>CM057453.1:233017500-235517500 GCA_016271365.2 Neoceratodus forsteri | reverse complement strand
CCCCATTCCATAAGGAAATATGGTGAAATGGGTGCAGTATAGGAAAATGGGGTGAACTTTGGAGCCGAAGAGTCCAAGGCACACCTTGATGCCTGTCACTGGCTACAAGGTGTGGGTGGAGGTGGAATGGCATGAGCATTACAGGCGACAATTCCAAGTCACACCCCTGATGCCTGTCAGTCTCTACAGGGTGGGGCATTATGGCCAGAAACCCTAACGCCCTAGGCGTTCATTGGTATTTGCACTCCAAATTTTCAACATGGGTTTTTGTGACCCCCACCTCATGAACAGTGGCAATATCAGTTTGTTAGCCAAAAGCTGATTTTGCACAGTGACTATGCCATTTAGCACCACAGGTGTGAAAACACATTTCAAACAGAATGTGAAAAATAACAGCTGTACTGTTCATGAGGAGATGTAAAATATGGCAATGTTGAAAATCTTGAGTGAATATATAAAAAAAAAAACTGGTGAAGTCACGAGCATGCGTAGAAACTGCGCAACACACCCCAGTAATGTAATTAGTTTGGGGATTATTTGCAGCAGATTGTCAACACAGGCATTTTGGGATCTCCGCTCATGAACAGTGTCACTGTGATTTTCTTAATCTGTCCCAAACACTGATTTCCCACAGCGACCATGCATTTCTGTGCTGGAAGTGCGAAAACACATTTTGGCCAGGGTGTGAAAAATGACAGCTGTACTGTTCATAAGGAGGTATGGAAAAATGTCAGTGTAGAAAATATGGACTGAAAATATTACAAATTCGTGAACTTACTAGAGTGCATGGAAACTGCGCAATGCACGCTCATAACAGTCATTTTATGGACTTTTGTCACCAAATGTTCAACATAGCCATTTTAAGACCTCTGCTCATGAACAATGTCACTTTGATTTTCTTAATCTGTCCCGAACATTGATTTCGCACACCAACCATTCTGTTGTGGGCTACATGCGTGAAAACACATTTTGGGCAATAAGTGAAAAATGACAGCTGTACTGCTCATAGGGAGGTGTGGTAAAATGGCAATGCTGAAAATCTGGAGTAAAAATTTTAAAAATTTGCAAACTTATGAACGTGCGTAGGAACTGCGCAATGCACACTCGTAAAACAGTCATTTTTGGGAATTTGTTCACCAAATTTTCAACATAGGGTTTTGGGGGGCCTACTTCATGAACTGTGATGCTGTTGTTTCATTACTAAGTCCTGAAAGGTAGTTCCACGCAGTTACTGTGAAGTCACCTTTTGGGACTGAATAACAAAATGACAGTGACTGAGTTCATGAGGTAGGGCCCCAAGAACCCCATGTTGAAAATTTGGTGAACAAAATCCCCAAAATAGCTGAGATATGCACCAAAGTTGAAAAAAAAAAACATTAATGCCATTATACAGCTTACTGGCATTTTTTCAGTTTGCGGTCAGCTTTGAAGAGTGCAGACGTGTTCCTGGTCCACTAAAGATTGTCGCACTGGGCTCCAGGGTAAGTATGGGGTGGTGGATGTGGTGAGGTGGTGCACAGAGGGTGGGTGCGGTTGGGGAGGGGACAAGACAGTCAACAAGGGACCTTTTTTTTTTACAGGTGTGTTTTTTTCTTTTTAAAAGATGATGCAGGACTTTGCCATGTGGGGTGGGCTCCAACGTGGCAGCTGGAAGTTTATTTTTGGGGGCAGTAGAGCCGATGGGGACTGGGCACCTCCAGTCAACCATAAGGATGTTTGCCATGCTGGGGTGGACTCCCAGCATGGCAATGGTGATTTTTTGGGGGGGTTACAGTGGAGCCGGCGGAGGATTGGGCACCCCATAGCTATATGGACTTTTCCATGCTGGGTGGGCACCCAGCATGTCACCTGGAAGTCTGTTTTTGGAGGGCAGCAGAGCCGACGGGGATTGGGCACCCTGTCGGCCATATGGTGGGGGAGCACATGAGCACACCGTGGAGGCCCCTGGCATGCTAAGTAGGTATTATTGGGGGACAAACTGTCTATAACTGTTCAGATGCAGTGCTGGGATACGTAGACAATTTGCATACTGCCAATAGCAGTATGAAAATTGCCTACATGTTACCACCGCTGATTGTGGCGGTGTTTTCTTCAGAACTGTATGCCACTGCATCTGAATGGCTGTCAAAGACAGCTCAGACATTCATTGGCGTGGTGCAGCCGCACCTGCAAAAGGGAGCAGGGCATTGGAAGTGGGGGAGGCACACACGAAAACTCGTATGGTGGCACTATGTTTCTTGCACATGCATACAAACAAACATAAAAATCAAGAGGAAAGTAAATGAATGAAATGTCTGAATTAACAAGCATTTGTCAATGATGAATGTTTGCTTGCTGGCATTAGAAATGGAAGTGCAGGAGTTAGACAGATGCAGTATAGGAATAGCATTGAAGTATTCAACTGACATCATCTCCACCCTCACTCTGCAGAGCTGGACAGGCATTGGGGTGTGCCTTTGGGTTATCGCCCATGATGGTCACGACATTTCACCTCACCCTACCCTTCAGACACTAATAAGTGTCGAGGCGTGCCTTGGGGTGTTTGGGCTTTACATTCACCTCATTCCATAAGGAAATACGCTGAAATGGGCACAGTATAGGAGACTTGGGTGAACTCTGGGGGCAAAGGGTCTAAGGCACACCTCGATGCCTGTCACTGGCTGCAGGGTGGGGGTGGGGGTGGAATGACATGAGCATTACTGTCGACAGTCCCAAGTCGCACCCCTGATGCCTGTCAGTCCCTACAGGGTAGGGCTTTATCATTGAAAACCCTAATGCCCTTGACATTTCTTGGTATTTTTACTCCATGTTTTCCACGTGGGCTGTTTGTAACCCCACCACATGAACAGTAACACTATCAGTTCATTAAGTGAAAGGCGGATTTTGCACAGCGACTGTGTCATTCAGTGCCACAGGTGTGAAAACACATTTCAAACAGGATGTGAAAAGTGACAGGTGTACTGTTCATGAGGAGGTGTAAAAAATGGCATTGTTGAAAATCTGGAGAGAAAATATACAAAAACTGGTGAAGTCACGAGCGTGCATAGAAACTGTGAAACGTACACCCGTAATGTAATTAGTTTGGTTATTTTTTACAGCAGATTTTCAACATAGGCATTTTAGGACCTCCACTCATGAACAGTGTCCCTGTGATTTTCATAATCTGTCCCGAACATTAATTTCCCACAGTGACCACTAGTCTGTGCCGGAAGTGCAAAAACACATTTTGGCCAGGGTGTGAAAAAATGACGGCTGTACTGTTCATAAGGAGGTGTGGAAAAATGTCAATGTTGAAAATCTGGACTGCAAATATTACAAATTCATGAACTTACGAGGGTGCATGGAAATTGTGCAATGCACGCTCATAACAGAGTCATTTTATGTACTTTTGTCACCAAACTTTCAACATAGCCATTTTAAGACCTCTGCTCATGAACAATGTCACTATGATTTTCTTAATGTGTCCTAAACATTGATTTCGCACACCGACCAAGCCAAAGTGCGCTACATGTGCGAACACACATTTTGGGAGAGATATAAAAAATGACAGCTGTACTGTTCATAAGGAGGTGTGGTAAAATGGCAATGTTGAAAATCTGGAGTGAAAATATTACAAATTCTCAATGTTCTGAGCATGCGTAGGAACTGCACAATGCACGTTTGTAAAACAGTCATTTTTGGGAATTGTTTCACCAAATTTTCAACATAGAGTTTTTGGGGCTTACCTCATGAACTGTGACACTGATGTTTTGTTACTCGGTCCCGAAAGGTGGCTCCATGCAGTGACCACGAAATTACCTTTTGGGACCGAATAACAAAATGACAGTGACTGAGTTCATGAGGTGGAGCCCCAGGAACCCAGTGTTGAAAATTTGGTGGAAACATTCCCCAAAATGGCTGAGATATGCACTAAAGTTGAAAAAAAAAAACATTTATGCCATTATACAGCTTACTGGCATTTCTTCAGTTTTCGGTCAGCTTTGAAGAGTGCAGACGTGTTCCTGGTCCACCGAAGATTGTCGAGCTGGGCTCCGGAGGTAAGTATGCTGTCAGGGGGGTGTGGGGAGGTGGGTGCACAGACAGTGGGTGCGGGTTGGGGAAGGGGGCAAAACAGTCAACGAGGGACCGTTTTTTGTTTTCAGGTGTGTTTTTTTTCTTTTTAGAAGACAACACGGGACTTTTGCCACACTGTGGAGGACTCCCAGCATGGCAGCAGGAAGTTTATTTTTGGGGCGGCAGTAGAGCCAACGGGGGACTGGGCACCCCCATCGGCCATACGGACATTTGCCATGCTGGGGTGGGCTCCTAGCGTGGCAACTAGAAATCTGTTTTTTTGTGGGGGGTACAGTGGAGCTGATGGGGGATTAGGCACCCCTGTCACCATACAGACTCTTGCCAAGCTGGGGTGGGCTCCCAGCATGGCACCTGGATGTCTGTTTGGGGGGGCAGCAGAGTCGATGCGGTATTGGACACCCCTGTTGGCCATACGGTGTGAGGGGGGATCACATGAGCATGCTGGGGTGGGCTCCCAGCATGCTACTTGGATGTTTGTGGAGGGTGACACTAGAAAACAAGGGAGCTGTCTATGACAGCTGTATTCAAATGCAGTGCTGAGTGTAGGCACTTTGCATACTGCCAATGGCAGTATGTAAATTGCCTGCCGACGGCAGTATGCAAATTGCCTACATGTTACTACCGCTGATTATAGCGGTCTTTTGCTTTCAGCTGTATGCCACTGCATCTGAACTGCTGTCATAGACAGCTTGGACATTTATTGATGTGGTGAGGCAGCGCCTGCAAGAAGGAGCAGGGCACTGGAAGCGGGGTGGCACACCTACGAAAATTCGTATAGTGGACTACGTTTCTTGCACATGCGTGCAAGCAAACATAAAAATTGAATACTGTTTAAAGATCATGCTTTCTGCACACTCCATGTGAATTGAGAGCCTCTTTAAGTAACATATATTCTATGTGGATGTGATATGACGGTGCATACAGTACAATATAACTAAATATTAATGATGGGATACTCATTCTGAGTTTTTTTGTGACAAATCAAATATTAGCTTTTATGATACAGTGTCCAGAAACTGACTGAAAAAAATCATAGCTCTTTACTAAGGTATTATTTCTAACTGCTGAAAGAGTGGGGTTCTGACATTGCCCCTCAAAAGCAAGGCAAGACTAGAGATGCAGAAAATTTTTAATCCACTGGTGAAGTGAATGTGAAGTGGGCACTTCACATTGGTGGAGCACAACGTGAAGTGGGCACTGTAAAGTGCTCACTTCACATTATCCTTATTACTTTGCATTGCCATTGTGCTTTAACATGAAGTAAGGCGAAGTGGCAAGTTAATAGACAGCCCCCCACACATCACATGGCTTGCAGAACTGTAAGTCACATGCTTTAGCCAGGCAGGAAGGAAGTGAGTCAGAGAAGCAGTTTCACTTTCTCCTTTGCACTTTGCATTCCTAGAGGGAGAAGGCTTTGTGAGAGAGCAGTGTAGGAGTCAGTGACAAAGTGATTTATTGCCTTTCTGTGAAGAAAACAATAGCTTTTGTAAAAGCTATATCTTTATTGGTTTTTGTATTGTGTTTGTGATTGTTTTTTTGGTAGTTAATTTTTTCTTATAAGTTTGTTTTGTTTTGTGTGTGACTCTGTGTGAGTGTGTGTGTGTGTGTGTGTGAGTGTGTGTGCTGGGAACTTGTGTGGGAGGGATGGACCCCGGAGAAGGTGAGTCGCTGGCCCATGGGTGCTGTCAGAGGAGGGGAGTGCGGACACGTGGGGGTGGTCGTGTGATGCTGGACTGCTCCTGACTCCTGGGTGTTGCTTCCCCCCAGTGGAAGCAACAGCAGCAGCACCAGTGCCACCAGTGGCAGCTGTGCATCCACCATCTCCGCCACTACCACCACCACCAGTAGAAGCTGTATGGACTCCAGCAGTACCCCCCCCACCACCTCCACAGCCACAGGAGATGCCCATGGAAACCATAGGCGGTGCAAGGACTGTGTCTAGTCCCCAGTGTGGGAGTTTTTTAACTCTGTGGGGGGAGAGAGCACAGTCATGATGTGTCATCTGTGTGGTGTGCTGGTGCACCGTGGTCCCTGAGGGACACATTTGGGGACTGGTGGTCAGCGCACCCACATGTTCAACCACCACAAGGTGGAGTGGCAGGCTGCCATGGAAATGGCAACGCATCCCCCTGCTGGCCCTTCTGTGGCAGTTGCTGAGGATGCTGCTGGGGTCGAAGTTGTGCCTCGCCACAGCAGGAGGACTGGTGGTCAGTGCACCCACATGTTCAACCACCACAAGGTGGAGTGGCAGGCTGCCACAGAAAGGGCCAGGCATCCACCTGCTGGCCCTTCTGTGGCAGTGGCTGAGGGTGCTGCTGGGGTCGAAGTTGTGCCTCGCCACAGCAGGAGGAGGAGGGCCAGTACAGGAGCTGCACCACCACCACCAGCACCACTGCCACTAGCACCACCTTCTCCACCACCACCGCTACCTGGATTTCCTCCTGCAATGGACCCAGCCACAGTCCCTGCAACAGAGGCCGACATCGCCCTGGTGTGGGCGGCCCTGGAGGAGAGTAATCAGAGAGTCGGTGCTTTGCAGCAGCAGGTTGACACACTACAAGAACAGCAGCAGCAAATACTGACAATGCTGCACCTGCTGCTGGACCACCACGGCATCCCACAGCCACACTAAGGGATTGTTTTCTGCCCGCCCACTACTGCGTTGTACTGTTTTTGTGTGTTTTTTCTTTGTTGTTGTTTAATAATACACATTTTCCCTTCCAGGGGAATCTTTCTTGCTCCACATAGTGCAATACATTTCTGTGAAAACCGCCTGTAATTTCATTACAGTGTGTCATGTGACAGAGGAATTCCCATTCTGAAAAGCCGCCCACATTCTGCCCACCTTCTCAGCAACGTTAGGACGTGATGCCAGGGAGATCGCGGGTGCGTGCTCCATTTCAGTGAATGTCTGATTGTCAGGCAGCTTTATGAATGTTTCTTTATGTTATAATGGTCAGTTTGTGGTGAAACATGTAGGCACGTTTCCAGTAAGAAGAGCCTTGTTAGTGGAAACCTTACCACATTTCACTACAAAGTGAATCTTATAACATAACCAAACATTGGGATAGCTGCCAGACCTTCACTATAGTGGAGCATGCACCTGTGCTCCCCCTGGCATTACGTCCTGACATTGCTGAGAAAGGGGGGCAGAATGTGGGCTGCTTTTCTGAAAGAGAATTCCTCCATCACATGACACACTGCATGAAATTACAGGTGGTTTTCTCAGAGGTATATTGCACTCTGTGGAGCAAGAAATATTCCACTGGAAACAAGACCCCCACATATTAGGTTATGTGCATCACCATAACTGTGTAACATGGTGAATCTCTGTAAAGTAGCAGCACAACAATCTGTTGAGAACTGTGACCTATATTTTTTAATGCTATGTTACAACTTCCTTTACTTACATCCTGACTGGAATGATATGAGAATTTCCAGTAGTTGAGTCTGCTGTACTACATTTTTTCATGTGTGAAATAATGAAAGAAGCATTCCTTTTAAATTGGTGCTGACCAGGTCTTTGTCATTGTTTTCTTCTGCTTTTCTCCATCACATCAATTAGTTGTTATATATCACTTCCGTTGTAAATTAATAGTTATGCAGTAGGCAATGTTTTATGACACCATTGAACAATATTTATTGAAAAGCAGCTGCACATAAATACAAACCTGGTCAGAACAAAATTAAAAGGTGTGCTCATTTTTTTTTTCATACATGAAAAAAGTAGTCAACTAAGTAAAGCAGACAGAAATTGTGAAAAGAAGCATATCATTCAAGTCACGATTCAGAGTAACTATTAGCTGTGGCAATGTAAAGTAGCATAAAAAAGCACAGTTCAAAATTGTCACTACATTCTTGCAATGCTGCTTTAATCGATAATGTCAGTATGACATCATGAGCTCACAACAATCACACAACACACAAAATGCATCCCCAGAATTAATGGCGCACTCAGTCATGTACACAGTGGTGGCACAGATTCCCCAGATTTTTTCTGCAGGCCCAAAATGCATCCTCCTTGTGTGCAGAAAATTGACAAGTGGTAACACAGTGAAATGAGGCTGTTTCAGCACATACAAAGTCCCCCAGAATTAATGGCGCACACAGTCATGCATGCAGTGGTGGCAGAGAGTCCCAAGATTTTTCTGCAGGCCCAAAATGCATCCTCCTTGTGTGTACAAAATTGACAAGTGGTAACACAGTGAAATGAGACTGTTTCAGCACATACAAAGTCCCTCAGAATTAATGGCGCACTCAGTCATGCACGCAGTGGCGGTACGGAGTCCCCAGATTTTTTCTGCATGCCCAAAATGCATCCTCCTTGTGTGCAGAAAATTGACAAGTGGTAACACAGTGAAATGGGAGTGTTTCAGCACATACGAAGTCCTCCAGAATAAAATGATGACCATGAGCGTCCTGTTGCTGGTACAATGTGTTCTGCGAGGCAATTCGAGCAAATGCAAAGTGATCTTCTCAAGTGAATGGAAGGGTGCCCTTTGGCTGTACACTAATAGTAGCCTTGGTGAATACATATATATAGATATATGTTTGTATATTTTGTAGGTGAGGAGTGGGGTTGACTTGGACATGTACTCATGGTATTGTTCTGCATCACAGGTCACAGAAACTGTTGGTGTGCACATTCCAGTGCTCAATGAGAATTTTTTGCATTGAAATTGGAAATGGATAACTCTCAAGCACATGAAGGTAAGTATTTTTTTTTGGGGGGTGGGGGATCATATTTGCAGTTTTGTCTGTAATGGTTTCTTATTTTGTTACTTCTTCACAGATTTCATCTGCATTCTTCTGGAGTCCGGTTGTTAGTGATGGTCATGGTCATCTAATGAAACGACTTCTGCTTGTTGCATGTGTGCCCAAGCTCAGGGAAGGGGGGTGTTGAAGAACTTTTTTTGCATAAGGCCACATTGACAGAACAACAAAGCATCTGTAAGTTTCCTAAAAAAGAAATGAATGACTTCTTACAACTTAATTGTTATTTGTCCTTCCCTGGTTCTCGGTCTCAAGTCAAGTTACATTTCAAACCCACATCTTGTCAACTAACACAACCTGTGTGCAATATTTGCTGCAGTCTTTCCAAAAAAATGAAATGGATGAAATAAAATCTTCATACTTACCAGAATGGATTTCACATGGATATTCCATAGGTTCCTGTCTGTACGGTACAGCTGCAGTACCATTCCCACTGAGTTTTAGCAATGGAGACTTTTTTGTTAACCTGTGAAAAAAAACAAAATAAGTGTACCGTATGTGTTTTACCATTGTGGCTCTGAAAAGCTACAGAAAACAAAACATGCAACTAAGGGAAGTGAAACAGCATAACAAACATGAATGCACATACTTACTTTATGGTTTAAACATTAAGAAGCTTTGTGTCTGTGGCTGATGGATGTGGTGATCCGCACAGACTCATGCTCAGTGGTGGTAGTGACTAACATCAGTCCCGTGGTGGTGGTTCGGGGGTCAGACAGTCTCATGCTCAGTGGTGGCAGTGTCTAACATCTATTCCGGTGGTGGTGGTGGAGGTGGTCTGGGGTGGCGGACAGATTCATGCTCAGTGGCGGCAGTGGCTAACATCAGTCCCTGTGGTGGTGGTCCAGGGGTCAGACAGACTCATGCTCAGTGGTGGCAGTGGCTAACATCAGTCCCGGTGGTGGTGGTGGTCCTGGGGAGTGGACAGACTCATGCTCAGTGGTGGCAGTGGTTAACCTCAGTCCCGGTGGTCCGGGGTAGCACACCACCTTTTAACAACTTCAGTTAAAACCTGCCAACATTAACCACATCATCAGCCTCATAAAGAAAGCTTCCCTTACAGTCATCTATGTCTGAAGTCTGACCACTGAGAAATTCTTTCTCCATTGTGTCATCATCTACGTCAGTGGTGGGCTGTTTCAGGCAGCCACCACCAGTGCTACCAGGATGGTCCATTTCCACATCACCAAAACCACCATGACTAGGCCAGGATATGAATACCGAGGTTGCAGTCTGTGCTGGTATGTGCCTCTCATTCATTTTAATGAATGTTAGCAAACTAACATTTGCAGGAGACAGGTTTGTCCGATGATCCCTGACTATTACACCTGCTGAGCTGAATAACCTCTCAACACTTACACTGGAGAGTGGGCATGTGAGGTACTTCAGTGTCACTGCAGTCAGCACTGGCTATTCACTGACCTTTCCACTCCAGTACAAAAGAGGATCTTCAGCTATTGTCAGATGCCTGTTTTCAGACACATATGACTCAACCATTCCCTGAGCCACACTACGTCCAGTTGTTGATGCATTATCCTGTTCTCCCAAATCATTTATTTCACAAATACCCACTTGAGACAAAGCCTCCCAAAGTGGATTGATGTCAGCCACTTTGGATGACAGACCACCTGGAACTGCTGTCCCCTTCCCCTTGCAGGATATGCTTGATAGTCCTACAGGTACACCTTCAGCTGGATTATGCTGCTGAGGTTTGCTGACCTTGGCAAGAGACTTCTGTGTCCCATGAATCAAGCGCACCAGTTGACCACTGATATTTTTTACCTGTTCAGGCCCTCCCTCCAGTACTGATGCAATTCCATGTTTGTATCGTGGGTCCAGCATTGTTGCTATGGCAAAGTTGTCACTATGCTGAATGCTCACAATGTGATGATTCTGGTCGAATACTGTCAGCATGTGTTGCAGCAACATACTGCTACCACCCTCTCAAGCAACATCAAGGCCATGCTGTACATTCAACAATGTCTATCTCAGCACCTGCAGCAGTGGAATTGATTGGCTAATGGAGGCAGACTCGCCACTCACTGCCTGTGTAACATGTTCAAAAGGCTACAAAATTGTTATTACGGAGTCCATGAGGTGCCACTGTTCAGTCGTCATAGACATGGAGGACCCAGAACTATCACAGCTAGTACGCATCACAAGATATTCTGAGATGGCTTTGTATTGTTCATACAACCTCTCTACCATGTATAACGTGGAGTTCCATTGGGTGACAACTTCCAGCTTTAAGCACAGCTGAGGCAGGCTGTTTTGTATCTGCAACTGCCTCAGATGGTCACAGGTCTTTCCAGATCTTGAAAAGTGAGAGCAGATACGTCATGCAACATTCAGCATTTCCTTTACATCAGGATGCTGCAGAAACTCCTGCACCACAAGATTTAAACAGTGGGTCACGCATGGAACATGACAAAAACACCATTCGTGATGCATTTCACCACATTTGACCCATTGTCACTTGCTATGAACCTAGCTCTCAGGGACAGAGGGTTTAGCCATCTGTCAATTTCTGTCAGTACCACATCCAAAATGTTCTCACCAGTGTGTGAACAAGTCATATTGCGCATAGCAGTCATTGCATGCTGTCGAATTCCTGGAAGATTGCTACCGCAACAATCCACCTTACTACACTGATTATTCACACTACCAACATCACAAACAACCCACGGCGCCTGCGTCCAGTGTGCAGTTATACACAAATATGCACTCCCCACTGTTTTGCCACTTGTCCACATATCCATACTTAAATGGATGAATGGAGAGGAGGAATGTTGAAGGGCATGTCTTAATGAGTCAGACACAGTGCGGAACAACTCGGGGACAGCATGGGTAGACAAGTATCTCCTGGATGGGACTTTCCATTTTGGACAGACACATGCAGCAAACCACCAGAACCCAGAATTCTCTACAAAGGAGAAGGGCAAAAGATCAATTGCCAGCATTTCTGCTATAGCAGCATTAACTTCACGTGACACTGTATGATTTGGGGGGTACTTTAGCTTATGCTCAAAACCACTCTGTAATGTGGGCTGACTTAAACGTTTTACATGGGGTGTGATCACAAATGGTTGTGCTCTGTGATGAATGGCATTGGCAGGGGATGGAGTGTGGACGTTTGATGAATACAGCTGCACAGGTGATGATGACAAACCCAGAAATGCAGTTATTTTGCCAGATTTGCCAACCGGGGTTGATGTACCACTTGCATTAGACATACTGCATTCACCACCACCATCTCTACCACCACAAAAACTGCTACTCTCACCAGCACTGGACAACATTTCAAAGTCATTATGGTCCTCCATCTCATCATGCCTGTAGTAATCTGCTGCTCTTATTACCTCAGTACTGCACACGTTTAATTTACTACTTGAATTAACAGCCATGGAAGGGGATAACATGCTCGCTATGGTTGCCAGTGAAAAGGGTGAACACCCCACTGTGGTATTAGCTGCCAGCTTGTTCTGGGTTCACAGTGCCAAGTGCCTATTCTTAAGATGCGTATGCTGTCCTCCTGTGCCCAGATGGATCCCCTCTTTACCTCAACTCACACGTACATGGAAAACCTGGCAGATCGCAACTGACTCACCATTTGCATCTTGAACAAGGGATTGTGATGCTCTGCTTTTAACACGTCCATGAGGTGGCTTATTTAAGTCCGTTATTTTAAGCACTGAAGTGGGTGGGGGCACGTGATGATTCGGGCACTGCACAACTGGACTGCAACTGACCAGCATGACTACCTATCATATTTATTACTTTGTCATCATCATCAACTAAAACTGGTAAATCACACGTTTTTACATGGGGGGATTCCTGCAAACAGACTCAGACACAGCCATTTTGAATTTCATTTTCTCCGGTTCCCAACTGGGGTCAGCTACATCATCATAATATTCATCAATGTTATACACATCCACATCTTCTGCTTGGATGCTAGCATGTGGACTGCATGTTACAACAACAGCAACATTATTATCATCATCACATTCATCATCAGTATCTACACCACCATCACCTGATATTTTTTCACCACACTGTGAATCACTGCATGGAAAATGCATGATGTTAACTTCCATGGTGGACGGAATATCATATTGTATACTATCATTGACATGATTATCAGAATCCTCAGGTTCAGTTATTGGGATGTTACTGGGAAGTATGACATCATCTACGCTGCCACTCACTTGCACTGCTTCACACTCAATATTTTTGGATACGGCACACTGGTTGGAATTCAAACTTGATGCACCAATACTAATACTACCACCACCACTAACACCAGTAACACTAACACCACCAGCTGGGAAAACATAATCTCCTCCAACTATGAGTGAAGCTACTGATTGGGCTGTAAAAAACATTGCAGGAGAAATACCTTTCCTCACATCAGCAATATACTTCTGCATCTGTGTATTACCATGCCCACAGACTATCTTACTGCCAGCATTGCCATGGCAAGACATAGCTTTGCTTGCACATCTCTTTGAGGGCATTTTGGGGGGATCAACCACAATATTATAACCAAATTTAGATTTTGATAAGATCACTCTCTGATTGGGGGAACTCTGGATGTTAATCCAAAAAAAAAAAACAACTGTAGCTTCAGCAACAGATAAGACAGTAGTCTGCCATGCAATGAAAACAACTTCAGTAACCAGTGGTGCTGATGAGGTCACAAAAACAATCCAGTCTGGTAAAAAATTCCTTTTGCCGGTGGGTGTGGGGGGGGGCACTGACTGCAGATTTTTTACGGCAGTACAAGCAGAAAAACAAAGAACAGATACCGTGATCGCAGTACAAAATCTGGCAGCTGCAGTGGATAACAGGTTCACACTGCTACACCTGCAATTACACTAGTCTGTGGCACAATAAAAGGTGTATTATTTGATGTCATGCAACACTGCACATACTCACACACAGAACAGTTTGTCGACAATGCTGAATGAGTAATGCGTAGCAAATTGAAAAGTTCAGTAGTATGCCACGTCTTGTTATGCAAACAACCTGAAATTATGAACTGCTGCAGCAGATCCACACAACACACAATCAGCAAGAAAATTTATTTCAACAATTAATGACAATATTACTGTGTGTGTATTAACACAGTCAGTTATATAACAAAAATATTACCAAAAAACAAAGAAATCGCTATTTCTCCAACTTAAATCTACCTACACCACAGATACACCCCTTCTCCAAAGCACACTTTCACTGTCTTTCACTACACACACTCAATGTTCTACATTAACAATCAAAATCCACACAAAATCAAAAATTCTTGATGATATGAGCACAGGAGGATTTCCTACAATCGATGAACTAAAGTTTGAGCCCCCTAAAAAATGCAACAATGCTTTTTTAACAGCTTTTAGAAGGTTTCAATCACAGACAGCTCTCAGAGCACACTGTCTCCTACTCCTTCCTACACATACTATCCCGAACTGAGGATGTGCAGATCAATATAGAGCCCATGTGACCTGAAATCCCATGAATCACTGCAAAATTCACCTTCGGAGCTCAAAAACAAGGTGAAGTGAGGTGAACTGCATTGTTCTCAATGCACTTCACCTTAATATTTGGTGGAGTAGTGGTCTGGGACGGAGAAGTAACCCGAAGTCATTATTTTCAAAGGACTTTGAGTTACTCATTATAACGTGAAGTACTCTGCTTCACGTTGCAGAGTACTCTGCAAATTCACTTTGCTCCGTGAATCACTTTGCAGAGCAGATTGAGCCCACTTCGCCCACCACAAAGCAATACACTTTTATAATTTTCCCATGAACATGGACTAGAATCTAGTTGAAATAACCTGAGGAATTAAAGGTTTTCTGAGCCTTGTGCTCAAGTGTGATGTTTAGCCTGTATCGTCATTTAAGCCCATACCCTGTCAAGTATGCTGAAATGACTGACAACTGCCAACAGTTTCAGCTCAACACTGTTAGTTAATGTATTTTAGTTTCTGTTCCATGTTTTGTGATAAGGGTCTGGGAAACCTTTGAAACCATTTGAATTCTGGTTGAAATTTATGCAATTTTTAAAGTAGTTAGTGATGATTGCATCTTCATTATAGGCTATCATGTATGTAATAAAATAATGAGAAATTGTATGAAGGTTTGCCTGAGAATATACAAATTACTGTCTAGTTTGCTTATCTAGTTAACACAAACTTAATAAATTGTGGTGAGATATCATCGCACCTAGTGTCTATGGACATGGGGTCAGCTTTGTGTAGTCACCTTATTAGCTTGATGGTTTGAGGCCCTACAATTACACAACATTTATTCTATGGCAGGCTGCTGCCCCAGTTACTGTATATGTTGTAGTATTTGAGAGATTATACAAGTAGGAGAGGGGTCCAATATGGCCGCTGAGGTAGTAGTATATTTGAGCAGCTCCTGAGAACATCAGCTAAGTTTCCCTATTTTCTGAATTATCAAAAGGTTTTTGGAACAAATGTTTTGCAGCTCGATGGAGTCAGATCCTGTGAGTGCACAGCTGTTGAAAAAAATATGTAAGCAAATAAAGGAGCAGTTAAGAAAATAAGAAAAAAAGGAAAGAAGCTAGATTTTCCTCAGTGTACTCTGGCAATCCTTCAAAAAAGGAGAAAGTTGATACCATAGACAGATGCCTTTCTCAGACAAGCCTGGTTAGTGTCAGGCTGGTGATCACCGATGGAGCAAGCTCTTCTGACCCTGCCTCTGAGAAGTTCTACTTGCATATGGAGAAAGTCAAAACTGAATTGACACTTAAATGAAAAATTGCAGAGCCGGCAGAGACTGAAACTTTAGGGACTTTTACTCTACTGGATCTGAACCAGTGCCAGCGGTGCAGATGAGTTGCACTGGTGCAGATCAGGCAGTGTAAAAAGGTGCTGGAACATTCCAAGTCACTCTGTTGGACTGTGTTGTGGCCCAAAAAATTCCTTGTTTTTTTGGAACATAGACCGGAGTGCATCAGTGCAAGCATTTTTTGCATGTGTGTAAAAATGCTGTTTCACCTTCACAGGTGCTACTGCCATTCACAGATCTCTTCACTAGAAATGCCCCCAAAATATGAGAAGGCCACTGAGAATGCTGCACAGCTGCAGCATGTAAAGGAAGAGGGTGGCACTGCAAACAGAGTTGATATAACCGATTCTGACAGCAACGCTCCAGGTAGTAATAATGGAAAAGTACCTTCTGATACATGGGAGAGTCACTCAGGATCAAACCACAAAAGTTGATTCTCCAAGTGTCATAGCTGTAAAATGGTCAGCTACTCTGGAGCCTGTGCTTTCTGGAGGGGTCACCACTGAGCCTGCTATGGCCTTGAAACCTATACCAGCACCTGCTGTCATAAAGATGATATACAACTTTGATGATGTGAATTGCTTTTTCACTCTCCTTATCAGCATGATACAAAAGCTTGATGCTAAATTGGATATTAAAATAGATAAGACGGAAAAGTCAATACAGATTAATGAACAAAATATAGCACAGAATAATAATGCAATTAAGTTTCTTGGGAAACACAATCTCCCAAAGCTAAACTGGAAACAATACCTTCCTGAGCTACAAAACTAATGTGGGACTCAATGATAACTGCCAGAAAATTGGGAATTTTGGAAAATAATCATGTATTATTAAACCTCAGATTTGTTGACCTTCCAGCACTTGAAAATCAAACTCCTACCACCTGGTACCTAATTAAACAGTTTTCATGGATCATTTCAATTTCATGGAGACTGACATACAAAATACAGTGAGACCTTTTTAACATTTTGACTAAAAGAAAGTAGTAGACACTTTTGCACAAACAAACAGAACACAGACTGCCATTTGTGATTTTTTCATCTCTCTCAGACTGTGAATTGATTATAAAATCTGCTAGATTAACAGGAGCCTTCCACTTTAATGTGAAAAAAGTATTCATCTACCCTGATGAAGCTTCTGCCATGCATCAAAGACGCTAAAGATTCACGCTGTTTCATGAGAAAATACAAGATTTTGGACGTCGCATGTCAGTTTAGTATCCATGCAAGGTTAACATTACCTTAAAGGAACTGGTTCAAATCTTCTATGATGAGAAATATTGAAAGCTATTTGTGTGACAGTGACAAGGAGCAAGTATGGAAGAGGGGAAATCTGATAGTTTGGACTCAATGGTGATTTCACCTGAATCTGTGCAAATAACTCGAACTGAAGCAAAATAAAAACCCTACTGAAGACACATCTAAACCTACCAGTCGAACTTCCCTTTCAAACTGATAATATTGTTATCTTGATGGATAGTGTACATACATTAAACTATTAAGCTATGAAATAAAGACTGATTTATAAATTTTTGCTCACAATAGAACCTTATGAAAGGTCGTTTATGTGGATTCCTAATCTTTCAGTCTTTACATTTTTACTATAGGTACTTTTTGCAGGTCAGTCTCAGTTCCCATCAATGAGCAAGGACACTGGTTTATCATGACTGAGAAAGGGCAACTTCCGTTTTGCAGATGGGAAAAACTTGTATTTTCACCAGTGTCCACAATGTCCAAATCAGTTTTTACCAATGTTCTAGCCTCATACCCTTTTGGTACAGTATGTATATAAATATTCAGAATAAAATAAGGCCAAGAAGTACATCAAATGAAGTAAAGCAAAATAAAAATAGTACAGGAAAGAATTTATAGAATAATACAATTTCTGTGGATTCACTGATCTGGTAAATAAAAGAAAATTACTTGAAAATGCTTTGTTTTTACTGGTGTATAGAGAAACCAAATTCTGGAATTTTGTTGGATTTTCTGGTAAGAAACAAAATTGGTGTTCTTGTTTTAGAGTTAATAATTATTTTTTTATCATGAATTTAGAACAGACTCTATGGGTAAATAAATGAATACATTTTGTTTGAGAACACATGCCAGAAACTTAAAGGTTTCATAGTTTGCAATAGGAACACAATGGAGAATATATTGATATTAGACTGCAAGGTGATTTTCTCTGTTACTTATTTTTCTTAACTTTACGTCAAGTTACCGATTATAGTCTACACCTCTGATAAATTGCATAATTTTCAGTTGAGGATTCCAGAAGTAATGGATATCATATACTCTATTACCTAATCTGATTAATGTTGTTGTATTTTTTTCTCAAAATTTGAAATTGGAAGTATCTCACCAGTACCTATAGGCCTTAACTAGGGCTTAATAATTATTTTGTATACTGTTCGAGTATTGTAGTTTAGAACATATGGGGCCAATATTCAAAGCTTAGTGCACCCACTAAAAGGGTTAGCAGGTGCACTAACCTGGGTATGTAGGAACACTTCTGGCTGGCCCATGTTCAAAAACCCTGGGAGCACCTCACAAACCCAGCAGCACTAAAGCCCTAATATACAGCTGTGCTCATGCAAATTCAGGAGTCTTCTCATGCATATTGGCACAGTGGTATGTTCAAAAGTTTGCAGCAGTGGAAAACATCCTTCCAAGTGGTGCTGTTTACTGCTAATGCAAACTGCCTCTTAACTGGGTGCTGAATAGGATTCCCCATTTTGCATGAGCGGGACTAGGAGAATTTGTTTGCTGGTAAGATTGTGAGTGTTTGAAATTGGCTAGGGCTGTACCTTCAGTTCAGGTATCACAGTTCAGCAGGGGATTAGGAAGGTTTAAAATTCAAGTGTGTTCTTAGCTGACATTCAGTGGGATTCCCTATTTTCTATGAGCAGGACTAGGAGAATTTGTTTGCTGGCAAGATTGTGAGTGTTTGAAATTGGTTAGTGCTGTACCTTCAGTTCAGATATTACAGTTCAACAGGGGATTAGGAAGGTTTAAAATCCAAGTGTGTTAAATGCCATTCAGTGGGATTCCTCATTTTATGTGAGCAGGACTAAGATAATATATTTGCTGGTAAGATTGTGAGTGTTTGAAATTGGCTAGGGCTGTACCTTCAATTTAGGTATCACATTTCAGCAGGGGATTAGGGAGGTTTAAAATTCAAGTGTGTTCATAAGCAGCATTCAGTGGGATTCCCCATTTTGTGTGAGCAGGACTAGGAGAAACTGTTTGCTGATAGGTTAAACTATAGCTGTGTTTTAACCCTGTAGTTTACAGAAGAAAGCCTCTTTTTTACGTTATTGTTTTTGAAGACACAGAGTAACAAAGGAACAACCCTCCCAGCCACCCCCATTCCTGAACCACCCCAGGTTGCTCTGCCTTTGTAGTGGAAGGCCAAGCCATACCTACTTAAAAACACAGGAACAGTTAGGCAGCACAGCACAAACAATAGCCTAGCTGATATATAGGCAGAATTACAAAGGGTGTAGCTAGCAACTCGGTCCATAAGGGCACATTCAAGAGGACGAGAGAGAAGCTGCAAGTTCTTACAGAAGGAGAGAGAGAGAGAGAGAGAGAAAGGGGTAGAAGGATAGGAAAAAATAAAAAGAGTAGGAGGGAAGGAATATCAGCAAGTGCAGGATGATGCAATAGTGGTGCAGTGTTCTGGCTGTGGTGCAGCAGTCTTCAGGAAAAACATTCTGGGTACTGCAGTGCTTCCCAATTTGCAGGCACCTCTCTGGGCTGATGGCAGATGTCGCTAGTCCCCAGACTGAGCTGGCAGGAATACTGGGCACCTTTGCTACCACCTAGAGGCCACCAGGTCCTCAGTCAATGCCACAACAGCCACCCAGGCAGATGGCAGTATGGACTACAGTGGGCTCAGAAAGGTTCAGGGGATGGGGGCAGAGACACATCCCCCATACAGTCCATATCATGAACACCTACACAGTGTTCAAGGAACGGGACAGCCCTGTAAGGGAACCAGGAGCTAAGACCAGGGAGGAGGTAAGGTTCCTCCAGCAGGGAGAACCAGTGGCAGGAGGAAAAGAACTCCATAGAAAGAAGAAGTTACTCCTGTTGGGGGACTCAATTGTCCAGGGAATGGATCTGGGCACTGATAGTAGAGAGGAAAGGGAGGTAAAGTGCCTTCCAGAAGGCACAGCTTGGATGGAGGGGGAGTGCATCCAGAGGATCATTGAAGCTGTGGCAAGGGGGGTATGGCTGGAGGTCATTATCCACCTGGGGAAAAATGACCTATCCAAGGATAAGGCAAGATTGGAGCAGGCAAAGGAGGACTTTACTGTGCTGGGAGGGTGCCTGGAGAAGGTATCAAGCTCCATGGCAATTTCAGAGGTGCTGCCAGTCCGCGACAGGTGGGAGAGGAATCTCTGTATTAGTAACTTCAACACATGGTTGAAAGGCTGGTGCAATGAGAATGGATATGGCTTCACTGGGGACTGGGGATCCACCTGGAGTGATGCAGCTATGTACAATGGGGATGGACTGCATCTGTCCAGCAAGGGGAAGGCAACCCTAAATGGATGGTTTAAATGCTTTGCTGATGAGCATTTATACTAGCTGGGGGGGGCAACAGGAGCAGGGATACTCAAGCAGCCCACTCCCGCATGGTAGAGAAAGCAGAATAATAGAGCAGGAAGAGAAGCTGATATCAAGGTCATTGGGGTTGGGCAGAAAGGGAGTAGGAAAGGAATCAGGAACACAAGATTACAATATCAGGAAAGGGGGAAGATGCAGGGGACCAAAAACAGAAAGAGAAAGAGGTCAGGCAGTAAAACTTGGAAGGGCACGGTGGCAAATGCATGCAGCCTGGGAAATAAAGTCTCAGACATGGAGGTCTTAATAACTGAAGCAGATCTAGACAGAGTAACAAAAACTGAAACCTGGTACACAGCTAATCATGAGTGGGAAACAAATGTACCAGGATATGTTCTATTCAGGAGGGATCGGGAGGGCAAAAAGGGAGAGGGAGAGGGAGTAGCCCTCTATGTCAGAGAGGGAATAATGGCAACACAGATACAGGGTAGGCAGGGGGAGGCCAAGGCACTGTGGGTCACCCTTCAACCTGGAAATGGCACAGAAATACACACAGGGGTGATATACAGGCCCCCAAGACAGGGAGAGGAACTGGATAGGGAGCTATTGTAGGAAGTACACTAGATGGCAATGGAAGATGAAATTCTACTAATGGGGGACTTCAATATGTCAGATGTGGATTGGAACACCAGTGTATCTGCTTCAGCCAGAAGCAGAGGCATCCTGGATTCACTCCAGAGGCTGGACTCAGACAGCTTGTGCTTGATCTCACCAGAGAAAGGGCAGTTCTGGATTTAGTAGTGACCAATGGGGATTGAATCACAGATGTCCAGGTGGAATAGCAACTGGGATCTAGTGATCACAACGTTGTGTGGTTCAGCAAAGGGACAAAGACTCACTCAAGTCATACTAGGACAAAGGTTTTGGATTTCTAAAATGCTGACTTCACTGAAAGGGGAAGGGGTATCAAAAGAACTCTGGAGCGAACGGGAGCAGGAGGGGAAGTGAAAGAACAGTGGGAGCATCTAAAGGAAGCCTTACTGGAAGTAACAAACCAATGCATCAGATTGGTATCCAAAGGCAAGAGAAGGAGAAAGCCACTGTGGTTCTCGAGAGAGGTGGCAGAAATGGTCAGGGCAAAAAGGAAAGGGTTCAGGAAATATAAGGAGACATAAATGGAGGAAGACAGGGAGGAATACCTAGAGTGTCTAAGGGAAGCAGGAAAGGCAGTAAGAAGAGCAAAGGCACAGACTGAAGAAGGGTTAGCACAGTCATTTAAGAAATGGGACAAAGCATTCTTTAGGCACATAAGTGAAAGGAGGAAAAACAAGGGGGGATTGCTAGGCACAAGGGAGAGGGAGGGGAATGCAAGGAGGGTGACATGGAAAAGGCAGAAATACTGAATAAATATTTCTGTTCAGTATTCACAGAAAAGGGGGAGGGACAGGGACCACAGCAGTACAGCAGTTGCCAAGGGGGTGAAGCGGTGGACAATAGTCCATTCACAGGGGAAAAAAGCCCTGCAAAAGCTCAATTGAAGGTAGATAAAGTGATAGAACCAGATGGCATACACCCAAGTATATTATGGGAACTGCAATGGGAGATAGCAGAACCTCTGGCAGCCATATTCACTGAGTCATTCAACACAGGGCTATTACCAGAGAATTGGAGGAGGGCACACGTAGTACCGCTACACAAATCCGGCAGCAGGGAGGAGGTGCAGAACTACAGGCCAGTCAGCCTCACCTCAGTAGGGAGGAAGATCATGAAGACATTGCTTAAAGAAAGGATAGTGGGGCATCTAGAAGCCATCAGAGCCCAGTACCACAGGCAACATGGATTCACAGTGGGAAGGTCATGTCACACAATACTGGTTGATTTCTTTGACTGAGTTACAAAGGAAGTAAATCAGGGTGGGGCAGCGGACGTTGCCTACCTTGATTTCAGCAAAGCCTTTGACACTGTTTCATAAAAGAAGCTGATAAACAAGTTGGGTAGGCTTGGCATGGGAGACAGGGTGGTAAACTGGGTTAGAAACTGGCTAACAGACAGGAGACAGAGGGTGGTGGTAAATGGGGAGCAGTCTGGGGAGAGGTGATGACAAGTGGGGTGCCTCAGGGATCATTCCTGGGGCCAGTCCTGTTCTATGTCTTCATTAGCAATATTGCAGAGGAGCTGAAGGGAAAGATCTGCCTGTTTGCAGATGACACCAAGACCTGTAACAGAGTGGATACCCCGGAGGGGGTGGAGAAAATGAGGAGGGACTTGGAGAAGCTTGAAAAATGGTCTGAGGACTGACAACTGAAGTTTAATTCAAAGAAGTGCAAACTTACCCACCTGGGACACAGGCACCCTGGGGAAAGCTACAGGATGCATGGGGGTTACTGACAGTCAGAAAGGAGGAAAGGGACCTGGGGGTTATTATTTCAGATTACCTGAAAATGTCAAAGCAGAGTACTAAGACAGCTGGGAGGGCCAGTGGCATGCTGGGGTGCATAGGCAGGGGTATGACCTGCAGAAGGAGGGGAGGTAGTGATGCCATTATATAAAACCATAGTCAGGCCTCACATCAAGTACTGTGTGCAGTTCTTGAGGCCACACCTTTGTAAGGACAGTAACAGGCTGGAGATGGTCCAGAGAAGGGCGACTAAGATGTTACAGTGCTTGCAACACAAGACTTATGAGAAGAGATTAAGGGACCTCAATATATGCTTGCTGGAAGACAGGAGGGAAAGAGGGGACATGATAAAAACATTCAAGTACCTAAAGGGTATCGACAAGGTACAGAGGGGAGACATTTTCCATTACAGGGGAAGCACAGAAACAAGGGGGCATGACATGAAATTGAAAGGTGGTAGGTTAAGAGAGAATTTGAGGAAGTTCTTCTTCACAGAGAGGGTGGTGGACACATGGAATGGTCTGTCTCAGGAGGTGGTGGGAGCGAGCACTGTGGATGGATTCAAGCATGCTTGGGACAGGCATAAGGGAACCATAGAGTTTCAGCAACTGGTGGGTCGGAAGCCGTAATCCAGTACAAGGGCTTATGGGAGACTAGATGGGCCAGGCAGCCCTTATCTGCCAATAATTTCTATGTTTCTATTTTTCTATGCTAAGCTCTCACCAACACCCAACTGAAGGCAAGTCAGCTGTAGTGCAGCCAACCAACCCTAATCACCCATTCCAATAATAACATAAATCCACGGTATCCAGAGGTACCCCCCACGATCACCTGTTTCATATTATAAACATATGTCCAAGTGGTCTAGTGTAACATTCCTCTCTGTTCACTCCTATGAGCACACTGTAAAGTACCCTGGTCATATATAACATTCTCTGGTTGTCTGATATGAAACTCCACCCCCAAGCACCTGTTTTGCAACAGTATGTATGTCCTAGTGTCCGGTGGTTCCCAACAAGTGCCCATTTTGCAAGAGTATGTATGCCCTGGTGCCCAGTGGTTCCCACCACCACTCCAACCACTGATTTTGCAGGAGTATGTATGCCCTGGTGTCCAGTGGTTCCTCTTACCTCTCCAAGTGCCTGTTCTGTAAGAGTATGTATGCCCTGTAGTATGCTCACTGATAGCTCATACAGTGGCTGACCAAAGAGGTAAGAGGAGGGTTGTGCTAGTCACTGTATCAAGTTTCCATAATCGCTGGCCACCTATGTAAGGGGGGTGTGGGGAGGTGGTATGTGAGTGAGCAGGTCAGGTGGGAGGATACTGGACCACCACTGCTTTGTTGTAATTATGTACAGGTTTTTTTGGCGGAGGGTGGGGAACCACTGGACACCAGTGTATACATATTCTTGCAAAATGGGTGATCAGGGAGAAGTGGGTTCTACTAGACACCAGGGCATTGATACTCTTGCAAAATGGACATGCGGGGTTGGGGGGATCACACTAGACCACCACCAAGGAATGTTATATACACTTAGAGAAGCAAGCATGGGACTTTACAATACATGCATAGGAGCAATCAGGGGAAGTTACACTAGACCACCAGGGCATACATTTGTAGTATGAACTAGGATTTGGGGGGACCACTAGATACCAGGGAATGCCTGACTACAATGCACTGGGTGCTCATGGGAGTACCACTAGTCCACCAGAGATTTCCTTTCTGTGCTGTGAAATGGCACAAAGGGGCTGCTGTGTCTCATGTAAATGAGCCCATAATGGACATGCAGATGGTCCCTTAGTGCCTTGCATGACCAAATGTCCCATTTGCATTTTGTATCTCAATATAGCCTGCAGGGGCCATGGCGCGATTCCATTTTGGGCAGCACTATTCCTTGTACTGTATATACAGCCCAGGTACATGCCAAGGCCATGCATAGTGCTGTGGTGACGTGCCCTGATATTCAGTCAGATAGCACCACATGCTGTCCTACTAAATTTAGCAGCAGCTGGGTCAGGTGCACTTGGGCTTTTGTTTCAAAAGCTGGACCTTGTTTTTCCATATGTAACTATGTTTCATTATCTTATTATTTTCAACATCTGGTTTTCATTTTATTTAAAAGTGCTAAATTGCACTGTATCTGCCCTTTTATTAAGAGAATGAGTTTTGGTGATACTGTTGTGCAGTGGATACAATATATATATATATTTGTGGATATTATTTCATATGTGCCATATAGCTCATGAGTGAAAATGCAGTGAAATATAATTTGTGCATTTGTATGCAGTTTCTGAAAGAAGAAAATAAATATAACACAAACAACACAACATAACATAATTAATATAATATAATGTAACATAATACACTAAAAAGATTATACAAATCTCTTTAGGGAACCCTTATCTTTGGAACTGATTCATTTTTCAAGACAAAATCATCACAAGAAAATGTGACTTAAGATAATAGATGATAGATGCTGTACAAACACAACCACAATTGGTTTTCTGCTCATAATTTCAGTCTTAACTTCATTCTAACTAGAAAGCATAGATAGACAGAGAGACAGACAGTTAGACAGACAGATATTACCGGTCCATGCTACCTTAAGATTAGATAGATAGATAGACAGACAGACAGACAGTTAGATAGACAGATATTATTGATCCATGCTACTGTATGTCCTTCTTATTGACAGCCCTATATACTTCCCCAGATGAGAAAGTTTTGACTCACAATTTTCAGCCATAACTTGAGAACTTCTGGTGTGACTACTCCAGATTAATCCAGGGAAACATGTGGGCTATCTGAATATTTCAAGAGCTGACCATTTTTTATAAATGCATATTTAATAAATACTAACACACATAACAGCGAAGTAATAACCAATTCAGCATGAGTGTAGGCTAGTGATATCTGATCAATAATTAATTATAAATTTCTTGCTCAAATACACCCCTGCTGCCTCTATATAAATAACGAAAGCAATGGAAAGAAACTTAGTCATGCTGTGTGGAAAAGTAGAAACCAGAGCATGTTGGGTTTTTTTTTGCATTCTTCATGGCATTAAATCTCTCTTCAAAGAAAATGGAGGCTGTGCACACACCAGGAAAGCAGCAGAACTAAGATGGCTTTTCTGAGCTCTTATCCAAGACAACAAATGAGCCCAATGTTTTAGTACAACCCATCAGAGTTTAGTCAAGGTTATGATTTTTATTGGCGTCAATGTTCTTTCATTATTTTTGTAAACTACCAAACATCTTCAAACAGAGGATTTAAACAGTTAGCTACACAAAGAAAATATTAAGTTGTATGCTATGGTACTTAAAAGTTGCAAGTCCTATGAACAATGTTCACTTTTGCAGAAAAAACTGCACTGTCAAGATCATATCTGTTCCCTTATAGAAAACCAAAAGAATGTATTGTGCTAAGAAAATATTTTCAAACCTCTTACATAATGGTCCCAGAAGGGGAGAACCTTAGACCAATCCCTGTCTAAAGGCTAAGGAACCTATTTTCAGAAGGTTAGTGCTGCACAAACCAGGTTTGTGCTACACTAACATGGAATAACGCCGGCTATCAGGGGTGTGGTCATATTCAAAGGCCACATATGCATGGCTGGCCCCCGGCTGCACCATCTCACACAATACTGTTTTGTGCCTGTGCAAATGAGGGATCCCTCATGCATGTGCCGTGAAAGTTTCAGAAGTGCTAAATGGCCCCCAGTGCAGGTGCAGTTTAATGCTTCTGAAACCCAGCCCTTAACAGTGAGCAGAGGAGATGTGTCCCCTTACCCTGTCCATTCAGTATCAATGGCTGCTAGCTCTGATCCCTGTCATTAAACAATGTCAAACCCTAGTCATCCAGTGGACCATCCCCAGTCCCATTCCCCACATACTGTACAAAAACAAAATACATTGGTGATCCAGTGGACCCTCCCTGAGCCCCGAGCCCCACATACTGTACAAAAATAAATATACATTAATGGTCCATTGGATCCTCCTGAGCCTTGATCCCCACATATTGTACAAAAACAAAAATATATTAGTGGCCCAGTGGACTCTCCCAAGCCCTGATCCCCTCCAGTGAAAGAAAAACACATCCTGGTGGTCAGTGGTCCCTCCCCATTCTCTGATTGGCATCTCAACACAAAGTAATTTCTGTTCTAATCTAGAGGCCCCCGCACCCTGTCATATGTGACTCTCACCCGCCCCCCACCTGACACTGGGCAGGAACAATTACAGCCCACTTCACATCATTATGGCTGGCCTGACTGACCTGTCAATGAGCATGTACAGTATATAGTATATGTTCATTTGTTGACCAGGGATCAGGACGAGGGAGGGACTGCTGGACCACCAATGTATTTTGTTTTGCTACACTATGTGGGGACCAGGGCTAGGGAGGGACCACTGGTCCACCACTAAATTGTTTTTGTTACATAAACAGGGATCGGGGCTTTGGTGGGGATCTGGCCCTAAGCACTCGTGCCAGCTGCACACATGCAGATGAGCCTATAATGGGCATGCAAACAGCTCTTTAGCACCATGCATGCCCAGTGGGCTCATTTGCATGTTTGGGCTGAATATTGCCAATGGGGGCCATGGTGCTAACCAGTGTGCACTGTGCTTTACCCCTGTAGGCGGTCTTCTGCCCCACCCTCTGGTAGCACTGTGCCAAACATGATGACCCCCTTGCTGTGCACCATGCTACCATGGTCTGACATTCAAACAGATAGTGTGGTCAGTTCAGATTATGCTTTCTGTTTGAATATGGTGCAAGAGCCAGCCAGCCCTATTTTTTCATGTGGCATACCTGTTTGTACGCACAGCCGGACAGTTCTGAAAATGGGGCCCAAAGATTTTATTTTATTTATTTTTCCTAGTAAGTTAAGAGCTTGTAGTACTAAGTGCAAAGTAGTTTTTCACTGTTGTATTGCTTTTGGATTCTTTGGAGATTCTAATACATTTTTATTGATCTATCAAATGCATTGTACAGAGATGTTATGATATACCCCCTTTTGGGCCACAAAGGCCACTTTGTCAAGTATTTCTCCTTGTTTTGAATTTATAATGTTTATTGTCCCCTGAACACCTCCCAGGAATGATGGAAGCTACATTTTTTTTACTGTTTGGATGCTTGTTGGCAATCATTTATTTTGGCACAAAGAATATTTACATCCACAAGTTATTATTTCAAATTTCCACAAATGACTTTATAACTCTTTCTTGGTTCCGGCTTCCTCCTTTCTTCTGGTCATTCCTCCATCTTGACTTTCAGGGCCTGGACACTGTGAATCTGGCCCTCTCTTCCACACCAGAACCAAGCAGGTTCCACCTACCTGGGCTTTCGCCATCCAGGCCCGGACACTTCTGAATCCAGCACCTGGATCTATCCCGCTCCCCGCTTTAACACCACATCTGGGTTTCTTCTCCCCAGCCCATATATCCTACCCCCTCCCCACCTTCCCTTTCCCCTGCTCCCCCTTTTTTTCTTCCAATTCCAGTAGGCCTCGTTGCCCTCCCAAGGGACATGACCCGCCCCTGGCCTGTAGCTTCCTCCCCGTAGTAAACATATTTGCCCCTTGTCCCAGGCCCCTATGGCACTCAAACTGCCCTCTGCCTATCTTTGTGCCAACCATGACCCCCCTCAGAGCCTTCCTTAACGAGGGTGGCAGAGTGGAAAAATCCCAGCAAAAAGTGGATGTCCTGCCAGTGTCTTGGCCTGATATACCCCCACAGGACCCCTGGTCAGGACCCCTTGGGGCTCCGCTCCCCAGCCAATCCCAGGGGCTCTGGCATTGCCCTGTCATATTACACCTTTACCTGCTTGGTGATGTCACTAGCCACTCTCCTCTACCTGATCTTTCCCCTCTCCCTTCCCCCCCATCCCCCCTTTGTGTTCCTTCTTGGCAGGGGTCATCAGACAACCTGGCTTGGGTTTTAGTGGCAAGCCCCATTGTCCCCTGAACCCCTCCCAGGAATGATGGATGCTACACTTATTTTACTGTTTGGATGCTTGTTGGTAATCATTTATTTTGGCACAAAGAATATTTACATCCACAAGTTATTATTTCAAATTTCCACAAATGACTTTATAACTCTTGGTTCCAGCATCTTCCTTTCTTCTGGTCATTCCTCCATCTTGACTTTCAGGGCCTGGACACTGTGAATCTGGCCCCCTCTTCCACACCAGAACCAGGCCAGTTCCACCTACCCAGGCTTTTGCCCTCCAGAACTGGACACTTCTGAATCTGGCACCTGGACCTATCCCCCTTCACGCTTTAACACCACATCTGGGTTCCTTGTTCCCAATCTGTGTATCTTACCTCCCTCCCCCTTCCCCCCGCTCCCCCTTTTCTTTCTTCCATTGCCCCTCCTCCAGCCTGTGATGGACAGAGGGGCTCCCCCCTTGCAGGCTAGTATATCAATCCTTTCTTGACTATCTTGTCCCTAGCTCCAATAGCCCTCAGGAAGAGGTACATGCCAAATTCTGACAAGTGCACCCCGTAAGATCTGTACACCACTGCCTGGTTGAAGGAAATGTCCTTGTGCTGCAGGTGCACTCCTCCATCTCAATTACTGCCTTTGCCACCCTTCTATTCAGATGCTTCCTGACTTTTTCAATCAGCCGGATGTCTTTGACCCCCCTCCAAACTTGCCGGGAGGTGATGTTGGACCAGCCGATTGTCACCCTTGGCCACCACCCTTTCAGCTTCTCTAAGTCCCCTGCGATGCTCCACCCTAATTCACCCCATGGTAGACCCCCTAAATAATTGCCCCCCAAGTGTATAATAATGTAATCTGGCATGCCCCACTGCAATCTCAACTCCTCCATTAGTTGCAGGAGCTGCACCCACCTCATGCCTCTAATGCCCCTCCATAGCATCCTGTATGCTTGATATTGTATCTCAATTCTGCTCCTCTGGAGGTGGCGACTGCAAACCTTTTGGTCCAATATACGAATGAATGCCCCACTATCCAAATTTTCCTCTTGGAACCTGCCATGGAAACAAAATGGAACAGTGTAAGTTGTTATTGTCAATATCTGACATACCTCTTATAGCAGCTGGACTTCCAGTGCCCCACCTTCTTTACCTCCTCCACTGCAACCCCGTTTTCTGCTGCCTCCATGGCTGCCCCAATCTGAAAAAATTCACTCAGGTCTTCTTCGATGAAGGTCAGGGCCCACCTGAGTACCACCCCCACTTGGAAACTGGTGACTGGTAAACTATCCCCATGTCAGAACAAGGACCCCCAGCCTTCCCTCGAGTGCTCCTGTATGCCTCCAGTGCGCTCACTGCGCAGCTGATGGACTGTGGTTGCTTGATCAATGACACCTTGGCTCCTTCCCCTTTTGGTCCATTTTAGACCTTTTAGACATCCTCATGCTGCAGGGCCAGCCCAGCCACTGTCTTCCTTGGGGCCACCAACTCCCCTACCCTGAATGCTCCTGCTGCCATGGCTGCGAACACGGCCAAGAATAGTGCCCCTTCCTGGGCCGAGTTGCATACCTTCTGAGTTGCCCGTAAGACCTTTTCAAGCAACTGCCCCCTTATGGGGTGCCTCCTGGCCCCTTGACTCCTCTGCCAACCTGCCACCATCCTTTTTATTGTCCTGCTAGCCACTACATTGGACCATGCCCTCTCCTGACATGCCCAACTGATGCCAGCCAGGTGCACCACCATTGTGGCATGGGCCAGCTCACCTTCCCACTGCTCCACTATAAACCTCCTTACCTGCTCATCTCAGGCTGGTTCATTCCTGTCCCACCTATGCTTCCTTCTAAAATCCTGAAATCTTGCCCAACCTGCTTCATAGGCCCTCAGCGTGTTCGCTGACCAGGAACCCCGGTACAGTGCCCTGGCTGTGTCTCTCCAGCCTCCCATAACCGGTCCTGGATCCTGGTCCTGTGTGTCACTGCCTGAGGCTTCAGCTCCTGTAACCTGTTGAGCTGTGAATGGGAAAGGCTGTCAGCCACCTCATTCCTCAACCCCTCAATATGTTAAGCTTTGAAAGATAGATTCAGCTGTAATCCCAACAAAATTGTGCATCTGAGCAGCATGCCTATCTCATCCGTCCTCCCCCTTGACTATTAATGACTTCCACTACCCCTTTGTTGTCGCACCAAAACAAGATGCGAGTTCCCTTCATCCTATAATCCTACACTTCCAGTGCCACCCATATCGGAATATCTCCGAGAATGTGATGTCCTTCAAGACTCCCACTACTGCCCACGATGCTGGCCAAGGTTCTGACATCCATTCCCCTTGAAAGTATGTCCCCATTCCAAGGACCCCCGAAGCATCCGTGAACAGCTCCAAGTCTGTATTCTACTCCCACTCCTTCTGCCAGAATGTCACCCTGTTATAGCTGTCAAGAAACTCCTAACACATGGAAGTCCTCCCGCCCCCCTTTTGACACATCTACCCAGTGGTGCAGCAGTTTAGCCTTCCCCATGGCCTTTCCCAGCCTCCTTGTAAATGCCATGCCTTAGCTGATGGCCTTGCAGGTGAAATTAAGGTGCCCCAGCAGTTGTTGCAATTGTACCAGTGGCACCCTCCTCCTCCCTGTTACCTGCACCAGTAGGCCTCTAAGGCAGGCCACCTTTTTCCCAGGGAGCTGAAACAGCCCTCCTCCATGTCCACCTCTATGCACAAGAATTCTAATCTGTGGGTGGGGCCCACCATTTTCCCCTGTGCCAGCGGTATCCCTATCTCCCAGCATATTGCCTTAAAATTCAGTAACATCCCCTGTGCCTCCATTTTCTATTTTCTGATGAGGAGGAAATCATCCAGGTAGTGGACCACCCTCTTGTGCCCATACCTGGCCCCGAATACCCACTGCACCCAGGTGCTGAATGACTAGAAAGTGGAACAAGGCACTGAGCATCCCATGGGCATAGCTTTGTCAAAATATATGCTTCCTTGGAATTGAAAACCCAACTGGTCCCAATCCACAGGCCTGATGAGTAAGAGTTGAAATGCCGACTCTATGACCATCTTCTCAAGCCATGCCCCCTCAACAGCATTGATCAGTATTATGGCATGCTCTAGGGAGGCATATGACACCGCCCTAAGGTGATCCGGTATGCCTCCGTTCACTGTCAAGCCCTCGGGGTAGGATAAGTGACATATCAGGTGGAATTCCTCTGCTGCCTTTTTGGGTATGATACCCAATGGGGAAACTCAGAAATGCACACATGGGGAGGGCCCCAATGCCAACCCAACCCAACTCACCTTGATTTCCTTTTCTATCTTGGCCCCAACTATCCCCTCCTTCCCCTTTACTCACCCGAGATTCTTGGCCCACATTTCTGATCTCCCCCCTTGAAACCCCAGTGGAAAGCATGTCCAGAAGCCCTCCCTGAGCAGCTCCACTGCCCCCTTATTTGGGTATTCCACAGTCCACTCCTCCACCAGCATTAGGGGAAATGGGAGTATTTATTTATTTTATTTTTTATTTATTGAAGTAATCAGTTTTACAACCTTTGAGTCAGAGACTCGTTTACAAAGGTACCTTGTCATGTGGGTGGGGGAGATAACAATAAGTGCAGTTATAGACAGAGGTTACATACAGGTGAGATACATACATACGTTGAGTTACACGATCTTTATATACACACAAGTTATTATATACACACAAGTTATTACAGCTGCAGTTGCTACAGTTGCCCAGTCATCGGACTTGGGGGGCTGTTTGAAACAGGGTTGTGTTCCACTACAGGCAATTACAGCACCGTCTGTTGATGATATGTTTTCAGAGGGCTATTTTGAACCGTCCAATCCCGGGGATCTTTGATATTCCCTCAGGAAGGTTGTTAAACCAGGTCGGAGCTTTATGATGGAAGGATCTTTGGCAGAGAGAGGTCCTTGCCCTGGGTACCAGGAAGGTGGCTTTGTAGAGTTACGGGTATGCACGTTTGGACGGCTGGTTGCAGAGATGCGGAGACCCCTGATGGGCATAACCCAGATGGTGCTTTTTTGCCAGAAGGCAGGTGTGGTATTTCAATCGTTCTTCAAAGTGAGGTATTTGGTGGCAGTGTAAAGCAGGCAAGTGTGAGTTCTGCTGTGTTGCCGGTCAGAGCCTACAGGCTTTGTTAATAGAGGTCTGGACTTTAGTCAGGGCGGACAGATCTGCTGCTGCGTAAACTGGAAGGCCGTAGTCGGCCAAGGACAGCACAGATGAGGTGATGGCCAATTTTAAGGCAGGTTCTGGGAGGCAGTCTTTGTGGCGGTAGAGGAGCCCGATCCTGGAGTTCATGGCTGAGGACAGGGTTTTTAGGTGGGCGTGGAAAGTAAAGCCTGCATCAAAAGTGATGCCCAAATACTTATATGTTGTTACCTGTTCAAGTGGGAGGAGTGTGCTAGGGGTGATGAGAAGGGGAGTGTCCTTGGCATTGTTTTGCCGATGTGCGAACAGCATTGATTTTGTTTTTTCAGGTTCAGGACTAGCCGATGGTTACTGAACCATTTTTCAGCTTGGAGGAAGGTGCTTTGCAGCATGCTTTGGAGTTGGAGAGGGTCTGAGTGTGTTGCTAGGATCACCGCATCATCCGCGTAAAGCAGTATTTTGTTGGAGCAGGAGCTTGGGAGGGTGTTTAGGAAGAGACTGAAAAGAGTGGGTCCAAGGATGGAGCCTTGCGGGACCCCTGAGAGTACCGGTAGGCTGGTGGACAAGGTCCTATTTAGCTTAACTCTTTGGGATCTGTTGTGCAGGTAGCTTGAGAACCAATTTAGGGGGCCAGATGAAAATCCCAGTTGGCTAAGGGAGTTTAACAGCAGGGGGTGGCACACAGTATCAAAGGCCTTTGATAGGTCGATGAAAACTGCCCCTGCAAATTGACCTTCATCAAGCGCAGAGTGTATATGGTGGGAGAATTCCAGAAGGGCAGTGGATGTGCTGTGGCCAGGACGAAACCCATGCTGCTCAGGACATAGGATGTTGTATTTAGACAGGTATTCCATTAGCTGGGTGGATACTATTTTTCCAAGGCTTTGGAGGGGGAAGGATGGAGATGGGTCTGTAGTTATTTGGTATTGTATGGTCCCAGACTTATGGATGAGGGGTGACTCACCTCTTTCCATGCTTCCGGAGATTGGCCAAGGCATAGGGATCTATTAATGACACACGTGAGGGATTAACACACCTCTAGCGTGGAGGCAGTATCCTGGAGTCAAGAGGATCATTACTTGGATTTTGCGCGAGAGATTTTAGTAGGAAAGGTTTGGCATCATGGGGTGAGATTGTCCGAAGTGGAATGGGGCCAGGAGGCGAGTGTGTGGAGGGCAAGGGACAGGGTCAAAGAATTGGGCAGGGAGAACTGCACTTAAGTCCGTGAAAGTTTTATTAAGGCAACTCATGATATATGATTGGTCTGTCGAGACTGCCCCATTTGAGACAATCTGAGATGGAGGGGAGGGCAGGTTTTGCCATTCAGTTCTTTAATATTGTCCCAGGGCTCTGGTTGAGCCCCAGGAGGATGTCAGAGCAGCCTGATAGTGTCTAGCTTTCAGCTTGTGACGCCCAGGTGCATTGGTTGCGAGCTGCTCTATAGGCTTGCCTGTCTGCCACCCTACCAGACTCATTTGCTATGTGCCAAAGATTGTCTCTCTGTTTTAGTTGCTGGATCAGTGCAGGGATATCCATGCTGTGGCCCGTTTTTCTTTCTAGGTGTGGTGATGGGGCAAATAGGTCGAGGCATTGTTGAAGGCCCTGGTGAGGTAGGTTAAAGCAGAGTTTATGTCAGATGCTAGGGTCATTGGAGTCCAATCGACTTGCGAGGTGATGTTTGAGGTTGTCAAGACCCCTGGGGAGAAATCTGCGATGAGGGGTGCTGCAGTGCTCGGGCTGTGTGTGGGGGGCACCAGAAGCAGATGACAGGGGTGGTGCGCTAGTGGTCCGATAGGACTTCTACAGAATCAACTTGTGTGGCGGTTGGAAAGAACTATGTCAAGGAGAGCTAGTTCCCTTCGCTTGGTTAAGTCTGGTGGGCTGGGTGACCATTTGAGACAGGTCATGGGCTGCAAGCTCGTCCTTTAAATTGTCAGACGAGGGCTGAGCCAGTTGGTGTTTAGGTCTCCCAAGATCAATTGTTCAGCTTTTGAGGTAGGGTGGACAGATAGTCTAAGAGGAGTTGATTGCAAAATTTTTGGTACTCGGGGTATGTGGCCGTGCTTAGGTATGGGGGCCACGACCAGGGTGTGGGGTGATTTTTAGGGTAATGGCTTGTGCTCCCATTGAGCTCAGGGATTGGGAGTGCATGACCTAGGACTGAGTTACTTAAGTAGATTGCACACCCCTCCACGCTTGCCCATCCTATCAGCCCTGGAAGAGGAAAAACCTGGAGGGAGGCAGCTGAGTCAGGTGTAAGCTGGAAAGCCAGGTTTCCTACTAGCATAAGAATGTCAGGGGAATATTTTGACTCCAGCATTGGAGTGCTGCAGTTTCTTGGGGAGACTACATATGTTCATAAAAAGCAATTGAACCCTTTGCCAGAGGATTGCCGGAGTATGGCAGAGTTGCCAGGCCCAGGGTTTGGGTGCACATTTCCTGAGAGCAGGAGAAGCAGGGCAATAAGGCACCTCATTGGAGGAGCAGTTGCTGCGGGAGGGGTGTTTTGCAGCTGCCCTGTCATAGTATGGGTGGTGCACGGATGGGAGAGTGTTTAGTGCTGGAGACACTACAGAGAGAGAGACCAATTGTGACAGAATTCATGAGACACTGGGTTGTGTGTTGGTGGGTGGGTGGGGGTAGAGTGGTAGTCCAGAGTCGGGAAGGATTTGGGGATGGATTGATAGGTGGACAGGCAGTAAGCTGTGCGGAAGACAGGATATTGTGTGTGGATGGACTGGGGTTCGGGCATTGGCACGACAGTGGATGATATAAAGGGTTCCATAGTAGACAGTGGGTGTTGTGGTACTAGGAGAGCCAGCATGGCAAGGATCATGATTAAGTGTGATTTTCAGTAGAGAGAATAGGTTTAGAGAGCAGGCTCCCTCAGTGTTAGAGAGATATAACCTGCAAATGGAAAAGTTGGCTGATTGGTTCTGGCAGCCCATGTGATTATAACTATAAAGGGAGTGCCGACCAAGGGTGGTGGTGGGGGCGGTGGGGAGCCGAACGCGTAGCGTTCGGCGGGGCTAGACCTAGCGCCGAGAGAGAGAGAGAGAACAGAAGCCGGTTCCCTTTTTCTTCTGGAGCAGTGTGCAGGTAATAAGAAAAGACGCCAAATACAGGGTTTCAAAATGCCACAAATGTCCACAGTTAGGCTCGCTCCACAGGGACCAACAGTCCGCATTCAGCGGAGCGTTGTTTTTCACTTTAATTACCTAGCAGCACTTCGAGCTTTCAAATAGCAGGAGGGCTTCACGTAGCCCTCGCGACCTCTGGCTCCTCGGGGTTGCCTCAAACCGCAGCTCTGGCTTTCAGCTAGCAGGAGGGCTTCAGCAGGTAGCCCCTCTCGACCTCCGCTCCTCGGGGAGGGGGGATCTGATCTGCAGGAGAGGGAGAGAGAACAAGATTAAATAGGCAGGTAGGGAGTCGGATTAGCATAGGGGGGGCGGAAAGAAGTTGTTCAGCTAAAGGCTCTGCTGTGGGACAATTGGAGCTAGTAGCTCTGGGAAATTTGTTTCAGGTTAGACCCTTTTCAGATTCCAACTACACACAATCAATACATTTTTAAAAAATGATCACTTCTGAATAGGCAGTAATACAGAGAAGGAAAAAGGTAGAAACAACAACAAATTCATTTCCCTAGCTTCTAGAGAGAGAGAGAACAGAAGCGGTTCCCTTTTTCTTCTGGAGCAGTGTGCAGGTAATAAGAAAAGGCGCCAAATACAGGGTTTCAAATGCCAAATGTCCACAGTTAGGCTCGTCCACAGGGACCAACAGTCGCGAAATGCAGCGGAGCGTTGTTTTTCACTTTAATTACCTAGCAGCACTTCGGGCTTTCAAATAGCAGGGAGGGCTTCACAAGTAGCCCTCGCGACCTCTGGCTCCTCGGGGGTTGCCTCAAACCGCAGCTTCGGGCTTTCAGCTAGCAGGGAGGGCTTCAGCAGGTAGCCCTCTCGGCCTCCGGCTCCTCGGGAGGGTTCGATCTAGCAGCACCCGGGCTTTCAAATAGCAGGAGGGCTTCACAAGTAGCCCTCGCGACCTCTGGCTCCTCGGGGGGTTGCCTCAAACCGCTACCAGGCTTTCAGCTAGCAGGAGGGCTTCAGCAGGTAGCCCTCTCGACCTCCCGGCTCCTCGGGGAGGGATTCGATCTAGCAGCACTTGGGCTTTCAAATAGCAAGGAGGGCTACAAGTAGCCCTCGCGACCTCTGGCTCTCGGGGGGTTGCCTCAAACGCAGCTCGGGCTTTCAGCTAGCAGGGGGGCTTCAGCAGGTAGCCCTCTCGACCTCCGCCCTCGGGAGGGGGATCTGATCTGCAGGAGAGGGAGAGAGAACAAGATTAAATAGGCAGGTAGGGAGTCGGATTAGCATAGGGGGGGGAAAGGAGTTGTTCAGCTAAAGGCTCTGCTGTGGGACAATTGAGCTAGTAGCTCTGGGAAATTTGTTTCAGGTTAGACCCTTTTTCCAGATTCCAACTACACACAATCAATACATTTACTTTAAAAAATGATCACTCTGAATAGGCAGTAATACAGAGAAGGAAAAAGGTAGAAACAACAACAAATTCATTTCTACGCTAGAGAGAGAGAGAACAGAAGCGGTTCCCTTTTCTTCTGGGGCAGGTGTGCAGGTAATAAGAAAAGGCCAAATACAGGGTTTCAAAATGCCACAAATGTCCACAGTTAGGCTCGTTCCACAGGGACCAACAGTCGCGAAATGCAGCGGAGCGTTGTTTTTCACTTTAATTACCTAGCAGCACTTCGGGCTTTCAAATAGCAGGGAGGGCTTCACAAGTAGCCCTCGCGACCTCTGGCTCCTGGGGTTGCCTCAAACCGCAGCTTCGGGCTTTCAGCTAGCAGGGAGGGCTTCAGCAGGTAGCCCTCTCGACCTCCGGCCCTCGGGAGGGGGGATTCGATCTAGCAGCATCGGGCTTTCAAATAGCAGGAAGGCTTCACAAGTAGCCCTCGCGACCTCTGGCTCCCTCGGGGGTGCCTCAAACCGCAGCCGGGCTTCAGCTAGCAGGGAGGGCTTCAGCAGGTAGCCCTCTCGACCTCCGGCTCCTCGGGGAGGATTCGATCTAGCAACACTCCGGGCTTTCAAATAGCAGAGAGGGCTTCACAAGTAGCCCTAGCGACCTCTGGCTCCTCGGGGTGCCTCAAACCGCAGCTGGGCTTGAAGCCAGCAGGAGGGCTTCAGCAGGTAGCCCTCTCGACCTCCGCTCCTCGGGGAGGGGGATCTGATCTAGCACTTCGGGCTTTCAACAGCAGGGAGGGCTTCACAAGTAGCCCTCGCGACCTCTTGGCTCCTCGGAGGGGTTGCCTCAAACCGCAGCTTGGGCTTTCAGCAGCAGGGAGGGCTTCAGCAGGTAGCCCTCTCGACCTCCGGCTCCTCGGGGAGGGGGGGATTGATCTACTAGCACCGGGCTTTCAAATAGCAGGGAGGGCTTCACAGTAGCCCTCGCGACCTCTGGGCCCTCGGGGGTGGGTTGCCTCAAACCGCAGCTCGGGCTTTCAGCTAGCAGGGAGGGCTTCAGCAGGTAGCCCTCTCGACCCTCCTGCTCCTCGGGGAAGGGGGGGGATTCGATCTGTATGTGCCAGCACTTAACCCCACCACCCTCCCTTGGGCACCTCATCAATGCCAGCCTCCAGAGGCATAATTCTGCCCCATGTGGCTTCCCCCCAGCCCCTGCCCTGCCCCCCCAGGCACCCCAAAATGACTGATCATAGTGCTGTCCCCCTTACTGTCCACCTCTGTTGCCATTTTGCCAGCAGGTGGTGGCGGGGTGCAACCCCCCACATTTGGAACAGACATGTCAGAACTTACAGCTTCCCTATGTGCAGGTGGCCTTGTTATACCCCCAACAAGTCTTGGACCCTGATGCAGGCATGGCCCACCTTGTCTGCTCAACCCCATTCCCACCCCCTTCCCTGATAGGGTCCTCATTCACAGCTCCAAGTGGGTACAGTCCCATCTCAGGTCCCCTTTCGACGCCATCCTCTTCTGGAATGCCTCATCATATTTGAGCCATCTGTACCAGACCATTGCTTTGTACGCATCTCTGATGATGGACATGTACATCAGCAAGGGGATGACCAGCTCCAGTTGCTTCTCCAGCACTAACGTGTTGCAGATGATGAAACCCCCTTGCCAATTATTGATGGTCTTATCTTTATACTTTGCCTCCTCTGCCTTGTGGCCTACCACTGCCAGAGCCAGCACCATTTCAGACTTCCCCACCGACTACTTCTGTTCATATTTCATGGCCGTGTCCTTGTCCACCAGCCTGAACATGGTGACATACTCCCCTTTCCAGATTTTCTCCTTGATTGAAATTGGGACATGGTCCCCAACCGAGCAGCCCAGGGGGCCCTCATATAATCTCTGGGTTGTTGTTTTTGCCCCCCTTCTGTGCCCCAGCATCATTGCTTTTTAAGGCCTGTACTGCCCACTCCATCTTTTTGATCCCTGCATTCCCCATGCTGTCCAGCAACCCTTCTAAGTAGTCCTTCAGACCACTTTCATCCGAGAGGTCCATGTCATTCTTACCCCTATCATCTGGTTCTGGCATGGGCAGTGGCACTGTGGAGGGCACGGGGTGTGGCACTTCCGTCTGGGTCTCTTTACCCTCTTCCTCTGCCCTTTTGTTCCTCTCACTCCTTGCACTTTCTCTGTGCCTCCTCCTCTGCCTCCCTCTGCTTTGCTGCCACCACCAGCTCCAACATCTGCCCCATCTATTTCGATGCTTTCTGCATCAGCTTCTCACTGGACATCTGGGCTCACTTGGGTGCCATGGCTTTTCCTACATCACTACAGGCAGAGGGGTGAAAAGAAACAAAATGCTCAGCCTTGCATACCACACCCTAACATATCCCCTTTCCTCCCCGAGGTGGGCTGCCCCACCTGTGGGCTCTGTGGGCTGTCCCCCATGCCCCCTGTGACTGGGCCCACTAACATGGTGAGCCACTCGGTGCTCTGCTGCACGAGCTGATTGCGGGTCATTTTCCTTTGCCTTCTCTATTTTGTTTTTTTATTGTAGTTGTTCTTAAAACCTATGCTCTCCCACAACTGCCCCGCGGTGTTGCCCCCCCCAGAGGTGCAGACATAGAGGTCCGTAGCTGGCTGCCTGTGCTTCTGGTATGGAGCACCTAGTCTTGCACCCACAACCTTTAGGTGTCCTTACCCTGTGCATTTCCACTGCATCACAGGCCAGCACATGCATGTATCCCTTTTGCCCCTACCTTTCCTTCTTTTTTTTTTTTGACTCCATTCGCTGTTCACGACCTGGCCTGACCACCTGCACTGCCCCACCAGATTTTACTAAATTGAGGGCCCTGTAACATTGGAATGCCACCGACTGTCACCCCACATGGCGTGCCAGCCCTCTTCGCCCTTCGTCGAGCCAGCGCTCAACTCAAATCTCCCCTCCAGGGATCAAACTCCCAACCCTTCCTCAGGGGACTTATGCCTTCCTTTCATGGTCCTTGAGCCATCTGTTCCATTGAAATCCAGCCCCTACTCCTTCTCTCCGGGCCCCCGGATCCACTCGCATACTCCCAGCCCTACAGGCCCAAACTGTATTGCTAAACAGATGAAAACAACCCACACCCCCCTGTAACTGTGTGGGTTCAAATAACAGACCAAGAGACATACATCAAGTGCATAAAAAATGCAAGCTTTGCATTTAGCATTTTATTTTGAAAAAAATAGTCCAAATCCAAAAAACAAAATATTTACAGAAAGCGAAATTAGTGTTAGTTCATCACACTAATGCAATCTTCAGGATATCATTCTTCCCCAAAAATCAGCAATAAAAGAACTCCTGTAGTTTCCTCTCTTTCTAGTATGTAAGCTAGCACACTCGGGTCCTCCTTACTTTGTGGTCAGAAAGCTACTGACCACCTATCTACCTTAGCCCTCTAGTGGAACCCTTTTTATACCAGCCTGAGGCTACATCAGAAGTTAGGTCATCATCTAATTAACAAAAAAATGCTTTCTATAACAATTACATTTATTAGAACCAAGTTCTAGCACTTGTAGTCCAATGCTATCTTTATTTCTCTTATCTAGGATAATTTATATCTAGATAAACTTAAAAAAACAAGGCAAAATCCACTTAATTATGAAGGGATGACATCACAAATGACCTCACAGCAGTAAAGATGCTCCTCCCACTGTGTGATATTACTCCCCATTGTACTATATAAACAGGCATTTCAGAGGCCGCCAGCTCTAAAGCAGGACCTCCTGACTACACACTGCATTGCCTGGTATTTACTTATATTTTATTTAGCTTTACTTTATCTTGTTTATGTTTGTTTTCAATCATAAAATTACTCTGCAAATTAATCCTAGTCTTGGAAGTATTAAATAGATAAGTGCATGCCCTTTTATCCACTTAGTCTTGCAAGACCTAGGAATAACCATGTTCTGGGCTAATTTTCAAATTTCACTTGGCAATTTCCTGCAAGCATTGCTTCCAGTCTCATAGTTTTCTTTTTACATAATTCCCTCCACACAATCTTTTCTCTGCAACTCACAAATAAGTTTCATACCTATTTTCCTACTAAAAACCCTTTAGTCATTGGCTAAAACCTTTTGTTTTGGCCCTGTTTTGGAAAAAGCAGCCTAAGTACACCTTCTTAGCTGTCCCCAAACACAGTCCACCTCCTTTTATGGGCACCATATGAACAACACCATTTTACTCTTTTCCCTTCATTTTCTTTAACTTCCCTGTTGTTTTCTTAACTCAGATTACCTTGTCAGCACAAACTCCTTCACTTGGAGTGTTGCCCAGAGCCTTAAAACACTCGAGAATCGAGTGTACTTGTTTGTTGCTTAGTTGACTCATTTTCCAATCCTAGAGCCACTAAGCTTACAGGGGAAATGTTTTTAAACATTTTTAGACTTTTGGAAGTGCTAGCGTTGTGGTAGTTTTCTGCACTATCGTGCCGTGCGAACTGCTACCTTCACGATCGTGCACACGAGCGATTGTGCGATTGTGCGAACATCGCTCCAGGGCTTATCAGTCAATGGCCCTTACACATTTTTCAACAACAAAACAAAACCTGACTTTACAGCAAAATAACAGGGTAAAGGTTTCCTGTGAAGGGGGTTTTATTTTGCAGGCTTTTAATAAGTAGGGGATAGAAAAGAAAAGACTGAGAATGTCAGGTTGGCCACCCTGATAGGAAAAAGGGAAAGGATAGTCAGAAAAAGAAAGAATATAGTATAGAGTGAAAAGAAAAACATACAATGCCTGCAAGATTTTACTATTCTACCACCTTCCCCCGCTTGTCTCCGAGAGATCTGGTGACCTGGATCATTTCCTGCTGCTCGCAGTCTTCCCCACCTTTCCCTTGTATTTTGGCTCCTTGTCATTTGGTCCCAGGCCTACTGCCAGCTATTGAACCACACTGCAAGCAGCCTGCTATGCCTTATGCCTCTTGGGCCATGCTACCCTCATGCTGGCCCGTTCTCTAGGCCTGAGCCTCCCCACAGTCAGTAGGTCTAGTGATCATGCCTCTCATTCTCCCACCTGGCACCAAAATCTGTCTTGCGTGCCCCCTACCCTCCCACTCAAAATGCTGCATGGCTGCAGCACCCTGTCCAATAAAAGCCTTTAGGTGCACCATGAGGCAAATGCCCCCTTGTCGACTGAGCGTCTGGCTCCCTGTGGCTTCCTGTAGCAGTCCTGATAATTCTGGGTGCCGCCCGACTGCCAGCCCATGAAAAAACTTTGCAATCCTGTGTTTACTTTTTTTTTTAACCATTTTGTCCTGTACTGCATTCATCCAATCCTCCCCTGCCAGCAGTGAACAAAAAAGCCAGAGAAACTGATCCTTTGCTGGGGTAGTCTGCAGATACAAGCAGCCCACCTGACCTCCTGGCCCCAGCATGCTGCTGAGCTGGCCGCCTGGCCCTCCCTCATCAAAAACCACCAGCCAACTTGAAAAATGCCCACACTGCCTCTCTGCATCTTTGTAACTCAGCGGACATCTCAAATCACCAACACAATCCAAAAAAGCTTACCAATAGAACCACCACAGCTCACTCGTGGAGCCTGCCCTCCATCTCTCCCACTGAGATGCCCCGAGAGCACTAGCTTTCCCTCTGCTCTGATTCAGAAACCCCAAACTCACCCACACAGATACCCCTCCCAGCACTGCGAGCCTGCTCCTGATCAGGCCACAGATTTTTGCACCTCGCTGCTTAGGCAACTGCCAACCCTCTGCAAAGGGCTCCACATTTAACCACCAGTTGAGTGCCCTAGCAAGTGTTCAAAACAAAACCTTTGCCATTTTTGGGCCTGCCTACCACCTGATCTCCACTTCTTGCTCTCTTCCAAGCTCACCATGCTTTGAAACAAAACCAGGCCACTGCTCATGGCCTTACTTGCCTGAACCAGAGGCCTGCACAGCGCAGCCATGTGCTTTTTTTTTAAACCAGGCACTCTCTATACCTTAAATGCAGTGTGCTAACCAAATGAAAAGCAGGGACACTTATTACCAGGCTTCCCACATATTAATCACCCTGAAATAAACCACATACAAACAGAAAATGCTTAGTATCTGTCTTCCATCTCTTAATCCGCACTAAAATAAACCAATATAAACAGCAAGCCTTGAGAACCAGGCTGTCTTTGTGGACAGAAAAACTACATAAGCTAAACACACTGGGCCATGCGGCCTAGCAGGCCTAGTCACCCCCATGTGCCTTACCAGTTTATTGGCAAACGATGTGCTGAGATCTCAGTCCTGAAAATTCCAGCAAAAAGAGGATGTCCTGCCAGTGTCCTGGCCTGATATACACACTTACAGGACCCCTGGTCAAGACCCCTTGGGGCTCTGCCCACAAGCCAATCCCTGGGGCTCCAGCATTGCCCTGTCATATTACACCTCTACCTGCTTGCTGATGTCACTAGCCCCACCCCCTCTACCTAATCTTTCCCTCCCCTTCCCCCCCCTTTGTATTCCTTCCTGACAGGTAGTGGTGGGCGAAGTGGGCTCATTCCGCCCTGTGGTGATTCACGGAGTAAAGGCAAATTCGCTGAGTACTCCACAATGTGAAGCAGAGTAATTTGCATTATGATGGGCAACGCAAAGTCCATTGTAAACAATGACTTTGTGTTTCTCTGCCTTCTCAGACCACTATTCCACCAATTTTAAAAGTGAAGTACATTCGAAACAATGTACTTCACCTCACTTTACCTTGTTTTTAAGCTCTGAAGGTGAATTTTGCAATGATTCTTGGAATTTCAGGTCACATGAGCTCTATATTGATCTGCACAGCCTCAGTTTGGGGTAGTGTGTGTAGAAAGCTGTAGGAGACAATGTGCTCTGATAGCTGTCTGTGATACAGAACTTCTAAAAGCTGTTAAAAAAGTGTTTTTGTGTATTTTTTTTTGCTCAAACTTTAGTTCATTGATTGTAGGAAACCCTCCAGTTCTCATATCATCCAGCTTTGTTTGTGTGTGGATTTTGAATGTTCATGTACAACACTGAGTGTGTGTACATTAGTAAAAGACAGTGAAAGTGTGCTGTGGGGAGGGGCGTATCTGTGGTAAAGGTAGATTTAAGTTGGAAAAATAGGGAGTTCTTTGTTTTTTGGTTATATTTTTGTTATATAACTGACTGTTAATGTACAGACAGTAATATTGTCAGTAATTGTTGAAATTTTCTTGCTGATTGTGTGTTGTGTGAATCTGGTGCAGCAATTCATAATTTCAGGTTGTTTAAAATATGTGGCATATTACTGAACTTTTCAATTTGCTACGCATTACTCGTTGACTGTTGTAGACACACTGTGTGTGTGTGTGTGAGTGTGTGTGCAGTGCTGCGTTACATCAAATATTACACCTTTTATTGTGCTGCAGTGTAATTGCAGGTGCAGCAGTGTGAACGTGCTATACACTGCAGCTGTGTGACTTTGTACTGCCATTGTGGTACCTGGTCTTTGTTTTGCTGCTTGTACTGCTGTGAAAATCTGCAGCCAGGGCCCTCCCACCCACACTGGCAAAAGGAATTGTTTTCCGGATTGGACTGTTCGTGACCTCAGCACCACTGGTTAGTTAAGGTGTTGTTTTCACTTGTGAATTTACAACTCTGTCTGTTGCTGAAGCCAAAGTTGTTTTTTTGGCTTCACATCCAGCATCCCCCCAATCAGTGTGAATGTGCCAAAATCTAAATTTGTTTAGAATATTGTTGTTGATCCCCAAAATGCCCGCAAAGAGACGTGCAAGCAAAGCTTGTTCTTGCCATGGCACTGCTGCCAATAAGATAGTCTGTGGGCATGGTAATATGCAGATGCAGAAGTACATTGCTGATATGAGGAAAAGTATTTCTCCTGCAATGTTTTTTACAGCCCAATCAGTAGCTTCACTCATACTTGGAGGAGATGATGTTGTCCCAGCTGGTGGTGTTAGTGCAGTTGCTGGTGGTGGTAGTAAGAGTATTGCTGTCTCAAGTTTGATTTCTGACCAGTGCACCATGTCCAAAATATAGTGGAGTGTGAAGCAGTGCAAGTGAGTGGCAGTGTAGATGATGTCATACTTCCCAGTAACAACCCAGCAACTGAAGCTGAGGATTCTGATAATTACGTCAACGATAGCATACAATGTAACATTTCTTCTACTGCGGTTCATGTCATGCATTTTCCATGCAGTGATTCACAGTGTGGTGAAAAATATCAGGTGATGGTTTTGTTGATGATGATGATGAATGTGATGATGATGATGATGATGTTGCTGTGGTTGCAACATGCAATCCACATGACAGCATCCAAGCAGAAGATGTGGATGTGGGTGATGTTGATGAATACAATGATGTAATTGACCCCAGTTGGGAACTGGAGAAAAAGAAATTCAAGGTGGCTGTGTCTGGGTCTGTTTGTATTAATCCCTCCCCCGTGTAAAAACCTGTGATTTACCAGTTTCAGTTGATGGTGATGATGATGATGATGACCCAGTAATAATGATTGGTAGTCATGGTGGTAAGTTGCAGTCCAGGTGTGCACTGCCTGAAATATCATGTAGCACCCCCCCCCACTTCAGTGCTTAAAAGAACAGAGTTCAATAAGCAGCATCATGGACATGCTAAAAGTAGAGCATCACAATCCCTTGTTTGGGTTTTTTTTGTTCAAGATGCAAATGATGAGTCAGTTGCAATCTGCCAGGTTTTCCATGTGCGTGTGAGTCGAGGTAAAAAGGGGAACCATCTGGGCACAAGAGGACAGCATACGCATCTTAAGAATAGGCACACAGTACTGTGGACCCAGCACAAGATGGCAGCTAATACCACAGTGGGGCATTCACCATCATCATCAACCATTATGAGCATGTTATCCCCTTCCATGAGTGTTAACTCCAGTAGGAAATTAAACGTGTGCAGTGGTGAGGAAATAAGAGCAGAGAATTACTACAGACCTGATGAGGTGGAGGAGCATAATGATTATGAAATGTTGTCCAGTGCTGGTGAGAGTAGCAGTTTTGGTTGTGGTGGTGGTGAATGCAGTATGTCTAGTGCAAGGGGTACATCAACCCTGGTTGACAAATCTGGCAAAATAACTACATTTCTGGGTTTGTCATCATTGCCTGTGCAACCGTCTTCATCAAGTGCCCACACTCCACACCCTGCCATTCGCAGAGCAGAACCATTTGTCATCACACCCCGTGTAGAACATTTAAGTCAGCCCACATTACAGAGTGTTTTTGCGCATAAGATGAAGTACCCACCCAATCATACAATGTCACATGAACTTAATGCTGCTGTAGCTGAAATGCTGGCAATTGATCTTATGCCCTTCTCCTTTGTGGAGAATTCTGGGTTCTGGCGGTTTGTTGCACGTGCCTATCCAAAATGGAAAGTCCCATCCAGAACATACTTTTCGACCCATGCTGTCCCCGAGTGTTTCTGTACTGTGTCTGACTCAGTAAGACATGCCCTTCAACATTCCTCCTGTCCATTCAGTCATTTAAGTATGGATATGTGGACAAGTGGCAAAACAGCGGGGATTTCATATTTGTATATAACTGTACACTGGGCGCAGGTGCCGGGGTTGTTTGTGATGTTGGTAGTGTGAATAATCAGTCCAGTAAGGTGGATTGTCGTGATAGCAATCTTTCAGGAATTCGACAGCATGCAACAATGGCTATACACAATGTGAACTGTTCACACACTGGTAAAAACATGTTGGATGTGGTACTGACTGAAATTAACAAGTGGCTGAACCCCCTGTCCCTGAGAGTTGGGTTCATAGAAAGTGACAATGGGGCAAATGTGGTGAAATGCATCACAAATGGTGACTTTTTTCATGTTCCATGCATGGCCTATTGTTTAAATCTTGTGTTGCAGGAGTTTCTGCAGCACCCTGATGTAAAGGACATGCTGTCAGTTGCACGCCGTATCTGCTCTCAATTTTAACAATCTGCAAAAGTCCGTGACCAGCTGCGGCAGTTGCAGATGCAAAACAGCCTCCCTCAGCACCGCTTGAAGCTGGAAGTTGTCACCCAGTGGAACTCCACTTTATACATGGCAGAGTGGTTGTATGAACAATACAAAGCCATCTCAGAATATCTTGTGATACACACTAGCAGTGACAGTTCCGGGGCCTCCATGACTATGACGACTGAACAGTGGTGCCTCATGAACTCTGTAATAACAATTTTGTGGCCTTTTGAATATGCCACACAGGCAGTGAGTGGCGAGTCTGCCTCCATTAGCCAATCAATTCCACTGCTGCGGGTGCTGAGGCAGACATTGGTGAATGTACAACATAGCAAGAGATAGTGCTAGCAGTATTTTGCTGAAACACATGCTGAAAGTATTTGACCAGAATCATAGCATTTTGAGCATTCAGCATAGTGACAACTTTGCCATAACAACAATGCTGGACCTACGATACAAACATGGAATTGTAGTAGTACTGGAGGGAGGTCCTGAACAGGTAAAAAATGTCAGTGTGCAACTGGTGTGCTTGGTTCATTGGGCACAGAAGTCACGTACCAAGGTCAGCAAACCTCAGCAGCATAATCTGGCTGAAAGTGTACTGGAGGACCATCAAGCAGATCCTGCAAGGGGAAGGGGACTGCAGTTCCAGGTGGTCTGTCATCCAAAGTGGTTGGTGTCAACCCACTTTGGGAGACTTTGTCCCAAGAGGGGATTTGTGAAATAAATGATTCCAGAGAATAGGATGATGCATCAACCACTGGACTTAGTGTGGCACAGAAAATGGTTGAGTCATATTGGTCTGAAAACAGGCATCTGTCAATAACTGATTATCCTTTTCTGTACTGGGGTAGAAAGGTCAGTGAATGGCCAGAGCTGACTGCAGTGGCACTGAAGTACCTCACATTCCCACCCTCCAGTGTAAGTGTCAAGAGGGTATTCAGCTCAGCAGGTGCAATAGTCAGGGCTCATCGGACAAACCTCTCTCGTGTAAATGTTAGCTTGCTAACAATTGTAACAAGCATTTGTCAATGCCAAATGTTTGCTTGCTGGCATTGGCATTGGTAGTATAGGAATTACAGAGCTGCATAATAAGAATGGCAGTGAAGTATTGAACTGAAGCCAACCACATCACCACCCTGCAGATAGTGACAGGCATTGGGGTGTGCCTTTGGGTCATCAAGCATAACGGCCATGCCTTTTCACCACACCCTACCCTGCAGACACCGACAAGTGTCACGGTGCGACTTGGGGTCTTTGGCACTTATGTGCACCCCATTCTATCAGGAAATATGGTGAGATGGGTGCTGTATAGGAGAATGGGGTGAACTTTGGGGCCAAAGAGTCCAAGGCATACTTCAATGCCTGTCACTGGCTGCAGGGTGTGGGTGGGGGTGGAATGGTATAAGCATTGCAGGCAACTAATCCCAAGTCACAGCCCTGATGCTGTCATTCTCTTACAGGGTGTGCTATGGTCGAAACCTAACGCCTCAGGCATTTGTTAGTATTTTCACTCCAAATCTTCAACATGGTTTTTTTTGTGACCTCCACCTCATGAACAGTGGCAGTATCAGTTTGTTAGCTGAAAGCTGCTTTTGCACAGTGACTACAGCATTTGGCAACACAGGTGCAAAAACATTCCGAACAGGATGTGAAAAATGACAGCTGCACTGTTCATGGGGAGGTGTAAAAAATGGCAATGTTGAAAATATAAAAAAAATGTTGAAGTCAAGAGCGTGCATAGAAACTGTGCAACGCACACCCGTAACGTAATTAGTTTTGGGATTTTTTACAGCAGATTGTCAACACAGGCATTTTGGGACCTCCGATCATGAACAGTGTCACTGTGATTTTCTTTATCTGTCCCAAACAGTGATTTCCCACAGCGACCATGCGTTTTTGCTCTGAAAGAGCAAAAACACATTTCAGCCATGTTGTGAAAAATGACAGCTGTACTGTTCATAAGGAAGTGTGGAAAAATGCCACTAGTGAAAATCTGGACTGAAAATATTACAAATTCATGAACTTAAGAGGAAACTGCACAAAGCTCACTCGTAACAGTCATTTTATGGACTTCTGTCACCAAATTTTCATCATAGCCATTTTAAGTCCTCATGAACAGTGTCACTGTGATTTTCCTAATCTGTCCCAAACGTTGCTTTCACACACCGACTGCACCATTGTGCACTACATGCATGGAAACACATTTTGGGTGACGTGAAAAATGACAGCTGTACTGTTCATAAGGAGGTGTGATAAAATGGCAATGTTGAAAATCTGGAGTGCAAATATTAAAAATTCGCAAACTTACAAGCGTGCGTAGGAACTGCTCAACCCACGCACAGTCATGTTTAGGACTTTTTTCACCAAATTTTCAACTGAGCCATTTTAAGACCTCTGCTCATGAACAGTGTCACTGTGATTTTCTTAATGTGTCCCATATATTTATTTTGCACATCTACTGTGCCATTGTGTACTACATGCAAGGAAACACATTTTGGGCAAGATGTAAAAAATGACAGCTGTACTGCTCATAAGGATGTGTGGTAAAATGACAATGTTGAAACTCTGGAGTGCAAATATTAAAAATTCACAAACTTATGAGCGTGCATAGGAACTGTGCAATGCATGCTCATAAAATGGTAATTTTTAGGAATTTTTTCACCAAATTTGTAACATAGGCTTTTGACAGCCCGCCTTATGAACACTGGTACTGTCATTTTGTTAATTGGTCCCAAAAGGTGATTTCATGCAGTGACCATGAAATCACCCTTTGGGCCCGATTAACACCATGACTGTTCAGAATTCATGAGGAGGGGTCCCAAATTCCCCATGTTGAAAATTTGGTGCCAAAATTCTAAAAAATGCCTGGGATATGCATAAAAGTTGAAAAAACCCTATTTATGGCATTATACACCTTACCGGCGTTTCCTCAGTTCACGGTCAGCTTTGATGAGTGCAGACATGTTCCCAGTCCCCTGAAGATCATTGCGCCAGACTCTGGAGTTAAGTATGGGGTGAGGTGGGGGTGTGGGGAGGCAGAGTGCACAGAGGGTGGGTGTGGGCAGGCAGGGAGACCGCCGAGGGAATGTTTTTTTGTTTACCGATTTGTTTTTTTTTAGGAAGATGACGTGGGACATTTGCCACGCTGGGGTGGACTCCCAGCATGGCAGCTGGAAGGCTCTTGGGGGTGCCTGGAGCTGACAGGGGATTGGGCACCACTGTCAGCCATAACAATTTTTGCCACGCTGGGGTGGGCATGGCACCTGGAAAGCTTTTGGGGGGGAGCACAGCAGAGCCAGCAGGGGATTGGGCACCCCCATCGGCCATACAGTGTGTGTGTGGGAGGGGGAGCACATAAGCACTCAATATGCATGCGTGCATGTGTGGGGGGAGCACTGCTCACTGAAGTGGAACTCTCCCTTTCAACTGTACGGCACTGCATTTTCAACTGTTGTCATAGACAGCTGCAGCATTCATTGGAGAACTGCGGCCGCACCTGCAAACACGCTGACTGAATTGGAAGATGGGTGCCACACCTACAAAAACTTGGATGATGGCACTACGTTTCTTGCACATGTGTGCAAGCAAACATAAAAATGAATGAGAGGCACATACCAACACAGACTGCAACCTTGGTATTTGTACCCCAACCTAGTCATGGTGGTTTTGGTGATGTGGAAATGGACCATCCTGGTGGAACTGGCAGTGGCAGCATGAAACGGCCTACCACTGATGTAGTTGACGACACAATGGAGAAAGAATTTCCCAGTGGTCAGACTCCAGAGTTAGATGACTGTGAGGGCAGCTTTCTTTATGAAGATGAAGATGTGGTTAATGTTGGCAGGTTTTAACTGAAGTTGCTAAAAGGCGGTGTGCCCACTGGAGTCAGACCATCACCACCAGGACCGATGTTAGCCATTGCCACCACAGAGAATGAGTTTGTCCACCCCCCAGACCACCAACACCAGGACTGATGTTAGCCAGTGCCACCACAGAGCATGAGTTTGTCTGCCCCCCCAGACCACCACCACCGGGACTGATGTTAGCCACTGCCACCACAGAGAATGAGTTTGTCCACTACCTGGACCACCACCCCTGGGACTGATGTTAGCCACTGCCACCACAGAGAATGAGTTTGTCCACCCCCCCAACCACCACCACCACCAGAACTGATGTTAGCCACTGCCACAACGGAGAATGAGTTTGTCCTCTCACCCAGACCACCACTTTTGGGACTGATGTTAGCTACTGCCACCACCACCAGATGCAGGAAGATGTCACAGGGAATGTCATCATGTGTCACAGCTATCACCACCAGCACCCACCACCAGTGTCATTCAGACAATGTTTCCCCATTACATTGACCCTGCCAAGGCAGAGAGAGTTGAACAGGAGACCACATCCATCAGCCACAGGCACACAGCTTCTTAATATAAAACTATAAACTGAGTATGTGTTCTAATGTTTTTTATGCAATTTAACTACCTTTAGCTGTATGTTTTGTTTTCTGTAGCTTTTCTGAGCTGCAATGGTCAAACACATACAGTAAACTTATTTTGTTTTTTTTGCAGGTTAACAAAAAGCTCTCCTTTATTGAAAGTTGGTATGAATGGTACTGCAGTTGTACCGTACAAAGGAACCTATGGAATATCCATTTCAAATCCATACTGGTAAGTATCAAGATTTTATTTCATCCATTCAATTTTTTTTAAAAGACTGCAGAAAATGCGACTGAGTATGATTCATAAACTAGGTGACATGTGTACGTCACCAAAACAATTTCTGCAAGATATCATGCACTGTATTCTGAACTTGCAGCTGTGCATCCATGACAGTGTTGAAAAAGTTGCACACAGGTTGTATTACTTGACAAGATGTGGTTTTGAAATTTTACTTTTCTTGAGATTGAGAGCCAAGGACAATCAAGTTATAAGAAGTCATTCATTTCTTTTTTTTAGGAAACTTCCAGATGCTTTGCTGTGTCATAGTTGCCTTATCCAAAGAAGTTCTTCAACATCAGTCCCCCTCCCCGGGCTGGAGCAGACATGCAACATGCAGAAGTCATTTCAATCGATAACCATGACCATCATTAACAACCAGACTTGAGAAGGATGCAGATGAAATCTGTGAAGAAGTAACTAAATAAGAAACCATTAATGAGACAAAACTGCAAATATGCTTCCCCACAACCCCAAAAAAATACTTACCTTCATTGGCTTGATAGTTATCCATTTCAAATTTCTACATAAAAAGTTCTCATCAAGCACTGGAATGTGCACACCAACAGTATCTGTGACCTATGATACAAAACAATACAATTAGTACATGTCTATATATGTCAACCCCCCACCTACAAAAATACACAAATATATATATATATATATATATATATATATATATCTGGATAGAGATATATATATAATACATTATACTGGTACAGTAGTGCCACTATAATTAGGGTTGAGTACCTCATTTAAGGTTAAAGTGTGAAATTTAGCAGATTAATAACTTTGCCACTGTATAATGGATTTGCCTGACATTTGGCAGGCACAGAGCGGTATCATGGATCTCTAGATCTGCCAAGTTTTGTACCAGTTGGATATATGGTTGCAGAGCTAGAAAGTGCTGTTCTGTGTCACATTTATGCTTTTTTACGCTACTGTTTCCATTAACGTTTGTGTTTCTGTTGCCATTAGCATTTGTGTTACCATTTGCGTTACCATTTCTGTTTTCATTAACATTTGTGCTTGCATTTCTCTTACTATTTGTGTTACCATTTTCCTTTGCATCACCATGTGCGTTACCATTAGCGCTTGAGTTTGCGTGACTGTTAGCATTACATGTAAGGACATGTGGAACAAGAAAGAGGGAGGTAATGCACCCATATATTGGGTGCAACACCATAATAACTATGTAACATGGTGAATCTTTGTAAAGCAGCAGTGCAACAATCTGCTGAAAACTCTGACCTATACTTTTTAATGCTATTTTACATTTGCCCCTTTACTTACATCCTGACTTGTATGATACTATACTTTCCAGTATTTTAGTCTGCTTTACTACTACTATTTTTCATGTCTGAAAAAATAAAAGGAGAACTCCTTTTTAGTATGGTGCTGACCAGGTCTTTGTCAGTATTTTCCACTCTTGTTACTGGAAACGTGCCCACTTCACCACAAACTGACCATTATAACATAAAAAAACATTCAGAAAGCTGCCAGACATTCACTTTGATGGAGCATGCACCCGCACTCTCCCTGCTGGCATCACGTCCTAATGTTGCTGAGAGCGTGGGACAGAATTTGGGTGGCTTTTCAGAATGGGAATTCCTCCATGATGTGACACACTTTAATGAAATTATGGGTGTTTTTGACAGAAATGTATTGCACTATGTAAGGACATGTGGCGCAAGAAAGATTCCCTTGGAAGTAAGGCACCCAATATATCGGATGCAATGCTGTAAGTTGGTGAATCTCATTAATGTCTATTTCACAAACAAAATATTTATAGAGCCTCAGTAATGTTTACTTTGTGTCGGGACTCACGAATCGGATTTGAAGTGTTTCGCAAAAAGCATGACTGGGCAATGCAGGTATGTTGTGCTAAACTGCATGTGTGCTGTCAGTGTTCTTTCCTGTGTGTGCATACATTGTCCAGCTTCATGCAAACATATATGTGGTAAGACTTGTTGCAGTATCAAGAATAAAGATAGCAAAGAATACATGATGTATATTTTATTGGTACCATCAGCACCAGCGGAGTAAGTGATATGATATTTTTTCAGAGGTATCGGGTCACTGTGCACCTCATTCACTCACAGTGCACACATGGCTTTGCGGAGATCATAGCACAAAAAACACAAGCTCTCCTAAAAGTTATGTGTGGAGTATGTGAATAAGGTGAACTCTGGCCAGACACCTCTGAAAAAGTATTGTATCACTTAGTCCACTGATAATGATGGTGACAATAAAATATGCTTTATTCTGCTTGACATTCTTTATACCATAAACACTGCAACAAGTCAGCATCAACAATATATGTTTGCAAGATGCTGCACAATGTCTGATGTCACACACACACAGGAAACAACACTGACTGCACACATTCAATTTAGCACATCATACTTGCACTGCTCACACCAGCTTGTCCACAAGCACTCCACAACAGAAAGTCAACATTACTGAGGCACTGCATTATAACAAAAGGGCAAGTGCCTATTATTAAACAACAAAATAAAACACACAAACACTACAGCACAGCAGTGGGGGGGTCCCAAAATATCCCTTAATGGGGGATTCCATGGTGTTCCAGCAGCAGGGGGAGCATTGACAGTATTTGCAGCTGCTGTTGCTGGATCTGATCCACCTGCTGCTGCACAGCACACACCCTCTTATTGCTTTCCTCGAGGGCTGCCCACACCAGTTCAATGTCCGCCTGTGTTGCAGGCACTGTGGCAGGGTCCGCTGCAGTAGGAAAGTCAGGTAGTGGTGGTGGTGAGGATGGTGCTGGTGGCTGTGGTGGTGGTGGTGGTGGTGGAGCAGCTGCTGTTGTTGCCTTCGTCCTGCTGCGGTGGTAAGGCACAACACCCTGAGCACCCTCTGCCACAGAAGGGCTAGCAGGTGGATGCCCGCCTCCTTTGGTGGCAGCCTGTCACTCCACTTTGTGGTGGTTTGCTATGTGTGTGCACTGGCCACTGGTCCCCAAATGTGTCACCCAGGGACCAGGGCGCACCTGCACACCACGCCCATGGCAAACCACAATGGTGGTGTCTCCCACCACACAGTTAAAAAACTGTCACACTGGGAAGTTGCGGGAGGGAACAGATGTACTGCTGGAAGCACCTTTATTCACCTTGGGCTCCACTTGCAGCTATGGAGGTGGTGGAAGGGGTGCTACTGGAATCCCTGCAACTGCTACTGGTGATGATGGTGGTGGTAGTGGCAGACTTGGTGGATGCGCCACCACTGGTGTCATTGGTGCTGCTGCTGCTGCTTGAAGAGGGGGAGATGCAACAACCAAGAGTTGGCAGCAGTCCAATGACACCTGACACCCCGATGTGTGTCCACTCCTCCCCTCTGCCCACCCCCATAGGCCACAGACTCTTCTCCTGGGTCCATCTCGCACAAGTCCCTCAGACTATGACCGATGCCTCAATACTCCTTCACATACACTCATAGTCTCACACACATGCACACACACAGTCACACAGTCACACACACACTCAAAACAAAACTTATAAAAAAGTAGCAAAAAAACCTGTAAAAGCACACTACAAAAAAATTAAAGATGTAGTTTTTAAAAAAGCTGTTTTTTGTGCTCAAAATCACAAGATACCAACTACCAAACAAACTTTCCTCTCTCTACACCAAAAAGGCTTCCTCCTTCTACAATTGCAAAGGAGAAAGTGAAAGTAACTGCTTTTCTGACTCCCTTCCTGCCTGGCTAAAGCATGTGACTTACAGTACTGCAAGCCATGTGATGTGTGGGGGGCTGCCTATATTGTTGGCACTTCGATTTACTTCACGTTAAGGTGGAATGGTAATGCAAAGTCAAAATGAGAAGTTGAAGTGAGCACTTTGCAGTGCTCGCTTCGCATAGCTAAATGGTAACACGAAGTGACCACTTCACGTCCACTTCACTGGTAGATTTTATATTCACTGCATCTTTACTGGCAGGGGTCATAAGACAACCTGGCTTGCCTTTTAGAGCAAGCCCCATTATGCAGCAGATTGCAGACATAACATGTGTGTTACTTTATTTCATAGCAAAGTAATTTTTGACAAGGAAATTTATTTGTTGACCACCAATTCATGCCAGAGGTTGTAGAAGTGAGTGGATGTCTCGTGATTTATTAAGATGTCTCTGGGAGTGCAGCAAGAAATGGGCCCATTACAGGAAAACATTAGACCACCAGGACCTGTGCGAATATAAGCAAGAAATATACTGTTGCAAAAACTTTATCTGTAAAGCAAAAATGGTTTACTATGCAAAACAGTTGAATGCTTCACATGATTCACATAATTTCTGGCATGTAATGTATGTTGTATTTTAAATGTGAAGCACCTTGATTTCGTAAAGGCGCAATATAAATAAAGTTTTACTTACTTACAAACTCTTAGGGGTCTTAGTGGGCATGGGAAGAAGGATGAGCCTCCCTCGATTTCCTTGAGTAGTGAAGTCATAAGAGACCACACCACCCTGGCTGAGAAGTTCAACACATTTTTTAAATAATTTAACCTCTTACAGGACTAAGGTGAAAATGACATACCTAAGGTTGATGTTAATGATGTCTTGAATCTGCCACTGCATCCAATTTTTTTTAAGATACTTACTCTTGATTTGGTTTGGGATTATTTGAATAAATTGAACCTACATTCATCTTTTGGTATTGATGGTTTGAACTTTAAAATTATCAAAATGGCGAAAGAAAGCATTGTTCTTCCCCTTAGTAAATTGTTGAATTCCTCTCTGTCATGGAGTATATCCTGCAATGTGGAATCAGGCCACAATACATCCCATATATAAATCTGGCTCTAAACCTATAGTTTCTAATTACAGGCATATTTCCTTGTTAGCTAACATGTCAAAACTATGCGAGAACATAGTCATGGACCAAATGGTCAACTATTGATGAAATATTGCTTGTTGACTCATGTCCAGCATGGTTTTCATGATTTACACAATATAGGGATTGCCTTGGTTAGGTTCACAAACTATGTGCATCAGACAATGGACTCTAGGAGTTTTGTAGACTCAGTGTTCGTGGACCTCACCAAGGCATTTAATCAAATTGATCATACTTTTTTGTTATACTAACAGTCACATTCTAACTATAGGTATAGCACACTAAGCTGAAAGCTTTTTTACAGGAGCGACCTGGGAGCATGTTATCACTTGGCTTGGGGACTACCTCTTGGGCCATGAATATAGAACTATTAGCCATAATCATTGCTCTAGTTTTCTCAACATCAGTTGTGGTGTCCCACAAGGTTCCATTTTGGGAGCCCTATGCTTCTCCTGTGTCCAGAATGATTTACCTTCAGTGGGTCTGTTCACTGAAATGCTCTTATATGCAGAGGATGCAGTCATTTTTATGAAGGCAAAACATTCCAGGAAGGGTTAAACTGCAAATCCAGGTGCAGGGCTGCTGTGGTAACACACAGGCAGCCATCATGGAAGTTCAAACAGTAAAAAGAGAGAAACTGCACACACGAAGATGAAGGAAAAGCACCACACATTTTGGAATAAGTGTGAAATACAGCATTATTGCAAATGGTGATCCAAAATTAAGTGCAGAATGAGCTGTAAATCACTACTAGCTCTGGCCCGTCCAGACTTCCACTATTCTCAGGGGGCATGGCTACAGGAGCTACATGTCAGTTTAAATAGTATATCTCATTAATGTTCAAATAATTCATTACAAATGAAACCATAGCAACATATATGACATGAAAAAAGTAAAGAATAATTATGTGGCAGCATCATAAATCAGTGAAAGAAATGAGCTAGTATGGGTAGAACTGATGGTTTAATAGAGGAGCTGCAAACATTTTTTAGTGGTCACAATTGTAAATTAAATTTTGCTGTTTGAAACCATATCTAGTTCAGTTATACATCTGGATACCAAAAAACGAAATGCAGTATGAATGGCACTTAAAATATGATCTGTCACGTAGTGCTCACCTTGAATCATATGACATAATATATTTATATTTTACTCTCTTAATTCATAGAGAAGCTACAAACATTTTTAGTGCTCACTATAATCAGTGCCATTTCATTATCTGAAATCATTCTTAGTTCAGTTGCAAATATATGTACTCAAATGCATCATGAATGACACTTAGGATAAGATCTACAACATTATTACCAATCATTGCAAATCAGATAACATCTTTGTATTGGAGAATGTACAGACTGATTTTGACATTTTTCAGAATTGGCTTAAATCAAAATGCATGGTATTAAATTTAAAAAAAAGTTGTGCTCTTCTCAGGGCCCAGAAAGAAAGAAATTGAAATACTTTAATCCCATTGTAGATCTTAGTGGCGAAATTATTGAGCTTGTTGAAAACTTTTGATACTTGGGTATTATCCTGGATTCCAACCTCACTTTTGAATTGCATATTAATAATCTTAAGAAAATATCACATTAAAGACTTGGATTGCTCTATAGAGTTAAACCTTTCTTGACCACAGAATCCAGGAAGTTACTTTCTCATAGTTCCGTTCTAAGTATGTTATACAGTATTATGGATTGATTATTTACAGAGTCACAACTGATATGCTTCTAGATAGACTTAGGGTTATGTATAATTCAATTCTTAGATTTATGACATACTCACCAAGTCAAACACATCATTGTGAACTGTTAAAGTCATCAAATTGATTTTCTCTAGATAACAGGCAAAATCAAGAATGGGGATTTTCCTTTTTAAAGGTATTATAGACCTTCTCACCTCCTCTGTTAATGTTATGTTTTCTAGATTTACTAATCAGTGTGGTACCAGATCCCAAAGGAGATTTGTATTTAATTTACCACTTTTCAAAAAGGCCTCTGGACAAAGGTCCTTATTATACAGAGCCTCCCTCTTTGTTATGTCCTTCCTATGGATATAATTAATTGTTTGACAGTACAAACTTTTAAAACAAAACTCAGAACCTGGTTAATGTTCATAATGAATGTATTTGTTTCACATCATAGAATATGTATTGTTAGCCAGTTTGTATCTTGTACTGTTTGTAAATTGTTTTGTTTTTTTAACTTCTTGTATGTTTGTATATACATTTGATGGTTTATGTAAAACTTGTCACATGTGAAAATGGTCAATATTGCTCATCATACCTACAAGTATAAAAATTAAAAAATGAAAACGAAATGAAAATATTTACTGTCTTACGTCAAAAAAGGAAAATGTGCATAGAAAGTATGGAGTTAGGCAACTACGATCCCAAGCTCTTGAAATATTAATAAGAAATGTATATTAATATGGAACAAGAAAAATACAACAAGAGAAACAAAATAGGTGTTGGGGGGATAAAACAAAGTAGATCTGCTGTTTGCAAATCTCAGTAATCAGAGAGGTAAAAGGGGGTGAACAGCACCTAAAAAAAGAAATAACAGGAACATTAGAAATTTAGATTATGGTAAGGTACAGTGTCAAAACATATATACAAAGATTCATTTCAGGAATGGTTTCAAATCCCACTGATCATTGAGACCTGAAGGCTTAATGCTTCATAACATAAATATCCAGAAACTTTCTTTCTGCAGTAGAATGTCAGTTCTATCACCTCCCTTTAGAAGTTTCTCCGCATGTTCAGTGTCCATAAACTTCAAAACTTTCATATCAGATCCATGGTTCTCTGCAATATGTACTCCTACAGGGGTGTCAGACCTGTGATTGACTTTAGATCTTACATGCTCTTGAATTCTCTGCTTGAGGGGTCTCACAGTTCTACATATATTACAACAGGTTGTACACTGCTTTATTTCAGCCCCTCTGGAGTCATCCTTGGGGTGCACAAATCTGTTGCCTGTTTGTGCATTTTTACATATCTTATGCCGCTTACACTTGTGAAACCCTTTAAGTCTGGATGGTAACCAATTTCCCAGTTGTACTTGTGGATTCTTGGATAATCAAATGTGGACTACTTTATATTTCAGGTTGGTAGCCCTTGCAAAGGAGTCATTGGCTTTGCTACCTACTGAAATACCCACTTCTCCATTGTTTATTAAAATCAGCCAGTTCCGATGAATGATGTTCCCTATTCTACCTGCCATATTGTTAAACTCTGCAACAATGGTGACAGGACCTGTAGTGTTAGCTACAATATTGTATGGTGCCTCCCTTTCGTTGACTAAGAGCTGTCTCTCCAAATTAAGTGCTCTTTCCTCGGACTGGACTAGTAGTTCTCAACTATATCCTCTTGACAGGAATCTTGTCTCTAGTTCAGAAGCTTGCATTTGGAAATCTTCCACTGTAGAATAGTTCCAAAATAACTTTACCATTTGGTTAAAGGGAATGGAATCTTTAAGTCTGCAAGGGTGGGCACTGTCTGCTCTTAGTACAGAGTTGTCAGCCATTGATTTTCTATGGCATCTTGTCTGTACCAGTTTTCATGGGATTATCATGAATTCTACATCTAAGAATTGCAATTTCTCTCACCTAAGATTATTGGTGAATTGCAAATTCAGATCATTCTCATTTAACCAATCAATTAATTTCACTATATTATCTCCGTCACCTTCCCAAACACATACAATCATCAATGAAGTGGTACCGATGTCTGATGTTATGAAAGAAAGGATTGTTCATTTCATTTAATACAAATACTGTAGCATCTCCTACCAGCATAAAAACAGATTAGTGTAACTTGGTGCCATTCCAGCCCCCTTTGCTGTTCCACAAGTTTGCAGGTAATATTTGCCACCAAATTCAATGGCATTGTGTGTTAGTATAAACTCTAATGCCTGGATGATAAAATCTATGGTTACATTATTATTTTGTGAAAAATCTTAAAGAAAAACCTGAATGCATGTGTGCCTAGTATATGTGGAATGGAGGTGTATAAGGATTCAACATCAGTCCCTAGTCATACAAATCTGTCATCCCATATGAGTTTTTCAAATGTTCTTAGTGTGTCATTGGTGTCTTTTAGATACAAAGGTAATTCCACCACACATTTTTGCAAAAACAAATTAATGATATGACCCAGGTTCTACCACTGAGACCCATTGCTCAACTCTATTGGCCTTCCAGGGGGGGCATGGTGGTTTTATGCACTGTTGGTAATATATAAAAGCCTGAAATTATGGAGCATTCTTTCCAAATATACTGGTATTCACTGTCAGAGATATTCCAATCTTTAATTGCTTCTAATAGAATACCATAGAGTTTTAATTAATCTGCTTGTTTAATTACAATTTCAAAATTCCTAGCCAGTTCATTTAATGCATTATACTCCTTTTTGGAAATATTCAACTTCTGTAGAGTATTTATTCCTTCAAGCAAGTCTTGTACATGTCTTGCACCTGTCTTTTCATAAGATAGAATTCCTGCTATTAAGGGATTAATTTTGGAAAATTGGAAAGCAGACAATCTTCCACCTTTTAATTATCACAAATGGTGGTATCTTTTTTTCCGAAACCCTGAATTATGAGGACTTAATGTTTACAACTTACCCTGAGTTAGATGACCTGATGGGTAATTCCTGAAGAGAAATTTTAAACAGTATATCTCCTCTAATGCAAGTTTAAAAAACACAACTCATGCCCCTCTTCCATATAAATATCTACTTATATAAATACAATTACAAGTATGTGCCTAATGAACCTTCCTAAAGAAGAACATAGAACAGAAAAATCCTAGTATAATTGTACTAAGATTTTTATCTGGGATTAAGATGATTTGTAATTACAGGTTGTGTGCCTTGTGCACCAGGTTGGGCAATGGGGAGAGGGGTGCAAGACAAATCTTATGTCAGTTCAATGTGTTTGTTTTATTTCAATTTCACCTCTTTTTGTAAGATGAATGTTGCTTATAAAGTGATTATGAATAAAAAGCTATTGGAAAAAAATGATATAATTCCTACATTGTAGTGAAAGGACAAAAAATAGATTTGACTTTAAGGAGAAGTTGCCTTTGTTTCTTAATATCACATGCTGCATGTAATGTCCTAGGAATGTCCATTGATTGTCTGTAGGACTTTCCTTCATTGTTTTCTTCAAGTAGTGTCTCTAATGCTAGCAAATCCAATTGTTCATTGGTCTCTGTAGTGCTGTGAGTCCCATCAAAAGCAATGAGTAAAAAGTCAAAATCTTCATTGAAAGCAAAATCAGTATTGTCTTGAAGTCCCATCTCAGTGTTCATAGGTGTAAATTCAAATTCTTTTCTGGAGAAAAAACAGTTTTAGGCAAAATTTCTTAAAAAAGGTTTTAAGATCCACAAATATCTGAGACCTTTTCCAATACTGCAGTTTGTGTTGCAGTTAGGGCATAATTTGACATGTTTATTACTTGTAGCTATTTTTCTTTCTTATTGACCTCTGGGGTATATCTTGACTTCTTTCCTACCCCTTGCTTCTCTTTGTTTTCCTTTTCCTTGTTTTTTGGCTGCTGTTTTTGTTTAAAAAACCTTCTTGGAATTAGCTGGTTCTTCTGCCTCACTTTCCACCTCTCTTTCTTTTAAATCATCCATGTCCTCACTCTCACCAATGTGTTCATTTGCTTATGTGCTTCCTGTTTTAAATTTCACCATAGATCTGCATTTACTTCTGTTATTACCTCTGCTTCTCATTTTAATTATGTTTCTCCCCCAGTTCACTATGTTACCCATTTTCACAATCATCAGTGTCTCTACAAAGTTTTTTTCTGTTTTCTTAATATAATTTCATTTTCATTTTACTCTAATTTATTTTGTAAAGCTGAATCAAGATCTTTATACTGACTGTTGTCTCTAAACATTAGGCACAGCATTTTTTACTGCCCCTTAATGAAATGTCTGGTCCCTCTCTCCAGTCCCCCAATGCACCCTGTCAGGCTATGCCACCAAGGGAATTGGGGATTGCTCCTATAGTGCCCCACTCCTATACTTCTACAGACCTAGTTAACCCCTAGTGTGGAGCTGAGGCAGCCCTTACCTACAACACTTCAGGACAGTGTGCAGCTGGAGTCTTTTCCCTGGTTCCTCCATGGTCATTGATGGTGCGAGAGACCTTCGTCCAGACCAGCCATGTTTTTTTTACCTTGTTCTGGTCCTTCCCTGCCAATGTCAGTTCTCAAGGAGGACCAAGGAGATGGAGGCACACAGAGACACATCTCTGCTCCAGTGCTCAGCTGGTGTCTGTCCCTCCCCTCTACCATGCCTCCTTGGCTGCACCAACACCACAGATGGTCATTCAGGTGGTGTCAGAATTGTGGTGAGGAGTACAATCCACCCCTCCCGGAGAAGAAGAGTGGTCCATTGGGTGCTCAGTCCTTCACCCCCTGGCTGGCCCTCTGATGACCTAGGCTTGCTACCAAACCCAGATCACTGGCATCGCAAGCGGTAGCGCTACTGCTGCACCAACAGGCCAGCTCAGGCAGGACTTCTTTCAGTTCATCAGCCAAACTTTCAAGCTTTTTGATTTCAGATGTTAAGATCAGTTTAACAAAAGTTACATTAAATTCATTAACACCTTGAATCCATTCATCCTTGAAATCAAAGGTGTTAAGGCCGCTGGAAGGTGCACCATGGTGCATAACCTCTCAATGCCTGCTCCATTTCAATGTATTATTCTAAAGTTGCTATATTATACATGAGGTCTATTTCCTTTACAAATAAGCATTCTAGTTTCAAGAACCAGTGCTTGACATCATAATGTTGCACTGGATGAGATGCAGGCTCTGTGCTGACTCATGGCTGTCACAGGATCCATTCTTTTGTAAGTTAATCAAGTTTCAGGAATGGTACCGTAGGGAGCAAGAGTAAAATCAAGGGTCTAGCAAACCAACTTCATTCTCCCCTAACTCCTAGCCCACAATGTCCACTCTGGATGCTTGGTTCTGCAGTTTAGAATTTGGCAAACAAAACATTCCAGGAAGGGTTAAACTGTGAATTCAGCTGCAGGGCTAGTGTGATAACAGACAGGCATCCAGCCTGGAAGTTCAAATAGTAAAAAGAGAGAAACTGCACTCATGAAGATAAAGGAGAAACACCAATCATTTTGTAATAGTGTTAAATAGAGTTTTATTGCAAATAGTCAAATGTGATTTATAATAGTGAACACTAAGAACGTTTGAAGCTCTTTTATGAAACGATCAGTTCTGTCTACACTAGATCATATCTTTCACTGATTATTGAGGCTGTAACATTATTGTCAAGAGCTACTCTGCCTTCTAGGGCTGTGTGGGTGGCTGTTTGTTCTTGTCTGTAGGTTAATTTTTGTGGACTTCAATGTTTTTCTACTTGAGTACCTACGCCAACCTTGCACATAACATCTGGGAAAGTCTCCTGGACTGAATTTCTGCAAAACATCACCACCAGATATCATATTTTTCATTTTAAATCAAATTTTTGGAAGCCATCCCAAGGAAAAATAAGTCTTGCAACTAGTCTGACAAACTTGGTGATGCTGGGTCCTACAACTGAATCCACATTTTCATCTGACCTACTCCTAAAGGAGCTGCACTTGTTGTCTTTGAAGAACAAAGGAAACATACAGACAAAAGGATTCACATCTTGCATATGCCCAGGCCACAGTTTATCACCGTCAGGAATTTTAACACATTCTGTGATGCTGGACCTCAGAAACTCATCATTTCCTTCAGGTATCACCAGTTTTTTCATTTTAAATCGACTTTTTGGAAGCCATCCTAAGGAAACATAAGTCTGGCAAATAAGTCCTGACAAACTTGATGATGCTGGGTCCTGTGACTGAATCAACACTTTCATCTGACCTACTCCTAAATGAACTGTACTTGTCTGTAAGGACTTTGAAGAACTAAGGAAACATACAGACAGAAGGATTTCACATCTTGCATATGCCCAGGTCACAATTTATCACCTTTCAGGAATTTTAACACATTATGTGATGCTGGATTGCAACAGTTCATCATTTCCTCTGGATGTAATTTACCATCAGCATTTTCATTTAAATCAACTTTACATGTACTTTGTCTCTAAGGGCCTACATTAGCAGTGAAGCTACCTCAAAGGAACTGCCATCCTATCCTCCTCTCCTTCCCTGTTACGCCAGTCAAATATGTTTTACCCAACTACTCTCATACCATGTGGAACCACCATATTAGCCCTGTTCACACTCTCAGGACTCCTAATTGCAAGCATGTGTCTACGTTTCCCGTCAGGAGAAAATAGTGCCTTGACCAATACCTATAGTACCATAACCTCCCCCCTAAATCTGACCTCCACCACACATAAGCTACATGGGGCTCACTCTATTTTAATGGGTCTCAGCTCTGTCATCCCCACTGGCATGATGCCTTGGCACTCTATCAAATCTCCTTTAAGCATGGAACCTTCACGCTAACCACAGGTTACACGCCCACACCAAAAAACTATTTAAGGAATACCTGAAAAGACTAAGTGCTGCTCTTATTGCTCTTGGGCAATATACATCCTAATCCTGGACCTCCCCACTGCTCAAACCACTCACCAAGAAATACTGATGGTCTAACAGTGGTATTACTAAACATTTGTGGCCTTCCTCCAAAACTTGACAGAAGGGCATTAACAAAGTCCCCAATGTCGGGATTCTACAAGAACCCTTGGAGGAGAACCAGCAATGTAAGTTACACATGCATTTAGCTGGTGTAACTTTCATAAATCCTCTGAGGATCCTGTAAAACCCGGGCCATGTGCCCTCCTCCCATGCCCAGACCACCTCTGTTGTTGCACCAATAGGAATTGCACACCCCAGCACCATCCCCTGTACTGTACATGCCCCCCATACCCCCACACAGCAACAGCCCCTCATGGTTGCCCACACCCCTGCCCCGAGTCCCTGTGTAATTAATGCCCCGCAAGGCTGCTCATACCCCCAGCCCCCCCAGAGCCCCACATTATGATGTGCCCCACAGGGTAAAGCAGTCAACCCCCACCAGTGCCCAACTCGATTCACCAGCTGCAAATGGGCATATACCCAGACAAGCCCTGGAAGTCTAGTGGCCCTCACCCCCCACCCAGCCATGCCAGTTCACCAGCACCACCTCACTATCTCAGTCAGTGAGTTAGCACAGTTTCATTCTCTGAGACAGCTGCCGACTAAGTGCTGTAGAGCATTGCAAGACACGCCTGAAATTAATTTCCGAGTGTGTTCTTACAGTAAGAGCTCCTATTGAACTCAGTCAGCTGCTGGCCATAGAGGTGAGAGGTGGGCTGTGCCAGTCACCGTCTGGGAACTCGGGGGTCTGGTGGTGTTGGCAGCCCTCTGGGGCATTAATTACACAGGGATTCAGGGGGCAGTTGGTGTGGGCAGCCCTGTGAGGCATTAATTACACAGGGATTCGGGGGCAGTTGGTGTGGGCAGCCCTGCAGGGCATTAATTACACAGGGATTTGGGGTTAGTTGATGTGGAAAGCCCTGCAGGGCACCTAATGTGGCTAGCTGGGTATGGAGGGCACTTGCGATCTGTGTTGTGGCTTGCGACATGCTCACCAGGTGTGTCTTCTGTTCGGGGTACCTGGTTGCATGTCGCAAATTGCATGACTTATCTGCGGAGACCCTGCCCCTTCTAGAACAGGGCGCAGAGTCAATGTTGCAGTTTCGGTTGGTGCAAGTTGCATTTGGCGGTGACTTGCACCAACCTTCTAGAGTCGGGGCCATACTCTTTGTAGTAGAAACCTGGCTCACTCCTAATGTCCCAGATGCAGCAATTGTACTTCTTGGCCACACAGTATTTAGGCATGATCGCCTTTCTCAGCATGGTGGTGGATGTGTGATCTACATAAAGGACATTTTGTAGGGCCTGGATATTCCCACCCCTGGTTGTGGTGGTTTTTTTTATCATATAAAATTTTTTATTGACATTTCTTATACAGAGCACATACATTAAGCCTTCAGCATAACATATGATGTGCAATAGACCAAGTTATACATATATCATCCAAAAACTCAAGGAATAACACAAAGTTTCCCACCATAAGATATCCAAAAGAAGCTTAGTGTTGGCATGCTAAGCTACCAACTATGGTAATGTAAACTAAGTACTTAACTTTTCAACAATCCTCCTTATAGGAGGGTACACATTAACATATTGAGGAGCATTTGTAGATATGAATTAACAGTGGCATGATAGAATATTAGAACAGTAGAAAATAAAAAGAAACAGATGTTGGTAAGGAAAGGGTAGAGCTGATCAAAGGAAAATATAGAAGCACCTCAACATTCCACAATCTGACCCATAGAACAGAACCATCTATAGCCATTATGGGAAGCTTAGATCTCACCACTTGAGAGAGGAGTAGGTTGGTTACACGATGTTGGAAGGGGGACTTTACACAAGGCAGTGTTTAGGTATGGTCCCCATTTCTGATAATATAAAGCCAATTGTCCTCGGTTAGCATACGTGAGCCTTTCAAATATGGCTAGTCTTGCCACAGAAGAGTGCCAGAGGGAGATGGGAGGGGGCAGTGCTTGTCTCCAGGACAGAAGCAGAAGCCTTCTTGCCTCCAGAAGAGCTACCAGAAGCCAATTTAGATGTGGTCTTGGCAAAACGTCCAGGGGGAATGTGTCCCCCAACAGGAGCAGTGGATTGGAAATGTTGATGGGAGCTCCCAGGACCCCAGAACAGTCCATTGTTATGGGGGACCAAAAGGGCATTAGGGTCTGACATGTCCACAGTAGGTGTAGGATGTTTGCAGGGTCCTGTCCACATCTCCAGCACTGTGCATGAGGCAGAATGCCCCATGAGTGGAGGACTGCAGGCATGAAATACCACCTAAGCAGGATCTTAAGTCATATCTGCTGGCTTCTGACATCTTGGTACATAGAATGAGCTAGGTGGAGGTATTGGGACCATGTTTTGGTGGTGATGGGTGTATGGAGATCCTCACCTCATGCTGCCCTACAGGGTTTAGTGTTATCTGGCTGCGCCTCCCACCATGTGCTATAAAATTGTTCTGCCAGGCCTTGTGAGTAGGTTCTGTGATGAAGCAGTGATACCCAACTCCACTTTGGATCCACTATAAGTGCCCCATTGAGGTTTTGAATTGCACTGCGAATCTGTAGGTACCTCCAAAAGTCCCTGGGCAGAAGAGAGTATTGGGCCCTTAGTTACTCAAAAGACATCATCGTGCTAGACTTCTGCATATACAAGTCTTGAACAGTGCGTACCCCCTTGGTCTCCCATGCTGGCCAGTGGATCAGTTTATTATCCACTGTAAGGAGTGGATTGTGTCACAGAGCTAGGTATCAAAGAAGCATAGATTTAGCCACCTTAGGAGTGTTAGAAGTTGTCATGATCTTGAACCAAGCTTTCCTTGTCTCAGCCTTGGCTGGAGTGATCTTGCTGATGTCGAGGGGGACAGCGGTCAGGAGCAACCCCAAGGGTGTTTTCTGCATCAGCTGGGATTCTAGCAAGACCCATTGAGGAGATATTGAGGGAGAGTGGACAAACCATTTAGTAGCCTGTGCAGAGGTATATGCCCAATGGTAGCCTTGCAGCCATGGGAGTCCCAAACCTCCTCTGGTCCAATGTGCCTGCATCTTTTTATGACTCCATTGAGGAGCTTTGCCTTCACTTAGGAAGAATGAGATTATTTTGTCCAGTTGGTGAAACATCTTACATGATAAGGCAATAGGGAGGTACAGAGCAGGTACACTACCCTGGGTAGTAGCAGCATGCGGATTACCACAACTTTGCCTGGAAGAGAGAGGCTGAGACGGTGCCATCGGTTTACCTCTATCATAAGTGATGCTATTAGGGGGTTGAAATTCTCTTGCACCAGGTGACTCCACTTGGCTGGTATGGTGATAACTAGATAAGAAAAACTAAGTGGGGCCCAAGGGAGTTTTAGGCCTTGCAAGCATAATTTTGTACAGGCTACATTGAGGGGGGTAACACTGGTTTTACTTTGGCTAATTTGCAGCCCAGACATTTGCGCAAACTCATTTAAGACATCCAAAACTTTTGGGAATGACTCCTTTGGGTGGGTCAGTGTTAAAAGCAGATCATCCGCATAAGCGACGGTCAAATATGCATGTTGATCAACTCTTATGCCCTTGATCTCTTCTGTGACTAGCATGTTCCATATTAGAGGGTCTAGTGCAACTAAAAACAATAAGGGGGATGGGGGCAGCCCTGCCGAGTGCCCCTCTTCAGCGGAAAGGGGGAAGATGTCTTTATTAGTTAGGATCTTAGCTGAAGGGGCATTGTATAGCACCCTAATCCATTGTCGAAAGTAAGGGCCAAACCCATAATTCCATAGAATTTCATGAAGGTAGGGTCATTCGACAGAATCAACGGCTTTAGAAAAATTCACAGCCATAGCTGCCATAGGTTCTTTAGAATGCATTGCAATCCATTTCAGGTCTAAGGCCAGCCTGATATTATCAGCTGTGGCCCGACCCTTAGTAAAGCCCACTTGAGATGAGTGAACGATAGCGGGCAATGCCTCCTCTAACCTCGTGGCAAGCACTTTGGGTGCAATTTTGTTATCCACAGAGATAAGGGAGATTGGCCGATAGCACAATTGAGGAGGTCATCAATGTGTTTTGGGAGGAGGGTAATTAAAGCATCTCACTTAGAAGGGGAACAGATGCCATTCTCATGAGCTTCCTGTAACATAGAGAGGAGCAGGGTACTAATTTCTGCATTTAGAGTTTGATACAGTTCTGTGGTCATTCCATCCAACCCTGGGGATTTGACTTTGGACAGTTGGGACAAGGCCCTCAGCACCTCCCCTTCTGTAAATGGCTGATCTAGTGCCGTCTTAATACCTTTGGGTAATTAAGGGACTCCAGCATCTGCACAGAAATCTGCTATTTGGTCACCTAACTGTTTGGGCTCAAGGGTACAGTGCATCTGATAAAGCCTTTGATAGAATTACTGCATACAGGCATTGATCTTTTGGGGCACGGAGACCACCTGGCCATCCACACCTTTAAAGGCATGAATCCTAGAGGCCGCCTGCTGTTTCCTCAGCTGATACACTAGCAATTTCCCCCCTTTGTCACCTCCTCCCCAGTGGGTATGTTTGAATCTGAGGAGTGCCCACTCTGACTTTTGGTAGAGCATAGTGTTGATACGATACTTTAACCCCACAATATTCTTAAGAAGTGTCAGGTCCGGCGTTCCAGCCATGGGGTTTCTGAACCTGGCTTCCAGTAGCACAAGTTCAGATTGTAACCTTTTCAATTCAGCTCGCCTTGATTTATTGAGGTGCCCTGAGTAGGCTATGAATTGCCCTCACAACACTGCTTTGAAAACCTCCCAAACTGTGGCAGCAGAAGTATCTGCACCATGATTGAGGGAGAAGTAATCCCTAGCAGCTTTTCTGATCAAGGGGCAGAAGTTGGGGTCATGGAGGAGCAGGGGGTTACATCTCCATCTAGTGCCCAACTCTCCCTGTCCAGAAGGAGCGTAATGGCAGGAGACCGGCGCGTGGTCAGAGACTAGTATGTTGTGAATCCTAGTGCAGAAGATATCATTGGCAGTGGGGGAATTGGCCAGCCAGAAGTCAATCCGACTAGAGGTGGCATGGACTGAGGAAAAGAAGGAGTAGGCACGCCCTGATGGGTGGTCCCTACGCCACACATCCGACAAGTCCCATTCCTCCATCACATCCCACAGGGCCATTAATGTTTTAGGATGCATCTGGGGGGGTCGGTTTAGATTTATCAAGGAAGGTGTCAAGGGTGAGATTAAAATCCACACCCCATATTACAGGGATCCATGGGCAATCCACCGTCAGGGATTCCACTGCTTTATTAAGGTCCAACAAAACATCTGGTTGATCTGTATTAGTCCATATATATTAGGTAGCACCGCCCATTCACCTGGTATGAGAAACGGGCTACAATCCAGCGACCTTGTTTGTCATTGGCGACTTGCTCCTGTACCCATGGGCAAGACTTTTTAACCTGTATGGCCACCCCCCTGGGCTTAGTCGATGCTGAGCTCTCCAAAACAGTACTAACCCATGCTTTTTTGAGCCACATAAGAGTTCTTGCAGTGAGATGGGTCTCTTGGACAAATGCAATGTCTGCCTGCAAGGAGTGTAAGTGCCCGAGGACCGTAGGACCAGGTGATTTAAACCCTTTATGATCCATGATATGGGGTTAATGCCTTCACTGGTATTCTGCATTGTGCTCCCCAAGTGAGATAATAAACCAGTACTCACCACCCTTGTCCAGTAGGGATAGAAAAGCAGTAGTAGATTTGCCAGAGACAGAGGGAAGAAAGTTGGATGAAGAATATAAAGAGAAGGTCTGTGCACTAGAAAAAGTCTCAGCAAAAGCCTAGTGTGAAAATAAAAACAGGTATATTACAACTCTGAGCTCGCCAGCCAAAGACTGGTTAACAGGGTAATATATATTTTAACAGGTACCTTTAAACGAGATATGTAGTTAAACTCTACAACAGTTAAAGACTAACACACTGTATTCTTAATAAAGAACTAACCTAAAGGTGACTAGGTGTGAGTGCGAGGTGGCAGTCTCTGCACAATCATGGAGAGGCACTCAGCCACACTAGCTGATCACCTGCAGGGGAAATATGAAGAGACATTAACCAGGAACACACATCTCCATCCCCAGCTAACAACACAAAAAAGAGATATTCGAGGAGAGGGGCCCACAAAGCGAAGGGAAAAAAGGTGGAAGGGGGCAGGGGAGCTTCGGGGGGGGGGAGTGTTGCCATATAACATAGGTCAACGTGGCCTCTTATGCCAACTGCCTGCCTCCTAGAATACCTGTTCAGGAATGGCAGTGGGCAGCCTGCCATTGTATGGTACTCTACCCTTAGGTGCCACAGGTGTCAGGCTCCTTGCGAGAGCTGGCATAACAGACAGGGTCAGCGGACCAATTGATGGGTGGGGAGGGAGCGGGAAGCTCTGGCACATCTGAGGGAAAAATTGTTAACCATCAGAAACAATGTTTATGTCCAATCAGACCTCTCTGCAGAACAGTAGGCACCAGAGATGAGAAAGGGCACTTTTTTATATACCAAAGCTGCAAATAACAGTAATAGCTTGACAATATAACCAAAGCCAATACAGGTAGAAACATAAAGGACTCAGTCATTAATAGTTCACTCCTTGAGTTGGCCCACTGGGGATGCATCTGTGGACAGCACCTCAGCGTATGTCAACAAACCAGGTCTCACAAGGCCAACCGGAAGGGTCTGCAGGTTCTCAGGATCTGTATGCAAAACAGCCCATGATGAGTTGTCAGTCGCTTTGATAAGCATTTCATGCGGAATATCTCCCAGTAAGCTGGAGCTGTGGTGCTCTTCTTTAGTCAGCTTGGTGGGCGGCGCTTGCTTTAGGCTGTTAGAGGGAGAGCCTTGATCACTGAGAGAGCACTGTCAAACTCTGGTCGGTTGGTTTGTGCCTCTCTGAGGTAATGTGGGAGTGGAGGGGGTTACAGACCCCAACTGAGTAACTCTGCGGTAGACGATTCCCTCTGTTGAGCTGCAGTGAGGTGGAGGGGGTCCTGGAGGGAGCATTCAAGAGTAGCACCATCTGGTACAAATTCTGGTCATCTCAGGGAGCTTCTCTGGAAAATGTGTTCCACTGGTCCCGTGACCTAGGTTCTGGTGCCCAAAGTCTCTTGGGAGCTGTTGTACTAATGGAAAGTCTGGGCCAATATTTACAGACCCAGTCCTCGATCTCCTGAGGTGCCTCTGCAACAAAATCCCTACCCTCCCGAGACACATGAAGGTAGGCCAGATTCCTGAACCCATATTGAAATCCTTGTTCTGCCAGCAATTCTTTTATAGGTAAAAAGGCTTTTCTTTGAGCAGCCACCTCCACCAAGAAATCTTTAAAGAAAGATAACTGGGCCCCCCGCCATAGCAGGTCCCCTTTATCTCTGGCTACCCTAAGGATCTTTTCTTTAGTGGAATATTTTAGTAAGTAAGCAATGATGGGCCCGGTGGGGCCTGGTGAGATCTGGCACACTAGGAATTTGGTGCGCCATTTCTAATTCAACTGGGCCTGTCCATCTTTCACCCAGTATCTTAGGGATCTCCTCATTAAGGAATCTCTCTGTGTTCTGGGCTGACAACATTCATTTTATCACTAAGCACCTTCACTTTCATTACTGTGCCAGTTAAAGTGGTAGATATGGTGTCGACCCTTGACAGAAGGGTTTCTAACATCGCAGTGATATGTTGTAATGAGGCACTGACATCTACCTGCTGAGCGTTGGTGCCCCCGGGAGTGGGGCCTAGGAGTTGTACATTAGCTTGTGGTGAGGCCATTCCGAAGTAATAGGAGGGTACAGTGAGAAGTGCGGGCCTTGGTACTGCTAGTTGCGCTGACGCTGGTCGGCCGCTGCCGGGTGTTTGATGATGAGCTACTGCACCCATCGGAGCATTGCTGCAGGGCCTAATCAGAGCTGGAGCGAGTCACGTGGTAACTGGTGCCACAGAGCTACTACCGGAGAACTAGCCACGCTCAGAACCCACGTTGAGGAAACTTAAGGAGCCAGGGCAACACGGGTATGTTTAGAGGAGATGGGGATCCCTGAAGGACTGCAGATTCTTTTTTTGAAATTAAATCAACTTTATTCACTTATCACAAATACGACACATTGATAGTGGGCATACATCCATACAGGAATACCTAAATTGGTACAATGGCATAAGGTCTCAACAATATGATTTAATAAACATTTATAATTCTGTAACTTCATCATCGCACAAATAACATGGAACTAAAGCAAGAGTTTCCTCATGCCATCCATTCGTAGGGTATACATTCCCCCTCCCTACTATTCCTCCCTTCCCTCCCCCCCAACTCTCCTCCCCCTCCACCCCCAGAGCCACTGTTACCTACTCTGACGGAGCTATTTCCAGGTCTTGTAGGAGACTACGACCATGTCATCAGTGTCGCATAAGGTTAACTAATTTAGCTATGCAAACCCCATCAATATGCAGCAGCCTAAATTTCTTGTGGGCGGCTTACTAAGGCCTTTCTCTACTCTAACCTAATTGACTGTTCCCGGCTGAGCTTATTGGGGAGGAAAGGAGAGAGACCAAAGTGTGAGGAACTTCTCCCATCTAGACTTATACAGAGGGAGCTTGCCCCATAGGCTAGCAATTGCTTTTTCAACTCTTAAATTAAATAATAACTCCTTAACCCACTCAAGGTAAGATATGGCATGTTGGTCCTTCCAGTAACGAAGAACAAGTCGCTTAACCGTCAAAGAGATAATAGCCATATAGTATCTTCTCTCTTTAAAAGGAACCCTGGTGTAATGTCCCACTATACACACCTGTGGTGAAAAAAGATCCTGTAGCCCCAACAGTGGGTCTGCCCTATCCCGAATAGTACTCCAAAGGGAAACTACCTTGGGGCAATCCCATAATATATGAAGTAACATCCCAGGGTCTTTCCAGCACCTAAAGCACATTTTACTCTGTGCCTTACCCATTTCATGTAGCTTAGCTGGAGTGTAATAGATAATGTGCAATATGTAAAACTGCATTAATCTCAGATAATCATTGGCAATATATAACTGGGTTCCCTCCCATATTTTATCCCATGAGAAGTTGTCTTGTGGGAAATGCCGGGCCCAATAATTGGATTTACCTGATGCCTCTGGGTTTAATGTCGCATATAACAGTGATACCAGCTTAGATATGGCATGCGGTTGGTTGACACATTCCAGAAATTGCTGCAAGGGAGGCAACAGCTGTGCGTCCCATCTTCCTCCACTGAACCACTTGATTAACATATGCCTAAGCTGGAGCCCAAAATAAAAATATTTTTTGGAAAGCTGCAAAGAAATTAATATTTCCAGCAACTCTTTTAATCTACCATCACATACCAAATCAGAAACCTTGATTTGGAAATTAGAACACTCTTTGGGAACTTGTATTATTCTATCTCCGATTTTAAAGTTAGGATTGTTAAACACTGGCTGTGACAAGTCCATTTGGTTGTTATACCTCATGGACCTGCAAAGTTGTGAATGAACCTTTAGTGAGGTGTATACAACTGAGCCTTTCAGTTCCCTGTGCAGTCTACCCAGCCCAATAAATAAAAGGCACTCTGAGGAAAATTCAGCTAGTAGATCTTGCTCCAGCTGTAGCCAGGTAGGGATGGTGGTAACACAATCTCTACTAATTGGGTTAGCCCCCCCAACTCATGTACTTAGCCATGTGACTGGCTAAGTAATAATGATAAAAGTTGGGGAGTTTTAAGCCCCCCCACTGCTTTGGGGCACTTAACCTATTATATGCCCTATATGGGGTTTTACCCATCCATATAAACTGAGAAATTACACTATGGAGTCTACGGAACCAATTCAGGGGGAGATATACATTTAACATATTGAGTAGGTAGAATATTTTCGGCAGGACATTCATCTTAATTACACTAACCCTCGCTTGAAGGGATAAGTGCAAAGAGTTCCACCTATTTAAATCTAATTGAATTTCTTTAATTAGATTATCTAGGTTTAGCTTTTTAGTCAGGGAAACCGAAGTGGAGAGTATTATACCTAGATATCTAAGCTGGGTTGACCACGTCATTGATATCGAAGTAACATCCTCCCTGGAAAGTAGGGGGTTCAGGGGCATTACCTCTGATTTGCCAATGTTAAGTTTGTAATTCGATACTATGCTGAACCCATGGACTATCTGGAGGGTGGCTTGGGTAGACTCACAGGGATTAGTAACATGGAGAAGGATATCATCCGCATAAACCGATAACTTTAGGTGGAACTTTCCAATTTTTATATCTTGGACTGCTGGTGATGCTTTAAGCCGTCTTATTAATGGTTCCAAATATAAATTAAATAATAATGGGGAAAGTGGACATCCCTGCCTGCTGCCCGATTTTAAGGGGAAGGCCGATGAAAAGACTCCGTTACAATAAACTTTGGCTCTAGGTCCAGAGTACAGTGTTTTAACCCAGGATATAAAGGGAAGAGGGAAGCCCATTACCGCTAGGGTATCAAACAGGAATGCCCAGTCCACCCTATCAAACGCTTTCTCCGCGTCCAGGGAAACCAAGGCCGTTGGCTTATCCGCCTCCCTGGAAGCGAAGAAAATATGTGCTAACTTGTGGATATGGTCCAATGAGATTCTGCCCCGGACAAAACCAACCTGTTCCGGGCTCAAAAGCCACATCCAAACCCTGGACACCCTAACAGCTAATATTTTGGCAAATATCTTAATATAATAGTTCATTAGTGAGATGGGACGAAAATTTTTGACCCTGTTCTTCTCTTTGCCAGGTTTTGGTAATACCACTATAATGGCCTCCAAGAGTGAGGGATCTGTGATTCCCTTTTGACATATAAAATTAAATAAACACAAAAGAATGGGGTTTAACTCCTTTTCAAAAATCTTATAGAAGTTGGGCGGAAACCATCTGGGCCCGGAGCTTTATCTCTAACTAAGGAATTAATGGTATCCCTAATTTCTTGGGGAGAAATAGGGTTTACCAGCAATTCTTGCTGGGTTGCCTCTAACGAGGGCAGAGATTAGGCTAACAGATATTCCTGGATTTCTGTAGGTGAAGGAGTAGACTCTGAGGAACTGTACAACTGTGTGTAATATTGTTCAAATTCCTCGGCAATTTGCCTAGGAGATGTTAGAACAGTATTGCTAGGGAATATACAAACGGGATCAGGTGGGATTCCTCTTGCTTACTAAGCCTCATCGCTTAGAGATGACTAGCTCTATCCCCTTGTTCGATGTATTTAGCTCGAGTTTTAAATAGGGTGTACTCCGCCCTCTTTCTCAGTATTTCTGCATATTCATTCCTCAGCACCTCTAAGCGCAATATTTCTTCTTCTAATGGGGGGTTAGACAGTGATCTTTCTAGGGCACTGATTTCCTCTAACAGAATTTTAACTTTAGCTTCTTGTTTTCACTTTTTAGTAGCTGAAATTCTAATAAATTCCCCACGCAAAAACTCACTTTAAGGCGCACCATACCTCATTAAAATCAGAGATAGAGCCCTCATTATGTTCCATAAACTGCTTTATAAGTTATTTAATCTGGTTGACTATATCCTCATTATTAAGTAGCTGAGAATTGAGCTTCCAGATGGTGTCTTTGCGGGCATTTGGAGCTAAATTAGCTTCCAGCCAGATTGAAGAGTGGTTGGAGAGCACTCTAGGGGCACTCTCATATCCTAACAGACCTGCTATTGCCCTTTGGTTTAACAGAAAATATTCAATTCAAGATAGGGATTTATGCATAGGGGAATAGAAAGTGTAAGCCCTAACCCCGGGGTTCAGGGCACGCCAGGGGTCTCCTAAGCCATATGTATCTATAAGGTCTGGCAGTGATCTCTGGGCCGGGGATAGAGTATGTCCCATGGAGGAAGACCTGTCTAAAGTGGAATCTATAACTAGATTCCAGTCCCCGGCTAATATCATGGTTAAGCTGTTAAAGGGGGCGAGGGTAAGCGAAAGGTTAACAAAGAATTCTGGAGAATCTTTGTTCGGACCATATATCGTACCCACAAGGACTTCCCTGTTTTCTAGGATTCCTCTCAGAAAGAGGAACCTCCCGTGAGGGTCAACCACTTTTTCTAACTCAAGAAATTGAGTTCCCCTAGTGATCAGTATCGCTACCCCACATTGAGTTGTAGATTTACCTGCCGCATATACAGTCCCAATCGGACCTCTCCTTAGTAAATTACTCTCTCCTTCCAACATGTGAGTTTCCTGCAGTAAAGCGACTTGACAATTCAGCATCACTAAATGCTTAATTATTTGAAGCTTCTTTACCCGGGACCTTATGCCTTTAACATTCCATGATATGACTTTCATAATCACGTATAATGTTGATTAGGTTCCCAATAGTGACTTGCACCCTTAACACCGCTAGGTGACATACCAAAGAGTGGCTCTGATCCCTCCTCCCCACCCCCTTCCTCCCTATTACTTCCCCATTCCCCCAACCCATAACCTCCCCTACAAACATTTGCAAATACTTCCCCTCCCTCCCCCTCTAACTCTCCCCACGCCATCGAAGTCTTACTTTAAACCCTAGCACTTTATCTGTATCCCCCCGTCCACATGACTGATCTCCATCCTCATGTTCTGGCATGATGACGCTCATGCCGCCCAAGATGCTCATCCGCCCTTCATAGCTGCCCCCCACTCAAAGCTGTATTTGATTCACTCCCCAGTGACCTAGGAAAAGTTCCTAGCACTCTGCCAGGGAAAACAAACAAGTTAACTGCAGAGTCCCTTTAACTGCTAACACTGTCCCCAGAGAGTGCTAATTCAAATAACCCATGCCCCCCATAATTGGGTACAGTTCCAAGCTACCAACAGTGTAACCTCAAGCCCCTGGTAATGCTTATGGCCCCTAAAGTCTGGGCCTGACAAAGAAGATTGCCCCATCCTTTTTGGGAGCTAATGGGGCCAACCGCCCCTTAAACAAATGAGAATACTCAAGCCATTTCTACTCATGCCACAGAATTACAAGAATTCAAACTAGCAAAGCCATCTTTTATATAATTATAACACTATAACAAAGCTTTGAAAGTCCCTTCGCCAAACAGGCATTGCTAGTGTTGCCGGGCAGCCTCTAGATGTCGCCAAAATGTCACTTAAACAGATCTGGAAATATTTGCCTGCAGGACTCAGTGGCTCCATCGACCGATTCAAATGGATACCATTTGCCCTTGTGGTGTATCTAGAGGATCGCTGAGTATTTCACTCTAAACCTTATGCTCGCCGATATCAGTTTGGAAACCACAGGATGTAAAGCCGAGCGCTTCTGTCTCACAGAATATGGTAGGTCTTGCTCGACTCTTATTTTCCTGCCTTCCCACTTGATCTCCTGTAGTTCCTTAAGCTTGGTCAAAATATGCTGCTTGTCTAAAAAGTTAAGCAGCTTAAACAGGAAAGGCCTGGGAGGCGAGCCTGCAGGTGGAATTACCCTTAGTGACCAGTGCGCTCTTTCAATTATATACACGGGACTTTTGGAGGAAAGCCCAGCAAGCTTCTCGCACAACTTCTGGGCAAATGCTACAGGTAGAAAGCCCTCTTCCCCCTCAGGCAACCCGATCACCACTAGGTTATTTCGCCTTGATCTACCTTCGAGGTCCTCCAACTTTTCTTCCATTCTCTTAATTCTTTATTTAAGGTGCACCAATTCCGGGTCCAGTCGCTGCCGCCGGTCGTCCAAGGATGATATGCGGGCCTCATTATCTGAGGTCCGCCTTGTCAGCTGTTCAAGCGATGCCCTCATTCCCTTCACTTCAGAGGTTAACACTAGGAGGGAATCACGCATAGGTGCCAGTTCCTCTAAGAATCTCTTTTCAGTGAGGGCTTCTGGCTGCTGAGCATAAGGGCTCGCTTCCTCTACTTGCGCTTTGGCCCGCTTAGAGGTCTTATCCTTGCCTGGCGTGGATGGGGGTGTATGCTTCATTGGGGGCTTCCTCATTTCAACCTCCATCTTCAGTAAAATGTTGCCGATTCTTCAGCTAAACAGCGTGGAGGTATTGTGCGTTAATACCCGATACAATATTAGGCACTGCGGATCCCGAAATTTATCGGAAAGTGCACTTAAAGTGGGGTTGGAAACAGAGCTAACCACGAGGGATACAACTTAGGCAGCCATCACACTGGAAGTCCCAGGACTGCAGATTCTAATGGATTTTGTCAGCTGAGGATCGAGCCGGTGGTTTAAGTGGCCATCTTCCTCGGCATCCAAGCCACGTCCCCCTGGTTGTGGTAATGTAATCCAAATGCTGGCCATTAAGTTGCTTCTCCACACACACAACAAAACACTCACTGTGTTTTCTGCTTATATCCTTCCAAGGCACACTAAATCTGGCTTTGCATCCTTCATAAATGCCTTAAGAGGGATGAGCCTTCACGCAGAATTTCTAGTACTTGGAGATTGCAATATAAACTGGCTCTCCCCTAACATCACTGATGCCAAGGATGCATTGTCTGCTATCCACCTTTCACAGTTTGTAGAAGCCACAACCAGGAGGAACTACAAAACTGTGTCCAATATCTTACTGGACTGGTTGCTATCTAACAGGCTGGATAATATCAAGGGCACCACTGTCCTACCTGACTGTATTAGTGATCATTTCCCTGTCACATTTTACTGTTCAAATAACTACTGCAAGTCTCCTGCCAGAACTGTCACTAGCCAGGTCCTCATTCTGGGACACCTCAAGCTACTGAAAGCTGACCTGAGGATCACTGATTGGTCTAATGCCAGCAATGTCGACGCTGCACTGGAACTCTTCATTGACCTCTGCAACCTGTAATAAGCATGCACCCTATCAAAACTACAAAAATCAAGGGGACCCATAATGCCTGGTTCACTCCTGCTCTTCCTAATTTACTAAAACACAGGGAACACCTCTGACACATCTCTTGAGTGCTGGGGACACAAGCTAACCTACAGAGGTACTAAGCAGCGAGAAATGAGTGTACCCATGCTATCCGTTCTGCTAAAAGCCAGTATTTAAAAGAAGCCCTTTCCACCTCCTGAAACTATAGCAGGATGTTCTGGAAGAACATCCAAGACATCAATGGTAAAGACCCTAAAACTCCCCTGAACATGCTGAACAGCGATGACACCCCTACCGTAGATACAAAAGCCATTGCGAATGCTTTCAACAAAGCATTTGCAGACCTTAGCAATGTTCTTCCTCCCGACTACTTCATAATTACCCCCTCAAGTATGAACACTGCAGTCCAGAACCCACCCCGAGACCACCTACCATTTTACTTCACAGCAGTGTCTATAAATGAAGCCAGACGTTATCTTAAGAAGGTACAGGGGAAAGCTAGATTCAGTGGGGACTCCTAGGACTTAAAGTTTGTTGCCCTTACCCTCAAGGAAATCTTCACACCTCTTACTAAAATAATCAACCTGTCACTCTCTCAGTCACAATTTCCATATCTTTGGAAATCAGCAGTGGTCACCATGGTGCATAAGAGTGGTGACTGAGCACTGCAGGGAAATTACCACCCAATCTCTATTCTTCCCCCAATCTCTAAGACCCTGGAGTGCACCGTGACTGAGCAACTCATAGAGTATCTCGATAACTACCAACTCCAATGTCCCCAACAGAATAGGTTCATGTGTGGGCATAGTACCAACACTGCACTCCTGGAGTTTACAGGCTTTATCAATAACTCTCTGGAACAAGGACTCTTGGTACGGGTAACTTTCATAAACATTACCAAGGCCTTTGGCACTGTCAACCATGATCTCTTCATCAAACAACTCTCCTCCATTGGTCTTTCGTCCGACATTACAAGCTGGTTCTCCAGCTACTTAAGCAGCCGAATGCAGCAGGGAAAGATTGGAAATGCCCTGTTCGATAGTAGGCTTGTACGCTCTGGAGTCCTGCAGGGATCTATCTTGGGTCCATTGCTTTTTAGCAACTTCCTCAATTCACTACCAGGAGCTTGCTGTGACCACATACTTCTATACGCTGAAGATGCTGTACTTTTACCAGCAACGTGGACCCTCACCTTCTCCAGGACCAACTTTAGCTATCCTTTATATCTGCAAAGAAGTTGTTCAGGATAATAAGCTCATCCTTAATTATAACATGATTAATATAATGTTGTTTTTGACCTCCCAAAGCAGACATAAATTCTTCCCGTTTACCATCATTAATGACACTGGCTCCCCTCTTGAACTGGTTCACCATTTCAAGTACCTGGGTATAACTACTGACTCTACCCTGTCTTTCACCCAGCACATTGACTGAACAGCCAAAGCTATTAATCAGTGTTTAGGAATTCAATACAGGAACAAACATAATCTCACTCCTGAAGCACTGACCATGGCCATCCATAGTTCTGTGGTCTCTCTTGCGGACTATGGTTTTGTCATTTGTAATGCGGTTACAGACACTGCCCTCCGATGTATCAAAATGGCCTTAAATAAAGCATGCCTCTTTCTTACTGGTGCTGCATGCTTGACACACACCTGTGATCTTTATGCCCAGGTTAGCTGGTTACAATTTGACAGCAGGCTCAAATACCAATCGTGCCTGCTTGCAAAAAAAGTCACCTTTGGACTGCTACCCCTTGGCATAATGGCCCTTCTTTTCCATGCACGTAACCCACACTGTAGCAGAAGCTCTGGGAAACAGGCTTTCAGAATCCCATGGTGCTGCACCTTTGGACAACATGCATTTGCATACAGAGTTCTGCAGTGGCCTCCCGACAGCCAATGCTACTTTGCTGGGCTCCTTTAAGAAAAACTCCATCAGCATCTAATCTCACTGGCAACCTGTGACTGCTATCACTAATTTGCCTTTACCTTGCTCCTACCATTTGCAATCTCTGTGATCTTGATTAATTAGTAAAATGATTCACTTCATGTCCATTTCTTGGGCCCCTAGTCAAGTTAACACTTTCATGGGCTTTCTACCCCTGCCTAAATTATTTATTTTCCTTCCTACCTCCCTCCACCTCCCTCTTCCCTTTTTTGCCCCTCCATCATTACCTACCTCTTTTCTCCCTACCACCTTAATTACATCTTCATCATCACCCCACTACCTACACCACCTCTCCCTCCCTACTCTCCTCCACCTATCCTTCCCCCACCCTCCTCCTCTTTATTCCACTTTGACAACATAGCTATTCTTCCCTTTCCCTCCTATCTATCTTCATCTTACCCCCCACCTCTGCTTGCCTTCTGCCTCCCCACACTTTCCTCCTTTCTCCACTGTCCCTTTCTACTGGTACAAGACCTTCCTTCTTTCTTTGACTCAGGCACAATCCAATTATCTACCTATGTTGTTAGTTGTACAATTCTCCTTTTCAAACAAGCATCCTCACTTTACTTTACCGTTACCTAGTGAAACATTAGCCTTTGTTTTGACTCTGCACCCTGTACTTGCTTTATTGTGTAACTATTGTTAGAATTTATGCCTAGAGGCAGTTTTCAATTGTTTCTTGCTGTATCTGTATCTATGAAACATATCTGTATTTTTGTTGGTGTCATACTTGATGTGGAACCTATGAAAGAGCTTTCTGCTCTAAGGTGTTAATCCAAGATCTCAATAATTAAATACAATTGTTCTATAATGCTTTTACATCATTTAAGTTATCTGATTTAATTTGTAAATAATTATTTGAATATTAATGAGATGTACTATTTAAGCTGATGTGTAACTCCTGCAGTCACAGCCCATGATGAAGAGTGGGAGACTCAAAGTGCCAGGACAACTAGTGATTTGCAGCTCATTCTGCACTTGATTTTAAAGCACTAGTTGAAATAAAGCTGTATTTGACACTTATTCTAAAATGATTGTTGCTTTTCCTTCATCTCTGTGAGTACTGTTTCTTACTTTTTATTATTTTAAGGAGGGGAAGGGATGTGAGTGCCCTAAACAACATTCTTTAGAAAGAGTTTTTTTAATCTACAATCTTTGTTCAGTGCTCGGGGAATGGTCCTCAACACCAACAAGCAAAAACTATGATTTTTAGCAGATCCAATAGATGAGGAAATATTGACTTTCTGTTAAGAGACCTCGATGGAGAACCTATTGAAACAGTTAATCAATTTAGGTATCTTGGAGGTACACTTGTCAGTGCTCTATCATACAAATTTATGTGGACAGCATGACAAAAACCATACATCAGTGTTTGGGTTCCCTTTATAGGGCCTGTAATAATCTTTTGCCTGAAACTTGAGTACTTTTACTGAAGATTTTTGTTGTCACCAGTCCCAGATTATGAACTGTCAAAAAGTTGTAGTGGCACAGAGTGACAAATGTGAATCAGTACCTCAGTTTCAAAATAAATTCATTTATTGAATCAAAGCCACATGTATGTCACACAGCAAGACTTGCTGCTCCAGATCAGACCCCTGGTGCCTCAAATCAAATGATTCTGCTGAGGAGGATTATGATTTGTTCAACTATTCAAGTGCTGGTAGTGGGAAAGTTTCAAGGGTGAAAGTTGTATAGAATTCTATATATCATTTTATTACTGAACTTAGATTTCATACTCATCATTGTTTGTATCAGGCTGAACACTTACCCCCATTAGATGACTGGGTGAAAATAAAAGTATTGAAAATATTGACTTTTTTTCATAAGGTCATCTTGGGTAAAGTCACCCATTCAATCTTGGAACTGTTTCCAGTGCAGCACACAAATAATTATATAGTACCAGATCTCAGGAATAAACCATGTTTGAAATTTCATTTTGCAGAACCAGTTTTTGTCAAAAAGATTTTGATTTTGTTGGGCAGTGTCTACAATCAGTTACCAGAAATAGGTCTGTAACTGGTTTTAAGAAACAACCAACTAGTCTTCTAGGTAACCAGCCTCATTGTTGCTGTAAATAATGTGTTCTTATTTATTTATTTATTTATTAATTTTTGTATCTGTTTTTTGGGTCTTTTGAATCGTAATCTGTGAATGCTGGTCACACCTGAAAAAGGGCAATGTTGCTCAATGTGATTTTCCATGGTAAACAGTAAATGAAATGAAATAAAATTAAATTTCTTACACTCTCATCTTTTGGAAACAACCTGTTTGACCTGGTCTACTAAATAGCCATGCCAGGGGTTCCATTTGTTCCATTGGTAATTCCTTGAGCACCCTTGGATACATCTGGCTCAGAGTCATATTTATGTTTTAGGATGCTAGACCTTTATGATTCTTTTCACTGGTAAATGCTTGCTACCTCATCTCAGAGATCCCCCTTACAGCTGCCTTAATGCCATTCTCTGCAGATGCCCTCTGTCTTTCCTTGTCAATACAGAACAGAAGTACTCTTTATGAATGGCTGTTTTCATCCCATCCTCCTCAATTTTCCAGTCTCCCTCAAGTTAGTCTAACAATTCTACCTCACTCCTTTCTTTTTTCCCTAATATATCTAAACAATTGTTTCTCCTCTCCCTTTCCCCCTTTGTAGTATACAGCTTGGAGTCTGCCTTTGTTTCTCAGACCACCATATTAATTTCTCTCAGTCTTATTTGATAGTACCCCCCATGTTTTTTCTTTTTCTGGTGAAGGTCTTCTTTTTGGCTTTCACTGCTTCCCTATCCCTTTCATAGAGCCATATTGGTCTCCTGTACCTGTTTCTTTGGATTATCATTCTTGTGCAAGACTTATTTGCCTCAAGAATGGCTCTCTTTATTGCCCTCAATATTTTCTTCACATCCCTGATGCCGAGCATTCCAACTACCTTACCCTGGACCAACTCCCTCATCCTGTTTAAGTCTGCTCTTCTGAAATCTAGGATTCCAGTCTTTGATGAAGTCTTACTGGTCCCAAGGGCCAAGTCAAACCATACAGAGTTATGGTCATTGGACCCCAGTGACTCCCTACCCTTACTCCCCCTCCACTTACTAGCTGGTGGGCACCACATTGAGATTGGCAGCCTGCTTAATAAGGTCCTTAACCATCTGTACCAGTAAGCAGTTCTACAACTTGCAATGCACAGCGAGTAATTTCTACTGAAATCAGTTAAAAATGCTGCTGGGGTAACTACAACTGAAGTGGGACCACATGATAGTAAACAGACATTTATTTCTGAGGACACCTTGATGATGTTAGCACAGAGAGAACTAAATACCAACAACCTGGAAAGTTCAAGAACAGCCAGTATTGTAGGATGAAATGAAAAAAAAATGTAACAGTGCACATTGAATAATTGATGTTCACTGAACTGAATCGAAGGTACAGTTGCAACTCTCTGGAGCAATATGTAGAACATGACTGTAGTCCAAGGGTTAAGACTTTCATAAAACTCCTGCTTGTGGAATTAAATATTTGAAGGACAAGGAGGCATGGTTAAAACAACTTGATTACTCCCTGAGGTTGGTGAACATTTATTCAATGAGGATACAGCAAATCATGAAGCAATAAGAGAAGAGATTAACTAAACAAAAATGGAGCTCAAATATATAAAAAAGTAACAAGCTGACATCAGATCAAGGAAGAGATTAAGGAAAAGGTTGAGAAACACACACTTGAATTATCCAAGAGAAAAAGGAAAAAGCTGGCATGCACTCCTGAGGACTTTGTGAAAAGTATTGTGTGTAAGTGGAGCCTGAATCATAGATTGAGGAGTCTTGGGTGTTCTCAATACCATAGCAGCAATAGGAGAAGGAAAAGGAGTTTGACATTTGGACATTTATAAACTGCTCAGGAAATTGACTTTAAAAGATTGTTATGCACAAACAAAAACAGCACTTCAGTAGACACAGTGGGGGGGGTAGTCTCTTGAAAGTACAAACCTCAGTAAATAAAAAATTAAAAAAGTAAAAGAATAGAAGATAAACCTCAATATTAAATGTTTCTGAAGGGAACTAACAATTTTGCTCAATGAACTAAACTAACCAGCATCCCCACCTGTGGAGTTGCAAGATACTGCTTGCTGTAAGTCTAATGAATTGAATTTTGATTTTACTTCTTATGCACAGTTTCTGCAAAGTTTACATCACAGTGATCATGTTTCTAGTGATGATCAGGTATTGCCACCTAATAGTATGAAAACAAATGTTTAAACCAAAAAGTAAGCTCTGCCTTAGAATGCAAAATGGTGTTATAAGTCCCTAGAAAAAACTAATTGAAAAAAATGTGCATGTCCTTATTGAGAACAATCAGTTTGGAGGTAAGTCTAACTTGACAAGACTTGAAAGAGAGGCCTTAGAGAAATTACAAGAGAATAAAAAAATGATTATGAAAACTGTAGATAAGTGTAAGAATGAGAGATGCAGTGAAGTAAACTTTGCCAGTAAAGTGGCCAAAATTTGCCTTCACAAAGCTTCACAAAGTGCCCATTGTCTTCAGCTTTGACTTTGCCAAAATTCTTCAAGATTCCCAGCAAAATGGCCAATTTGCCTGTGAAGTGATCACTTCTCAGGTGAATTTTAACCACTTTCCATATTAATTTTAGCTATTTCTCCTACAATCCACATTTCACAAAATGTGAATTTCGTGAATACATACTTCACAAATTTTGCAAACTTCATGAATTACTTTGCAAACCAAATTTCAACAACGTTGCCCATCTCTAGTGGCACAGCAGTCATACTGAAGACTAAGTAGTATGAGAAAATAATATGAGACCTCCTTGAAAATAAGACAAATTATACCACATTCAAGAATAACTCTCTAGCCCGGTTCCAGATTGTGTTTTATGACTTCATTGAAAATGCATTTAGAGATGGCCGCATTCTTAAAAGCAGATCTTTCAACCATTCCAACATTCTATGCTCTCCAAAATGTGCACAAAACCTTGAGAATTCTCCAGGAAGGTCTGTTGTCTTGGGGATTAGAGGGTTGACTGAAAAACTAGCAAAATTCATAGACTTCTTTTTGTGAGAATTTGTAATTAAGCTGCCTCCCACCTATGATACACTAGGGATGTCCTGTCCACGTCTGACAATTTTGTCTGGGAAGACTTCTTTCTGTAGTTTTAAACAAGGGCTCAATGAGTACATTCTGAGATCAAGAAATACACACTACACCCACTAGGAGTGGGAGACAATTTTAATGGGCCTTTGGCCTTCTTCTGTCTTACCAAACCAAGTAACCAAGGAACAATACCATTTATGGGCATAGATGTTAAGGCTCTATATACTTGTATATGCCACAGAGATGGCTTGTTGATGATTAAGAAGTGGATAGAACAATCTCCTGATTGAGAGGGTATGCCTCAGGAATCTTTTATTAAAAGACTGAAATTTATATTGGAATATACTTTTTTTTTGTCTTTTATGCCAAGTTCTTCCTACAACATTATGGAACAGCAGAAGGGGCCTGTATGGCCTCAAATTATGAAAATCTTATTTTGGGGAATAGGAGGACATTGTTATTTATCATAATAATCCATATGCAGTCAACATCATTGTGTGGCAACCTTTTTTTGATTATTTTGCCCGCATATGGTAGGGAGATGTTAAAGTCAGGAAAATTTCAAAGTCTGGCTAAATGAAAATGATGTAAATTTAAAATTTACATTTATACAGAAAAAGAGAGGTTGGATTTCTTTGACATAACCCGCCTTGGTATACCTGTCTGTGAAATTAATACTAAGGGATTTGGGAAACTAACATCCACCAACATGCTATTGAAAAAAAAAAGAAGAGCCCACCCCTCATCTTTAATTTGGTCCATCCTTTATGGTCAACATTTTAAGAGCCACCAGTTCCTCAAAGAGAACTTTGGAAAAACAATGTTTGGACACAAAACAGCTTACTTCTCATTAGCTCTATATTTCTTTCACCCATCATTGACTATTGAGGTCGTAGGCAAGAAAACAGGATCTTTGTTACTTGAGGGTTCATAAGCTCCTACTGTTTCTTTCCAATCCAATGTCATAACACTCTGCTTGTGATATCACAGTCATTCCCATAACTACAGACTGTGATATGATAACAGAACAGTATGATTTGAAGGAGGGAATAAGCTATAGAGTCAGATGAACTCACAGGGATAAAGATCTTGTTTTTGTGGGAATTTCATCAGAAGTAAATGGTGGAGATGGAAAAACCATAGAGGATATATGACATGCAAATTGAATTGTATCTAAATATTATGTATAAAAAATTTCCCCAAAGGCAATAGTTGCTCTTTAAAGGTCCATAGGAACTGCTCTGAGGTGGAGAACACATTAGTTCAATTTGATGAACTACCTGATAGATTAGTGCAGCATGGCTACAATTGAAAAGAACTGGAAGATTCAAAAAGGAAGTTACTGTAACTGGATGGAGCTGACCTTTTAACCCCCAAAAGAAAGAGCATAAGGTCCCTCAAGTAACCTTTGTCACAGAGTACAACCACTTATCCAAAAAAATAGGGACTGTCATCAAAAAGACTCATCAGTTTTATCATCTGATCTGGTACATTCTGAAGCAGTGGGTGACTTGACAGTGTTTACTTTTTCACAAAGAAGAAACATCTTTGATAAATTAGTACGCAGTCACAATGTAAGAGACAAACCATGACATAGCACCTGATTGCCACCTTTGCCATCAAGATATTTCAGATTTAGCATCTGTTCTGTATGCAAACTTGGAGTACCTGGTTAAATTATTATACTATACATCCTTCTGATCCAAATAAAGTATGGAAATTAGTCAGTTTATTCATTGCATTACCTACTGTCTTACTTACATGCTATGGTGCCCTTGCATGAAAGTGCACATTGGGATAACTACAACAGCATTCAGGAAAAGAATCCAGGAACATTTGAGCTATATAAGGAAAAACTAAAAATTTACTCCAGTTGGATTACACATAAGAGAGAGATACAGAATGGGGATGGTAATCTTCTTAAATTCAGGGGGATAGAGGGGTGGAGCTCATATTCATGACATACTGAAAAATGAAATGTAATGGATTTCTCACCTCAGATAGCTTGACCACATACAGGCTCAATGAGGACTGGAATCTTAGGCCCTTCCTAGAAGATGTTTCTGGTATCATTGTCAAGCATTAATTTTTATGGTTCACTGTTATTGATGAAAAAATAATTTAACTATTTTTAATTTTGAGTTAGTATCACATCCAGTTTTAACATTTTGACTAGTATCTTCCTTGAATTGGCTCTGAGCATGTTAAATCTTCATTTTTCTTCTCTTTTTCTGTTGGCTCATGCTTGGGCAGCCAACATATTGCATTAGTAGCAGATCTGGAGGAGCGGTCACTGTTGGGCGAAGGCAGGGCACACATCAGTAGGTGCATCCCTCATTCCCCAATAAGCCAGCTTGCAGGTGCCACACCAGGAATACATAATGTGGTGAGCACATCTAAGAAAAGGTCTGCTGCAATGACAGCCAGGCTCGTCATACAGTGGCACCAAAACACACCTTCCCTTCATGCCTTTCCCATTTGTTATGTGCCAATGGGGGTGCCCAATTCTCCGTCAACTACAGAACTCCCTGCAACAAAATACTCAGATGGCATGCTGGGAGCCCATCCCAGCATTCAAAATGCCCCTGTAAAAGAAAAACGGTCCTGCAATGTTTGTTTTTTTAAACCTGCAATCAGAAAACAGTCCCTTGTCAACTCTGGTGGCCCTCCCCCAACCCACGCCCACCCTCTGCGCACCCTGCCTCCATACACCCCTCCTCACCCCATACTTACCTCTGGAGGATGGTGTAGCAATCTTCGGTGGACCAGGAACACGTCTACACTCTTCATAGCCGACCGTGAACTGAAGAAATTCTGATAAGCTGTGTAATGGCATAAATAGGGTTTTTTCAACTTTGTTGCATATCTCTGGCATTTTTGGGAATTGTGGCACCAAATTTTCAACATGGAGTTATTGGGATCCCTCCTCATGAATTCAGTCACTGTCACAGCGTTATTTGGTCCCGAAAGGTGATTTCACAGTCACTGCTTGGAATCACCTTTCAGGAACGGGTAACGAAACGACAGTGCCACTGTTAATATGAGGGGCTCTCACAAAAGCCAATATTGCAAATTTGGTGGAAAAAATCAAAAAAATGGCAGTTTTATGAGTTTGTGTTACGCAGTTTCCACACACGCTTGTAACTTCGTGAATTTGTAATATTTTCACTCCCGATTTTCAAAATTGGCATTTTTCCACTCCTCCTTATGAACAGTATAGCTGTCATTTTACATACCCTGGCCAAAATGTGTTTTCACATGTCCAGCACAGAATAGCATGGTTGCTATGTGAAATCAGTTTTCGGGACAGTTTGAGAAAATGATGGTGACATTGCTCATGAACAGAGGTCTTAAAATGCCTATGTTGAAAATCTGGTGATGAACGTCCATACAATGACTGTGTTACAAGTGTTTATTGCACAGTTTCCATGCACCCATGTAACTCTGCAAATTTACAATATTTTCATGCCAGATTTTCAACACCGGCAATTTTTCACACCTCCTTATAAACAGTACAACTGTCATTTTTCACAGCCTGCCCAAAATGTGTTTCCGCACCTCTGTTGCACAATGGCATGTTCGCTGTGGGAAATCAACTTTTGGGACAGAGTAACAAAATCACAGCACCACTGTTCATGAGGAAAGGTCCCAAAATGCCTATGTTGAAAGTGTGGCTAAAAAAATCCCCAAAATAATTGGGTTACGGTTGTGTGTTGTGCAGATTCTATGCATGCTCATGACTTCACCAATTTTTCATATTTTCAATAGAGATTTTCAATGTTGCCATTTTTTTACACCTCCTCATGAACAATACAGTTGTCATTTTTCACATCCTGTCCAAAATGTGTTTTTGTCCCTGTGTCATCAAATGGCATAGCCACTGTACAAAACCACCTTTCAGCCAACAAACTGATTGTGCCGTTCTTCATGAGGTGGGGTCAAAAAAGCCTATGTTGAAAATTTGGAGTGAAAATACCAACAAATGCCTATGACATTAGGGTTTCCAATTGTAATGCCCCACCCTGTAGAGACTGCCCAGGCATCAGGAGTGTGACTTGGGATCATTGGCTGTAATGCTCACACCATTCCACCCCCACCCCCAATCTGCAGCCCGTGACAGGCATCAAGTTGTGCCTTGGAGAGTTCGGCCCTAAAGTTCACCCCATTCCTGTATATTACACCTGTCTCAGTGTATTCCCTTATGGAATGAGGTAAGTATAAGGCCCAAAGACCCCAAAGCACACCATGACACTTGTCAGTGTTTACAGGGTAGGGCGAAGCCCATTCTCCTATACTGCACCCATCTCAACATATTTCCTTATGGAATGGGGTAACTATAAGGCCCAAAGACTCCAAAGCACACCACAACACTTGTCAGTGTCTACAGGGTAGAGTGAGTTAAAATGGCATGAGCGTTATAGATGATGCCCCAAAGGCACACCCCAATGCCTGTCAGTCTATGCAGGGTGGGGATGGGGTTGGAGTCAGTTTAATACTTCACTGCCATTCCTTTTATGCATCTCTAACTCCTGCACTACCAATGCCAATGCCAGCAAGACAACATTCAGCATTGACAAATGCTTGTTTAAGTATTATGACACAACTTGAATGAATGCATTTGTGTGTATTGAGACCGTCTTGTATTACTGTTGTTTCTTCCTTAATGGCATTAGTTTATATAACCTTTAGTACCAATACAGGTCTTGAATTTAAAATTTAAACTTGCATTTGAGGGAGTACATCCTTAAGTTGCCAGTATTTATGAGATGATGACACAGCCTCTGAGGAAGACCCAGTGCAGCTCAAGCCTCAGAGGTGTTGGTGGGTGACCCTGTGTTGCTGTGAGTTCTAACTGCTGTATGTCTGAAGTAAATTAGACTGGTTGCTGAAATAAATTGAAGGTAGAACTGCCTTAAGAGCCTTTGCAACACTGCATCTGTGGTTATTTTTTCAGTGTCCTCTGATCGTTTCTTGCTTTGACATTGAAAACAGCCAGTTCATAGAGGAGCACAAAGAGTGTGTAACTCGAGCACACCTTACCATTTGGATAGTCTTGTAATGTATCCACCAGGCCTGACTTCTGGAGCCACTGGCTGCTGGAATGTCCCAATCAGTATTTTGCAGGTTTAGATATCCCATTATCACCACCTCCCTCTTAGCCACCCCCTTTCTAATTCTTCCTCTAGCTCCATGTCTCACTCTTCCCTCTGTTCTAGAGGTCTATAGGTCACCTGATGTGTAGTTTTGTGCCTGAGGTCACTGTAAACATAGCCCACAGTGATACTGTTTCCCCATGACCTCCCCTGATGTTTCCATCCTCCATGGCCTCAATGTCTTCCCTGTCATATAGGACTATGCATCCTCCTTTACCTTTTCCTCTATCCCATCTAAACATGGTGTAGCCTGGGACGGTCAAGTCCCAATCATTATTCTCTGCGGCCTACATTTCTGTGGTAACTAGGTCAATCTCAATGTCTAAAAAAAAACAAAGGCACTCCACTCTCACCTGTGCCTGGTCTGTAAAGCAACATGTCCACAAGTATAAAATATTGGCACTCATGCCAAACACTTCCAAAATGCAGTTAATGTATTTGTTAGATAAGGTACAGTGCAATAAATATTTTAAAAGCACTCACAGGACCAGAGTAAAATTGGGACACCACCATACTCACAAAATGCCCTGACCAGTTTTGTGCACGTGCACTTCCTCAGGGAAGCCAGTCATGCACTCAAAGCACACCTTTACATTAAGTTAAAGATAAAGCAAGGAAAATAAATCAGTGGTTCATGCAAACAAGCAATTAATACAAAGATCAATGGTAGCCTGTCTCCAGAATAAATCAAAGACTGAAAAAAAACATTTCATTTAAGTAAATTACATTTATTACAAAATGTGATTATATTATAAAATGGGTTTATAAGAAAGGCAGACCACAACAGTAGCTACAAGAATACTGTTGTGGTTTGTCTTTATATTATAACCCCATTTTTTTGTATTTTTTATTGTGGATATTTGCCTGAAGAGTTTGCTAAATACCAGATGTAATATTGTACTGTAGTAATTAATGCATTTTTCTGAAATTAAATGTTATTTCAGTCTTCCATTTATTCTGGAGACAGGCTACCACTAATTTTTTTAAATTTGTGTTTGGTTGCACTTCACTCTGTGACTGTTTTTTACATGGTGGGCTCGATTTTCAAAGCACTTGGAATGCCACAAACTCCTGGTGTGACAATCATTTGATGCACAGGGCTTGCGGCATTTCTCCTAGCTGGTGATTTGGGTTTTCAATCACGAACACTAAATCCTGCAACTTAGACCAGCTTTTCCCTGGTCTAACTTGTACCATTTGGGGGACCCCTTTTATAGGGTTGTGCCAAATATTTGGTGCAAATTACTGTGAAATGAGGAAACTACTGCAGCTGCGCCAGACAATAGTAAATCGGGTACAGTAGCAACAATGGAGTTTGTCACAGCTGCACCAAAAAATGGCTTTGATGAAGGTCTTGACACAAGCCCTGCATCAACCTTTGAAAATCAAGCCCTTTCTTTAAATTAAATCATAAAAGTACTTTGAGTACACGACTGGTCTCCCTGAGTAAGCACACATGAGCAAAACCAGATGGGGCATTTGGAAGCATGCTGGCATCCTCATTTTACACTGGTCCTGTGAGTTATCTACTAACATTTATTGCACTGCACCTTATCTAACAAATAAATCAACTGCATTTTGGAAGTGCTTGGTGTTGGTGCCCATCTTCTCTACTTGTGGACCAATCTCAGAGTCTCCAACCATTGCCTGTTCCTCACTTATTTTATTTCCAGGACTCCAGGCAATAAGGCAGACCTTTGTCCATCTTTCTCCAGATCCCATTTTGCTTTTTCCTGTTCCTTATCCCTTATACTTACCTAGTATCCTTAATTTTCCTTTTTCATGGTGAATGTAGGCTTTGTCAGCCCTCCCTCCCTCATTGACCTCTTCCCCTAACATAATTGTAACTTCAACCTTACTGTTGCCTATTCTACTACTACTAGCCCCTGTTAAAGGAGAGCCCTAGCTAAGTTCCCCACCCACTATACCTTCTTAGTGGTTCCCCTGGCCTCCATCACCATCACAGTCAGTTTAACTGTCCAATGCAGAGATAAAATGTTTGCTGCAGAAAACTGGATAAGGGATGTTGAGTGTACCTTCAGTATGTCTCCCAGACTCTTAAAGTTCCTTTTCATTGCCTTCACAGACTGTTTTGACAGATCATTGATATTCAAGTGTACAAGCACCCCAAGCTCCTCCTCCCCCTTGTCCACCATCCTACCTACCCTATATACATCACAGATGGCTGATGTACCAGAAGGGCAACTGAACATCCTCCATCCCTTCCCCATCTGCCTTCCACCCTCACTACTCCCCTGTTTTTGCTGCCTTTAAGAACATTTATCAATGTTTACTTCAGTAGTTTGCAGGTGCTTGCACTTTTGATACTAGTATGTGTTTCAGTTTTAGTTTTCCTGGATTTGTTTTATTTTACATACCGTACAGTGCTGGGTGCTGCTCTCAGAGTGAAGCACTCTGTAATAAAGATGTCACAGTTTGCCTTGCGACCAACTGAAGTAACTTCCATTAGATTATACTGGAAGTATTCAACAAGAATAGAATACAGGGACATGAGTGGAAGTTGATGGTAGAAAAATTCAGAAGGAATGTAAGGGAGTTCATTTTTATGGAGAGAGAGGCTGAGCCATGAAACAGTCTGCCAGCTGAGGGGATGGCCACCAAGCCCGTTAACTGTTTTAAACATGGTTGGGACAGAGTTAAAGGCCTGTGCCACTGACATGTATGCAGTCCTAAAAACCTATATATCCTAAATCTTCTGGCAGCCTAAGGGTAAATAGTTACCCATGAAGGTAGCAACAATGCAGGGAACATGGGACAGGTGGGTGGGTATAAACCATGTATAGACACTAGGTCTCAAGGGTAGCTTAGGGTATTATGGGTGGGCAACAGTAGATGGACCAGTGGTCTTTTTCTGCTATCAACGTCAATATTTCTTTGTTTCTATATTATATGTTCTTGCAGCATCCTGCAAGATGTCACTGGAAAGAAACTGTGATAAACATATTTCTTCATTGTCAATGGCATTGAACAGTGTGAGGAACACTGTGTGGATAGTCATAGGGGTGCCATCCAAATGTAAAAAACTGGAAAAATACTATACATTAGTTTCAAAATGTTGGTGTTTTTCAGACTATTTATTTTTTTGACACTTATTTTTGAGGGGTTATTTGTGTGACCCTAGGTCACCATGTTGAGTTCACACCACTGCTTGGTGACTATACAGAACCCACTTGATTGAGGGGTTGGGTTTATTCTTTCTCTTGCACTGGGGGGTTTATCACAGAAAAAATAAGTAATAGAGCAGTGCCTTCACTCAGAAAGAATAAGGGTGCAAGACATTGTGTGCAATACTACCCCCTGGGACATAGTCCCTACCCACTACCCTACACTGGACTGGCCCACCTCTGTGAGGGCCAATGAAACAATTGCTACCTGTGCCAATAAGCAATGTAAACAGATTATACAAACAAACATTTGTCAGTGCCGAATGTTGTCTTGCTGGCATTGGCATTGGTAGTGCAAAAGTTGGAGAGATGCATAATAGGAATGGCAGTGAAGTATTGAACTGACGCCAACCCCACCCCCACCCTGCAGAGACTGACAGGCACTGGGGTGTGCCTTTTGGTCATCAGCCAAAACACTAATGCCATTTCACCACACCCTACCCTGAAGACACTGACATGTGTCATGGTGTGCCTTGCAGTCTTTGGGCCTTACACTCATCTCATGCTATAAGGAAATACACTGAGATGGGTGCACTATAGGAGAATAGGGTGAACTTTGGGGCCAAAAAGTCCAAGGCACACCTTGATGCCTGTCAGTGGGTGCAGGCTGGGGATGGAATGGCGTGAGTATTACAGACAAAAATCCCAAGTTGCACTCCTGACACCTGTCAGTCTCTACAGGGTGAGGTGTTACAGTTGGAAACCTTAATGCCCTAGGAGTTTGTTGGTTATTTTCACTCCAAATTTTCAATATGGGCTTTTTGTGACCCCACCTCATGAACATTGGCACTATCAGTTCATTAGCCTAAAGGTGATTTTGCACAACAACTGTGCCATTTGGCACCAGAGGTGCGAAAACACATTTTGAGCAGGATGTGAAAAATTACAGCTGTACAGTTCATGAAGAGGTATGAAAAAATGGTAATGTTGAAAATCTGGACTGAAAATATGGAAAAGTGATGAAGTCATGAGCTTGGATAGAAAATGAGCAACAGATGCCCATAGAGATGCAGTAAAATTAAATTCCACTGGCAAAGTGAACGCGAAGTGGCCACTTCACATTGTCACTCCACTATGTGGAGTGGCCAAAGCAAAATACTCACTTTGCCTTGTAATTATTACTTTGCTTTGTCATTCCACCTTAACGCGAAATAAAGTGGAGTGGCAACAATATTGGCAGCCACTCACACACACAGTCACCAGAATTAATGTGCATCCCCAAAATGCTACTGTCTTGTGTCCAGAAAATTCCCCAGTGCAGACGAAGTGAAATGATAGAACAACAAGAAATGCAAAGTCTCCCAGAATTAATAGTGCACTTATTCTTGTGTGCAGTGGTCACACACAGTCACCAGAATTAATGTGCATCCCCAAAATGCTACTGTCTTGTGTCCAGAAAACTCCCCAGTGCTGATGAAGTGAAATGATAGCACAACAAGAAATGTAAAGTCTCCCAGAATTAATGGTGCACTCATTCATGCATGCAGTGGTCACACACAGTCACCAGAAATAATGTGCATCCCCAAAATGCTACTGTCTTGTGTCCATAAATTTCCCAGTGCTGACGAAGTGAAATGTGAGTGTAATAAGTAATGCAAAGTCTCCAAGTATTAATGGTGTACTGCAAAGCACAAATGCACAGACAGATTAAGATTGCACTGTGCACTCAAGAGATGCAGACACAAAGGGACAACAACACCTAACCAGTGCTCACAAGTCACAAATCCAAATCTGGAAATGAATACCTTTTGCCAGTTGGGGGGGGGGGTGCATGGCAGTAACAGTCCACTACCAGTAAAGATACCACAAAGCAGTATAAAAAATTCATGTAGGTGCGGTGGATAGCAGGTTCACACCGCTGCAATTACTCTGTGGCACAATACAAGATGTCTGATTTAATGGCATACATCACACACACACACACACACACACACACACACACACACACACACTACAAGTAATGCGTAGCAAATTGAAAACCTTATGTAATATAACAAAATGTTAACCAAACTGAAATTAGACACTGCTGCACCACAACAATCAGCAAAAAAAGTCGAAAATTACTGAAAATGTTACTGTGTCTACAGCAACACAGATATGCATGAAAAATATAACCAAAACAGAAAGACTACCTTTTTTCCCAGTTAATCTACCTACACCACAGATGCCCCTCCCCCGAAGCACACTTCACAGTACACAGACTGACTGTTCTAAATTAACAATCAAAATCCACACACAAACAAAAAACACTCAATGATATGAGCACAGGAGGGTTTCCTACAATCGATGTAATAAATTTTGAGCAAAAAAAAATTACTCAAAAAAGCTTTTTTAACAGCTTTTAGGGGATTTGAATCGCAGAACTCTGAAAGTAAACTGTCTCCATCTTCCACTATATACACACACACTACACAGGACTGAGGCTATGCAGAACAATCTAGAGTCCATGTGACCTGCAATCCCATGAAGCACTGCAAAATTCACCTTGGAGCTCAATTACAAGGCGAAGTGATGTAAAGTACATTGATTTCAATGTACTTTGCTTTAAAATTGGTGGATAGGTGGTTTGGGGAAGGCAGAATAATGTGATGTCATTGGTTTCAATGGACTTCACTTTCCTCATTATAATGCAAAGTACTCCGCTTTGCATTGTGGGCACTTTTCGGATTCCGTGTTACTCAGTGAATCACTCTTCGGAGTGAATTTTAGCCACTTCGCCCACCACTAGACACCCATAACGCAATTATTTTTGGGATTTTTTTAACCAATAATTTTCAACATAAACATTTTGGGACCTCCACTGATGAACATGACAGCTGTACTGTTCATAAGGAGGAGTGAAGAAATGGCAATGTTGAAAATCTGGAGTGAAAATATTTAAAAAATCTTGAAGGTACGAGCGTGCGTGGAAACTGCGCAATGCATGCTCATAATGCAGTCATTTTTTTGAATTTTGTCACCAAATTTTCAACATAGGCATTTTGAGACCTCCGCTCATGAACAGTGTCACTGTGATTTTTCTAATCTGTCCCAACTTTGATTTCCCACAGCGACTGTGCCACTGTGCGCCAGAAGTGTGAAAACACATTTTGGGCAGGATGTGTAAAATGACAGCTGTACTGTTCATAAGGAGGTGTGAAAAAATGGTAATGTTGAAAATCTGGAGTGAAAATATTACAAATTTTCGAAGTTATGAGCATGCATGGAAACTGCGTAACACAGTCGATTTTTGGAATTTTTTCACCAAATTTGCAATATAGGCTTTTTGGGAGCCCTCCTTATGAATAGTGGCAATGTAATTTTGTTAATTGGTCCCAAAAGGTGATTCCAAGCAGTAACCACAAAATCTTCTTTCTTGGCCGAATAATGAAATGACAGTGAATGATTTCATGAGGTGGGATCCCAGGAACTCCATGTTGAAAATTTGGAGTCAAAAGTCAAAAAAATGGGCGAGATATCCACCTAAGTTGAAACCTCCCCCGTTGATGCCATTATATAGCTTACCAGCATTTCTTCAGTTCATGGGCAGCTTCGAAGAGTGCAGATGTTTTCCCACTCCACTGAAGACTGCAGTGCCAGGCTTGGAGGTAAGTATGGGGTGGGAAGGTGGGTGTGTGCGCAGAGGGTGGGTGCGGGTTGGGGAGGGCTACAAGAGTGAGGGACCATTTTCTTTGTTTCAGGTTAAAAAAAAAACAACAGCCTGGATATTTTTCTTCTTTACAGGTGTATGAAACAATATTGTACACACTGGGGTGGGATTCCAGTGTTCGCCGTGACTTTGGGGGTGTGATGTTTGCCACATTGGGGAGGGCTCTCAGTATCACTCACAATGGGGGTGGGCATTGGCAGGAAAATGCCTACGCAGTCGGCTTCCAAATACAGGGAGGCACACTGGGGTGGGCTCCCAGTGTGCCACACAATCTTGGGAGTAGAGGTTTACACATGCTGACAGGGAGATTGGGCACCCCCTGAAGTCGACTTTCTAGTGATTGCAAGAGGCGTACAGCAGAACCATCACCATGTTTATTGTTATGTTACACCAGGTAAGGCATGTAGTGGAGCTGTGTAATCAGTGCTGTTGCATGACAAGCTTGGCTTTGATTGCAGCAGTGAAATCATTTCAAGTTGATGGCACTGAAAAACACTTGTGTCATCGCTAGCATGCTTGCTAATTGGCGGATGAGGGATGTACCTTCTAAAGCGTGCATGGCATTCACCAAAACTGACACACCTCTGCATTTCTCCTACTGATCTCCTACTGCCACAACATGTTGCTTGCACGTACACAAGACAACATAAAAAAAGAGCACACACAAAAGTAAAGTCCAACAATGTCTTTAATGTGTAACACAGGTCTGAAAGATGCCAAGAAAGAGGAAGTTAGCCTTATACGTTATGCAAGTCACTTGAAATACTCTCATATGATACTAATACTCTTTAGGAGCCAAAGTCCTGTAGGTCAACTACCACCCTTTCAGTTCCTCTATGGTAGGATGCCAGCACCTACCAATCAAGGGGCATGACAGAATAACCTTAGCTTACATAGGGTGCAGTATACTTTTACACTTAGGTGGTACCAATACTAGAATTATATAAGTACAAAATAGCAACAGATGATGCTGGGTACCAAAAAGTTACATTAAGTCCCTGTACATGCCTGGTAGCTATGTTGCCAGGGTTCTTCCTGTGGTGCACTTACTGACAATTAACAAGCTTGCTTATTAACCTTCAAACAGGCCATGGCATGCTAGCACAATTAATAAGAAACTTGAGATCCCAAAGGGGAAAATACTTGAAAACTAACTTTGTAATCCAATTTGAGGTTACTGTAACCCAAACAGGAAACATAAAGGACCCCATCAGCCAGTAGCACAAGCACTCATGTCATCCAAGGATGCAGCAGCTCAGCTGAGGCAGAAATGAGATGCAGCATGTCAGACAGTGTTGAGAACAGGCCCCAGTGGCTGGATAAGGAAACATTTCAGAACTAGCTTTCATGTGATTCACACCAGCACAGACTTTCTGGCTCAGCTCTCACATGGTCTTAGGAACACTTCACAGCAGCTTTACAGTTTCTAAGGAGCCCAGACTCAGAGAGGGAAAACCACAGTCCAACTCCTCTCTTAATCAGGAGTAGCTGAGTACTCACAGCATGCACCTTGTGGCTCTGCATTCTCCATTCCACCCCACTTGGTAAGGGCTAGCAGGCCCCCTACCTGACTCCACAGCAGCCTGTACTGGGTGCAGGTCTCTATATCAGATCTTACAGTTCAACAACCTTTCTAGAAATGGGTCTCTACCCAGATTTCTTACATATCAGCTTCAGTCCACAGAACTGCCCCACAGGCACAAACTCCCAGTAGCTTTGTTAAACAGATGCCTCTTGAGCACAGTTTCACAGTAAATTAGTTTTAGAAAGCTAAACCCACAGGAGGTCTCACAGGATCAGGCCTTGCTAAGCCTCCAGTTGTCACACAGCAGCATCAGGTCTGCACTGTAAAGTGTCTCTCTTAGACTGCCATGCACTTTTTGTGAGCCCAGTATCTTCTTTATCAGGTGTCTAATTCACTGAACAGAGCTGTCCATCAATCTTTTTACCTTATCCTGCCACTTGATTGGCTCCCCTGTGCCCACAATGACCTAATGAGAAGTAATGTTGAACCCCCCTGGGATATTATCTGGGAAAGGTTGTGTGGCATCTGAAGCATTGGGTCCTGAGTTATGGGCTTTCCAGGGTTGGGAGAGCAAAGAGTGCTGTGGAGGAGCCCCTTTCAGCTTGCACTCCTGCTTAGGTTATGGCAGCTATCTCATGTGACACACTGAGTTGCCAGAAGACATAGAGTGGTGACGGTGGCTCCCCGTCCTCTCTGTCAGAAATGGGGGACCAGAGCAGAAGACACTTGGCATCAGCCACTGAAGGAAAGGGGCACTGGAGGCGCCAAAGATGTTTGCAATGACACACTCTTTCTCCATGCCACACAAGTGGTAGAGCAAGAGACAGAGCCAGCAGCTGCAAGTTGCAGCATTAGTTTGTCATTCTGCAACAGAGTTCGGCAGAGGAGGGAGGCTGGCAGACACAGACAAGCATTCCGGGTAAGCCCCCTCGCAAGAGGAGTGCCTATATTTGCGATTTTTATTTCATACTTTATTCAGTAACCTCAAACTGAAATATTTTTTATTTCTGAATCCTCACTTTAAGTCATGTACTATTGTTCAGTGGAGTGACTCACCAGTAGACAGTCTCATATTCTTACTCATGATCTTACCCAGTTTAACTCTAGGTTAACTAGCTTGGCCTTAAGCATCCTCTTTTCTATCCCTATTAAGGCTGTGAAAATAACTGCAGAGGGTCCACTAAATAATGTTTATTCAGATGTCTTATTTCAAATTCTTTATTTCACCACAAAATAGTGAGGTTTCTAAACATTTCGTAAAAATAATTGTGGCTTCTTCAGGAGTCTGCCTACTGTACTAAATGTAAGATATATTATGCATTAAAATAGTAATTTTCTTTATAGTACAAAAAAGGAAAGTTTTTTTTTCTGATTGGTTCACTTTGTGACTTTATTCAGATATAAACTTGTTTCCTAGCAAGTCAAATCGCTAATTTTTAAGTTTTCTAAAAATTGTAGGTTGTCTGTTGAAACAAAAAACACATTTAGAAGTCACAAGAAGGTAAATAATTATCAACTAATTTAGCTCAGCTGAGCAAACAACCTGCTGTTAACCAAAGTGACAGCACACCCCTTCTCCAAAACCATCTAGTGCATTCATGCATAAACAGGAGAAAGGTCTCCCATAGCCCCCCAACAAACAATCAAAACTTTCTACATGCCTGAACGCTGATATGGACATATATTTTTACTCACTTTGTGAATTTCACAATGGCCATGAATAGACTTCTGCATTTTGAAAAAATGAAGGAACATGCAGCCAGGAGGATAAGTCAAACATAGTGTACATTAAAAAAAAGATACATTCAGTCGAACCCACTTTTGGGTGGGCACGTTTCTTTCTCAGCATGCAGAAAAGTATGATAGTCAATGTAAAGCCTCTTATGCTCTCCGCAGGTCCCAACATCATCAACATCATGTGTAATGATTTCAGTCACTGTGCGCACTCGTGCTACAATGTAGCATTGCAAAGGCCAGGTTGCCATGGTAACCTGCTACAAGCTCCAAAACAAAATCTGGGGTTCTGACACAGAGCATTTGGGCATTAGAGTAGAGATTTCATAAAAAACATATAGAGCTTTAGTTCCCATTTATCCTTGCAAATATACTGTACAGCTAGCTGTCAAAGTATTCCCAGAGACAGAGCTGTTATATTACCATCTACCCACAAAGGTGTCAGAAATGCTTATACAATATAAGGCATTTAAACAACAACAAAAAACGAAAATCTTGTCACAAGAAAGTTCTTGTTATTATTAACCATGCAGATCTTAAAAGCAATATGTCATTCTGTGTTTTTAGTCATATTTGTATTAAACAAGCAGTCACAGATTCCCTATATATTGAACTTGCCAATATCAATTATTCCTGTCTAACAATCTGGATCCACGTGACGTAATAATGTGAGTTTGAGATCCCTAATGATGCTACCAGATGAAACTATGAAACATACATGTAGCTAGTCTTAACCCATACATGATTAGTCTCTGGACAGAGGTTTTTTTTTGGTGGGGGGAGTGAAACAGGAAAGTGGGTTAAAAGGAGATGGGTAAATGTGCCAAGTGAAATGAGGTACAGAGATTCTATGGGCAAAAGATATATGGAACCAATTTCTCACCAGCATACAGTCCCATTCTCATTCTTATTCATGTCAATTGTCTTACTTAAAGCATTCATTTGGAGATCCACTTCATTTCCATTTTTTCCAACTGTTTGTTAAAATCACTACCCTGTGCTTGGGGGTAAACAGCTTCTAGACCAGAGAAGTGGAGACAGGTGCCTCTATGTCCCCTTCAGCTTGAAATGTTCAGAGACAGGAGTATTTGCCTTATGTCTTATGTCCCCCTCATGCTCCTGAATTCTTACTTTCAGTGATCTCAGGGTTTTCCCCACACATGTTTTATTTTTATTTGCTTTTGTTAACTGGGTAAGCACACTAGACAGCCAAGTGCCTATTTTCAGGTGTGACCCAGGAGATTACAAGGTACTGTACATTACAAGGTACATACATGAACATCAGGCAAATACAAGTGGAGGATTACATTACATAGAATTAGCACAGCCGGGACTTTACAAGCATCAGATTTCATCAGGCAAATAGTAGTGAAGAGTTAATGTAAAGTGACCAGAACACAGGGACATTGTAAGACAACAGTACCAAAAACAGGTATTACAATACAGTATTAAACATTGCAGTCAGCAGGAAGAAGTGCAGTGTGAATTTATCGCTCCAAGCAGCAAGTTGTAAGGCTATTTTAATCACAGGGGCACTGCAAAACATACCCAACCCCTGTGGTATCACAACTGATATGTTGTTTGATGGCATATTTCATGTTGGTTTGTGGGTGTTCAAGATGGACTTTTTCTGCTTGCGTATCTGCAGACCAAGCAATGGCTACAAGGAGCCATTCGCAGCCTTAAGGGGCCCAGCTGTAACTGTCCTATAGAGGTGTGATTTCCTGAATAGTGTACTGTATGTACAAGTTTGTCTCTGATGGCTGGAACATTTTTCACTGCCATTATTAGCCTCTCTGTGAATACTCCTGCATTCTGTGGGTAGTTGCTAAATGTGGGCCAGTGTTTGTTCAGAATCTTCTTGATGTCAGATACATTGTCAGTTTGTCTCATGGAGAAAACTATCCACTCACTGTCATTGTCTGTATTTCTAGTGTTGGCGATGACATCTCTTAGACTGACCTAGTTTATTCTCTTTGTTGCTTTATTCAATATTGCTCTACTGTAGGCCTTTTGTCTAAATCTTTCTAGTGGTTTTCAGCGGGGTATCAAAATATTTATGTGTGCCACAGTTTCTCCTGAGACTAAGAAACTGGAAGTATGGTGTGCTTTGAATCAATTGTGTTGAGTGGCATGGAGAATCCTACTCCTGTCAGTTGGTTTAAGGTAGAGGTCAATCAGTATTATGTCACCAATAATCTTGACATTTAAGTCTAGGTATAGCAGTTGCTCCCTAATGTGACTGATTTTGAACTCTAAATATTCTTTACATTGATTTACATATTCACAAAAGATTAATAGTCAAATTAACCAGCCTGGAAGTGGGTTCCAGGGTGGTAGCCTGGGTAAAACATTGGCTGGACAACAGGACACAGAAGGTAATTAATTGTAAATGGAGTCCAGTCTGAAGAAAGAGGGGTTACTAGTGGGGTACCACAGGGTTCAGTACTGGGTCCAGTTCTTTTTAATGTATTTATAAGTGACATTGCAGAGGGACTGGAAGGAAAAGTATGCCTCTTTGCAGATGACACAAAGATCTACAACAGGGTTGATTCACAAGGAGGAGTGGAAAGGATGAGAAGGGACTTGGCAAGGTTGGAAGAATTTTCAGAAGTATGGCAGCTTGGATTCAATGCAAAGAAGTGCAAAATAATGCACCTGGAAAACAAAATCCCAGGGGAAGATTACACAATGGGGGGGGGGGTAGTAATAACAACATAAATGGAAATGGACCTGGGGGTAATCATATCAGATGACCTTAAGGTTGGCAAGCAATGTGAGAAGGAAGTAGGGAGGGCAGGGGGGCTACTGGGATATATAGGGAGAGGCATAGCCATCAGAAAACAGGAAGTTGTCATCCCTCTGTACAGACAGTTGGTGAGACATCATCTGGAGTACTTCATCCAGTTCTGGAGATTCCATCTGTGCAAAGATATAGACAGGATAGAGGCAGTCCAGAGGAGGGCAACTAAAATGGTGCAGGGTCTGCAAGAGAAGCCATACGAGGGGAGACTAAAGGAGCTTAATATGTATACACTTGAGGAAAGGAGTGAGGGGGGGACATGATAGAAACATTTAAGTACCTCAGTGGAATCAACAAAGTCCAAGATTCCTAGAAATATTGGCCTCCCTGTGGGATCTTTAATGTTTTTGTGCAACTTGTCGATTTCATAAAAAGCTGTAATCTTAGTATACTTTTTACTTAACAGATCCCTCTCCCATTCAAACAACCATCTGTTTGCTAACATCTCTTCACTTATGGTGTCAAGCTGTCTCTGCAAGGTAGATATGGTGTCACACTGAAATGGTACGTAGTTCTTATTGTCTGACAATAAATTCATGCACGTGGTCTAATAATGTGAATATTCCATCAGTACTATGCCCTCCCACCCCTCTGCAGGTTTCACTATTTCATTTTATTTCCATTTTTATTTCTTATCCTGGAGAGCAAGATGAGCTACATAGCTCTTTTTCACAATCAACCAGTTGTACAGAAAGATACAGGGTCTAGAGCAGACAACATCTCAATAAATTCAGGGCACACTAGCAGTATAGCCTAAAGGTTAGAGGAACGAGGTGTGAACAAGCTTGATACAGTACAGCCAGCAGACCAGACCTGAGTTTGATTCTCACAACCTCCACTTGCATACTGTGTGACTCTGAGCAAGTCACTAAACCACCCAGTGCTCCCAGGTCACCCCTGAAAACAGGCACTTGTGCCTAGTAGGCCTTACCCGGCTGCCAACGACTAAAAAAAAAAAAATAACATTAACAAGTGAATAAGGCACAGTTTAGAATGAAGAGACACGGTTGTAGTGCAGCTTGTCAGACACAAATTGGCAGAGCCTGTGGCTGTAGGAAGGAATGTTACCAATGTCAGCGAAGAGGGCGGGCAAGTAGTTGTAAGGGACAGTGGCTCTGTAGGTCAATGCCCTCTGTCTGGAGGTAGTTTTCCTGAAAAAAAGCATGAAGGTACTGTAAATCTAGACTGGAAACAGGTCCCCTGTGAGCTGGACAAGAAGTGAAAGACCTCAGAAATGCATGATGGGGCTTTCCTGAGCACCACCTTGTGGAGAAAAACTGTTGTAAACAGTTTGCACCTTTGTGAGGTTCCTGGCAAGGGTAGTCACATATACCAAAAACCCATAGTCAATTAAAGGGAACAGGAGGCTATAGACAAGCAGTCTCTTAGTTTCCAGGACTAAGAACCTTTTTATTCTGTTGAGAGAACCTAGTCTAATGTGAACAGATTTTACTAAATGGTTGACAAGGGAGTTAAAGTTTAGGGGTAGTCCAGATACAAGCCCACTGCAATGGTATTCTCCTGATTTAGATTATTGAGTGCATCCCTTTCATCCCTAGTTAAGTTATTTTTACTGGACATTCTTTCAACTCTTGTGCTAAACAGCTCTGTGATCTCTTGTTTTATGGTATTAACAAATGCATCTATTGAGTAGTTTTTGTCAAGAGGGTAGGTAAAGGAGTACTTGCCCATTAAGGCCAGCCTCAGTTCTTCTTCACAAGGGTCATTGTTCATGTCATTACTGAACACAGATCTCAGTCTTAACTGCCTGATAAATGTTATATATCATATTCTAGTTCAAAGACATCAGTGTTTTTGGTTGGTGCAAAATAGAGGCACTTATAGAGAACTGCCATTTCTGTTTCACTAAGGGTCAGATTGAAAACAGGGATCAGCTCCTTCTATTTTGTTCTTCCAACATACATCTCCTTTCCATCTGCCTGTTCCTCCTCCTCCTCCCATGACCCCTAGCCCTTCTAGTTCCTCCTCTGGAACTGGTCCCCTGGCTCTCACATGGTAAATGCGTTCCTGGCTGCCTAAGAAGTCAGTGTTGCTGTCCTGGTCTCTATTTTGGCCCATTCTGTGGCCTAAAAAAGGTTGGGATGCTCAGTTTGTTGCCATTTTATAACTTTGTGTAGAACAGCTCCAATCACTATCTGGGTCACTATTAGTTCTTTGCTAGTTGGTTCATAAGATAAATTGTGGGGTATATCCTCTTAGGCGCTCCAGTTCTTATCGATAGGGTATTTAGTGTCCACCTGATAGGCTGTTGATGATGCACATGTGACTTCCAAGTTTGAAATCTGAGCTCCATTCCTCTGGATACTGCCCACCAAGCCCAGTTTGAATTGTGTATCTGAACATGCTGCAGCACTCTACCAGCTTCTGCTACTACAATATCTTTAAGTACCCTCAACCATACTGCACAATATAAGGTAGTAAAGAGAAATCAATCAATGTTGGGCTTGAAACCCTCTTAACATAGGTTAGGCTAACTTCCTACTAATATGGACCTGTAAACCCTCTCCTGCATCTCTCTATACCTTGTGGTTAACTACTCATTCTAGTGAGGGTTAGCACCACAATAGGTGTCGGTATCTATCCAGGAAAATCTCTGCTCACTATTATAAGAGATTTACAGCAGTTTTCATGTGACACCAACATCTGAGCCTTAGTATTACACACGATCCCCAGCCTGCTGTTTAAATATAACTGCTCACCAATTACGCTCATCTCCCTGTGCCTAGGCATTACTGTGACCTCTTCACATAGCGATCACTTTACCTGCATTGCTCCAAGAGCACACTGAGTTCCCCAAATCAGCAGGACATGGTACAGAGAGCTGTTTTGGCAATTATTTATGCAGCCCCTGCCAGCAGCTGCATGATGTAGCTGCACCTTAGACCTTACTGGGGATAAACCAGGACTATCCAGAAATGCTGCATCAAGGCACTTTAAGCAGAAAAATTCAATTAGCAAACTAAGCAGTTTGAACAGTTAACAAGACTGATCCCCACTCATTTAGACATTTAATATGGTGACACCACACTGACCAGAAGATTTATTATCTTTCTTCCCAATTGGATCTGGTGCAAATGTGGCTCAGGTCTCCTTCTCATCTCTCGGTCTACATTTATAGTCCATCCCAGTGTGCATACGTGGACAACCAGCACCACCTTGTGCACAGCAGCTTCACACCACTGCACATGGACAGACATGCTTCTCTAGCCAGACATTGAATTTCAAAGCAAATCATGGACATTTACAGCTGTTCAGGCACAACTATATCATCTCCTGGCTAGCCACAGGGACAGACAAACAATAGCAGAATGAGTTGCGATGCCATTTTGTAAACAGAACAACTAGGCCACCTGGGAGCAATGTATTCTGCATCATTTGCTGCTGCAGTGTTTGTAGTCCTGACTACACCTGCTACACAGGGTCTACCATATTTGTAGTCCTGATAAAAAGTCTACCTGATCTGTGCCGCAGACATTATATACTTAGCTGCCAAAGGCATGTTTGAACCCAAGGAGCACTGCAATTGGTTCACCCTACACAAACATACCATGCTGTTAGGTCTGGGGTCAACAGGGCAGCACAGTGCACAGCTGGCAAGAGGAGATGGCAATATAAAGTATTAGCAATGCCATAACTGGGTTCCACACATCCTGCATGTTACTAACACATTTAATTGGACCACCACCACATGCCACACTCTAAGCATTCCTTTTTATCCATGTCTTTCAGGTAAAATGCCCAGAGCCAAGAGATGCAAGACCTGCAGTGTTCCCCTCCCTTCATCCAGTGTCACCCTGCTATGTGCTTCCTGCACAGAGGACCCAACAGACCTCTCAGAAGTGCCATTTTCTTCAGATACTGCAAACTATCTATCCCAGGAGACTGATGCCGATGACAATAATAGTACAACTGATGAGACTATGCTACCAAGAAAGGAACCAAGGAAGGACACCATGTATACTAACATGCTTATCTACTGCAATCAGCAGATTATACAGGCACAATAGCAACTTATGGCTACAATGTTCCAAAAGCTGATGAAGATATCAGGATCAAACCACACGATCCCACAGCCCGAACCCAGGAGACTCCCTCAAAACCCAACAGCCCCAGCCATGACATCTCTAGACAAATACACCCCAGATTCTGACCAGGAGTCTGATGCACAGTCAAACACAGGGACAGAGACACCACAGGACCCTGAATCACTAACAGCCAAGATGTACTGCCCAGAACAAGCGCTGGACATTGTTTGCATGATTAAGATAACTGTGAGGTTCGACGTGGTATCACCACACCTGTAATCCAAGGTAATAGCTTCATTGTAACACACACCAAAATGCGCCAACATATGTCCACAATGAGAGGCTATAGATGAGGTGATAACCAAAGAGTGAAAGGCAGCAGAACCTGCCAGGATACCAGAGGTGTTCCGGGGACAAAATGTATCCACTGCAGGAAGACAAACTTAGACTGTGGTGCACTACACAAGCAGTGGATCCACAAGCTGCAACACTGATGAAAAATGCAGCTCTTCCATCTGAGGGGACATCTGGCCTGAAAGACACAACCAATGGAAAACTTGAGGATGTTCTCAAGAAGAGCTTTGAACTGGAGGGGTTGGGCATGAGGACTTTAACAATGGCTATTTATGCAACCAAAGCACAGGTGATCTGAATGTAGCATGTTCAAAAGACCTTTACTTCTGATTCACCAGAGTCTGTCCTCCTACAACAGGCCATTTATTCCACTAGATATTTGGCAGAAATGGCTGTTGACTCACTAAGGTAAACACCAGGGCTGCCACCCTAGTGAACAGGGTTAGAAGGGCCATCTGGCTTCAGCTGAGGAATGCAGATGTGACAGGGAGCTCCTGCAACTCTTGAGGACTGACCTTTTCTTAAATCTGTTGCAACAGTTCTTCTGTTTATTAGCCTAATCTATCCTTTACAATTTCTAGTCCATAAGGTTGGCCACCAGTGGGCACCCCTTCCCTTTCTTGACTATGCTATAGTGTCCTCTTTAATTTTACTTTTCCCTCTCAGGTCCTCATACAGGAAGGTTATTGTGGTGACCTCCAAGCATATGAAACACAGATTGTGTTTGTCGTTGTTGGATTTAGTATGTAATAGCACTATGTCATAAAATACCTTGATGTATATACCTTATGTTTATGAACCTGTAAATGTTGAAAATACCATGACACTAGGTGATTTTGATAATGGTAAAAAGTACCAGGTGGCTATTATAAAAAATTAAGTTAGTTGTGCTATTTAAAATGCATGTAAATTGCTGTAAACTGAACAAGTCTGAAATGTCATGGTGATTTGCATATATCCCATAATGCTTTGCATTATGAAAGTATGTGTGATTTTGTGTTTCTTGGAAACTTGGCTTATTGTCAATGCCCTTTGGGGTAACCCATGTTTCAATGCTTCTGCATTGGGGTTCTTTGTCTTTAGCTGTTTTTTTTTATTTGAGCCCCCACCACCCAAGCAAACAAGGCCTGCATATGGGTGGAGGCTGATTCTCAACTGGTAAGTTAGATCAGAGATCAATGTCAGTCGGTGCTGGCTATGTTCAGAGAAAAGACATACATAGTCTTTTGCTGCAAACTGAAGAAGGGATATACCATTGCTTAGGGTTATCTGCTGCATTTTGAATAAACATCACACAGAGATTGTGTGTTGAACTTGAAGGTCGGTGTCTGGTCCAACTTTTATCCCACAATCCCTCCACAGACTTGGTGTCAGAAGTGGGATAACTTGCTGAAAGCATCTGGACCGGTCAAAGAGGGACATTTTCTGGTGGATATCACCCAGATATCCCAAGTGGACTGATGCACCAGGAGTTGTCAGAGGAGAACCCGGAGAAGAAAGTCCGTGGAGTTCTGACCAGAACCATGGCTGATAGATGGAGAGAAGCTGCTGCCTGGACTGGACCTGGGAACTTGGAGGATGGCCTAGCCTAAAGATGATGAAGAGATGCAAAGGGATGAAGAACTACCATGGGATTGAGACAGACCACAGATGCAAAGACAAAATGCCGGAGGTGGAGACCCTGATGAGGATGATACTCTGGATGGGTGGGCAATGGCTAGAGGCAGACTGACTATGCAGAGAGGTGGAACACTGATGTCAGGTACTCAAGAGGTCTCTGCCAGGGAGTTTGGATAAAGACTCAGAGGAGGATTTTTTCTGTGCTCAGTTTGAGGAGGACCCCTGACTGAGCAGCATACTCCTTTGCTTCCTGTGTTCCCAGGATGTTACCAGTTGGAGGTCAGAGATGCAAGTATGGAGCTTGAATGTGAGACCCCAGGTAAGACTGTGCCTAGTGATATTGTGCTGGGTTTGAAGACTCCAAGAAAGCAAGAAGAAGCCTATGAGGCTGAAGGGACTTTTTCTTGTATTTATGCAGCTATAGGTAAATCTATTAACAGTACTGAATGGGGTATACTGCAGGCTAAAGATACTAATATTGCTAAAATGTTACAATATGTTAAGATCAAGGAGCTGCTACATGTGTTGTTTTTTTTTATTAAAAATTTACAGAGGAAGAGGTGGGTGGAAAATGGATAGGAACCTGTTTTGGGGTAACACCTAGAGGGTCTACCTTCAGGTGTCTGCATCAGTAGCAAGTGAAATTAATGAATAAAGAGACATAGTGGGTTTATGTAGAGGGGTTGAACCTAGGACTAGGCCCCTGCTTAAAACTGACATGCCTGGTTGGGTTGGAGCAGGTAATTACTCACCCCAGAGAGAGTCCTTCTATGGTACTGGACTTTACAGTCATCCAGATTTTTGGTTAAGAAATATGACAGACCCTCCTTAAAAGGAGATGGGGAGATACCGTTAGTCTCTGTTGAGAAATGTGTTGATGCCCCAGGGTAAAGAATGATGATATCCACTATGTTTATGATGGAATGTTTATCATTAATAGGGACGCTGAGACAGAGCTTCTGCAGATGGATTGGTGGAAGCTCCATCCCTTCCTGGGACAGGAAGGTGGTAAGCAGTCTGCAATAACTGCTTCCCTCTTAAGGTGGGGGATATGTGACAGGGAGATCCTGCTACTCTTGAGGACCAATCTTGTCTTAAATCTGTTGCGACAGTTCTTTTATTTCTTAGCCTAATCTATCCTTTACAATATCTAGTCCATAAGGTTGGCCACCTATGCTATAGTGTCCTCTTTAATTTTTCTTTGCATTATGATACTGTGTGTGATGTTGTGTTTCCTTGAAACTTGGCTTATTGTCAATGCCCTTTGGGGTAACCCATGTTTCAGTGCTTCTGCATTGAGGTTCTTTGTCTTTAGCTTTTTTTTTTATTTGAGCCCCCACCAACTAAGCAAACAAGACCTGCATAGGGGTGGAGGTTGAATCTCAACTGGCAAGTTAGATCAGAGATCAGTGTCAGTAGGTGCTGGCTAAGTGCAGAGAAAGGACATAAATAGTCTGCTGCAAACTGATGTACTGAAGAAGGGATATGCCATTGCTTAAGGTTATCTGCTGTATTTTGAATAAACATCACACAGAATTTGTGTGTTGAACTTGAAGTTCAGTGGCTGGTCCATCTGTTATCCCACAACCCCTCCACAGCAGGCAATGAGTTAAAGGTGATGTTAAACAAACTGCCATTTCAAGGGACTCCTGTATTCGCTGAGGTGTAGAGTGATACCTGAAGGGACACAAACGTTGAGGGGATGGACAGAATCCCAGGTTCCACTTACTTGCTGCCAGGACAGTGATTTAGCAAGAATAGACACTTACAGGAAAGGAAGCGGTCTTACCACAGGAGCAGAAACTCTGATTTTTGCTCTCAAGCCAATTCAAGCAGCTACAATAGCAACAACAGACCCCACAGCTGGATAACAGCTACCAGGCAATGCAGCAACATCTTTAAATCTAAGCAGCAGTCCAAACAAGGGCTACAGCATACAAGAAACCACTCCTCCCTATCCCCTGATAGAAGAATGTTTACTAGAGTTTGTGCCAGTGTGGAGTACGTCAACACAAGACAAGTGGGTCTTAGAAGTAGTATCCAAGGGGTACATAATAGGATTGACGGAGATACCAGTGACAACAGACTATCAATCTCACAAATCGCAAATTGGAAGATATGCTGGGAACAAGTGCAACATATCATTCAAAACCTGCTCCACAACAGAGCCATCATGAAGGTCCTGCACACAGAAAGAGGAAAGGTGATATACTCTATAGTCTTCAAAGTGCCAAAGAAAAAGAAAGATCGTCACCTGGTATTAGACCACAAATTCTAGAACCAGCATATGCTTTACAACCCTTTTAAGATAGAAACCATCCTCTCAGCCATATGGGTCATATGACCGGGGGACTAACTGACGTCTGTAGACATGAAGGAAGCATATATGCACATTCTATCAGACCATCTCACCACAGGCTTCTTTGCTTTTGCATTATGGATCAACATTATCAGTAACAAGCGCTACTGTTTAGACATGCTTCAGCCCCAAGAGACTTCACAAAGGTCTCTATAGTCCTAGCCACAATGATGAGGGAACAGGGCATTCAGGTGATACCATACATGGATGACTGGCTCATTCGGTACAGGTCATTCTGTCAATCTGTGGAAGCAACACAAACATTACTACAATGTCTAGAGGACCACTGGTGGATCATAACTAAACCAAGATCTCTCTAGTTCCCAGTTAGGCCATAGAGAACCTGGGCATCCTCATAGATATCACAGAAGGTGAATAAGGCCATCAGTCAAAAAGGTGAACATCATAATCAGCTAAGCAGAAACTCTATGCAAAGCAGCCAGCTCCATGCTGGAACAAATCTCAGAAATGATAGGTTCAATGGCCTCATGCATCAACCTCATGCCACTGGCCAGGTGGAACATGAGACCACTGATGTTCCTGGACATATAACAAGTGGCCAAAGTCAATTACGACATATCAGCCATAATGGGCCTCAGCTTCTGTGAGTACCTATGTTCCTGTCATCATTAGTATTGCAATGAACATTGCATATTTTTTTGTTATTTCAAAATGTCCACAAATTCCTGAAGCTTTTTCTTTATGTTTTCAAGTGTATTGTTAAAGTCAGCATCTTGCTCCTTTTGTAGATCCAGTCTTCCTTCTCTCTTCTAGAATAGCCTCAATCAAAGCATATATGGAATCAATGCTACATTTGTTGCAGATCCCATCCCATTTATTGGTTAGCTCAGTGCCCAAATTTGGTTCATTATATATACTAAAGTCATGTTGTGTTTTATAATGGGTCAAATAATGGACCACAGACAGACCATGCCACTGAAGTTGGCAATCCTAGATTTTACATTTTTTAACTTATTCGTAAGATTTTTTGTGTTCTCCACTTATACAGCTCTACTTATGCCACAGACACCTACCCAAGGACTACGCTCGGCAAACAAATTTCTACTCACCATACCCAGGTGTCTTACTTCAAAAAGCTCTGGAGCATTTCACTGCACCACCCCAGCCACTTGGAACTCCCTCCCTCCTGCCCTGAGGCAGGCTAACTCCCACCCAATCTTCAAAAAAGAACTATATCGCCACCTATCCCGGGACCCCTGCACATGCTTTGATCCCACTTAATGCCTCACAGCTAACCACCCTATTTCACCCAAGACACTGCTGTACTTCTAAACAAGCTTTACTATAAAATGTCTTTATAGCTGCCACTTAGCTCAGTTTCAGTTATTTGCATGTACTAATGTCACTTTTGTCATCTTTGCATAGCTATATGTATTATCTCAAGTACTGTCTGACTTGATCTGTATTCTAACCTACCTGTACTATATACTATGTACCTGTACTATATACTATGTATTGTATAATCTCATCTCATTTTATGTATGTATTCTCCCGGGTCATGCCTGAAAATAGTCAACTTTGGCTAGCGCACCTAACCCGGTTAACAAAAACTAAATAAATAAATAAATGTGGCTGACAAGTCTCTGTCCCCTCTGAGTTGTCCTAAAAGTTACTCCCTCGTGGTATCACTAAATGTAGTAAAGTGTTAAATGTGTGCTAACACTTGAACCTATAGTATTGAATGAATCTGTGCTAGAAAATCCTGCTTTTACTCATGACTGGTGTGCTAGTTTTTGCCCTTAAACAGATTGTCCACAAAATAGAAATATCCACAGTATTATAAACTAGTGTTAAGAACCACTAACACACAGCAAAAGGGCTGCATTTTTATCCACCATGGTATTTAAAAAAAAAAAAACACTGTTTGGAGTAATCAGGGTATTGGTCCTGGCACTTGTACCTCATGTGAGGCCATCCCCTTCAGCTGAAATGCCACAAATTCAATACAATGAAGAGAAGTTTTTGTTTTACACAGAGAATAGTTAAAATATGGAGAGCACTGCTTCACAAAATCATATTAAGCAAAATCAAAATAATTAAAAAAAATTAAAGTTGGATGTATGGATTATGAGCAATGGATGGAAACCTTGTTTTCTCTTTTGTTGTTGCTCCTTTTTTCCCCTGGGTCCCACCGGCCACCTCTGACACCCTCCCCCTTGCCATCGCTGAGGATCAGACCCTTCCCCTATTGCCCCCATGACTTATCCCTCGTGGCAGGGGGTTGGGAGCGACTCACCAACCAGCATGGATCCAGCTCATGAGGTGTCCTCTCAGGGCAGCTTGCTGGGGGGGAATCATCATGACTCTGCATGGCGGGACCACTTTTTCAGTTTTTATTGATGCGCCGGGGAGCGTGCAATGCTGCCAGTGATGCACCATGCGTTCACAAGCTGTACGTTGGGCAGCTGTTCCACCTTTGCCCCCACATTGTGAGACCTGGCCTGCCAGACCCTAGCCACTGCTAGGAATCAGAAAAGTGCCGGGACATGTCCCCACCTTCTCCCGGGAGAGGAGAGCTGTCCTCCTGGTGCTCGATCCTCTTCCTCCCAGCCGACCCCCCATGACCAACTTACACTATGAACAAGTGTCACCAGCATGGCAGGAGGTAAATCAGTAATGCCTCAGCCCTCCATGCCACTGGCCAGCCAAATAGAAGCTTTGTTAGCAGATTCTAGATTGGAGCGTATATGGACAAATATGTCTTTTGCTCCTTTCCTAAGTCTAAATATGAACCTTACTATGTGGCTATGGGCCTGAGTATTCTAAATTAAATGTGGTGGATAGCATAATCCTTTTTTATTCTACAAAGAAGTTGTTTGTAATCTGAAGCTTGAACTGCTTTATAAAAGGCCATTCTATTTTCTTTTTTTCTCATGTTAAAGGCTTTTACATTCCAAGAAAGATGTGTACATCCACCTATCTAGCCCAGACCCCAAGGGAGTGACTCAAGATCCTGGGACCAAGTTGTAGATCGAGGGAGGTTTCCCTGTCCCTTCGTTCTTCTGATGTCCCACCCTCCACCCCCCATTTACATCCGTCTTAATGTATTAGTCAATCTGTTGCACCTTGTCATGGGTTTAAAGAGCTCACATGTGTCTGCAACTACAACAGTTTCACTCTGGTCACTAGGGGTTGCACAGCAGCAAGGGAGCAGTCACAGCCCTTGCTTTCTAGAGTTCAAACATATAACCTCTGTGGCACTGCTTGAACTCTACCAGCCCACTTGTGGTGGAGTACAGAGGTCAGGATCAAACCAAGGTTGCCTGTCTTGCAGAGTGAAACACTGCAATAGTTCAAATTCATCTGCTGCTACTACTATTTTTAGTGAAATTCTGTCCCCTTCACTTTTTGGTCCAGAGGCCTGTTTTGTCCATTGAAATGTCTGATAATTGTGTGTTTGCATAATTCTATGACTGTTTCACTATCACTGTTTAACTCTCATTTCCTTTTGAAGCCAACATTTTTGTCTAATGCCATTGTTAAAGTGTCATTGTTTTACTAATGAACCAGTCAATGCTCTTTCTAGATTGAAACATCCCAAATGAACTCTGTTTTGCATTAGATGGAATAAATGTGATTGAAATTACATCACCCTAAAGGTCAACTACTTTGTAAAACAACCATTATCATCCATTGCGCTAGTGCTGTCTTAATGATAGTTGTTTTTGTCTTTTTAAATACTGTAAACTTTTTCTAGAATTAAAGGGCTTTATGCCTATGGTTCAGTAGCACAGCAGGTGAAACTCACTATTCCCCTACCCCACGACCTGCATTTAACCTGTGTATGCCTACAAGTCCTTTGGGTGATCATTTTAGTGTGGTAGACACATGGCTGAAGATTCTCCTCTCCATCCTGCCTGCTATGCTTGTCTCCGCTGGCATCCAGTTTTTGTGGCTGCTTATAGGGATTTCACTCTCTTCATTCCCTGCTCCTGTTTCTCTCCTCTGGTCCAGTACTACTTCTTTGTGTCTCTTCATGCTGCTTCAACCCTTCTTGCTTGCTTCACTTTCAAACGTCTGGCTTCCTGTTTTTTCTTGGTGTATACTGTGGGCAGTGGCTCTGTATTGCCTATTGCTGCATCCCCTGCACTTGCAGTATGTTTCTGGTGTGCTGGCTCCTGTTTTCCTCCACTGACACTGATCCTTCTCAGTCATTTCTAGGCTCCAGGTCTGGGTTCCCTTGCTGCACTGCTGCTGCCATTTTCCTTGCTCATGCTGCTCCTCCAGCATTTCAGCATTTTGGTCCCTGCCTGTTTTTTTCTGTCCCCACCTGCTTTGTTCAGTTCCCAGATTCTCTCCTTGTCCACTACTTGCCACCTCTTACTCTTCTCTATTTCTTTCTTGTCTCTAATTACCCCATGGGCTACTGTGCCCCCTCTCCTGCCCATTTACCTTCCTCTTTCATCTCTTCCTTGGCCTGAACCTTGCTGGCCTCCTGCAGGCTGATCCCCTACTGCTTTCCTGGCCCCTGCAGTAATGCTGTGTCAGTTCCTCAATTTCAGTTCTGGGCTTAATTTTTTCTATGCAATCATTACCAGGCTCCACTTTCCTTACCATATTATCTACCCCTGCATTCACAGTCCTTTTTTAACTCAGACTACATACATAGACATTCATGTCTCCTCATTGTATCTACTTAGGTTTTGCCCTACTCTGTATTCCCTTTCTAATCAGCATCAGGCCCTATTTCAACTCCAGTATCTCATTGTTTTTCTCTCTCTCTCTTGCTGGTTTTTCAGACCAGGAGTTCATCCAGATCATCAGGCTTTTATGAAGTATACATTTTGAGCGTGGTGTCCTTGCCCCAAATGAGGACCCTTTGAGGTGTGCAGGCTCGGTTTCCTCATTACCTCTTCCCCTGCCTTGAGTGTATGACTGTCACAACAAGGGTTCCCTTTAGCCATGAAGATCAGCGCACAGCTCCTCTCTGTGTTGTATTTATGACTTCTTGTATCTTTAAGGTGAAATCCTCACAGTGTGAGGGGTCCGTAACTGTAAAGACTGGCTTATTGGCATCAGTTAGTGAGTTATGTGTTATCTTCTGTACCTTGAGAGACATCATGGAGGTCCTTTTAACCATGCAGGTCTACTTGGTAGCACTTCTTGATGCAGTCATCCCAGTGTCTTCCTATGGCTAACCTTGTCTCCATCTATATTCCTTTTCTGTTTGCCTCCTCTATCATCATCATCATCATTATTAACTATAGGTTAGGCTTCCTCATGAATCTGAGTACATGTGAAAGCTGCCCAGCAGAAGATACTCTTTAAGAACCCATGCCTTAAAGATGGAGCTTTCTTTAAGGATGGAGGGGGCTTTGTTGTACATGAAGATTGACTTAGTTACATTGCAGACATTATCCCATTAGATGGATAGTGAGAGCTTTTTCCATTCAAACATCTCACCTCAACCAGTTTACAAAATGTTGCAGTTGTCAGAGACATTACTAATGTATCCCGAAACAAGAGGGAACATGACCTATCCCTGGTACCCCGGTGGTATCCTCAAAAGGGTTTTCTTCTCTTTCATGCTGAAGGTCATTACAATAATTGTATTGATTTGTTAATTGCCCCACTGAGAGCTGGAGCTGGAATATGGTTTTATAACCTTAATACTGGCTTACTCTTTTCATTAAAGTAGGGGTCTTGAGATCAGATTGGAGGCAGGTTAGTAGAGGAGTTCCACAGGTGTCCATATTATGACCCCTACTGTTTTCTCTATGTATAAATGATGTGGAGCAATGTCTCCCAGGGGTGAAGTGCACATGTATGCTGATGATACAACTCTGCACAGTACAGGTCAGACTGTTTGCCATCAGACACAGGTAGACCTCTGGCTAGCCTGTAATGAGGTACAAGTATTTGAGGGCCAAGATAATTTGATTTTAAATTAAAAAAAAAAAAATCTGAGGTGATGTTATTTAAGTGAAACAGGAGGACAGCTGTAGGGAAGGACCAGCTAGCAGTTGTAACAAAGGATGACATCCTGTTTTCTCAGGTTCCTGCATATAAATACCTGGTGTATGGCTGGACTTGTATCTCACCTGGGAACATGATACTGAAAGTATTGTCAAAAGGGTTGACCCAAGGTTAGGATTCCTCTAGACACTGTGATTCATTATCATTGGATGTAAGGGAGAGTACTGAAGAGCTAACAGTTATTATACAATAAGGGTGAGCAGACAACCAATTAGAAAAAACAGGTATTCTCACTGCAGTGTGACAACTCCAGTTATCACATAGCTCACGCAAAACATCACCATTAATGCAAAATAATTGTGCGATTGAATTTCATTGTGCAACATGTATTATGTAATCATGCAAAATCGTGCTATTCAGTGCAAATGGTTACTTTTGCACAACTTACCGCCAACAATAGGGGCCCCTGTTATATAAAATGGATACATGATGTGCACTCTTGTAATATGGAAAATATTTTCACTCCTGCACAGTGACCTCTGGATACTCACTCGTGGCTTCGCCACTCGTGAATATTCAAAAGTCACTCTAAAGGAATGAAAATATTTTCCATATCACATTCATGCCCATCATGTAGCCCCTTATGCCCATTATAGAGTATTGGGATACTATAATGCTTTTTGGATGGGAGGCTTGTATTGGTCAATAAAGCAAACTGGATGTTTCAACAGATCGGCTGGCATGTGTTATACTGAGGGCACCTCATATCACCCACCATTGTGTTGCTTAACTCACAAAAATGGCTCCCATTGGAACAAAGAAGGGAGCTTTATCTATTCTTATTAATAAATAATGTATTAAAGGGAAAGCCCTCATTTTTTTGAGATCTGATGCCTGTGAGAAACTGCTGTGTGGCCACACATTGTTCAAATAGCCTTACCCTAGAAGTAGCCCACATGATCTCTATTATGGGGAGCTAATCATTTGCCCTTCCTGGTCTCATATGTTGGAATTGATTGCCTAGTACATTAAGATTGTTACCTGGCACAATACGATCAACCAAACAGTTAAAGGAGTATTTTGTGACAAATGGCACTCAATGCCAGTTTTGTTAAATGTTTCTAAACCGTTATGTACTGTATTTGAAATGGTTATGGTCAGTATGGGATTGTAACATTGTAGCTTATGCATTATGTTTACTATTTATTGTTTTTATATACACTGTTTTAAGTTATACTTGGTGCTACTATCCCAATAAACATAAACTTGAACTCGGATACTTGCATCCCCTTCTCCAAGCTGCATTTCTTTTCTCCTTATAGGACGTAGAGTAAGTGCTATATCTGTTCATTCAGTTGCTCTCTTGGGCCTTCTTCCCAAAGGTGCCTTTAAAATAAGGGGACTTCATCCCTGTGACACCTCTAGGGATGGAACTCTGCACAAGAGAGGTCCTGTGTCATAACAGCACCCCAAAAGAGTAGTAGTGTGCAGCAAGAAAACGGAGAGTGTGCACCATGGTTGCAATCTTGTTGCATAAACATTATACATGTTACCCGCTTTACTGGACAAATTACCTCAGTACCTTCCCTGGCATTTGTCTGCTTCTCACAGTCATTACAATTCTACCAAACTCTACTAATCATTTCCTGTGTTGCCTTAAACATTCCAACTTGAGGAGCTCAGAGGTCCTTGAAACACAATTTAGACCTGTTCTCTGTTTAATTTAGGCTATATGTCAAAAGATTGTCTCAGATCACTCACCATAGGTGAGGTAGAAGACTTGGTTTGCTGGCCATGGCACCTAGCTTCACCTGAGCTCTTTCCTTCTAAGACTGCTTGAAAGGCAGAGTAGAGAACCTTACCAGAGCAAGGGAAAAGGATTAAGACTTCTTTTGGCTAAGCAGATTTACTGTGTGGTGTTGTTTTAATTTTTTACACACAGGGATTGCTACTGTTTGTTGCTAACATTTCATTGCTTTATTTTTCTCTGTAGCAAAGTGTTTCTTACAGCGTATATCTTCTCTGAAATTATTACAGGTGGTGCTTTACAGGTTTTACAGTTTTATCTAACATTACGATAAGCTTTCAGGGTTACTGCATTTGTTGTTGACTGATTGTTTCTGCTCTTACCTCCTTGTTCTTTCATCCGTGGTTCTTCTTTTTCGGCAGGGGAAGGGCCCAGCCACCCACCCCCATCCCCAACTACCCCACACTACACTCCTTTTATAAGGTACCACAGTTGTGACATTTCCTGTGGCAGAGCAGGAAGGGGCGGATCAGTGGGGCATCCACAAGGTGAGCTCATTTACAGGGGCACTAGTAATTTAACTTGTTATAACAAGTTAAACAAAAACAAAACACAATCAAACCATTACTTGCATTTTCTTCCTTCTAATTACTCTGACTAGGTTATAAACCCAGCAACTTATCTGGAATGGATATCATTAACTGCAGGTACTGTGGAACAATTTTCAGAAGGACAGTCTTACAGGATTTAGGACACTGTCCTACATGCTGGGCCATTGGAGATCTTAGGGCTCAGCTCCGGGCAGCATGGGGAGAGATTGCACGCCTCAAATTTCATATTCAAGAGGAAATACATTATTAGAACCACCTGCCATTTCCCCAGCATCCAACAGAAAAACCTCGACTGCAGAGGGTAGTTGGTCCAGGAGGTTGGCAGGTGGTTAGGAGGGGCAAATCGGGTGCCCCATCACTCTCTGCTCTCTAACATATTACCTCCAAAAAACATATAACACTACAAACAGGTATCTGCCTCTATTTCTGAAATCAAACAAAGAGGCAGAAGACACTGCAGAGCAGGACACTGTGGCACAGGAGCTAGCACAACAAAACTCACCCAAATCAGGAACCAAAACAAAAAAATCAGAAAGGAAATCCAAAAAACTTCTGATCATAGGAGACTCCATGATTCGGGGAGTTGATACCCATCTCCAGCCAGGGGTAATCGTCAGATGTCTCCCAGGTACATCAGCATGGAGAGACACTGACCACATTGCAAAAATTGTTCACAAAGCAGGAGAAAATATTGATGTCCTAGTTCACATAGGGACTAATGATCTTGCCAGCCAGTCAGTTGTGGAGACCAAGGAACACCTGACCAGACTGGGTGACAAACTATCATTCATTTCGTCCGGCATCTCCTTCTCTGAGATCCTGCCAGTCTGGGAGAGGGGGGCAGATGGACGGAAGGTCAGAGAAGGGGAGATAGGGGAGCTAAACATGTGGCTCAAGGGCTGGTGCCAGGAAAAAGGACACAGATTTGTAGGGAACTGGCAACAGTTCTGGGAGCAAAAGTTCTTTAAATTTGATGGACTGCATCTGACTAAGGAGGGAGTCAGTGCATTGGGGCAGAAGTTTGACGTCTTTGCAGAATATTTTAACTAGCAAATGGGGAGAGGGGTGCAGCACCCCATATGTCGAATGGGAAGAACACCCTTCCCCCTCAGTTAGTGGTCAAACAGGGATTCAGCATGTTTGCAGTTCATTTGCATCACCAGGTAAGAAAAAAGGTTTGTCTTCCCATACGACGCACAGGGGTAATGCCAAACCTCACCCAACAACTAACACACCGAAATCTGGCCAATGGAAAATCATGTACACAAATGCTCACAGCCTGGGAAATAAGATCCCAGACCTGCAGGCAATAATGTCAGAGGCTAAACTGGATATAGTAGCAATTAGTGAGAAGTGGTTTACCAGTAACCACACTTGGGAGACTTCAGTACCTGGCTATGTATTGTTCAGAAGAGACCGAGGTGCAAAAAGGGGGGGAGGATCTGCCTCTGTATGTCAATGAAAATATCAAAGCTACAGAAATTATAATACACATAAGGAGCCAGAAGAACTGTGGGTCACCCTGAAACAGGAAATGGGACAGCCATAAGAACCGGGTTGTCTACAGGCCCCAGACCAGGGGAGGACATAGACACATTACTGTTAGAAGATATACAAAACATGACAGCTAAAGGGAGTTTCTGATAATGGGGACTTCAACATGCGGATACAGCTTGGTCAATACCAGCAGGAACATCTGCCAGAACTAGACACATAGTGGATTCCCTGCAGGAAGGGCCTCAAACAACTGGTACAACAACCCACAAGAGACAGGGCTATCCTCGATCTAGTACTGACTAACAGGAAGGGATCACAGATCTCCAGGTAGAAGGTCACCAGCCAGTGATCATCAAATGGTATGGTTCAATTTGGCTACTACATCTAAATCATCCCATTCCAAGGCAAAATATGGGACTTCAGAGGAGCTGACTTTGATAAGATGGCCAACAGAGTTAAGCTAGCCCTGGCAAAAAGAAACACAGGTGAGGGGGTACAGGCAAAGTGGGCAAGCATTATGATGCAATACTTGAAGCAACATCCCATTGTGTTAGACAGAAAAGGAAGTGCAAAGAAGAAGGAAACCACTTTGGTTCTCAAATACAGTAGCAGAAAAGGTCAGAGCAAAAGGCTGGCCTTCAGGAAATATAAGGGAACACAGCGGATGAAGATAGGGAGGCACACCAAACTGCCCTAAGGGAAGCAGGGAAGGCAGTAAGGCAGGCAAAGTCCCAAACTGAGGAAACACTAGCACGAACAGTAAAAGAAGGTGACAAGACTTCTATAGATGCATTAGTGAAAGGAGAAAGTCCCGGGGTATTGCTAAGCTTAATGGAGAAAAGGGAGCATGTGAGGAGGAGGACCCTGTAAAAGAATCTATCCTAAATAGATACTTTTGCTCAGTATTTACTGAAGAGAAGGTAGGGCAGGGCCCACAGCTCAGTACCATGGACACAGGGGGGAGGGAGGTGAGCACTACTCCCGTCACAAAAGAAAGGGTCCTGCAAGAGCTTGCTAAGGTCAGGGTGGATAAAGCAATGGGACCTGATGGCATACATCCCAGGGTACTTAAGGAGCTAAGGGTGGAACTAGCAGAGCCATTAGCATAACTGTTTAGTGAGTCTCTGAGCACAGGAGAGGTCCCAGAAGACTGGAGAAGGGCTCATGTGATCCCGCTCCACAAGAGTGGTAGCAGGGAGGAGGCAGGGAACTACAGACCAGTCAGTCTTACCTCAGTAGTGGGCAAGATTATGGAGGCACTTAAGGAAAGGATAGTGCAACACCTGGAATCCATAGGGCACAGGATCCAAGACAGCATGGGTTTACAAAGGAAAGTCCTGTCAAACTAATCTCATAGATTTCTTTGACTGGGTAACCAGAGTGGTGGACCAAGGGGAGCAGTTGATGTCACCTACCTTGACTTCAGCAAAGCTTTTGACACTGTTCCACATAGAAGATTGATAAATAAGCTGGGTAGGCTCGGGTGGGTCAGAAGTTGGTCAACTGGGTGGCAAACTGGTTGACGGGCAGAAAACAGAGAGTGGCGTAAATGGTATTCAGTCAGAAGAGATGCAAGTCACAAGTGGGTACCTCAGGGATCAGTCCTGGGGCCAGTCCTCTTCAACATCTTCATTAGTGACCTTGCAGATGGACTAGAGGGTAAGGCTTGTCTGTTTGCAGATGACACCAAGATCTGCAACAGAGTAGATGATCCAGATGGGGTGGGCAGAATGAGAAGAGATCTGGATAAACTAGCAAAATGGTCAGAAGAATGGCAACTGGGTTTTAATGCAAAGAAGTGCAAGATCATGCACATAGGGAAGAGAAACCCTGAAGCCACCTACAGGCTGGGAGGGGAGTTGCTAGCAGTCACAAAGGAAGAAAGAGACTTGGGCATCATCATCACTGATGACCTGAAATCATCCAAGCAGACCCCAAGCAGTAGGTAAGGCTAGGGGTGTTAGGGTGTATTAGTAGGGGTATCACAAGTTGTAAGAGGGAGGTAATAATCCCTCTTTACAAGACACTGGTTAGGCCCCATCTGGAGTACTGTGTGCAGTATTGGAGGCCACACCTTCACAAGGACATTAACCAAATTGAGGCAGTCCAGAGAAGGGCAACCAAAATGGTGCAGGGACTGCATCAGAAGACATATGAGGACAGATTAACAGAGCTCAATATGTATACCCTTGAGCTAAGGAGGGAGAGAGGTGATATGATCGAGGCATTCAAAGACCTTAAGAGCATTAACAAGGTGAAAGAGTCTAACATGTTTAAATATAAGAAAAATAGCAGGACAAGAGGAAACAGCATGAGATTAGAGGGGCCGACAGGGGGAATGTGAGAAAATTCTTTTTCACAGAAAGGGTGGTGGATGCATGGAATGGCTTACCTCAAGAAGTGGTGGCTATGAATGCAGTGCAGGGCTTCAAACAGGCATGGGATAGGCATAAGGGAGCAATACAAATGAGTATGAATAGATAGGCCACTGACAGAGCAAAGGCCGATGGCACATTTATAAGGTAGAAAAAGAAATGGGCAGACTTGATGGGCCTTGCGGTCCTTATCTGCCGTCAACTTCTATGTTTCTATGTTTCTATATACCTTCTTGTAGAATTTAAAAAAAGCTAGGAACATGGGGCCTATAATGGTGGTCAGGCAGCCAAGTTCAAAACAAACATAGACTGTGTCGGCAGAAAAGGACTATTCGGCACATCTAGTCTGCCCTATTTTCTCTGCCATCACTACACCCTGGACCCTATTCAGTCACAGGTGTTCCTTCCTCCTCACTTTCCACTACATATTATGCCCATGTGCCTATCCCATGCATGAAGCTCTCACTGTCTTCACCCACCAGCTCCTCTCCTGGCAGGCTGCTCCAGGCATCCATCGACCTTTCTGTGAAGCAGTATTGGAGGCAGTATTGCATAGTGGTTAAGGGCATTGAGTTGCAAACCTAGAGACCTGGATATGAATCCCATCAGCCCCTTCTTGCATACTGTGTGACCTTGAGCAAGTCAATTAACTTCCTTGTGCTCCCAGGTTGCACCTGGAAATAAGCTCTGGTTTAGTGCGACTTTTCTGGTTAAAAGTTTCCCCCCTTTCACCCCTCCCCAGTATTTCCTCACATCCCTCTTAAAATTCCCCCCTCAAGCTTCTTATCATGCCCCTGTGTTTGGGTGCTCTTCCTCCAAAAGAAACTCCCCTCCTACACTTGGTTCACCCCCATGAGGTACTGATAGGTCTCAATCATGTCCTCACTTGCTGTCTTGTCTTCTAGAGAGAACATATTGAGCTCCTGCGGCCTCCCCTCAGATGGTTTCTCGTGCAGCTCTCCTGCCCCTCACCTTTGTCCAACTAAGTGAAGCCAAAAGTGTCAGCCTAACATGAGAGGGTAGACTGCCTTATCGTCACTTTTTCCTTCCTCATCATAGTCACTGAACATTTGTTTTTCGACTGACCTCTCAAAAACCTGCAGTAATGGCCAATCTCTGGATCACTGAAAGATTAGCCCTAGCAGCCATTAATTTGCCCTAGCATTCATTAATTTGGAATTATGCAGCGGTGCATATTAGAAGTTCAGTGTCTGGGCTGCCCAAAGATTTCTGAACATAATGAAATGTCAAATTCTAAAAAAAAAACTGAGCATGACATCCTGATTGGGTTTATACATCTGAAGTGCTGCATGGATTTTAACATCCAAATCCAATACTAACATCTTGATAAAGACAGATCATCAAAGTTCAAATAGCAGTTTTAATCATACATTCTTTTAAGGAGGCCCTTTTTCAACTTCATTCAAAAAAGCATTGAAGACATAGGCCCAAAATCCTGGAACATGCTTCCGGAGAGTTTGAGATTTAAAAGCGCTGTAAATTAAACTCTTTTAAATTGGCATGGTAACCATGTAGCTGTATATGGGGTGTGACTCAAAAATATGCAAGTTTTCCTTCATGTGTGAAGGGCAGGACCATACCTCATGAGTGAGTTATGAAAATCCTGCCCCATCACAAGTGAAGATAAAATGATTATTTAGAGTCAGGCCATTGTATATTCATTATGTACAACAGTAGTCTGTTACTCCTATAATTTAAATCTGCTGTTTATTTGAAGATTTTGGTGGTTTTCTTTGATTTTAACAGCTGGCTTCAGTCCTGCACTAGACAATGTGATGTCATCAGTACTGTAAAACCTGCTCTGTGATTGGTTTATACTATTATGACAGTAACCTTCAAAATATCTGTTGTGACAAGAGTAACAACATATTTCAGATGTACAAAAACCCCAGAGCAAATGCCCTGAGGCATGGGTTATTCCAGAGGATATTGGCCATGTAGCCAAGTTTTAAAGGAAACATAATTGCACATACCCCAATAGTGCAAAGCATCATGGGAAACACATGCAAATCCCCATGAGAGAATTTGGACTGGCTCTGCTTTAAGCATAATTGCGTGGTGCCAAAAGGCCTCACAGTGCAATCAGCGTAGGCTAAGAGCCACAGACACATAAACATGTTTCATCCTCATTTGGACTCATCAGTGTGCCATATCTGTGTCTTAGCCCAGGGAGAGGGAGCTAGCCACCCCTTAAGGGGGATGTTCTTTGTTTGGGTCAGATATGTTGTGGTTTCTTATGTCAGTAGCCAAGACATCATTTTTATCTTGCCATTTTTACCCCAATTATACAGGTACAGTCTCTCCTGTATATTAGGTTTGAGTAAGCACTTTAATGTTAAACCCTAGTGTTTGCCCTTAATAATTTTTCCCTTATTCGATCAATTTACATGACATTGAGAAAGAGCATCATTTGTTCCAGGATCTCTTGATCCTACAGCATTCATTTATATTGGCTCAGTAGGGCAAAGTTACAGAGGTGCAACAATGTATAAAAATCACTGGCCCTGATTCTAGAAAGGTTACGCCTGGTATAACAGCACTTGCGCCAAGTATAATGGCGCAAGTAGCAACTTATGCCCGCAGTTGTGACTTGCGCTATTCTACAAAGTGGCCTGCGACATGTCACAGGCCGCTTGCTCCAAACAGCTGTCACACCGTCAGTTGCGCCATAAACACCCTGTGACATGGCACTACGGGGTTTATGGCAGCAGTTGTGCCCCATTCCAGAATGGCAGCAACAAAGTCCCCAATGTTGGGATTCTACCAGAACCCAGGAGGAGAACCTGCAATGTAAGTTACACCTGCATTTAGCTGGTGTAACTTACATCCGTCTTCCGGAGGTCCTGTAGAACCCAGTCCATGTGCCCCCCCATGCCCAGACCACCCCTGTTGTCGTCCCACTGGGCATCACATATGATCCCGCATGATCCCTGTACTGTACATGCCCCCCTCATACAGTAATAGCCCCTCGGGGCTGCCCAAACCACCTGCCCCCCATGCATCTGTTAAATGCCCCGAAGGGCTGCCCACACCACCAGCACCCTGGCTCCCCATTGTAACATGCCCCGCAGGGTGGCACTGTCATCCCCCCACCCATGCCCTGACCCTCAAGTTGCCAGTTGCAAATGCAACAAATAACCTGCCAAGCCCTGGTAGTCTAGTGGTCCCCCACCCAGCCATGCCAGCCCACCCATCACCCCCTACCCATCCCCAGCCGGCGACTGGCACAGCCCACCTCTCACCTCCACGGCCAGCTGCCGACTGAGTTATGTAGGAGTGCTACTGAAAAAACAAGCTCAGAAATTAATATCTGAGCACGTCTTTCCAGTAGTGCTGCTACACAACTCAGTCGGTGGCTGGCCGTGGAGGTGAGTGTGCCAGTCACTGGCTGGGGTTGGGTGGGGGGAGCTGGGTGGGCTGGCATGGCTGGTTGGGGGGCCACTAGGCTACCAGGGCTTGGCAGGTTAATTGTAGTATTTGTGGCCCGTGACTCAGGGGTCGGGGCATGGGTGGAGGATGACAGCGCAATTGTGGGGTGTGTTAAGTGATGGGGAGTTGGGGAGCAGGGGTGGGCTTGAATTCATGGGTACATACATGAGGTTTTGAGGGCCAGTTGGTGTGATCAGCCCTGTGGGGGCACACACACTGGAGGCTTGGTGAGTCAGGGAATGTAGGCAGCCCTGCGGGGCTCTATATGCACATTTCAGGGGGCTGAGGGTGTGGAAAGCCCTATGGGGTGGCTATTGTGGCTTGTTGAGTGGGACGTGCACTTGTGACCTGCATTTTGCGGCTTGCGACTTGCTCGCCAGGTATGCCTACAGTTCGGAGTACCTGGCTGCATGTCACAAGTCACAGAACTTAGCTGCAGAGACCCTGCCTCTTCTAGAATAGGGTGCAGGGGTCAATGTCAAAGTTATGGGTGGCACAAGTTGCTTTTGACGGCAACTTGCTCCACCCTTCTAGAATCGGGCCCACTGTTTTCAAGACTTTTTTTTGCTCATCAATAACTGAAAAAGTATGATTTGTAACCTAAAACTTTCAAGTTTGATAGAGTTTGCCCTAAGATATGTGCTTTTGCAGTTTTTATGTACTGAAGTCAAGTAGTTTTAAAATAATTAATTTTTATCCTTGGGCAAGCACATTTTCAAATATAAATGTCCTAGGGATAGCTGAATTTTTGTGAAATGGGGATTTACTGTTGTTGTATTTTGTTATGTCTGTTGTATGATACACTGCTGTGTTTTCATATAGCATTATGGTGTTTCGTATATTGTATCACTTGCTAATGGGTTTTTACTCACCTGGTAAAGGTGATTGTGTTGGTTGACATCCATGGCACTCCAGACATTACCTCATGGGTTTTAGCCCAACTGATAGACTAGTGATGCACATGACTCTAGGATCAGATTTCTACCATATCCAGGTCCCAGAAACCCCTGCTCTCCAGTTTGAATCTTCCAAAGCTGAAAGTAAGGTTATTATGGACAAATACCAAGAAAAGGAAAGAAACAATGATCATACCATTATGACAAAAGAAGTGCGAGCGAGGCGAAAGTAGATCAGCCCATAGGCTTTAACTTTATTTCCTGTTAGTACAGACTAAACTCGGCCCCTAGCGGGCCGACAGTGGACCTCCTGGATGTACTTTGAGAAGGTATGCAATCAGTTAACTTCATTCCCTACATTGTCCTGTGGTTCCTGATCGCTTCTGAACACTGTGTCGGGAGGGTAGTGGAGTGCCATGGATGTCAACCAACACAATCACCTTTACCAAGTGAGTAAACACCCATTGTGATTGGTTGACCATCCATGGCACTCCAGACATTACCTCATGGGTAGATAAGCAGCAGTACTGTACCCGCGGGAGGGAGACAGAGTGGTTCAGAGGTGAGAGGAAGGGTTGGTGGCAGCCGATAGTAACCTGGGTCGCAAAAGTTGGGTGCAAGTGGTACAGCTGCTCCAAGCGATAATGCCTGGCAAAGGTGTGTAGGGACGTCCACGTGGCTGCCTTGCAGATATCTTCCGCTGAAACATTGGCCCTCTCCACCCAGGAGGTAGCTACTGCCCTGGTAGAGTGTGCCTTAATGCCCAAGGGGGGTGTCAATTGTTTTGATTTGTAGGCCTCCTGAACGGTCCTCCTTAACCAGGCCGCAATGGTTGTCTTGGAGGCTGCTTTTCCCTGTCTCTGCCCGCTTGTGATGATGAACAGCCTCTCGGTCTTGCACAGAGGTTGTGTCCTAGCTATGTATGTGGACAGGGTGGAGCCTACGTCTAAGTGTTGAGGGGCGCCTTGTCTCACAGTGAGAGTCTCCCATGAATGTGGGTAGTCTTGATGGGTTGCCCTTGGGAAGGCGGAGGAGACCTTGGCTGAAACGCTGGACAGTAAGGTAGGCACACCCCACGTGGGGTGAAAACAGTGTGAGTTCCTTGCAGGACAGTGCCCTAATTCACTGATCCTGCATGCTGAGCATATTGCCACTAGGAAACAGGTCTTCAGACCTACCCAGAACAGGTCCACAGCCTGTAGGTTCGAATGGGGCTGTGCAGAGAGTCTAGAAAAAGAGGAAGGTCCCAGGGAGCCCACGGGCGTGTCTGAGGTTGTAGAATCTCGACCGCCCTTAGGAAGTGCAATGCATCAGGGTGGGCCCCAGGACTGTGGCCGCCTATGGGCCCGATGGCTGCTCCTATGGCCGAAAACTGCACTCTAAGGGATGAGTGGGCCAATCCCCTATCTAGTCCTTGTTGAAGAAATAACAGGATGGTAGCCATGTCTGCACACTCCGGATCTGAGCCCCGGTCTCGACACCACATGGTAAATACCGCCCACTGCCTGCCATAAGTGGAAGTGGTTGAGGAACGCCTGGACTGCAGTATTGTGGAGATGACCGAGTCGTGATAACCCGCGTTCATCAGTCTTCTCCTCTCAGGAGCCAGGCTGTGAGTTTTAGGGTCCTGGGACTCGGGTGCAGAATCAGACCCTGGGTCAGCATGTCAGATCTGTAGGGCAGTCTGAGACTGTTCAGTGCCATTGCCAGGACCGTGGCAAACCATGTCCTCCGTGGCCAGTAGGGTGCCACTAGGATGATGGTCCGTCAGCAAGAATGGATCTTGGCGAGGACTTGTGGAAGTAAGGGGATGGGAGGAAAGACGCAGGCATTGTCCCAGAGCCAGGGTTGTGACAAGGCATCGATTCCCTGAGATTGGCTCTCCCTGTACCTGGAATAGTAGCTCTGGACCTGTGCGTTTTGTGCCGAGGCCATGAGGTCCATGGAAATGGGGCCCCAGGTGTCCTGAATCAGTGTGAAGAGGCTGGGGTGTAGATGCCACTCCCTTGGGTGGACTTGTTGTCTACTGAGCCAATCCACCCTGGTGTTTAGCTTCCCAGTGAGGTGAACTGCGCCGAGATGGGAGAGGTGGAGTTGTGCCCAGTTGAGGACCTTCGCTGCTTCTCTCAGCATAGCTCTGCTCCTGGTACCATCTTGCTTGGAGATGTAGGCCACCGTGACTTGGTTGTCGGAACGTATCAGCACCAACCGTCCAGAGATGGCAGTCTGGAAGGCAATGAGGGCGTGGCAAACTGCCCGCATTTCTATGATGTTGATGGACAATTGGGATTCCTAGGGGGTCCACCGGCCCTGTGCTGTTCTGCCGCATAGGCAAGCGCCCCAGCCCAGGAGGCTGGCATCGTCTCGATGGAGACCTGGTATGCTGCTTCCAGCAGGGATCTTCTGGTCAGGTTGGTGTGAACTGTCCACCAAGTCAGTGATTTTCTCATGGATGGTGGTAACGGAAGTGTCACCTTCTGGTTGGGCTCGTTCGGAGCTCCCCAAGTGAGGATGTACAACTGTAGTGGTCGCATGTGCCACCTGGCCCAGGGGACCAGGTCTATACAGGATGCCATGTATCCTAGTAGCTGGGCTAGGCTCGCCATTGTTGCCTGATGGGAGTTGCGCAATTGCCGTGCTAGCCTGCTCAGGTTGAGAACCCTTGTCTCGGACGGCTTTGCCCAGCCTTTTGCTGTGTTGATGCTTGCCCCTAGGTGCTCTATTTGTTGGGTGGGCACCAGGTGGCTCTTTTCTAGGTTTACCACCCAGCCGTGCACCTCGAGGGCCCGTATGGTGAGGGTGGTGTGTTGGATGGAGTGTTCCTTGCTTCGTACCCGGATCAGCCAGTCGTCGAGGTAGGGGATAATATCGAGGCCCTGCTCCCGGAGTCTGGCCACTAGTACCACCGAAACCTTGGTGAACATTCTTGGCACTGAGGTAAACCTGAAGGGTAGCACCTGGTATTGGAAGTGTTGACCTAGAATATGGAATCTGAGGTACTGTCTGTGTTTCGGTCTGATGGGGATATGGAAGTAAGCATCCCAGAGATCTATGGATGTAAGAAAGTCGCCTACGCGAATGCTGCGTAGGGTGGATCTTAGTGTGTCTATCTTGAACCTTTGAGGGACCACGTGTTGATTGAGATGTTTGAGGTCCAGAATGGGGTGTAATTCACCAGTTTTCTTTGGAATGAGGAAAAAGATGGAGTAGACCCCCAACTTGTGTACGTGTGGTGGCATGGGCTGTATCGCCCTGTTGTGGATGAGGTTCCACAGGATGTGCTGCACCTGATGGGCCATGGCCCTCTTTTTGGTGATTGGTGAGGTGATGAATCTGTGTGTCAGGGGGGTCTGGGATAGTTCTATTGAGTAATCCCTTGACACGACCTCGAGAACCCACTTGTCCGAGGTGGTGTGAAGCCACGTGTGTAGGAAGAGAGACAGTCTCTGGCCCACCGGGGGACCTCCCTTCTGCCCGTGTGGGGCTGGGTTTGAGCCGTCATTGTTGCTTACCTTGTAAACCTCTACCTCTACCTCCAAACCTGGGGCCGTGGGCCCTGAAGGAGGATGATTGGTAGGACTGGGTGAAGGGGGCACGTGGAGAGGGTGGGATCCTCTTCCTGTGAAAGGGCGAGGGTGTATGTGCTCTCTACATGTCGAATAGGATTTTGGGCCCCCCGAAACCTCCGTCTAGAGGATGGTAGATAGGGGTGTCGACCCTTGTTCTTAAGGAGTTCCTTGCCCTCCTCTTTCTGCTTTAGGAACTCCAAAAGGCCCTCCCCAAAAACATGTTTCCCCTTTAGGGGAAGATTGAGCAGTAATGTCTTGGATTCATTATCTGCTTCCCATAGTTTAAGCCATAATGCCCTTCTAGCCCTGTTGGTGATGGCAGTGGCCCTTGCGTTAAGCCTGAGGGAGTCCACTGCCATGTCGGCTAGATATCTTGCTGCATCGAGAGTGCATTCTAATAGCTCTGCCTCTCGGGACTTGGGGTTTGCCTGTTCCAAAAGCTCCTCGAGCCAGCGAATCTGGGCCTGAGCTGTATAGATGGCTGCTGTGGAAGCTCTTGCTGCCATTCCTTCAGTCTCAAACATCTTCTTTAACATGTCTTCCACCTTCTTGTCTGTAGAGTCCTTCAGGGAGATGGTTCCACATGGTAGGACAGTCCTTCTACTCAGTGCAGCAACCTGTGGGTCAATTATAGGGGCTGTGCACCAAATGCTGGCCTTGTCCTCTTGAACAGGGTACATATGGTCTAGGTTTCTTTTTTTGACATGCGGCTGGGCTCGGTGGACTGCCATTCCTTGGTAACAATGTCTTCGACCACTGGACAGACCGGAAAAGTCTCTCTGACAGTCAATCTCTGTTGGATTAGTGGGTCCAACTTAGACTCTGGTTTGGACTCCTCAACCTCGAACCCCATGGTGGCTTTCACATTCTTCATGAGGCTTGGGACCATATCAAATGAACACAGCTTTGAAGTGAGGGATGGAACGGAGTGCGGTTCCATGTCTTCTTCCTCTGAGTCTGCTCTGTCTTCCTCATCTGGTAGGTCCCTGTCATCTCCGGAGTCGGGTTTGTGGGTACCTGGTACCGGTTCCGGTAGGTCCGAGTGACTCTCATTGGCCCTTCCCCCTACATCTGGCTCCAAAGGTTGAGTGGTCAGCAGCCTGTGTTGAGTGAGGGACTCCAACTTCTCCATGACTTTCAGCATGAAGTTCTGCTGACTCTCCATCATAGCTATGGTGGCCTGCTGGTTCTGTAGCAAGAAGGCTCTCAGGTCCAACCAAGTGGAGTTGCTGGGGCCCAGATTACTAGGGCCCATGTCTGTGGTCTGTTCCAGTGGCAGATCGTCGTTGTCATGGAGGCAAGCCACGCATAATGGGCCTGGGGCGTGGGGAAGGAGATTTGCGCTGCACGCTGTGCATTTCTTGGCCTTGACCATCTGGGAAAGACAAAAGATTGGAGCATTTATTAGGACTGAGGTACCAAGTGGGCCCCCGAAATGTAGCTGGCCCACATTAAGCAGATTTCAGAAGCGCTGCATGTAATTGGCCAGAAGGAGAGAGAGAGAGATATGCAGGCTGTCTCTGACATGAGGGTCACTATAGAGAGGGACCCGCATGGAGACTGGCAGCAACAACAGTCGCTAGCTGGAGAGGGACCCTTGTGTGAAGTGGTGGTGGGGGGGTCCCTTGCAACACATGGTCCATATGTAGGGTCGCTGTGTGAGGGACCCCCATATGCCTGCGAGCCATGATGCTGTTCACTGTAATCCTGCTTAAAATTGCATTGTTGCTGTTACTTTCTTGCGTCCCCTAAACAGAGTACTGGGGTCCCGAAGAGGTATCCCTCCTATTGCAGGAAGGCTAGAGGTGCTTTGTTCAGGAGGTATTTTTTTTTCTTTCTTTCTTATGGAATGTTATAATATGTCTCCTGGGATTGAGGGAAGGGGGCACCTAGATCCCACTTCTCAGGTGGTTGGAGAATTTTAAGCGAAAGAGAAGGCCCGCGGCATTCCCCTGGTGTGGCAGGGTGGAGAGACTGGCTGATGAGGCCCTGCCACGCTGATAAGGCTGTCTGGGTATTTTTTTCTTTTTCACCCGACGAAGAAATTCCTCTCGCGGTGCTGGGTAGTGAAAGGGCTCAGGGAAGCACGCAACGAAGGAGGAACCTCTCGCTGTGCTGGATGGCATGGGCAGACCCTGAAGACTAGGCCAGCAGGCCTGAAAAAATGCCGAGGTGCAGATAGCAGCGGAGTTCCTTGGCGCGTGGTCGGGAACCAGTTTTTAGGTGAGGTGGGAGCCGCCGGAGGCCTAGGAGCAAGCGGTGACCCACGGGAAGAAGGAGGCTGACCATGTGGCGGAGGGGGTCGGTACAAGCTCCCTGCATTCACGGGATACGCCATGAGGAGCGGTAGGCCAGAGCCTAACCGCGAGCTGAGATAGCCATGAAAGCATGCGGCAAGTGCCCTCCCTCACAGTCCACTGGGGGACCTCCTTTTATGTACAGAGCTCCACAAAATGTAATAGGAGGCCTCATGGGTTGGGGAAGAAGGGAGCACACTGCGCGAAGCAGTCGTGAGTGGGTGGCTGGGAAGCTGGAGCGTGGAGGAAGGTAGACTCATGGGGAAAAATGGCCCTGAGTGCAGGAAACAAATGCCACAAACATTAGGACCATGCGTCCCGAAGGTAAGGCCCGTGAATGATGATCGCAGTGCAAACAACAGGTATAGATAATCACAAGCAAATAATAATGCTTTAAACTTTTAACATTTACAGTATTAGTCAAGCGCTTCTCGAGCTGAATGAACCAACGGATTTATAGACTGAAATTAAGGGAAGTTGATGTAGTCTTATGAAATTATGGCAATGCCTCCTGATTCTGAGAATTGACCAGTTACAGATTCAAAAGTTCCAGACCATAGGAAGAAACAAAGAGTCTAAGCCACACAGCTGGCCAGTTAATGGTTTAAAAGATTTGCAAACCAAATAACAACTAGTCTAAGCCACACAACTGGCTTTTTATATATCTTCAGCAATCTATTATCTTTTCTTTGAGATTTAGGACATGCTTACCTTATAGTGAAGCAGCAGGGATCCTGGTGTGCTTGTTGCCTGATCAGATGCACATTTCAAACTGGGGAGCAGGGGTTTCTGGGACCCGGATATGGTAGAAATCTGATCCTAGAGTCATGTGCATCACTAGCCTATCAGGTGGGCTAAAACCCATGAGGTAATGTCTGGAGTGCCATGGATGGTCAACCAATCACAATAACAAGTGATACACTATACGAAACACCATAATGCTATACACAAACACGACAGTATATCATATGACAAGCATAATGGAATACAACAACATTACATTGTTCACGGGTGTCTAGTGGCACCCCCACCCTCCATTTGCCATGCCTGGCTTAATTCATTTTTCCCTAGTGTCTAGTGGGGCATGGGGTCATGATGTCATGCACAAAAACAGCATGGCACATAATCTCACAGGCAAAACGAAGCCTGCACAAAAAATGTCAGTCAAAACACCAGCGCTAACAAAAATGCTGTCTGCCCATTCAAATCAATTGGGGCAATGGAGCAACTCTCTTGTTTTGTAGGGGGCTGTGCCCCCTACACCCCCTGACATGGGGGCTCCAACACCCCCCAGAATTATTATAATCAACTTCTAGGGAGGTATAGACCTCAGGGGTAAGTTGCAACTCGGCAGAGGGGAAACTTTATCAGCAAAAAAGAAAAACAAAATTCAGGAGACAGGGAATCAAGCCCTGATCTTCTAGTCTTCTCCACTCTATGATCTAGTGTGTTACCCACTCCTCCATGGGAGAGACTTAACCAAGCACCATACCTGCAGCCTCTTGATCTCTTCCCTATTCCTCTGTACAGTGACAAGGGTAGCGGTAATTTCCTACTGCTGTTATACCCCGTTGCTCTGAATGGATTCAAGCTTTACATAGCATGGTTGTTGCTGTGCTAGTCTTGTAGCACTATATTGACTCAGAACTGTCTAGTGGCTCCCCCCGTTGCAGTCACTGTCCCCCCCAAAAATGTTACTCTCTTTCCCTGAAGTCTAGTGGCACCCACCACCATCTGATCACTGACCCCATTGTTTTGTTCTGTTTTCTTAGTGTCTAGTGGCACCCCCCACCCTCTAATGGCAATCGCCAATGTTTTCTTGTGTTTTCCTGGTGTCTAGTGGCACCCCCATCCTCTGATTAACTTCCCTGTGCTTAATTCATCTTTCCCTGGTGTCTAGTGGCATCTCCCCACCCTCCAGTTACTGTCTCCATAATTAAATTCTCTTTCCCTGGTGTCTAGGGGCAACTCTCCACCACCATTCAGTCATCATCCCTGTTGTTTTTTCTGTTTCCCTGGTATCTAATGGCTCCCCCACCCTCCAGTCACCATCTCCATTGGTTGTTTGCATTTCCCTGGAGTCTAATGACATTCCCACTCTCTATTCACTGTCCCTGGCCTGAAATAAAGGAAACTGTCCTTCAGTGTTTTTTTTTAACCTGCAAAAAGGAAAATTGTCCCTTGCTGATCTCCCTCCCACCCCACTTCCCACTCAGCACCCACGACCCTACACCACCCAGTACACACCTATACACCCTTACTCACCAGAATAGTTCACAGGGCAAAGATCCGCTCATTGATCAAAGACACATCTTGCTGCTGGAACCAGTGACTGCAGTATGAGAAACTATGGTAAATGCAGTTCGATGTATTTCAGTGGTCTTTTCATCTTTGATGCAAAACTTTGCCATGCTTGCATATTTTTACACACAATTTCCAATGTGGCCTTTTGGGGACCCCACCTCATGAACAATATTGGTGGAATTCTGCAAATCCGGCCCAAATGGCAATTTTGTGGTTGTTTGGTGAAATCACCTTTAGACAGGATTTGAAAATGTTCACTACCTTTGTTCATGAGGTGGGGTTATAAGAAGGTTATGTTGAAAATGTTGGGCCAAAATTTGTAAAAATGGCAAAGTTATGCACAGGTGTTGACATTTTACTATGCTCGCTCGTAACTGATAATTTTTAATATTTTCACCACAAATTTTCAACATAGTCATTTTTTCATATCACCTCATGAACATAACAGCAGTCATTTTTCAAATCCAGTCCAAAATGTGTTTTCTCACCTGTGGCACAGAATGACATTGTGGATGAATGGAATTATGTTTTGGTGGGGATTTGAAAATTCTCAGCATGACATTTATGAGGTGGGGTAATAACAAGGCTATACGGACAATTTGGTTGCTGTTTTGCTTGAAATGTTAGTGCAGGGCCTCCACAGCAACATACAGTACATGTACATATCTATGGAGGGAAACTTTACAATTAAGCATAAGAAGAGATCTATAATGATGGGGTGATGATTTGTCAACACTTGGAGTGCTTTCTTCTCTGCTATGAACTTTAGCTAAATGTATAGTACTCTGCTGCACCCTGTGAATGAATGAATTTGTATTCCATTTTACTGTACTCTTGTTCTAAAGGAACCTGTGCAAATGAAAATACCTCTATCAGAAAAAGAAATGAAATAAATTGCAGAAAACCACATTAATGCAGACATTAGGGTTAAAGAAAGTAAAGTGCACAAAACAGGGACATGAACAAACCATTAGGGTATTGGGTCTCTGGAATATTGCCGAGTCAGTGTGTGTCGGGGGTTATCCTTGGGGTTGACAACCATAATGCCCACCCCCACCCCTGAGCAAACGAGACCCATAATGCTCTCTTTTCTTCATGCAGGGCCACAGTGCCCTGCATGGAGAAAGCTATGAATGGTGAGCCATACTTCTCTACATTTGAAGAGTGCATCAGTATGAGGCACTGGCATGCAGTTGTACCTTGTGTTTCATATAGAAGACTATGGGCTGTGGGGAGGGGTGGGTATTAGGGTTGACAACCACAAGGCAGACCCCATCCTCACTGATTCACCAATATTCCCGAGACCCAGAACCCTAATGGTTTGTTCATTTCCCTACTTAGTGTGCTTTACGTTCTCTTTAACCCTAATGTCTGCATTATTGTTGTTTTCTGCAATTTAATGTATATATAGAGGATATTCTATAGAGCCTTCAGGAATCAGGGGTTTATTCAGTTTGGAATGTTGCCAACAATGCTGCCTAGCCACCGTGAGGGGCTGGGCAAAGTGATGCCATGAAGCCATGAGTGATAGGTTGCAGTGTTGGCAACATTCCAAACTGAATAAACCCTTATTCCTGGATGCCCTATGGAATGTTCTCTACTTCTACCACAAAACACTGGCTGCTATTGGATGAGGCTACAGGGAAAAAAACATGAGCTTCAGGGAGAATAAAATATTAGACACCATGTACTGTAGGTGAATGAATACTTGAATAACCACTTTTATTCCTTCATGTTATTCAGCCCTCCCAAGGTAAAAATACAGGATAGTCCATGAGTCAATCATAAATAAGCTTCTTATTCACTCTTGAATGTTGTCAACAATGCTGCTTTGCAATGAATGGTGAAACAATGAGTGCCAGGCTGCATGGTTGTCATCATGAAAGATGGAGTAAAAAGCTTACTTGTGATCAACCCATGGAATGTTCTGTTTATACCATGGGCAGGTGTGTTATGTTGGTATTCTTTCTACTGTTTAGTGCATTAAAAAAGTAAGTTGTTATTTGTGTGTTTATTTTTAATTATTTTTGTGCACTAGCCATGAAATGACTATTTTCAGGCATGACCCAGAAGAGTATAACAATCAAAGACAAGTACAATAATAGTATAATCAAAGCAGTGATTACTAGAAATACATACAGCCAAGAAACTTACTGTAATACTCTAACAGATTGCATGTAGGATCAAGGTAAAATTACCAGCACAGTTCAGGAGAAAATAAAAAAAATATAAGATAATTTAATTCAGCAACTAAGAAAATATTGGTTAGACTGATCAATAACGTTAGAAATTCATGAGGCAGTTAGGCAAGGCAAGGATAGTGCCAGTATTCTGATTGGCTGCCATGCCTTAGAACCAGTGAATCTATCTGTCAGTACCATCACTGGATCTAGTGCAGGCACAGAAAAGACTGCATGCCAAGTAGGAAAATAACTCACTGGTCAATACATGGGAAACCCAGCCACCTTTACAAGCTATATAAGATGCCACGGCACCCCCACACACACACACACACATACACACAAACACACACACACACACACACACAACATTCCGTACCTTGCTCTGGCAGACAAGTCAGTACTCTGAAAGACAATCTTAAAATATGACTTTAATTTGAGAAATGGCTGTTGCCTGTGACCGCCTTCACTGCTGCTCCTGCCTGTCTTGCTTAATGCTGCACAAGCTTGCTCCTTGGTGCTCGGCAGTTTCCCCAGGGAACCTCATGAAGTGGCTGTTTGTTTAAAAGTTGAAAAACAAATGTTCCCTAGTGAAAAAAATAAATTACTTAACTCTCTTTGTCCATTTGATCAAGAGCAACTCTGGCTTGAGGCATCCCGCTGCTGGTTCCACCTGCCTGAACAGCAGGTAGCACAAACTGCACCCAGGTGGATCTGGGACAGCTGTCATGCCATCCTGCTGGAGGGCTCCTCCTGTGCTTCTACCAGCCAGGACAGCCCCAGACCCTCCCTGACAGAACTCACCAAAGTCCTCTGGGCAGCTCGGAGTGCAGTTATCAGGCTGCACGGTTGTGCCCAGCCATTTTTTCCACCTTATTGGCCCCTGGAGCATGGACATACAATGACGCTCAGGCACAATGTGCCGACGTCCGCCGCACTCCCCCTCTAGTGTCACTGATGCTAGTAGTGCCCCTTTGTGTCCTCAGGGGCCGCTACAGTGCGGGGAAGTTCCCTAGTCCACCCCAGGACTAGGAGATCAGTCTGTGGATGCTTTATCCCAGTCCTCCCCTGTTGACCCCCAATGCCCCTGGATCATTCCCGAACCCAATGTAGCTGGCATGGCGCGAGGTGTGGCATCTAGCGCCTCAACCCTCAGCGCCACCTGGCTGGCTCTTATTGATCAAAACAAGAAAGAGGAAGTGTCCTCTAGGCTCCTTGTGAGTGTGGCAGGGTTTCAGTACAGTGCAGTTTTCCCTTGGGTTTTTTCCTGAAACTAAAAATAAAAAAATATATAAACACACACATCTTCACCTGGTCCCAGGGAAGATGGATACATTAAACTGCAGGGGCAGCTTGACTTTAACAATCAAAGAGAAGTGTAAGGGTGGGAGGGAGATGAACAGAAAAAAACCCCACTATGCTACAAAAAAAAAAAACTGCAGCACTGCCTACTGGGCAAACAATACAGCAGCACTATTTTTCCACTATGTGTACCTGCCCCGTAAAAAGTGACTAAAATGCTACTTTAAACATATTTTTACCATGTTTTTTATTTTATTTTAAAAAGGAGCCATTGTATAATAGCAATAAGGCACTCCTGGGTGTGTTTTATGTGTAATAATGTCACTTCTTGAGAGTTGAACTCACTTGGCCTGTGGCTTCATGCTTCAAGCACCTGAGACATGATGTTATTACACAGTAAGACATACCTAGTCATGCCTTATTGCTTAAATCACTGTGCAGTCCATTTTACTCTTAAGACCGGGCCTCCCATCAGCATCACAGATGCTGAATGGTCTCAATAGTAATCAGAATTAGCATGTGAACCTTACCCCTTGGGTTGTGGAAGCAATGTGATTTATCCTGCCATCACTAAGTTATAGCATTGAATATTATATTGGCTTTGATTAGCTGATAAAAGCAATTGTGACAAGGCTGGAACGGAAATAACAAAAATAACAGTTGTAGTAGAACTAGTGTGTTATTTCTGCACCAGCTGAATAGCAAGGCAAAATATTGATTTTTATTTGCCAGTGTTAATCATCACTCCTACATTATAACTGAATAAATTAGAGTGTTAATAACTAATTGAATGTGTCTAATTGTTTTACTTATACCTGTAGGAGGAATCATTGCTGACCACCACAGCATCCACATATGAATAAGGTGCTACACGTAATGTGGCCATTCCTGGGGGAAAATTTAAAGCAAATAAAATATTGCTTGTTGTGCAGAGGAAGGACAGTTATAATTTGTGTTCTATCTCAAATAATTGTGAATTGTGCACACACCTCGCGCCATGCCAGCTACATTGGGTTCGGGAATGATCCAGGGGCATTGGGGGTCAACAGGGGAGGACTGGGATAAAGCATCCACAGACTGATCTCCTAGTCCTGGGGTGGACTAGGGAATTGTGCACCCCCCCACTCTATAATTTCTTTTGGCCTTCCATCCCTTAACAGACAATCTTAGATACATGAGTTTCTCTGGACACCAGTATCAAAAGTAGCAGTACTACGGGGCACACACACTATGAAGATATTTAGTTCATAAATGATGATAACATCACTGCCCTGCTTACAGAATGAGTTGCATCTACTGTGACAATTAAGTGAAGTCTTTGTCGAGTCTGTGGAATGAAACTTGTGAAACTTGTGTTTGTTGTACAGCTGAAATCTGATGATGTACCACATTTATAACAAAAACTGATTGTACAAAACAAGGTGTTCTATAAATTTTCAATGTATGAATACACTGAAACGATTTTGTAAGAGAGAACTGAGTCACCTTTGTCACCATGAAGCAGATGTTTCACATACCTGCATAAAATACACAAAAAATAATTCATTGCCACTGTTCATCTTCAAGGTGAAAAGTATACCACGGTTTAAGCTCTTAGTAAGCATTACAGAGAGGGGGTGCAGGTGGCTGCTTCCATCCAAGGACTGACAGCAACATTGCAGTGGTGAGTGTGTCGGCTGTGTAGAGTCAACAAATTGAAAAAGAAAAATAAATACACTCAGCCAAGGCAGATGAACCAAAGAATAACTGCCAGTTATCTTCAAAAACATTACATTTCAGTAATTCCTGAAGCAATCATTCAAAGAATGGGAAATGATTTCCAGTCTCCATTCCCTCCGATAACCCAAGTGTCCTTAAACTTTTATTTTGTTCTGCAGGTATTGCAACCTACAGTATTAAGCAAACGCATTTTAAATGGATTATCCTTAACAGAAGACATCAGGGAGTCGGTGCCTTTTAGCTGTCACACATGCTATTTATTTCTTTTCCTGAATCTATGTGAGTTTCCAAAATGTTAGTTTTTGCAATAAATCTACATAATTTGCTTTGAGTTTCTACTACTGCTTTATACTATATATGGTCTTGTGAAGGATGCTTTCCTACTGTTTTGCCCTTAGAGGTCAGAAAGCAAAGGTTAATTTATGTATAAATTCAGGACTGTTGCTATTGTACCAAAGTACATTGACAATGCTGGTTCTTTCAAAACGACATCAAATACTAGGAGTTGGACAGATAAAAGTGTAGGAAACTTTGTTTGGTAATCTTTTTTTAATCTTCTTTTTTGTTATTTTAATGTTATAAAATTGTATCTTCTTGGTTCTGAAAAGTTTATTGCCAATATGCAGCATGCCAGACCTACTCAATGAGTGCAATCCTGTTTTAAATTTTAAAAAAGGTGAGGAACTTGAAGTCTTCTGACTGGCTAAAAACAAATTTCTTATTCTTTGGCTTACCACACTTCAACCGATGGATAACAACTAGTTCAGCCAACCTTGATGCACCACAAACGTAAATCAATTAATCAACCTGCCAGAATTTGTTCAGCTGTCATTGATGCTATTTTGTGTCAGTCTGCATAGCAAAAGTAGTTTTACCTCTCCCAACCCGCAAAAAAAACACTGCAGTACATGTACAGCATTAGTTATTTAGTACACACAGTAGGGCAAGCCAGAGGATGCAATGCAGTAACTTGCAATAAATGATGTCACAAAATATTGTAGTAAAAGGGTTTAATTGCTATTAAATTACACTGTTCCCTGCAGTATATTGCAGCAGTTTGTGATATACTGCAGCATTACTGCATTGCATTCTGGCTGGAACCATTGTATATACTGTATATTCCAGGCCTGTGGTTCCCAGACTTCAGGGTACAGGCAAAGCCAAAGGGACGTTCAGTGAAGTGCCGAACTACAGCAATTTCCATCCAGCCAAAGCCGGTTTGAAGAGTGCCATCTTCACTTCAGCTCTTCAGCGGGCATGATGTAGGTGTATTACACTGAGCATGTGTAAGACTTTCTGACAACCACCTGACCTTTATCAACCAATCTGGTTCACAAAATATAGGCATATCTGAGCATTCTGCAGCTCTGTATGCCACTGCTGCTCTGGTGTCTGGGAAGAAGAAGTTGGATATGAGTGTTGTGTTGTCTTTACTCTTATTGTTAGAAAAAAGATTGCCAGAATCCACCAATTTGTGAAGAGCAGTTTCTTAGAGTTAACTTGTAAGCTGCCACTATAGTTCCACAGATTTTGTTTTGGAGGGAAAGGGAAAGGGAAGGGGAAAAAAAAGCATTGTAAAGGCAAACGGGGGAGGGGAGTAGGTCCCCGGGCCTGCCCTGCTATAGTAGTCCAGTGCTGTTGCACTCAAATCATTCAAACCAAAGTTTTTGGTACTATGGAACTTTTCTTGACTGGGTAGGTGCCTAAGCCCCAAATAATTCAAAAGTATTGAATGTTATTTTTTTTGTACTGCATAACTTGCCTGGGTCAAGCCTGAAAAAAGACCCTTGGTCCAGTGCCCTTACCCGGTTAACAAATTAAAATAAATAAATAAATAAATAAAATGAATCTTAACGTTATCAAATTGTAGTTTTGGCGATTATTCGTGGGTGGCTCATGGCTGTGCTGCTGGGTTAGAGAAAGGGTATTGCCAGGCTGCAGCAGGAAGTGTGTGTCATGACTGGCCTGCCTGTTAGAGCTGGAACCCCTCCCCACCCCAAAAAATATCTTGTGAAACACTTTATCCAGTTGCAGCTTAGTCTTTGAGAAAGATAGTTTGTGCCATGCCTGGCCTGCCTATGGGAACGGGAGCCCCCCCCCCAAAAAAAAAGAAACCTGTGAGTCAATTTATCCAGTTGCAGCTTAGTCTTCATGACAGGTAGTGTATGCCATGCCTGGCCTGCCTGTGGAAGCCAGGGCTCCCACCCCCAAACAAATCTTGTAAAACAGTTTATCCAACTGCAGTTTAGTCTTCATGACAGGCAGTGTGTGCTCTGCCTGGCCTGCCTATGGGAACCAGAGCCCCCACCCCCCCAAAAAATCTTGTGAAACAGTTTATCCAATTGCAGCTCAGTCTTTGTGACAGGCAGTGTGTGCCATGCCTGACCTGCCTGTGGGAACCGGAGTCCCCCTAAAAAAATATTGTGATAAACTTCATCCAGTTGCAGCTTAGTCTTTGTGACAAGTAGTATGTGCCATGCCTGTCCTGCCTGTGGGAGCCAGAGCCACACAAAAAACTCTTGTGTAACACTTCATCCGATTGCAGCTTAGTCTTCATGACAGGCAGTGTGTGCTATGCCTGGTCTGCCAGAAAGATGAAGCAAGGACATCCTGAATAGGAAGAAGGGAGGACTATAAGAGGAGGAGAAGGCACAGGGAAAGTTTCTACTATGGTACCCATCCCGGCAGCAAGTAGCAGTTCTGCAAGTAGCAGTCATAGTTGTGTGGCCTCTGGTTGGGGTGATGTACATGGTGAGGATGTTAGAGGGAGAAGGATAAGGACAAGGAGTGGTGTTGGTGGTGGTGGTGGTGGTGGTGGGTCTGAGACTGAGAGGCATACTAGGGCAGGTCACGTAATAGTGTCCAAAGAAACCATGAGGATTTGTTAGTCACCAGAAGTCAGCTAGCTGTATGTCCAGTGTAAGCAACAGCTTTCCCAGTCAGTCACAATCAGTGGCCAGTGGCTGAGCTGAAACCAGGCAGAGCAAAGCAGAAACACTCAGGTCTTCTACTGTTTGTGATCCTTCTCTTTCTCTTCCTCCTTGTACCTTACTTTTCCCTATTACCCATGGTGGTGATGTGATGTAATATCCATGGATCCTCCATCCCATTCTGAAGATGTACAGACAAGCCCTCCACCTGTGCATCTTGTGTGAACCACATGACAGCAGCTGGCAGTGCTAGGTGAGGTGCCAACTCAGTAACCTGTTCAACTGCACTGTGGTGAGCATCTTGGCAATTTCCAGTCAGCTGCCACCAGCTTGAGGCACTGCATAATGTTCCTTCTCTGAGTGCACCCATTGGCCACAAATCAGGGAGTGAGTGTGGGGGTCTGACACTACTGTTATCCTGTCAGTTGAGGATAAGTAATTGGTTGGTGTACACAGGCAAGGTGCTGCTTACAGTATACCAACCAAAAGGAGGGCTACTAAACTTATACAGGGTTTGTGTCATAAGCCCTGCAAAGAGAGGCTGAAGGAGCTCAATATGTACACTCTGGAGGAAAGACGGGAGAGAGGGGATATGATACAGACGTTTAAATATCTCACTTAGAGTTAATAAGGTACAGGAGGGGATTATTTTTTAGAAACAGAGGTATTGTATTCTAGAACAAGGGGACATGCCATGAAGCTGGAGAGGGGAAGATTTAGGAGAGATATGAGGAAATACTTCTTCACAGAAAGAGTAGCGGATTCATGGAACAACCTTCTAGCTGAGGAAGTGGGAGCAAAAACAGTGGTGGGGTTCAAAAATACCTGGGATAAGCTTAGGTGAATGTTTGGGGTAAAGAAGAGGGGGAGAAATAGCACTGTAGATCAACTGGGTCTACAGAAAAAATAAAGTTAGAATGAATAAAGTGGGCAGGCTGGGTAGGCCAAGCAGCTCTTATGTGCCATCAGATACTATGTAACCCCTCTGTTTTATAAATGCAAGCCAGTAGCACGTCCACCACCAGCACAGCCAGTTGCAGAGGAGAAGACTACTACAGAGGAAGAAGATAGGAAATGGGGGTGCCAGATGAGGGAGAGGTGTTGGTGATTCAGAAGGGGAAAGCAGAAGCTCAGGAAAAGGAGGAGGCAGCAAGAAAAGAGCATGGGAAGGGTGAAGCATCAGATGAAAGCTAGTAGGAGGGATGGGTGAGGAAGGAGAAGCTATGAAGGAGAAGCAGACAACATTGGAGGAGGAAGCAAGAGAAGGGAAACAGGAAATGGAGGTTGAAAATCTGTTGTCAGTTACAGCAAGCCCCTCTGATTTATTTATTTATTTGGTTTTTGTTTACCGGGTAAGTACACTAGACAACAATGTTGCCTATATTCAGGCACAACCAGGGAGAGTACAGACAGGGGAGACCAGAGTTAACATTAAAGAGTATTTCATGACGCAGCATGAGGTGAGAACAAACATTTGAACAGTATACAGCCAGGTACAGTCATTATCAGTAATGACAAAGAGAAACAGATAACATTACATTAATTATTTTCATTTGATGATACATCAATGACTAAATTGAAACGACAAACTGCAAACAAAACTTAAATGAAGTAGCATTATAACAATAGGATTTCTGCTAGATGTGGGAAACTTTCAGATTTTGGAGACCAGTAGGAAATCAGTAAGTGCCATAGGGAGGAGAAAATGGTAGGAGAGAAGCTCAAGTTACAGCACAAGAGCAGCAGTCAGATTCTAATAGGTGTGCCCGAAGACTCAGTTTAAATGCCTTGTGGGATTTGGAGAGTTTGATGTGGGAGGGAATGGAGTTCCAGAAGCGGGGGGCAGATATGGCAAAGGATCGTTCTCCTTTTTGTGAGAGATATCTGGGAATTTCAAGTTGGGTTTGAGCAGATGCCCTGAGGAGGTATGCTTGGGAGGGCTGAGTTAATAGTTCGGCAAGGTATTTAGGGGACCTCGTTCTGATCATATTATCAATTGTACAGCCTAGGGAATAGTGTCTGAGCGAGTCTGGAGAGAGCCAATTTAGTTTTGAGTAGAGCAGGCAATGATGGGTAAGTCTGTGAGCGGAGAGAGCAAATCTGCATATACTGTTATAGCAGGTGCTCCATTTCTGGAGTGCTCCTTTGCTAGCTTTAAGGTAAACTTGAGAGCAATATGTTACAGCAGGGAGGAGAAATCCTTGTGCAATAGCAAGCCGGGCAGCATCATTGAGGGAGGACCTAATTTTAAAGGCAAGACCAAGTTTTGAGTAAACTGTCTTACATGTAGCCGCAATGTGGAGGTTAAAGTGAAGAGATGGGTCGAGAGTGACTCCTAGATACCTGAAGGAGGTAACAAATTCAAGAGGGGAGTCATCTAGAGAATGTATCAATAGGTCTGGAGTAAGAGATCTGATTCTTGATGGGGGGCCAAAAAGCATAGTTACAGTTTTCTTAGCATTCATTAGGAGCCTGTTCTGTTCTGTTCTGATGAGGGCTATGATTCTGGTGAGTGGAAGCCACCACCACCAGTATGAGAGGACAAGAGTGGGAAAGCAAGAGAAGCAATGAAGAAGAGAAAAGAACAAAAACAACTTGATGAATCAGGGAAGTCCAACTCCCAGACCAAGTTCACAGTCTAGCCTGATAAATGTGCTACTACTGCTACTGCTCCTGCTTCTGGTGATCATGGTGAGCAGCCACATCATTCCTCCCCAATGATCAGGAAAAATAAATCTTACAGTTGTCACCCTAGCTCCCCATCCCCTAGTCTGGTGGTCATATAACTAAGAAAGCAAAGAGATGTTCTGCAGTACAGAACTATTTTAGGGGTGACCTCACATATCCACTGAGAGCATGTTGCAATATGTGTGAGAAAAAGGTCAGCTGTGGTTAATCCACATGGACACTGGGAACATGACCATCTAATGCATGCACATGGCACCTTGCTAATAGTCACATCCCTTTACAATCCACACACAGTGGTACTTCCACAACACCACTCCAACCAACAACACCACCACCAGCAACACCACTAGGCAGGGATAATAGTGGCAGTGGACACACCAGTGATATTCCAGAATTTATTGCCACCAAACAAACCACCCGGCAGGAGTCATTACATGCCTACACAAAAATGACACCTACTCATCCAGCTGCTGTGCAAATCACTAAATTAATAGGTGAGAAGCTGGCCCCTGATCTGCTGCCATTTTACATGGTGGAAGACACTGGCTTTTGAAGACTCTTAAATGAGCTAAAACCAAAATACAGCATTCCATAATGTTTCATGTTTTCTCGGCATGTTCTCCCTGCAATGTATGAGGCTGAACACACGCAGATTGGGCCCCATGCACTAATGGGCAGAGTGGCTACACACCCATTGTGCCCCCCGCCTGGGATGCACTGCCAGGGGGTGTGCTGCCACTATGCACTCGATCCCCCAGCTGCACTGACCGCAATGCACAAGGGGCAGGCAGGGGGCATGCCAGCACTATGTGCCATGCACCAAGGCAAATAGGGCTGGCTGCAGGTGTGTGGAGGAGGGTACAGAGTATGCCAGGGAGGACCCTGCCATAAGTGCCCTCTGCACCCTGCACCATGCATTCTGGCCCTGGCAGCTGATGTGAATCCCCCCCCCAACACAGACACACAGTTCCGGATACCTGCCCCGGAACGAGTGGGACATAGTGGACCCCGCAGGACCGGATCTCCGGCCATGCACTGTATGCTGCACCCCACCACACAGATGGCCACCCTATCCCCCACTGCGTGTTGTGGCACCCCCCCAACACAAAGTTATGCCCCCCCACCTGCAGGCATTTGGCACCCCCACCACCCCATGAATGCAGGGTTCCACATTGTACAACCTCCCCCTTCAACCCCATTCCAGCATACCACTCTGTGATGCTTCTTGGTTGGGCCAGCGGTATTGCCCTCCACACACCTCCAAAGCCTCTGGCCATCAGACATCTGTGGGGCACACTGCCAATGCATGACCTGCCTTGTAGGGGATCTACTGAGCTGCCCAGTCTGGGCATCTGATTGGATGCCTGGCCAGTCACATGACTCTGCCCCAACTGCACCACAGAGTCCTGTGCGCCGGAGGGGCTGGGCCACGCACAGGTGGCAGCTGGTAGTGAATACTGACTGGTGTACACCTGTCCATGGGTGTGCAGCTACATGGGCAGGGTACACGCGATATCCATGTACACCCACCCACATAATGCATAGGGCCCATTTTGACCATTCTGAAGCATGAAAATAGAGAAGCCATAATAATAATAATAATAATCTTTATTTTGTGCCTTTCAAATATGAAGGCGCATTACAAAGTATAAAATAAATAAAAACAGCAATAATAAATACATAATAAAATCCGGAAGTTACCTTATTAGTCACAGTATGCCTTGTTCCACAAATAAGTCTTCAATACCTGCTCTTAACCCCCCCCCCCAGGGTCACGCACTCCCGAATCAGATGGAGTACAGAATTCCAAAGGGCTGGGGCCGCGTACACGAATGCACGGGCCCCTGAAGATTTTAAAACTACCCTTGGAAACTCTAGCAATCACTCGGGGCGATAAGGAGACAGAAGCTCTTTCAGATAGTCAGGGGCCAAGTCCACATAGGGCTTTATAAGTCAGTAATCCAACTTTGAAGGTGATCTGCCACTGTGAAATATGGTGATGGAGAAAGTCCATCTGTGGGAGTGATGTTTGGGACTCCAGTGGGGTGGCAGTCCATTGCGTAATCTGTATGGCACTGGCAGAATTCCCTCTGATGAGTCAGCTAAAAGGCTGGAATCGCTGCATGAGTGGAGCATGCTGGTAAGGACTGGGATCAGGTCCAGGGCACCAAAAGCTACCAGAATAAGGCCCAGCTGCCAGCCAAGGCAGCAGTGATTAGACGTCCAAATGGATTCTGGTGTTTCGGTTCTTGCGTTAAGAACATCAAATGAAAAGTACTGAAATAACATGGGGAAGGGAAAGAAAAGTGTGCTCCATAAGTAATAGGCCCTGGGTAGAAAAGTATAAGATCAGGCTGGTGGAAATGAATTGAAGAGAGTGTAAGGGTTTGGGAAAATACAAACGTCTCATGCTGTCATAAGTCCAGAGGAAAAGTGTAGGAATGAAATGGCCTGAAGAGAGAGTAAAAAGAAAGGAATGTAACTGCCAAACAAAGAAAGCAAGGAATGGGATATGAGTTGCTAGTTGTTAGTACCAAGCTACATTAATCAGAGTCCTGTTTCAGCCCCAAAATGCTGCCAGGAATTCTAGCCTTTACAGCTTATGGGAGATCTGCATGAAATAAATAATCTGTTAGCACAAGAGACTGTTGCAGTAAATTTTCCAGCTGTGTCTGTGATAGAAACCTACCGTATTTAATACCCCCTGCTGCATGGAGTGGTTGTTACTGTTTTTCAAGTTTAATTAAATCATCTTGCATTTTGATTCTGGATTGGACAATGAACTTACTCAAAAGGAATGTGCATGCCTGCCTGTTTCCTAATGAACCTTGCCCCTACAGATGAAGAGATATATCTAATGAATGGGGCCTGCTTCCCTCTTTTGTGACTCCCAGTCACTAAAATTCAAGGACCTAGGTCACAAGTATCTTTGCTTCAAATGCCTTGGACTGTGATTGCTTGTGTTTATGAATTGCCCCTCTCCCAGTTTTATTACCACCTGGATACCCCTAGATGGGGGGGCTTAGATGTACAGTGTGATGTGGTTCATTTTTTCTCCCCCCTGCCAACTGTTGTGCTGCCTGTGTCCTCCACTACCCTGCACATCTTGCCCTCCACCCCCCAGTGTTCCTGCTGGGTTCCACCTCCCCTCCTCATGGATTCCCCCTTCCCCACAGTGCCTCCCCCCTGACTTGATTATATTTAGATTTTGGGGTTTGTGGGTGAAACGTCTCATAACATGGGGTGCAGGGGTGGTGCCCCCCAATTACGCTTTTTTTAATAGCCATGGTAGCAGTTAATGTGTTTGTGGACCACTACCATTGGCATTGTTGTTGCAATCACTGTTTTGGTCAGGTGCTGTTATTGACAGCACCATTTTGCATTCATGTTTTTTGACCACACTGTTGTTGTGTTTGTGGTCTTGACCTTGTGCCCTCTAAAGTAGGCAGAGGGGGGATATGTACATTTCACTAGTGACATCTGGAGCAGTACCGTAAACCAAAGCTTCCTGAGTCTCACTGCTCATTGGGTTGAGTCAAGCACCAGCAGCACCTCCACTGCCCCACCTCAACTAACAGCACAACATCATGCAGAAGTTATCATGAAGCAGATGGCCACGCAGAGGAACAGTGCAATAGGGAGTGCCTTACTTAATGTGTCAGTTATGGAGGAGAAACACAGTGAGAAAAACATTCTACGCATTCTACAATCAATGCTGGATATCTGAATATATCCTCACAACCTGAAGGTGGGACTTTTTGTAACAGACAGTGTGAGTAACATGCTGAAAGCAATGAATGGGGGTTCTGCCATGAACCTTGCTTCAAATGTGCGCTGAATTTGGTGGTGAGTTATGTGCTTGAGAAACATGCACAGTTATAAGAAATATTGGACACCATTAGTGACATTACAAGATATTTCCATTGCCCCCCAAATGTGCTGAGCTCCTCCAACGTTGCCATTGGAAGCATAATGTCCCATAACACTGCTTGATTAAAGATGTGTCATCAAGGTGGGACTCTGTCTTTTGCATGGTGGAAAGACTGGTGGAACTGAAAGCTGTGTTTTAGCCTATGGAACATGATGATGTGCCTTGTGGGGTATACCTGTCCCAGGTGCAGTGATGTGTGCTGCAGTGGCTGGTTCTTTTTCTGAGACCTTATGAACAGGCCACCAAAGACATGTCTGCTGAATCTATTAATCTTAGCATGGTCCTGCCTATGATGACTCTATTTGAACAACACACACACAACATTATATGACATCTACCAGAACAACAACTCAACAAAGCAAGGCTGGTCACGGTAGTGTCATTGGTGGTGCAGGTAGAAGTGACAGTGGCTGTGGCATCGGTGGTGATGGAGGTGATGAGAATCACTTCAGCAGTGGTGATCAAGGATTCTAGTGCTGGATTAGGTGGAGGTGCTGGTGGTGGTGATGGTGACACTACTAGTTTATCATCTTGGCAGCACCCAAAGCTGAATGCAATCCTTATTGGGGAAGTGGCAAAGATATTTCTGACACAACTTGAAGAACAATTTCAAAGCATTCAACTGGACACCCAATTTGGCATGGCAACATTACCGGATCCCAAATATAAATTTGTCAGCATTCCTCTTGCACGTGTTGACTATATCAAACAGAAAATCTTGCAGACAATTCAAATAGTGCAGTGCAGATAATGCACAAAAGCAACAACTCAACCTCCTCCTCCTCCTCTTGGGCCTACTTCCCATGATTCCAGTGCTGGGGGAGTCAGTGTGGTGATGATGTTGATAATAACATCAAATGGGAAAAGGAAGATTTGATGATATGCCTCACCACATCACTCCAGGCTAGATATGGACAGTACTGAATTCCTAGCCTTTCTGAAACTGAATTTATCACACATCAGCTTCACCTATTCGTTTCATTATTTCAAATTCCAACGTCATCAACTAACCCTATACCTCCTGCAGAAAAAATCTCCATATAATCCCACTGACCCTGACAGCACCACAGTCTGGCTCACCACCATCACTCCTAGCAGTGCAGACACCAGCAGGGAGAGGATCTGCACACAACCTGACAGCTCAAGCTCTACAGAAGATAGTACAACAGCTTTTAGCACATCATCACCAGCAAGCTCAATTTCAGCATGTGGCAGATGCCGCTTGCCTCAGTGCAAATCAGCCTCAGTCTCACATACTTACAAACAGTCAATGCTACTTAAATCCGACCTGTGATGTCACCTAAATCACCATCACGGCACTGGCAAAGGATGACAATGGTTGCCTAAGGCAGCATGGGACAGGCAGCTGTCTGGGAAGATGTCAGAATGACACTTTCATTGGGCAGCAGTTGTTACAGTAAAGCTTAGCACTAACTGACAAAAAAAATTGAAAAATGTAAAAATATTTAAAAAAAAAAGAAGAAAATAGTAGGGAGGGGGTCTGCTAGACCAATGGGGAAAGAAATGTTTTTTATGCAGAGGGAGATCAGGGATGGGGAGGGGGACCACTAGACCACCAGGGAAAGAGATATGTTTTACGAAAGGGGAGATCGGGCATAGAGAGGGGGTTCTGCTAGACCACCAGGGAAACTGATATGTTTTATTAAGGGGGAGAAGGGGGGATAGGGAAGATTTGGCCGTGGCACACGATCCTACCACCCGGGAATGGTGCAAGTTCTCTAACCCTCAAAGAGAACACAATTCTAAGTTCCCTTAGAATTTTGCCCTCTGTGAGGGTTTTGTGAATCCTGAATTAGGAGTTATGGCAGCCTGTGTCTGCCGCAAGACCCCCCAAACATCATGCTGCAGCCCATTTTGTGCTGCAAGGATTGTGTGAAGGCATCTTTGGTGAATGCAGCCTGCATTTGCCACAGGCTGCATTTAAGAATTGCTCCCGGTACATCTTTTGTTGCAAGCTGCACCTTGTGCCATTCCTTGTGGAACAAGCCCCTTCCACCATTCAGGGAGCTTTAAGAATTGGGCCCATAACCTGTAGAATCCAGCTATGGAATCTGTCCAGCCCTACCATGGAAACTGGGTTCCCACTGCTGCAGTAAGTCAGGGGCCCTGTATACACTGAACATGGTGAGTCCTCTTTCATACAGCTGGCAAACTGCTATCATTACCATTTTCATAGCATTCACTGTTAAGTTGGTAGGGTATTAATTATGACCATAGCAGACTGGATGGACTGTGGTCTCCCTCTGTCTTTAAAATATTCTATTCTGTAGGTTTCAATACATTTACAAACATGCATAATGCCAAACCCAAGAGCCTTGCCACCAGGTTTTTTCTCCCAACCTCCTTGCTGCACGAGTGCACCTCCAAATTATTTTCTTAAACCAAACTTCCCCTAACATAAACACTTTTGTTTAAATCCTTCAAAGCAATACAAAATACAAAACAAAACACTGTTGTGTTGCCCAACTCTAAACTGGCAGATTTATCAATATGGAAACTTACTCTTCCTTTAAGCCATGATGCTCACTGCTATGTCCAATCACATTTACAATTTAAAAGCCAGTTCACAATTGCTGAATACCTCCAAAAGAAACTGTACATCTTTGATCCTGCAAAAATAGCTGCACTGCTGAACCGGCAATTTGCTTTTAAATTATGGTCTGCACCACCTAACATAAAACTATTTAAACAAAGTAAAAGTGACAGGAGCAGAAAAAGCTGGAATGGACAGCAGACTTTTATTCACAATATTCTTAGCTTTAGCAGGGCACAGGGTCAAAGGGTATTAATAAAACAATTCTGCTTGAACGGAAGCCACTCCTAAATGTTACATCTGGCATTTCCAGCAGGAAGCATCTCAAGTACTAAAAACTGTCCAACTTGTGTTCAATTACACCATTTTAGAGTGAACAGTATAATGAGCTGCAAGTCCCTTGCTCTTGCAAGAATTCACCTGTAGAAAGCTGTTAGCAGCAGGTAATCAAAGTACCCCCTAGTGAGAGCCGAGCTGCACATCTACTACTTTCCATTTATCGTAAAAAATTATTTAAACTGTTGAAATTTTCAGAACGTTTACATTTTTTTAATCTTGGTTGCACAAGCCATTTTCTAAGTGCAATAATCACTCCAAGATATGGGTTATACAAGGCTAACCTGAGATCCAGAGGGTACAGTCTACCAGCCTGAAATCCCGGGCATATGGTTAGCGTACTACAGCTCACATTCTGCTGTGTTGTATTTGTTATGTTTTAATTTTAATGTTATTCATTTCATTAGCAGTGACAGAGTAAATAAGTACTGTGTATGCAACTTCACTTAAATTGCTTACTATTTGTGTTTATTGTATGTTATTGCTAGGTTGAAACATATTTGAAATGCTACCACCAGCAAGCTTCATGATATGTTGCAACTGTACCTGCAAAATTTGGGAAATTTATGAAGGTATCAAAAAATATTTGAATTGTGATTTGTGGAATTTGTTTACCACAATCTGCAGTATCAAATGAGATATTCATGCTTCAAGTATGTTATCAAGCACACATTTTCTAACTATATGAATTCTAGACTTTTATATTGTAGTAAACAATTAGCAACTAAATTCTAATACTATAAATATGCCAACAGTTTAACCTGTGGAATTTGTCCCTCAAAACATTTAATTTTCCATGGTAGTGGCTCCATTTTTGCACTGTTTTTACTTCAGAATTCCCTTTCTTCTAAATAGTGTTTTTTTCTGAAGTTTTGGCATCTAAATGAAAATGTTGTCCTTGGTTATAACCATACAGTGCTTTCTGGTTATTCAAGTGGCACAACAGAAATACAGTAAACATTTTAATGCAGGATAATTCAGTATTTTAACAGTGTCTTGTTGGACATAGCTAATCAAATAATATTCAGTCAGTTGCACACTAATACAACAGGATGGAAATTCATATGTATTGATGGCAGAGAAAATAACAGTGCTTCTATCTCTAACACCAGCTTAACTGAACTGTTAAATGGAGACTACTGATTATACCATAACTGTCATAAATAATACCAGCTGGACTGAAAATAATGACAAAGGGACAAACTCTGTATGCTCCCCAAACTACTGTAAGTAGCCAGACTGAGACAAGAAAAGCTGTCATTTTTGCTGTAGCTATAGTTTGGCCCAATGAGTAGAATTTTGATTGGACAATCACATTTGTATTAGCTTCAGCTACTTTAGGGACCTTTGCAAAACAGCAGGTCTACAACTGGTCCAACAAGAGTGCAGATGTCAGATGTAAAAATGCACCATTTTAAAGTGCTGCAGTGGTAGAACCATAAAACTGTTGACAAAGTCCGAAGCACGCACATAAGCACACACTAAACAAAGCCACACTCTGGCAAAATAATTGCAGTAAATTAATTTTAGCACCTATAGAAATGTAACATAAATTATAAGTACATTCTATTTTTATTTTTATTCGAACATATCCACATTAACTGTGATATTAGTTCAAGGCTATACATATGGATATTCATTTTTGTCTGTAACATTAACAATCAGTTTCTGACAAGCTAAAATGCCTTCTAGAGTCAGACAGTTCTGCTTGGGGACAGTCAGTATATGTCTACTGTATGTATCTGCAGCTCTTGTAGAGTGGAATTCAAGATTTGAGACTTCTTTTCTAATTTAATGTCATCTCAGCCCTGCCTTAATTATGAAACTGCTAATAAAATAGCATCTCATAGTGTAATTATAGCCCCTGTTCCTTCATTTGCATATTATTCAGTCAAATCAGGCATTGAAGAAAATCACAGTGGTCTAAAACTCTAATACACTTTAAAATGGCCTTAATAAAACAAGGGTATCATTAAGCCAGTAATAATTGCAGTATTCTGGCAACGGATGTTAATAAAACTGAGCCCATTATGTGAAAACTAGGTTAGTCTTTGTACCAAGGAAACAATGCTCTTGAATTTAATGTGGCTGATTTTATATGGTATATTCTTTTTAGTTTTTAGTTAGGTCACACCTAGAAGTTAGCCTTGGCTCAGTTTGCCTCTCCCAGTTACCAGTTTTTAAATAAATAAATTTGAGATGGAAATGTTCTTTTAACAATGACCCCCATCTATTAAAAATAAATTAAAAAGACCCTCTAATCTATTGACTTTATCTTAATGGAAAGCACAGTTGGTCTGTATTTTCAGAGCTATACTCCCTTCAATGCACACTGTACATTACCAATCATATCACAGAGTTTTAGAACCTGGTTTTGAAATTAAAAAAATATGCCTTCTGCAAGTGCAGAGGGTCTTGTGTGGCCATGGAGTGACCCATCCACTCTTGTAGGGCAAATTGTGAAAACAGCAAACTGATTTGTGCTCCTCTTCCACACCCAATCCTTTTTATTTAAATTGTTTATCTCCTTTGACCTGTCCAACTAGCCCCCTTGTGAACAAATCTCCCCTAGCCCTATCACCCAACTTCTCTGGGGCTTACCTTTTTTGTTGTGCCCTCTGCCATAAGTCTTACAAGAGGAGACAAGTGGTCAGTGAGGGGCCTTTGAGATAATGAGCCATCACTGTGCTATGGGCAGAGGTATTTTCCTCAATTTTTACCCTTGGGGTCCATGAGCATACAGTAGTGCAATGTGTGTGTTCCACCTTCACAGAAATGTCCCCCATGTCGGGAATGTAGTCTCTTCCCCATCTTGCAATTCCTCGGTCTTACCAACTGGATTTTTTCAACTGGCAGATGACCTGCAGGACATACATTTCCCACTTCCCAAGGGAGGAGAACTGTGTTTAGGATGCCCAATCTGCCCTCTTCTGGTCAACCCCAGAGTGACCCGAGGCCATTTCCAAACCTGGGTCACCAATGCGGCAGGTGGAGAGACAATCAGTGCCTCAGCTCACCATGTATTATCTCGGCTTACCACACCCAATCCTTAAGTACCCTCACTTTTAAGCAGACTGCCAGGTTGGGGTTGGTACAGAAACAAGGACACAAATCCAGGTGACTCACAAAGTATTTTCTATGCTGGGTATGTGGTGTAGAGTGCAGCAGCCCTAAGCACATTGAGCTGGCATGGAGGCCTGAGAGAGCTTCATTTAACATTTTGTTTCATTTCTAATAAGGACAGGGCAGTTCTTGGAGGACTGCCATATCCCACAATCACCAGTTCTGTACAGAGAAGAGGGTCCACTGTAGCACTGCCCAGGCATCCTTTTGGATGCCTGATGTCCAGCCCTTTTCTGCCATCTGACGTTTACCCTGCCTCTCTGCAATGTTTTCTGCAAACAGGGCAGTAAGGCTTGGTGCTGTGTAGACAATCACAGGTGCAACAATGAACTACTGTGTGATTCTTCAACACAGATATGTGCCTTTGGCATGTACACAAGACATCTCTGTGGATTAGGTCCTTAAGATGGACTCTGAGAAAAAAATGTTAACTTCCACAATACCGTTATTTATAATATTGCTCCAGATAAGTAACTTATTACTGCTTGTTTTGCAACAAACAGCTGGTTTTAGAAATAGCAGAAGATCCAAGAAATTACATTTAATTGAACACAAAGTAAGCAATAGCTTATGACATGGCATTCATTTCTAGAGCATTAATGCATGATGTCAATAGGAAGGCACAAGGCCAACAGCTGTGTCTCCCAAAGCACCAGAGAAAGCTGTTAATTCCCAAGAAATGCACATCCTGAAGTGGGGTAATGCACTTATAAAATTAAAACAATTTTATTTTTTAATGGAAAAAGGTTTAATTTTTGTTTAGTTAGGCTGTAGCTGGGTAGATTATGTTAGGCTGGTGACAAACTGTGCATGTATTGGGAAATAATGAACAGTCATGCGATGTGTTTTGATACTGAAAAAAAAACAGAGGAAAGAGTAAGGATTGCAAACAGTTAAGGGGCCAGAAATAAGACATGATGGGAGTGGTGCAGTGCAGTGGCTGTGGAGCAGCAGTCTTCCGGGAGACGTTCTGGAGGATGCGGTTTTGTCCCATCTGCAGGCACCTATCTGGGCTGTGGGAGGAGGTTGCTCATCTCCAGGCTGAGTTGGCCAGGATTTGTGGGACCTCTTCTTCCATCCAGGGACCACCAGTGCCACTGCCATTGCCTCAAAGGTTGCCAAGAAAGAGGAGCGGTTGGACCACAGTGGGCTCAGGGAGGGTGGTGGAACAGAGGCGCATCCCTCCAGCTGTACCTCTCCATAATTCCTATGCCATTCTGGCAAAGTGTGGTTCCTCTATGGAGGCACCCGCAGTGGAGACCAAGGAGGATGCTGGGAACCTCCACAAAGGAGACTCACAGGAGGGTGGCAGGGGACCCCGAAGGGGAAGAAAACAACTCCTGGTGAGAAACATAGAAACATAGACTTTGACGGCAGATAAGGACCGCTAGGCCCATCTAGTCTGCCCATTTCCCTACCTACAGGATAGGCCGCAGATCCTAGTTAACCAACAGCCTATATCTTCCTGCCCCCCACAAGAATTGCCTTATGTCTGTCCCAGGCATTCTTGAATTCTCCCACAGTTTTAGACCCCACAACTTCCTCAGGAACGCTGTTCCATGCATCCACTACCATCTCTGTGAAATAATACTTCCTCACATTGCTCCTGAACCGCCCTCCTTCTATCTTTAGATTGTGTCCCCTTGTTCTTGCAAGTCTCTTTATAGAAACATAGACTGAGTGAGGAACTCCATTGTTAGGAAGGTAGAACTGGGGGAGGAAGGGGACAGGGAGGTAAGGTGCCTGCCTGGCGCCATGGCTTGGAGGGACAGGGAGCGAATCCTCAGGATTGCTGGAGCAGCTGCATGGGAGGTGGGAGCTGGATGTCATTGTCCACCTAGGGACAAATGACCTGGCTAAGACAGGGATCAGAGAAGTGCAGGAAGAGTTTGTAGAATTGGGAAGGGGCCTTAGACAAGTAGCAGGCACGGTAACCTTCTCGGAGGTGCTGCCCATCTATGGCGTAGGAGAGGCTAGAGTGTTCTGCACAATGGGATTCAATCAGTGGTTGAAAAACTGGTGTGGAGCTCAGGGATTTGGCTTCATTGGGGACTGGGGGTCCACCTGGAGTGATGCAAGCCTATACTGGCATGATGGGCTGCATCTGTCCAGGAGGGGAACCAGGATCCTAGGTGATAGGTTTAAATGCTCCATTAGCAAGCATTTAAACTAGCCAAGGGGGGAGGCACTGGAAAGGAGCAGGGAAATCCTAGCCCACCCCCAAAATCACGGTAGTAAGTGTGGTAAGCACCAACATAGAGGTGTCGGTAGGGAGACGGGCAGGGGTAAATGGAGAAAGTGACAAAAGCAAGAAGGACAGGGATGGAGCAAAAAGGAGTAAGGCCATCAGGAAATGGAGGGTAATGATTATCAATGCCTGTAGTCTGGGCAACAAGCTCCCTGAGCTGGTGGCCTTGATGGAAGAGGGATGCCTGGATATCATAGCAGTCACAGAAACATGGTACACAGAGAACCATGACTGGGATGTTAACATACCAGGGTACATAACCTACAGGAGAGACAGGCAGGGAAGAAGAGGGGGAGGAGTAGCTCTCTATGTAAAGGAAGGAATAAAAGCAGCTGAACAAAAGAGAAAACAGGAAGGAGAGGAGGCACTGTGGGTCACCTTGGAGACTGGAAAGGGCACCACAATCTGCACAGGGGTTGTGTACAGACCCCCATGTCAGGCGGAGGGAATGGACAAGGATATGATAGAAGACATTCTTAGAATGGCAAAGAAAGGGGAGATACTGTTGATGGGAGACCTGAAAATGCCAGATGTTAACTGGAGCACATTTGCTGCAGCCACATCAAAGAGCAGGGCCATTGTTGATGCCCTACAGGTGGCAGGCCTCAGACAGCTAGTTTCAGAACCCACTCATGAGGGAGTAATCTTAGACCTCGTACTCCCAAATGGGGGCAGTGAGAGGATTACAGATCTAGAAGTGGGTTGCCATCTGGGAACAAGTAACCATCAAACAGTGTGGTTCACATTAAACTCAGCTACAGAGTCAAGCCATACAAAAGTGATGGTACAGGACTTTAGAAGGGCTGACTTTGGCAAGATGGGAGAGTGCCTCAGAAAAGCACTAGCAAACAGGCTAGAAGGAGGTGTGGAGCAACAATGGGGAATCATCAAAACTGCCATCACAGAGGCAACAAGCCTTTGTGTGAAGCAAATAAACAAATCAAAATGAAAGAAAAAGCCACTATGGTTCTCAAAAGAGGTGGCTGTGAAAGTCAGGAAGAAAAAGATAGCATTCTGGAAGTATAAGGAAACACAGAAGGAGCAGGACAGAGAGCTGTACTGGTTAAGGCAGAAGGAAGCAGGGATGGAAGTCAGAATAGCAAAGGCCCAAATTGAGGAAAAGATAGCCAACTCGGTTAAGAAGGGGGATAAAGCCTTTTATAGGTACATCAGTGAGCATAGAAAGACAAAGGGAGGGATACTGAGGCTGAATAGAATAAACAGTGGGTGGGCAGAGGGGGGCAGTGAAAAAGCATGGATACTAAATGAATATTTCTGCTCAGTATTCACAAAAGAGGAGGGGGAAGTGCCTAATTCAATTAACAGAAGCACTCTTGATAGGGGGGGTAGATCCCAGTCCTTTCACAGAATAAAGTTTTCTGCAAGAACTCCTAAAACTGAAGGTGGACAAAGCAATGGGACCTGATGGAATTCACCCCAGAATTCTAAAAGAATTAAGGGGGAACTAGTGAAACCACTGGCTACTCTTTCTAATAAATCATGGGAGGATGGTGTGGTACCCAAGGACTGGAGGATGGCGGATGTGATTCCCCTTCACAAAAGTGGGACCAAGACAGAGGCAGGAAACTACAGACCTGTCAGTCTGACCTCTGTGGTAGGGAAAGTGATTGAGTCACTTCTGAAGGAAAGAATAGTTGAGAACCTAGAGGCCAGTGGGGCACAGGACCCAAGGCAGCATGGGTTCACAGTGGGAAGGTCATGTCAGACGAATCTAATAGATTTCTTTGACTGAGTGACCAAAGTAGTAGACCAGGGAGGGGCTGTGGACATGGCCTACCTAGACTTTAGCAATGCATTTGACACAGTCCCACACAAAAAATTAATAGTCAAATTAACCAGCCTGGGAGTGGGTCCCAGGGTGGCAGCCTGGGCAAAACATTGGTTGGACAACAGGACACAGAAGGTAATTGTAAATGGAGTCCACTCTGAAGAAAGAGGGGTTACTAGTGGGGTACTGCGGGGTTCAGTATTGGGTCCAGTCATTTTTAATGTCTTCATAAGTGACATTGCAGAGGAACTGGAAGGAAAAGTATGCCTCTTTGCAGATGACACAAAGATCTGCAACAGGGTTGATACACAAGGAGGCGTGGAAAGGATGAGAAGGGACTTGGCAAGGTTGGAGGAATGGTCAGAAGTATGGCAGCTAGGATTCAATGCAAAGAAGTGCAAAATAATGCACCTGGGAAACAAGAACCCAGGGGAAGAATACACAATGAGGAGGAGGTAGTAACAACAACAAAAAAGGAAAGGGACCTGGGGGTAATCATATCAGATGACCTTAAGGTTAGCAAGCAATGTGAGAAGGCAGTAGGGGGCTGGGGGTATACTGGGATGCATAGGGAGTGGCATCAGCAGCAGAAAACAGGAAGTTGTTATCCCTCTGTACAGACAGTTGGTAAGACCCCATCTGGAGTACTGCATCCAGTTCTGGAGACCCCATCTCCGCAAGGACATAGACAGGATAGAGGCAGTCCAGAGGAGGGCAACTAAATGGTGCAGGGTCTGCAAGAGAAGCCGTATGAGGAGAGACTAAAGGAGCTTAATATGTATACCCTTGAGGAAAGAAGGAGAGGGGACATGATAAAACTTTTAAGTACCTCAGTGAAATCAACAAAGTCCAAGAGGGTAGCATCTTTCAGAAAAGAGATGTGCAAGAACAAGGGGACACAATTTAAAGATAGAGGAGGGGCAGTTCAGGGTCAATGTGAGAAATATTATTTCACAGAGAGGTAGTGGATGCATGGAACAGCCTTCCTGAGGAGGTTGTGGGGTCTAAAACTGTGGGAGAATTCAAGAATGCACGGGACAGACATAAGGCAATTCTTGTGGGGGGTAGGAAGAAATAGGCTGTTGGTTAACTAGGATCTGCGGCCTATCCTGTAGGTACGGAAATGGGCAGACTAGATGGGCCAAGCGGTCCTTATCTGCCGTCAAAGTCTATGTTTCTATGTTTCTATGTAAATGAGTTTGCTAGGATTATGAAGAATTTTAAGTCCATTTTGTAAGTAATATGAAGGCAACAGTCTGCAGGTAAATTAAACCTAATAATTATGGGTGACCTAAACCTCCCTGGAACAGACTGGGTCTCACTTAAGGTATCCTCCCATCAAGAGTCAATGATTTTTCATGCAACTATTGAGTCTGGGCTTGAACAACTAGTAAGAGAATCAACAAGAGGAAATAATATCCTCGATGTGGTATTCACTACTATTCCAACGGATATACTGTAACTAACTTAATTACCCCCGCTAGGAACTAACAATCATAATAGCATCATGTTTTCTATTAACAAATGATAACACTGTTTCAAATACACCTAGAGTCCAATATCCTTATCCCAAAGGGAACTACAGGGAAATCCAGAAAGTAATAAAATCTGTTGATTGGAACTATGTCCTAGATAATACTACAGTAGAAGAATGCTGGGACATTGTCTCAGATTTTCCTTCTTTCCCACAAAAGACAGACAACAGGGTTGTTGTTGTGCTCAGACTGGCAATTAATTTATTAATATTTCATATTTTTCTTTACATGTACCATCACCATTTTTCATTATTTATTTCTCACAATTCTTTGTTTACATTGCCTCAACATATCAATCTCTGGCCTCCCCTCCTTCTTGTTTGTCTTCTTCTTCTCACCTCCTCAGGTGAAAACCTGGGAGCCTTCTTCTCCTCTCTTTCTTGAAGGTAACGGTGAGAACCGAGACCACTTTTTTTCTCCTTCTGTTCCTTCTTCTTCTTCTCCTCATATTCCTTTATCATTCCCCCTTTTTCTCCTCACCTTTTTTCCCCCATAGCCTGTCACCAGCTTGCACTGAATGACAGGCCTTCCCCCTTCTTGCCTTTCTCTTTTTTCTATTATCTTCTTTCCTGCCTCCTCCAAGCCTCAATAAAGCCCATCATCTCTGTATTAAACATGTCTGTTGCTAGGTCTGACAAGTGTACCCCATCTGCTCTATAAAAGTCCTCTACCCATTCTTCTACTCCCCTCAATATTACACATCCTCCCATAGTCCTTATCAGTGTCCCTACCCTTCTATTCATCTTTCTTCTGGCCCTGTCCATTGCTACATGGCTGTGCTTGTGTCTCCATACCCTCCTTGGTATCATGTCTGACCATACTATGCTCACTTTCGGGCACCATTGCTTTATCTTCGTAAGATCCTGTCTAACCCTCAAAAATGTATCAACCCATGGCTTCACCTCAATATCATTACCCCCAAGATGTAAAATGATTAGATCTGGGGTGGGCCATCTTTTCTTCATTTCTATTAGGGTGGGGAGTAACTGTGCCCATCTCATCCCCTGAATGCCACACCTTATCAGCCTACATTTCTTGACATCTTGGTACAGCCGTTTTCCCCCAGCCTTCTTCTCCACTCTTCTTTCTGCCCAGTAAATGTAGGAATGCCCCGCAGATCCATACTTCCATGATCCTCCCTTGTCCTATTAAATCAAGCAAAATATTAATCTCACCACCATCTCAATTTTGTTCCTTCTCCTTTGCCCCATCATTCTTCTTGCCCATTCTCACATTTTTTTTCACTCCCCTCATACCTTTGGGTTCTACTTCCCGTAAAACAAACACAATGACAGGTTAATCACCATCCTTTAACGCCCTAATGTACCTCTTATAACTGGCTGACCATCACCTTCCTCTCTCCATCATAGCAGTCACTGTCTCCCCTTCTACTGTCCATTTTGAAGCAGCCCCTATCCAAAAAGAATGGGATGAGTAATTAGCTGGATCCTTCCCCTGAAACTCCATTTTTTTTAGTATGGCTGTTATCTGGTAACCCGTCACTTTCTTCCCATCCCGTGCACAAATAACCTGCCTTCTTTGTTATAGTGCTCTGCAGCGTAAGCCCACAAAACCTTTACCGGGCACAAGGTCCCATCAGGGTGAGCCCTAATGGTTACCATGCACCCTTTTCCTTCCTAATCCATCTTGGATCTCCTAATCTTCAGCTGTATTTCTTGTGTACCCCACGTTATGTCCCCCCATTCCAAACCTCCTTCTTCATTCTTCCGATTGTAGCCCACTGCCTCACTCACCCTCAGAACTCCTGCAAACATCACTAAATAAATCATTTGAAATAGCTGGCCCTCATCCTTGGATTTACAAATGGCTGCCAATATCTCCCCCAGTCTATCTAACCGTTGGTCTGCTACTGACCTCTGCCCATCTTTGTTCTTCTGCTTTAATCTACTTCACCCCTGCATCATAATCTAAGAATCAGCATTGACCTCGTAGGATCTTTCCACTTCTTTAAACTGCACACCAAACTGATCCCCACTAGGTACACTCCCATCGTTGAGTGAGTCGTCCCTTTTTGCCCCTGCTCTACCGTGAATTTTCCTAACTGCTCTTTCATTACTGGCCCACTTACCTCCATGTGGTGTGTTTCCCTGAATGTTTGCAGTGCCCGCCATGCCCCTTCATAGACCCTCAAAGTCTGTGGCACCCATGAGCTGCGGAACAACATTTCGGCTCCCTCTTGTCAGTGTCCCAGATGTTCATTGGGATGGCCATTTTTCTGCTCCTCCACTGTTGGTGCCAGCATCTGGAAATGATCCAGATGCAGATGGGAAAGGCTATCAGCTAGAATATTTCTCTCCCCGTTTATGTGTCTGGCCTTAAAAGATATGTTTAACTGCAAACTCCTCAATACTAACTGCCTCAATACTCCCATAACCATCTCAGACGTAGCCCCTTTATTATTCAGCACATCCACAACTGCCTTGTTATCACACCAAAATGTGACCTTCTGGTTCCTCAGATCCTCCCCCCATGCCATGGTGCATGCCAAAATTGGCATACTTTCCAACAGTGTGATGTCTTTTACCTTCCTCTCTCATACCCAGTCTACTGACCATGGTTCCAAAAACCATTTTCCTCTCAAATATCCCCCCATTCCTAGACCCCCTGCCGCATCCATATATAACTCCAGATTCATTTTATAGAACCATTCATCTTGCCAAAAGGAACATCCATTATAATTCTTTAGGAATTCCTCCCACACTTTGAAGTCCACTTTTATCCCTTTGGTTATGTCCACCCAGTGGTGTGGCCTTACTACTCCAGAAGTGGCTCATGCTAATCTCCTTGTGAATGTCCTTCCTGGCCCAATTGCCCTGCATGCAAAATTCAAGTGCCCCATAACTTGCTGCACCTGCCTTAATTGTACCTGTCTTCTACTAGTGTGTACCTGAATCAATTCCCTTAGTTTCTATACCTTACAGTCTGGCAACCTAAATAATTCCCCCAGTGCATCTATTTCAATCTCTAGAAACTCCATAACCCTGCTGGGACCCTCAGTTTTCTCAGGGGCTAATGGCACCCCCAGTTCTTGAAAACTCGCCAACATCTCCTCCTTCTGCACCCTTCCACTGCCTATCAACAGGAAGTCATCTAAATAGTTTATCACCGACTTGTGCCCTGTTTTCTGCTGAAATATTCATTGCAGGCAGGTGCTAAATGTTTCAAATGTGGCACATGCGATGGAGCAACCCATCGGCATCGCTTTATCAAAATATTAATGGCCTTCTACTTTGAAACTCAAGAGATCCCAATCTTCCCACCTCACTGGGAGCTGCCCAAAAGCTGCTTCTATATCGGTCTTGGCCATCCAGGCATCCGGAGTTGCCCGGATAAGCTGTATTGCTTCTTCCAAAGTCGCATAAGTGACTCAGCTGTGTTCCTCCCCAATGAAGTTATTAACTGAGTGTCCCTCTGAGAATGACAGATGGTGAATCACCCTATACTCCACTTCTTGTTTTTGTGGCACTAAACCTGAAGGGGAAATTCTCATGTTGTCTAACAGGGGAATTGAATGTGGTCCTTCAACCTTCCCTGCAATTTTTTCCTTTTCTATTTTTTGCCTTAAAATGTCCTCTTTCCCTTGATCGATGCCAAGTTATTGGTCTCCCTTGTTTGTCTCGGGCCCTTGCACTATAGTGAAAAACCCAATCTAAAGCCTTTTTGTATGTTTTTTGTCACCTCTCTATCTGGGTACTCCCTGAGCCATTTTTCCCATGCCTCAATTTTGATGGGGGTCTTTGCCAACTGGAATCAGTCCCTAACCACCAAAGCCCCACCACTGGCCCCTCTTACCCCCTCTGACTACTGTTTCTCTGACTTTCCTTTCAATATGACTGTGCCCTCCTACCCCCAAACCCCCTATTTCTTGACCCTCTACTCCATGCCTGCCCCTAAATTCCAGCCCCTCTCGAAAGGGTTGGTGACCCATCCCCTGGTTCCCCCTGCCTGGGCCCCCGGTACCCATGCTGTCCTGCACCTTGATGCCTGGTAAGATCCCCAACATTTTGAACAGGCATGTTGAAAGCGACATTGGGGCCATGAACAAAATGCCTGATTATATCCCCAACAGCACTTCTGTAATATCCCCCCCTTTCTTCCCATCTCCCGTTTGGGGTTAGATTGGTCGGTGACATAGTCAGTCCACAAGTCTAACTGCTTTGTGTCCCATCTCACATCCCCATAGGTGGACATCCTTTAGTGGAAAAACTTGTCATAATATATCCAACCCACTTCCCCTTTTGCTTTTGTTCTCCTTATAATCAGGGAATAAGTGATAAGTGGTATGCCCAGTTCAGGTTTTTTTCCAGCAGAATGGCTGAATATGTAGCAAAACCCATGAACCACCCATCCCAGGTCTTCCTTTTGTAAACTTATCTTCTTATTTCTTCCCCACTAATACCAAGGCCGCTGCCATCTCACTTTTGTCCTATATTGTCTGTCTCCTCGTACTTTGCTGCTGCCTCCCTACTAACCAACACAAATATGTCTACGTATTCTCCTTTCCATATCTTCTCCTTCATGGCCAATGGCACGTATTCCCCTATCCTCATGCCCAGTGCTCCTATATCCCTCGTTCCTTTTCCTGTCTATTCCTCCTGTTGGTTCTTTGTCTGCCCTAATCTCCACTAGTGCATTTTCCATTTGCTCCAGACCGCCCTTCCCTAGGGCCGCTAAAATATGGCCAATGTATTCTTTTATGCTGTCCCCCACTGTACCTTATACAGTACCTGTCGGCCTGTCCCCTCCTTGTGTCCTGCTATCTCTGGGCTGAGCCGGTCCGTGTTCTACTGGAGGGGCTACTGGCTGCGATATCATAGGTGAAGGGCTCAGTACTACCGGAGGTTCCTGTCTGGATTCTACAGTGGGTACCACCACCGGCTCCAATGGAGGTACTAATGGTTCAGGCAATAGGGACTGCAGAGGTGCTGGAATAACTGCTCAAGGTGGTGGCCCAATTGGGCTGCTTTCCTTTCAGTCGGTCTTTTTCCACTGGCCCCTGCTTCCTTTTCCATTTTCCGCTTCTCCCCTGACTTCCCCGTTTCCTCTCCCTCCACCATTTGCCACATCAAGTTGGCCTTCTCTGCCAGTTCAATGATGGCCTTGTACACCTCTTCCTTCATTGGCTTGCTCTTCCTTGGTGCCATCCTGTCACATGGTTTACTTGTACCTGTGGATAAACTGATAAAATTGCTTTCATTATTTCCATTCATTAGGTCCCTTCATGTCTCCCCAGGCTAAATTCCTTGCTCTGTATCCATCTTCTCTTTCTCACTATATTCCCTTCCTGCTTCATGGCCTTGTGACCATTAATCACGTGGGCCATGCGGTGTAACATCAGACGCCATTCTCCACCACGTGGCCTCTCCAACTAGGCCTTTTGCCTCATCCCCTTTTTAATCCCCACTTTTTAACCCCCTTTCCATTTTCTTTTTAGGCCCTCCTCACTCTCCAGGGCATTGTGTCCTTCGGTCCCATAGGGTCATGTGGTCTAACATCAGCCGCCCTTCCCCACCGTGTGGCTTATCTGTCTAATCCCCCACACTTCATCATTGCTGAAAGAAAGAATTAAAACCCTTCATCCTCTGGTTAGGGAACAGTAACCCTGCCAGTGCACCCTGATATTTTTTATCTACGTTGCTACCCCTTCTTCAGCTTTTCTCTCCCCACATTGTCCCCCTAAGGCCTGGGGGCCTTCCTCCCAGTAAAGACACACAGCATGATGTCAGATGCCATTCTTAGTGCATGGCTTCCCTGTCTGAGCCCTATTGACCCAGACTACAAATTGCCTCCTTGCGTCGCTAGCAACCAGCCTGCCCCTAGAGTAAGAGAAGGGGGAGTGACTCAGTGCAATGAGAAAGCAACGTTTTCCCCAATTGTCCTCATATCCTTGTCCTGTTCCCGATATGCCCGAATCCCACTAACAGAATTTGCTAAACAACAAAAGCTGCCTTCTCACAGCATTTCTTCTCCTACCTTTCCAAAATGGAATAAAACCTTTTAAAGTCACCCCTCCACTGCTTTCCGTGTCTGAGCCATGACGCTGCTCCGGGGGGTAGGCTACAGGCATCACGCGGCCTTCAGTGTGTCTCGCCATGAAAACATCTGCCCTGCTTTAAAACCTTTTTATCGCTGGCCTCACATACTACCCAAAATGGTGAGGCGAAGCTCGCCATCTGCTTCCATGGAACTGCAATACTGGCCCTCTACTCAAGGCTACAGGTACCATGTGGCCTTTGGCATGTCTCACCATGAAAACAGCTGCCCTTCTCTAAAACCTTTTTGTCGCTGGCCTCACATACTACCCAGAATGGTGGAGCGAAGCTCACCCTCTGCTTCAGTGGAACTGCAATACTGAGCTTCTACTCAATTGATCTTGGCAGCTGGGAGAGGTAGGCCCCATGCCTCATGAGAGTCCGGCGTGCTCCGCTGAAAATGGCCGCACTGTTTACGTTCCATCAGGCCAATGGGGCCTCACTTCCTTCAGAAAAGAAAACAAGCAGGCTGGAGCAAATCATTAAACCCACAAAAGGTAGCTCGTCACTCACTTAAACCTATCTACATACAAGATGCAAGCACTCTTGAAGTCAACACATGAGAGATCTAGCAGCCCTACCACCATTCTGTACAGCTCCTATCAGCAATTTGTTCTGACTTAATGACCAAATTCAGCGCTACCTAATAAACTTGACTTACCTTCATTACTGTTTCTGGTAACAAACCTTACCATGCTGGTCTTAGCTGGAAACTGCCAAAAATATATTTTTTTTAAATTGCTAATCTGATTTGCTGTAGTTTCTAAATCCAAAAACTCCACCAAAAGAGGCTGCAAGATTGCTGTGCAGGAGATTATGTACCTTGTCTTAGCCCTCCTATTTTCTACTTTCCCCCATCCGTGTCTCTTAGCTCTTAAGCTACCCCCTTCCTGCCTACCTTCCCTCTGTCCTGCTCCCTGGTCCTCCCTATCCCCAACCCGAGCACAACCATCTGTACCAACTGGGGGTGGAAAGGGTCCACCAGAACAACTGTGTCTGCCTCTTAAAGGGCAAACTCCATTGTTAGATCATTTACATATAGATTAGAATCCATGTTCATCCCAATAAGGAGATATACTAATAACAATGGTAAAACCCCACTGTGGTTAACTAAAACTGTACAAAAACATATTAAAAGTAAAATTTTGCAAAATATAAAAGGATCCAACAGACTATAACAAAGATAGATATAAACAAGTGCTTAAAACAATTAAACATACTGTATAATAAGGCTGGAAAGAAACCAAATCATATTAAGATTATCTGTTAATAAAGATCCTAAGTCTTTCTTTGCTTATATCACAAATAATTAAAAAACAAATAATTGCTTACTTTGGGTCTTATCTTGGAAAACAATATGGAAATAAGTGACCCAGAAGGCATAGCAAACTCATTTAATAAATTCTTTAGTTCAGTTCAGGTGCGAGATTGCCCGATCATCCAAAGCTTTAAGGGGGCATTAAAAACACTTCTTTTTAGCCTTGCATATAATGATTTTTAATGTTGCTGCCTTGGATTAATTTTAATTATGGTTTTAATTATTTATTGATTTTTTAATTATTTTATGTACAAGTGCCTTGGTTTCGGAAAGGCGCCTTTTACAAATAAAGTTTGATTTGATTTGATTTGAGCTTTCTCCAAGGTAGATCAGGTAATCATGCCAAATATATCACCTGAAGACATATTCAAGGCTTTTATGGTTGATGAGATCATCTTAACACTACGAGAAATCAAAGAAAAATCCTCCCCAGGGCCAGACCACATCAATGTCAAACTTTTGAAGCAAACATTGGTTGAGTTATCAGTGCCACATGCCATCCTGTTTAATAAATCTTATCGTACTGAAATGATTCCATCTGATTGGAAGAAGGCTATTGTGGTACCCATATTTAAAAAGGGGAATAAAAGTAAGACTATTAACTATAGATCCATTAGCCTGCCATCAATAGTATGTAAATGTATGGAAAAGTTACTAAAAGCTAGGCTTGAACAGGAGATAGGTGACAAAAACCTAGCTGACCAAAAACAGCATGGTTTCATAAAAGGTAGGTTGTGTACCAGTAATTTAATATCTTTCTATGATCCTATTAGCAGAAGCCTGGATACGGGAATACCAATGGATGTCCTACTGCTGGACCTAAAAAAGGCTTTTGACTAGGTTCCACATGGACAACTTATATCTAAAATGTCCAAATTAGGCCTGAATATGTGTCTAGTTTGATGGGTCTCAGAATGGCTCAAAAGTAGAATCCAATAAGTCTGTGTTGGTGTCCCATCATCCAACAAATCTGAGGTAACCAGTGGTGTGCCACAGGGTTCTGTTTTTTGAGCCCTATGTTTCTTGGGATCTTTATTAGAGATATTGATCTAGGCACCAACTGTCAGTTGGTCAAATTTGCAGATGATACCAAATTTTATTCCAAAGTGGATACTTTTGCTAAAATAACCCTCATCCAGCAAAATCTTAACCAAATTAGTAGAGTGGCAGAATAAAATAAAATGGAGTTTAACATCAAGAAATGTTCTGTTATTCACCTTGGCAAATGAAAACCTAATACTAACTATTTTTTAAATGGGTGTCCAATTAAGGCAGTAGACTCAGAAACAGATCTAGACAGCATAATAAATAAAGAAATAATTTATACTGACCATTGTAGATAGCTCTTATAGCCAATATAATTGTAACATCAATTAAGAAATTATTTGTCAATAAGAGTAAGGCTTGTATTCTGCCACTCTACACAACCTACTTTAGGTCACATCTGGATTATGCAGCTTCACTCTGGACACCATATTCAGTCAAAGATTCATGGCAAATTGAGTCAGTCCTAAGAAGGGCCACCAAACTTATTGGTCCCATTAGTAATTTATTGTATGATGAACGATTACGAGCTGTCAATCTGTATGATTTAAAATCATGCAGAAATAAGGACGATGTACTCAATGTTATTTAACATCTTAAAGGATCCTTATCTTGTGAAGAATTGTAACCTCTCCTGGACTTTAAAACCAGATGGACCTAGATGCCATAATAGGCAACTTCAGATCCATAAGGTTAATGCCAATAAGAGAAGTCATTTCTTCACTACTAGGGCATGCAAATTATGGAATTCTTTACCCAACTACTTGGTGGACATCAGCTGTTCTGAAATATTTAAAAAAATACTCTGGATGAGTACCTACTTGACTATAGATTGTAACAAACACCTGCAAGTGCAGGGAAGGTGGTATTGATGGGTGTTGCCTTATTCCACCTTTAATCACTGAGTAATACTGAGTAACTATAAATAAACGGATTGCTCCTGTTGCAAATAAGTCCAAATACTTAATGTTGCATTGGGGGCATGTATACGGGGTACTGTCAATCTTGGGCTTTAAGGAGGTGTGAGCAATCATTTGCCTGCGCTAAAGAAGCAAGTTTTTCAAACAAGACAAGACTATTCAGCTCAGGCCTGTTTATTGAGTGGTCCTGTAACCATTCATCCATTTCATTACAAATAGCAGAAGTACAACACATAAACAACAAATAATCGCATGACCAAAAATAACATTATTTAAACCATTTACAAATGTTCACGTACTTTCGATCAAGCTTTAATTGTAAGCGGTAGCGCATGTTACAGTGAAAATTTTTACCAACTGTATATGTTTTTATTAAATTTAGAATTTCTACAGTGGCAGAGTTAGCTGTCCTGATACCAGTGATCTGAGTTAGGAAACGAGCTTGGGTAGTTGGGGGCTGGACTGCAGGAGGAGGATTGAGCATCCCAGAGGATGCTGTCCTCCTCTGAGTGGAGGAAGGGCCATTGTCTTCACTGCTATACTGCCTCCAGGGTGACCACGGGTGGAGGTGCAGCTGGGGCTGCTGAAAGCAGGGGAGGATGTCTGCTGATCTCTGGATTGATGTGACATGCCTTCGTGTGTCAGCGCTCCCTTGAACTCCTTATGGGATGACGTCCCTGGGGACATTCAGAACAAAGAAAACAGCTTCACAGCCATGCCAGATGAAGATCCCCTGATGCCTAAGCAAAAACCTGACTCAGGACCTGTGGACATCAACCTGAAAAGGCTTGCGGTAGGAGGGAGAAATGGGGTGCCCTCTTCCTTTGCCCAGGAGGCAAACCAAGGCTGACTGAGTGACAGGCAGATGGAGGTGCCTAATGATGGGCAGAATAATAGGATGCTTTAGGGATATTGGAAGGGAAGGCTGGCTGTGGCGATGAAGGGGACATAAAAATGAAAGTTAAAAAAATATAAATTTCCACTTACCTCCTATCCTGTAGAATGCTCTTCATTCCCAGATTTGATTTAGCACTTTTTTTACATTTGAAATAATAACATGAATGCTATTGTCATGTTTTCATCAGTATTCTTAGCTGTTGGACTTCTGGTGATGTCAGGTCCTGAGATGGCAGGGTGAATGCACCACTCTGCTCCTACCTGGCCTTTTTACTTGCTTGTTTGCTATATATTTTACCAAAGAGTGATTGAACCATTACTGGAAGTTTCACTTACTTTATGGGTGGCAAAAAGAAAGCCTCAGAATCCATGGATCTGACAGTATTTAAAGATATATTTGTCCTGGCTACTTCGTCATTGTCCTCGGTGGCTCCGGTTGTGGTGACGGCACTACCCGAGTCAGCTATGCAACCAACCAGTGCAGCAATCCTGGCCAAGTTGCAGGAATTTCACTCTGAATAATGCACCCCACAAACAGAATTTGAATCCGCGCTTACAGCCCTGGAGACCCGGGTAATGGTGACCGAGTATTCTCTCTCTCTCTCTCTCTCAAACAGGTGCCTGGGTCGATAAATTAGAGAGACTGCTTGCTAAAACATTACAGGACCATCAAGAGCTGCGGGACTGATGTGAGGACCTTGAAAATCAGTCCTTCCGTAACAACATTCATTTTTACGGGATTCCAAAGTGGGTGGAATCCAGAGATATGATCCCATTTTTAAAGGAGTTTCTACTTCATCCCTGGACCTTTCTGATGTTGCACCCCAAACACAGAGTGGGCACACAGCTCCCTTGCTGAAAAGCCAACTGCTCCTGAAGCATGCCCGTGTTCCATAGTGGCCAGGTTTTTGGACTTCTCGATCAAGCAGGAGATACTTAATAGAGCCTCGGGCAAAGGGCCACTTTATCTTCAAGGCAAGTGAGTTTTCCTAGATAATGACTACTCACTTATGATACATGCTAAGCACAGGGCATATACGCCTCTTCTGAAATTGTTAAAGGCCAGGAAACTCAAGTTCACTACCCCCATCCTGCCCGCCTGCAAGTGGTGTTTGAGGATGGTCCAAAGGTTTTTGATACTCCATAACTGGCTTTTCAGGAGCTAAAATATTGTGAACTTGTACCCTCAGAGGAGCAAATGGAGCTGGATTCTTCCTAGGAGAACCAAGCGCTTCAGCGGGACCAGTGGCACCAAGTTTTTCCCCATAGCAAGGAGTGCCGACAGGAGGAGTCTCTGGCTGAAATATAGGTGTTGCTGCAACCTTTCGCCGAGAGAAGCCTTCATGAACTCTTATGATGGACAATGCTCTGGACTAAATCTTTATTTGGAATTGATCTGGTTCTGTCAACATTTTCTCTTTCATCGGTTCCTCAGATGACTTAGGGGACTTTCAGGCTGGGGCTTAAGATAAATAATCTTAGGATTGATCAGGTAGTTTGGTCCGATCATTGCACAGTGCAGTTCATGCTTGGGGCTTCCACCAGATTCCCTCCACCTACAGAGATGATGATCTGTCAACCTTTGTGGGGACTGACCCTGTAGGGTTTTTTGGCAGCAGCTACTCTATCTGATGTGGGTAATACATGCGTCGGAGGTGTTGGTGTCGTGGTAGACTCTTATAATAGAGCACTATCTGATGCCATTGACTCCCTCACACATGTTTGTGTATGACCCAAATCTTCCTACCTGAGGTCCCCATGGTTTGATGGGAACCTCAGGGAGTTGAAGAGAAGGGGTCGGAGGTTGGAGTGTTGCTGGAGAAAGTCTGGCCTGGAGGAGGACAAACTGGCCCTGCATGTGCATTATAATGCATATCAGGGGGCAATAAACCATAAGAAGGCAGTTTTCCTGTCCAGGGAGATTGCTGCTGGGAAGAACTGACCAGCTATACTTTTTCAGACTGCAGCAGGCTACTTCATCCTGCCTGTCTGCAGCCAAAGAAGGGTTTTTTCAAACGCTGAATGCGAGGAGTTTGCTAGTTTTTTCTCGTACAGAGTGTCTGTTATCTGGTGGGGGGGAGGGTTCTCTAGTCAGCAATGCTATAGCTGCCAGTGGTTGTCAACTGTGTTCTAAGTGCACTCCATCTAGTTGGGGGGAGTGTAAACCAGTGGAGGCAAGTGAGGTTATTGAGGAAGTGACCAATCTGAAGCACACTTTTTGTGAACTGGATCCGGTGCCGACACATTCTTGATGAGATGCATCAACACTATTGACCTGGTGTTTGTCCTGATTGTCTGGTGCTCCTTGTCTGAAGGGGTCTTCCCTGATGCCTTGAAAGAGGCATTGGTGAGACCACTCTTAAAGAAACCATCTTTGGACCTAGATGTCAGGGCAAATAACGGACCTGTCTCCAATCTTCCCTTTCTGGCAAAAGTTGTGGAGAAGGTAGTGGCGCTTCAGTTGGAGGAGCACCTTGTAACCTATGACCTGTATGAACAGTTCCAATCAGGGTTTCAGGCAAGGCACAGCACTGAAACTGTGCTTGTGTGAGTGCAGAATGATCTCCTGAGGGCTAGAGATCAAGGGGACAGGGCAGTTCTTGTTATCCTTGATCTCTTTTCAGTATTTGATACTGTGGATCATTGTGTGTTGCTTAACCGTCTCAGGGAACTCTGCAGACTCAACGGTACTGTCATCTGCTGGTTTGAGTAATTTTTAATAAAACAGGAGGCAACGGGTTGTGATGGGGAATTTCTCCTCCACCTCTAGTCTCCTTTCTTGTGGAGTGCCTCAGGGATCGGTCTTGGCCCCAATGTTGTTTGCAGTATATATGCTGTCCCTGGGGGTATCATTAGGAAATATGGTTTGGTTTTTCATTGCTATGCTGATGATACCCAGCTATGCTTATTCTTTGCCCCTGGAATTTCTAATGCAATGGACGTGCTAAACAGCTACCTTGCTGAGTTCAACAACTGGATGGCCTCCAGCTGGAAGCGACTGAACCCCGATAAGACGGAGGTATTGGTGGTGGAGCTGAACAGAGTGCGTTATAGGTTGGCCTCTGACTCAGAGACTGGACTTGTTCTGGGCTCTGTTTCATTAAAGACCTCCTCCAGGGTGTGTAATCTTGGTGACATTCTTGATAGGAGTTGGACTACAGAGGCACAGATATCCTCCATTGTCTGCTCCTGTTTTTTTCCATCTTAGAAATGTCGCCAGTATAAAACCCCTTGTTCTGCCTCTGGTCCTCCCCACTTTGATGCATGCTTTAGTTACATCATGGCTTGACTACTGTAATACGCTCTACCTCAGGGTCAGGGGAGGATCTCTCTGCAGACTGCAGCTAGTGCAGAATGCAGCTGCTTGATTGCTTACTGGGCAATCAAAGTTTTGTCATATTACACCTGTGCTGCATGATCTGCACTGGCTGCTGGTCAGGTGGAGGATCCTCTTTAAGGTGGGGCTTCTCACCTATAAGACCCAACATGGTCAGGGCCCTGGTTACCTGTTAAACCTTCTTGTACCTGCTGTCTCAACTTACCCCCTCTGCTCCTCCTGTGGAGGCCCCCCCCAGCGATTCCCAGATCGAGGCTAAAATCGACTGGCGACAGGGCTTCTAGTGTTGCCACCCTGGCCCTGTGGAATTCGCTCCCTTCTGGGGTTAAGGGTGCCCCCGCTTTGGAGGTTTTCAAGACTTGCCTTAAGGCCCTCCTATTTGCCTAGGCTTTTTCAGATTAATATTAATCTACAAGTACTGATTTGAGTATAGATGCTGAGAATTTGCTGTTTGTTTAATGTTTATATGGATTGTTTTATTTTAACAATTTCTGGGTTTTATCAATATGTTTTTGAAATATGTGTTTATATATTTGTGTGGCGCCCATAGCCTCCGGGATTGGGCATCTTTTAAATAAATTTTGCCTTGCCTTGCCCATTTCTTTGGCTCCTGTGCACTTCATTCTTTGCTTTTGTCACCTTATCTTTTTCTATACAATGTTTCTCTTGCACAGCACGTTTGTTAGCTAGTTATTTTGATTTACTTTCTGGTGCCCCCTACTTCTCCCCCTTCATTTATCTGTTTGGCATGGTTCTCCTGTTTGTCCCATTGTGCACATATCCATGTTACTCTTCTTCGATTTGTGACTGTGTTGTTGCTCCCCCTTTGCTTTCATCACATTTTGCCTACTTCTCTCTTGTAGTTTGCTTTTTTGCTATACATTTTGTATAGTTCCCTATTTTTGGTTCTCTCCCTCTTGCCGTATTCCCCTTTCCCTTCCTTTCCTTTCCCCTTTTATTTCCTTTTCCTTTTTGATGTCCCTCTAATTTAATTTCTTTTGTTGTTTCCCCTCCTTTTAGGTCTGATATCTTTCCTATTCTTTCATGATTGTACCTCAGGGGTCTTATATATCAGTTGCTCTAGCCTGCCTGCATTCTTTTTTGAGCTCTTTATTTCTTCTGATCTGTGCTTTTTAACACTTTCCATTTGTAGCTATCTGTTCTTCCCCTTGTTGTTGTTTCATAGTTTTGTTATTGCTTTTCTGGCTCTACAATTGTAGCTTTACTTTCTACGTTATTTAACAGCTAACCGCCTGGATGATTAAGCTGTCTTTATTTCCACCCTCTGGATTTTCTTGTGTACCGCAGGTTGGATTTTGTTTTTCTCTTTGTTTGTTTTTTTTCTATACAGAATTTCTATGAGCTTTTTGGTGTCTCCTTTTATTATGTTAATATTTAAAGTGCTTGGTCAAGTGATGGTTTGCCCCCCCACCCCATTTTTTTCTCTCTCTCTTTGGGAATGGGTGCTGGAATGAATAATACATGGTATATGTGTTTTTATGGGGCAGTCACATTTTTCTGTTTTGAAACTGATTGCTTGGAGGGTTTTGGGGGAGGGTTATCTACTTGTTTGCATCTGAGGGTGACTTAGTGGGTGGGTGGGGATATCAGTGGTTGGTGGAGTTTGGGACTACCTGCCTTGTGATGGGCTTGATGTTGGATTTTCCCTGTTTGTAGTTGTGACATATGTTTGAGGGTGAGGTGAGAAGATCTGCCCTGGGTTCCTTCCAGATGCTTTGCACCCTCCTAGGTTTGCTTTACATTTTTCTCACTGCCACATATTTTATTGGTGGTGGTGTTGGGGGCCCACTGTGATATAGTGGCTATTACCCTCTTCGGAGTAACTTTCTGTTCCCAGTCAGGAGGATTTTTCTTTGCCTCCCTACCTAGGAGGTCACCAATAGAACCACCTGTTACTCAGTGGAAAACTTATTTTCCACTTATACTTTTTTTATCAATCCAGGTGGTTCTGTTGTTATTTAAGATATTTTGTTCATTATTTCTTGTTGAATGTTTGTTACAAAGTTCTTGGGTATTGGGTCGTTTGGGATTCTGGGGTTTTCTGGGGGGGTTGGTATAGACAGTACTACTTTGTAGGTTGTTATAGAGTAGCTTTGATTTTTTCTCTCTATCACAGAGTTATAAGCCTCCTTAAAGGTCAAAACATGCATTTTGTAGTATCTAATCGTAAGGTCGCTATTTTCTTATTGGTGTTATTGTTTATTGTATACTGGCTTAACTGACTTAGTTTGTTATTTGAGATATAGTTTCGGGTACTAACCATTATTATGAATTGGCACATTAGGTTACATATAGGTACTTTTTGTATAGATTAACATTATCCATTTGGTCCGTACTAAACTGTTTTTTTTTATTCATTTTTACATTCATAGAAGGATAGTCGAACATTTTCTTGTTCTTCAGATGTTTCTAATTCATTATGCTTCTAAAACATAATAGTTTCAGTGTTTCCAATGGTGTTTCATTGAGCTTGTTTTTCTTTTTTTTTTCTTTTAGTTTTGTCATCTTTCAAATTTTGAGGGGTCACTTAAAAACATTGGGGCTATTATACTATTGATTATGGCTAAACAATCCTTAATAATGACCCTCAGTATTAATAGAGTACACAATCCTATCAAATGCTCCAGACTTCTACAATTTCTCTGCAAAGATAGACTGGAAATTATATTCCTCCAGGAGACACATGTCCCCTGAGAACCATGTCAAATTCAAATTTCAGAAATTTGGTTTCACTGTGCTGGCTGCCTCTTCTCATAAGTCAGGTAGGAGGTGGGGGGGGAGTAGTTGTTTTGATGCCCAGTGGAGTATCCTTCAAAGTGCAGAAGAAAATCATAGATCCAGAGGGCAGATATGCCATTGTCACTGGGATGCTTTATGCCCACCCAGTTACTTTGACATCAGTTTATTTTCCTCCTGGATCCTCAAAATCGGTGGCCCAAAATGTTCTGCTCAGCTTTTAACAATGATACATGGTCAATTGCTTATGGGAGGAGAATTGAATGTTACCCTTAATCCATCTTTAGATGCTTTAAAGGCTCTGGCCCATCGGGCATGTCCATTACAAAAATATATACTCCAAACCCTTTCCTCCATGGGTTTTGTAGACACCTGGAGACATTGTTTCCCTTGAGCCTAGGGTTTACATATACAGCTGTACATACTGGGGAGGCATCTCGCATAGACTATGTTCTCATTACAGCTGAACATTTGGACACCCTTTGTGTAGTTTGGCATGGTGCAGCCTTTTTATCCAACCATGCCCCTGTCTATGCCAGGTTTGTTTTGGGAGGAGGAATTGGGTCATCTCAATGATGCCTGAATCTTATTCATCTCAGGGAGCCTAAATTTAAACAGTTGGTGCAAGAGGCTATTCCCCGAATCTTGTTTGAGAGCTCCCAAACACAGGTGTCCCCAATGATTTCATGGGACACGTTAAAAACAGTACTTATGGAGGAAATCATTAAATACTCCTCCAGGAAAAAGAGGGAACAGGAGGCCTCTTTTAATGGTTTGCAGGAAGAGCTCCAGATGTTACAGTCGCTTATGAAGCATGGTGACTGGATCCTCTGGTACTGGGTTCAGTTAGTTAAACAAAAGTTCCAAAAATTACTTGACCAGAAAATTAAACAACAGCTGTCTCATCTTAAACACACTTTTCACAAGGGTGGCCCTAATGGGGCATCAAATTTGGCCCAATGGCTTAAAGAATGCAAAACTAGGGTTTGTGTCACTAGCATGTATGACTCAGATACTGGGGAGCTACTCAGAAAACCCCACGAGATTAGGAACACTTTAGCTAACTATTATGAGGACTTACATACTGAGAACCCGGACCCACCCAAAGAATGAACAGAGGCATATTTGCAAACCCTTTCCTTACCTACAATAACTCCAGCCCAAGTAAAATCTTTATTGACCCCGATTTCTAGAATGGAGGAGGAGCAGATGTTAAAAAGAGCAAAAACCCTAAAAGCCCCAGAGCCTCATGGCTTCCCATTTGAGTTTTATCACCACTTTCAAAACCTATCAATCCCTTCTATGCTGTCAGCCTATCATGTAGTTCAGGATGGTAACCCCCCCATCATGGTGGTATGTAGTAGTGGCGGCCTTTTCCAAACCTCAGAAAGATTCCTGATACCCCTCCTCTTACCACCCAATTTTGATGTTAAATTATGATTATAAGGTTTTTATGTCTGTTATGACAGCTAGGATTGACACTATGCTTCCTTCTATTATTGACCCAAATCAAGTAGGTTTCATCATGTTTAGGCAGGTAAAGGATGTGGTGAGATGCACCTATTTGCTGATGGACTACACTCACTCCCATAAAATTCCTCTGGTCCTTTTAGGTTTAGATGCAGAGAATGCCATTGACAGGGTCACCTGGCCTTTTCTTTGGGTGATCCTGTTGCATTTTGGTGTTCAGCTAAGCTTATTACACAGCTCCAAAACCTCTACCATTCTTCCCAAGCTTATTTGCAGCTGGACGGCTCCCTGTTAGATCCTTTTCCCTTTTCGCGGGGCACCCATCAGGGTTGCCCCCATCATCTTTACATTTGCTCTATATCTTGAACCTCTGGTAGTGGTAGCCATTCGGGCGAATGCAACTATGGAAGGGATTTCAATGGGGGCTGATATGTACAAAAGCTTGTTATTTGCAGATGATATTCTGCTTATTCTGATCTCCCCAGAACAATCCATTCCTGTAGTTTGGGACCAGCTCAGCTTATATGGGGAATTGGCAGGGTATAAGGTGAATGAGCAAAAGACGGAGGTTCTTCTTTAAAATTTTGCTCCCTCAAATAACTTGAAAAGGCTCTTTCCTTTTAAATGGCATAGGCTGGCTATGCGCTACTTGGGAGTTACTTTAACTAAAAAACTTATACATGCAGAGTTACTTAACCTAGAACCCCAACTCTCAAGTTAACAGAGGATCTTTCCCGATGGTCCTAGCTTTTAACTGAGTTTCTTGGGGAGAGTGGAAACTATCCAGCAGAATATCCTACCATGTATCCTCTTCTTTTTACAAACTCTTCCATTGATGCTTGCAGATTTTTATTTTCAAGAATGGGACAGGTTAATATCCCACTTTACATGGAAAGAGAAATCTCCCAGGGTCCGTTATTCCATCTTGCGGCTTCCTCGGGGGGGGGTCTTAACCTCCATGACCTGTGGCTATGTGCGATAGCCGCCCAAATAAGAACCATCTTGTGTTGAATTAGTCCATGTTATACTGCCCATTGGAAGAGTATAGAAGTTAATTGGAATGTTTTGTTTAACTTTTAATCCTATTTGTTTGGAAATCCTCCACGGTGCATTCTGCTTTCACAATTCTCACAGTACACTCAGGAACCCTTACAACAGTGGCTTTTAATTTTGCATAAACATCTTACCACAGCAGAAGCACTCTATTTGAAGGCATTCTCATAATACTCTACATTTCCCTCTAACCCAATAGACAAGAGTTTTCGGCATTGGTCAAATCATGGGATAAGATATGTATATCATTTCATTGGACCTACTGGCCTTCTTCCATTTGTATCCTTTCAATCAACCTATAAGCTCCCCCAGCAGTTTTTTCATTGCTATTTACAATTAAAATTGTATTTATACCAGTCTGAGGACTCTTTATCCTCTATAGCAGAGACCCCTCACCCTCTTATTTTTCTGATCACATCTCTCCTAAAAGGGGGTCCAATAGAACATTTAATTAGTCTTATATAGCAGGCCCTTTTGGTGAGATTAGGGGACTCCACTGAATTTCTTAGGACAAAATGGTCTCGTGAGCTACAGGTGGAGGTAGCCTCTCAGAGATGGCTGGATGTGGCCCTCTGTGTTTATAAGGCCTCTGCCTCTCCATATTGGAGAGAATATACATGGAAGCTGAGGACTAGATTATTCCATACCCCTGCTGTATTGGTTAGATTTTCAGGAGAGACACTGGGCAATTGTTGGAGGGAGGATGGGTGTGTCCTGGCAGATCAGACCCATATTCTCTAAGTCTGTTCACTTTTGAGTGACTACTAGAGGGAGGTGATACAGGAGTTAGTAGTCATCTATGAGTTCAAGTTCCAGTTTATTGCCAGGACAAACTCCATTGAGCAGGCTCACTTATAAGGAGGTCCTGATACAATCATACACACACCATATTCAAAAAGTAGACGTATGTAACAGAGAATACACAAGTTTTTACAATTGAAACTTAAAGTAATTGGAAAAAAAAAGAAAATACAATGGTAGTTCACAGTTCAGTCTGATATCAAAATTTGAATAATACAAGGAAAGTACAACACTGATTTGAATGACGTGACATACAGCTATACACAAGTGCTTGGCATGTAACTTGACAACAATTGGTAAGTAGCTTGATTACAGATTGGGAGGGAGGTGTTGAGGTATAGACATGGAGAGTTGCCCCGAAGTACTTAGAATGCAGAAGGAGTGCAGTCTGAGTAGGAGGACGTTGTGGGCAGGGGGGAAAGTTGAGTGGATCCTCCTGTAGGTGGATGGTAGGAAATGAAGGAGAGGAGGTTGGGGGTACGCGGATAGAGGTAGAGGTGAGGAGTAAAGGTAGTTTTGTAAAGGGTAGGTGGACAAGAGTGGAGGTGGGGGATGAAGGGTAGATGGAGGTGTAATGGGTGAGAAAATACTGGGGGAAGTGGGTGATATGTGACTTATTTAAGGGATGGAGTGAGTGCCCGGATTTATTTGTATCTATTTACATACTGACCTATACAATACTGGAAGGTCTCAGGATTGATAGTCACCTATAGACAGATTACTTTACTTGTTTTGGCTGCGCACAAAGCTAGTACTCAATTATGGTGCACTAAAACAAGTCCTACTTAGGACTCCTGGTGAATGTTAGCCAAGAAAATTTATGCTTTTGAATGGCTTTCAGCCTGGTTGTCAGGCTGTGTAGCAGCCTTTGACTCTCATTGGGGCAGATGGGTGAACTATCAGTTAGATCATTATACTGATTTTGTTCCATAGAAATTTCAGGAGTTTTAGATCATGTCGGAGTCAGAAAGGATTCTGGCTTAAGTTTCTTTTATCTAATTTGAAGGAATGGTGTGTGAGGACATCTTCACTATGTGTGGAACTTCCCCTCCTTTGCCCTTCCCTTCTTCTAAATAGTGTTGTTGGAACACAGTGACACCACTCTCTCTCTCTTTCTGTTTTTTTTTTTTTTATGTAAAGCCTAGTTGAGTTTTATTATTTCTTAGTGTTTTTTACATGAAGTTTCATTTCAATTAGATGTCCAACTCTTTATTTCAGACTGGTTGACCAAGATGGAACTTATAGGTTTCCCTACAGAATTAGGGAACTATGAGTCAGGGTGCAGAGGGTCTCCCGCTTCTGAGCCTTGACATGTTTACTGGAACCTCACAACTTTGAATCAATACTGCATTGTGAGTGGACTTTCTTGATGCACCTCACCTCCTAGAAATATGGACATTGAACTGTATATACTGGATAGCTTGGGCTCTGCCCAAGTATTTTAGAAATGTGTTAGGTTACAGTAGATTCAACTCAACAATGCATGCCTTTTGACAAATGGACACATTGTTTTCTTCTTAAGTATTATTTGCTGTATATAGTTGCTCCATAGTTATATGATCTATTGTATGATTATTTGTCTTATCCTTGTGTTTTACTTGTACACTGGAGAACCCATTCAGTAAAGAAGGTAAATAAAAAAAAAAAGTATTCCTAGCTGTTTTTGCATACTTGCTGTCCCCTAAGGTCAGTGAGCACTGTCCTGCATGATAGTTAATTTTATTCACAGGAACAGTGATGTTAAACAAAGTACAATTATGTAAGAACTTACTGTAACAGTTGAACTGCGAGGGGATCTTATGCAGCAGGCCACACCTATGGAACTATAGCCACCAGACACTAGGACCACATGGAAATGTTTCCAGCTTGCAGTCTATCAGTGGCCAACCCACTCCGATGTCATACACTGATGTAGACCTATCCTATAAGAGTGGGTGACCCAGTGCCCTCCTCAGTTCTCCCGCTGGAGACCATAATCTACTTAGTCCCAACAAAGGGGACCGTGGAGGGACTGAAGGTTCCCACCAAAAGAAAAGAAAAGAATGGAAAAAGAGGGACAGACACACAAAAACACTCTCAGGTCCATGGGGAAGGAGGGAGGAATGGCATGGCCTGCTGTAAGAGATATCCCCTCTCAGACCTACTGTTACAGTAAGTTCTTATGTAACTCTACTATCTGATTTCGGGGGTATCTCTTGCAGCATACCAGACCTATGGAATGATTCCCACACAGTTTTGATGTGCAGAAATGCAGCCTGGGTTGTAGGAAACCAAGAGTCTAAGAAAGTAGGCCCTGAAGAACAGCTATGCTGAAATTGGCCCTACTCTTAGATGCAATGTCCACGCTGTAGTGCTTGGTAAAGGTGTGGAAAGTACGTCAAGTGGCAGCATCACAAATCTCTGCAGCTGACACATTTCCTGAAAAAGGTAGTAGAGGTGGCCATGCCTCCGGTGAAATGGCCAGGAGCAACGCCAGGAAGGTCCTTACCATACTTCCTGTAGCAACAGGTGATACAGTTGGCCAACCATTTGGACAAGCACTGTTTTGAAACAGGGATGCTCTCTTCCCCAGCTGTGAAAGAAACAAACTTCCTACTGTCCTTTGTATGATGGGTATAATGAAGCAGAATTATATGCACATCTGAAGTGTGGAGCAATGCTTCCCCTGGATTGGCATGTTCTGGGTAATAAACAGGACGGTGTAGGGATTGGTTTAACGTGAACTCAGACACCACCATAGAAAGAAACTTAGGTTTAGTACACAAAGACACCCTGTCTTTGTGGAAAACCAAATAAGGTTGCTTGCACATGAGCGCCTACAGCTCCAAAAATCTTCGAGCAGGAGTAATAGCAACTAAAAATAATGCTTTCCACAATGGAAAGAGTAGCTTGCATGTCACGGCTGGCACAAATGTAGCCAAAGTAAGTTTTTCCAAGACAAAATTCAAATCCCAAGGCAGGGCTGGATTGTGGATAGGAGGTTTCAAGTGAAGAATGCATCTCAAAAATGTACGGGTGACACCTCCAGTTGTGCCACCGCACATCCATCAATAGACACATGGAAGGCAGAGACAGCAGAAATGTGCACCTTGAGAAAGGTATACTACAGACTGGACTCTGAAAGTGACAGCAAATACTCCAAAATCTGATTCACTGGGCAAGTGAAGGGATTCAACTGACATGAAGCAGCCCACAGTGCAAACAGTTTCCACTTCATAAAATAGGTGGCCCTAGTGGAAGGCTTTCCAGCTGCCACCAGCACATCAGCCATCTTGGAAGACACCCTCAACTGGGCCCTGGGCTATATCCTCAGGAGTCAGGCATGAAGATGCAGGTATTTGAGGTCCAGATGGACCAGGGTGCTTTGGTTCTGGGACAGCAACCCCTGTGCACAGAGGAAGAGGTACTGAAGGTTCCACTTTCAGCTTTTGCAGCAAGGGGAACCAGATCTGATGAGGCCAGAAGGGGGCTATAAGGATTATTATGATACCTTCCATCTGGAGCTTGATCAGAATTCTCTGAAGTAGGGGGAAGGCAGGAACTGTATACAGAAACTTCCGTTTCCAAGAGAGGGACGACACATCTCTCCAGAAAACTCCAGGCCATGGATCGAACGAGCAAAACAGCAGCAGTTTTTTGCTGAGTGGGGACACAAAAAGGTCCAGCTCTGGATGACTCCACCTGTCAAACAGATCATCCACTAAGGTCAACAGTTCCCACTCATGCACCTTTGACTGCAATCAATATACGGCATCAGACAGGATGTTTTGGATGCCTGTAACATGGATGACCATCAGTTTGAGACTGTGATCCACAGCCCAATACCAGGCTCTCCCAGCTTCCCAGCAGAGGGGGTACAAGTGAGTGCCCCCCTACTTGTTGATGTAGTGGACTTTGCCTATGTTGTCCATCTGCACTAGCAGAAGGTCCAGGTTTAGCTGAGTCTGAAAGGCCTGCAGGACATAAAGAATGGCCCACATCTCCAGGACATTGATGTGGAGAGAGGATTTCAGATGGGACCAGGTCCCTTGTGTTTGGTGGGGCCCTAGATGTGCCCCCCGTTCCACCCCCAAAGTATTGATTGTTAGAATTTGCTGAGGAGAAAGAATGAGGAAATTACCCCTCTTAACAGCTTGTTTGGTTTCATCCACCAAAGTAGAAATGTCTTCACTGGAGAGGAGACCAGGACCAGCTGTTTCAGGTCATCGGTACACTGGTCCCACTGGACCTCAGTGTCCATTGAGGAATAGTGAAAAAAACAGTTCGGCATCCCAGTAAATAGACAAAAAAAGACCTACAAGCTAGGTCACGTTAAAAAGCTTTAATGATAGCATAAAAACAGCCAGCACTCCAAAAACACATGTTTTTATGCTGTCATTAAAGCTTTATAACGTGACCTAGCTTACAGGTCTTTTTTTGTCGATTTACTGGCATGCCGAACTGCTTTTTTCACTGTTTCACTTGTTGTTTTGGCTCCAGTTTCTTTTGTCGGTAGATACCTTTTGTTTATGTCCATTAAGGAATCCTCATGTGCAGTCTGGCTAAGGGTACTGCTATTATGGCCGCAGTCACTGGATCCAGAAGCTGGAGGAAGCTTTTGGCTGAGACATAGCAGCTGCTGTACAGCAGTCAGGCTTGAGCAATAAGGTGATCTGCCTGGTCCTGGGACAGGAAGGTCATGTCTTGAGAAGTATCCAGGATGGTCCCTATGTACTGTAGGCACTGGAAGGGGGTCAGAACCAACCTAGGCAGGTTGACCATGATGCCCAGATCCTGGAATTTGTGGGTGGTATGTTCAAATTGTGTAACAGGCATTCCCTGGACTGGGTTGTGAGATGCCAGTCATCCATGTAGGAAAAGACATAGAGTCCCTCCGACCTGAGGGCAGCTGCCACCACTGCCAGGGATTTAGTTAGTACTCAATGGGCTGAAGACAAGCCAAAGGGCAAGGTCCAGAACTGGAAGTGTGCCCCTTGGAAATGAAACCTGTGGTATTGTCTTTGGGATGCATGTACCTGGATGTGCAGGTAAGCATCCTTCATGTCAAGGGAGCAAATCCAGTTTCCCTGGTGCAGAAGGGGCAGTAGGCCCTGGATTGTCACCATGCAGAATTGTTTGTACTGGATAACAGATTTAACTCCCGAAGGTCCAGAATGGGCCAGAGATCTTCTGTGTATTTGGCCACCAAAAAGAAGTGATAATAGAACCCTTTGCCCTGTTGAGTTTCTGGAACATTTCTATGACTCTTTTTCACAACAAGGAGTGAATTTCTTCCCAGAACACTTGAATGTGGTCTGGAGTGTAAGAAGACAGAACTGGGGGCTTCTCTGGAGGCTAATCCAGGAGTTCCAGAGTGTGACCGCTTTCCAGAGTGTGACTCAGACAACTCTGGTGATTTTCCTCTACTTGTCCAAGTGTAGAGAGATGTGACCCCCTACTACCATTTCCAGCCTTACTGGAAGAGGGTCAGGCAAGGAGTCAAGTTGAACCAGCAGGGCTGGCCAGGGCCACACCTCCTTCCCTGTTTTTTTTTGTGAGGCAGAGAAGGGGTGGGCATGGCAGGGGTGGCCCAGTGCTTGTCCTGAGGTTTGCTCTAGGGCTTGGGTCTATGAATACACCAACGAAAGCACACTTGCTGACCACTTTTTGGCTGGTTGTGGTGTGGTACATGGAGTGGACCAATCATAGAGTGTGGCCTGGGGCTTGCAGTTGAGATAATGGGCAGGATTTTCGAAAGGTGGTGCAGGGCGTGCCTCTAGCCCTGCACCACAGGATTTTGAATTCAGCTGTGCACCGATCCCCTTTGCCGCAACTGCACCCGAATTTTCATTAACGGGTGCAGTTGCAACAGTTTTCGTGGTTTATGGCTGCTTGCGCTGATGCTCTGGTGCAAAGTACTGTAACTTTGTCCCAGAGGGACAGTGCAAGCAACACCACACTTATGTGGTCTAAGGACCTTTGCTGGGCACAAGAGATGGAAATTCCTGCATGCCACCTGGTGAATGCTGCATGCCCTGTGCTCTGGCTGTTCGGTGCACCGAGGGCTTGCAGCATTCATTCACGATGGAAATTCCTGCCCAATATGTCCTGCACATCCATTCTGAACAACTTGTAGCCTCTAAAAGGGGCATTCAGGATGAACAATTGAATATCCTGAGCAAAGCCAGATGCCCTCAAACAAGAGTGTCTACAAAGGCAAATGTCCACTGTGGCAGCCCTTGCCGAGGTGCCTATAGCATTGTAGGCAGCCCTAAGAAGGTGAGTGTAGACACTGGGACCTGGCTTTAAGAGACTGCATCAACTGCTGTTTTAGGGGGTCCACTGGGAGGGCCTGGGCAGATTTGAGGACTTGGTCCCAGAGCTGGTTTTGGTTTTGGACCATATGGGCAATGTAATTTAATACCATGATGGTCAGTGTGGCAGAGGCAAAAGTCCTCTTACCAGTGTGATCCAGCCTCTGTGACTCCTTATCTGGGGAATAGGAAACAGAGGTGTTTGGGCCTCTTGGTGCAATCATGGGTGATATTGATCACCACTGAATGCTCCTGAGCCTGATTGGCAAAGAAAAGCCATCCTGCTGGAGCCTGGTATTATTTGTCTGCTTTCCTAGGCAGAAAATGTATCAAATTAGGTTGATGCTAGGCAGCCATGTTGGCATCATTATAGGGCTCGGTAAGGGAGGGATGACCAGAGGAGGGGCATCCGGAAGCCTTAAATAAGTGGCCATTTGACGTTGAGCAGGGTCTTACTCCTTGGTGTCAAAGCCCAATGGCCTATTGTAACTGTCTCATGACCAAGACAAAAGAGGGATCATCTGGGGGGACAGCAGGATATACATTAGTGTCTCCTTACCATTGGAGATACCATGGAGGAGGAGTTGTAAGGAGAAGCTCTTCTGTCGTCACTGCTGTTGCCCTCATCAGGAGGAATGAGGTCTGGATGGCACCCACCCTTGTCCCCCAAGTCCTTGTGGGGGGAGAGAGGGACCAGAGTTCTGAGACATGGGCCATGGCTCTGCTGGAGAAGCATGGGGGTGTTGTGGGGATGGGTATTGGAGAGGAACAAGCTTAGCTTACATAGAATCCTGTAAGGCGGTAAGCATAGAATGGAAGTCCACCGCTATCAATGTTGGACCCATCAGCATTGGTTGAGGAAACACTGGGGCTGGTGCCAGGGTTGGCACCTGAATCGACACTGGGGAGGGCAGTCACAAAGGTTGGGGCCTGTGGGGGTGCTCCTTGGCATTGGGTTGGCATCAGTAATGGCGACCGGGACTTGGGCAGGGGTGACTTCAGAGAAGGTAGCATCTCCAGGCCTGAGAAGACAACCAAAGAAATGGCCATGGTTGGTGGCAGGGGTATTGGCTGTGACCTGCCAACTGCTGATGCTGAGTTTATCAACAATGAACCAACAGAGCCACCTGACTGACTGCCCATGGAAAATAAGGGTCTGAATAGCAGGGACTGTAAAGTTGGTGAGGGACCAGAGCTCCTAGAACCAACCCCCATCACTGAAACATTGGTAGGGGAGCTGCCAACAGTAGCCCTGCAGGGGAAAGGGTGTGCAAAACAGAGGGGACCGCCCCCAGTGACAAGGACAGCCTCGCCAAGGTCGTCGCGTGAAGTGGAGATCGGGATTGAGATGAGAAGGACCAGGTTCTGTCCTTGCGACAGTCCTTGACTTGATGTTTATGCTTCCCCAAAGATTTGTCCAGGGCCTTGGAAGGCTGTGAGCCTGCAGACATCAAGGTGGAGGTGGAGAAACTTTAGGCCTGAAGCTCCTTCTCCATCTGGTGACCTTCTGCTTCAGCAGAAAAGTTTCAAGGGTCTGCTTTCAGCATTTCCTGGTGGCCTGGTTGAAGCCTCAGCAGACTACACAAGCCTATGTGTCATGTTTTGGGCCTATGCAGAAGATGCAGGCCTCATGGTCATCCTTCTCTGGAATCTTCTGCCCACATGCACACTTCCTGAAGAGATTGTCACATAAACAAATAGTGCAAATCACTTTATCACTAAAGGGACCCACACTAGGGAGAGAAAAAACAAAAAAGTAAAGGTTCGATGAAGAAATTTGGTGACATGTTGGTCAACCGAAGCTGGCAGATCTCCATGAAATCCGACATGTGATGGTCGCTGGAGAAAGAAGAACTGAGGAGGTTGTGTGGGCCACCCACTCTTGTAGGATAGATCGATGTCAGCGTATGATGGAGTGGGTGTCCCCCTGGTAGACTGCTAACTAGAAAAGCTTCATGTGATCCTAGTGCCTGGTGGCTATAGTTCCATTGGTGTGGTCTGCTGCAGTAGATAACCCTAAAGTCAGATCAGGTGTTTAACAACAGATAAAACTTTCATATTATAAAAAATGCTTCTTTTATTATAGTAAATGTAAAAAATGGTGCTAAAGCAGACTCAAAATGGTGAAAAGTGTGTCATTCAAGACTGAAGATAAGGAAAAATCTAAACTAGAATAAAAAATAATATGGGTCAAAGTGTCACTGCTAACATACACTGTTGCTTTAAAAGAATTAATAGATTTGGTGGCCTTAAGTGACTGGCACAGAAAAATTGTACTAGCACTGCTCATGTTTTGCACATGTTTACCATATTTAGTTGTTAGCTCAGTACCTGTTGTTACCGCTAGCACCGAATGCAAACTTTATGTATGCAGCGCCTAAACAGAGGGGTGGGGACATGCATATTTGATGCAGCACTATATTCAAAGTGTTAGTGCTATGCTAAAGGAATAGCACAGCCGCATTGTGCAGCACAAATAAGGACTATAAAAATCAAGTCTTAAACTGGGGGCGAACCCCAGAGGCAGGGAGAGGCACTGTGGCAAGCGCGTGCACACACAAACACACAAACACACACACACACACACACACACACACACACACACACACAATGGCACACATCATTTACCTAATGCAGGCAGTCATGCAGAATGTCTAGCAGGCCAATGTTTCCACTGGACCTCAGCGCAGGCCGCAGAAGCGCCATGCTGAAAACACACAGTACTGTCCAGGAGTCACATTTGAAGTCCTCAGTGATGAACAAATAGTGGGCCACTACCAGCTCAAAAGGTCTATGCTCATGAAGTTGTATGAGCTGCTGCAGGAACAGCTCAGGACAGACACCCACCGCAGCTGTGCAATGTCCATTGAGCACAGGGTGATGGCACCACTATGTTTCCTAACCACTAGAACATTCCAGACACCAGTGAAGGACACCATCAGTATCACACAGTCTGCCACCTCGCACCTGTTGGGCCATTTCCTAGATGTCCTGCTTGTTAATGCTGGGAAGTTCATCGTATTAGCCACCACACTAGCAGAGCAAACAGCAACTGTGAAAATAGTCTATCAAGTCGTGCACTTACCTTCCAAACTGGGTGCCATTAACTGCACTCATGTTGCCATCTGCTCACCCACAGGTGATGGGGTGGATGCCTATGTGAATATAAAGGGCTTCCACTCCATCAAGTGCCATGTGGTGTGCGATGCAACAGGTCTAGTCATCAATTTCCTAGCTCAGTACTCCGGCAGCACCTACAATAACTTCATATGGCCCGACTCCATCATGTTCCAGAAGTTTGAAGGCAGGGATATACCTAATGGACACATCATCAGTGAGCATATGCCCAAAGACTCACTCCACCGTGGTGCTAATGATGTCACTAACCAATGCCCTTTACTTAAAGAGGGGACAGTGCATATCCCCTCCATTCCTGGATCCTAACACCTGTCCTACAACCCTCATCCATTGCAGGGGACGGGTGCAACACGGCACACATCACTATGTGCAACATCATAGAGTGGGTCTTTGGCATGTTCAAGATGCAGTTCAGGTGCCGCAGCCATTCCAGTGATGCCCTACAATATACCCCCAGAAGGCCTGTGCCATATTCCTTGTCCGCTGCATACTACACAACATGGCACTCAACCGTGAGATATGTTTGCCAACCCTAGTGGGGAACACTGCAGCAGATACAAAATAGAAACATAGAATTTGATGGTAGATAAGGACCACTTGGCCCACCCAGTCTGTCTATTTTTCCCTACTTACAGAATCTCTGCAGACCATAATCAACCTCTGGCTCTTTCTACCACCTGCAGATGCAGAGGACCAGAGGATTCAAGAGAAGATGCAGGAGCAGTTCAACAGGTACCACCCTAGGATGAGCAGAAGGTCTTATGAGTATAGAGCCTGCCTCATCACAGAACTCTTCAGACCCAAATGGAGAGTACGGACCACAGAGGAGACTGTAATATGTTAAAAAAAATGTAATATGGAAATAATAATAATGACATTCATGAAAAAAATGATAAACACAAATAACAAGCCATCTTGGTAGGGGGATGGGGATGAAACAAAATAACATTCCATCTGGGGGGGGGTTAAGGGGGCTGAACAAAAATATCAGGCCATCAAGGTGGGGGAGGGTTAAAAGCAGGCTGAAAACAAAAATATGCCATCCCGACGGGGAGCTTAATGGGGGCTGAACAAAAGTATCAGGTCATCCAGGCAGGTAGGGGAAGGGGGCTGAAACCAAATAATATGCTGCCCCAGCAGGTGAGACTGCGTAAAGGGGGCTGAAGAAAAATATCAGTCCATCCAGGCAGGGGAGGGATTAAAGAGGGCTGAAACCAAATAATATGTCATCCTGGTGGAGTGGAAAGGTTAAAGGGGGCCGAACAAAAATATCGTGCCATCCAGGCGGGGGGAGGGAGGGGGCTGAAATCAAATAATATGCCATCCTAGTAGAGGGGAGGGTTTAAAGGAGGTTGAAAAAAAAATAATATGCCATCTAGTTAGGGAGTTAATCAGGGTGAACAGAAATATTAAGTCATCTAGGCAGGTGGGGGAAATGGGTAATGTGAGGGGGGTCATGAGGTGGCCCTTGTGTGATAGGGCTGGGGGGGATGCAATACACACCCTAGTTGCATTCCATACTGCCTCTGCAGAGACAAACACTGCCAGCACTGTATGCAGGAAGGTAGTGGGGGAATCATCTTCCACTCAATGAGGGACGAGTGTGGGGATGGTGTTAGCCATCCAGAACCATGACCTTGTGGGTTATTGAAACCACAGAGCAGCAAGCAATGGCCACTGGTGAGCGATGTCCTGGGTGGAGGTGTGCTTGGTGTCCAATTGCCTGCATTACTGGGGGTGGCAGTATGCCAAAGGCATCTGCTGTGGGGTGACAGTTGCCCCACTGGAAAGGCTGGTGCTTTGGCTGTGCCCGTGGTGCCTAAGACCATGGCTGCAGCCTTCAACACAGTGGCAGCTAGTATAGCAAAGCAGCAGTCCATTCATGGGCAGCATGTGTTCTGCATGACTGGCCCCTTCATGCTGCTCATTGTCCTGTAGCATGTACTGTATGTATGCCACTTCAGCCTGTACACCCTCCTGTGCCCCCACAGCTGACTGTAGCAGCTGCCTGTTGGCCACCTCCTGCTGGCTGTCTCCATGGACTGTCCAGGGGACAAGGTCAGGCTGCACCCTGCACTTTATGTGGCAAAACCATGGTCGGTGTTGTGCACTGTTATGGTTGCAGGGGTAGCACAGCATTGGCTGGACAGAAAGGATTGGCCTGGGATAGCGGGGCAGTGGCTGTACTGGTGGTGGGATCCTGGGATGGCACAGCGGTGGCTGAGCAAAGGATGGAGGATGGAGGAAGCACAGCGATGGCTATGCAGAAGAGGGGGTGACTGGACCCTATGGGTAGGGTGTCTGGCAGAGACAGGTAACCCCTCCTGTTCCAAACTGCATCCCTATCTCCTCTAATCCTTAACAAAGGTTTCTTCACCATTGCCCTCCTTGCTGGAGTTCAGTTTGGCCCAGCACAGTTGGGCTGCAGGGGCAGTTGCCACCATGATAGCCCTGGTCATCCTCAGTGACAGTGTCCATTACAACACAGTGTGCTGTCAAGAGAAGAGAAAAGATAGATATTGTAGAGTGAGATACCTACCTGTGCTGACCATTGCAACATGCAGGCCCAGTGTAATGTGTATCAACACTCATGCTGCCTTTGCAGTACAGTACCCATATACTCCCAGTGCCTTTGCAGTACATTACCCACATACTCCCAGTGCCGTACACACCAAACACCATCCCCAGTGATCACACAGGTGATGACACTAATTTGGATCAGTAGGGGATTATCATTACCCACTGCAATACCTGGACACCAACACATGGCCTACACCGATTGTGCAACATATTCAACAGTCAGGGTCTGCCCAGGATACCAGGGGCCTGACAGCAAAGCTGATACTGTGAGCTACGGAGGATGTCAATAGGAGAGGGACCAGAGAGATACACGCATGTGAATATTATATGTAAATGTGGTACATTAGCTCTGTGTGTTCCCCATAAATACAGTATACTATGGTGTGGAGGGGTTGTGAGATAACAGATGGACCAGACACAAAACTTCAGGTTCAACACACAATATCTGTGTGATGTTTATTTAAAACACAGGGGATAACCTTAAGTAATGGCATAGCCCTTCTTCATTACATCAGTTTTCAGCAACAGACTATGCATGTCCTTCCTCTGCACTTAGTCAGCACACACTGCTCTACTGATCCATCTCTTCAGTGGAAATGAATTAATTCCTTATGTTGGTCTTGTGTGTTTGGGTGATGGGGAGCACAAAATAGAAAAACCCAAAAACAAGCTAAAGACAAGGAACCTCAGTGTAGAAGCACAGAAGCAAGGCTTACCCCAAAGGGCATTGGCAATAAAGCCAAGTTTCAAAGAAACACAACATTGCACATACCTCTTTAATGCAAAGCATCGTGGGATATATATTCAAAGCACAATGAACTCTTAGGCTGGTTCAGCTTAAAGCAAGAATGCATGGTGCCAAAGGGCCTCTCAAACAATCTGTAATTTACATGCATTTTAAATAACACAGTGGGGGTTTTCTGATATCTCTACCCCGGTAACTTATTTTTTATAATACAGTCCCCTAGTAACTATTTACCTTTATCAAAAACACCTAGTGCCGTGGTATTTTCAACATTTACAGGTTTCATATACATAAGGCATATACGTCAAGGTATTTTATGACATAGTGCTATTGCATACTAAATCCAACAATGAGAAACATAACCTATTGTTTTACATCAGCTCAGAGGTCACCAAAATAGCCTCCCTGTATGAGGACCTGAGAGGGAAAAGGAAAATTAAAGAGGACACTACAGTATAGTCAAGAAAGGGGAGGGAGTGTCCATAGGTGGCCAACCTTATGGACCAGAAATTGTAAAGGATAAATTAGGCTAATAAATAGAAGAACTGTTGCAACAGATTTAAGAAAAGCTCAGTCCTCAAGAGTGGTAGGATCTCCCTGTCACACATGGAATGTTCATGGGTTGTTAGCGGCCTGTCAAACCCTGCAGACAGGTGTAGCACTACAGACAGGGCATGCAGCAATGATGACCCATGTGTGTAGTGTCCTGTGGACCATGCAGGATGCATGAATATGTCTATGGTTGCACGATACAAGCAGCATTAAACTGTTCCACCAATGAGTTGGTTTAGGATTGTTTTTTTACAGTTGGCAATGTATTGGAAACTCGTATTGCATTACTTTTCAATGCTTAACTAGTTCAGGAGCAATGTCTGTAAAATGTTTTTGCAACTAAATGGGAATGCATCTGCAGTCCAGACACAATGTGATGCAAAGTTGCATTTTAACTCTCAAGAAACAGTTTGTGCAGGGATTTGTGCTGAATCAAGCTACACTTATGCAACTCAGTCAGAAATGCTAAAACAACTAATTGGAGAAACAGTTTAATGTGACTTGTAGTTGTACTGTACCACAGATCTGAGTAGTAGATCCCATGCCTCTACACTGTGCTTGCCTGGCTGGGACCATCAGAACCTTTCTTCTCCCACCTGCACACTCTGATATCACTGTTGTATGCATACACAAACACACACACACACTGGGATTGGGCAAATGCAGTCACTTACATGGCTGTGCAAGTCTGACCTGGCTGTCTTAGTCACCTCCTGGCATGCTGGTAACCTCCACAGCTGTTGAGGTCAGGCTAACACCTTCTCTGTGTGGACTAGGGGGACAGTTGCTATTGGGCCACCACCTTTGACTTGGAAGTCCCAAAGTGTCTTGACAAGGACCTGCTTGGCATGCCTTATCAAGTCTATCAGCCTCTTCTTGATGTCTTGGACAGTGCAGCATCTCCCCCCAACTGCATTTACTGCCTTGATGATCGCCTCACAGGATGCCTGGATTTCAGCTCTGGACCTCCCCTTCCAGGATATAAGGCTGTCATGAGCCATATAGTCCTGATCCAGGGACAGCTCCTCTTCCTCATTAAATGTAATCTTCCTCTGGCACATGGAGTCACCCATGATCCCTGTTGGAAATGGGGAGAAAACACAGCATTCACCATTTCACTCACACAGCAGAGCACAGAGCAAATGTACAGTGGTGTGCAGGCCTCACTGCCCTATGCCAGAGAAATGCACATGTTCCTGCATGGCCGGTTCCAACACACAGCAAGTCGCCTGCCTAACATTGTACTTGGCCATGTGCAGATACAGCAATAATCTAGTCCTGATACAGCATAAACACAATGCTATGATCAGCAATGTCCCTATTGTAGGCATTTCCACAATACACTTATACTACCCATAGCCACCTGCAGTTCCTCTGTGAAATTTGTGTGGTGCCCTTTATTGCTTTTATATGCTCCAGGTGCAGTGAAATATGCAAATGAATGAATACTTCACAGTAATGACATGCAAGTGCTGAATTTTCCCAACGACTGCGAGATTAGCTCATTTGCATTTGTTTGAATATTGCAGGTTGTGCTACATCCCCATGCGGTACAGACATGATGTCACACATTAGGAGCAATATCATGATGCAGCGCCAGTATGAGTGCTATGATGTTGTGCTATGGCATTGCACACATGCAGTACTGGCCTGCACATGTGCACCATGTGCAGGTGCAACCTCATACCTGCCATGTGCTGACAATCCCCCCAACCAGAAACACTCATAGTGCTGCACTGCTGCACTAATCGATCTTAATGCTGCACTAATGCCTAAACATGTTGTGGAAATGGCAGGCCACACTCCTAGAGCCAGGTTTTCACTAGCTTATTGTGTGGAGGGCTAGTACTAGGGACAGTTCTGCAACGGCTGGCAAAAGAAGGAGAGCAGTCAGGCAAAGGGGCACCCAGTTGTCTGCCACAGAGTAAGCCAACCTTGTTGACCTGGTGGAGGCCAGAAAGAGGCAGCTACTGGGTGAGGGGTCTGAGATTTACTGGTCAGTTGTGAGGTGTGGGTCTCTGTCGGAAGCACCTGACATGTGGCACCAGAGGCACAAGCAGTGGGGGCCAATCCAGGCACCAGTTTAACAACCTGTCCTGCAGGGAAGCAGAGCACCTGCAGCAGCTGAGGGTGATGATGAAGAGTGGCACTGTGTCTAGACCAGATGAGTGCAGATGGTTGTATGCATAATTTGGGTTGTGTCCTGCATACAGGAATGTTTCTGTGCTAATTTACCTCTGAGTTACTGTCCCTGGGGAATGCGCACTGCACCTGTGTTTCAATGCTGTGTCCGCTCTGATCTATGGGATCTGCCCCACTGTATAGCCTGTTCTTACCAATAGATGTGTATGGACCATTGTCCCAATAGGTGTCCCCAATGCCCATTATATTACAGAACCCACTGTGAATCTCTTAGCCATGCACTTGCCATGCAGCAAGATTGTGTGTGCTAACATAGTGACATAGTTACAGTGTCAGGGTGGATAACTATGGTATGTGATTTGTGGTCTACAAGTAGCTATGGTGGCAGATGTACCCAACTGCACTTTGCAGAGGCCACCGTCTGTTCTGTGTACAATGTCCATGTTTTGTAGCATGGGTTCCAGTGCACATATATCATGTAATGCATGGTGTACTATTATATTGCACAATGGCCTGGCATTTTTGTGTTGGGCTATAGCTACAATAAAATGTCTACCTTACTGTTGCACAGGCATGCTTCCTGTGTTCCTATTGCATGCTACCTTGGCTACATGCATCCTACTGCTTAGAATGAGGTGTAGATTGGCTACAGCTGACAAGTATGGAAATATTGGACAGAGGTGGTAAGGACAGCAGGATATAGGGACTACATGGTCTTGTATACACAGTGTTAGACCAGCACTTCAGCAGTGGGATGTATCATTCTTAGAACTGAAGTCCTGGATTTCAGAAGGGGAGACTTCAACAGGCTGAGGGAGCTGGTCAGGAAAATGTTAGTCAGGGTGGACAACAGGTGGAGTGGAAGAGAGATAGGAGAGCAATTAAGGGAGCCATTCTTGAGGCATCTAAGTTATGCATGAGTGGTACAGAACAGGTTCAGGAGACCATTATGATTCCAGGAAGTGGTGAAGGGAAAGAAGCAGGTCTTCTACAAGTATCAAGAAAAGCGGGGGAGGGGGGGAAGATGGGGAGAATACATAATGAAACATGCTCTACCCAGAGCCAATATGGCTGTGGTGAGCTTGCAAAGCTCTGGAGAGTGAACGCCACTGAGTGCCATCTCCAAGATGGTGGTGGTGACACAACTGCTCATGCATGGCATTTGCGCATACGTAGTTGCGGTGAATGGCACTCTGCCATTCCAAAGATGGCAGCACCAGAGGAACTGCACATGTGGTTTATATGCAAATGCACAGTTCTTGTCTTGGAATGCAGAAGTAACAGCTGAAATACTGCGGCTGTTACTCCATAGCTGCCGACTGTGACGGAGTATTCCCAGCTTTGTTGGACTTTTGAAAGGATACTTTCAAATGTCCAATGGAAGCATGCCATGGTTGGCCATTTTTAAGATACAGACTGCAAAATGGCTGCAGACTCCTCCTATAGCTGTAAAAATTGAGACAAAGGGCAGTTAGGGAGGCAACAGCAGACACAGAGCTTCTTATTGCAGAATAGGTGAAGAGGGGAGAAAAACAGTTCTTCTGATACATTAAGGAAAAGAGGAAGAAAGGAGGTGAAATTGTAAGGTTAGCAGAAGGGGGTAGGGTGACAGAGAAGGAGAATGGGCAAAAGACTGCCATCCTTAATGATTACTTTAGCTCATTTTTCATAAAGGAGAAAGGTTGACTCTTGCTAGGGAATGGCATCAAAGCAGCCACTGAGGGAAGCCTTTCCTGGAGATGAGGCAGTCAATATTTACAAGTAAAAGGATCCAGAAAGGGCTGACAAGCCTAAAAATAAATTAATCCCCTGGACCAGATGGGTTGTATCCATGGTTACTCAGGGAACTGGCAGCAGAACAGGTTGAATCCTTGATAGCTCTGTTCAACAGCTCTGTAAGGATGAGGTAGTTCTGAAGGATTAGAGGGTGGCAGATGTAGTTCAGCTCCATAAAGGTGGTGTGGGACAAGGAACATGTGGGAAACTATAGACCAGTCAGTCTTACCTCTATGGTAGGGAAGTTGATGCAGCCACTGGTCAATGAGGACCTCGTGGACTGCTTGGAGCAATAGGTTCCAGTATAGTAAACAGCATGGATCTGTGGCAGTGAGGTACTTTCAGACTAACCTGATATTTTTCTTTGACTGGGTGACAAGGAAATTGCATAGTGATCACACAGATGATTTTCTCCACTTCGATTTCAGCAAGGCTTTCACGTTGCTGCCTCACAGATGCTTCCTGAAGAAGAGGGAGAATCCGGGTGTGGCAGATCATCATAAACTGGGTAGGTAACTGGCTAAAAGGAAAGCAGCAGAACGTTGAAGTCAAAGGGGTTAATTCAGTAGAGAGGGAGGTCATGAGGGATCTGTTCTGGGAATTCTCCTCTTCAATATGTTCATTAGTAACATTGGTGAGGGTACCCGGGGCAGGCTGTGTCTCTTTGCAGAAAACACTAAGTTATGTGGAAGGGTGGATAGTGAAGAGGGAATCAAGGAAATGCAGAGTGAAGTAAGAAAGCTAGAGTGGTGGTCTATGGTTTAGCAGTTGACATTCAATACCAAAAAGTGCATGGTAATGTACCTAGGGAACAAGAACCCCAGCACAGAGTACTGAATGGATGGGATAAAACTTTGCTATATGGCTGAGGAATGGGAGCTTGGCGTTAACATCAATGACTCCATCAGACAATCATGTCAGTGCAACAAGGCATAGAACAAAGTGAGTAGGATACTGGGATGTATCGGGAAGGATATTGATAGCAGAAGAGAAGAGGTAATATTGCCCCTATTTAGATCCTTAGTAAGACCACACCTGGAGTACTGTGCCCAGTTCTGGAGTCCTCACCTCAGGAAGGAGAGATACAGGCTGGAGATGGTGCCATGCAGGCTAGCAAAATTAATTCATGGCCAACAGGACAGGTCCTATGAGGAGTGTCTCAAAGCACTGAACATGTACTCGCTGGAGACCAGAAGAGAGAGGGGAGTTATGATAGAGACATTCAAGTTCCTAAAAGGATTTAATAAGCTAAACTGTGGGGAAATCTTTAGCTTGAACACTAGGTCATAGTCACATTGATACCAATGTAAACTGACAGGTGGGAGGCTCAGAAGGGACATGAGAAGTAATATTTTTAAAGAAAGGGTGGTGGAGCCATGGAACAGTCTTCCTACCGAAGTGGTGGGTTCAAAAATTGTTGGAGGGATCAAGCACAGTTAGAATGGAATGAAGCGTATAGTGGTTACTGTGGGTTGCAAAAGCTGGGAGGGAATCGGGGGGAAGGATAGGGAGGGCTACGACCCTGGAAGGACAGAAGGCCCCATGTCTAAATAGGGAACTTGGGCAGACTGGATGAAACACTGGTCTTTTTCTGCCATCACTGTCTATGTTTCTATGCCTTAGGTAGTGAGTGTTTGGTTTAGTTCTGTATCAATAATGTTTTAACCTTGAGCACCCAATTCCTTGTGCACACTTGTTTGTCTTTCATGTTTCTATGTCTTACCAGGCTGCACACATGACTGTGGGGGATGCAACTATGCAGTTATGGCTCAGGATACTCATCCAGCCCTTGGGTCATTGTCCCACCACTGACACTGTAGTGTGTTAGGTTCCTTGCAGTCTACTTTGTGCATATCCTTGTGACAGGCATGCTACCGTGTGTGTGCGTGTGTGTATGTGTGAGTGTGTTTGTGTGTGTGTGTGTGTGTGTGTGTGTGTGTTAGGCCTAGACATGCATTACACCAGACAGTGGCATGTCCTTCATGATACCAACGTGGTACACCAGGGAATTGTTGGTAATGTTTACAGCTCTAGGTGGTATGCCTGTCCTTGTCAGTCGGGTCTGTTGTTCCACATGGTCAGGAATAGGAATGTGTGTCTGTCAGACGGAGATAGGCATGGGCTATTTTTGTACCAGTACACAACTGTGACATGCAATGTGCATCGTACAGATCCCATGGCAATCTTCTTGCATCAATGCTGTCTCCAGTGCTGTATGCAGTGGATGACATGCCATTGCATCACAACATAGCAGAGCTTATGAGGCATGGAGTCAATGGCAAGGGGATGCATTTGTGGGCAATGTTATACCTTAGCATATGTGACTGACATTGTGATGCATAGTCAGTAATGTCTAAGCAACACAGTGGTGTCCAAAGAATGATTATTTCATGGAGCGTGGGCAGGGCCATGCATACCTTCAGACTCAACTCGGTCTTCACAAGGCCAATGTCCTGCACTGACTCTGTATGAGGGGAAATCCATTGCATAGGGTGAAACCAGTGTCTACCTTGTGTGTGTGGGGGGGGGAGGCCTCCAGGTGGGTCTGCATCTCCCACTGGTATTAGGCTGACCATGGTACAATTTGTAAGGTGCCCACCCACATACAACACTGCTGTGCTAGCCTCTTATCCTGGTTGCTGCACACAGTGCTGCGTGATAGTGCCATCCATATACAGCTGTGCCGCATGTGCCACGTGTTTGCCTAGGTCTGCCTTTGCATCCAACAAGGGTGATGCATGGATGTCAGTTGTTCTGCACACTTATTTTGGCCTGTGTGATAGATGGCTGGTGAGCAGGGTGCTGAGTGTGTGTGTGGCCCCAAGCCACTTGAGCCATGACATGGCCTATTATGCTCTGGCTCGGAGTCGCTGTTGCTTGTGCTTCGTTTCAACATCTGGCATGCCTACTGGTGTTGTGTGTCACTTGCATGGCTCAGTCATTCCATGTTGCAGCACAACACTCTCATTGTATGTGCAGTCCTCTATTGTGTGGGTTCACAGTGCTGTCTCTGGTATGCCATGTACATTCCATTGTGACTGTTTGACTCCCTCAGCATATGTGTGGCATGGTAACCCATGTCTTGGCTTGTTCTACTTCTGTTATCCATGTAATGCCACTCCTGTGTCCCTCCCCTTGAGCGCACAGCTGGATGAGTTCAGTGTACTGTTTTCCATAGTTGCTCAGAGTGCTGCAGGAAGGTGGCAGGATGCCATTATGCAGGTGGGGCAGGATGATCTGCTACACTGCCAGGTCCACCTGCTGTGGCTGCTAGTCTGGTGGGTGAGTGAGCTGCCAGTGGCCACTGAGACAGAACTTCAGTAGGAGAAGCACCCAACACCACCTCCTGCTGCCCTTTGATTGGGCCATGGGCATTTATATTTTGATCTATTAATGGGTGGGTGCTCTTTATTTTATTTATTTTTTCTTAACAGGTGGGTACACTAGTTTTTGTTTTTTTTTTATTATTGATGGGTGAGTGAGTGGGTGGTCTATTTTTTAATGTTCATGGGTGGGTGCCCTGGGTTTTTATTATAATAAGCAGTTCCCCTTTATTTTTGTTTTCTTTATTGGTGAGTGCCCTTGTTTTTTACTTATTATTGATGTGTATGTGCCCTGTTTTTAATGTTCATGAGTGAGTGTCCTGTTGTTTTATTTTTTCCTGGCCAGTAGTCCATTTTTCTTTGTTCCCCCATTTATACAGGTAGGTGTCCATTTTCATTTTTTTCCTCCATTATATGGGTGGTTGCCCATTTTCTTTTGCTTTCCCCACCTTTATGCAGGCAGGTGCCCATTTTCCTTTGGTTCCCCCTTTATATGGGTGGTTGCCCATTTTCTTTTGTTCCCCACTTTTATACCTGCAGGTGTACATTACCTTTTGTCCCTCCCCTCCCCTTTTTTATTGGCAGTTACCCTCCGTGGTGTTTTTTGTATGTTTATTATTATTCTTATTATGCTGTTATTCTTGTTTATCAGTTGTTGCCCATTTTATAAACTACAGTATATTTTGTTACCTATGCTGCTGCTTGCTGTGTTATGTGTCTTTCATCTGTACCCTCCTCACACCAACAGTTACTTCTTGTGTTGAGCACTGTACTCCATGATGTAGTCAGTGCTGTGTAAATGCACTGTGCTGCACTAGTGGTATTCACTATGCATTTGTGCTGTATGAAATGAGATAATGACATACACTCCCAGAGTTCTGCAAGGTTGGCCCTCACTTGCAGCCAGCTCAGTCATCACTTGCAGCCAGCTCAAGAGCAATTCTGCTTTCATTGACAGTGTGTGTACACTAGTGGTGGGTAAAGTGCCTAAAATTCTATACACGTAGTATTTAGCGTAGAACCCAAATTTTGCATAATACTCTGCAAAGTGAAGCGAATTACTACACATCTCAAAGTAACACAAAGTTCCAATTGTTCTCTATGGACTTTGTGTTACTTCTACTTGTTTTTGTGCTGTTTAAGGCAAGTTTTGCAGTGAATCATGGGATGTAAGGTCACATGGGCCCTATATTATTTTGCACAGTCTCAGTTCATCCTAGTGTGTGTAGTGGAAAGCTGGAGACAGTTTGCTTTCAGAGCTCTGAGATTCAAACCCTCGAAAAACCTTTAAAAACACCTTTCTGCCACAAAATGTTGTGTCAAAATTTAGTAGATTAATTGCAGTAAACCCTTATGTGAACTCGAAGTGGACAACATGAAGTTAGGCGAATTTAAATTTTTTAATGGAAAATTTGAGTAGTAATATGCATATTCAAAGTGGACCACTTAGGGTTTACTTCACAGGTGAATTAAAACTTTGCTACATCTCTAGTGTACACTGCACTCAAGCACAATATTCAAGGGTGTTATCACTGGACCAGTTTATCTGAATATCCTTGTGACAGTGCAGTGCTGCTAGCACAGCACAAGTGCTGATGGCTAAATAGGGGTCCCTTTAACTCTTAGTTCAGGTGGAATTCTTTTCCACATCTTTGCCGCATCAAATTAAAATGCAGATTTTCAAGACCTTTTTTGTTGTTGTCATGAAATGAATTTTTAAGTCTCGGTGGGGACCTATTTTAACATATGAGAGTATTCCTATTATATATTTTAAGATCTAAGAGTTCTTGGTAAGAGGCATGGCATTAATTTAAACATGATGGGGAGAGCCATTGCATTTCTCTCCTCTTATTTAAGTACAGCAAGTTTTAGCCAGATGGCATTTGATATAAATAAGTGTCAAATTTACAAGATAACATAAAATGAGTTATTTTATTCTAGATCTTTTGTAATTTGGTGAGAACTTCTTTTTGAGCATACTTACAGGCAATGGCTTCTGTGTAAGTGAGGGATCACAGATGGACACAAACACAGAAATATAAGGTGCAACCCACTTTTGTCTTGAGGGATGTTTCTTTTTTCTCTTTTTTTTCAATAAAAGAAAATATCAAAATAAAGACTTGCAATACTTCTTGCTTATAACAGAAATTAACGTAAAGGTTAAGGTATAAATTAAATAACTGTTGCAAACAGCTGAGTCTCCACTTCAATAGTACAGCATTAGACTCACTCAGTCCTTCACCAGCACACGTCAGCAGACACTGACCCTATCTGCTTGTTTGAGGTACAGGTAGGCTTTATATACCTGCCCGCCATGGTCAGGTGACTAAAGCATCACTAAAAATATGAACTTTGCTATTTACTGTAGCTCTCCTTTTTAATTATACAAACTCAGACGGCTTACTAACAAAAATATAACCTCTGGAAATGCATTAAAAGGTATAAACAACTTAATTACAAGAACTTCAGAGAAGGTGAGAGTTGAAAACTTTCTACTCCACTTTACGTGACAGTTCAAACTGTATAAAGGATGACCATTAGGGGTCGCTGCTGCCTATAGGACGCCTGGACTGGCACTCATTCCAACCACTCAACAGTGAGACAGACATGCTTCACGTAAGTTGTTCAATTTATGAGGTTCCTGAAGTAATAGGAAACACTAAATGTTTTATGGCTTAATTTAATATATACAAAAAGAAAGCAGCCCTCATTACATTAAAGGGCTTTAAAGAATTCCATTGGTATATTTTGCCAATGGCTGAAAAAGTTAAGCCATCAGCTTCCCATTTCATTTTGGCCCTGTGCCCAAAGGCCAACATGAAAAGAAAACCTCAGGTTAAACAGGCAACCCTCCGACTTATTCCACCTGAGGGAGCAGAATGCTGAATAACTCCCCCTCCTCACACCAGTGCCACCTTAAGAAAATGAGCATCCTGGCTTTTCATTCAGTTTTATATGTTTCCTGCCAGTCTGTTCAACACTCCAAGGTGAGCATGGACGTGAGAGGGAAAGCTTTTTTAGATAGGTGTTAAGTCCCTCGTATTTCTTTGTTTACTTTTATGGCTGGCATAGTGACAGGGCCAGTCAGGAACACCTCAGGGACCAGACAGGAATAGGGCAGTTAGCAACAGTGTATCAGGAAGCTACTAAGTGTGCTTGATCCTGTATGGTTACAGTCAAATGCAAGTGTCACAAGCTGTTAACCAAAATAAGGGAGAAATGTTTTTTCAGGAAGAGGAGCTGCACAGCTGCCTACAGTCCTAAGCATGGCTCTGTGAGCGGCGGTTCCTCGTTTCTTTGTTCCTGCATCCATAAAGGGAATTTTTCTTTATTAATAATACAAGCCACTTGAATGAGGGGTGAGCCTCTAGCGGTGCTTAAAGCAGCCGCAAAATGCAACATGGCTCAGCCACTCTGGCAAACATTCAGTATGGGCTTGTTCCAGACTTCTTTCAACATTTGTTTCTTACTATATTTATGGGACAGAGAGAAACAGGGTAGCGAACAGAAAGAAAAAGGAGGTGCTGCTCCTGTCCCAACAGTCACTTTTCCTATATGTTGTATATGCAAACACATATACAGAGAAAAATAAATAAAATACAAATTAACATATCCACACAGTTAGCATGTCATTAAAGGGGAGTACTCATTATATCTATCTATCTATCTATCTATCTATCTATCTATCTATCTATCTATCTATCTATATTATCTATATCTATATGCAACAGGTGTGAACAATAAATGCATATCATAAATAATGTGTATTGGAGTTACTGTGTAAATAAAATAGTTTATATGCATACTAAGTATGTCATCACTTATTTATGTACACAGTTGTTATGTCATCAGACAATTTAGAATGTTCTGCCTCAGTAGCAGCACTAATCATATTCAAATGCAAATAACTTCATAACGAAAAATGGTAGAATGGTACTGTGAGCACAAAAGTTGTCCAGCACAAAAATATCTACAAAATGAGTGGTGTTTCATTTATAGATACCTTTTAGTGTTTGTAGAATTAGCAAAAAACAACAGAAAGTTAAGGGTTTTTTTGCACTTTTTTGACAAATAAATGCAAATAACTTTAAAATGAAAACTGATAGCATTGTACATTGAGCACAAAAGTTATTCAGCACAAAATTATCTGCACAATGAGAGGTGTTTCATATATAGATGCCTTTTAGATTTTTTATAATCAGCAAAAAATGGAAGAAAATTCAGTTTTTATTCACTTTTTCTGATGAACAAATCCCCCCAAAATATAAAAATAAAAGAATTGTGCATCAAACTTTTTCATTATGTACTGTTCATAATGTAAATTTGGAGCATCCATAGCAACTGCTTTGCAACAACTACGCTAAGCCGAACTACTCTGGCAAAACCACAAAAAGTCCATGTATGTTCACATGAAAAATTAAATAAACAATTTAAAACAAAACTCCTTACACAATCTTAAAGAATCCCTATTGCATAAATGAAATACGTAACAGGGACCTTGTGGAATACATGATTTATTTTCACTCAAGCTATTTGACCTTGGGCACAGCACTCATGGCTTACACCACTCGTAAGATTACCCAAGGTCAAACAGCTCTTGTGAAAATAAATCATGTATTGCACAGGTTCCTGTTATGTATCATATATATATATATATATATATATATATATATATATAGCTGGCTTTATGATTCCAAGAACCTTATTCTGGTTCCTTAAGGCAGAAAGCTTTCATGCATTCTTATTACAGTCTCATCTCAGACAACTTGAGACCTGGAGGTCACACTATACTTGACCTCACATAATTTGGACCCATAGAAATAAGAAACTCAGAAGGTAATAGAAGGAAGGGGTCGTCTGAAGGTGGTCTACCTTCTAGACAAGAAATAAAAGGGATAGTATATCAGAACAGATAGAAGGGTTACTATCTAAGAAGAAAGAAATATAGATATCCTATTCCAATGGCAGGGACATTCCCTGTCACAGCTACATTGTCAGTATTGACATTATTTGTTTACTTGCTTATGCAGCCATTACATTTTCTGAGAACTAGCAGTTCTTCATAAAGCCTCCACATGGTACTTCATTTTTTGTGTACTGCAGGCTGCTTGCAGTATATGCTGCTTGTATAGCAGGAAACTATCAAATGTAGCATATAAGTACACATATGACTTCACCATGCTTAACAACATGTGCAAATATTCTAATTTTGACAAATTTAACTTTGCATTTTCATGAAAACACCTTGCTTGAGTCATTTTTTTTTTACTTGTGTCATTTTTACATTTATAACTGAAATGAACTCTTGAACCAATGCTATATTCTGGTAAAATCCTCCCGAATTTTGCCTTGAACAGTTTCTGTTGAACCATTCACTGCTATTAGCACTGTATCATGGGTATGCATCTACATTTCCGGTTGTTTTATGATTTGTGATTTGCTAGTATCAAAAACTAATTTGTTTTCATACATGAAGCTACACCAAGTGGTCCAGTGCTTAAACACAGTACAACAACAGTTAAAATTCATAGCTAAGTTTAAGGCTTATACTTCCCTTTAATCTCAGCTTCATCTTCATGACAATTATTGGGCTCTCTGTGACCTAATAGATTTTAACATTATATAATAATACCCCCTCAAAAAATCAAGAAAAACTGCAGTAAATGTATGGCACCATATTGCCCTTCAAAATATTTTAGATGGAGATTTGTTTGTTCTTTTTTTCTATTTTTAGATTTAATTTTTTCTTTTAAATTTGTTGAACTTAGAACAGAGCCATAACCCACTGGCTGTGAAAGGTGTAGTCGACTGACTACATACAACATGGTCATACCTGGAGAACTTTGCACATGGGAGCAGCCAGATATTCATTCTGATGCCATGATGCCATCCCATTCACCGAGGGTGTGGTGACAGGTCTTATGTAACTGATGACAACTCTCTGTGAGTGACAAACAGGATCGTGTTAAGCTTGTTAGTGGTAAAAGTAGTAGACAGATGTCCCTTTTTGGACATGTGCATAGTTGAATGGATACTGAAGGCACAACACAAAGTTAGGCAAATTTAAATTCTCAAAGCCCTTAGAGTGATGCAAGGTGCCTCCATCAAGCATTTCTGATGCAGGTGGAACCTTGCATCAAAAGACGCACCTGCACCTGTTCTAAAAAGAAGCCGGCATCAAGTCAAAGGCTGCCTGCATCAAAGGGGCTTGCACCAGCCTTGGGCCACAAAATAGCTTGAGGCACAGCACTAGGGGGCTTGCGGCAGACACAGACTGCCATGTCCCTTAATTTGGTATTCACAAACTCCTCCCAGAGAACAAAGGTCTAAGTACCCTTAGACTAGCCAAAGGCTGGTCTAAGGGTACTTAGAAACACTCTCAGAGGGTTGTGAACCCTGTGCCAATTTGCAGTGACCCCGCCAGCCCTGATTTCTGAGTGTAAAATGAAAATTCCACCTGGTAGTCTAGTTCCCCCCCAATTCGATCCCAGATCGCCCTGTACAACAGTAAAATAATGTCCCCAGTAATCCAGTGCCCCCCCAAGCCCTGATCCCTGATGTCCCCCAAACCACTGAAAGCACAGTCCTGGAGGTCTAGCAGTCCCCCCCACCCCAGCAGGCAGTGGGCCACCACCATGCCTCCCCATCCATGAGCAAGCGACCAGCACAGTCCTCTGCACACCTCCATGGCTGGCCACTGACTGAGATATAAATGAGCATGTACTTTTACAGTATGCACTCATTGATAGGACAATTGGTGGCCAGCTGTGGAGGTGTGTGGAGGGTTGTGCTGGTTGCCAGCTCAGGGATGGTGGGAGCGAGATTGTGGGGCACTGTCTGCTGGGGTGGGGGTGGGGGGACACCTAGAACACCAGGACTGTCTCTACAATGGTTTAGGGGACATCAGGGCTGGGGAAGGGTGCTAGACTGCCAGAGACACTATTTTACTATTGTACTGGGTGGATTGTGATCGGGGCTGGTGGGTGGTGCTAGATTACCTGGGGGAATTTACCCTTTACACTTAGGGATTGGGGATGAGGGGGGAGACTAGATAATCAGGGGGAAATTTACATTTTTCACTCAAGGATCGGGGCTGAGGGGTGCCCTAGACTACCAGGGATAATTGTTTTTTTTACACTCAGGGATCAGGGATGGGGGGTCTATAGCCACCATGGACTGTTGTCCATGGTACTCTTGCCACACCACCGATCTGGAGCTTGTGGCACACAGTTATGATGTACTGTCTGTTTGGTGCAGGACCAAGGTTGCAGCAAGCCATGGGACTTTGATACTGGGACCCTGCCCAATAGAGAATCGGGTGCAGGGCAGCTGGTGCACTGGAAAACAGCTTGCAGCAACACAACTTTTGAGAATCAGGCCCTGAAATCTGGTGCAGAGCTCAGGGATTTGGCTTCATTGTGGACTAGGGCTCCACCTGGAGGGATGCAGGCCTATACAGGCACAATGGTCTGCATCTATCCAGGAGGGGAACCAGATCCTAGGTGCTAGGTTTAAATGCTTCTCTGGCAAGCATTTAAACTAGCCAAGGAGGGAAGCAATAAAAAGGAGAAGGGAAATCCTAGCTCCCCACCCAAAAAAAAATTCAGGGTAGTTAGTGAGGTAAACACCAAGACAGAGCATTCAATAGGGAGAAGGGCAGGGGTAAATGAAGAAAAACACAAAGGCAGTAAGGACAGGGATGGGGCAAAAAGAAGCTATAAAAAAATGGAGGGTAATGAGTAGCAATGCCCGTAGTCTAGGTAAAAAGCTCCCCGAAATGGTGGCCTTGATGGATGAGGGATGCCTGGATATCATGGCAGTCACAGAAACATGGTACACAAAGAACCATAACTGGGATGTCAACATACCAGGGTACACAAACTACAGGAGGGACAGGAAGGGAAGAAGAGGAGGAGGAGGAATAGCTCTCTATGTAAGGGAAGGTATCGAAGCAACAGAACAAAAGGGTAAACAAGGAGGAGAGGAGGCACTGTGGGTCACCCTGGAGACTGGAGATGGCACCACAATCTGCACAGGGGTTGTATACAGACTCCCCATCTCAGGGGGAGGAAATGGACAAGGAAATGATAGAAGGCATCCTTGGGATGGCAGAGAAAGGGGAGATATTTCTGATGAGGGACCTGTCTATGCTAGATGTTAACTGGAGCACCTTTTCTGCAGCCACATCCAAGAGCAAGGCCATTCTCGATGCCCTACAGGGGACATGCCTCAGACAGCTAGTTTTGGAACCCACTTGGGAGGGAGCAATCTTAGACCTGGTAGTCTCAAATGGGGACAGAGAGAGGACCTCCGATTGTGAAGTGGGTAGCCATCTGGGAACAAGCGACCATCAAACAGTGTGGTTCAAGATAAACTTAGCTGTAGAGTCAAGCCATACAAAAGTGAAGGTACTGGACTTCAGGAGGGCTGATTTTGTCAAAATGGGAGAGTGCCTCTGAAAAGCACTAGCAAACAGGCAAGAAGGTGGGGTAGAGCAACAACAGGTAAACATCAAAACCGCCATCACAAGCCGGCCCGCCGGCACAGCAGAAGGGCTGCCGCTAGTGGCACCAGTGGCCCAGGTTCAGGAACGGACTCGGGAGGCTGGAGGGCAGCCTGGGGGAAGGTAGGATTGAGTGCCTAGAGGCTGCTCTCCTCCTCCTCTGGGAAGGGGTGGGTTGCAGATCCCGCTGCTTTTCCGCCACCTAGGTGACCACAGGTGGAGGTGCAGTGAGACAGCATGAGAGGACGTCGGTCGGGAGCTGGATCGCTGGCACGTCACCACGTGCCCCACCCCTAGGCTTCTCTAGCGTGCTGACATCCTGAGGGCTGGGACCAGAAAATGTGGAAAAACCCCGCATCAGGCACCTGAACACAGGACCTGGCCATCCCGAGAAATCCATAACCAGGCTTCATAGAAGAAGTCGATGAGGCCTCCCAACACATACTTAAGGACTGGAAGAGACTACTGGGAGTCTCTCTCTCCTCACTGCCCAGAGGATAAACTGAGGCAGGATGAGGGCAGGCTCATTGGCACCCAGAGGGAGGTACCTGGGGCAGACCTACAGGAGCACACACGGCATAAGGCTCCCCAAAGATAGAAGCCTGAGGTGCTGAGTAAGGGGGGGGTACCCACCATCACCACAGAGGAAACAAGCCTTTGTGTGAAACAAATCAAAATGAAAGAAAAAACACTATGTTTCTCAAAAGAAGTGGAGGGGAAGGTAAGGGAGAAAAAGATACCATTCAGGAAGTATAAGGAAGCACAGAAGGGACAGGACAGAGAACTGTACCAGTTAAAGCAGAAGGAAGTGGGAAAGGCAGTCAGAATAGCAAAGGCCCAAACTGAGGAAAAGATAACCAACTCATTTAAGAAGGGGGATAAAACCTTTTATAGGTACATTAGGGAACAAAAAAAGACAAAGGCAGGGATACTGAGGCTGAATAAAGAGGAAGGTGGTTGGGCAGAGAGCTACACTGAAAAAGCAGGGATACTGAACGAATCCTTCTGCTCAATATTCACAATGGAAAAGCAGGGGTAGATACCTAATCCAGTCAATAGAAGCACTCTGGATAGAGAGATTGATATTAGTCCTTTCACAGAAGAAATGGTTCTGAAAGAACTCTTAAAACTGAAAGTGGATAAAGCAACGGGGCCTGATGGGATTCACCACAGAATTCTAAAAGAATGAAGGGAAGAACTAGTAACACCACTGACTACCCTTTTTAATAAATCATGGGAGGATGGTGTGGTACCTTAGGACTGGAGGAGGGCGGATGCGATTCCCCTTCACAAAAGTGGGAGCAAGACAGAGGCAGGAAACTACAGACCTGTCAGTTTGACCTCAGTGGTAGGGAAAATGATGGAATCACTTCTGAAGGGAAGAATTGTTGAGTACCTAGAGGCCAGTGAGGCACAGGACCCAAGGCAGCATGGATTCACAGCAGGAAGGTCATGTCAGAGAAATCTAATTGATTTCTTTGACTGGGTGACCAAAGTAGTAGACCAGGGAGGGGCTGTGGACATGGCCTACCTAGACTTTAGCAAGGTATTTGACACAGTCCCACACAAAAGATTAATAAACTAATTAGCCAGCCTGGGAGTGGGTCCCAGGGTGGTAGCCTGGGTAAAACACTAGCTGGCCAACAGGACACAGCGAGTAATTGTAAATGGAGTCCACAGCAAAGAAAGGGGGGGTTACTAGTGGGGTACCGCAGGGTTCAGTACTGGGGCTGGTCCTTTTTAATGTCTTTATAAGTGAAATTGCAGAGGGCCTGGAAGGGAAAGTATGTCTCTTTGCAGATGACACAAAGATCTGCAACAGGGTTGATATGCAAAGTGGGGTGGAAAGGATGAAAAGGGACTTGGCAAGGTTGGAGGAATGATCACATGTATGGCAGCTTAGATTCAACACAAAGAAGTGCAAAGTAATGCACCTGGGAAACAAAAACCCACAGAAAAAGTACACAATGGGAGTGAGATACTGACAACAACAAAAATGGAAAGGGACCTGGGGGTAGTCATATCAGATGTCCTAAAGGTGGGACAGCAATGTGAGAAGGCAGTAAGGAGGGCTGGGGGGGGATACTGGGATGCATAGGGAGAGGCATCACCAGTAGAAAACAAGAAGTTGTTGGCCTTCTGTACAGACAGTTGGTAAGAACACATCTGGAGTACTGTGAGCAGTTCTGGAGACCTGATCTCCACAAAGACATAGACAGGATGGAGGCTGTCCAGAGGTGGGCAACCAAAATGGTGCAGGGTCTGGTCCAGAATACATATGAAGAAAGACTAAAGGAGCTTAAGATGAATAGCCTTGAGGAAAGGAGGGAGAGGAGCGACATGATAGAAACTTTCGAATACCTAAAGGGAATCAACAAAGTCCAAGAGGGTAGCATCTTTCAGAAAAAGAGATGTGCAATAACCAGGGTGCACAATTTGAAGATAGAGGGGGGACAGCTCAGAGGTAATGTGAGGAAGTATTTCTTTGCAGAGAGGGTTGTAGATGCATGGAACGCCTTCCTGAGGAAGTTGCAGAGTCAAGAACAGTGTGGGAATTCAAGAATGCATGGGACAGACATAAGACAATTCTAGTGGGGGGTAGGAGGAAGTAGGGTGTTGGTAAACTAGGATCTGCATCTTATCCATTAGGTAGGGAAATGGGCAGACTAGGTGGGCCAAGCGGTCCTTATCTGCCATCAAATTCTATCTTTCTATGTTGAGTTTCAAAAAGGCTAAGAATTCAAGAGTCTTTAAAGTAAGACTTGAGTAATGTGGTTCGTCTATGTCCCATGTTGACTGAAACATCTTTCAAATGTGACTGATGTAAGAGGGCACCAAAGAAATTGCAATGCTACTTCAGCCTGTAAAGGCCAAATGACTTGCTTGTCATGCCAGAATTGGGTTGGTTATTATTTCTGCTAGAAGGTGGCTCTGCTAGAAAAACCTGCATCATGTACTCTGGTAACAGTTCCAGGTCTTCCTCCAAAATATCAGAACAGCATCAGCATTCAGTATCCAAAACCTCCACATGACCTTTTTTTGTCTCATGATCATCACCATCCATGTTTTTTATGTCATCACTCTCATGACTGGCAGATGAGACAAGATAAAAAGAGGAGTAGTATAACCAGGAGGTTGTGTATGCACATTCATGGTGTTTTTTTAGTTGCTTTTACTGCCCCATTATAAGTAAAGAACAGATCTGTTTGACATATTACATGCATCCATGGGGCACGACCACATCCTTATATTTGAAATCCAATAGAGTTACCATGCCAAACTGCATACAGAATCTGAACTAATGATGTCAAATCTGTCTGCAAGTTATGTTAGAAACATCTCTGCCACATCTTTAATGAAGCAATAAGGCACAACATAGTGTGTGTTATTGAAGTGAAGTAACAAAGTGCACACGGGTACTTGCAATGCAAAAGCACAGCTGCCAGCTGAAAGTTTGAACAATTCAGCACTCATGTAATAGTGTTCAAATAGCTTAGTGCAGTTTTATTTTGGCAAGATGCCTAGACAGCACCCTATAGCCCCAGCGCTTCAACCTTTCTCCAAGTCTTCCTCAGGGGGCAGGAACCTGGAGAAGGATTGAAGCGCTGGGTAATATAGGGTGCTGTCTAGGTCTGATAGTGAATCCCTTGTGCCATGGCGGGCACCATGGCAGCACTCCTCCATGGATGTCCGCACAGCCAGCAGCCATGGAAGAGTGATGTGGGATGTGCTGCTGGCCGTGCGATGCCCCCATACAGACTGGGGGAACATGGGTCAGGGGGAGGTGGCACGAGGGTGTGTTGGATGTGAGGGAAGGAGTCCTGCTACGCTGCCCACTACACCATCGGGACAGTGATACAGGGTGGGATTTTCAGGGGGTGTGGGGGGGCTGCAGTCCAGGGGCCAGTGCCCCCATGCATGTGAGTGTGTGGAGGAGACATGCACGGGGTAGGTGGGCTGCACGGTTAGGTGTGGAGGTGGGTTCCTCTGGGCAGACTGACTCAGTGGACATCTGGGTCCTGTCGCCAACGGATGGTGGTGAAGGCATCAAGCATGTAGTGGGCTTACAGCAGTGTTTCTCTTGCATACTGGCTGCCCCCCTACATGCCCCTGTGTGCAGCTCTACAAGGCTATGTGCATGCCGCATAGTGCTGGGACATCCCCCCCCTACCCCTAGTGCATTGCGATCTGTGCGGGTGGGAGATTGAGTGCATAGGGGCTGCGTGCCCCGTTTTGATCATGCCACAGAAGGGGTGCACTGGGTGCAAAGTGTCTCCGTGCATCACATACGTGGCACAGAGGTGCTCTGCACCTTCAAGTATAGGCCCCAGGGTTAGGCCAGATCAAATTATAAAGTTCTTTTGTTGTATTTATTGTACCCTGAATGAAAATCAGGTCTATTTCTCTCATAACATTCTGCTAAAGTAGGCAAGTTTCCTGTTCTTGATAAACAAGCAGTGTCTCATATCTCCCATCCTGAGTCTGTCTCTTGCCCTCCATTTTATTTCAAGGCAGTGTTCATCATGTAGATGCAAAGACTTCTCTCTGATCTCTCCCCACATTCTAGTGCTGGTCACGACAATCTGGAGACCAAACTCCTTTGCCTTAGTACCCACTTCATTGCCTTACCCATCTACCACATTTTAACTTGCTGTTCACCTCAAGACATATCCCTGACCTCTGGAAAGTAGCTAGAGTGGTCCCAGTTTTTAAACAAGGTGATCCTAAAAGCCTTGAAAATTATCAGCCAATAGCCATCTTATCAGCTGTTAGCAAACCTCTTGAAAAGTTGTTGCCTCACAGCTTACTGAATACATCCAGACTCACACATTGTTTTCACCAGCACAGCACAGGTTCTGCAAAGGTCAGAGCGCTTCCTCCACCCTAGCTAAAGTTACCTCAGAGATCAGGGTTGCTACGGACCAGGGTAGACTCACTAGTGCTATCTTTGTTGATCTTTCTAAGGCCTTCGACCTGGTTGACCTCACACTCCCATGTTCGCAACTCCAGTCTCTTGACCTGTCTGCCCCTGTTCTTGGGTGATTTTCAAACTACCTCCAAGGAAGACAGCAACTCACAAAATTCAACAAGGCTCTCTCAGAGCTAACTCCAGTTTAATCTGGAGTCCCCAAGGGGTAAGTTCTAGGGTCTATCCTTTTCTCCACATCTGTATATAATCTTCCCACTGTGTCGTCTCACAGCAGTGCCACATTATACACAGATGACCTGGTGATCCTTACTCACTCCCGTGACATTAATGTCATTAACCATCAACTTAATGTTTACTTTAGCAATATCCAATCCTGGTTTAGGGCAAACAGACTTGCCAGCAATCTCAAAAAAAAAAAAACAAGACCATGCTTTTTGGATCCCTGGCAAAACAAAGTGTTCTCTGCACCCCTGAGTATTACAGGCACTGATGGATCCTCCGTGAAGATTGTTGACTCCATCAAATATCTGGGAACTACCCTTGACCCTGAGCTTGACCTTGCCCAGCATATCCAGAATGTATGTAGGACAGTAAATAATAAGTTGGGCCTGGCATACAGAGCAAAAAACAAGCTCACACTTGCTGCTTACCTTGCCCTGGTGAGAGGTGTGTTCCTCCCCATGTTCTTTTATGGTCTTATCTCATTTGCACAAGCCACTAAATCTCACCTTACTAAAAGGACATGATTTATAATAACATATGCCACTTCACACTTGCAGCCCTGTCTCACCCACCACTGTGACCTCCATAACAAACTAACTTGTCTCTTCCCAGGCAACCATCGTAACTTTGTCTTAGGGTGTTTCACTGACAGTGTCAACAGAACTGCCACCCAACCTGTCCTGGCAGAGCTCCTTGAACCTGCTCATTCCTCATATTCCCTAAGGTCACAGGGCTCTGCAGTACTTCAGGTTCCATCTACCTGCATGCAAATGGGAAACAGAGCATTTGCTATATGTGCACCCAGACTATGGAACTCTCTTCCTGCTCATTTTCATACTTCCCCTTCCCACACCTGTTTCCAAAACCCCCTTTGGGATCACTTGCTGCTCTCTTCAGCATGCAATTGCACTTAAGACACCAGTTGGCCTTTCCATAAGTTTTAAACTTGATTGTTGGCTTCCCATGATGGACACCTCCAGGACTTGCACTGGATGCCCACTAAACCCATACCTGTTCATACTGTTTCTTGGGTTATGTATTTTGTAGTTTTAAATTTGTCTCCCTGTAATCATCTTGAAATGTCTATATATCATTTACCTGAAAATCTGTACATCCTAATACTGTTGGTTGTATATCCTTTACCTGAAACTCATCCTGTTTGTAATTGCATCCATATTTTTCTCGTAATCTACCAAGTCACACTTGAAAATAGGCATCTGTTTTTATCTAGTGTGCTTTCCTGGTTAACAAAAGCTAAATAAATAAATAAAATTTCAAAAGAGCTGGACAATATTTCAAAGAATTATTACTAATACTACACAACCTCCATTGCAAAATATCCACATCTTTACAATTGCCTTTTGTGAGGCCAGAGTGCCATACTGAACAACTGTATTCTAATACATCTTCCAAAGGTCACTGTTAGCTAGATCAGATCTTTTAAGCACACATACAAATATATTTGGTTGTTTTCATTTGCATCATATGGTCAACATGGGAATAACATTTTAAATTCCCTGTGAAGTGATGTTAGTCCACCATAATACACACCCTGAAGTGCCTTATTGGAGTTATTCCAATTATTAAATGGCTTGAATTAATCCATAAAAAAACTGTAGAAAAAATACATATCAGAATATATTTTTAACACATTCCCAAATGCTTATTATGAAAAGTTAACTGAATGTTGTCACAGGCAAGGGCTACTACACTACTGCCCATGTCATTCCTCTGTGAAGGCAATAGCTTTTTATAGAACCAAAGTGTAGATTGAGACCCCCTGAGTAAATGGTTAGACTACTCTAAAAGCAGATAGTATATCCTCCTCTAGTAGTGTCAGTCAATGACACATATTCTGACATAGTAGCCCAAGAGGTTAGCATAGTTATTGACATGTAAGTGCCCTCAGTGAATGTAGTAGGGGATCTAGGCATTTAAGTTTCCCAGTGCGATCAAAGTGTTATCAGCAGTTGGCAGTGGTGGACCTCCCCCAGTGGGTTTTCACAATGAGCAAAACCAAGAACCAGAACATTGGGTTGTTGTGATTAGTCCCGATTATTTATAAATAATAGAATAAATGTGTTAACATGCATAAAAGGGTCCAAATACTGTGGTATTTAACACATAGGGCCAAAGGGAATACTTTTATCCATTTTTTGTACAGAACTGGGCAGAATCTGGAAATTCAGAATGTATGAACATTTTTCAAAATGTCACAAATTTTATAGAATTTTCTGAAATTATGACTCTGGTGAAATCCAAATCTTCTAAATGTGTTTGGCAAATTTTGGCCCCCATTCCATGATTTTTCCTGGCTGAATTGTGGAATAATATACATGAACTGCGGAATGACCATTCCGAGGAATTGCATTCTGCAGTTTAATACATTAATCCACAATTCATTTATCAGTTCTGCAGAATCTCTTTCTGCAGAATCAAATATTAATCTGCAATTCACATATTTTTTATTCATAATTCAGTGACTCACTGAACTGCAGAATGAATGTATGAACTGAGGATTAATATATTAAAGTAAGGAAAGATATTCCACAAAACTAATCACTGATAGTGATCAGTTCTGCAGAATACCTTTGCATAGTAATACACATTAATCTGCAATTCATATATTAATTCCACCATTGTAAATTGAAATTCATGCAAAAGTTACCAAAGTACATTTCAACATTTTGTGGTAGCAAAATTCTGACATTCTCATTAATTCTGGCAGTGAAAGTTCACTTTTGCTCAACACTAATCTTGTATGAGAAAGAACATTAAACTGCCTTTGTGGGAGGCAAACAAGCCAGGCAGCACCACCGCCTGAAAGAAGGGAGGAGGAGGAGAACTGGATACATGATGTAACTCACATCATATAGTAGCTCCTTTATAGCCTTCCTTGGTGGCACACATTCTTGGACTCTTGTGAGTTCTGAGAGAGAGAGAGAGAGAAATCTTTAAATTAAAGTACTGTAAAGTGTGCAGTACTCAGAGTAGTTTCAAAGTCTTCTTTTTTTGGAATTCTTGGGACAAAACACTCTAATGACAGAGTACTGAAACAGAGTGAGAAAGGTAGAGAGGTAGAGAGAGAGAGAGAGAGAGAGATTCAAGTACTTACCAATAACAAGAAGCTAAGACATTTTGTAGTAAGGCTGGTTATTCATTTGCTGGCTGGGCCAGAGGAGACAAGGCCAAAAACAGGTTATGAAAGAATAATAAAGTGAGCAGCAGTAAGAGCTCAGACCCCCTTTACCCATGTGATGCAATTGCTTTTTCATATCTCGTGTACTATGGTACTCTATGTGGTCTGTCAGGTGGCACTGTTTTTTCTACTTCTACTCAGCAACGTCTTTTAAACAGGAAATGAAAGATATCTTACTGACCAACACCCAGTCACATCAATCAAGTGCAGTCAATAATAATTATTTACAGTGTGCTGTGTACCTGACATCACATGTAATACATCCTTCTTAGTTCCAGCAAACAATTGCTGCCAAGTACTATAACTATATATAATAAAATTCTTTGCAAAAAACTTTGTTAATGCACCAGCTAGGGTTTCTTAATGCCACAAAAGTAGGAAAATGTGGCATTAAGGTTTCCATTTCTAACTCTCAACACACACACAGCAACAAAGGGAAAAAAGATTAATGTTTTGGGTCACTGGAATCTTGAATAATCAGTGGTGGGGTCTTACTTGGGGTTGTAACCCCATTTCGCTAAGCAAGAAATTTTACACATGATCTCCCTTCTTCATGCAGGCCCCTCAGGGCCCTGCATGAAGAATGCTGCAACAAATTGTGTTGGCAACATGTGGCGAGACATACTTCCCTACATTTGAAAAGTGTACCACTATGAGGCACTGTCTTGGAAGTGTACCTTGTGCTTCAGAGTTAAGACTACAGGCTGGGGTGAGGGGTGAGCATTAGAGTTGACAACTCCAAGGAAGTCCTAACCACTGATTCGCCAAGACTCTGGAGACCCAAAAACCCTAATATTTTTTCCTTTTGCTGCTTGGGGGTGAGGGGGTTGGAAGTTAGGCTTGGAAACACTAACACCACATTTCCCTAATTTTGTGGCATCAGGTTACCCTAACGGGTGCACTAACAGTGTTTTTTTGCAAAGAATGTACTTTCTTTTTGAGATAGTGGAATCATATCCTCATTCACGCAGGTCTCAAAGGGACCTGCTTGAACAGGTGCAGATGTGCATTGCCCATTGACCTGTGTGCAATGGGAAGAGTCTATCTACCTAAAGAAGTGCAGGGCTTGGCACATTCAGTCTTTATACATTCACTCTTCAAACTTTCACTCTTCACACATTCAGTACAAATTCATTCTTTACACTTTCACTCTTCACACATTCAGTACACATTCACTCTTCACAGAGTTACTCTTTACACATTCGCTCTTTTATTTTTAATTTTGACCCCAAATTTTCAAGATGGTCATTTTATGACTGTTCTTATAAACATGACATGTATAATTTATAGCATATTGGCTGAAATGTCATTTAGCACCACAAGTGCAAAAACATGTCTTGTCAGGGATTTAAGAAATGAGACCTGTCACATTTATGAGGTGGTGTGCAAAAATGGCTATATTGAACGTTTGGAGTCAAAATATTGAAAATGAGAGAATTTATGAGTGAATGTTGAAATACTGAAACATTCAGTCATAACCTAGGCATTTTACCATATTTGTAGACCAAATTTCCAGCATAATATTCTTATTACCCCACCTCATTAACCTGGTAGGTGAAAGTTTTCAAATCCCTGCCAAAACATCATTCCATGCTTCCAAAGCATCAATCCATGCCACAGATGTGAAAATGCATTTTGGCCAGGATTTGAAAAATGACAACTGTCACATTCATGAGGTGGTGTGAAAAAATGGTTATGTTGAAAATTTGGGGTCAAAATATTTATAAGTACCAAAGTTACTAGCGAGCATAGAAAGATTTCAATGCATGTGCATAACTTTGCCATTTTTTACATATTTTGACCACCAATTTTCAACATAGCCTTCTTATGACCACACCTCATGAACAAGGGAGGTGAAAATTTTCAATTCCAGCCTGAATGGTGATTTCATCAAGTGACCGCAAATTCACCTTTTGGTCCTGATTTGCATAATTCAGCTGCCATTGGTCATGAGGTGGGGTTCAAAAAAGACTGTATTGAACATTTGTGGTTAAAATATGTAAAAATGACAAAAGTGTGTGGGTCTGTTCATGAACAGGGGTTACCAAAATGTGACACGAGGGTCAACTTTTCAAATTACTTCTAGATTAAGTTTGTGATGCATTTCAAGATACTATGACCAAAGTATGAAAAAAGAAACATATTAGGAGATAACAATCTCACCGGTTCCTGAGATAAAAGAACTGTAATGTGGTGAGTTTGACAAGTGGCGCCACACACCATGGTGAATGTAACTTGTGACAAGACATTTGTTTTAGTAGTAAAAACGTTACTAACATATGTAATGAGTTATATTAAAACATGAGAAACCAATATTTACAAGAAGTACATTACCTTAATCATAAATTTGAGGTTTTGTACCACATACCATGGCAAATGTAACAAGTGACACCATACTTATGTTTCACTTACTAAAACTGTAATAAACATCCCTAACAACTAACATACTACTACTACTGGCATACTGCTATAAAACATGAAAAAAATTCAGCAGTTACATTACTCACAAGTGTGATGCTTAACACCACATACTATGGTGAATATAACAAGTGACACCACACATTTGTCTCAGTTTTAAAAAGTTTACTGGAGATGCCTAATGGCTAACCTGCTACTACTAATAACTGGCATAGTGCTACACAACCTGGAGAAATTTGACAATAATAACAGTACTGACAGGTGTGATGTTTGACACCACATACCTTGCTGAATGTAATGGGTTACACCACACATTTACTTCAGTTACAAAAAAAACTACTGAACATGCCTGATGGCTAACATAGTGCTGCTACTAACTTACTTACTCCTACAAAACCTGGAGAAATTTGAAAATAATGACATCACTGGCAGGTGTGATGTTTCACATAGCATATCATGGTGAATGTAATGAGTGACACCACAAAAAAAATATATTTTGACCTCCCCCACCCCATACACACAGTATCCTTTTTACAACAGATGCCCAGCACTCTCCCGAGACATGCAGTTAAGTCACTGGAGATTGCACCTTGAAAATATGCCACACAATCAATGAATGATGGCACCTGAAGCCTATCTGTGGTGAGTGTAACTGCAGATCTTGTTGTTGCATGCAGTGCTTGTCTTCATGGAATGTAGCCCTACAAAATGGAGGAGCCACATGCAAACAATGGGTTTTAAACCACAACTCAACTTCTCCCTCTATGACTGCTGCTTAATTCTGACTGTGACAGGTAAACATTGGGCCTGATGTGACTCCAAGTAGAGTAAGGGTCAATGGTTACTCTCCCTTCTGTGGGAGAGCAAGGTTAGGCAGTAACACAGCTAATTATCATAATGAAGCAAACTGGGAGAGCAGCCAAAAAAACACATTTAAAGTGCTAATAGCACAATTACAGATTTGGGGGCCATGCATGTGAATGTAATGTGCTGTGACACCAATTGTTACATTCATCACACTAAATACAAGACTGCACAAACTAAAAATGGAACATTACAATGTGTTAAAGAGTAGAGATAATGAAAAACACAACTCCAGATTAGTTAGTAGAATTATTTTATTAAGGGAAAACAGTAAATAAAACTTGCAAAAACTATTAGTAAAACTTGTGTTTTTTCATGTCACACATTTCCAGGTGAAAAAAGCTGAAAAATGGAGACAGACACCCCATTATAAAAATATGAAGTCCCTAGAATTCTACAAATATGTTATTTATCTGCAGATATAGTAAGCTTTCAGATTTAGTCAAAAACATATGACTGACAGTTTTTGATCTTTAAAAATGTGCTATGCACTATATGGAGGGCATTGGTACTCCATTTTCATGAACAGACCCATGTATCAAAGTTTAAAACCCCATTAAAATACATTGAACCCCACTTACCTTATTTTCTCATATTGCAGCTGGTGCTTCCAGAAGTAAGACATGTCTTCAATGGGAGAGTGGATCTTCACCCTGGGACATGTTCAGGTGAGTGAGGCTGTGTGGGAGTGTGAGGGGGTGTGAGGTGGTGGGTGCCAAGTGGGAGGTCGGGTTAGGGGATTAGATTACTGTGGGACTGTTTTCTTTGTTTATAGAGTATAAAAAAAGACACTGATGGACAGCTTTCTTTATTGCAGCATATTCCAACACTTGTGAATGGGCACCCCATTGCCAGGCTACACTTCAGACTCTGGGTGCAGGTGACCTTGAGGGGAGGGGGTCCCAAGAAGTGGTACTGGGGGTGGGCACCATGGTACATTTATTATTCTTGAAAAATTGGTAATAGTGTGCGAGCGGCCGGGGGGGTCACAGAAACATAGAAACATAGAATTTGATGGCAGATAAGGACCACTTGGCCCACCTAGTATGCCCATTTCCCTACCTGATGGATAAGCTACAGATTCTAGTTAATCAACAGCTTACTTCCTTCTACCCCCCACTAGAATTGTCTTATGCTCGTCCCATGCATTTTTGAATTCTCCCACTGTTCCTGACTCCACAACCTCCTCAGGAAGTGATATGAAAGGTGGGCATCTCAGTCCACTTATGTTTTAAAATAATTGGGAATGGCTGGCTGACAAAGTGGAAGGGAGGGGGTAGAAAAAAGTGATACCTGGGGTGAGCACCTGGTTCACTAAATGAATGAATAACATAGATAGACAGACAGTCAGACTGAAAGACTGACTGAAAGTTTAAAAGATTGACTGACTGAAAGACTGAGTGAAAGACTGGCTGACTGACTGACTGACTGAAAGAAAGACTGACTGACTGACTGAAAGACTGACTGAAAGTCTGAAAGGCTGACTAAGCGACTGACTGAATGACTGACTGAAAGACTGACTGATTGACTGAAAGACTGACTGACTGACTAAAAGACTGAAGGACTGACTGACTGGAAGACTAAAGGATTGACTGACTGATTGACTGGCTGACTAAAAGACTGACTGACTGACTGAAAGACTGACTTACCCTACTGAAAGACTGACTGATTGACTGACTGACTGACTGACTGAAAGATTGACTGAAAGACTTACTGGCTGACTGAAAGACTAACTGAAAGACTGGCTTACTAAAAGACTGACTGACTGACCTTATTGAAAGACTGACTGAAAGACTGACTGAGTGAAAGACTAAAAGACTGACTGAAAAACTGACAGACTGACTGACTGAAAGACTGACTGGCTGACTAACTGAAAGACTGACTGACTTACTGACAGACTGAAAGACTGACTGACTGAAAGACTGACTCAAAGACTAACTGACAGACTGTAAGACTGACTGAAACACTGATTGATTGACTGACTGAAATACTGACTGACTGACTGAAAGAAAGACACAGAGACAGACAGACTGAAGAGGGGATTGGTGTCTCACTCCTGTAACTGCAACCTGCAGCATGAGTTCCAGCTGTGGCTGCAGAACTCAAGTAAGCCCTGCATTTCTCATGCAGAGAATGTAGGTGAATGGTATCTCTCATTAAGCTGGGCATCCTGCATTCTGCGGTGTCCCAAAAAGGTATTTTTGGCAAGATTTCTAAAAAAACAAACAGCAGAATCTAGCTGAATGGGTACTATTTAGCTAGGTTCAGGTTTTTTTTTATTTTAAACAGATTATTTTTCTGCATTTTCAAGATTTGTGAGTTTAAAATGAAAAAAAAAATATATTGTGGCCATCACAATAAGTATTTTTGCCAGCAAGAGAGGTAGATCATGGAAATAAGCAGTCACAATTTTTTTTTACAGTTTGATAGGAAAATCATGAAAATAAACAATCGCGATCATTTTTTTTTACCATTCACATCAGGACATTAACTCTAAAATCGTTATAACTCTAGAACCATGCAATATTTTTTAATGAAACCTTCCAAAGGCATGTTGTTGGCATGGGCCCCTTTAACGATTAAAAAAATCATGAAAAAATTCCACACTGTTTAGGCTGTAGGTGACAGCAAAAAATACCTAGTGTCAAATGTGTTTTTTTTTCTGGTTTTGACACTCCATTCCTTGAAAACTGAACAAGACGCCATCATGAAACTTTTCACATTTTGCGACTCCGGCAGCCTGACCACGCATGCCAAATTCTTGCCAAATGCCAAAATCTTTCAGAAATGAAAAAAGAGATTCATATATTGCTCAGAGAGTGGTCAATTAAGGGAATAAGTTGCTCCATTACATTGCTGAAGCTTCTATTTCAAATTACTTTAACAAGCATTTGACTACTCTTATGGAAACCTGGGAACACAAATGGCCCACCACTGTTTAGTGGGGGAGTAGACTCGAAGTCCCTCTGGTGCACTTCTACTCCTGATTTACCAAACTACCAAAGTACCAAATGTTGGGCCATTTCATCAACTGACGCAAAAGTTACTAAGGTGCAAACATTGAGATTTAACAATAAACAGCCTATTCAACCCTAACTATAAGGGCACTACTGCACCCCTATTATATACTCTCAGCCCAGCCAGTCTCAATAATTGAGATATAATATTATATCATTCTACAAGCAATAGATAAAACAATGCTAACATTTGTCTCTGAAAAGTAATCACAGCCAAAAACTGAGGGATGTGTACAGATTATCCAGACAGAAGCAGGTAGCCAAGTTATGTATTGTGACAAAAATGGTAACTATTTAGTATTTGCACTAAACTACATGTGGTAAAATAATAGTTCATGCAGCTGGTGACAAGTAGTAGTATTAAGCAGTACCGTACCATCCAGCTCAGATTTAGTAAGAGCAATGTTTGGGACATGAAATGAAGTTGTTGTTGGCTACAAATCTGGACTGTCTGGATCTACTGATGATATATATTTTTCATTTGTCTGTGTTCACTGTGTTACTTCAGGTAATGCTGGAAGAAGAAAAAGAAGAAGAAGAGAAAGAAAAAGAAGGAAAAAGATAAGAGGAAGAAGACAAAGAAAAAGAAGAAGAAGAAGGAGGAAGAAGAGGAGAAGATGATGATTGTGCAGTGGTTGACAAGGAAAAAGGGAGTATATATGCTGGACCATCTGAAGAGTGGTTGCCAGATATTGTGCTGCTCTGTTGTGAAGAAAAATGTTTTGTTCTTGGACTCTGATTGAAGTCTGGATACACTGATGTAATTTTGTTTTGTCTTCTTTTCTGTGCTCATTATGTTCATTCAAGTAATCATGGCCTGACCTGACTTGCTGCCACTATCATATCATGCCTCTTGTATTAAGGATACCCTATTCACAAAATATGTTTACTACAGGCACAATGGGAGTAACAGTTTCATGGAGAAGGCCTCTGAGTCAGTATGTTGCATATTTACTCAGGTATCATATTTTAAATTAAAGTGAGGAATGCTGACTTTCAGAAATATCAAATGCTAAGCTTTTTTTCCTGGTAACAAACAGGATCTTGTGTCTGTAAGAACATTACCAGCTGAACTGAACAATTGTTCTGAATAAACACTAGTAGGCGGGCACTTCATGTACTTCATAACACTTTTTACTAAATCAGGGCACATAATATGGTTGGATTTTAAGTATTTGAATGGATCTGCATTCCAATCAATATTGGGTTCTGCAAGGTACACCTCAACAATGGTCTGAGCTGAGGCTGTGTTAGAAGAAGTGGATGAAGAAATTACAATGCCATCTTGCAAAGTGACACCAGAGACCTGAAGATGGACTCTGCAAACATGGGACACAATTATTTTTTGATGGTGGTGAAGAAAACCATGATGCAGTGATCAAAGAAGAAGTAGAAGAAGAGGAAAAAAGTACTGGAACACCAGAGGAAGGTGGCAGCTTGATGTTGTGCTGCACTGAGAAGAAGATTGTTCTGAATCTTATTTTGTTTTCCATTCCATGATGGCATATAATTGATCAATTATTTCTTGTATATCTCAAAAGAAGTGTCATTGCCATTCAGCAGTTGTTTTGTTTTGTATCGTTGATCCAGGATTGCTACTTTAATATAGTGATCAGAGTGAAGTATTTTACATTGTTTTTTATCTTTTCAACTTTTTTGACTGTGCATTTGATAAGATTTTTTTGTATTCTGATGGGCAATCTGCCTGTGTCAACAGTGGCAGTATGTGGAATGGAATTGTCTGCATTCTCTAAATTGTCCCTAGTCAGATTCAAGCAGTATTTTAAAAAGGTTTTTTAGGGTATCACCTAGCTAAGAGTTGCTGTGCTTGCACTCACCACTCTGGTAATTTCCTCAAATGGCTAGAGAACTAAAATTACAAACTCCACCTTGTTCCGCTGTGGTGGAGTGACATAAATGTCAGCATCATAAATGTTATTTTCCAACGTGTACTGACAGATTTATTTTCTTCTAGAAGCCTTTGGAACATAAGACAGGTCATATTCCACCTAGTAGAAGTGTATTGGATCAGTCTGTGCAAAGGTAATTTGTGTTCATCCGGTATTTCTTCAAATAAGTGGCAGGGTCTGCTTGAGCGATTGAGATGAGTGCATATGCTTTTAGCAATTGTAACAGTGTTGCACATAATACACATGTCCTTTGTCATCAAGAAAACTATGAACTATTAAGTTCAAGCAATACGCAAAGAAGTGGATGTGAACAAAGCCCCCTCTTCCAAGGCCTTTCTTATATTTGACCCATTATCTGCAGCTATAAACCCAACTGACAGTCCCTGTGATATGAAGCATTGTTGTGTTGGTTGTTTGAGCTTATTGTGAGTTGAGCTCATTATGAGTTGTGTTCAGATGGAAAATAAAACATTCTTAGAACAGAAAACTGTGTTTCACTCCCCCCATAAGAATTATCAGCAAAAGATGGCCATTGTGCAGTGATATACATGAATGGTTCAGGTCCACATCTTGTCCAGATAACTGTTGTGAGATGCACCACCCACTCAACATCATTGGCCAAAATTTGTCTGAAGTTTTTTACATATGGTATTGGGCAGAGTTGGAATCTCTATCGGGTATAAATATTTCCTTAATGGCATATTATATTGAGGTTCAAGGTACTGTACTCAAACAACTGTCTGAATCTTGCATTTTTACTCATGTTATATGGCAGCAAGTGTACAGCAATCATTTCTAAAATTGTCTTTGTTATTTTAACAACAGGGTGTATCAAGGAATATTTTAGTTCACATCCATATGTTTCTGAGATGGTAAGCTTTTTCCTTAAGGGAAGGGGGTTGAACACATGGCCACTCTCAACAAGTCTAAGAATCATTTGAATGGAAGGAAGTGCTAGAAGTGATTCTGTCTTACAGCTGCTGTTGCTATCATTTATTGGATTTACTCCTAAGTGTAGTGAGCAATCATCACTACAACTCTATCTTCTATTCTGAAGAATGGATTTCACATTAATATTATGGCATTTGTCTAGGTGCTATTTTAGTGCTGAAGTTCCTAACACATCTTTCTTTATAGCCTTGTTGATTGTCCATTTACATACAGAACATATTGCTACCAACTCATTAAAAGCACTAATGAAGTACAGTCAAACAACAGATGATATATTTTCATTTCATTTTCTTTTGCCAGGTAGGCACTTCAGCTTAGTCAACTTTTAATTTTTTTTTAACTGGAATTTTGGGGGGCCTTTTCCTGTTGTCCTTTAGTCCCTTCCTATAACATACTTTCCTCCTCCAGAAACAAAGAAACATTTGCTTTCATTTCTTTATCAGTTTCCATCCCCTTCTTCTCCTCCAGTTCACCTTGTGCCCAAACACAGTCTTTATCATCTTTATCTATATGCAAGTTGGGATAAGCCTCAGAGAAATCAGATGTTGTCTGTGAGGAACTAACAGTAGCATAGTATGCAATTGTTCCATATCTGGGAATGCCTCTGCAGATGGTACTCACAAACTTTTTTACTGTTAACTAATGAGCCTTTTGTTTTTAATTGGGATTGAACCAACAGATGTAGCACCTTTACTGGAGTCAGGCATTTGCTTGGAAAATGAAACCATAGAGTTCTCAGAATCAAGCTGTTTTTTTCCCTGTGTAGGAGGATGACTGCTTAGCCTGACCCTAGCAGACACTCCTTTTTGATTAGCTGAAGCTACAGTACCTGCCTGACACTCCGAAGAACTAGTACTAGTCTGAACACTGTCATCCTTTTCTTTTATTATTATTTTCTACTGTATATAATAAAAAAATATCTCACCCGAGTCCCACTCCATAGAGCCCTGAATCTCACTCTCTGCAGGCCAGGGCCCAATTGTACATAGTGACAGCACATGACAATGACCATTACCACTTCCTTCCAAACTCATGGCAGAAGACAAGAGTGACTCCTAGTGATGCTGTTCAGCAACTCTTTAGCAGCTCAATAATATTATGCTACTGTACCTACAGTAAATGGTCTTGGAATTTAAATTGCTTATGTACTCATTTATTTATCTGGCACACACTGATAAGGTGGTCATGATGAATGATAAGGACAGTGAAGGGATGATTGATGATGACACTTCTATTATAGGTATATAGGAGGAACTAGTGTTGTCTATTACAGCTGAAGTACTGTCACATTAATGAATTCTAAAAATGAAGAATGCATTCAAACTCTCTTTTTCTTTCTCACTCAGCCTCTCTCTTACTGTTTTGCTACCAAGTCTCAATAATATTCATTTTTTTACTGCAGCTTGCAGGCAGGCATAAGGCCTGGACACCCCTGTGCTTGGTGTATTTTTTTTGGCAACCTGCAGGGCACAGGCATCTGGTGCAGCAGCCCACCCTCACTGTTTGGTCTCTCTTTTTCTCTATAAGACTCATTCTTATCATTTTTGCTGCCAAATGTTAGTATTTTTATTTGTTCCTGCATTCATAGAACTGAATGAAATCAGAAAAGAATTTGCCAGTGACCAACTTCTCACTCCCTTAATTTAAATATGAACAATTTTCTAAAAGATTTTCTAGAAAAGAAAACACTAGTAGGGTGGTTGATTTCCAAGATCAATCCCACCCACATCATTATGTGCCAAGTGGAAATTGTAAGTGGGGCTGAGATCATGACCTCGATGGCTGCTGTCAATCATTAGCTTTGCACAGAGGTCAATGTTGCTGCACCATTTGATCCCTGTACAAAACCCTGCATTATGCCACTGGTGTCAAAGAGCCAAAGTAAGGACAGATACTTCAGTCAGGCCTTTCTGAATGAGAAATTCCTGTTTTCTTTTGAGAGTTTATAGAGCCTATGTTGGCTTCCTTACATTCCTTTCAGGGGCCCAGTCTTGTTTCTTACCAGGGCTACCTCCATGGTGGCATGGACCATCACTGCAAAGCCGTCAGGGCCAACTGAGCAATTCATTTTGACAATGTGGGTATCAAGGAAGTGGATTCCAGAACAACAATGTGAGTAGTGCACAACTGAAGCTATGTCAGTTACTACCATTCTTAAATGGCTTTGCAGTGTGCTGCTAAACCAAGCCTAAAACACAATGTTTTCAATTCTATGCAAGACAATATGATGTTTTAATAATGTTTAAACCAAAGTATATTTGTGATAGGTCTCAATGTATGCAAAAACATGCTAGTTGTTGTGAAATAATAATTTATTGTAATTTATGATTATTTACAGAATGCAGCAGATGTCTGCTGATATGCATGCTGTGTACTGAAGAGCAGGAAAGGCATAAGTATGGGAACTGTTCATTTTGTTTTGCTTTCTCTTCTTGTGAATCCATCCTCCCTGCCCACACCTCACAGCAGTCAACTAAAAAAGATGCAAGTGTGTTCAGTTATATGCTGTATCACTACCGTATACAATATTTGGGATCTGTCATGAGTGTTTTTGATCTCATGGACATATAGGCACCTCTATGAATAACTGGGTATTTTTTTAAGTCACTATGGTAGTTCTTCTTAGTAACCCGTAATACTTGCTTCCCTAGTGCAATCAATATGCAGACAATCTTCCTGTCAGTCCTTGCAGTACATCAAGAATTCAAACTCATGGCTACTGAATGTAGAGGATCAGTGCAGAGGTGTATTAGTGTGTTGATCAAACACGTCAGCTGCAAGTTTTGATTTCTAAAATACTGCTCGATTGTTTCTACTCGGGTTTCTGATGATGCCGTATAAGATGACAGGTTTACTGACAGTGAACTCCTATGCCAGTGTTAGTTTACATGAACTGATGCATTCAAGTTCTGATATTTCACAATGCAGTTTCTGAAACATTTGCCTGAACTGTTTATACTGTAATTATATAATTTAAAATTTATTTACCGAAGATAGCACAAATAAATTATAACATCTTGTTTTCATCCACAGTCTGTTCCCCTGTGTGCAGCTGAGAGGGACAGAAGGACAAAGAGATCAATTGGCTTGCTAAAGGTCACACAGGGTATAAGAGGCTTACTGGATTATGGACCTGTAATTCCTGGTTCCCCCTGCATGTGCTTTAACCACTAGACCACACTACCTTCAAATAGTAATATAATGTAAATGTGGTAATGCAGTTTATTTTTGAAGTACTGTATATAAAAACATAGAAAAAATATAAGCATGCTTTATTTCATAACTCCTGTTTAACACCTACATCTCCAATATCAGGGAAGGTATCAGGTGTGAAATGAGTCTCTTTGCAGGCGATTCTAACCTGGGAGCGGTGGTGGAGGGGGAGGAGGGGAGGTTGGCACTGCAAGAGTACCTGGATATTCTGGATGGGTGGTCCTGCACCTGGAAATTGAAATGTAACTCCTCCAAGTGCAAGGTGCTACACCTAGGGTGGGAAAACCCCAACTATGTGTACACCCTGGGGGGGGATGAGATGCAGGCCACGGCAGGGGAAATAGACCTTGGAGTCTTGGTGGATGTTAACATGTTTAATTCAGAGCAGTGCAGGAGGGCTGTGGTCAAGGCAAATAGGATGCTGGTATGCACTGCTAGGGGGATTACCTCATGGAAGAGTGAGGTGATTTTGTCACTGTACAACAGCCTGGCTAGACTATATCTTGAGTGCTGTGTGCAGTTCTGGAGGCCGCACCTAAGGAGGGACATCCAATTCCTGGAGAGGGTTCAGAGGAGAGCAACCATAATGATCCAGGCCTGGGGGATATGACATATGAGGAACAACTAGGGGAGCTCAACTTGTTCTCACTGGAGGAGACGCGGGACCTGGAGGACATGACTGAGGTCTTCAAGTACCTCCGGGAGTAAATAAGGTAAGCTGAGATAGTATCTTTTGACTGAAGGAGGGTGGAACCACCAGAAGACACAGTTGGAAGATTGAGGGTGGTAGGATTAGGAGGGAAAGGAGGAGGAGGAGGTACTTCACCGAGAGAATGGTAGAACCATGGAATGCACTGCCCGGGGAGCTGGTACAGGCAGCTATGGTGGAGGGATTCAAGAGAGGGTGGGATAGGTATGGGCAAGGGGTGAAGCAGGGGCTGGTTTGCCTGGAGGGGCAGGACTGGCGGCTGGAGTAACAGTGGAAGGAGTCAGGTAGAGGGCTTCATTGTTGTATAAATCTGCTGTGTTATTTATTATTGTATTTATTGATTATGAAATTATGTTTAATTGTAAAGCACCTTGATATTTTGAAAGGCTCTTAAAAAATAAAGTTTTATTTATTTATTTATTGTTATTACAGTACCCAATCAGGGTGCTGAAACACGAGCAGACTTGATAGACCAATAGGCCTACTCTGCTGGCATCTAGTATGTTAGTATTTTATGTTAGTATTCAGTTATATTATATTTCTCCTTTAATCTGTATGCAATGCTGGTAGCTGTGCAAAGTATACATTTTCCTGTTATGTAAAAAAGCAATTCATTCATTGCTTTAGTTGATTAAAAAAAGCAGTCATACACTGTTAATGCCAATAAAATGAAACTTGTAAGCCTACCAAATAAGTATTTTTATAGTTGAAACTTGGATCAAATGGATGGCAGTATGATCCTGTAACATACAATATTTCATTATCATGGAGGTCTAATGTGTACAACATGGTGAAAAAAGTGTTTAGTATAATAGGCTGCACAAGTGCTAGTTAGACTGGGATACACAAATCAAACTTACTCACAGTAAATGAAAGTTACTGCAGATTTTATGGATGGAGAGAGAAGACTCCAGTTTTCAGGGTCTGAGGCCAGGCACCAGGCACTGCGGGTTTGATATTTTTATTTTCATCCATAAAGATTATTATCTTCCAGGTCTGAGCTGAAGAGGCCCCCATCCCTGTCCCTGCCTCTCCTGACCAACGACTAACTCTACTGAAGACATACCAGACCTAGATAATCTGCTACAGATTGCCCCACCCTCATGGTGGAGCCAAAGGGAAGGGCCATCCAACCCCAGAGACAGACATCCAAATAGCAGGCCAGCATCCTTGAGTCATGGTGCAGGAATGGGGTTGGCAGGCTAGGCTTCATAAAGCCAACTCAGCACATTTTCTTGTTTCCTCCGCAGACCCCTGCTGTGGTGCAGACATCAGCATGTGCTGGGTGGAAGTTTCTTCCCTCCTTTTACTTCCTCCAAACTTCACTAGCACCAAGGTTCTACCTGCTGGCAGTCAACTGCTGAGTGGTGAGCCTTCCCACCACAGGAGATGGCTGCTCCCTTCAGTCACCAGATCCTCTCCCCCAGCTGATCCCCAGCAACCTGAGTCCTCTCCCAAATTCAGGTCACCAGTGTAGTGAGCAGTAGTGCCACCATCCGGCCACTAGGTCAGCTAGGGGCTTTGTCTGTGTAGCACTGAGATTGAGGGGAATTGCAGTTATCCTAGCAATTAGTATGGATAATGAAAATCTGAGTGTCAGACTCAGATACAGTGAAATCTAATCTGAAATTTAGGATTAAGGTTTTCAGATTTGCAGTAGTTGCCAGAAATCCTTAGTCCTAACCAATCATATTCCAATCAACTCAGTTTAGAAGCTAATTAGATTTCTTTTCCAAAATCTAATTCCAAAATCTGAAATTTGAAGTTTTCAGAGCAGGCAAGAACTAGAAGCTGATGGTGTTCTGTAGTCAGATCAAATCAGATTCAGAATCAGATAATCCAAAAATCTGAAAAAGGACAAGTGAATCAGATTTTGAGATATCTGATCAGCATCTAGAAATCAGTAATGTCAGCCCATCATACAGTTGTATCCCTGTGGTATGTGGGGGAGGAAGTTGCATCTAATAGCCATTAGTCAGTATTATCAACTGAATCTGAGTTGGGCACTGTAGTGTGAGCCGCCTGGGAAATTCGTGTCAGTGAAAAATCTGAATTGTCACCATTATCGTAGTGGTCACTTTTTTACTGAATATCAGTACAATTTGTACACCAGTCTAGAAAAACTAAACATTAAAATATTTAATGCATTATACATTTATAGAACATCTGTTTTAAATTGCAAGTTTTCCCAGTGGAAGCTGGCTCATTATGTTGGCTTGCCGCGCTTGCGCGCAAGTCAACATCTTGGGAGAGTGCAGAATTGGAGATGCAGCTGCTGTTGGCCGAATGCAGGGCATGCATCAGTAGGTGCGTCCCTCATTCCCCAATCAGCCTGCATGCTGGTGCCACACCATGCATGCTAATGTGGTGAACACATCTAAGGAAAGGTCTGCTGCAATCCGAGCAAAGCTCATCAGATGCAGCAGACCCTTCCTGCATGGTGCCACATTAGCAGCATGGCGGGCGGCTGCCCAACGGCCAACTTTTGGGGTGCCCAATCCTCCAGCTGGCTTTCTGTGGCTGCTGAAATTTGAAGATGGGGGAGTCCACTCACCGTCGGCATACAGCAGACCCCCATTTCTGATATGCTGAGGGGGATGCCCAATCTCCCTCGGTTCTTCCCCCCCACTTTCATTGTGTGCTGAGGGGAAGGCCACTCCCCATCAGCATAAATCCACCCTCCCAAATTTCTTATATGCTGAAGGGGGTGCCCAATCCCCCTCGGCTCTTGCCTCCTCCCCACTGTCATTGTGTGCAGACAATGGTGCCCAATCCCTGTCGGCATAAGTTTACCCCCCCATTGTCTGCCGACGAGGGTGCCCAATCCCCTGTCAGCTACAGCAACCCTCCCAAAACAGTTAGGTGGCATGCTGAGAGCCCACCCCAGAGTGCCAAGTTCCCTGAAAAGGAAAAACTGTCCAGTGATGTTAGTTTTTTTTCTACCCTGTAAAAAAAAAGGTCCCTTGTAGTCACCTGCCCCCCACCTGCACACACCCACTGCTCACCCAGCCTCCTCACACCCACCTCACCCCATACTTACCTCTGGAGTCTGGCCCGACGATATTCGTTGGACAGGGAACACGTCTGCACTCTTCAAAGCCGACTGTGAACTGAGGAAATGCTGGTAAGCTGTATAATGGAATAATAGGGTTTTTTCAACTTTGCTGCATATCTCGGGCACTTGTTGGAATTTTGGCACCAAATTTTCAACATGTGGTTTTTGGGTCCCCTCCTCATGAATTCTATCACTGTCATGGCATTAATCAGCCTTGAAAGGTGATTTCATGGTCATTGCGTGAAATCACCTTTTGGGGCCCATTAACAAAATGATAGTGCCAGTGTTCATGAAGTGGCCTCTCAAAAAACCTATGTTCCAAATTTGGTGAAAAAAAATTCAACAAAAGCCAGTTTTATGAGCGTGCATTGCACAGTTGCTATGCAGGCTCATAACTTTGCGCATTCACAATATTTTACTGCTGGATTTTCAGCATTGCCATTTTTGTATGCCTCCTTGTGAACAGTACAGTTGTCATTTTCCACATCCTGCCTGAAATGTGTTTCCGCACTTCTGGCGCACAATAGCGCAGTTGCTGTGGGAAATCAGTGTTTGGGCCACATTATGAAAATGACTGTGACATAGTTCATGAGCAGAGGTCCTAAAATGCCTCTGTTGAAAATTTAGTGATGATACTCCATAAAATGACTGTGTTACAAGCGTGCGTTGGCAGATTGCATGCACGCTCGTACCATCGTGCATTTGTGATATTTTCACTCTGGATTTATACCATTGCCATTTTTCTACACCTCTTGATGAACAGTACAGCTGTCAGTTCACATATCCTGCCCAAAATGTGTTTTCGCACTCCCGGCGCAGAATAGCGTGGTCGCTGTCCGAAATCACTTCTTGGAACACTTTGAGGAAATAACAGTGGCACTATACATGAGCAGAGGTGCTAAAATGCCTATGTTGCAAATCTGGTGCTGACCGCCCATGAAACGGCAGTGTTCCAAGTGTGTGTTGCATATTTCCCACACACCTTGCAACGTCGGAAGACCCCAATGCACACTGCAACACTTGGTGTCTGCAGGATAAGGAGAGGTGAAATGGCCTGAGCATTATGGCCAACCCCAAAGGGACACCCCAATGCCTGTCAGTCTCTGCAGTGTGGGGGTGGGTTGGCATCAGTTCAATACTTCACTGCCATTCCTATTATGCATCTCTTTAACTACTAATGCCAATGCCAGCAAGCCAACATTCGGCATTGACAAATGCTTGTTTAATACTGCTTCAATTTTGCTCTTGCTCCATCTATATAGGTTTTATTTATTTTCCAAGTGGATGTTTCTGTTCTACACACAGGTAATGGGTGTCATTTTCTAGCTATATGATGCACTTTACATCATGGTAAAGTTCTTACTTGGTTGTCACAAATTTATTCTGTTCAAATACAGAACTATCTGGCTGAGAGGGACATAAACTACAGTGCATCACAGAATTCTAAAATGGTTGGTATTTAGAGATGTAATGAAATTAAATTCCGCTGGTAAAGTGAACGCGAAGTGGCCACTTTGTATTGTCTCTCCACTATGAGGAGTGGCCAATAGGAAAGGCTCACTTCGCCTTGTGATTATTACTTTGCATTATCATTCTACCTTAATGTGAAGTAAGGCAGAGTGGCAACAATATTGGAAGCTCCCCAGTGCCACCCCCACACACACAGTCACCAGAATAAATGTGCATCCCCAAAATGCTACTGCCTTGTGTCCTGAAAACTCCCCAGGGCTGACAAAGTAAAATAAGTGCACAACAACAAATACAAAGTCTCCCAGAACTAATGACACACTCAGTCACGTGCATAGTGGACATGGTCGCATCACACACAGACTCCAGAATTAATGTTCATACCTAAAATGCTACTGTCTTGTGTCCAGAAAATTCACCAGTGCTGACAAGGTGAAGTGAGAGTGTAACAGGAAATGTGAAGTCTCCCAGAATTAATGGGGAACTCAGTTATGTGCACAGTAGCCACACACAGTCACCAGAATTAATTTGCATCCTGAAAATGCTAATGTCTTGTGCCTAGAAAATTCCCCAGTGCTGGCAAAGTGAAATGAGAGGGTGCCAAAAAATGCAAAGTCACCAGAATTAATGGTGCACTCCATCACATGAGCAGTGGCCACACACAGTCACCAGAATTAATTTGCATCTCCAAAATGCTACTGTCTTGTGTCCAGAAAATTCCCTAGTGCTGATGAAGTGAAATGAGAGCATAACAAGAAATGGAAAGTCTCCCAGAAATAATGGCACACTCAGTCATGTGCGCAGTGGTCACACAAAGTCACCAGAATTAATTTGCATCCCCAAAATGCTACTGTCTTGTGCCCAGAAAATTCCCCAGTGCTGGCAAAGTGAAATGAGAGGGTGCCAAAAAATGTAAAGTCTCCCAGAATTAATTGTGCACTCCATCAAGTGATCAGTGGCCACACACAGTCACCAGAGTTAATTTGCATCTCCAAAATGCTACTGTCTTGTGTCCAGAAAATTCACTAGTGCTGATGAAGTGAAATGAGAACATAATATGAAATAGGAAGTCTCCCAGAAGTAATGGCACACTCAGTCATGCATGCAGTGGTCACACACAGTGACCAAAATTCATTTGCATCCTCAAAATCTGCTGTCTTGTGTCCAGAAAATTCCCCAGTGCTGGCAAAGTGAAATAAGAGGGTAACAAAAAATGCAAAGTCTCCCAGAATTAATGGCACCCTCAGTCATGCATGCAGTGGTCACACACAGTCACCAGAATTAACTTGCATCCCCAAAATGCTACTGTCGTGTGTCCAGAAAATTCCCCAGAGCTGAGGAAGTGAAATGAGAGGATAACAAAAAATGTAAAGTCTCCCAGAATTAATGGTGCACTCAATCGTGTGTGCCGTGGTCACACACAGTCACCAGAATTAATCTGCATCCCCAAAATGCTACTGTCTTGGTTCCAGAAAATTCCCCAGTGCTGCCGAAGTGAAATGAGAGGGTAAAAGAAGATGTAAAGTCTCCCAGAATTAATGGCGCACTCTGTCATGCAACAGTGACTACCCACAGTCACCAGAATTAATTTGCATCCCCAAAATGCTACTGTCTTGTGTCCAGAAAATTCCACAGTGCTGACGAAATGAAATGAGAGCATAACAAGGAATGCAAAGTCTCCCAGAATTAATGGTGTACTGCAAATGCACAGACAGATTAAGATTGGGTTGCACACTCAAGAGATGCAGAGTCAGACACAAAGCCACAACACCTAACCACTGCTCACAAGCCACAAATCCAAATCTGGAAAAGAATACCTTTTTCCGGTTTTGGGGGTAGTACACAGCAGTAACAGTCTACTACTAGTAAAGATACAACAAAGCAGTATAAAAAATTCATGCAGGTGTGGTGGATAACAGGTTCACACTTAGTGAAGGGTGAAGAGGGCGGCAATTCTTTCACGGTGAAATTTCACCTGGCGGAACAGCAAAATTTCACCTTCCAAGGTGAAATTTCACCTTTGTACATGGGCAAAATTTCACCTTAGCAGGTATAAGTTAAAATAGTGGTCCATCCCCCCACCTGTCCCACATGTAGAGACAAATCCCAGGTGACTAGCAGAACTTCCCCCCACCTGTCCCACATGTAATTGTAAATAATTAAATTATCCATGGTGGCTAGTGGTCCTTCCCTTCCACCCTGTAATAACCTACCCCACTGCCCGAGCTTCATTGACAGCTTAGTCGGTGGGTCAGCCGTGGAGGAGAGAGGAGGGCTGTGATGGTCTGGCAGCACTGCTGAAGGGATTTAGGATGGAGGTGGAAGCGGGGTTGTGGAGGGGATATCTGGCTCCTGGGGAGGCTGGGTGGGGACAGGCACTGGATCTCCAGGGAATTGGATTATGGGAACTGGGGAGGGGATCGGATTTAGGAGGGGGTTTAAAATTTACAAAAACACCACTTGACCACCAGAGTTTTTTTTTCTTTTAACAGGATAATATTAAGGACTAAAGGAGGAAATATGGAGAGATGTGTGGGGGGGGTTACTGTACATTTCTGCGGTGGGCGACAGGGCAGGTTATTACTGGGTGGAGGGGATGGACCACTAGCCACCATGGATAATTTACAATTAATTACATGTGGGACTCCCATCCCACCCTCATTCCTGCCACAGCTTAAGCACAGAATGCTAGCAGATTTTCTGCAAGGTAATACTGTGGTTCCCTTTCAGACTCTCCAGACTTGCTTTCAGCTTAACCCCAAAGATACATTTAAATACATGCAAATTAAGAATGCAATAGTATCCTTTAATAGCAAGCAGGCCTTGTCCAACCAATCCTCTAAAGGGCTACCAAGAGTTTTTCAAGTGGCAGATCAGTCTCACGCAGCTTCGAGAATATACAGACAGCTTCAACCCTTGGACCCAGGCCTCCCAACTGGGATCTGTTATTACTGGGTATAGGAACTTTCCTTACCAGCAGAGATAGAATTCTGGACTTAAGTCTGGAGCACAAACTATAAATACATTAAGCAAGACAGGTTACATCTTACCCAATTTCTAATTATGTACAGTATTTACTATACTCCACTCAAGTTGTACAGAGCTGGGCTCATGCCCTCCCCAGATTGTTTTTGATGCAAGCAGGCTCCTGGCTCCCTATATCACATGCTCTGGGAATGTTCCTGTACTCAGATCTTCTGGCAAGCAATTCAAAAAATACTAGACCTCATCCTTGGGCTAGACACCTTATTTACCCCGGAATCCTGCCTTCTGGCTATATATGCCCCAGGGACCTTGTCAGTGTGTAAGGCCTACCTCACCCTGATTCCTTCCATTGATAAACCTATTATGCTTCGACACTGAAAAGAGGATTCACTTCCCACAACTTTAGAAGGGTACCGAGAAATACTCCTTGCTATCCAGTTAGAAAAGCACATAGCGAATTTGCAACATGCACCTTATTAATACCAGAGTATTTGGCAGCCCCTTTTGACCCTACTTTCTCTGTGGAAACCATAGTGGCCTGTCAATGCTCCTAATTTAATTTTCTGGTGACCTTGTCTTGGCCTATCCACTTTGTGTGCAGATCTTGGGGGGGATGGGGAATTTTGGGGAAGTATGGGGGGATTATATATGTAATGGGTTGTTTTGTTTAGTATGGTTCTGTTTGTCTACATTTATTGTAGCTGTTTCTTAGTTTTTTTTCTTCTTGTTTGTTGCATTGTGAAAATAAGAAAGTATATTGAATTAAAAAGAATAATTACATGTGGAACAGGTGGCGAGAGGGACCGCTAACAATCAGGGATCTATTTATTTATAATTTATTACTTATACCCACTCTTGGTGAAATTTCACCCTTGGAGGGAAGGTGAAATTTCATTGCAGAAGGTGAAATTTTGCACCCGGAAAGCAAAATTTTGCCTAGGCGAAATTCCGCCTTCTGCGGGAAAATTTTGCGAAGTGCTCCTCGATGCGAATTTGTCCACTTTGCTGTCACGTCGCGGGCGAAATTTAAATTTGCTACATCACTATTCACAATGCTGCAATTACTCTGGCACAATAAAATAGTCAGATTTAATGGTACACATCGCACACACACTCACACACACACTACAAGTATTGCATAGCAAATTGAAAACCTTTAGCAATATAACCAAATGCTTTAAACAAACTGGAATTATACACTGCTGCACCACTACAATCAGCAAAAAAAATTCAAGAATTACTGAAACTATTACTGTGTATACATTAACACAGTTGTACAAGACAAGTATAACCAAAACAGAAAGACTGCCTTTTTCTCCCAGTTAATCTATCTACATCACAAATACACCCTTCCCCCAAAGCACACTTCACAGTACACAGACTGACTGTTATAAATTAACATTCAAAATCCATGCACAAACAATAGACACTCAATGATATGAGCACAGAAGGGTTGCCTACAATCGATGCACTAAATTCTGAGCAAAAAAAAACGGCTTTTTTAACAGCTTTTAGAGGACTTGAATCGCAGAGCTCTGAGAGGAAATTGTCTCCATTTTCCACTACACAGAACTGAGGCTGTGCAGAACAATCAAGAGCCCATGTGATGTGCAATCCCATGATGCACTGCAAATTCATCTTGGAGCTCAATAACAAGGCGAAGTGATGTGAAGTACATTGATTTCAATGCACTTTGCCTTAAAATTGGTGGAGAAGTGGTTTCTGGTAGGTGAAACGATGCAAAGTCATTGGTTTCAATGGACTTCGTGTTTCCCTTTACGACGCGAAGTACTCCACTTCACGTTGCAGAGCGCTTTGCGGATTCCGCGTTACTCCGTGAATCACTCCGTGAAGGGAATTTCAACCACTTCGCCCAACTCTATTGGTAGGTACCACCTTTGTGTACATTACAGTACATTGAAAACACCCACATAGAATAATAAAAGGCTCATAAACAGTAGAAGGAATAATAGCAAAACTGAATCCTGTATTTAAAAAAAGCCTCTACTGGGAAACAATTAGATGCAGCTGTTCCCATTTAAGGCTTTAACATAAGGCATAAAATGTCCATCGTGTTTGAAATTTAATTTTCTGAGGCATTAAACCTTATGAACTTGAGCTATAAAGCCTGTTCCTTTTTCATATTGTTTATGCCCATTTTACTGTGTAACTCTTACTGTCTAGTTGTCCTCCAGTTTCATCCTTTCCTTCTTCAAGTCTTATTTCTATACTAAAAGGAGTCCATGGTGCAGCTAAAGCAACATTGTGGGCACCATCCAGTGACTCTAAAGTGTCCCCAATCTGCACCATGTAATGTGTTTGGGTCAAAGTAGGCTGCTGGGTTGGAAGAGGCGGAGGGGTACTAATACCGTACCATGCTCCAGTCCTTTTCATGTTGATTTCTGCCTTAGCATGCCAGCAGGGAATATGGAGTGTGCAGATATGCTCAGCTTGCTTGCACTTTGATGCAACCGGCATCCTCTGCTACTGCCACTCTAACTATGCCACCATCTGTATTCACACAGTTGTCCATGTTGTAGAGGAGTCTGCAACTCTCTGTCCTGTAGGGGAGCATCTTGAGGAATGTTTCATTCTTCTTCTTCTTCTTCCAGCCATTTCCCAAACCCAGGTCACTAGTGTAATGAGTGGAAGCTCTGCTACAGGGCAAAAGAGCCAGCTGTTCAAAGCTGTTTGAAAACAGTTGCCTCACCCAGAGCTACTTAATTCCATGGCCATCCATGGAATAGCATCATCTGACTTTTAAGCTTGGAAAGGACTTGATGACAAGAAGTAGAGTGCTGTCATCCAGCACTTGTTCATAATCCGAGCCATGATTCAGGGCTCTATGTGATAATGGCGAAAGTCTAAAGATGATCACCATCATCCAGAACTCAAGAAAGCTGAAAATTTATTTCAGCACTCTGACACCCCGGCGCACAGCAAAATGGCACTGGCAACTTAGGTTTTTAACATTTTATGCAGGGGGCTGCACCCCCCACACTCCTTCACCCCCATACATAAGGATTCTCAACTCCAGCCAGGTGCATGTTGGGGGGGGGTGGAAACATTAAAAAGAAAGTTCTGGCTGGGCACAACAAAAATTCACCAGCCCCTGGACCCAAACCCAGTACACTGCTGACCAAAGCCACCAACCTACCCACCACGCCACGGGGTCAGCTCAGCAACCCACCATAGCACCACCCCTCACATTAGCTCCCACTCCTTGCTGTGTATGCTTGCTACCCCCTCATACATATGTATAGTGACATCCCATCGCTTTATTCGCAAACCCCCCCATCCGGCTGCCCTACCCTACAGTAGCTCTCGACACATGCACTGGGGATTGGGTCACCATTATTGTAGGTGCCCCATCCCTAGTGCTATTATATCATGCTACCATGATTCAGACTAGGCACTTCAGGTGACTGGGGTGATTACAATGTGTTGTGGAGTTGGAGGGGAAGCTTTGTAAACACTAGTTTCCCTGTTCAGATTCATAATCCCTAGCTGGCTCTTGGTGAATACATTTGTTGGGGTGGGTGGGAATAGGTTGGTAATGCCAGAGTACTGCAGTATTGGAGGTTACTTTGTTAATCATGTTAAGTTTTATAGGCTGGGCTGTGCACAAATATAAATATTTTGGAACATTGGTCAATATTGTATGTTTTATACCTCATAGGCTTGGTATGCACAAATACCAATTTTTCTGAACTGCAGTCAATATTTGAGAATGTTTTTTAAAACTAAATGTTCATGATTAGATTAGCAGGATTAGTTTTATCATGGAATTTTGCATCCTACACTTCAGATTTCTGTTTCATGTGGACTCTTTGCAAACATTTGGGCCATAACTCAGACTTGAGGCACAACTGTTTTGAATGGTGTGGACATGCTGAACCAGAAAACTGATGAACATGTAAGTAGTAGTAGTGGTAATATTAGTACTTAATCACAAATGCAGACACATTTGCAAAGCATCATGGGATGCATATGTAATCACCACAGAATGTTATGCTGGTCCAACTTCAGCAGAATTGTATGGTGCCGAAAGGCTCTCACACAGTTTGCAAAGGGTGCTAACAGATGACATAGACACGTGTTTCATCCTGTCAGGACTCATCAGTATGCCTATGCGTATAGAGGTTCTTTATATTAGTACTTGTTTGAATACATTTATTCAGAAAAATAAGCATTGAACCAAGGATCATTTCAGCTGTGTCCTGAATGAAGTTACATACTGTAGAGTTACACATCTTATAATAAAAAAATATATATCATGAAATCAAACTCAGTCTAAGACAAAACAACACAATACATTACATTCAATACACATTTTAAAATGTCAGACAATATTCCCCCTGCCAATAAAACAGGTTCATGCAACCCACTCCCCAGAATCTGTCTAGAAATAAGCTGTTGTACCTTAATGCACCTTCCCTGGTCAAACATTAGAAATAAATATATGCATAAATTTGTGGAGCACTTACTTGAATTAAAAAAAAAAGGTTATCTGTTCAAAGGAAGGGAGAAGAAAAGTACTTAAACAGTCATTTGCTGTTCATGTGTTGTTTGAGATCATATGACTGCCAGAGTATGCCAAAGTTGCAGTCACATAGTTCACAGCCTAGTTTTGGCATCAGCTCAATGCTCAGCTGCCACAGGAGAGCTCATTCATGTGCTGAGCATCTGGTTGAAAGGTAACTAGACAGAGATCTGTGTTAATGAGAGCTTGTTTAGCTATATGGGCACATGTACTGTTAATGGGCCCCATGTAGTTATAACAGTAGCTTCTCTGGTTCTTTGAGTGTGAGAACTGTGAAGGGAAGATGAGCAGTTCTGGCAGAGGAAAGATTAGAGAAAAATCTCTAAGAGACACTGGAGGTGTACTAATCGTATAAATACATTATAAATCATGTTAAAGATTTTATTTTTTAAAGAATTAAACTTGAATTTAAAATCAAAAAGTTTTACTTTGCACAAAAAGAAAAGAAATTCACATGTGAGAAATGGATCATACCATCTGAACTTAGAACTTGTCTGCCTGACAGACCCTCTCTTGGTTATATGTAGAGATGCAGCGAGTTTAAAATTCAGCAGCGAAGTGAAAACAAGGTGACCACTTTGCGTTGGCACTTCACTATGTGGAGTGCTCCATAGGAAAGGCTCACTTTGCCTTGTTATTATTACTTTGCATTGTCATTCCACCTTAAATGCGAAGTAAGGTGGATTGACAACAATACTGGAAGCATCCCACCTACACAGTCAGCAGAATTAATGTGCATCCCCAAAGTGCTACTGTCTTGTGTTCAGGAAACTCCCCAGTGCTGATGAAGTGAAATGAGAGTGTAACAAAAAAAGCAAAGTCTCCCAGAAATTAATGGCGCACTCAGTCATGTGCACAGTGGTCAGGTCAGACACACAGTCACCAGAATTAATGTGCATCCCCAAAATGCTACTGTCTTGTGTTCAGAAAATTTCAGTGCTGATGAAGTGAAATGAGTATAACAAGAAATGCAGTCTCCTGAATTAATGGTGCCAATGTAAACGTACAGACAGATGAAGATTACGCTGCACACTCAAGGGATGCATACAAAAGACACAACAACACCTAACCAGTGCTCACAAGTCACAAATCCAAATCTGGAAAGGAATACATTTTGCCAGTTGAGGATTAGTGTGCACACCAGTGACAATCCACTACTAGTAAAGATACCACAAAGCAGAATAAAAATTCATGCAGGTGCAGTGGATAGCAGGTTCACACTGCTGCAATTGCTCTGTAACTACAATAAGGTGTCTGATTTAATGGCACACATTCACACACTCTCACTCAAGTAATGCATAGCAAATTGAAAACCTTTAGTAATATTTAACCAAATGTTTTGAACAGACAAATTGTACACTGTTAGCACACAACAATCAGCAAAAAATGTGAAGAATTACTGACAATATTACTGTGCGTACATTAGCACAGCTATACAAGGAAAATATAGCAAAACAGAAAGACTGCCTTTTTCTCCCAGTTAATCTTCTTGCAGCACAAATATACCCTCCGCCAAAAGCACTTCACAGTACACAGACTGACTGTTCTAAATTAACATTCAAAATCCACACACAACAATAAACACTTAGTAATATGAGCACAGAATGGTTTTCTACAATCAATATACTAAATTTTGAGCAAAAAATATTACTCAAAAAGGCATTTTAAACAGCTTTTAGAGGATCTGATTTGCAGAGCTCTCATAGCAAACTGCCGCCAGCTAGCACTGCACACACAATACCCAGGCCAGAACTGAGGCTGTGCCAAACAATCTAGAGCCATGTGACCTGCAATCCCATGAATAACTGCAGAATTTCATTTGGAGCACAATTACAGGGTGAAGTGAGGTGAATTACATTGATTTCAATGTACGTCGGCTTAAAATTGGTGGAGAAGTGGTTTGGGGAAGGCGGAATAATGCAAAGTCATTGGTTTCAATGGACTTCACGTTCCTCATTATGAAGCAAAATACTTCGATTCACATTATGGAGTTCTCCACAGATTCTGCGTTACTCAGTGAATCACTTCACGGAGCAAATTGGGGACACTTCACCCACCACTACTTACAGTACTGTAACTCACATGCTGTAAGGGAAGGAACATGAATGCCTATGGCTGTACTTCCCCGATAAGCTGTAGCACAAAACTCTCTGACTTAAAAATGCTTATTAATGAGCACAATGGTGGAGTGGTGAAGCCTGGAGAGATACGACAAAACATGCTTACAATATATCCAAGTAAATATTAAAAAAATGAATCTAGTGATTTGTGATGTGATTGTGAAATTATGATTTTGTGACTGCATTTGTGACTGTGATGATGAAGAACGTGATTCGGTGTCGACGATGTGAGATAAGCAATGTGGAACTGTATTGGGAATGTGAATGCTAATGGCTGTACTTCCTCGATGAGCTGTAGCACAAACTCCCTGACTTAAAAATGCTAATTAATGAGTACAATGGCGGCGTGGTGAAGCTTGGAGAGATACTACAAAACATGCTTAAAATACATCCAAGTAATTCATCAAAACATTAGTGCTGTGATTCGTGACGTGATCATGAATCATGATTTGTGACTGCATTTGTGACCATGATGATGAAAAATGTGATTTGTATCATGAATGACTCATGATGATGATCCTGACTTAAAAATGCATATTAATGAGTACAATGTTCATGCAGAATTATGCACCACACCTGTCCAGGACTCTGAAGGGAAGAGAAAGAAACAACTGTGACTTAAGTTACAGATGGAGATTGGGCCCTAAAGAGATGCAAAAGCACAGATAGATTAAGATCATGCTACACACTGAAGAGATGCAGATGCAAAGGCACAACATCTAACCAGTGCTCACCATCAGAAATTCAAATCTGGAAAAGAATACCTTTGCTGGTTGGGGCGGGCAGCGTGCTGAGAGTGTACTAGTACCAGTAAAGATACCACAAAGGAGTACAAAACACACTGCTGTAGTGGATAGCAGGTTCACATTGCTGAAATTATTATGTGGCACAATAAAGGTGTCTGATTTGATTGCACACATCACAAACATACCAACACACACACACTAAGTAATGCGTAGTAAATTGAAAACTTCAGTAATATAACCACATATTTTAAACAAACTAAAATTATGCACTGCTGCACACAACAATCAGCAAAAAAATGGCAAGAAGTATTGAAAATATTACTGTGTGTTCATTAACACAGTAAAATATCATCTAAACAGAAGCACTTGTCTTTTTCCGGATTAATCTACCTACACCACAGATACAACCCCTCCCCAAAGCACACTTCCTCTGTCTCTCAGTACTCAGACTAATGTTGTACATTAACATTCCAAATCCACACAAACAATAAGCGCTCGATGATATGAGCACAGGAGGGATTCATATAGTTGATGAACTAAAGTTTAAAAAAAAAAGACTAAAAAAGGCTTTTTCAACAGCTTTTAGAAGGTCTGAATCACAGAGAGCTCTCAGAGCAGATTGTCTCCTACAGCTTCCTACACACACTACCCCAAACTGAGGCTGTGTAGAACAATCTTGAGCCCATGTGGCCTGAAATCCCATGAATCACTGAACCATTTACCTTTGGAGCTTAAAAACAAGGCAAAGTGAGGCGAAATACATTGTTTTCAATGTACTTCACCTTAAGAATTGGTGGAGTAGTGGTTTGTGAAGGCAGAGTAATGCGAAGTCATTGTTTTCAGTGGACTCCACGTTACCTATTATAACGTGAAGTACTTTGCTTTGCATTGCAGAGCACTCTGTGAATTTTCCTTCACTCCATAAATCACTTTGTGGAGCGATTTGGGGCCACTTCTCCCATCTCTAGTTATATGAGTATCTGGAACACTGGAAATCTGGAATATCTGGAGGTCAGACTGACTTGATTTGTCTGTTGGAAGCAGAAAACCTTGCTACACTGCAAGGAACAAACTATAACTCCATTTAGGACCTGGAAACCTGGTAAGGCATAATATTGTTGGGGACTTGTTAAGAAGGGGAACTACACTTTCTACAAAGAGTTTCGTTTTTTTCCTTTCTGGCATTAAACAGAGAATTGCAGGATTCAATTAAAAGTGCAGCAATTTTATAACCAGAGGGAGTGAGATACAACTGAATTTGCTTGATTGATGGGCTTGAGACCTAGGATTTGGAAGGATATTTTGCAACATTTTAAAAGGGTCCGCTGGCTGAGAATTTAAGTTTTTATGCTGGTTTCACTGAAAGGTTTTGTGTATTGGAATCAGACATAGCAGAGTGCCTACATTGAAAGGCCTGCTTACATCACAGGTGTCACTAGTCAATCAATTGGCTCTGTGTGGGGTTTAATCACTGTGCTGTCTTAGGCATCCTTCACAGTTAGAAACCAATCAGACTGACTTTGCTCTGTCTGTTGGAAGCTGAGAACCTTGCATACTGCAAAGAACAAACTATAACTCCGTTTAGGACCTGAAACCTGTAAGGCATAATATTGTTGGGGATTTGTTAAGAAATGGAGCTATGATTTCTACAAAAGTTTCATTTTTTCCTTGATTGGCATTAAGCAGAGAATTGCAGGATTCCATTAAAAAAGTGTAATAATTTTGTAACCAGAGGAGTGAGATACAACTGAATTTGCTTGATTGCTGGGCTTGAGACCTAAGATTTGGAAGAATATTTTGCAACATTTTAAAAGTGTCCTGCTGGCTGAGGAGGAGTTCATTTTTATCCCTGGACTCAGTAGAGTGGTTTAAGTAGAAGCAGTGGTCTAGTAAATTGTGGTGTTAGTAGAATTACTATAAAGAGCAGTACTCACCAGGGTGATGAAGCAGTTGTGTATTTGATTGTTTCTAGCAGTCACCAGTGGCTGTGGACTACCTACTCATGCTTCCTCACACCCAACCCCCCCAATCATGGCATTTTCTTTATAGCCAAAGTTCTGACATCATTTCTTCAAAAGATCTTGGGGCAGAACTATCATATTCTTAATAACCCAGCACAGTGCATAAAGGGTAGGTACACACCAAAAATAATTATAAAATATATATATATATATATATATATATATATATATATATATATATAAATATATATATATATATATATAAATATATATTACATATTGTATATTATAAGGGAAAGGGACATGTGAAGAGTGGTGCAATGCACTGGCTCTGGGGCAGCAGTTTTCTGGGAAACATTCTGGAAACTGCATTGCAGTCCTATTTGCAGGAAACTGTCAGCTCTGATGGAGGAGGTTGTCCACCTCCAGGCCGAACTAGCAAGGACAAAGGAGGCCTCCACCACCCAAAGAGCACCACTGCCACAACCACTGCCTCAGAGTTTGCCAAGTAAGAATAGCAGTTGGACCACAGTGGGTTCTGGGAGGATGCGGGTGGTGGACCAGAGGTGAAGCCCCTTAGTTGTACCTCTACACAAATCATATGCCATTCTGGCAGAGCAAGGTTCCTCTATGATGGCACCCTCAGTGGAGACCCAGAAGAATGCTGAGGACATCCACAAGGGAGACCCACAAAAGGGTGGTAAGGGACACCACAGGGGAAGGAAACAGCTTCTGATAAGGGACTCAATTGTTAGGGTGGTAAAACTGAGGAAGGGAGAGGAGAAGGAAGTAAGGTGCTTGCCTGGTGCCATGGCTTGGAGGGACAGGAAGCAAATCCTTAGGATTGCAGAAGCAGCATCACAGGAGAGCGAACTAGATATCATTGTCCATCTTGGGACAAATGACCTAGCTAGACATGGGATCATTGCAGTGCAGAATGAATTTGTGGAGTTGGGGAGGGGCCTCAGATGGGTAGCAAGCAGGTTACATCTTACCCAATTTCTAATTATGTACAGTATTTACTATACTCCACTCAAGTTGTTCAGAGCTGGGCTCATGATCTCCCCAGATTGTTTTTGATGCAAGCAGGCTCCTGGCTCCCTATATCACATGCTCTGGGAATGTTCCTGTACTCAGATCTTCTGGCAAGCAATTCAAAAAATACTAGACCTCATCCTTGGGCTAGACACCTTATTTACCGGAATCCTGCCTTCTGGCTGTATATACCCCAGGACCTTGTCAGTGTGTAAGGCCTACCTCACCCTGATTCCTTCCATTGATAAACCTATTATGCTTTGACACTGGAAAGAGGATTCACTTCCCACAACTTTAGAAGGTACCAGAAATACTCCTTGCTATCCGGTTAGAAAAGCACATGCAATTTGCAACATGCACCTTATTAATACCAGAGTATTTGGCAGCCCCTTTTGACCCTACTTTCTCTGTGGAAACCATAGTGGCCTGTCAATGCTCCTAATTTAATTTTCTGGTGACCTTGTCTTGGCCTATCCACTTAGTGTGCAGATCTAGGGGAGGGAATGGGGGAATTTTGGGGAAGTATGGGGGGATTATATATGTAATGGGTTGTTTTGTTTAGTATGGTTCTGTTTGTCTACATTTATTGTAGCTGTTTCTTAGTTTTTTTTCTTCTTGTTTGTTGCATTGTGAAAATAAGAAAGTATATTGAATTAAAAAGAATAATTACATGTGGAACAGGTGGCGAGAGGGACCGCTAACAATCAGGGATCTATTTATTTATAATTTATTACTTATACCCACTCTTGGTGAAATTTCACCCTTGAAGGGAAGGTGAAATTTCATTGCAGAAGGTGAAATTTTGCACCCGGAAAGCAAAATTTTGCCTAGGCGAAATTCCGCCTTCTGTGGGAAAATTTTGCAAAGTGCTCCTCGATGCGAATTTGTCCACTTTGCTGTCACGCCTCGGGCAAAATTTAAATTTGCTACATCACTATTCACACTGCTGCAATTACTCTGGCACAATAAAATAGTCTGATTTAATGGTACACATCGCACACACACTCACACACACACTACAAGTATTGCATAGCAAATTGAAAACCTTTAGCAATATAACCAAATGCTTTAAACAAACTGGAATTATACACTGCTGCACCACTACAATCAGCAAAAAAAATTCAAGAATTACTGAAACTATTACTGTGTATACATTAACACAGTTGTACAAGACAAGTATAACCAAAACAGAAAGACTGCCTTTTTCTCCCAGTTAATCTATCTACATCACAAATACACCCCTCCCCCAAAGCACACTTCACAGTACACAGACTGACTGTTATAAATTAACATTCAAAATCCATGCACAAACAATAGACACTCAATGATATGAGCACAGAAGGGTTGCCTACAATCGATGCACTAAATTCTGAGCAAAAAAAAAAGGCTTTTTTAACAGCTTTTAGAGGACTTGAATCGCAGAGCTCTGAGAGGAAATTGTCTCCATTTTCCACTACACACACACTACACAGAACTGAGGCTGTGCAGAACAATCTAGAGCCCATGTGACGTGCAATCCCATGATGCACTGCAAATTCATCTTGGAGCTCAATAACAAGGCGAAGTGATGTGAAGTACATTGATTTCAATGTACTTTGCCTTAAAATTGGTGGAGAAGTGGTTTCTGGTAGGTGAAACGATGCAAAGTCATTGGTTTCAATGGACTTCGTGTTTCCCATTACAACGCAAAGTACTCCACTTCACGTTGCAGAGTGCTTTGCGGATTCCGTGTTACTCCGTGAATCGCTCCGTGAAGGGAATTTCAACCACTTCGCCCAACTCTATTGGTAGGTACCACCTTTGTGTACATTACAGTACATTGGAAACACCCACATAGAATAATAAAAGGCTCATAAACAGTAGAAGGAATAATAGCAAAACTGAATCCTGTATTTAAAAAAAGCCTCTACTGGGAAACAATTAGATGCAGCTGTTCCCATTTAAGGCTTTAACATAAGGCATAAAATGTCCATCGTGTTTGAAATTTAATTTTCAGAGGCATTAAACCTTATGAATTGAGCTGTAAAGCCTGTTCCTTTTTCATATTGTTTATACCCATTTTACTGTGTAACTCTTACTGTCTAGTTGTCCTCCAGTTTCATCCTTTCCTTCTTCAAGTCTTATTTCTATACTAAAAGGAGTCCATGGTGTAGCTAAAGCAACATTGTGGGCACCATCCAGTGACTCTATAGTGTCCCCAATCTGCACCATGTAATGTGTTTGGGTCAAAGTAGGCTGCTGGGTTGGAAGAGGCAGAGGGGTACTAATACCGTACCATGCTCCAGTCCTTTTCATGTTGATTTCTGCCTTAGCATGCCAGCAGGGAATATGGAGTGTGCAGATATGCTCAGCTTGCATGCACTTTGATGCAACCGGCATCCTCTGCCACTGCCACTCTGACTATGCCACCATCTGTATTCACACAGTTGTCCATGTTGTAGAGGAGTCTGCAACTCTCTGACCTGTAGGGGAGCATCTTGAGGAATGTTTCATTCTTCTTCTTCTTCTTCTTCTTCTTCTTCTTCTTCTTCTTCCAGCCATTTCCCAAACCCAGGTCAGTAGTGTAATGAGTGGAAGCTCTGCTACAGGGCAAAAGAGCCAGCTGTTCAAGGCTGTTTGAAAACAGTTGCCTCACCCAGAGCTACTTAATTCCATGGCCATCCATGGAATAGCATCATCTGACTTTTAAGCTTGGAAAGGACTTGATGACAAGAAGTAGAGTGCTGTCATCCAGCACTTGTTCATAATCCGAGCCATGATTCAGGGATCTATGTGATAATGGCGAAAGTCTAAAGATGATCACCATCATCCAGAACTCAAGAATGCTGAAAATTTATTTCAGCACTCTGACACCCCGGCGCAGAGCAAAATGGCACCGGCGATTTAGGTTTTTAACATTTTATGCAGGGGGCTGCACCCCCCACACTCCTTCACCCCCATACATAAGGATTCTCAACTCCAGGCAGGTGCATGTTGGGGGGGGTGGAAACATTAAAAAGAAAGTTCTGGCTGGGCACAACAAAAATTCACCAGCCCCTGGACCCAAACCCAGTACCCTGCTGACCAAAGCCGCCAACCTACCCACCACGCCACGGGGTCAGCTCGGCAACCCACCACAGCGCCACCCCTCACATTAGCTCTCACTCCTTGCTGTGTATGCTTGCTACCCCCCGCATACATATGTATAGTGACATCCCAACGCTTTATTCGCAAACCCCCCCATCTGGCTGCCCTACCCTACAGTAGCTCTTGACACATGCACTGGGGATTGGGTCACCATTATTGTAGGTGCCCCATCCCTAGTGCTATTATATCATGCTACCATGATTCAGACTAGGCACTTCAGGTGACTGGGGTGATTACAATGTGTTGTGGAGTTGGAGGGGTAGCTTTGTAAACACTTGTTTCCCTGTTCAGATTCATAATCCCTAGCTGGCTCTTCGTGAATACATTTGTTGGGGTGGGTGGGAATAGGTTGGTAATGCCAGAGTACTGCAGTATTGGAGGTTACTTTGTTAATCGTCTTAAGTTTTATAGGTTGGGCTGTGCACAAATATAAATATTTTGGAACATTGGTCAATATTGTATGTTTTATAACTCATAGGCTTGGTATGCACAAATACCAATTTTTCTGAACAGCAGCCAATATTTGAGAATGTTTTTTAAAACTAAATTTTCATGATTAGATCAGCAGGATTAGTTTTATCATGGAATTTTGCATCCTACACTTCAGATTTCTGTTTCATGTGGACTCTTTGCAAACATTTGGGCCATAACTCAGACTTGAGGCACAACTGTTTTGAATGGTGTGGACAAGCTGAACCAGAAAAACTGATGAACATGTAAGTAGTAGTAGTGGTAATATTAGTACTTAATCACAAATGCCCACACAATGCAAAGCATCATGGGATGCATATGTAAATCACCACAGAATGTTATGCTGGTCCAACTTCAAGCAGAATTGTATGGTGCCGAAAGGCCTCTCACACAGTTTGCAAAGGGTGCTAACAGATGACATAGACACGTGTTTCATCCTGTCAGGACTCATCAGTATGCCTATGCGCACAGAGGTTCTTTATATTAGTACTTGTTGAATACATTTATTCAGAAAAATAAGCATTGAACCAAGGATCATTTTCAGCTGTGTCCTGAATGAAGTTACACATACTGTAGAGTTACACATCTTATAATAAAAAAAAATATATATCATGAAATCAAACTCAGTCTAAGACAAAACAACACAATACATTACATTCAATACACATTTTAAAATGTCAGACAATATTCCCCCTGCCAATAAAACCGGTTCATGCAACCCACTCCCCAGAATCTGTCTAGAAATAAGCTGTTGTATCTTAATGCACCTTCCCTGGTCAAACATTAGAAATAAATATATGCATAAATTTGTGGAGCACTTACTTGAATTAAAAAAAAAAGGTTATCTATTCAAAGGAAGGGAGAAGAAAAGTACTTAAACAGTCATTTGCTGTTCATGTGTTGTTTGAGATCATATGACTGCCAGAGTATGCCAAAGTTGCAGTCACATAGTTCACAGCCTAGTTTTGGCATCAGCTCAATGCTCAGCTGCCACAGGAGAGCTCATTCATGTGCTGAGCATCTGGTTGAAAGGTAACTAGACAGAGATCTGTGTTAATGAGAGCTTGTTTAGCTATATGGGCACATGTACTGTTAATGGGTCCCATGTAGTTATAACAGTAGCTTCTCTGGTTCTTTGGGTGTGAGAACTGTGAAGGGAAGATGAGCAGTTCTGGCAGAGGAAAGATTTGAGAAAAATCTCTAAGAGACACTGGAGGTGTACTATACATATAAATACATTATAAATCATGTTAAAGATTTCATTTTTTAAAGAATTAAACTTGAATTTAAAATCAAAAAGTTTTACTTTGCACAAAAAGAAAAGAAATTCACATGTGAGAAATGGATCATACCATCTGAACTTAGAACTTGTCTGCATGACAGACCCTCTCTTGGTTATATGTAGAGATGCAGCGAGTTTAAAATTCACCAGCGAAGTGAAAACAAAGTGACTACTTTTTGCGTTGGCACTTCACTATGTGGAGTGCTCCATAGGAAAGGCTCACTTTGCCTTGTTATTATTACTTTGCATTGTCATTCCACCTTAAATGCGAAGTAAGGTGGAGTGACAACAATACTGGAAGCATCCCACCTACACAGTCAGCAGAATTAATGTGCATCCCCAAAGTGCTACTGTCTTGTGTCCAGGAAACTCCCCAGTGCTGATGAAGTGAAATGAGAGTGTAACAAGAAAAGCAAAGTCTCCCAGAAATTAATGGCGCACTCAGTCATGCTCACAGTGGTCAGGTCAGACACAGAGTCACCAGAATTAATGTGCATCCCCAAAATGCTACTGTCTTGTGTTCAGAAAATTCCCCCAGTGCTGATGAAGTGAAATGAGAGCATAACAAGAAATGCAGTCTCCCAGAATTAATGGTGCCATGTAAACGTACAGACAGATGAAGATTGCGCTGCACACTCAAGGGATGCGTACAAAAAGGCACAACAACACCTAACCAGTGCTCACAAGTCACAAATCCAAATCTGGAAAGGAATACATTTTGCCAGTTGGGGGATTAGTGCACACCAGTGACAATCCACTACTAGTAAAGATACCACAAAGCAGAATAAAAAATTCATGCAGGTGCAGTGGATAGCAGGTTCACACTGCTGCAATTGCTCTGTAACACAATAAAAGGTGTCTGATTTAATGGCACGCATCGCACACACACTCTCACTCAAGTAATGCATAGCAAATTGAAATCCTTTAGTAATATTTAACCAAATGTTTTGAACAGACAAATTGTACACTGTTGCACCACAACAATCAGCAAAAAAATGTGAAGAATTACTGACAATATTACTGTGCGTACATTAGCACAGCTATACAAGGAAAACTATAACCAAAACAGAAAGACTGCCTTTTTCTCCAAGTTAATCTTCTTACAGCACAAATATGCCCCTCCGCCAAAGCACACTTCACAGTACACAGACTGACTGTTCTAAATTAACATTCAAAATCCACACACAACAATAAACACTTAGTAATATGAGCACAGAATGGTTTTCTACAATCAATATACTAAATTTTGAGCAAAAAATATTACTCAAAAAGACATTTTAAACAGCTTTTAGAGGATCTGAATTGCAGAGCTCTCATAGCAAACTACCTCCAGCTAGCACTGCACACACAATACCCAGGCCAGAACTGAGGCTGTGCCAAACAATCTAGAGCCCATGTGACCTGCAATCCCATGAATAACTGCAGAATTTCATTTGGAGCACAATTACAGGGTGAAGTGAGGTGAATTACATTGATTTCAATGTACGTCGGCTTAAAATTGGTGGAGAAGTGGTTTGGGGAATGCGGAATAAAGAAAAGTCATTGGTTTCAATGGACTTCACGTTCCTCATTATGAAGCAAAATACTTCGATTCACATTATGGAGTTCTCCACAGATTCTGCGTTACTCAGTGAATCACTTCACGGAGCAAATTGGGGACACTTCACCCACCACTACTTACAGTACTGTAACTCACATGCTGTAAGGGAAGGAACATGAATGCCTATGGCTGTACTTCCCCGATAAGCTGTAGCACAAAACTCTCTGACTTAAAAATGCTTATTAATGAGCACAATGGTGGAGTGGTGAAGCCTGGAGAGATACGACAAAACATGCTTACAATATATCCAAGTAAATATTAAAAAAATGAATCTAGTGATTTGTGATGTGATTGTGAATTATGATTTTGTGACTGCATTTGTGACTGTGATGATGAAGAACGTGATTCGGTGTCGACGATGTGAGATAAGTAATGTGGAACTGTATTGGGAATGTGAATGCCTATGGCTGTACTTCCTCGATGAGCTGTAGCACAAACTCCCTGACTTAAAAACGCTAATTAATGAGTACAATGGCGGGGTGGTGAAGCTTGGAGAGATACTACAAAACATGCTTAAAATACATCCAAGTAATTCATCAAAACATTAGTGCTGTGATTCGTGACGTGATCATGAATCATGATTTGTGACTGCATTTGTGACCATGATGATGAAAAATGTGATTTGTATCATGAATGACTCATGATGATGATCCTGACTTAAAAATGCATATTAATGAGTACAATGTTCATGCAGAATTATGCACCACACCTGTCCAGGACTCTGAAGGGAAGAGAAAGAAACAACTGTGACTTAAGTTACAGATGGAGATTGGGCCCTAAAGAGATGCAAAAGCACAGATAAATTAAGATCGTGCTACACACTGAAGAGATGCAGATGCAAAGGCACAACATCTAACCAGTGCTCACCATCTGAAATTCAAATCTGGAAAAGAATACCTTTGCTGGTTGGGGCGGGCAGCGTGCGGGGGGAGTGTACTAGTACCAGTAAAGATACCACAAAGGAGTACAAAAAACACACTGCTGTAGTGGATAGCAGGTTCACATTGCTGAAATTATTATGTGGCACAATAAAAGGTGTCTGATTTGATTGCACACATCACAAACATACTCACACACACACTCTAAGTAATGCGTAGCAAATTGAAAACTTCAGTAATATAACCACATATTTTAAACAAACTAAAATTATGCACTGCTGCACCACAACAATCAGCAAAAAAATGGCAAGAAGTATTGAAAATATTACTGTGTGTTCATTAACACAGTAAAATATCATCAAAACAGAAAGCACTGTCTTTTTTTCCAGGTTAATCTACCTACACCACAGATACAACCCCTCCCCCAAAGCACACTTCCTCTGTCTCTCAGTACTCAGACTAATGTTGTACATTAACATTCCAAATCCACACACAAACAATAAACGCTCAATGATATGAGCACAGGAGGGATTCATATAGTTGATGAACTAAAGTTTTAAAAAAAAAAGACTAAAAAAGGCTTTTTCAACAGCTTTTAGAAGGTTTGAATCACAGAGAGCTCTCAGAGCAGATTGTCTCCTACAGCTTCCTACACACACTACCCCAAACTGAGGCTGTGTAGAACAATCTTGAGCCCATGTGGCCTGAAATCCCATGAATCACTGAAACATTTACCTTTGGAGCTTAAAAACAAGGCAAAGTGAGGTGAAGTACATTGTTTTCAATGTACTTCACCTTAAGAATTGGTGGAGTAGTGGTTTAGGAAGGCAGAGTAATGCGAAGTCATTGTTTTCAGTGGACTCCACGTTACCTATTATAACGTGAAGTACTTTGCTTTGCATTGCAGAGCACTCTGTGAATTTGCCTTCACCCCATGAATCACTTTGTGGAGCGATTTGGGGCCACTTCTCCCATCTCTAGTTATATGAGTATCTGGAACACTGGAAATCTGGAATATCTGGAGGTCAGACTGACTTGATTTGTCTGTTGGAAGCAGAAAACCTTGCTACACTGCAAGGAACAAACTATAACTCCATTTAGGACCTGGAAACCTGGTAAGGCATAATATTGTTGGGGACTTGTTAAGAAGGGGAACTACACTTTCTACAAAGAGTTTGGTTTTTTTCCTTACTGGCATTAAACAGAGAATTGCAGGATTCAATTAAAAGTGCAGCAATTTTATAACCAGAGGGAGTGAGATACAACTGAATTTGCTTGATTGATGGGCTTGAGACCTAGGATTTGGAAGGATATTTTTGCAACATTTTAAAAGGGTCCTGCTGGCTGAGAATTTAAGTTTTTATTGCTGGTTTCACTGAAAGGTTTTGTGTATTGGAATCAGACATAGCAGAGTGCCTACATTGAAAGGCCTGCTTACATCACAGGTGTCACTAGTCAATCAATTGGCTCTGTGTGGGGTTTAATCACTGTGCTGTCTTAGGCATCCTTCACAGTTAGAAACCAGTCAGACTGACTTTGCTTTGTCTGTTGGAAGCTGAGAACCTTGCTATACTGCAAAGAACAAACTATAACTCCGTTTAGGACCTGGAAACCTGGTAAGGCATAATATTGTTGGGGATTTGTTAAGAAATGGAGCTATGATTTCTACAAAAAGTTTCATTTTTTTTCCTTGATTGGCATTAAGCAGAGAATTGCAGGATTCCATTAAAAAAAAGTGTAGTAATTTTGTAACCAGAGGGAGTGAGATACAACTGATTTTGCTTGATTGCTGGGCTTGAGACCTAGGATTTGGAAGAATATTTTTGCAACATTTTAAAAGTGTCCTGCTGGCTGAGGAGTGAGTTCATTTTTATCCCTGGACTCAGTAGAGTGGTTTGCGTAGAAGCAGTGGTCTAGTAAATTGTGGTGTTAGTAGAATTACTATAAAGAGCAGTACTCACCAGGGTGATGAAGAAGTTGTGTATTTGATTGTTTCTAGCAGTCACCAGTGGCTGTGGACTACCTACTCATGCTTCCTCACACCCCACCCCCCCAATCATGGCATTTTCTTTATAGCCAAAGTTCTGACATCACTTCTTCAAAAGATCTTGGGGCAGAACTATCATATTCTTAATAACCCAGCACAGTGCATAAAGGTAGGTACACACCACAAATAATTATAATATATATATATATATATATATATATATATATATATACATATATATTACATATTGTATATTATAAGGGAGAGGGACATGTGAAGAGTGGTGCAATGCACTGGCTCTGGGGCAGCAGTTTTCTGGGAAACATTCTGGAAACTGCATTGCAGTCCTATTTGCAGGAAACTGTCAGCTCTGATGGAGGAGGTTGTCCACCTCCAGGCTGAACTAGCAAGGACAAAGGAGGCCTCCGCCACCCAAAGAGCACCACTGCCACAACCACTGCCTCAGAGTTTGCCAAGTAAGAATAGCAGTTGGACCACAGTGGGTTCTGGGAGGATGCGGGTGGTGGACAAGAGGTGAAGCCCCCTAGTTGTACCTCTGCACAAATCATATGCCATTCTGGCAGAGCAAGGTTCCTCTATGATGGCACCCTCAGTGGAGACCCAGAAGAATGCTGAAGACATCCACAAGAGAGACCCACAAAAGGGTGGTAAGGGACACCACAGGGGAAGGAAACAGCTTCTGATAAGGGACTCCATTGTTAGGGGGGTAAAACTGAGGAAGGGAGAGGAGAAGGAATTAAGGTGCTTGCCTGGTGCCATGGCTTGGAGGGACAGGAAGCAAATCCTTAGGATTGCAGAAGCAGCATCACAGGAGAGCGAACTAGATATCATTGTCCATCTTGGGACAAATGACCTAGCTTGGCATGGGATCATTGCAGTGCAGAATGAATTTGTTGAGTTGGGAAGGGGCCTCAGATTTGTAGCAAGCACGGTACCCTTCTCAGAGGTGCTGCCAGTCCATGGCAGGGGTGAGGCTAGGGTACTGCACACCATGCAGTTTAATGAATGGTTGCAAAACTGGTGCAGAACACAGGGCTTTGGCTTCATTGGGGACTGGGGGTCCACCTGGAGAGATACAGGTCTATACTGGCATGATGGACTGCATCTGTCCATGAAGGGAACCAAGCTCCTAGGTGACAGGTTTAAATGCTTCCTTGGCAAGCTTTTAAACTAGCCAAGGGGGGAGCTGTTGATAAGAGGCAGGAAATTTCAAGCCTCCCCCAACAAAACATGGCAGGTTGTAAGGTAAACACTGAGGTACAGAGCTCAACACGGGGCAGAACAGGGGTAAATGGAAAAATAGACAAGGGCAATAAGAGCAGGGATGGGGAAAAAAAGGATAAAGCCATCATTAAATGGAGGGCAATGAGTACCAATGCCTATTGTCTGGGAAACAAGCTTCCTCAGTTAGTAGCTCTGATGAAAGATGAAAAATTGGATATTGTGGCAGTCACAGAAGCATGTTACACAGAGAACCATGACTGGGATGTCAACATACCAGGGTAGACAATCTACAGAAGGGACAGGGAGGGCAAACGAGGAGGTGGAGTAACTCTATACATAAGGGAAGGGATCAAAGCTGCAGAACTAAAAGTAAAGGTGGAGAACAAGAGGCACTCTGGGTCACCTTGGAGACAGAGAATGGCATCACAATCCACACAGGGGTTGTATACAGACCCCCACCTCAAGAGGAGGAAATGGACAAGAAAATGATAGAGGACATTCTCAAAATGGCTGAAAAAGGGGAGATACTGTTGATGGGGGACCTGAATATGCCAGATGTTAACTGAATGACATGTACTGCAGCCACATCCAAGAGCAGGGTCATTCTCGATGCCCTGCAGGGGGCAGGCCTAGACAGCTAGTGTTGGAACCACTTAGGAGGGAGCAATACTAGACCTGGTACTCTCAATTGGAGAGAGGATCACAAATTTAGAAGTCAGTAGACATCTGGGAACAAGTGACCACTGCACAGTGTGCTTCACAATGAGCACAACCATGGAGATAAGCCATACAAAAACAAGGATGCTGGACTTTAGAAGGGCTGACTTTGGCAAAATGGGTGAATGCCTGAAGAATGCACTAGCAAATGGCCAAAAAGGAGGGGTGGAAGAACAATGGAGAAAAATCAAAACTACCATCATAGAGGCAACAAGCCTTTGTGTGAAACAAATAAAGAAAAGAGAGTGGAGTTAAAAACCACTATGGTTCTCAAAAGAGGTGGCAGGGAAGGTTAAGGAGAAAAGGCTGCATTCAAAAAGTATAAGGAATCACAGAAGAAGCATGACAGGGAACTGTATCAATTAAAGCAGAAAGAAGGGGGGGAAGGCAGTCAGAATAGCAAAGGCCCAAACCGAGGAAAAAATAGCCAACTCAGTTAAGAAAGGGATAAAACCTTTATAGGTACATTAGGAGCATAGAAAGGTTAAGGGAGGAATAGTGAAGATTAATAAAGGAGAGGGAGAAGGCAGAGGAGACAGTGAAAAGGCAGAGATACTGAATGAATACTTTTACTCAGTATTCACAAAAGAAGATGAGGAGGAGTTACTTAAACCAGACAATAGAAGCACTCTGGGTAGGGGGATTGACACCAGTCCATTCACAGAAGAAAGGGTCCTGAAAGAACTCCTAAAACTCAAGGTGGACAAAGCAATGGGGCCTGATGGGATTCACTCCAGAATCCTAAAAGAACAAAGGGAGGACCTAGTGACACCACTGACCACGCTTTTTAACAAATCATGGCAGGATGGGGTGGTACCAGAGGACTGAAGGAGGGCAGATGTGATTCCCCTTCACAAAAGTGGGAGCAAGGCAGAAGCAGAAAACTACAGACCTGTAAGTTTGACCTCAGTGGCAGGGAAAATGATGGAATCACTTCTGAAAGAAAGAATTGTTGAGTACCTAGAGGCTAGCGGGCACAGGACCCAAAGCAGCATGAATTTACAGCAGGAAGGTCATGTCAGATAGATCTAATTGATTTTTTTGACTGGGTGACCAAAGTAATAGACCAAGGAGGGGCTGTGGATATGGCCTACCTAGACTTTAGCAAGGCATTTGACACAGTCCCACACAAAAGATTAATAATCAAGTTAGCCAGCCTGGGAGTGGGTCCCAGGGTGGTAGCCTGGGTAGCAACTGACTGCACAACAGGACACAGAAGGTAATAGTGAATGGAACACATTCCGAAGAATGGGGGGTTACTAGTGGAGTACCTCAGGGCTCAGTACTGGGTCCAGTCCTTTTTAACATCTTTATAGGTGACATTGCAGAGGGTCTGGAGGGAAAGGTATGCCTCTTTGCAGATGACACAAAGATCTGTAACAGAGTTGATACACAAGAGAGGGAAGAAAAGATGAGAAGGGACTTGGCAAGGTTGGAAGAATGGTCAGACATATGGCAACTTATATTCAATGCAAAGAAGTGCAAAGTAATGCACCTGGGAAACAAAAACCCAGGAGAAGAGTACACAATAGCAACAGAGGTACTAACAACAACAAAAATGGAAAGGGACATGGGGGTAGTCATATCAGATGACCTAAAGGTGGGTAAGCAATGTGAAAAGTTGGTAAGGAGAGCCAGGGAGATACTGGAATGCATAGGAAGGGGCATCACAAGTAGAAAAAGGGAAGTGGTTGTCCCTCTATACAGACAGTTGGTGAGACCCCATCTGGAGTACTGTGTGCAGTTTTGGAGACCTCATTTAGCAAGGACATAGACAGGATGGAAGCAGTCCTGAAGAAGGCAACTAAAATGGTACAGGTTCTGCAGCAGAAACCATATGAAGAGAGACTGAGAGAACTTGATACAGTATGTATACTCTTGATGAAAGGAGGGACGGGGGACATGATAGAAACTTTCAAGTACCTCAAGGGAATCAACAAAGTCCAGGAGGGTAGCATCTTTCAGAAAAAGAGATGTGTAAGAACAAGGTGGCACAATTTAAAAATAGAGGGGGGACAGCTTAGGGGTAATGTGAGGAAATTTTTTTTCACGGAGAGAGTGGTGGATACATGGAACCACCTTCCTGAGGAGGTCGTTGGGTCTAAAACAGTGGGGGAGTTCAAACACGCATGGGACAAACATAAGGCAATTATAGTGGTGGTTGCAGGAAGTAGGCTGTTGGTTAACTAGAATCTACAGCTTATCCAGTAGGTAGGGAAATGGGCAGACTGGGTGGGCCAAATGGTCCTTATCTGCCGTCAAAGTCTATGTTTCTATGTTTCTATGGAATGATTAGAAATAAACAATCCTGATGAAAATAATGTCCTGGGGGCTATTCTCAAAAGGATCCGCATGGCGCAAGGTGACCTGCATCCAACATGAATGATGCAAGTAGCACCTTGCTCCAATAATCGCACCCAGAGCAATTCTCAAAAGCAGCCTGTGACAACACACAGGCTGCTTTCGACAAAGGGGACTTGTGCCATCCTTACACCAAAAACTGGGTTGCAACATGGTGCAAGGGGGTTTGCAGCAGGGGCCTATTCTCAAAGGGCAGCTGCCACATCACCTAAATTAGCATTCTCAAAAAAAAAAAATCAGAGAACAACCTTCAAAGTACAATTACATCAGCCAGGGGCTAGTGTGAGTTTACCTCCATGCCCTCTGGGCATTGCGCCAATGTGCTGCCTGCACATCCCATGGATCATGTAGCCCCCAGCCCCAATTCCCAATAATAAGTATTATTTAACCCTGGAGAGCAGTCAGACCCCCCAAGCTCTGATACCCTAAATAAATGATAATTGAACCCTGGTAGGCTAGCTGATCCCCCAGACCCAGATCCCCCAAATTACTATTAAAATAGCCCTTGTGGACTAACGACCCCACCATTCCCCTATCCATCCATGTTGCAAAATGAAAAAAATCAATCAGTGGTTGTTCAGTGGAGCGCTAATCCTGATCCCCTTTCATACATCCCTAACATACCCAGTAATCTAGTGGACCCCATCCTCCAACCCAGCAGTGCCATTTCACCCCACTCCCCCGGGACCTGTACACAGCCAGCAGCTAGCACAGCCCACCTCTTACCACAATGGCCAGTTGCTGTCATTAACTGATCCCATGCTATATACAGTACACACTCATACTGAGCTCAGTCTGTGGCTGGCCATGGTAACGGGAGGTGGGCTGTGCCAGTTGCTGGCTGGGTACAGATCGGGGGGGTGGGCTGGTATGGCAGTGCCGGGTGAGGAGGTGGGGTCCACCAGATCACCAGGTATGTTAGGGATGGATGTAATGGGGGATTGGGGCTCCACTGAACCACCATTGATTTTTTTTAATTTGGCAAAATGGGAGAATTGGGGAATGGGGGGCTCTCTAGCCCTCTAGAGCTATTTTAGTAGTAATTTGGGGGATCTGGGGCTGGGGGAGCCCACTAGCCCACCAGGGCACAATTATTATTTATGTCAGGGATCGAGGCTTGGGGGGCTGGTACCCCACTGGGACTATACAATAATTATTATTGGTGATCGGGGCTGGGGGGGTTGGTAGTCCACAAGGGCTATATTAATTATCATTTTGAGGATTGGTACTGTGGGTGGTAGCCCACAAGGGTTGTTTCATTTATACTTTGAGGATCGGGGCTTGGGGGGGCACTTGTGTCCTCGGTGTGGACACTGCCGCTGGCTTAAGGCAACTTGTCCAGGTGCATTTGGTGCACTTCTGGAGTTGCCACAAGCCACTGGACTTAACCACTGGGACCTTCCATGATAAAGAATTGGGTGCTGGGTCCCCGGCGCATCGGCAATTGGCACAAGTCTCCTTTGATGTGACTTGCGCCTATCCTTTGAGAATCAACCCCCTTATTTGTAATAGATATTCAAATGTTTCAGCAAGAACAAATAGAATTTGAAAACATATCTTGGCACACAGCAGGCTGTGCATTTTTTCTTGCTAAATCAAAGCGGAAAGAAACATTAAAGAATGAACATTTTGTGTGTGCGTGTGTGTGCATGCGTGCATCTGTATGTGTGCAGGCTCCTGAGTAAGGGGCTGCTGTAGCGGAGGAGTGAGGGAGTAATCTTTGGCAGGGGAATGGGTTCAGAGAACAACAACTAGGTATCTGGACTACCAGCCTGCTATTACCCACTACCAGAAGGCATTTTTTTTTACATTATAAGAAAGAAATAACAAAGAAAAAAGGTTGATTCAGGAAGATTTGCAGTGTGTTTTAGGCTCAACTGTGTAAGTCCCCAATGACAAAGGGTAGATTAGTTTTGCACCAAGTTGGAGTGGGATGGCAGTAATCCAGGACTCACTATGAGTTTGCACTATTTATTGTAGTAACAAAAACTATATATGTAAGAGTTGTTTTCACTTTCATATCAGTATTTTTTGAAACTGCACTTAGTAAAGTTTTTTGCAAATTTCATCCAGTTTGGAATTTATATTGTTGTGCTTCAAAGCCTCATTCTTTGTTTTGTTATTTTTTCAGCTATTTGAAGCCCGTCGGTCATGGAGTGGGGTTGAAATAAGATAAGGAGAGAGCTTTGACTGGCAAACAGCCAGTGTCTGGTACTAGTTGACATTTTTTCTACATGTATATACGCTACCCAATTAGTTGGCTCAGTTGGTAGCACACTCGCCTCTGAGGCCGGGAGATCACAGGACTGTGGGTTCAGTTCCCACATCTGGCACTTGGGTTAATATCCCAGTACTGACACTGTAGTGCAGCATGAGAGGGGTGCTGCACTGCTGAGGTGCCGTCTTTCAGATGGGACATTAAACCGAGATCCCATCTGCCTGGATTGGTGGTAGTTCAGGTGGATGTTAAAGATCCCATGGCACTTCTCGAAAAGAGTAGAGGAATTTCCCCAGTGTCCTGGCCAAATTTCCTTCATTCACTGAAAAAAATACACCAACAGGTTAATCTGGTTCAAGGTCAGTTGGCATTCATCTGTATCCCCCGGGTCGTGCCTGGAAAGAGGCAGGATTTGTCTAGTGCACTTACCCGGTCAACAATAAATAAAAAAATAAAAAATAAATTACATCTATAAAGTAACTTTTTATCATTTACATTTATGAAAAGTACAGCACAGCATGTGTCTGTGTGTCAGACTCAGCTGTGCCAGTTACAACCCAGCTGATAAAGGCTACTGTAATGATGTAGCTGTCAGCCATAGCTGGTATGGGCAATACTTCTCTGGGAGTGGATTTTTGCTGCACCTCAAGAGAAGGAAGTCATGAGACCCCTCCCTTAAAATCAATTTTTACATCCTGATGATCCAGCCTACTGTCAGTTACTCTCCAACTTAGGATTTCGGTTTAAGTTGTTTACAAAATTATTGTGCTGCATTTGAGGTTATGTTTGGTGCAATATAATAGCTTCAACCCCTTTTAGTGGGTTTCTGCCAGCATCGTAGCACAGAAGTGGATCTGATCAGGATATGTAAGGATATCCTGCAGGTGACGGATTGAGGCTAGGTGTCAATTGTGATCCTGCTTGATTTCATATTTGACTTTGACAATTTGAATCACGTGGTTTTGATGGACAGATCTGAGGAATATTTAGGGATTCGGGTAAAGGCATTATGGATTTCATTATTTCTTGAAAACTGTGAGCAGTCAGTAACCATGGTTCCATATATTTTTGGGCAGTTGTCCTTAGCCCCATAGAGCTCCACCAGGCTCTGCCCTGCCCTTCTCTTGCTTTTCACTGTGTATATAAGGTAATGCATTGAGATGATTTGTACATACAGTGTAGGGTTTACATGGATTATACTTGCAGTATCTTTCTTTTTTCCCCAATCATAACCAAAGCAATCATACTATGCATGTCCTGCAACAATACCTGGAGGAAATTAGGATTTTGATGGCATCTAACTTTGAAACTCCAGTATAATGGAACTGCTGCTAGTAGGATCAGCAAGACAGAGTTCTGCACTTAAAGGTAGCCTCCAACTTCTGACTTTGGATGGGGCCCAGCTTGAAGCAGGAGGGGTGATCAGCAACTTGGAAGTAGCTCTGGATGAACAGCTGACCTTGGAGTACCATGTGTGAGCTTTTGCCAGTAGCAGCTTCATCCATTCTTTTTAAGGAATGCCTCCAGATTACATCTGCTCCTACATCCTGGTGATCTGAGAACACTTGTAAAGGTGTTCATCTTGCCATGACTTGATCACTGAATTATGGTTAATAAGGGCCTACCAGGTGGTCATATTTTACCACTGCAGCTAGTTCAAGATACAACAGGCCTTTCCTGCTTTTCTTAAAAAACTTTAACTTAAATATATCAATATATGATCACTTAAATATATTGATATATAAACAAAGTACTATTGCAATACATTGGTACTGCGCAAACAGCAATATTTTATTTTAAAAATGATCATAGCCCCTCCAGTTCCAGAGTTATCTTTCTCAAAGACATTATCTTTAGAAAGAGCTAATTTTGTATCCATTAGGGACAGAAACTTTTTTTAATGAAAGATTAGAGATTGGGCAATTTTATCATGCAATACTAATAAAGTGCTCATGAAGGGATATGCATTTTTATAAATAATTGAAAGTATTATAAAAATATATTGATAAAAATTATTGATAAAACTTTAAGATACCAATAGGGTTAACACTGCACCAATATAATATATCAATATTTTTTGTTATAACTGCAAGCTTTTATTTAACAAAAATTAAGTTCTTAGCCTCTCTGGTTGCACACTTATATCTTCTTTCAAACAAATTTGGAACTGCTAGAGATGGGAACGTCATGTTGTTTTAATACTAAAGCTTGGATACAGGCAATATCAATATGTGATTTTGATACAGTGCTCCAGTTTTGATATAAAGATTTTATCAATAATTGTAAACTATAATTTTTATCAGTAATTGCACACTAAATTAAAAGAATGCATTGACAGCCTTTAAAGATAGAAGTGCAAGATACCAATAGGTGAACATTATATCATTATACTTTGTTGATATTGCTCTATCGGCCAGGTTTTATTTAACCATAATAAACAAAAATCATAGCCCCTTCAGTTCCAGATCAATTTCCTTTTTTGAGTACAATAATTATACTAAGAAAGGGCACACTTTGGAATCATTAAGGGTAGGGGCTTAAATTTATTTTTAAATTAAAGCTTGTATTCATAGTAATATCTATATGTGGCAAAATGCACCAATAAGCGTTAATGATAAAACATTCTGATAGTGATAGATGAACACTGTACATGCAGTGTGCAATATATCAACATTTCTCTAAAAAACAAGCTTTTATTTAAAAGTAATTTAAGTTCTTAGCCTCTTTGAGGTCCAGCATTATCTCCTTTGAAAGAAACTATATTAAAAAAAAGAGTTAACTCTGGAACTGCTAGGGATCAAAACTTAATTGTTTTAAAGAATGTTTGGAGTCAGGTAAGTGAGGGTGTGTTGGAGAGTACTGGGGGTGTGGGATGGTGGGTGCTGAGTTAGAAGTGGGGGTGTGGAATCAGATCACCTAGGAACCTTCTGAAAAAAACAAATGAGGACTGTTTGCTTTTCTTGAAGGCAGGGGCACAATTGGCAAATGAAGAGTGCCACTAGACACCAGAGATCAAAAGGAAAGCCATGGGGTCAGTGATCAGAGGGTGGGGGGGTGCCACTGGACACCAGGGACCATAAGAAAAAACAAAGGCATAACAAAAAACATGGGGACAGCAATTGGAGGGTGGGGGTGCCACTAGGCACCAGGGATTACAACAAAAAACATGAGGACAATGATCAGAGGGTGGGGGGTGCCAGTTGATAATTGTATAATGGAAAAAACACTTAAAGGCCATTTCTACCACACATAACTGCATAATCCAGCTGAGTGGGTTCTGATAAGCAAGCTACATGTGTTTCTCTGTGCTAAACACAACATTTTGTTTATTTTTTTTTTAAAGATGTTTCCCTCGCTAACTGTCATACAAAATGGGAGCAACTCAAAAAGGGATTTTCTAGGTCAGCTGGGTGGCACTGAGGGTTGAGGCACTGGATGCCACACCTTGCTCCATGCCGGTGACCCAGATTAGGGAACAGACCCGGTCAGCCGGGGGTTGGCTGAGGGGAGAAGGATTGAATGCCCAATGGCCTGCTCTCCTTCTCTGGGGAGGGATGGGGAGTTAACCTCACCACTTTACCACCACCACCGCCACCTGGGGATCTCGGGGGATGTTGGCATAGTCAGAGACAACAAAGAGACTGATGCTGTCAGACGACAGGAGTGGACCCACATCTCAACGTGCGTCAGGCTCGTTGGTCCTCATTGCACACCGATGTCAAGGGAATCTGAAGGAGAAAATATCCCCCAGATGGTCCTGGCGACGATCCCCTGCTTTGCTTCCACGATGCAGAGGGGCAGACTCCACTGTGTATGCACACTCCCCCGATGTCCAAAAAAGGTAAGGGGTCTTTCCTTGCCCTGCCCCAGGGGGTCAACCAGGGGCTTGAAGTAACTTGAGGTGGCGTGCACTCTATGGGCAGACTCCTCAGTGGGTTGGAAAGTGGATGACTTGGGGATCTGAGAGAAAGGAAGGTCTGGGGGTCATAAGAGGATAAAGAAAGAGTAAAAAAAAAAGCATTTTCCATCTGCTACTAGAGTTGTGCAAAACAGGAATATTTCACCCAGTGTAATATTTTCTGTAATTCCTGCATTTTGTGAAATATTTTGCTACCTGCGGGTGAAATTTTGCTTTATAGACATGTGGTGGTGGTGGACTGGTCTGCAGCTGACCCTGACAATGACTGTTATTCCCCCCATCGACCGCTCACCGGCCCAAAAATAAAATCTTCACTGGTGTCCAGTGGTTCCCCCCACAGCTAATCACTGGCCAAATAAGTAGTAATCCATCCCCCCAAGACATTTCTCCCCCACCCCCCAGTCCTCTTGATCCCTCAATTGTTACTTAATAAAAAAAACCCTCCCTGGCATCAAGTGGACCTCCACACTTCACCCTGTAAGTAATATCATGGGGACACATATGGCACTCCAAAGAAGTAGCCTTCTATTGCTTCTACTGATCCGCATTGTCCATGATCAACTAAAGAAGATCCTCATCCCTTGCAGTAATGACCTCCTCCAGAAAGTTAACTTGGATTACTCTTACATTCCTGGTATCATCAGCTCCATAGCAGACACCTTGTTCCTTTCTAATTTTCAGACATTCAGGTAGCTCGCGCACCTCAAGCATCTCCAAACATGACTTCTGTTCCAGAACTTCAAGACCTGATAATGACATAACTTCTTACACTACCAGGATAAAGCCAGAATGTTATGTGATAATTAATTTTCCCCTTCTACATGAGCCACATACTGTATGTCACTGCATGGGATAAATATTCTATAGCAATCTGTGAATCCATATCATCCAGCAGTTAACTAAATCATTGCCTTTGTGTTCTTCTACAGCCATACAACTATACTATCTTTTACTACAACCAAAAAATATATTTCCAGAGTTCATTTTTATCCCTCAACTATCTTGTTGCCATGTCCCTCCTTCCTTACCTGCTTACAAATTAAAATGTATCTCCATAGTCTTCAGAATACATTATGAAATTTTTCCCAGTGAACCTGTCAACTGCATCTTATATCAGGAATTAATCAACCTCCATAACCTTGGAGTATTCAGTCCAGATAGTGACCTCATGCTTAAAGCATCTGTGACTCAGTTTATGACTTTTTAAGCCCTGTTGAGTTGTCTACACCATCTGCTATATTTGATGCACCTCACTACCTTTGTCTTATCAGCACCCACACCACTCCCTCCCCATACCTCAATCAGGCCACTGACATGGCCCTCCACTCTCCTCCATGGCCGGCAGCCGGACTTAGCTTCAATGACTGACCTTCAGCTCGTACAAGCATGTGCTCATTCATTGAAATGTTACTGCGCTTGTGCGCCTCAATGAATGAGATTGTGGTTGTACAAGCACGCGCTTATTCATTTTGGTGCTCAGTCAGGCCACTGGCAATGGAAATGAGTGGAAGGATATGCTGGCGGCCTGATAGGGGTAAAGGTGGTCATGGTAGGTGCTGATAACAGGGCAGGGGTGGTTGTGGGTTCACTAGTCACCAGGGAGTGTTTTTTTTAAGTAAGGATCGGGGATCTGGGGGGATGGGAGGTAGTGGAGAAATGTGTTGGGGGGAGGTTACTATGCTGCTAAATAATTTGGGCCACTGAACGGTGGGGGGGGGGCAATAGACACACCAGGGAGAATATTTTAATTTCAATATGTGGGCTGGTGATCGGTGGAGGGGGGCACTAAGTAGACCAGGGAGAATATTTTAATTTCAACATGTGGGTCAGTGAACAGCTGGGTTGGGGGGCAGCCCACTAGACATCAAAGAGCAGGGTGGGATAACATAGAAACATAGACTTTGATGGCAGATAAGGACCACTTGGTCTACCCAGTCTGCCCATTTCCCTTCCTATTGGATAAGCTGCAGATTCTAGTTAACCAACAGCCTACTTCCTGCAATCCCCCACTACAATTGCCTTATGTATGTCCCATGCATGTTTGAATTTCCCCACTGTTTCAGACACAACAACCTCCCCAGGAAGGTGGTTTCATGCATCCACCACTCTCTCCATGAAAAAAAAATTCCTCACATTACCCCTGAGCGGTCCCCCCTCTATTTTTAAATTGTGCCCCCTTGCTCTTACACATCTCTTTTTCTGAAAGATGCTACCCTTCTGGACTTTGTTGATTCTCTTGATCAAATCTTTATTTATTTATTCAGGCGAACATCATTGAGCGTAGCTCATTTACAAGATGGACCTGAGTGGTCATAATAAAACAAGGTTACAAATTATACACAAGAACATGAAACTGAATAAGCACAAATACAATCATTTGTGAGACAGATAGATATACAAATATTTACATATATACAAGGCAAAAGACAATGTACCTAAAACCTGCTAAAGGAGAGAAACAAACAGTTCAGTCGGGAAAGGCTTGGGTAATGGGAGTTGTTTGTGCATATCTGTAAGAAGTTTGGTGGGAACAGGCTAGATGAAGAATAGAAAAGAAAAGGGGTGACCTTTATAAAAGGAGATGAAGGAGAGGGGTGTGGGAGGAGAGGGGTATGGGAGACTAGGCCTTATGGAAGCAGTTGCATGAATTGGGGAATAGACTGGTGTACAGCTTTTGAAGGAGGTTAAAGGAATCAGGGTATCCAGTTTCAATGTCTTTGAAGAGAATTCCAGATTAGTGCCAGGAATAGCTGATTGCAGCTCTTCCATATTGGGTGCAGGTGATAGGAGTCTTCAGCATGATAAGTTTATTGATCCTCAGGGTGTAAGGCCTGGATGTGATCCGGTTGAAACAGTCTGAGATGTAGGAAGGGAGTTTGTTTGTCAGAGCTTTATAGATCCATATAGCAGCATTTTTTTTCTTCTTTGTTGCAATGATGTCCAACTGACTGCATTGTAGAGAGAGCAATGATGGGTGCTGGAGGGAAGGTCTGTAATGAATCTAATTGCTCTATGATACAAAGTGTCTAATTTGTTTAAGTGGGAGAGGGAGCAATGGCCATAGAGGAAGTCAGCGTAATCAATGAGGGACAGGAATGATGCTAGGATTAATCTTTGTTTGGAATCCCTGGTCAGGTAGTGTTTGATCCTGTAGAATAGACCAAGTCTTTGCCTTAACTTTTTCAGGAGCTCCTCAATGTGGGTAGTATAGTCGAGTTTATTGTCTATCCATATTCCAAGATATTTGAAATTGTCTACATATTCCAGATTTTCGCCTAGGATGGTAGAGAGTTGTGGGAGGGTGAATGATGGGACAGTGGAAGAGCAATTCTTGGTGGCAAAGAACATAGCTTTGGTCTTCTTGGCATTTAGTAGTAATTTCTTTTCTAATAGATTGTGCTGAAGGAGGGAGAATTCAGACTGTAGAAGCTCACAGGCTTTTGATGGTGAGGGATTGCTGACATAAAGTACAGTGTCATCTGCAAAAGGTGAATATTAGATTGTGAGAGATTGAGTCAATATTGTTGATATAAATGGCAAAGAGGATGGGACCAGGATGGAGCTCATGGGTACACCTCTTAGGAGTGGTTTAGAGGTAGATAGGTCACCTTCATTTTACCAATTGCAATCTTCCGATAGATAGCATCTGAACCATTTAAGGAAAGTGGGTCAAGGCCAATGGAATTCAGGGAGGAGATTAGAAGTTCATGATCCACAGTGTCAAAGGCCTTACTTAGATCCAGAAACACAGCACAGGTATTATTCTTTTTGTCTAAAGCAGTCTGCCAATCATTTGTGACTTTTGCTAATGCAGAGAAGGTGCTGTGCTTTGATCTAAACCCAGATTGAGCTGGATTAAGGAGATTGTTGGTATCAAGGTAGGCAGTTAACTGAGAGTTTACTAGCTTCTCAAGCATCTTTGATAGTACTGGTAAGATGGAAATGGGCCTATAATTGTTGAGGTCCATGGGATCACCTCCCTTAAGTAATGGAAATACTTGAGCTGTCTTCCATAATGAGGGGATAGAACCAGTGGCAAGTGACAGATTGAAGAGGTGGGTGAGGGGGGCGGCTATGGCATGCAGTGCTACTTTTAGAAAGTAAGGATCCAGGGAGTCTGCACCTGCACTTTTAGTTGTGTCTAGCTGTAATAGAAGGTCTTCTACTTCTTTTACTTCTACTTCTACTTCTTGAGGTACTTAAAAGTTTCTATCATGTCCCCCCATCCCTCCTTTTATCAAGGGTATACATATTAAGCTCTCTCAGTCTCTCTTCATATGGTTTCTGATGCAGACCCTGCACCATTTTAGTTGCCCTCCTCTGGACTGCTTCCATCCTGTCTCTGTCCTTGTGTAGATGGGGTCTCCAAAACTGCACACAGTATTCCAGATTAGGTCTCACCAACTTTCTGTACAGAGGATAACCACTTCCCTTTTCTACTTGTGATGCCCTTCCTATGCATCCCAGTATCCCCCTGGCTCTCCTTACTGACTTCTCACATTGCTTACCCACCTTTAGGTCATCTGATATGACTACCCCCAAGTCCCTTTCCATTGTTGTTGTTGTTAGTACCTCCCCTGCTATTGTGTACTCTTCTGGGTTTTTGTTTCCCAGGTGCATTACTTTGCACTTCTTTGCATTGAACCTAAGTTGCAATATCTCTGACCTTTTCTCCAACCCTGCTAAGTCCCTTCTCATCCTTTCTACTGCCCCTTGTGTATCAACTCTGTTACAGATCTTTGTGTCATCTGCAAAGAGGCACACCTTTCCCTCCAGACCCTCCGCAATGTCATCTATAAAGATGTTAAAGAGGACTGGACCCAGTACTGAGCCCTGAGGTACTCCACTAGTATCCTCCCTTTCTTCGGAATGTGTTCCATTCACTATTACCTTCTGTGTCCTGCTGTACAGCCAGTTTGCTACCCAGGCTACCACCCTGGAACCCACTCCCAGGCTGGCTAACTTGATTATTAATCTTTTGTGTGGGACTGTGTCAAATGCCTTGCTAAAGTCTAGGTAGGTCATATCCACAGCCCCTCCCTGGTCTATTACTTTGGTCGCCCAGTCAAATAAATCAATTAGATTCATCTGACATGACCTTCCTGCTGTAAATCCATGCTGCTTTGGGTCCTGTGTTCCGCTGGCCTCTATGTACTCAACAATTCTTTCTTTCAGAAGTGATTCCATCATTTTCCCTACCATTGAGGTCAAACTTACAGGTCTGTTGTTTCCTGCTTCTGCCTTGCTCCCACTTTTGTGAAGGGGAATCACATTTGCCCTCCTCCAGTCCTCAGGTACCACCCCATCCTCCACTGATTTGTTTAAAAGTGTGGTCAGTGGTGTCATTAGGTCCTCTCTTAGTTCTTTTAGGATTGTGGGGTGAATCCCATCAGGCCCCATTGCTTTGTCCACCTTGAGTTTTAGAAGTTCTTTCAGGACTCTTTCTTCTGTAAATGGACTGGTGTCAACCCCCCTACCCAGAGTGTTTCTATTGTCTGGTTTAGGTAACTCCTCCTCATCTTCTTTTGTGAATACTGAGCAAAAGTATTCATTCAGTATCTCTGCCTTTTCACTGTCTCCCTCTGCCCACCTCCCCCCCTCTCCTTTATTAATCTTCACTATTCCTCTCTTAACCTTTCTATGCTCCCTAATGTACATATAAAAGGTTTTATCCCCCTTCTTAACTGAGTTGGCAATTTTTTCCTCAGTTTGGGCCTTTGCTATTCTGACTGCCTTCCCACCTTCTTTCTTCTTTAATTGATACAGTTCCCTGTCATGCTCCTTCTGTGATTCCTTATACTTTTTGAATGCAGCCTTTTTCTCCTTAACCTTCCCTGCCACCTCTTTTGAGAACCATAGTGGTTTTTTACTCCGCTTTCTTTCCTTTATTTGTTTCACACAAAGGCTTGTTGCCTCTATGATAGCAGTTTTGATTTTTCTCCGTTGTTCTTCCACCCCTCCTTTTTGGCCATTTGCTAGTGCATTCCTCAGGTATTTATCCATTTTGCCAAAGCCAGCACTTCTAAAGTCCAGTATGCTTGTTTTTGTATGGCTTGTCTCCATGTTTGTGCTTATTGTGAAGCACACTGTGCAGTGATCACTTGTTCCCAGATGTCTACTGACTTCCAAATTTGTGATCCTCTCTCCATTTGAGAGTACCAGGTCTAGTATTGCTCCCTCCTGAGTGGGTTCCAACACTAGCTGTCTAAGGCCTGCCCCCTGCAGGGCATCAAGAATGACCCTGCTCTTGGATGTGACTGCAGTACATGTCATCCAGTTAACATCTGGCATATTCAGGTCCCTCATCTACAGTATCTCCCATTTTTCAGCCATTTTGAGAATGTCCTCTATCATTTTCTTGTCCATTTCCTCCCCTTGAGATGGGGGTCTGTATATAACCCCTCTGCGGATTGTAATTCCATTCCCTGTCTCCAAGGTGACCCAGATTGCCTCTTGTCCTCCACCTTTACTTTTTAGTTCTGTAGCTTTGATTCCTTCCCTTATGTATAGGGCTACTCCACCTCCTCTTTTACCCTCCCTGTCCCTTCTGTAGTCTGTGTACCCTGGTATGTTGACATCCCAGTCATGGTTCTCTGTGTACCATGTTTCCTTGACTGCCACAATATCCAATTTTTCATCTTCCATCAGGGCTACTAGCTCAGGAAGCTTGTTTCCCAGACTATGGGCATTGGTACTCATTGCCCTCCATTTAATGTTGACTTTATCCTTTTTTCCCCCTTCCCTGCTCTTATTGCCCTTTTCTATTTTTCCATTTACCCCTGTCTTGCCCTCTGTTGAGCTCTGTACCTTAGTGTTTGCCTTACTACCTGCCGTGTTTTGTTGGGGGAGGCTTGAAATTTCCTACCTCTTATCAACACCTCCCCCCTTGGCTAGTTTAAAAGCTTGCCAAGGATGCATTTAAACCTGTCACTTAGGAGCTTGGTCCCCTTCATGGACAGATGCAGACCATCATGCCAGAATAAACCTTCATCTCTCCAGGTGTACCCCCAGTCCCCAATGAAGCCAAAGCCCTCTGTTCTGCACCAGTTTTGCAATCATTCATTAATCTGCATGGTGTGTAGTACCCTAGCCTCACCCCTGCCATGGACTGGCAGCACCTCTGAGAAGGTAACCATGCTTGCTACCTGTCTGAGGCCCCTCCTTAACTCCACAAATTCATCCTGCACTGCCCTGATTCCTTGCCTAGCTAGGTCATTTGTCCCAAGGTGGACAATCATATCTAGTTCCCTCTCCTGTGATCCTGCTTCTGCAATCATGAGGATTCGGTTCTTGTCCCTCCAAGCCATGGCACCAGGTAGGCACCTTACTTCCCTCTCCTCTCCCTTCCCCAGTTCTACTCCCTAACAATTGAGTCCCCTATCAGAAGCTGTTTACTCCCACTGTGGTGTCCCTTACCACCCTTTTGTGGGTCTCCCTTGTGGATGTCCTCAGCATTCTTCTTGGTCTCCACTGAGGGTGCCATCAAAGAGGAACCTTGCTCTGCCAGACTGGTGTATGATTTGTGTAGAGGTACAACTAGGGAGCTTCGCCTCTGTTCCGCCACCCACACCCTCCCAGAACCCACTGTGGTCCAACTGCTCTTCATACTTGGCAACCTCTGAGCCAGTGGTTGTGGCAGTGGTGCTCTTTGGGTGGAGGAGGCCTCCTTAGTCCTTGTCAGTTCAGCCTGGAGGTGGGCAGTCTCCTCCCTCAGAGCTGACAGTTGCCTGCAAATAGGACAGCAACACAGTTTCCAGAATGTCTCCTGGAAAACTGCTGCCCCACAGCCAGTGCATTGCACCACTCCTCACATGTCCCTCTCCCTTATAATAAACAATATGTAATATACATAATTTTTTTTTTTTTTGACAAATGATAAATTTGACAGAATTTGCAGCGGGCATAATTTTGCCAAAATTTTGCAAAACATTTCATGTGGCAAAATTGTTGATTTTGCCACAATTTGACTGGTGAAATTTTATTTCACTGCATCCCTATCTGTGACAAAGGATGACCCAGCTGCAGAAAATGATTACTTGCCTGCAATAAAGGATCCTTTTTCAAGCTGAACATCTATAATTTCTTATTATAAATAATGGGAACGTCAACATTTAATAACTTTGGAAAGGATAGATATTTCTTTCACCTAACAAGCAAAGAGCACATCTGTGAGACTAATCCTACTTACCCTGAAATTTTGAGACCACAATTTGAAGCAGTTTTGGAGACACAGGTGGACTTAGAAACAGCAAAAAAAACAAAACATAAATTACACAGTTTTTCACATTCTGTATCTCTGAAACCACACAACTGACTGTCATGAAATTTACCATGTCAAGACAACTACCCCATCAGATTGTGATCACAAACTTTCATGCAAATCCATTGAACCATTGCAAAATTATTAAAGTACGTAAATTGGGCTTTAACATTAAACTGAGCAGTGAATCCTAACTATACTGGCACTACCATGCCTGTACAATGTATGTGTGTGTGTATATATATATATTTATTTATTTGTGTAATAGGAGTGGGCTCCAAAGCCATGTAATAAATTTATTTTTTCTCATTGGTGTTGAATAAACAGTGGTTCTCAGATTTATCCAACACCCTAACATCAGTCAACCACCATTTATTCAACACCCTGCCATTAATCATCACCCCAACTGCTGGAATTACATCAGTGACCATCCCCTGACCATTCCTCTTATCATCCATTTTTGCTACCAAACAAACACAATCCTTCACAAATATTAATTCCACACAGCCCTCCTCACCTCACAGTACTTTCACAGAGTTCTTCCCAGTTGCAGCTGACAGCAATACCTTTTATTTTTAAATCTTCCTCCAGGTTTCATTTGCTTGTTTTCCATCCACAGTCCACAGAGGTTGTTGCACTGTTCACTCTCTGTTCAACAGAATGGTCCCTCTCTCTCTCTCTCTCTCTCTCTCTCTCTCTCTCTCTCACTAGCCACAGACTGCCACTGACACCATGAAAAGCAAGATCAGCCAGGTAAATCCCACAACAAAAAATATACATTGGCAAACAAAAATTCAAACAAATAAATCCCACTTTGAAAAGGCACTGAAAACTAGCACATCAAAACCACTTTTTCCATAATGAAGAAACAAAGCCGCCATGTTTTCTTTTTTAGAATGCCCACCCACATAACGGAAACCCACCAATGCAAGATGTCAAAGCAATAATGCAATGTGCTGACTCCCCACTTCCTAGCAACCACCCTACCAACAGACAACCCTAAAGGCGCAAAAGCACATTTATGAAAAATAAACCATCAAATCTGAATATTGTTTCAAAAATAATAAAATAAGTAACATTAATTATCACACACAGCAAGGTCACTGCCTATTGCATAAATGAAATACACAACAGGGACCTTGTGGAATAAACTATTTATTTTCACTCATAGAATTAGAGGGGATGTACTTATGTTGTTCAACATACTAAAAGATCCAGATCTCCAAAGAGATCATAACATAGAATGGTTAGATAAACACGATGGCCTAAGATATCATAGTAGACAACTGAAGGTACCTAAAATAAAAACTAATGAAAGAGACCATTTCTTTACAGTCAGGGTTACCAAGCTATGGAATGCAATACCACCATATCTAGTTAATGTAAAATCATTTGGACAATTTAAAAAAGCTTTGGATAAATATCTATTTGACATGGGATATTGACAGACACCCAGCAGGTGCAGGAATGGTGGTCTCGATGGACTCATGCCTTCTTCCACTTTTTTCAACTGAGTAATACCAGGTAATATATATATATATATATATATATATATACACACACCATATAATATTAAAATGTAGGTGCATTCATTCTTTAATCAGATTTTAAAGAATTTGATAGTTGTTCAATTAACAATTTTGTCAGGTAGGTAATTGTATAAAGTAAAAGCCTTGAATAAAACAGATTTTGTCCTGTTGATTTTTTGAATAATAGAATTATAAAAACATACTTGCTTTGTGATCTAGTTCCCTGTGTATTATTAATGGCCCTCGGGAACAATCAATCAATCAAAATCTTTATTTATCCAGGCGGGCACCATTGAGCAAGGCTCATTTGCAAGGTGGTCCTGGTCATGAATACATCAAAGTACAGTACAGAAGCAGGTATACAAAAAGCAATAATATACAAAGAAGAAAAAGTATATACAGTGTATACAGTACAGTACAAGGTTAAAATAAAAAATAAATAAAAACAGCATTATTTTGCAAATGAAGAAGTCAGCAGATGTACAATCGACCATAGGCATACAGGGTTATAAGCAGAGATCTTTTGAGTGAGGCAGCCGGCAACTACACATATAGGGGAAATAGGCCATGAATGGGATGGCGGGTTAGAGAGGTGAGGAAGAGGAGGGATGTATTACCGATGACTGGGGGAAAAATTGGGCTAAAACCACAGAAAGTGACAATGGCTGTAATGTACTTGTTTATTATGATAATGACAGAGGAGGGGTAGATAATTGGGATGCTGCTATGGATGGGATGGGACTTTAGCCAAGCTGGAGAGGACAGGGAAGGGTGGGTGCAGCAAGAAGAGTTAATAGGGAAAGAGTGAGAGCCAGGGGTAGAAACATGGCAAGCGTCAGGATGGAAAGGGGGAGTTGCAGAATTAGTGGGCTAGTGGTGAGGAAAATATTTGCAAGGTGCTTTTATGTAGCAATCGTAGAGCACCTTGAAGATATTCAGGCTAACAGGGCAGCTCAGCTTCAAGTTCCTTTGTAAACCATTCCACAGTGTGGGTAAAGAGAAGCTTAAAGCAGCTTTGCTGAAATGAGTTTTGACTCTTGGAACTTGGAGGGCAATTAGGGAATAGCTCCTTAGAGTGTAGGTGCCTAAAACACTCGGGGGGATACAATCTGAGACAAATTAGAGGAGCTTGTGGGTCACTTCTCTGTAGGCCCATGGGGCAGAATTTCTATTCCTTTTATAGTGAAGGGAAGTCCAGCCTAACGATGAGTACAGGGAGCAGTGGTGTGTGGAAAGTGGAAGGCCAGTAATGAACCTGATAGCTCTGTGATAGAGGGTGTCCAGCTTAGCCAGTGCAGTGGCTATAGAGCAGGTCCACGTAATCTATTAAAGATAGGAAGGTAGCTTGAACCAGTTGAATCTTGGCCTCCTTTGTGAGCAGGTGGTTAATTCTGTAGAACAGTCCCAATCTTTGCCTTACTTTCTTCTGTAGTTCTTCGAGATGGTTGGGGAAGGAAACTTTATGATCATGCCAAACTCCTAGATATTTGAATTTAGCAACATATTCTAGTGTTTCTCCAAGAACAGTGGTAATTTGTGGGTAGTACCCCCCAGCAGGAATTTCCATATGCAAGGAGGGGGAGAAGAGCATGACTTTTGTCTTTTTCGCATTGAGCAAAAGCTTTTTGTTTATGAGCTGGTATTGTAGAAGGTTAAATTCAGCTTGGAGGTCTTCACAGGCTGCTTCCGGCGAGGGGCGACTCAAGTACAGTACAGTGTCATCCGCGAATAAGTGGATGTTGGCTTTTTTGAGGGGTCACTCATGTTGTTAATGTAGACTGCTAAGAGGAGGGGACCAAGGATAGAGCCCTGGAGCACGCCCCTCAGCATAGGTTTTAATGCAGAAAGATCACCTTCAGCGTTAACCTGCTGTTTCTGTTCTCCAGTGTAGTCTGCAAACCAGCACATAGATTTATGGTCCAGGCCTAAGGTGCTTAGGGAGGAAAGAAGCAGGCTGTGATCGACTGTGTCGAATGCCTTACTAAGATCCAAACAAATGGCACAGTCATGCTTCTTGTTGTCAAGGTCTAGGAGCCAATCATTGGTCACCTTAGATAGGGCTGTAATGGTGCTGTGCTTTGCTCTGAATCCAGACTGTACGGGGTTTAATAGGTTCTGGATTCTAAGTGTACCCCTAGCTGACCAAAAACTATTTTTTCTAGTAATTTAGACAGAATGGGGAGGAGGGAGATCGGTCTGTAATTATTTAGATTGCAGGGGTCACCTGCTTTTAGTAGAGGGATGACATGGGCTATTTTCCATTGAGGAGGGAGGATACCCTGGGAGAGTGACATGTTGAATAGGTGGGTAATTGGCACTGCAAGCACATGGTAGGCACATTTCAGATAGTATGGCTCTATGAAGTCAGAGCCTGCTCCTTTCCTGGTGTCCAGTTGCAGCAGTAGGTCTTCTACCTCTTTTAGAGAGAGAGGCAGGAGGGAGAAGGCCTCCTCAGTAGTGGGGGACACGTGGGTTGGTGGGCCCTGAGCTGTGCGGAGGTCATTGGCAGGGGAAGTATCAAATGCTAGCCCTTCCATTGCAAAATGGTTATTGAGGGCTTCCAATATCAATGATCGGTTAGAGATAATGCTGCCACCGGACTTAATTTTTACTGAAAAGGAACTACCAGGTGCATGTCCAGACATGTCTTTTAATGTTTTCCAGAGCTTTGAAGGATTTCTTGAGGCAGAGGCTAGCTCTGAATGATAGTAGGCGGCCTTGGCTGCTCTGACTAACTTGGTGCACTTGTTACGTGCTCTCTTAAAAAGACACCAATCTGAGTCATTCTTGCTTCTTCGGGTTTTTTTCCGTAAACATAGAAACATAGACTTTGATGGCAGATAAGGACTGCTTGGCCTACCTAGTCTGCCCATTTCCCTACCTAGGGATAAGCTGCAGATCCTATTTAACCAACAGCCTATTTCTTCCTACCCCCCATAAAAATTGCCTTATGTCTGTCCCATGCATTCTTGAATTATCCCACAGTTGTAGACCCCACAAACTCCTCAGGAAGGTTGTTCCATGCATCCACCACCCTCTCTGTGAAAAATACTTCCTCACATTGCCCCTGAGCCATCCCCCCATCTTCAAATTGTGTCTCCTTGTTCTTGCACATCTCTTTTTCTGAAAGATGCTACTCACTTGGACTTTGCTGATTCCACTGAGGTACTTAAATGGTTCTATCATGTCCCCCCTCTCACTCCTTTCCTCAAGGGTATACATATTAAACTCCTTTAGTCTCTCCTCATATGGCTTCTCTTGCAGACCCTGCACCATTTTAGTTGTCTTCCTCTGAACTGCCTCCATCCTGTCTATGTCCTTGCGGAGATGGGGTCTCCAGAACTGGACACAGTACTCCAGATGGGGTCTCACCAGCTGTCTGTACAGGGGATAACAACTTCCTGTTTTCTGCTGGTGATGCCTCTCCCTATACATCCCAGAATCCTCCCAGCCCTCCCTACCACCTTCTCACATTGCTTGCCAACCTTAAGGTCATCTGATATGTTTACCCCCAGGTCCCGTTCCATGTTTGTTGTTGTTACTACCTCCCCCCATTGTGTAATCTTCCCCTGGGTTTTTATTTCCCAGGTGCATTATTTTGCACTTCTTTGCATTGAATCTAAGCTGCCATACTTCTGACCATTCCTCCAACCTTGACAAGTATCTTCTTATCCTTTCCACGCCTCCTTGTGTATCAACCCTGTTGCAGATCTGTGTTGTCATCTGCAAAGAGGCATACTTTTCCTTCCAGTCCCTCTGCAATGTCACTTATAAAGACATTAAAAGGACTGGACCCAGTAGTAACCCCTCTTTCTTCAGAGTGGACTCCATTTACAATTACTTTCTGTGTCCTGTTATCCAGCTGATGTTTTACCCAGGCTACCACCCTGGGACCCACTCCCAGACTGGTTAATTTGACTATTAATCTTTTGTGTGAGACTGTGTCGGATGCCTTGCTAAAGTCTAGGTAGGCCATGTCCACAGCCCCTGCCTGGTCTACTACTTTGGTCACCCAGTCAAAGAAATCAATTAGATTCATCTGACATGACCTTCCTGCTGTAAATCCATGCTGCTTTGGGTCCTGTGTCCCGCTGACCTCTAGGTACTCAACAATTCTTTCTTTCAGAAGTGATTCCATCACTTTCCCTATCACAGAGGTCAAACTGACAGGTCTGTAGTTTCCTGCCTCTGTCTTGGTCCCACTTTTGTGAAGGGGAAACACATCTGCCTTCCTCCAGTCCTCAGGTACCACAGGGCACAGAACCCAAGGCAGCATAGATTCACAGCAGGAAGGTCATGTCAGACAAACCTAATAGATTTCTTTGACTGGGTGATCAAAGTAGTAGACCAGGGAGGGGCTGTGGATATGGCCTACCTAGATTTTAGCAAGGCATTCGACACAGTCTCACACAAAAGATTAATATACGAGTTAGCCAGCCTTGGAGTGGGTCCCAAGGTGGTAGCCTGGATAAAAAACTAGCTGAACAACAGGACGCAAAGGGTAATAGTAAACAGAGTCCACAGTGAAGAAAGGAGGGTAACTAGTGGCATACCGCAGGGTTCAGTACTGGGACCAGTCCTCTTTAATATCTTTATAAGTGACATTGGAGAGCACCTGGAAGGAAAGGTATGCCTCTTTGCAGATGACACAAAGATCTGCAACAGGGTTGATACACAAGGTGGGGTGGAAAGAATGAAAAGGGACTTGGCAAGGTTGGAGGAATGGTCAAATACATGGCAGCTCAGATTCAATGCAAAGAAGTGCAAGGTAATGCATCTGGGAAACAAAAACCCAGGAGAAGAGTACACAATGGGGGGTGAGTTAATAACAAAAGCAAAAATCGAAAGAGACCTAGGAATAATTATATCAGATGACCTAAAGGTGGGAAAGCAATGTGAGAAGGCAGTAAGGAGAGCTGGGGGGATACTGGCATGCATAGGGAGAGGCATCAACAGTAGAAAACAGGAAGTTGTTATCCCTCTCTACACACAGTTAGTGAGACCTCATCTGGAGTACTGTGTGCACTTCTGGAGAGCCCATCTCTGCAAAGACATAGACAGAGTGGAGACTGTTCGGAGGAGGGCAACCAAAATGGTGCAAGGTCTGCACCAGAAGACATATGAGGAGAGACTAAAACAGCTTAATATGTATACCCCTGAGGAAAGGAGGGAGAGAGGGGACATGATAGAAACTTTCAAGTGTCTCAAGGGAATTAACAAGGTATAAGAGGGTAATATCTTTCAGAAGAAGAGAGGTGCAAGAACAAGGGAGCACAATTCGAAGATGGGGGGGACGGCTCAGAGGTAATGTTAGAAAGTATATTTTCATAGAGAGAGTTGGGGATGCATGGAACAGCCTTCCTGAGGAGTTGTGGAGTCAGGAACAGTGGGAGAATTCAAGAATGCATGGGACAGGCATAAGGCAATTCTAGTGGGGGACAGGAGGAAGTAAGCTGTTGATTAACTAGAATCTGCAGCTTATCCATCAGGTAGGGAAATGGGCAGACTGGGTGGGCCAAGCTGTTCTTATCTGCCATCAATTTCTATGTTTCTATGTTTCTATGTAACATGAGAGAACAGGTGTGGCTTGCTAACCAAAATTACATCTAAGAGGGAGTTGTTGTTAAGGTTCTTTTTATTTGGGCGAGTAGGCTCACCAATGAGTTGCACCAACCCTAGAGTGTCACAAAAGGATTTCAAGGGATCTGATGCACTTGATAGCCAATCATAGTTCAGGTCGCCAAGAATAATGGTTTCCAAGGAACTGAGCCCCAGTATGGAACTGAAGTGAGACAGGAGATGAGGCCCAGCAGAAGGGGGAATATAGCAGCCTATTACACAGAGTGCACTGGAAGGCGAAAGTTCGATCTTTAGGGTCAAGCACTCGAATTCTTTGTGGGAGGATGATACATCTATGCATGTGGCTGAGTATTTGACACTTACATAAATTGCAACCCCACCTCCTCTTGATTGCCTATCCACTCGGAAGAGTAAATAATTTGGGATATTGATTTCATTGTCTGGGGTGACTGGCCTAAGCCAGGTCTCAGTGATCACTAGGATGTCAGGTAGGGTGTGGATCTCCCAAGCCTGGATAAGGGTGAACTTTTTCAGCAAACTACAGGCATTAAGATGCATAAAAAAACATTCCTTTGATACCTGCCAGGTCTGTTGGAAAAGCAAGGGTATCTAATTGTCCTGGGCTGAGTTCGACATTGCCTGAGCACAATAGTAAAAGAAGCAGGATTCTTTTTAATTCAGTGAACTGTAATTTGTAAGCACTTTTTTGGGGGCAAGAGGGGCGGTGGTGTTGATGGGTAGGCCTGTACCCACTCCTGGTGTTATACTGGCCTAGTGTTGCAGCCACTAGTGTTCTGGCAGGAATTTGCCATGAGTAGGGAGTCTCGAGTTTGGATGGGAGAGTAATCTGCAGAGGCAGCTCGGAAGATGTCCCACTCCCCGGCAGAGATAGCTGAGAAGCCCAAAAGTCCAGAATGGCTACCTGACATAGCTGCAATGACAGAATTGTCTGTGGAAGCAAAACAGTAACTCCCTTATGGAGCATGGTACCCAATCTTAAATTGCATCTATTTTCAAATGAAAGGCAACCTGCTGTTGTATACAAAGTACAACGATAAGTTCTCCTTGGGAGATTAGTGAAAAATCTGAGAACATTATTATAAATTGCTTTCAATTTAGTCATAACTAAATCACTTGTTGCAGAATAAACAGTGAGCCCATAATCCAGTATTCTAAGCAATAATCTATGTGTTAACAATCTTCAAGATTCAGGTACCAGATAAGTATGTGTTCTAACTAAAAGACCCAGTCTCTGATGAAACAGTTTCATGGCATTTTTAATGTGGGGTTCAAATGTAAGAATACTATCCAATATAATACCTAAGTATTTGAAGCTATCTACAATTTCAGTGGGTTCACCTTTAAGGTCATCTATGGGATAATCAGGTTCTCTGCTCTTTTTTGGCCTGTAAAAATCATGGCCTTAGTTTTCTTTGTGTTCAGAAGCATACTTCTTGACAAAAGTGACTCCTGGAAAGAATCAAAATCTGTTTGTACAACACCTTAGATCCCAGAGGACAGCCAAATACTAAAAATAACCACATCATCTGCGTAAATAATAATCTCAGATTTTTTACATGATTTAGGGGCCAAATTCATAAACAATTCAAACAAAAGGTGACCCAATATTGAGCCCTGTGCTACTCCACTTTTAACAAGGTGATCTTCCAAGACACTACCAGCAATTTTTTGTTTTATGCACCCTATCACTAAGATAAATAGAAAATCACCTTATTATGTCCTTGGAAAAATAGGATTCTAAAAGAATGTCTAAACTCACACCATGATCAACAAGATTGAAGGCCTTGGTGAAGTCCACATATACCACTATGACACAGTGCCCTTTATCTAGGGCATTCTGCACACAGGTGGTGAGCCTCACCAACTCCATCTCGGCATTATGTTTGTATGTAAATCCATGTTTTGAACAAGTAACTAGATTATATTGATCCAGATGGCCCATAATCTGATCAAAAATCATTTTCTTCAAAATTTTTGAGAGGGGGCCAAAAGTGAAATCAGTCAGAAATTGGATACAATTTCCTTGCTACCCAATTTGTGTATAGGTTTAATAATAGCCAAGTTCCTAAATATGGCATTCCCCCTGAATTCATACAATGGGTTTGAATACTTTACACTAAACTCTCAGCTTGAGTCCCGTGTAACAATAAGCTTTCGGAGCTATTTTTCTTAGCTCGGGGAACCCCTTGTCACCTATGCTTTTTAAATCATACATTGAGCCTCTAACCCAGAAAATAATTTCTTCTCCACCGATTAAAGGAATAATAGCGGGGAAGCAGGAATTAAAAATTTCCACTTTTGCAGATGACATCCTGTTGCATATTTTGGAGTGGCAAACTTTCCGGCTGCTTTGCAATTTTTAACCTATTTTGGTCAATTGTATGGTTCTAAACTTAACCTCCACAAAACAGTAGCATTTCCATTGTCTCCTAAATGTAGCAAAGCAGAAATTCAAACCTGGACCTCAGATGGGAACCCCGAGCTTTCCCTTGTATAGGTATAAATATTACTCATGATTCCCACCAGTTGAAATCCCTTAATTTGGACCAAATAGTTAAACAAATGAAACAGGATCTGCAGCAATAGTGGCACTTACCTTTATCACTCTTGGGAAGGGTGAATATTCCTAAAATGAATATTCTGCCTTGACTGTTATAGCCCATCAGCATGTTAAATCCTGTTCTTTCTAAAATTTGGGTCACCAAAATACAGTACATATGGTCAGATGTTCTCTGGTTAGATAAAGCGCCAAGCAGAGCCCTCAACAAGCTGTGCAGACCCTGTGACTTGGGTGAGTTTCACCTCCCTCAGCTGTTGAGCTACTATTTCTCTATGCACAGAGTGAAATACTTTCAATGGTGTTATCCTCTCCTCAGCCGCTCCTATGTCACCAGTTGGCTACTTGTTGAGAAAACTTTAGTTGAGGAATACCATCTTTCCCTGCCATCCTTATTGTACACCCCACTGTCCGGATTGCCAACATCGTTGAGATCTATGGCCATAGGTTGGTCAGTAAGGGCATACTCGCAACTTTGCCACTTCCTACAACTCCCTTATCAGAAGGATATTAGTCTGCCATTTTTCCATAATCTGAATTTATTATCAGGCAATAAACCCTTAATGCTAACTAGTTGGAAAGGTCTTAATCTAGACTTTGTAAGCGCTTTGGTTAAGGACAATACTATGCTTTCCTTTGCTGAGTTTAGACTGAAGTTTAACCTACCACCCCATTTCTTTTTGCAATATGCCCAGTTTAAGCACTGCCTATTGAAATTGCTGGGTAGCACCCCATGGCTCAGCCCAACTGGGGCATTATTCACCACACTATCCTTCCTCTTGGTTCAGCAGGGACCCATTGCCCCTATCTCACAGGAAATATGCAAGCAAGCCTGGAATAAGACAGCCCCAACTGTTTACTATTGGGGAAATGTCCTGCATCTGACCAGCCCAATTAATTTTTGGTCCCGGATCTGGTCAACTCTTTATAAATAGTTTAAATAGAATTGACTACACTTGATACAGTTTAACATATTACATCATTTATACTACACCCCATCTAAATTGGACAAGATAGGCAGGTTGCCAGACCCTAATTACACACGCTGTTCCCAGGAGGAAGGTAGGTTATTACATATCCTTTGGACATGCCCTCAAATCATCTCTTTTTGGAAGCTTATTCAACAATGCATGGTCCCCTTTTTGGGCCATTCACTTTACTTTACTTTACAATAGAAATATGTCTTTTGGGCAGTGGTCTAACTTTGGAAATATAATGGTTAAAAACATCACTTAAAATATATATAAAAAAACAATAAATAGATGTATAAATAAGGTTTGGAATCAGGATGACCTCAATAAGCTGAAGAGATTCAGCTTTTGTGTATTACTATGGTACATTTTCATATGCTGTATACATCAATACAATACATTTTTAATTTACAGATTATGCACCTACTCATTGTGCTGATATCTGATCTGATGCTTCTATTGTTGGCTTCTTATCCTGGATTTTTCAACTGGTTGTGGCTATTTAAAACAGATTTTTATTACTTGTCCAGAGTAGGCATGGGTGAAATAAATATTCTGTGGGTGGAATTCAAGCGAAAGTCTGACTTTAGCTTCTGCAAAATTTCGGAAATTGATTTCTGAACTTCTGCAGAAATTACCCCCGAATGTGCTTCCCAACCCAGTTGTCCAACTTGCCTCCAAAAAGCCAGTAAGCCACATTACTTATCCCTGGTGACTAGCGGTCCCTCCCCCCCCATTGGATCTCCCACCTGTGGCCCGACCTAAAAAAAAAAATATCACGCCCATGGGTTGAGAATCCGATCCCTCCCACCACCCTATCCCTGGCCTGAGAAAATGTGCCCTGGTGGCAAGTGGTCTCTCCCTTCCACCTTACCTGCCTAAATTAAATGTTCACAAATAATAACTGAAGTGAAGTTCAGTAAGTTAGTAACACCCCCTCATCCCCATCTTTGTCCATAGCCATACTTTTTAACAAAAATTCCCCGGTGGTCTAGTGGCTTCCCCCCTCTCCATTCCCAATCCCCAATCACATAGTATTTCCCTAGTGGTCTAGTGCCCCCCACCACCTCACCCCAGCAGATATTGCACCATTCTGCTCCCACCCCCATTCCGAACCAAGCAGCAGGTGGACTGGCACACCCCTCCTGGCTCCACCATGGCTGGCCCACCCACTGAGCTGTCAATGAATGAGTGCATTAGAGGAGGGGTGGAAAACTACCCTTTCGCCCATCCCTAGTCCAGAGGCCCTCTAACATAGTCACCATCATAGGGGTTGACAAGGCCAGAAGCATTCAGAAACCAGTAAATTTTCATCAGGAGGCTATGTAGTTACTTGTTATAATAAGGAATTTGATTGATTCATTCTGTAAGACAGTTTATTGTCTGCTGATTTAAATTTGTTCAAGTTAATTCAGAAGGGAAAACAGGATTTGAAGCAGTGGTGTTAATTTTTGGTTCAAGAGTATAAAGGTACAACTTCCATGAGCAGCAGTGAGTAGAGCCACTATGTGTTGTGCCGTTAGGTTAAGCGACTTAACAGAAAAGGGACTTGAGGAGAAGGGACTGGAGCTGGAGTGACCAGAAACATAGAATTAGATGGCAGATAAGGACCGCTTGGCCCACCCAGTCAGCACATTTTTCACTGCTTACCTTATTCTGTCTCTGTGTCTCTGTCCCTGCCTGTCCTAGCCAGACTTTATGCCTCAGTCCATTTGGTAACAGATATATCTGCAAACTATAATACATATTGTAAGTTATGTGGGGGCATGCAGGGATATGCATTATTTGGTTCGTATTGTTAAAAGTAGATTGAGGTGTAAAATAGTAAAGGACCCAATAAAAGTAAGTTATTGAGGTAAGTTTTCTTAAACTGTACAGTACTTATTGGTTCAATGATTGCATTGTTTGAATTTTCTAAATGATGGACTGCATTTTTTAAATTGGAGTAAAGTGCAGGGAAAAGTCCACTACTGGTGATAAAAGTTGTCTGAAATGCATGGAGTTTTATAATTGAACAGATGGCAGAGCCAAGCTTGGATACTAGAAAAATCCATTCCATTATACCCCCATGGGACTACAGAGTAGTGAAGGAGTAAAGTGCATCCAAAGCCCCTTGCTGGCCTAGGGAGGAGGCATAATGGTGTGAAAGGCATAAGCAGACCTCACAGATGGAGGAGCAAACAAGCACTGGTATAGAGAAAAGTTGTTTGCTTATGGGACACACAGCTCTATTATAGAACCATGACATATAAATAACCACTTTACCCATGGATGGGTCAAAGAGGTCATTAGCATGTCAATATAGCCTCAATACTACTGGCTGGTGTTGTCAGCCCATCAGCCATTACTACTACCACAGCATCACTGATTCATTCAGTGCAGAATGGATGTGAGAGGCTGGCTGTGGCCACTGTGGGGGATGGTTTTCCTTTTTACAGGTTTTATCTCGTAGGTGTGTGTGGTGGGGGTTACTACCTGACTGGGAATTGTGTGAAACTATTGTGTTTGGCACTGTTGGGATTAGGGTGCAGGGAAGGGTTTCATAGAGTAAGAACTGGCAATGTGGTGCATACTAAATGTAAGGAGGTGGGACCTGGGGCTGCCGGGGCATGGGGAGGGGCTACAGGACAGCAGGGATCAATAAATAACAATGCTCAGGGACTGGATGGGTGGGACTGCTGTGTAATATTCCAGTGCCCTAGGCAGACCACTCAGACATGACAGAACACATCAGTTCAGTAGCCTTCTTTATTCCTACATGGAGATTCTAATCCCACACTGCTGGACACAGGCAAAGGAATGGCCACTGGGCATGACTGGAACTATGTATGCATAGGACTACAAATATCTATAGGCATGAACTACAGCCCTAATGGCATTCCCTGTACTTCCTACTACCAGATAAGTAGATACCCATATGTATATACCTCACTCCTCCCTCTTAGACAGAAACTAGTCTAAAATACTTCAGTAGTAACATTTACTAAATTCTGAAGTATAGTATTCGATACCCAGAAACAAGTTCAGGGAATTATTCTGCCCCTTGGGTAGAACTTTTCATTAAGAAACAGTACAGGTAAGAGTCAAGTTGCACAGATGTACAGGTTCAGTACATGACTTAATGGTCAAGTCTCTGTGGTGATCTTCGGCGTTTAATGGGATATCTGCAAGCTGGAACAACCACTGATGGTGAAACAGATGTGTTATTATTTGGCACCAGCAGCGGTGGACCTTCAAGGGCAGGAGCAATGTCCTTTATGTCACTGTCCTCATCTGGAGTGTTGTCTACTGCTGCATGCGCTGGAACTTCAGAATGCAGCAGGTGATCCACATGTACCTGAACAAGTCAATGTCCCATGCAAACTGCATAGGTTAAAGGTCCATGTGTTTCACTCACCATCCCAAAGAATCCAAGAAACATTGCAATGTCTGTAGTCTTGAACCATCACCCTCTTCCCCATCATGGAAAATATGTACTGGCTTGGTCGACTTGTATTGACTCTTTTGCTGTTGCATTTGATGTTTTGCGACAGTATCAGCCTAGTCCAGCATGAGCAATGACAAACAGGTACAAAGTTGACAGCTTAGGAACAGTTCAGCAGGTATTCACTCTGTGACTGTGTAAGGAGTGTTTCTGTAAGCAAACAAGAAACAAGCCAACTTTTGAGCTGTCATTACTTGCTGTGAATCTGGTTTAATCCAAGAGAGGACAAGATCTCATTATGTCTCTGCTCCAGCATCATGTGAAGCAATGGGAAATTCCTCAAGATGGTAAAGGCAAACTACTGACCCATTATCTTTGTTCTCTGTAGCATCTTTGAGTGGCAGTCTCAATAATGCATCTGCATTTGTGTGATACTGAGCAAATCTGTATTCGATGTCATTGTCATAACCCAACAAAATCAGAGCCCGCCACTGCATACTGAGCATTGCAAGAGTTGGCATTGTAGCCTTTGGCTCCAGAATTGTTAACAGAGGCTTGTGATCAGTTATCAGAGTGCATTTCAGTCTGTACAAGTACTTATGGAACTTCTTGAGACTTGAACATTATGCTAAAGGCTTTTTCTCAATCTGAGAATAGTTTCTTTCACTTGTGGACAATTTCCTGGAAGCAAAAGTGATTAGATGTTCCTTCCCAGAAGGTAACACATGAGAGATGATGGCTCCCACTCCATATGGGAATGCATCGTATGCCTGCCTCAGGGGTTTGACTGGGTCATATTGTACTAACCACTTGCTGTTTGGAACACATTACTTGCAAGCCTGGAATGCTTCATCACACTGTGGTGACTAATTCCATTGAGCTTCATTCTGTAACAAGTCATGGAGTGGTTGCAACAATGTGTACGAGCAGGCTAGGAGCCATCCTTAGCAGTTCGAGAGGCCTAAGAATGATCTTAACTCTGTCAGATTTGTTAGTGCAGGTGCCTTGTCTATGTCATCCACCTCACTTTCTGTTGGGTGTAGGCCTTGGGCATTGATTCAGTAGCCTAGGTACTCAACAGAATTTTGCAGAGACTGGCATTTGGCTGGCTTCACTCTCAGTCCATACAGCTGCAGTCTGGACAGAACTTGGTCCAGGATTGTCAGATGCCCTTCCACTGTTGGTGCTGTCACCAAGATATCATCCATAAAGCAGACAGCATGGTCAAATCCATGCAGTATCTAGTCCATTGTGTTCTGGAAAATTGCTGGTACTGTGGAAACTCCATAGGCTGAGTGATGATATCGGTAAAGACTCTTATGGGTGTTGATGTTTAGATATGGTTCTTATTTTGGTTCCAGTTCCAACTGCTGGCATGCAAAAGATAAGTCCAACTTGCTAAATAACTTTCCATCTGCTAATGTGGCAAACAAGTCCTCCACCTTGGATGATTGGTATGGGTTTGGTTGTATACAATGGTTAACTGTAACCTTGTAGTCACCACTCAGCCTCACTGCTTTGTCTCACTTCGGTACCATAATTATAGAGGCCAGCCAGTTGGTCCTCTCTACTTGTGACATGATACCATGGCTTTTGAGATGGTCCAGTTCCTTCTCTACCACTTCCCTTAAAGGATAAGGTACTGGTCGGGGCTTGTGGAAAATTGGAGTTGCTCCCAGTTGCACTCAGATCTTCCACTTGAAATCCCAGATTGTGCTGTAGCCATCCTTGAAAATATGACCGTGTTTGTCCAATACTTCTTTCATTGCATCTTGCAATGCCTTGGTCACAGTATTTAAGCTGAAGATCTTTTCCCAGTTCAGCTTGATCTTCCTGAGCCAGTTTCTTCCTAGTAAGGCAAATCTTTTCCCTTGCACTATAACCAAAGGCAAGATCCATGCTCCTCCCTCATAGGTGAGTGGTACCTGAATCTCACCTAGCCCAGGCATTCGGTCTCCAGTGTAAGATGAGAGCTATATTATCACTCATATATACTCACTCATGTATTATTACTTGTGTCAAAATACATGAGTGGTAATTGACATATGTGTGCTATCATTTGTGTATAATGTAATCTTAATGTGTTTAAAATTAAGGTATTAAATATAGAGACCAGTAATTATAATCTAGTAAAAACCTTCCAGCCTTCCAGCTGAGGTAGTGGGTCAAAAACAGTGGTGGGTTAAAAAATGCCTGGGATAGGCACATAGAAATCATTTATTTATTATTTCATTTAAATGTTGATAACCGGGTAAGCCCACTGAGACCAGAGGTCCCTTTTTCAGGGGTGACCCAGAATTAGTTACATACAATAATTACATACATTTGTACATACTTTGATTACTTACAGAGTTTAACAGCAGACTCACAATATATTAGTTAGGTACACAGTACATATGACACAATACAATGAGATACATGGATGAGGGAGTAACAGTGGTGTAGTTAATATTCAGTTACAGGGTATTGCAATCACTGCTCTATTCACTAGGTAGGAGGAAAAAGACACATAAGTAACAGGTTCACATATAATTGAATTGTGGACCCACGGGCCTAGTTTTCCAGTTAGGTTATTATTTGGTCTGGGAATACTAACATAGACTAATATTTGGAGTTGTAGAAGGGTTAAATGGGCCTGGTGCCCATGAGCTCTTCAGAACATAAATGGGGAGGGGGGGGAGATGGGCACAGTTGGCAGGGACTAGTGATAACAACTGCAGAGACAAAGTTCCAGCAGGTACACTTTCAAACTAGACTTGAATCTGTGGAGAGTGGGACAATCTGTCATACTCTCTGGGAGAGAGTTCCATAGGTTAGGAGCAGCATACCGAAAGGATTGCTTGCCTTGGTTAGTTATTGCTTGTACGTACATGAGGGATGTCAAGGGGGTGGCCTGTTGATGACCTCAGGTCACGGTACTGGACTTTGGGATTGAGCAAGCCTCGCAGATTGGAGGGAAGGCCAGCAGAGGTGAATTTAAAAGTCATACATAATGAGGGGTAGGCCAGTTTGTGCCATATTGAGGGCCAGTTGAGTTCCACGAGGAGCTCACAGTGGTGCCTTCTAGGAGGGGAGTTAGTAGCGAAATGTGCAACCCTATTATAGAGCATAGTTAGTTTTCTTAGTTCTTCCTCCTTAAGAAACTGTAGAAGGGGGGCCACATAGAGGAGGGTGGGAAGTAGGGTGCAGTTAGCTATGGATCGCCGAGCCTCATCTGAAAGAGAGTTACGCAGCCTGTAGAGAAGGCCAGTCTTCTGGTGGTGGACTTTGCTAAGTAGTCATAGGGGTAAGTAAGGTCACGGAAAGAGACAGCAATGAAGAACAAGTTGGTTTACAGCAAAAATGAAGGTAATAAATAAATTGGGCAGACTGGGTGGGCCAAGTGATCCTTATCTGCCATCAGATTCTATGTTTCTATGTCAACAAAGAGTCTATTGGGTAAGCATGTTGAAGTGTTAGAGCTTGTGTGTATATACAGGAGCTGATCTTAGCTATATCTCTGTAGTCCTGGGGTAGTTTCCACCTTGGCAAGGTGTCATGAGAGACTCACCTCTTTTAACCAAAGAAATTTGGTTGAACTAATTACTATCTTACTATTATATTACTATTAAGTGGTTTGAGAGCTATTTATCTGGCTGCACTCGGAAAGTCAGCTGGAATGGGACTCTATCAGACCCACTACCCCTAAAAGAGGGAGTACCACAGGGCTCAGTCCTGGGCCCCCTACAATTCTCATTGCATATGAATGACCTAAACCTCCACTGTGAGAATAGCTCAGTTGTACAATCCACAGATGACACAGTAATCTACTGCGCTTCGGGTAACCTGGAGACTCTTGGCCCCTCACTCCAAACTGACCGAACGTCACTTGAGAACTGGCTAAACTAAAACAGAATGGTCCTGAATGCAGGCAAAACAAAAGCCATGCTGTTCCAGCCCAGACCCCTGGGGCAATACAGGACCAACTCCCTTCAGCTCAAAATGATTGCAGGGACCAGCTTTGAAGTTGTGTCCTCCTTAAAATACCTAGGGGCTTACACTTGACCAAGGCCTCACTTACAAAAACCATGTGGAACAAGTGACCAAGACTATCCACGGGAAACTTGGCATCCTGTATCGGATTAGGGACCAGCTCGTACCTGAAGCCAGGCTCTCCATCACAGCCAGCATCCTGCTTCCCACTCTGACCTATGCTGCCCCTGTATTACAGGGCATGGTAAAGCCTGAGTCAGCATGGTTCACTACACAGGATCACTACAGAAGTCACCACTGTAATGTATTAGCCAAATTACAGTGGCCTTCCTTGGAAGCATGCCTACAATATCCCCTCCTCTGCCTTGCGTACAAGCTACACAGGCTGGGAGCTCCCCCCAGCCTCTCTGCTACCACTACATCAAAGCACAACCCCCAGACCTTGAGGACATCAGGTCGCACTCTGCTGGAAACCCCCAGGGTCAGAACCCACGTGGGTGGCAAGTCTTTCTCTGTTAAAGCCCCTTATCTGTGGAACAAACTTCCACCAGAGATACAGGAAGCCCCCTCTATCATGAACTTCCTTTCCAAGCTCAAGGCGCACCTACTCGTGGCCAGCACTTGCCGATGTCAGGGCACCTGACAATCCAACCCCCCCAACTATGCTAATCACCTTACTTGCACAAACGCAGAACGGAACTAGTCATCACATTGGCAACTCACCTACATTCTTGTGCCGTCCCATATCTTTAAAGATGGAATCCCTATGGCTCCATATGTATGACTAAAACTGTATTTACTGATCCTGTATGCACACCATTACCTTGTCACTGTCTGTACCGCTCCATGTAATGTTTTTCTGGGTTACCCCTTAAAAAGGGACCTTCGGGGCCCAGTGGGTTTGCCCGGTCATCAAAATTTAATAAATAAATAATAAATAGATATCTTCCAAAAAACTGAAGAAAGATATGGTCAAGCTCTCTCATCTCCTACATGTAGAGTGTTTATATTCAAAGGCCCATAGCACAGCAGAGAGAACAAAACCATGTGGATGAAACTTCTGGGGCCCTGAGGCTCTAAACTGACTTCCTTCTTGACATAGTATATGAGGAGAGCTTAATCTGAGCTGGTCATATCTCTATTGTCAGATCATGGATGGAGTTCTTACAGCATGATATAGCACAACAACCCAATTTCTTTTACAGGTCACCGTTATAAATGAGCTTTATTCACTATTTATAACCCCAAATAAATTAAATAAAATGAAAATGAAATTGAAGATGTGAATGGGAATGTTAGTAACAGAGGCTGAAGTAGTGGCACCAGTTCAGAAGTAATGCCCCGAGCATTTAAGATAGCCTAATCCAATTTTGTAAAAGAAGATATATACATGTTTGATGAGCCAGGCAGTGGTCAAGATTTGTCTCATTCTGGTAAGAAAATGAGGTTTTGAAGGTGAAGTGTTTCCTCTTGTGACTGTTTTTTTCTTCTTTTTAATCAAACAGGCAAGATGACATTATTTGGTATGAGTATGGAAGTACAGGGGCTATGGTGATGCCTTGGCAATGTCAGTCAGTCTTCATTTGTTTTAGGTGCAATAGATAAGAATTATCATTTGTTATCTATAGATCTAAAGTAGTTAGCTGTTGTTATGGTTTGAGAAGAGAGATAACATCTCAGAATATTCTCCTGCTTGCAAAGTTACCTTGAAGACAGGCAACAGGACAGTTTGGCATAGCATTTTTGTACGTGAACAAAAGATTTCTGATTGGATGAGTCTGAATAATCAGAAGAGAACGTTGGCAGCAAGAGGTTGTCTTTTCTGGGGAGTCTGTGCTGAGGAGTTTTGCAGGCCTAATGCATTTATTTTTATAGCTTAACATACTACTGTGAGATGGCCAGGAATTCCAGATCTAAGGAGACGAACATAAAACTGAACTCCTAAAAGGTATTACTTTATGGAGTAGTTGACAAGATTCCCAAATTCCTTGCAAAAAGAAGCAAATGATAACAGAGTACTTGTAGAGATGTCAGTAACATCAAGATGTTGCTTATCACAAAAATCTGGTGGTTGGGGGGGTGTATTTTCAGATCTCTGCATTCCATTTTCTGGATGGATTTGCACACTTCTATACATAAAGATAGACCACAAAAAAGTAATGTAACACACAAGTACCACAGGTGCATACAGATAATGGACACAAGTACCGGAGTTTACAGTCCAACGTGTCATAAACTGAGGAATCTGTTGGAAAAGCATCAGGATGTCTGAGAATAGAAGGCATACATTCAGACACATTTGTGTGGATGCAGCATGTGTCCAAAAGACAGATGCAAGTGCTGCATCTTGTGCTTTGAAAATCCCGACATTTGTATTTTATGGCAGCTGTATCGTAAGTTGATAAGTAGAGATGCAGCAAAATAAAATTTCACCTTTGAAATTGCAGCTAAATCAGCAATTTCTCTACACAAACTTTTTCATGAAATTTAGCAGTTTCAAAAGCTGCAAATGCTGGTGTCTACTGGTCCCCCCTCCCCCCGGCTGCTCACCAGCCCAAATTAAAAAAAAAACATTAATTTTCCCTGGTGTCTAGTGGTTCCTCCCTCCCCCCAGTTGATCACTGGCCCAAAGTGAATAAAGCAAGTCCCCACCAATTGACTCAATATTTTCCCTGGACCCACAATCCTGAAAAAAAATTCGATCCCCACTCTCTGGTGTCTAGTAGACCCCCCCACCCTATGATCAGATAACACCCACCTCGCTCCCCCAGTACCCCAGGCCACTGGCACAGTTCTCCACTCACCTCCATGGCCCGCAGCCTGACTGAGTGCTTCAATGAATAAGCACATGCTTGCAAGCACTCAGTCATTCATTGAAGTGCTCAGTCAGGCTGCTGGACATAGAGGTGAGTGAAGGGTTGTGCCTGTGGCCTGATCAGGCTACTGGGAGAATGAGGTGGAGTGCCTATCTGATGACAGGAGTAGTGGGGAAGAAGTCCACTAGACACCAGGGAGTGGGGACTGAATTTTCTTTTTAGGCTTGGGGGCCCAGGGAAAATAATGAGTTAACTGGGGGGGCTTGCTTTATTCACTTTGGGACAGTGATTGGCTGGGGGGGGACCACTAGACACCAGACAGAATTAATTTTTATTTTTAAATTCAGGCCAGTGAGCAGCCAGTGGGCGACCACTAACCAGGGTCCAGGGACTCAGGGAGTCATTATTTTAGTACATTTCACCCATGGTTGGTGAAATTATGCCCGGGCATGGTGAAATATCACTGGCTCGAGGGTGAAATTTTGCTTGCTTCTCATGTGAAATTTCGCTTTTTGCCCAGCAAAATATTTAGTGAAATGCCTGAATTATGCAAAATATTTCTCCAGATGAAATTTTCCAATTTCACACAACATTAGAAAGTGCTGGGGATCATTTAGTCAACATTGTTAAGGTAATGCCCAACTTCAATAAGAGATTGTAGAATAACGGGACCAGACTTCCTTCTGGATCAAGTAAACAGAAGTCATGAAAATAGAGACATAGACGCTGCCAACAGATAAAGACTAAACATCATTCCAATCTGCTCATATAGATATTTCTATATCATCTCTCAACCCAGTGTTCTGGAGGGTTGACCTCCTCTGCCTCCATTCCTGAATCATCTACCTTCCTGGTTCCTTGTAGTTACTCTATAAATCAACTCCCAGTTGTATTTGAACTTGTTTATGGCACCTACCCCCACCATTTCCACCAGCATTCTAAACCATGGCTCCACTGCCTTCTCAGTGAGGAAGAACGTCCTCACATCCCTCCTTAATTTATCTCCCTCAACAACTTCCAATCACACCCGTCATGACTACATCCCTATTCCTAATAAAAAAGCCTTCCCTGTTCACTCTATTTATTCCCGTTAGAAACATATAGGTCTCTATCATGTCACCCCTCTACCTTCCGATCTCCAGCAAATACATGTACATAGACACTGCCTCCAGCAAGTACAGTACATGGATAGAGTGACAAATAGAATAGAAAACCATGTGTGTCAATGCAGTGAGTCTGGGAAGCAAAATGCCTGACCTTTAGTCAATCATTGTGGATGCAGACCTGGATCTCTTGTCTATATTGAATCATGGTGCATGGACAACCACAGCTGGGAAGTGGTGATCACAGACTACACCATATTCCAGAAGGACAGGTCAGGGAGGAAAGGCAGAAGGGTTGTTTTACATGTGAAGGAGGGTCTAGGGGCCACTGAGGTACAGGGGCAACAGGGGTCAATGAAGGGCTGGAGGTCTTATGGGTCAGCCTAGAGACAAGGTAATGGAATGTTATCTGCACAGAGGTGGTGAACAGGTCTTCAACACAGTGGGAGAATTTAGACAAAGCCATGAGAAAAGCCATTAGCAAAATGACTAGCAAGAGGGAAGTTTTGATGATGGGGGAGCTGCATCAAGAGACAAGGCCATCCTTGACTCCATACAGGGGACATTTCTCAGGTAGCTCATTTTAGAACCCACTAGGGATGGGGCAGTGCTAGGCCTTGTACTTAGAAACAGGCAACATTACTGATGTCACAGTGGGTAGTTCCCTGGGAACAAGGGATCACCTACTGTGTGGTTTGGCATACAGATAGGACAGGGGAAAAAACACACAAAGACGAGGGTCCTAGACTTCAGGAGGGATGACTTTAAAGAAAAGGTAAACTACCTCAGACAATGCCTTGAATGAGGGGAAGGCAGGATGAGTGGGGGCTTAATGAAGAAAAATTAAGGAGGGTGTAGCCCAGGCAACAGCATTCTGTTTGAAGGAAGTAAGCAAGGGAAAGAGGAGGAAGACACCGTTATCATTCTCTAAGGAGGTGGTAAAGGCAGCAAAGCAGAAGAAAGCAGCATTTAGAAAGTGCAAGGAGGCACAGAAGGATGAAGACATGGAGGTATATCTGGCAAAACAAAGGGAGGCAGGAAATAGGGCAAGTGCAGCTAAAGCAGTAACAGAGGAGAAGAGAGGATAGGTAAGGAGAACGGAAAAGAGGACAAGGCCTTCCTCAGGTGTGTGAGAGAAAATTGAAAGACAAGGGTAGGGATAGTGAGAATCAAAAGGGTGAGAGGGACTGTGCAGAGGAAGATCAAGAGAAAGCAGAGATACTAAATGATTACTTCTGCTTGGTCATCATGTTAAAGGGTGGGGGGATGGACCAGCATGCTACAGTAAACATCAAGGAGGGGGGAGTGGACACAAGCCCATTCTTGGTGGAGAGAATCTGGAAGGGATTGGAAACCTTAAATGAGAATTAGGCAATGGGACTAGATGGGATTAATTCATGGGTCCTAAAGGAACTGAGCACAGTATTGGCTGCCCCTCCACTGTACTATTTAGCACCTCAGTGGAGATGGGGAAGTTCCAGAGAACTGGAGGAGAGCTGATGTGGTCCTTCTATACAAAAGTGGCAGCACAGAGGATACAAGTAACTAAAGGCCAGTCAGTCTCACATCAGTGGTGTGGAAGTTAATGAAGATACTACTGGAGTAGAGGTTTGTGGAGCTCCTGGATGCAAAAGGGCTGCAAGACCGCTGGCAGCATGGTTTCACAGGGGGGAGGCCATGTCAAACTAATCTCATAGATTTCTTTGACTGGGTTGCCATGCAGGTGGATCATAGAAACACAGAAATATGTCAGCAGACAAGGGCCTTCAGCCCACCTAGTCTGCCTCAATACCTCCAATAATTGTGCTCTTTTATGCTCTGCCAGTATTAGGTTGTCCCCCTCCTCCAATTACCAGAAGTCTTCTATGCCTATTCCAAGCATTTTTAAATCCATTTATTGTTTCTGCCCCACCACCACCACTGGTAGGCTGTTCCTCTTGTTCACCACCCTCTCCATGAAGAAGTACTTTTTCATGTTGCCCCTGAATCTCCATCCTGCCAATTTCATCTTGTGGCCCTTCATGTATCTAGCAACATTTTCTCTGAAAAATTGTATTCTTCTGTACCTTATTTCTCCCTGTTCGGTACTTAAATGTTTCAATCATATCCCTCCCCTCTCTCTCCTCTGCTCTATGGAGTACATATTCAATTCCTTCAGCCTAGCATTGTAGGGCATGTGATGTAGTCCCTGCACCATTCTGGTTACCCTCCTCTGAACTGCCTTCACCCAATCAACATCTTTACACAGGTGGGGCCTCCAGAGCTGGACACAGTACTCAAGATGTGGCCTTACTAATGTCCTGTGCAGTGGAATTATTACCTCTCTTTTTCTGCCATTGATTCTCATGCCTATGCATACCAGCATTCTGCTAGCCATTCCCGATGCCTCATCACATTGCTTCTAAACCTTGAGGTCATCAAAGATGAACACCCCCAAGTCTCTTCCCTGCTTGGAGCATTCTATTTCCTCACCCGCAAGATGATATGATGCTCCTGGGTTTTTCTGCCTCATGTGCATTGTCATACACTTTTTTGCATTGAACTTTAGCTGTTAATCCCTTGACCAATCCTTCTGCTTCTTCAGATCCCCCTTTATTCTATCTACTCCTCCTGGTGTGTCCACCCCATTGATAAGCTTAATGTCATCAGTAAACAGGCATAGCTTCCCTTCTAGACCCTCTGCAATGTCACTGATAAAGACATTGAAGAGGACCGGGCCCAGTACTGATCACAGTCGTACCCCACTGATCACTTTACCCTCTTCAGAGTGAATGCCATCTCAAGAGAGAGCAATGGATGTGGCCTATTTGATTTCACTAAGGATTTTGGCACTGTGCCTCACAAAGGGATAGTTAAGAAATTAAGCAGCCTGGGGGTGGGGAGAAAGTGACAAACTGGGCATCAAACTGGTTAAGGGATAGGAGGCAAAGGATAGTGGTAAACAGTAGCCACTCAGGCAATAGGAGAGTGATTAGTGTGGTGCCATGGGGTTTAGTTCTGGGAACAGTCCTCTTCAATGTCTTCATAAGCAACATTGCAGAGGAGTTTGAGGGCAGATGATATAAAAATCTCCAACAGGGTTGACACTCTGGAAGGGGTGGAAAGAATGCAAAGGGATCTGAGGAAACTAGAGTGATTATCTAAAGGGTATCAGCTGGGTTTCAATGCCAAAAAGTACAAAGTTTTACACATGGGGCTGTGGAACCCAGGGGCGCGTATAAGATGGGGGGAGTGGAGCTACAGTCACAAAGTAAGAGAAAGACCTAGGGGTCATTATACCTGATGACCTCAAGGTAGCAGATTAGTGTGACAAAACAGTGGGAAAAGCAAGCAGGGTGCTAGGGTGTACTGGGAGAGGGATATCTAGCAGGAGGAGGGAGTTAGTGCTGCCATTGAATTGCTTACTGATGGGGCCTCATCTGGACTACTGTGTCCAGTTCTTGAGGTTGCTCCTCTGCAAGGACATTGAAAGGACAGAGGCAGTACAGAAGAGAAAAACAAAATGGTGAGGTGGTTGCATGACAAGCCACATGAAGAAAGGCTGCCAGAACTCAACATTTTCTCAATGGAAAAGAGGAGCGTGAAAGGGGACATGACTGAAACCTTCAAGTAACTCACAGGAATGAACAAGGTGCAAGTGGATGGACTATTTTAGAGAAAGGAAGGCACTAGAACAAGGGGACATGCAATGAAGCTAAGAGGGAGATGTTTAGGTGAGATGTGCAGAAATACTTCTTCATGGAAAGGGTGTAGATGATTATAACAGCCTGCCAGGGAAGGTAGTGGGGCAAAGACTGTGGGGAGCTTCAAGCATTCATGGAATAGGCATAGAAGCACATTGGGTAGAGGAATGGGGCAGGGAGAGACACCTTTGATCAACTAGGGTCTGTGATGATGGAATAGGCAGGGACAAGGGGCATACTGGATATGCAAAAATGTCTTTTTCTACCAACAAAATCTATGTTTCTATGTTCAGAGCCTGCAACCATTCCTCATAGGAACTGCCCTGCTGGCCCTGGATCATGTTCGAGAGCCTTCACTGCATTAACTCCAGTCCATCTCTGTCCAGTCTCAGGTGTGGACAACAGAACTGGGTACAGAATTAGAGCTGAGGCCACACCAGTGACCTGTTCAAAGAGAATATCTGTCAACCCACCTCCCAAGGCCCCACCCAAAGATCTTAATTGCTTTGTGGCAGGTTTCATTGCAATGACTGCTTTTCTTGATTATTTCTCTAATGATGACTCCCAGATCTCACTCTGAGGATGCAGTGGCCAGCCTACTCCTTCAGAGTTGTGCAGAATGCAGAGTTCCAGCAGCTGAATTTTTGCAGAATGGTATTCCAGTTGCTAAATACTTTTTGGAATTTATTTTTGAATTCTTCAGAATTTTATAATGCATTTCTATGTTAACCATGGAATACGTTTCCATATTTCATACAAACTGAGGAATCATTTCTGCGGATAGAGGAAGTGATATAAACAGTTTCTTAAAACTGTGGATTATCACTCCGCATAAAGCATTCTACTTTCAGAATTTCAGAATTCCACTACTGAAAGAATTTGGTGGAATTAGATGAGATTTTCAGAAAATCTAATTTCATTGTGATTAAAAATTCCATGCAATTCTGTACCCCCCTCCCCTTGCCATCCACTACTCTGTGTGTGGGATCTTTTTCACTTTCTTCATCACATTGCACTTTGTGGGGTAGAATCTCAACTTACATATCTTTGATTACCTCTTTAGCCTCTCCAGATCCTCCTGTTTTTTTTTCACCCCTTCATCACTGTCCACCCTGCTTCACAGTTTTGTATCAGCTGTAAAGAAACGCATCTTGCCCTTAGTTCCTTTCCCTAGATTAGGTATAGATTGAGGTGGGGTGTCACCTGAGAGACTAATAAATGCCGATGGTTATTTAATGTAGCAGATATACCCAAAATTTATGTTATGTCTTTTGATCACATTAATGCTGGGGTAAAATCGTAGTTTGCATCAATTTTGTACTGACATCTTGACAACTTTTGGGATTCTCAGCTCCACATACTTGATGCAGATTCTTGGACCATTACTTAGAGGGTAAGTGAAATATACATTCAAATGTGATCTCAATGAATAGGCAGTAGATAGAGCTTTAAAATGCATATCCATATGTTACCTCAAAAGATTAATGTTAAAAATTATAGGGTTAAATACCAACCACCACCCCTTAATTTCTTGTGAAATTTCAAAATATTCTTATATTTAATCTTATCAGACAGGATGTATTGCATTTTATAACATACTTTTCTGTTGCCTAAATGGGTAAGGATTCTGCTTTGAAATGCATATATCCTTCTTACTCCCACCACCGATGGGTTTTCCTTCCCCCCATTATTATAACCAAAATACTCCAGGCTCTAAAAACCTTAAATCCCTTCAAACAGAGCTCAGATAGCCTTGACCTGAAATTACTTAAGCTCTCTTCTTTGGCAATCGCCCCTTCCCTCACTCACTTTTTCATTCTATCCATCTCATAATACACAGTCCCTAGAACATGGAAACTGGCTAAGGTCATTCCACTCCACAAAGAAGGTGATCCTTCTCAGCTGGGCAACTACAGGCCAATCTCATTCCTCCCAACTCTCTCCAAAATCCAGGAGGCAGTCATCTCCAAAAGACTAAGCTCCTTCCTGGACACCTCTAACACTAGAAGTCCCTAGCAATCTGGATTCAGGTTGCCTCAGTTCCACCTCCTCCTCCTCCTCCTCTCTGCTCCACCTTATTAATGACATTCATTCCACCATGGACAAAGATCACCTCACCTTGACACTTTTCATTGATCTCACTAAGGCTTTTGACTCAGTCTCCCACAGTATCCTTCTAAAAAACTATCTTCCATAGGACTCTACCCCTTATCTATGGACTGGTTTCAGTCATATCTCTCAGATAGATACCAGTGTGTACAGCTAGGCCACTTCAAATCCACTCCCTCGCTATTCATGCTGGTATCCCTCAGGGGTCAATTCTGGGTCCTACTCTTTTCTCAGTCTTTGTTAATTACTTTCCCTCTGCTTGCTCATCCATGCACATGCACATGTACACTGACAACACTGTCATATATGCTTCAGGCCCCTCCCTCCTAGCAGTCCAGACATCTCTACAGGCTGCTTTTGAAAACGCCCTCAATTGATTTGAGGAAAACCTCCTCAAGTGCAACAACAAAAAAACTGTTGCTATGGACTTCGGCACTGCTCAAAGGCTGGCGAACTTCCCTTCTCCTCCATCCTTCTTTTCCTTGGCTGGAACAAAAATAGACACAATGCAGTCTTTTAAATACCTGTGGGTCTGGTTAGATCCCAAGTTAGATTTCTCCCAGCACATTGACTTTGTACATTCCAAACTGTGGCCCAAACTGGGAGCCTTGTATAGGATTAAGGACTGTCTCTCCCTCCCAACCCGTAAAGAGTGCATCACCAAATTAATCCTTCCCACAATAGACTATGCTGATGTAATCTACAGCTCAGTCACCCCAGTCATCTCTCCAAAACTAGGTGCCCTCTATTATGTCTTTTGTTGCTTCCCTTCCAACCTCCCCTTTTGTACCCACCACAGTCTCTGTACTCTGCCCTGTCCCTCTCCTCTCTCACCAATGGATGCCTTGCTCATTGTGCTGCTTTCATGGGTAGGTTCTGGTTCATGAATCTCCCTCCCATCTCTCTAATCTTTTATTCCCCTCCTCAATTTCAGGCTACTCTTTCAGAACCCATGATTCCCACACTTTCACTCTCCCTCATCCACGCTCACGATTGGGCAAGGTCACTTTCTCCTTTAGACTCCCTGATCTTTGAGATCATCTCCCCCACTCCATCCACCTCGCTCCCATGCTAGCCTCATTCAAAAAGCAATTAAACCCTCCACTGCAACTGCTTCCTTTCTAGCCCTACAACCCCCCTTCAACTCCCTCCCCTCCCCCTTGTGCTCCTGCCATCCCTCCTCTTTCCCTCTAGGTACATCTTGCCTCCATGTGCTGCTTCCTCCCCTTCTCCCCCCGCCATTTCTGCCACTGGGAACACCTTGTCCCACATACCTTTACTCCTGTGCATCATTCTGAGACTATACTCATCTACTTTTTTTTTCCTATTCATTTTTCTCCTCATTGCCACAGCCATTCATCCAATGGGAGCCCCCTTCCCCATCTACAGGCATCCACCATCCGGTGCTGGCCTATACCCCCAGGGCTTGCCCCCCTTGTGGGGCTAGCATGGTTTCCCCAGCCCCCTCTGGAGACCGGATCCAGTGTGGCCAGTGCTGTGGCTACCCCAGACCGGAGCCTGTGAGGTGCCCTCCATCATTCTTCTGTGGCAACTATTTCCTGGTTTTCTTCCAGGAGACAAGGCATGCAATGATGCCTGCAGAGTGAGCATGCACGCATGTGCACATGCTCCCTCCTAGCATCTGCCCCATCTCCTCCCCTTTCCTACAGCATCAGTGCACTGTCCCCCAGCCTCTGCTAGGGGCCAGACAAATGCTGACTACTTGCGACCCCCCCTCCCCGGAGAAGGAGAGCAGCTCCTTGGATGCTCGATCCCTCTCCTCCCCTGCCGACCCCCAGTGGCCCATGCTGATTCCCGAACACAGGTAGCCAGTGTGGCATGAGGTAAGGTATACAGTGCCTCAGCCCTCAGGGCCAGACCCTCTCCATCTATTTTCCATGTCTCCTTAATCCTTTCTGTGTGTACTCCTGAGCTGTTCTAGATTTTTGCAAAAATTATCTAGTATACCTAGGTGTATAGATTATGCATCTATTGTGGCTATGTACACATTTATTTTGCCTATGTATCTAATGTTTACACTGTATTATGCTGCCTATTGCACCCTTCACTATGTCAATTTATGCTACTCCAAATATGTACCCTGTTTATATGTCCTTTACCTTGATATATTTTGTTCTACTTTGTTCACTCTGGTATTTTTGCTGTTTTGCAACTCTGACTATTGTATATCCCATTACCATCTCCCTTGGGTATCACCTGGAAATGAGCCTCAGCTCAGTGTGCCTTTCCCAGTTACCAAATGTTTAAATAAATAAATATTGTGTGGAATTTCCCTGATAACTTCCACAATGTCATAATTCATTTGGAAGGTTTAACGTATTCCTGGAAAACTGTGGCATTATAGGAGAGTTAACTGGTGGCAGCAGCTTTGTGGACATAGTATTTCAAGTTGGTCTTTGTGGCTCTGGCAGCATAAGGGGAGTTTTGATTGGGAAGCATTACAATCGGGCAAGGACTGTACATGAGCATTTTGCAGATGCCTAGGAATGATTGCTTCAGGTCAGATTTCTAGAGTATTCAACAGAATTGAATGCCACCACTGCAGCATTGCTTGACCTGATCAGATCATCACTTCAACCCATAGACATCCATAAACTGCTTCAGAAAGAGGAGAATGCCACTTTCTAGACTAAGAATGAGGCCTTCTGGCAGCGGATTTGTTGTGGTGAGCTGGGAAAAAAACCCACAGCTCTGGATGACATATCTGGATATAGTGGATCAGCAGCATTTGCTCCACACTGCAATAAAAGAAAACAACTTTGATCTTAGACTACTGTGTTGGAAATACTCACTGCCCTTGTTCTTGGCCTTCAACAAGCAAAATTATGCTCGATATGGGACTTACTATGTGCACACACTTGAAACTCTTGAAGCTTCTTATCTAGGGTCTAGGACATTAATTGAAAAGCAAGGGCTTTCAGTTCAAAAGAGCCATTATGAAGCTTCTAGGGAATCAGCTGATCAAGCTAGTGAGCAGCCATACAATCTAAGTGCCAAAATTCCAGGTAGAATCACTCTGCTGCAAATCAAATGGCCTATGACAAATTGTTGTTAAATTGGCCACATCTAGTAAAATTCAGAGAAGCACTTTTGGAGATGACTGGCCATCACATTTCGGGCAGTAGTCCACAAAAAGGATGCAGGATATCTGAAATCATCAAGTTGGAACACTGCATCAAAGCCATATTGACTCTTCTCAATCAAGACTTTATCAATCCATGCAGTGCTACTTTAGATGCTGAAAGATTGTACAATTTGCCCTCGGGAGCACCTGTTGTGCCTGATATTGAAGAAAACTTCATCAGTATCATTGAACGAGGTACAGAAGTGTATGAACAGTTTGTCAAAGAAATACTGGAAAGTGATAAAAAGAAGTATTTTTATCCAATTTCAAAAGCCCCAGTGAAAACCTTTAATGATGAAAACAAAAACATGCAAGTAACTACCAAAGGAAAAGTTACAGAACTTAAATTTGAAAGAGATATATTTGGAAAATGTTTGGCCCTTTTAAACAAGCACAATTTCTCTGTCGCTATAAACAAGTTATTAACATACTGCCTGGGCCCAGTCCCATTGAGTCTAGCCAGTGCAGATGGAACTAGATGTACAATGCCAAAGAGCAAGTTACTTAAGGTGCTAACAGAATACTGTCCAGTGTTATACATTTCGGAGCTTCCCCTGACGAAAAGTGTCTCAGCATACATAGTTGATCTAATGGCAACAGTGTGGTTATGATAGGAATCCTTGAAACCTTCAGTGATCTGGCAAGGAAACTCTTGAATAGTCTTCCAAAGTGATTTGGAAGCATGGTTGCTGTTGCACATACATACAGAGAGCAATCAATCAAAGAGGCTGAGAGCCAAAGAATTTCACTTACTTCCTTTTTAATGGATCAAACAGGGAGCCCCTGATTGATTTGAACATGCAGGTCTGGGGAGAAAACTGCACAAGTTTGACAGAGGGCCAAGTGACCTATTTGTCTAAGAGAGACAAATGCTACATGATCACCAAATAAGGGACTGTAGTTGTGGATGATCTCTGTTCTCACCAGGAAGAAGCAGACACAAAAATTGCCCTTCATGTGCAACATGCCATTACAATAAGTGCAGGCCTTGTCATCATCCGTTCACCATCTGGGGATACCGATACATCAGTAATTTTACTGTCACTATTTTCAGAATGAGAGCATAGTGTGTACCTGGACAATTGCCATGGTAACAGTAGGAACATCTTTGACATTAGCAAGTGTGAAATGACCACTGCAACAAAGAAAGCCTTAATTGATTTCCATGCATTCACAGGCAATGACTATGTTACTACATTCTTCAAAAAGGGTAAGAAGATTTGCTGGAACGTCCTTCAAAGTACTCCACATTCCTGAATGCCTTTCATAAACTTGGGGAGTGATTGGCAAGGGAATAAAGGTGTTGTAGCTCTGTTGGAGGAATATGTCTGTAAACACTATGGAAGGAAGCAAGTTAATAATGTAACTATAGTGAGGCAGCAGATCTTCAGGGAGAAATATAACAAAGACAATATAATAACAAATCAGCCTCTGCTACTACCCTGCCAGAAAACCCTGAAATTACATAGTCTATGAGCCAACTACATCTACCAATTGTGGAGGCTTTCTTCTGTTGCAGTTATCAATGCCACAAGTGAAGCTTTGCACAGTTGGACTGATGACTGCAATGTAAAGTGAACAGATGTACCATTTCCAAATGATGTTACATCTCTGCTCTATAACTCAAATGATGAGGGCCCAGATGAGGACCAAGATGATTGTGATTACCAAGATGATATTGGCATATCTGATGATGATGAAGATTTTTCCTAGATGTACAAGACTAAGTTCCACTACTTTACCAACAGTCATATTTTAAATGTTACATTTTTTGAAATAAAAATGTTTTTTGTAAACAATGGTTTTATTTTTTTTAATTACTTTTAGATACATTTCCTTCTTTAAAAAAACTTTTAAAATTAACCTTTGAGACAACTTATGGGTGTGATGCTTGGCAAGCTGGTTAATGATTGTTGTATGATATTTGTAAAATAAAAATATAGTATGTGATTGTCTCATGTAAGACAGCCTGGGCTTCCATGCCCCCGCTTCCAGGTTTCAGTGAAGCTACAAGATATGTAGACCAGAGAGATCTGATTAAAGGTCCCCCCCCCTTTTTTTGTCTTAATTAGAACTGATCCAGCTGCCAGGATATAAGGCTTGCAAAGTTTTATGATTCCTATAGGAAGAACATTGATACCACCAGAGTGCTAAAAGTTGTAAAACCCTTTGATATGAATTGGGAATAGGAACCACACAAGTTCAAAGAGAAAATGTTTAATTAAGGAGTCATGTTTAGGAAGTGGAATGTTTGCTGATGTCACCTTATTTAATATACCTCCTGATAGGACATCATGTTTGTATTTTTTTATTCTAAAAGGGAGGAACTAGATGACTCACCAAAGGGGTGGGGAGATGGAGTTGAAATGTATCCTTATAACTGGGGAATATGACATATTATTTTGGGACTCTGAGAGAAACTAACTAAAAGGCACTTACAGAGGTAATACATTAGATAGAAAAGGTCTAAATTAAATGTATGGTGGCAGGACTTTTTGTTTTGTACTTTGCCCTTGTTCTTTTATGTGACAGTGAGCTCTTTGATATATGGCTCTGTGTTTACATTTTTTATATTTTTATCATTTTTTAGTAAAATCTTTTTTCAAGATACTGCCTGGGTGTGTCTTCCAAGTTCTTTTTGCATGTGATGTACACATGATTAAGTTTGACAGCTGTTCTGAAGGGCTTGATGGTGTTACTAAACTGGGAAAAGGTAAGAACATACCTAAGGTCTCTTACAGAGTTTTAGGGGTTCATTTTGGAAGCCTGGCTTGGAGCCCCTGGCGAAAGATTGTACCGCAATCCCCAAAAAGGGTATGTATCTGAGCCTGTACATTGAGTATGCTAACATAAGGTTCACAGATTGAATCCCCCCAGAACTTGAGACTAAAGGTGATTTGGACCCACAAGAAGACAGGAGGGTTACCCTGTTTGTTACCTGTTCATGCTATTGCGCTTGGTTGTTGTCACTGTGGGAGCAGAGGGCCTGACCTGCTGAGTGCGTTTGTGACAATGGGTATGCATTTTAGAGCTTTAACTTCCTCCTAATCATTGAGATCACACTTGAATGCATATTTAAGTTTGTCTCAAAGTAATGGCACAAGAATCTGTATTGAGTATGCGTAGCTGAAAATCACAAACTTTGATGAGGTATAAACTTGCTAAATTTTCATCTATTAATGGTGTCTTCACTTTTATCAATTTATGTTTTTATATTACCTTAAGACTTTTTAACCACATATGCATTTCAAAGCAGAATCCTTACCTTTTTATATGACATAGAATTATATCATAAAGCACAATAAATCTTGTCTGACATGATTAAATATCAGAATATTTAGAAAGTTCAGAAGAAATTAAAGTGTGGTGGTTGGTATTTAACCCTATAATGCTTAACATTAATCCTTTGAGGTAACATATGGGTACGCATTTTAAATCTATAACTCACGCCTATTCGTTGAGACCACACTTGAATGTATATTTCACTTACTTTCGAAGTAATGACCCAAGAATCTGCATTAAGTATGTGGAGCTGAAAATCGCAAAATTTGTCAAGGTGTCAGTACAAAATTGATGCAAACTACCATTTTGCCCCAGCATTCATGTGATCAACAGACAGATGTTGAATTTTGGGTATAGCTGCTACATTAAACAACCATCAGCATTTATTTATCTCTCAAGTGACATCCCACATCCATCTACACCTCATCTATTATGTACATAATGAACAGGACAGGTCCCAGGACTGCCCTTGCAGCATCAGTATTTATTGCTAATTCTGAAGTTGTCAGTTGTTTTTATGCTGGGAAATGCTCATTTAAACGGTCAGCACTCAGAATCTCTTGAAATGGTTTATTGTTTATTTTTGCCGATGTCTGTTCGAACCCAGGTCTTAATCCTTGTTCATTGCTCATACTGTAGTTTCTAACTACACCAAGCCTCAACTTATTAATGTTCATGCAATTTGCAGTTTGGCTGAACCAGATAAATCTTAATCTGGTAGCTTTAAACAACAGCTGACACCTTCAGGAGAACTTTAACAAAACATAACATTTACATAGAAACATAGACTTTGACGGCAGATAAGGACCGCTTGGCCCATCTAGTCTGCCCATTTCCCTACCTACAGGATAGGCCATAGATCCTAGTTAACCAACAGCCTATTTCTTCCTACCCCCCACAAGAATTGCCTTATGTCTGTCCCATGCATTCTTGAATTCTCCCACAGTTTTAGACCTCACAACCTCCTCAGGAAGGCTGTACCATGCATCCACTACCCTCTCTGTGAAATAATACTTACTCACATTGCCCCGAACCGCCTTCCCTCTATCTTTAAATTGTGTCCCCTTGTTCTTGCAAGTCTCTTTTTCTGAAAGATGCTACCCTCTTGGACTTTGTTGATTCCACTGAGGTACTTAAAAGTTTCTGTCATGTCCCCCCTCTCCCTTATTTCCTCAAGGGTATACATATTAAGCTCCCTTAGTCTCTCCTCATACGGCTTCTCCTGCAGACCCTGCACCATTTTAGTTGCCCTCCTCTGGACTACCTCTATCCTGTCTATGTCCTTGCAGAGATGGGGTCTCCAGAACTGGACACAGTACTCCAGATGGGGTCTCACCAACTGTCTGTACAGAGGGATAACAACTTCCTATTTTCTGCTGCTGATGCCTCTCCCTATGCATCCCAGTATACCCCCAGCCTTTCCTACTGCCTTCTCACATTGCTAGCTAACCTTAAGGTCATCTGATATGATTACCCCCAGGTCCCTTTCCTTTTTTGTTGTTGTTACTACCTCCCCACCCATTGTGTATTCTTCCCCTGGGTTCTTGTTTCCCAGGTGCATTATTTTGCACTTCTTTGCATTGAATCCTAGCTGCCATACTTCTGACCTTTCCTCCAACCTTGCCAAGTCCCTTTTCATCCTTTCCACACCTCCTTAAATACAGTTCAGCTTGTATTTCACATTAGTTTTGTATTCTTCCACTCAGTTATTTATTACTGATGTAATCTGCATAAAAACCAGGATTGTTGCTCTTGAATAGTTCATCTATTCCTGTTGCTTTCTCACTACCTGAGGTCATAATGCCCTGTTTGTGACATCACAGTTACTCTCATGGCAACAGATTGTGATGTCACAACAGAACATTATGACTTGAAGTAGGGAGTAAGCAACAGAGGTAGATAAACTCTAAGGGAAATCTAAGGGCTACAAATCATGTACTCATGCAAATTTACTCAGTAATAAATAACACAGAAGAGAAATATATAGAATACATATGGAATGCATGCTGAATTGTACCTAATTATAATGATTTTCTAAGTTTTCTTTTTGTCATCAGTTGATCTTTAACTAAAACATGACTTTTCCTAAAAGATTGTGGTGCTTCATTTTTTCTTGACGGTATCAGATAATCAATATGAATAGGCAGAATACATGAGGAGGGTGTGTGTAATGTCCTCAGAGAACATTTCCCTGACATCCTCCCTCCCACTGGTACACAGATTCAGATTTTTGCCCTGGCAGTCAGCAGCAGCACAGACCAGGGTAGAGAAGGCAGGGCTACATAAAGTTCACCTTCCCTAATTTTCTATGTTCTCCCATCCACTGCTGTTGCAACACAGCAAGACATGTAGGTGGAGGCCTGCTTACCCTGCAGAACTGCAGCCCACTCACAGTATTCCTTGACCTGCACTACCACTAGGGCTCCACCTGATGGCAGTCAGAGGCCAAGACAATTTGCCATCATTCTCTGGGAGATGAGAGCAGTCCCTGGGATGCTCAATCCTCTCTGACCCTACCAATTCCTGGCAATCTGTGCTCATTCTGGAAAACCTGTCACCAGCTCTTCAGGAAGTAAGGTGCTCAGTGTTTCAGCCTTCCCTACCACCAAGCTGGCTGATTTGTAATTTTCTTAGAATAAAAAGGCAGTCTGATATTATTATCTTTTGACAATATCCCATTACCATCACACGTTAGTAGTTTGAGATTCAATTTAGGTTTTTTGGGTTTAGGAATGTGCTCAATATCAATTCAGTTTTCATGGATAGATCTGAGTAAACTTTGCAATCCACTGTACCTCCAGGGTGCAGTCTGCTTATTTATATTTTTCTAGCAACTCATTCATACAGACCCATAAATTCTTTGATTTACTAAATATATCCGTTTGTATTTTAAAATAATATTCAACTTTACTTAGCCTGACTATTTGTTTACTGTTATTAAGTCAACAAGGTCAACAAGTAGTCCATAATTTTAAATCAGAAATGGTCCCTTTCTTCCTTTAGTCATACTGTAGCAATGGAGCAGTAATCCATTTATGAGAAATTCCACATATTCAAATAGTTTAAAGGGGCTCAAACATGTCACTGATGCTTAAATATTCTGTGATAAAGAAGTCTACAGAAAAATTTACATCTGTAATAATATCCATATATGACCAATTAGTTGCTGCTATGGCTTGCCAGAAAGCTTCATATTTATTTTGTGGGACAATTCTTACATGTCTGAATTATGCAGAGGGCCTGTGAAACCTTGCAGACCAACAGTAACAGACTGGTCAATAATCATTAAGTATGGTGAAGCCCACCAGGATGAAGCACAGTATCACAGGTTTACTGCATGACAAAAAGGAATTAACTCCTATTGAAATTGCATTGTTTGCTGCAGTAACTCTACTGCAGAATTCTGCAGTGCTGCACTTCATCCTAGGCTTCATAGTAGGTCTTCCAGAATTACCACTTTCACTAGTCTATTCAGACTTCATGCAAGGACGCAGTCAAGAAACTTGTTTGTCATGGTTATATAATTCCTTCTGGTAACCTGGTTTACTCTTTCAAAAATAATTACTTTAATCTCTTACTTTTAAAAGCACCATTTTCTTCCCACTACAGCTAAAATCCCCAATAATCCATTTTTTGTACTAGTGTTCATTTGTAACATACTGTGTAGGCAAACCTAGACCAGTGTCACTATACCTGGAAGAATATACACCATCTTAATAATAAGAATTTTTCTCTCACCAATAGTCAAACATTTGTAAGGGAATTCATCCTCTAAATAGTCATCAACAAATGTTCTCTGATATGGTGGAGAGTGGAGGGCTGTGCTGGTCACCCAATCGGGTTTGGGATGGGGGAGCAGGGTGGTGGGACGCAGCCTGATGGGGGTGGGGAAGTGGGGGCTCCATTAGACATTAGGGATTTTATTGATGATATTGTTTTTACATTGGGGCCAGTGATTGACTAGTTGAGGGACCACCAGGCACCAAGGATTTAAAAATATATTTTACATTTTGGTCAGTGATTGGTGGGGGACTACAAGATACCAAGGATTTAACATATATATTTTTACATTGGGGCCAGTGATTGGCGGGGGTGGGGTGCTAGACATCAGGGATTTAACATATATACATTACAATATTTTTACATTTTGGCTAGCGATCAGTGGTGGTGGGGGGGCAGTAGACACCAGGGATTTGGGGGATTTGGAATTTGTAACTTCACCTTGTTTTTGGTGTTTTTAAGCACAATTTGCACTTCAAAAAATGAAAAAGCAATGCAAAGTTACAAATGGAGAATTATCACTTAATGGGGAAACTTCTCAAATTGATTCACAGAGGTTAATTTGGCGACTTTGCGGATAATTTGCGTGCAAAGCAAAACTTCATTTGCATCTCTAAGTGGGAGTAAGTGCCATGTTGGGAGATTAAGTATTTTGTTAAAAAAAATTCTGATTCATGCCCAACAGAAACCATACACACGCTTATAGAAAGCAAGGTACATGTGCAAGGTGTTCAGCACTTAAAGTGGAACAGTCAGCAGAAAGGGCCACACACTAAAGTGTGGCGCTGATCCCAATAAGCACTTTGTATGCAAAAATATTTTGGTTTGCTTACTTTTTACTGTAGTGTAATAAATTGCATTAGGCTATTTTTTCTTAACTCATTCAATAACCACTTTGCTACTGCGGGCATGGCATTTGATAACTCCCCTGCAAACATATTTCGCTCCCAGACTGCCAGCCAACTGCCTGAAACTACAATAGCTTCGCCACCTTTCTCACTTCAACCTGACTCACTAAAAGAGGTAGAGGACCTCTTGCTTCACTTGGATACTAGAAAAAGTGCTGGGGCCGACACCCTTGACCCTTACTTCCTAAAAATTGCCTACCATGTACTAGCAACACCCGTCACCCACCTTTTTAACTTATCCCTGTCTCAGGGCACCTTACCACCTATATGGAAGACAGCACATGTCATACCACTGTTCAAATCAGGTGACCCTGGTGATCTCAATAACTACAGGTCAATTTCTCTCCTTTGGTCCTGTCCAAGCTCCTAGAGAAAATTGTAAATGCACAGCTGAGGGCTCACCTTGAGTCTAGGGAACTGCTAAACCCTATGCAGTCCGGATTCAGCTGTAAACATAGCACTATCTCAGCCCTCACCAAAGTTACTAATGACTGTCAGCAGAATCTTGAGAGCAAAAACTTTATTTGTGCTGTTTTCCTTGATCTAAGCAAGGCTTTTGACACCGTTGACCATAGTCTGCTCCTCTCCTCCCGTCAAACCATAGATGTGGACACCTCCTCTCTGTGCTGGTTTACTGACTATCTTACAGGGCGCCTTCAACAAGTTAAAGCCGAAGGAGGCCTGTCCCCCTTAAAAACTGAGCAAAGAGGGGTACCTCAAGGTTTTATATTAGGACTCTTCCTTTTTGCAATCTACAGTAATAACATTGACTACTGTATAAAAGAAGCCAACATCCATCTGTTTGCAGATGATACAGTTCTCTACGTGAGTCGCCCAACACCTGAAGCTGCCTGCAATGACCTACAGTCAGAATTCAACCTTTTGCAAAGCCAACTCCTCCAAAAAAAGCTACTCCTTCACACCAAAAAAACTAAAGCGATGGTCCTCTCTCCTTTCATCCGTACAGCTAACCCTGTGTCTGGTGGGACAGCTCCCCAAATTACCACAGTTCTAGGTGAAAAACTAGAATTTGTCACAAAATTCAAGTATCTGGGAGTTTGGATAGACCAAAGACTCTCCTTCATTGAACATATTGAGGACTTGCTAAAACGACTTCAGCAAAGGCTTGGCCTGTTTTTTAGAATCAACCAATTTCTCACCAGAGATGCCAAGAAACAACTGGTTCAATCCATTTTCCTATCATTGGTTGATTACGCTGATTTTCTCTACAGCCAATGCCCCAACTCTTACATGGCTAAACTGGACACACTCTACCATCGAGCACTGAGGTTTATAACGAGACTTCCCTTCGACATGCATCACTGCACCCTATATGCGGCAGTGGGGTGGACATCACTAAAGTTCAGGTGCCACAGAAATGCTGCTCTCCGGACCTATAGAGCCATCTCTAATAAGCTGCCTTACTATATCTCCTGCTGTCTTCCCCTGAGTATAATTGGGAAATACGTGTTAAGAAGTTACTCAGCTATTACATTTAAAGTACCCAAAGCAAAATCCCGCTTCGGCAGGGCAGCCATAAGCTTCGTGGTACCTACCTTATGGAACGATCTACAAAAAGCCCTCAAATTAAGCACTCTAATCAGTATAAATGCCTTCAAGATGCTTTATTTCCATACAATCAGAGAAGTATGTATCTGCTTCACCCACTCAGACCCAGTACCGGTGTCTGCACTGGTATATAGCCACGCCTAGACCCAATTTTAAGTACTGACTCCCCAGCTTGCTCCTCACAAGCCTAATTGTTCTCTTTCTTATCCGCCTGTCTTATCAGCACTAGGCCCGTCCATCCCCTTATCCTTCCTTTTCCAACCTTGGATAGTAGCTCACTACCCCTGGGTTGTGACATCCTACCATGCCCCGTACTTTATAGCATTCAATCCCAGGGCTCACACATACTCCTTTTCTCCATCCACCTTCTCTACATCCCATTTAACCAACTCTTCTCTGTGTACCGTGCCCTCCTAGCCTTTCTCCCCCTACCTCCCTCCCTTACCCCCATCTTCGCCTCTACCTGGTGTATATTTTTTTTTCTTCCGTTATTTCCTCTTGCAACCTTAGATAACCTGCTTTATCTTCCTATAGACACTTCTATGTATGTAAATACCCTGTAATCTGTACAATATCTGTATAATTCTATGTACATATGAACTTCTTTTTCTTCCTCTCTGTAAACAGTGTTATCTGTATTGCCTTGTAAATACCTGTGTTGACCTGTATATACAATTATTCATGGTCCACCCAGGGCCATCTTGCAAATGAGCTTCTGCTCAACGATGAATGCCTGGTTAAATAAAGACTTGATTGATTGATTGATTGATTGATTGATTTTTTCCTTAATTCTAGGCTGATACCTTTTATGACTACTGATCCAAGAATCTCTGCAGCTGACATCAGAGCAGTAGGCAGCAGTTAGAGATCTGATAGCCTGCAGTGCAGGCTAGAGTTTTATAATCTCCAATCAGAGGTTTTCTTGAACTGTTTTTCTCCAGGGGCTAGGTACAGTTGTCCGTGACTGTACTTAGCTCAGGGAGGACAGTGGGGCTGGCAAACAAAAGATGAGAGTTTATATAAACTCTAATATGCACTGCAGGCAATTGAATCTCCCACTGGTGCCAACTGCTCTGATGTCAGCTGCAGGGGATTCTGGGATTTGTAGTCACAGAAGATGCCAGCCTAGCACTATGCAAAATTAGTCTGATACAATCTACTATACTACAATAAACAGTAAGTAAACCAAAATGGTTTTGTACACAAAGTGCACATTGGGAACAATCCCTCATTTCAGTGTGTGGCCCTTGGTGCTGACTATTCTCTTTAAAGGGAAACAGTCAGCACTAAGAGCTCCACACCCAAGTGTTTTTTTAAATAGTGTTAAAAACCTTCTTCAGCATATGATTAAGCTCTACATGTATGTTAATAAAAGATTAACATAAGGCTGCTAGAATGTTTACAGACAATCAGAAAGCTCCATTTCTCAGACCCCTTTTATAATTACTATTTACTGTAGCATATTAGATTTTATCAAGCTGATTCTATTAAATACTAGCTGGCATTTTCTATAACTACAAATACCAGAATTTCCTGCAGCTGACATGAGACAGAGCAGCAGCAGCGCATGTTAGAGTTTTCATAAGCTCTGATCTTTTATTTGCTTGTCTCAATGTCCTCCCTGAGCTAAGTACAGTCCTCAGTGCAGCGTTATCTGTGCCCTACACAAATATCATACAACAGCTTTATGTACATCAGATGAATTTACATAGGCCCATTACATGTATACCCAGTTGGCATAGCATCTTTCAGGCCTCACCCAAATCATTTACATGGCATTACATGCGTGACGTAGACAGCCAGTTCTGAGTGCTGTATTATATGTTTTTAATATAAAATGTATTAATGTCTCTGCTGAAAATTCAAATGCTCTAGCAATGACCTCTCTCATTCCCCCCCCCCCCCAGATTTTAGCTGACAGATGCAGGCCAAAAGAACTGCTGATGGCATTGTAACACACTCAGTCTTTTTAGAGACAATGTGTTACTGGAAGACTTTTATTAAGGATCCTGCTTCTCTGAGCTAATTACAGAGTTGTTAAGTTAATTTTGTTAAGAGAGAAATCATAAACTAGGTTTATGACATTAAAATAAGGGAAGCTAGGATGTTACATAGAGGCGTAAGGTTGTTAATGACCCTATGAAGCCTGTGTGAAGAGGGTACAGCATGAGATCAAAAGAGGTGTCATTGAAACTTGAGTTATGTTAAGGTTGCAGAATTAATACATCCTGTATAGCTGTATAGTATAGATTAATAAAATTACATCCTGTGGTTGTATAAAAATATATTTTTTGTTAGATATTTGACCAGAGGAGAAGCTGGATGACTTCGTCAAAAAGGGGTTGGCCAATACTGCTTGAAAAGATTATTCTCTTTCACTATAGAGATGTATTTGTATCTGACACTGACTAAGGAAATAGCTGAGCACTGAAAACAGGTATTTAGAAAACTAGACAAACTCTAAATATAGTTGTTGGAATTACACTGTTTTAAACCTTGTTTTGTTTAAAAATATGTATGTCTTGTGTTATAAGAGTTCTGTATTGTATGTTTGACATATTATTATATATTTTAGTAAAACTCTAATTTTAGAGCAAACTTGGTCTGTTTTTGAATTACTTTCTTTTGCTAAGAAACATTTATGGTTCAGCAGACATATAGCTTGTATGGTGGTACCAAACTGGAAACAGAAGCATTTTAAATCTGAGTTCTTTATTAAGTTTTAAAGGGTTCATCTCTGAATACCTGGTTTGGTGCCCGTAGGCAAAGATATCTGGCCCCTGAAGACAGATATATCTGAGCCTGTGCATTGGGTATACTAGCAAGAGGTTAACAGTTTGAATCCCTCCAGAACTAAGACCAAAGGTTGATCTGAACTCACAAAAACAGACAAGAGGGTTACCTTGTCTGTTACACTGTTTACAAGACTGTGCTCAGAGGTTGTCACTTTGGGAGTAGAGGGCCTGACCTGCTGAGTGAATTTGTGACAACATGAATCTTCAGAATTTGTATAGGGCCCTTTGAGTGTACTATACAATCGTACCACAAGACAAGTTTCATTTTTTATTTATTTCCCATACCCTCAGATGTCATATTTTTAGCCTGTCTGATACCCACAGAAGTGATGTAGTTCCAGTCCAACTTGTTAAATGTTTTTTATTGTGATACACTGTCAAAACATATTTTGAGGTGGAAGTGAGACTTCTCACCCATTGTGGTCATCTAAGGGCCTTAAACAGTAAGATGTTTGAAAATTTGGTGAAAAAAAATCTTTAAAAAATGGCTGAGTTATGAATAAAAGTTGCTTTTTTTATGCAGTCCAAATTCTTACAGCACAATATGTCACATGTTGAAATTCTTTTGTCACATTTTCTCGCGACCGAGAAATCCTCAGCTTAGGACATAAGAATTGGCAACCCTTGCTAAGAAAGCAACCAAAGATTTCAGGTTTTCCCCCCAAAATATTTCTGATTAAATGTTTGTCACACAAACCCCCAAATCTAGCTAAGCAGGTTCTGTTTAGGTAGGTTCAATTGCTTATTTTTGGAAAAAACATCATTTTGATGCGTTTCCTTTTTTTTGGCCACATATTAAAAACACAGCCTAAACATTTTTCTCATGCCCTAAGAATTGGCTCAAGACCAAAAAAATACTCATGTCACAAGAAACAGTTATCTAGAAACCCTACTGAGTAAGCTCAGAGTTGACTTTTTTAAAAATCTTCTAACTTAAAGCAGTAGTACTATGTAAAAAAATTACGCTTTTTCATTAGTTTATTGCCTGTGCTCCATTGAGCATTTCCCTGGTAATCTTTCCCACAGGCATTGTACTATCTTCCCATAATTTGCTCAGTTTCCCTTTGTTTTTGTTTACATTTCTGCCTCCGACCATGCTGACAGTTCCACAACTGCACTCAGCAGGTCAGGCCCTCTGCTCCCACAGTGTCAACCTCCGAGTGCAGTAATGTGAACAGGTAACAGACAGGGTAGCCCTCCTGTCTGCTTGTGGGTCCAAATCACCTTTAGTCTCAAGTTCTGGGGTGATTCAAACTGTGAACCTTATGCTAGTGTACCCAAATGTACAGGACAGGCTCAGATAATCTGCTCTTTGGGGAGATGCCAGATATCTTTCACCTAAGGGTACCTAACCAGGTCTCCAAAATGAACCCTTAAAACTCCATAAAAGACCTTAAGCATATTCTTACCTTTTCCCAGTTTAGCAACACCATCAAGCTCTGAACATTTTTTGTCAGTCTAACCTTCTGTACGTCACATGCAAAAAGAACTTTGAAGACACATCCTGGCAGTCTGATAAAATAATAGTTTTACTAAAATGGATAAAAATACATAAAATGTAAACACAGAACACTATATTAAAAAGCATACAATCACTTAAAAGAAAACAAAGAAAACTACAGATAAACTCCTACCCCAGTACAATTAGACTGTATCTATCAAATGTATTACCACTATAGTGCTTATAGTTAGAACTTGTTTCTTAATAGCCCAAAAAGAAATGTCACAAAGATCAGGCACAAGTCTTAGTTAAACTGTGTCTCTCTCCCACATCTTTTGTGTGTCATCTAGCTCCTCCTTGTTGCATATAAAAAATATACAAAACAGGATGTCCTATCAGGAGGTATATTAAATACTGTGACTTCAGCAAAAACTAATTTCCAAAATTATGACAGTCTTAATTAACATTTTCTCTGATCTTGAACAGTTCCTGTTCCCATGGCATCAAAGGATTTTTATAACTTTAGCACCATGGTGGGAGCATGTTTTTCTCTAAGAGTCATAAAAGTTTTCGAACCCTATATCCTGGTAGTTGGGTCAGTTCTAATTAAGTCAGAAACAGGAGACCCTTAATAAAGTCTCTCTAGTCTTTTGATTACTTCCTGGTTTCAGGTCACTTGACACTTTACTGACCTGGGTGGGGCACAGGATGTCTCATGTGAGCCACTCACATACCACATTCTATATTACAAATATCATAGAGCAATCATAACCAGCTAACCAAGAATCACAGTCCTCCCCACCTAGACTGAATTTGGGGGCTCTATCCTCTGCATGGGATGAGCTTCCAAAATTAGTTAACTCTTTATATACACACGACAGGCCATTGGTGTTCTGATTGGTCACTTTAGCTCTTTGTAAGATTGTCATGTCATATCCTTGCAAGACAAGACTCCATCTTAACAGCCTACCATTAGTTTTTCCCATCGGAGTCAGCCAAACCAGGCGGTTGTGGTCAGTTTGTACTACAAAATGCTGCCCATATAAATATGGCTCCAACTTCTTTAGGGCCCACACTATGGCAAGACACTCTTTTTCCACAGTAGAGTAAGCCTGCTCCCTGGAAGTAACTTTTTACTCAGGTGCACTACTGGGTGATCTTTCCCTTGGTTGGATGTCTGACTCAGTACTGCCCCAATACTCAAGTCTGAGGCATCAGTCTGGACTACAAAGGGTCTGCTATAGTCAGGACTTGTCAACACAGGAGCACTGCACAGTGCCTCCTTCTGACTTGTAAAGGCTTTTTCACAGACTGGTTCCCAGATAATTTTCTTAGGCATCTTTTTCTTTACCAGGTCAGATAGGGGAGCAAACAGGGCACTGTGGTTGGGTACACATTTCCTATAGTGCCCTGCTGTTCCGAGAAAGCTCCTAACCTGCTTCTGCATTTCTGGTTTGGGCCATGCATTGATCACCTCTATTTTTACTTGTTTAGGATGGAGTTGTCCTCTGCCTACAACATGCCTAAGGTATGCAACTTCAGCCATGGCCACCTGGCACTTCTCAGCTTTGACAGTGAGCCCAGTCCTCTGTATCCTGCACAGAACTTCCCTAAGGTGGGACAGGTGTTCCTCCCAGCTGGCACTAAAGATTGCAATGTCATCCAGGTATGCCATGGTGTACTCCTCAGCACCATTTTACACCTGGTTCACCAAACCTTTGGAAAGTGGCTGGGATGTACTTCATTCCGAAAGGCATTACTTTAAATTCAAATAAGCCTATCGAAGTGATGAAGGCCAACCTCTCCCTAGCTCTGTCCGTTAACTCTACCTGCCAATACCTCTTTGTCAGGTCAGTAGTCGTAAGATAGGTCACCCCTCCCAACTTGTCCATGAGTTCTTCCATCTGGGGCATTGGGTGGGCATCTGACTTCGTGACTGCATTCAGTCCATGATAGCCCACACAGAAATGAGTAGAGCCATCTGGCTTGGCACAAGGACTATGGGTGAGGCCCAGTGGCTGTGGAATCTCTGGATTACCCCTAAATCCAGCATTTCCTCCACCTCCCTCCTAATGTTCTCTTGGACAGCCTCTGACACCTGCTATGCTGTCTGCCATATGGGCATCTGTGTCCCTGTCTCCACATTGTGCATCGCTAAGGGGGTTAGTCCAGACTTGGTGCTAAACAGTGGGGCAAAGTCTGCTAAAACCTCCCTCACTTCCTGAATCTTGTCTGGGGCCAGCTGGGGAGGCAATTTAACTGCCTCCACAAAGGACTCCCACTTTCTTTCTTCCTTCCAGCAAGTCCAGAAGGGGTTCTCCTTCATCCATCCACTCCCCAGGACTACATACTGTGAATACCATGTCAGCCTTATTAGCATATGACTTCATCATGTTGATATGGTACATTCTTTCTGTCTGTCTTCTATCAGGTAGCTCTATGATATAGTTCATTTCATTTACCTTTCTAAATACTTTGTATAGTCCTGCCCACTCAGCCTGCAGAGTGTCTTTCTGGACAGGAATAAGGACCATGATTTCCTGACTCACCGTGTACAAGTGAGCTCTGGCTCTGTGATCATGCCACACTTTTTGTTTCTGTTGGACAGCTGCCAGGTTGCTCTAGGTTGTCCCCATAAACTCCTTCAGCCTTTACCTAAAACTAAGGATGTAATCCACTATGGGAGTTCTCTGGGTGGCATGCTTGCCTTCCAAGTCCTCCCGGATCAAGTGGAGGGGCCCTCGAATATGGCGTTCATATAAGAGCTCGAAGGGGGAAAATCCTGTTGACCCTTGGAGCACCTCATTGTATGCAAACAACAGGTGGGGAAGGTATTTCTCCCAGTCCCTTTCATGCTGTTCAGCAAATGCTTTGAGCATTGACTTCAGGGTACCATTAAATCTTTCCAGAAGCCATTGGCTTGCAGGTGATAAGGTGACATGTGCCTCTGCACCACCCCACACTTCTCCCACAAACATTTCATCAGGTCCGACATGAAGCAACCTTCTTGATTGGTGATAACCTACTGCGAAAACCCAACACGGGAGAAAATCTCAAGTATGGCATCTGCCACTTTGTATGTCCTCAGTGAAGATAGGGTAACTGCCTCAGCGTACTGGGTGGCATAATCCACCACAGCCAAGATGAACCTCTTCCCGGAGGAGATGGGGGTATTTAAAGGCCCCACAATATCCAATACCACCCTCTGGAATGGCTCCTCCACTATGGGCAATGGAATTATGGCAGCTTGGGTTTTCTTACCTGCCTTCCCTATTTCTTGGCACCTGTGACAAGATCTGCAATACTCCTTCATCTAATGGGTGAAGTTGGCAAATAGAAATTCTGGGCCAACCGCTGTGTGGTATGCACTATTCCCAGATGACCAGACAAGGGAATATCATGTGCAATCTTGAGCAACTACTCACGATACCCCTGGGGAATGACAAGCTGCCGGCCTATCATCCCTCCCTCTGTCTGCACAGCCTGAGTATACATCAGTCCATTTTCCAAATAAACCTTATGTTTACTGTCACCTCCCTGTGCTCTGTCAGAGTCTGCCCAAGCCCTCAACTTCTCTAGACTAGGGTCACTTTTCTGAGCAGCTACAAACTCCTTACACATTCCCAAGGCATGGGACAGGTCCCCTTCAGTCTCTGAACTAGGGTCCCTAGCTCTAGCATCAGGGTACTCAGGATCACTGTCATCCCTAACCCTTTGACAATGGGTCACCCCTTCTTCTTTGGAGTAACCCTCCATAGCTGTGTTGTTAACTGCTACTGGGGAAAATTCTACCCCCTTTTCATTAGTCTACCCATCAGGAGACACAGGCTGGGGAACCAACCAACCAACCTCTGCCAACCAATCTGTAACAAACGCACTCAGCAGGTCAGGCCCTCTGCTCCCACAGTGCCAACCTCCAAGTGCAGTCATGTGAAAAGGTAACAGACAGGGAAACCCTCCTGTCTGCTTGTGGGTCCAAATCACCTTTAGTCTCATGTTCTGGGGGGATTCAAACTGTGAACCTTATACTAGCGTTCCCAAATGTACAGACTCAGATAATCTGCACTTCAAGCGGATGCCAGATATCTTTCACTAAGGGCACCTAACCAGGTATCTAAAATGAACCCTTAAAACTCTATAAAAGACCTTAGATATAGTCTTACCTTTTCCCAATTTAGTAACAATATCAAGCTCTTCACAGTTTTGGTCAGTCTAACCTTCTATATGTCACATGCAAAAAGAACTTCGAAGATACACCCAGGCAGTCTTTAAAATTAATAGTTTTACTAAAATGGATAAAAATATGTAAGATGTAAACACAGAACATTATATCAAAAAGCATATAATCACTTAAAAGAAAACAAATAAAACTACAGATAAACTCCTACCACAATACAATTAGACTTTTTCTATCTAACATATTACCTCTATAGTGCTTATAGTTAGATCTTATTTCTTAAGAGCCCAAAAAGAAATGTCACAAAGATCAGACACACGTCTTAGTTAAACTGTGTCTCTCTCCCACACCTTTTGTGTATCATCTAGCTCATCCTTGTTGAATATAAAAAATATACAAAACTGGATTTCTTATCAGGAGGTATATTAAATACTATGACTTTAGCAAAAAATAATTTCCCAAATTATGACAATCTTAATTAACATTTTCTCTAATCTTGAGCAGTTCCTGTTTCCAAGGCGTCAAATGATTTTTATAACTTTAGCACCATGGTGGGAGCATGTTTTTCCTCTAAGATGTCATATAAGTTTATGAGCCCTATATCCTGGTAGCTGGGTCACTTCTAATTAAGTCAGAAACAGGAGACCCTTAATTAAGTCTCTCTAGTCTTTTAATTATCTCCTAGTTTCAGGTCACTTGACACTTCACTGACCTGGGGGAGGGCACCCATAGCACATGATGTCTCATGTGAGCCACTCACATACCACATTCTATATTACTAATATCATAGAACAATCATAAACAGCTGGCCAAGCATCATAGACAGCAGCAGTAAAAGACAGGCAGACAGGCAGGTGAAGTATTTTCTGTGAATCTACAGAACTCTGAAACGGATCACTTCCTGGATTGGTAGTACTGCTACTTTAAGAACTGATTAATATTATTTCCCAAAATCTTTGAAAGGTACCTCTTTGGGTTGAGTTGCTTCTACTCTGAAAACCACTATTTGCTATAGACACAAGCAAAAATAAATAATTAAATCAATAAATAGCTGATAAAGTATGGATAGTGTGGATTTTCTTATTTTAACAATCCCCAGATTTTAGATTCTGGACAGGCGCCCATCACAACACTTGAAAAATCATATGAACATCACCCCCTGACTGTGCATTCAAAATATTATGCAGTTTTGTTGAATGGCGTCAATGTTATTAAAGCTCAGTGTTATTAAGACTCAAAGTTAGGGGGTTAACATTAAAGTGCTTACTCAGCCCTAAGTATATGTATAATGCAGTGTATAGTTATGAACATACAAACATACAAAAATGCCAACAGAAATAGGCCTCACGGTCTGTTGAGTCTGCTCAATTGTTCAGCTAACCCCACATCTTGCAGGTTCCCCCCACTCCTCCCCTCCTTAGATTTATTCTCAACCTGTTCCATCCCATCTTGAAACTGCACACCATCTTACAGGCCACCACCTCCTGTGGTAGAGTGTTCCACTTGCCCACCACCCTTTCCGTGAAGAACTGTCTCCTTATCTCCCTCCTGAGTCTTCCCCCCTCCAGTCTGAGACTGTGCCCTCTCATATCTCTTCCTCTTCTTAATTGGAAGATCCCCTCTGTTTCAGTCTTGTTTATCCCTTTCAAGTACTCAACGGTCTCAATCATGTCCCCCCCATCCCTCCTGTCCTCCAAGGAATACATCTCAAGTTTGCTCAGCCTTTCCTTGTAGGGCTTGCCCTCCAATCCATGGATCATCTTTGTTGCTCTACACTGCACCCCCTCCAACAATCTGATGTCCTTCCTCAGGTATGGGCACCAGAACTGCACGCAGTACTCCAGGTGCGGCCTGACAAGTGACCTGTACAGAGGAAGACTACCTCCCTTCTTCTGGATGGGATTCTCCTTGCTATGCACCCCAGCATCTTGTTGGCCTTTACTGCTGCCTTCCTACACTGAGCAGAGTTGTTCAAGCTCCCCATTATAAGTATCCCTAGGTCCTTTTCCTCCACGGTGCTACCCAACTGTACCCCTCCCAGCTGAGAGTCCCTCCCCAGGTTCTTTGCTCCAAAGTACATTATCTTATACTGTTTGGCATTGAACCCCAGCTGCCATGTTTCTGACCATTCCTGTAGATTAGTTAGGTTGTCCTGTAGTCCTTTCCATCCCTCAATGTCATCAACCACCATCCCCCTTTTGGTGTCATCTGCAAACAGGCTGATCTTACTTTGGATCTCATGTGAAATATTAGCTATGAATAACCCGAACAACACCAGCCCCAACACCGATCCCTGTGACACCCTGCTTGTCACTGACTTAGGTGCTGGGAGTTCCACTCCCACTGCCACCTCTGCTGCCTATCCCTTAGTCAATTCATTATCCATTTCACCATCTTCACTCCCTCCCCCACAGCTTCCAGCTTTTCCCCCAGCCTCCTGTGCAGAACAGAGTGAAAGGCCTTGCTGAAATCCAAATACAGGACATCCACTCAATTGCCCTTGTCTAGTTCCCTTGTCACCCAATCATAGTACTGAATGAGGTTGGTCTTGCAGGATCTGTCCAAGACAGTTGCTCCCTCTTGTAACAGTGCTGCCCACCTCTGTCAGTGGTCACCTCCTCATCTTCATCTTCATTACCATCTGCAATTATCCACATCTTTACCCCCATGGTGAGGCCTTTTGGGGTCATTGTTAGCCCACTGGAAGCCTTGCCAAGAAGAAAGAAGGGCAGTTGGGTCTGATGGAGCGTAACAGTGAAGCCTAGAGTCATATCTCCAAACATCAGGGGTTTTCTGATGTCCACTCCCCCCTCCCCCTAGAGAATGTACACACAGCAGCATCTGGGGGTGGCATCTGGAAGCATCTTTTCACTCATGATGCTACTGATGCCACCACCAGGCCACCATCAGGAGACACTAATTTAGTGGCTTTGTAAAACTCCCCTCTTTCAGGAGGAGTGCATCCTAGGGATGCACAAATTCCTCCCTTCCAGCATTTACTTGTGATTTTCTGGGCTCACGACATGGACCCGGGGCACCAATGTGCCTGAGCAACACCCCACTATTTGGCATTATGGGATCAGCTCAGCAATGTTACACATTCTGTAGAATAGGTTGTGGTTCTGTGCAATACCTGTTTGAAATCCTTTTAGCTATACATCAGACATAAAAAATAATTGTTATCACTGATTTCCAATTTTCACAAATAGCACAGCATTGACTGGTAAATCACATTGACTATGCATTTTTTTAATGACAAGTATAACATTACTAATACTCAACTGACTTTGTATAGTGTGTGAGTTCATATAAAAGTGTTGAAATGGATATTGAGTAGCGTGAGTTTAAAGACTGAGCCTTGGTAGGGCGGTGTTTATTCATGCCTGCTCTATTTCCTGTAATTGCTCGGGTGATGAGCATCCCACCTTCAAATGCATTTGCTGAGAGAGTTTTCTCACTTCTAAAAAACAAATGGACAGACGCAAGAAACTGCTGCCGAGTGGAACTGATTAAAGCAGAATTGATGGTCACAGTAAACTTCCTCATGAAATGCTCTGAATTTCATTCTAACATTGTTTGGAACACAGCCTTCTGCAGGCTGTAAAATCAAATGCTAAGTACAGCTTTAAAATGAAGAAATAATCTGATTCCTATGTATGTCACTGTATTGTGTTTATTGTTTCTTGAAAAGATGATGTGTTTAACTGTGCCTAACATGATTGTTTTCATAAACATAGAAACATAGAATCTGATGGCAGATAAGGACCGCTTGGCCCACCTAGTCTGCCCATGTCCCTACCTAACAACTGATTGTTTTAAGTAAAATCTCTTTTATTGCAACATAACATTGTTTTATTCTTGAAAGTACTACATTTAACTAATTGTTTATCATAATGGGTTCATAATTCAGTTTGATTTTTTTTTTTCACAGGTGAATAATGTGTTATATGTATGAAAAGCCCTGTCAAACAATGTCTCATGGTGGTGCCTCATGACACTGCATCCAAAATGGTCATTTCAGATGCCACAGCATGTGTCCTGCATGCCACATTGTTTCTGCCCTGATCAGGGATTCCGCATAGGTGATAACCCTATAAACCAGCACTTTTGCTGACTATGCTTCAGAGTTCTGTATCAAGGACTACTGTACTACACGCTGCAGGTAGATGCAGGATTCTACTGAAAATGAGATATTGCAACTCATTTGAGGTGTCCTGGGTAAGTAAATTGTAAACAACATTAGGATGCTCTCCATGATGTCAGTACATTACCAGCTCCGTATCTCCATGCTGACATCATAAATCCCCATCTTCTACTGAAATGACAAATTGTGTAAATAACCACCTGCATTCACCTCAAGCAAGATCCCCCTGAAAACAAGATACTGCATCTCAACTGGTCACTATTGGGAAAATACATTGTAACAATAGGTACAATCAGGACCTTGGTGAAAATGAGACACTGCATGTTAACTGACCTATCCTGGGTAATTACATTGTAAAAATGTATAAAAGCAGAATGCATAAAAGCAGAACCCCAGCAAAAATGAGAGTTTGAATTTCAGCTGTGCTAACCCTACTAAATACATTGTAAAATGTGTAAAGCAGGACCCCACTGAAAATGAAATATTGTGGCTCAGCTGCCTATTCCTGCTAATGTCACACACACCCTTTGTGTGTGCACAATTGTTGTAACAGAGTTTGTGTGTGTGTGTCTGCATGTGTGAGTGTGTGTTTGTGTGTTGTGTGTATTTTCAAGGACTTGAGTATGTTCAGAACCAAAACCGCTGTTCGCTGCATTACCTTGATGTTTACAGTTTTGTTTTTTCTACTTTTGCAAGGTATTAAATAATCTCCAAAAACATATTAGCAGTTTTGCACATGAAAGTACTAATCAATCACACAAATGTGTAGCACTTGCCTCAAACTGATGAACAAATTAAAAATTCTAAAATGTGTATATATAAAGTTTTCTACCTTGAGGTACCACGAGGTACCACTGAGGTACCACTGAGGCACTCAAGTTACAATTTGCTTTGACTGTAATGCGATCCTGCCTCATTCTGCTTCAGTATACCCAGGTATACCTCAGTACCAGTACTGAGAAACTTTTCTATGACTACCAGTATACAGTATATATACAATTTTTAAAAAATATTTTAACCGGAATGAAATCTTTTATTAAAATGAGTTCTGTTATTGCTTCATGTGTTTCAATAACTCTAGCATACACACACACACACACACACACATATGCACGCATGCTCGCTCACTTACGCACTCACTCAGTCACTCTTACTTGTCTTTCCTGGAGCCACTCGCTCACTCTTACTTTTTTTTCAGGGAGATGCAAACTGCTTTCAGGTACCCCACCAAAGAGGCACCAGCTGACATACCACTCAAATATCCCTGATTATGAGGGATGTCAATCAATTTACCTCTCAGAATTGCTTTGTTCCTCATCCATCCCTCACAGAAAATGCCCTGCCCAGACAAATTTAGGCTTTAGCACAACATGTTTTAATATTCTAAGATGCTGAATAAAAATAAACTTTATTCAAGTACTTGCAATGATTTTTCACAGTGTTCTGAGCATTTATCTGTATGTTAATACTGCTGCAGAGACAACTCTTAAGCTTGTAAGAGTGGTCCCATGCACATTCTTAGGGTATGAGAACCACGAACCAAAGGTGAGTGGTTCTGATACCCAAAGAATATGAGAACACTCTTACAAGTGTAAGAGTTGTCTCTGCAGTGGTATTTATATATAATTGATCGAGTGTGATCAATAATATATGATTTTTTTTTAAAACTGTCCCAGAATGTGACTATTTCCAAGGCTTCTGTGCATGAGATGTTCTTCACAGAATAAGAGTGTCTCATGCGCAGAAGAAAGGAGCACTCTGATAGGTCGGGAGCACTCCCTCAATCTGTAATTCATATTTAAGGATGTGTCCCTCACTTTGAAGGCCTGTCTCCCTCATTTCAGTAACAAAAGGTTAAGAGGTACAGTATGCCAGCTCATAATAGCCCCAATCCCATGTACTGCAAAACCCTCCCCCAACACATCTTAGTATTACTACCCTCATCACTCATGACCCCTGCCAAAGTCCCAATCCCATGTAAGCCAAAACCCTCCCCCACTCATCTAAGCACCTTCACCCTCCCCAACCATATCCTCACAAACACTCACCCACAAGTAGTTAACTGTTCTCCAGTGATCTGCAGGGTGCCACCAATAGTTTACTAATAGTATCACCACCATAGCCCGAATGAGGGCAATCACTTGCTATACTGTAAAGCAATACTTGGAGAAAATGCCTACATACCGGGTCGTGATGCTGAGACTGTTAGTATACTATTGGCAGCACCCTGCAGACCATTGGAGAAAGTCAACTACTTGTGGGTGAGTATCTGTGGGGACATGGGTGTGGAGAGTGGTGTGGCTGAGATACAAGGGGAAGGATCATGGGATTGATCGCATTTTATTCCAATCAAAACAGTAAAAATTGATCGCATGTGCAGCTGGGGCGATGCAGTACCATATTTAACACCCTGCTGTTGTGGTGTAAATGTGGGACTTTTGCATCACAATAGTACAAGCACAACTAAGTCACACATTCTGGATCTCTTCTGCAATATCAGTCATTTCCTTAGTTTTTATTTTGTTAAGTTGATAACTATTTAATTGTTCGTTGGTCAATTCCACAACTTATTGCTTGGTAACTTACTTTTGTAAATTTATCGTTAGGCGTAATTGTCCTGTTTTTTTTATATATATATTCCTTTTCTATGTATTAGTATTATTATTTTTGTTTTTATTTTAGTCTTTGGTAACTGGGTAAGGCCCACTAGGCATAAATGCCTGTTTTCAGGGGTGATCTGGGAGCACTGGGCGGTTAAGTGACTTGCTCAGAGTCACACAGTATACAAGTGGAGGTTGTGAGAATCAAACCCAGGGCTGATCTGCTGGATGTACCAAGCTCATTTACAGTTTGTTACTCTAACCTCTAGGCTATACTGCCAGCCCATTATATTCTGTATTTTTATATCTGTTAGCTTTTCACCTTTCGCCTTCCTCCAGGATGCATCTGAAAATGAGCTGCTACCAGCTCAGTGGGTCTTTCCTGGTAAAACACATACACAAATACATAAATCTCTTATCATATTAATGCATTATCAGCCATTGTGACTCTGTCCATATTTTGTTTATCATGCTGTAATTCCTATGTTCACCAGCCTTTGAGAAAGTGCTGTTTCAACATGAAATGCATCAGGTGGTTGACACTGGACTGGAGAGGGTATCCCATCCACCATGGTTGGCATTTTTGTGTTCAACCAATATGTGATGCAAGTATGTATTTAGCTTCATGTTGTGAGTACACAGAATAAAGAAAAGCTGCACAAGGTCATCTGTTTCTGCATTATATTTTATGTATCCTAGAAAATACAGAGCCAAGTCTGTTTTACGTAGGTGCCAGTCACCCCTGTAGTAAAGGTAGGTAAAACCGTATTTTCCAGCCAGATAAGATTATTAGTGTTGGTCCTATTTACAAAAATCATCCTGAATAAGGCTTGTTACAAAGGGTAAAAAATACAACAAATAATAGTATACTGCATCACAAACTAACATTTCTTTTGAGAAATAATTAAGGACACTGATATACATGATGCAGCAGTATAGTCTCTGTTTCAGCATTTCTCAGATCAGGCGGGAGTTTTTTTCCAAGTAATGGCAGCATTGTGTGAAAACATCAAGTGGCCAAGCCTTCAGTTTATTTTTGGTATGACTAAGCCACAGTGAGTAACATCTCTTGAGCACAGTGCATTCAGAATTATGTAGTTGCTGGTCTTTGAATCCAGTAATCTTTTTGTGGTGTCAAAATCTGCAGAACTACATGTTCTTTTCTGGGTCTTAAATTAAGAGGGAGAGATGAGTAATCATGATGTCCACAGCCTCATAATCAGGCTACAGCGTCTACATGCATTTCCAATGTGTTTGGCTCAGCCTAGATGTATCCTAAATACAGTACATGGAGAGATTCTCCTCACTCTGTCATATTACCATTCTTTCTGGTGACTTATTTGGCATCCAGTGATTAGAAACATAATTATGATAGTAGGTTGAGAACTGTTGGGGCCCTTTACACAGTCATGAAGTGCCGCAGCACAAAGTGTAGTACAGACAGCTGCTCAGTTGTGCTGCAGCCCCTTGGGCCAACATGCAAATGATGTGCATAGTTGCTATGGGAGGAGGGTTCACATTAAAAACTATATCACAATGCAACTGAACCAGCTATATGCTACTGGGTGTGGATAGGCTTTGAACCAAACAAAATAAAGGTGTAAAACTCCCAGGACATTAAGCTACCCCATACTACAGTGGCAATCCCATGGTGCAATGCCATGGAGCATTCGCCTATGGTGACCAAGTTAAAACAAAAGTGATGCACGAACCTCCCCTGTAACCAACTGAGTAGTTGAGAGGAGGGTTGGTCCACCTCTAGTTTTTATTCAGTCCTTGCATTGCATAAGAGGCAGCAGAGTGGAGAGGTACTGCAATTGTATACAGATTGTACTTACGGTGCCCAGCAGTGTCACTAGACGTGCCCTCCCTTTCCCTGCCTGCTCCTGGGATGCAACAGTATGTCATTATTTCCGCTCCATCATCTTGCACATTTCTTAGTGATCCAGAGGCCAACCAACTTCTCCACAAATCTTGCACTGACATCCTTTGGAACCCTGACAGCTGCCCTTACCCCATATCTCTGTCCCTATTTTCTCTTACTCACCCGGCTGCAACTTAATGACACCTCTGGCATCCACTTTAAAAATTCTCCAGGCAGGTTCATTGCTAAAGTTTGCATCCAGGTTTGTGAAGGTCACCATGCTTTCTGCACGACCCTGGAAGCAATCTGCATGACAACTGCCACCCTTTCCCCACTTGATTGCAATGTGTTTCTTGACTGTGTAGGGAAGGGCTATGATTGCCATTGTGTATGTGCTCCTCAGCAACTGTGTACTGAGCCATGGATATTTTCTCACCAGCATTCAGTGTTTGAGTCTTTACATATGCAGTTTATTTACTTTTTTTTTTAGCATTCGTCAGCGGCTAACATATTTGTACAAAGAATAACATTTTCAAAGAAATGTTACCCAAGGACTCTTGTTTCAGATCACTAGCACTGAGTAATTAGGCGTTCTTATTTCAGTGGATCTACTCAGGGTACACAAGGTGTAAAATTAATAAAATAATGTCCTGTGTAAGCCAGTGAAGCTGCTCCTTTAACCTGTGTGGTGGATTTTCCATTGATCCAAACATTCCATAGTTAAAGGCATGGCACTGCCGTTATTGATTATGAATTGTTTGTTCCATGAAGTGGCAGAATATGAGTTAAGTTCTAGTAGCAGTCTCAAATGTGTTGCAGTTGCTACCATATTTCAATAACTGAGTTTTAGATATCAGTAAGCATTTGTATCAAGGACGTGGCATACAAAGATTAATTTATGTTACATTGCCGGGTAAAATTTGACAGTGAAATTTGCAATGCCAGATCTCCCCACACAATACACAGGGTTAAGTCCAGTGACAACAGCTGAAAAATGTATACAATTATCTCTACAATCATTTAGCCAATGATCAATATGTGCCTGATGATAAATCAATGGTCGTAATCTCTAATCTGTGGATTTCTAAGAAACATCTCACAAGTCCCCTTAATGCAGTATCTATATCCAGCCTGTCCTCATGTTGGCTGATTTATTCTCTGATGCAGTTAGCATTCAAGGCTCTCCATTTCTCTAAGTGCTGCCTAGCAGGTAAGTAACTATCCATCAATGTTCCGCTAATATCAAGGAGGCTTATTTTTAATTACAGATAACATGTCTCAAGGGGTTTAGAACCAAGTGACCATCACTGAAATACTATGCAGCAAAGTAAATAGAACAGCTTACTGGAAAAAGTGTGACACTGCTGTGATGGGTATTTGTGGTTTGTGTGCTGTATTGTATACAAATGACAGGTAATAAAACTTTACTTAAAAAGAGAAAGAAAATAAAGCAACCAAGATGCTGGCAACTTGAGTATCAGCAGAATAGGTACAGTAGCTCCTATTGTGTGTTTGTATGTCACAACCCCCTCCAACCAGCAGGGGAAGGAGTTTGTTCAGCAGTGAGTTCGCAGCTCAGAACTGATGGTCAAGTGTTAGCTCTGTCTGGATAGCTCAGTGGGAGATTCATAGTGTAGAAAAGGAGGGTGTCCTTGTGGCACCAGGGGCAAGTTGCCTTTTCCTCAAGGCTTTATAGTGGTTTCTACCTGAGGAAGCATCAGAGAAGACAAGACCACACAAGCACACAAGGTGTTCTGCAGAACCTGGGGATATTTATAGTAGACTGCCTGTTGTTAGTGAGTAAGTAGTGGGGCCCCAATAGATAAATGGAACCTCATATGGGTCTTCCCCTCAAGGTCAACAACTGGATAGCTGAAACTTCTGTGGTGAGTTACCAGGAAGACACTGAAGGAGAGCCTAGTGAGGAAGATCCTAGAAAGTTCTTGGGCAGACGTTACAGCACCTAAAGAGTGCAAGTAAGACTCCATCAGGAAGCATTACTGCCAGAGTAGGTAGGAGACTCACCTCTGGCATGTGTAAGAGTTCAGATACCCTCCTGCATCTGGGGTATGATGTTATCTCATCCAGGAGAGTGCCTAGAGTACCTCTTGCCATGAATGCCAGTTCTTCACCAACACCATCACCTTGTGATTATGGGTCAGGGTCAATGGGGACCGGGGCACCTTACTCAATACTCTGGGGCATCAATAACATGAAAACACACACAAACAATAATGTCCTTACCACAACTGGGGTCAAGCATGGAATATTTTTATTATAAGCAGAGCAAACAACCAGGCACTGGTGAGAGACACCACAAAAGATCACACACAAGAGCTTTATGGTGATTAAATGTTTATTACAATGTGAAGTTTAAAAAGCATACCAGAGACCCCCACACAGTCACACTAACATTTAACACTATTCTTACATGTGCTTTTTCAGGGTTTAGCTGCCACCTAGTGGGAAGACTATTTATACACAATGATTTAAATATATATTGTACCACTATTTTACAGCATATTAACTTACTTAAGTGCAAGAAGTGTGACCATGCATGAAAAAGTGATTATTTTCTTTAAATACAAACATTAAAAGATGCCAGGTAAGACACTGTGTAGCACCTAGATAAAATAAGACAACCCCTATACCCTAAATATATTGTACATTAGAACACACATATTTGAGTTTAAATGCATATGGCCATATTAGATATTAATCCATAATTACCCAAACAGCTTACAAAGGTTAAAAGCCTTTTTCCAGTGATAATCACATCTCTTTGTGGTATATGAGGTCTTATTCTAATATAACGTGTTTGGTCCCATGTAAGTGCTGAAGAACAAAAAAATGTATGGACATTATTATTAATAAATATATGAATAACAATGATATCTACAATTGATTTAAAAGAGGGAGTCTGGCAGAGTTCCTAAGAATGCTAATCAATTTTGTCATGTTAACTTGTGTACCACTGGAACTTAATCCAAACGTGTAATGCCAAAATACCACTCGATGGCAAACCCTGAATTATAACAAAATAAATATCACTATAGTCATAGACCTGAAAGCAGTGTACTGTATATATAAACTTATAAAATGGGTCTCGAGTTTTCTGTGTCCTGATTGGCTGAGAGGTACCTTTGGACATGTCCTTATCAGGGCATATTGTGCCAACTGACACCTCTTCAGCCAGTCAGGATGCTTTACATCAGAAATCAATGAGCTGCAGTGTGTCAACATCCACATTTTAAAAGTAGCTCAACCACCCTGGAGAACAGTCATTCCCCCCTCTCCCGCCGCCGGGGGCCCAAGCAACTGTAGAGCATTAGCTGATGAAAAATTAGTTAAAGGCAAATGTTTTCAAAAACCAGTCTAACCTGTGCTGCTGTGAAAAAGAACAGCGACAGCAACCAAGCCGAGTCATGCACGTGCAGCCAGGATGCCTCATTCAAGTAAAAGTTCAGACCCGCTCCTCCACTGGATGTTCTATATGGCAGTTTTTAAAGATAAATATTTATTGAAAACTTCTAGGCTTCCTGATTATCACTGAGTGAGTGGCCTGATCTTACAAAACTGTGATTGTAAAAGTGTTAGTTCAGGCGCTGGCACGAGACACGCTGTTGTAAATTAAACGGGATGCTCACTCTCAAAGAACAGCTGCTCTGAATTCCTCACAGAGACATGCTTTACAAAAATGGGTGTGTGCCAATGGGTGATGCAATGCATGGGGAGAGGGAGGACAATCTCTGTCTGTGTGTGAGTGTGTGTGTGGGGGGGAAGCACCTGAGTGCCCATGTACTGGCCATCATAAATTACCAATGGGACTATTTTTACTATTTAAGGTATTAAACCTCATTTTTTTTCAAATTTTTGGCATTTTTTTGGTTCTTTCTTATTTCTTAAATAGTCACTTGAGGGACCCATTTTATAGGCAGAACAAGAAACTCTGAGGTGTGGTCTACTTCCCAGGTGCAAAAGGCACTTAGTGCAAGCACCTCGTGCCTCATTACACACCTGGGGCATACTCTTATCAACCCATAAACCACACATTGTCATGTCTTATTCCTAGCATACAGACTGATATGCTCTCAAAAAATGAGGAGCAATTCATAATAACAACATAACTATCATGATTAGGAGACTATAACAAGGGTAGAATATAGAAAGGAAAGGAAAGAAATGGAGCAAGGGGCAGGGGAGCGAGGCAAAAGTGGCTGTGTTACACAATATCCTGGGGCAGCAATAACTTCAGACCACACACAGACTCTAATGTCATTACCAGAGCTGGTATCAAGCACAGTGTATTTTTATTAAATGCTGCCCAGTGATACACAGCTTTCCAGGCATTCCCTGGTCATATTTCATCATGATGTACTTGCACACACTATAATTCCTCACTTCATGGGCCATGTCATACACAATAGTTCCTTCAAATCTCTTGTGTAGCTCTACATGAGTATCCCACCTCTAGTGAGGCATACATTGCAACTACTACTAAATACTGGTCTGATGATATCTAGCCTATTTGTGGGGCCTGTTGTCAACCCCATGACCAGTACATTTTGTAGGTCCACCTGCTGAAATAAAGAAGCATAAGTGCATTTTACAAATAAATACAGGGTCTCTTTCTGCCCTACAGAGGCCTAACCTTACATTTGGGGTCCCTGGAGCCCAGGCACTCCCAAAACCAGGTGTGCGGCAGCACTCTCCTCAGGCAGGCAAGCACTAACCTGGGGCAAGCTGTACAGGCACGTGTCTTAATATGCCCAGAAGGACATTCAACAGAATAGCGTATCAGCATATGAAAGCATTACAAAGTACATAAAGAATGGTTGACTCAGCTGTGTTTGCCTCCCTTTGAAACTATACCGTTATCCAAGTGGTCCAAAAAACAGACTCCTATGGCTGGCCCCTTCCAAGGGGACTTACTGACACCAACCATTGCCTGGCCCCCTCCTACTTGACCGTCATTCATTTGGGTTTCTGCCAGGGGTTCATACTTGAAATGCCGTTGACATTTCACACACAAACAGCATTTCATTTTAGCAAGGTGAACTTATAGTTTTGCTCCAAACACTGACAGACTTCTCCCATTTCATTTCTACTGTCGGGAGTGAACCCACTAGGGTTCTGGCAATCTCCCTTGATGGATGGCTGACACTCTGCCAATGTAACTTTTGGGCGCTAATGGTCTCTTGCCCTCTTGAGGTGAGTTCCTGGGGCCTCTATCCCTCTAGCTGCTCCTGGGGGTACCCTTCCCTGGAGACCATGCATGAGGTGATCAGTTCCACACAATCCCAGGGACCCTGCCTCCATTCCTGTGACCGCAGGTCCCCTCAGTCCAGTTGCAGCCAGAGTGGCTGGACTGCTCCACTTTCTCTCACTCTCCCTCACTCTCTCTCTCTCTCTCCCCCCACCCCCAGTAAAAACCTACAATGCCCTGAAGACTTCCACTTATATAGTTGTTTCTGTGAAGGACAGAACTATGAATATGCATGCTATACTTTCCCACTCTTAACTAAGTCAGGCCACTCACAGCATAAATAAGACATCCTGTCTCTGGGAAATCCCCCACTCCAGAGAGGTTTGGCTTAACTCTTTGAGTGCTCTCTGGTAACTGGCCTTGAGCTGGTAAAGGAGAGAGGTTAGTTACATATGGATGAGGAGTCCCTAGATAATGGGATTTACTCACCTGGTAAAGCTGGATTATCAGAGTACCCTTTATAGTACTCCACAGTCCAAACAAATGGGTATTCCTCATCCATTCTATAAGGCGATGCAAGATCCAATCAAATCAATGAGGGATGAGGACATACCCCCACCCTCATCAGGATTTCTCCAGTGTGACTCTTCCATAGCTACCTAATGGGAGAGAACAGAAGAAAAAAACATAAATGCCAGAACAGTGGACCTGCTTGAGGACTAGCCACTGAAGAGCGGCTGACTGTTAGGTTCGGGTTTTCTGACCATAGCCTGGTAACCATCTTATGTAAGAACCTTAAACAGACAAAACTTAGACATGTGTTGTTTTGACATGCAGCAGTTATATTGTGGGACAATCTGTTATATACAGCATAGGAATGAATCGATGTATTGAATATATAGTGAACCTGGGAAGTTAGAGATTTCTAATTCTGCATAGAAGGTAATTCCCAGTATGCCTTCCATGGAGAGCGTTGGATTATCTCTGCAAGCTTAGTATGTAACTTGGTGCTTGAGCCTGTAGTTAACCCAGCCTGAGGAGTAATCTGCCATCCCAGGTGGGTCTGTGGAGTACTGTAATGGGTACTCAGATAATCACCTTACCAGGTGAGTAAATCCCATTATATTTTGTACCCTTTATATTACTCCACAGTCAATACAAATAGGACCTTAGTAGCAGTGTATCCAGCAGGATGATTACTCTCGGATTGGTGAAGAAGAGACAGATTACCACATGACTACCCAGGGCAGGACCCTGCCACTAACATGGTTTTGGCAAACACTGTCTTCTCAGCAGACGATACGTCTACCCGGCAGTGTCTTGTGAATGTATGAATGGAAGACCAGGTGGTCGCTGAACAAATGTCTAGTACGAAAACATTTCCCCTTTCTGCCCAGGATGTTGCTACTGCCCTGGTGGAGTGCGCTTTCAGGCCTTCTAGTGGTGACTGACCCATTGCTCTGTAGGCCTCTGTAATGGTCTGTTTGATCCATCTAGCAATTGTATCCTTGGAGGCTGGCTGGCTTGCTCTCTGACTATTGGTTAGTATGAATAATCTGTCTGACTTTCGCATGTCGGCAGTCATACTGAGGTATTTTCCCAACTGTCGGCCCACGTCCAGGGGGTGATGGGCCGGTGAGTCTGACTGGTTAGTCGAAGTGAGATACGGCAGCAGGACGTCCTGGTCCCAGTGGTATGGGGCTGCAACTTTGGGAAGGAATGATGGTACCATTCTCAGGATGACCCTATCACTGTGGAAGGTTATGAAGGGTTCCCTACACGATAAGGCTTGAATCTCCCCTATCCATCTGGCTGAGCATATGGCTACCAGAAAAGCAGTCTTGATGGTACACCAGTGTAGAAAGTTGTGCTGCAGAGTGGGTAACTGCAGGGCATCAAGTACCGTACTTAGCTGCCACGGCAGGCATCTCTGCCTTACCTTAGGCATCTTGAGGGTGACCACCTTGAGTAGTTTAACTGTGAATGGGTGTGATCCAATGGGACCTATCCCCGGAAGCGAGTCCCTTATGGAGGAAATAGCTGATGACTGCATCTTGAGGGAGGCAATGCTGAGACCCTTGTTTGCTCCTTCATTCAGGAAGTCTAGAATTTGTGGTAAACCCGCCACTGAGGGGGATGTACCCATTACTCTGCACCATTTATGAAAAAGAAGCCATTGTCTATGCTAAGGCTTATTTGTGGATTGCCTTCTGGATTGTAACAGTCAGCTCACAACCCTGGTGTGGTAACCTTGATTTAACAATCTGCACCTTTCAATAGCCATGCCGTCAGCTTCAGGATAACTGGGTTTGGTTGTAGGATTGGTCCCTGTGATAGTTGGTCTGGCCACTGTGGTAGGGTCATCGGTGGGCTCACTGCCATGGCTTGAATGAGTGAGTACCAGGGTTGCCTTGACCAGTTGGGTGCCACCAGAACAACCGATGCCCCCATGCATTGGATCTTGTGTAGTGTCTCAGTTATCATCAGGAACAGTGGGAAAATGTAGGCTCTGGTGAACGTCCAAGGTGCCGATAGCGTGTCCACATCCAGGGCCCTGGGGTCTGAGAACCTGGAGTGGTAAGTAGGTATTAGTGTGTTCAGATGAGATGCCATTAAGTCAATCTGTAGCGGCCCCCACTTGGATTGCAGGCACTTGAAAATGTCTTTGTGTAGTCTCCACTCTGCCTGGTTGACTGTGACTCTGCTGAGCCAGTTCTCCTGTATGTTGGATGTTCCCGTTAGGTATTTTGCCGTAATAAAGCATAGATTCCGCTCTGTCCAGTGGAGAAGCTGGAGTGATTCCTTTATCATTGCCTTGCTTCTGGTGCCACCTTGCTTGTTTATATATGCTACTGTCACCTGATTGTTGCATCGGACCAACACTGCCCTGTTGGAAATCAGTGGGGCGAAGAAGGTCAGTGCTAGGTGGACTGCCCTCACTTCTACGATATTGATCGACAGTGTGGATTCTTTCTGAGTCCAAAGGCACTAAGTTACTTGATTGTTGTATGTGGCTTCCCACCCAGAGAGACTTGCGTCTGTGATAACCACCTCTGGGTTTAGCTGCATCAGAGGTTTGCCTGGCAGTATGTGAGTAGTCTGTGTCCACCATTTGAGGTCAGTTATTACCTGGGCAGGGGGTGAGACCTGGAACCTGAAGTTTTGTGTGGTCTGATCCCATGATTCTATTAGGTGCCTCTGTAGAGTTTGCATGTGCAGTCTGAACCAAGGCATAATGTCGATTAGTGCCGCCATGACTCCCAATGCCTGCATGTAGTCCCATACTGCTCTGTTTGGCCTGCTTATTAGTCCCAACAACATTGTGCAGGTGTTTCTGTCCTTTTCTTGAGTTGGAGTTACTCTGTTGTTCTTTGTGTCTATTACTGCACCCAGATGCATGAGGGATTGACATGGCGTTAGCTGGCTCTTGGTCATGTTGATCACCCAACCATGTTGTTGCAGACAGTCAATTGCCAGTTGCGTGCTGTGCTGTACCTGTCTTCGGGTTCTTGCCCATATTAGCCAATCATCTAGGTATGGGATTACATGTACCCCTTGCTTCCTGAGGTGTGCAGTGAGAACCACAAGGGTCTTGGTGAATACTCGGGGGACGGATGCCAATCCGAATGGTAGATAGGTGTATTGGTAATGCTGCCCCAGGATCCTGAATCTGAGGTAGCGGTGGAGTGATCTCTGAATGGGGATGTATAGGTAGGCATCCTTGAGGTCTATTGAGGTAATGAAATCCCCTGGTTGAATGGATAATAGGCTTGACCGGTGAGTTTTCATCTTGAATTTTTTGATAAGTTACCATTTGGTTGAGGCATTTTAGGTCTAGCATGGGAAGCATTCTGCCTGTTTTCTTTGGGACAACAAAGAATAAGGAGTAGACTCCTGTGTCTCTTTTCTCTGTAGGTACTGGCATGATAGCTCCAATGCTGAGCAATTCCTGTATTGCATTCTGTATGGCCTGTATTTTTTCTGGGCACCATGGCATTGGGAGGTAAAGGGTCGGTGTTGTGTCAGCTTGTTGCTGAACTCTATGGCATAGCCCCTTGCAACTACCTCCAGTACCCATTTATCAGACGTTATCCAGGCCCATGATTGTGCAAACTACTGTAGCCTCTCCGCTAGCAGAGTGTCTGCTTGGGCCCATGCACCTTCATTTCTTAGTGCCCTGTGGCTTGAAATTGGATCGTCGGCCACTGGTGGAGTACTGGCTGCCTGTGTTACCTTTGGTCCTATTATTGTACTACTTGTGTTCAAAGTGTGATCATTGTTGTCACTGCTTTGGTGCCTGTGAGCTGTAGGGCTATGATTTGTTATTGAAGAACTTGCCTTTAGGATGAAAAGTCCTGTCTGAGGGTAGGTAGATGTCTTTGTTGCCCTATGCTTGTTTCCCCCCTCTTTGTTTGAGAAAGGGGCTTAGACCATCTCCAAACAGTCTGCCTTCTTTGAAGGGGAGCTTCAAGAGAGCATTTTTGGATTCATTGTTTGCCTGCCAGAGCTTCAGCCATAATGCCCTCCTTACCCTGTTGGCCAGCACTGCTGCCTTTGATCAGAATCTGATGATGTCAGTGGATGTATCCATTATATATTTGACAGCCTGTACGGCACACTCTGCTGTGTCAGTTTGAGGAGAGTCCTCTGGGACATTTTCTGGTGGTATGCCCAGCCACCTGTGGAGTGCCCTACAGGTGAACTACAATGTGGTGTCTGCCGAGTGTGCCATGCTGGTCATCTCGTGAATTTTTCTGAGGTACTCCACAACTTTCTTATGTATTGCATCTTTGATTGCTGCTATGCTCTCAATTGGAATGGTGGTGCATTTTGACAGTTCTGACACAGGTTGGTCCACCTTGGGGGCCTTACCCAGTGGTCTGCTCTTTCCTGTGACATGGGGTACCATCTGCTCACCATACTCTTTTCCAACATCCTGGTTGGCTCAGGGGATTCATACTCTTTGGTAAGAATTGTGTTGAGGGTATTACATAATGGAAAATGAACTTTCTCCTTGGGTTCGCCCATTGAAAGGAGGGGGTCCTCCAATGTGGAGGGCTGGGGGGGGTGGTGTGATATTTTTAGTGCCTCTCAAACCATTGTAATTAGTTCATCTATGTTGTCCCACTGGCACATAAAGTTCGACATGTAGGGCTCGGTCCCCTCCTGGTATCCAGAGGTTTCAGATGTGGTGCTGTCTGAGTCCATTCACAGTGTTTTTTGGTGGGTGCTTGCGCTGGGACCTTATGAGCTCCTGTGGATCCTGTTTTCAGGGATTCAAGGAGTTGTAACAGAATCTGATCCTGGCTGGCATCTAAGGCAATTGGGGCTGTGGGGGGGTGATGATGCAACCATGGATTCTTCCTCCTCCCTATCGGCTGAGGCTCTGTGCGGTGTGAGTGTGCATACTGCGCATGTTAAGTCATTGTCGTCCAGTGCGGCGAAGGCTGCTCTGCATTTTCTGCAGTTCCTCATGATATGTACAGATCTGTGGGGGCTGAGAGAGAATTGTATGAGATAGGGTCCCCCTAATGTTGCAGGACACATTTTGTATCACAGTTGCCACCCCTCGGCACTGCCTACTAATCTGCAGAGTTCTTATATATAAGGCACAGGGCTTTGTATGGGGGCAATGGGAGGTATACCCAGGCAAGATGGCGTCCACAAAATCTCATGGGAGAAAATGTGGTCTGTGACCAGTGTATGTGATTTCTTACTCCTCAAAATGGTGCCAAAGTCTCGCGAGACTTTGTACGAGATTCAGAGCTCTCAGAGTGTTTGCTCCACACTCCCGTGAGATTCACGGGGCATCATGGGGCTTGTCTTCCTCGGAGTCAGAAGAGAGAGTGTCTGGTCACATGCTGGCCCATGGGGGAAGAGGGGAGTTTGATTTATAGCCCCAGATGAAGGAGATTTCAGCTGTCTGCTGGAGAAGCATGAATCAGGCTGCCTCTGTCTGTATATGACTGTCCCTGGGCTGCTCAATTAGCCATCGGAGTCGAGATGATCCCAAATCAGGGAGTGTTCCCCTGAGTTAGCAAGGTACAGTATGTGCCAGTTTACTTGTTGCTGGGGCCAGTGATATTGTGGCTTGCTCTTTATTCGTACTTTGTGTTTGGGGGGAGAGGGCAGCTATTAGCGTGGGGTGCCTTGGTTGTTGGCTCTGCTGAGCGATCCTTGCTTGTGAGGGCATTTTTGCAGGGAGGTCACTACTGGAGGGACCTCAGTGCTAGGCCAGTCTGTGGTGCTTGCAATCAGCAGGGAGCGTTGCCTGTGTCTGTGTCTGGGGTGTGGGTCATTGTTGGAGGGAGCCCACGCCCAGTATATCAGTAATTGGGGACAATGTTTATACTTTCCTGGGCCTGGGTTGGGCCTCGCTGCTGGAGGGGTTGCCCTTTCTTTCTAGAAGCTCTGTGGCTGTACCTATCATTATGGGAGTTGTAGTGCCAGCTTGGACATGGTATCAATGACCTTTGCAGACCCCAGTAACTGGCTCATTAAAAAACTGAGCTTTAATAAGCTTGCAATTAGCCAGAGCATAGTTTAGACACCACAAAAAGTTAATATCACCATATGCAGTTAGTGCTCTCTGGCTACCAGGGTGTTAGTGCATATGAAAAAGAGAAGATTTTGTCTGTACCTTTACTTTAAATGTTTGGGAGCAGTGAGGACATGACCAACCTATTTCGATGCATGAAGAGAACTGGAGAAATCCTGATGAGGGTGGGGATATGTCCTCGCCCCTCATTGATTTGATTCTATCGTGCATGAAACTATAGGATGGACGAGGAATACCCATTTGTATTGACTGCAGAGTACTATAAAGGGTACAAAATATAATGGGCTCCTCAGCTTGGCCACTGCTTCATGGGGGAGATTGCGGGAGATTGCCTAAAAGGGCATGGCAGTTGGTGTAACTGAATTCTGTAGTAATGGCAATATGTCTATGATGGCATGGGAATCATTGAGATAAGACAGGGACATCATGTGTCTCTTCAGAAGGAGGTTGTGTGGAAGTACTGTTCACTGTAGACTGAGGTACTGTAGCCCGCAGATGGTGTGAAGACTTCAATATGGGACACTGGAAAAATGTACATTTCTCTGAAAGAGGAGTGATTTGCCCAACAACATAGTCCAGTGAATTGTGATCATAGGATACTAAAATACATTTTTATAGTTTAAATCTCAGTAATGGGCTTGTGTACTCAAAGTCTCTGGTGTCCTGTGACTTTTGTCAATTAATGGATAATTGTATTGCTCAAAACTCTGGTGTGCATGACTCTTTCTAGTGAGTACCAAGTGGGTCTCAGCATGTCCTGGTAAAGCTCTAGCTCAGTAAATGTTAAAGCAAATAAAAGGAGTTGCAAGGGCCCTTCCTTTCAGCATAAAAATACCCCTAGACATGGGACATTCCCTGGACCATGTTCGACCCTCTCCCAGGAACAAGGGGGAGAGTGAATGTTTATGTGGTGGCTCTTTGACCAGGATTTGGAGATGATCGCAAAAGACTGTCAGCAACCAAGACTGAAGTGCAAAAAAGGCCTAGGAGAAAATTAAAAAAGACTAGGTTACAAGTTTTTAGCCTACAAGAAAGAAATAGCCATTGGCACTTAGCTGAAAGGCGTATAAATCATTGTGTGAACATGACAAGCTGGATAAGTGCCAGAACATTTGCATTTGGCCCAGTCAGGAATGATGGATCCCAAAGTGAATTACAAAACCCCGAGAAACACTGCCTAGATACATACATAGATACATAGAATTTGTCGGCAAATAAGGACTACCCTGCCCCTATAGTCAGCCCATTTCTTTCCTACCTTTTCTTTCGTTGGAAGCTGTAGCTGATCTGTGGCTTTCTCATCCTTCCCTGTTTCTAGTATTCCACGTACCTGTCCCATGCATTTTTGAATTCCTTCACCATTTTTGCCCCCACCACCCCTGCAGGGAGGCCATTCCAAGCATCCACCACTCTTTCTGTAAAGAAGTACTTCCTCACATTGCCCCTGACTCTACCTCCTTCCAACCACATGTAATGTCCCCTAGTTCTAGTGCACCCCCCTTTTCCAAAATAAGCTCCCCTCCTGTACCTTATTTTTCCCTTTCAGGTATTTGAATGTCTCTATCATGTCTCCCATCTGTCTCTTCATTTCCAGAGAATACATATTGAGGTCTTCCAGCCTCTCTTCATATGACTTCTGGTGCAGCCCCTGTACCATTTTTGCAGCCCTTCTCTGGACTACCTCCACCCTGTCTATGTCTTTTCTAAGATGAGGCCTCCAAAACTGAACACTGTACTCCAGGTGGGGTCTCACCAATGATCGGTACAATGGCATCACTACCTCTCTTTCTCTGCAGGTCATGCCTCTCCCAAGGCACCCTAACATGCCGCTGGCCATTCTTTTTGCCTTTTCACACAGACCAGACACTTTTAGTTCCTCAGATATAATCACTCCCAGATCCCTCTCCTGCTTGGTGGCCAACAGTCCCCCCCCCCCCATTTGCACTGAATCTCTGCTGCCATCTCCTTGACCATTCTTCCAGCCTGTCTAGGTCCCTTCTCATTTTCTCCACTTCCACAGGCATGTCAGCCCTATTGCAGATGTTTGTGTCATCTGCAAAGAAGCATGCTTTCCCTTCCAGCCCTTCTTTACAGGAACAAGTCCCTTTTTACTACTGAAGCCAGACTAAAATTGGTGCAGACTACCTTCATTCCCCTCCTCGACTATGCTGATGTGATTTATGGCCGATGCTCAGATTCCCTGCTACACCCCACTGGACGCACTCTACCACAGGGTGATATGCTTCATCTCAAATGCCCACCATCATGCATCACTGTGACTTATATGCCTCCTTGGGCTGGACTTCCCTGTCCACAAGACAGGTGATCCACTCACTTATTTGGCTCTACAAGGCCTTTCTGCTAAAGCCCCCCCTTACACATGTGGCCTATTTCAGCACTCTGCCTCTCACTACCCCTTATGGAGCAGCTCATACATAATGCTGGATGTCCCAAACACTTGCTCCCTCTTCAGTGAAATGGCTATAAGCCACACACTTCCAGTTGCTTGGACCAGAGCAGAAACCAGCCTCAAACTCCAAAATCTAATTCTGTTGACTAGCTTCAAAAAATTGGCCTACAGCAAACTGTGTGACTCCTGTACATGTCAATCACATATATGACCAATCCTGTATTCATACTGCCTTAACCTACTATCCTCACACCGCACCACTAATTAGAGATGGTCTTAACATCTGTCATCCTCTCAATGGAGTACGTACCCACCCCTTATTCATGCCTCCTTCCCAACAGTCTATATCTTCACTCTCATTAGAGATGTTCTTAACAGTTAACATGCTCCCAGTGGAGTATATACTCACCCCTTACTCAAGCCTCCTTTCCAGCTGTTTATACCTGCACTCTCCTCATCTCTCCATGTAGGTCTTTCATCCCATTTTGACTCTTCTCACACCCTCCTGCCATCACTTTCTCCTTCCTCCTCCTACTGTAAGGCATCCTTCCATCAGATTTTGATTCTTACTTCAATATTTTCTGAAAGTCTGCACTTCCCTCGAACTGAATTACATTATAACTCACTGTTTTCTACTGCAACTGCCAGGGTTTGCTAAATGTTGAACTTGCTACCACGTTATTATGTTGACCAATGTATACTTGGGATGTTGTGTTGCCCAGTTTATACACATAGGCCCAGATATTCAAACTGCACCATTTTGTGGTGCAAGCCCCTGTGCCACTCAAAATAGTTGCACAGGGGTGTGGACAGGGTGATATTCAACGGAGTTGCACTATGGAGCAACTTCTTTGAATATCGCCCCCTGGCCAGACCCACTGTGCATGGCGCAGTGGAACTGCACCAGCTCAAGTGGTCAGAGTGGAGCATAGAGATGCAGTGGTGCAAGTTGCATTGTGCCATGCACAGCACCTGCGATATTCAAAGGGTGACATGCAAATGGGGCCATAATTTATGCAAGGTGCATGGGGGGGGCCATTTGCATCTGATTATGGCCCCATTTGCATGCCATCAGCATGCAGGTGTGCCGATCCCCGGCGACTTGCGCCTGGCGCCCTGCCCAGCAGCAGCCATTGGGGACCGATGCCCCCTGCAGCCCGATCGCGGGCAGAACAGTATTCTGTCCCCCCCCCAGCAGCCCGATCACAGGCATAATGTGAATCATCCCCCACTCCGGAGTAGCCACGATCCGGGCGTAATGTATGAATCATCCCCCCCACTCCCTGGGTAGCCCGATCGTGGGCATAATGTGAATCATCCCAGTAACCGGATCGTGGGTGGCATCCTCACCCCCACATCCAGAATCCCTGGTGATCTAGTGGCCCCCCACCCCTCCCGCCCGGAACCCACCACCCCCACTCCCTCGTCAGCGTGGCAGCAGCACCCCACCCACCTGCCGCCCAGCCGCCCGGGCTGACAGCTCGGTGGGCTGCACACCCGTGGTTCAGAGCATGAGCCAGTAGGGGCGGCCGGTCTATCGTCTAAGTCAGTCCAGATATGTGAATGAATTTCATTCACATATCTGGACTGACTCTGGGATAGCTGCACGCCCACTGGCCTGCTCTGAACCACGGGCGTGCAGCCATACTCGAGCTGTCAGTTGGCAGGCGGCGGGCGGAGGTGGTGGTGCTTCCGCGCCAGCTGACGGTGGGGAGCGGGTGGTGGGGCTCCATGGGCAGGAGGGGTGGGGGCCACCAGATCACCAGGATTCCGGATGGGGGTGAGGATGCCACCGCGATCGAGCTACTGAGGGGGGAAGATTAACATTATGCCCGCGATTGGCTACCGGAGGGGTGGGGGATGATTCATTTTGCCCACGATCAGGCTGTGGGGATGGATGGAATACTGTTCTGCCCGTGTTCAGGCTGCAGGGGAGGATACCAGCCCGCGATCGGGCATGGGGGCACGCCAGTGCAGTGGGAAGAGTCAGGGCCACCCACAGGTGGCAGCTGCTGTGTTGTGCCCTCCAGTCGGCAGCTCACCTGTGGTGGCCCTCGACTGGATTCCTTTTTTCTTTTTCAGCGTAACTTTGTGCAGGTGCAGGTAGGGGTTGCACCTACATAACTCTGCATGGCCCGGGCTGAATATCGGGCTGTGCAGTTTATGCATGGGCACACACCCCCACCCCCACCTGTGCTTGCATACATTACTGATGCGCCCCGGTGCATCGGGATTTGTGCAGGCACACTTTTCCCTTTTAAATATCGCACCGGGTCGCATCAGTGGGTTGTGCATGGCCCAACACTGTTGCACCATGCGCAACCCTTTTGAATATCTGGGCCATTGTCTCCAGTGTAAAGAATCAATCTCCTTAATGTTATGTTCTTATCAGTACTATATCTTTTACTACTTGCTTGTCCAGGACCTCCTTGTAAATGAGCATGCTCAATGGAGTTATTCCTGCTAATAAACTTGACTTGACTTGAGTTGACTTGTGTCCTACCGCTCAACCAATTTCTAACCCAGTTTACCACTCCTGATCTGACTTCCAGGCAGTTTAACTTGTTTACTAGCCTTCTATGTGGGATGGTATAGAAGGCTTTACTAAACTCTAGGTAAGCCACATCTACTGCCCCTCCCTGATCTAGCTCTCCCATCACTCAGTCGAAGAACTCAATTAAGTTTGTCTGGCAAGATCTGCCTGTCATGAAGCCATGTTGCCTTGTGTCCTGCTACCCACCGGATTCAAAGTGTGCCATAATCTTGCTTTGAGTAATGATTCCATCAACTTCCCTAACACCGAGATTAAGCTGACTGGCCTATAGTTACCCACCTCCTCTCTACTGCCATTCTTATGGAGAGGAACAACATTTGCCCTTTTCCTGTCTGTTGGCACCACCCCTGTTTCTAATGATTTGTTGAACAAGGCTATCAGTGGTGCCACTAGCATCTTTCTAAGTTCTTTTAGAATTCTGGGGTGCATTCTGTCCAGTCCTGTTGCCTTGTCTACTTTCAGTTTTTCTAGCTCCTTTAGGATTCCTTCTACTGTGAATGGACTTGTATCAACACTCTCCCCTTTGGTGACTCTTCCTCCTAGCTGTGGAGCCTCTCCTTCCTTCTCTACTGTGAATACTGAACAAAAATATTTTTTTCAGGATTTCTGCTTTTTCCTGGTCCCCCTCAGCCCCCCTTCTCTCTTACTAGTCTCACAATCCCACCCCTCGTCTTTCTCTTTTCTCTGATGTATCTAAAAAAGGTCTTGTCTCCATTATTTTCTGTGTTATTCTCTCCTCTGTGCTTTTGCTTTTCTGCCTACCTTCCCCACCTCCTTTAGCATTTCCAGATACCTTCCTCTGTCCTTCTCCCTCTGTGTCTCCTTATACTTTCTGAATGCTAATCTTTTTATCCCCTCACCCTTCATGCCATCTCCTTGGAGAACCAGAGTGGTTTTCTTTTCCTCTTTGTTTTCTTAATTTCACTAATGCATAGGCTTGTGGCTTCTGTTATGGTGATCCATGACAGGTGGTTGACAAATTTCGGGTCGACTGCCCCGACAACGAAACCAGCAGGTCAACCACATTTTGCAGTCAGTTGTTGGTTTCTATGTTCTGGCTGTGTTGTCTTTGGGGGGCTTTACCCCCGAACCCCCCACATGAGGGAATGCACCCCCCACGCCCCCCCACTTAAGGATTATCAGCTCCGAGTCAGAGTTGATTTGGGGTGGTGGTGCAGAACCACCTATAGTCAGTGCCAGGTTCCAGCAGGTCCCCTACAGTGGCATGACACTGTAGTAGCTGTGGGAGACTTAGCTGTCGAACTGTCACTGTCGGGTGGGTAAACGCTGTTATGGTACCCTTAAGATGTGCCCATTGCGCCTCTACACCCTCCTCTCCCATTTTAGCTCCTAGGGTTTTCCTCAAGCATACCTTTAGTTTTGCAAAATCTTTCCTTCTGAAATCCAAGACCCTTGTCCTTTTGTGGCTGGACTCGTCTATTGTACTCACTCTAAACCATACTATACGGTTAATGCTGGATCCCAGATGACACCCTACTTCTATATTCCTGACTCTGTCCCCATTTATTTTATTTATTTATTTATTTATTTATTTATTTAATTGTTTCACCAGGAAAGATACACTGAGCAACTTAATGCTCATCTCACGGTACGTCCTGGGGGGAACAGGGAGAGGGATGCACAGAGTGAGAGTTCATTTGAACATACTGATGGTGAAATACAACACACAGTTACAGTACAAAACAGGTACATGGCAATTATAGTTACAAAATAGGTACATGGCAGTTGAGTACATAATAGGCTGATGCAACAGCTACTGTACTGGCAGTTCGTAGGAGTAACATACAAATAGAATCTGTACAGGGGCCAAGCATAGGATGCAAGGTTGACAAATGCATACAGTATAGGCAGTTCACTAGTGAGGTAAATGCTGGAGGGTGAACACATAGGATCCAGTCACCCTTTTTTTAAGAGTTAGTCTATAGGGGTAGTATAAGTGCAGGTGGGTTGGGGGCAGATGAGAAAGTGGAGAGTGAGAGGAAGAGAAAAAAGTGAGAGGGAGACAGGTATGCAAGGAGGGAGTCAGATTCAGGTGCAGTTAGGTGCAAGGTAATTGTGTAGAGCAGAGGTAAGGGAATGTAAGGAGGAGGAGGAGTGGCGGATTTGTGGAGGGAGTGCATTCCACATTTTTGGCAAGTGGCAAGAGAAGGCTTTTTGGCCAGAGGAAGTAGTTCTGCAGGGGACAAAGAGGGCACGAGAGTCAGCCTGGGATCTCAGGGAACAGAGGGAGTGGGTAGGGGTGCCTAGAGAGAAGGAGGTATATGATGGGAGAGATCAAAGCCAGAATTTAGAAATGAACCTAGCACCATGTAACACACGCTGGGAGTGTAGGGGAAGGAGGTTGAGAGAGCGGTAGAGGTCACAATGATGGGTGCAGGAAGGGGCATCAAGAGCAAAATGACAGAAGGAATTTAAGATAGTCCAGTCTGGATAGGTGGGACTGTGGGGCAACATCGTAGACTATGTCGCAGTAGTCAAAAATGGGCACGATCATCTACTGCATCAGCTCATGCCTGGCAGCAAGCGGGATGCAGCTGCAGTGCCTGTAAAGAGCCCCAAACTTGGGCCTTAGTTTTTTCAGAATGACATCAATGTGTACAGAGAAGTCAAGGTGTCTGTCTAGCCAGATGCTGAGATACCTGAAAGAAGAGGAGTTCTCATTTGTGAGGACTAAGTCCAAAACTGCCCCCTCATAGGTGTGTTCTATCACTAGCTGTTTGAGCCCTGCCCCTTGAAGGGCTTCCAGGATGTTTCTGCACCTAAAGTTGTGAATCTTTATTGCAGGATTCATATAACAGTAAGTGCAAAACTTGTGCATGAGGCTTATTCTTAAAAGGTTTTTTGCAGTCGTTGCTGGTCAGTTGGTTGTAGCCAGTTTATGTGGGAGCTGCACTGTCATTGTAGTGAGCATAGACCTAAGCGAAGATAGGTCAGTCCCCCATTTTCTTGGACTAAGAGGAAGTGTTGAAATTGTTAAGACAATTCCTGTGCATACACCTGGTACTGATCCAGGCCAGACAGCAGACTTATGTCTCTGAGCAGCTATAACATCCAAGCTGCAGTATCATAGAAGCAAGGTATCACTGGCAAGAGCAGTGTAAACCATCCAAGAAAAGTGGATAAATACTGCATGTACCTGGGCATGAAGTGTGAAAAATTCATAAACAATGGTCCAGGATACCTAGGGGCCATACTATTTGAGCCATACAGAGGGGAACAGATTCAGAACCCAGAAAAACAACAGGTGACCCATATTCAAGCATTGGAGTACAGTGACACTCCCGCTGCTGTGCCCAGCAATAAAGACAACATGTCTGACAAGAGCAGTACCATCAATTTGTGGGATTCCCCCTTATTACCTCACTGTCACATGCCAAAATGAATACTGATGCAGGCAGAAAATGTCTCAAGTATAACAATCATGCACTTACCCTATGGAAAACATTCAACACCACATCAAGGAGACATTAGAAGAACACCAGAAACAGGTACTGTACATCTGTTCAGATTCTGGCCTTATTTTATGATGAAACAATGGAAATGGTTGTTTACTCACCTGGTAAAGGTGATTGCATGAGCATCACCTTACAGCATCCCCCATCCTTTACCATCTGGGTTTATGTCCATCTCATAGGCTAGTGATGCTCATGGGACCAGAGGTTAGAAATCCTATCTGCCTAGGTCCTGTTGTGTCCCTCTGCTCTCCAGTTCATGTCTTTCAAAGCTGTAGGAGTCTAAATAAATATTGGGAAAAGATATAGGTTATATATGGCCTGTAGGTTGCAGTCAAGAGCCTGAAAAATGCATTCTCTGAGGCTGGATGTCAGGTATTACGTGTGTTTAATTCCTATTATTTACATGTTAGAACAAGCCAGCCCATACGGCATGCTGGTTCAATAACCAGGTTTTGTGGTGTTACCTCTATATTTCTATCTATATATATGTGGCTGACTGTAGGTGTGAGCTGTATTCATGACCTTATCCGGGGTGCCTTAGCATTTTGTCTGGGTTGGGCTGGGAGTGCTGTAAGGTGATGCTCATGCAATTACCTTTACCAGGTGAGTAAACTACAATTGGATATTGCATCACCTTACAGCATCCCCTATCCATTACCATCTAGATGCTAATAAGCAGTAACAGTGAGAAGTGGGTGGGATAGGCGGCAAAGCTAGGTACCCGAATGTGCTAACAGTACTTATCTTGCAAAATTTGACTTTTCTATATTTGTAATGTATGGTAAAGGTGTGAATGGATGACCATGTAGCGGCTGCACAATTGTCTTGGACTGAGGCTCTGTTCCTCTCCGTCCATGAAGTTGATATTGCCCAGGTTGAGTGGGCAGTAAAGTGAGGTGGCTACGGTAGACCACAAATTGTTTTTGCCTCTGTGATAGTCTGTTTAATCCATTGCTCAAGTGTGGATTGTGCTGGTGCTTGGCCTTTTCTATCGTGACTACAAAGAGTGTGTCGGTTGATCTGAAGTCTTTTGTTCTGTCCAAGTATATCGTAATGATCCTCTTCATGTCCCTCTGTGTGATAGGACCATCTTGACTGTCAATGTCTTGGTGGCTCCAAGCTGGGAGCTCGATGATTTGTGCCATGTGAAAGGCGGTTGCCACCTTCGGAACGAAGGATAAGGCTGGTCTCAAGGTGACTCCATTTTTGTAGAATATGAGAAATGGGGGCTTGCATGATAGGGCCCTGATTTCACTTAGCCTCCTTTCTGAGCATACTGCCACTAGGAACTCTGTCTTGAGTGACAACCACTTCAAGTCTGCAGAGTCAAGTGGTTCAAATGGTGGTTTTGCTAGTGCATCAGGTACTGTATTAAGATCCCAAGGAGTGACCGGTTGCTTAAGTATCGGGCGAATATTGGCGGTGGCCTTCAAGAATCTGAGCACATCTGGGTGTGACCCAGGTGTGGAGTTGTCCATGAGTCCCATGGCCATGCCAACTGCTGCCACTTGTACTCTCAGTGAGGACACAGACAGTCCTTTGTCCAGACTTTGTTGCAGGAATGATAGGATGTGTTGCAATTGTATCGGTCGTTCTTTTATGTGGTGGTCAGCCAGCCACCTTTGAAATATTCCCCATTGGCGGGTGTAGGTATTGGTTGTTGATCCACATCTGGACTGAAGCATGGTATCAACCACCTTCGAGATGTAGTCTCTACTCAGCAGTCTCAGTTTCTCAGCAGCCAGGCCATGAGGTGCAAGAAGTGTAGGTCTGGGTGCTTTATTGGCCCTTGGGTCAGTAGGTCTGAGTGGAGTGGTAGTGTCTAGGGGGAGTCTATTGCCATGGACACTAAGGTTGTGAACCAGTGTCATCTAGGCCAGTATGGTGCTATTAGCACTACTGTGGCTTGTGAGAGATGGACTTTGTTCAGGGTCTGCTGGAGGAATGCTATTGGTGGGAAAACGTTATACCCTTTCGAAAGACCAGACCTGCGAGAGGGAGTCTGTCCCCGAGGCTTCTGGCTTATTGAACCTTGAAAAGAAGCTTGGGAGTTGTGTGTTCCTTGCTGTTGCAATTAGGTCCATTTGCAGTGGACCCCAGTGGTAGTTGAGTTGTTGTGTAGAGACCATTCCTCCGGAGCTATGTTCTTTCTGCTCCGCCAGTCGGCCTAGACATTCAGTTTCCCTACCAAGTGGATGGTGGTGATGGACCGTAGATTGGTCTAAGCCCAGTTTAGGGACTTTCCTTGTTTCTTGTTGGAGTTGAAGGCTCCTTGTTCTGCCCTGGTTCTTGATGTATGCCACTGCTGACCTGTTGCCCGACCTTATGAGTACTCTCTTGCTGTGGATTTGCCTCCGGAAGTAATGCAGAGCATGATTCACTGCTCCCATCTCTAGGACATTTATCTACCTCTTTGATTCCAACTGGGACCATTTGCCTTGTGCTGGGATATGGTTCATGGTGGCTACCCATTCCATGAGACTTGCGTCTGTATCGATAATGATGTTGAGGTCTGCACTCAGCCTTTCCCCCTTGGTGATGTTGAGATGGTTGGCCCACCAGAGTAGGGATTTCTTGGCCACTGATGTCAGTGTGACTGTTCTGGACAAGTCATGGTTCAGCAGGTGTCCCTCCTGAACTGCTAGTATTTACAGTGTGCACGTGTTCCATAGTGCCCAGGGCACCAGACCTATGCAAGATGCCATGGAGCCAAGAGTCTGGACTAGGGTTGCCAAGGTGGTAGTCTGGTTGAGGGCCAGTCCCTGGACCTGTGAAGTGACCTTGTCTGCTCTCTTATGGGATGACTTGGCTATGTTTGCTTCAGAGTTTATAATGGCTGCCAGGTGTTCTATGGTTTGGCTGGGGGTTAGGGAACTCTTATATATTTATTTATTTATTGATTTATTGATTTATTTAAAATTGGTGACTGGGAAAGGTGCACTGAGCCGAGGCTCGTTTCCAGGTGCAACCTGGGTACAAGGTATACAATGAGATCTAAACAAAGAAGATACAAGAGGTTCTAGTTACAGATGTAAAGTGCTACAGCTGTGAGCATGACAGCACAGTTAATTGCAACATCCGGGACTTTCATGTCTAGTAAAACTGCATAATCAGCATAATAGGCAGTATAGTGCAGTGGTTTAAGGCTCTGAGCTGCAAATATGGAGACCTGGACTTGAATCCCAAAGTCCCCACTTGCATACTTTGTGACCCTGAGCAAGTCACTAAACTTCCCTGTGCTCCCAGTTTGCACATGTAAACAAGCTTCCAGCTTAATGTGACTCACCTGGTTAAACAATTGGAACAAAAAAAAGTAGAATTAATTAGCATTAATCAGAGGTTTGAAAATGCAGTTTTGGAACTGGAGACATGAAAGGAGTGGGCTAGTACCAGGATTGGACACTGAGTATTCAGAGAATGAAAGGAGAGGCTGTATGCATCAGGAGATTACCAAGTGGGCCATCTGTCGATGGCCAGACCTGGGTCAGGGAGAGACTCTCAGAGCAACTGGGGCAGCAGGGGGTGGGGAGGAGCCTAAGTAGCAGCTTAACAGCTACGAGGGATGGGGCCTGATGGAGGTTGGGGGGGAGATTGTTCCAGAGGAGGGGGAGGTGGTAGGAAAAGGCTGCTTGCCCCAAGGTGGAGAGGGTGCGTGAGAGTTGAAACATGCATGCACCTCTGTGGTGGAGCAGGTAGCCAAAGTAACTGTTTGGAGAGAGGCGGAATAAGAGGCAGGGAGGTAGGGAGCCTAGCCAGTATTTAGCTAAGAGACTAGCACTATGGATGGTCCTCCTGTGCGAGAGTGGAGTCAAGGATAGAGGGGAGTAGAGGAGGCAGTGGTGAGTAAGCGGGGGAGAGGCTGTGGTGAACCGACAGGAGTTGAGCAGGATGTCGAGTTTTGAGAGGGATGAGGCTGGGGCAGAACCGTAGATGATGTCTGCATAGTCCATGACTGGTAGGATGGTCTTACATATGATTTCACTTCATGTGGGGAGGGGAAGGCTAGTTTTGTGGTGATAGAGGTAGGCCAGCTTGGGCCGGAGTTTGGTGCAGACTACCTCGATGTGGATGGAAAAGTTGAGGTGGCTGTCCAGTCAGACTCCCAGGTACTTGAAAGCAGGCACTATCTCGAGGGGGATGCCTTCTAGGGTGTAGATAGGGGGTGGCGTGGGTAGGCAGGTGAGCTTTTGTATAGTTCCGAATACCATAGTTACTGTTTTTTTGGCATTTAGTTTAAGTTGGTTTCTTTGAAGCCAGGTTTGGACCCTGTTAAAGTCATTTTGAAGGTTAGGTAGCAGTCCATCATGTGTGGGGCATGAGGTAAAGATGATGGTGTCGTCAGTGTATAGATGTACGTTTGAGGAGAGGCAGGCGGAGGGGAGGTCATTTATAAAAAGGGAGAAAAGGATGGGGCTGAGGATAGAGCCTTTTGGGAAGCCTGAAAGGATGGGTAGTAGGGGGGGGAGAGAGTGTCCCCTATTTGAACTAACTGCTGTCTATTCTGGAGGTAAGAGCGGAACCAGTTGATAGTTGGCTGAGCGAGGCCAAATGAACTTAATTTGCTGAGTAGCAGGGGATGGGAGACTGAATCGAAGGCTTTTGACAGGTCAATAAAGATGGCAGAGGTGGTTTGGCCTTTGTCCATAGCAGTGAGAATGTAATCAGTTACTCATAGCAGGGTGGTGATGGTGGAGTGATGTTTTCTGAAGCCTGATTGAAAAGGGGAGAGGGAGCTGTTTGAGGAGAGAAATGGTGATAGTTTGGAGAACATGAGTGATTCTTGGAGTTTGTCGAGGGTGGGAAGGAGTGAGATGGGTCAGTAGTTTCCTGGTTGGGAGGGGTCTCCACCTTTATGCAGGGGAAGGATTTTGGCCTTCTTCCAGGCAGTGGGGACCATGGCAATAGAGAGGGACAGGTAGAGGTTGAGTATGTGTGTTAAGGGAGCGGCGATGGCTGAGGCGGAGATGTGGAGCAGTCTATGGTGTAAGCCACCAGGGCTGGTTTTGGACTGGTTTAGAGTGGTAAGTGCAGAGTAAACCTCCTGGAGCATGGAGAGGTGGAAGAGGAAAGTGGAGTCAGGGGGAAGTAGTGGGGTTGGGTGGAAGGGCTAAGTTTGGTAGAGCACAGGAGGTGAAGAAAGTGTTAAAGAGCTCGGCTACAGAAGCCAGGTCTTCAACTGTTCTGCCATTTGAGCTGAGGACTGGGCTGGCTTGCTTAGTGAGGGGGTCCATAAGGGAGCTTAGTACCTTCCAGAAGGATGCTGGGGAGGCATTGTTATGGGCAAGTTGTGCTTTCAAGTACAAGGCTTTGGACTTCCGAATTACGTTGGTGCATTTGTTTCTGAGACATTTGTAGGACTGGAGGTTGCAAGGGGTAAGGGAAGCTTTATACTGCTTCCATGCTTTGTCCCTGGTCTGACGTAGTGTAATGAGGTCAGAAGTGATCCAGCTGTGATCATAACACTTTACTCTAGCTTTCCTGAGGGGAACATGGTGGTCCCAGGTGCTTAGAAGGATGCTGCTGAAGTGGGATAGGGTGAGGTCAACGTCTTGGGAGGCAAAGACTGGGAGCCAGTCGGCGTTTGAGAGGTCATTTTTTTTATTTATTTTATTTATTAAATTCTCGGATTACAAATACTTTTGAGCAGAAACTGCTCGTTTACAAAGGTTCCACGTCAAAGGATGAGGGTCAACATACATACAGAGGCAGTAAAAGAATGCACAATAAACAACCAAAACAACTAAAAGAAAAAATAAAGATACTCAGTTATAACATACTTTGAGATAATATTCATAAAACGAAGCAGCCGAGTAGGCAGCTGGCTCGGTAACAATAAGAGAAAGAGGGCACCATAGGCAGTTAGTATTGGCAGGCATGCATGAGAGGAAGTTGGCAGGCTAATGGGCCACTGTCCGATGGTAGTGGAAAATATCTTGTACCAGTGGAGATGTGAAGCAGGAAAGGAGTCACAAGGAAGGCCCAGTGCCAGAGGGAATGAGATTGGGAAAGGGTGGGCTGTGAGACATGAATGAGCTGGGAGGTGTTTAGAGAGATCTCTGTTCAACAAAGCAGTCACATTGAGTGGTAGAGGTGAGGTAAAGTTTGAGAATCCTTTTGAAGGGTCCAAGTGTAGTAGAGGAAAGTGATTCTTTATTGAGGGAATTGAACCATTGAGCAGCTCTATAAATAAAGGACCGCTGACCCATGGAGGTTCGACATCTGGGAACCTGAAAGGTTAGAGATTGGGTACCACGTGTTTGTTGAGTGCCACTGTAGGTAGTAAGGAGTGAGCTAACACCAGGTGGCATGAGACCAAGGAGTATCTTTTTGGTAAGTAAGCAGGTCTGGTATTGTATTCTGCTGCGTAGGGGTAGCCAGCTGGCCTGTGCATAGAGGTCACAGGTGTGAGTTTGTCGGGCTGCACCCGTCAGTAGTCTACAGGCTTTGTTGAGAGCAACTGATATCCTGTGGAGGGCACTTGTTGGGGCAGAGCCATAGATGGCAAGGCCGTAGTCAATGATAGAGGTGACAGAGCTGTAGAGGTAGCTGGTTCAAGGGCATCCGCAGGCATACAGTGCTTGTGTTTGTGTAGCAGTCCAATCCGTATATTGGCGGTCTTGGCAACAGTGTCAATATGCCGAGTGTAGGAGAGGGTACTATCCAGGGTAATACCAAGGTACTTGAACTCCTTGACATGTTCGAGTGGGTTCCCAGCGTGGTTCTTGATGGTGAGGGACAGAGAGTTGTGCCTGCTCTGTCGGTTACAGAAGGACATGGCTTTAGTCTTGCTGTGGTTCAGGACAAGTTTATGAGAATTGAACCAGTCTTCGATGCGATTGAAGTCGAGCTGCAGCTGGAATTCAAGGACTGTAATGTCATGGTGGCTGGAAAACAGGACTGCATCATCTGCGTGTAGTAATATTTATTGGTGGCAGGCACTGGGGAGATTGTTGATGAAGAGGGAGAAGAGTAGAGGGCCCAGAATAGACCCCTGGAGGACTCCGGAGTGGATCGGTTTCTCATCCGAAGAGATCCCTGCAATTCTTACATGTTGGATCCGATTATCAAGGTAGCTGGTGAACCATGGAAGGACATCGCTGGAGATCCCAATGGAGGACAGTTGCTTGAGCAGTAGGGGGTGATGCTGTAGTGTGGATTCATAAAGGAGGTGTAGTGGCCAAGACCAGATGAATTTGGGGCCAGATTGAGGTGAGTGGATTTTGCAGATGCAGTACGTGATGCAGTGGTCGCTAAGGGCATTGGAGAGGGTGCCTGAGGTGGTGACCCTGTGTGGATGGGAGGTTAGAATCCAGTCCAGAAGGGAGTGATTTTGAGACCGGTGATTTAGGCAGGTGGGTTCCTGGGTTAGTTAGGAGAGGTTCAGGGCTTTGATCCTCAGAGCAGTGGCTTTGGTGTTGGAGGAGAGCCAATCGAGATTGAAGTCACCTAGTAGAGTGAGTTCACCATTTTTAGCGACCAAGGAGAGTGTGGTGATTGCCTTGAAGAGGGTGTCAGGAGAGTCTTTGGGGGGGAGTACAGGACCCTGATATAAAGGGAAGAGGATGAGGGAAAGGAGATGAGGGCTATTACAGATTCATGGGAGGCAGGGCAGGATTCCTTAAAGGTAATGTAACAAGTATCAATTGTTCACCCAACCGTGATCTTGTAGGGTTGACACTACTAGACACATGTGTTGGTGCGCTAGTTGGGGAGTTCTGTCCCTGATTAGCCAGTCATCTAGGTAGGGAATCATGTGAATGATCTTCTGCCTGAGGGTGGCCACAACCGTGACAGAGATCTTGGTGAATACTCTGGGGGTTGATGCCAGGCCAAAGGGGAGAGTCTGGTACTGGTACAGTTGACCCATTATTCTGAATCGTAAGTACCTGAAGTGAGCCGGTCTGATTGGTATGTACAGATATGCATCCCTCATGTCTATTGAGGTCAGGTACTCTCCTTGTCGAATGGAGCACAGAGTTGTCTTTAGGGTCTCCATCTTGACTTTTTTGTATCTTATGAATTGGTTTAGGAACTTCAGGTTGAGCCTGGGATGGCATGTCTCCGGATTTTTGGGGACCAAAAAGAAGATAGAATATATCCCTTGGTCCCTTTCTTCTTGGAGTACCAGGGATATTGCTCTGTTTGCAAGGAGGCTCTGGAGTGTCTATTTTATGGCTTGCATCTTTACTGGTTACTGCGATACTGGGTATACCACTATTCTATTTAAAATTGTCTTCTGTTCAAATTCTATTGCATAACCTTGTGCAGTAGCTTCTATGACCATCTGTCAGTTGTTGTTGTTCTGTTCCAGACGTGTGCGAATTGGAGGAGACTTGCTGTGAATGGAGGATGGTTGGTGAAGGTTGTCAGGAATGGGAATAGGTGTTTGTCCCAGTCAGTTGGAGTGAGCCCTGCCTCGGGAGTTGCCGAAGTTGAATCTTCCCCTTTGATCCCTTCCTCTAGCTCTCCCTCTACTGGAGTTTGCGAAGTAGGATGGCTTGAAAGAGTAGGTTTTGTTTTGGAAGTATTGGCTCATCTGGTGCCTGTCTTGCTTTCCCCTGTAGGGATGAAACCGGCCCCGAAAGGCAGGAAGGTATGTCTGTTTTGAGCCCTTTTTCTTGTCCTGGCCCTTACCATCGCCTTTTTGCTTAACATATTTCTCCAGACCTTCTCTGAAGACAAGGCCGATTTTAAACGGTAGCTTATTTAGCATTACTTTTGATTCTGTGTCCGCATTCCAGATCTTCAGCAAGATTAGTCTTCTGGCTCTGTTTGATAGTGTAGCCAGGCGAGCAGTCATCTTGAGCGTGTCAATTGATGCATCTTCCGTTTATCTGGCTGCTTGTATGGCATACTCAATGATGTCTGCCTGCTTAGATTTTAGGTCCAGGGTTGGTTCCAGTTCCTCCAACCATGTCACTAGGGCTCAAGATGTGTAGGTCACCACCGTATTAGCTCAGCAGGCTAGGCCTGTCATCCCGAAGCCTTTTTTCATGTACTCCTCTAGTTTCCTATCTATTGGGCCCCTTAGAGGTGTGTTTATTTCAGATGGTAGGACTGTTTTCTTACAGAGCCCTGTGACCTGGTGGTCGACCGTGGGTGGGTATACCAGGTTTTATTGGTGTCATCCTGGATGGGATAGAACCTGTTGAATGTCTTCCTCTCCTAAATTCGGGAGGGATCCTATGACTCCCATTCCTCGGTGACAACCTCCGATGGGGACTTGTAGATTGGGAAGTGTTCATCCCTTTTTTGCTTGGCTGTAATCAGGAGGTTTAGTTTTGACTGCTGTTGTGGCTCTTGCATATCAAATCCCAGTGTCTCTTTCATGGCCCTTAGAAGCTGTGGCAGTGATTCAGTTGCTGTCAGCCTCTTGGTGAGGGAGAGTTACTCCTCCTCCATGGGGGCATCTTCCCCATCTGAATCAGGAGAATCCATGCCATCTGCGGTGGTATCAGGCTGACTGAGGCTGTTGTCATCCTTGGAAGATGAGGCGGTTTGTCCTGATGTTTCCTTATTTTTTGCACTTGTGTGATTTGCCCCTGACGGCTTTGAGAATGCTTCTACTCTCTCAAGGATTTTAAGCATAATAGCCTGCTGAGTTTTAAAGAAGTCTTTGACCATAGAAGGAAGTTCATCTGGCCCTAAGTCTGCACCCTTCATGCCTTGGTATGCCTCTTAATCCTATTCATCTTGCGGCTCGGACCCTTCCTGTTGGTTGGCACACATGGGACAACGGGCGCCCGACTGGTTGAGAAGGAGAGCAATTTGGAAAGACTTGCACTTCTTCATCTTGGCCATGGGGAGATCTGAAAGTAGAAGGAGACAGACAGGGTGCATGAGGGCTCAGCAGTCCTGCTAAAGAACCTATAGTTATATATTTATAACTATATGTATAACATATGGCATGAATCCGGTCAGCTAGGCTGAGTGGATCCTGTGCTACGCCCTGTGTGACAGTGCCAGTGGGTAGTGGGCCTCAGGGTGGCAGGCATCCCAGGGCTGTGCCTATCAAACTACAGATTGCCCATAGAACCCCTCGCCTGCCTAATTTTTCTTGTCTTAGGAGGGTTGGTTCCCCCAACCTCACCGTCCTGCTCTGCAGGGTCATGGAGGGGTGGCATTACAGGGCACATGAAAACAGTTTGACTGTTGCCAGAATGTCAGGTTATTCCCCTAGGAGGCATGCTGCAATTATGCCCCTTTAAATGGTATCCCCATATGTAATACTCTGTGGTGCCAGTCGGGATGTCCTTTTAATGCATGTCCCCTTTAGATTCATGTCCCTTTAAATTTATGCCCCACGCCATGCTACACCCTTAAGACATGTCATCCCTTCTTAAGATGGTGGAGAGCATGCTAGAGTGCATGCGCTCGCTCTCCGAAGACAGTATCGGAGAGTGCAGAGGTTTCGCTGTGGTAGGAGCATATCCTTGTGAAATGGCATGAGGAGCTGACTGGAGCGTACTCAATGCGGGGCAGGAGTAGTAACAGGGAGAGTGGGTATAGCAGTCAGAACTAGGGGCAGAGCTGGAGCCTCTGATCTGCCAAGTGCCTTGATGGGGAGCAAGCAAGACTGGACCAAAGAAGGAGCAACCGGGACAGAATATCCCCATTCAGGTACAGTATTTGTGAAAAACATTATGTGGCATTGTTGGAAATGTGGGGTCCCAGCACATCAGTAGGGTCTGCTCGCAATGGGACCCTACCCACATTGGGGAATCCTGGGACCACTCGCAAGGGGTCCCAAGTTCATTACTCAGACTGAAAGGGGAAGGGGGGGGGGAGTTGGCATGTGGTGCCATTTTTAAACCTCTGAACACCAGCTTGAGTTTTTACTGCTCAATAACCTTAAGGTGAAACACAAACTGCCAGCAGTCCTTCGAGAAAAGAGTAAAATCCCATTTTCTCGGTACTCGCTATGCTCCTCTGGAGCCAAACAACAACAGCTTATGCTGTAAGCAGGGCAACATAAAACAGTTTGGAAATGCAGTTAGCAGAGCCTAATAAGTGGCTAGTATGGCTAACCAAGTGTTCTAAATTAACTGAGCCAAGCATAACTAAATGCAATTGCTATAGTTGCTCATTAAATTCAGGATCTAAACAAATTGCTGAAACTTTCCCTTTAAATGCAGTATGTCCAAAATGCAGTACAGCTTTTATAACAACCTTGTAAAACAAGACTTTTTTTTACTTTGCATCACAGAGCAGCTACCTTACTCAGCAACTGCCTGCTTAAACATATATTAAGGCCAACATCAGGGAAAATTTAATTAGTTAGATTGTCTTACCTCTCTAAGTGTTGATGAGGAGCTAGGCAAGGTATGAGTAGCCCCTGTGATGCACATTAAGGAACTGTAGAGCAGAGGGACACAGCAGGACCTAGGCAGATCAGATTTCTAACATCTGGTCACATGTGCATCACTAGCCTATGAGGTGGACGTGAACCCAGCTGGTAATGGATGGGTGATGCTGTAAGGTGATGCAGTATGCAATAGCAAATGAGAGACTAAGATCCAAGGACTAGACAAACTCCCACAGCCTGAGGAAATGGTTCCAGCTAGCCACGTAGCTTTACTGACAGCTCAGACACCAGCAGGATTATCTCTGTGGGCTAAGGCAGAGGACACACATTTTTTCTACCATCAAATACACCAAACACAGCCATCACATCTCAAAATGGGAAAGACATGGAGTAGAGATGGATTTAGGGTTGCCACCTGTCTGGTTTTAGACCGGATAATCCATTTTTTAGAGTCTTTATCCAGTCATCCAGTTTTAATTTAATGTAGTCTGGTTTTTGAGGCAGTTTGAGTCCTCCCATACTCTTAAAACTGATTATTTCAAATAATTCATTATCTGGCTGCATGTCCAGGTTACAAAGAAGCTCTGATGTCACAAACCTTCGTTTGTAAGACCAGTCTGTCTTGGAGGTGTAAAGTATGGCCAATAAAACAATTAACAGTAAATCAACTTAATCTTTTCCATCCTAAATTTTAAGTACAGTCTTTTACTTCTATAATAGGAAACAGTTTTTATATCTTTATATGCTCTCCTGTGTTCCTTGTTGTTTGTCCTATATTTTGATGTGTTTTAGACTGATGTTTATTAGACTGAGTATCTAGTTTGTATTACTTTTTTTCACTACATTGAATCCCTCTCTCCTGAGTCCTCGTGAGCTACTGCACTCATTTTTCAGACTACCTGATCATTCCATGGTATCAGTTTCACCATTAGAGGCCATGCAGATGAATAGTCTGGAATGATGAGTCTGAACTTGTGGAATATCTTAGAAATATGAAAAGAAACAGCAGTTGCTGTGGAGTTTAAGGCAACAGCATTCAGAATGGCTTATCGGAATACATTACTGATATGGAAAGGAAAATGGGAGGGTGTTTAACAGAGGTTACAGCAATGAGTTATGAATAAACTTGGTATATCCAGCAGACCAGGGTTTGACTCCCACAGCCTCTGCTTGCATACAACATGACATTGAGCATGATACTTAACTTCTCCCTTCTCCCAGGCACTCTTGTAAATGGGCCTTATGCCCACTGGGCCTTATCTGGTTACAAAATAATACAACAAAGAATGATGAACAGTATAAAAATGATCTCCTATCACTTTTAAAGTCTTGTCTGACATTACAAATGGCTTTGGAAGAAGAGTAATATATGTATCGGGCATGAAAAAAGGGTAAAGCCAGAAGTGGAGCTTGGGATGTGGTTTAGCACTTGGTTTTTATCTCATCCAAAGGTGGCAAATCTAGATGTTGAAGTTAGTGAAATTCACTTTGCAAATTCACCAGACTTCACGTAGTGTGAAGTGTTTACTTTCTGTGGTTTTCACCAGAAGTACCAAACTTCGCCTTGCAAAGACTATGTTTAGTGTCACTTTGTAGACAAAGTCCCACTATGTGTAACTTTTGGCTAGGCAAAGTGACACTTGTCCCACAATTAACTATATAGGGTTTCTTTTATGTTTTAAACTAACCCACTTTTAAGCATTAATCTCTGCCCTCTGCCCACTGTTTCATAAATAGTCAGCCCATCCACACCACCCAAACCCTTCTAATTGTATTCACCCCCACTGAACTGACCTCTGCAGTTAAAGAAATTCTCCTTTCCTCCTTCAAGTGAAGTTCACCACCAAGGACTAAGGTGGTGGTCAGATGTCTCCCAGGAGCATCAGTAATGAGGGACACTGACCGCATTGTTAAAATAATACAAACGGAATGAGTGGACACAAATGTCCTTGCCCACCTAGGGACCAATGACCTTAGAAACATAGAAACATAGACTTTGACGGCAGATAAGGACCGCTTGGCCCATCTAGTCTGCCCATTTCCCTACTACAGGATAGGCCACAGATCCTAGTTAACCAACAGCCTATTTCTTCCTACCCCCCACAAGAATTGCCTTATGTCTGTCCCATGCATTCTTGAATTCTCCCACAGTTTTAGACCCCACAACCTCCTCAGGAAGGCTGTACCATGCATCCACTACCCTCTCTGTGAAATAATATTTCCTCACATTACCCCTGAACTGCCCCCCCATCTTTAAATTGTGTCCCCTTGTTCTTGCATGTCTCTTTTTCTGAAAGATGCTACCCTCTTGGACTTTGTTGATTCCACTGAGGTACTTAAAAGTTTCTATCATGTCCCCCTCCTTCTTTCCTCAAGGGTATACATATTAAGCTCCTTAGTCTCTCCTCATAGGCTTATCTTGCAGACCCTGCACCATTTTAGTTGCCCTTCTCTGGACTGCCTCTATCCTGTCTATGTCCTTGGGAGATGGGGTCTCCAGAACTGGATGCAGTACTCAGATGGGGTCTCACCAACTGTCTGTACAGAGGGATAACAACTTCCTGTTTTCTGCTGCTGATGCCTCCCTATGCATCCCAGTATACCCCCAGCCCTCCCTACTGCCTTCTCACATTGCTTGCTAACCTTAAAGGCCATCTGATATGATTACCCCCAGGTCCTTTTCATTTTGTTGTTGTTACTACCTCCCCCCCCCCATTGTGTATTCTTCCCCGGTTCTTGTTTCCCAGGTGCATTATTTTGCACTTCTTTGCACTGAATCCTAGCTGCCATACTTCTGACCATTCCTCCAACCTTGCCAAGTCCGTTCTCATCCTTTCCATGCCTCCTTGTGTATGAATAGGTTAAGCAGCACCTAGCCCAGCTAGAGAAAAAATTGGCTCCTCTTTCATCTGGCCTTGCCTTTTCTGAAGTTCTGCTTGTATGGGAAAAAGGGGAAAGCAGGCAGAAAATCAAGGAAAAGGAAATATGCAGATTTATGTCTGGATAAGTGACTGGTGCCACACAAAAGGACACCACTTTGTTGGGAACTGGCAAAACTTTTGGGAGAGGGAGTTCTTTAAGTTTGACAGTCTCACCTCACAAAGGAGGTTTCCACCCTCAAGCAGCACCAAGCTGTCACACAGAGCTATTAGGTGCCAGTCGGCAATGTCGCTACCTCTGCTTTATGCGGGAGTTGCACCCCCTGCACCCCCCCTTGTGGGGGTGTGCCCCCTACCCCTCCTAACTTTAGATTCCAACTCAGGGGGAGGGGCGGACCTCAGGGGGTGAATCCTAGATTTGGCACCCTGATGGCTTTGCACCCTAATTCCTGCACCCTGAGTGCTGGCAGTGATGAAAGAGGGGGTTAAAACATTGAGCCAGACATTTGATGTGCATGTGGGACATTTAAACTCACCAAGGGGAGATGGCGTAAGCACCTACACCAAACCATGGGGATCTAGTCATCTCTCCGACATCAACTAGCACCACAAAACATAACTGTGGGAGTGTCACGGAGGAAGGGAACCGTTCAAATCAAAAATGGTCTGGCAGGGTGGGCAAAAAAAGGTACAATGGGTAACTAGCAGGGAAGAGGCATCCTTGCAAACAATGGAGATTTTCAGGTATGGAAAGCAATGTGCACAAACACACGCAGTCTAGCAAATAAAATCCCAGACTTTACTGCCACAATAGCTGATGCTGGGCTGGACTGGGTTGCTGTAACTGAGACTTGGTTTAATGATAACCAGACTTGGGATACACTTTTCCCAGGGTATAACCTATTTAGAAAATACCATAAGGGGATAAGGGGGGAGGGGTAGCTATTTATGTAAGGGAGGATATTAAAGCTACAGAGATGCAGGGGGCACAAGGGGAAGTGGAGGCCCTGTGGCTTACAATTGGGTCTGGTAACAAGGGGTTTTACTATGCCACTGCAACATCCACTGTACTGATATCCCTGACAGCGACAGCCGCAATGCCGAGTGTCGGTATTACACTGTTGGGGATGCCTCTGTGTTTTATCAGGTGGCTGCACCCCCTAACCCTCATGTGGAGAGCTCTGCCCCTCCACACCCACAGACTCCAGGGATACAACTCTGAGTTGGAGTTATCTCGGGGGAGGGGGGCGATACACCGGGCAAGGCAGTCCTGGTGCCAGCAGAGACCATCACAGCGATGTAAGGATTTTTCCAGATTCCTGTCGCTGTTATGGCCTTTGCACTCTTGGGTTTGCTGTACCATCAGCATACCATAACAAGGCACCCATCTGGATAGGTGTGATCTATAGACCCCCTTCTCAGGAGGAGCCAATGGAGAAAGAACATCATAGAAACCATTCTAAAGATGTCAAACAAAGGGGACATTGTGCTGGTCAGAGATTTCAGTCTATCAGACATAAACTGGAGCTCTCTCTTGGCTATATCAAAAAGAACCAAGGTGTACCTAGTTGCCCTACAGGGGCAGTACTTACTCAACTGGTGAAATCACCCACAAGAGATGCAGCAATACTGGACCTCGAATTCACTAATAATAACAGGATCTTAGATGTTGAAGTTGGGAACCATCTGGGAACAATGGACCATCGCACTATATGGTTCTTGGTCACAAAAATGACATCCTGGAGAGAGACCACCACACTTTGCTGACTTGTTAGGAACCTGTTAGGTACAATCTGCCCTTCAAAGTTAGAAATATGCCTTTGAATTTTTTTTTTAATATAATAAATCCTTTTTCATGACCGCATGATACAAAAAAGAATCCTTTTTCATATTATGAGTCACAAAACAGGATCCTTTTTTGTTACTCGAGAATCATTACTTGTCCCATCCATTGTCCTCCCAAGTATTCTACTGTTTTTCTCTAGTGTCTAGTGGTGCCCTCACCCTCCAATACTCCAGCTCCTTCATTTCCTTGGTGTCTAGTGGCACCCCAACCCTCTGATTGCTGTCCCTGTAATAAAAATAACTTCCCTGGTGTTTAGTGGCACCCCCCACCCTCCGATCATCATGCCCATAATAAAACTAGTTTTCCCAGTGTCTAGTGGCCCCCCACCCTCCAATTGTTGTCCCCAATGTTTCCCTGGTGTATGGTGGACTTCCCCATCCTCTGATTGTTGTCTACGAAGTTTCCCTGGTGTCTAGTGGACCCCCATCATCTGATTGTTGTCTACAATATTTACCTGGTGTCTTGTGACATCCCCACCCTCCCATTATTTTCCTGAGGTTTCCCTGGTATCTAGTGGCACCTGTCACCCTCCAAACACTGTCCCCTATTCCCTTGTTTATTTATTTATATAGAATCTGGTACCAGGATGCCCACGCAGCCCATTATTTTATTTATTGGCTGACAATGGGGGTGCCCAGTCGCCGTGTCAGCATTTAGAGTCCCCTAGCATAGTGGGACACTGGTGAGTCCACTCATAGTGTCCCAAACAATTTGTTAATGAAATCCTGTAAAAAGAAACAGTCCCCTGATGTCTTTCTTTTCTAAACCTGAAAAAATGAAAATGGTTCCTCATCGTTTCCACCATCAACCTCCACCATCCCAACCCTCCCAGTGAGCACTCACCACCCCGCACCCCCTTACCCTATACTTACCACGAAGGTAATAGGCCATCATCTTCTGCATACAGAGACACATCTGCTCTCTTCAGAGCCGAACCATGAACTGAAGAATCAAGGTAAGTGCCGTATAATGTATTTCAAAGGTATTTTGAACTTATGTTCATAACTTTGCCATTTGTTGAAATTCTTTCAACACATTTTCAACATAGTCTTTCTGGGAACACACCTCATGAACACTGGCACTGTCATTTCATTAATCGGGCCTGAAAGGTGATTTTGTGGTGGATGCTCAAAATCATGTTTTGGGACTGAATAACACAATTTCATCAAAAGTGTTCATGAGGTGGGATCCCAAAAAGGCCATGCTGAAAATGTGGTGAAACAATTCCTAAAAACGACTGAGTTATGAGAGTTCATTGGAATTTTTCTATGCACATGCATAACTTTGGTAATTTTCAATAATCTGAGTCCAGAGCTTCAACATAGCCTTTATTTCACACCACCTCGTGAAAAGTACAGCTGTCATTTTTCACATCCTGTCTAAAACATGTGTTTGGGCCTGTGGCACAGAATGGTATTTTGGCATGGATTTGAACATTTTCATCTATGGTGTTTATGAGGTAAGATCATAAGAAGACTATATTGAAAGTTTGGGGTCAAAATGCAAAAAAATGACAAAGTTATGGGCATTCATTGCATTTCACTACACTCATTTATAACTTCTGACATTTTAAATATTTTGACCCCAGATTTTCACCATAGCCTTCTTTTTGCCACACCACATGTGTACCACAGCTGTCATTTTTCAAATCTTGCCCAAAATGTGTTTTTGCACTTGTGGTGCGGAATGATGTTGCAGTTACGCAGAATTACGATTTGGTGGGGATTCGACATTTTTCTGTAATGGGTACAAGAGGAAGGATAATAAGAAGGCTATGCTGACAATTTGGTCACTGTTGTCCTATAAATGGATATGCAGGTTCTGGAAGGTGCACAACTACATATGTATACATACAGTATGTATACTCATTTACAGAGGGATGGGAGCGCTCCCACAGTAAAATAATGATACTATTATACTATCTCAAAAAGTAAGGAAATAAGTTAGTGACCACTCCCTGGTCATATTCTCTTGGTCCACTTCCAACAGCAAACCTGAATGACAAACCACCCAGGGACATTGCCTACTCCCAGGCAGCCTGCATCACCTTAAACTGTACCTCTCACAGCTGGATTGGTCCCCAATCAGGCTTGCACCGTCCATAGAAGAGGCACTGGATTTTTTCACTCGCACTTTTAACACTGCCTGTGACCTCTATCACTAGAAATAGCACCAAAAAGCAAAACATGCCCTGGGTTACCCCTTCCCTCCTTTACAAACTTAAAATGAGAGACAACCTATGGCACATTGCTATGGAATCTGGCAAACCAGCTGATAGACAAGCATACAACGCTGAGTGCAATAAGTGTACTTGGGCCATTCAACAGGCCAAAGCCCAGTACTACCAATCCACTCTTGTCTTCTCCTGGAGGTTGGCTAGAAACTTTTGGGATAATGTAAAAGAGCTGAATGGGAAATCCTGCTCCCCATCCCCTTTCTTAACTCTCCTTTAATGGCAATATCTGCTCTGACCCCCTTGGCATGCAGACTGCCTAAATCACACTTTCTCAGACCAGAGTTCAGTCCTGCCCAGTAACTTCTTTGACCCCAACCCAGTAGCACCCCTGCCCACTCTCCAGAGACCTCCTTTCTATGTACCTACCATCTCCATGTTGGAGGCTAGGCCCCTTCTGCAAAAAGCCGTTAGTAGTAACAATGCTGGCATCGACCTACTGGACACTAGGCTACTTTGTCTGACGTTGGATGCTATCCTGGTCCCACTTACCGAGCTGATCAACCAATCTCTGTGCCTGGGGCATTTCTCCAACACATGGAAAACCGCAATCGTCACTCCCATCCTAAAGAGTGGCTATCGAGCGTCCCCAGGTAACTATCGACCTATCTCCATCCTCCCCCCACTCTGTAAGGCCCTTGAAAAAGTAGTTGCCAACCAGCTTGCCGAATACCTGGCCATGCACAATATCCTGTACCCTGAACAGCATGGCTTTCATGCAGGTCACAGCACCACAGCTGCACTACTTGAATTCTCCAACTTCCTGCACTCTTCTCTTGATGCCAGAAGTCCTGCCAGTGCCATGCTCATTGACCTCTCCAAGGCCTTTGACACAGTTTGCCATCCTCTCCTGCTTGACTACCTCAGATGCCTTGGTTTCTCCCCCAGCCCCCTTGCGTGGTTCACCAGCTACCTCTCTGTCAGAACTCAGTGTTTAAAAATCAATAGCACCCTATCTGACACATGACCTGTCCACTCTGGGGTTCCCCAGGGCTCCATTTTAAGCCCTCTCCTCTTCAGTCTCTACCTCAACTCCCTCCCTCCCCTTGGCCTGCCCAAGTAAGATCCTTCTCAACGCGAATGATGCTGTGCTCTTCGCTGCTAATCCCAACCCTAACACACTCCAGGCCACCCTCCAACAAACTTTTGATGGAGATGATCATTGGTTCACATCATGAAGGCTAGTCCTCAACCTAAAAAAGACCAAAGTTATGCTTTTCTCACATCGCCAAAGCAAAACCAGTGGTGCCCCTCTCATGATACTGCCTAGCGCACTAAACCCCATTGAGCAGGTTTCCACCTACAAGTACCTGGGTATTACCTTTGATTCAGCACTCTCCTTCCATTCCCATATCATTGCCCTTTCTGCTGCCGCCAATGTCAGGATTGGACTATTATACCACCATAGGGACTGCCTACCACAAGAGGTCCTTAGATTGGCAATCACCTCCTCTGTCCTGTCGTTAATCGACTATGGGCTGCCTATCTATGCTGCTGCCGATAACACTGCACTTGCTTGAATCCAACTCTCTATAAAGAAGGCCTGCAGGCTAATGCTGGGAGCCCCTAGGTGCACCCATACGTGCCTGCTGTACTCCCCACCAACTTGCTCAACCTTGAAGAAAGACTCCGCTTCCAAACCTGCCTTCTTGTAAAAAAGACCTTGCTAGGGCACTCCCCCCCGGGGTTGCCACCTCCCTGCAGCATGCCCCCCCCAGTCTCCACCCATAGCACTGTCAAAACCTCCTTTATTGTCCCCAGGGTAAGGACCTCTATGGCCCAGAGATCCTTTTGCTATCAGGCTCCCTCCTGGTTCAATTCCCTCCCAGCCAGCATAGCTGACTCCACTGAGCTTGGTCCTTTCAAGGTCTTCCTCAGAAGCCACCTGACAAGCACTCATCGCTGCAACTGCACATAATCCCCCACCTGCCATTTACCTTCTCCCCAAGGCTGGGTCTGCCCTGTCTACTTTTGCTGTATGTACCTGGGGTCTCAGGCAACATTTGCTGACTATTGTAATAAAATATCCCTGGTTGCTACCTGATGTGGTACTTGTGTACCTATATTATGACTAATGTGATCTATCTATTACCAAGCATGTACCACAAGTGAATGCCTGTAACACGGGTTGCTTTTTTAATCTAAGTGTTATGTACTGTACTGTTTTGTTTGCTGTGATGTATAGCTCTTTTGATGAGGTGCCTTTGTAAATGAGTCTATGACTCAAAGGTTTGTAAACCGATGATCTAATAAATAAATAAATAAAGTTGCAAAAAACTTTGTTAATGTTCCAGTTAGGGTCAAACTGACAAAAGTTTGGAAATGAGGCATTAGGGATTCCCTAGCACCCCACCCTCCAAAACCAGGCAGGATAGCAGGTGTGGGGTGTGCCTTGGGCTTCTCAAGCCTAATACTCACCCCTTTCTCATAAAGTCTACACATCTGACCTTATTTACAAATGGAATGGGGTGAGCGTTAGACTTGAGAAGCCCAAGGCACACTCCTCACCTGCTCTTCTGCCTGGTTTGGGAGTTTGGGGAGTTAGGGAAACCCTAAAACTTCATTTCCCAACTTTTGTCATCTTTGACTTAACTGAGCATTAACAAAGTATTTTGCAACACACACACACACACACACACACACATATATATATATATATATATATATATCTGTATACACACATAGGGCCAGATATTCAGACCGCTGGCGTGGTGCAAGCCTGGGTGCAGCACAACTGGGCTGCGCCAGAGCCAGGACCAGGCGATATTCTACGGTGATGCACCATGGCTCAGCACCATTGACTATGGCAGGGAGCACGCACACACTGCACATGGCACAGTGGCAAGACACAGAAAGGGAGCAGGGGGATGCGCGAGTGCAAGTGCAGTTGCACTAGGCACATCACCCATGATATTCAGCCAAGGGCATGAAAATGAGGCCATAATGTACACAAGGCACAAATGGGGCCATTTACATGTCATTATGGCCCCATTTGCAAGTGATACGCTGGCTACTCGTGAAGTGCACCTGGCACCCTGTCAGGCTGCCCCCCCATGGGCTAATGCAGCCCTCCGCAACAGTACGACCGATCGTGGGCAGTAATAAATGTTAAAATCCCTGGTGGTCTAGCGGTCCCCCTTCAGCCAGATCATGGGCATCCCAGTAATGTAATAATTCCCTGGTAGTCTAGCAGTAATCCCCCCCCATATGCCTGATCATGGGCTGTTGCCAAAATAAGGAATTACATGGTGGTCCAGTGGTACTCCCCTCCCTTCCCCTCCCCACCTACCCACAGAGAACCCCCGGCCACCCAGCACCCATGCTGTCATTGGCAGGTGGCAGTCTGTGCATCTGCTCCACATAGGCTTACATTGCACCCCAGTGCATCGGGCATTGTGCTGTGCCTGGCAGCCTTTTGAATATCCCACCAGGGCACAATGCGGGGCTGTGCCAGCACATCACAATTGCGCCAGGCGCAACACCTTTGAATATCCCAGCCATACAGTACAAGTTGCATTAAACTGTCCCACCAATTAGTTGGTTTAGCATTGTTTTTTACATGTGGCAATGAAGTGGCATCTCATACTGCATTGTTATTTAACGCTTAACCAGCTCAAAAGCATTGTTTATAAAATGTGTTTGCTACTCAGTTGGAATGCAGCTTAAACCACATCACAATGCAATGCAAACTGAGATGTAACTCTTAAAAAATAGTTTGTTCAAGGCTTTTTACTGAATCCAACAATATTTATGCAACTCAGTCAGAAATGCTAAAGCAACTCATTGGTGGAACAGTTTAATGTGACTTTTACTGGAAAGATAGATAGATAGATAGATAGATAGATAGATAGATAGATAGATAGTATGTGTGTGTGTGTGTGTATATATATATGTATATGTATATGTATATGTATATGTATATGTTCATTGCAAAAAAAAACCTTTCTTAGCACATCAGTTAGGGTTGAAGCAACAAAAGTAGGAAATGAGGTGTTAGGATTTTGAACAAATGTTGTGGTGTGCCTTGGGGTCTTTTGTCCTAACTCTCACCCATTCTATGTCTAAGTAAGCTGAAATGGTACAGTATAGGAGAATGGGTGAGAGTTAGGGCCGATGACCCCAAGGCACACCCCAATGCCTGTTGGTGTGTGGAGAGTGGGGGTGGGGGAATGTTAGGGTTCAAAACCCTAATACCTCATTTCCCTTCTTTTATTGCTTCAATCCTAACTGATACAATAACAAGGTTTGTTTTGCAATGAATGTTCTTACTTTTTGAGAAAGTGTAATCTTATCCTTATATGATTGTGGGAGAACAGAGCCCTCCGGGGACTGTGCTTCCATAAGTCTATAGTGTGTTGTATTTATACAGGGCCCCAAGCACATGGCCCTCCAGGCCCTGTGCTCCTATGTAACCATAAGTGTATAGACACTGTAATTAACGTTCATCTCCTGCTCCCATCACTCCATAATGCTATCACATCTTGGAGTGCAGGGTCCAGAGGGCCCTGTGCTTCCATCTATACATAAGTGTAGAAAGACTGTAATGAACTGTCATCTCCAGGGCCCTACATTATTGCATAATGGAGGGCTCTGCAGTCCCAATATTGCATAATGGTATCCATATGTAGAAGTGCAGGGCCCTCTTGGCCCTGTGCTCCCAATCACCTATAATTGTAAATATGCAGTGCAGGCCTGGTAACCCTTGTGCTGCAAATGGCACACTATCTCAGTGACTGTAGGAACATTTGAAAAAATTCCACCGCAGTTGCAATCATAGTCTGACAACCGGCATCATTACATAGTACACCTAAAAGTATACTAAGCTGTACTAAGCTGCATTTGGTGAAAAATCCAAGTCTCAAACTGTTTTCGAGATATAGGCATCAAAGGGTACTGAGTCCACCACAATGTTATCCTATGGAAAGTTTCCAAACTTTAAAATGTTATAGGTATGGAAGTGATATAAATTTTATCACCAAACCAACACAGGTCACATCTCTGGGGCAATCCCTTTATACCCTGAAAATGTTAGCCTAAAAGTCCTAATCATTTCTTTGTAGTGAAGTGACCATGAAACAGTAAACTTTAGAAATCCCTTTTCATGAGCTGTCAAAATCTCTTTCTGAAAGCCAAATTCCTTTTTGCAAGGTGTCAAAATCCCTTTTTGCATTGTGAAAAGGTACTTCCATCAGGGCCATCAAGTCCCAAAAATCCAAATCTCTTTCACAAAAAAGGATTATGACAACTCACAAAAAGGTAATCAGCTCACAAAAAGAGATTTTGACAGCTCACAAAAAGGGATTTGAGTTGTCAGACCAGATGACACTGAGGGTAATCCCTTTTCTTGATGCACAAAGGGATTTTGACACCTTACAAAAAGGGATTTGGCTTGTGAAAAGGGAATTTGACTCCTCACAAAATGGGAGTTAAGTTTTCAAATCCCTTTTCGTGAGCTGTCAAAATCCCTTTTCACCAACTGAATTCCTTTTCACGAGGTGTACTGCAAAAAGGGATTTCCATCAGGGCCATCTTGTCCCACAAATCCAAATCCCTTTCATGAAAAAGGATTTTGACACCTCATGAAACAGGATTAAGCTCACGAAAAGGTATTTTAACAGCTCACAAAAAGGGATTTGAAAACATAATCCCTTTTCATGAGGTGTCAAAATTCCTTTTCGTGAGTCAAATCCCTTTTTTTGAGGTGTCAAACTCCCTTTTTGCATTGAGAAAAGGGATCGGAAATGAGTTGCGAAAAGGGATTTTAAAAATCAAAAATAAACATTCTGGGGCCACAGCAAGGCAATTTTATTTATAAGGCACCCAATCATAGAGGCTCTGGGCACCAAACATGAGTAAAATATACAGCAATAAATTAAAACATATAATAAAACCTCATTAAAACCATGACCAAATGAATATTCTACAATAATAAAAAATTTGCAGAGAGCAAAAACTTCAAGGGACTGGTCGATAATAAGGATGACTTCAGCTATCAAAGGCCAGACTGAAGAGGTGGGCCTTTAGCCTCCCCTTAAACATCTCAACTAAGGGAGCCTCCTGGACTACAGATGGAAGCGAGTTCCACAGGATCAGCCCAGAGACACTAAAAGCACGATCTCCTGAGGTCTTGAGCCGAACCCTGGGAAAGTCCAGGATGCTGCTCGAGGAGGAATGGAAGGAGTGAGCAGAGGACACTGGTGTAAGGAGGTCAGACAGGTAACCAGGATTCAGCCCATATAGGGCCTTAAAGGTGAGAAAACCCATCTTGAAAAGGACCTTCTACCTGACTGGCAGCCAGTGCAAGGCACACAGGACTGATGTCACATGACTGGACCTCGAAAGGCTCATCAGCAACCTGGCCACTGCATTCTGCACTAGCTGCAGTATGCAAAGGGTCCTACCCATGACCCCAAATTACAGAGCATTACAGTAGTGAAGCCTAGAGTTCACAAAGGCATGCATTAGTGTTGGCAGGTCTTCAGGCAGAATGAAGGCTTAATACGGGCAATGTTCCACAAGTGGTAAAAACCACTGCTGAATATTGATGACACCTGATCTTCAAATGTCAGTCTGCAGTCAAGGATCATACCCAGGTTTCACACCCTCGGAGAAACTACCAGTGGCACAGACCCATAACAATTCCAGAGTCTGCCCACAGTGGCAACCCAGCACACCCGTGACCAGGCTTGATCACCAGCACCTCAGTCTTAACCTGTCTGAGTCTCAGCCAGCTGGAAGCCATTCAGTCACTGATTTTAGTCAGACAGCTGTTAAGCACATTGACTGCTCCTGATGTTCTGGGTGCAAAAGACAAATACAGTTGGGTGTCATCTACATAGCAGTGAAACTCCACACTGCTTTGTTAAATGATCTCACCCAGGGGTAGCATATACACTACAAACAACATTGGTGACATGAACAAATCCTGAGGCACTCTGCAGGACAGAGGCATTGGGGAGGAGGGGGAGATTCCCCATCACCACCCGCTGCACTCTGTCCAAGAGACAGGACTCAAACCATTTGATGACAGAACTGGTGAGTCCACAAAACTCACAGAGCCAATCAAGAAAAACAACATGATCCACTGTGTCAAAAGCTGAGGAGAGACTAAAGAGCACAAGAACTGACCTGTCTCCTCTATCTCTATCCCTGAGCAGATTATTATGCACTCTCACTAGAGCAGTTTCAGTGCTATGTCTGGCCAAATACCTGACTGGAAAGGCTCATAGACCTCTGAGAACACCGGGTGATCCTCAAGCTGTTGTGCCACCAGTTTCTCAACAACCATGCTCAAAAAAGGCAGGTTGCAGATTAGATGATAATTCACCAGGATGTCTGGGTTGAGAGAAAATTTCTTTAGAAGGGGCTTCACCAGTGCTTCTTTCAAAGTAACTGGGAAGACCCCCTCCACCATCGAGCACCTGGAAATCCTGGGGAACACTGGACTGATGGCACTGACACATCCAATTAAGAAACACGTTGATGCCAGGTCCAGTTCACAATAGGTGTGCTTCAGCTCTAGGATCACCTTAGTCACTTCAGACACCTCCATGGGCCTAAACTCCTCCCAGGTAGGCTGAGTACCTCGGAAACTCCCAACTCGATCACTGTGAGGCAAAAGCCTCACTGGCAGAATCCTTGACCGGATCGATGACACTCTGTCGGAGAAAAACAGAGCAAACTCTTCCCATAAAGTGGATAAAAAAGCTTTTGTCAGTTGAAGACAGGCAGGATGTAAAAGCCTGCCTATGGTCCAAAACAGCTAATATGGTCTATTTCTCGATGCAGCACTTTCCCTGGACAGAAATTCTGCCTTCTTATGGAAAATTGCTCTGTGGTACTCAACATAGTGAGCACGTAGGGCCAGCCTGTTGGCCTCCAGATGGGTCTTCCACCAGCAATACTCCAACTCCTGATCTTAATTGCCTTGATATCTCCATCAAACCAAGGGGATGTCAAGTGAGATGATCTGGGTCATATACAGACTGGTGCATTGGAATCTAGAGCTTCAGCAACCACCCTATTATAGGTGGCTACTGCCTCTCCAGTGCCAATCATAAATGCTGCATCAACCCTAGATAGTTCAGCCAACTCCAATAGTCCCTCTGGGTCAACACCCCTTAAAGGGCGATAGCTGACCATCTCCACAAGGGAGGGATTTTCGGGTGGGCCCCAAAGTTGAGCTCCACAGTGCAGTGATCAGACCAAATGACCCAATCAGTCCTGAAGTTATCTATCTCAAGACCCAGCTGGAACACCAGATTGAGTATGTGGCCATGCTGATGGGTAGCAGCAGCAACCGCTTGTGACAGGCCCAGTGATTGCATCAACTGGAGGAGGTTGTAACCAAAATGGGAGGATTCATCGTCAACCCATGCATTCAAATCTCCAAGGATTAAACACCTAGGGGATTCCAACATCTGGTCAACGACGAAGTCCGTTACCTCCTGCAGGAAGCTCCCCCACCCCAGGGGGAGCATTAAATGAGGAGAATCCTGTGGCCTGCACCTGTTCCCCCACGTATGGTGACACACTCAAAAGACTGGGTTCTACTAAAGGCAAAGAACTGTAAAGGACATCCACATGACCAAAATACATACTTTGATGTCTCCAGAAGACATCCCTGGGTAAAGTTATAACGTTTTGTTTGGGCTGGAAAAATTAAAACAAGATGTCAGCTCGTAAAAAGGGAATGTTTTCTCATGAAGAGGGATTTAATAAATAACTTCTTGTGAGCTGTCAAAATCCCTTTTCATGATCCCTAAATCCCTTTTCGCACTGTGCAGCTATTCAAAAGACTGAACTGAGCATGCTCAGAACCCGAAATTTCAAAATTAAATAACATTGGAACAGGTTAATATTATTTCAACAAACCAGTGCCGGCGTGTTTGTTTGGGCAAGCTCTTCCTCCCTTAAAAATGTCAGACCAAAATTCCAAACTGTGTGGCTGCAGCACTATGAGAAAAAAACAGCCAAAACAGGTGAAAAAGGTGACTTTTACTGTTTTTTCACTATGTGCAGCACGAAATCCAAAAATCTGATTGAACCACAACTTGGTACATCAAGAGATCTACCTCATGGGACAGTGCATACCAAATGTCATGCATGTCTGTTGAACAGCTGCAAAGTTATTAAAGTGCAAAATCTGAGGTTTAACATTAAACTGCCTACTCAACCATAACTATATTGATGCTACTACACCACTATAATATATCTATATCTAAATCAATGGGGCATGGTAGCACCCCTACAGTTAGAGCTGAGTTGAGTACTCAATGTTAAACCCTAACTTTGCACCTTAATAACTTTGGTGGTGTCCAACAGACTAACCCAAAAAGCTGACATAGTCTCTAAACATGGAAAGCTTTGTGATGGTACCTTGTGTGGTTTCAGAGATCTGAATAGCCCTTATTTTGTAAAATGGTTAATTTTTTTCTTATCCTTAATACACTGTTTTAATCTCCTGTACAGCCTAGACAGTAAGGAATTTTTCTATGAAATTTCAGTTGTAGAAGTGGGCTGTGTTGAGGTAATACCTTTAGAAGGATTTGTGAAAAAAAAAATATTAAATGGTTTCAGAGTTATAAGGATTTAAATTTTTCTGAGCTGTTCGGAGCAGGCTCAGTAGGGTTATTGGATAACCCTCTGATATGAACTGAAAATGTTCAGTTCACACCATTAAATTGTTACAAACTAAAAACAGTTTTCACAAACCATTTTTTTTTCAGTTGTTGATGGCCACAGTCTTGTTTTCTTCCCCCAGCTAAAAAATCATGGAATATACATAAAAATTATTTATTTAAATAAAAAAAAAAACACGCCTGAAACTACTTAAATGGGAAAATGTTCAGTTAGAGCCTGGCGTTCGTTTTTATAGAAAATACAGTATGAAATACATTTTCTGAGCACCCCCAAATCCAAGGTGCCTACCTTAGTGAGAGGAGCTGCTCAAATGCGCTCTCTGTATCTTGACATCTGCAGCCACAGATGAAGACATGCTGCCAGCTTGTGCTCCAGCAGTGAGCTGGCCATATTCCCGGTTTCAGTACTACAGCAATCATTTACATGGTGCTTGATTTCTGATTATTGCAAAAATCAGATTCTTCAGTAATTGGGTTTTGTAAAATGAAAGATCATTTACATGATATCACAATGTGTTTTCTGATAATAGAAGACATTAAGGCATGTGAAATACAATAGCTGAGCTGAGTTAATGCATGTGCTGTCAGGCTAAATGCTTCACATGCCTTCTAGCTTAACTGTCAGGGTCTGTACTGGTTGCAAAGCTGTAAAGAAGCCGTCACAAAATTCATAGCACAGTTTTATTCACTTTGCTAGCAAATAGTAATTCTGCCAAAAATGTATCTGCACTTGTGAAGTTTTATGGTATCTGTACAGAGATAACATCAATGTAAGGGAAAAGTGAAAAAAAAAAAAGATACTGTATACAAATTTATAAGCAGTGACCGTGACTTGCATATCAGTTTTACTTTTTTAATATGATATTCTGTTTAATGGTCAGTTACATTATGGAAACAATTTTTATTTAAATGTATCTCATAGTTAGTGATAATTAAGGATCCATGTCTAACCTATCAGCCTTGGGGGGGGGCGGCTCAGATGGTCGGCTGATGATGGGAGTTTCACGTGTCAAACGAGGTTGAGCTCTCAGCCTTGGGGAAACAGTAATGGAAGATTTTTTAAAGTAAGAGTCATGTGCAGACTTGTGATCAAGAACATCATTCACCCTCCTGTACATTAATTATGCATTTCAATTTATAATAATAATAAATAATAATACATTTTATTTCGCATCAGCGCCTTTCGGGCCATCAAGGTACTTTACAAAAAGATAAAAACAGCCATATAAAGCAGTATACATAATTATAAATAAGTAGCATACAGACATAATAAATAACAGGGAATCAGAATTATATGGAGCTATCATAGGCAAAACTCCATAAAAAGGTTTCCAATGCCTGTTTGAACCCCTCCACAGTTGTGCACTCCCAAAGCTGATGAATTTGATTGTAGTAACTCCAACCTCTCCATTTTGATCAACAGTTAAAACAAACTTCACTCTTCACTGTGGCTATCAACCCCCCCCCAAAAAAAAATCCTATGTAGAAAGGAGTTTTGATTTTAAAACTATTTTTTTCAAAATGTGTGTAATAAGTATGTTTAAAAGTTCTTTTACAAAGTTCAATTCAACAGATGTTACTAAATAATGTAATCCTCTGTCCAGCAGCAGCTTCCTGAAGCCAGCTATTGGATAGCAGGAACTGGTTAATTTTGTGCTCAAGCTTGACAATAACTAGATAAATAAAAACAACATAGAAACATTGAATTTGATGACAGATAAGGACCACTTGGCCCATCCAGTCTATCCATTTTTCCCTTCATATACTATTATATCAAACTGTGCCCGATCTACAGCTTTTTCGTACTCCCCCATTCCTTTCTACTATGATTCCTTTGTATTTATTCCATGGATTCTTGAACCCCACTACTGTTTTTGACCCCACCACCTCTTCTGGATGGCTGTTCCAAGAATCCACCACTCTTTTTGTGAAGAAGTACTTCCTCACATATTTCCTGAATCTACCCCCAGCTTCATAGCATATCCTCTTGTTCTTGTGCACCTTTCTTCTGGAAAATACTCCCCTCCTGTACCTTATTTAGCCCATGAGGTATTTAAAGGTCCCTATCATATCTACCCTCTCCCACCTCTGTTCCAGGGTCTACATATATTGAGGTCCTTTAGTCTCTCCTCATACAGCTTTTGATGCGGAATCTGTACCATTTTAGTTGCCCTCCTCTGGACTGCCTCCACACTGTCTCTGTCCTTCCAGAGATGTGGTCTGCAGAACTGTACACAATACTCTAGGTGGGGTCTTATCAGCGATCTATACAGAGGCAACACCACCTCTCTCTGTCTGCTGGTGATATCCTTCCCTATGCACCCCAGAATACCACTTGCCCTCCCTACTGCCTTGTTGCACTGCTTGATCACCTTTAGGACATCCAGTATGATTATACCCAGGTCGCTTTCCTGCTTGGTGGTCATTAATACCACTCTGCACATTTTGTACTCTGCCTCTGGGTTTCTGTGGCCAAAGTGCATTATTTTACCATTTTTTTTTTTTGCATTGAAACCCAGCTGCCATACCCTTGACCACTCCAAGTTTTTTCAGAACTCGGCTCATCCTTTCCACCCCCCTGGAGTGTCCACCTTATGACAGATTTTGGTGTCATCCACAAAGATGCAGACCTTCCCTTTCAGCTCCTCTGCAATATCACTTATAAAAATATTAAAAAGAACTGATGCCAGCACTGATCCTTGAGGCCCCCCACTGGTCACCTTCCCTTCCCTTCCTTGGCGTGAACTCCATTTATCACCACCTTCTGTCGCCTATCCCATAAACAATTTCATATCCAGTTTACTGCCTTTGGACCCACTTCTAAGCTACCCAGCATGCTTACTAGTTTCCTATGTGGAACGGTGTTGAAAGCCTTACTGAAATCTAAGAAGGCCACATCCAGCACTTCATCCTGTGCTTCACCCTGATCTAGTTCCTTGGTCACCCATTCAAAGAAATCTATCAGATTCAATTGATATGATCTCCCTTTTGTGAAACCAAGCTGCCTTGGGTCTTGCAACCCACTGATTCGAGATATTTCACAATCCTTTCCATCAGCAGTAATTCCATTAACTTTCCCACCACAGATGTCAAGGTGATTGACCTATATTTGTCAGCCTCCTTCACTTTTGTGTAGTGGGACTACATTCATCCTCCTCCAGTCCTCCAGGACTACTCCTGTTTCCAGTGAGCTGTTAAATAGAACTGTTAGAGGTGCAGACAGTATTACCTTGAGCTCCCTCAATACCCTTGGGTGCACCCAATCTGGCCCCATTGCTTTGTTCACCTTCAGATTAGCAAATCCCATCAGGATTGTCTCCTCCAACAAAGGACTAGTGTCCACCTCCCTCCCTCCAAATCTTCTGTTACTCTTTTGTGGCCCCTCCAATTCACCTTCCTCTGAGAACACTGAACAAAAGTATTTGTTCAGGATGTCTGTCTTTTCCTGGTCCCCCTTAGCACAGTCCCCTCTTCCCACATTAGACTTACTATCCCACCCCTAATCTTCCTCTTTTCACTTACACATCTAAAAAAAATGTCTTGTCCCCTTGTGTTACCTCCTGGGCCACTCTGTCTTCAGTTTCACCTTTGCACTTCTTACTGCTTTCCCTGCTTCCCTCTGTTTCCCCCAAAACACCTCTCTATACTCTTTCCTCTGTGTCTCCTTATACATTCTGAATGTTACCCTTTTAGCTTTTACCTTTTCAGCCACCTCTTTTGAGAACCGTAGCAGTCATCTTTTTCTGTTGATTTTACTTACTTGTTTGATGCAGAGGTTTGTTGTCTTTACTATGCTCCCTTTTATCTTTGCCCACTGTTTCTCCACTCCACCCAAGTCACCCACCCCAGAAGGTCATCCATGAGACATTCACCAATCTTTTTTTTTGAAATTTGCCCTCCTGAAGTCCAGGACACTCTTCATTGTGTGGTTCGATTCAGCAGCTGACCTTATACTGAACCACACTGTACGGTCACCACTTGTCCCCAAATGGCCTCCCACCTTGATGTCTGTAACACTCTCCCTGTTAGTGTGTACCAGGTCCAGCACTGCCGAATCATGAGTGGGTTCACTGACTAGTTACCTGAGGAATGCCCTATGCAGAAAGTCCACAATGTCCCTGCTTCTAGCCGATGGATTTGGATAAATGGTTTACTCATGAGTGTGTTGAAAAGGAATAAGGCTTAATATGCAACCAAGAAAAATAATAACGTGCACAGCCATGCAGCAGCTTGAACTGGAGGGTGTGCTGCTTGAGCATCTCCTTATGTGCAAATGGTTGGCATGATTACATTGGCATTGGGTGCCTTTGAATACAATGCAATGAGACATAATGTTAAAAAAAATAAAGCCTGCAAATAAAACAAAGGTAAAATTCAGCATACTGAGCACTGAGTGTCCCACTTTAATTTTACAAGGTTGACCATATTATTCATCACACACAGCTGGTATGATGGGTGGGCACCTCACATCAAAGTGGAGGTTGGACAGTGAATAAGTGACATGCAGTATCATTGATACCATTCCACTAACCATTCCTGTACAGTTAACTCCCACTTTCCTGGTGGTGTGATTGTAAATGGAAAAAATAAGAGTTCCCTGAGCACTGCGTAAGTTCACAGTTTGGACTTGCATCAGTTAATGGTAGTTCGCCTAAAAATAAATTATATCAAATTTGTTCACTACTACTTCTGAATCTGTCTTGTTTTTTATGCCTGGTCTCAGTGTTGATCAATGGACATGGATTCATACAGTATACAACACCGGAGGACTACAACATCCTCTCTCCTAACTCCAAAGGCAAACATCTATGAAAAGCACGCATCAGGTGCTTCAGTGGTTAGGTAGTGAATGCACCATTACATTAAGACTGCAGCACTTGATAAGGATCTTGCCTAGAGTGCCAACCAATCTAATTCAAAAAGATGCTGGAGGAAGCTGATTTGCTTTTGGATTTGAAGGATGGACTTCTTATATGAAATACTAGCCAATTACAGTCTGCCTCTCTACTCTTTCTAATTAGAAAAAAAAAACAAATAAATTCACCCTCTTCACATTAGATGCAAAGTTTACAATCGCCTGTTATTAAAAATATACCAATTATATGACTTCTGTACTGCAATGCATTTCAGAAAATAAACTTTACTGCAGAACTTGCTGTTAAATGCAGTGCTTGACCTGGAAACACAATCTCATAACTTAAGAATCACGGATATTTTAAATATTGTGTTTCTGGCATGCTGTATGCTTTATAAAATAAGACAGTTTAATTGTGTTTATTTACACATTATATTCCAAACTGAGATGCCAAATGTCTTTATTTTCAATGTCCTACTACTGTGTATGTGTCTAATACTTTTGTTACTAGTCAGAGTTCTATATTGCTTAGTCTTCACTACCAAGCAGGGGTTTTAGCTTTGACAAGCATTTTGTCACAATGGTCATTTCCCTATGAAAACCAAACATTGTATATGAAAATTATTATGGTGATTAAATATCATGGTATACTATTATATGGGCTACTGAAATTGAATGACTCATATATGAGTGACTCAATTTCAGCATCCATTATTTGAGCTACCCTGAAAGGTTAATGGGGGAAGAAGAAGAGCGAAGGTATAGGGTAGTGAGGGACTAAGAGCAACAATGTAGGATGGCGACCAGAAGGGGAGGGATAAGGATAACAGTATGTGGGAGGTAGTGCGGCTTGGTGTTGCCGAGCTGGCTGTGTGGTGGTGTGGGTGGCTGGTTACATTGTTGTAGATGCACGGGACTGGGCAGGAGTACTTTTTTGGTACTTCATGGTGGGAGTTTTTTTTTTTTTTTACGAGTGTCTCCCCCATCCCAACATACACCCCCTGGAGTTGACAATCAAAAGTAAGAGGGGTGTGCGGGTTTCACCCTTCTTGTTGTTTTTATCGCTGGGAGTGTACATCACCATTTTGCTTTTTGGCGATGTACACTTGCTCTAACGGCAATCGCTGTTTGGTGAGCACCGTTATGACATGGAACCTAATATCAGATATTGTTAATAACATTTTAAAAATGCAAGCTATGATCCAGAGGATAAAGCAACAAGTAACAAACTAAGAACTTGGTAGCAGCCAGTCTAAAGCATATCACAACTGGCAGCAGTGGGGACTTCTATAAGAGTTCCCCTCTCCTCAACTCCACTTGCTGTTAGCACTCTTTTATTCTTTTTAGGTTTACTGTGTGACTTAAATTTTCTGTGACACTCAATGGGGGCTCTTTTGTAACTAATGTCGAATGTACTACAGTTACAAGCTGAGACATCTTGCTGTTGGTATCGATCGTTTGTATAATTTACAAAGGTGGTATGACCTGATTGTTGCATTGCCATTTGTAATGACAAATGCTTCATATTCTGACATTTCCTGGAGCAAGATACTGGATAGCATGAACTGGTCATTCTGTGCTCCAGCTTGACAATAAATGCAGAAGTAAAAAAGAAGGATGTGTATGAATGGTTTGCTCATGAGTGTGTTAAAAGGGAACAAGGCTTAAGATCAAACTAAAAAAATTCAAATGCACTGTTGTAGCCTGAGTTGGAGGGGCTGCTGCTTAAGCATCTCCTTAAGTGCAAAAATTTGTCATGAGATGTCGCTTATTACACTGTCACTGGTTGCCCTTAGAATAATCTTATGAGATGCCTTTACAAGGAGAAATAATCACTTCTGATTGACAGATGACACTCCTATGAAAATGCTCACATCACTGCCCTGTCCATCCTCCTCATGGCACTGACCAGTTCACTAGTATCTATAATGTTGTCCATGAGGTTTGATTTTATTACCCTGTTTTAATCCCTGTCCATCAGCATTGCTATCATTTTAGTACTTGCAATGTCTTTTTTGGAATGTAATGCAATTGGGTAAAACATAGATTTTGTGAACCAAGAGGTGGACAGGTGAGCTGAATGGTCATCAGTATAGGGCAAAGTATTTTTCCCGCTGTAAAGCCCTTCTGCAACCTTTGAGTCGAGGTCACACAAACATCCCTCCTCTGTGCATGGTGATTGCTGACAAGTCTTAGTTATCATCATTGTTAATGTCATTCTATATCCTGAAACAGGAGGCACTGTAAGAGCCGACTGTCCTATTCCCCTCAACCCCAACTTAGGTGTCCACACAAGATCTCACTACATTTACTTCTCTGCAACATAATGTTAAAAAAATAAAACTAAAGACAAGAAATCAAAAACAAGTTAAAATTCTCCAAGCCAAGCATTGAGTGTCCAGCATAAATTTCACAAGTGTTAGCTATGGGATTCAGGATACACAGATGGCATGATGGGTTGGCAGCTCTCATCAGAGTGGATGCTGGACAGTGAAAAAGAGACGATGCAGTATGAAAGATACTGTTCTGCTAACCATTCCTGTGCAGTCAGACCTCACTCTTCTAGTGGTGTGAATTGTAAAAGGAAACAAGCATTTGTCAGTGTTGGGTGTTTGCCACTGGTATAGATGCCTTAGGGTAGTGGATGCATTGTGGTGCACTGTGTGGGTTATGTATTATCAAAGTTAGCAACCTGCATTTGTAAATTTGAATGCATGTTCATAACTTTGTTTTTTTTTTAAATATTTGCATCCCAAATTATCAACATTGACTTCTTATGACTCCATTTCGTGAAGAACTGCAGAGAAAATGTCCCACTCCTATTGGAAAGGTGATTTTATGCAGGGACTTCAAAATCACTTTTCAGGATGCAAAAACACAGGCTGGGCAGGATTGGACAATGACAGCTGTCACATTCATAAGGTGCTATAAAGAAATGGCTACATTGTAAATGTGGGGTAAAGATATTGAAAATTACCAAAGTTATGAGCCTGCATTCACAAAATGTAACTTAGGCTCATAAATTTGTTGTTTTTTAATATTTTTATACCACATTTTCAATAAAGCCTTCTTATTACCATGCCTCATGGACAAGGGCAGAAAACATTTTCAGCTCCTGGGTGAAAGCTTATTTCTGGCAGAGGCTGCAAAATCACCTTTCAGGGTACAAAAGCACATTTTGGGAAGGATCTGAAACATGACTGCTATCACAACAATGAGGTGCTGTAAAGAAATGGCTATTTTGAAAATTTGGGGTAAAAATATTAAAATTACCAAAGTTAAGAGCCTGGTTCACAAAATTCAATGTAGGCTCATAGCTTTGTTACTTTTTATTGTTTTTACACCACATTTTCAACATAGCCTTCTTATGATACCACATCATGAACAGAGGACTGCATTTAAACATCGGCGGCTACTACTACTTTGGCGAATTTGATAAATCACGAGCATGAGTGGCGCAAGCGCCACTCAGCAAAGAAAATTTTAGAAGAGTTCAATAGATATTTGCTAAGTAGATAGATTTTAAAGTGTTCTGAAGCTCAAGTGACTTTTTCCTAGGTTTACTGAATTAGATTCTCTGATCCTGATTGTTCTTCCTGGTAGTTTATCTTATTCATTTATATAAGGAATGCTTATGTATTAGTTCAGTTATACATGTTTTAAAACTTGTATTTTTATTAATTAACTTACTTTAATTATTTCTATTTCCTTGTTTTGTTTCTGGTGTTTTGAAGGACATTAGCTCTGTTTCTTAAAATGAGGGTCTGGTATTTGTATTATGTTTAATTTTGGTTAATTATCCCAGTAAATTAGTGGCATCTTTAAACTTCAGTGTATCAAATGAAAGCATTAATGCATTCAACATGAATCATACAGGAAGGAGTTCTACCCCTTATTCTCCTAGCTTGTTAAACCTAGTATTGTTAAATTAACCTGGATGCACTCTTTTTAGATACAGTTATAGTGACTTTACGGCTCTGTGTAAATTGGGTATTCCTACCATGTCTAAAATCTCGAGGGGCATATGTAAAGAATCAGTTTGTCTAAACCAGAAATAATTTCTTAGACATTTGATTCTTCTATTCCTCCTTTTATCAGGTTCAGTACACCCTTACCCTGGTCCTAAACACTTTGCTAGTCCTGATAATCTATTGCAGTCCTCCCTCAAGATAGTTCATTTGACTGTACAATGTTTAACTGCTAAATGGTCTTTATTCGAGGCATGGGCTATACAGCATGATTTTGATGTCATTACTCTTTCAGGAACATGGTTAGCAGATAAGATCTTTAATAATAAAATATCTATTCCCAATTTTAACTTATTTAGACAGGATAGAACAGGAAAAAAAGGGGGGATTGCAGTTTATGTTAGGACTAGCTTCAAAGCACTAGAGTTGTCCCCATCCATTAATGGGCTTGGATGTGATATTATCTCTGTTGACCTGCTTTTGGGTAGGAATAAACACCTTACTGTCATATCCCTGTATATCTCTTCTTGTTTTATTAAGCAAGGACTAGAGGTTTTGTCAGATGTCAGGAAATCATTACAGGCAAACAGGGAATGGATTCTAATGTGGGACTTTAATTGTAATTGGGACATTGAACAAAATCATTATATTGTTGATTGTTTCCAAGAGCTTGGAGTTCAACAGTTAATTTCTCAAACAACAAGATTTAATTATAAAACTGGTGGGGTTACCATATTAGATTAGATAGTAGTAACCCATCCAACCAAGATAATTGATTCCGGAGTATTACCTGATGTGGTTAGTGACCATAGCCCTGTGTATTGTAAGTGGACCTCAAAGCCACACCCTTGACCTCAATTTGTATTGAATCAAGAAATTTAAATGGGGTCACTCCCTCGACCATGATTAAAGCCTGTGAACAAATTGACTGATCTTGTCTTGAAGACATTTTTGATATCAATTTAAAATTAAAAACAGTTTGCCAGTTATTTCATCAGGTTGTTGGTCAACTTGCCCCACTTAAAAAAAAATGAGAATAAGAGGTAACAAAAAATAATGTGTTACTAGGGAATTAAGGGTACTAATGAAACAAAGAGATAGGGCATGGACACACTTTAAAAAGGATAATGATCCTACTTCTTTGATTAATTATAAAATTATCAGGAACAGATGTAAGGCTTCCATTAGAAAAGCCAAAATTGACTTTTTTAAAAATAAACAACTTCAATCTTTTGGTAGTTCAAAACAAACCTGGCAAACATTGAATAATCTCCTCAAAAGAGATTCTGAGGATACGGTTAAAACCCTTCAGGATGGTGATCAATTAATTAGTGACCCTACATGTGTAGCTAAAATGTTTAATGAATACTTTGGGGACCTTCTAAGATTTCAAAACCCTTCAAACCTTTCAAGTTCTTATCCATTTATAGAAATGGAACAGAAAAATAACCATCCTTTGTTTTATTTTCAGATATTAACCCCGGAAGTTGTCACTGATTATGTACTCAAGTATAGTCCCAAACCATTAATAGAGCCAGATGGTATTGATTTTAGATTGATTAAAAAGGGAATTACGGTTCTAGCTATTCCCCTGTCCTCAATTTTCAGTTACTCATTATGCCATAATGTTTTCCCTCAGATCTGGAAGCAGGCACTTATAAAACCTATTCATAAATCAGGTAGTAAAAATTTAGTTTCTAACTTTAGACCCATCTCTCTATTATCACCCTATCCAAGATCCTTGAAAGAATAGTCTTCGATCAAATTCAGGTTTTCTTGTCAAGTTATAGTATATTGTCAAATTGTCAACATGGTTTTAGGAAATTACATAATACAGAGACTGCCTTGGTGGGATTCACGAACAGCTTACGGAGCTCCCTTGATTCTGGATGCTCTGTTGCTGCAGTTTTCATGGATCTCACCAAGGCCTTCAGCTTGGTAGATCATTCTTTGTTGTTGAGAGCCCTTGGGGAAGTTTACTTCTCCAAGGAAGTTATTTTATCGGTTGGAGAGTATCTTAATAATAGAGAACATAAAGCAATTCTTGGCCAGAGTACTTCTGATTCTCATCCTATTTTTTATGGGGCACCCCAAGGTTCAATTTTGGGTCCTCTTTTATTTTCTCTTTTTGTTAATACCGCTTCTTCTGCCATCACAGGGTCTAGTTTTATTATGTATGCAGATGATGCAGTAATGTTTTTCTGAAGGAAATACTCCGGAAGAAGCATTAGATGAAGTCCAGAGGGACTTTGATTGATTCCAAAAATGGTTGCTGTCCCATAATCTAGTACTAAATTCAGGGTAAACTAAAAGTATGGTTTTTACTGGCCCTAGAAATAGAAGAGATATACAGTAAATATTCATATTACGGCTTTGGGGGGTAAAACGATTGAATTGGTAAATAGCTTTGATTATTTGGGAGTGACCCTTGACTCCCATCTTCAATTTGACCAACATATAGCTAAGATCATTTAAAAAATTCACCAGAGAATTGGGTTGTTATTCAGGATCAAATCCTTTCTCACTTCGGAATCCCGTAGATTAGTTGGAAATAGTCTTTTGTTAAGTATACTAGATTACGGTCTTCTAATCTACTCTGGTACAAATGATGTAATGTTTCAAAAATTGCAAGTCACTTACAATAGTGTTCTGTGTTTCATGACAGGTCATCCTAGGAGGACACATCACTGTGTTTTGCTCAGAGAAGCAAATTGTCTTTCTCTTCATGACAGGATAAATCTGAAACTCTGAGTCTTTTTGTTTAAAAGTTTACTCCCTCAGGTAACTCAAGATATTATTCCTCTTCAGATAAGTTGTATTGAAACCAGGTTCAAGTCTAGGGGTGCATTCAGATTCCCACTCTATAAGAAAACTATTGGTCAAAGATCAGTAATTTACAGGGCCATTAAAATTTTTAATGGTATTCCATCTAAAATCACTAATGCCGGGTCTATTAAAATGTTCAAGAAATATTTTATTGTTTGACTAAACAGTTTAAATAACTGTCATTGTTTTCAATAGTGTGATGTATTTTGTATTGTCAGTCTGATGTATTTGTCTTTTGTACTTTTGCATTTTTCTGTTATTTGTTGACTCGTCGCTTGTGAAAACAGGCAGTTTGCTCATCTTGCTAACAAGTATAAAAAATAAAAATGAAAATGAAAATGAAATGAAGGGCAGATAACATGTTCAACTCCTGCCTGAAAAGTGATTTTACGCAGGGACCACAAAATCAAGTTTTGGGAACTATTTGCCTAATCTGAGTGCAATTGCTCATGAGGTGGGGTCACAAAAAAGGCAAGTTGAAAATCTGTGCAAAAAGCATGTGAAAATGGCAAAGTTATATAACTAAGTTCAAACACCCATTGAAATACATTGAATTGCATACCTGTTTCTTTAGTTCGCAGTCCAACTTTGAAGAGTGAAGACATGTCTGCAGTCCACAGAAGATGATGGCATTGAACTCCCAGTGGGTAAGTAAGGGCTTTGGGATGTGTGTGTGGTGGATGCTGAGTTGTAGGGTCAGGTGGGGGGACAATAACAGCTGCAAAAGACATTGATGTATGTTTTTCTTTTCACAGGGTAAATAAAAAAAAGGACCAATGATTCTTGACTGTGACACTGTTGGATTGAGCACCCAAGTGTCACTTTTATGTTTTTGTGTGTAGGTGTAGTGGGTGCTGAGAGAGAGGATCGGGTTGGTGGGAAAAAAAAAAAAACTGGACAAACAATATGACCACACATGCACGGTAGTGGACTGGGGGCCTTCACATACCTGGTAGAGACAGTGGGGAATTGGGCACCCCCAGTGTCACTGTTATGTTTGGGGGGTGCAGGTGTGGGTGCTGAGAGGGAAGGTTGAGTGTGCAGGAGACAGAAAAAAAGACCCTCTCAGATGTAACAATGCATGTGTGGGAGCAGCACATTTTACTCTTACAGCTGGCAGATATTCCACTCATTCAAGACTGACTTTGACAGATCAGCTTAGCTTGCTGGGTGGTGCAGATCAAAGGGAATAGCTGACCCCTATTTGGATCAGCTATTCTATTCAAGTTCATGCTGTCTCTGCCCAGCAAGCCAAAACTCTGTCAAAGTAAGCCTTTCTGATGATTGGTGTGACACTGAATCACCCTAAAACACTGCTCTGCATTGGACAGTGTAACATCCATCAAAAAGCATTACTACTGCAATACATTCACTTGTGCCTGCACACATGGCAAACATAAAAAAGGAGATTTCCCCTCTATACTGCTCAATTTCACAGTCAGACTTGCATCAGTTAATGGTAGTTCCTCTAAAAATAAATTATTTCAAATTAGTTCACTACTGCTTCTGAACTGGTCTTTTTTTTATACCTGGTCTCAGTGTTTATCAATGGACATGGATTCATACCGAATACAACAATGGGGGATTATGACACCTTCTCTCCCAACTCCAAAGACAAAGATCTATGAAAGACAGGCATCAAGTAAATCAGTGGTCAAGAAGTGAATGAATTATTGCATTAAAACTGCAATGACGGATAACCTGCCATGACTTTGCCACTCTCTGAGTGAGTCTTGAAGGTCACTAAGTCCCTAATATCACTCTTCTAAAATGAATCCCCATTCAGCCCCATATCAGCTTAGAAAATCTTAAAGCCAAAAGCCCTTTAGCTTGAAGCAGTAACTAAGCCACACAAGGCACTCTGTGGCTTGAGTTTAAATTAAACTAGCATTAACTAAGCACTAAAAAAAATGCATTATCAAATACTCATCTTTTATTAGTCTGGACAGATTAATCAAAGTGAGATAGTTGCATTGCATCTTGCATCACCTTGCATTGTAAAATGTTATTGTGAAATAATTTATGAGGTTTAACTCCCATATATGTAATATAGGATCACAACTGTTTTAGCTTCATTTTCTAAATGTCATAATGGATTCAGTTACTAAGGGTTCATCCCCAAACTGATACAATTCGAATAATATATAGGGGACTATGCATTACAAGGGTGTAAATACCATTGAGAGGTTCCCATGTCCCCAGAGCTTGGAGATGGTATTACACCCAATTAATAAACAGTCCCTGATCTGTTATTTTTTGTAGTATATGGATCTCATAGAAAATGCAGCACCTCTGAATTAATTTGCCACTATCCTGGGACAATGACGTCTCAACCACTGCAGTGAACACTTACTCACTTGATCCAGTCTGTGTGAAGTTGTGCTCCAGTGCCTTGGTTGGTGAGCTTTGCTGCAAGGAGTGAAGGCAGCTCACTAGTGTGAAGACAGGATCAACCAGATAATAGTTTAACTGTTAACAAAAATAAATAAATATAAAAGGCACATCTCCAAGAGTGGAAGGGATAGAAATCATTCTCGCTAAGCAAGAGACAGCCGCTATGTTTTCTATTTTGTTCCGCATGCCCACAGAAAGAAAGTGGCAAATCATAAGAAATGTTTTGAAATTGTCAAGTTGCTTCCTGAGCAACCGCATTGGGCACTATAGTAACCATCCCGCAAGTGTGCAGATGTAAGATAGAGCCATACCATATATCAAAAGTCTTTTATTTTTGTTCTTTTTTTTTTGCTAATAGTGTTTATGTTTTTCAGAAAGAAAACTGGAAACAGAGCCTTACTTAAGTGGTGTTTTATTCTTTTGATAGAGACATTGAATTGTTGAGTTCCTATAGGCCAATGGGGCACAGGACCCTAGGCAGCACGGATTCACAGTGAGAAGGTCATGTCAGATGAATCTAATTGATTTCTTTGACTGGGTGACCAAAGTGGTAGACCAGGGAGGGGCTGTGGACATGGCCTACCTAGACTATAGCAAGGCATTTGACATAGTCCCACACAAAAGATTAATACATAAATTAGCCAGCCTGGGAGTGGGACCCAGGGTGGTAGCCTAGGCAAAACATTGGCTGGACAACAGGACACAGAAGGTAATAGCATACAGAGTCAATCTGAAGAAACGGAGGTTACTAGTGGGGTAATGCAGGGTTCAGTACTGGATCCAGTCCTTTTTAATGTCTTTATAAGTGACATTGCAGACGGACTGGAAGGAAAAGTATGCCTCTTTGCAGATGACACAAAGATCTGCAACAGAGTTGATACACAAGTGGCATGGAAAGGATGAGAAGGGACTTGGCAAGGTTAGAGGAATGGTCAGAAGTATGGCAGACTTGATTCAATGCAAAGAAGTGCAAAATAATGCACCTGGGAAACAAAAACCAAGGGGAAGAGTACACAATGGGGGGGGGTAGCAACAACAACAAAAATGGAAAGAGACCTGGGGGTAATCATATCAGATGACTTTAAAGTTGGCAAGCAATGTGAGAAGGCAGTAGGGAGGGCTGGGGGATACTGGGGTGTATAGAGAGAGGCATCACCAGCAGAAAACAAGAAGTTGTTATCCCTCTGTACATACAGTTGGTGAGACCCCATCTGGAGTACTGCATCCAGTTCTGGAGACCCCATCTCCACAAGGACATAGACAGGATGGAGGCAGTCCAGAAGAGGGCAACTAAAATGGGGTCTGCAAGAGAAGCCATATGAGGAGAGACTAAAGGAGCTTAATATGTATACCCTTGAGGAAAGAAGGGAGAGGGGGGACATGATAGAAACTTTTAAGTACCTCAGTGGAATCAACACAGTCCAAGAGGGTAGCATCTTTCAGAAAAAGAGACTTGCAAGAACAAGGGGACACAATTGTAAGATAGAGGGGGGACAGCTCAGGGGCATTGTGAGGAAGTATTTTTTCACATAGAGGGTGGTGGATGCATGGTACCGCCTTCCTGAGAAGGTTATGAGGTCTAAACCTGTGGGAGAATTCAAGAATACATGGTACAGACATAAGGCAATTCTTGTTAGGGGTAGGAAGAAATAGGCTGTTGGTTAACTAGGATCTGCAGCTTGTCTAGTGGGTAGGAAAATGGGCAGACTAGGTGAGCCAAGCGGTCCTTATCTGCCATCAAAGTCTATGTTACTATATTTCTATCACTGTATTTTGGTGAGTGGTGACTCAGTTTTTACTGTAAATGATGGTTACAGTAAAAGCTGGCTCCCTGTCTGCACAAGATAGTCCTGCACTTGTGCTTTTCTGTTTTTCTGATAATGCTATTATTCAGAGCTCCAAATGATAGTATTATGGGCTCTGAACAATATTATTACTGGGCAGCAATGATAATTATCAGTTTTGCTAGCGTGCTATTATGGGGATTTTGTTGAATGCTTTTCTGTAGTATTATTTCCACCTATCCATGCATTACAATTCTTGTATGGCTTGTGGATTTAAGATTTAGACAATATTTATCAGTTTATGTTCACCACAGGGTTAGAAAGTTACAAGTCTGGTTTTAACCTTTGCTCTAATTAATCAAGAAAAATGTATTAATAAGCTAGGACAGATTGGATATATTTTGATCTACTTTGAGTATTGCTAATAATCTGTATCCAGTATGAAATTCAATCATAATGGGTCAGCTTACACCTTCTTGTGGTAGCCCACTGCAAGTATTTTATTGCTTCTTTGGCTTTTTTAATTAAACATTTAAAAAAATATATATACATCTTTACGATGTATATCCCAACCCCCTGTTTTTTTCTAATTATAAGAAAGCAATCTAAAGCTCATCCAGTGCCATTGTAACTGATTTCATAAAACAACGTACTGGTGTATTTGTTTAGTTACAGAGTTATGATTTCTAGCCCCACCAGGACTTCTGAATTGTTATGGGTCTTGCAAAAAGAACTGACCCTTTTTGATCATAGGCATTTTAAAATCGAGTGATCTTTGGAACAGTTTTTTCCTCATTTTATAAGAGGTGAAACATGGGTTCTAATGAGTAATTTAAAAGCCAATAAGCTTTCTAGCTGCTCTTTTTGGTGTTTGGTTCAGATAATAATGCGTACATTAACTTCATCCAATAGGGCAACAATCATGAGTATCAGGCAGCTTCACTCAGTAAGCACTGAATATAGAAACATATGCTGGCAATTGTGAGTCTACCCCCCCCCCCTCATTTTCTAGTAGAAGTAAGGGTACTGGAAGTGGCTGGGGGAAAATACCCTGTTGTGAATTCAAGCAGCTAGGACTTTTTTTTTTTAATTAAGCTTTACTGGCTTGCTTCATCAGACAAAGGTAGTGGCTGTATTTTTTTAATAAATTTTTCTAATAGGGTCCAATTTGGATAGAAATCTTTCACAGTATTAAGGGAAAAACAATCAGACAGAAAATGAATGTGATTGTGGCATATGGGCTCATGTCCCTTGTCTTCATTCTTTCTACAGTGAGAGACCACTAGATAATGCACACCATCTACTCAGTACCACTTTAGATCATGTAAAAAGAGACAGCAGATACAACACTGTTATCTGCCTGAATTCCACATCTGCAACCACATCAGGAGAAGGAGGCGAGAGGGCAGTTTACTGTTGAGCCTGGACCAAGACCTTTCTCATTCAGCCCCTTCCCCATTAGCAGAGTCCTGCCATATCCACAGACTCTCCTCATACTTTAAGGCAACCTAAAATTGGACCTAAGACTTAGGGGGTGGGTCGGTGTGCTTCTGTGACCAGTATAAATCTCAGACTTCTTGTGGTAATACTTTGAGCTCCATGCCTAACATCTCTCATCTGCCAGAAAACCAGAAGAATAGCTCTTGAAAACAGTATACTGGTGACATTTTATAAAATAGCTGTGATCATACTAGTGTGAGTTTTTTGTTTTGTTGCACCCCTCCTCCCTCCACAATTCTAAACTGCTGAATTACTGAGTGTATTAATTATGGGAAACCACCCCATTACAATATTATTTTTTTTAATCTCATAGTTCAGTTTAATCTCATAAACATATATCAGTATTTCTACAAGTGCTTCTGTTTTCCTAGACTACACTTGTGCCAGGAATAGGAAGATCGGTCATCTATATTATAATCTAGTTAATTAACTGTCGCATTAAAAGGGCATTCTGTAAAGAAGCACTGCATATTCGACAGCAGACAGTTTGTCACACATAGTTTCCTGCACATTTTGGATTTTCAAGGAAAATTAGAGGAAACAACTTTAACAGCCTTGCCCATGCCAGTTTTATTCCTGTTAATTTTGTTTTTCAGCAAAAAGAGTTCAAAACGTATAACTTCTCCTTCAACATAAGTGGTCGCAGTCCTAGTATATTTTAAAATATAATGCAACTTAACAATTCTGAACATTTGTCTTGCTCCTGTAACAGAGAAAGTGGCTGTTTGTGACTGACCCTTAAGTGAGTCAGCCATGCCTTAGATTTTTATAGCAAGTGATAATATGGCTAACTACTGGGAACATTTAAAGAAACAACTCATTATGTAATTGTGTGTGCGGGGAGGGGCTACAATTTGTATATGATTATGTATATCATTTTATTGGTGATCAAGACTGCAAAAAAGAGTAATAAGGATAGCTATAATAGGTTCATTGTAAGAATATTGTCAGGGTGGTTCCTTCAAAGATATTAAAATAATGATTATTTTATTTTGTTGTTTTTACTTTGTGTTTGTCAGTATAGCTGAGAGAAAGTATCTCATTTTCAGTGGAGCCCTTTCATGTACCTATTCTTACATTTGGAAATGCCAGGCTGAAGCACAAAAGGGTAAATAAGTTGCTGAAAGTCCTAAGCGAGTATATGGCTCTGGTGGGATTTGAACCTTCCTTCCGATTACTCTTGCTTGTGACTCAGCAACTTACTTAACCAATCAGTGCTCTAGCTTGGCATTTTCAGATGTAAGAAAAGGTATAAGCAATGATTCCAATTTTTAAATGATATTCTTCCTCTTGGATATGCTGTCTTGGGTAAAGAAAATATATATAAAAAAGAAATAGCAGTGATCACTGTGCAGTCGTGCAGTCTGCTGTGTTACAGTGGAATATTCTATTGCATTCTGCTGTTTTCACTGGTCCATCCATTATTTTGTATTGGTACCAATCACTGTGCCATGTAGTACAGTACATGGCCACATTGGCATTTATGCACTTCATAATGCTTCACAGACACCCTGCCGGGTGCCACTTCCATCATAGTCATTCACAGCTGTCCCCCCAATTCATACCCTGCCATCCCCCTGTCCTTATGTCCTCTGCCCACGTCCTGGCATGCAGTTCCCCCTCACCATCTGGTCCCACATGTGTTGCACTGGTGGTGGGGGCAGATCCTTGTGACACATTCCTCAGTGTGCCAACTATTGGGTGCAGATTGTGGCTTGCGGCAAACCCTGCAAGTTTGGTGCGAGGACCCTGATTCTTACAGAATCAGGTGTAACGTCACTGGTACACCCAGAGTTTGCAGAATTCCTGGAGCGACGCAACTTGTGTTGCTCTCAGGGATCTTTGAAAATCCAGCATAGGCTATCTAGAGGTTAGTTGAGTCATGTCTCAAGCCACACTAATGTTCACTCTGTAAGCTGACAAGCTTTGAAAAGTTGTAAGACTGCTGGATTCCATTTTGTACACTTAAGCCATTAACTGGCTAGTGTATTTACTTCTCTGGCTTTAGAGATTACTTTCTGTTTTCTTTTTTAGCTGTAGTATTACTGCTGCTGGGTTTGCTCATTGTGTGAAATAAAAAAAAAATATTTCATTAAGGGTGTATGCTTTATTGTTTGCCTCTGCAAGTGTATTCTGATTGTAAGTTAAAATCAGAATCTGCAATCTTCTTTTGGTTAATTTTTTCTTAAACAAAGTCTACATAAGAGAAGAAAAGTTTAGGTATTTCATGACTGCTGCAGTTGCTGAATGGTAACTGCAACACCCTCCTTCCACCCATGTGCATTTCTGTACTTCCTGTCACTATCTCTTTGTCTAGTGTTGTAAATCCTCTTTATTCAACCCCACGTGCACAAACGAATGTCATTTGTTTTGATCAGGTGAAGTAATTGCATTACAAAATAATTAAAAAAAATGCCAAGAGAGATTTTACTATGCCGAGGGTGGAGGGTGGATCAGTCTATGATGATTGACATCAAATGACATATAGTGGCTGTACTTGTATTACAAGGAAATTGCCAGTGACCAGGGTTCTCAAATGAAGATGCCCAAATGCATTTGGTAAACAGACTAGTTGAATTCTACAGCAGCCTACAGACAAACTTGAAAATACTACGTACTCAGAAAACTGCAGAAAAAAATATAATGCTGGTCATCACAGAGAACCATTTCTATGCTGTCTTCACTTGGAAGTGATTATTCAATAATCTAAATTAGCAATGGGAAGAAAAACTGACATTTCTCAACCTCAAATAAATTCAAAGATTAAAATAATTCTCCTGTCTGGTGTTGCAGTGATAACAATACATCATTGTTGGGCTACCAACATGTTTTAATGAAAATGATTGTTGTTTGAATGACATGTAATAGACATGCTGCTCGTCTGAATACCTTTGCAGCCTTTGGGTTTGGTGCACTAAGCTGAAAGTTTGCGCAGCCTTGTGTGCTTGCTCGATGTGAATGCTGAAAAAATTTCTTCACAGAAAGACTGGCTTCTTTTAGAAAATTAATTTTCAAAATTGTAGGTTAGATGGGACTTTGAGTGGAGTAGGTATTCCTGGGGCCCGATTCACAAAGCTCCCTGGAAGGGCACTAGGGGGCTTACACCACAAGGAACGGTGCAAGGTGTGGCTTGCACCAAAAGATGCACTGGGAGCAATTCACAAAAGCAGCCTGTGTCAAACACCAGCTGCTTGCACCAAAGGGGGCTTGCACCATCCTTGCACCACATAATGGGCAGTGGCATGGTGCTAGGGGGCTTGCAGCAGATGCAAGCTGCTATATCCCTAAATTGGGAATCACTAAACCCTTCCAGTGGATGAAATTCTAAGTACCATTAGACCAGCCAGGGCTGGTCTAAGGCTACTTAGAAGTTTGTTCTCTGGGAGGTTAGAGACCTTGCACCAACCTGGAGCCCTCCCTGGGCAGGAGGAAATATGTGCCATGGTCCCACCTCCCTATCCCCGTTCTGCACATATAGTAATATAAGTGTCCCTGGTGTTCTAGCAGACCCACTTCCCTATCACTGCTCTGCCCGTATAGTAATATAACTGTCCCTGCTGGTCTAGTGGACCCCCTCCCCAGCAGGCAGTGCCCTTCCACCCCATTCCCTCTATCCCATCCATTAATCAGCAACCAGCACAGCCCTCCTCTCTCCACTACAACTTGCCACTGACTGATTTGTAGCTGACCGTGTACTGTAACAGTAGATTGTAGAGAATACCCTCATTGTTAGCTCAGTTGGTGGCCAGACATGGTGGTGAGTGGAGGGCTGTGCTGGTCGCCAGCTCAGGGGTGGGATGGGGGAGTGGGGTGGTGTGGCACTGCTGTCAGGGTGGGGGTCCATTAGACCACCAGGAAGAGATATATTATTATATAAACAGATCAGAGATAGGGAGGGGGGGTCTGCTAGACCACCAGGGACAGTTATATTACTAAATGGGCAGCATGGGGATAGGAATGGGGGTCCACTAGAGCACCAGAAACAGTTATATTACTATATGGGCAGAGTGGGGATAGGGTGGGGATCTGCTAGACCACCAGGGAAAGTGATATGTTATAGAGGCAGGTCGGGGATCAGGACAGGGGACTGCTAGCCACCAGGGAGGGGATATATTGCACTTGTTGGACTGCAAACTGTCCATGGGCACAGCTGCCACTCACTGCCCCACAGCCTGTGGCAAGCCTTGAAGATGCACCATCTATTTGGTGCATGACAACATTTGCCACAAGCTGTGGGACTTTGCCGATGGGACCCTACCCGATAGCAAATTAGGTGCAGGGACCCTGGCACACCAGCAGTCAGCGCAACCTGTCATTGACACAGCTTGCACTGACCTGTGTGAATCAGGCCCCAGGTGTTTTGAGTTGACAAAGAGACCTCTTCTAGTACAGTATGCTATTGTATTTTTACATCTAGTGATTGACCCTTGTGATAGGTAGCCTGGGACCTTTGTTTAAAAGTGAAATTGCAGGAGCTTAAATATGCTGTACCACTCCCATTTACTCATGGGGACTTGCTTTTATGACCTATAACCCCTCTATCTTTGAGTTATGATTTATAAATTTAAATTCCAACAACACCTAGCACACGATCATAGCATAAAGCAAAATACTGTAGATGTTCATTTTGTTCTTGCTGCTTATAACTTCTGATTGTTTTCACATTTATTATATCTTACATAAAAGATTTATCCAAATTATCTCTTAGTGGATAAAAATCTATACTCCATCCAATGTACTAGTGTTAGGGAGAGGTCATCACAATCTTTGCGTTTGAGTCAGCCGGCTCCAAACTTTTAAAAGGCATCTGTTTGAAGTTAGAGGAAAAGTTTAATTGGCTTTCCTCATTTTAGAAAGTGGAGCTTAAAAGGACACAACCTCTGGAGAATTAAATTTCTCAACTTTTTCTCCACTGTCTGTGCTCTATTTCTACGATTCTAAGTAAGTAGAAACACTTTAACAATCTGTAAAGCCTTCCCGATTGTTCACTTTTACGGTAGTTGGATGAGTTACAGAGAAGGGAAAAGTATTTGATCTGGCTTACACATCAGTACTTGGTATGATCAGCCCAGGCAAGTTTCCAGTTAGAAGTGGAAAAATCAAATGTTTTTCAATGGAGGGCTCTGCCCTCAGAAATGGTCCCAGGCATTCCATGACTCACTGTACATTGGAGTCATTTTAGTTAGTTTTATCTGAAAGTTTGTCTTCCCTTCTTTCAATCTTGGTCTCTAACTGTAGAGAATACTGGTGTCAGTTTGTCAGCCTCTCTGGGATTTGACTTCCATTTCACTTGCAGCTTCAAAACATCGACCATAGGATGCGATCTACATTATAAAGACATTTTAGATACTGCATATAATGTAACACACACATCAGTTTTTAACAAATATTTGTTCTTTTCTTCAATTAATTAATCTGGTTTTGGACAAAGTGGATTTTAAATGGAAGGGAGAGCTAACTTAGTTGAACTACATAGGCAGACATTAATGAGGGATTTGGATATGCTGTGCAAAAACATATGGAATAAAATATGTAATATGTTGGTGGGTCTAAAGTGCCCCATTTACTCCAGATAATGCACCAACAAGAGTTCAGCTTCATGCCATTAAAATAATAAAATGTGGCATTAGGGTTTTCAACCTTATCCTTCCCCCCCCCGCCAAGAAGCAAAAGAACAAGCAACCACAGACAGCCATTATCAGGTAAGACAAACAACATACAACTGTTTCCAGATGATGCACATGAAGCAGCACTACTGTGCTACATTCCCAAATTGTGTATCTGCAGCTGAAAAAGTGCTGGCAGCCAGAAGTGTGAATGTATGTTTTACTCTGTTCATGAGTACCTGGAGCTGCAGAAGCACTGGCCCAACAGAGGCATGCATTTCAGCAGGCAGAAGTAGTGTTGCCTTTTGAGTATCAGGAGTTTCTATATGCAGCAGCAGAGTGCAGGCCACAAGGGCCTGCCTTCCTGAACCTGAAATCAGTGTACATCTGCCTCTTGCAGTTGCAGAAGCACTGGCCCAACAGAGGTCTGCACTTCTACAGACAAAAGTAGTGTTGAAATTTGGTATAGTGGATTTCTATATGCAGTACCACAAGTGCAGGTCCCACAGGGGCCTTTGCTTCTGAACACAGAAGCTGGTGTGTATGTCTTCCACCTGTAGTTGCAGAAGCACAGGTCCTTGAAGGGCCTGTAGTTCTGCAGACAGAAGTTGTGTTGTGTTGTGTTGTGTTGTGGGTATCATGAATTCCATTGGGCCTTCACTTCTGCAGCCACAGCATGTTGTGTATGTCTTACATCTGCCATTTTGCAGCCCAATGTGCGTGTATGTCTTACAGTGAGTATGAGTACCTTTGGCACAGAAAGGTTAGCCCCATAGGAGCCTGCACATCTGAAGACAAAAGTACTCTTACAATTTGGATATCATGAATAGTATTTGTGTTTGCAGCAGCCTGTGTTACTGCAGGCTGAAGCAGTGTTGTGATTTGAAAATCATCGATTTCTATCTGCAGCAACAAGTGAGTGTGTATGGTATGTCTTGCAATGTGCATGCTGCAGAGACAAACTGTCAAAAGTAGCACATCAGTACTGCTGCATTTGTGTCATCTGGAAACAGTTCTATATTGTTGATCTTCCCTGATGATGGCTGTTTATGGTTGCTTGTATGGTCTTGTCCTTCAGCTGCTTGGGTGGGGTGGGATGTTTTGGGTTGAAAACCCTAATATTATATTCCCCTACTTTTGTGGGGTTAAGTAGAACCCTAACTGGTACATTAAAGAGCTAGTAGATGCAAAAATAGCAATTGAAAAATGTTAAAAATTTTAAGTAGTGATCAGTTGTAACTTTTTATTTCTGAAGTTTTTATCGTTTTTTTATTTTGACAATTATAATGTTCTGTATATGATAGTATTATGCAGGATGTGTGGTACAGCACTGTGCCTGGCAGCTGACACATCTACAGTAGTTCTGTTTCTCCCACTACATCTTCAACACTGCGACCTCATTGAAAGTGACATCAAAGGTGACTGACCTGGTATCTACTAAGTGGCTCTTCCTAATCAGCTGTACAATCAGAGTCCATCAGGTCCCAGTGCTGATGATGTACTGATGATTAAATGTATTAAATGCTGTCTGAAAGCATGGATGCAGAATATAAGAGTGATAAATGTTTGGCCACCACAAACAGGAGATGATTTGGTATCCTGGTGCAGACCATTACTGTAAAAAGCAGAAAGACAACAGTTTGTTATTACTGTACTATGAGGACTCCTACTTATATATTCAATTCTAAATTATAAGCCCTTAAGGCTATATAAATAACTGTAGCATTTGTTTAAAAAATGGTGCTAAATCAAAGTTATCCTTCAAACCAGGGTATTCACAAGCTCCCAGGCTATAAATCCAAAAAGCTTCTCTCCTATGTAACATATTGTGCAAGTTACTACTCCTTAAATTCTGGCTAACCTTATCAATTGCTCTGTAGGTAAATCCATATCCTGCTCTGTTGTTTATATTTTCATTCAGCATGTGCTGGGTGGTGATGCAAACCCCACCGCCATTTTGAATATACCAGCAATGTTCTCCCACTCTGATTTTAAATTGACACTTTGCCTTGCCAATATAGAAAACCTCACATTTGCACATAGCTATATAAAACACCCCATAACTATTACATGTAATAAGCTCTCTAATAGAAAATACTTGTTCACTATGAGGATTCTTAAAGTCACTGTCTGTGGAAATGACAGCACATTAAGTGCAGTGCATCCATGCAAAGCAACCTTTCAGGACAGTAGAGGACCATGTAGTAGTCTGATTACATGGCTGCCTGCTGTTGAACAAAGTGCCATGTAGAGTGTTAGCACTGTGATATGCTATGTGGTGGTGGGGGTGCTGATTAGTGTCAGCCGATGCATGATCTCCTGGAAAAGCATGCCAGTTCCTTTTGATAATGTGTTCAACCTGACTGCACGTGCTGCAAAAGCTGTTACATGGTTGTACCTGTTGAAGTTAGAAGTCTCTTTATTTTTGCCTTAATAAGATCATTTATATTTTTAGTTTTGGCAAAATCATTAGCTTTCACTTTTAACTATAGTATCCTTGATCTACAAATCCTTCAGTGAGATCTGCTGCTGCATTTTCATAGTGAGGATCAATGCTGTAGTTACAGTAGAGTCTCAAAAACTGTCCCTTAGGTATATTTTCAACTGTGTGGCATGGGTGGCAACTTAATGCCAGCAACAGTATATTTCAGTGAGGGCAGGGTTACACATCATTGTATAGCTCCACCCTACTAAACAAAGCTGAGTGTGCATTTACTGTGAAAGTCCTTCTGGCTTCCATTAACTGCAACCACAGCCTCCAAAATGTAAACTGGACAGTGGGATACCCAATTCCCTCAGATACCTCGGCCCCTGCCAAGGTGAGTTCTCTACAATTGGTGATGTGGCTCATCTCTCCTGCTTCCACCACTGCCCACCTCACCTGATGCCACAGCTCCTCGGACACGATATCTCTGCCCCTTCCAGGATACACTTTCTGCAATTGGTGGCGCAGCTCATCTTTCCTACCACCGCCAACCTCAACTGAAGCCGCAGCCCCTTGGACAAGATACCTCAGCCCCTGCCAGGGTGTGCTATCTGCAATTGGTGGTGCAGCTCATCTCTACTGCTGCTGCTGCCACCCACCTCATCTGAAGCTGCAACCCCTCGGAAAAAATATCTCAGCCCCTGCCAGGGTGCAATCTCTGCAATTGGCAGTGTGACTCATCTTTCCTGCTGCCACCGCCCACCTCACCTGAAGCCACAACCCCTTGGACAAGATACCTCTGCCTTTGCCAGGGCATGCTTTCTGCAATTGGTGGTGTGGCTCATCTCTCCTGCTACCACCGCCCATCTCACCTGAAGCTGCAAACCATTGGACAAGGTACGGACATCTCAAGCTCCCAGTGCCTGGCTTCTTCAAACCTGGGTGCCCTCCAGCTGCTTGCTTGATATTGACTGGCAGACTCAGCTCTCCTTAGCCAATTGGCTCTTAGCCTTGGGCATAGCCAATCAGATCAGAGGCGCTGTTTTCAGTGGTAGCAAGTGGCTTTCATTTGGACTTTTCTGGGATTTTCTGCCGCATTTCCTAGCTGCTGTTACCTTTATCCTGGCTAAATTTTCTCTCACCTGCTCTTCCCCCACCCTGTCACTCTTTAGATCCTGTGACTCACCTCAGACTCCACCCCTCAGAGCTTCTCTGCCCATCTACTCCACTCACCAAGACTACCAGCCTAAGAGAGATTGGAGAACCTTCCTGCTCCCTATATACTCTACCTCTCCTGAATCCCTAATCCCTACCCCTCCTTTGCTGACCTATCCCAGCCCCCTCTACTCTTTACTCCTCCTAAACAAGTGAAACTAATTGGTTGCTGCCTTGCTCTTGATTACATTTCCCTCTTCATATCCTGTGACCTACTCATCTCTCCTATAATTGGGAGCATTACCATGGTGTCCATGAATCTCACCTCCACAGCACACCAAAGATCCTGATCGATACCTCCTCCCAATGCCTCTTTACACTCCCATACTTACCCAAACAACATACTGTCAACCTTGGATGCTGGTTACATGATAATCTATCTGTGCCCACCCCAAGACCTAAAAAGTGGTTCGACCACAAACTCACTCCCACTGGTAGCACGTTGCTTCACCTAGTTTGTCACCTCCTGCTAGCTGGTGATGTGGAGCCTAGTTCAGGACCCTCAGTCAACATCAGTCTCTTCCAAACCCCCTGGTCCACATATTGTAGCGAATCTGAGGGACTCAAAATTGTACACCTAAGCTGTCACAGTCTACAACCAAAAATGGCAGAACTCGAGGCATGGGCATGCTCCCTAAAACCAACAGTGCTTGCGATCACAGAATCTTGGCTAAAACCCTCAATCCTACCACATGAAGTCACACAACCAGGTTACACCACGTTCAGGCTTGCTAGGACTGGCAAGAGAGGTGGCAGCGTACTTACGTCAAATCTAACCTTGTAGCTAATGAAATCACCTCCTCGGTCCCTTCCTCCTTGCTGGTGGAATCAATCCTCATCTCCTAACCATTGGTAATAACAAAAAATTAATAGTTGGCTGCATCGATTTACCACTCAGAACTGCCACTGCAGCCCTCCCTGAACTTGTGACCTCTATCTCAAATCTCCCTCACCTTGAGATGATCCTGTGCAATGATGTCAACATAGACTGGAAGTCCAACAGCTGAGGGAATGTGCACTCTACCCTGGCTGACGTCAACCTAACTTAGCACATTATGATCCCACCAGAATGAACCCTAGAACAGGTAGCCACTCTACCATCGATTGGGTCCTATCCAACTACCCACACAGACTCACAGGTGCAGGTGTTTTGCTGGATAGCATAAGTGACCACTCACTGGTATACTGTGTATACTGTCATAAACTTGCATGCCGCTCTCAACCAATGTAGGTCCAAAGGTAAGCCAGCCCTTGGCTAAAGAAGGACATTAGAAAACTCATGGCTCAACGTGATGTTGCCTAGAAAACTTTCAAGAAAACTGGCCTCCCCTCTGACTGGCACTCATATAGGCATCTTAGAAACACCTGTAAGTCTACTATAACCAATGCTAAAAGGAAGTATTGTCGTACATTGCAAACAGATAAACTTTGTAATCCCAAAGAATTTTAGTATAAGATAAACTCCCTCCTTAACAGAAAAACCTTCTCCATTCCTTACTCACTTCAGGCCAAGAATAAAATACTTTCCAGCCTTTCCTTGATAGCCGAAGGCCTTAACATTATATTCACTGACCTCAGCACCTACACCTGCCAATTTGCCATGCTGAAACAATGTCACCCCTCACATACCAGCAACCCTACTAAAACCACTACTGCACTTTTCCATATCAAACTATCTACCTTCAAAGAGGTTCTCAAACTCCTGAATAACCTAAGAGAGCATGGATCTCCTGACCATGACTCACTAGAGCCCCACTTCATAAAATGGGGAGCCCCTGTACTGGCCTTTCCGGTCAGGGATCTGATCAACAGATCCTTCCTTGAGGGAACAGTTCCAACCAAATGGAAATCAGCCCTCGTCAACCAAATTCACAAGGGGGGATTGACCTTACCGGTTGAAAATTATCGACCCATCACCATACTTTGTCACCTCCCTAAGGTACAAGAACAAATTCTTTATAGCCAGTTACATGATTACCTAAAACAATGCCAACTTCTGTCCCCTTATCAGCATGATTTCCATAAAAACCACAGCAATATCTCTACTCTTATTAAGGTCACATTGGACATTCAACTGGCTTTTAACCAGGGCCAAGCAACAGGGGCCATCTTCATGGACCTCACCAAAGTCTTTGACTTGGTGAACCATGAACAGCTTCTTCAGAAGTTAACTTCATTAGGGCTTCATCTGCACTCCACAACCTGGATCAAAAACTACCTCACAAGCTGCTCCCCAAAGTGTCATGTGGTCCAGCTATCACTCCTCCTTCAAACCCATTTCTCTCGGTGTATCTCAATGTTCTATCCTGGGGCCACTACTCTTCTCTCTATTTATCAATGAGTTGCCCAACTTCTCTGTTGGTGCAGTGGTACAACATTATGTGGATGATGCCATCATCTACAGGTCCTTGGTTGATATCCTATGGCTTAGTCGGCACTTGAACTTGGACTTCCATCAATTGGAAGCATGGTTCCTTACAAACAATCTACTACTAAACACTAAAAAAACAAAAACAATGCTTTTCCTCCCACATTCTCACAGACCTAATGGCCCACCCCAGTTTGACATTACCACTTGTAATGGAGAACCCTTAGAACTGGTACATTGTTTTAAATATCTTGGTATCCAACTTGATTCGAGCCTGTCCTTTGAGGCACATGTTAAAAAACCATCACAACTCTGCACCAAAAGCTGGGCCTGCTCTTCCAACTCCACCCCTTTGTAGCAGTGGTATCTTGCCTAAAAATTGCCACAGCCTGTCTCCTTCCTCTACTTTTATATAGTGCCCCATTATTCCTATCACTCAAATCCTCCCTTATGAATAAATTAAAGCAATTGTATTACATGATAGGACACTTTGCTCAGGAGCTGCCCCCACCCCCCAGTAGCATCATTGCACTGTGCTAACTTCCCTAGGTTGGCTACAGTTGGAACTTAATTTCCCCTATACCTCCCCTCTGTCTTACCTTTAAGATCACCCACCTATGCATCCCTCCAAGTCTATCTGATATTGTGGTAAGAAAACCAGCCTGCAGGGCCCTATACTTCTCCTCTCTTCCACTTCTAGTTGTGCCGTCCTCTTGCCTAGCTGCAAGTAGATCTTTTGCCTATGATGCACCCTGGGCGTGGAACTTCCTCCCTCCATCTATCCTCTCCTGCTCTTCCTACTGCAGTTTTAAAAGTGCTATTCAAAACTACCTAAATGACTTAGGGACTTGCTCCTGCCTTACCTAAACAACTCTGTATTTTCTAGGCTAATGTTCTCAGTGTCAAGCTTACCCTTATTATTCATGATAAGCCACGTCTTCGAAGAGTTGAATGTTATTTTTGCCTTGTACTGTATCACTTCTTTGCTTGAAACCTGTACATATGCTACTGCACTAATAGGTATAATTGCTGCTCAGATTGTCATCTGAATTGTCTGTATCTGCTTTGTTTTGCACTCCCCGTTTACTGACATCAATGTTTTCTTTGAGTACTTCATGTATCACTGTTTGAAATTGTATTAAGGATCATGGGGATCTTTGTATCTCCATGTATATACGTGTTTTTATTGTATGTACATTGCTTTGCCTATGTTCTCATACTCACCCATATTCTGTATTCCTCTCATATCAATGCTTTTGTATAATTAAGCTTGCCACCAAAAGGCAAGCCGGGTTGTCCCAGGGGCCCCGCAAGAAAGCAATGGAAAGGGGAAGGGGATAGGGAAAGGGGAAGGGAATAGGTGGAGGAGAGGAGCCAGTGACCTCAGAGGTGTGTCATTTGACAAGGGATGGGCTCGCTGGCCATTGGCCAAGGGGAGGGGCTTTAATGGGGTCCTGATTTGTGGCCCTTTAAGGCTTTATAAGGGCCTGTAACCTGGTGAGAGCCTTCTTTCTTGCTGTAGAAATTCAAATCTTGAATTACAGCACATTGTTGGTAATTCAGAGGTAAGGCACTGAGGGCCTGTGGCCTTTAAGGCAACAGGTAGCACTGGATTGTAGTATTTACAATGCAGTTTTACAGATACTGGATGGTCAAAAGCATTTATAGCATAATTTGTTGAAAGTGAAAGAAAGGACAGCAATGTGGAAAAATGTACTTGCTGGTTTAAAAGCCAGAACAGGAGCTTTTGGATTGTGGTAATTTACAGTTGTGCTGTTACACGCGTTGAGGGTGATGCGATTATAGCATTGGTTTTGCAAAGGAGACAGAAAGGAAATAAATGTGGAGTGAAATGTACTGGCTGGGTAAAAAGTCAGAACAGGAGTTTGATGGGCCATAGAGGCAAATTGTGTTTTCGCTGTGTTTGGTTAACCACCGCTGGTGCTTTCAGAAGTATGGAGTTGTGCTTTAAGTGCTTGATTGGCCACAGCAGGTAGTGGTGGGCCACTGAGGCCCCATTGCGGAGTAGCTTGTGGCACAGTTTACGGTGCGCTGGTGCTGGGCAAGGCCTGGCTGGTGCTGCATGGAGTGAGTGCATGGCTTTAAATAAAAAAAAACAACAAACAGTCAGACAAGGAGGAGAGCAGAAGCGCTGCTAGCAGAAAGATTTATGGTGCAGGATTTATTGTGCTGGGTTAAAACCCAATGCGGAGCTTTGCTGGGCCATCGAGGCCAGTGTTGTGGCTATCATGGTTGTTCCCCACCTCACGAGGCTGCAGTGTTATTGGAACTGGGGCATTACTGGCTCAGAAGGCAAGAAGAAGGGGTGGGAGCCACTGAGGCCTACTCTTGTGGCGCAGTTGGGGGGATTCTGGGACTGGACAAGGCCCAGATGGCACCACATGGAGTGAGCACATGTGTAAATAAATAAATAAATAAATAAAAAAAGATAGAAAAAGACAAGAAAGCAGGACAGCAGAGAGGGGCACAGCCAGACATGGGGACAGGCACTATTGCTGTGTGACGGCAGAAGGCTTTAGGCATGCCGGCCACCTAAGACACTGTGGCAAGGGAGTTACTGGGCCACGTGGAGGCAGAGGCCTTCTGGATATGCAGAGCCATGGAAGTGGGTGGCTGGTTGTGGGGGACGCTGCAAGCAAGTGATGGACTGAGATCTGGTGCTGTAGCAAGGGAGCCAATAGGCCACTTGGAGGTGCAGGGCTAAAAACAAGGTTGGTTGGTTGCTCTGGAAATACTGAGTGTGTTGCTTGAGCTGAGGACTGGTGGGGCATGTGTCCAGCTCAAGGAAGACTGCTGGAGGGGTGGCGCATGGGGGCAGGAGATGGCAAGGTCTGGGGTGAGAGAAAGACTCCCTGGAGTAGCGTGTGGTGGGCTGCTGTGATGGTGGCTCCTAATAGGGGCAAAGGGAGCATGGTGCACTTTGAGCTGGGGTGGCCAAGGTGCTGAGAGGTAACAGGGACTGCTATCAGGCCTCTGCAGATGGGAATAGCCTGGGAGCTGGAATGGTGGCCCATGTGGGCATGTAGCACAATGGGGGGATGGCAGAGGCCATCCCAGGTGGTGACCAAAGGTGAGAATGGAATATGCAGCAGTGGGGGACCCAGTGAAAGGGGTCCCGGGTTTGGCACATGTGAGGGGTGGGGGCGGCATTCCAGTGGCCACCACAAGGTGGCCTGCCAGAACTGAAAGCCATGCAGCATGCAGCGAGACACCATGAATGGTGGGGCCTATGGGCCACGGAGTAGACCGGGGTCCTAGAAGGGCTGGAACAGCGGGTGCATTACAGGCAATGGGGAGAACTGGACCTTGTGGCCTTGAGGATGCAGGGGCCTCTGTGGGCAAAAATACAGATGGAGGTGCTCTCAAAGAGTGGGGAAACTAAGGGGAGTACCGTTTCATGCATATTTATCTGGGGGCATACAGTCAGTCTCTGAGATACTGTAACTGTGTCAGATATGGGAACTAACCCAGTGCAGCAACTGGTCTATGTGGCATGCCAGCCCACAAGGGAATTGGGGCCGGTGGGCATGGCAGAGTCTAAGGGCATAGGGAGCAGTAGTACCACCCAGGAAGGGGGGACTCAAGGAAATTTGTGTCATTCCTCACTTGTGCTTATTGTGTAATATAGTCACAGGTTCATTGAAGATGGCACCTGTGATCGCAAATTCTCTCACTGTAAGTATTACCTGAGCAACCACTCCCGTCGTCACGGGCCAAAAACCACACCACTGGGTTTTGTCTTAATGTCGCTTTATTTGATCAAACCTTACACATGCATGTGGGACTTCTACAATGGAGAAGGTCTCCGATTACAATTTACAGCAGCTTTTTATAAGCTAGATTTTGCACTTCTTATCTTAAAAAAATACCAACATTTCAGTATAAGCCAATCATAAGACAGCATAACAAGTTTTCAGCAATATAACAGAAAAAAAAAAACAAGTTGATATGTATGAGGTACTTTTCCACTACTTATTCCATTTCTTTCCCAATACTGCTTGATACATATGCCTGGGTCAAGCTGACCTGAGAGAGACAATGAGTTTCACTCACACCATAGCAATGTCTCTACGTGCTGTTATGTTTATATTTTGTCTGAGCCTGTTATACAGGCTGGTACAACCAGTTCTGCTCATTTTTATCTAGCTTTCTGTTTTTACAAATATACCTCAAGTAACCTCAGTATCATTCTATAACCCTGTAAAAAAGAAAACATGAACTCAGAAATTTCTACTACATTCATTATGACTTTATTACAGCATGACTTTCAAAGCAAGCATAGCTTCAAGGCATATAATAGCAAATATAGCTTTAGGATATATAAAAATTCCCTCACACTCTCCCCCCTTTTGATACTATGTATCAACTGACCGGTCCCTTTTTACTTTTTCTCACTTTATATTTTGGTCACAATCTGGCTCGTTTTGTAATGGAAACACCCCCTCCAGTTTAATGGGGTCCTTTGTTCGGTTGTAGCGGGGCAGGTGGGTGGTCCCGACACTGATACCATTAGTTGCACAGGCATTGTAGGAGAAGTTTGATTAGACAGTTAGTAGCCAGAGTGCCAATATGACCATTTACAAGTACTGTCACCCAATGGAGAAGAGTAGCACCCCAGTCACTGACTACGCTTGTAAGCCATGACCATGGGTCCCATATTTATGTGTAGCAAGCTTAGAAAAAAATGCAAGGCTGGAATTTCCCAAGAAATTATGACAGCGTAGCCTGGACACCTGTACATTAATACATTTTCATAATTAAAGTTTTTTTTATACATGTTTGCAGCTACAATTTCTGAGACATCCCGTAATAAAATTGGTTGGTTACGAGATGTACCTGACATTTTGCCAAGACAGGGGAGTTATTCTCACTCTTGAAGGGGAAAACAAATGGTGACAGAATAGTATATTTATCTCAAATAACTTTTGTTTTGGGAGCCAGAAAGCATATGAGAGAAGTGACTAGCTTGCTACAAATGTCAAAGTAACCTTGTACCAGCAACTAAACGAGGTATCTCATTATTTTTATCAGTTTTTGTTAAACAAATTTTTTTAACACGAGAATTATATGATGAGAAACTTTTAACAGTCAAGGCTAAACACAGCTGTGTGCATATCTCGGCCACAGCCTCATTTTATGCTTTCAGCTATTTTTTTTTTCATTGTATAGAATTTTACAATTAACCCTTTTAAAGTCTTACACGCACACATATTAAGTGACATGGTGGTATTTAGCCACTTGCAGCCTTTTGCTACTAGATATACTAATTTACATGTTGGCATCATTTAGTCATTTACTAACCATTTTTACCTTTTACTAGCCCTTTAGCAATTTACACTAGCCATTTGACACCTTTTTATTTCCTCAGTTTTATGGTTAGCCAACTACATATTGTTGATAAAAGTTTGGTCACTGATTACTAAAACCTTGGCCACTGACCACTGTTAATAATTTCCACCCTGAAGATAGGAGGCCCCTGAGGGACGCGAACATTCACAAAAATTGAACATAAATGTAAAGATATTAGTTAATAACTGAAGGTTAAAAAAAAATAAACATTTCTACTTTTAGACTGTTAGACTAGGTGAATAGGTATATGATTTAAAACTGGTTGCCAGCATACAGATAGTCAAGGCATTTATAAAAAGCATCCTGTTCTGGAGTTGGTACAGGGTGGTTACAGACGGAACACAAATCGTGGGTTTGTAAAACATAATACAGAATTGAGGGATGTCAACACCACAATTGAAATATGTGAAAAAATGCTAACATGTGACACCACATATAACACAATATAACATAACAATTTTGTTGATGAAAAAGAGTTCATGGAATTCACTTTGAGAGTGAATAAGGTAGATGCTACCTTGTGTTGAGGTGTGGCACACCCTTGGAGCTTGATTGAAGAATCTGTTGATAATGTCTCTTGACAGATAAGTCCTTATAAAACATAACAGTCCATGAAATTAGCAGTTCATAAGTTCATATAAGTATCCACAGGTTGATGTAGTTACAGTACAGATGAAATGTCATTTGCAGAATGGTGGTAACCCCACAAGGCATATGGGGCAATGCAGACAGTAATTTAAAAACAAAACACCAGCATAGTAGAAAAGTCAGTGTTCATTTTGCTGGCTGCTGGACGGCTGATTAGTAGACACATTGGCCAGGGGTGCATTGAGTCCTTTTAATGGAGTAGCCACACACACACACTGGCATGGCATTTGTTTTGTGGTAGTTGATTACACCCGCATAAAGATTAACAGTCCATAAAAGGTAACAATTGAAATAAACCATTAAGAACACAGTCCATAACAGAGCAATAGGGTTGTAGAAAGTACCAGCCATGTTTGGAACAAGCAGCAGGAAGAAAATGGATGTATTGCTTGAAGGTCAATTGAAGCAGAATCTTCTCGCTGGAGTTAGGGAGTGCCCTTCCCCAGACTTAACTTCATAGTAAGCAGAAACAATAAGCTTGATTGCAGAGTCTGAACTGACTGGACCTTCTTCAGTTGATTTAAAATTCTACAAATAGGTGTAATTTTGCTGAAAACATTACACTTGCAGAGGTAATAATAACTGGATTCATGCAATAGTCCTTATAAGGAACCAGTCAGGCACAAAGATGGTGATAACATCAAAACTGTGGCAGTTGTTTTTCTTTTTTAAGGAAAAAGATGAAGGTCTTGGCAACTTAGATGAAAGTATTACTGCTGTTGAACATGGAGATCTTATGTGTGCCACACCGTGGAAACCTGCAAACTTGCAAAGTGTGTTAGACACTGAGTTAAAAACACATAAATAACAATCTTTTAAACCATTTACTTTTTGTTTTGTAAAGAGTGGTGTGACAGAGCCTAAATTCTGGCAATTAGAAAGAGAAAAAATAAAATGGGACATTAACCGCACACCTGGGGGTGCAGGCCGAGGTTCAATTATACCATTTGACCATCTGTAAATCATGACAGTGTTATGGTTACCTCCTGCTTTTAAATCACAGAAGCAGTTATGACAGTGATGAACATTATTTCCTGTCTGTTACAAGCAGGCCTGACTAAGACCTGAGTTATAAAATCTTGTAATGTTACATTACTTACACGCTTCAAACATATTGTTCATAACAATATGTCTTTTACACAATGCAATTATGGGACAAATACATATGTTGTTGGCCTATGCCAATTTAATAACAGTGCCTATTGCACCTGTGACAAGTGAAAAGGTCTACCTTCTTTACCCTGTATAGTGAAATACTCCAAAGTACTGAGTGGGTAAGGCTTGAAGCATAGGTTTGGAGTACAATCTAAATTTTGCATATTATAATTACTAAAATTTAAAATGACAAAAACCTGCATAGAGTACACTCATTCTTCAGGGGTACCTGTGAGTAATAAGACAAACGGAGCATTAATTTTACTTTTGGTTTTGCTTTGGAACATATTGTAGGGGTGGGTCAGCAATGCTGGCCCCAGTATTTAGGTTTGGTTATGAGCATTAAAAACGTTATACATGTGGAGCACTTTTCTGAATACACACATGATACAGTGTAGCAAGATGTATATCAAAACATTATAACATAAACATGAAACATAAGCATGTTTGTAATAGAACAATTTCAGTATTGAGCATAATGCATAAAATACATTTTAAACAACACATATAGGCCCAGATTTTCAAACTGCGCCATTCTGAGATGCAAGCCCCTGCGCTGCTCAAAATAGTTGCGCAGGGGTGTGGCCGGGGTGATATTCAAAGGAGTTGCGCTATTGAGCAACTCCTTTGAATATCACCCTTGTCCACAGCACTTGCGAGAGCGCAGTGGAACTTGCGCCACCGCAAGTTGCCAGAGTTGAGCATTAACTTGGTGCGGCTAAGTACCATTGGCGCCATGCTCAAATTTCTGATATTCAAAAGGTGACATGCAAATGGGGCCATAATTTATGCAAAGGCACAGGGGCATTTGCATCTATTTATAGCCCCATTTGCACTCATTACATGTAGATGCGCGATCCCGAGGACTTGCTCCTGGTCACCCTGCCAGGCAGCAGCAGCGCAGGGACCGACGCACAATGCAGCCTGATCGCTGGGCATCACAGTTACGTGAAAACCCCCCACACATATCCCGAAGCCCAATCACGGGCAGTACAGGTACATGAAACCCCCCACATATCCCGAAGCCCGATCGCGGGCAGTACAGGTACATGAAACCCCCACACATATCCCGAGGCCGATCGTGGGCAGTACAGGTACATGAACCCCCTGCCCACACATCTCCCACAGCCCGATCGTGGGCAGAATGTGTATGAACCCCGCCCAGTGCCCAATCGCGGGCAGAATGTAACCCCCAACTCGAATATCTCTGGTGGTCCAGTGGACCGTAAAACCCGATCGCGGGCAGGAATGTCACATCACAACCCCCAAACATCTCCCTGGTGTCTAGTGTCCCCCACCCACCCACGGCCTCCACCCCGGCCCCCGGTAGCAGCCAGTGGCGACAGCATCCCACCCGCCTGCCGCCCCCGCCGCCTGCCGACTGACTGTCCGCTAGGGCTGCACGCCCATTGGTGCAGAGCTACAGCCAATGGGCGTGCAGCCCATACTGTACATGACAGTCCAGATTTGTGAATGATGTTCACTGTAGCAATAAAAAGGTTAGCTGTGGATGGTGACATGATCCCCATCTACTACACTTTAAATTATAACAAGATAATATTACAATTAGTTTAGTAAGTTTCATACCTTACTATAAAGATGGGGAACTTTTTTTTCTCTAGAAGAAAGAGAAGAAACACAGACAAACAACAAAAACATACACACACCAGTTTAAAAATAAAACAAGATTATTTCCGTAGGATAAAAGAAGCCAAGCATCCCTGGGTTCCCTTATCCTAAGCATGACAAAATGTCAGCTGAGTTTATAAAAAATCCAGATTGATGGTAATACCGTACGTACGTATCTCTTAGAATGCATTTCAAAAAGACAAAAAAATGATTACACCATGGTCACACATAAAAACAAAAGCCATTGTTTTTAACTGTAGATGGTAAACTCTCAAAAACAGCTGATGGAAGGTCTCAGGCTGGCAGAGGGGGCAGGGCACAAGGCAGGACAGAAGAAGGCCAATAATGGGCCTACTGCTCATGAGGGTGGTGGTGGCACTGGACCATGTCTGCAGCTCTGCGAAGGAAGTTTGTTTGTTAAAGGCTATTTTTGCCATCGTGGTCAGAGGAGCCTTCAGGGTAGGTGAGGTTGTGGCACCCAGGAGAAAGGGGGCTGCCCTGGCTTTGCAAAGCGAGACTGTGATGTATAACAGGGACAGGGTGATTATCTGGCTGCCAAGGTCCAAGACAGACCAGAGAGCGAAGGGCACTGCAGTGGAGGTGCCTAAGCACCTGGAGACTGGTGTATATGCAGTCTGGACCATGGCAGACTATGGCGGGATAAAAGGACTGGTGAAGGGAGCCTGGTTTCTGCATGGGGATGGGTCCCCAGTGACGGGTTTCCAAGTTGGGGCTGTTCTGAGGAAGGCATTGGCATTCGTGGGGAAGAACCCTAGGGAATTCACCCTACAGTCATTCTGGATAGGGGCAGCATCTGAGATGGCTGCCAAGGGAGCTGGGGAAGAGGAGGTCAAGTGGGTGGGCAGATGGCAATCAAAGTGTTACAAGAAATATGTTAAGTGTTGACAAGGCTGACCACTGTTTCCTTTCTCCCTTTCTGCAGCAGGATCCAAAAAGCAGGTGTGGATTGGGGGACACTCATTCATCTACTGGGCAGAGAGGTTTGTGGCCACCACATGGAGAGGGACACAATTGCGCCCAGAGGCAGAGGACACTACAGTGCAGTTGAAGGGTCTGAGGGACATGAGGTGGTCGCAGTTGCTTCCCCTGCTGGAGGAACTACGGATGCACTGGGTCAGACCGGACTGTACTATCATCCATCTGGGGGGGAATGACCTGGGGAAAGGCCATAGGGGTCTCTGATGAGAGACATAATTTCAGATTTGGAGAGGATAAAGAGTTGGTTGCCTGGGGTCGTGATAGGCTGGTCCAAAATCACATTCCGTTGGGTATGGAGGGGAGTGAAAGTGTTTAGGGTGGAAGAGGTGTCACAGAAGAGTCTGAACAGAGGTAGCGAGGGCAGTGTTATAGATGGGGGGTGCACATCCAGCACCTGGACATTTCTTATGATGAGGCTGAGGTGTACTGGTCAGATGGGGCATACTTAACAGAGTTCGGCATGTGCCTGTTCCTTTGGCCCTTCGGGGACCTAGTGTTGGAGACCAATAAGAAAGGCCGGAGGTTCTATCCCACAAAGGGTCAATGGTAGGAAGGATCAAGGGAAAAAAGGGGTGCAGGTGAGGGGTAGGCACCACGGGCTGGGGACAAAGGAACCCAGGCATGGGAGTAATGGGGACGGGAGGGATAGCAAGCCGGTGTGGATCACTGTATCTGTATTTGGCTGGGGGGGAGAGGTCCGGGTCAGTGTGGTGACCCGGTAATGGTGATGGAGGGGGGTAGCCGGATCCCAGTGTCTGGACCCCGAGAAAAAACTTGAAAGAGGAAGAGAATAAGAAGGAAGAACCACAAGTGGGAAGACATGGACTGTTATGTCCGAGAACATGATAGTGGAGTGATATGTCTAAATGTGAATACTGATTGTTGAACAGAATTTGGGATGTAAATATATAATTGTGCCTTTAATAAATATTGCCAGTGAGCATCCAGAAGTGACAAAGTTGTAGAAGTGAATTGTTTCTGCATTGGGATCCAGGGACAATATGTTCTTGACAGTGTTTATATTTTGTATTCCTAATCCTCTGTACTCTCCCCTGGGTCGCCCATGAAAAGGGGACTGCATGTTCTCAATGGGCTTACCCTGTCACTAAAATTCAAATAAATAAATTAATAAATAAATCCCTGGTGCTGGCAAAACAATTTAAATTTCTAACCCTGGGGAGCCAACCCCCATGCTGGTTTAATCATCCCCTTTCCTCTTTACTTTCTTTAAAAACACTAGGGGGCCCAATCCCCAATGCCAGTTAAGTCTCCCCACTTGCCAGCCCACATCAGATGTGAGCACAGGAGTGTGCAGTTCCCGGTGCCAGATTCATAACTCCCCACCCCCGACCACCACAAATGTGTGACACCAGAATTCCCATCCCCATTGTCACCATACAAAAAAGACACTGGCTGCCCAATCACTTATTTCAGTGCATGGACATGTGTAAACTGCTCACTATTGTCTTAATTTTTTTTTCTTTAAACCAAAAATTAAGAGAACCCCCCATAGTCTTTTTTTAAACTTCAAATAAAGAAAACTATCCATTGTTGCCTGCTGTAGCTCCCATCACCACCCTAGCCCACCTCACCTCAACTCCTCTCTCAATACCTACCACTTCTCACCCCCACACCCCTCACTTACCTAGGTTTAGTTCAATGCCTTAATCCTCTCTTGACTGGAGACACATCTTCAACAATGGACTATGAACTGAAGAAATCAGGTAAGTGCAGTTAATGTATTTTAATGCATTTTTAACTTTTACTCATAACATGGTAATTTAGATACAGTTTTAGTCCAAATTTTCAACATAGTTTTTTGTGGATTCCACCTCATGAACAAAGTAGGTGACATTTTTTCAAATCCATCTCGACAGCGGATTTTGCAGTTGCTCTGTGAAGTCAGCTTTCAGGTGGGATTCAAACAATTTCACATACCTGCTTCATGAGGTGTTGTCAAAAGAACATTATGTTGAAAATTTGGGGTACTGCTCACTCATAACTTTGGTAATTTTCAAAATTTTGACCCCAAATTTTCAGCATAAATATTTTTTCACGGCACTTTATGAACGTGGCAAGTGTTGTCTTACAAATCCTGGCCAAAATGTGCTTCTACACTTGCGGCGTGAAATGACATGTTGGCTGGGATTTTTTAATTTTTACCTACTGGGAGCATATTGTGGGGTCATAAAAAGGTTATGTTGAAATCTGGGGTCAAAATTTCAAAAAAAAATAGTTATTTGTATCATGACATTTTTCAAGACTCACTCAGAACTTTGATAATTTTTAATATTTTTACCTCAGATTTTCAACATATCCATTTTCTCATGCTCTTGTGAACTAGAAATCTTTATTGTAAGTACTGTAGCTAAGCTAAGATGATATGGTGTAGTGTTGAATCTATAAGAATTAACACTGTTGTCTTTCATTTGTTAGTTCATTAGTGAAGCAGGGCTAGAAATACTGCCAGTATTCAATTTATTTCATTTCGCTCAGGTCCTGACTGAATGAAAGGACACAGTTCCATTATCACAAAAGAAGAGAAATTCATTGCTAAAATACTACATTAATGCAGACATCGGGGGTTGAAGAACACAAAGCACACAAAGGAGTGAAATGAAAAAAACATTAGGGTTTTGGGTCTCCAGAGTCTTGGCTAATCAGTAGTGGGGTGTTCCTTGGGATTGACAACCCTAATCCACACCCCTTCCCTGAGCAAACAAGGTCAGACATGATCTGCTTTCTTCATGCAGGGCCCACAACAATCTGCACTAAGAAAGCTACAACTGATTTTATTGGCAAAATATGGTGAGCCATTCTTATCTACTTCCAAAGAGTGTATCACTATGAGGCTCTAGCTTGGAGTTGTACCTTGTGCTTTGGATAGGAAGTTATTGGCTGGAGGGAGGGGGTTATATGGTTATATATTACATTAGACTTGCAAAACTGCTTTTTAATTGAGATTCAAAAAAGTTCAATTGGAAACGTATATTGCACAGCATAATTTTTAGTTTTACAGCAAAAAATTGGTTTCTCAGCATGCAATTTGATTGCATATCAGAATTTTTCATTTTGTAGCAGAACATTTGCTAGTCAGAATGAAACTGATTCCACATCAGAATTTTTTGTTTCATAGCAGAAAACTGGTTTCTTGACATGAAATTTGATTGTATAACATGCTTTTCCATTGTGCATCAGAAAAATAGTTTTTTCGGGTATGACATTTGATTGCTTCCCATGATTTTTCATTTCTTTGAAATAAAATGAGTTGCTCTACTTGAAATTTGATTGTGCATCATAATTTTTGGTTTTGTGACTTAAGTTGCCATCTCACCATAAAATTTGATTGCACATATAGTGAAGAAATCTCTTCTCTTGGCATTGGGCCCTGCACATCTGCACCTGTGGGTGGCAGAGGGCCCTGTGCATTGGTTGGCAACTCTATTCTTTCCCCTGTGCATCTGTATCTGTAACTACATGAAGGTGCAAAGAACATGCAGTCCTGTGCTTTCACAGCCCACTTGACATCCCCATGAAATCTTGATATCTGTCACTGCATGGAACTGCAGGGCATACAAGGACCCTGCACCTCCATAGGTGGACAGAAGTTTCTCTTTCTTCCCTTGGGCCCTGTACTTCTGTATGAATGTGGATTGAGTTCCACGATCTCAAAGAGAAAGGAAATTCTTTGCAAAAAAACTTTATTAACCAGTTAAGGTTCAGGTTAATGCTAAAAAAGTAGGAAATGTGGTATTAGGGTTTCTAACACCCCCCACCCCAGCAGCAAAATGAAACAAATAGGGGCATGAGTCTCTGGAGTCTTGGTAAATCAGTGGTGGGGTCTTCCCTGGGGCTGTTAATCCTAATGCTTGCCTTGTTCTCTGAACAAACAAGATCAAATATGATCTTCTTTCTTGGGTTCTGCATGAAGAAAGCTACAACACATTGTACTGGCAACATGTGACAAGACAGATGTCTCTACCTATGAAGAGTGTAGCAGTATGAGGAATTGGCTTGGAGCTATACCTCGTGCTTCGGACAGGAGGCTACTGACGGGGGGAGGGGTGAACATTTGAGTTGAGAACCCCAAGGAAGACCCCACCACTGATTCACCGAGACTTCAGAGAGCCAAAATCCTAATGTTTTTTCCTTTTGCTGCATGGGGGTTGGGGTGGGAAGTTAGGGTTGGAAACCCTAGCACCACATTTCCCTACTTTTGTGGCATTAACTTGAACCCTAACTGTTGCATTAATTAAGTTTTTCTGCAAAGAATATATATTTATCCAACACTTATGAGGATATTTTGTGGCATTTATCAGCAAGATTTTTCTGACCTTTGGACCTAGAGTGAGAGTATCAAAATATTCTCACTGTAGATCACTGTGGCTCCTGATCGGCCACCTCCCGCTAGTATAGAAACATAGAAACATAGAATTTGATGGCAGATAAGGACCGCTTGGCCCACCCAGTCTGCCCATTTCCATGCTTACTGGATAAGCTGCAGATTCTAGTTAACCAGCAGCCTACTTCTTTCTACCCCTACCCCCTAGAATTGCCTTATGAGCTCCACAATTCCTAAATTAGAACTTTTAGTTTAGGACCTTTAGTTTCAATTCCCTCCTTCTTTTGCACCAACACTTTGGTTTTCCCAGCATTTTTAGAAAATCATTTAAAATGACTATAAATCATTTTTCAACACATATCCTCAGTTTTAAAACACCCACATGTCAGCAACTATGACCTGTTTCACAAACATCACTTCCAGTACTGCATAGCACTGGCCCAGTGGTGTAGAGGGCTGAGGCAGCTCACTACTTACCTCTTACTACGTCGGTGATCCATGGTCTGCAGAGTGCTCGGGTTACCGGGGTTTGGACAGGGAAACGAGAGGAAAGAGTGTCCGATGACAGATCTCCTCTTCCAGGGTGGGGCGAGTGATGGCTTCTGGTTAATCAGTGACTCCCAGTGGAGTCTGAGAGTACACACACACCAGTATCATGTAAGGCTGGGAGAGGTCACAGCAGACATCTGAGAGTCGGGAGCGGAAGTGCACTCAGTATGCTGGATGTCATTGCACTTCTATACCTCTGGGGGGCTCACGATAATGCACAGAAGGAGGAAAACCCCAGCACCTGATGGAGTCAATGGAGTTCCTGCTCCACACCCACTGTTGAACCCTGCCTTTCCCTGATCCCAATATCCCTTGACCTGACCTGGACTGGATTGAAGGAGCGCCCAATTTAAGTAGAGGGTTGCCAGACCCTAATGACACAAGTCAGGGGGTTACCATGTGGGATGGAGGATGCCAGGTTGGGGTTTCAAGGGGGATCTAAGATGAGAGGTGCCTCAGGCCGGGCAGGACAAGTAGGGTGACTCCCAAGCGATATCTCAGAAACTGGTGACTGGAGGGAAAAATAAAGTAAAAAAAAAATGTACTGCATAGCTCCCGCCATCTCCAATCCGCTGATCTGCTACTCTGCTACTCACCACTGGCAAGCTCCATGATTCCTGTCTGCCAAGCACTCTCCAGTGGACTGAACAGTAGCAGGCTGCTCAGCTCACTCTCACAACAACTGATTGGACCCCTCACTCAGAACTGTGCATTCACAATTCACAACAAGATGTAGTGATGCACACAATAGCATCAGTGCATCAGACCTTACAAACGACCACTCAGTTATCCTGAATCACCACTTGCCATCTGAAAGGTTTCCAAAACAGCAAATAAATGCACAAAAACAAAACAAAAAAAGCACCTCACAAACAGGAACAAGTGTTTGATAAATCAAATATGCCATCGCCCCATACAGAAATATCTGTGATATTTCTCCCTTGTGTACTTTGGTCTCTGACATCACCCTTGGCATTGCCACTCATGATGTCATAAGGCCAATGTACATTCAGGAGAAATATCATAAATATTTCTGTGTGGGCAATGCATAGCCCATCTATATCTATATCTGTCTGTCTGTCTATCTATCTATGGGATACACAACATTTTTATTTTCAGAGGAGCTGTTTGACCTTTGGTAACCTCATGAGTGACATAAGCAATGAGTGAAGTGTCCAAGGTAAAACAGCTCGAGTGAAAATAAATCATTTATATCAACAAGGTCACTGTTGCATATATCATTTATCCAATAGGCAGGTACCTGTGTTTTTTTAATTTTATTTTGTTGTTCTTTTTAAAATTTAAGAGTTGTGTGGGTTTCATTGGGTAGATAATGCTCCTGTGTCTCTGAGGAGCATGATTTCTATGGCCGTTGCCATGATCATTGCCATGGTCTCCATGTCATGATGCCAGCATTGATGCAGCAATATGCCCACTGATTGAATGAGGAGCACCTGGTGCAGAAAAAGTTGAAGAAACTTTGTGACAATGTTTAGCAATAGAGCCATTCATGCTACAGCAGAGACTGCACAGTGATTGTTTTAAAAGTGGGTGCTGTTCTATTCCTATTTTATTAATGGGAAAAATCATGGGTTTGGAAAGTTGCTAGTGGGTTTCTGTTGGATGAGCTAGCGATTGATGTTGACATTGGGCAGTGGGTGGGCAGTATTAAGGAGATGCTGAAATTTACTAGAGCATTCGGTGGCAGTTCTGGAGATTTATACTTTCTGTTGTTAAAAAAAAAGAAAAGTGAACTGCCGGTTTGAAGTGGTGTTTCTGGGGTAGTTTACCAGGTTGAGTATAGTACTGCTGTTACCTGTGAGGAGCATGCAAGCAAGCAGTTTGAGATTTGCAGCATTTAAGGAAAAGTGAAAATGTGTGCAGGGCATATGATGTGTACTGTGTACATACTGTAAATGAGCATGACATGTCTACTATGTATGCATGCATATGTATATATATATATATATATATATATATATATATATATATTACAGGCAAAAAACTCTGTTTAATGCATTAGTTAGGGTTGTTCCACAGCGACAAAAGTGAGGAAATTCGCTGTTAGGGTTGAAAACCCTAACTCCGAATTCACCCCACCCTGCACCACACACACACAGACACACACACATGCAAGTATGGGGGAGGACCAAGTCAACACAGCCAATGACAGATATCCAGCAGCAGGTGACAGAAATAACAAACAATTGTCTAAATGTACTACGAGACATCCCCACCCACCTGACCAGGTACTGCATGCTCAGTGGAGATCAACAGCAAAACTGAGGCCATGTACACCAAAAGTACACATCCCTGATTGCAGCTGCACACAACGTACCACACTTAGTAGTTGCATGGCCTTACCTACCGATGCCCCACACCACAACTGGTACTCTGCCATTAGTCAATATAAATGCTGAAGGTGCATGATGACAGTTGTAGAAAGGTTTTAACACTAGTGAGTATACATTAATTAAGAGAAGTACATAAATTAACTACAAGACACTAGCATGCTCAAGATAAAAGTAGTGTTACATTTAGTATGTGATTTACATAGTAGTACATTTACTACAATGGTTTACTCAAGATAGAGAGGCTGATGTAAACGTATGGAAAAGCATTGCCTGTTCAACGCTGTGAAATTCATACTGCCAGTATCAGATGCATTCTTACTGATGAAGGTGTACTGCTGATGTACATATATAGATCTTCAGTGTGTTTCAATACTAAAGATGCAGTAAGTATTCTTTGTAAGAAACAGTGTAATTGCATGGATCAGGCCAAGCAACTTCTAAATATCATAGCACTACTGAGCCAAGAATGACGTACCTGTATCGGAGATGTATGTAGGATAGATTTTCCTGTAGGCACTTACTGAGTATGTTGTACCTGAGAAAGACAATCTCATTGCATCTGTGATGACTAACTTATTCAAATAGTGATACATTTACTATTGTTGCAATGAGTGATCTATGCCACTTATGGACACAGTGTAATTTTTTTAACAGTTGTTTCATACTCAGGCTGTATGCCTAGTGTTTGGGTTTGCCACACTTCTGTCACTGATGCTATCAAAGTGATAACTATGTTAATTGTGGTACAACAGGAATCAAGAAGGTATAGTGTAGATATAAACAGAATGTCTTTTAGTATTGATTTAACTCACAATGGGGTAAGTGTACTAGGACAGCATGGGTTATTCTCTATCACTGATTCTGTCAGTTATACTCACACTAAGGTTTCGATGACTGTAATGATCAAGTTACACTGTTCATCTTCATGAGTTCATATTCACAGCCATTCTCCAGTAACTAGACAGTGTATGGTGTAACTGGGTGGGACACTGTATTGCAAAGCTGCTGCAGTGCCTAGCAGAGGTAGAGTATGTACTCATAAAGACAATTAAGTAATAAGGCATGACCAACAGTTATGTTAAATGGTCTGTTAATCACCATGTAGGGGTTTAATGTTGAATGAGGCATAGCCGAGTGCCACATGTCGCTAGACAGTGATAAACTAACCATTATACAATGGCAAGAGAAAATTCTGGTCCTTGATTGGTCAGACTGGGACTGGACCCGGGATGTTATCCCAGCATAACATCCCGGCTCTAGTCCCAGTAGGGTCACGACCGCATGGAAACTTTAAAAAAAAAAATCCATCCATAGCTGTCCGTTGCTTCCTGCTCGCACTAAAAGTGAAAGCTGCATTTCCGATTGGCTTCACAGCAGGCACAGCTCTCACACGTTCCCCAAACAAGCTTTGTTTATTTCTTAAAAGGAAAAAAAACTGAAATCAAAGCCATCTTCAGCATTATCGAATGTTTAGCGTCACAGCAGTCTCCCGCTCTTTCTCCGGTGCCCCTGCACCAACACCACCATCTGCTCGCACTGAAAGTGAAAGCCGTATTTTCGATTGGCTTCACAGTAGGCACAGCTCTCACACGTTCCCCAAACAAGCTTTGTTTATTTCTAAAAAAAGAAAGAAAAATCTGAAACCAAAGCCGTCTTCAGTATTAGCGTCACAGCAGTATCCCGCTCTTTCTCAGGTGCCCGCCTCATTCGCCCGTTGTACTAACGCTCGCTGGTCGTTCAACTCATCTTTCTACTATGTCTTTTTTTTCTTTAAATACATGAAGCAATAGCAGGAGAAAAACAGTAAAGAAAGGAACCCAGTATGAGAACACCTAGAGGAGCGGGTTGTGGGGGGGGACACACCTATTAGAGACCTGCAACAGACACACAGAAAAACAGCTCCACCTGCTGTACAAACAGTATAAGGCACTATTTTTCAAATCCGCATCCTTCCACAATAAAAAAAAATACAATTAAAACACTATTTTTTAACCATTTTTCTAATATAAATGTAAATGAGCCATTGTATAATAGGAATAATGCCCTCCAGGGTGGGTGTTATGCTGGGATAACATCCCACCTTGGGTGTTGGACGCCCTCGGCGGTTGGCTTCGGGCCCAACCACCCAAGGTGGATGTTATCCCAGCATAACACCCACCCTGTTGGGCATTATTCCTTTATTAACATAATACCTGGGAGTGGCTTATTGCTATCATAATAAAACTGTTTTTTAAACAACATTAAACCATGTTCATCATATGGTTAGGCTCTACATGTATGTTAATAAAAACTAAACATAAGGCTGTTACAATGTTTACAGTCATTTAGAAAGCTGCATTTCTCAAACCCTTGATATAATCAGAGATATAATACCTGTACAACTCCTTGGTTTTGCTCAACTCTATTGCTCAGGTGGCCCACCACATGTGGTGGTGTGGTGGGGCATGGTAGGTAAGGCCATGCAACTACTAAGTGTGGTACGTTGTGTGCAGCTGCAATCAGGGATGTGTACGTTTGGTGTTCATGGCTTCAGTTTTGCTGTTGATCTCCACTGAGCATGCAGTACCTGGTCAGGTGGGTGGGGATGTCTCGTAGTACATTTAGACAATTGTTTGTTATTTCTGTCACCTGCTGCTGGATATCTGTCATTGGTTGTGTTGACTTGGTCCTCCCCCATACTTGCATGTGTGTGTGTCTGTGTGTGTGTGGTGCTGGGTGGGGTGAATACGGAGTTAGGGTTTTCAACCCTAACAACGAATTTCCTCACTTTTGTCGCTGTGGAACAACCCTAACTAATGCATTAAACAGAGTTTTTGCCTCTAATTTCCTTCTTTTGAGAATGATAATGAGAAATAGTGAATGTAATGCAGAGGCGCCAGGGGCCCTCCCAAGTACGTATCGTGTGATGGGAGCGCGTCTTGGCCCCATGCTCCCGCCACATGATGTCTTGTGGCATAGTAACAGGAAGAGCAAAGCAAACAGAAGCACTAACAGTGGCACACATGGTAACGCAAGTGCAAATGAGAACAGAAAGGGCAATGCACACGGTGGCATAGATGGGAACGGTCTGCCACGTGATGTGTTGTCACATAGTAACATGGTGCCTGCAAACAGAAATGTCAAAGGGTATGGTGACGCAAAGTGAAACAGAAAGAGAAACAGTACAGTAGACACAAATGGCAAAAAATAACAGAAACACAAGCACAAATGAAAACGCAGAGGATAACGCACATGGTGGCGTAGACGTCAACGGTAAGTGAAACGGGCACGGAACTGCAAGCGGAAAGGGCAATGGTAACAGTAATGTAAGCTCACAGGCTGGTTTTCCCCAAAAGCTGAACAGAGAAAGACAGTGAGTACAAAGAATGTATGCATAATAATGGATATCGGAGCAGAAAATGAGGACTTGGAATGCTAAATAGGTTATATCTCAGGAACCGTATGACGTAGAAAAAAAATTTAAAAGTCATATGATTTATGACTGTCCTGTCTAGTTTTATTCTTAGCCCCAAATAGGGGGCTAAGAATTTTTCCGACAAAAAGTTCGTATCTCACACTGTTTCCGAGATACGAGCCTTGAAAGGCGCGGCGAACGCCTTAATGTTATCCTATGGGGAAAAAAGAGAAGTTCAGAGCACCATAACTTTGCCTCCCAGTAATATTTGTTCACCAAACCACTGAAAGGCACATCTGTGGGCTGTTGGCTGTCTTCCCTCCAAATTTCAGGAAAAAAGACCAAACCGTTATTTTGCAGCAGGGTGCCAAAGGATTCCTGTAATGCGTCGGGCGCCGTGATGTTATCCTATGGGGAAAAACGTTAACTTTGGAGTGCCGTAACTTTGCTGCCATGTAATATTTTTACAATACAACACTGAAAGGCACATCTGTGAGATGTTGGCTGCGTTCCTTCCAAATTTCAGCCCAAAACTCCCAACCGTTCTTTTGCAGTGCAGTGCCAAAGAATTGCTGTCATTTTCCCACAGACTAGAAAATTACTGTCGCAATTTGCGAAAGCTTTCGCAAACATTTGCGACACTTTCGTGAGCACGAAAGTACTTTGTGAAAGTACTTTTTCCAGAAATCTGAAAAACATATTTCTGGGGTGTTTTACCCCAAAATAAAGACATGACTAGCATCCTCAGGGTCCGACTAGGTGAATACAAAAAGAATTAGGTTGCTAGAGGGTCCCAAATTTAAATGCCAAATATTTTTCTAATCACCAACAGAAAACAAAATGGCCGATTTGCGAAAGTAACAGGCCCATCTGCGAAAGTAAAAATGCATTTGCGAAAGTGTTGAACTTTTTGTTAACTTTTCCCATTGACTTATAATGGGAAATTGTTTTTTGAATAACTTTTTAACCGTTTAATATTTTTTCACCAAATCTTCAAAAGGCACATTGGGGACCCTGGCCGCACGTTCCCTGAAGATTTTGGGCTGGTCGCGCAAACCATGCGACCGTAGAATTCCAGAAAAAGCGTAAACGAGCGTGCAAATCATGCTTAATAACTCCGTAGCCGTGGATCTGACTGATACAAAGCTTGGCAGATGCCAAAGCCTATGGATCTTGATCATGTATTCCAAATTTCAGCCAAATCCATCAAACGGTTGCAAAGTTATTAAGGTACAAAATTTGGGGGTTTAACATAGAAATGGCTCCTCAACCCTAACTATGGTAGCACTACCGTACTACCATAATGTGTGTGTATATAGATATATGTGTATATACATATATATATATATATTATATATGCACACACTGAGGAAAAGGGGCTCATAGGAGGGCAAACCATGAGGGAAGTGCAAGGAATGGGGGAGCGAGCACTTGTATTAGGGGAGTCTATGCTCAGCGGGGTGAGATGGGAAAGCAAGGGAGCAAGGAAGAGCTAAAACTGGATTGAGTGTATGCCAGGTATGACAGTGGGGAGAGTAGGGCAGTGCATTCAGAAATGTGTGAAGAAGGTGGAAGGGAAGCCTCATATCATTGTGCACCTAGGAAAAAATGACCTAGAGGGCCATACAGTGGGAGAAGTACAAGAGAGGTTCAGAGAAGTGGGGGTTATCTGCAGTCAGCTGGGAAACTCAGTCACATTCTTTGAGGTACTCCCAGTACCTAGGGCAAGCACGGTGAGGAAGCTAAGAATACAGGAGTTAAATGGGTGGCTGAAAGGGTGTTGTGCAGAAATGGGGTATGGGGTAGTAGAGGAGTGGGGTGAGACATGGAACAATAAGGGGCTATATGCCAAGGATAGGCTGCATCTCAGCATCGAGGGTACAAGGACATTGAGACAGGGGCTGGAGAAGTACATAAAAACTACATAGATTTAAACTGAGGAGGGGGGAGGGCTGAGTCAGATAGCAGGGAGGAGGCACCTTCTAGGGGAGATGGGAAGGCCTCCTCTCCCTTGAGAGGGAGGAGGAGAATGAGGGGAAGTTACCAAGACCAAAGTGGAAGTGGGAGAGATGGGAAGAGGAGGGGCAGGGCACAAGGTGGATGTAGTATCATTGAATGCAAGGAGCTTGGCAAACAAGGTGGCAGAGTTCCAGGCAATGATGGTAGAGGGAGAGGTAGATATTGCTACCCAATACAATAACTGGGATTTTACAATCCAGAGTTACAAGGTGTTCTGCAGGGGCCTGGATGGGGGAAGGGCTGGAGAGGTGGCTATTTATGTCTTGGAAGGGAAACTGTGTACCAGGGAGGAGGGAGATGAGGGGAGGCCAGTTGCCAGAAGCCATATGGGTATTGCTCCAATACCCTAAAGGTAAGAAGCTCAGGATGGGGGTGGTGTACAAGCCACCCTCACAGAGTAAGGAGGTGGATAGAAAGCTGGGAGAGCAAATCAGGAAGGTCAGTGGCAAGGGGAAATACAGTTATAGTGGGAGACTTCAACCTAGCTGTGGTTGACTGGCAGACAGTAACTACAGCACACGCCAGGGAACAGGTGCTGCTGGAGGCTATCCAAGACAGCTACCTAGAGCAAGGGGTGATGGAACCTACTAGAAAGGGGAACATGCTGGATTTGGTGCTTACAAATGGTGATCAAGTCCAAGATATGATAGTTCAGGACCCAATAGCAGGAAGTGACCATCACTCAGTGTGGTTCCTTCTCAACCCAGAGACCAGGACAAGAGTGTTGGACTTCAGGAATGCAAATTTTGCCAGAATGGGCAGCATCCTAGAGGGGTATTTAGCTAAAATGAACCCAATGATGGATGCTGAAAAGAAGTGAGCAATCATTAGGAAGGGGCTGCATGAGGCCATGAATAGGTGTGCCAAATCTCAGAGTAAGCAGTCCAGGTCCCAAACATCTAGCTGGCTCAGCAAGGAAGTGGAGTGGAAGGTGAGGGAAAAACATATTTCCTTCATTAAGTTAAAGAAATCAGGGTTTGAAGAGGATAGAGAGGTGTTCACAAAGGCATCTAGGGAGGTGACCAGGTCAGTCAGGGCAGCCAAGGCAGCAAAACAGCTAAAGCTGGCTTAAGGGATCAGCGAGGGGGAAAAGGGGTTCTATAAATACATAATGGAGAAGAGGAGCTGTGGAGATGACATTGCTAGAATCAAGAGGGTGGGGGATAGGTAGAACAAGGTGAAGAACAGGCAGAGGCACTCAATGAGAACTTCTGCTCAGTGTTCACAATAGAAAGGGATGGCCCAGTACTGCAGGGGAAAGGGGGCAAGGGTGAAGGGGGGGCAGAGATAAGTTGGGGTCATTCAAGAGGATTGCATTCTGAAGGGCCTTAAAGCCTTGCAAGTGGACAAGGCACCAGAATCAGACAGTGTACACCCAAAGGTCCTGAAGGAACCAACAGAGGTGTTGGCAGTCCCCTCTGACAGACCTCTTCAACACCTCCTTTGAGATGGCGAAGGTACCCAGGGACTGGAGGATGGCTCAAGTGGTGCCCCTTCAGAAGAGTGAACCTAAGGACCAACCAGGCAACTACAGATCGGCAAGCCTGATTTCCATAGTGGAGAAGTTGATGGAGACCATTCTAAAGATGTGGTTGATAACCTTTCTTAATAGTAATGGTCTACAGGATGAGAGACAGTATGAGTTTGTCTCAGGAAGATCATGCCAAACTAACCTGATTGACTTCTTCAACTGGGTCATTAGGGCGGTTAACAAAGGCCACGCTGTGGATCTCCTGTACCTGGATTTTTGCAAGGCTTTGACTTGGTGCCCCATGGGAGGTTAATGAGTGAGCTGAGGGACATGAGGCTGGGGGAGAAACTGGTGGAGTGGGTTGAGAGCTAGTTGCAGGACAGACAGCAGAGGGTAATTGTAAGGGGGAAACATCCAAGCCAAGGCCAGTAACAAGTGTGGTACCACAGAGTTCAGTGTTGGGCCTTGTTTTGTTCAATGTCTTCACTGGAGACATTGCAGAAGGGGTCAAGAGTAAGATCAGCTTGTTTGCAGATGACTCTAAGATTTGTGCAAAAGTAAACAATAAGGAAGGGAGGCAGACACTCAGGGAGGATCTAGCTAAACTTGAACACTGGTATAGGGAGTGGAAGTTGGGGTTTAATGCTAAGAAGTGCAAGATCATGCACCTTGGAGCAAGAAATCCCAGGACCAGCTACTGGCTGGGGGAGTGCAGGTAACAGCTTCAGAGGAGGAAAGGGACCTTGGGGTAATAGTCACAGAAGACATGAAGGTATCAGCTCAGTGTAGGAGGATACTGGGGTGCATTGCCAGAGGGATCACCTCTAGAAAGGAGGAGGAGGAGGTCATCCTGCCCTTGTTTAAATCACTGGTAAGGCCGCACTTGGAGTACTATATGCAGTACTGGTGCCCATACCTAAAAAGGATGTGAGATTACTGGAGGGTGTGCAGCACAGGGCTACAAAAATGAGCATTGGATGGGTGGAACTGACATATGAGAAAAGATTGAAGGAGCTCAACATGTATTTGCTGGAAGTGAAAAGGGAAAGCAGGGACATGATAGAGACCTTTAAGTAATTGAAAGGCATAAACAAAGTCAGAGAGGGAGGATTGTTCCACTTAAAGGGGGGAAGGGTCACCCGGGGGCACAGTCTAAAGTTGGTAGGGGGAAGATTCAGGTGGGAGATGAGGAGGCACTACTTTACAGAGAGAGTGGTGGTGAGATGGAATGCACTGCTGGAGAAGTTAATTGAACTTGAGGACAGTGGATAGCTCTAAGTAGGGTTGGGATAGTGTCATGGGCAGGATTAGTACAGGCAAGAACACAAAGGGTGGAAATACCAGGAAAGGGGAGGAACTGAGGGGTTTGGGTGGGGCTGGGGTAGCTGTAGTAATATGAAACTAAAAGCTGCACAATCCTGCAGACTTGATAGATCTATGAGCCTTTTTCTGCCTGCAATTTCATATGTTTATATATATAACAGTAGCTAGATAAATAGATTAATACAATACGTGTTTTGGGATAAATGACTGTATAAAAAGTAATATCTCTGTTCCACTGTGAAGATATCATTGTTATCTCCATGTTCCTATGCGTCATTTTGATATCTTCGCACTCCTATACGTCATATTGAAACTGAGCTTGCCAGTCTCACACTGCCAACTTTCACTTTTGTTTTTCAACGTAGCGTGACCGAGCGCTATCAGTACTAGTAATGTGCTGCCTCACATTTAAAACAATGTACAATCTGTGTACATAATAGGAACATTCATTGTGTATATTAAAACTTATCTGGTTGATCCTGCCGTCTTCATTTTGCCCCCACATTCACTGTCCCGAATGCAGTCATTCTGCCCCAAAAGTTCCATTGCTATAGGTACTGCAGCATGACCGAGCGCTGACATCCTTACACAAATACAAAGCAAAATTCAGCACATTACATTTATATTGTAAAAAAAAGTCTCCCTTATCTTTTTAGGGTATCCTTACTTTCCTTGTCTGAAAAAGAACGCGATCGCATCAGACGAAGCGCCAGTGGCTGTCATCTCAAGACTTAAGCATATTTCGCGCTATAGCAACACTCGCCCAGCTGGCTTCTACTTCAGAAACTGCTCACTCGCTATCTCTCTACACCGCACCCACACTTCTTTTCATACAAGCAAACTAAGGATATGCTAAAAAGATAAGACAGAGACTTTTTACATTATATAAACCTGACATGCTGTATTTTATTTTCAATTTGTGTCAGGATATCAGCACTGTCACAGCTGCTCGGTCACCTACAGTAGTTATGGTAATGGAACTTTTAGTTTTGGGGCACAATGACTAAACTTGGGACAGTGAATGGGGTAGAATAAATATGTCAGGATCAACCAGATACCTTTCAATATATTAAAAAACATTTTCTCACTATTTGCACAAATTCAGCTGCTTTTAAATGTATGCCAACACCTCACTAACCAGTACTAATGCTCTGTCACCTTACATTTTTAAACATACATTTTTTATATCCCAAAACACATATTGTATAAACAGAACATGACATGGCCTGACTGAAGATATCATATTTATCTTCACTCGAGGTCAATGATATCAAGATATCTCTCTCGTGGCTTCCCCACTCATGATATATCATATCATTGGCCTCTCGTGAAGATAAATATGATATCTTCAGTCAGGCCATGCCATGTCATATCCTCTATTTATACAATGGCTTTTGAGTCAATGCCTGTTGCATAAATATATATATATATATATATATATATATATATATATATATATATATATATATATATATAGTACACAGCTTAAGTAAAGTGTAAAACCATTTATTAATGTGAAAAAATGGCCAGTCAAGAATACACTGGAGAAGCTTACCCACACAGGAATCCACCCCCTGATGCATATTGCACTTGTATTGCTGGTGCTTTCTCAAGAAAGCCAGTTTCTCCTTGCCTGATTTGAGTTGCTATGTGTTGGGTTGTCATTTCTTTGGTGATATTGTGTTTATCCCAGCTCCATCCTCCCCAGGTGCTGCTACTCTCTACTTATGCTCATTCCATGACTACCTGAGTGGTCTGCTCCCCCAAGCCATCTTTTTTCACAGGTTGAGGTCACAGTCGAGGGAAGCCCACTATGTTCCAGAAATAAAGTGAATGACAGGTGAAAACATAAGACATTTAGCACTGCAACACCCAAACACAGGACTGCATGTCCAGATCAAGTGAAATGTGTGGGCAGCCCTGCCTAATTCATGTTACTCATGTAAAAGCATTTAGAGAATTCATGTGACTGCCTAAATGCATCTTTAGTGAATACTGTAGCTGCCACTCAGTTTTATACCACATTACCTAACACTGCCAAAATCCTATTTTGCCCACATTCCACTGTTTTCTATTAGCAGGACCATTTTGTCCTCTTAAATTCATTGTAATTGTAAATGTAAAGTATAACTGAGGAGTTCTGTAATTAATGCATAAATAACATGTCAATATCAATTGAGCCCTAACTATTGAAACTGTGTAGCCAATTGTAAATGCAGTATGTAAGCCAAGCAATATATTTAAAAACTGCTGCTGCAACCGTTTTGAACACTTCTTTAGGGTACTCTTGAAAAGAGGACAATGCTTCTATATGAGGCTATCCTGGTGCAGAAAATGAACTGCCATTCTGGAGTGGTATTTCTGGGACTGTTAATTGTGTGTACTTTTGTGATTTTTATCTCTCAGAATTTAACATGAATGTATTTGGATTGAGACGAGGTACAGTGAAGTCTTTATACATTTACTACCTTGATTCTTGTCAATTAAAATGGAGTGCATGTTCCTTAAGGAGGGCAAAGAGAATCCTCCTTGAAGATCTGGAAAATGATCAGTAATTACATTACCCTAAATGACCACAAAACATAGACAGAAGGGACAAAACATAGGCAGGGTAAATGATCCCACATGTATAAACCTGGCCGTGTAATTTTGTTTACCAGTAATGACACTAGTGGGTTAGGAGTTTGGTCAGTTTTGGATCACATACTCTAGCAGAAGCCAAGAACTAAAAATACTCTAGGGCCAAGAAACAGCTAAAATATGGCATTCAGTAAAAACAAGCAATCTCATGAGTTTCAGATTGAGGTTATTTTGGACTACATTAAAGTCCTTTTAACTTGCAGTCATTTGTTAGAGTAATATGATGGTAAGGGAGATGCAAGGAGCTTCATTAATGTACCTGTAACAGATGTGGTGGGCTATCTCTTAAACAATAATTCCATGCACACTGGAGAAAAGGACTTGGTGCTCAATGTACAGTACAGGTGGCAACCTATGCTGAAGAAAAAAGTTTGTAAGCCAATTGCAGATGCATGAAGTGCAAGCCTATAAACAAGATTACAGCAATTGTTTAATTTGCTTGCAGATTGTTCATAATTACTGAAATTGTGACTTTCATTTCAATCACTATATTTATACAAAAAATGTGAGTACGATTGCTGGAATCTCTGTGCAACCTATCCCTTGACCTTTCAGGTTATTAACAGGGACAACTTGAACAACTTGGGCAAGATTTTTAAAAGAGATCCATCTGAACCTTTTCCTTTTGAAATCATACTTCTGTCTGCACTGTTTGATTGTCAATTAAATATTCTAGCAGTTTGGACAGAAAGCATGGAACCTGCATACAAAAATATTGGTGGGGGGGATGCATGCACTATTTTGTAATGCAAGCTGCTGCTAATCATAGAAACTGTCACAAAGATTCTGGACCAATTGAAAATAAGACCTCCATCGTGACACAATTAGTCAGGTGCAGATGAAGGTAGAAAATGCTCTTACATCTGCATCTGCCCCATTTGAAAATCTCTCTTCCTTTGACTTCTGAAGCTAGAGCTCCAAGAATTCAAATAAATTAACAATCCCTATCTGTTCAAGCAACAAGATGGGTTGTCATAAGAGGCAGCTCACATTGTTCCAGTCCATTTGGACCCAGAAGGAGACATGGGATGCAGTGGGGGCGTGGCGTTTTGGGAGAGGGGGATGGCAGGGGGAGGGAGGTTAGTGATGTCAGGGGGAGGGATGGATCCCATGAGGTCATGATAGTGATGTCAGGTGGGGGAGGAAGGAATTGGCGAATGGAAGAACAGAAGGCACAAGGTAAGGGCAGAGCCAAAGAGGGCTTCAGAGAGCCAGCACAGAGGGGGCTCTGCCACTTTCTGCTAGGTTTGGAAGAGAATTTGAAAACACACCCACCACCCTGAAGAAAAGGAAGAATGAAGGAAGGTAGGAAGGAAATATTTGAAAAGGAAAAGGAAGAAAAATGGGAGTGGGGGGTAGGGGAGAAACAAAAAGTGAAAACATAAAAATTAGAAAAAGGTGAAGGGGTATGGACACACTGGTAAGTGAATAAAAAGGGGGAGCAGGAATTGGACCTGCCCAGAAAAGAAGGAAATTTTATGACCAGCTCGGGTTTGCACTCGGGAAAGAAGAAGTGGAACAAGACCCCTTCAGGTTTCGATGCCTGGGGGTGAAAAACAAGTGAAAGAAATCAAAACATAACAAGAAGAAGGAGAAGACAAGGATCAGTGTAAATGGAGTAGGATTTGAATGTGAAAATATGGACAAAAAAGAGAAATTAAAAGGAACTCAATATTGTATATGTTGTACGTAGTTGTACATCATGTGGTGCATCAATAAAAGATTTTGCCGACTGAGCAGCCAAATCTACAATATTGAGTGCGTGTGTCTCTTTCATGGGGGAAAGGGATCTGGAACAAATGTTAATATTAATATCTAGCCATAATAATTGCATTTTTCCCAGGATCATGGTTGTTCAGAATGAGAAGTGATTGTCTGAGGTGGTTAAAACAGCATCTATGCCAGTTCCCATCCCATCTCTCCAGCCCAGCTGCAGAATCTTTTTGATGGGTGCAATGGGATGGAGGATGAGATGAGTGTTGAGTGCGCCGGAGGAAGGTCTGTTTTCTTTATGATTTTGCTGGAGCAGGGGGAGGAGGATAGAATTACCAGGTACTGTTAAGTGGATGGGGGAAGGGGGTTCTGGATTGTTGTAAGCATTGGGTGGGAAGGTGTGCTATGAGACAGGGGACTGGGAAATACTTTTAAAAGATTATACCATCTTTCTTTTTTCTCCTTTTTTTAACAAAAAGAAGATTTTGCACTGCAGATTGTTAGCCAGGAGCCAAATTTGCATTAGCTACATGCAATGCATTGTTCTGTAGTTTACAAAAAGTTTGTAGTGAAGTAAAACTTTGCAACCCTTCTTCTACTGCTATGTCAAATAAGCAGTAATTTTTATGTTTGACATTAAACATTCCTTCTTTTCAGTGACAGATACAGTAATTTTGGAGGAAGAAGTAGACAATGTCTTGGGGGCTGAAATTATAGACAGTTGAGTTGTAAGCTAGATAGAGTCACTGTCAGACTGGATTTGGGTAAATGCAGGAAGGGAGACATCTGTGAATGGGAATACCACAGGAATTACCCTTGAATAACACCAAGAGCTGAATATTTCAGAGAGAGAGAGAGTAGAACAGGAAACATCGAGATTGCAAGACCAGTAAATATGAAGAATCCATAGCCATTTAGAAGGGCTGAAGCATGTTAGATCGGATAGCTTGCAGGGTTAGAGACCACTCATTGTGATAAGTAAAAAGGTATTTTCCTGAAGAGGTAAAACAAGAATAGGTTAGGGAGGATGAGGAAAGCAATAGAATCTTTAGATCACAATGTGACCATTGCAGTGGATTAGTAAACATGATGTTTTAAGTTTTCTTAATCAAAAATATGTTTTAATAAAAGTCATTCACGCATCTTGAAAATGCATAAAACAGTTCCCTAGGCTTATGGATGCAGTGGGCATTCACAATCTTTAGTGCTGTCTCCTGAAGTTAATATGCTTCCAGAATCTCATGACCATAAACCCCATAAAACTAATGCATATTAAAAAAATTAAAAAATAAACATTACATCTTTCTTTCTTTCTTTCTTTCTTTCTTTCTTTCTTTCTTTTCTTTCTTTCTTTCTTTCTTTCTTTCTTTCTTTCTGTCTTTCTTTCTTTCCAAAAAATTGAGTTAATGTGCCAGCTACAGTTCAGCTTAATGCAACAAAAGCAGGGAAATGTGGCCTTAGGGTTTCCAACCCTAACACTCCTCCCCTCCCAAAGCACCTAAAGGTCAGGACTACACAAGCAACCACAGACAGCCATTATCAGGTAAGACAAACAACATGCAACTGTTTCCAGATGACATAAATGCAGTAGCTCTGGCATGCCACCTTTGTGGATTTGTATCTGAGGTTGTGCATCGCAGGACATAAACACTCACTTGTTGCTACAGATAGAAATCCATGCTAGTCAAATTGCAAAACTGCTTTTTTTGCACAGAAGCACAGGCCCTTGCAGCCAGAGATATTATTCCACAATTCCCAAATCACAACAGTTCTTTTGTCTGCAGAACTGCAGGCTCATTTGGTGCCAGTGCCTCTGTATCCTCACGTACTCATGCACACTGTAAGACTTAAACAAGCTTCATGGGCCTGCACATCTGCAGCCCCAGTTATAAGATGTACAGTATACACCAACCTTTGACTGCAGAAGCACAGGCACCACAAAGTCCATGACACCAAAGTTTAAACTGTACTTCTGTCTGCAGAAGCACAGGTCCCTGAGGGACCTGCACCTCTTCAGCTACAGATGTAACACATACACACCAACTTCTGCCTGCAGAAAGTCAAGGCCCTGTGAGGACTACACTTACCCTGCCAGACTTAGTGTTGCAATGTGGGTCCCATGGTTTCATTAGTGAAACTAGAAATTGTTCAAGGGGTTAGCAGTTTCTCCTTTATGCAGTTTCATATAGAAAATCATTCATTAGTGGATCATGCTGTCTAGCAAGGTACGTTGTACAGCATGCAAGATTACCTCTGGCTGCAGAACCACAGGTCCCATGGGGCCTTCTGTCTACAGAAGTGCTTCTGCTGCCACACATACTCATACATGCTGTATGACACACACACACACAGATATGGCTCCATAAGCACAGCCCCCTGTGTGGCATGTTCTTATGCAGTCACAGATACAAATCCATGAAGGCGGCACATCAGTGCTACTGAATGTGTGACATGTGGAATCAGCTGTATGTTGTTTCTCTTACCTGGTGATGGCTGACTGTGGTTGCTTATGTAATCTTGTCCTTTTGCTGCTGGGGGATGGGAAGTTAGGGTTGGAAATCCTAATGCCATATTTCCCTACTTTCAGTGTGTGTTAGGTTGATGGCATATGGGATCCTATCTAGGTAGAGAGAGGTGACCAGTGGAGTACCATAGGGATCAATACTGGGACCAATCCTGTTCAATGTCTTCATTAGTGACATTACAGAGGGGCTGGAAGGAAAGGTCTACCTATTTGCAGATGACACAAAGAACTGCAACAGAGTGGATACTCCAGAACGGGTGCAAAAAATGAGGAAGGAACCTGGAGAAGCTTGAAAGATGGTCAGAGGTGTGGCATCTGAGGTTCAGTTCAAAAAAGTACAAGATAATGCACCTGGGTTGGGGGAACCCTGGAGAGAGCTACAGAATGTGGGGGGGAGGTGCAGACTGTCACCAAAGAGGAAAGGGTCCTAGGGGTTATCATATCTGATGACCGTACGGTATCACAGCAGTGCACAAAGGCTGCAGGGAGGGCCAGTGGCATGCTGGTGTGTGTAGGCAAAGGCATTACTAGCAGGATGGGTTGATGCCATTGTATACAACAATGGTAAGTCTTCACCTGGAGCACTGCATGCAGTACTGGAGACCACACTTGCATAAGGACATAGACAAGGTGGAGGCTATCCAGAGAAGGGTGACAAAGATAGTACATGGCTTGCATACCAACAGATATGAGAAGAGACTAAGAATTCTCAATTTGTACTCACTGGAGAGAGGAGAGAAAGGGGTGACATGCTAGAAACTTCCAAGTTCCTCAAGGGCATAAACAATGTGCTGATAGGGGATATTTTCCAATGTAGAAAAGATATCAGAATGAGGGGGCACAATATGAAATTGGAGGGTGAGGAGATTAAGAGGTAACGTGGAAAAGTTTTTCTACACAGGTGGATGCTTGGAACAGTCTGCTACAAGAAGTAGTGTGGGCAAGCACAGTGGAGGGGTATAAACATGATTGGGACAGGGACAAGGGAACATTGGGTGGGAAGGGAGTGATGAAAATCCATTGATCACTTAGGGTCAGTGACTGAATACAAGTTAAGGCTTACAGGCAGACTAGATGGGCCTAGTGGTCCTTATCTGCTGACAATTTCTATGTATCTATGTATCTGTGTAACCCCAACTGGTGCATAAACACTGTCTTTCTTTTTTTTTTTATTAAAGAATTGTCTTTCTTTTCGAGATAGTGGAATTGTATCCTCATTCATGCAGGTCTCTTTGAGACCTGTGTGAACAGATGCAAATGCACATGGCCCTGTGAGCCATACGCAAAAGGAAGAGACTGCCTGCCTGCAGAAGTGCAGGGCCCTTCCAGGTCAGCACTTTGTGTGGCAACAGATGTCAAGAATTTCAGGACTGTCTGTCAAGCTGCAGAAATGCAGGGTCCTCTGGGCCCTGAACTTCCATGTGGCTACAGATACAGACATGCAAGGCAAAAAGTCCATCTGTTTACCAAAGTGCTGGACCCTCTGGCAGCCAATAGTTCAGAGGTACATGTCCCAATGCCAAAAGATTTCTCTTTGCTATATGATACTTGTAATCATGTGTGCATCCTTTCACCTTCCTTTCCCAGATTGGGGGGGATACCAGATGACAGCACCATGCCACCACAATGGGCAAAATGAGAAAATTATGTCTAAATATTTTGTGTAATTCACCCATTTCTTGAAATATTGCCCAGGCGTGAAACGTGAAATTCCACAGGTGAAATGGGGAATTTCGCCCTCAAAATGCTGAATTTCTCCACCTCAGGTGAAATTCTGCTTTTGAAGGGGATGAAATTGCATGTATATTTCAAAAAAAAGTTTTCCCCCTCCTGGCCATAGTGGCCAACATTAAAGTAAATATTTAAATCCCCAGATCCCTAGTGTCTAGTAGTCCCACCCCCCTGGATGATCACGCCCATTATGAAGAACCTTCCCCACCACCACCACCACTGAGATTCACCCCCATCCATCTCCTATCCAGAATGTTAATTACAATTAAATATCCCTGGTGTCTCGTGCCCCCCCAGCCGATTGCCAGCCCAGTCTGAATAATTTATTTATTTATTTATGACTTTGGTAACCGGGTAAGTGCACTGATCCCAGGGACTGTTTTCAGGCATGATCTGGGCCACCATACAAGTGAATGACCCCATCCACTGAGATTCATACCCCGTCCCCTGTTCTTCATGAATGCCGCCATCCAGACTCCACATCATGTCATTATTTAATTAAGAAAAACAGCAACTTTTCCTGGTGTCAAGTGGACCCCCAACCTGTCTGGTAGTGAGTAGTGACCCCTCCAGTCCCCCCATCCAGGACCAGAACCCCAGTGGGCCACCAGCACCGCTGCTCCACTCACCTCCATGAACGGCAGCCCCACTGAGCGCTTTCATGAATGAGCCTGAGCCGACTGAATGCTCTAATGAATGAGTGCATGTGCTCATTCATTGAAAGCACTCAGTCAGCTCTGGCTCATTCATCATGAAAGCACTCAGTGGAGCTGCTTGCCCTGTAGGTGAGTGGTGGGCTGTGCCGGTGGTCCACTGGGGTCCTGGTCCTGGGTGGGGAGAGTGGAGGAATCACTACTCACTACCGGACAGGTTGAGGGGTCCACTAGACACCAGAGAAAGTTGTTTTTTTTCATTAGATAATGACATGATGTGGAGTCTGGATGGCAGCACTCATAGTCAGGACAATGGGGGATGGGGTGTGAATCTCAGGGGGATGGGAGTCATTTTTCAGATTGAGCTGGTGATTGGCTGGAGGGGACACTAGACACCAGGGATTTTATTTGTAATTAACATTCTGGATGGGGGATGGGGTGAATCTCTGTGATGGTGGGGGGGTTCTTCTTATTGGGAAAGCGATCAGCCAGGGCAGGTGGGACCACTAGACACCAGGGATCTTGGGGATTTAAATATTTACTTAATTAATTTAATTTTGCTGTAGAAATTTTGGCAAAATTAGCAAATTTAGAGAAATATTTTGCAGGGTAAAATTCTCAATTTCATCATAATTGCACCGGCAAAATTAAATTTTACTGCATCTCTAGCCCTGGAACATCAAGCTGGCTCACTGAGCTTTCCACAAAACTCAGCTCACTGACATGAGATTGCAAAGTACTGCCTGCTGTGATAAAGGCTTGCACTATATACATTTCTTAATAATTTTCTTTTTTTTATTTTGATCTCAAATTTAAAGATAGTTGTTTTATGACTCTCCCTTATAAACATGACAGATTGCATTTGTAGAATACTGGCTGAAGCTTGTTTTGTGCCAAAGTTAAAAAAAACACATTTTGTCCAGGATTTGAAAAATGTCACCTCTCACATTTATGAGGTGTTGTGAAAAAATGGCTATGTTGAAAGTTTGGAGTCAAAATATTGAAAATTAGCAATGTTATAAGTGAAGGTTGAAATATTTCAGTGATCACTCATAACCTGGTCATTTTACCAAATTTTTTCTACCAAATCTACTTAATCTTCTCATGACTCCACATCATGAAGAAGGTAGATGAAAATGTTCAAATCTTGGCTGAAACATGATTTTGTGGAGCAACTGCAAAATCCCCCTTAGGATGGACTCTCTAATATTTCACCTGCATTTTCATGAGATTGAGTTCCAAAAGGGCCATGTTGAAAGTCTGGTGGAAAAATATTGAAAAACAGCAAATGTTATGAGTGAATGTTGAAATATTTCAATGCCAACTCATAACTTGGTCATTATTCCATATTTGTCCACCAAATTTTCAACATGGTCTTCTTATGACCCCACCTCATGAATGTGGTAGGTGAAAGTGTTCAAATTCTGCCTGAAAGGTGATTTCATGAAGCAACCACAAAAGCACCTTCAGGATGTATTTGAAAAAAAAAAAATCAACTACCTTGTTCATGAGGTGGGGTCCCAAAAGGGCCTTGTTGAAAGTTTTGCATCAGTGATTGAAAAATGGCATGGTTATTATGTTAAGAAGCCATTGAAATCCATTAAATACACTTGCCTTGTTGTCTCATATTGTGGTCGCTGGTCGTATCAGAAATACATGTTTTCGATCAGAGAGTGGATATGTGCCATGAAACACATTTAGGTGAGGGGGTTGTGGAGTCTTTGGTGCTGAGTGAGGGGTCAGGATGGTGTGAGTGGGGGTGTGAGGGGGCAGATCAAGAAGGGACCATTTTCTTTTTCATATGTTTAAGTTTAAACAAAACAAAGATCAATGAGGCAAGGTTTTCTTATTTATCAGGAAGACATCGTTGACACTGAGGATTGGGCAGGATGCTGTTTGGCAGCACCTCATGTGGGCACTCCAGTGCCACCACCTAAATTTTGGGAGTGTGACCTGGATGGAAGGAGGATTAGTACAAAGAGGTACTAGGGGTGAGCATTCCAGTTCACTTGATCTAAAAGACTATTACAAACATTGGGAAAGGGGGGCAGGCAAACTGGAGGGGGGTGGGCAAGCAGTTGCAAAGCTGGGTACTCTGATCTGCTTTAATTATTCTAGAGACTGAGGAATGACAAGGAAGGGCTGGCTGAGCTGGGAAGAGAAGGGAATAAAAATAACAATTACAAATAAATAAATACAAATAGCTGGATAAATAGATAGATAGATAGACAGACATGAGAGAAAGACAGTGAGTGAGAGAGAGAGAGAGAGAGAGGTGGTATCGTGTCTCCATCTGATGCTGCAGATGTCAAGGAAGTCTTGCTGTTCTCATACGGAGAATGCTGGTCAACAGCTCCTCTCACTCAGCTGGGCACCCTAGATTTTGGGATGCCCAGAAAATATATTTCTGTTTTTTTTCTTGTAATACAAACACCAAAATCTAGCTAAATGGGTCTCATTTAGCTAGGTTTAAGAAGGAACTAGAAGGGGGACAGGATCAGATTGACAGTACAGTAGCTTCTTGTTTTACATTGTTTTTCGTGGATTCTACTTGGTAGATTATTTCTTTTCTTTCTTACTACAAAGGGGCTAGCAGGGTATTGTTTGGGGCTGTTGGAATTTTGAAACCTGTTTTGGTAGCTATAAGTGGGCTCATTTGTTTGGTTCACTGTGTGGCAGGCTGCACTTGTAGAGGCCTATTTCTTCTGTTTTAAAACATAATTGGTGTAATTTAACTGTGTCTGTTTCTTTGAATTGGAGACCTATACCTTCTAATTCCAAGCCTATTTTGATGTGTTGTTGGTGAAGCTGTTTGAATTGGAGTCCTGTTTTGGGTAGCAAACCTATTTTGGGGGCTTTGAGTAGAATTGTGATTCATTGTTGCTGTCTTCACTAGCTACAAAGTTTGAGTGCACAGTGGGGGAAGGGTGCTAATGGTCTGACCAGAGGCCTCAGCTACCTGATTGTTTCTGGAAGACTTGGGCTGACCCCACCCACCCCTGGTTCATTATTTCTTTTATACTAGGGGTTCTGACATCACTTCCTCAAACAGGCAAAGGATATGCACCTGTCATAGCAGAAGCAGACATCCAGGAAAGGAACAGAAGCAAGTGAATAGGTGACAGCTCTCTCAGTGGAAGGGAAGTAAATGCAAATCTAGGAGCTTTCATTATTACTTCTTTGCATTGATATTGCATTGGGAAAAGGAGGAGTAGGAGTTTGAAGAAGGTTGTGCAATGGCTACTTAAAGTCTCTTTTTGAGTGTGGATAGGAAAGATTGGAATATAAAAAGCAATGCTCAATATATCTAAACGATGCAACAAAGGAGGTAAGGAAATAAAAAAAATGTTTTGCACTGATAGGGAGAGGGAGACTTGGGGAGTGTTTGGTATCCTGCATCTGGAAGGTGGGGGTGGCTGGTGAGCAGCGACAGCAATGGAGGGTGGTATGCTGCAACAACTGCGGTGCACCAGTCTTTCTAAACATTGCCTGGAGTGTGGGAGGATGTTTAGTGTGCAACCACATAGAAAACTTAGAAAGGAGATTGAGGGTCTGCAGGAGGAACTAAGACAGGCAAGGCAGATTGGGGTGGGTTTAGCCCAATACTGGAGGGAGGAAAAGGGAGATGAGGGAGGCGATTTAAGCCAACAGTGGTGAGGAGAGGGTCAGAAGAAGGGAAGCGAGACAAAGGGGCCCAGGCCAGGAAGAATGATTGCTGGGGAAACCAGGTCAGGAGACAAAAGACAAATGGAAGGAGGAGATAGGAATTTGTGAGGGGAGGCGAAGAAGTGGCAAAAGTCATGGAGTGGAAAGGAGAGAACAGGTTACTATGAAGAGAGAGGGAGCGGACATTTGTGAAGGGTCTTCAGAAAACAGTTGTGCACTGCTAGAGAGGAAGAAAGTGGAGGAGGGAAATGATGAAATTAGAGGAGTAATTGATAAATGCCTGGACCAAACTGGAACTGGGGGAAGTTCTGCTGGGAGAATTGCAACAGGGGTAAAAGAGGGAAATAATGTGCAGGAGGAAGAAGAGGAGCTGGAAATGAGAGAGGGAGATGAATGGAAGCAAGCAGGGAGTAAGGGGTGGAATCTTAGTGCTGGGGGACTCAATACTAAGAGGAGTTAGGTGGGGTAGCAAGGAGGAGAGGCATAGTCGCATTTGGGTGGGAGGCCATGCCAGGAATGACAGTGGAAAGGTGGGACAGTCTGTTCTGAAATATGCTAGAAGGGTAGGGACAAGCCTCATTTAATTATACATCTTGGGACAAACGACCTGGCTGACAAGACAGTAGATATAGTCAGAGGAGGTTTGAGGAACTAGGACAATTATGTGAGGGGGCAGGAAGAACAGTAACTTTTTCCGAGATACTTCCGGTGCCAAAGGCAAGCACAACAAGAAAGCTGAGAATAGAGGAATTTAACGGATGACTAAGAACCTGGTGTTGTGCTAAAGGGTATGGGCTTTTGGGGTGGTGGGGAGGGACCTGGGAGGACAGTAGTCTCTATGCCAAGGATAGACTACACTTGAGTGAGGAGGGAAAGAAAGTGTTGAAACAGAGTATGGAAGAGTATATAGAGGAAGTTGGGAATTTAAACTAGGAGTGGGGGGTGGCAGTTGGGGAAGAGATATGCAGAGACCACATGTTGGGAAATCATATGAGCTTACCCCCCATAACAGTGACAAAGGACAAATGGCAAGTACTATTGGTGATGCTAGAAAAGGAGGGCAGGATGGGAAGGGGGGAAAAGGGTGGAAGGTGGTTATCCTTAATGCTAGGAGCCTTGGGAGGAAAACTGCAGAGTTACAGGTTCTCATGGCAGAGGGAGAGGTGGACATTGCAGCCATCACGGAAACATGGGCCACCCAGTATAATGACTTGGACCTGTCTGTACCAGGGTACAGGTTATTTCGTAGGGACAGGGTGATTGGGAAAGGAGAGGGGTGGCACTATATGTGAAGGAAGGACTGAAGTGTGTAAGGGAGGAAGGGGAGGAGGGTAGTATGGAGTCACTTTGGGTGCAAATCCAGGATTCCAAGAATAGGATTCTTAGAATGGGAGTGGTGTACAGGCCACCATCTCAGACAGAGGAGTTAGACAGGAAACTAGCGGGACAGATCAGGAGGACCTGCGAGAAGGGTAGTGTGGTGATTGTGGGGGACTTCGACATGCCAGGAGTGGACTGGAGCACCCCAACAACCAGGAACAGAAGGGAGCAGGTAGTGCTGGATGCCTTCCAGGACAGCTTCCTGCTGCAAATGGTCAGTGAACCAACCAGGTTAGGGAATACCCTTGACCTTGTGCTGGCAAATGGAGACTTTGTGAGAGAACTTACAGTGGAGGAACTGCTGTCAGGGAGTGACCACCAGTCAGTATGGCTCACATTGGATATAGGCAAGGAAGGAGTGGAATCTGACACAAGAGTGCTGGACTTCAGGAGGGTCGACTTTGGGAGGATGGGGGAAGTGGTAAAAGGGTACCTGGCCAGAATTCAATCTAGTATGGATACTAACCAGAGGTGTGAGCTCACAAAGCTGGGGATAGTGGAGGCAACCAAAACCTGCTGCAAAGCCCAGAGCAAGAAGGCTAGGACTAAGAAACCGAGCTGGTTGAGTAAGGAGGTCACGGAAAAGGTAAGGAGGAAAAGAGCTGCCTTTAGGAAGTACAAGAAAACAGGGAGGGGGGAGGACAGAGAGGAGTACTCGACAGAATCGAAGGAGGTGACAAGGGCAGTAAGGGGAGCCAAAGCATCTACGGAACTCAGGCTGGCACAAGGCATTAAGAAGGGGGAGAAGGACTTCTTTAAATACATAAGGGAGAAAAGCAGCTGTAAGGACCACATAGTAAGGATTAGGAAGGAGGGGGGTTGGGTGGAAGCAGGGTACTATAAGGTGGAAGCACTAAATGAGTACTTCTGCTCAGTATTTACTAAAGAGAAGAGGGGGGTGACACCCAAGGTGGGAGAAATGGCAGAAGCAGGGGGGGAAGTGGTGACAGATGGGGAAATCATGGAGGGCAGAGTTCAAGAGGGTTTGAAGGCACTGAGGGTGGACAAGGCACCAGGCCCAGATGGTATCCACCCCAGGGTACTGAAGGAGCTGGCAGAGGTCCTTGCAGGACCTTTGGCAGACCTATTTAATGCCTCACTACATTGGTGTGTACCTCAGGACTGGAGGATGGCTCATGTGGTGCCCCTCCACAAGAGTGGCTCCAAGGATGAACCGGGAAACTACAGACCAGTGAGCCTCACATCCATTGTGGGTAAGCTATTGGAGACTATCCTGAAGGAGAGGCTGGTGGCCCTCCTAGAGGCCAAATGACTACAGGACAGCAGACAGCATGGTTTCATATGTGGCAGATCCTACCAAACCAACCTGGTCGAGTTCTATGACTGGGTAACTAGGCAACTGGACAGGGGCCATGCAGTGGATGTCCTGTATCTGGACGTCAGTAAGGCATTCGACTCGGTGCCACATGGAAGGTTGGGAAGGAAGTTAGTAGGCACAGGGGCGGGTGCAAAGCTGGTGAGATGGGTAGGAAACTGGATGCAGGGAAGGCAACAGAGGGTGGTGGTGGGTGGGGAGCTCTCACACCCAAGGGCAGTGATGAGCGGTGTCCCACAGGGCTCAGTGTTGGGACCAGTGTTGTTTGGGATATTCATTGCAGACATATCATGGGACATCAAGAGCAAGATCAGTCTGTTTGCTGATGATACTAAGGTTGCACGGTGGTGGATGACCTAGGGGATGGCAGGGGTTGCAGGATGATCTGACAAAGCTTGAAACCTGGTCAGACACCTGGCAACTGGGGTTTAATGCCAAAAGTGCAAGGTGCTGCATTTTGGGATGAAGAACCCAAGGAGGAGTTACCAGCTAGGGGAGTGCAGCTAACCCAGACAGAGGAGGAAAGGATCTGGTGTGCTCATTACAGGGTCAATGAACAACTCAGCACAATGTAGGAAGGCAGCTGCAAAGGCCAACAAAATGCTGGGTTGTATTGCAAGGGTATATCCTCGAGGAGGGAGGAGGTGATTCTGCCACTGTATAGGTCATTAGTTAGACCACACCTGGAGTACTGCGTGCAGTACTGGCATCTGTATCTGAAGAGGGACATTAAGTTACTGGAAGGGGTGCAGCGCAGGGTGACAAAGATGATCAAGGGGCTGGGGGACTTATCATATGAGAGGAGGTTGAAGCAGTTGAACATGTACTCACTGGAGGAGAGGAGAGACAGGGATGACATGATTGAAACCTTTAAATACATGACAGGAATAAACAAGACGGGTACAGAGGGGTTGTTCAAAGTAAGGGAGGGAAGGGCCACCAGGGGCCATGATATGAGACTGGAGAGAGGAAGGTTCAGGAGGGAGATGGGGAGACCTTTTTTACAGAGAGGGTGGTGGCTGGGTGGAATGCGTTACCTGCAGAAGTGGTATGCAATAGAACAGTGGACTGCTTCAAATGAGGATGGGAGAGGACAAGGGGGAGGGTTAATGAAGGGGAAGGGTGGAAGGGAGGGGCAGCTGCAGAATAAGGGGTGCTAGCTGCACATTCGAGCAGACTTGATAGACCTCTAGGCCTTTAACTGCTGGCAAATTTCGTATGTTCGTAGGTTTAGATGTTTGTATTTTTTTATATTAAGGCCCAGATATTCAAACTGCGCCAGGCTGTGGCGCAAGCTGGGGCGCAGCTCAACTTGGCTGCGCCGGAGTGCGGACTGGGTGATATTCAAAGGAGCTGTGCCATGGCTCAGCAGCTTTGAATATCGCACCCTGGCCACCCCCAATGTGTATGGCGCAGTGACACTGCGCCAGTGCAAGTGGCCAGAGTGGAGCATGGAGATGCGCTAGCGCAAGTTCCATTGTGCTATGCACAGCAACCACAATATTCAAAACTTGACATGCAAATGGGGCCATAATGTATGTAAGGCGCAAATGGTGCCATTTGCATGTCATTATGGCCCCCTTTGTATGCAGGTGCGCCGATCCCCGATGACTTGCGCCTGGCGCCCTGCCAGGCAGCAGCCGTCGGGGACCGATGCCTCCTGCAGTTGGCAATGTGCTCCACAGCCTGATCGTGGGCATCTGTATAAAAAAAGATATAAGTCCAATATCCCTGGTAGTCCAGTGGATCTCTGTCTGCCCGATCGCGGGCATCTGTATAAAAAAATAAATATGTCCTATTACCCTTGTGGTCCAGTGGACTACTGTCTGTCTGATCACAGGCATCTGTAATTAAACATATACAGTAAATATTGCTTATATCCCTGGTGGTCCAGTGGACCGCTGTCTGCCCGATCACTGGCATCTGTAAGTAAACATATAAATATTCCCTATATCCCTGGTGGTCTAGGGTACCCCCCCAGCCACCCACTGGCCCACGCCCTGCTTCCCTCGGTCAGCGTTGGGCAGCAGCACCCTCCACCTGCCACCCGCCACCTCGACTGACACCATTGGTAGGGCTGTACACCCATTGGTTCTCAGCATGAGCCAATGGGCATGCAGCCCATGCCATACACATTCCAGATACGTGAATCATTCACATATCTGGCATGTGTGAATACATTGGCTGCATGCCCATTGGCTCATGCTGCGAACCAGCGGGCGACAGCCCTACCGGCGGTGACAGTCGGCCGGATGGGGCGGCAGGATCCGATGGGTGCTGCTGCCCGCCAGCGACCAGGGGCAGGGCAGTGGTTCTCAGTGGGATGGTGGGGAGTACATCCCCAGGACCTAGGAATATAGGCTATGTTTAATTACAGATGCCCACGATCGGGCAGATAGCGGTCCACTGGGCCACCAGGGATATAGGAAATATTTCTATGTTTAATTACAGATGCCCACAATTGGGCAGATAGCGGTCCACTGGACCACCAGGGATATTAGACAGAATAGTTGTTTTTTTCACAAATGTCCATGATCTGGCATGGGGGGCGCCACCAGGTGCAGCGGGAGCTTGGGTAGCCACCCACAGGTGGCAGCTGCCGTGTTGTACCCTGCACTGCGGCAGCTCACCTGTGGGTGGCCATCGGTTGTTCCTTTTTTCTTTGGATCAACTTTGTACTGGCACAGGTAGGGGTTGCGCATGCATGGCTCTGCACATCCCAGGCTGAATATTGGGCTGTGCAGGGTATGCATGGGCACGCCCCCCCCCCCCATCTGCACCTCCATACATTATTGATGTGCTCCGGCGCATTGGGATTTGTGCCGCGCACTTTTCCCTTTTGAATATCATGCCAGGGTGCATCAGTGAGTTGCACATGGCACAACACTGTTGCATCATGTGCAACCCTATTGAATATCTGGGCCTAAGTTTTTATATATTTTTATTCTTTCTTTTTTTTGTAGTTTTGAAAAGAAAAACAAGATGACCACTGTCGCAGTCAATATTTTTTCTCACAATTTATAAATCACTAATTTTTTATCAGTAAACCCTCACGATTGATGTTTTTTATGGTTATGGCAGAGGGTTATCTAAGAGCTCTACTGAACATGTTCAGAACAGCTCAACAAAAAGCTTTAAATCCTCATGACTCAGGAACCATCTCATATTTTTTTTTTCACGAAACCTTTAAAAGGCATTACCTCATCACAGGCTGCTTCTATCCTGAAAGTTTCTCAAAACAATTATGTGCCATCTGGTATGTACATAAGAGCAATAAAAAAATGTTAAGTGTAGAAAGAAAACTTCACTAGCATTCCAGATCTCAAAAACTGCTCAAGAGCTAGCATGAAACTCTTCATATCTTAAGACTCTGTCGCCCTGACTGCGCATGCACATTTTTAGTCTATTCCGTTGAGCACCATCAAAGTTATTATGGTGCATACATTGGGTTTAACCCTGAGCACTACACTCAATCCGAACTATCCTGGCACTACTGGGTCAGCATAATAGTCATTGCAAAAAATCTTTGTTAATGCACTAGTTAGGATTAAACCAAAAAAAGTAGGGAAATGTGGTGTTGTGTTCCCAACTACACCTCACCCCCACCTGCAGGCAGCAGCAGGAAAAAACAATACTATTTGACTTTTCCTGCATCTTTGCAAATGAAACATGGGGTACACAGGGGCTAACACACAACAAATGAGGAAAAAGAAGGGAATTATACAAAAGAGTAAGAACAATCTAAAATGGAATAAGAAGTATTAGTCAAAATGTTTACTGTAAACTGCAAGATGTTGTGGGAGAGCTGGAAGAACAAAATATGTGTGTGCATTTTTTAGGTCATTGTCACCACCACAGGCACTAACATAGAAACCTAGGAGTTTAGAATAGGTGGCTTTCATAACAATGTAAATTCCAGAGACATATTTACACCTTTATGTTCACTGTGCATGCATGGACAGTGAACATCTTGCCATGATAGTGGCTTTTAAGGGGTATGACACTGTCAGTCCAATGCAGAGTGGTCTGCAAGGCGCTCATTAATGTCACACCAATCATTAGCCAGGCTAATAATGACAGTATTCTGGCTTGTTGAGCGGAAACATTGTGTATTTCAAAGGAAAGAGATGACCCAATCATAAGTGAGCACATTCCTTTGATGTACACCACTCAGCAAGCCCGATCTGTCATGATCTGCCTGCTGAGGAATTATACCCTGTAAAAAGAAAGGATCTATGATGCCACATTGACAAAAATATGTTGATGCAACATTACGGAGACAGTAGTATGTCGACTGCAATTACAGTTGGCATTGTGCCCTCTAAACACAAATGTGTTTTGGGGCTGTGCCCCCCACACCCTCATATCTTAATTTAATCAGCTCCAAGTCAGAGTAGATTTGGGGATGGGGTGCAGAACTGGGAGAAAGAGTGACGGGTCCTGAGTGGACTTTACAGCGATCTGTCGGTGTTGTTGGCATCGACAAGATCACTGTAAAGTTGTCACAGTATTGACAGCATACCACCCCCCCAAAAAAAGTCCATTGATGTCTGTTGCTGGAATCCCCATAACTGTCCCTCCCACCCAATCCTCTCTCTCATCACCCCCCACCCACAAACATATGGGGAAAGAAGAGAATCTCTGAGAGATCATCAGCCTCATGAGTGTCTTTTTAGACAGATATAGAGTAAAAGAAGCCTTGAACTGTTCGAGTCTTCACTGTATTTTATATGGTTTCTTTCTTTTACATTCACATCAGTGAAGGCAAGGGGACCAAGTCCAACACCATCTAGTAAATCAATGATGGAATCTTATCCTAATGTGAAATGTAAAACCGTGGTGGTAGGGGATAGCTAGTATAGGAAAATGGCTGTACTGCATGTCTTTGCCAAGGACTGCTTTCCAGACATATGTTTCTTGGATCTTGGACTTTGTTGGACTACAGAATTCAGATGATAAAGTGTGGTTTCATTTCAGGTTTCTGATTTGAGGGTTTTTCTTGCACTCCAATGTGCTTTTGTGAAATGTACCCAGTAGTCCCGCCTGAGTTCGCTATCAATCCCTATAAGTTATATTACTGGACTATATATCATGTCACTTTGAATGGTGTTCTGTTTTAATTTTTTCTTGCAGTAACACATTTTCCTTATGGATTAGTTTCTGTTGATTGATACCTTGCTATATATATGTGGAGATTCACAGTAACATTTTTTTCTCCCATTCAGAATTACGTGCCCACCATGTTTGAGAATTACACTGCCAGTTTTGAAACTGACATGCAGAGGGTAGAACTGAGTCTCTGTGACACTTCAGGTAACAGATTAGAAACTGTTTGTTGGTATGGACACTCTATAATGTTATATGAAGCAGAAAGCATTTACTAAATAATGTGAAATACTCAAGAAAAAGTTACCACTCATGATGATTTATGCAAACTGAATCAAATGCTTTTGTGCAAACCAGAAAAGAACACTAAAACCCTCTGTTCAGTGTCATCTAGCAGAAAAAAATTCAGTTTTACAAGAAATAAACATGTCTAGTCTTAGAACAATACATCATTGAGACCACAATAGCAATCACTTCCTTTACACAATAATCTTGTGAGGCAGTCTTCCTATCCATATAAACATGAACTGCAACAGCAGTTTGGTACCCTGATTATGAGCCACACTGTTGATGGACAAAAACATATTGGACATTGGGGTATTTAAAATATATATATATATATATATATATATATATATATATATATATATATATATGTAAAGCATGATGCTCTCAGTGACAGTGTCTCTATGTAAATTAATTCCTAACTAGTTTTTTGTATCACTTTAATGTATACATATATATACCCTATAAAAAAGAGAACCTCCATTGGTGTCTATGCTGGCATCCCTGTAACTGTCCCCCACCCGACCCTCCCACTCAACACCCCACACACAAACATAATAACAACACTGGGGGCGCCCAATCCCCCAGTGTAACCACTTGAAATGAAGAAAACCATTCCTTGTCATTTTTTTAACCATGTAAAAAAGAAAAACATCCATCGATGTCTGCTATTCTGTTAATCCCCCACCTGACCCTCCCAGTCAGCACCCCCATGTCATACACCCCTCAGCCGTTACTTACTCACAGGGAGCCCAATGCTGTAAACCTCTCTGGACCACAGACCTGTCTTGACTCTTCAAAGCTGGACCATGAACTGAGGAAACTAGATATGCAGTTCAAGGTATTTCAATGGGGGTTTTAACTTAGTGGCATAACTTGGTCACTTTTTAATATTTTTGCTCCAAATTTTCCACATGTGTTTTTTGGGACCCCACCTCATGACAAATGGCACTGAAATTAAGCAACTCTGTCCCAAAAGGTGATTTTGGGGTCACTGTGCAAAATCACCTTTCGGGCAGGAGTTGAAAGTTTTCTCTGCCCTTGTTCATGAGGTGGGCTCATAAGAAGGCTATGTTGAAAATTTGGCATGAAAATATAAAAAAAAAGTTTAGAGCCTACATAGAAATTTACAAATGCAAGCTTGTAACTTTGGTAATTTTCAATATTTTGACACCAACATTTCAACATAGACATTTTTTCACAACACCTCTTGAATGTGACAGCTGTCATTTTTCAGATCCTACCCAAAATGTATTTTAACATTTGTGATGCAAAATAAAATTTTAGCCATTGTTTTTAAAATGACACCTGCCATGCTCAGAAGGAGTGGTCAAAAAAAGATAATGTTGAAAATTTGGGGTAAAAATGTGAAAAAACAACTAAGTTATGAGGAAACAAATTGTTCCAGCATTTACTCATAATTTTATTTTTTGCAGATTTTGGCCCTGGAAATTCAACATATCCCTTCTGTTACCCTATGTCCTACACATGGCAGGTGTCTTTTTTCAGATCCCCTCTGAAACTTGTTTCCACAGTTGCACAGAGAAATCAAAAATTCTAGCGGTCTTGATCATAATGTCAGGTCATAAAAAGACTGTTGGACATTTGGGGTTAAAATGTGAGAGCCCACTTAAAAGTAGATATTGCCTCTCAGCTGCCCTGTCCTGGGTAATTGCAATCTAACAATGTGTCAAAACAAGACACTACTGAAAATGAGATACTGTAGAAAAGGAAAAGAATGCATCAATTATATTTAGCACTAGCCACTAAGTGGCCATATTTGTGTAAATTTATTTTCACTCTAAACTAAAAGTCTTCCATTCACCTTAATGGAAACAGTGCTAATTAGCATAAATGTATTTTCATGCTTCTGAGCACTTCAGTGAATATAGTGAAAATGTATGTACAGTGAATATTTCCTATTCTGCAGCATTGTATCTCATCTGTTCTATCATGGGTAAATATGTAATAAAAATGTGTACACGCAAAACCCTGTACAACAGCAATACCAGCAGCAAACATTTAGCATTGACAAATGCTTGTTTATTCCAGTTCTGCTTAATTACATGACTAGGCATTTACATCCTCTCACAGAAGCTATCCTTTCCTTAGGCCATTAAACCTCATAGACACACACAACTGTTTATGGGTTTAAAATCTCATTGAGATGCACTCCATTCTTTTGGCTTGTAAACCTCAGACACACATAACTGTTTAATGTTTTAAAACCTCACAAGAAGCATTCCATTCCTTAGGTCTTTCATACTAAGGTGAGGAAAAAGAGCCATTAGGCCGAGGCCCATAATGCTCTTATGCTAGGCCAAAGGATAATATGTTAGGTTATACCCAGAGTTAATTAACTTATCCAGACGTTGTTTAAAAATGTTTTTGGAGTCACCCATGACTACAGAGGATGGGAACTTATTCCAAGGCCATATAGTATGAAGAGTAAAAAAATATTTCCGATTATTACTTGTAAAGGGTTTCCCAATTAACTGATAAGGATGACCTTTGATATAGTGTGTAGAGAACTTGAATTCAAGGCCTAACTCAGTCATGATATAGGGGGCATGTACTACATCATATAAAAATAATAGGTCACCTCTCAGACATCTAGTGGAAAGTGACATGAGGTTCAGAGTGTCTAACCTATGTTCATAAGATAGAAGTTTAAGACCGGACATTTGTTTGGGAAATTTTCTTTGCACTTTTTCAAGAGATCCACCATCATATTTTTTAAATGGGCACCAGATCTGTGAGGCATACTCAAGGTGTGGTCTGACATATGACCTAAACAAGGGCATAAGCACTTCACAATCTCTAGAACAGATATTTCGAATAATTTACCAACCTTTGAACCTCACAGACACACACCACTGCTTGAAGTTTTAAAACATAACACATGCATGCAGTTCCAATTAACCTCACACCAACATGATACAGTGAAGTTGCTTAGGCATTTAAATATCAGACAAAGAAAAATGCACAGTTTGTTTGACCTTTAAACTGTACCCAACCCCCATGCATGCTGGCAATTTTTTGCCCAATTAATCTCCATCATATGACTCTACTTAGAGTTCTTACACTTCTCAGAATTTTGTTTAGAAAATAAATCAAATAAAGCTCTCCCTGTTCCTTTATTTTAGGGTTGTTAAATCATTATCAAACTTTACCAGACAACCAATTTCCTTTCAATCACAATTTTCAACCGCAATGTGGATCTTGCTGTACATTTTTGCTTCAAATTCCATTTATGCACCATGTGTTTACAACATTAGCATCACGGCACATCAATTACTGTACATTTAAGTCACACAGCCAAAAAAACAGCAAACCATCTCCCACACTTCATCACTGATCACCTCTTGCCACAGTGTGTTATATTTTAAGTTTTCCACCAAATTCTTTCAAAGGGTTGTCCTTTTGGTTTTTACAGACTCAGATCCTCAACACAAAAATATTTCATATTATTTTTTAACAATTACTCAGACAAGGGTCCTTTTTAAAAAGCAAAGCAATATGTCCCCCTCCACTCCAGCTGATAAAAACATCTGTGCTGCACTTTTTTAGCTTTATTTTCTACCACTCACAGAGAATGACATTTATGCCCTTAATATGTACACACAATTCCCCAGAAAAAGATACAAATCATAAAATACCTCACACACATATTTGCAGTCTTACCTTTGCCTAGCCACACAGGATCCTGCACTCTTCAGTGAGTTTCCCTCATACTGGGCAAGCCAAGCAGTGTCTCTGTACAGCTGTGGTAAATGGATTGCAGCCAAGGTATCCTCTCTCCTCTGTAGTAGCTAGTCCCCAAATGTAGCAGACCCCATTTTTATAACCATAGGGTCTCTGGCAAGTTTTTTGCCCAGGTGGGAAGATTCAAAATGAAAGCCAAATTTTCTGATTGGCTGCCATTCCAACAGACGGTTCAAGTGATGTCTCCACTTTGGAAATGAAGCCAGACAAAGACAACCTGTCTTATTCCTCTCCTGAAACTGCTGGACTTTTAAAATGGTGGCCATCTAGTTTTTCTGCATCTTTTTCACTCCCCCAATGGCTAGGTCGCACAGCTCCTGAAAGTGAACAAAATGCACAAAGCCAAATAATAGCTTGCAGCCCTGCACTCATGGTTTGTTTGCCAGGAGCATCCAGAGATTGTCCCATGTTAGCACAAACACTTTTTGATTAGCCCACAAAAACACCTGCCTCTAGATAGACTGAAATCAAAAATTTTAGATTAGGCAAACAGCTGGTCACTAAACAGTGTAACTTTGCTCAGTAAAGTGAACACCAGAAAAACAAAAAGGGACTGGCACCAGTTACAGTTATATAAGTGTTTGTGCAAAAAAGGGTTTAAAACATGTACTGTAATGTGCATATGTGAGGACAAGGCACACTTACACTAGTAGCAGCAGCACCAAGGTCCTGACCTTGCTGCTGCTGCTACTAGCATTAGTGCATCTTTTTTCTCACTTATACATGTTATGGCTATGCATTTTAAACGGGACAAGAAATCATTTCTAATTGACAGTTGTTTATAAAGTTCTTATTCTGAAAAATGATATGCATTCCCCTAAACTATCCATATGTAACTGTACCTGAATAAAAAGTGATGTGAAAAACTGTATTTTGCATTGTTTAGTTTTGATGGGCAGCATTCTGTTACAGTTCTCTTCATGGAACCAGTCACTTGGAGTTTTTACTATGCCATGGTTTGTGTATAGAATGTTAATTATGAGTTGTTGACCTATCAGAACTATGTTTAGAGTTCTGTGCACAAACCATGACATAGTTAAAACTCCAAAATACTGGTTCCATGAATAGAATTGTAACAGAATGCTGTCCATAAAACAAAACAATACAAAATACAGTTTTTCACATCACTTTTTATTCAGGTACAGTTACATATGGATAATTCAGGTGAATGCACATCATTTCTGAGAATAAGAAATTTATAAACAACTATCATTTAGAAATTATTTCCTGTCCTCTTTAAACCTGTTTTTGCACCTTGCTTCTGCTTCTACTAGTATGAGTGTGCCTAGTTCACACTTGTGCATATGTTATGCACCTTAAACCTTTGTTTGCACAAATAAAGATTGATATAACTGCAAGTGGTGCCAGTCTTCTTTTGTTTTTCCACATTTTAAGTTCACCCCAAATGCCACATTAGAACACGTGAAAAGAAAAGGTGCTGTTTATCCTAGGATGGATGGCAACAAGCAATTGATCATCTAGACATGGGCCGGACAGTACACATAAAGTACAGTACTGTTTTTCTTGGCCCAACCTGGACTCTGAGTCTGTTTTGCAGACTTAGCCTCTGTAAAGAGAAATTAATAAAACAAAGCAAAAGAGGTACAGGACTCTTCAGAAATGCTAACTGGCCTAAAACAAAATAAACCACCAAACCCAATTATCCTTCAGCGATTTGTGCCGATTCTCGAAAGATGGCACATTAACAATTGTTTCACGTTATCTAAGTAGCTCTTGAGGAAACAGCCAGGGAACATATTCTGTAGAGGGAAAAAGGATGAATGTTGATACTGGGATAGGAGCATGTAGCACTGCTGATGTGATTTTTTATAGGGGGGGTAGTGGTGTTTAGCTTACTGTTCTGCTGACTCCCAACTGAGACTCAGAGCCGAGCAAAAACTGACACACTCTAGATACCACTGGTGACTCTGCAGCAAACTGTGTTTTTCCCTGTTCAGACCTACACTCTAAAACATTGCAAACATATCATTTGTACAGGGCTCATTAAAAGTACCAGCTGGCCTAAAACTAAAACTTCTAACATGGTCATCCATCAGTCCTATATCCCTGTACTGGTACCAGTGTTCATTCCTTTACCCTTCTACACAACATAATATATTTCATATTATGTCAGTTCTCAAAGAATAACCTATTGTTTTGTCACTTATCTAAATGGTACTGGAGAACATAATGATGGAATGTATTGTGCAAGTGATGTAGAGACAGGGATAGGGGTACTTGGGTTAATTTAATAAAAATTGTTCTCCTCATCACCAGCTTTAGCACTCACATCTTCCCATGAGCTGACTATATGTAGCTACAACATCACCTATGAAAGCCTCCTATCTGCTGCTTAGGGACAGACATTTGAAGGTACAGTAGTTTACTGTCCCATCAATGAGTCTCTGTAACAAATACCTGAAACTTTTTTTTTTTTTACTGAGTATGTGTCTCTGCCGTTGGGGATGGGGGTTTTCTGACTGCCCCTCCTGACTCCCAATTCAGAATGACTTGGTCCTTTGGGTATCAATCATAAAAACTATTAGCCACATTTTCATATCATTTTTTATGGCAACACTTTTGTTTTGTTCCCCCTTCATGGTAGAAAACATAGTAGCATGATAAGCTTTAGTCTGCCATTTTCATGATTTTCTCAGTTTTCTTAGCATACTAAAGAAAAATCCACAACAAACAAAGCAATTCCTCTTTATGACATGTATTCACAAATGAGGACAAGCATATTCTTAGACTAACAAAATTCAGACCACATAATATATAGTAAACATTCAGCAAAACTGATGTAGTGCTACAGAATTTAAGTAGTTCTTTGTGCCTTGCAGAGTTCCTTTCCTCTGTTTGTGCTTTCTCTTTGGTGGCTGCTATTTAACGAGACAGAACCCAGCTGACATACAAATGCCTGAAACAGGTTTTTCTACAATCAGCTTGGTGCCAGAAACTGCTCAAGATGGTGGTCTGATTTTTATAAAGAGTACAATCATGCTGCATGAGATGTAAAGTGCACCTGTTACTAATCAGGGCAGTCTTTTTATTACATCAATTCCCAGTTCAGCTCACTCCAACCAGAACTACCATTTGTTTCCATAGGGAAGGGCAATACACTTCACAGGCGAGGAAGCAACACATTAGGGAACTCTTTCAGTGGGGTAGGGGGGGAGTGGAGTGTCATTAGTACATTGTCCATCTAGCTGAATCTTTTCTTTTCCTTTGAACTCCTGTTGTTCCTGGAGGTGAATGATAGGTATGGAAGAGGGGTTCCAGAGTCTAGACATTGAAATCACATTCATTGGCTACTTAGTTATATTGCCTGCTGGAGTAGCCTCTGTTCTTAATGTATAATGTGCTCTTTGCAGCTCTGCCTCAGTATGGAAGTCTGAGCCAATGAGCTATTTGTGTGATACAATTTCAGCAGTGTGCGGCTGGCTTGTGGATACTGTGCATGCACACACACGCATGCCTTAGCAGCAACATAGGAGGACAACGTCTTTTAATTCTTTTTTTTTCTTTAAAGTAACTCTGTCGGAGTCTTGCCTTTGAGGACAGTTCATAGAAAAAAGGAATATGGACAGTAAATGGAAAAAAAATAAGTGTGAATTTTTTTTCTTATGAAGCCAACCTTTTTGACATATGGACTAATTCTTTTTTTGTATGCCCATATGAAAACAGAAAATCAGCTGATGAAAAATTAGTTTTTTAAATGTTAAAAAATAAATTTTTGGGGTCATTTATGCACAAACTAAGTACAGAATTCATGTAATGGAGTTCTGATTAACAAGATAGACATGTTGGGGTCTGTGCAGGATGTTATTTTTGTGGATTTTGAAAATTTGTTTTGAAAAAAATGGAAACAACATGCTGACCAAATGAAAAAAAATATTTTTTCCTCATGAAAAAAGATTACCCCATATTATAAAGGAGCCTTTTTTCTTATGGAACAAATTATTTTCTCATTCCAAGCAGCTATCCAAAAGACTGTACTGAGCATGCTCAGAACTGAAATTTCAAAATTTAATAATATTTGAATGGATTAATACTTTTTCACTAAACCAGCAAATGGCACATCTGTCAATGCCAAACTTTAGCTTGCAGGTATTTGCATTGGTGTTTGGCATTTATGCAGGCCCCCACAGTTGTATCCATGTCCCTTTAGCATCCATATCCCAACAGAGTTCTTCTCTGCAACTCGTCTTGCATCTGATCAACATTTCACCCTTAAACTTGTTAAGTGTCTGTCTTAGGAACCCTAACACCCTGGGCATGCTCAAGGGTATGAACCTGTGTGGGAAACTGTGCAACCCGTGCTTGTAACACAGTCATTCAGTGGAATTATTTCACCAAATTTTCAACATAGGCATTTTGTCACCTCTGGTCATGAACACTGTTACTATGATTTTCTTACTGTGTACCGAACAGTGATTTCCCACAGCGACCACACTATTCTGCTCTGGAAGTGTGAAAACACATTTTGGCCAAGATGTGAAAAATGACAGCTGTACTGTTCACAAGGAGGTGTGGGAAAATGTAAATGTTGAAAATCTGGAGTGAAAATATGACAGATTCGCGAAGTTATTAGTGCACATGGAAACTGTGCAGTGCATGCTCAAAAAAACAGTCACTTTTTGGAATTTTTGCACTGAATTTTCAACATAGGTATTTTAGGATGTCTGCTCATGAACAGTGTCACTGTGATTTTCTTACTCTGTACTGAACATGATTTCCCACAGCTGCTGTGCTATTGTACGTCAGAAGTGCAAAAACATATTTTGGCCAGGATGTGAAAAATGAAAGCTGTACTGATCAGAAAGAGATGTGGGAAAATGGCAATGTTAAAAATCTGGAGTGGAAATATGACAAATTCATGAATTTACGAGAGTGCATTGAAACTGAGCAACGTACACTCGTAACACAATCATTTTATTTACTTTTGCCACAAAATTTTCAACATAGGCATTTTAGGACCTCTACTCATGAACCATGTCACTATAATTGTCTTACTGTGTAGCAAACACTGATTTACAACAGCGACCTTGCTATTTTGTGCCAGAAGAGCAAAAACACATTTCAGCCAAGATGTTTAAAATGACAGCTGCACTGTTCATATGGAGGTGTGGAAATATTCCTATGTTGAAACTCTGGAGTGAAAATATTACAAATCCATGAACTTACAAGTGCACGTAGAAACTGCTCAACACACACACATAAAAACGTAATTTTTTGGAATTTTTTCACCAAATATGCAACATAGGCTATTTGAGATCCCACCTTATGAAAACCAACACTGTTGTTTCGTTAATCAGTCTCCAAAGGTGATTCTGCGCAATGACCGCAAAATCACCTTTCGGGACCGAATAATGTCATGACAGTGACTAGGACCAAAAGTCGAAAAAATGGCAGAGATATCCACCTAAGTTGGAAAAACCCTATTTATGCCATTATACAGCTTACTGGTATTTCCACAGCTCGTGGTTGGCTTTGAAGCATGTAGACATGTTCCACCAAAAACCATTAAGCCAGGCTCCAGAGGTAAGTATGGGGTGAGGGTGGTGTGGAGAAGTGGATGCGCAGAGGGTGGGTGTGGGTTGGTGAGGGGCCAACGACTCACCGAGGGACCATTTTCTTCTTTCACAGGTTTTTAAAATAAACAGACACTTTTGGTATGCTGGGGTGGGCTCCCAGCATGCCACGTGTTTGTTATGGGGAGACGGGATCCGGCAGGGACTGGGCACCCCCACCGGCCATAAAGTGTGTGTGGGGGGAGGCATGAGCATGGTGGGGTGGGCTCCCAGCATGCCAACTGGTTGTTTGTTGAGCAGGCTGCAGCTGACTAGGGATTGGGCACCCCCATCAGCCAAAAAGTGTGTGGGGGTGCATGAGCCGAGGAGGATTGGGCACCCCCCTTGGCACACAGTGTCAAGGTGGGGAGAACATTAATGAGGGAGGGGGAGGACATTAGCAGAGGGAGGATGCGGGAGGGGTTTCATGCCAAGCTGTGCATGACAGCAATTCAGCTGATCAGTATGTAAATTGTATACATGCTACCACCACTGATTGCAGTGGACCTTTCCTTAGAAGTGAAGACCAACACAGCTGAACTGCTGTCATACCCAGCTCAGCATGTATTGGTCTTTTTTTTTTTTCAATTGTTTAAGCAGAAGTGGCACACTAAGCTGAAAACTTGTTTACAGGTGCAACCTGGGAGCACAGGAAAGTTAAGTGACTTGCTCAGGGTCACACAGTATGCAAGCGGGAGATGTGGGATTCAAACCCAGGTCTCCAGATTTGCAGCTCAGAGCCTTAAACCACTGCGCTATACTGCCTCTGGTCTGGTAGCGTCGCACTTGGTACACTGAGCACTGGATTAGAGAGGAGGGTCACACGCCTCCAAAATTCATACTGTTGCAAGACATTCCTTGTGCATGTGCGCAAGCAAATGTAAAAATATCAGACCAAAATTCCAAACTATCTGATTGCTAGGTAATGACAAAAAAACAGCAAAAACAGCATTTTGTTTTTACTTTTTTTCGCTATCCAAGTCTCGGAATCCGCTCATCCAACTGGAACGAAATTTGGCACATCAAGAGACCTACCTCCTTTAATAGCTTTGTCCCCATTCATTAGATTTTCAAAGATTTTGCATATGCAGTCGGGGGAGAGGAGCAAAGCCAAGTCTCTTGACCACTTAAAATGATCAAAATTCTGAGTGTGTGTGTTGAAAAATTTATGCACATAACTTTTTAGTTCTGTAATATTTGTACCTCCAAAAAAGGCAATGTTGAATATGTGGGGTACAAATATTATAAAAAAACAAAGTTATGAGTGTACATTGAAATTCCATTGCACACTCATAACTTTGACCATTTTAAGTTGACAATGTCCCTTTAAAGCAGCAGAGCAGCCATGTTGGCTCTGATCAGAGTTCATTCCTAAAAACACATTATATGGATCTCATAATGTGCACTTCTAACCAAAACAACAAATGGCAATCAAGAGACTTTGCCCCCAGATCACACATTAAAAAGTTTGTGCAAATCTGATGAACAAGTGTGAAAACACATTTTGGTCAAGATTAAAAAAAAATAACAGTTGTCACATTCATAAAGTGATGTGTAAACATTTGGGGTCAAAATAGTGAAAATTACCAAAGTTATGTGAGTGCATTGCAACATATCAACATATCAATGTACACTCATAGACTTTGCTATTTTTAAATATGTTCAGCCACAAATTTTCAACATAGCCATCTTAAGTCCCCTCCTGAAAAATAAGGGCAATGAAAATTTTTAAATCCCACCCAAAAGATGATTTTGCCAAGCAACCAGGAAAATGCCTTTGGGGGATCTGATTTGCATAATCCCACCATCTTTGGTCATGAAATGGGGTCCCACAAAGGCCATGTAGAATATGTGGGGTAAAAATATGCAAAACTGCCAAAATTATGTATCAAAGTTCAAAACCCCATTGAAATACATTCAACAGCACTTCCCTTAGTTTCTCAGATCGCAGGTGCTGGTTTGAACAGCAAGATATGTCTTTGATCACAGAGTGGATCTTCACTGTGTGACCTGTTCACTAGAGTGATGGTTTGTGGGGTCATGACTAGTGAGTGGGAGGTCAGGGTGGGAGTGGTCAGACTGGTGAGGCACCGTTTTCATTTTTACAGGTTTATGGGAAAAATATTCAGGGAATTTTTTTTACTACAGGTCCATCTGGGAATGGCAATCAGAGGATAGGGGGTACCACTAGACACCATGGAAAACATTATATTGAATGGGCATCAGAGGGTGGGAGGTGCCACTAGACACCAGGGAAAATATTATAGGGAACAGCAATTGGAGGGTGGGGGGTGCCACTAGAGACCAGAGAAAACATTTTAGGGGATGGAGATTGGAGGGTGGGGGGTGACATTAGATGCCAGGGAAAACAGTGCAACAGTCGGAGGGTGGGAGTGCCACAAGACACTAGGGAAACATTACATAAGCAGGGGGCCAGTGATCAGACAGCAGAGCAGACATGGCTCTGTCTTTATTTTTTTTATATGTTTTTGTCTGTAAGAGGGAACCAGAAGGGAAACTGGATAGGAGTAGGGGGCCACTAGACAGCAGTGAAACACTATATAAACAGAAGGCTGTTGATTGACAGCGGGGCATACATGGATCTCTCTTTTTCTTCAGCTGCAACAGGGAACTGGAAGTGAACCGGAAGTGATGGGTGTAAAAGAACAATGCAGTGTCAGAGGGGAGGGGGAGACACACAAAGAAACATCACTGTAGTTGTGGAGAGACTGTGGGCAGGACTCATGAAACTCTGAGAAATACCCACAGCTGCGGGTAAACCGCGGTGCAAGTTGGTTGCAACTTGCGGATCTGCAGGTTACCCACAGCGGTGGGTATTCACAAAGTTGGAGCCAGATTACAACCTGCTCCATGATCTACGGCTGCCTGTGGGTGGTGTCATCAGGGAGATGGCCGCAGCTGTGGGAATGGGCTATGGCTGCTGGAAGAAGCCATAACTCCCTCTGCAACTGCTGTGGCTGTGAATCGGGACTGCCATAGCTACGGGTGATTCTGGTCCACAGCAGCAGTTGCGGAGGGAAACTTACAAAAAAAGGCTTCATGAATCCTGCCCTATGTTTCAGCTCGCAAATTTTGTGCTTCATTCAGAATCTGCTGATGTGCTTCCAGAGCTCAAAAACATTATTTCCCTAGCAGACCCTCCCCATCCCCAAATGTAGCCATTGCCAATTCGCTAGTGTCTAGTGGTCCCTCACCAATTGCCAGTCGCAATGTAAAAATAAATTATTAACTCAGTCCCTGGTGTCTAGTGGTTTCCCCCATACCCAACCTGATGGTGAATAACATTATTTCTCTTGTAGACTCCCATTCCCTATCCCATCCCCAGATGTTGCCATTGTCAATTCCCTGGTGTCTAATGGACCCCCACCGCATCAGGTAGTGCTCCATCACCCTGTTCCCCCCACCACAGCCCCACGCTCCTGTCCAGAATAGCCCTCCACTCTCCTCCATGGCTGTCAGCCCACTGAGATGTCAATGAATGAGTGCATGCTGTACAAGCACACACTCATTCATTGACATCTCAGTGGGCTGCCAACTGTGGAGAGATTGGAGGACTGTGCCAGTCACCCACTCCGTTTTGGGATGGGGGAACAGGGTGGGTCACTATCTGCTTGGGTGGGGGAGTGGGGGGCCACTTGACCACCATGGAACAAGTTACAGAAAAATAACATACTGGGGATCAGGAATAAGGAGGGAGATGGGGGGGTCAACAGTTCACTAGACACCAGGGAAAATATATTTTACTATATGGAGGATATGGATTGAGGGTTACATCACATGATGACTAGTGGCTACTACTGGGCACTGGTAGAAGATTAGATTGGGGGGACCACTAGCCCACTGATGGGGTTACTCACACATAGGGTGGGTGACTGGGTGTGGGGAGGGACTGCTAGCCACTGGGGGGGATTATTAACAGGTTGGGCAGGCAGAACAGGGTGACATTTTTCCCCAAACATTTGGCAGTTTTCTAATCTGCGACAGGTGGAAGTTCAGAAACTTCCGCAAAAGTTGCTGAATTTAGAAAAAGTTCTGCTGAGGTAGAAATGGCAACCTTTGCATACCTCTACAGATCAGACGCCATAAAGGGAACTCACAGAAACTATTAAAATATAGTAATACATTGAACTTCATCAGATTTAACCAAGCACAAAAGAAATGTGATGACTGTCCTGACTCCCAATCAATGTCTTTTAAATACATGTTACACCTTCCTGGAGACAACAATGTCCTCTTTCACAATCATCACGATTGATGTGAAAGAAAAATATTTTAAATCTGAAAATATTGTAAACAGCACTTAGCTCAGGGAGCTCCTCACAAACACAGCCACTCTCCTTCTTCCAATATTGTAGATGGTGGTTAAATCCCCTAATTCATATATAGTATATGGTTCAGTGATGTTCTATGGCAGTCCATAGACTTCCAGATGCTGTTGTGCCACAATAGTGATGTCAGAACACTGCTGTACCACAGTAGTGATGCATGACTGCTATTGTACTGCAATAGTACAGTATCTCATACACTGGTTCAAAAGCATAGAAACGTGTGTCTATTAAGAACTGTTTTGCCTACTTACACTGCAGATTCTTCATAACAATGATATCTACAACACCTGAAGAGAACTTTTTTAATGAACAGCTAGAAATGTTACCAGCTTATATAGCTATTACTTAAATCACATTAAATAGTTGTACTCTTATCCTATTGCTTGTTCTGTTTTGCGTTTATTTAACCATACTTTAAGACAGAGCTAGAAAGAGGGTAAATTAATTCAATAAGACATATGGTATACGGAACAAAATAATTTCATCTTAGGATAAAATGATGTCATAGAGACATCTAGAGCTTCATTCTTGAGATCTGTGATGTAAACTCACCCTTGAAGGGAAACACAGGCTTGCTGTGTATTGCTGCTGATACATTGTTCAATATTTTAATTGCTTGGATATTTCTTCTTGCCTCTTTTCACACACCCTACACACTACTCTTCTTGGAAGTTGCCTCTCTAGTATGCTACAGTACCTCCAAGTAAATGCTTGATGTATTTAGAATGGTCACTTCTCATAGCATTCATAAAAGCACTAACTTACTAAATGATGCTTCCCAAACAGTCTGGTTGTTATGTAAGGTCTTCTAGATCAAACCCCTTTCATTTATTGTCTTCAGCAATCTTCAAGTCATCTTTAAAAATAGGGAACTTGTGTTCAATGGCTTTCCTGTTAGATAAATATATAAATATTCAGTGTGGGAATAATGTGACAGTCTTTTTATTTAGAAGATTATCTTCAGGAGCAGAAACATTAGAGACACCTAAACCTCTGAGATTTCAAGCTTGCAAACATTGTGGATCAATTAAGGGAAACTTTGGATGGTTCACCCTTCTGCCTTGGATTTGTCCTGAATACCATGGACTGGATTTTCAAAGTTGCATCAGGGACATGTGGCATGAGTATCTTGCATCCCTCACCCATACATCAATAGCTTAGACTACTTTAAAGGTGATATAACTCATGTGTGCAAATGCCACAGCTTATTGCATTTTGGGAGCCTTTTAATAATGCATACAGTACATCAAAATATATTCTGATCCTGCATAGTAGGATGTCCCTCCCATTGCTCTCAAATTTGTTTGCAGTCACTTGATACCCACGATTGCAGGGTTCTCAGCATACCTCTCAAATGTCCCTGATTTTCAGGGATGTCCCTGATTTTGCTTCAAATGTTTTCTCTGTTCCTTGTAAATTTGTGTGTTCTTGTGACAAAACAGTGGGGATGAAAAGCACAAAATAATGTCAAACATTAATGTAACAGACTTGTTATTCTTCATAAAATGCATCTTAACACAAATCCTTTTATTCTATCAGCTTTCTGAATGAATAGTACCAGATTTTAAGATGAGTCTCTGATTTGGGATCTTTGTCCCTGATGTTTTCAAGCCTTGTCCCTGATTCATGAGGTAAGAGGTTGTGAGGTATGTTTCTCAGATGGTGAGGCCAGTCTCCCTAGGGAGGCCCCAACCTGTTCTAGGGGAGGCTGAAGCAAGTCTGAAAAAGTAGTGTATATGAATTTAGAATTTTAGATATTTTGTGTGAAGGGATGAGGCAAACTGAAAGAGGATATAGGTGAATTTATATATGTATTTACATATTGGTGGCCAGGAATGGTACACTAGGCTAAGGCTCATTCCATTTGCATCTGGGGAAGGGTAGGGAGTGAATACAATTTAAAGGTAACTGTAAAACAGTCAAGCAATACAAAATGAACAATAGTGCAGCCAAATAGAAACATAGAAACATAGAGGCTGATGGCAAATAAGGACCGCAAGGCCTATTCAGTCTGCCCATTTTTTCTAACTTACGAATGTGCTATCAGCTTTTGCTCTATCAATGGCCTATATATTCATACTCATTTGTAATGCTCCCTTATGCTTATCCCATGCCTGTTTGAAGCCCTGCACTGTATGCAGTTCCACCACTTCCCTAGGTAGGCTATTCCATGCATCCACCACCCTTTCTGTGAAAAAGAACTTCTGCACATTACCTCTTAATCGGTCTCCCTCTAATCTCATGCTGTGTCCTCTTGTCCTGCTATTTTTCTTATATTGAAACATGTTAGACTCCTTCACCTTGTTGATGCCCTTAAGATGTTTGAATGTTTCGATCATATCAACTCTCTCTCTCCCTCCCTCCTTTGCTGTAGGGTATACATATTGAGCTCCATTAATCTGTCCTCATATGTTTTCTGATGCAGTCTCTGCACCATTTTTGTTGCCCTTCTCTGGACTGCCTCCATTTTGTTAATGTCCTTGTGCAGGTGCGGCCTCCAGTACTGCACCCAGTACTCCAGATGGGGCCTAACCAGTGTCTTGTAAAGAGGGGTTATTACCTCCCTCTTACGACTTTCAATATCCTTACTAATGCAGCCCAACATCCCTCTAGCCTTACCTACAGCTTTAACAGTCTGCATGGATGATTTCAGGTCATCAGTGATGATGATGACCAAGTCTCTTTCTTCCCTTGTGATTGCCAGCAACTCCCCTCCCAATCTATAGGTGGCTTCAGGGTTTCTCTTTCCTATGTTCATGATCTCGCACTTCTTTGCATTTAACCCCAGTTGCCAATCTTCTGACCATTTTGCCAGTTTATGTAGATATCTTCTCATTCTGCCCACCCCATCTGGATCATCTACTCTGCTGCAGATCTTGGTGTCATCTGCAAACAGACAAACCTTACCCTCCAGTCCATCTGTACAGTCACTGATGAAGATATTGGAGAGGACTGGCCCCAGGACTAATCCCTGAGGTACCCCACATGTGACTTGCATCTCTTCTGCTTGTATACCATTTACCACCACTCTCTGTTTTCTGCTCGTAACCAGTTTGCCACCCAGCTGACCTACTTCTGACCCACCCTGAGCCTACACAGCTTATTAATCAATCTTCTATGTGGAACAATATCAAAAGCTTTGCTGAAGTCAAGGTAGCTGACATCGACTGCACACCTTTGGTCCACCTCTCTGGTTACCCAGTCAAAGAAATCTATGAGATTAGTTTGACAGGACTTTCTTGTTGTAAACCAATGCTGCCTTGGATCCTGTACTCATATGGATTCCAGGTGTTGCACTATCCTTTCCTTAAAGGGTGCCTCCATAATCTTGCCCACTACTGAGGTAAGATTGACTGGTCTGTAGTTCCCTGCCTCCTCCCTACAACCAATCTTGTGGAGCGGGATCACATGAGCCCTTCTCCAGTCTTCTGGGACCTCTCCTGTGCTCAGAGACTCACTAAACAATTTTGCTAATGGCTCTGCTAGTTCCACCCTTATCTACTTTAGTACCCTGGGATGCATGCCATCAGGTCCCATTGCCTTGTTCACCTTGAGCTTAGCGAGCTCTTGTATGACCCTTTCTTTTTTGAAGGAACTAGTACACACTACCATCCCCCCTGTGTCCATGTTGCTGAGCTGTGGGCCCTGTTCTACCTTCTCCTCAGTAAATACTGAGCAGAAGTATCTATTTATGATAGATGCTTTGCCTTGGTTCTCCTCCACATACACCTCCTTATCCCCTTTGATCTTAGCAATAACTCCTCTGGACTTTCTTCTTTCACTAATGCATCTATAGAAAGTCTTGTCCCCTTCTTTTACTGTTTGTGCTAGTGTTTCCTTGATTTGGGCCTTTGCCTGCCTTACTGCCTTCCCTGCTTCCCTTTGGGAAGTTTGGTATGCCCCCCCCCTATTTTCATCCCATTGCATTCCCTTATATTTTCTGAAGGCCAGTCTTTTGGCTCTGACCTTTACTGCTACTGTTTTTGAGAACCAAAGTGTTTTCCTCCTTCTTTTGCTCTTGCTGTTCTGTCTAACACAATGGGATGTTGCTTCAAGTACTGCATCCGTAATGCTTGCCCACTTTACATGTATCCCCTCACCTGTATTTTTTCTTGCCAGGGCTAGCTTAACACTGTTGGCCATCTTATCAAAGTCAGCTCCTCTTAAGTCCCATATTTTTGCCTTGGAATGGGATGATTTAGTTCTAGTGGCCAAATTGAACCAAACCATGCGACGGTCACTGTCCCCAAGGTGACCTTTTACCTGGAGATCTGTGATCCTTTTCCTGTTAGTCAGTACAGGATCTAAGATAGCCCTGCCTCTTGTGGGTTGGTGTACCAGTTGTTTGACGCTCTCCCATACAGGGAATCCACCATGTGTCTAGTTCTGGTGGATGTTCCTGCTGGGATTGACCCATCTGTATCTGGCATGCTGAAGTCTCCCATTGTCAGAACCTCCCCTTTAGCTTTTATATTTTGTATATCTTCTAACAGTACCGTGTCTATGTCCTCCCCATGGTATGGAGACCTGTAGACAACCCCAGTTTGTATGGCTGTCCCATTTCCTGTTTCCAGGTTGACCCTCAGTTCTTCTGGCTCCTTAAGTGTATTCTGAATTTCTGTAGCTTTGATATTTTCATTGACATAAAGGGCCACTCCACCCACTCTTTTTGCACCTCAGCCTCTACTGAACAGTACATAGCTGGGCACTGATGTCTCTCAAGTGCAGTTACTGGGAAACCATGTCTCGTTAAAAGCTACTATGTCCAGTTTAGCCTCTGTCATTGTTGCCTGCAGGTCTGGGATCTTGTTTCCCAGAGTGTGGGCATTTGTGTACATGATTTTCCATGGGCCAGATTTCAGTGTGTTAGTTGTTGGGTGAGGTCCAGAGTTTCCCCTGTGCGTCTTATGGGGAGATGGAACTTTTTCCTTCCCTAGTGATGCAAATGAACTATAAACATGTTGAAGTCCTGTTCGATCACTAGCTGAGGGGGGGAGAGGTGTTCTTCCTGTTCGATGTATCGGTTGCTGCACCCCTCTCCCCATTTGCTAGTTTAAATATTCTGCAAAGACATCAAACTTATGCCCCAATGCACTGACTCCCTCCTTAGTCAGATGCAGTACATCAAATTTAAAGAACTTTCGCTCCCAAAACTGTTGCCACTTACCTACAAATGTGTCTCCTTTTTCCTGGCACCAGCCCTTGAGACACATGTTTAGATCCGCTATCTCCCCTTCTCTGGCCTTCCATCCATCTGACCCTCTCTCCCAGACTGGCAGGATCTCAGAGAAGGAGATGCTGGACAAAATGGATGACAGTTTGTCTTTCAGCCTGGTCAGGTGTTCCTTGGTCTCCACAACTGACCGGTTGGTGAGATCATTAGTCCCTAAGTGTAGCAGAATGTCGATGTTTTCTCCTGCTTCCTGCACAGTTTTAGCAATGTGGTTAGTGTCCCTCAATGCTGGTGTATCTGGGAGACATCTGACCATTACCCCTGGCTGGAGGTAGGTATTAACGCCCTGAATCATGGAGTCTCCCATGATCAGAAGTGTTTTGGATTTCCTTTTTGCTCTTTTTGTTTTGGTCCTTATTTTGAGCGAGATTTGTTGCTATAAATACTAGTAGGAATGAATAAATAATAAGCAGTAACAACTGACCAATTAGACTGGGAGCAGAACAGTCCAAATACAAGGGTTAAATAGAGAGGTATTGTATCCAGAGCAAGAGGGAGAAAAAGGATCTCTGAGGAGTTGCTTAAGAGCAGGGTAAGAGGGGGAGAGACAGAGGTGGGTAGGAAGGTTATTCCAGATAGAGGGGAAACAGACAGAGAAAGAAGCCTGACCATGAAGGTGTTGTAACAAGGGGTGGCAATGTTTCGAGAGTCAAAATAGCAGAGCAAGTAGGCTCACCTGGGGTGGGGGGGTTACAAAGGGAGCTTTCAATAAGTTGTATAAAATGAGTGCCAACTACTCTAAGGAGTTTAATTTTTTTCTTGATGTACTGCGCAAAGTATGCTATTTTTTTGAGGGGAGGCCTCAGATTATTTTAATATTTGGTGGAGGTTCACTATGATAAAGTCTGAGAACTAATGCACTATTGATTTGATCCTATACTGTAGCTTTATGTGTACTACCACTCTCCTGTTACCTTTGTTACCTTATTACAAACTGATTGTATTATTGTCTTAAACTGTTCCCATTCCCACTCCCCCCCCCCTCCTCCTCCTCCTCCCAACAGGATTCATCAAAAATGAGCTGGTCCTAGCTTAGTATGACTTTCCTTGTAAAACATTATGAAAATAATTAAAATATGAGACATGTGGTATGTCATTATTTTACTGTCAAGCAGGAGCAAGTGATGCAGTGTAAATGTGGCTAAACATTTAGAAATAGCATTGAAAAATTGTGCCATGTTTCAGGTGCCACAGTTGCATCCCAAAATTGGGAATTGCACTTGTTGGATTCCTTTTCAGAATCCAGCCTCACGTATTTAGAAGTTATGTGGGGTTTTAGAGTACTTGTTTCACAGGATGGTAAAATGTAAAGGTCACATAACACTCATCTATTGATTGGTGCTGCAGCTCACAAAGTGCAAACTGCAGAAATGTTGGACATTAAACAGTGTCCATACTAGAATGAACTAGATGGAGCTGTCAATCACTCAAAGGGTTTCTTAAGACTATAGCTATAGCACTGGTCCACACACGTAAAAGGCTGCTGTTTGTTCCAAAAATTATATCTATGCTAGAGCTGGAAATCCATGTGATCTTTAGGCTTAACATATAATTCCCTCTCACAATTCCATACACAAGGCAGACTGCCAGTGGTTCTCCAAATAATTATGTCCATGCTGGCTAAGAACATTCAAGGGATTATCAGGCTGAAACATATGCCTACCCCACACTGGACACACTGTCAACACATCCAGAAACTATGTATATACAAGACTGGATGCATCATGAACATTTAGCTAAATCTGCCACTTTTGGTTACTGCATGATCTCCGTTACATCTGGCAAGCTACATAAAATAAATAGTGTATAGAAAACCATGAAGGATAATCATTTTCATTAGCAGCACTTCCATGTGTACATCATTAGATGTTTCAGCTCTCTTTTAAACATGACCACTCTTCTTACATCATTGCCTCCTTGAGTCAGCAGAAGCAGGCAGTCTCCAGAAGCATTGACCACCTGGATAAGTCTTGATTCCTGCCTCCGTATCCTTCCCACATTATCTGAGCTTTTGTGTTTATATCTTGTCTTCCTCCTTTCTCACTGCTTTAACTCCTTCTCTCTTTTTCTCAGTGCAGTGAAAGCCTTTTGTAATGGACTACTCTGTGTAGAGCACTTTCATACTTTGTAAGAAACTTCCAGTTTACCCAGAGGAAAATGTTTTCACCAGTGCAGTATTGCAATCCTCTGTCTGTATCCCTCAATCTCTTTTAAGTGCATACATACATTAGTAAACCCAAGGGAATGCATTTTACAGCCCAGTGCAATGTTTTGTATATGTCACTTCCAAGTGCATATAGTACAGTACTCGGAACTCACTTGGAACTGTACCAACAGTAGCTCTCTTTCCAGCATATCATACTGGACAGGAATATGTAAGTAAAAATGCTGGCAGGATATGAAAAAAAATGTCAAATAAGGTGTATTCATTCTGATTACTGTATAATGCGAGTGTCAGCAAGTTTTGGGACTTGTAACCATGGCAGCTTTTTTCTCTTTTGCTCTCTTGGCATTCTTAGTTTAGGGATTGATAGGAGTGATTATTAGTTTAAACAGTGATTGGAGACTGGAACCACATTGAACGGAGGTGTAATAATCATTAGGCATACATTTAACTCACAATATGGGTCTAATGTTTGAGTTTGACCTGTATGGGTCTGATGTTTGCTTTTATCATATCCCTGAAGCACCATAGAGATCAGCTAGCTGTGAGGCAGCAGCACTAATGCTGTCACAACCTGCCTGGAAGTAGATCATGGCCACCTCAGGAGATAAGGATGATTGGGAGGTAGATTTGCTCCTCAGTAGGTACTCTAGGAGTGCACTGTAGATGTCAGCAGGCTTTTTGTCCATTCTAAATGGCTGTTCTTACAAAATGTGTATGGTATAATTGACATGCACTATACCAGAAATGTCACCATGATTAAGGATGCTAAACTATCTTGGTTTTCACAGCCAATGTTGTTTATAGTTTTCTTACAATGGTGGAGGATCACCAAAAGGCGGCTTCTCACTTCCTTTCAACAACCCACCTGCTTCACTCCTCGTCTTAACATTTTCAGCCAAATTGGTAGGCTTCTGTATTTGCTGTGAGGCGCTCCAACTATTACACCAGTGTTGCATTGGCTGCACTGGCTGCCAGACAGGCAGAGGATTTACTGCAAAGTTTTTTTGCGTTCATTTAAACAGCTAGTGCAGCCAACACAGGCAGACAGGAAAATCATACCAATTTTAAGAAATAGACAGTTGTTACTTTCTATTTTGAAAGTATTTTAGTTTTTGCTTTTGATCATTAGAAAGTTTTCTATGTGATAATATTGTGCTGAATGTAAAGAACAGCTCTTAGTCTGTCAGTTGACATATCTATCTCTATCCCACCCAAACTACATCATCAGCATTGTGTTTTCAATGTGGCTGTTCCAAAGGAGCAGTGGTGTCACAGTCAGTGATGTCACAATGCTGATGATGTAGTGGGTGTGAATAGAGACAGATATGTCAGCTGTCAGGTGGAGTGCTGTCCCATACAGCACACCAACTAACATCAGATAAACAATCTTCTAATTAACCAAAGAGAAAAGAAAAAGTAACACAGATATAAAAGGTAATTGCTGACTACTTTTAAAAACTAATATTAGTTTTAGGCAGTACACTAGCATTTTTAATGTCTTTAACTGGGTTCCTCCTACCTTCATAAACATTTAACTTTCCACTGACCTGGTGTAGTCCTTTTCTCAGGGATCAGAGGCCTCTAAGTTTCCTTTGCTCTAGATTAATATCTGAGGGTGACATCATTTTCTATACTGTTTCTGGTACTTTGGTGCTCTGGAATTCTCTCCTTACACATACCCAAGGGATTGACTCTGGGAGTCACTTCAGAATGGAGGTTAACAAGTGGATTTTCCATCTGGCCTATCCTGGCCTACAGACTTAATCAACATCTTTTATTTTCTTTTGATTTGTGTTTACTTCATGCTGATTTTTTTCTTTCTCTTTAAATTGTTGCTGTATTAAGGAAGGTATTTAATTTGTGATTTCCTTGTACAGTACTTTGATTTAGTAAGAGGCAACTCACAAAATAACAAAATCCAAACTAAGCCAGCCTGGTGACACAGAGGGCTGAGGCACTGGATGCCTTACCTCACGCCACACTGGCAACCCAGGTTTGGGAAAAGACTCAGGTCATCGGGGAGCCGGCATGGGGGAAGAGGGTGAGAGCAAGATTGCGCAGCCAGAAGGCAGCTTTCCTCTCCCAGGCTGGCTGCTATTCCCCCTTAGTCCCACTGCCACCAGTTGGAGGTCTGGTAGTCAGCATAGATGAAGGGGGTGGCATATAGTGGGAGGGCACCTCGAGATGCTGTGTGCACGTGCCTCCACATGCACATGCATGGCTGAGGTACGGGGACAGGTTACAGGGAGAAAATGGGAAAACATGCTAAAAAATATATAGAAAGAAAAAAAATCCAATCCAAGTGCATAGTGAAGTATAAAGAAGTTTGAAGGAGCAACGTTCACAATGCATATATGCAGTATACTGACTGGCTAAAGCACACATCTGCATTACTGATTTGTTGTATTATACAATAACAGAGAACACTTCTAGCCTTCTGATTGATCCATGGCCACCTTGACTAGTTATGTTATTCCCAGCACAACATGATTGAATCAAGGTCCGGCACACAAATGACCACAGGAACATTAAAAAAGTAAATTCACTCCCTCTTCCAGGTACAGAAGCCATAGTCAGTGTTTCACTTCCAGCTTACTGAATACAAAAACCCAGCCATTGTCAGCTTTACACTCCCCTACTCTACCATTTGATTCTGTTACAGCATTATTTCCCATGCAGCTTCATTGACAATGACTGCAGTTCAAAAGTGAATATGCACATCAGTGCTTTCCTTCTTTTCCCCAGCTTATCAATTTTGTACTGTGCATTGTCCCACTCTTTTCCAACCCCACTTCAGCAGATTCTATTTAATTTAAAACTAAAAAAATAAAGCCATTATTGTGACTGGCACACTCTGCTCAGCCCTGTTCAGCATATGTGCTTTTTAAAAACATTTGTGCTTGCACTTAAAGATCGCCACCTTCCCTGTCTCAACGTAGAGAGAGACAGTGGGATAGGACAACAGAACACAGTAAGAGAGAATATAGGGGAAAACAGTAAGACAGACAAGAAAGACCAGACTTACTGGGTGGGGAGGGGAGATAGACAACTGAAACACAATGAGAGGGAGAAAACACTTTAAACTGCAACACGACCTACTGGCCAAGAGCAATAAGGAACTTTTTTTTTTCAGTGTACTTACCCATACAAATACAAACAGAAAATATGTTTCAAAAGTGTTTTTTTTTTTAGCTGGCCCAGTGATGCAGAGGGTTGAGTCATTGGATGCCTTACCTTGTGCTATGCCAGCAATCAGTGTTTGTGAGTCAGTGCGGGCTGCCACAGATCTGTAGGGGGAGGGTATGGAGCTGGATTGAGCTGCCGAGAGGCAGCTCTTCTCTCTGTGGAGGAACATGGACTTCCTTTGGCTCTTGGCTGCCTCATGGTGGAGGCTAAGGGGCAGTGCAGGCTGAGGGAGCCAGGCACTAGGCTGGGTGGGAGGAAGGGTCTGTTACTGGGGCTCATGCACAACTCCACGTGCATGTGTGTCTGCATTTGGAGCCCCAGGTGTAAGGGGAGAAAACCAGGAAATGCCTCCCCTGGACTGGATGACAACTGATCCCTCGAAGGCTCCTACCAGTGACCAGGCACCAACCACAAGAACAAGATAGTGAAAGGTAAGTCCTGGGTCACCAGTGGCTCATGAGAGTGTGGCCAGAATGGCATCCAGGGGAGAAAGAGGTACACGATTGCAAGATGAAAACAAAGTGTGTTTTTTTAAATATTTTTTTTTAAGTGAGCCATTGCATGATAGCAATAATGCACTTCAGGGTGCGTGACTGTGTGGAACGGCATCACTTCTGAGGTGTGTATCGACTCACTCTGTGGCCTTGTGCCCTTGTGTTCAGCCACCCAAGGCATGACATTATCCCAGCACAACACACACACACACTGTTGTGCATTATTGCTTAATTACATTATAGAGAGGTGCCCAGACATAAGCATGATTAAAACATGCAAAGTCCTACTCACAAAATGATGTTGGTATTTGCATGTGTGGCTCATAGGTCCAGAACCTACACCACCCCAAATGTTGTAGTTTAGATGGCACATCCCCATTACATGAAAAGCATCATGTACGCTCCAAACTCCAGTCACCCAGTACCAAAGGGTCCACCAGCTACATCAATATCACACAGATCAGGAGCAATCCAGTATTGTATTTTTCCAACATGAGGATATACAATACTTTTTTTATGATAAACCCTGACCTTTTCACCTTAATACTGTGGCCAGCCCTGGATGGAATCATTTGAAATTCAGAGTGCACATTGTCTGTCCAATAATGTCTGAGTTCTGAAAATTTGGTGATGGTCAGTAGGGTAGTTTAAAAGTGGTAGACATTTGAAAATATATAATGATACGTTTTTTAAGACCCATATTTGCTCACTGATGGCACAAAAATGGCTGAAAGTTGAAACATAAAACTTATAGATTAGAGTTTTGACCAGGGATGATTCTTTGCTGTGCCTTAAGAGGAAGAGAAGTGGGCCAGAGCCTTCTTCTGTTTGACTTTTAGTTGGGGGCCTAAAAATTTATTTCAGTTTCAACATTTCAACTTATCTACTTCGAGTCCCATTGTTGGAATTGGCATAGAATAAAACAGACAACAAATAGGAGGAGAAAGCCTTGAGGTTTGCAGTGCAAATAAATTATAGCTTATTTGTGGCTGGTGATATCTGCATGTCACAAAAGTGGTTTATTGTATTTGTGATAGGGTAACACAGCTGAGTATAATTGCTGCATCCAGGTTCTGAGTTATAGTAATTGTTAATGTTTATTGCTGAGCTCAAGGCTTACCCCCTGTAGGCACTGTTTTAGCTCCACGTCAATTTACTGCCTTCTCACTGGCCCCACACATATTCAAAATGATTAATAATCTTCTCCTAAAAATGCTGTACTGCTGTAGATCAGCAGATAAAGGTAACACACTAGTGTGGTCCTTCAGAAAAAAACTATCAGGGAAAAAGTTTAAAAAATCTCTCAGGAAACAGTTAACATAACGATGCAGAATATACTACTACGGAATATTCTATGTAATGTGGTAAACAAGTACTATACAAGAAATTGTGCAGATTAGGCTATAAAAGACTAGGCACAGCAGTTTTGTTCTGTTCTAAGAGATTGCAGCAGGACTAAAAATCAGGAACAGAAGCTCCGCGGCCAGTGCTGAGGAACAGAGGCCTCCAGGTAGCAGGGGTCTGTGTGTGCCTGTTAGGTTTAGAGTGGTGACAGGGCACCAGGTTTGGGATGTACTACAGGCGAACCTGGTAGTCTTGGTGCCCAGAGGGTCTGCTAGAAGAATGGAAAAAATAGTACTTCCATTACAGCTAGAGGAATGGAGAAATAGGGTATCCACTCAAGGGATTTTCCAGCGGCATTCATAAGGACCCACACAGGTTGTCAAGGTGGAGGAGAAAGTGCAATCTCAGGCCATATGTGCAGCCATTATCAATCTGGCTGTCAAGATCCCGCCAACATGAAAAGTTGTGACATAACTGCCAAGCTATATATCTGTGCCCTGTAAGGTCTTATAGTGTGCCATGCAGTGCTGGAGCTGAGGGTTGGTTGTAGGAAGCCTGTGATAGAGACAAAAAGTTAACAACTATTTAGGAATCCTGAGGGAGGGTTAAACTATATCAGATGCTGTATCCCTAAGAAAGTACTCCAGAATGTGTGAGACTTAAAGAAAGTGTGTAACAGCCATGCATTTGGGAATGTTAAATATCTATGCTTTATTTGCTATGCCGTTGTTCTCCAAACAGTTATTAATCATGACCAGGAAGCCTGGGGAGATTTCCCCACAAACTGGATTATCAGTAGCCCTTCCTGTTGTACTGTAGCAGTTGGGCAGCAGAGGGTGACCATTGAGATAAAGTATTCATTGTAGGTGGCCATGGGGTCTAAAAAATGTTCCTTTGGTACTTGTTATTCACAGTCATGTTATGTACAGAGGCCTGCACTCTCTGGAAGAAATAGTGCACATATTAACATGATAAAGTGCCCAGAGGTGAGAATCCTGGTTTCTGAAAGAAGGTGGCAGCTTCTGCAAAGAGGTTAAATCCCTGTGAAATAGTATGAGACCTTGTGAAAGAAAGAGAAGTAAAAGAGTAGCATCCCTCAAAGGGAATGCATTGCATAAGGAACAGAGCACCTAAAATGGGATATATATATTTTTTAAATAAGATCTGTACAAGTTCTTGGCTAGATGTGACATCAGTAAGTATAGCTGTGAGCAACATCAGTGGAAAGCCTCAAGTGAAAAGAGGAATATAAAAGAGAGATAAATGTACAGTAATAATTAGAAAGTCACTGTGTAACCTTGCTGAATATACTGCATAGTGCTGTAAAGTGCTTTAACTTCACCACAGCTCTGGGAGTCACTCCACAGTAGTGAAATGAAAGTTTATTCACCTGGTAAAGGTGATTATGGGAGCAAATTTTTATGGCTCTGCTAAACCGTTTCTCGACTGCATCATGATTCATGATATCATTCCCTTAGCAGTTTCTCCCTATCAGAAGCCAGGATGTTAATTTAAAATTCTGTATGCTGGAGTAAAGGGCCCCATGTTATAATGTCATGCCTTTTAGGTAAGATCAGTGTTCCATGGCAATGGATATTACTACAGTATGGTGAACTGATGAAGTTCCTGTTTAGAGATAAGGCATCATTGTCACTGCAGAGTGAATCTCTGAACCTTGAGAAAAATCTCTGAATCTGGTTGTTTTGTGCTGTGACCATGAGGTCTGACTCTAATGGACCCCACTTTATGTTTATCGTTTGAAAAATGTGTTTATATAGGTGCTGTTCCCCCAAGTGGACCTGCTGGCAACTCAGCCAGTCTGCCATGGTACTTGGCTTCCCTGCCAGGTGTATGTCAGAGATGTGTTGAAAGTTTGTCTGTGCCTATTTGAGGAGCTTCTCCACTTACCTTTGCATATTGCTCCTTGGACATCCCTGTTTCATGATATACAGTAATGTGGACATGCTTTCTGATCTGATGAGGACTGCTTTGTCATTATTTACCTTTGAAAATTCATCAGGGCATTGTAGACTGCCTTCATTTTGAGGATGTTGACTGTCAGTTTGAACTCTGAATTGGACCACCTGCCTTGTGCTGCTTTGTGGTCCAATGATGCTCCTCAGCTTCTCAGGCTGATGTCCATGTCTATTATGGCATCATACTCTTGTTTGAGTGACACACACATGGAATAAATTGTCTTTCTGAGTCGACTACTTGAGTGAGTCTCATCATTTGTGGAAGTAAAACAGTAGCTGTCAGATCATTTTCTGTCTCTGCAACACTTTGTATCGCTAAAGCTTATAGAGATCTAATTGTCCATCTGACCCATGGGACTAGGTCAATGCAAAATGCCATCATGTGCAGTAGTTCAGAATCTGCACCAGTGAAGTTGTTTTCAACCTAGCTGGTGAAGAGTCTTGTGTGACCACGTTGTCCTATCTCTTCATTAATAGTCTGACATGTCCGGTTATCTTGTCTCTGACAGCTCCCAGGCATTAGACCAGTTGGCTGGTTAGTAGTCTACTCTTTTTGAAGTTGCTCAATCATATCCATGATCTTGCAGGTTGTTGAGTGCTATTTTAATGTCTCTTGTTGCCTGTTACTCTGGCCTATCCTTATTAGCCAGTTGTTTAGGTATGGAACAACAATGTTCTCAGACTGGGGCTGCCAGGACTATTGAGATTTTTGTGAAAACTCTGGGTGTGGATGATAGTCTGAATGGAAGGGTCTACTATTGAAAGTCATGTTTCAATATTGAGTCTCTGAAATAGTGGAAGTATGATGGGTGAATTGGTATGTGTGGGTATACATTCTTATTATCAATGAATGTCAGGTAATCCACCTGCTGACCTGCCTTCAGTGTCGACCTGATGGTCATCATCTTGAATTTCTTCGAGAATATGAATACATTTATGGCATAAATCTCCCATCTTTGGGGTACCATAAATAGTAGTGAATAGACTTATTTTCCCTGTCAGTCCTGCGGAATGTCAGGATGAAACTCCTTGTAAGGAGTCTTTTTGAAAGTGCCCCAAACCTGCTAAGATGTCGCTTTTTTTTTTTTGATATTGGGAAGAGGATAACTCTGCCCATGTTTGGTTTCTCTGTATATTCTATTGCATAACAATGGTTTATTGCTTCCAGTACCAATTTGTCATGTGCCATTGAATGCCATTGTTTGGCAAACACTTTTAAGCACCCCCCCTTTCAGAGAGATGGTTTGGTTGTTGGGTTTGAATTGTTTTTAGTCCTTGTGTGTACTATTTTAATTTTTTCCTCTGAAGTTGTTGGTGTTGGAAAGGCCATGCCTGGAAGTACCTCTGTTCTTGAACCTGTTGTTTTCTTGGTTAAATTACCTGAAGTTGTTGCCTCTGTTGTAGTTGCCATATTGTTGTCTATACTCACAAAAACTGTTCCTGTTCTTCTGAAAGCTTCTGTTTCTAGATGAGGGAAGGTAACTGGAACATAATTGTTTCTCCTTGCCCTAATTTTTCCTTCCTCCTTTACTTTTTAAAAAGTGTTCAAGGCCTTCCCCTGAACAGTTTCCCCCTTTAAATGATAACTTTTTGCAGCAGTTGTTTGGACTCATTATCAATCTCCCAGGGCTTCTGACATAGAGTCTTTCTCAGTCCTTTGGCCACTGTGGCTGTTCTGGAGTTGATTTTCAATGAATCAGCAGCCATGTCCACAAGATATTTGAATGTTTGGAGTGATTGCTGAACTTTTTTGTCTAGAGATGACTTAGGATTCACAGGTTTTGCAAGGTTGTCCAGCCCTGTAATCTGTGCCATTGTGGTGTAATGGCTGTAGTTGCTGCTCTGGTGGCGAAGCCTGCAAGCTGAAACTGTTTTTTGAGCATATCATCTATTTCCCTGTTTGCTGAGCCCTGGCCAACAACTCAGTCTTTCTGCTTAGTGAGGCTACTTGAGTGTCTGTAGTTGGAATGTTATACCATATTTTTAGCTTGTCATTCTGCATTGGACACATTGTATCCCATGATTTTCTCTTGGGAATTCTGTTTGGCTCTCTTGCCTCTCATTCCTTGGCGATTGCCTCTTTTATTGCTTCACATATTGAGAAAATTTTAGTTTTCAGTTTTGGCTGTAGCATTGGTATAAGTTTTTTTTCTGTTGGTAGAGGTGGTGGGACAAAACCAGCTGTGGTTTCTGTGTATCTAACTAGTGGCTGAGCTACATCATAGAAGCAAAGTGTGGATACCATTGATTCTGAATTCTCTTCCATGGACTCCTTATTATCTAACTCATTTCCTACATCTCCTGAGTCTGGATTGATTTCTTGTGAGTTGAGAGGTGGGCTCTGATGCAAAATGTGTGCCCCCTGATTGGTTTGTGTTGATAATAGGTGTTGTGGAGTGCATCTTGGTTGGGCAGTGCCTTCACTATAGAATCCCTGCACTCCATCATTTGCAGCATGAATGCTTGTTGTGCCTGCATACTTTGTGCAATTAGAGAAATGGCCTTGGAGTCTGTCCAGAAAGGAGGAATGTGGTCCATATGTTCCTCTTTTTATGTAGTTCCCTGTGATGAGGGTTCAGACTCATCTGGCTTGCACACCAGGCACAGTGGGCCCTGCTGACTTGACAGGAGTGGAAAACAGCAAGTGTTGTGCTTCTTTATATTTCCCATTGTATGACCTGTTTGGGGTTTGGGTAAGGGGACACAGCAGATAATTTAATGGAGGTGTAATAATGGTTTGGGTGTGCTGTAGAAATTGTAACCCACAATGCTATGCATTACAACAAACCAAGTATTATTAATGAGCCCCCTGCTGTTTGACTGTTATTTTGGAGTGGACAATGAAGTTTATTTATGCATGCAAATCTGGTCCCATTCTGTAATGTGCCCTGTGTTTCCAACAAAACGCAACTAATGTGACCTCTGCCAAGCCCCCTCTAAAAATAAAGGGTCCTATAGAAACCTTAACCAGTCCCAGGGTGGAGGGGTTACACATCCAAGAACATAAACACAAATTAAAAGGCAACACATTAAGGGAAATTATATTTACCTTACAAGCAAATAGTTCTAGAATGACAAATGCCTTATACAGGCTGTCAAAATAATAGTGCATAGGAGTGTTTCTCAAACAGAATGCAAAACCTAAAAACATGAAATAAGAAGACTTGTCTCCTGAGCTATTCCAAACATGTATTCTTGTATTGCTTCCAGCAATGCTCACAACATATCATGGCACTAGGCTACTTCATCAGGAAAGATGGTAGTACTCATACCTAGTTTTGCTCTCCATACCTGTATTGGGTTGAAGTATCCATAAACAAAGCTTGTTGCACCTCTACATTTTGGAGGTCAAGAAAGTAATCACCAGGTTGTGGTTGAACTTGAAACCTCCCCCCGACAATTGGGCAATGGTATGCAACAATCAACTCTATTTATGACATAGCTTACTGCAACCATTGGTGATGTATATAATGTTACCTGATGATACTTTTGTGCCATAATTAAGTTTGCAGAATGCCACCCACTTCTCTCCCCTCCTATTTCCACCCTCATGGTGGATCTTTATTGACCCTCAGCCCACAATGTGACAGTCCCCAACCTCTCCCCTACAGTCTCATGGAATTAACTCATCTATTTCCCAGCAGGATAACTCCTATCTACTCCCACTACAAGGATGTTAAGAATCAGAAGGATACATACTCAAAGTACCTGTTGTCACTGGAATGTTTATTTAACTCTGTACCATGGAATTGAGAGTTTGGTTCTCTGTACTCAGTTTTTATAAAACTGTCATGCTTTGTATATATCTGTTTTGATTCCTGTCTGTAACTGTCATTGTATTTAAAATTAATAAACTTTCAGTTTAAAAAAGAAATGATGGGAGTACACTACAAAGACATAGCTACACATATAAAACAAATGTAAAGTAGTTACAGTCCATCATATTATATGTTAACCACTAATCATATAAAGAGCACTTCCAGTTTTCCACCCCTCTATTATCTGCCACATTCCTTATCTGCTGGCTAGTCCTCTTCTTCCATAATCTCTCTAGAAAAATTCCCTCTGTTATCCACCACACCCTCTAGCCGCCATCATCCAGCACTTTCTAGTATACAGGCCCTATATTTCTCATGATATTCTCCCTTTATTATTCACCATGTCACAAGCATTGACACAGTGCATTATGGTCCTAATTATTTGGTTATAGTAAATGCCATAATAATAAAAAAATTACAATGCACTGATGAAGACTATGGTACCTTTTAGAATGGCTGTGAAATTTTTAACAACATTATTGATGAAGAGATTATTGAAACTGTCTGTTGTGATAAAAGGAAGATTTTATATTAGAACCAAGGGTCACATTAACTACTGTTTTATTTGTTCAGGGCATTGTGTAAATTGATCTGGACTAATGTAAGCCAAAATTGTAACTGTGGCTTACAGGAAGCTGACGATTTACTTTATGTGCTATTGCACTGCCCTTGGTATAATCAAACCAGAGATACATTTTTGGGTAAAATAATGGAAACACTATATGTACTGGCAAGATTTATATTGGATCTACTTTTTAATGCAGAAAATATGGTCCTGGAAGCTATAAAGATTGGGAGGCAATATGTCCAGACAACTGATTTGCCAGAATTCTATAGGGCAAACATTTAATAAATTAAGAATGGACAACATGACTAAATATTTTCTTTAAGTCCTAAATTACTTCTTGTCTCTTTGTAGAGTACATGGGTTACAGGTGACATAACATTGTAAGGGGTGTTGGTAGCCAGACCTGAACCTTAAAATAATCTGTTTAAACTTAAGAAGAATAGTATACCTATTCTTGGATGAATCAGCTAAAACATTTGAACACACTGCCCTTTAATTTTGCCATCTTCATGGCCCGGGTCATGCCTGAAAATGGTCCCTTGGATCAGTGCACTTATCTGGTAAACAAATAAAGAAATGAATCATTTCATATGAATTAATGTTCATGCACACTTTTCTGTTAGGGCCACTGATTGCTTGTCAAATATATTCTAACATACAGTATGTAAAAATCTAACTTCTCTTGACATCATTGTGTATTACTATACTATGTGTATTTTGACTAAAAGTAGCAATATGGAGATATTGAAAATTGTTCAATATGCTTGTCAAATTTTGCACTATGAAAATCAATTTATTAAGCTGTTCTAATAGGAATTTATCTGGCTATATGTGTAAAGACACACTCTGATAACATGCTTTTAAATGGATACATTTTTGTAATAAAAAATAGTTTTGTATATCCATACTGTACTTTTATATGTAACTACCTGTATGTGTTATGAATAAATGGTCAATCAATAAAGTTCAATGTTTTAAAAAGTTTTTTAATGTTTGAAAAAGACGAGTGCAGCTAATCCTCTACTTGTCCATCGTGATATGTGTAGGTTTTCTGTGGCTGTCATCGAAATTAAAATCCTTACTTTATCAGGCAATAGTCTTCATGGTAATCTTTCTCATTGTGTCCAGGTGGCTAAGTGCAGCAATTACTTGGTACCTGTGATTGCAACCTGGGGATCCCACAAAAAAACTCAATGTGAGCCATTTTCACCACATTTTTATGGTTTCCAGCTAGTGTCAAAGCTGCGATTAAGGGTGGAATGCTGTTATGCCACTAGATTCTAGTGTTCTGAATTTGCGTCTCCATGTGTGTGATAATGTGCTCCAAATTATGAGGGCCTATGTTCCTCATTTTACTGTATTTGAGCATCAGTATATAATATGTCTCTCTCCTTCCTGGATCTCCCAACTCTGTACTTTCCCAGGACACAACTGCAGGCTGATGATAGAGCAGGACTGGGCCTCTAAAATGATGACAAATAAAGCCAAACAGTGTCCATCACTGATTACGTTGACTGATGATAAGTTAAACTAGATTTTTATACTCATACTGTGTTTTTTTTCAATATTTGCTACCAAACTGTACACAAATAAAGATACTGAATACCTAATACCTAAATGTGGTCCTGTGCTACTTTTCTTATATTGTACCAGTGCAACATAGCAAACTTCTGTTATCCACCACCATCTATTACCTGCCAAAAATGTTGGTGCACCAAGGTGGTGGATAATAGAGGGCACAGTGTACCACCACTAAAGTTTGCAAAGCTTATGTCTGAACTAAAATAAAAAAGAATAATTTGTTACAAACATCTATATGCAAAGGCATATTTGACCATTGCATTAAGCACTATTTAATAACAAAATAAATATTTAAGCTGTTAGCGCCTCATCCCTACTACTACTGTCCATAGCAAGGTAATGTAACTATTTTATAAGCAGTTAACTACAGTGCATTTCAGTCTTGTTTGCATCCAATTAGTATGCATTTTAACTTGTCACATAAAGGTAGGCCAAGCAAGGGCCATTAACCTAAGTGTTTTACTTGCTAGCATGTAACAGGAAGTTTCATTTGTGTCTTAAGTGTTGACAGAAAAAGTCCTGTTAAGTTACCATTTGTCCAATATCAGTCATTATGAATTACAAAGTTATACAGTACAGTGAAAACAGATTCCATACCTTAAGTACTGCAACAGCTTACTTACCCTCCCAGAAGTCCCATGCACTCATTTCATATCTTGCATCAAATTTTACAAGCAATAAGATAAAAAACATGTAATTTCAGACCCCTCTCGTAAACAGGTAATTTCAGACTTCTTTTCTGCCACTGCAGTAGCTCAAAAAGATCATTATGATCACTCCTAAAAAACTCTTCCCGTTTCCACTATGTATTCTCAACTATGTTTATATATTATCCAGTTTTGATTACAAAAAAAAAAAACGTTTCTTGATACCTTTTGTAGGTTGTAATTCAGCAAGAAAAAAGTGCATACATCTTATTCTCATACTGTATATGTGTTATAAATAATGCATAGAAAAAAATATATTTATTTATTGAAATGTTTCACCAGGTAAGGTACACTGAGCAACAAGATGCTCATCTCATGGTGTGACCTTGGGGGGGAGGTTACAGATGAAGAAACAGTTACACACAGTGTGACATGGAATTATAGGTTACATTGTAAAAGGCATTGCAACAACAGAGTAATTGGGTTACATACATTAAGGTTACTTTCAACAGGATGGTACAACATGAATTAGGTTAGAACAATACTGTGTTAACAGCCATAGTACTCTGTGGAGACAACAATTTGGCAGTAAGAACAAGGCTTGTAAGTGCAATAGAGGGCAAGTGTGGATGCTGATGGTATATGCCAGCATTCATAGCAATAGCTAAAGCCACTGGTCAGGCCACTTGGGGATGGGTGAGAGTAGGTAGGAGGTAACATAGTGGGAAGGGAGTTGAGGGATAAAAAGTGGGGAAGGGGTGTTGGACAATGGGTGGTGTAGGGGGGAGAGGTGTCAGATACACAAGCAATTTACTGCATAAAAGTTTGACAGTGCGGAGGGTAGAGAATGCATAGAGGAGGAGTGACGAATTTAAGCAGGAGGGTCCTTCCAGAGTTTTGGGAGGTGGTAGGAGAAGGTGGCTTGGCCTGCTGAAGTCCGTCGGTGAGTGATTGACAGCAGCCCAGAGTCGGTTGACCTGAGGGCATGAGAGGGGACAGGTGGAGATGATAGAGAGGAGGCAAGGTAGTGTGGAAAGGAACCAAGACAGAATTTTGAAGTAAATTTTGCACTATGGAGTAGTTGCTGGTTGTCCAGGGACGGGAAGGCCAGCGAACGGTACAGCTCGCAGTGATGGGTGTGAGGTGGGGCATCAAGGGCAAAGTGGCAAAAGGCATTGAAGAGGGGATCCAGTCTGGATAGGGTAGACTTGGGAGTGGCACTATAGACTACATCACAGTAGCCGAAAGTAGGTAAGATAATTTTCTGCACAATTTCATGTCTCGCAGGTAGCGGTCGGCTACTGCGGTTCCTGTAAAGGGCACCAAGCTTGGGGCACAGATTTTTCAGGATAGCATCAATGTGGGCAGAGAAGTATAAGTGCTGGTTGAGCCATACCCCTAGGTACCTAAAAGTAGTAGCATCCACAAGGATTGTCCCATCAAGGGCGTAGAAGTTTGGGAGGGTGGTGAGCCTGGATAGTCTCTGCCTGGTGCCAAAGGTCATGGAGACTGTCTTTCTGTCATTGAGGGAGAGTTGGTGGGAGCTAAACCAGAGCTGAACTACATTGAAATCAGCCTGAAGGCCGGTAGCAACCTCCTCAGGGGTCTGGCCAGAAATAAATAGGACTGTGTCATCTGCATACATCTGAATGGAGGAAGATGAACAGGTTTGTGGTAGGTCATTGAGAAGGATGGAACAAAGGATAGGACTGAGTAATGATCCCTGTGGTACACCAGTATCTATAAGTAGCAGAGGGGAGGTGGAATCAGCAATCCTTACAGATTGAGTTCTGCCTAACAGGTAGGTTCTGAACAAGTTGGTGGCTGACTCTGATAGACAAGCTGCAGAGAGGCAGGCTAGCAACAGGGGATGGGAGATGGTGTCAAAAGCTTTGGCTAAATTGACATAAATTGCTGAGGTGATTAGACCTTTGTCTATCCCAGAGAGGATGTGTCAGATAGTCTTAACAGGGATGTGGCAGTTGAGTGGTTCTTCCTAAATCCAGACTGGTAGAGTGTGCAGAAGTTGGATTCAGAGAGGAAATTAGAAAGCTGAGTGAGCACGAGATGCTCCTGGAGTTTCACGAGGGAAGGGAGGAGGGAGATAGGGTGGTAGTTTGCTGCGGAGGTGGGGTCACCACCTTTAGGTAGGGGTAAGACAGTGGTATGTTTCCAATCTGTAGGAATGGAGGCAGAAGCAAATGATTGGTTTAGAAGGTCAGCTAGTGGAGATGTGATGGTGGGGGCTAATAGGTAGAGGAGTTTGATGTCCAGCCCATCAGGGAATCTGACCTTGGATGGGTTGATGGTTAGTAAGGCATTTAGAGCCTCAGTAGGAGAGATTCTTCTGAAGAAGAAGATATTTGGTCTGTGGGGCTAAGTAATTCCAACATGGGGGCTGGGTGAAGCAACAGTTGGTAAGGAGGCAAGGAGAGTGGTAACACATGTGGTGAAGTAAGTATTGAACTCTGTGGCAACTGTGAGTGGATCAGAGAGAAGGGTGCCATTAGAGACCAGTAGGGGGGTGGGGTTTGTTGAAAGGGGTAGAAAATGGAGTGAATAACTTTCCAGAATTTGAATGGTCTACTTAGACAGGCATTGAAGGTGGAGCTAAAGTATTCAGCTTTGGCTAGCCAGGTGGCCTTAGTGCACTTGTTATGGAGCATGCGGTAGGTGTTGTTATTACTTGGGAGGAGCGAGGATTTGTAAATTTTTCACACCTTGTCCCAGGCATTTTGGCATGCTATTAGTTTGGGAGAAATCCAGGGTAGGTGCTTCCCCCGGACCCTGATGCGTCTTAGTGGTGAATGCTTTTCCCAGACTTTAAGAAATATATTGTGGAAATGTATAAGAGAAACATCAATATTAAAAATTAATAACGTTAGTGCCCCAGTTGGCATAAGCAAGGTCTTCCTGCAGAGGGGGTGAGACTTAATGATTTGTAGGAACGTTGTAGCAGAAATTTAGGAGGGGTTTTAAGGCGATGGATTTTATGGACTAGGTAGGTAATGTAATGGTTGCTTATAGAGTCTGGTAGCAAGCCCACTTTGAGGACACAGTGAGGGTGGGAAGTGAGCACCCAGTTGATAAGGGAGTTGTTCCCAGTATTGTGGTTAGTACTAGTTGGTTCCATGATGATCTGAGAAAGATTTAAGGCTATTATCTCTGAAAGAGCTTTGTTTAGAGAGAGAGAAGGCCAGTTGTGATTAAAATCTCCCATAATATATAGTTCACCAGAAGGGGTGAGGGAGACTAGGTGACTTATAAGGCCAGTGACAGTTGCGGCAGGGATACCAGGACGGCAGTAGACACCAGCAACATAAATAGGGAGTGAGAAGAGGAGGGACAGTTGTAGCATTAACAGTTCATAGGTTTGGGGCTCTGTTTTAGCTAGTGATACAGAGAAGTGTAGGTTGGTGGCGGTGTAGATAGCAACACATCCGCCTCTAGTGGGGTGGTTTAGTCACAGTGAAACCTGGGATGGTGATGGAAGGGTCCTTCAAGTTGGGATTTAGCCAGGTTTTGGTTAGGATGATAATGTCAGTAGCATGTTGGACCACTAGTACCTGGAGCAGGTGAAGTTTAGGGGACAGGCCATGAATGTTGAAGTGAAGTACACGCAACATACTGGGAGGGAGCCACATTGAATGATAAAGGTGGCCACTGCAGAGTACTTGACTGCAGAGCTTGGTGGGTTATTGGCAGGTGCAGGGCCTGGGTTGGGGTGTGTGTCGCCCACAGCTAGGAGTAGTAGGGTGATAATTAGATACTGCGAGAGTATTTGTTTGCACCGCGTGGTGAGTGAGCACCACCTAGGAGGTGATTTATTGTGGTCAGGATGAGTTGATCAAGAGGTAATTCAGTGGAGAGTTGACCAAAAGTGATAATAGAAGAAGAGAGATGAGCAGGGGCGGAATGGATAGTGGGACCAGGTTGAAGCAGATATAGATAGAGTCGCAGTGGGGGTGTGTGTGTGGGATAGGTTAGTTTGAGCGTATAGGAAGGAGGAGGATCAGTGGCTAATAGTGTGTGGAGATTTAAGGAGGGGGGGCAGATAGTGATGGAGAGATAAGAAGTAGTTTCCTAGGTGGTAGAACCATTTCTGCCAATACACAACAAAGGCATCGAAGAATATCTTGTTGCACCATGGTATGGTGAAAGCAGTAGGAAGGAGTGATTGCAGAGCAGCCTCTCGAGCACCCAGGAGAGAGCTACTTGGCTGGGAGGCCAGGAAGGGGAGTAGGCAGGAGAAAAGGACTGTGCATGCCAATGAGGTTAGAGCAAGCTGAGGTAGGCGGAGGAAGTAGTATAATTAATAGGTGGTCTGGGCAGGGGTGGGGTGGCGGTAGAAAAAACAAGTTCAAATGTCCAGAGCAGTGAAAATTAGTTCAGAGAGCTCAGGTACAGGATTCTAAAAGCAGTCTGGCAAGGGCACCAATTGGGAGCTTTGCGCTATCCGCTGGGCCAATCAGGAGCCACAAGAAAGAAGGTGCTCCGATCAATAAGCCACCGAAAGTGGGTCGGCTCAAAAAGATCACAGCAGCTGTACCTTACAAGGGAGTCTGAATTCAGAATGAGGAGGGTGACCGGGAGCCTGCAATTTCAGCGGTGGTGGCAGCTGCCAAGGAAATGGACAGAGGTGCCGCTGGGTCCGAGAGCGCCACTAGGGTGCGGTGACAATCTCAGGAGTAAGAGGAGGCACATGTAAATATAGAGAAACTGCTACAAAAGAAGAAAGGGGTGGAAAACTGGCTGCAGACCGTCAGCGGGGGGGGGGTGATTTATGTAGGACAAAAGATAGATTTAGTAATTTGGATAAGGTAGGGGTGGGGTTTCAAAGGGACAAAGGAGGTAGATAATCAATCAATCAATCAATCAATCAAAATCTTTATTTAATCAGGCGAACATCATTGAGCGTAGCTCATTTACAAGATGGACCTGAGTGGTCAAGAAGTGCAAGTATTATTACATAGACAAGAATAACATAAACAGTAGTACAATGACATAAAGTGCTAATACATAACAATTTACATATATACAAGGCACATTAAAACCATTTAACCTGTAAGAAAAGGAGGCAATGGGTATAGCAGGCATAATATATAAATTATAGGTCCTAATTGGCTTTTATGAGAGTATATCAGGTGACTGGAAAAAGAAGTAGAACTAGCATAATGGAACACGGAAAAGGGGTTGGGGGTAGGTAGGGTCGTGGATTAGGCCTTGTGAAAGCAATTGCAGAGTCCTGGAAATAGGGTGGAGAATAATCTTTTGAAGGATGTTAAAGGTAAGAGGCTATTTAGCTTCATGGTTTTTTGGAGTGAGTTCCATGCAACTGCTAGTGAGTGGCTGATAGTGGCCCTCCCAAACCGGGTGCAGGCATTGGGGACCTTTAGAATGATAAGTTTGCTGATCCTTAAGTTGTATGGCCTAGAAGTAATTAGGGTAAAACAGATAAGAGAGCAGACGGTGAGAATTTGAGCCTGGCAAAGGGGTTGGTGTAGGAGTCAAGTGCAGGACTGGCTATAAGGAGTTTAGAGTGAGAGAGAACTTAAATTACTGAGGACCTGGTTGGGGAAAATGGCGCAGAAATGGAGGAGTTTAGAAGAGATGGGGAACAGTCCGAGAGAGGGAAAGGCAGGAAAGAAACCTTTCAGGATGGCAGTCAGCAATTACACGGGGCAACCAGACTTAGTCTCTAAAAACAGTATTAGCAGTATTCACTTAGAACAGTTGCATTCATCACAGCATTTAAATTAAGCAGGTAGCAAAAAATTAAAAGGAGATAACAATCACAGTTATGATGCTTAACCATTATGGCATTAGTACAACTGAGAAAAAAAACTATTTCAAATGTCCAGAGCAGCGAAAATTAGTTCAGAGAGCTCAGGTATAGGATTCTAAAATCAGTCTGGCAGGCGAACCAATCGGGAGCTTTGCGCTACCCGCCAGGCCAATCGAGGGGAGTGTGTGTAATGAGGATTTTATGCACACCTGAGCTGTGCAATGACTCGTAATCCCCAAGAGCGAAGCTCAAGGAATTAATCAAGGCATCATACATTGAGGGTGTGCACAAAATCCAAGGTGCACATTTACCTGTGTTTTTATTTTTTATATTAACTAGTTCCTTTGTTTTTTTTTAATTTTCTGTTCTGATGTTCAATTCTATATTTTTAACCTTTGCAACAATTGCAGCAGTTCTCCACTGTACTCCCTCCCCCATCCCACTACCGTCAAGCTGATGTGACAAGTAGCCATCTGATCTTTTGCGAGAAAAGATGAAATTTGTGATTAGGTTGTCAAGCTGAGGCATAGGAAGCTTTGTAAATTCTGTTAACTTGCTAACATCGGGCAGGTATTTGTTGAACAGCCTGATGTCACTCGCTGTTTTCCTCAGAGTATTTCTGTTTTGTTGCTGCTCAATGAATTTTTTTCATTCTAGGTCACTATGTGCCTGAAATCTTGTTGAATGTGTAATTTCTTTTGTTGCTAGCAAGATGTTCTCACATTGCAGCTTGTTTTGGGATTTTGTGTAAGGGATTTCTGTTTGTTGAAGCACACATAGGTTAAGCTTGCAATCGGCAGTTTCAGAGAGGCTACCATGATGACTGAGTTGACAGCACATGCTATCAGCACAAGGCAGCCAGAAGTGCTGGCATGAGAGAGATTTCAGAATTTTGCCAAAAGATGCTTAAACTCCATTATACATGGATCATCATACACAACCTTGTATAACAGAATTAAACAGGTTCTGCTCACGAGTTATAATCATCACTAACCAGTTAATATGAATCATTCATTTTTGATTAACTTACTCATAGAACAATACAGAGACACTCTGCAGCTGTATTACCATCCCTTGCACACTTCTTCCTATCAGCTTAACATTCATTCTTTTTTCAATGGCAAACATTAATCTTTACATTTTAATTAGGAGCAACTGATAGGAGGCATAAGGAAAAATTATGCTGCCCTGAAATTAAAAGTTTTTTTTTACACGTGATAAAATGCACCATACCTGAAAAAATAACAGATTTTTGCAAACTGGGAGTGCCCGACTTCTCACTAGCAGAAGTACCACTTCCTCTGTCAATGCCCATTTACTGTAAATAAGTTTAGCTAATTGCACCACCATTACAAAGCCCACAAAGTACCAGAGGTTGCTATGGTGACCATAGCTTGGGTATGGTCAGTGCCTCAAAATACAGTCCATTAACTTATATAAATAGGTGTTGACATGCAACAGTGGTGCAGATCCACAGAGCTCTCTGTGTCCGGTGCCATCATAAGAATTCATATGTATGTGATCCCACTTTTGTGTCGATATCGATACAGATACATAGAGCTGTAACTGATCTGCACCAAGAGTCCACAGTACAAGAGTCTGCAGAAGCCATGGCACTAGGGGTGCAAATGCAGAGGGACCTCCATGCCCTGCTCAAGTGGAAGATTCTGGACCCTGCACCTCTGTGCAGCTCAGGTCGCAGATGTGTACAACCTCAAAGTAGTAAGCACTCACTTGTAGGGCACAACAATTCTGAAGTATCACCTAGTCTTCCATTGGAATGGTGCACCAAGGATTCTATGCACTGGCACACATTGTATACCCTCCTAGCCTTTGGGAAAGAGAAAAATCATCTATGGGGCTGCAGCTACTGACACAACCAGTTGTGTCACTGGACATATACGATACTCCATATCCACCTATAAAAGCAATGGGAAAAAAAATCCAAAATTGCTATTAAACATACATCAAAAAAGGTAAATGCCCATCTGACAGCAGTTAAACGTGTCACAAAAGCAATTTTCATGGAAGCATCACTACCATGTTGTGTTCATGATTTATTTGTAACTAATGGCTCAAACCAAGTAACGGTGCTAAAAAACATTTGAAAACATACTATTAGGACACAAAACCATATCTCGCAAAAGTGATTTGCAGGAAATCACAACATATGTGTGATTCAGCATAAATGTTCATACATTTCTCTAACACAGTTCAATATATAAACATGAACATAACAAAAGGGTGTTCATGAAACAAGATGTATAAAACATTAAACTTTTGCTCTTAAAATCCAAACTGTTTCCTTGTTATTGTTAAGCAAAGGCAAAAACTATTCTTGTTTTCATTTTAACATATCAAGAAAGTAATTACATGAAAAGCATCAAGTATGACAATGGATCTACTACACAATCATGACAGTCAGTCTCCTGAACTCCATAAGCCCGAGTTTAGGAGACTGACTGTCAGCAGTCTTACAAGGAATTGGTGCAATTTGGGGGGGCAAGCCCCTGACACCTTCCCCGCGACCCCATAACCAAAATAACCAACTCTGAGGGGAGCGGACTGGAGTAGGTTAAAACAGTTTACGGGGGACAAAAGAGCACCGCACAAAAGTGGAGACCCAAGAATAGAACCCGGGTTTCAGTGAACTGGTGGCCGAGCTGCTAGTGGCTTAGCCCTCCATGCCACGGGAGCAGCTCGGCCAACCACTGGATGTTTCCCCCTCTTCTGGTGAATGGCTAGAGGCAGGGTAGTGGTTCATCACATCTGTTACCTTACCCTGCCAGCACCAGCATCCTTCTGTCAGCCAGGTCTGTGTCAGGAAGCCAAACTTGGGATCCTGAAAGTCAGGATCCTGACTTTTGGCATTTACAGTAGTTGTACTCCCATGGCGGCAGCTTTTCCAAAGAATGAAAGCATGTTTTGAGTCATGAAAGTCGACCAAATTTTGAGGCATTCAGCATATACAAGGTTTTGTCACTGTAGCAACCTTAGGTTTTTGGCAGGCTTTGAAGTGATGATGCAATTAAGTAAACTTTCAAAGGCCATTGACAGAGGGAGAGTCACTTCTGATACTGAGAAGTCATCTCCTTCTGGTCAGCAGAATTCTGTTATGTTTCAGATATTTAAGCAATAAGGCACAACAGGGTGTGTGTTATTGTGTAATAACATCACTCCTGGGGTGGGATGAAGCACGAGGCGAAGCCGAGTGCTTCCACCACCCCAGGAGTGACGTTATTACTCAATAACACACACCCTGGAGTGCCTTATTTCTATTATACAATGGCTCTTTTTTAAAAAAAAAAAGAGAAGAAAATGTGAAAAACTATGTTTAAAATACTTTTTTAAAAACATTTCTGTTAGGGCAGGTATACATATTGAAAAAAAAGTTCAAACTTTAGTCCAGCAGGTGGTGCTGCCCCTACATGACTGCCCTGTATTCACTTTGTTTGTGTATCTCTGACCACCTGTGCCCTATTCTGTTCTGTTTTCCTCTGCTGTTAGACACAGACAGTATTTTGCTCCCCCCACCAATGAAGTGAGAACCCGAAGAATTGTGACCAACACTGCAGTCTGAATATTGAGACTAGACTGCAGGAAAAGGTGATCACTGCTGGTAATGGGAATCGGAGTGAGGTTTGTGGCTAAGCAACTGTATTGCACAATGCTGCAGTGTGCACGCGCTGTCAGTCGTGAAGTGGAATGGGGAACGAAAAAGCCGTTTGGAGCTACGGCTTTCTTGTGCTGTATGCCACACTTTTTTTTATTTTAGATCTGTGGTTATGACTGGGAGGAGCAGAATAATGTGTGGAAGCATTCTGGGGTGGCGAATTTTACTCGCTCTCTGTGTCGCATGAACAGCAGATTCGGTGTAGTTCATTGCACCTCAGCAAAGCTGTTCATTTATGAACAATAAAAATCTGCAACATGCAGCGCTGTGTTCTACAGAGCATGACAATTACTGAATATGGGGGGAAAAGATTGTGTGTGGGTGGGGTGGGGAGACACTGACTTGCTGGAACAGGAAAGGTACTGTGAATTTATATTAGCTTAGTGGGGGCTTCACTGGGGAGGAAGTGATTTCATTACTAGTTCTGCGGTCATCTCTGTACCTGCCCTTGATACAGTGATGTTATTGTCTAATAACATCACTGCATCTAGGGGTCATCAGCCAATCAGGTTATTCTAATTTTTCTTGCCATTGTATAATGTGGATTTTATCTCATGCAAGATCTTGCACTGCCGTTTCTACTAGGGACTCTTCAGGAAGTTGATGCTGATGAAATCCAAACTGGCATATGCATGTCCATGGAACACTCACAGCCAGGTTCATTGGAGACTGCATCTGTTGGGTTTGCATCTTAAAAAACCATGACCACCATGCCATGGAAGTCAACAGTCAATATATATGTAATTTATAATCAAATGTATAATGTATGATACAGGTTCCCCCAAAACATTCAGACCTTTTTTGGTTTTTTCACATGTTCAAATATCAAATTCAGCATGCACATATATAAATGGACGTTACAAGCCATGTGTTATGACTTACACTATTCATGTCTATCTGAACATACTGAAGTGGTGGACATACCAGAAGTTGTGCTGTTAACCATGGAGAATTAGTGCTGTAATTTGTGAAGCTTACATTTCTATGTGCTGGTAATTGGGATTTTGTATCCAGAAGTGGACATCTATAGCTTGCACCACAAAAATGTATGTGTAGTTTGAGAACATGTAGCCAAATAGTTGATGAATACATTTTAAAGAATCTGTACGTTAAAACGTGTCCCACCCACACACCTCTAACTTGATTTCTTATAGGGGCACGGTAGAACCCCTATAGTTAATGTTGAGTAGGCTGTTTAATATTAAAACCCTAATCTATTTACTTTAATAAATTTGCTATTGTTTAATAAAATAGCACATATTTTGGAAAGCACAGTCAGGTTATATTAGTCTCAAGACATGAAAAGTTTCATGGTGGCATCTTGTGTGGTTTTTGAGATATGGAGTGCCAAAAAATGAAAAGGAAAAAAACATACTTAACATTGTATATTCTTTGCTCTCACCTACAGCCTAGATGGTGTGGAATTTTTTCATGACATTTTCAGTTTTGAATGGACCTGTGCCAGGGGTGTGCCTTTTGAAGGTTTGGTGAATAAATATTTCACCATTTTAGAGTTATAAAGATTTATAAAAAAAATAATAATTTACCATTTTAGAGTTATGGTGATTTTTAAGTTAACATTCAAGATCGACCAGTTAAAAAAAAAAAAAACTTTTGCTAGTACTTATTTTCATGACTTACCCCTCGTGCTCAAAAGAATAGCAGTCGTGATTGCTGTCATTTTTTTTTTCCTTTTAAACTCACAAACATTCAAAATGCAAACAACATCTCTCTCTTTAAAAAGCAAACACCTGAACCTAGCTAAACAGGACCCATTTATCTAGATTTTATTGTTTGTTTTTAAAAAGTTGCCAGAAACACCTTTTCTGGGAATCCCAAAATCAAGAGTACCCAGCTTAGTGAGAAGAACTGTTCACCTGCATTCTCTGTATGAGAAGAGTAGGACTTTCTTGACATCTGCAGCCACGAATGGAAATGTGCTGTGGGCTGCAGTGAAAGTAGTGAGCTTTCAATCCATTTTCTTTCTTTCTTTCTTTCTTTCTTTCTTTCTTTCTTTCTTTCTTTCTTTCTTTCTTTCTTTCTTTCTTTCTTTCTTTCTTTCTTTCCTTCTTATTTAATTTTTATTTAAGCACACCAGGGTGCCCACCCCTAGTACTACCTCTTTCACCCCGTCCCCTTAAGGTTGCTCACCCTTCCCAATGTTTACTTTATGTTACTGTATAAGCAGACCAGGAAGCCCATCCCAGTACCACTTCTCTGGACCCCCTCCAGGTCCTGCTCCCATTCCCCCAGGTGTAGCCTGACATTGAGGTGCTCAATCCCCAGTGTGATAAACTCAGCTGAAATAAAGAAAATCATCCTTTGATTATTTATTTAACACATGTAAAAAAGAAAATGGTTCCTCACTAATCTGACCCCCCCAACCTCCCAGTCAGCACCCACCACCCCACACCACCACTCCACACACACACACACACACACACACCATCACTCACCTGAACATGTCCAACGGTGAAGACCCACTCTTTGATCAAAGATACGTCTTGCAGCTAGAACCACTGTTTGCAATATGAGAAACTAAGGTAAGTGCACTTCAATGTATTTCAATGGGATTTTGAACTTTGACACATAGCTTTGTAATTTTTACATATTTTGATTGCACATTTTCAACATGGCCTTATTGGGACACCACCTCATGACCAGTGGCAGGATTATGCAAATCAGGACAAAAAAGTGTTTTTGTGGTCCCTTGGTGAAATCATCTTTTAACTGGGATTTAACAATTTTCACCACCCTTGTTCATGAGGTGGGATCATACAGTAAGAAAGCTATGTTGAAAATGCGGGGTCAAAATATGGAAAAATGGCAAATTTATGAGGATATGTTGAAATTTGTCTACGCTCGCTTGCTCAAAACTTAGGTAATTTTAAATATTTTGACCCCAAACTTTCAACATACCCATTTTTCACACCATCTCATGAATGCGACAGTTGTCATTTTTCAAATGCTGACCAACATGTGTTTTCACACCTCTGTCACAAAGTGATATTTTGATGGAACTGAATGACATTTTGGCAGGGATTTGAAAATGTTCACCTACTGGGTTGATGATGTGGGGTAATAAGAAGGCTATGCTGACAATTTAGAGTACACATACAGTAAAATCACCAGGTTGTGAGTGAATGCTGCAGCATTTCAACGTTTACTCAAAACTTTGCTAATTTTGAATATTTTGACTCTAAACTTTCAACATTGTCCCCAGAACACCACCAATAAAGACACAGACAAGAATGTTTGTGGTTGCTGAGTTCGGCAAAAGTTTATTGAGACTCCAGTTTCCATCTTTACAAAAAATGATTACTCTCATTGTCCTATACACACAGTTCAATCATGTTGATAATACTTATACTTATATACATTGGTCCAGATGTTCAAACTGAGCCCAAAAAGTGCACAATAGCAGGAGCAAGCACAAGTCTATTGTGCCCATGCGGAAGAGGCGCGATATTTAAAAACTGAGCCGGCCAAGATGCGCCTACAGCCGACGACTGAATATCTCACCACCTGCACCATAGTGCGACTAGGGAGGGGAAGCTGAGCATATCTGATGCTCAATATCACACCAAGGGATGTTCAGCTGAGCAGTCCAGAGGTGCCTTAGTGCAACCAGGGACACCCCCCAACAGCAGGGCAGCAATGCAACTGCACAACCAAGGATGCAGGGGCCCACCACCCATGCTACAGATGGGCAAAGGAACACACAGCAGAACAGACATCTTCCCCCCACACCCCATGCACTGCACAACTGGGGAAGGGCTGGAATAACCACTGGCCCATGGAGACAAGCAACCAACCCACAGCTGGGCCATGGTGCCCCATCACACCCCCTGGCAAGCTGTGACTGGCACACAAGGAGGGATGACCACCCCATGCCACACCATCCCCCCAATGCAGAGCACACCCTGCACCGTGACCCCCAGACACCCTGCCCAGGAGCAGTGTCCACCACTGCAGGATACCCCATGCATGCCACCACCCCTACTGTGACAATGCAACCCTGTGCACCACAGAACCATGCAAGGCAGCCCCACCATGAGCATCCATCAGCGGGTGGCAGCACACAGTGATGCAACAACTGCATACACAGTGCCACCATGCACACCCCCCCGAGGTACAGCTGAGAGACTGACCATGCGTCAGCACACGAGGTACCCCACACATGACAGGGCATGCCCTGAACCCCACTACCAGTGGTACAGCACCTTGCACACCCTCCCAAGGACACACCCTGACCCAGCACTGGCCACAACAGCCAGCGCAGACACCCACAGTGGTGCATGGAAGCATGCACCACACCGGATGCAACACAGTGCATGGACAAACACCCACCCATACCCAAGGGTGCAACAACACAGGGATGCAGTAGGGGGGAAACCAAGCCCCCAGCATGGGCCCATGGAAGCTGTGTACAAATGGCCAGCAGTCCTCCATGGCACAGGAGTGCCAGCCACCCTGCGCAGGCACTGTGGACCTGAACGCCACCATCATTTGCCCGGAGCACAAATCACAGACAGTGGTGCACATCCCCTGCAACACACACAAGCCACAGCATGGAGGTGGGACAACAACCAAGGAGGCCACAGTGTCACCTGAGGCAGACATGCCCCACACCAGTGACAGGAGGCAACCCAGCATTGTGACAGGTACAGTGGCTGCCCTGCATGGACAGCCACCACTGACATGCCAGCAGACCGTGCAGGTCACAGACATGCAAGGGTGTCAGCTGCACATGCCATGGATGGGCTGACAGGTGCACCATGGACACAGAGCATGCACCATGGACCAATGCACACAGTCATCCAGTGCACAGGGAACAACACACACACCACAGACACTGACTGATAGCTACTCCCACACCATAGTCACTTCCCCATGGACACACACACATATACCCATGACTGCACCACCCCAGACGCCATGCACACCACTGCAGCTGAGCACCTATAGCCCGCTGCAAATCAGAGACCACCACAGTGTTCATATCAAAAGATTTGTAATAAAAAATATCAAACAAAACTATTTACAACTATGTACAAATGTGTGGGGGGAGGGCCACAAACAAGGTGGGGTGGGTAAGGGGCAGGGGTAAACAAATGGGACAGGAAAGGAGGGGTGTGAGGGTGGGTCCAGGGGGGTCGGGGAAATCAGGGGCATACAGATGTTCAGTTGGAGCCCCAATCCCCGCTCCAGCTGCTCCGCCTCCCATGTCTCCTCTGGACACCCAGCCACTCAATCCCTTTGCAGGATGTCCAATGATGCCCTCACCACGGTTAGTATCTCCTGTAGTGCTTCCCAGATTGCCTGCAGCTGGCAGACACCTAGGACAAGGGAGCACAGTCAATAGGTGTGAATGCACAGCCCCATACAGCCCACCTACTGTGCATGGCATACAGCCATGGGACATGCCTCTGTGATGGTGTGTGACCACCCACAGTGATCACGTCCACAAGACCTGCCCAACCAGGTGCATACAGCCATGCAGACTGCTGCACTCACCCACCGGCCAAGTCCTGCACAGCACAACCATGGCTGTTTAGTGACATGGCTATGTGGTGAGAAGGCAGTGGCACAGCCATGTACCCGGTGCATGAATGGGCCACCATTGATGCACTCCCAGACATTCAGTGCCACTGGACAGTGCTGACTGTAACAAGTTGCGTGCATGGCAGTGGTGTCAATGGATGGTGGCCATGCCCCACTGCCCGCCCTGTTACACAGCATGCAATAGTAATCATGGAGGTATGGCACTCACCATCATCAGGCCAGTCCCTCTGGTGCTGTAGACCTTTTCCCCATCTAGTGGCCCTGTCTTCCTGCTGGCATCTCTGCTCCCTGGCCAGCCATCTCTCTTCTGACCCTGAGGAGCAAACATGGAGAGAGGAATATCAGTACAATCCTGTAGCAAAGTCTCCCTGCACCCATGTGTGTGCAATCCCACCCAGCCAGACCCACCACCCACCCTGATAACACCACCACAGCCAACACCAGATGGTCCCTTCCCCATGCACCGGACACATGCAACCATGATACCATATGGAAGATAAAAGTGTGTGGACGTTACACCTACCTGGCCGTGGCACCGTGCCCCTCCTGGCATGAGCTGACAGGCTGGCAAGCAGGTCTGGGTCCCTCCGCCTCAGGTCCCCATAACTGTGGCAGCACTGCTCCGCTGTCTGCCCCATTCCTGTGGCCTCCTCCAGGGCGTCGGCCACCTCCTGCCACACCTGGCTCCTGGACCTATCCAGGGGCGCCTCCCCAAACAGTGGGCCATAAAGTGGCTCAGCAATGGCAACCAGGTTTGCCATTTTGATCTGGCTCCACTGGGCAGCTCTCCTCCGTGCCATCTCTGTTGCTCAGTAGGTTCAAAATGGCTCTCTGCAGTGCGGTTCCACCATGAGCAGATGCTGTGCAGTACAGTGCTGCCATTCCCTATCGCGCTGTCACTGAACAGCATGATAGTGGTGCACCCATGCCAGACGCATGGCACCTAGGGGCCAAAGGTCGAGCACAGGGTCAATGGTCTCTGGCACATGGACAGGCACAACGCGATTTGAACCCAATGCGTGTAGCATGATTGGGTGCCTGTATGCTACCTCCAGTAGTGGCCTACCGCGCTGTTGCCCCAGTGCGCCTACGATGCCCCAGTGCCACAGCACCATATAGGTGAACATTACTGTAGCGCCACTGGCACAATGGTGGCTGTGTCCTGCATTGCATCCCGTGCACAGCATGTCAACAGCATGGCAGGTGCCTGTGTCAGAAACCCGGGCATGCGCAGTTAGGTATGTACTGTGCATGTCACAGAACTGCACCCTTGGCTCAGCACATTCAATGCAATTGCACAAAATGCAACAGCGTGATATTCAGCCGTCATATACAAATCAGCTAATCAGCCATTCAATGGTGCAGCACTGCAATTTGCATCCACTTAAAGTAGCACCTTGCCTCATTTGCATGGGTTGCGCTATGAAAGTGTGACATTGGGCTGCACTGGCCATATTCAGTTATTGCAGTCTTTTGGTGAGTTGCATGCTGTTTGGGAGTATGGACTGTGGATTTTGGGACATGCATGGGACTGCACAGTCACAGGTAACAACTTTCATTCTCACAGGCTAAATCATGACCGAGTGAGTTGTGGGTGAGGAGGAACAGAGTAATGGGAGGAGGAGGAGGCCTAATTTCACCAAGACCGAGACGATGCCCTGTTTGAGGCCTACCCGGATTGGGAGCCGCTTCTCAGAGGATGGCAGGGAACACCACAGGCCTGTGCTGCTGCATGGGAGGACATGGCACGTGCAGTGAACCTGCATGGCAACCACCAGCGCTCAGTGCAGGAGTGCAAGAAGAAGATGGGCACAGACAGGAGAAGAATAAAGGAGAAGGTGGCTGCCATCAGTACAGCACGAGCTGCGACAGGTGGGGGACAGCCGGAGGTGCTACGCCTGACCCCACAGGAGGAGAGGGTTGCTGGCAGCATGCAGCATTGTTCCATTGAGGGTGTTCTGGGTGGTGGCTTCCAGACAGGTGGTAGCCCATCACTGCATGGTAGATCATGGTCAGTCTATTGGGGGGGCAGGGTAGGTCACATGCAGTAACGCGACTTTGTTTTCCCTTACAGATCTTGAGCATCTGCATGGCTCAGCGGTGGTGGGCCTGTCCACTGAGGCCAGTCAGATGGAGATGGAGGAGAACTCATCCACCTCCACAGGTATACATGGCTCTGTGCGACAGTGGGCCTGCCTGGCTGTCCAACCTGATGTTGTTGGAACAGGTATGGAGGAGGCCCTGCCCATGTCCCAGCATGCCAGTGTCCATGGATGCCAGCATGCTGTGATTCGGGCTGGTGCCAGGTCCGTCACTGATGATGATGTCGCTAACGCCATGGGCGGTGACACGTGTGTGCCACGGGATGGCCACACAGCAGGAAACGTTGCGGCCATGGCTGTGGGTGGTGCCGCCATGGAGGCCTGCATGTCATCACAGTCCTAGCCTGTGCCTGTCAGCACCAGTGGGGCAGCACTGGTGTGTGTACAGGACAGTGGGACTGCTGCGGCCACAGCGGCGGCACCAGTGAGCCCTGGGGAGCAGCTGCTGGAGGGGCAGCATCAGCAGTCGGCCAATGGACTTGGGGGTACAGTGTCAGGGGGTGGCGTCAGTGCACCGCCTGTGGACATGCCCAGACCTGGTCCTGGTGTGCAGCGGCCACCCTCAAGGGGTGCTGAGCATCAGGGCCATGCACACTCTGAGGGACAGGATGCCGAGGAGGCAGATGACCTCTTGGATGAGCACACCCACATACTGCAAGCATCAGTCAACCAGCAGATGCAGCTTGCGACGTTGGTGGATGCACTGCATGCAGCTCTGGAGCGGGCAGAGGAGAGTCGCAGCAGAGACACCGCTGTGATACTGGCAGGGATGGACCAGTTGCAGGAGGATGTGACCGCTGCCATTGACAGGCAGACACAGGCATTCACTGCTGTCATGGCCACAATGGGCACTCGGTTGTTGCCCATGCGTGCTTGAACCTCACGCAGTGCCTGTCCACCCCATTCCCAGCATCGTGTGACACTCTGATGACACGGGTTCATCTGTGGGCATCCTGAGCACGCCTGGCGCAGGCATGTTTAGTTTGCTGCAGACCCCTGCGCAAGCATGGTCGCATTCATGCAGTGGAACCCCTGGGGGACCATCGGTGCCACCCCATGAGGCCGTTGGTCAGCCTGTCAGTGCTGGCGGGTCTCGGTGGGGCCGCCCATGCATCCGTAGCGGCCGGGGCACTGTGGGGCGTGACTGACCTGTCTCCCAATGCAGCTACTGTCTGGTGCTGCCCTGTGTGCATTGTGTCATTCAGCGGGCAATGCACGGGTGGGTACCCGGCCCTGCATGCAGACACACAGTCCATCTGCACACCCTCCCGGCTGCTGTCCACAGTTGCGTGTGCATGATGATGCCTGCATTGCGCTGTACACCAATGTGCACTGGTGCTCAGCATCTGACTCACGCACAATGACAGACAGTGGGCGTGGTGGTCTGTGGACATGTGTGTGGCTAGGAGTGGCATTCTGGGTCAGTGTGCCTCCTACCCTTTGTGCATGTCTGGTGCATTGTGTGTATGTGTCCACGTGGCATGTTAGACCTCACCCATTCCTGGTTGTGTGTGTGGTTCCATGCCTGGCCAGTTCCCTTGATGGCATCACCCCTGGTGTGTGTCCATGCGTGTTTGTGGGTTGTGCCTTAGCCACTGTTGGATGCACATGGCTCCATGACTTACCTGGGTTGGCTGGAGTGCTCCTCTGTGATGGTGTCCCGGTGCAGCTGTGCCAGGCGGAGCAGTCGGGGGTCCCGTCGCCCAATGGGGGGCTGCCCATCACCATTGTCACCGGCGTCCTCATTGTCCTTATCGCTGTCCCCCTCTTTGACCTGTATGACTATCCTACATTCGTTGGCCATGTTATGCAGGATGCAACAGGCCAGGAATAGCCCACAGGCCTTTGAGGGGCTGTACTGTAGGGCACTGCCAGAGGTGTCCAGGCAACGGAAACATGCCTTCAGCATCCTGAACACCCGCTCGATGACATTAAGTGTGGTTGCATGTGCCTCACTGTAGCGTTGCTGCCATGGGGTCATGGGCCACCGGTATGGTGTGAGCAGCCAGGGACAGAGTGGGTATCCATTGTCATCTGTGTGTAGAAGGTGGAGGTTAGTTTGGTGATCAGCATTGCCCTCCCACGGGCCATGTAGGCCACTACCCATGTCACCTCTGACCATGCTCCCCACAGGCCCTATGATTGTCCATGTGGTTTGCATACTCACCCACTAGGTGGCCAGTGGGGATATCCCCACTCTTGAATCTGTGGCACAGTGCTGACTGGTGCCTGATGAAGGCATCATGTGCTCTCCCAGGATGCGTGGCACAGACATTGATTATGTGGCCCCTGGCATCGCACACCACCTGGCAGTTGATGCTGGCATAGCCCATGCGATTTATATATGCGGCCCCCTTGGGGCCAGGTGGTGTGCAGCTGGCCATATGGGTGCAGTCTATTGCCCCTAGCATGCCAGGCATATGTGCTACCCTGTGGATCTCCTGTATGTTTGCTGTGTGCTCCGCCGGTGTGATGGGGAAATGGATGTACTCCGCAGCATGTGGCAGCAGTGCGCTGAGGAATTGGGTGAGGTGACATGACGTGGCCAACTGGGTTATGCCTGTGGTGTCCCCAGTTGGTCTCTGGAAGGTACCCGTGGTGAGCAAGCACATGCAAGCTGTCACTTCATCTCCACTGACAGAGCATGGCTCCGTCGTGTGGGTGCCTGCATCACATCACTGCACAGCTCACAGAGCCGCCTCAGAATTGCCTGATTCAGGTGGTACCAGCCCACGATCTTCATATCACTATACAGCTCGAAGCTGGTGTGGGCTCGGTACTGCCTGTTGGGGGCATACCGCTGACGGGTCCTTCCACAGCCATGCCCCCCTGCTGCCCGCCTTCTCACCCCCCTCATTACTGCCTACATCTGGATGGTGGCACTGGCCATGTCCCTGGCTTGTGTTCACCCTCCCCGGCAGCTGTTTCTGTACTCCCCCCGCAGTTCTGGCTGCTACTTCCCCTGCACCTGGAACACCTGACTGTGCTGGCCTCACTGCTGTGTGGCAAGTACTTCCCCCTTCTGCACTGTGGCTCCCCACACCTTCCCCTGAGCCTGTAGGTTCCAGGTGCCCTTTCCAGGCCTGCCCTGTGTGTCCCTGCTGCCCAGTTTGTCTTGCTAGAATTCAGCCTCATGTGCCTTTCCTGTAGCGTTCTTGCGCCTCTCCCTTGCTCCCTTTTTTTTTGGCTCATTTCCGCTATGGCACAACTTCCGCTGGCTCCCCTATTGCACATGGCGCATGTTGTTGAATATCGCACTCCGTCATTTATGCCTGGTTCCTCCTCCTTCAGTTGCGCATACATTCATTATCATTGTGCTGTTGCTCAGTGTGATTTGGGGGGGCGCAACTACCTCCTGCTGAATATGGCAGAATGGCGCATTTTCAGACTTGCGCAGGTGCAACCCTATTGCGCATGGCTCAACTCTTTTGAATATCTGGCCCATTGTGTCAATCACTTTTCTTTTGTCCCCCCAGACTTACATCATGGGGAGGCCCCTTTCTTCCTCTTTGTTGTCAAGTGTACGAGCGTAAACATGTACCCCTGCCACTATCCTATCACCCTGTGTCCTTTGTCCTGTTTTTCTTTAATAACTCCTCTGTTCTTTCCTGTCCTAATCTTCCTTTTTCCACTAGTCCACCTCCAGCTTGCAATGAACGGTGGACTTCCCCTCTTTCTTCCTACCTCCCTTTTTTTTTATATCCGTGCTGCATTAGCCAGTGCTCTTTGCCCTATCCACCACTCAATGGCATTAGCCATTTCTTGGTTAAACAGTGCCAGCCCCAGGTCTAAGAAGTGTACCCCATCTCCCCGGAAATATTCATCCACCCCTTCTTGAATTGTGTGGTGAATTACCATTCCCCTCATGGCCTCGAATAACTTGCCCACTCGTGGGTTCATCCTTTTCCTAGCCCTGTCCATACCTTTGTGGCTCTTCTCATTGCACCACACCCTCCGAGGGATTATATCTGACCAGGCCAAAGTCACTTCAGGCCACCATTGTTTAATTGATTCCACATCCTTTTTTATGTGGTAAAATAAGTCCACCCATGGCCGTGTCCCCAAGTCATTGCCACCTAGGTGTATGATGATGAGGTCTAGTCTCCCGTGGACCTTCCTGACCTCCCTCAGTTCTGACACTAACTGCGCCCACTTCATCCCCCTTTTCCCTTTCCACCTCAACCGGATGGCATCACTATTCAGGTACAACTGCTTTCCCCCTTGTCTCCTGGCTGCCCACTTCTCCACCCTGTGGATAAAAGAATGACCACAAATCCATGTCTCTAGCCTCTTGGTTTTGCCTGTATGTGAAAAAACATACTGTTGTTAGCGAATGCATGTCTTCCCTCCCCCACCCTGGCCGTACCTGCTATGGAAACAAAGAAACAACATTATTGTGGAATCTTGCGTATGTATTTCTTATAACGTTCAGACTTCCACCTCCCCCTTCTCCATGATTGCCCCTGCTGTGCCCCCCTGTGCAGTCAACACCAATGCTGCCCCAATCCTGAATGAATGAGAAGAGTAACCTTCCAAGGGTTCACCCAAAAATCTGAGGCCCTTGCGCAGCACAGCCATCTCCTGATATCCAGTGTCTGGTTTCCCACTACCGTGTATGAATAGATTGGACCACTCCCCCATAGGCCGCCCTCTTGCTTACGCGTGCAAGGTGCACACCGGAAAATGATTGTGTTGCTATGCTTCCATAAGCATACTTTGTCACCCTGATCCTATTGGTCTGTTTTTGATCATCTTACCATTATTACCACTGCTGCCGCGCTCCACTCTATATCCTCCCATTGCAGTCCCCCTCTGTCGTTCTTCCCACTGTGCCCCACTACCTCGCTTAACCTGAAAACCCTGCCATACATAGTGAAATACAAAGCCTGAAACAACAATGCCTCACTAACTGAGCTAGCTATGTGGTGCAGTACCCCCACCAGCCTTGCCAGTAGGCTTCCATCCATTGGTTTCCTAATGTCTTGTTTCTTGTCTGTCCCCCGGGCCCAACCTTGCATCATTCTGCAAGTCAGTTGCTTTTTGTGGGGTCGTCCCACCCTTTTAAGTTGCATACTTGTCCTATGGCCACCAAATGCACCCCCATAGTGGCATGTGCCCCACCCTGTTGCCACCCCTTCACTATAAATCTAGTTACCTGTTTCTGTGTTACTGCACCACTTACCTGTCCGCCGTATTGTTCCCGAAATTTTTGAAATGCCCTCCATGATGTCTCATAAGCTCTAAGGGTCCTTGGGGCCCAGGAGTTCTGAAACAATATTTCTGCTCCCCTGATCCAATTGTCCATACAGGTGCTGGAATGGAAGTCCCCTTGGCCTCCGCTCCAGGTGCGATGGTCCAGAATTTGTCCATCTGCAAGCTGGAGAGGCAGTCTGCCATCACGTTTTCCTCTCCATCAATGTGCTTAGCCCTGAATGACATATTCAGAGTTAATCCTAAACACACCATCCTCCTTAAAACCCCTGTTACCCTCTCTGACCTGGTCCGCTTTTTGTTCAGCACCTCCACCACTATCTGATTATCACTCCAAAACATGACCTGCCTGTTCCTAAGTTCCCTACCCTATACAACCATTGCCACCCATATGGGAAATATTTCTAGGAACGTGATGTCCTTCATCACTTTCCCTTCAACCTATTCTGCTGGCCATGGTTCCATGAACCACTAACTCTGAAAGCACCCCATTCCCACCCCGCTGCGTCTGTGTAAAGCTGAAGGTCCGTGTTGTAAAGCCACTCCTCCTGCCAACATGTCTGCCCATTATATGCCTGCAGGAAGTGCTCCCACACCGTCATGTCTTCTCTGGTACCTTTATTTAGGTCTATCCAGTGATGGGGCTGCTTTGCCCCTCTCATTGCCCATGTGAGCCGCCATGTAAACATGCGTCCCGGTGCAATGGCCCTACATGCGAAGTTCAGATGCCCCATTAGCGGCTGTGCCTGTCGGAGCTGTATCCTCCTGCCCCTGCCAACCTGCCTTAACAACACCTATATTTTCTTGACCTTCTGCTCTGATAAACTGTACAGCTCTTGTTCCGTGACAAGTTCCAAACCCAAAAACTCTATCTTCTGGAGTGGCTCCTCTGTTTTGTCTTCTGCTAACAGCACCCCCAACTCCTGACATGAAGCCTTGAAACCGCCCAGCATCTTCTCCGTCTCCTCTCTGCCCTCCCCTATGAACAAGAAGTCATCGAGGTAATGCACCACTATCTGGTACCCAAACCTCCTCTGAAACAGCCACTGCAACCAGGTACTAAACATCTCAAATGTGGTGCATGCTATCGAGCACGCCATAGGCATGGCCTTGTCAAAGTAGTACCCCCCTTCTATCTGGAAACCTGAAAGGTCCCAATCTGCCATGCGTACTGGTAGTAGCCGGAATGAGGGATCTATATCTGTCTTTGCCAGCCACGCCTCCTGCTTAGCCCTAATAAGTCGCACTGCCTCTTCCAATGTGGCATAAGTAACCCTGCTGTCTTCCTCCCCATGGCATCATTAACAGAGTCCACTTCCGGGTACGAAAGGTGGTGTATCACCCTGTACTCACCCAGCTGTCTTTTGGGGACCAAACCCAATGGAGATACCCATAGGCTTGGTAGCGGGGTGATTTGAAAGAGCCCTCCACCCGTCTCTCTGCCATTTCCTTTTGAATTAATCATGCTAGTATTGCACTTTTCCCTTGAGTAGACTTAAGGTTATTTGCCTTTGTCCCCTTCCGACAACCCCGATACTTTAAACTAAAACCTAAATGAAAACCTGTCCCCAGCTCCTTGGCTGCCACCTGGTCAGGGTAGCCCACCAAACCTTCCTGGATTGCAGCCACCCTGATTGGTGTCCACGCCAACCTAAAGTTGCCCCATGAAACCTCAGTTGTCCTGGTACCAGGTCTGGTAGGAGTGACCCCTTCCTCCCCTAATTGCCAGGCCTCTGTTTCCCTTCCCCCACTGCTGGCCCCGGAATGCACCCTGGTTGGCCCTAAAGGGCTGTTGGTGCACATGCTCTTGTACCCCACTGATCTTTTCCCAGCTGTATCTGAACTTTGTCACTGGATGGTGCCCCCTGCATTTTGAGCAAACATGCCAGAATTGGCAATTAGGCCAAGAATGAAATGCCTGATTATATCCCCAACATGCCTTCAACACTGTTCCTCCTCTCCTTTCTCCTTCGACCTCCTTTTCTGTTGGCCCCATATAAATTTCTAGCCATAGGTCTATCTGCCGTGCATCCCATTTTACATCCCCAAAATGCACCATCCTCTTTTTGAATTTCTCGTCGTACCTCAGTCAACTATGCCCCCCTTTTTTGTACGCATTCTTGATGATTATGGAGTAGGTCAAAAGCGGGGTTGCTAAATCCAGTTTCTTCTCGATGGCGATGGCCATGAAATAAGTAAAGCTTGTGGACCAGTTGTACCAGGTCTTCCCTTTGCCTGCTTTGTCCTCTTCTCCCTTTCCTAACAGCACCACTGCTACTGCCATATCCTTCTTCTCGAAGCTGTCCCTTTCCTCAAGCTTGTCCATGTTCACTAAGGCAAATACGTCAACATATTCCCCTTTCCATATTTTCTCCTTTATGGCCGTTGGCACATGATCAGCTAGTCTGACCCCTGGTGCTCTCACTTCCCTACTGGGTGTAGGCCCTCCTCTCCCCCCAACTTCCCCTGCCCCCTTTATTTCACCTAATGCTTTCTCCAGTTGCCCCAGCCCATTCTTCCTCATGCTTTTTCGCATCTGCTCCACATGTTCCTTTACGCTGCTTTCGAGGGTTACCACTGGATTACCTGTGGGGCTTGGTTGCGGGACACTGGGTCCCAGTGTGGGATCTCCCAGTGCTGGTGTAGGTCCTGGCCCTAGTGGCGGAGCCAGCAGGGTGAGGGGCACTGGTGCCAGTGCGGGGCAGAAAGCAGGAGAAGGTACTGTGTTATTAGGGAACAGATCTCAAGGTGTCTCCGGAGCTGGCACCAGCTCTTCAGGCCTGGGCTCTGGCACCCGTGGTCACTTTGGCGCCCTCTTTTCATTCCCCTGTTCCTTCGCCTGCCTCCCCTTCCTCTTAGTACCTTGCTCAACCCCATCTGGTTCCACCACCTCTAATAGCTGGTTGGCCTTTTCCACCAAGTCCATGACTGCTTGATAACACTCCTCCTTATTAGACTTCCCTTTCTTTGGTGCCATCTTCTTGTACACCGACTAAACAGAAAAAGACACATCATCAACATACATTTCATTCATCATTTTTTTTTTTTGCATCTCTTGATTCCCCCTTTTTATTCCCCCGTCCCCCCCTACTGTTATCCCCCTATGTCCTGGTTTCCTTCCCAGTGCCTCCTTATGCCTACTGCGCCCATGCATTGCAAGCCCCCCCACCTGATGCAAGGCCTCTGTCACTCCCCACTGGGTGGATGCCCCAGCTCTTATGAGCCTACTTCACTACCAGGAATAACCAGCAATAACATGAGGCATTTTCAGCACCTGCCAGCAACATGAGTAGCTAGTGGGTCAGCCGCTAAACCAGGAGCCATAATGGTACCCACACCAGGCCTGTGTAACTTGCATAATACTGACTGTCTTTATTTTTATTTTATTTTGTTTTTTTTTGCTATATATAAGGGATCAGCATATCTAAATCTATGCCTTCCTTTGTCCCTTATGATAAACCAGAGATGTACCCTCCTTCTGTATGACAGCGTTGTACTGTGAAATTAATCAAGCATCTGTCCCAATCCCCTTTTTTTTTTTTTGTACCATTGCCACTGTAGTCCATTTATTTCTGGCTCCTTGTCTCCCCAAACCTCCTGAGATCTGTGTCCTCGCCCCCCCCCCGGGCCTTCTACTATGTGGTGATGATGTCAGACGCCATCCCACGCGGTAGGCCGAGGCTTTTGCTCATCCTGCTCGTCCCTCCCCCATGTTCCCCTACAGACTCTCCTGACCTTCGTTGCTTTTTCTGCTAGCCATAGCTCCTTCTCCCAGTGTCACTGTATCATGCATCCCATCTCCCGGTGCTGGTGTAGGAAACTCTGTTTATTTCTAGTGCTTGTATCACTCATCCTCCATGAGGTCTGTGTGCCCACTGTTCCTTATCCCCTCCAGCCTCCCAGGATCTGCGTCCTCACCCCCCCCTGGGCCTTCTACAGCATGGTGATGATGTCAGATGCCATCCCATGCAGTAGGCATAGGCTTCTTACTCGTTCAGCTCACTCTCCCCTCTTGAAAACAAACTGACTTTAGCCATTACATTGCTAACTCACAATATACTGCCTGCTTCAACATGCATAGAAGCCAAATGTTATCTCCTGTCCCCTAGCTGTCTCTCACTTTCTTCCTCACTTCCCCTACTACTGGAAGCCCATTCTCCAGTTTCCTGAGCCTCGCTCTCTTCTGTCACTCCATATTCCCCCGTGGTGTCAGCCCTTAGCTATTGCTCCCACATTCCCTTCGCCCTTCTCTCCTCGCCACCTCGGCTGCTACTCCCCAAACCGTGTGCCTCCACTTACTCCCCCTGCCAGAAACCTCTCGGGAAATCCTGGCAACCCAACATCCTCACTGAAACTTGCTGCATCTAGGTGCTCTCACCATCTGGCACCTGGGCTCTCAAGCGATCGACAGCTTATCACATCTCCCGCATGCTCGACCTAACCCCCCCCCCGAGAAGCTCCCATTGGATTCCTTACCACTAAGCATCGGCTGCAGATGCTGTCTTTCCCCTTGGTAAATCACTTAAACAAATCCTGTATGCATTTACTCCCAAACAGCCTCCAATGCTTACAGATCTCTTTTATGCACCTCAATGCCATGCCGGGAAACAATACCCTCTGCTACCTTACCTCTGAGTAGTCCTGATTCCACCCTTTACAGTTCTTCTTTCACACGGGTCAGCTTTTTTACAATACTTATTGCTGCTGGAATTTACTTAACTGGATGGCTCAAAACTGGGGGTGGTGGTGGATGGGGAGGAGGGGATGGTGGCCTACAGGGGGACCTGGAGGCTCTGGAAAGATGGTCTAGAAAGTGGAAGCTGAGGTTCAATGCAGGGAAATGCAAGGTACTCCACCTGGGGGCCAGAAACCCAGGCCAAGTGTACACCCTGGGGGGGGGAAATGCTACAAGTCTCGATGGCTGAGAGGGACCTGGGGGTGGTGGTGGATGTCAAAATGAACAACTCAGAGAATTGTAGGAGGGCAGCAGCCAAGGCCAACAGGATGCTGGGATGCATCGCTAGGGGATCACCTCAGAAGGAGGAAGTGATGCTCCTCTGTATAATTGCTTGGAGGCCACACCATGAGTACTGCATGCAGTTTGGAGACCACACTAAAGAGGACATTAAACTCCTGGAGAGGGTCCAGAGGAGGGCAACCAAAATGATTTGGGGCTTGGGGGACAGGACCTATGAGGAGGCTCAAGAGCTAAATATGTACACATTGGAAGAGAGAAGGGACGGGGGACATGATAGGTCTTCAAGTACATGAAGAGGGTAAATAGGGAGGAACAGTCAGGGTGCTTCAAAGGAAGGAGGAGGGGCCACTAGAGGGCATGGGTGGAAGCTGGAGGGAAGATTCAGGGGAGAAAGGAGGGTGCTACTTCACTGAGGAGGTGGTGGAGCCATGGAATGCACTGCCTGGGGGCTGGTGGAGGCAGAGATGGAGAAGGGTTCAAGAGGGGCTGGGACAGGTACAGGGGAAGGGTTCTGGAAGCAAAATCCAATGCAGCAAGAATATCCAGAACTGTGAAGGGAGAAGCCAGAGAAGGCGAAGGGGGCAGCAAGGTCAGCACCCAGGGTGGGGGCTGACCAATCGAGCAGACTCGAAAGACCGTTAGGCCTATTCTGCTGGCATTTTAGTATGTTAGTATGTTATCAACCCCCTTTTGCTGTACGAAACCATATTTATATTTTAATCTCCAAATATCTCCCAACTAAAACGCCCATGGGCTGAAAATCCTGACTAGTCTGCTGAACTGCTGTGCTTCCAAAGTAAAAATTCCTCTGGAGCAAATTGGGACCTCCTGCTGCAGTGCAGCCCTTTTTAAGCCCTCTTCTAGCCCGGCCCCTTGCCTGGCCCTACCAATCCTTGGCTGCCAACCTACGTTCCCACCTTTCTCCTTCCCCCGCATATCTTGTGACCTCACTGTGGTTAATCCTTCCCCCCTCCCCCAGCCTCCACTAATTCCTGTCAGGGTCATAGGGACAATGTGGTCTGCCCTTTAAGATGGGCAACCCTCTTTGTTATTTCTCCACACCACCACTTTAACGTGACACATAATTTTTTAAATCCTTGGTGAGATGTTTTTTTGCACTTCTGGTGTGAAATAACATTTCAGCCCATAAACTATAAATAATACATGCTATGTTTATAAGGTGAATCATAAAATGAGTAACTTGAAAATTTGCTGTCAAAATAAAAAAAAATTGCTTACAAACAGCCATCCCACTGGTGCTGAGGTAGCAACGCGGATTATGATGCCAATGACCCAGTTCATAAACGAGCCCAACGTGTGAGAGGTCTGGCAGGGGAGAGGAGGATCAAGCATCCATAGGGCTGCTCTCCTCCTCCTTGGGGGGGAGCCCAGTTCTCAACTGGCCCCTAGCAGGATCTGGGGGAGAGGCATCCTGAGCTAGGAGGTTGGAAGTTATGGCAGGTGTTGGCATGTGTGCCATGATGTCATCGCATATGAACATACGAATGTATCAGCAGAAACAGACCACCTGGTTTATCTAAGTCTGCTTGAGTGTGCAGCTAGCACCCCTAGTTTGGAGCTGCCCCACCCTCTCCCCTTTGTCATCCCACTGCCACCCCCACCTCCCCCACCCTCACTCTCCCATGTTCCCTGTCCCATGCCCTTTTAAAGCTGTTTACAGATTTACATGATACCACCCATTCTGGTAGTGCATTCCATTTTGCTACCACCCTCTCTGTGAAATAGTGGCTTTGCATCTCCCTCCTAAATCTTCTCACCTCTATTTTTAGACCATGCACCCTGGTGTTCCTCCCTCACCTTAGCTTATAGACCCCATCTGCCCCATCCTTATTGAGTCCCCTCAGATACTTGAATGTCTCTATCATGTCCCCCCTGTCCCTTCTGTCCTCCAGGGTGTACATATTCAGGTCTCCCAGCCTGGGCTAATAGTCTTTCCCCTCCATTCCATATATCATCTTCATTGCCCTCCGTTGCACCCCCTCCAGTAGCCTGATATCACTCTTCAGGTATGGCCTTCAAAACTACACACAATACTCCAAGTGCAGCCTTACTAGCAACCTGTAAAGGGGCAAGATCACCTCTCTTCACCTGGATGAAACCTCCCTCGCTATGTACCCCAGCATTTTGTTGACTTTTGCAGCCACTCTCCTGCACTGGGCAGTGTTGTTCATGGCCCCTGTTCTCATTTCCCTTAGTTCCTTCTCCTCTTCAGTGATCACCAGCTTAACCCTCCCCCCAGCCAGTATTCTTTCCTTGGGTTCTTCACACTGAAGTGCATAACCCTACACTTCTTTGCATTGAACCCCTGCTGCCACCACTCTGACCACTCCTCTAGCTTGCTTAGGTCCCCTAGCAGCTGCTTCCATCCCTCTCATCCATTAATCACTGCTCCCATTTTGGTGTCGTCTGTGACCAGACTTACCTTGCTCTCCACCCCATGTGCAATGTCTGATATGAAGAGCCCAATAATACTGGTCCCAACACAGAGCCCTGTGGCACCCCGCTCATCACCAGCCTCGGAGTTGAGAGCTCCCCCCACCACCACCCACTGCAGCCTCCCACCCAGCCAGCTTGTAATCCAGTTCATCATTTTTGCCCCACTCCTACACCAGTTAGGTTACCCCAAGCTACCATTAAGGCACAGAATTGAAGGCCTTGCTGAAGTCCAAGTAAAGAACATCCACCACATGACCCTTATCCAGCTCACCTGTCACCCAGTCATAATATTGTATCAGGTTGGTTTGACAAGACTTCCCTGAAACAAACCCATGCTGCCTCATATCCTGGAGGCCGTTGTCCTCCAGGTACAACACCAGTCTTTCCTTTAGTATTGTTTCCATGGGTTTATACACTATGGAGGTGAGACTTACCGAACGATAGTTGCCCAGTTCATTCCTTGGTCCACTCTTATGTAACAGCACTACATGTCCCATCCTCCAGTCCAGTGGTGCACATCCCGATTCCAGTGAGGTGCTGTACAGATCCACCAGTGGCTCAGTCAACACCTCCGCCATTTCCCTCAGCGCCCTGGGGTGAATATCATCCGGCCGTGGTACCTTGTCTACCCTCACTGCCCTCAGTCCCTTTAGGATTCTACCTCCCTCAATTCTTCCATCTGTCATCTTCTCTCCTCCCATCTCCTCCCTCCCAGCCCATGGTGGTAGCGGTCCCCCCTTTTCCTCTGTGAACAGTGAGCAAAAATATTCATTCAGTGCTTCTGCCTGTTCCTCCCCCTTTTCCGTCCACTCCCCACCCTTTTTTTATCCTCACTATTGTCTCCTTGCACTTCCTTTTCTCCCTGAGGTATCTGCATGCTACATCTCCAAGGGGGACAAAAAACATGAAACACCCCCACCACCAAAATGATGAATGCCTTCCTCTGCAGCACCGCACACAGTGACTCAGGCTTCTCCAAGAATCTGTATGTGGAACTGGTGAGTTGAGGGACTCCCTACCACCCTGCCAAGGGGGGTCAAGTCATGGGATCTATGAGAGAGGTAAGTACTGGGAGAAGCTGTAGTCACAGGGCTGGTATGACCAGTGGGAGAGGGAAAACATTGTTAACAAACTTTGTGTGCAATTCCAGTCTTGCAGCAGGTATGCTTTGTGATCCGGTGCTGATGAGCTAAGTTTGTGGGTGAGTTCAGTGACCCAGCTGGAAGAAGTGATGGTTGGGGGATGTCACTTTTATGCAACACCCCTCCAGCCAGGGAATGAAAGGTGCAGGGTTTTCTGCATGGTCCCAGATATCATATAGTAAAGACAGCTCTTCTCTTGGCATAGGGCCCTGCAGTTTTCCACCTGTGGGTGACAGTGGGCCCTCTGCACTAGCTAACAGAAGCACTCTTTGCTTGCATATCTGTATCTATGACCACAATGAAGCACAGGGAACACAGGGCCCTGAGATTTTGCAGCCCACCAGACAGCCCCATGAATTCTTCACATACATTGCTGCAATTCTGTATGCGGGCTGAGTCTTCCTTTTGCACTTGGCATCTGCATCTGTTCACAAAGGCTCCATCAGAGCCTGCGCGAATAAGGATATGATTCCATTATCTCAAAAGAAAGGGCATTCTTTGTAAGATGTATTGGTTACATGCAACGAGACATAGTTCTCTACCTTTGAAGATTCTATCACTATGAGGCACTGGCTTGGAGTTGTACCTTGTGCATTGAACTGGAGGCTGTGGGCTTGGGGGAAGGAAAGCATAATGGTTGTGAACCCCAAGGAAGACCCCATGACTGAATCGCCAAGACTCCAGAGACCTAAAACCCTAATTTTTTTTTATTTTTTTTTGCTTGGGTTTTGGGTGGCAGTTAGGGTTGGAAACACTAACACCACTTTTCCCTACTTTTGTGGCATTAAGCTACACTAACTGGTGTATTAATGAAGTTTTTTGCAAAGAATGTATAATACGCATGTCATAATTCACGAGAAAGACTATTTTACTTGTACTATGAGTCATGTAAGCTATGTACAGATTTTCATTTAACAAAAAAAATGCAGAAAAGAGTTACACGGTGTAGTTATATAATGTTTCATGATTAAAAGTGATGTTTTAATCAAAGAATCATTGAGGAATCCTTCTTAACAGTAGTGTTTATTTTTTGTGTGTGTTTTGTTGTTATGTATTCATGCTCTTTACCCCAGCCTCCAGCCCACCACTCCTTAGGGCTCACATCAAGTCCCTTGTGTCCACCAGTCTCACACCCACTGCTATCCTCCATCAGTCATGGACCACACCCCCTGCAGCTGGGAGGTCCAGCTCTAGCCCTACCAGAAAGGCCCCTTATGCAGTGGGAACAAAGAGAGCAGAAATCTGAATACTACCCTCGGAGCAGACGTGGGGATGGAGGTGGTGTGCTGTAGGGACTGCGGCCTTATGGGGACAGGTAGCCATCATCCAGTGGGGCTGAAACAGGCCATTTTCTGTTTTCTGTCCTGCCCACCTCCTACTTAGCAGTGCACTGCGGCAGTGACCTGGGGACAGGACATCGAGTGGCACATGGTCACCCACGCTGCCAAGGACATCACCATAAGCCCCCAGTGGGAGCCACTAAGCAGCAGTGCCACTCCACTCACCCCCCCGATGGGGAAGTGTCCATCAGACACTCTGAACTCCCTCCCTGCCAGTCTACACTCCTGGCATCCAGGCTTGGGGAGCGAACCCAGATCTCCAGCATGCCAAGCAAACACCCATCACTCGGTGCCATGGGCCAGCCTACATTAATGCTTATTTAATATTGATATTCATTAGTGACACAGTATTAAAGGTGAGACAAGTTTTCACAGCGGCATAATACACACCTTTGAGTAACTTATTATGATTACAAACATGGATATGAATTATAGTTTCATAAAAGAAATTACCTCTGGTATCTGACCATATAGTTATAGGAATTACATGCACGTTCATGTCATGTATTCTCAGTCAAGTAAGCTTTTTTTCTCTTTACATTTTATGATTACTAAAACATACTGCTGGTAACTAATCATGGTACAGATTTACAAAGCAAATTAAAAATTTGTTAAGAAAAATAATATGAATGCATCTGTTGAATATAATATAGAACGTGTATATACAAAGAAAAAAGTCACGTAGATTATCAAGCAGACGTTTTCATTACTCTTTGATTATTTCTACTTTTTTTCTTTTTTCATCAACAACACAACCTGCATGCTGCAAACAGTGATTAGCTGGACAATAGCAATTCAAGTTATTAACTTGAAATATGTATTTTTCAATAATTGTTAGAAAACCAAGTTGAACGTTACATAGCTGAAGTTGTCTGTCACATATACACAACATACAACTGTTTTCTGGGTAAACAACATCAATCATCAGGGTTCAGCAGTTCTGCAGCCCTGGATTTACATGTACACTGTATGACATATACACCTGTTTCCTACCTAACTCTTTGATTATGCAGGAACAAATTGTCCTGTATCTATACACATATGTTGCTGTGTCTGTTAATGCAGAACTTATGGGACCTAGTAATGCTTGTGATTTCCATGAGATGTAAACAGTTACCTGTTCTATGTCTTACTATGCAACATATTATCTGTTTAATGTAAAAAAATGATATGATCCATGTCATTGTAAAATACTAAATGTTACTTTAATTTGTTTTTAATGCTGATAGTATTACAGAATTACATATTACAGTATTTGTGTGATACTACTTTTTTCATAATGTTACCTGAGAAAAACATTAGTAATACCACATAACTGATGGACAGGTAGGGGTACAAGGGGTGGGAATTTATGCCACAGGTCAGTGGGGAGGCTGAAATCCACCAATGGGGTATGGGCGGGGGGGAACTGGTATGCTGTGTGGCTTGAGGACAGGGCTCTGTTGTGTGTGTGGTGGGGATAACGTCTGTATAAATGACTTGCATGTGGAGTGGTGACCCAGATGTCACAGAGGTGGTTGTCCTGGTTCTGGGATGGGAATCGGGTGGGGGGGAGACATCACTGGACACCAGGGACATTTTACTGATATAACGGGACAGGAATCCTAGGCAGGGGGCACCACTAGACACCAGGGATATATTACTTACACAAGGGGACTGAGATAGGGTTCTATGTGATAATGGAGATCGCGGAAGGAGATTACCGTTAGGGTGAATGTACATTGGCGAGCATTTTCGCCTATGTACCTCTGCTTACAACAACCAAAAAAGGCACCGAGGACTTGTTATTTTTGTTTATGTGTGGTGAGCGTCCTCCCGCACCTCCCCTACTAAAGGATTCTCATCTACCGGGGGTGCATGTCAGAGGGAGGTACAAAACCAGGGAAAACATTTTTTAAGCTGTGCATGCAACAAAACAAACATGCACCCAGAACCAAACATAGCACCCTCGCAACCTAGCCTGCCACCCACCACCCACCACACCACCGGCTCAGCAACCCACCACTGCACTATGCCTCACAAACCCTCCCTACCCTTCTGCCTGTCACACAGCATGCTCATTCCCCCCACCCTTGTACATACAGCATCAGGATAATGCTATATCCGTATTTGCCCCCATCCAGTAGCCCTGTGAACAGGTACCGCTATTGAGTCACCCTTTTTGTAAGCAATCAATAGAGGCTGCCCTTATCACAGGATACTGGGATCAGACGGTGGGGCACCACTAGACACTAGGGGCCTTTTAAAGACATGACAAGCTGAGATTGGTGGATGAGGGGCACCACTAGACACCAGAGCAATGTACAGATATAATGGGACTGGAATCAAATGGCAGGAGACACTGCTAGACACCAGGAAGTACTGTGTTGGGGTGCTGGGGGGCACCAACACACACCTCTGGCAACCGCTAGTGTTGCATCAGATTAAGACCTGCTTTCATTCAGTTATATTTTGTCCAAGCAAGGAGACTGCCCAAGGTGCCCTTGCATGGAGCAAATACTCTGAATATCAGACTGTGATGGTATGCAGGTTCCCGCCGCCCGCTTTGCATAATTTGCCTTGCACACACCTTAACTGATTGTCCTGGTACAATCCCAGTGGACCTGCAGAAGATGGGTTTTTGAATGTGGGACCTTGGCACAAAGCCCAGTTTGTGTGCACAATCTCGGTTTTGCACCAGTGAAAAGTTTTGAATATCTGGCTCCTGATGACCTAAGCCTTGACGTGGGGACAACCAAAAGTCAGCTTCAGTGCAGCAGAGAGGGTGGACTGGTTAGTAGAGAATCAGGATCTCTGTTAAGTATTCTGATCCCAGACAATGTAGGTCCTTGTATGTCAACAAACCAATCTTAAAGGTGATGCATGAATGCAAAGGCAGCCAGTGCAGGGCAGGCAAAAAAGGAGTGATGCTGTCCCTCAGTGAGGAACTCATCGACATCTGGGCCATGGCATTCTGATCTAGTTGCAGTTGATACATCAAACCTCCAGGTAGCCCTAGGTATTGAGCAATACAGTAATCCAACCCTGTGGCAATGAAAGCATGGATAATTATCTCTAGATCATCCTGAACTAAGTATGGCTAGATCATGGTGATGTTCCAGAAGCTGAAGAAGCCATATCAGACAACATAAGATATCTGCTGTTCAGATGTCAGTCTGTCATCCAAAATGACCCCAATATCTCTAACCACACTAACTGCTGTGAGGGGTTGGCCACCCAGTATAGAGAGGGCAATATCCTCAGCAACAGACAAACCCCCTGCAACCAGGTTCAAAAACCATGATCTCTGTTTTGCCCAGGTTGAGACACAACCAGTTAGAGGCATTCCAATCATTTATCTCAGCCAAACAATGGTTCAGCACCATACACCCAGATGTATCATCAGGGGCACAAGACAGGTACAACTGGGTATCATCTGCATAGCAGTGAAAACCCACATTGTACCATGTTATGATTTTCCCTAGTGGCAACATAAACATGGAGAATAACATGGGGGCAAGGATTGAACCCTGAGGAACACAGCAGGACAACACAGATGGCTCCGTGGTAAATTTCCCCAGAGCCATCTGCTGTGTCCTTCAAGTCAAGTATGAACCAAACCAGTGCAGAACTGCCAGCAATGCCCACATAGTCCCTCAGGTGATCCATCAACATCCCATCATGCACCTTGTCAAATACCAATGAATGGTCCAAGAGCACCAAGACTGTATGATGCCATCTGTCCCTCACTAGAAGGAGATCATGAGTCACCGTGAATAGAGCTGTCACAGTTCTTTGCTGAGGCCAAAAGCCAGACTGGAGAGGTTCAAAGCTAAAAAGCCACTCCAAGCAGTGTATCAGCTGCTCAAGCACCACCTTCTCAGTAACCTTCCCTAAAAAGGGAAGGTTGGGCACTGGCCTGTAATTTGCTAGGTTGTCAGTGTCCAATGAAGACTTTTTTGGAAGGAGCCTCACCACAGCATTTTTCAAGGCTAAAGAAAGACTACTCCATGAATACTGCGCTCTCTGATTTGATAGACTTAGTAGAATCTTCCTTAGATAAAGATGAAACAGTGGGTGCAGTGTTCGTGGACTTATCCAAAGCATTCAATACGGTAAACCATTAAAGGTTATTGAAGAGTTTAAATTATATAGAACTATCTGAGGAGGTTTGCACCTGGTTTCGATCATATCTAATAGGACAAAAGCAACAAACTACACTAGGTGGGAGTTATTCGACCAATTTAGAAGTACAGCAGGGAGTACTGCAGGGATCTATATTGGGGCACCTATTGTTCCTAATCTACACAAATCAGATGGTTGATGTAGTAAAGAAATTGCATATTAGACTTTATGCAGATGATACAGTTATACTAACAACAGGAATTGATCGAGACCAGGTGCAAACAAATCTACAACAAGATTTCCTTCACGTTCAGAGTTGGTTTGAAAAATCAGACTTGAGTTTAAACAGTAAAAAATTAAAGGTGATGGTGTTTACAGGTGGTTATAGGCCAACTCAGGACTCCTTACTTTTGGAAATAAAAATTAATACAGGGGAGTGTTTAACCCAGGTTGATGAATATAAGTACTTAGGACTGTGGGTGGATAATCCATCTTTCGGATGAGATGTTAAACCGAGGTCCCATCTGTCTGGATTGGTGGTAGTTCAGGTGGATGTTAAAGATCCCATGGCACTTATCGAAAAGAGTAGGGGAAGTTTTTATTGAGAAAAAACATAACATCACAAAGAAAAAGGGCAAACCATAAGTATGAATACAAAGAACTAATTATATATAAGAAGAACAATAAACAATGTGTTACATACAATCCTAACAAAAATCTTCATGACATAGGAAAGTGTTTCCATAAATTTGTCATTTTTTCATTAGAAGAAAACTTCCTATCAGTCATATGTATAGCAAGCAAATTATTGTGAACAGACTCAATTATAACTGAATAAGATATCTGTTGCTGTTGTAACATGAATTTACAGCGAGCTTGCCATAAAAATACTGTAATAAGGCAAGAAAACATTTAAAAGTGCTTTTATGATAAGTTTTCCAAATCCTGTATAGTCCCTAAAATGAAGAGTATTATAGGTTAATAAATTTAAATGTGGCATCTTCCAGTAAAGTGCTGCTTGAGACCAAAAAGCCTTACTATCCGCAATCTATAAAAAATGTTGTTGACTTTCTTCTACATTAATGCATTGTGGTCTTAAACAATATCTTTCATCTAGAGGTTTGTATTTCATATTCCCTCTGGCGCCCTAATCTTCCGTGAGCTGAAATCAAACAATGTCCCAAGTTTTGACTGGGATTCTGTAATCTGTTAATTTATGTAATGCAAAAATCATTTTAGTGGGAGTACAATTAGGAAATAACAGTGTAATTTTCTGGACTTCATAAACAATATGTATAAAAGATTTTCGAGACAGGAAAGTAATTTTTGTAGTGGAATCTTCCACTGATATAATTTCTTAAGGGTGGGAAGTCCATACTTAGGTAAAAGAATCAGAGAATAATTTTGGAGGAAACAATGACCATTTAAAAAATATTTATGCCAGATTGACCGGACCCAAAACTGCCATGGTAATGAAGGTTGTGTCCAAAGAAACGAAAAAGAAGAAAATAAAAAATTAGAATGGAAAAAAATGACAGGGTTGATCATGTGTAGACAACCATCTTTCTTTGAAAGGTATGTGTAGTCCCTCTTAACAGGGTTAAGTCTGTTTCCCCAAAGCATCTGGAAAAAAATACTATATAACCTAGTTTCTACAGATGTAGGAGGAGGAAAAAGATGACATATATGTAAACAGGGGTAACAAAAATTGTTTAATGATAGCTATTCTTTTTAGTTTACTAAAAGTCCAGCTTTTCCAAAGGTTTACTTTTAATTCTCCTATGCCCAATTGTCTTTCCCAATTATAGAGGGCCATATCATCAACTCCAAACCATATCCCTAATATTTTTTGAGGAGTGCGTGATACAGGTATATTAAAATAGTTAGGAACCAGTGAGGAGTGTGTTGTAAAGGTATTATAAAGCTTTTCTCCATATTTAGAGATGCCCCTGAAAACTCCCCCAAAAAAGAAAAAATCTCTAATACTCGTTGTAGTGACAAAGCATTTGCCAATAACAAAGTAACATCATCTGCAAATGCTATAACTTTCACTTTGTCTAACCAGGGAGGGAGAAAGCCTATAATCTGATGGTCAGAAACAATACTTCTGATGACTGGATCCAAAATAAAAGTATACAGAAGAGGGCTTAAAGGGCAACCTTGCCATTACACCTTTATTAATTTTAATTTCGGTACCCTGGTAATCCGTTCACAATTGGGTATAGTAACTGCCTGACTATATAGTTTGGTTATCCAATGAACAAATGTTTCCGGAATACCATAATGAGTTAAAACAAAATACAAAAAGGAATGACAAACCGTATTGAAAGCTTTGGCTTGATCAAGGGCTACTATAATCCCAGGATCTGGAGAGTTTTGTGATAAAGTGAAAAAAAGATCTCTTATCAAAAAAAGGTTTTGTTGAATAGTTCTAGTAGGTATAGAGCAAGTTTGTGCTGGATGAATCAGAATTTTTGCAGCCTTTATTAAGTGATTATGCAGAATCTTAGTTAAAATCTTATAATCGGTGTTTAATAAACTAATCGGTCTCCAATTAGGTACCAAACTTTTATCGCCTTTTTTGTGTAGAAAGGTCAAAAGAGAAATAGACAAGGTTTTATCAGTTGAGATTGAATTTAAAACAGAATTAAAAACTGGAGGCAAAAAGAATTCCATATATTTAGAGCAAGCTTTATAAAACTCATTAGGTATGCCATCCAGACCTGGAGCAGTTCAGTCTTTAACTTTTAATACTTCTGCAACTTCATATGAAGTAATAGGAAGTACCAGGGACTGTAAAGATTATCTGGAAGCTGAGGTAAAGTGGGAAATCTTTGAGCGGAAATGTTTCTATAGGCAACATGGTTGAAGGCAGAGAGAAATATTCTTGTATATGTTGCTGAATAACAGACAACATACCTATATCGGTGGTAATCAATTCCCCTGTGAATTAACAAGTCCTGTCATTAAGGTGTTAGTGAGGACGAGTTTTACAGGCCTGGAAAGGATCAGACATAGGACTTTGTTTAATTCCATATTTAAATTCTAAATCTAAAGATTTAGCCTATAAATGAAAAGCTTTCATTAATTTCTTTATTGTTATAATTTGGGAATGAACTAAGTAATTGTCTTTAGGCGGTAAGGACATTAATTTGTTCAACTGATTTCTATGTAATAAATATTGAAGATATTCTGAATTTGCCTTAATTTTGCCCACTTAATGAACAAGGATTTAATTCACCCTTCAGTTGTACCCACCAATCATAGGAAAGGTCAAATAGATCCATAGTAGAAAATTTGGCGGAAAAAAAAACTTCTAATTTAGAAAAAGAGTGTGCGTCCTGTAAAAAGGAAGTGTTTAATCTCCACCGACAATTTACAGAGGAGAAAATAGGGGGAATATGTGTCAGTGAGAGATTGCCAATTAAGATAAAATGATCAGAAAATTCAGTAGGCGTGACTGAGCAAGATTTTGGAAAGAGATATCGAGAAACAAAAATCATATCAATACGAGTTGCAAAAGTATGTCTGAAATATGATTCACCGCCCTGTGGGTGTAGACTTCTAAAAACATCTTGGAGACCAGAATCTGTAATAAGTTTGTGAAGAAAATTAGTATCGCAATATATTTTTTTTCCAAGCTGTTTACTCATATTAATGTCTAGGGAGCAGTTAAAATCTCCACCCCAAATTATATGCTTTCTAGTTAGCAAAAAGGGTTTAACGTCTTCGAAGATCTCTATCCAAGATAACTTTGTCTGAGGCACATACAAATTAATCAGGTGAAAGGAAAATTCCCCAAAGAAAAAATCCAAAATTAACAACCTACCCGGTCTAAGATCTATCACTTTAGATATTTTAAAAGACGTATTCCCAAATAATCCCCAAGACCATCCATAATATCTGGACCAAAGGTCCAAAGGAAAAGTCCCAAATCCATTCCTTTGCAGCTGTTTGGTTTCAAGAGAGCGTCACCTAGTCTCTTGTAAAAATTATATCAAGTTTCAAAGACCCTAAATACATCAAAATGGGCAATTGTCTTTGAAATGTTTTATACTACATACATTGTATGATGCTAGCTTCAAGATGGTCATAGGGAGCTAAGGGGTCAAGGGCCATGTTTTTGGCTAACTTTCCTTTTCTTTCCTTTCTTTCCTTTCTTTTCTTTCGCTAACTCCGTTGCTTTGCTATCTTCATCTTCAGTAATAAGTTCTGACACATGAGAAGTATCAGATTCAAGATCTGACTCCCTAGGGTCATCTTGTAGGGGGAAAAAAATGTTTCCGTAGGTAATTGGGTTATAGGAGGTTGTTTTATAGAGGCTCTAGTGAGGTGTCTGCTCTTGACTGTTTCAAAAGGGGGGGGGGCATGGAAAGGCCAGAAGTCTATTTACTGGAGGCGAGAGGTTTGGGAGTAGCATGGCTCTCTACAGAAGTATGGGGTTCCTGAATACCAGTCCCTGTTGTCTTAGGAGTGACTAAATGATCTACAGCCTGAGGGGTTGGGGGCATAGAAGCAGTTTTATCATGAGGTCCTTGTTTCTTTGCATGGGCTTTTTTTAATAAGTCATCCTGATCCCAACCTTCAGTACAATTTCTGCGAGTCCAAGGGCACTGATGAAAGGCATGGCCCTTCCCATCACAGAGGTTGCACTGAAAGATGTTAGTACACATATCTAGAGAATGACCAAAACCTCCACATAAGGGGCATTTCAATACGTCACAGACACTACTAATATGGGTTTTAGCTCCACACTTGTAGCAAGCTCTGGGTTGACCACCATAAAAGCAGACTCCCCTATCTTTACCCAAAAAGAAACTGTTGGGAAGATGCACAACTTCAGAATTAACTAAAAAAAGTTTCACTTTGAATTTCCAGCCCCCAGTCCATATACCTTCAGAATCTAATAAGGCCTCAGGCGGACTCAGAACATTTAGACTGTACCCAATGATAAATGTCACTTACATTTACCCCTTCATTATGAAACATAATAGTAATGTAACGGATTTGTGGCCTAGTAAGTGGGATAGCAAAAAAAGGGGTCCATACAGGTGTGGTTTTGTGAATAGTGTATTTATCCCAAAATTTGTCTAAGTGAATATTAGTCTGGAAACTAATGGCAAATGAATCCTCACCTGAAATGTGGATTAAGGCATAAATGTCAGAAGGGGAAAAGCCCATAGAAATTTTCAAAAGCTGTTTAAAAACATAATACCTATCCGGATGCTCTGGGAGACCGCCTTTATATCGTATCCGAACAGCATTACGCCTCGGGGCCTGCTGTAATGTATTTTTAAATAACTCTGACATAGGAGGTCTGGATTGGGAGCCTGTACCCCCTCGTGTAATAACATTTCAGCATTATCCCCATGAGTCCCAGTAGAATTATTAAAGGAGGTATTTGGTTTCAAAGAAGCCAAAGTACTCTCCCCACCCTCAGTAATTACGGCGCTTTCAGGTGCAATGTCTGAATGTTGTGTAGAAATACCTGGGCCCAGCGTCTCTGAATCGGTGGCATGCTTTGAAGATGAAGAGTCCGATGAGAAGGTAGTCCAGGCAGAATCAGGAATCCAACAACCGGAATCAGTCTTTCACCAGCCCGCTCCTGTAAGAGCTGAATCTTCAGACCAGTCCAGAGAGAAGTCCTGTAGGGCCTCATCGTGTAGTCCAAAGCGCCGTCGCACAGTTTGTGGAGCTTGGAGTCCGTTCGTAGAAACAGTCCCTGTAGCAGCAGTTCTCCGGGAAAATCATTCCGTAAAGGCGCTCATTTCTAATGTATTTCCAGGTATCGGAGAGAAATGCACTGAAGCAGGGTTTAATGCTGTTGACTCCATTATCTCCTCGCCAAGCAAACTCCCACTCGCTGGAATATCCCCAGCCAACTCCTGGATACTCATTTTCTCCTCCGGTGCTGTTTCCAGTGAGGGAATGTTCGCGGGCAAACTGGGTGAGTCCTGCAAGGCTGTACACAGAGTAGCATCAGATACCGTACTTTCACCGACCTCCATCTCTGAGTGCTGTTGCTGAAGTGCTGCCATCATGCAGCGTGACGTCAGCGAGACACTTACTGACGGCGACTAGGCAGCCAGTAGGGGAATTTCCCCGGTGTCCTGGTCAAATTTTCCTCACTCACTAACAATACCACCAACAGCTTAATCTGGTTCAAGGTCAGTTGGCATTCATCTGTATCCCCCTCCCCCATGTCATGCTTGAAAATAGGCAGGAGTTGTCTAGTGCACTTACCTGGTCAATAAAAACTAAATAAATAATGATAAATAAAATAAAAAATAAGCTAAAATTTGAGTACCACATAGATGAATTGGTAAACAAAGTTAGTTGTAAGTTGGGTTCACTGAGACGAACAAAATACTGTCTACAAGCTAAAATGAGAAGGTCAATTGTAAACCAAATGTTGATTCCAATGATAGATTATGGCTTACATATTTATGGGTCAGCCAGTGCTACAAACCTAAATAAGCATTTGTCAATGCCAAATGTTGTCTCGCTGGCATTGGCATTGGTAGTGCAGGAGTTAGAGATGCATAATAGGAATGGCAATGAAGTATTGAACTGATGCCAACCTCACCTCTACCCTGAAGAGACACATTTTCAAACCAGGACTGAAAAGTTATTTTATGGAGCAACTGCAAAATGGCATTTTGTGCCAGAACTCAAAAAATGATTTCACCTCCTTTGTTGATGTGGTGGGGTCAAAAAAAGGCTAAGTTGAAAATCTGGGATTAAAATATTGAAAAATAACAAAGTTATGAGTGAACACTGAAAAATGTCAATGTTCACCCAATGAAAAATGTCAGTATTCACTCATACTGTCACTTGGACATTTTACCATATTTTCTGACCAAACTTTTAAAATAGTCTTTTTATGACTCCTCCTCATTACTCTGGTAGGTGACATTGTTCAACCTCTGCCCAAAAGGTGATATCATGGAACAACTGTGAAATCACCTTTTGGGCCAGATCTGAAAAATTTCACCAACCTTGTTTATGAGGTGGGGGTCTTGAAAAGGCCATGTTGATAATTTTGTGCAACAATATTTAAAAATGATAAAGTTATAAGCAAAACACATTGAAAATATACTGAGTGCATTTACCTTGTTTTTTCAGTTCATGGCCCGCTTCAAGGAACGGGGTTGTGATTTTCAGTGAGTGTGGATCTACACCGAGGTACCTCTCATATGTTACTGAGCGTGTATATATATACTAAAGAGAAGTCTTCTCTTGGCATTAGGCACAGATGGCCCTGCACCTTTGCATCTTTTGCTGCACTGAGGCTTAGGACCAGACAGTCTACTGCTTCAACAGCCAGATGGACTCTTGGCCCTGTGCATATGCATCTGTAGCAACATGGAAGCTCAGGACAGAGGGCTCTGCACTTACACAGCCAACCAGACAGCCTCACAAATTCCTTTCATCTCTTCTTCCCTTGGCACAGGTCAGGATGGCCTGCATGTGTGCATCTGTTCTCACAGGTCCCAAAGAGGCTAGCATGAATGATGATACAATTCCACTGTCTCAAAAAGAAAGGATTGTCATTGCAAAAAAACAATGTTAATACACCAGTTAGGGTTAAATTTAACTCCACAAAAGCAGGGAAACAGTGGTGTTAGGGTTTTTTGTCCCACACTTCCCATCCTTTCCAAGCAGTAACAGGATAAGACCACACAAGCTACTACAGACAGTAATCATTAGGTAACACAAAAAACATAGAACTGTTTCCAGCTGACACAAATGCAGTAGCAGTCATGTTCTACTTCATGGATTTAATGAATTTCAAAAACTGTAGCACTCTCACCCATTACTTTAAAACACCACAGTGGCTCTTTAAAGTAAATTAAAACTTTTTATTCCCAAAAATGACAGTAAAAACTCCTGATGCATTTTGTAACCTTAAGTTCATTTATCAAAGGCTTTATGGATTTGTATTTGCAGCTGCAGAAATGCAGGCCCCACAAAGGCCTGTGCATCTGCAGACAGAAGTAATGTTCCAATTTCGGCATTTTGGATTTCTTTTTGGGGCTGAAAATGTGCAGACCACATAAGTCCTGCATTTCTGAAGCCAGAAGTTGGTCTTTATGTCATACAGTGTGTATGAGTACCTGTTGCTACAGAAGTGCTGTCCCTACATGGGGCTTGCACTTCCGCAGGTAGAATTAGTGCTGCAATATGAGTATCATGGATCTATATCAGTGGCTGCAGACATGCAGGCCCCATGGAGGCCTGCACATTTGCAGCCAGAAGTTGGTGTGTATGTCTTATACCTGTGACTGCAGAAGCACAGGCATCTCAGTGGCCTACACTTCTGCAACCAGAAGTGTGTTTATGTTTTACAGTGTGCATGAGTACTGTGCTTGGGGATACAGAAGCACTTGTCCCATAGGGGCCAGTACTTCTGCAGTCAGAAGAACAGTTTTAATCTGAGTATCATGAATTTTACCTGTGGCTGTAGGAGCCTGTGCATTTGCAAACAAAAGTAGTAGTGTGATGCCAGTATTGTGGATTTCTATTTGCAGCCAGAAGTGAGTATATATGTCTTGCTGTGTACATGACGCAGATACAAACCCTAATTCCCCACCCCCCCAAGATGCAAAAGCACAAGTCCACATGAGCAACTACAAACCGCCATCATCAGGTAAGACAAACAACATACAGTTGTTTCCATATGACACAAATGCAGTAGTACTAATGTGCTACTTTCGTTTGGACTTGAATCTGCAGCATGCACACCACAAGACATGCACATTCACTTGTCACTGCACATAGAAATTCAAGATACTCAAATCACAACACTGCTTCTGTGTACAGAAGCACAGGCCCCTGAAGCCAATTACAAATCCATGTTATCCAAATTACAAGAGTTCTTTTGTCTGGAGAAGCAGAGGCCCCTATGTGGCCAGTGCATCTGTAGCCTCAGGTACTCAAGAATACTGTTAGACATACACACACTTAATGGGCCTGCACTTCTGCAGCTGCAGGTGTAAGATATACACACCAACATCTGGCTGCAGAAGCACAGGTGCCACAAAATCTATGATACCAACATTGCAACAGTACTGCTTAGAAGCCACAGGTGTAAGACATTCACACTGACTTCTGGTCCAGAAGGGCAGTCACCTGTGGGGCCTGCAGTTACGCAGATGGAAGTACTGTTGCAATGTGGGTAACATGGTTTCAGCAATGGATCTAGAAATTTTTCAAGGGGGTAGCAGTTTGTCAAGTATGCAGCTGCATCTAGCAAATCATGCAGTAGTGGATCATATTGTCTAGCTACGTAACTCATACAGCATGCATGAGTACATTTGGCAGCAGAAACACAGATCCCTCGGGCCCTTCTGTCTGCAGAAGCCCTTATCCTGCAACAAGTACTCATGCACACTGTATGACTTCACACAGAGCTGTGACTGCATAAGCACAGGCTCCACAGCTGTGGATACAAATCCACAAAAGTGGCACATCAGTGTTACTGCATTTGTGTCATATGGAAACAACTGTATATTGTTTGTCTTACCTAATGATGGCTGTCTGATTGCTTTTCTGGTCTTGTCATTTTGCTCCCTGTGGGTGGGGGGGGGAGTTAAGGTTGAAAACCCTAACGCTGTATTTCCCTGCATTGTTGCATTTACTTGAACCCTATCTGGTGCAATAATACATTTTTTTTTTCAAAGAATTTCCTTTCTTTTTGACATAGTGGAATCGTATCCTTATTCACAAAGGTCTCTTTCATGGAGTTCAGTCTTCTTATGACCCTACCTCATGAACCCTGTAGATGACAATTTTCAAATCCCTGCTGAAATGTCATTTCATGCCACAAGTGTGAAAACATGTTTTGGACAGGATTTAAAAAATGACAGCTGTCATGTTCATGAGGTGATGTGAAAAAAATGGTATGTTGAAAATTTGGGGTTAAAATATTCAAAATTACCAAAGTTATGAGAGAGCATTAAAACATTTCAACATACGCTCATAATTTTCTTGTTGTTTAATATTTTTTACCACAATTTTCGTTATAATCTTCTTATTACCCCACCTCACGAACCCAGTATGTAAAAATGTTCAAATCCTATACAAAAAGTTATTTCATTCAGCAACCACAAACTTATCTTTCTGGCCAGATTTGGAAAATTCCACCAACATTGTTCATGAAGTGAGTCACCAAAAGGTCATTAAAATGTGGGCTATAAATATTGAAAAATGACCAAGTCATGTGTAAAAATTCAAAACCTATTGAAATACATTATACAGTACTTACCTGATTTTCTCAGTTCACAGTCATGTTGAAGAGTGAAGATGTGTTCTCTGTCCAGAGGGGATTATGGTGTTCAACCACAGTTAAGTAAGTATAGGGTAAGGAGAGGTGTATCATGGTGGGTGCTAAGTCAGTGGGCTGGGTGGGGGTCAGCAGCAGCACTGCGGTGAAGACATCGAGGGACAATATTCTTAATTTTAAGTTTGCAACAAAAAAAAAAACATGGAAAAATATGTTGGGGGACTGTTTTCCTTGCTTCAGGTTCACCAACCCAAGGGATTCAACACCCCAGTGACAGCTTCATACTAGGTGGCACCTGGAGTGGGCATCAAGGTATCCCAGACATCAAGATCATGCGGCAGAGTATGTCTACATGGAGGATTGGGCATCACAGTGCCAGAGATTGACATGTCAGCGGTTGGGGTTGAAACTGAAATGGAGTTGAGGGAGACAAACTGGCACCATGGGTGGGCACTACAGTGTTGGTATCCTCAAATATTTAATACAGTTATCGGGCACTGGGGATCGGATATGCCAGTGTCCAGGTTAAAGCAAGCAGACCAATGCAACTTGCTAATGGCAGCAATAGGGGAACTGAAAAGAGAAACTGATGCACAGTAAGTCCAGTGGGGCCGTGCTACATATCGAAACATAGACCTGCCCCTGTTGAATGAAAACAGTGCAATGGCATATGCAGACAAGGAACTAGCCCTGCTACCTGATAAACATATTTTCATACTATGACCAAATGATTTCATCTGGTTATAAAAATTCAGTTATCATTAGCATGCTGATTTTTTTTAAACTGAACATGTTCAGAAATTGAACTATTTTTCTTAAATAATTTTTTTTAAATATTTAAGTTTGTGAGATAAATATAACAAAAGAAATTACCTTGAGCCAAACTACCAAACCTGCAAGATTTCATGTCCTCCTGGTGTAACCCCCCTACAAGTGGGGGTTCCTAAAAACCTTCCCAGGGTTTGCCTAGCGGCTCCCTGTTTGACTGGTGTTTGGCGAAATGCCACTGGTTGTGAGTGCTTTTAAAAGCCTCCGGTGCTGTCCCTTTAAGAGTTGCCTGCTCACAGGCTCCAGTGAGTTGCATAGGAGGGGGGACGGGGTTTCTCTGCTTGAATCCAGCCAGAGCTGGGGTGGATGCGCTCCCATCTGTGGTTGCTATGAGTGCCAAAGGGGGCTTGCTTAATAGATGACAAGGCAAGGCAAGGCAGGGCAAAGTTTATTTAAAAGACGCCCAATCCCAGAGGCTCTGGGCACCTTACAAAGCATTAAAACAGGCATTTAAACATAATGAATATATAAATTTACACATAATAAATACAAATCATTACAAAAACTAAGCCTTAACTATAAATATTTATCTAAGCATTAAATGCCTTAGAAAAGAGAAAGGCCTTTAGCTGGGCCTTAAAAACATCCACTGATGAAGCCTCTCTGACCATAGTTGGTAAGGAGTTCCACAGAACAGGGTCCACGGCACTAAATGCTCTATCACCAGCGGATTTCAGCCTAGTTCTGGGAATAGTCAGGAGACATTCACTGGAGGAACGAAGAAGGCACGAGGAGAAGGCAGGTGACAGAAGGTCTAACAGGTAACCAGGGCCCTGCCCGTGTAGGGCCTTATAGGTAAGGAGACCCACCTTAAAGAGGACTCTCCACCTGACTGCCAGCCAGTGCAATTCACGTAGAACCGGTGTAATATGACAGAACTTTTGCTGCCCGGTCAGCAACCGGGCAGCTGCATTTTGCACCAGCTGCAATCTGCGAAGAGATCCTCCTGTGACCCAGAGATAGAGCGCATTACAGTAGTCAAGCCTAGATGTGACTAAGGCATGTATCAGAGTAGGGAGGTCCAGAGGCGGAACAAGGGACTTAATCCTGGCAATGTTTCTGAGATGGTAAAAACAGGTACGAACCACAGAGGATATTTGAGCCTCCATGGTTAAATCTCTGTCCAGAATCACACCAAGATTTGGCACCCAAGAGGAGGCCTTCAATGGCACAGACCCTAGGACAAGCCCAGTTTCTGTGTCAGAGGCCATCCTATCACGAACTTTGTTCGACTCCACTACTAATACCTCCGTCTTATCGGGGTTCAGCCGCAACCAGCTGGAGGCCATCCAGTCGTTAATCTCAGGCAGACAGATATTAAGCACATCCACTGCATTGGATGTTCCTGGGGCAAAGGAAAAATATAACTGACTATCATCTGCATAGCAATGAAAACTCAAGCCATATTTCCTAATGATCCCACCCAGAGGCAGCATATACACTGCGAACAACATTGGAGCCAATACCGATCCCTGAGGAACTCCACAAAGAAGCAGACTGGGTGTAGATGAGATATTTACCATCATAACCCACTGCCTCCTGTTAGTAAGAAAGGACTCAAACCATTTGATGACATTACCAGTGAGTCCACATAGGTCCCCAAGGCGAGCAAGCAGCACACAATGGTCCACAGTGTCAAATGCTGATGAGAGATCGAGGAGAACAAGAATTGTCTTGTCTCCCCGATCTCTAGCCCTGAGAAAGTCATTCTGCACATGAACAAGTGCAGTTTTGGTGCTATGTCTGGCATGAAAAGCTGACTGGAAGGGTTCATACAACTCGTGAGATATGAGGTGCTCTTCCAACTGAAGTGCTACCACTTTCTCAATAACCTTTCCTAAAAATGGAAGGTTAGAGATTGGACGGTAATTTGCCCTGATCTCCGGGTCCAAAGATGGCTTCTTTAAGAGGGGTCTCACCAGAGCCTCCTTCAAGGCATCCGGAAAGACACCCTCAGAGAGGGAGCACCGTACAATCATGGCAAACACCTGGCCAACAGAGTCAACTCATCTCATTAAAAAATGCGTTGGCATCTGGTCCAGTTCACAGAAGGTATGCCTCACATTGGTTGCTACCTCAATAACCTCACTATCCTCCACCAGTCTAAACTCTCCCCAACCAGATGGAGTGCACTCAGAACACATCAGGTGATCACTGCCAGCTATGTCGTTGCTGGCTGAAGGAGCCACCCGCCGGATCGCGGACACTCTATCCAAAAAGAACCAAGCGAAATCCTCACAATCAGTGTTGGAAAAAACCCTCCCGAGCTGTAGACAGACAGGATGTAAAAGTCTATCAACGGTCTGGAAGAGTGAGGCCGGTCGGTTCCTTCCGGCAGCAATCTCCCTAGACAAAAACACTGTCTTCTTTCGGTTGATTGCCTCCTGGTGCCCAACATAATGGGCACGCAGGGCCAATTTGTCCACATCCAGACGGGATCTCCTCCAGCAGCGCTCCAATCTCCGACCCAGCTTCTTCATCTCCCTGAGCTCGCCATCAAACCATGGCGACCTCAGATACGAAGTTCTGGGTCGTACATGGACAGGTGCGAGGGAGTTTATGGTGTCGGATAGCAGCCCATTATAGGCGTCATCCCCGACCACAACACCTCCCATGCATGCATCACCCACTCTAGAAAAATTTGCTGCCCCCAGAAAACCCTCAGGGGTCAAACCCCGTAAAGGGCGACAGCGAATCATCTCAACAGGGGAAGGGCTTATGGCGGGAGCCCCAAGCGTGAAATGGACCGTGCAATGATCAGACCAAAGAACTGGATTGATCTTAAGATCATTGATATCAAGTCCCAGTGAGAACACCAGGTCCAACATGTGGCCATCCCGATGAGTTGGTAAAGTAACTGCCTGCGTCAGACCCAGGGAGGACATAATCACTAAAAAAAAATACCACCAACAGTTTCATCTGGTTCAAGGTCAATTGGCATTCATCTGTATACCCCTCACCCGGGTCGTGCCTGAAAATAGGCAGGATTTGTCTAGCGCACTTACCCGGTCAACAAAAACTAAATAAATAAATAAAAATAATCTGGAAAAGTTCATAACCATGTCCATGATTCACATCATCGAAGCAGACATTGAAATCCCCCAGAAAAACACATCTGGGGGATTCCAATGATGCAACGGCAATGAAATCTTCGACCTCCTGCAGGAATTCTCCATCGACCCAGGACGGCGATAAATGAGAAAAATCCTGCAGCCTGCATCAGGTCCTCCCTGGATGGCCACACATTCAAAAGAACCCAGGGCTCTCACCGGGTGCACGGTGAAGGTCAGGCTGGATCTAAAACAGATGGCTACACGGCCACCCGTGCGCTCCACTCTGGGGCAGTGCACCACGGTATACCAAGGGGGGACTGCAGCCTCAAAAATTGGATCGTCTCCCACCTAAGTCTCCATAATAAAAGCCAGATCGACCAATGAAATCAAGGCAGCAATAATTGCTGTCTTATTTCTGATCGATCTGGCATTACAAAGCACTGCCATCAGGGGATTTGGGGGTGATGCAGCCCCACAGGTTGCCTGGCCATTTGATCTAATAGGCTCCCTGGGGATGGACACCAAACATGACTGGCCTCTCCCACGTGCCCATCGCAACCCAGGGTGCCTCCTGGACCTGACAACTTCAATCCTCCCATAACCCAGACTGGGGTTTCTTGATAGTGCGCGACCAACACTATCCCTACCAATCCCCATCTCCCAACAGCGTCTGATAGTAACATCAGAAACTGGAAGGTGGATGAAAGGGCGCAGGTCGCGCAGCATCAAATTATCATAAACAATTCTAGCCCCTTTTGATCCTCCCATATAACCTATATATCTCTAAGGCACAACAAGTTCAAAATATCTAAATAAAAATAATAACCAAACTTAAGTATAAAATAGCCCACCAAGCCTAACTTCTAAAATATAACAAACCTGCTAATAGCCGTGCCCTCAGAGTGACTGATTCTTCAACTTCACATAATAAAAGGCTATATAATTAAAACATTTCATTTTCAAATACACATACTGAGACATAGCCTAACCCTCCTGTATCAACTTAACATTTCCAGTGCCGAGTGGCGCTTGCACACTCTGCTTCTTCACTCTGATCGCTTGCGGGCGGTGTGAGATTTTATCGGGAGTCACACCTCAGGACATACAGGTCCTAGCTCCCCCCAGTTCACTTCAGGCAGAATCACAAACACATAACACCTGCTTGCAGTCTCTCACACTGCACAGGTATACAGTCCAGAAGCTCTGCAGGATCACCAAAACGGACTAATTTCCCAATTGCAAGACCTCCCAGCCACCAGTATATAGCAGCACAGGTCTCTCAGTCAGCAAACGCTACTAGATGTGGCTGCTAGCTATAATTACTTAGAGTACTAGTGAATTTGCAGCTTGTCTAACCTGCTTTCTTTGCAGCTGGGACTTTGTGTACTTGGCCCCTCCATTTTGGACCTGGGTGGTTGAACTGGGCCAATGGAGTGAGAGGGAGCATTAAAATGGTGTAAATAATGACCAACCAGAATCAGGACTCGAACTGGAGCCGGATGACCAATGGGGATACAGTTGGTGATTCTGGGAAGTGGAGTTCTAGACCACGGTGCCTTTTTGCACCAATGGGGGACGAACTTAGTGACTGGCATCAGCAGCCCACCAATGGGTTTGTGTGGCAGTCGAACTGAGAGGCTTGCCCCATACTGCCCAGGGGCAGAGACGTTGTGGCTGTGAGCGAGGAAGGAGCTCGGGGCTCCTGCACCATTTGAGCATTCATGCAGGAAGCGCGTGTAAGGCCAGTGTTGGGCATTTTGAAACGCCAGTATACCCAGACTAAATCCACTGGGTAGCAGTCAGAGGAGGTTGTGCAGGAGCGTGGCTAGCTACCAGGCTCACCCTGTAGAAGACTGGAGAATCTGCTTGAATTGCGCTCAGTCTATCAGGAACAGTGAAGCTGCGTCGGTTTGGCCCGGTGTATGGCGTGCAGGTGATCAAGAAGGACAGCAGCTGCTTGGTACAGTACCCCTCTGCCTTGCATATAAATGTGTGGAGAAGTACTTGAAGTCCAGGCTCGGTCCTGTGAGTGGTGCGAGAGCTCTCTGTCTACTGGAGTTATGAGTACTAAATCTGGGTAGCTCCCTGGCAAATGGTCCCAGTGAGGGAAGGACTTTCTGTGTTCTGTACTGGTGACACTACCTGAGCCCGCTGGCTCTACTTAATCTTCATAGGAATCAAATGCTCTTTTGTGTCCTGGCCCCAACCAGCTGCATCGAGGGACTAGCCTTTAGTGCTTGGGTACCCATAGACAGTGACTTATAGGTTAGGCCTGTGCACAGAGCCCTAGATAGATACTCATATATTGCAGTGGTAAGCTAATTAACCTGATCACCCCCAGTCCTTGTTACTTCCCCTTAAATAAATCAGATTTATCATTTTGCAAAAGTACACTGGCTAGTTTGTGGGTTAATGGTGAATTACTGTACAGTGATTATTGTGTAACTGCAACTTACTTTTCAGGTGGTCCCTGGAGCAAGCTGATTGGTTCAAGCTGGGGGGTAAGTGTGTATGGTAAGGACACTGTGATTGAATTGTGTGGGCCAGTAGTGGGAAGAAAGGGGGGTTGCAGCAACCCAGAGGGCTGTGACCAAGTCATACTCGACTGTCCTAACCCTGACCTCTGGGTGGAGGCACCCGCCAATGGATCTAGGCCCCTCACCCTGTTCCAGTCAGGCAGAGGTAGTAGCCCTTGGGATAGTGCCCCTTGGGGGTTACACTAGCTTTTTTTTTTTTGTTAGAGGTGAGCAAAAAAGGTCTTAATAAATGTAATTTTTTTGGGGGGTGTTGCCCCTCTATAACGTTGCCCCCTGTGAACAGATTGTAGGGAAATTGTCAAGATCTGGAGATCCTAGTATCATCTCTATACATTCCAACTTTCAAGTAAATTGGTTGAACAGGAGAAATGTTATTATGGTTCAAACATTGTGATTTAACATTAAAGCACTTACTCAACCCTAATATAGGAGCAGTACAGCACCTGTATAGTATATATTCTTTGCAAAAAAACTCTACTAATGCACCAGTTAGGGTTCAACTTAATGCAACAAAAGTAGGGAAATGTGAAGTTAAGGTTTCCAACCCCAATTTCAGAGCCCATTGAGGCTGCTGGACTGCCGCCGCCATGTCCGCTCAAGTGAACCTGGGAGACTACATCCACTATGCTGCCAGTGAAGATCCTTTCCTCCAGAACAAGCACCATGGGCCACACCTGACTTCAAGACTGGATCACGCTTGCACAGATGAAAATTGCCTGCCCGCTGTGACTCCCTGAAAGAGCCAAGGGACAAGCTCTCCAAGCTGAATTATGTCCTAGAGCCACACCACTGGTTCAGCTGATTTCAAGCCACTGATTCCCAGACCAGTTACTTCAGAGACCATTGGGGCTGCGGGACTGCTGCCGCCTCATCCACTCAAGGGACTTGGGATACTACCTCCACTACGCCGCCAGTGAAGATCCTTTCCTCCAGGACAAGTGCCGTGGGCCGCACCTGGCTTCCAGGCCGGACCGTGCTCACACAAATGAAAAGTGCCTGCCTGCCCTGACTCCCCAAAAGAGCTGATGGACAAGCCCTCCTAGCCAGATTAAAGCCAAAAGCCACACTGCTGGTTCAGATGATTTCAAGCAACTGATCCCCATGTACATCTTGGTGCCATACCACCACTCAAGCCTTCCAAGGATTTGAACTGTTGGCACCTGCTCGCTGATTGGTTAAAGAGTCCTGAACTCCCTCTGGGATTGCTTAGAGCATGAAGCCATTTCAGCCCACTTATCTCAAACTCTTTTCTGCTCTTTCCTTAATGCTGCCCTGCCTCTGTTTAAAAGTCATAAAGCATTTAGAACTGTTTCAAGGTTTATCATTATTTTAGAGTGCTTGAGACTGTAATTACTGCACCTTTTGCCTTAGCCACTCTGACCCACAAGAGCCTGAATAGGAAGCACAGAGTTTGTACCTATTTCCACTAAAACCGTAGAGCATACTGTTAAAAAAGTGTAAAGTGTATTACAGCTCCTTTAGCGCCTCTTAGAGTTAATAAGAGCTCACTGTTTCACTCTCTCTCTCTCTCTTGCTCTCTCTCCCTGTGTCTTTTCCTTTGCCCTCCCTCTCCATAATTTAGATAATGCCTATCTCACCTACCTCCACCCTCAGTTTTTTGTTCTCCCTTAAACCCTCCCCTGATTTACCAGTACTTAATCTCCCTCCCTCCCTCTCTTCCCAGACTGCTTACTTCAGAGCACATTGGGGCTGCTGGACTGCTGCCACCTTGTCCGCTTCAGCGGACCTGGGAAACTACCTCCACTATGCCACCAGTGAAGATCCTTTCCTCCAGGATTAGCGCCATGGACCGTGCCTGACTTGCAGGCCAGACAACACTCACACAGATGAAAAGTGCCTGCCCAACCCAACTCCCAAAAAGAACCAACGGACGAGCTCACCAAGCTGGATTACACCCTAGAGCCACACCGCTGGTTCAGCTGATTTCAAGGCACTGCTATCCCGCTGGTGCTGCGCGCTGGGTCCCCACACTCCCCCCCACCTTACCCACCCTGGGTGGACGCTTCCTTATATAGCCACAGTGAGGTCAGATGACAATGTTTCCACTTTTCCATTGGATTCTTATATTTTTATGCCACTACAGGCACCTGTTTTCTCTGCTAAAAACTGCTCAGCTCTTGGCACCATACTAGCCTGAGCTCACTCATGCGACTCTAATAATGCTTAGATCATGATGTTCCACTCTGAGTACCACTGCAAACTCTCAGTCTGGACTAGTATATTGACCGGCAGGCAACCTGTCATATGGATTGTCCTATGCACCTGATTATCTTGGCCATCATGCTGGTCCTGATCCACTTATCTGCTAATAGAATATGCAATGATAACAAGAATCGCCCTGCAACCATACCATCTCCGAATGACTTTCAATTCTCTAATCCCCTCATTCCCCATAAATTACCTCTAGCCTCGACATCTCTTTTAATAACTAAGGGCTTGTTTTGCTACACCATATCTGATCCTAAGAAATGCTTCCTCCTCTGCTTATTTCTCTCACCTTTTGTCCATCGGAAACTCTGGTACTTCCTGCTACTAGCAGTCCTGCTATCCAGTGACATTGAAACTAATCCTGGCCCTACTGACCATCTCTCCCACTCAGATGCACTACTAAGCAGTGAAAAAGGGCTCTTTATCACACACCACAATATTAAGAAGTCGCGAGCACAACTTTGCTGAACTAGAGTCCTGGGTCTCCCTCTACAGGCCTGATATATTGTACCTTACTGAAATGTGGCAAAAAACACACTATCTGCAATGTGCGCTGTTCAATATCCTCCTATATCCTCCTCTAGAAGGACAGAACTTCCGCAAAAAGAGGGAGTGGCATTGCTATCTACTCCAAAAATCACCTGCATCTCACTGCCCTAAACCCTGACCCACTGTCACAATGCAAGTCACTCCTTACACTGCTTACCATTGGGGCAAACAAATTACATATTATATATCCATAAAACCCCCCCCAAACAGTGGCCACTCAGGACTAGATGAGCTCCTATGTCAAACGTCCCTGCTCACTGGAAAAATGAGGTGCTTATACTGGGTGACATAAACATAAACTGGAAACGGAAATGCCAGGCAACCTCACTTTCTAAAATTCAGAGTCACAACCTACATCAGATGATTACAGAATCTACAAGGACTGTGTCTCACACCAACTCCTGCACCCTTAATGACTGGGTGCTAGCCAACCGTACCAAGCATATTCTTTCTGCCGGCACTCTTGCAGATGCCATTACTGACCACCACCCAATCTTTTGCATGTGGGACCCGGCTTCCATACACCCTGAGAAAAACACTTCATTACCTTTCATAACTATGCCAACCTGATTTCTGAAAGCTATCTTCACTATGTGGCGAATATTGACTGGGTCAGTCTTTATAATACTAGAGATGTGCAGTCTGCTGTTAGCATTTTCATTGCAAATTTCATAGCTCTACAGGATCTCCACTCCCCTTGGATAACATGCAGAGTTAAAGGGAAGCCTACCAGAGGGCTAAAAATAGATCTATTGGTTAAAATAAAAGAGCAAGACCAATGCTGGAGTAGTTTCAAATCCTCTGGTCTACAGGAAGGCTACAACACATATGGGATGTACAGGAACACTTGCAAAAAGGACATAAGAGCAGCTAAAAACTCATATTGCAAAAATCTATTAACCAATGGATCAGGAGATCCAAAAAATTCTGGTCCCACATAAAAACATTCCTGGGATCTGCCCACTCCTCCACCCTAAGTGATATGATCCTAAATGAGCCCACTGCAACAACCCCACAACTATCGAAAATTTCTTTAATAATCAATTTACAGACCTGACCAAATATACATCCTCCTTCCCTACGTCTCACAAATTGGGACCATCAACACCCTCCCACCAAGAACCGATGGTCCCCTCATTTCGCTTTAAGGCCATTACTCAGAGGGAGGTCAAGAAACTTCTCAGTAAGATCTCAGATAGCACAGCTACAGGCTCTGATGGTATTGAGCCTAGGCTGCTAAAATTTCCTGCCCCACTCATTGCTGCTCCCCTGGCCAGAATCTTCACACTCTCTCTGTGTCAAAGCACCATCTCTGACATGTGGAAAATAGCTTTTGTCTCCCCCGTCTATAAAAAGGTGACCCCAAAGATCCCTCCAAATACAGGCCCATAGCCATCCTGTCAGTACTAAGCAAACTATTAGAGAAACTAGTGGCCACACAGACCGTTGAATTTCTCCAAAAAAATGACCTACTAACAACTGCACAGCGTGGCTTTCGCAAAGGTCACAGCACCTCAACTGCCCTACTAAAATTTACTACTGACACCCTTACTGCCATGGACTCAGGTCTCCTTACCAGGGCAGTCTTCATAGACATGACTAATGTTTTTGACTTGGCAAATCACTCACTTCTCCTTGACACCCTCCACTCTATGGGCTTTACAACAAATGTTGTCAGCTGGTTCAACAGCTACCTGTCAAATAGGGTCCAAATTGGCAAGTTCAGCTCTACCATTTCTGACCCTGCTCAGGTTGATATTAGAGTACCCCAAGGCTCCATCCTTGGGCCACTTCTCTTCTCAATTTTCATCAATAACATCACCTCTAATCTCCCCGACACCTCTTCTCTACTCTATGCTAATGACATAGTTTTTTCTCCAATTGTTTAACCAGGTGAGACACACTAAGCTGAAAGCTTGTTTACAGGTGCAACCTGAGAGCACAGGAAAGTTAAGTGACTTGCTCAGGGTAACACAGTATGCAAGTGGGAGCCATGGGATTCAAACTCAGGTCTCCAGATTTGCAGCTCAGAGCCTTAAACCACTGCGCTATACTCCCTCCAGCTTTTATAGTTCTATAGTTTTATATGCCACTGAGAAACGTGTATTCAACATCAACCTGCGGCTCTCCTCCAACTTCCAACATAATCAAGTCTGATTTTGAGACCACAAACTTGTACTTAATGAGGCAAAAACACAAAAACACAATCCATGCTACAGGTATTTGGAACACCCTCCAAACTCAAAACATACCAGCATTATTTCAGTGTCTCCTGCTTAGATTGTTCATAAATTAGCTCAGTGACTGTGTTCAGATACCTATTGGTCACCGTTGAGCAATCTTTAAACTACAAAATACACATACAAGACACATGTAAATCAGTAAATTCAAAACTAGACTTAGCATACCGAAGTAGTTATCTACTAACCCCATCAGCAAGAATGGCCATAGCTCGGTGCATACTTATACCTACCCTGACCTATGGAGCTGCCACTTACTGTATGCTGCCTTACATAAATCAAATCTCCACTGATGAGCTGTCACTTATAACAACATCTGCCGGTATGCCTCATAATCCCACAGGCTGAAACACCATTGACTCCTCTATTCAGATCTAAATTGGTTATCCCCTGATGCTACTAGACTTTACTCCCTCATCTCCACTGTCGATAACATTCTGAGATACCGTACCACCTCAACTATGGCTGTGCTGCTCAACTACCAGACCTCCAACTACAGCCTGTGCTCAGCAGATAAATCCCTTCTGTGTGTCCCCAAATGCCACACCTCTAAAGGCTCTAGAGCTTTTGCCCACCATACCCACCAGCAATGGAACTCACTTCCACTGGATGTCTGTCTTGCACCTACACAAAGCTTTTAAAAAAGTCCTCCATGAACACCTTAGTTCTGCCAGCCAATGCACCTGCTTTAAGCCTCCTAACTCCCTATCTCTCCTGCCTGTCTTGGAGCACTTAGCTGATTTCTGCCAATATACCCTTGTGATACAACCACTGCCTGCCATACTCCCCTGCCTCTCACCCTTTCCATCAGTCCCCCCTCTCTCCCAATGCTTGCCCCATGTCACTGTACCTAGCCCTCACAAACCCATACTGTCTCAGCTTCCTAACCCCTGCATCCTATTCCCCTTGCACTTATCTGTTAGCTGCCCCATCTCCTGTTTCTAAATTGTCTTGCTAGGGTTATACTTGTGGCATTTATGTTTATGAGTTTTTGCTGAAATGCTTCTAGTGTACCTTCCTGTAAATCATCTGACTGTTATTGTTTTGCTTCCTAGCCAAATGACACTGTTCAGATACTACAATTGGAACTACTCCTATGATCCTGCTCTGTACAACTTGTGCACAGATGACTTTTTTTTTACTTCTACTGTATAATCAATGTTTTGTATCCTGATACCACCTGCTATTTGTTACACCTGTAATGTTCTACAACTCTTTGTCAATGTACCCAGATGTTATTTGCTGTTTGTTATACCTATAATTGTTTACCTTATAACCTCCCAGTTCGGGCCTGAAAACAGTCATCTCTATTGCTAGTGCACCTACCCAGTTAACAAAAACTAAATAAATAAACTCCCCAACCCCCAAGCAGGAAAAGGATAAAAAAATAGGGTTTGAGGTCTACTGAGTGGTGACAAATCAATGGTGGGGTCTTCCTTGGGGCTGTCAACCCTAATGCTCATCTACCTCCCCCAGCCCATAGGATTTTGCCTGAAACACAAGGTACAGCTCCAGGCTAGTGCCTTATAGTGACACACTCTTCAAAGTTAGAAAAGTATGTCTCACCACATGTTGCCAACAAAATCTTTTGTAGCTTTCTTCACACATGGCCCACTGGGCCATGTGTGAAAAAAATATCTGTTAACCTTGTTTGCCCAGGGGAGGGGTTAACATTAGGGTTGACAACTCTAAGGAAGACCCCACCACCACTGATTTGTAAAGGCCCAGGAGACCCACAACCTTAATGTTTTTACCTGTTGCTGCTTTTTTGTTGGGGGGAGAGTTAGGGTTGGAAATCCAAAAGTCACATTTTCATTCTATTGTTGTGTTATGTTGAACCCTAACTAGTGCATTAACCCAGTTTTTTTTTTTTTGCAAATAATTTCCTTTTCCTTTTGAGATTGTGGAATCATTAACTCATTCACACAGGTCCTTTTGGTACCTACATGAAGATTTGTAGATACGCGAGGCTCTCTGGTCCATGCATCAAGGGAAGAATCTATCCACCTACGGAAATATGGAAGTGCAGGGCCCTGCTGCCTGTACATTTCTGTGCAGAGAAACAGGGAAAAAATTACCAAAGTTATGACTACATAGAAAAATGCCAATGTACCAAACTTTGTTATTTTTTCAAATGTTTACCCTAAATTTTAAACATAGCTTTGTTATGAACCCACCTCATGAACCTGGTATGTGAAAAATGTTTAAATACCTAGCCAAAACATAATTTCTCACCACAAGTGCAAAAACATGTTCCAGACAGAATTTGAAAAATGACAGCTGTCATGTTGATTAGGTGGTGTGAAAAATGTCTGTGTTGAAAATGTTGGGTCAAAATATTGACAGTTACCAAAGTTATGAGTGTGCATTGAAAATGTCAATGTACTCTCATAAGTGTTTATATATATATATATATAGATATATATATATATATATATATATGCATTATATCCCAAATTTTCAACATAGCCTTCTTACAACCCCAACTCATGAACAAGAGCAGAAAATGCTCAAATCCACCCAAAGGTGATTTCTGCAGTGGCTGCAAAATCACTTTTTGGGATGGATTTGAATACTTTTGTTGCACTTGTTTATGAGCCAGTGTTCCAAAAAGACAATGTTGAAAATCTGGTGTAAAAATATTCAAAAATGACAACGTTATGAATAAAAGTTCAAACCCAATTGAAATACATTAAACCAGACTTACCTTATTTTATCATATCACAGTCACCAGTTCCAGCAACAAGACATGTCTTGGATTGGAGAGTGAATCAACACTGTGGGACATATTTAGGTGAGTGAGGGTGCGGGGGTGGTAGTGGGTGCTGAGTGGAGGGTTGAGGTGGTTGAAGATCTGGAGGGCAGATCAAAGTTTGACCATTTTCTTTTTTATAGGTTAATTAAAAAAAGACATTGATAGACTGTTTTCTTCATTGTAGGTTTAAAACACTACATGATCCAACACTGGGGACTGGGCACCCCAAATGTTATCATAACTCCACAGTGGCACTGGGGGTGGGCATCACCCATGTGACCACATTTACCTGGGGGGCTGGGGGAGGGAGTTGGCAAGTGTTACCAGGGGTGGGCATCTCAGTCCACTTTTCTTGAGATAATTGTTTGTTGGGAAAACATTTCACTGATAGTAATGTAGTGATTTGGTGTTTTTTCCTCCCTTTATTTTTGTTTCCCTCAATTCCTCCTTTTCCCTGCAAACAAAATAGGAAGTATTAGATGTCAAGGCACCAACACTCCATTGTGCTGATGGAAAGATACTCCCAATGTGATGAACATGATCCCTATACTGTGGACCCAATGATTTTGGATGCAGTACCATGTAGTTGTCGGTGCCTGGGGTTGCATGACCCAGTCATTGATGTGTACAACCATGTACTGTACACCCTCCCATCTTGTTGTGTTGCCTCGCTTAGGGTAGTGTGAGCAGGTGCTGAAGTAATTATTTTTTAAAAAGGAAAAAGAATAAAGAGATGCATAAAAACCCAGTGAGATTCCACCTGCTCCTTATCTAAGGAGCAGCACTCAGGTTCACAAGCAGGGGATGCACAGAGTGTGGGGCACCTGGCAACAATGGACCCATTGGATTTCTGCATTTGTGAACCATTAAGGCACATGGAGCATTCTGGGTTAGGCTGGGCATTCTAATCTCATCTTCTCGATCACTTTTTCAGCTAGCAATCAGGTATGTAGAGGGGAACAATTATTTTAAAAAGAGAGAAAAAGAAACAATAGGGAGAGAATGAAAATGATGTCCAACAACCCCCTGATAGGAGGTTTTTCAATTAACCAGATATTACTGGACTTCGATTTATTTCCCCACACTCTGTTTTCCTATATTGTATGCATCCATGGCTACTGAAGCATGTTCATATTTTATTCCAGCACATGGAATACAGGAAAGTGAATTGTTCATAATAATATGTACTAATACTGAAATGTGCAAACTTAGCTTGGCTGTAACTGATTGAGATAACCACCCTTATTCCTGGTGCTTCACTCAGCAGGGTCCCCTGATGAATTCCTATTTAGTACTGAAATAAACAACCTCTGCCCAGAGCTGATAGGGCTGCAGGCGAAGAATATGGTGTAAAAATTACCAAAGTTACAAGCCTGCATTTGCAAACTGTAACATAGGCTCATAAATTTGTGTTTTATTTAATATTTTTACACAAAGTTTACCACATAGCCTTGTTATGACCCTGCCTCATGAAGAAGGGCAGACACATTTTTCATCTCCTTGCCTAAAGGTGATTTAGCACAGGGAATTCAAAATCACCATTCGGGACACAAAAACACATTCTCGGCAGGAGTTGAAAAATGACAGCTGTCATATTCATCAGATGCTGAAAAGAAATGGCTACATTGTGAATTTGGGGTAAAAATATTGAAAATTACCAAAGTTATGAGCCTGCATTAGCAAAATTCAATGGAGGCTCATAACTCTTGTTTTATAATATTTTTACACCATATTTTCTACATAGCCTTCTTATGACCCCACCTCATGAACAAGGGCAGAACAAATGTTCATCTCCTGTCCAAAAGGTGATTTTGCACAGGGACTGTGAAATCACATTTGGGGATGGATCTGCTCAATGTCAGTGCAACTGTCCATGAGGCGGGGTTCCCAAAAAAGACATATTAAAATCTGGGCCAAAAATAAACAAAAATGCCCAAGTTATGCCACTGAGTTTAAAACATCATTGACATACATTGAACAGCATACCTGTTTCTTTGGTTTGCAGTTCAGCTTTGAAGAGTGAAGATGTGTCTGCAGTCCAGAAAGGATTACAGCATTGGACTCCTGATGGGTAAGTAAGGGTTTGGTGGGGGGGGTGCGGAGTGGTGGGTGCTGAGTGGGAGGGTTGAGTGGGTGCACGTAAATGGCACAAAAGACATTGATGGACAGTTTTCTTTTTCAACATACTGGAATGTGTGGGGTGTGAAACCTGATGTTATTTTATTATAAAAAAAAAATCAAAATAAATCAATTATTAAAAAAAATGCATTAGCCAGATAGGATTTAATATTATTCATTGGATAAAAAAAAGACATGTGATCGACTTTAAGTGAAAGTCATATCCAAGTTTATTGAGACAGATTACAAAAGTAAATGGACCATGTTCATCCCCCCAATGCACACACTATGGCAAAAATAGCATACCTAGCAGCTGTAACATATAAATAAGCTACAAATCAAGCCTGGCCTGACTGCAACATAGAATAAGAATTCATGCTTGCAACCAAAGTTAGGGGAGGTCATGATTTTTTTATGCATTTTTGTTTGTTTATTTGTTTGTTTGTTCAAACGCTGTGAGATTGCATGTTATAACCTGACCTTAGAAAAACAGCACATCTGTGCTAGGCTGCATGCAGCACTTTAGGTCAAGTCTCCTACTGTGTATGTAAAAAAAATTACTGAAAGCAAATGTTTTTGGATGCACAAATTGAAACCATGCTTGCTTGTAGTAGACAGCAGATACATTAGGTGATTTTGTATGTTTGGCAGGGGGTGATCTTTAATATGTATCCACTCATTCAAAATTGTTTACAGTAATTTCTGAAAGTTGCAATGTTAGCTCATTGGTATCCTTATCCTATAATCTCTCTTCTATTTATTTTTTCATTTTTATTTCACTCACACCCCATCCAATATAAAGAAACAAAATTCAGCTCAGACCCACTGTGCAATCTCATCACATGCCATAAAAATAAAAATTCCTCCTCTTCACTTGATAGCTGAGAATACTGTATTTCTAACCTACAGTAGCAGCAGCACCCTTTTTCAGGTTCTTTTTGTTGGCTGCTTCTGTCACTTATAGTCTCAGCTGCATCTATGTAATGCTTCAGTTTATCTTTAAAAATGCTGTTTGTTTGTTTTTCCTGTCAGTTTCAACAAGATGTTCATTAAGTCAGTTGCTTCAGTTTTCCTTTAAATAATGCAGTTCATTTACATCTGCGGTAGCTGAAACTAACAGAAAAATGAGTTGTGCCACTAAGTTCAAGACACCATTGAAATACATTGAACCACATACCTCTTTCTTTAGTTCATGGACCGGCTTTGAAGAGTGAAGATGTGTCTGCAGTCCAGAGAGGATTATGGCATTGGACCCAGAATGGGTAAATAAGGGCTTGGGAGCTGCAGGGTGGTGGGTGCTGCATGGGATGGTTGGGTGGGGGGGAGTGCAATGGCCACAAAAGACATAGATGGACTTTTTAAAAAATGAGGATTCCTGCATTTGGGGATTGGGCACCCCAGCGCCACTGTTATGTTTAGTGGGGGGTGGGGTGATGGGTGGTGAGGGGTCGAGTGGGAGGATACTATAAAAAATAAATAACCACAAATGTGCTGTAGTGGATGGGGGGAAATGAAGATTCCTGCACCAGGGGACTAGGCACTCCCCAGTGCCACTGTTATGTTTCGGGAGGGGAGTGGGGTTGTGGGTGCTGAGGTCATAAATAATCATGCATGTGTGGTAGTGGAGGGGGTAAGTAAGAGGATTTATGATCAGGACACTGGTGGACTGGGTGTCTCTATTATGTTTCAGGGCAGTGCTGAGAGGTAGGGTAGTGGGATTAGCATAATTAACAAAAAAAGAAATCAGCAGTCAAGGTAGAGCACAGCACAGTCTGCAGTGACCAAGATCACCACTGCAATGTATTGTGCATGCTCCAGTAGTCACGCATGCACAATACTGTTTGATGGCCATCTTGGACACAGTGGAGTGTACTGTGTTCTGCCATGACTGCCAACAGAAAAAATAGTGCAGTGCTCCTCCCGATGGAGACAATGAGTGGAGTGATCCATGGACTCAGAGGCAACTGTGGTGCAATTCTAACAAGTTGTTTGGTTGGAAGGAGTGCCCTGCCTGCTTTTTTCATAGCAAGAGGTCTACAGGGCTCCACCCACTGCAACCCTAAAAATGAGCATGCTTCAGAAGCCATGGCTGCATTGGGGAGTACTCTTTAGTGACTGCTAAACAGCTGCCTCAAAGTGCACATGCCTTATATTTTCTAGGTCGGTCTACCATGTTAAGCATCATGTCTCAGCACCACATCTGTAATGCTGCTTTTGTGTTTTGACCTTGTGGGATCACCCTGCTAGATCACCCTACTAAAACACAAAAGATAGATAGATAGTTAGATAGATAGAAAGATAGATAGACAGATAGATAGATAGATAGATAGATAGATAGATAGATAGATAGATAGATGAGAGAGGGAGTGGGTGATCACCAGGTCACTGCTCCCATTCAAGCTGGCAACCTGGCTCCAGCTGCAGCTACAGTAACCAAGAAAACCCAGTTTTCTTATACTGAGAACATGGGAAAAGTACTCCTCTCACTAAGATGAGCACCCTGGACTTTGGGGTGCCCAGCAAATGTATTTCTGGTATTATTAACAACAAACAAAAAATACCCTCCAAACTCTAGCTAAATGGGGCCCATTTAGCTAGGTTCAGGAATCTGTTATTTTAAAAATTCATCATTATGTATTTTGCATTTTTGTTTGTTAGCTGGGTGGAAAAGAAACATGATGATGGCTGCCATGAATAGAGATGTTACGAAATTATATATCACCAGCAAAATTCTCACAAAATAAGCAATTTTGTCATGCAAAATATTTTGTGAAAGTCACCCGTTACGTGGAATGTTTTGCGGGCTGTGAAACGTAGAATTTTTCCCATGAAATGTGAAATTTTACCAGAAAAGTGGTGACATTTCACCGACAAAAGGTCAATTTCACACATCTGCAGGCAAAATTTCACCTACCAAGGGTGAAATTCAAATTTTGCTTCCGCGACAAATTTTGCAAAATATTTCACATAACTAAATTTTCCAATTTTGCACATCTCTAGCCATGAACAAAAAACAATTAATTTTTGGAGGACCATTTTTGGTTCAGGACACCTAGGTAATGTAAACCAAAAACAGTCTCACAAACTGAAATTTTTTTGGTTCATTTCAGAGGGTTACACAAAAACAAACTTTAAATCATTATAACTCTGAAGCTGTTTAAGATTTTTTTCCATGACACTTTCGAAAGGCATTATCCCTTCCCCTCCAGGACATCTGCTCCCGATGAATAGGTTGTAACACTGAGGTGTCCACCACCGGTGCTGCCCTAGAGTAAAAGGCAACACTGGGGTGCTAATTCCCTGGTGACAGATCCATCAATAAACTATAAAAAAGGAAAGAGTTTCTTGTAGTCTTTGTTAACCCTGTAAATAAGAAAATGGTCCATTGCCAATCTAATCACCCTCACCACATCCATGCCACCATGATCCCCACTCAGCACCCACCACCCCACACCCCCAATGCACCCTTACTCATCTGAACTTGTCCCAAAAAATAGAGTCACTATCCAATCAAAGACATGTCTTGCTGCTGGAACTGGGGACTGTAATATGAAAAAATAAGTTAAGTAATTTTTTTTTCATAACTTTGACATTTTTTAATATTTTTACTCCGAATTTTCAACAAGTCCTTTTTGTGCCCCTCCTCATGAACAAGGTTGGTGGAATATTTCAAACCTGTCCTGAAAGGTGATTTTGCAGTTGATATGCAAAATCACTTTTCAGACAGGATTTGAATATTTTTGCCTATAGGGATCATGAAATGGAGTCACAACAAGGCTATATTGAAAATTTAATGTGAAAATAATTATGTTAAAATTACCAGCTGATCAGTGAATGTTGAAATATTTCATTGTTCACTCACAACTTTACTATTTTTTTTAACATTTTTCCACCAACTTTTCAACCTGGCCTTTTTGGGACCCCCGCCTCATGAACAAGGCAGGTGAACATTACAAGTATGTCTCTAAAGATGATTTTACAGTTGCTCCACGAAATCACATTTCAGGCCAGATTTGACAATTGTCACCTACTGGGTTCATGAGGCGGGTCATAACAAGACAATGTTGAAAATGTGATGTAAAAATATGATAAACTGACCAAGTTATGAGTGAACATTGAACTACTACTGTATTAGAGTGGTGTTACCACACATTTCTGATGGTAAACAGTAGAGAACCACACCAGTTCAGCTTCTTTATGTTTGGGTCAAGAAAGCAGAAGCTTTTAAAATCCTTAAAAACAACAAAACTTGGTTCAGGAATGAAAACATAAATTAAAGGAAATATGTATTTTTTTTGTTTTTACTAGAAATACATTATTAAAATACACACTATAATATTTTTGGATGATTTGTATTTTACTGCATCACTAAGTTTCCTGTAACTATATAGAATATGTGTTTATGTGCACTGTTTGTTCCCCACCTGTACATTTTAATCTTCCTGTTGAGAATTCCAAAGTAACTTAGCTAAGCCCAATGTGGCCTGCTCTCCTCAACTTCACTACAAGTAGATTTAGCCAATAACAACTACCCCAGGATCTGTCTACCAGTCGAACTGAACCAGGATCAGCATAGCCACTGATAAACTGATCCTGGATCAATTTATCAGTGGAATGGATAATAGATCAGTTTACCTGCCAAACTGAGGCAGGATCAATATATCAGTCAAACTCTTTAAGGACCAATAAATCAGCTAAAGTGATCCAGGACCAGTTTACGAGCCAAACATGTCTGTGAGAAGTTTGTTTTTAACCACAAGCTTGCAAAACAGCAGTCAGCATAGCCTAGTGTTTAGGGCATGGGTCTGTGAAACAGAAGATCTGGGTTTGAATCTAATTTTCCCAATTTTTTTCCAGTTTAAAATGTGTGCCCCCTGCTGACCCTTTCTGCTGGCTACCACCCAACTCCATCCCTGATGTCTCCTGCCCTTACCCTGTTTTTTTCCCCATCCCTTGTTCCCTGCTGCAGGGCCATCCAGGTTGAAAGGGAGCCTGTCCAGAGATTCTCTATCCAATGGGAGACTCCTTTGTAGATGAGACAGGTTATCATGGTGGGGTCTGAGTGTGCCTTGCATCATCTTTGGCACACTGAGAAATTTCTACACTTTCTTCCCAGTGCCAAGTTGCCAGAATGCTTGGAGCTCCAGGGGTGCCGCACACACACACACACACACACACACACACACACACACGCACATAGTGCCAGTGCTGATCTGGGCCAACATCTTTCCTTTCTCTGGTCCCTCCACTTGCACTACCACCCCCAGTCACCCAGGAGGCAGCACTACTGGGGAGGTAGTTAGCCAGTGACCCTCCCACTCAAAGAATGACGGAATCCTCTGGAAAGCTTAACCTTTCTTTCCCCACTGGCCCTCTGGTGGCTCAGGCTGGTTCCTGAACCTTAGTTGCTAATGTCATGGGCAGTACAGCTGCTGCACTAACAGGCTGGCTCCCATTCCCTCAACTGAACTTTAACCTCAAATACCTCCAAAGTGGCAACCCATTGTGGATGTTGTCAGAATATCAGATCTATACGAAAGGGAGGTAAGTTCAAGAACATATAGATCTTGAAGAACAGTGTTCTAACAGTAAGCTAATAGCAGATCAGTTTAGCTGGTCAACTGATACTGAAGCAGTAGTAAGAGGTATAATCAGACAGGAGCCTCAGCTTCCTGCACACATGGAGGCAACTAGAAATTATGCACTAGTAAACTGATTAGTGGGTGACGGACTAGTAATGCTTGAATTGCGTCACCATTTTTGTAAAAAAATAGCTAGACTCCTTGTTACAGAGTTAACTGAGCAGTTTTAGGAATTCTTTTATATACACAAGGTGGGGGTGGAAAGAATGAAAAGGGACTTGGCAAGGTTGGAGGAATGGTTAAATATGTGGCAGCTCAGATTCAATGCAAAGAAGTGCAAGGTAATGCATCTGGGAAATAAAAACTCAGGGGAAGAATACACAAGGGGGGGTGAGTTAATAACAACAACAAAAATCAAAACAGACCTAGGAGTAATTATATCAGATGACCTAAAGGTGGGCAAGCAATGTGAGAAGGCAGTAAGGAGGGCTGAGGGGATACTGGGATGCATAGGGAGAGGCATCAACAGTAGAAAACAGGAAGTTGTTATCCCTCTCTACAGACAGTTAGTGAGACCCCATCTGGAGTACTGCATGCAATTCTGGAGACCCCATCTCCACAAAGACATAGACAGAGTGGAGGCTGTCCAGAGGAGGGCAACAAAAATGGTGCAAGGTCTACACCAGAAGACATACGAAGAGAAACTAAAGCAGCTTAATATGTATACCCTTGAGGAAAGGAATGAGAGGGGGGACATGATAGAAACTTTAAAGTATCTCAAGGGAGTTAACAAGGTACAAGAGGGTAGTATCTTTCAGCAGAAGAGATGTGCAAGAACAACGGGGCACAATTTGAAGATAGAGGGGGGACAGCTCAGAGATAATGTTAGAAAGTGTTTTTTCACAGAGAGAGTTGTGGATGCATGGAACAGCCTTCCTGAGGAGGTTGTGGAGTCTGGAACAGTGGGAGAATTCAAGAATGCATGGGACAGGCATAAGGCAATTCTAGTGGTGGGCAGGAGGAAGTAAGCTGTTGATTAACTAGAATCTGCAGCTTATCCATCAGGTAGGGGAAATGGGCAGACTGGGTGGGCCAAGTGGTCCTTATCTGATGTCAAATTTTATGTTTCTATATGGATAGTATGTCTACCTTAAGTTGCTACCCAGATTAATATTACTATTATTTTAAAAGATGATACTTAATCCCCATTGAATATTTAATGTGCCTCAGTCCTTCATATGGCATTTTGCTAGTTAATCAACGGTCAGGTCAAGGGCTGGACAGTTGTTTTTAAACAAAAGGAAATAAAATAAACTTGAACTTGAACTTGAAAAGGAAATAAATACTAAGTGGGTTCACCTTGATCCAAGGATCCTAGCTTTTTTAAAGTGGAGGTCATCTTGATGATAAATGGGTGAGTGATCCATGTAATCTGATGGCTACAGATGTTCCTTAAAGCTCGTTACATTGGACACACAGAATAACAAGCGGTCAAGTGTTTTGGAACTGAGTAGTTTGGTAGCAATCGAAAGAGATGGGTGGGGGACTTCTGTTGGAGCCAAGAACCAAGATGGCAATCTAGTCGTGAGCTCCATGATCCCCCCTCACTAAATCCCTAGCAATCATCAAGTTTTACTGCCTTTGGAATCCAGAAAGAAGTTTAATTGCAGGGACTATGGCTAAAATGATACAAAATCTGCTTACTTGTACACGGAAGAAAGTGGGAAAGAATAGATCCAGCAGCCACAAAGTCGGCCCTGAAGGCATCCGACTCTGAGCTCTCTGTGGCCCCATCTGAAATCACTGAACAGATTACTGCAGCCCATGGCAAAATAAAGAACAAATGAGTGAAGCTTGATACAATATACAAAGAATTGCTGGCATTTCGAGCGGAAATAAAAGATATGTATGGGGAACTGCGAAGAGATGTGGCAAATTTAGAGCAATGAACAGATTCCACTGAGAGGCAGATCACTGTAGTAGAAAGTATGGTGGATGACATCAAGGAGTCTTTACACGAACTGCAAGATCAATATGCTCTCCTCCATTCTAGACAAGAAGATGCAGAGAACAGGGCTAGACGTAAGAACATTCAAATTTATTGTATCCCAGAGGGTTCAGAAGGCCAGGATCACCCTGACTTCATCGCAACTGTTCTGAAAACAGCCTTAGAATTGCCCTCAGATATGCCGCTGGAATTAGAGCGAACCCACAGGGCATTGGGCCTATGACCTAATGATCCAAATGCTAGACCGCGATCTATAATACACCGCTTCCTCAGTTATGCAGTAAAAGAAAAGATATTGTCAGCAGCATGGCGTAAAGGGAAGATTTTCTACGGAGATACTTGAATTTATTTAGATAATGATTATGCCCCCCAATCCATGAGGAATCGGAGGGCATATGTAGACATTCTCCCAGTTTTAAAAGAGGCAAATATTACATTTTCCACCCCTTACCCTGCTCGCCTTGTTGTGCAGCACCCGACATGCAGGAAGGACTTTCACTCTGCAGAGGAGGCCAGGGAAGAGCTCCTCAAAATGGGGATCCAGGTTAAGAAGAGGGCTGAGTTAAGACCTACGGTCTCGCTGAGGGTACCTAGATGGCAGACAGTGATTCCACGTGAGGAACGTCGACAAGTGGGAGAGCAGACCCTGGACAGTCTGAAGAACCGACTCACTACATTTCGCAGATCCACTTGTGGCAGAACCTGACTTAAATTCAGAAAAACATAGAGAAGTGTTCAGTGAATCTAGTTTACAGATAGACTTTTGGAGATTTTAACTGCAGAGACTAACGTAACTGGGGCTGTGGCCTGAATCCAGGACGTTAAGCAGGGACAATCTCAGGCAGGTATAAATAGGCCTACAACAGATCTCAGTTATTTCAGTTTCGAGCAAATATATATGGCTTCATAACTATAAGGAGAAGTAAATGAAGGGGAAAGAAGGAGGGTTTAGTGTACAAATAATAGGAGATATGCATGACAGCCTAATGATTACAAAAGAAAATTACAATCTGAAGCTGAGGGGGGAGCCTGCGATTACTGCCAGACTATTAGGCTTATGTTTAACTTAGAAGGGCAGCAAAACACTACATTTTGTTTTATTTTTGGAATCCATTTTAACATTCTGCCCATTTTTTGTTTTAACCTTAGAGGGAATTTACACCCTCTGGAGGCCCGAGAGCAGCATGCACCCAGACTACCTCCGGTTCCTTCTGTTGGTCTGGAGGAACATTTAAGGAGAAGGCAAAGAATCTCCCCTACCTTGGAAGTCGCAGTAGATATACATAGTTCAAGTGCTGAGGTGGGATTTCTCCTCGACATTTGGTCCACACAGTTAGCTGTACAGTTTGTACAGACTAACACATTCAAAATATGTAAAAAAATAGTTGCTTCATTTTTTCAATTGCATTTACAGCTACAGCAGGACAACAGGGTTGACAGTAATGTTCAAATTAAAGATACACATTGGTGGAATCATTTTTGGGGGAGGGGACGTGGTGATGGGTTAAGGGCTATGAACCAAGCTTAAGGAAAAATAATGTTCCTTCAAAGTAGATCCAAATTATATCCTCCTAATTTACAGGTGGAATGGAAGGGGAGGAGGTGCAGGGGGAAGGTCCAAATGCAACATAATTTTTTATAATGGCTACTCAATTTATTAGGGTGTTGTCCCTTAATATAAATGGATTGAACAACCCGATTAAAAGAGCAAGACTCTTACAATACCTAAGTAAACATTTGTCTGATATCATATATTTACAGGAGACCCATCTGACAGATGTCGAACATTCCAAATTATTGGGAGGGGGGAGGTATTAGGTATATGCTTTGTCTTTCCCTAGTGGAAAAGGACATGGGGTAGAAATTATAATTCCCTGGACCTCCCCTTTCCACCTATCCTCACAGCTCACTGATCCTCAGGAAAGGCATGTGATCCTTAAGGGGACATTGTTTTGGGAAACAGGTAACACTGGTGAACGTGTACTTTCCTCCAATGATGCCAGTAGCAGTATTGAAACAATTCATTGGCAAATTAATAGACAATCTTCAGGGATGTTAGATTATGGGTGGGGATCCTAATCTTACCTTGAACTCCCATTTAGATTCATCAGCCCCACATAAACATAGATCTTCCCCAGCCCTGAAATATTTCAGGACTAATATGGAAGCAGTTGCCATGACTGATGTCTGGAAGTTTTTTTGTCCATCAACAAGGGGTTATACTTTTTACTCTCCTCGCTATGACTCCCATTTCAGATTGGATTATTCTTTTATTACTCAGAAACATACAGATTACTTACAAGATCTGACGATTGGTCCCAGATTCCTTTCTGATCATTCACCTCTATTTTTGAAACTAGATTTTAAAATTCCTAAGAAAACCACTGGGTGGCATCTGAATGCTTCATTTTTAAAGGATAAACCCTTTAGAGATAGCTTCAAAGCTAAAATGTCCCATGTAATTGCAGAAAACTCAAGAGGAGAGGCCTCCACATCTATACTGTGGGATACAATTAAGGTGGTGATTCGGAGGGAGATCATAGCTTATGCAGCAGCTAGGAAAAAAAAACTGGGAAAAGCAATATATTTAGCTTCATGATGAATTGAGAGACCTACAGGCCCATGTCTCTTTTACTGGAGAGATTAGGACACAAATGAAACAAACAAAAGCTAGTTTACAAAAGCTTTTAGATGAGAAAACACAACAGGCTTTATTTTTTTTGAAATCATATAGGTTTGAGGGCGGGCCAAAAGGGGCTCAGAATCTGGCTAGAAGATTAAAAGGGCAGAGGACAGCTACATACATTTCACACTTAACTGATTCTACATTTAATACCTGAGTAACTCACACAGAACAAATAAAAGTTTGTTTTAAGAATTATTATTCCCAGCTATATACCGCCCCTGTATTGGCTGATTCGAGTAAGTTGGAGAACTTTATTCACTCCCTCACTCTTCCCCGTTTGCCAGAAGATGTGGCAGAGAGACTGAAGGCCCCAATTAGGATGGAAGAACTTAAAAGGGTGGTAACAGATAGTAAAACCTTAAAAACCCCAGGCCCAGATGGAATGCCAGTGGAATGGTATAAAACTTTTTACAAACAAATTGCTCCAGTATTAGTTAAGTCATTTCAGGAGATTCAGGAGGGAGGTACCCCCCTTCTTGGGATTATACTAATATCTCTCTGGTGTTGAAACAAGGTAAACCCCCAGATTTAGTTACCTCATATAGACCGATATCTATACTCAATATGGATTATAAGTTGTTTATGTCTATATGGACTCATAGAATAGAAGAATTGATTCCCAAGCTAGTGAATCCAGATCAATCAGGGGTTTGTCCAGAATCGACAAACTTCAGACAATATCTGAAGAACAGTACGTCTCCTTGATTATGTGAATAAGAGAACAATCCCAGCAACCTTTGTCAGCCTGGATGTAGATAAGGCTTTTGACCGGATCAGCTGGATTTTCCTCTGGAGGACCATCTCTGAGTTTGGGTTTTCAGGGGAATTTATTTCCCTGCTAAGAAGGGTTTATGCCTCTCCAAAGGCATATATCAAGGTGAGTGGTCAGCTATCAGATAAGATACATCTGGGCAGAGGGACTGGGCAGGGTTGCCCACTTTCCCCACTTTTGTTTGCTTTATATATTGAACCACTGGCAGAGGCCATTAGGTGAAATCCTGACATTCATGGGATACCTCTGGGGGGGGAGAGAATTTACTCTCTCATTATATGCAGATGATATATTGCTGACCCTATTAGACCCTGAAAGCTCGGTGCCAGCCATTCTAGAGGTGATAGAGAGGTTCTCCGAGGTTGCTGGATATAAGATTAATATTCAAAAGGGGGAGATTCTTCCTCTCAACTTTGTCCCAACCCAGGGTCTGTGTGCTCTGTTACCAGCCAGATGGCGAAATAACAGGATTCGATAACTGGGAGTTGTAGTTCCCAGAGATCTGGATCTTTTAGAACTCCTGAACCTGGAGCCTGTGACATTAGCTATAGAACAACTAATGGGAAGGTAGGCACATTTGCACTTATCATTCCATCAGCATATCCAGACTATCTGAATGTCGGACTTTCCGAAGATCATATATTTTTTTCAAACTTTACCTTTAATTCCATCCAGATTTTATTTTTTTTCCTGGGATACAATATTCTCTAGGTCTGGGCCGGGAAACACCCTAGGATAAAATGGTCATCTATACAATTACCTATCGCCAAAGGAGGTTTAAATCTCCCTAATCTAAAAGAATATCATAGAGCCACGACATCTAAAGTCATTCTTATTTGGCTTAATAGACATACTATGTCCCCATGGAAATTAATTGAATTTACCCTGAATGACCTCCACAATATATTCCCTGTTTTGTTCTCTCCATTAGACTCCATTCCATCTTTAAGGGACTTCATGTGAGGGACCCATAACATATTAAAAATATGGTATGAAATTAGGTCATCTCGGGAACTTGCAGAGCTTTTTTTTTTATTTTCAACTGGTGACTAGGGAAAAGCAGTTCATAGCAGCCAGTCAAGACCATACATATGAGGAGTGGCATAAATTAGGTCTTTCGATGTTTTACTAATTTCTAGATATACACGGGGTGATGCCCTTTACCTCTCTACAGTCTAAATTTGGACTCCCTTTCACACATCACTTTAGATTTTTGCAGATATGTTCATATCTAATGGATTTGGGCTTCACTTGATTGGCCCTTCCCTCCCCCAAGCCTAGTTTGATGAATCTGATAATTGAGGCAATTGAGGGAAAACTCCCAACACAATTAATTGATCAGCTTTACAGAGCCTTGAGAGAAAATTGGAAGCAGACCACAGAGAATGTTCTGACTAAATGGAATAAAGAAGTAAATACTAAGATTACATATGATAAATGGCTAGAGCCAATTATTCCATCCATGAAGGCTTCTTCAGCTCCCTATTGGCTCTAATATATTTGGAAATGCCACTTTCATTTCTTTATGTCTCCAGATAAACTAGCTAAATTCCTTCCTGGAAACTCAGGAAAGTGTTGGAGAGAATGTGGGCAGGTGGAGGCTAATACCTCCCACATATTTTGCTCATGCCAGAAAATTTCCCAGTACTAGAAAGATATTGCCAGGAGTCTTCAATTATTAATTGACACAGATTTGGTTTTAACAAATCAAATGATTCTGTTATAACTAGGGGAAGAAGGTTTAGTACCTCCAAAAAAAAAGGAAACTTTATTTATATTTGGCTGCAGCTAAGAAGGCGATCACCCGCCTATGGCGGAAGTCCAGAGTCCCAACTTTAACTCACTGGCACTCTATAATGTCAGGGATCTATTACCTGGAATGACTCTTTGCTAGAAGAGCTGACCATATTCCCCAGCTTGAAATTTATTGGAGGTCTTGGGTCCTCTATATTTCCCCATTAAATGATTCATTTATCCCCTGATGGGATAAGCCCCTTGCTACCTACATCTGTCTTCCCACATGTAGTCCATTATCAATTGTATGATCCCAATAGACATTATATGTCTGAAGTGATTTGTGCAAATGGCTTACACTGGATAGAATGTCCTGTAACATATGAATTTCCACTGTATGTGTATATCATGAACAATGAAATTGCTGTACATATGTAGTCCTGCTGTAATACTGACCTGAAAAATAAAGAATATATAAAAAAAAAGAGATGGGTAGAAAAGAATGCAAATGGCCAGGAAACTAACATTTTTGGGGAAGAAGCCACTCTGGGGTGCAGTGAATTCAGAGAAGGTGAAGGTTCAGGTATTGTCGTAGTTTTAGAGTATTCCTTCCCCAGGAGGGAGAGCCCCAGGGACCTAATATTGGGCCAGGAGGAAAAGACTAAATGGAGAGTCAGCATGGTAAAATGGCTATAGACATCACTCAAAGAGGACTTTGTAATACAGTAGAAGAGGGGATGTGAAGTAAATCTTCTTCACGCTTTTGGGGAGGTATGAAAGATATGGGAAGTAAGTTGTAATGCAGGGTCACTGCAGAAGAATACAGGCAAACTGATAGGCAGGAACTAAGCTTAGATACCTGAGAGAAAAGTATTCAAGTCAGGCTGCTTTGCAGTTGCAGAGAGTTGCTACTCTAAGCTTTCTGTATGGCCTTCTTGGATAGAAACACAGAGAGGTGTAAAAACCAGCCTGATATGTGCTGGAGCTCAACAATACAAATATGGAGTCTGACGTTCATAACACAAATCTCTGAGCCACACTACTGGCACATGTCAGATGCAGGAGGTAAAACAATACTGGTATGAATAGAGAAGACCTGTTAGTGGTGTCAGCAGGGCACAACACAGTATCTTACAGTATTACTGCAGAGTACTGAAGTATACTGCAGAAAACAGTGTAAGTCAACAGCAATTAAGCCCTTTTTCATTCAGTATTTTGTGGCACATCATTTTCTGCAAGATATTGAATTGCATCCTGGTGGGTTCCGCTTATGAAGAATTCTCAAAATGGTTTAAATAAACTGGTTTAATGTGTACAAACCTTAAAACAGAGGTGAACTGAATTTTACTACAGCATCCAGACTGATGCTGTAGTTTGGTTCTGCAGTTCAGTTTTTACCGTACAGAATTAAAACAGTTCCAATAATGACTCGTACTAAAGATTTTGTTAAGATAAGGCACAGTAGCCAACTTCACCCATAATGAAGATCAGACTAAGTGAAGGCAAATTTGCCACTTCAGCTGAAACATTCTCACATTGTGCAAAGTTTCCTTCTTTAGTGATTTGTCACTTAAATTTGCCACAGGGCCCACCACCAAATGCAATGGACCCTGTTTGCAAATATACCTTTAAGAAACAAAAGTTCGAAAAACTGCAAAAACCACTAACTCTTCTCACCCCCACATAACATGTATCTCCTCTCTTTGCCACGGTGGTTAATTTAATGCAAACAAACACCTTGCCCTTTCTCAGACTCTAGCTAGAACCCAATCTACTATACCATCACCCCCCTCAGGGCCCAAATAATACACTCACTCTACCCTTTCTCAACCCACTAAATGCCAAACAAGTCCCCCTTCTTCCCCTGTGGTCTCCATAATAAAGTATTGTACAGCAACCTCATTACCACAACCCTACTAGCAGCACACCACTCAGCCTCCCCATTGCGTGGACTGACTTAAATAAAAATTGGATACATTGAGTGCTGGAGACAGTGATCAGTGCAGCCCTCTTCTCACTCCCTTAGTGGTCACCAACTGAATGAATGAGAGCATGCTCAAATACTATAAGTGCAACCTTATACTCATTCATTCAGATTCTGGCTGATTGAGGATGTGAGAGAAGGGCTATGCCAGTTAATGTCTCACATTTTCCATGTATCCTTTTTTTTTTCTTGTCAGCTCACCCAAGGGGGTGGGGTTGGGGTTCTTACTGGGTGGGGGAAATGGGATGTTTCATTATTAGTGAGACTGCAGGGAGAGGTGGCATGGTTGGGTGCTACGTGGGTTGGTGTATGTGTGTATTATACATGTTATGGCTGAGGAGGCGGGTGGCAGATGGGGTTCTAAGCTGGATGGGGGAAGTGCTGGGTTTGTGTGTGTTACTTATGTTATGTGGTGGAAGAGTTGGGTGGGAGATACTTGTAATGAGGTGAGGGAAGAGTCTGATTTTTTTTTTTGTTAAGGCAACATTGTTATGCATCGTTACTTTGCCTGTGAAGTAGAAGTAGTAGTAAAATCTTTATTTTTACACAAGATATAACTGTTAGGACAGTAATAACCCTATTTACAAAGCTGTCCAGCATTTGAGAGTTACAGGGTTCACTTACATAAAATAAGTAAACCTTATATGACATATAATATAAATATAGATTCAGTTCACATATAACAGTTTGTTGTTGCCATACAAAGTTTCATATAGAGTAATAGGAGCTACTAGGGCCAAGACACTCTTATTGCTCTATTATAAATAATTTATAGCATTGTTTCGTAACAAGAAGGAGTCAAGTCTATTTTTATTATCTGTTTTATTTTGAGTAATTACCACATCTATAGGTAGAGCATTGCACAGGTTAACTGCCCTTTGAGTATAAAAATACTGCCTTTTTTTTGGTGTAGAATCCCTTTCCTGAGATCTGAATTAGATGTCCCCTGGGGCCAGATATTCAAAACTTTGCCCAAGTGCAAATTCCAGTTTGCTTGTGCAAACCAGGTTTTGTGTGGATTTCCAAAATTAAAAAGCCTTGTTGAGCTGGCTCCATGGTGCCAGGCAATAGGCGATTTCCTGGCAGGCTGGTGACCCAGGTTCATGCCCGGGCCTGGGACAACAGAAGCAGAGGCTGGGGGGAGGAGGGTTCAGAGCATCCAGCAGATGTTCTCCTCCCTGGGGGGTTGGGCATGAGCCGACACCACTGTAGAGTGGCTCCTGGCAGCCTATTGGGGTGAAGCATTTTGAGGTATGGGTGACCACGCACCTCTGTGCGTCCTGCCAGTATGTGCTGCAGCATTGTGGGCAGAAGGTTGGTGGGATGGGAGAAAACTGGAAAAATGCCCCCCCTAGCCAACTGGATGATGGCTGCTGGCTCCCCCATGTGCCACAATAGCCCGGACAGTGTCCATGCTGACCCCAGCCATGAGTGGAGTACATGAAAGTCCTATGGGGAGAATTTCCTCCCCTTGTTGCCCCCACAGGGGTAGGGGCCCTCCCAACAAAGGGTTATGTTGGGTTACCCAGGAAAGACACAACATTAGTAAGGAGATGGTGGATGATGTACGAGAATTGGCGGTCGTGGTGGAGACCTTGGTGTCCTGAAGGAGTGGCCAGCCAAAGGGTCAGAGGAGGAGCATTAAAAAAAATGCCTGTTAGCATGGGCAACTGGATTTGCACCTGGGCAATATTCAGAGGGGAGCACAATGCAAATGAAGGGGCGGGGACCTAAAAATTGGCACAGTCCAATATTCAGAGTATGTGCACCATGCAAGGCTATTTTGCTTGGTTCCTTTGCCCAGTGCACATACTGCCAATCAAAACCTTGACTTACTCCTGTGCAACCCTAGTGGCATGTGGAGGTTGTGTAGTGGCTTCCCAACTCCCACCACAGTAGTCCCTAATGTTTAGTGGTCCCTCCCCCACCAATTGCTGGTCCGATGTAAAACCTAAAGCTTCTCTAGTTTCTAGTGCCACCCCCCCCACCAATCACAGGCCCAATGTTAAAAATAAATTTTCCCTGGTGTCTAGCACCCCCCACCCCGCTGCTTGCTGGCCAATATAAAATAAACTTTTCCTGGCGGGCCTTGTATAAGGTAATTAAACCATTTTTCTGGTGTCTAGCAGACCCTTCCCTATTAAAATCTCCTATAAAGCGACAGTAAAGCCATTCCATGGTGTCTAGTGGACTCCACCCCCACCTTGCAGGTGAGTGCCCCACCACCCCACTCCCCAGTCCTGACCAGAGCCAGAGAGACTGGCACAGCCCTACATTCTCCATCATGGCCAGATGCTGACTAAGCTGCCAATCAGTATGAACTGTAACAAGTATGAATTCTTGATAGCTCAGTTGGCAGCCAGCCATGGTGGAGAGCAGAGAACCATGAGCAATCATCAAGTTGTGGTTGGGATGGGGAGAGCGGCTGGTGAGGCACCTCTCGAAATGAAGTGTCTACCAGACACCAGGAATGGTTTAACTAGCTTATACAGGGATTGGATGGTGGAACACTGAACACCAGAGAATAATTACTTCAGCATTGGGCGTGGGGTGTGGGTGGGCGAGGGAGGGACCACTGGATGCCAGAAGAATAAGTATACCCCACATTGAGCATGGGTTCAGGTGAAGGTAGGAAACTAGACTACAGAAAGATTTATTTTTACATCAGGATGGTGATCGATTAATGGGGAACACTAGTCACAACGGACATTGGGCCGGCGATTGGTGGGGGAGGGTGGAACACTAGTCACCAGGGAAAGTTTATGTTTTACATCGGGCCAGCGATCAGCAAGTGGGGGACCACTAGCACCAGGGATAGCTGTCTGGGACTGAAAAGGTGGGAGGCTGCTTTGCACTAAATCACCAGACTACCCTAGCATATGAGGCTGTAATGGGCATGCAAATGGCCTTGTAGCAACTTGCATGCTCAATGATCTCATTTGCATGGGTCCATATAGATATCGGAAATTCAACGCAGGCGCACGCCATTGTTGCACCTTATTTCTGGAGCCATGTCTGCCCAGCGCTAATTGGCTTAGTGCGGGGCTGCTTTGGCCCTATATTCAGTCAAATAGTGCTGGTGCACTATTCCACTGAATATAGCATTTTTGGACATCTGGGCAACCACAAGGAGCAGCGCTAATGTTTGCACTGTGCTTTGCGCCTTTTTGAATATTGGGCCCCTGGTGTTATCAGCTTGTTTGAAATCAAAACCCATTTTGTTAAAAAGGTATTTGTCGTTGATGATGTCCTGCATCAAAAACAGGTTACCTCTTAGGTGCCACAGTTCAAAAGACATCAGGTTGAGTTCATTCCATCTGTCTGCGTATGAAAGTCTTATTAGTGAGGTAATTATTTTTGATGCTCGACTTTGTTCTCTCTCCACCTTGTAAGTTTCATTCCTCTTATAGGGACAACAAACCTATGTGGCATAAGCAAATGGGGTGAGTACACTTGCAATATAATGGAAAAATTACATTAGTGTCTCTACAAGTGATGTTTCTTTTAATGGCCCATAGGACATTATTTGCTGTTGATATAGTCAAGTTTACACTGAGTTGTATTTTCAAGGTCCATTGTGACACTAACCCAATGATCATTCTCTCAGTTTGTGTTCTGCAGAATCCTACCACCTAGGATATATTTATGGCAACTGGATTTGTTCCCTCAAGTGCATCACTCTGCACTTGTCGATGTTAAATGACATTTCCTACCTGGCTGCCTACTGGAATACATACAGTGGTGTCCCCCAGGATGAAATGCACTTTTAACGCACTTTGCAGTATGCTGCAGCAGACCTACAGAGTAAAGTAATGTAATTTCAATGGCAATTAGTCCCCTTTATCATGTAGGAAACTGTGGTATTCACTTCATCCTGGCAGTGTCACATTTTCCTGAATGACAAAAGGGACTGATTACCATTGAAATTACATTGCTTTATTCAGTAGGTCTTCTGCAGCATTCTGCAGAGTGCTGCAAAATGCTGCAGAGTTGCATTTCATCCTAGGGGACACCACTTTAGTTAAGTTCCAGTTGCAATAATTTCAGCTGCTCCATGGTCACCCAATTTCATGTCACAACCATACTTTATGGACCAATTTTCATGTTGTCCAACCTACTTTTTCCACATAGGTTTGATTCTCCATAAAGTATGAACGTTGTCAATCTTTTTTTTTACTTTGCCATGAAACTATGTAAAGCATAATTTTTGGACTTAACTCATCTCTACTCATGGAAACTAGGAAAGTCTTTCTCAAGAATAGTTTAAAAATCTCTGTCCGGACTAGGATGGAAACATTTTTTTTTTCTGAATCAGCTTACTGAAGAACTGTTCTCTAACCTACATCCCTAGGTTGGCTAGAGAACAGTTCTCCAAAATGGTTCTACAAGCTTTGTAGATTTTACGTTAACTGAATAAGACACTTGAAAACCAGACTGAATTTGCTAAACCAATTTAAAAGCTATAGATCTCCATTTTCAGAACCAGCGATGTGAGCTGTACTAACAAGAGTGTTGCACAGAAATTAGCACATAGCCAGCTTGTATGAGATATTCCAACAATTAGGACAGTGACTGGAATGTTCTAACTGATATGGGACTATGCTTATTCGTGTGTTTATTGATGTTTTTATTTATTTATTTTTAAATTGTTAACTGGAAGAGGAACACTGTGCCAAGACTCATTTCCAGGTGCGACCCGGGGAGAAGGGATGGGGGTACAGAAAAAGTAAAAATCACAAGACATCAGAATGCCGTTATTTACAAAGTCATAGCAGGTGTGCTATCCATGCAGTGGCTAAGTAGCTAAACAGCAGCAGCATGGTTCAATACAATTGACATGTTGATGAGAGTGCAGGAAAATCATAAAGCGTACAAGTGTTTGTTAGGGAGGGTGACAGTGCAAAAGGGTACAGAATCAGATGGGGAGTAGATTTAATAGCATTAACATATAGGTGGATCCTATGCAGGAGATGGATCTGGACAGATAGAAGGAAAAGTTATGGGGGGGGGTTGACAGAGACGGGAAGAGCAGGAAGGTGCCTTTGCTGGAATCTAGGTGCTGAGAGTGGTATCTGGTTATAATAGTGCTTCCTGAACCACGCAGTATAAACTGCATGGTCAGGAAGGAATATCGATAGGGGAAGAACAGCATCAACTAGCTACTGCTACCCCTATCACTCTTCTACCAGGATAGAAGCACTGGAGAAGAGGAAGAACAGTGCACTTGCTGGCCAAACCACCCCATGGTGAAGTGGGTTGAGGCAGCAGCTCAGCTAGCACAGATTGGGAGACCAGGGTTCTAATCCTGGTCTCCCCTCAAAAATTGTATTTTCTTGTTGTGGAACTTAGTATTTTTTTTAAAAAGGGCCATGGAAACATTATTCCACAGCCCCACAAATTTAATTTTTTCCCCGCAATCTTCTCCTTCTTGGAGTTGGAATACTTAAGTTCGAGGAGTTTGGGGGGCAGAGCACGTCCACATTAAAATAGATTTTAGAATAGTATCAGTCAACTCTGGAGTGTGTGACCGCTACCATTGGCACTTTGTATTCTTTCCTGCTGCTGTAGTGGAGAGAGCTGATACTATAGCGCTGTTATAGAGGGCAATGTTATTGACAGCACTCTTCTAACCTAGTGCTGCTGAGAGTTATAAGCACATAGAGAGTTCGCACAAGGCTGTGGTTCATCAGTTAAAAATCAATACATGTTTACAAAAAAAAAAAAACAGGAAGTCAACACCACATTTGGTGGTGACCAGAAATGCATCAGGCGGGCATTTGTATGCTGCTTAATAAAGCCTTTTAAAAATACTTGTGGTGTCAGCATTAAATTTTATTTTATTTTATTTATTTAGTTTTTGTTGATTGGGTAAGTGCACTAGACAAATCCTTCCTATTTTCAGGCACGACCCAGGGGAGGGGGATACAAATGAATGCCAACTGTCCTTGAACCAGATTAAGCTGTTGGTGGTATTTTGAGTGAATGAGGGAAATTCGGCCAGGACACCAGGGAAATTCCCTTACTCTTTTCGATAAGTGCCAAGGGATCTTTAACATCCACCTGAACTACCACCAATCCAGGCAGATGGGACCTCGGTTTAACAACTCATCCGAAAGACGGCACCTCAGAAGTGCAGCACCCATCTCATGCTGCACTACAGTGTCAGTACTAGGATATTAACCCAAGTGCAAGATGAGGGAACTGAACCCACAGCCCTCTGGTCTCCCGGCCTCAGAGGTGAGTGTGCTCTCTACTGAGCCACTGACACTGTCAATGTGGTGGTGAGTGTCTGTTTTTTTTGCAAACATGCCACTGAGAGTGAAGGGGTGTAGAAGAGAGGAGAGGGAGAGGAGAGCAGATTACAGAGATAAATAAGGTGGTAATAGAACACTGCTTGCACTGCAATAGAGTGAGGGTGGGGAATGGAGAAAGAGCAGGAGTCACTGGAGTGGAATGAGTAAGATGAAGAGGGGACTGGGGAGAAGAGTGAGGAGAGATAAGAAGGAAGGGAATGCAGCTGGTATTTAGCAATGAAGGAGGTGCAATGAGACTGCTGATGTGAGTGTAGTGGGAGGATAGAAAGAGAGGAATAGAGGGAGCAGTGATGAGTGCAGAGGGAGAGAGTTGGTAGTGAATCAGTAGAAGGCATTGCAGAAGGCATTCAGTCTGGCAAGAGACGAGGAAGGGGTATTGCCATATACCACATCCACATAGTCTAAAAGTGGGAGAACCATTTTGGTGTCCAGTTCCCAGTGGACCTTGGGGGGAAAGGCAGTCTTTCTTGCAGTATAAGGCAATGAGCTTAACGCAAAGCTTGGCATCGATGGCATCAATGTGAGCAGAGAAGTTGAGCTTGCTATCAATCCACACATCAAGGTACTTGAAGACAGGGACCACCAACAGAGTGGCGCCATCCAGCATGAAGAATACAGTTGAAGGTGAGAGCATGGCCAGTTTCTGGCTGATGCCAAAGTCATAGACACTGTCTTCTTGGTGTTAACCCTGAGTTGTTTGGCTTAGAACATAGTGCAATACATTTTGGAAGTCGTGCTGGAGCGGTCATTTCACTGCCAAAGCCAGAGGTGTAGATGACTATATCATCCACTTACATATGGATCTGCAAAGAGGGACAAGAAGAAGAAGAAGGAAGGTCATTTAGGAAAATTGAAAAAAATGATAGGACCCATATTGGAGCCCTGTATGACCCCTGCTAGGATATGGAAGAGAAGGGACAGGACATCTACCACCTGTACCAATTGGTGATGGTCTATGAGGTAAGAATGGAAACATTCAAGGGGGGCTGAGAGTCCAGCAGAGCTCAGCTTGTTCAGGAGGAGGGTGTGATACCATGTCAAATACTTTAGACAGATCAATGAATATAGCTACAGTGTTGTGTCCCTGATCCATCCTGGTGAGAATGGTTTCATCAAGGGAGAAGCAGTGGAGGACAGAAGATTAGGGTGACCAAGACATGAAGTAAAGAGGACAGCATAGGTGGTGAAGAATTTATTGAAGTGAGCAACAACTGAAGGAGGGTTGAAGACCAGTGTGCCATCCACTAGGAGGGAAAGGGGTGCTGACTTGGCTCGGTGATCAAAGAAGGAGTGGATTACTTTCTAGAATTTCTATAGGGAGCTATGGTTACACTGGATGATTGATTTGAAGTAGTGGGCCTTAGCAGTGCGGACAGCTTTCGTACAGGAGTTACTGACAGACTTGTAGGGTAAGAGGTCAGACAGGGAGTGAGATGATTTGAAATGTGCTCAAGCTTTGTACCAGGGTTTGCACAAATCGGTGAGGTCAGATGTAATCCAGGGATGGTGGGAGATTTTCACCCTGGACTTTCTAAGGAGGGTGTGGTTGTCCCAGGTGCAACTAAAAATGGAATGGAAGAGGCAGCAGGCCAGGTCAGTTAGGAGGGCATTTGTGCCAAGTGACATGATGACATGGACAAAATATATTTAGGGGCAGATTTAGTGGGCCTCACTTTCCTAATGCAATAGGTCATGCAGTGGTCACTGAAGGCATCCAGTAGAATACCTGCTGCAATGATTCCATGGGGGGTAGGAGGAGAGCACCTGATCCTGGAGGGAGTCATTAGAGGACTGAGGATTGAGCTGGGTTGGTTCAGTAATTAACTGAGAAAGGTTCAGAGACTCAATTCTGACGAGGGTGGACCTGGAGTTAGGGGAGAGGCAATTTATGTTGAAATCCCCAAGGAAGATGAGATCACTGGAGGCAGCAAGAGAAACGAGGGATGTGAGGGAGTCAACCAAGGAGGAGGAAGACATTTTTTCAGAGACATAGAAAATACATACAAAAATGGGAAGAATGGAAGGGAGAGATAGTTTTTCTAGAAGGAACTCATGAGAGGAAGGGACAGGCTGTTTGAGTGTAATGGTGCAGGATAGGGTCTGATGGACATACAAGGCAATGCCACTACTACACTTACCATAGTGCTACCAGAAAAGGTGGTAATTTGGAGGAGCCAAGATGGAGTCCAGTACGCTATAGGAGAACCATGATTCAGATATGCAAAGGAGGTCAGGAGAGTGGTGATAGAGATAGGCTTTAAGAGGGTCAAGCTTAGGGAAGAGGCTCCTATCATTAAGGTGGAAATGCATAAACCTTTAAGAAGAGTTGGAGGAGAGGAAGGAAAGAGGGGGCCAGAGTATTTATTTTATTTATTTATTTGCTTTTGTTTATCGGGTAAGTCACACTAGACAGCCAAGTGCCTATTTTCAGGTGCGACCCGGAAGGGCTAAATGTCACCAGCAAGAAGGAGGATGAGAATGAAGAAGTGGACAATAGAATTGGACTTATTCTTGGAATGAGGGGAAGGGAGGGAGGGAGGGAAGGAGACGAGTGGAAAGAAGGAGAAATCACAGTGGATAAATTTAAGGTTGGGAGAGGTGTAGAGGAGCCCAGGGTAGATGGTGAGGGTAGAGTGAGGGGGAACTGAAAGGTGGAAGGGGGAGAGTAGAGGTGGGAAGGGGAAGGTGAGGACAACAGAGGGAGAGTAAAGATGAGGGGGAAGGGGAATAGAGGGGAAACAATGGGAAGAGGACAGAAGAAGAGGAAGAAGGGAAGGGAAGGAAAGAGGTTGGAGGAAGAGATAACAAACTAACAGGAAATGTAAAGGGTGTAATTAGGTGTATTTAGAGGCACATGACTTTAAATACATTACTTAACACCAAATACAGTAACATTGTAGCAGTTAATCAAATTGAACCAAATCAGGAAGGTCTATAAACATCAGAATAAATACAGTGGCAGTATTCCTTGAGGTAACAAGTACAGCAGGTTTGGTAAACAGATTTAAGACTAGTATGTAGCAGTACCGGTAACAAATAAATTAGGCAGCAATTTAAATTAGTACAGGTACCAGAAGCACAAGTTCAAGATGACTGAGATAGGGAGTGTACTAGTAATTAGCTTATCAGTCTACAAACATTTAGTCTCATGAGTCTGGTACCAGAGGCAGAAGTACAAGGTGACCCAGACAGGTTGTGATAAATTATTAGTACTACAGCATACAAACAGTTTCAGGACTCAGGTGTTTGTGCATCTCATAATGACTATGTGCTATTCTGACACAGTTCCAGACTAAATATGGACCATAGGATCCCAATGGAGATAGCAAAGGAGATAACATGTCCCAAACGACATGGCACCAGGGCTCCTGTGGGCAATATTCATGCCAATGTGCCCACTGGGTATGCAAGGTGTTATAGGCCATTTGCATGCACATTATGGGCACATAAGTATTTGGGTGTTGTCCATCCCTCTCACCCCCCCTCCCACCTGATATATCAGGTGGCCACACAGCCCTGGCAGTCTGGCGGCCCCCATTGCCTGTCCTGTAGATGCAGTACATAGTTTTGGTTGTCTAGTTGCCCCACCATCCCTGACTGCCTGTCCATTTGTTGCTTAGAATATTCCTATCGATTTAGGTGACCCCCATCCCCAAAGAGGTATCTGAGCCCCTTTCTTCCCACCGACAGAGGACCCTACTATCTTCACCCCCCTCACCCTGGTCACCTAAGCTGAATTACAGCTATAGCAATGGCAACCAGCACAGCCCAACACTCATCACCTCAGTTGGCTGCTGTCTGACTGTCAGTGAGCAATCATGAATGTTGTGTACTTACAATTGCTTACTGATAGTCAGATTGTGCGCATCCAAGGTTTTGAACAGAGGAATGTGCCACTTGCAGTCACTATTACTGTAGCTTGGCTTAGGTGACTGGAGCAATGGGGGATACAGGGAGTAAAGTTTTTAGTGGACTGGTCTGGACTGGTTGAGAGAGGAGTGGAATGGCCTCTTGTCAGGTGTCCAGTAGACCACCAGGAATATTCTAAGCAGCAACCAAATGGACCATCGGGGGTGGGGAACCACTAGACATGGAATATTTACTACAGCTACAGAATAGATGATGGGAGAACAAGGGGAACAATTTAATCATCAGGAATATGTACTACAGCTACAGGACATGTGATGGGGGGTGACCATGTGTAGAGATAAGAGCAGGATTTTTGCAGCATTATGGAGAGCTGGGATGGAGGCTGTTTAGTGCTGCTGAAACCACGATTATATCGCTGAGCCCAGTATGCATAGGGATCCATCATTTGCATAGGCACAATGGTATATTCTGTGTGGTAGCACTGCCAAGTCAGCCCAAGGTAGCAGGAGCCTTTGAATATGGCCCTCACACCATTGGCCAGGACTACTGATGCTTAGCAAAGAACTGTCACAGTAAGTGCCATGCTAACCATTTGAATATGAGGGCCATAGGCTTCACAGGGGCCTAGTTCCAATGCAATGCCCTTGAAAAATATAACCCAGTTAGAAATAGATAATTTTTAATTACATAATGACTACCTGTTCTATGGAATATATAAAGACAGACTGGGAAGAAGTAACGATGATCCTGTTTAACCACTCTGGTTTACACTTTCTGTTGTCTGGTGATGGGTTTATATTATCCAAACATCACTCTTACTGAACAGTTTTTCATATCCTGCTGTTTTTTTTATCTCAGTGGAAAAAGATAATAATAACTGGGGATCAATTTTTCCTTAGCTCTTACCTAGTTATTATTTGCCATAATTACAGGCTGGTTATTACGGCAAACACGAGTTCAGATATTCCAGCAGTAAGTGAAAGCCCCAGACCACAGTTAAAATTGCTGTGAAGGAGAAAAAGATCTTCAGTCAGAATGGAGCACAAGAAAACAGTTTTTTAGCCTCTAGCTAACGTTGTGTACCCCGAAATTATTAAACTTAACTGAGGAAGTTTTGGATCACTGTAAAAAAAGGACAAAAATGGAAAGCTTTCAAAATAGAAAAGAAAATGTCATCCCGGTTCAAGCTAACAGTTGTTCCTGACAAAGAACTTTTCATTCAAGAGCAAGACTACATAAATACATGGAGAAAACGGAAAGTGACTTGAGAGTATTCCACACATTTTTTTAAAAAAGCTTTATAGTACAAAAATGTTTTTTAACAGTTACTGTTCACAGTTGCAGAGTTTAAATAAAAAGCAACATAACAATGTAATGATGAATGTTTGTAACTAACTATATGAAGAAGCCAACAGTAGAAGGCCATTTGGTCTATCAAGTCTGCTCATATTGCAGGGTCCACAGCTTGAGCTAATGTCCCTTCCCTCCATCCCCACTCCTCCCATCCTCCCTCCCCATGATCCTTACATTCCCCTATGCCTATCACAGCCTCTCTCAAAGCTGCCCACTGTCTTCAGTGAGATGACCTTTTATGGCAGTGCATTCCAAGTGTACACCACCCTCTCTGTGAAGAAATGCTTCCTTACCATCATCCTAAACCTCTCATCCTCCAGCTTAAGACTGTGTCCCCTAGTGTTACGGTTGCCACTCAGCTTAAAGAGACTCTCCTTATCAACCTTATTTATCCCTTTCAAGTACTTGAAGGTCCCAGTCATGTCCCCCCTCTCTCTCCTGTCTTCCAAGGAGTACATGTTCAGTGCCCTCAACCTCTTCTCGAATGCCTTACCCTGCTGAACCACTATCATCTTTGTAGCCCTCCTCTGTACCTTCTCCAGCAAGTTAATGTACTTTTTGAGGTACGGGCACCAGTACTGAACTCCATACTCTAGATGTGGCCTTACCAGTGACCTGTACAAGGGCAGTATAACCTCCTCTCTCCTACTGCTGATCCCCCTAGGTATGCATTCCAGCATCTAGTTTGCCTTTGCTGCTGCTTTCTTGCACTGCATGGAGTGCTTCAGGCCACTAATGATCATCACCCCCAGGTCCTTCTCCTCCCCTGATGCAGATACTCGGACTCCACCCAGGAAGTACTCTGTAGTGGGATTCTAGGTTCCAATATGCATAACTTTTCATTTTTTGGCATTAAAGCCAATCTGCCAGATCCTGGACCACCTCCCCAGCTTTTCTAGATCTTCCTGAAGGTCCTGTATCCCTTCAGTTGTGTCAACTCTCCCACAGAGCTTGGTGTCATCCACAAATAGGCACATTTTGTCCTTAATGCCATCCCCAATGTCATTGATGAAGACATTGAACAACACCGGCCCCAGTACAGAGCCCTGCGGGACCCCACAGGTTACTTTTCTGGTACCAGATAACTCTCCCCCTACAACCACCCTCTGGGTTCTGTCCCTCAGCCAGTTTTCCACCCATCTGGCCATCTTTTCCCCAACCCCAAGATCCACCAACTTCCTGATCAACTTTTTGTGGAGCACAGAGTCAAAGGCCTTGCTGAAATCAAGATAGAGGATGTCTACCACTTGGCCCCTGTCTACTGTTGTAGTGATACAGTCAAAGAAGTCATATAGATTCATTTGGCATGATCTCCCCCCCATGAACCCATGCTGCCTTGATGCTGGAGACCATGCTCCTCTAGTTACTCCACCAACCTTTCCTTTAGTATGTTCTCCATGAGCATGCCCACAATGAAGGTCAAATTGACTGGTCTGTAATTCCCTGGGTCATCCTTAGGACTGCTTTTGTGGAGGGGCACTACATGTGCTGTTCTCGAGTCCTGTGGTACCACGTCTGACTCTAGTGAACTATTAAGTAGGTCTGCCTAGTTGCCCTGCCAGCACCTCAGCCAGTTCCTTTAGTACCCTTGGATGTACTCTGTCAGGGTGTGGTGATTTGTCCACCATCAATGCCAGCAGACCCTCCCTCACTCGATCCTTCTCTATCACTACATCTATATTCCGCTCCCTCCCTGCTCCTCTTCTCCATCCTGAAAGCACTGGTTCATCCTTCTCCCAGGTGAAGATGGAACAGAAGTATTCATTTGGTATCTCTGCTTTTTCCCCATTATCCTCCACCCACTCCACCCCTTTCTTAAACCTAACAATCCCTTCTTTCTTGTCCCTTTTTTCACTTATATAGCAAAATAAAGCTCCTTCTGTGCTTTTGCAAGCCTGACTTCCTTACTTGCCTTGCTAGACAACCTTAGGTAATTTTCCCTATCCACTTCTCTTTTGGTCTTCCTGAATTTTCGATAGGCCATCCTCTTTTCCCTTACTGCTTGGGCAACCCGAGAACTGAACCAGCTGGTTGCATTGACCCATGTGTTCTTACCTCTGAGCCTAATGTGCTCATCTGTGGCAACCAGTATTCCTTTCTTAATGATGGACCACCTTTGGTCTACCCCATATCTGCTTTGATGCCTGCCAGATGGCTTCTTAGCACTTTGTCCATTTTCCTGAAGTCCACCCTCCTGAATTCCAAGATTTTGGTCTCAATCAGGATGCTTTCCCTGCCCATATCCCACTGGAACCACACTGTGCAATGGTCACTTCTGCCCAGTGGCTCGCTGGCCATTATTTCCTGTGCATGCTACCCATTTGTGAGCACAATATCAAGAATTGCTTCAGCTTTTGCTGGATCAGTAATGCCCTGAGTCAGGAACCCACTCTGCAGTCCTTCCAAGATCACCTGGCATGTTGTGGAGGGTATGTTCAGTCCACCTTGGGCAGGTTGAAGTCCCCCACAATTACCACCTCTCCTTTCCCTGCAGCTTTCAATATGTGTGAGCTCATTTCCCTGTACTTTTCCTCATCCTGATTGGGTGGTCTTTAAACTCCCCCTAAACTCATCTTTCTCCCTCTATTGGACCTTAACTGAACCCATAATGCATCCATCTCCCCTTCCTCTGACTCCTCCCTTGTGCAAGTTATTCCCTCACTGCTATAAACTGCCACCCTTCCCCTCCCAACTACCCTGTCCCTCCTGTATAGTTGATATCCAAGGATCGCAAGGTCCCAGTTATGGTGTGATGTTGCCCAAGTCTCAGTTACTGCAGCTATGTCCACCCTCCTGTCTGCTAATAATGCCTGCAGGTCATCCATCTTGTTTCCAAGACTCTGCACATTCAGAGACACAGCCCTCCACCTAGAATCTCACTTTTCTTCTCTTCCCTCTATTTTTCTATTCACAAGTATTCCCTCTGTGTACAACTATTGAATAGCAGCAGTTACAGAAATCTGGTTGGAAAAAATTGATCCCCAGTAATTATAAAAAATAAAACATGGGGTAATGTAGTACTTGAATTTAATGCACACCCTTGGTGAGGGATGCTCCATTAAATCCCTTGACCTTCACCCTTGGGGTTTGTGTAGCATTCCACACGTCTGGTGTGCATTAAATTCTTGTAACACAGACTACCACATGCATTATTCTCAATTTGTTTCTAGGGTTGTGTGAATAGCATCTGCATGGTTTCAGAAATATATTCATTTCTGTTGAAAGAGAAATAAGGACTAGAAAACATTTTTTTGTTTTTAGTCACACTCCCAAACAGAATATGGAACAGCAAGTGCATGAGAAAGATACGATGCATTACAATCTTACTGTAAGAAACAATCATAGACATGTATAGGATAATGAAACAGACATGGAGACATAACTTAACTTGTAATGTACACCTCCATGAAAAAAGCTTACATTAAAGTAACTGTGGGGGCTATAGTATAATTAAGTAATGGAACTGAGTAAAACTGAATTGAAGAGGTTGGCCAGAGTGGTGATGAGGCCACATTACTGTGGCATTTACTCAGACCAAGATATTGTTTGCATCTGACTCCTGCTAAAGGAAGGGGGTTTATGGTCTTGCAGCACATGTCAGAGAAGGCACTTTGACCTGCACTGGTTTTGACTAGCAGGAAGGAAAACCCTTCTTCAGGTGTTGACTTGATGGAAAGGGTATTTTGGCTGCATAGCAGGTATTAAGCAGAAGGTGAGGAGTGTTACATAGAATTCTTTCATAATTAGCAAGATATATGATAGGTTTCATAGAATAAATGGTACTCTAAAGTAGTTTCAGATACAAATATATGTAATACTGAATATTATCTAGTCAAGGTTCATTCAGATATAGGACTTGTAATAAGCTATTGCAGTAGTGGGAGGGACAATTCCTCTAGATAGCAGCAAATGTCATTAGGCAGTAATTTTCTGGTTTAGCAATAATTTATTGAATAGTGGTCAGTTATGAAGTTTCTGAAATCTAAGCTGAAGTTAATTCTGGAATTTACTTAGTAATGGTCCACTATAGTAGATCAGTGTTTCATCGGTATACACTGCAGGTGGACAGAAAGGCCTATGCATTGCAGAAGAGAGGGCACTTACATAAACTGAAAACAGTAGTGACCCTAATACTGAGCAGTAGGGTACACCAATTATATATGCATTTGGGCAGATAGGCTTGAGCCTACAGTTTTCTAACCATCTCTGAGTGATCTTCTTGTGCACCAGTTCGGTCTTGAACCAGGAAAGGGGCAGGTCAACTTTACCAAGCTATTGCATCAGTCAGTACAAGATCATGTTTAACTATGTCAAAAGCTTTAGTAATGCCCCCCCCACAAAAAAAAAAGAAAAACATTTTTACAAGATCTTTGTAAATGGCTGTTATTGTGACAACTCTGATTCCCACCATGGCCAATATTGTATCATGCTGTATTTTTTTTATAAACCAAAGTAATCTATTGAAAGCAGGACTTCTGCACTATAAGAAATTACCCATTTGTTTTGATGCTATTCACTTCTTGTATTTCTGAAAAAAGAATCAAGACGAATATAGTCATATAGTTATTCTTTTCAGACTTTGGCCAACCTTTTTAAACTAGTAAAACAATTGCTACCTTCCATATGTTTGGTGCCATTCCTATTACAAAATAAAGAAAAATCCATTGGTAGGAGTGTGTAATCAGAATTTCATATATACCCAACATGTGGGATGTTACATAATCTGCAGAATTAAGCTCAGGGAGGGTTGTAAAAGCATCTCGCAACAATGGTATGTATAAAATTGTTACACACACCTGCCCATGTTTTGTTTTGTTTTGTTACAATTACTGTTTGGCATTTTAGTAAGGGAGGGTTTGGAGAGATGTAGAGACAGTTCAGTTTTATGAAGACACTGTGGAACTCATAGTTCATTTATGTGACTTAAACATGTTTATTTTTAAACTGCAAACATTCAGCTGCTTTTCCATGAGGAACACTAATGGTTTAAAATGATAGGCAGTTGTGCAACTGCATGTATAGCTTCAGTAATGCAAACTTAATTGACAGCTCAAGTTTATACATAACCAGTTGTAACCAAAACTCACTACATGGTTATTTAGCTATTAAAAATGCTGGCCAGTAGTTACTGGTAGGTTGAGGATTGTGGTAATTGGACAGGGCACAATCTTTAGTGACCTTGGTTTAAACCAGTCATGGCCTGCTTTGTGGTGGATACCTAATTTCGGTAAGTGCTAAAGTATTTCCTTTCCACTGACATTTTGTGATTAAAGGGACTCTGATAAGGAAGACAGATAAGTCAGTTTCAGAGTCATACCTTGATATAACAATAGTAAAGTGGGTGATATTGTGATGGGGTATGTATGGTACAAGTTTAGAGAAAATATTTAAAAAAAAGTCTTGCAGGTCTGGCAACTTAAGTATTATGATCCATAATCTTAGAGATGGGAGTATGTTTTTTAACTTTAGTAAGACCATTTATTATATTCCAAAATACTTCAGATTTTGATGTTATTAGTTAGTTTAATTACTGTACAGTATATGTGATTTTGATTTAGCTGTCCTAACAACTGTTTTGCAAAAATGACAGTATGGGCATTTCTGTATTTTTAAGAAAATAAAATGCAAGGTATAGACTAACTTCCACCTATATTAATAGTTGATAAGTCTTGCTTTATGTTTGCATACCAACATTTATCCACAATACAACCAATATGCCGTGGTCATGAAATGGCTCCACTTGCTCAAGGTGATTCAGTAGTGACTATTTATTTTCTCTGGTCTCCTTTCTCATCAATTTCTGGTGTTCATTGTTAGAAGCGTCTACAGTTTTCTGGGAAACCTGTGGGTGCTCATTAAATTACACTTATATTTTAAAAACTTAGTAATGTTTTTAGATATGCAAGAGGGGCACAGGCTTCTTGCTGCTTGGAGAGAGCCCAAGTGACTGCTGCATTACCTTGATGAGACTCTGCTGGGACAGCAGGGCAGCTGGTGACTCCACTTGCATATTTTGAAAGAATTACTAAGTTTGGGCAAAATAAGTGTAATTTAATAAGAAACAGAGTGTCAGTCAGCAAGTTGTAGAAACTTCTGAAATAAGTCTCTGAAATTGGTTAAAAAGAACAATATTGAGAGCTAATGAATGATTCTGGAACAGAATGCACATTCCTGCTGCTAAGAAGGAAATAGGTATTAACTGAGTGCCTTTGTATTCTTGAGTGTGCATTCATTCCCTGGCAGTGCATTATCTCTGCTGTGTATAGCTAGCAAGTGAGTTAACCCTATTGAGAAATAATTTTGCAAGAAAAATAGAATATGGGGCACTGTGGAGCCCGAGCTGAGAAGCAGCAGAAACTTGGAGTGACAGTTATTCAAATATATTACCAATATTGAATATTTTTCTTGATACTCACCAATACTTTTTATATCTGTGAAAAGAGAATTGCCTCAAGGTTACCATGTGAAACCATTGCAAGGACTGAACTGATGCAGAGATGGCAAAAGGCAAACCATCTTGTGGGGCCAAGACAATGCGAGATGCAGCAGAGTTACAAGCAGAGGTGGAGCATGGCTCAGAAAAGGCTTTGTAGTCTTTTGGATTTCAAATGCAATGTTTAATTGCCTCTGTGACTGATTTAAGCCAGAACATTGATTGACTTACTGAGAGTATCACTTTGGTGGAAAAGGCAATAGAGACACTGAAGTGGGATATGGAAAAAGTGAAAAGGTTGCATGAGGCCTCTAATCATGTAACTGTCTTGATGACAAAAGAAATACAACAATTGTGAGCTAGGTTGGAGATGCCCAAAAACCAGACTCAGGCAACAAATACAAGAATTTCTGTCTTCTAGGAGTGGAGAGTGATTATGCAATAATGTTTGTGAGAGAGCTGCTAAAGGAACCTTGTTGGTAAATGAAGAAGAGCAGCATCTTAGCCTCCAGAAGGTTGAAAGGACATGCTATATTGCTGGCAGCAGTTAAAGAATGAGTCACACACTCTTCTTGTCATTGTGGACTGTGTGGGCACCTGAGATCATCTGCCTTTGGCAGTGGCCATCTTCTGTGTGCAGCCCTCGTGGAAAGCTCCAGCCAGCCATGCCTCCCTCCCTTCAATCCTCAAACCAGCGCTGCACATTTGAAAACTCACCAAACAACTGCTTCTTTTCTGTTAGTCAGTTGTCCTTAGCTTTACTCTGCTGCAGTCTTCGAACCCTTTGCCAAGCCCAAAGGGCAACAAAAGGGGTGTGCCAGGAGTCAGCTGTCCACCAGTCATGCTGCTCCACTTACAGTAAGTAGGAATCTGCCTTATTTGAACTTTCCTGCTTTGTGGCTCCCCTCCAAACCCTGGACCTATGTGTACACCCTAGCTGGGTCACCTTTACACTTGACTCTACTCATAGGCACTTGCTGCTAGTTACTTACACTGCCCATGTCATACAGTATACTGCACTGCCTGAACATACTGCTATTAATATTGTTTTTTGGTTACTCTCTTGCTGGGTCCTCCTTTCATCTTTCTCTGCATATTATCACCAGCTGTTGAATATATTTTATCCTGTCAAATTTTCATTTTGTATTGCTGTAGGCCTTGGTGATAACATTTCCTATTGTGGTTACATGCTTCTGCTGCCATATATGCTTTGCACTGCCTGCTGTTTTTGCATTACCTAGCCCAATTGCCTTAAGAAGTGACTAACTGTGTTCACTCCCTATCTGGGGTATGCTTGCTTACTGCTTCTATCATAGACACCAGCAGCTGATAGAACTGTAACATGACTATTCATCATTTTAGTCTTGTAGATGTGCTGCCATTATTTAGGGTCCAATTATAGCCTCTGTACACTGTACTCTGTTAGCACACATTGGTTTAAAAGTCCCATCTGACTTACACTCTTTTGGGGGTGGCTAGGAATTTGCTATCCTTGTTTTACTTCTTTAGTCTGGATAGTAAAGTCAGTTTATTGTATTAGCTTACATTGCTATCTATTTAATTGGTTCAGTCCTTTTCCATACCATGGGGTCCTTTAACTGGATTCTGGTCCCTACTGGTACACTTGTCTGCCTTCTTGTACTGGCTGACACCTTCCCTTTCAAGTCTCCACACTGTTCTGCTTCCATAAGCCTTACTGACTTCATTGCACCTAACATGCTTATTAACCAACAGGTGGAACTGTATAGTCACTGACATTATCTTGTGCCAATGGCCTTGTTTCAGGCTGTAGCATACTTCATTAGATTGTCATGAGGGGATGCCCCTTACCATTGCTTCCCAGGCATTGCTACCTCACCTTTTTAATTGTATGCATCCTTATAATTGCTGGTGACATCATACCAAATCCAGGCCTCCATTTGGCCACTCCATCTGGGCTTGTATCACTATTATCTTTTGTTCTAATGTCCCCACCTTGTCACATTGTAAAGGGCCTTAAAATTACCCACAATAATATAATGAGCCTTTCCAAAACTCTTAGTGAGCTTACAGTATGGATCAGTCACTATACACCTGATATCCATGGCATTACTGAGACCTGGTTGAAGTCACTCATTCCTGATAACTTCTGTGCTCTACAGGTTATAACTTCAGTTGGTCAGACCGTCTCACACCCAAGATGGGTGGTGGAACTATGATTCACTATGGGGATCACCTGCATGTCAAGGCCTCAAATCACTTACTACACCCACCGCCCAGTTCCCAGGCTGAAATGTGTCACGCAGTACTCATGTTCCTGGGCAGCTCAAAACTCTCCATATTTTCTGTGCCAACATCCCCTCAGCAGGTAACCATCAATATGGCCCCCCACTTATGAACTCAGTGGGTTCACATGTTCAAAGTAATAAATGTCTTCTGCTCGGTGATTTCAACGTCAGTTGGCTTAGCAGAACTCTAAAAATGCTGAACTTACCCTTAACAATTACTGCTTAACCAGCTCATCTCTGAACCCACTAGAAGAGCAAATAATGGCCAGATTTCCACCCTAATAGATTGGATTCTCACCCCTCAACCTACTTGGATTACCCACTCTGGTGTTTTCCCCAATTCTATAAGTGACAACTCCTCATTTATTGTGTCTAGAAGATGAAGGCCCCTAAGCCCCCCCCCCCCGAATCATACTCTTCTGAGACTTCTTGAAGCTTGACAACCCTGAACTGAAACTGAAGGTTGGGAGTGCAGATTAGTCACAGCTGTGGGTCACTAATGATGTGAGCCATGCCCTCCGTATCTTCAATGAGGGCCTAATAGAAATCCAAAATACACATGCTTCTTTGACTTCTATGCAACTATGCAGCCCTGTCACTAAATGTCTCTATCACCCACATCTGGCCCTTATTAAGCATAGGGATGCCAGCTGCTCTATATACAAAGTCACCAAGTCTGCTACTAATTGGGCTAGCTACAGAGTGCTCAGAAATGAATACAAGAGGGCCATCCTGCATAGTAAAAGTCTTCATCTCAAATCTCTGTTTGATGCTTTGGCCAGTAACCCAAGACAGTTCTGGAAATACGTCAAACGTGTCCTAGGTCAGTCCAGTAACTTAACAAGCAAGGACTTAAATATTGATGAGTTAACTGCAATAATCCTGACATCAAAGCTAACATCTTTCAACCAAAGTTTCACAGATCTATCTGATTATACTGGGACTAACTCCTCCAGATCTCTCCCCTGGCCCTTCCAGCCCTGAGGCCTGACACTATCACCCTCTTTTTTACCTCAAAGTGGGCACCTGTGGTGAGATTCACAGACTCCTCATGCAAATCCCTACAGTATATCACAGACTGCTGGCTTTGACAAAATAAAGCCTAAAATACTAAGGACTGCTGCCACAGAATGTTCCCTTCCTGTCACAAAACTCTTTAAATTATCCCTTGCAACACACATGGTCCCTGCTATCTGTAAAACCTCATGTGTTGTTCCAGTTTACAAGAAAGATGACTGTACAGACATTGGCAACTGTACACCACTTGCAATACAACCAGTACTCAACAGATTGTTGTAAAAATTGGTTGCCTCACAACTGACGGAGTTCCTCACCAATTATAACCACCTGTCTTCTGCACAGCATGGCTTTCAGAAAGCCCACAGCATTACTACTGCCCGTCTGTCATGAATCTCATCCACCTCCACTGTTATGGATAGGGGTGAGCTTACTGGTGTAGTCTTCATTAACCTTACAAAGGACTTTGATTTGATTGATCACACCCTATTCAGTGGGAAACCAAGTGCTCTTGGCATGTCCTCCTCTTCCCTGCCATAGTTCAAAAGCTACCTGGGAAATAGATGTCAACTAATTAAGTTTGGTCCCACTCTGTCTAACCCAGCTGCTATCACAGTTGGAATCCAGCAAGGCTCCATACTGGGGATCCTCCTTTTTGCCATACATAAAAATTCTATCCAGAATAGACTTAAGCAGTACACGCCAATTCAATATGCTGATGAACTTGTCCTCTTTATGTGCTCTAACCTCATCCAGGATTCAAATTATCAACTCTCTTCTGACCTTCAATCAGTACAAGCATGGCTCCACTCAATCAGGCTCTTTATAAACACTTCTAAGACCCAAGCCATGCTCTTTGGCTCATCCCCTAGGATAAAAATGTGCAATATCACCTAGCAATACCATTTACTGATGGATCCTGTCTTCCCACAGTCTTCTCCTTTAACTACCTGGGAGTTACTCTTGACACCTTGCTGGACTTCTAAGCTTATATCTCTGCTGCTTGTAAGGCTGTTTATACCAGACTGGGCTGTTCTGTAAGATTGCAGACAGCCTAGCACCCAAAGCCTGTAATGCCTTTGCCTGATGCATCCTGCTCCCCAAACTGAACTGCAGGATGGCAGTCTCCTACTTAGTCTCCAAAACTAGTCTGCAAAAATGGGATGTGGCCTTCAACAACATTTGCAAGTTTGCCTTGGTTGCAAACAGATACACCATTGTGAACTTTACTCCAAACTAAGATGGCTTCCTCTTACAGTATGTTTTTTTCTGTGCTACTCATGCCTGACAGTCAATTAGATCCACTCAGGTCTAATGTCCATGGTTCCTTAAATATACCCAAAACCAAGATGAAATTTGGTGAAATGTCCATCTCCTTCTCTGTTCCCACACTTTGGAACTCCATCCCGAACAAGGTCTGTCAATGTCCCTCTAATCAAGCTTTCAGAACAGAGTACTGCACTCTTCTAAACCAGGTATTTGTATGTATCTGCCCTTAGGCTTCTAGAAATTGTGTCACCATGCTGAACACCATACTGTATGTAAGCAATAAGACATGATGGGGTGTGCATGGAACAGATTTTACACCATATGTAAGCAATAAGACATGATGGGGTGTGCATGGAACAGATTTTGCAGCATGCCAAGGGACATGGAGAGGCACAAGGCCACATGCTGAGTGCCTTCTGCCCCTGGAAGTATGGTCAACTCTGTTCCATGCACACCCTCAGAGTGTCTTACTGTGCTTATAAAATGGGCTCCTTTTTTAAACTTTATGCAGTTGGGAAAAGCATGTTTATATGTAGAAACAATAGATTTACCAGAGTGCATTAATGATAAAATTGTCCTTCCACCCACTGCAAATGTTGGAGGTGGCAGGGAACTACAGGCCTGCCAGCCTGACATCGGTGGTGCACAAGGTGATGGAGGGCATTGTCAAAGAGAGGCTGGGGGGGACCTGGAAAAGTCAGGGTGCCTGGACAATAGACAGCATGGATTCATCCCGGGGAAATCGTATGAGACAAACCTTGTGGAGTTCTATGACTGGGTGATGAGTGCCTTGGACGTGGGTAGACCAGTGGACGTCCTCTTTCTAGACTTCAGCAAGGCATTTGACTCTGTTCCTCATGTGGGCCTGTTGGATAAGCTGGGAGAAATGGGGGTGGGGAACCAGATGATCACATGGATAGGCAACTGGCTCCAGGACCGGACCCAGAGGGTTGTAGTTGGTGGGATAGTCTCATCCCCAAGGAGGGTCATTAGTGGGGTCCCACAGGGCTCAGTCCTTGGGCCCCTCCTGTTCAACACCTATGTCTCTGACATAAGGACAGGTATCAGGAGTGAGATGAGTCTCTTTGCAGATGACTCAAAACTGGGGGCGGTAGTGGATGGGGAGATGGGGAGGGTGGCCCTACAGGAGGATCTGGAGGCTCTGGAAAGATGGCCTAGAAAGTGGAAGCTGAGGTTCGATGCAGGGAAATACAAGGTACTGCACCTGGGGGCTAGAAACCCGGGCCAAGTGTACACCCTGCGGGGGAAATGCTACAGGTCTCGATGGCTGAGAGGGACCTGGGAGTGGTGGTGGATGTCAAGATGAACAACTCGGAGATTTGTAGGAGGGCAGAAGCCAAGGCCAACAAGATGCTGGCATGCATCACTAGGGGGATCACCTCCAGAAGGAAGGAAGAGATACTCCCTCTGTATAACTGCTTGGTGAGGCCACACCTCTAGTACTGTATGCAGTTTTGGAGGCCACACTTAAAGAGGGACATTAAACTCCTGGAGAGGGTCCAGAGGAGGGCAACCAAAATGATTTGGGGCTTGGGGGACAGGACCTATGAGGAGAGGCTCGAAGAGCTAAATATGTACACATTGGAAGACAGAAGGGACCGGGGGGACATGATAGAGGTCTTCAGGTACATGAAGGGTGTAAATAGGGGAGGAACAGTAAGGGTGCTTTGAAGGAAGGAGGAGGGGGCCACTAGAGGGCATGGGTGGAAGCTGGAGGGGGGAAGATTCAGGGGAGAAAGGAGGAGGTGCTACTTCACTGAGAGGGTGGTGGAGCCATGGAATGTGCTGCCTAGGGGATGGTGGAGGCAGAGATGGTGGATGGGGTTCAAGAGGAGGTGGGACAGGTACAGGAGAAGGGTTCTGGAAGCAAAATCCAATGCAGCGAGAATATCCGGAACTGGGAAGGGAGAAGCCAGAGAAGGTGAGGGGGGCAGCAAGGTCAGCTCCCAGGGTGGGGGCTGACCAAATGAGCAGACGCAAAAGACCATTAGGCCTATTCTGCTGGCATTTTACTATGTTAGTATGTTAACATTATATAGAGAATAATGCATCTGTAGGTGTGTGATATGTGGCTTATTTATACACCCAAGGTGTGTGATAATATATTTATATACCTTGAGAGCGAAGCTCGAGAGATTTATATATTGTCACACACTGAAGGTGTGTAAATAAAACTGCAAATAACACACCTACATATGTGTTCTTTTTTATAATAACTGGTGCTAAGTAAACACAGCTCAGAGTTTTAGCATTATGTGCTTCCTGCATTGCTGATTCGACCTCTGTATGGGAACCATGGCATGATGGTTGTTATGACAACAAGGTGAAGGTTCAATGGCTTCTTCATTGTTTAAAGTTAAAAAAACTGAATGGTTCAATTTTCTGAGTTGGTAAGTACCTTAGCATGGTACACTCAACCTGATATGAGGCAGTAAAAGCTATATCAACTCACAGGTTGATATGACTTTGTCAAATCACCAGCGGCGTTTTCATCGACTTGGCAAAAGCCTTTGACTCTGTCTCCCACTCTCTGCTGCCTCACAAACTCAGCTACTTTGGCCTTGCCTGACCTGCCATAAACTGGTACCCCTCTTATCTCATGAACAGACAGCAGTCTATACAAATAAGCTACACCCTCTCCCCTCCTCTACCAATCCTCTCAGGTGTCCCTGAAGGCTCCATCCTTGGCCCCATCCTCTTCTCCCTCTTCATAAATAATCTCCCCTCCACCTGTCTCTCCTCTAACGTGCATCTGTACGCAGACAATATGATCATCTATGCCTCAGGCCTCTCCCATGACAGCATCCTCACAAATCTTTAAAATGACTTCAACAGCGTCCAATCCTGGTTCCTGAAAAAACAGCTTAAACTTAATGCCAAAAAAACTCACCATGATCTTTGGAGCTAGACAAAAGCCTGCCCCCCAGCTATCTCCACCCTGGATGGCTCTCCCCTTGAGCTGGTCTCTGCCTTCAAGTACCTAGGAGTCTGGCTAGACAGCCACTTCAACTTCTCCGCACATGTTGACGCCATCTGCACTAAACTCAGTCCCAAACTTGCCATCCTCAATCGCCAAAAAGCCAGCCTTCCTCTTCCTACCCTTAGTGAATTTGTACATAAAACAATCTTGCCAGTGCTGGACTATGCAGACATCATCTACGGATTGGCCCCAACCTCATCCCTCTCCAAACTTGACATCCTACTCAAAGAATTCTGTCGTTTTGCCACTGCCTCCCCCCACTTACTCATCACTGCATCTCTACACAACTCTCTCACTGACTCAGCTCTCACACATGAGAACCATCCACAGTGCCTCCCTCATAGCTAAATACTAGCTAGGCACCTTACCCCCTACCTCACTTCCCACCTGTCACCAGAAATTTCTCTAGGCTACTCCCTCCATCAAAGGGATGCATGCACTTTCCACCTCCCACGGCCCCGCTCAGGTACCAGTCTAGCTGCCTTTTCATACCATCTCCCTCACCTTTGGAACAACCTTCCACCCAATCTTCACCAGGCCTCCTCCCTTTCAGCCATTAAACAACTCCTCAGGCTCCTCCCCTCACTGCAAATGATGCTCCACGGGACCCGCCCTCACCAGCCCAATCTCACTTGAGGCCCCATACGCCAATTTTTGATCACGCTAGCCCACGTTTTGAATTCCATTTTCTCTGCAGCACAACTCCTGTAATGGGTGTTTACTCACCTGGTAAAGGTGATTGTGTTGGTTGACATCCATGGCACTCCAGACATTACCTCATGGGTTTTAGCCCACCTGATAGGCTAGTGATGCACATGACTCTAGGATCAAATTTCTAGTATATCCAGGTCCCAGAAACCCCTGCTCTCCAGTTCGAATCTTCCATAGCTGAAATCAAGGTTAGTAGAGTGCAAAGAGAAATGCAAAGGAAGACAAAAGAGATAGTATGTGAAGTGATGCTAGTAACAACGTAATCTCAGTGGCCAACAGGCTGGATTTTATTATTCCTATTATTTACAATCTAATCTCGACCCCATTGGGAATCGACTGTCAACTTTCAATGTAGCATATCCCCTCCTAAGCCTGGTGTTGATTGGTATGGACTTCCAGTCCTGGTCACTCTGAGCACTCTGTTGGGAGGGCCTTGGAGTGCCATGGATGTCAACCAACACAATCACCTTTACCAGGTGAGTAAACAACCATTGTGATTGGTTGAGCATCCATGGCACTCCAGACATTACCTCATGGGTAGATACGAAGCAGTGTAGTACCCATGGGAGGGAGCAGAGTGGTCTATGAGTGAGAGGATGAAGTCGCTGCTAGGAGGATCTGAGTGTCGTAAAGTGGGCTGTATGGCATGCAGGTGCTCGAGCTCAGAAGTCTGGCGAACATATGCAGGGAGCTCCATGTAGCCGCCTTGCATATGTCCTCAGAGGACACATTAGCTCTTTCTGCCCAGGATGTGGCGACTGCCCTGGTGGAATGAGCCTTGATACCCCGAGGTGGTATCATCTGTTTTGCTAGGTAAGCTTCCTGAATGGTTCTCTTTAGCCATCTGGTGATAGTGGACTTGGAGGCTGCCTTGCTCTGCCTTTGTCCCCTTTTGATGACAAACAATCTTTCTGTTTTTTGGAGGGGCAGCGTCCTGGCTATGTAGATGGAGAGGGTGAGTCCAACATCCAGGTGATGTGGTACCGACCGACTGCCCTGTTGTGTGTCCGCCGGGAAGGTGGGCAGCTCGATGGGCTGTTCCCTGTGGAAGGCAGTGAACACCTTAGGTCGGAAATCTGGGACTGTTCATAAACGGACTCCTTGGGGAGTGAAAACAGTATAGGGTTCTCTGCATGATAGTGTCCCTAGCTCTCCGACCCATCTGGCCGAGCAGATGGCAACCAGGAAGCACGTCTTGAGGCCGACCCAGAACAGGTCCACCTCGTAAAGCGGCTCGAAAGGAGCTGAGCTGAGGGAGACGAGCACCAGTGGGAGATCCCATGGTGCGATGGTCAGTCGCATTTTAGGTTGGAGTACCTCCACGACTTTCAGGAAGCGCAGGGCGTTGGGGTGTGCTCCTGGGCTGTACCCCCCGATGGGCCCCGTGGCCACCCCTATTGCGGATAGTTGTACTCTGAGAGAAGAGTGGGCCAGGCCCTTGTCTACTCCCTGTTGTAGAAATAGCAAGATGGTAGACATGTCTGTCTGTTCAGGTTCCTTACCTCTTTTCCAACACCACTTCGAGAATATAGACCATTGTCTACCGTAAGTGGAAGTGGTGGATGCCTGTCTAGACTGTAATATGGTTGAAATGATGGAGTCATGGTAGCCTGCCTCCATTAGTCTCCTCCTTTCAGGAGCCAGGCCATGAGCTTCAGTGTCCGCGGGGCCGGGTGAACTACTGGGCCCTGTGAGAGCATATCCACTTGGTAAGGCAACCAGAGGCTGGCTAAGGACATCTTGAGTACTGTGGCAAACCATGTCCTTCATGGCCAGTAGGGGGCCACTAGTATGATGGTACAGCGTGATGCCCGGATCTTGGCTAGTATCTGGGGAATTAGGGGAAGGGGTGGGAACACGTACGCATGTTCCCGAGACCATGGTTGAGATAGGGCATCAGTTCCCTGGGAAAGACCCTCCCTGAATCATGAGTAAAAGTCCTTGACCTGAGTGTTCTCCAGCGTTGCCATGAGATACATGGGTATGGGTCCCCATGTTCTCTGGATCATCTGGAAGAGATCGGGGTGTAACCGTCATTCTCCTGGGTGACCCTGTTGCCTGCTGAGCCAATCCATGCACACGTTGAGTTTTCCTGCGAGGTGTACTGCGCCTAGATGGCTGAGGTTGGTCTGAGCCCAAGTGAGGACTGACATCACCTCCCTCAGCATGGCTCTGCTCCTGGTGCTGCCCTGTTTTGCAATATAGGCTACTGTTACCTGATTGTCAGAGCGTATCAGAACCGACTGGCCATATATGAAGGGTTTGAAGGCTTTGAGAGCATGGGATATGGCTCTCATCTCCAGGATGTTGATGGATAATTTGGATTCCATCGGCTACCACTGGCCCTGAGCTGTTGAGTTGCTCAGGCACGCTCCCCAGCCAGACAGGCTCGCGTCCATTTCTATTGTGGCTGTGTAGGAGGCCTCCAGGGGAACCCCCCTGGTGAGGTTCGATTCTACTGTCCACCATGCTAGTGAGTGTCTCACTGATGGTGGTAGCAGGACAATGACCTGCAGGTTGTACTCGTTCGGTGCACCCCGAGTGAGGGCGTATGTCTGAAGCGGTCGCATGTGCCACCTGGCCCAGGGTATGAGATCTATGTATGATGCCATGCACCTTAATAGCTGGGCTATGCGTCCCATGGTTGTCTGATGGCGGGCTCTCATGTGACGGGCCAGCGCTATCAGGTTGATAACCCTTGTATGACATGGTTTTTCCCATCCCTGGGATGAGTTGATTAGCTCTCCCAGGTGCTCGATCTGCTGGGTGGGAACAAGATGGTTCTTTGTCTGGTTGACTACCCAGCCGTGTTCCTCGAGTGCCTGTAAGGCAGTCGCAGTGTTCTGTAGTGCCCGCTCCTTGGAACATGCTCGATTGAGCCAGTCGTCCAAGTAGGGTGTGATGTCCAGCCCCTGTTCCCTGAGCTTGGCCACGAGGACTATGGAGACCTTGGTGAACACTCTCGGTGCTGAGGTGAGACCGAAAGGTAAGGCCTGATACTGGTAATGGTGGCCCAAGATGTGGAATTGGAGGAATTGCCTGTGTCTTTGGATGATAGGGATGTGGAGATATGCGTCCTTTAAGTCTATGGACGTCAGGTAGTCACCTACCCGGATGCTGCATAGAGTTGATCATCTGGTCTCCATTTTGAATCTGTGGCACACCACATGCTGGTTGAGGTGTTTTAGATCTAGAATGGGCCAGAGTTCTCCCAACTTCTTGGGCACGAGGAAGAAGATTGAGTAGACTCCTAGCTTCTGTTCATGCACGGGGACGGGCTGGATGGCTCTGTTCTGCAGTAGTTCCAATAAGATATGTTGGACCTGATGTGGGGTTGTCTTTCTTTTGGCTATTGGGGAGGATACAAATCTGTGGGAGATTGGAGCGTGGGACAGCTCTATGGAGTACCCCCTTGCGACCACCTCTCGGATCCACCTGTCTGAGGTTGTGTTGAACCATTGGTGTGTGAATAATAACAGCCTTTGCCCCACAGGGGGGATATGATCCCTGACTCTGAAAGGTCATGGGGACATAGTCATTGCTGCTTCCCCCTGTATCCTCTACCTCTTCCCCCAAATTTCTGGCCACGGGCTCTGAAGGAGGACGGTTGGTAGACTTGTGAGTATGGGCTACGGTAACTGTGGGATACACCTCTGCCTCGAAAGGAACTGTTTTGTGGTGGTGTGTCCCTGCGGGGTTGGTATAGCCTGTTTCACTTCTGAAACCTCCCGCCTCAAGGAGGGGAGGTAGGTGTATCTGGTTTTGCTCTTAAGGAGGTCTCTTCCTCCTCCTTTTGTTTTAGGTAGTCCTGTAGCCCTTACCCAAAACATGCTTCCCTTCATAGGTAAATTTTGCAACATAGTCTTAGATTCATTGTCAGCGTCCCATAACTTCAGCCACAATGCTCTCCTGGCGCGATTGGTGATAGCTGTGGCCCTGGCGTGTAGACGCAGGGTGTCTACTGCCATGTCGGCCAGGTATTTTGCTGCATCTAAGGTGCACTCTAAGAGCTCTGCCTCTCTGGACTTTGGGTTGCTCTTGGAGTTCTTCAAGCCAGCGGATTTGTGCTCGAGCTGTGTAGATGGCAGTCGTGGCCACTTTTGTGGCGGTGCCCTCGATCTCGAATGCCCTCTTTAGCATGTCCTCCACTTTCTTATCCATTGGATCTTTGAGAGCTATTGTGCCACATGGTAAGATTGTTTTCTTACTGAGGGCCGCCACTTGGGGGTTGATGGTGGGAGCTTTGCACCAGATATCAGATTTTTCCTCTTGAACTGGATACATTCTGTCCAGGTTCTTCCTGTTCGGCATTCTGCCTGGTTCTGTGGATTGCCACTCTTTGTTGAAAATGTCCTCAATAGCTGGGCATACTGGGAAGGTCTCCGGGTTGGACACTTTCTGCTGTATCATGGGGTCAAGTTTGGACTCGGGCTTACTCTCCTCAATGTCGAACCCCATAGTGGCCTTGATAATCTTTATGAGACCTGGGACTGTGTCGAATGAACACAACTTTGAAGTGAGTGACGGTGTAGTCTGAGGTTCCGTGTCCTCTTCGTCTGTGTCTACCCCATCCTCTTCCTCTGGGATATCCTTATCCTCTCCGGAGTCCAGTTGAGGATTCTCTGGTACGGTGTCCTCGTGATCCAGGTGCTTCTCCGGTTGCCCCCCTGCCTTGTCTGGTTCCAGAAGCGCCTGTATTATTCTATGCTGTTTGAGGGATTCATGTTTTTCCATTATTTTTAGCATGAAATTCTGTTGGCTTTCCATCATTGCGACTGTGGCCTGTTGATTTTGAATCAGGAGGGAGCCAGGGTCCATCCATGTGGTCCTGCTGGGTCCTGGATTGCTGGGTCCAATGGCTGGAGTTTGCTCCAAGGATAAGTCATCGTTGTCAAGTAGACAGGTGGAACAGAGGGGGCCCAGAGTTTGGGGCAAGAGAGTAGCATTGCAAGAAGAACACTTCATGGCCTTGACCATCTGGTGAGAGAGAAGAAGGTAAGCCTGTGATTAGTGCTAGTGCAATGCACTGTGGGGATCTTTTCGTCCCCTATTAATTAGTATCTAAGGCAAGCGTAGCCCCTCGATTCTTTGAGGGGGAATGGTTTTTCTGCGCTTTATTTCCTGGATGCTATGACAGTGTGGGGGCACTGTGGGAGGGACCCCGCATGCGTGGTGTAAGACTGATTGTCGCTATTGGGAGGGACCTCCTGCATATATGTGAGCACATGGTTCACTGTAGGGAGGGATCCATGGTGCAATGGAATTGATGGTCCTATAAAAGTAGTGCACTTCAACACCAGGGTTGACATGGGAGGGACCCAAGTGTAAGGAGGGAGAGGGACCTGTTTTTGGCTGTGAAAAATAGGGGGTTGCTGTGGAAGGGACCCCTCAGATATGGACTTGGTGAGTCTTGCCCTTTAATAGAAGATCTCCTTGTCTCCGGGGCTGTAAGAGGTGCGGAGATACCTGGGGGGTCCAGATTCCCGCTGAGCAGCGTAGGGAACAACCCGCAGTGCCGCCCCACTCAGAGGAGCCTTGCAAATGCAGAGCTAGAAGAAAGGCTTCTCTGAAGGGGTACTCGGCAGGATGGAGCCACAGGAGGGAATGCCAGTGGCTCCGGCCCCCTCTCCCCACTATAGAAATACGGGCACGAACCACTGGCCAGAGGCTGCTCCAAGAGGAGTAGGCAGCCATCCGGAGAAGCTGTGCCCCTGAGGAGCACGCTAATGGCCCAAGCAGGCTGAAGTAGACACCATCTCTCTTTGTTGGAGATGCGGTCACCCCCCCTCCGAAGGAGGCCTCTGTCCCGCGAGGTAGGGGAACTGCCTTCCCAGGCCGGATAGAAGCAGGCACAGCCTTGGAGAAGACCTGGAGGCAGTAGCCAGGTCAGTAACTCCAGGGGGAGGGGCATGATGCCATGTGGAGTGATAGGCCAGAGGCCTGCATATGCGCCGACGCGCGGTCCAGAAGCATGGTCCCGAGGGAGATAGCCAGAGCTTGAATTATGAGCAGAATCGAGAAGGAGGAGGGGTGAGGCATTGCAAGGAGAGGACCTCTGGAAGATGGGAGGTGGGGGAAGCCCCGACTGGTGAGTTGCGGCAGGAAAAACCTTGAGGGCCGTGGGGGGCTGGGGAGGCCATGCGAGAGGCGTGATGGCCCAACAATGTCCTCGTAGGCCAGATAGACCCAAAAGAGGTCATTCTCTCCTAGATTACGGGAATGTGAGGTAGCGATGCAACAACAGAGGAAACATTTAAGCAGATGGGAGCAATTTTAAAACAAATTTAAACAATTTTAAAAGACGCACTATCGCAACATTTGCGACATCCATATGATAGAAACAAACTGTGCAATGAGAAAAAAACATTAGAGATTGCACCGAGTATAAATACAGGTTAGAACACTGATTTACACAGTTAGGAATATATTTTTCTGTTGTTTCTGCAGGGTTCAGAATCCCTGATCTCAAATTAAAAATATTTTCATACACAGCTCACTACTGAGCAAGTAAAAAACCACATCGCTGGCTTTCTACCCTGGAAGGGCTGCAATTGTGAAACAGTGATATCTCAAAACCACATAAGACATACCAGATAATTATAAGCTCAGAGGCCTACCTTTCTGTGTGGAACAGACAGGGATCCCTGGTGTGCTTGTTGCCTGATCAAATGCACGATTCAAAACTGGAGAGCAGGGGTTTCTGGGACCTGGATATACTAGAAATTTGATCCTAGAGTCATGTGCATCACTAGCCTATCAGGTGGGCTAAAACCCATGAGGTAATGTCTGGAGTGCCATGGATGCTCAACCAATCACAAAGGCTTATACCATGTTGTATAGACTTATGTTTGTACCTTACTCCTACATGTAGTATAAATTTATGTTATTTTATTTCAACATGTTGTATAGATTTACATTTGCACTTTATTTCTCGATGGTGTACATACTTTCTGTAACAAAAATGTAAAACTACGATATTCTTCAGCATACTTCAGTGTACTCCTTGTAGTCAGGTCACACCTGGAAATGAGCCTAGGCTTAGTGTGCCTTTCCTGGTCACCACTTTTAAATAATTAAAAAAAAAATCAACTTGCAGGTTGATATGACTTTGCCATATCAACTCGCAGGTTGATATGACTTTATACAAGTCTCAAAAACAGGTTTATATATTATCACACACCTTTGATGTATAAAAAAACTGCATATCACACACGTACACGTGCATTATTCTCTATATATTAGAGGCAAAAAACTCTGTTTAATGCATTAGTTAGGGTTGTTCCACAGTGACAAAAGTGAGGAAATTCGGTGTCAGGGTTGAAAGCCCCCCTTGGGCCCACCCCCCAACCGGCATCGGAGTGCGCATTGGGGTCATCAGCCCTAACTCTCATGCCATCACGTGTGTGAAGAAACAGAGGTATAGGGAGAATGGGGTGAGAGTTAGGACCAAGCGACTATCGCACCCGATGCCAGTTGGGGGTGGGCGGAGGGTCAAGGGGCTTTCAACCCTAACAGCAAATTTCCTTGCTTTTTTCACTGTGGAACAACCCTAACTAATGCATTAAACAGAGTTTTTTGTCTCTAATTTCCCTTCTTTTTGAGAATGATGACAAGAAATAGTGAATGTAATGCGACGGAGGGAGCGCGGGGCCCTTCAAGCCGATGCACTCCCTCCATGTGATGTCTTCTGACATAGTAACAGGAACAGCAACACAAACAGAAGTGCAAACAGTGGTGCACATGTTAACACAAACGTAAATGGTAAAGGGAACGTTAATATAAACTGAAGCGCAAAGTGAGGCCGAAGCAAACAGTGATGCAAACGGACATTGAAGTGCTTACAAAAATGCAACTGGTAACATGAACAGTGATGGCAGTGGTATTTTAAATGGAAATGTTAAGTGTCACAGCAAAAAGAATGCGAAAGGGAACAGAAACGGACATGCAAACGCAAGCACACACATAAACGCAAACCGTAATGCGCACAGGCACGGTACCACAATTGTAAATGCAAATGGTAAAGTTAACATGAAGAATAACACCAAAGGAAAGAGAAACAGAAACAGGAACAGAAGGGCATATGGAAATACAAACCGAAACACGCACGGGCACAGTACCGCAATTGTAAACTCAAATGGTAATGGTAACAGCAACAATAACAGCAAAGTAAACAGAAGCGTAAAAGGAAATGGAAGTGCATATGGAAATGCAAACCATAATGCACACGGGCACAGTAATGCAATTGCAAATGCAAATGGTAACAGTGACAGCAAGGAAGACGCAAAACGAAAGAGAAACGGAAACGGAAACGCAAACGAAAGGACCTGCCGTTAACACAAATAGCAATGCGCACAGTGATGCAAACAAAAATGCAAACAGAAACAGTAGTGGAAATGCAAATGATAACAGTAACAAAAATGCAAGCGTGAATGACAATGCAAAGGGTAACTCACATGGTTGCGTACACGGGAACGGTAATGCAAACGGGGACATAATCGCAAGTGGAAACAGTAACTGTAGCAGTAAAAGAAGTGCATCACCTGTTTTTGTCAAACAGGTGCATACAGAAACACAGTGTGTACAAAAAATGTATGCATTGTAATGGAGATCGAAGCTTAAAACGAGCATTGGAAGTGCTCAATTGCCAATATCTCAGCAACTGCACTGCATAGAAAAACAAATTAATTTCACAAAAATCTTGATTTTTCCTGGCTAGGTTTTTGCAATTACATAGCCCATAGACTATGTAACTTGCAACAGAAATTTTGTATCTTGCTCCGTTTTCGAGAGAAGAGCCCCAAAAGGCGTGACGGATGCCACCATGTTAGTCTATGGGAAAAAATGTCAACTTTGGAGTACAGTAACTTTGCAGCCATGCAATATTTTTTTCACCAAACTATGAAAAGGCACATCTGTGAGTTGTTGGCTGACTTCCCTCCAAAATTCAGCTCAAAAGACCAAACCGTTTTTTCGCAGCAGGGTGGCAAAGAATTCCTGTCATTTTGGCCAAGTCTGAAAAAGTAGTGTTGCAATTTGCGTCAATTTTCACAAAATTTAGCAAAAGTGTCATACCTGCAACACTACTTTGTGACACTACTGGTTTCAGAAATTTGAAAAACATATTTCTGAGGTGTTTTACCCCAAAGTAAAGACATGGCTAGCATCCATAGGGTCCGACTAGGTGAACACAAAAAGAACTGTGTCCCTAGAGGGTCCCAAATTTAAATGCCAAGCATTTTTCTGATCACCAACTGAAAAAAAATGGCAGATTTGTAACACTACTAGGGCCATTTGCGACACTAAAAAGTGCATTTGCAAAGTGTTGAATATTTTAACTTTTCGTATTGACTTATAATGGGAAATTGCTTTTTGAATAACTTTTGAACCGTTCAATATTTTTTCATGAAATCTTCAAAAGACACATCGGGGACCCCGGCCACACATTCCCTGAAGTTTTCAGACTGGTCACACAAACCGTATGACCTGTAGGCGAGAGCAACGAAATCACCAAAAAGCATAATTGTGCAATTGGTTGTCGCTTAATAACTCCACAGCCGTAAATACGACTGGTATGAAACATGGCTGATCCTAAGATCTGCCACATCCAATTGCACATACTAACTTTCAGGCAGATCTGTTGAACAGTGGCAAAGTTATTAAGGTACAAACTTTGACCTTTTAACCTTAAAAGTGCTACTGAACCCTAACTATGGTAGCACTACCTTGCTACCATAATATATACACACACACACACAAACACAAGAAAGTTCGCTTCTACAGCCAGAGACTCAAATATCTCACTGTCAGGGCAAGAAGAAGTGATTTCCCTGATGAACAGGTAAAGATAGAAAGGGAATTTTTCATTGTCAGCAAATAAACAGTTGTAATGAAAACTATAAACAACACTTAATGTTTCAAATGTGTTTACATGTTTATGGAAAGTGTGATGATCTGGGAAACAGCATTTAATTAATGTTTTATTTTTTATTTAAAGTAGTTTTATTTTTAGGGCTCAGCTGAAGTTTTTTTTTACAGTGTAAATGTGGCAACCATGTTTGAGATGGAAGATCAATTCTGGTTGTATGGAGACTAATGAAAGATAGTTCTGGTTGTAGGTAGACTGATTTGTTCATTTTGTGATGTGGTTTAGGACCAGAATGACTGTGTATGAAACAGATTTCATGCATGGCCACATGATATATTTTGACCAATGAGATTTCTTTATTTTGGATTCCCATTTTATAACAATGAATGTTACCTGACCCTGTATCCTAACTGTATGCATACTGTTGTACATCATATTGTATATTGCACAATGCCCCTCCTACATTGCAGCTTGCATATTAGTTCCCTTGCTCAATTTATTCCTCTGTACTACTGCTTGGCTATATGTAATGTACCATGTATTCTTGTTATTTGTATACTGTTATGATGAACTTCTATGATTTAATCTTCAAGGTAGTGCCTGAAAATAGGCAAATGTTTTGTCTGGTGCACCCACCTGGTTAAAAAAAATTAAATACATAAATTTGCAAAAATGGCATAGTCTGGTGGTGTTTAAAGGCAAGACAATGCATCTATTTCTTGATATCAGCTATGTCACCAGACAGTGTCATAAGAAATGTTATGAAGTCTGTCATACAGCCCACTCCTGTGGGGCGATATTCTCTACATCCCAATGAATCCCTCTTGTGACGGGGGTCAGGGATACCACTTCTCTGTCTTATTAGCATCTCGCTGTTTCACAACTGAATGTGTGCCAGAGAATACCTGGGTTTCTCTCTCCATGCAATGGTGTACAAATACAGTCATGAGTCTGTGCTTCTGAGATAGAACTCTAGTGGTTCTTTCCTTTGGTAGTGTTTCGATCCTTAAGCAATCACACAAGCTTAGTATAGTTTGAACAACCCTCCCCAAGACAACACACACAAAATGACACTGGAAGAATTATCTTAAAAAGTAAGCCAAAAGCTTTACTAAATAATTAATAAATGCTGCGAATGACATAAAGGCAGATAATTTTTGACACTGGTTACAGGATATTGAAAATAAAATGGAAAATACACATTAAAACCTACACTTCAAAACACTGAGATTAAAGTTCTACTTCAAGTTCTTAGTTGCTGAATTTTGAAGTGCAAAGTGTCCTTAGAAGTGGTAGTTCAAGTCTTAGCTCTGGTGGTCCAGAAGAATGTCTTGAAAAGAAGATTGTCTCTGCTCTCCTATGCAGAAAGGGTCCCCAAATGCAAAAGGCTCAGATACAGTTTTGCACTCAAGTTTTATGGGGTTTCTCAAAGGGCAGGTCTAGTGGACAGTGGTTTTCCCTGTGATTGGCTAGCATTCCGTCTCTATGGCTATGCAACAAATCAGGTTTTAATATGTTATTACAAAAAAGAAACAAATGTTTATCTCTGAATATGAGAGCCAACAAGTTAAAACCAGCCTGAATTCCAGGAGCAGTTCCAGCTCCCTTGCCTTTGAAATGGCTGTAATTAAGCTACACCCAGTACAGTCATTTACTTAAATGGTAGCCAATTCAGATGTAATGAGATTAACTCAAGGTAGACTTGTAAGGACAATAGAAATCCAGACTGAATGGCACCACTCGATGCTGAGGGCCTTTCATATACAAATGGATGTGCCTCCTTCCAGCTCTGTTTAATTATTCTTTTGTCACCTTCTAAGTGATTTAATTTAACTCTAGTCCCTGAGCAGCAACTGACAGATTCTCTGGCCAGTAGCAAGAGTTGCAACATTATTCCTCAGGGACCATGTCTTTGTACCCAAGATCCCTTGCAACTTACACTGGTCCACCATGGGTGTCTCTGATACATTTTTCACATAAAATACCATGAAATATGATAAGAACAATAAGGTATGGCTGTATCTCTTCACAGTCCTACCTCCTTAACAGAACCGGGGGGGCACACCCCTTTTTTTAATAAGAGTTTTTACCATTTCTGACCCTTACTCTGATTGGTGGGATGGGCCATATGCATTCTCATTAGCAGACCCTGACCTATGTTTAATGTCCATGTCATAGGCCTGTAGTGCAATGCTCCATCTAAGGAGTCTCTCATTCATCTTTCCCATTTGGTTTAGCCACACAAGAGGATTTTAGTCTGTCTGTACCTTGAAGGGCCCCCCAAAAGAAGTAGGGCTCTTGCGTCTTAAGCGACTACACCAGGGCAAGGAATTCTTTTCCACAGTGGAGTATGCCTGCTCCTGGGGAAGTAGCTTCCTACATAGGTACACAATTGGGTGACATTTCCACTGTTGAGATGTCTGGCTGAGGATGGCACCAATCACCAAATCTGAGGCATCCATCTACACAACAAATGGTTTAGTGTAGCTTATTTATTTATTTATATATTGAAATGATTCACCAGGAAGGCACACTGAACAACAAGTTGCTTGTCTCCCAGTGTGACCCAGGGGTTGGGGGGATACAACTGGATGAAGAATTAGACACACAGTTTACCATTTAACATATCCGAGAAATTAAACATTCAATTACATTTTTTTTTGTCAACTTTGTTTTGCTCCCATCATGGCTCCAAGGTCCTCTCTCAGGCATTCCATCCTTGTCCTGCCCACCTGAGAATCCCACAATATGCCTCCTCTCCTCCCACCTTGCCGGCACCAGCACCCCTGGCTAACCCTATCCGGGGTGGGTCGCCCCCTCTCCTACTTGGGGCACTCTTCAAGGCTGACTGTGGCTTCAGACAAGGAGTGGGCCTGGGGAAATTGAAGGCAAGCTAGTGAAATCCTGGCATAGGGCATGGAGGATCTGTGCCATTGTCTGATCCTTGGAGCTGGGTTTTTCCTGTGTTCTTGGTTACCTCCCCACAGATGCAGGACATGCAATGCCACCCAGCTCCAATGTAGGTGCTCCCACCCATGTCAGAAAGGCAGCTGACTGATGTCACCCCTTAGTGTGTGATCCCTGGTGCTTAGCAGTGCCACTGGTCTCCACTGGTGGCTGCTGCCACACCGGACTATCCCTGGATCCCTCCCCAAGACAGAAGAGCAGTCCCATGGATGCTCAGTCCTCTCTCCCCCCCACCAATGGCCCAAGCTCGTTCCTGAACATGGGTCACTGGTGTGGTGTGAGGTGTGGCATCCAGCGCCTCAACCCTCAGTGCCACCGGGCCAACCATTCAATTACATTTGTAACAAGACATACAGTTAATAAATATCATAAATAATCATACAGTTGCATTTGTGACATAATGTACAGTTAAATATGTCATACCTGTGAAATATACATTTAATTACAAGTGGCATATCTGAGAAACATAGTAGAGAAATGTAATGTAGTCTTGGAGCCAACTCCTTGCTGGAATGGATCATAGTTAAGAGGCAGATCTTTTAGCAATTATTGAATGAATGAGGTGCACTGAAGGGACATCAAGGAGGGTAGAGGGGTAGACAGGGGAAACCAGATTGGGGAAGGAGAGGATAATGATGTGGGAAACATTAATGGAGCAAAGTGAGCAATAATATCAGTTGTAAGGGGCAAATTAACATAAGGCTAGTGCAATCTGGGAGCACCTCAGACAGAACAAAAAGTGCAAGCTATTAGCTCATGTGAACTAATTTCTGGCTGGCCTGGTGGCACTGAGAGTTGAAGCACTGGATGCCACACCTGATGCCATGCTGGCAACCCAGGTTAGGGAGCGAGCTTGGGTGATGGGGGTCGGCAGGAGGGAGAGAGGATTGAGTGCCAGCTGGGCTGCTGTCCTCTCTCAGAGAGAAGACTCCGGGTTGTCCAGCGCTACAGCAAGTCCAGGTGGAGCCTGGGAGTGCTGTAGTAGCACTGGATGGCATGGTCACTGAGTGGCTGATGCTGGCAGGTTTGCCATTTGCCACAAAGCATCAGACATGCACCACACTTTGGGGTGGGGATGTACAAGAAGAAAATACCCTCCCACCCTGGATAGGCAATGGCCCTTCCAGTGCCTCCACCACATGCCCAATGCTGGATGTCTGCCACTGCCCCTTTGGTCTCCCAGGGTCATGAGGACATGGGCCTGGGAAGATTCTGTACTGTCTCTGAAAATGGCAGGTATCACGGTGGGCGGTAAAGGGAGTAGGTGAGAGAAGCGGCCTGAGAGAGTTCCGGGAATGGAAGTGCTACAAATAGAGTTGAAAAAAAAAGAAAAAGGGAACTAATTTCTTTGTTTAAGTGCAGGGATACAGAGGGGGCTCAGGAGGGAGATGGGGGTAAGGGCTAGGGTAGGGGAGGATGAGTCATACCTGGAACTGGCCCCTTCAGAGTGTGGAGATCACTGCCAGTGGTAGAGTGAGGCAAGGACTTAGAATAAGGGGCCGGAGTAGGCAAGGACAAGTTGGGTAGAGATAGTAGATTTGATGTTAAAGGGAAGGAGGAGGAGGGGTGGGAGAATCTTGCCTAAGACTAGACCTCTTCAGGATGCTGAGAAGTCTTCCAGAGAGCAGAGTCAGGCAAGGATGAGTTAGGTAGAAAGGATGGCGGGGAAAGGGGAGGGAGGGAAGGAAGAGTCATTTCCCAGTGCTGGACACCTTCAGAATGCTGAGAACCCTGCCAGGGGGCAGAACTAGGTGAGGACATGTTGGGAAGAGAGAAAAGGAAGGATGAAGGGAAAGGAGGGAAGGTCACTTAAGGATTCTGAGAACCCTGCCAGAACACAGAATCAGGCAAGGACTAGTAGGGTAGAAAGAGAAGAGGGGAAGAGAAGTGAAGGAAGAGTAATTACTCAGTGCTGAGCCCCTCCAGGATGCAGAAACCCTGCCAGGGGATAGATTTAGGTAAGGACAAGTTGGGCAGAGGGAAATAGTGGGGATAGAAGAGGAAAGGTAAAAAAAAGATGGAGGGAAGAAACTTACCTGACAGTAGACATCACCAGGGTGCTAAGAATCCTGACAGAGGGCAGATTTAGGTGAGGACAAGTTGGGCAGAAAGGAAAGATGGGGAGGGGAGGGGGAGGAGGAGGAGGAGGAGGCTTACTCGGTGTTAGACCCCTCCAGGATGCTAAGAACCTAGCCAGAGGTCAAAACTAAGTAGGGGCAAGTTGGTAGTGGAAGAAGGTTAGGGTTAGGAGTGAGGGGGTGAGCGGTGAAGGGAGAGGAGAGCATGCTGAGAAGCAGGCTCAGGGGAAGGAAGGTTTAATAGGGGATGAGAGTCATGGAGAGGAGCAGAGGTATAGGAGGATGGTTAAGGAGGATCAAAGTAGGAGCAGTTAGATGAGAGAAAGTTGTGTAAGGCAGTGGCAAGAGAGTAGGAGGAGGAGGAGTGCTGTATTTGGAGGGGGGAGCTTCAGATTTGCGGGAAATGATGGGTGAAGCCTGACTGACTGATGAGAGTTCAACGGGGGACCAACAAAGTGTAAGTGTCAAAGGATCTGAGAGAAGGGGAGGAGGGAGGGGGAAAGAGAGTGAACATTTTTATTTATTTATTTATTAATTATTCGGAAACAAACTTTGCGCAGAAGCTCTTTTACAAAGGTTCAATGTCAGAGAATAAGAACAAATAGTTGAAAATTCATAGTACACAACACATGGTAATAAACAAACAAAGATCACTGAGGTGCAGCAGTAACAATTGACATAGGAAGATAGTTAAGGTGACATTGATCCTTGGCAGTGAGGAGAGTAGACAGGTTCAAGGAAGAACCAGGAGCAGGTGGGAGGAGAGGGGTAGAGGTGAGGGGAAAGGTGAGCAGTCTAGTAGAAAACTTTGTTAAAAAAGAAAGTGGAGGGTGGGATGTGAAACAGTGGGGAAGGTTGAAGAAAGCACGAGGGTAGGTGGCAACAGAAAGGGATAGGGAGCCAATGGTGATAAGAGATTACAAGAAGTTAGGGTGGAGTGAGACAAGGGGGAATGAGATGTGATCTGTGAGGAGGAGAGGGGAAGAGGTGAGGGGAAAGGTTAGCAGTCTGATAGAAAACTGTCAGAACAGAAATGTGGGGGATGGGAAGTGGAAACAGTAAGGAAGGTTGGAGAAAGCCTGAGGGTAGGTGACAATAGAAGGGGAGGGGGACAAAAGTGATGGGTGATTAAAAGAAGTTAAGGGAGGAAGGGAGGGAGAGGAGGTGATCTGGAAAGTATGAAGTGTGGTCTGCAAGGATAGGTAAGGTGGTGGGGGGACTGTGGTCGGTGTGCAGGCGAAGTGAGGTTGAGGGGTGGATGATATAAGCTGCTTAGAGTGAAAATTGAGAGGTGGACAATGTAGGCAAGGGCAGAGACATCTTTGAAGTGTGTTCATGGGGCAAGAGCAATCTTATGTGCCAGTAGGACAGTCACAAGCATTTCTGGAGAGGAGTTGTTTTTTAAGTTCAGACTTAAAGACTAGCATGCTTGTAGTTCCTTTTGAGATTTCCAGCACTCATTGAGCCACAGAGGGGCTCTGTATGTGAAGGCCCACTGCCCATGTGCTGTTCAGTGGAAAGGAACAGCAAGTGAATCCAACACCTTACCCTTGGTTCTGTACTTTGGGTCGACTTGGTAGAGGATGTCAGAGATGCAGAGGGGGCGGAGCCCAGAAGCACCTTCCTGCTGAGTAGGCAGGTTTGGAATTTTATTCTATGCTCCAGTGACAGCCAGTTCTCCTGGGAGTACAGAGAACAGGTGTAGGTGAGTAGGTCAGCAAAAGTTGCAAGTCTACACGCCTTGTTTAGTGCTGTTGCCACCAGCAGCAGAACAATATTCATGGCTGATCCATTAGCCACCAGTCCATAGTCAATGATGCATTATATCAAGCTAGTGACAGAAAGATGGAGGGCATTTGGAGTGAGGTTTTTCATGTCTGTATAAGACTCCAAACTTGGAGTTAACAACTTTGACCACCATGTCTATATAGTGAACATAAGATAGGGCATCGTCAGTGGTGACACCCAGGTACTTAAATGAGGGAACCTGTTCAAGCAGTGCATTGGCTTTGTTTTTGATGCATAGGACAGGGAATCTCTTCTTTAGCTGTGTGCTGGATAGGAGCAGTGTTTTAGTGGTTTTGTAATTGATGAGTAACTTATGTGCACTGAATCAATCCTCAGTCTTATGGAATGAGGTCTGGAGTTCCTGTTCAAGATGTTCAATGTGAGGGTTACTACTGAGGAGAACAGCATCATCTGCATACAGGATGATTTTGCTGTTACAAGCCTTGGGAAGATCATTCAAAAACAAGCTAAATAGGAAGGGTCCCAGAATTGATCCTTGGGGGGCACCTATGAGCACCTCTTTGGATCCTGATATGACTTTGTCAGTTTTGACTTTTTGGGACCTGTGGGACAGGTAGTCCTCGAACCAGTCCACAGCATTTGGGGCCATTCCCATGTATTTTAGTTGATCCAAGAGGAGGGGATGATTGACTGTGTCAAACATCTTTGTCGATAAAGACTGACCCAGTTAATTTGCCTTTATCAAGTGGTTGGTGCACAGAGTTGGTGTAATGAACCAGAGTGGTGGCAGTGCTGTGATTCATTCAGAAGCCATGTTGTTGCGTACATTACAGCTGGTACTTATGTAGGTAATCGGTTATTTGGTCCACCAAAATCCTTTCCAATGCTTTAGATTGTGGGGAGAGGATTGATATGGGCCTTTAGTTAGCAATGTTGGACCTATCACCACTCTTATAAATGGGTTGCCAGAGCTTGTTTCCAAACTGCAGGGAATTTGGCTAGTGTGAGTGATTTGTGAAAACAAATTGTAATAGGGACCATGAGTTTATCGAGGGCAGGTGCTACCAGCTTCATATCGACCCCAGCACTCCCCATCCTAGTCTTGCCCAGCACTTTCAGTTTGTAGGACCTTGAGACCTTGGTGGACACCCATTTGAAGTAGAATTTAGGGTGGTTTTGCATTGTTGGCTCACTACTAAGTTGGACTCTCTCTCACTTCAGATAGTTGGGTGATAGGACAGAGCTAAAGTCTGTGAAAGAGGCGTTGAAAGCCTCAACTATAGTGTGTGGGTCCATAGTGGGCAGACTAATTAGGTTGAGCAGTTGGGGGTGCTTTTTTTCTTCCTTCCCAAGGAGGTTATTTATATTCACCCAAAACTTTTTCCCATCACCCCAGCTGTTTTGCAGCTGGTCCTTGTGGTGGTTTGCCTTTGCTTGCCTGGAGAGATATGTATATCTGTTTCTGGTGGCCCTGTAGGCCTGATGGTCATTTATTTTCCTGGATCACCTGGCCTTGGCCCAGAGGTTATCTCTCTCCCTCATGAGGGTAAGAAGCTCTTTGGTGATCCACCCATTGGTGTGTCCTCTCAATTTCCTTTTTTTGAGTGGGGCGAATCTGTTACAGATTTTATTGAAGCTGACAACAAATTAGTTCAGGGCTAAGTCCAGATCAGGCAGTGCATCAATGGGTGACCAGTCAAAGTACACTAGGTCAGCTTTGAAAGACCCCAGTTGTTCTCTCTTTAGGACCCGACTTTCAACCGAGATCAGTGGAGGTTTCCTTAGGGTTTTTGACCACCTAAGAGTGACTGGGGAGTGACCACTCAATGTATCTAGCTACACTGTAACCTGGGTTATTCTGGCAGGGGAGTTAGAGAGTACCCAGTCTATGAGGGTATACTTGCCCATCTTTTAGTAAAAAAATTTCTAAAAATGCCAGAGTTCTGAGCATCCATTGAATTTTCCATATGCACACATGAAACTTTGGTACTTTTCAATATTTTGCTACCAAATTTTCAACATAGCCATTTTTTTGCACCACCTCATAAACAGCACAGCTGTCATTTTTCACATCCTGCCCGAAATGTGTCTTCACACTTGAAGAGCAGAATGGCATTGCAGTTGTGCATAATTACATTTTTCCTTGCATTTCACAATGTCTCTGTACCTGGGTAAATGAGATTGGGTAATAAGATGGATATGCTGACAATTTGGTAACTGTCATTCAACACATGGAATCATAGGGCCCAGAGGGTCCTGTGCCTCCACACCTACATACATAAGCGCATCTATGGAGGGATTGGAGAATGTGGTCCGAAGGATTCTGCATTACCTCAGTAAAATAAGGATACTATTATACTGTCTCAAAAAATAACGTAAAGGAAATTCCTTCCAAAAAAACTCCATTAATGCATCAGTTAGGGTTCCTATTACAGTGACAAAAGTACGGAAATTTGTTATAGGGTTCCCAACCCTACCACCCTGCCCCCTACTCTCCACACACCAACAGACATTGGGTGTGCCTTGGGGTCATCTTGCCTAACTCTCACCCCATTCTCCTATACTGTACCATCTCAGCTTCTTTACACATGGAATGGGGTGCAGGTTAGGCCCAATGACACAGAGTGACACAAAGTGTGACACATAGCAAAAGGGGAGAAATGTGCAGAAGATGAGGAGCACACTGTCAGTGCCAGATGAGCATAGTATACTGCTGTACGGTTGAAGCAGAAGTGGCACCCTCATATATATATATATATATATATATATATATATATATATATAGAGAGAGAGAGAGAGAGAGAGAGAAGAGAGAGAGAAAAGGGCTGCAGTTGTCTGCCTTGACACCTGCAGCACAGGACACTGTTTCTGCAGTGGCAGTCACTGGGAGAGACACAGAGTGAGCACCATAGACACAGAAGGCAAAGACTGTATTTGTGAGAGTGACTTTTCAGTGTTGCCCTCTGAAGAATACGCTCATTCTTTATATTGCTGTTGTAGCACCACAGTCACACTGTACACTCCTAGACACAGAAACCTGCACACAGTCCTGCCACTGATGCGAGAAGCAGGTGCACAGGGTACACAGTGTCACAAGTGGCATACTGTCATCAGTGCTTCAATACGTGTGTGTTACTGGAAGGTGGACCATGTCTGCAGCCATGTGTGTCTCTCTGTTTTCATGTGGTGCTCCGTAGGTGTCCGCTGAGACATCCCTTGCTGTATGTATCCGTGTATACTGTGTTGTGGGTGTCGGATGCTGTCCCCCCTCCCAAGCAGTGCCTTTAAATTAACACTGCAACACTGGGGGGCCCAATCCCCATGTCAGCATTTATATCCTGTGACATCTTTTTTTTTATACCTGAAAAAAAGAAAACGGCCCCTTGTGGTCACTGCTGTCTGCTTACCCTCAACCCGACCCTCCCATTGAACACCCAGCACCCCAAAGCCCCCCTTGCCCTATACTTACCTCTGGAGGTTGGCTGATGTCATCTTCTGCGGACCAGAACACATTTGCACTCTTCAAAGCCAAACTATGAACTGAGGAATACAGTTAAATGCTGTATAATGTATTTCAATGGTGTTTCAAACTTAGGGTGATATCTTCGCCATTTTTTCAAATTTTTCCACCAAATTTTCAACATGGGCTCTTTGGGTCCCCGTCTCATAAACACTGCCATTGTCGTTTCGTTAATCAGGCCTGGAAGGTGATTTTGCAGTCACTGCATGTAATCACCTTTTAGATCCGATTAACAAAACGACATTGCCAGTGTTCATGAGGTGAGATCCCAAAAAGGCCATGCTGACAATTGGGTGAAAAAATTCTTAAAAATGGCCGAGTTATAAACATGCATTAAAAATGTTCTATGCAGATGCATAAATTTGGTAATTTACAGTATTTTGACTCCAGATTTTCAACATACACTTTTTTTCACAGCATCTCATGAACAGTGCAGCTGTCATTTCTCACATGCTGCCCAAAATGTGTTTTCCCACCTGAGGCATGGAATAGCGTAATCGCTGTGCAGAATCACCTTTTGGAAATGATAAATGAAATGTTAGTGCCAGTGTTCAGGAGATGATGTCCCAAACAGGCCATGCTGAAAAATTGTTGTAAAGATTCCTAAAAATGGCAGAGTTACAAAACGCATTGAAATGTTTCTAAGTAGCCATGTAGCTTTGGTAATTTACAATATTTTGACCATAGATTTTGAACATACCCACTTTTTCACACCACTTCATGAACAGTACAGCTGTTGTTTTTCACATCCTGTCCAAAATGTGTTTTCACACCTGTGGCGTGGAATGGCGTTTCAGCACAGATTTGAAAATGTTCACCTATGGGGTTTATGAGGTGGGGTCATACGAAGAATATGTTAGAAGTTTGGGGTCAAAATATTGAAAAACAAAAGATTTATTAAGTAACATTGATTGGAGGGATGTCTGTTGCACCTCTGGGGAACACACTACCTTACTGTGCCAGTGAGCTGGGTTCAGGTGTGAATTCACTGAGCCAGTTTACTGTGACAAGGCTGATGGGGAAGGTGCTGCAGCATTCAGCACCAGTCATGCTCTGGGTAGGGACTGAGCAGTGTTTTGGCCCAGACACCACACTCTGTGGTGGGTCAGGGAACCTCACCCACAAGGTGCTGAGATGTGTGCTGGGGTCTTCTGAATCCATGCACTGCATCATGACTATCTCCATTATTGTATTGAGCTCATTTTAGGAAATGCACACATGATACAGTTCAAATGTCACAAAAAGAAGGGAAAGTCTTTGCCAAAAACTATGTTAATGCAGACATTAGGGTTGTAGAAATGCAAAGCGTACAAAGACAGGAAATAAAAGAACGTTAGGGATTTGGGTCTCTTGAGTATTGGTGAATCAGTGGTGTGGTCTTACTTGGGATTGTCAGTCCTAATGCCCACCCCTACCCTTGATCAGAAGAGGTCAAATGTGATGTCTAAGGACCTGCATGAAGAAAGCTCTAACAGATTATGTTGACCATATAGTATCACTATAAGGCAGTATGTTGGAGCTGTATGTCCTGCTTCAGATCACAGGCTACAGGCTGTGGAGGTGGGCATTAGGTTTGACAACCCCAAGTAAGACCCCAGCACTGATTCACCAGTACACCAGACACCCAAATCCCTAATATTCTCTCTATTACAGTAACAAAATTCAGGTAATATGATGTTAGGGTTACCAACCCTTCAACTCCACCCTCACCCTCTGACCCTCCACACACCAACAGGCATTGGATGTGCCTTAGGGTCATCAGACCTAACTCTCACCCCATTCCATGTGTAAACAAGCTAATATGGTACAGTATAGGAGAATGGGATGAGAGTTAGACCTGATGACCCCAAGACACACCCTGATGCCTGCTGGTGTGTGGAGGGTGGGCAGGTGGGGTGGTAGGGTTGGTAATATGAACACTGAATTTCCTGACTTTTGTCACCTTAATAGAAACCTTAACTGATGCATTAATAGAATTTTTTGCAATGAATTCCCCTTCTTTTTGAGATAGTATAATAGTATCCTTATTTTACTGTGGGAGTGCAGGGTCCTTCAGACCCTACACTCCAGTCCCTCTATAGATATGCATATGTATGTAGCTTTCATGTGTCAAATAACAATGACCAAATTGCCAGCATAACCATCGTATTACTCCACCTCATGTACTCTGGTAGAAAACAATTGTGAAATACAAGGCAAAATGTAATTATGCGCAACTGCAAAACCATTCCATGCCACAGGTGTGAAAACACATTTGTGGCAGAATGTGGGAAATCATAACTGTTTTATTCATGAGGTGATGTAAAAAAATGGCTATGTTGAAAATTTGGTGGCAAAATATGGAAAGTACCAAAGTTATGCACCTGAGTAGAATTAATTCAACAGATGCACATGACTCAGACATTTTGAGGAATATTTGCACCAAATTGTCACCATTGCCTTTTGGGGACCTCATCTTATGAACAGTCACACTGTCATTTTGTTAACTGGCACTGAAAGGTGATTTTTCACAGCATATGCATCATTCTGTGCCACAATACTGAAAACTTGTTTCAGGCAGAATGTGAAAAATGACAGCTGTACTGTTCATGGGGAAGTGTCCAAGAATGGCAATGCTGAAAGTGTGGAGTCAAATTATTATAACTTACCAAAGATATGCACCTGCATAGAAACTGTGCAACACACACTCGTAATGTGGACATTTTAGGAATTTTTTTCACCAAATTTTCTATATGGGCTTTTTGGTACCCCACCTTATGAAGACTGGCACTATTGTTCTGTTAATTGGTCCCAAATGATGATTCCATGCAGTGACCACAAAATCACCATTTAGAACTGAGTAATGAAATGACAGAGCCACTGCTCATGAGGTGGGATCCCAAAAAGCACATGCTGAAAATTTGGTGCAAATATACCTAGAAATGGCTGCGATATCAACATAAGTTCAAAACACCATTGACAGCCATTATACTGCACTTACCTTGATTCTTCAGTTTGTGGCTTGGGTTTGAAGAGTGTAGACATGTCCCAGTGAACAGAAGATGACAGCCGCCAACCTCAAATGGTAAGTATAGGACAAGGGGGTGTGTGCTGTGGTGGTTTGCTTAGTGGGAGGGCCGGGATAGAGGAGAGGAGACAGGGAGATGGCGAGGGACCATTTTCTTTTTTATAGGATTGTAAAAAAAATAAAAAGATGTTGGGGACTGTTTTCTGTTTTTCAGGTATAATTAACATAATTGAACATTTGAGGGCAATGGGGGTGGCCTCCCCAGTGTCCCACAAAACTGTTGGTGGTGGGGGGGGTATGATATAAGTGGGGACATTGGAAGTGGGCTCCCAATTGTCAAAAAGGTAGACTGTTTTCTCCTGTTACAGACACTAGGAGTGGGCTCCCCAGTGTCACACACTGCAGGGAGGCATTTAGTGCAGACACAGGGATTGGGCACCTCGATGTTGGTGGAAACATTTATTTTGAGATAAATATTCCAATTTTCAGCTCACAAATAAGGATTTTACTTTGTATCTTGTCATACAAAGTAAGATCCTACTTTGTATTACGTGGATATGAACTAAAAAATTAATTATTTAATAAAACACATTGTAAGGGCAATATTCGACCAGTAAAGCACAGGATGCACCTAAAAAGTCCCAATAAGAAAGCTACAAGTGTTGTTTCCTCCCCAGAATATCATTTTGAGAGGTTTCCAAATTTGAATTTTCAAGCAAAACTGAAAACGAGATGGTGGTCATATGAAGAAGGAATTTCCCCATATGAAGCAGAATTCAGTCCGTGTTTCATACCGTTATATTGTAGTGCTTACTGATCACATTCAGAAATTATTTTATAAATGTTTTAAATTGCAATAACTTAAAAACTGATTATTATTTTTCATCAGACTGGAAAAAGGCACATCTGTGAGTAGTACCCTTCTGCCCTGAAAATTTCAGACCAAAACATCAAATCTTCTGGGCTGTAGGCAAGTTCAAAGAAAAATCCCAGCAAAGTCAATGAGCAAAAACAAGTTTTTTTTACCTCTCTGTAGCTCGGAGACTGCACATCTGTCCAGACTGTAACTTGTCATATCGGGAGATCTACAGCCCAGATGGTTTTTTTTTGGTCTGAAATTTTCAGGGCAGAAAGGGTCTAGCCCTCAGATGTGCCTTTTGTTAGTCCTGTGAAAAAATAAAAAGCTGTTTTTAAGTTATTGTATTTTGAAAATTTGAAACAATTTCTGAGCATGCTCAGCAAGCACTAAAAGATAGCTGTATGAAACAATCAGGAATCCTCCTTCGTATGGGAAAATTCCTCTTTCACATAGGTGACATCTTGTTTTCAGTTATGCTTGAAAAATTAAAATTTGGAAACCCCCAAAATTATATAAATTATATATATATATTAAATTTTACCTCATAGGTGTATTCTGCACTTTACTGCTTGAAAATGCCCTTAAAATGTGTTTTATTTAACATTTTTCACATGAAGTAAGATCTTGTTTCATATGGCAACTCACAAAATAAGATCTTCTTTCATATGGTAAATCAATGTATTTCAAGGGGATTTTCAACTTTGTTGCATAACTTTGCCCTTTTTGCATATTTTGACCCCAAAATTTCAACACAACCTTTTGGGGACCTCGCCTATGAAAAATATGACTGTTGCTACTCAGCTCCCACTCAAAAGGTGATTTTGTGGCTGCTTGGTGAATTCACCTTTCAGGCATGATTTACATAATGACAGTTATATTGTTCATGAGATTGGGTCATAAGAAGGCTTAGTTGAAAATGTGGGGTCAAAATATAAAAAAATGGCACAGTTATGACCATTCATTGCAATCACGCTACACATGCTCGTAACTTTGGAAATGTTAATGACTTTGACCCCAAATTTTCAACATAGACTTGTTATTACCCCCACATCATGAATGTCATAGCTGTCATTTTTCAAATCCTAGTCAAAATGTGTTTTTGCATCTGTGGCATGGAATGACATTGTAGCTGCACAGAATTACATGTTGGTGGGGTTTTGAACATTTTCTGTACCAGGTACATGAGGTGGAGTAATAAGATGGCTATGCTGGCAATTTGGTCACTGTTGTCCTATAAATTGGAGTGCAGGGCCCTTCCACAACAACATACATACACAAATCTATGAAGGGATGGGAGCACAGGGCCCACAGGCAAATAAGACTATGATTACACTATACCCTAACACCCCACCCACTCTCTGCACTCACCAACCAGTGTTGGGGGTGCACCTTGGGGTCGTCAGTCCTAACGCTCACCTCATTCTCCTATTCTGTACCCAACTCAGCTTATGTACTTATGGAATAGAGTAAGCATTAAGGCTGGTGACCCCAAAGCACACCCCCAATGCCAGTTGGTGTTTGCAGGGAGGGTGAGAGGTGTTAGGGTTGGTAACCCTAACACCAAATTTCCAAAATCACAAAATTCACATCTGTGAATCAATTCACGAAATTGCAGCTCTCAACTGAAAATTCACCATTTGTAACTTTGCCTTGCTTTTGGTGTTTTGTAAGTGCAAATTGCACTTAAAATCCCACAATGCAAGGAGAAGTTACACATGTTGCATCCCTCAAATGCCACAGTTGTACAAATTAACATCACCCCGCCCTGGTGATCGCTGGCCAGTCTGCCACAATGTAAAAAAAATATATATTTTTTAATTAAATCCCTGGTGTCTAGTCCCCCCCTGCCAATTGTGGGGCACAGTTGAAAAAATTAAAATACCCCCAACCCCCCCATGGTCACTGGCAATCTTGCACAATGTAAAAATATTCTGTATATCCATTTCTTTAAAATTAAGTCCCTGGTGTCTAGTGAACTCCCACCCCACCCCATCAGGGAGCACCCCACCACATCACAATGCGCCCCCCATCCTGACCCCGAGCAGGCCACCGGCTCAACCTTCCAATCACCTCCATAGCAGGCAGCTTGACTGAGCTCTTAATGAATGAACACGTGCTTCTACTAGCATGTGCTCATTCATTGACAGCATGTGGTCATTTTAGGTAATTTTTCAGGGGGGTAGAGAATAGGAGGGGGCTGTTCTGGTAATAGGAGAGTGGTGGGATAGGAGGAATGACATTGTGGACTCCTTGGGAATTTTGACACATCACGAAAAAGGAACTTGCTGAAGAAAAAGGATTAGGACAGCTCATGAAAAAAGATGGGAGTTATCAGACCAGATGGCTCTGGCGGTAATTCCTTTTCTTCAGATGAATTTCCCTTTTCGCACAGCAACAAGGTCCTTTTTCACATCACAAAAAAGGAATGGAAGCAAATCACAAAAAAGGAATTTTTAAATAAAAGATAAGCATTCTGAGGCCACATAAAAGCAAGGCAAAGGCATAGAACAGTAAAGGACATCCACATGAACAAAATGTATACTTGGATGTCTCCACAAGACATCACTGAGCAAAGTTATAACATTTTGTTTGGGCTAAAAAAAAAGATGACAGCTGACGAAAAAGCATTTTTCCCTGATGAAAAGTTATTCTAAGGATCCCTTTTTGTGAGCTGTCAAAATCCCTTTTTGTCAGTCCAAAATCCCTTTTCGTACCATGCAGCCATCCAAAAGACTGAACTGAGCATGCTCAGAACCCAAAATTTAAAAATGTAATAACTTTGAAATGGATTAATATTTTTTCATGAAACCAACACTGGCTTGTTCTTTGGGGCAAGCTCTTTGTTGACACTAAAGCTCATCCCATTCTATAAACTCCACACACACACACACACACACACACAATGCAACCTTTCCCTACTTTTGTTGCTGTAGCCTGAAAAATAAATGCTGCATTAACTGAGTTTTTTTGCAGTATATCTATAAATAGAGAGAGAGAGAGTGAGAGAGAGAGAAAGAGAGACAGATAGAGAGAGAGAAAGAGAGATAGATAGATAGATAGATAGATAGATAGATAGGTGGATGGATGGATGGATGGATAGACAGACAGACAGACAGACAGACAGACTTTATAATGGTGCATTAAAGTTTCATTTCAGTCATGAGGATTCTGAGATGCCAGATAGTGAAAAAATGTAAAAAAAAAAAAATTGTTGCTGTTTTTTTGCCATCGCATAGTGCCCAGATGGTTTTCAGGGTAGAAAGAGCTTGGCTTAGAAGGATTTTCTTGGCTGGTTTGATGAAAAAATATTAATCCATTCCAAAGTTATTGAATTTTTAAAATCCTGGTTCGGATCATGCTCAGTCAGCAATTCAAAATAGCCGTATGAACTTTTCATATGGGGAATCCTTTTCATTAGCACCAGCTTGTTTCTATTTTTCCCTAAAAATTCAATTTTGGAAAACCACAAAAATGACATTCTGGAGAGTGACCAACACATGTAGCTTACTTATCAGGGCACCCCTTAGGTGGATTCTGCACTTAACTGTTGAAGAAATGCCTATGAAATTTTGTTTTTTTTAAGATTATAAATCTTTTGTTATAACTCGTGATATGAAAAATTATTCTTTTTTCATATCACGAGTCATGAAAAAAGATCCTTTTTGTGAGGGGAAAATTATTTTTCTTTTGCTGGCATCTTTTCAATGGTGTCTAGTGGCACCCCCCACCCTTCAATTGCCATCCTCATAATAGCAGCATATTTCCATGGTGTCTAGTGGTGCCCCCACCCTCCAGTTGCCCTCCCATATTTTTTTAATATTGTATATTTTACATTTCTCCCTGGTGTCTAGTGGCACCCCACCCTCTGATCAACGCCCCATAATTATTTATTATTTCTCTGTTATCTAGTTGGGCCACCCCCCACCCTCCAGTCACTATTCAAACAATATATTTTTTTTTTATCTAGCTGTTTGGACCCATCGCCTCCTCCCATCAAACGGGGACACATATATATTTTTACACATGTTCTCCCTGCCCCCCCAAGGTCCCAGCACACTGCCATGTGAGCATGTGGAGGCACGCATCACACCCCATAGTGCCAGCTCAGCCCCTTCCAGCTCCTGATTCTTTTGTTGCACCCCTTCACCTACGCTACCCATCAGACCTCCATCTAGTGGGAGGAGAACTATGGGGGGTGCCAACCCACCCTCACCACCCTCTGGAGAGGACAGCTTCCTGCCAGCATGCCCAATATGCTCTGCCCCACACACCAGCACCCTGATCACCCGAGGTCATTCCCGAACCCAGGTCACTGGCATAGCTTGAGGTAAGGTGTCCAGCGTCTCAACCCTCTGTGCCACCAGGCTGGCATATAATATTTTTTTGTCCCTGCTGTCCAGTGGTACCACCCCCAACCTCACCATCCCCATAATATTATCTTTTGTCTCTGGTATCCAGTGGCACCCCACAACACTCCAGTCCACTCTCCTGTAGGTGAACCATAATAAAGAAATTGGTCCCCCATTGTCTTTTTTCTTTTTAGTAAACCTGTAAAAAACAAAAATGATCTCTTGCTGATCTGCTCCAGCCCCCCAGGGACCCCTGCCTCAGCAATGGACTAGGAATTACTATTGCCAACAACAAAGTCAGTAATAGAAGACATTCCAAACAGTAACATTCTGGCAAATGGAACACCCTGAGAAGAAAGAACTGGTTTAGCTTCAGGGCTGTCCCAACTTGGAATTCCCTCCCAGATGAAGTTGTGAATAGCTCAAATATGGACTCTTTCAAAATAAATCTGGATTTAGCAACTGAGGATAAATAAAAATTCTGTCTTAATTAAGTCTAGTCTTGGCAAGCATTACAGACTTTTGTCTACTTTAGCTTGTTATTACCTATGATACCGATGATATATATAGATATATATTTATTGCAAAAAACTCCATTAATGCATCAGTTAGGGTTTATAGCACAGTGACAACACTTTGGAAATGTGATGTTAGCATTACACCCCCATCACCTTCCCTATCCCCCCACCCTCCACACACCAACAGACATCAGGGTGGGTGTTGGGATCATTGGCCTAACTCTCACCCCATTCCATGTGTAAACAAGTTGAGGTGGTTGAGGTGGTACAGTATAGGAGAATGGGGTGAGAGTTAAGCCCAATAACCCCAACACACACGCCGATGCCTGTTGGTGTGTGGAGGGTGGGGGTAGAGTGTAACCCCAGCATCACAATTCCAAACTTTAGTCATTGTGCTATAAACCCTAACTGATGCATTAACAGAGTTTTTTGCAATGAATTTCCCTTCTTTTTGAGAAAGTGTAATGCAACTGGTAACTGGTATGTGTTAGTGGCAGAGCAGGCCCTCCTGGCCCTGCGCTTCCTTCACATTGCCCATTTTTGTGTAATAGTATGTGTATGTGGGAGCATGGGCCCCCTGGGTCCTGTGATCCCACTTACACTTAACTACAGAGCCATACAACAGCCCTATAGGTCAAGGAATCCTTGTAACATTCTTTTGACAATATCTCAGGAACTGTAGCAGCTATGAAAAAAGTTCAAGTGCTATTGTAATCATGACAGTGAGACCTCCATGAGAGATACATTGGTGAAATCTGTATCTCACATCATTTACAAGGGCACCGAAAAGCAACAAAAAGGCACCCTTGGAATCCTTGGAACACGTTTTTGACAATATCTCTGTAACTGTAGCAAGTAGGAAAGAAATGCCACTGCAGGTGTAATCTATGATTTCCAGAATTGTTTTTGCAGGTAGCTAAATCCATATCTCACTTCATTTTTGAGAAACAGGTGTGAAAAGGCATCACGGGCACCACAATGTTATTCTTAGGGGAATTTCTCAACTTCGGAGTGCTGTAACTTTGGGCCCATTTAATGTTTTGGTACACAAACCATGAAAAAAGTAAATCTGTGTGACCAGGGCTTGCCACCCTGCAAACTGCAGTCCAAAAGCCCCAACTGTTTTGTTGCAGGGGGATGGCAAAGATTTTGCAATTTTGGGACAAATTACTTTCATGAAATTATGACAGTTTGCAAGAACAGCACACAACGTTCATGTTTGTGAAAGTGTTATGGCAGTTTTTGCAGCAATTTGCGAAAGTACTGGGGCTCCAAGTTTAAAAATGGCATTTCTGGGAGGGGGGAGGGGTTATCCTAAAATAAAGATAGGGCTAGCATCCTCAGGACACATCTAGGTAAGCACAATAGTCAGTGTTTACCTAGGGGGTCCCAAATTTAAATCCCAGCATTTTTCTCTCTCACTAACTGAAAACTAGATGGCCACAACATGAAAGTCAAAGGGCTATTTGCAAAAGAAAAATGTACTGGCAGCAGCTTTCGTGAGACACATATATTTTTTTCCCCTTTGACTAAAATGGGAAACTTGTGTTTTGAATAACTTTTGAATGGTTTAATAGTTTTCCACCAAATCTTTGAAAGGCACATCAGTGACCCAGACTGCATGTTCCCTGAAGATTTCAGACCAAATGGACAAATCATGCGGGCTGTGGGTGAGAGCAAAGAAACATGCAAAAACATCTTTTTTTTTTTTTGCTTTCTTTGGTGTTCTGCAGCTCTGCAACCATACATCTGACCATAACACAACTAGACAGATCCAGAGATCTATGGTACCAGACTGTGCATGCACAATTTTAGGCAAATCTGTCATATGGTGACAAAGTTATTAAGGCGCACAATTTGAGGTTTAACATTAAAGCCTAACTATACTGGCCCTTCTGGGCCAGTGTTTTATATTTATGTATATGTGTTTATATATGTATATATATATATATATATATATATATATATATATATATATTAGAGCAAAAAATCCATTTAATGCATTAGTTAGGGTTGTTCACAGCGACAAAAGTGAGAAAATTCGGTGTTGGGTTGAAAACCCCTTGGACCCTCCACCACCCCCAACCAGCATTGGGGTGTGCGTTGGGGTCATCAGCCTAACTCTCACCCCATCACATGTGTAAAACAGCAGAAGTATAGGAGAATGGGGTGAGAGTTAGGACTGATGACTAATGCACTAATACCAGTTGGAGGTGGTGAGGGTCAAGGAAGTTTCTACACCAGGCCTCACTGTCACGTACTAACTAACTAATACGATGAATTTTGCCTCTATTCCCTTCTTTTGAGAATGATAATGAGAAATAGTAGATGTAATGCAGCGTGGCCGGGCGAGGCCCTTGGGCTACACTTCCATACGTGATGTCTTGTGGCATAGTAACAGGAACAGCAACATAAACAGAAGTGCTAACAGTGGCGCACATGGTAACACAAGCGTGAATAGAGAACAGAAAGGTAACACACACAGTGGCATGAAGCGGAAGCGGTCTGCCACGTGATGTGTTGTCACATAATAACATGGTGCCTGCAAGCGGAAATGTCAATGGGCATGGTGACACAAAGTGAAACAGAAAGAAACAGTACTGTGAGACACAAATGGCAAAAAATAACAGAAGCATAGCGCAAATGAAAACACACAAAGGATAATGCACATGGTGGCGAGATGTCAACGGTAAGTGAAACGGGTACGGAACCACAAGCAGAAAGGGCAACGGTAACAGTAATGTAAGCGCACAGGCTGGTTTTCCCCAAAACCTGCATAGAGAAAGACAGTGAGTACAAAGAATGTATGCATAATAATAAGTATCGGAGCAGAAAATGAGGACTTGGAATACTAGATAGGTTATATCTCAGGAACCGTACGACGTAGAAAAAAAAATTAAAAGTCATATGATTTATGACTGTCCCGGCTAGTTTTGTACTTAGCCCCTGGGGCTAAGCATTTTTCCGACAAAAAGTCTGTATCTCGCACCATTTCCGAGATACGGGCCCTGAAAGGTGTGGCGAACGCTGTAATGTTATCCTATGGGAAAAAAAGAGAAGTTCGGAGCACCATAACTTTGCCTCCCTGTAATATTTTTCACCAAACTACTGAAAGGCACATCTGTGGGCTGTTGGCTGTCTTCCCTCCAAATTTCAGGAAAAAAGACCAAACCGTTATTTTGCAGCAGGGTGCCAAAGGATTCCTGTAATGCGTCGGGTGCTGTAATGTTATCCTATGGGAAAAACTGTCACCTTTGGAGTGCTGTAACTTTGCCGCCATGTAATATTTTTTCAACACAACACTAAAAGGCACATCTGTGAGATGTCGGCTACGTTCCCTCCAAATTTCAGCCCAAAACTCCCAACCGTTCTTTTACAGCGCAGTGCCAAAAATTGCTGTCATTCCCACAGACTAGAAAACTACTGTCCGCAATTTTGAAGCTTCGCAAAGATTTGTGACACTTTCATGAGCACGAAAGTACTTTGCAAAAGTACTTTTTCCAGAAATTAGAAAAATATATTTCTGGGGTGTTTTACCCCAAAATAAAGACATGGCTAGCATCCTCAGGGTCCGACTAGGTGAATACAAAAAGAATTAGGTTGCTAGAGGGTACCAAATTTAAATGCCAAGCATTTTTCTGATCACTAACTGAAAACAAAATGGCAGATTTTCGAAAGTAACAGGGCCATTTGCGAAAATAAAAATGCATTTGCGAAAGTGTTGAACTTTTTGTTAACTTTTCCCATTGACTTATAATGGGAAATTGTTTTTTGAATAACTTTTGAACCGTTTAATATTTTGTCACCAAATCTTTGAAAAGCACATTGGGGACCCCGGCCACATATTCCCTGAAGATTTCGGGCCTGTCGCACAAACCGTGCGACCTGTAGATGTGACCGTAGAATTCCAGAAAAGGCATAACCGTGCATGCAGATCACGCTTAATAACTCCACAGCTGTATATCTGACTGGTACAAAACTTGGCAGATGCCAAGGCCTATGGTTCTTGATCATGTATTCCAAATTTCAGGCAAACCTGGCAAATGGTTGCAAAGTTATTAAGGTGCAAAATTTGGGGTTTAACATAGAAATGGCTCCTCAACCCTAACTATGGTAGCACTACCGTGCTACCATAATATATATATAAATATATAGGCGCATATGCAGTACTTGAGAGACTGTGACATTCATGTTCCAAAAAAGAGTTTTTTTAAATTTTAAGACTGTGCCCTATTTTGAGTGCTTACATGTGGTAGTTGTATTATCCCAACTATAAAGATACTTCATCAATTCTAACTTTCGTTAAATGGGATAGAAAAGTTTAATTAAAAAATATAACGTGAGTAACATGGTGTCCGTGGTGTCATATATGCCATTTCTAGCAATGTAGTAAACTGGGTATCTCAATACCTGTGTCTTCAATTTAGGTATGGTAATTGGTAACTTTTCAGCATTTGGTCTCAAACAATACCTGTAACCCATTAATTAACCACCCATTATAGGATACAATTGCAAAACAGTTAAGTGATGTCCCACATCTTTTTGCTTCCCCATCCCAGCTTCACTGAGCACGTATGTGGTACTATATGCAGAAAATTCACACCAACAAATCTCTGAACAGTAAAGCACATTTTATTTTAACACAGTATTTTCTAGATGTGTAATGTGAGTAACAGGACACCACAACACAAATGTGTCATTATCTGACAAGTATCTTGGCACTTATTATAACCATGATATACAAGTAACAAAATACAAAAGATAATGTTAAACATTATTTACAGTAAAAAATATGGTAAAATACTCTGTCTGCTCATCTTCTGCTGCACATTGAGGTACATTTTGACTTGTCAGTACCAAACAGAAACTGACAATTACTCCCACTGGTTCCAAATCAGAAGAATAGAGGTATTCATTCATTTGTGCCATCTAGTAAGTACACTATGAATAATGGAAGTAATGTGTTTCATACAGCAAAATACACCATTTGTTATACACTCAAAGTCCTGACAACACTGCCTGAACAGAGCCAAACAGTGGCAAAAGAAGACAAAGGAGGGTATTGTATTAGAGTATGTTTCTCTTAAGTGAAAGGGAAGGATTTTAGTGAAGTAGCTAGCAGAATCAATGGTGTTGATTGCAAAGGTACCATATGCCCTTGTGTCTCATCAGAAAACTGCAAGAAAATACATTTACTTGAAATTTAGTTGGCATCCAGACGGCTTGATTTAATTGGAGGAAGTCATCCTGTTGCAAGTGCAACTGTTGAGTCACCGCTGACTGTACAATGTCACCAAATTTCCAAACAATATCTGTCAATGGTTGCTTTGAATATTCAGCCATGTCCTCATCAGCAAAACTGTTGGCGCACTTTACATTCTTTAGCAGATATTTTAGTGTGACCCCTGTATCTGAGGAAGGCACAACCTCAGCAAGATATATAACAAAAGTGTTTTTCATCCAGGTCATAAACTTCAAAGCAACAAAGTTTCCTTCATGTTTTTCCATATAAAGAGACACAAAAATCAATTAAATAATTACATCTGACCTCCATAGGAGTGCTGAATTTCAGATGGATGTCCAAAACACAGGAAGCTCCACCATGATAAGAAAAAGGCTGAGGGATTCTCTCAAGTCAGTAAAGTGGTCATTCTGTGTTGTAAATGATGCGATCTCATGTTGCACTTAACTTCTATACCCTACCCATGGACTGCACTAAAATGCACCCAAACGGCAAAGGGCAAATTCTGATTGCAACCTGCTCAAAAATGACCCCTCTTCCCTATGCTACTGGGTCCAGACTGATGCATGTACTCTATACCAATATCTATAACAATATCTAAAGTAAAGGTACATGATCTGTTCAAAATCTGCTGTAGATTGTGTTTTGACCCAGTAGGTTCCTCTTTAGACTCACATTTTTTACACTGGTAGGTCCAATTCAACACATGTTTTACATGCCCCAGCATTGTCACTGATTGAATGCCACTGGAAAAATACATGAACACTTACATTAATGGTGAGCTCTCCCAAGGCAAAGGCAAATCTTCACATGACGGAAGTGGTGGTTGTGATTTTCGAGACCTTGATCATGATGCTGGGAGACTTGCAGACCTCGGTGCTGGTGGAGGTCGGGACCTCTCTGGTGGTGGAGTTGGGGACCTTGGTGGTGGTGGAGTTGGGGACCTTGGTGGTGCTGGAGTTGGGGACCTTGGGTAAGCTGGTAGAGGTGTTGGTTATGATTGCAATCTAGACTGTGGTGATCATTTGGGAGATCCCATCTGTGGTGGCACATCTGCCAATGCTGTCCCAGATTGCAAACAAAAGAATCTTCAATGGCCAGTAAATTCACTGTTGCTGCACTGATCTTTGTTACTTATGCAGTACATGCAGTACATGCAGAAAGAGCTCCTTTCTCTTGCAGAAACAACATGTGGTTGAATTCCATGCATGCAGTGTGATATGCATGTGTTCAGTTAAGTTTTAACATTCTTCTGGGATGTTTGTGGTTAATTTCCCCTTCCTTCACAAAGAAGAATGTTATTTTTATAAGCACATGTTCATCGTCATTTTGGGGGCAGCTCAAGTCTGATTTTCCATAAAGAAACAAATCATGTGCATTAGTTATCATGGCTCCTCTTGATGTTACTGCTATTGAAGCACTCTTTTTCAGAACACTAATTTCACCGTCACATGGTCTTTTCTATGGCGACTTCCAAAGTAATGCTTCTCACATGGAACTCCAAAGTCATTCTCTCCAAATGATGCATCAGCAAAGTTTCCTTTATTTTATATTGTGTAGGAGAACCATCAGAAAAATTTATAATTTTTGTTATGTTTATGCCTTCATTTTGTAGTTATGTTGTTGCCAGAGATTCAAAGTGCTAGACAGAATGAAAATTATGTTTTCTGTCATCACTGATGAACATTAGAGAGTTGTGCATTGTCATGCCACCGTTGGGTTCTGGACACTGATAATATGCAATTACTGGGTGTATAGTCGCTTGATTGTATGCCTAGTGGGCACTTTGTGCTTCATACTGATATTGGCAATTGTAGTTTTCAACAAAATCAAGGCAATGAAAAACACATCCATTGGATACATTTTTCTGCACATTATCAAACTGCTTTGCCTGCCATTTTGCATTGAAAAGATGCTTAGAGAATGGCTCCAGTTCTTCCTCCAGTTCCTCAATTAATTTACAGATCTCTCCATTCTGTTGTTTCATCCTCATTTGTTTCTGTTTCATGACCTCATCCCTTTTTTTGTGATATCCAGTCGCCATCCTGTCCATGTCACTGTAGAACTCAAATAATCATTTAATAGTGAGAACATTTTTTGCTAATACCTTTAACACCACAGTTGTTGCATTCTCATCCAATGCATCTCAATTGGTAGTATCCATCTTTTTTGGGACAGAGTGTGAGTGCAGATGCCTCAAATGGGTGTTTTATTGATGCTTCTGCAATGTTAGAAACATAGAAACATAGAATTTGACGGCAGATAAGGACTGCTTGGCCAACCCAGTCTGCCCATTTCCCTACATACTGGATAAGCTGCAGATCCTAGTTAACCAGCAGCCTACTTCTTCCTACCCCCACCCCCTAGAATGGCCTTATGACTGTCCCATGCATGCTTGAATTCCACCACTGTTTTTGACTCCACAACCTCCTCCAGAAGTCGTTCCATGCATCCTCAACCCTCTCTTTGAAAAAATACTTCCTTAAATTACCTCTGAGCTTCCCCCCCCTCTATCTTCAAATTGTGCCCCTTTGTTCTTGCACACCTCTTTTTTTGAAAGATGCTACCCTCTTGGACTTTGTTGATTCCCTTGAGGTACTTGAACATTTCTATCATGTCCCCCCCCCTCACTTTCCTCGAGGCTATACATATTAAGCACACTTTGCTACAAGGCTGTTTAATTTTAAATCAATGTTAAGGCAGTACTCACACAATCACTGCATCAATTTATGTTTTGACATTGGGCTAATGTTTTGAGGGCGCAGTTTTACAAATTTGCTGTAACCAACTTGCAAATCTGGGTACTCCTCTTTGAATTGTTCATAAGTTGACTGAAGGGATTCTTCAAGTGCCTTTTTCACAATCATGTCCTTACCAATAAGCTTTACAATTGGCAGTTCTCAGGCTATATCACTCCTCTGATAAAAGCTATGCACTGCCTCAATTGTTGATACAGGTATGGCATCCTTTCATACTTTCCTTTTGCCAGTATAGTCTTATAGTCTTTATTTAAGATGGATTCAACACAAAGGAAATTCCATCTAAACCCAAACTGCTGATGAAGGTGTAACTTTCTGAATTTCTTTCTTATCAGCAGGGATTGATGAAGAAGTATTTTTATCCTTATATCATCCTTCTTCTGAGATTTCTTCAGGGCTTCAAGTGTCACTTGCAAGCTATTTGCTTCAAGAAAATCCAATCATTTTTAGAAGGTGTCAATATGCATCTTTCTGCAGTAGCTTGCTTTTTTCTTGGTGTGCTATGTGACAGAATTGAAGCAACAACTTCTGCTAATGTTTGGGACTAGTGTTCATGGCTTTCCTTGATCTTGATATTGCCTTTCTCCTGGCAGTTTGGCTCCTAAATGGGATCTGCATTGCAGCAGTGTTCTGTGGTATTGTCATTGGGGTCACAGGAGAAGAAGTCTATACTGTGCTGGTATCAAATTGAATATTGGATACATTGGTGTCTGTTCCAATTGCTGCACTTTGTGAACTTGCCATGTGTGTTTTTTTTCTGCATACAATGCACACCTTCACTTATTTATTTGTTTTCTTTTTTGAGATGTCATATTTCCCTTTATTTTGGTTTTTTGTTCTTTCCACTGTGCTCTCAGTTTATCCACTTCTGGTATTTTTCTATTTACTGACTACATTTTCATTCTCTTTGTTTTTTCTGTACTGTTGCATGCTAAGCCTTGCCTTTTCTTGGTATTGTGCCTTTTGCTCCTCAGACATTGTCATCTTGTATTGCTTAACATGTGTGTTTTCTGATGCACGGAAAGCTTGATACTTTTCTGGGTCAGCTGTAATCATTGCTCTATATTCATGCAGTCTCTCTTTTGGGGTTCTCCTTTCTTGTCCCATGCTACTGTGAGATTCTCCTACCTCATGATCTTGCCAAGCTTCCCTACAACTACCACAACATGAGGTATGGATGATGATGTTTCCTTTCGTGGTTTAAGCTCTTGTAATCTTATTTTCTGGATTTCCATCTAGATTCACCAAAAATAAAATACAGAAACAATAATATACTCTACTCTACAATCCATGATAACATGTCCTGTTTTGTTTTTGTTGGCCAGAATCTGGTTGCTGAACTGTTCTGCCAACATCACATTGCCTAGATGATCATATGAATGACATGCTGAATATTCAATGTGGGAATCCTAACTAAGAAGAAATGATTGAGGGCATACTGTGGATAGATCACCTAAGAAAACAATAAATGAGCTGCTGTGGTGAAGAAAGTACCACATCTTGGTTGCACCATATGAGAACCACAGAATCCCATGCTGGTCATTCAAATGTTGAACAGTAGAATAGAAAACAGAGAAGAGGATTTTTGGGGTGGTCTTTTCTTAGTTTTAACTTTAATTTGCTAGGGAGGAACTGTAGCTGGGAGATATTTGCAGTCAGTTGTGACTAGACCTGTTACTTAGCCTTTGTGAAATAGGTGTCTGAAAGGAAGGAAGGCACTCCCTGGGGTGGAGGGTAAGAGTTGTAGGTGATTGTTTCTGGAAGGCATAGGTTTACTCCACCACCCTTCCTGCACTCCACCTGCACCAAGTCCAAAACTTCCTTTATATCAGGTGCTCTCACATCACTTCTCCAAAACTGCTAACAACATACACCTGTTTATATCCTTAAAGGCACAGCACACCACACTGAATAGGGGGCAGAGACACTGACAAGCTTGCGCACACTAAAACAAGAACAAAAACCAAAAAAGCATCTGTAACTGGAAGGGACACAGACATGTGGGGAGTGGTGCAATGCACTGGCTGTGGAGCAGCAGTCTTCCAGGAGACATTCTGGAGACTGCATTGCTTCCCTATTTGCAGGCACCTCTCTGGTCTGAGGTAGGAGGTTCTTCATCTCCATTCTGACCTGGCAAGGATTCAGGAAACCTGCTCCCCCACCCTGGGACCACCCAGACCACTGCCACTACCTCAGAAGTTGCCAAGAAAGAGGAGTGGTTGGACCACGGTGGGCTCAGGGAGGGTGAGGGTTATGGAACAGAGGCACATCCCTCCAGTTGTGCCTCTTCACAATTCATTTACCACTCTGGTGAAGCATGGTGCCTCTATGGAGGCACCTGTAGTGGAAACCAAGGAGGATGCTGGGAACCTCCACAATGAAGACCCAAAAGAGGGTGGCCCAGGACCCCACAGGGGAAGGAAACAACTCCTGGTGGGAGAATCAATTGCTAGGGGGGTAGAACTGGGGGAAGGGGAAAAGGGAGGTAAGGTTCCTGCCTGGCACCAAGGCTTGGAGGGACAGGAAATGAATCCTCAGGTCTGTGGGAGTAGCAGCAAGGGGGAGAGAGCTGGATGTCATTATCCACCTAGGGACGAATGACCTGGCTGAGAATGGGATCAGAGCAGTGCAACATGAGTTTGTGGAGTTGGGGAGGGGTCTTATACAAGTAGCACACATGGTAACTTTCTCAGAAGTGCTACCTGTCTATAGCATGGATGAGGCTAGGACACTCTGCACCATGGGATTCAATGACTGGTTGAAAAGCTGGTGCAGAGCTCATGGATTTGACTTCATTGGGGATTGGGGCTCCACCTGGAGGGATGCAGGCCTATACAGGTGATTTGGTCTGCATCTATCCTGGAGGGGAACCAGGATCCTAGGTGATAGGTTTAAATGCTTCAATGCAAAGCATTTAAACTAGCCAAGGGGGGAGGCACTGAGGAGGAGAAGGGAAATCCTAGCCCACCCCCAAAACCAGGGTAATTAGTGAGGTGTACACCAAGATACAGCAGTCGATAGGGAGAAGGGCAGGGGTAAATGGAGAAAAAGACAATGGCAGTAGGGACAGGGATGGGACAATAAGAAATAAAGCCATAAAAAATGGAGAGTAATGAGGATCAATGCTCATAGTATAGGTGAAAAGCACCCTGAAATGGTGACCTTGATGGAAGAGGGATGCCTGGATATTGTGGCAGTCACAAAAACATGGCACACAGATAACCATGACTGGGATGTCAACATACTAGTGTAAACAATCTACAGGAGGGACAGGGAGGGAAGAAGAGGTAGAGGAGTAGCTCTCTATATAAGGGAAGGGATCAAAGCAACAGAACTAAAGGTTAAACAGGGAGGATAGGAGGCACTGTGGGTCACCCTGGAGACTGGAAATGGCTCCACAATCTGTACAGGGGTTGTATACAGACCCCCATCTCAGGGGAGGAAATGGACAAGGAAATGATAGAAGGCATCCTTGGGATGGCAGAAAAAGGGGAGCTATTGCTGATGGGGGACCTGAATATGCCAGATGTGGACTGGAGCACCTTTGCTGCAGCCATATCCAAGAGATGGGCAATTCTCAATGCCCTACAGGGGGCATGCCTTAGACAGCTAGTTTTGGAACCCATGCAGGAGAGAGTAATCTTAGACCTGGTACTCTCAAATTGGGATGGAGAGAGGCTCTCTGATCTTGAAGTGGGTAGCCATCTGGGAACAAGCGGCCACCAAACAGTGTGGTTGATGATAAGCTTAGCTGCAGAGTCAAGCCACACAAAGTGAAGGTACTGGACTTCAGGAGGGCTGATTTTGTCAAAATGGGAAAGTGCCTCAGAAAAGCACTAGCAAACAGGCAAGAAGGTGGGGTGGAGCAACAATGGGGAAACATCAAAACATCCATCACAGAGGCAACAAGCCTTTGTGTGATGCAAATAAACAAATCAAAATGAAAGAAAAACACTATGGTTCTCAAAAGAAGTGGCAAAGAAGGTAAGGGAGAAAAATATAGCATTCAGGAAGTATAAGGAAACACAGAAGGAGCAGGACAGAGAACTGCACCAGTTAAAGCAGAAGGAAGCGGATAAGGCAGTCAGAATAGCAAAGGCTCAGACCGAGGAAAAAATAGGCAACTCAGTTAAGGAGGGGGATAAAACCTTTTATAGGTACATTAGGGAGCAAAGAAAGACTAAGGCAGGGATACTGAGGCTGAACAAAGAGGAAGGTGGTTGGGCAGAGAGCAACAGTGAAAAAGCAGGGATACTGAACATATACGTCAGCTCAGTATTCACAATGGAAAAGCAAGTGGAAATACTTAATCTAGTCAATAGATGCACTCTGGATGGGGGGGGGGGTTAATATTAGTCCTTTCACAGAAGAAAGGGTTCTGAAAGAACTCTTAAAACTGAAGGTGGATAAAGCAATGGGACTTGATGGGATTCATCCCAGAATTTTAAAAGAACTAAGGGAAGAACTAGTAACACCACTGACTACCCTTTTTAATAAATCATGGGGAGGATGGTGTGGTACCTGAGGATTGGAGGAGAGTGGATGTGATTCCCCTTCACAAAAGTGAGGGCAAGACAGAGGTAGGAAACTACAGACCTGTCAGTTTGACCTCGGTGGTAGGTAAAATGATGGAATCACTTCTGAAGGAAAGACTTATTGAGTACCTAGAGGCCAGTGGGGCACAGGACCCAAGGCAGCATGGATTCACAGCAGGAAGGTCATGTCAGACAAATCTAACTGAATTCTTTGACTGGGTGACCAAAGCAGTAGACCAGAAGGGGGCTGTGGACATGGCCTACCTAGACTTTAGCAAGGCATTTGACACAGTCCCACTCAAAATATTAATAAACAAATTAGCCAGCCTGGAAGTGGGTCCCAGGGTGGTAGCCTGGGTAAAACACTGGTTGGACAACAGGACACAGTGGGTAATAGTAAATGGAGTCCACAGAGAAGAAAGGAGGGTTACTAGTGGGGTACTGCAGGGTTCAGTACTGGGGCCGGTCCTTTTTACTGTTTTTAAAAGTGACATTGCAGAGGGACTGGAAGGGAAAGTATGTCCCTTTGCAGATGACACAAAGATCTGCAATACAGTTGATATGCAAGGTGGGGTGGAAAGGATGAAAAGGGACTTGGCAAGGTTGGAGGAATGGTCAAATATATGACAGCTTAGATTCAATGTAAAGAAGTGCAAAATAATGCATCTGGGAAACAAAAACCCAGGGGAAGAGTACACAATAAGGGGTGAGATACTGACAACAACAAAAATGGAAAGGGACCTGGGGGCAGTCCTATCAGATGACCTAAATGTGGGCCAGCAATGTGAGAAGGTAGTAAGGTTGGTTGGGGGGATAATGGGATACATAGGGAGAGGCATTACCAGTCGAAAACAAGAAGTTGTTGGCCCTCTCTACAGACAGCTGGTAAGACCACATCTGGAGTACTCCGTACAGTTCTGGAGACCCCATGTCCGCAAGGACATAGACTGGGTGGAGGCTGTCCAGAAGAGGGCAACCAAAATGATGCAGGATCTGCATCAGAAGACATATAAAGAAAGACTAAAGGAACTGAAAATGTATGTCCTCGAGGAAAGGAGGGAGAGGCGGGACATGATAGAAACTTTCAAATACCTTAAGGGGATCAACAAAGTCCAAGAGGGTAGCATCTTTCAGAAAAAGAGATGTGCAAAAACAAGGGGGCACAATCTGAAAATAGAGGGGGGACAGCTCAGAGGTAATGTGAGGAAGTATTTCTTCACAGAGAGGGTTGTGGATATGTGGAACAGCCTTCCTGAGGAAGCTGTAGAGTCAAAAACAGTGGTGGAATTCAAGAATGCATCGGACAGACACAAGACAATTCTAGTGGTGGGTAGGAGGAAGTAGGCTGTTGGTTAACTAGGATCTGCAGCTTATCCATTAGGTAGGGAAATGGGCAGACTAGGTGGGCCAAGCGGTCTTTATCTGCCATCAAATTCTATGGTTCTATGTTTCTATTCAACACAGGACTATCCATTGTCAAGACAAACATGAAGAAGTGGATGGAGATGCAATACAGGAAGACTGAAGACAGTTCAATAAAGAAAAAATATCTAGTAGTTATGTTGGATGGCTCTTCTAAAAAAAAACACACGAAATGAGCTACTTTGGTGAAGAGAGCACCAAGTCCAAGTTACACCACGAGGGCAACAGTATCCAGTATTGCAAAGTCAGTCATGTAGCACCCCAGTATCTTTATGGCCAGATAGTGGTACAATTGTTGCTAGGCCTAGTATCATATCTGTGTAGAAGCATAACACCAGAGAACACTTGCTTGGGGCAATGCACAAAACTGTCACAAGTAGTAATTTTGTGTTTACTGCCAGAAATCATTATCACATCATTGATTGCTTAATCTCATTGCTTTCACAAGACCAGTTTTCCAGAAGAATATAGAGGGGGTCTCAGTCATCCACCGACATGTGTTTTATAATGACAGCACTGCCATGGTGTCCTTGTAATGAACATGCAGCTGGCCCATGCCACAACAGCAGCAAGCATGTGTGCCTGTGTGTGTGTGCATTTCCAACTCCTGTGGCTCTGTGGGAGGGGGAATGGGTGTACCAAGGATACAGAGGGTGTCTCAGTCATCCACCAGCATGTGCTTTACAATGACAGCACTGCCATGGTGTCTTTGTAATGAACATTCGGCTTGACCAAGCCACAACAGCAGCAAGCATGCATGCCTGTGTGCGTGCATTTCCAACTCCTGTGGCTCTGTCAGAGGGGGGATGGGTGTAGCAAGACTACAGAGGGGGTCTCAGTCATCTACCAGCATGTGCTTTACAATGACAGCTATGACATGGTGACTTTGTATTGAACATGCGGCTGGCACAAGCCACAACAGCAACAAGCATGTATGCCTGTGTGCATGCATTTCCAACTCCTGTGGCTCTGAGGGAGGGGGGATGGGTGTACTGAGGCTACAGAGGGGATCTCAGTCATCCATCGGAATGTGCTTTACAATGACAGCACTGCCATGGTGTCTTTGTAATAAACATTGTCCCCCACTCACTTTTCTGCATGTGCCTTGAAAGCCAGTAATATGGCTGCTTCTTTGTCCAGCCCCAACCAGCAAACAGTGATCAAATTACTGTATCACATTTGTTCAATAATGAAAACATAAGAATCACTGAGATGACTCAATACATGTGCCCTGAATACCAGCACGACTCAGTACTTTGATTGTCCCACACCTGCATTTCTTTATGTGCCTTGACGGTCAGTGCCACACAGTAAATTCTTTGTTCTGAACTAACTTTTCTGCATGTGCCTTGAAGACTAGCAACATGGCTGCTTTTTTGTCCAGCCCCAACCAGCAAACAAAGATCAATTTACTGTACCACATTTGTTCAATAAAGAAACGTAAGAATCACATAGGGGACTCCATGCATGTGCCCTGAATACCAGCATGATTCAGTACTTTGACTGTCCCAAAATTGTGCTTTTTTATGTGCCTCAGCAGTCAGCGCCACACAGCAACTTCTTTGTTTGTCACAAACTCACTTTTCTGCATGTGCCTCAAAGACCAGCAACATTGCTGCTTCTTTGTCCAGCCCCAACCAGCAAAGATCAATTTACTGTACCACATTGGTTCAATAATGAAAACACAAGAATCTCTTATAGGACTCAATGCATGTGCCCTGAATTCCAGCACCACTCAGTGCTTTGATTGTCCCATACTTGTATTTCTTTGTGTGCCTTAACGTCAGCACCACACAGCAGCTTCTTTGTCCCCCTCTCACTTTTCTGCAACACACAGCATGGTTTGTTTCTTCTTGACCCCCCCATGCCACAAACACACCAAGGTGCCCCAATTCTGCCTCTTTATATAAAAATAAAATGCAGTTCTGCAGAATCCCCCCCACACACACACACACACACACACACACTATGTGGGCCACAGTTTGTTCATAGCAACAATTTTACAGAGTGTACTCCAGGCACTCCTTGTTTCTAACCCCCACCTGCTAAAACCACAAATCACAGAAGTAGACAAATACCTTAAACACTATCCACTGCAGAGTGAGAGGGAACATTTTAACAGCAAGCAGGCTCTTGGGCAAAGCACACTAGACTTGAGCAACCAACAGACACGGGCCATGCTAAGCAGATAGAAAGATGCCACCACTTCTCCAGTTAAAAAGCCATGAACAAAAAATTCTCCCACTGTGCAAAGCACACCTTTATACCCCTAGTGCATCACAGAAAATGGGACGAAATAGGACTTCCAGTTCGCGGTTCTCCAGGTCGGGTTTCAGACCCAACATAATGTGCACAAAATCAGAACTACAAAATGGGAGGCTGGTTACACATTTAAATAAAAGGAAATGAAAAAATTATAAAACAAAAACATCTATGAGGCACAGTATTACTTAAGTAGATGAATACTGTGGATAGTGTAACTACAGCACTCCCGATGTGATTTGGGTAAACCGGGGGTCTAAAAAAGCACAATCAAGACACCACATGTTAAGAACATTTCTGGGCCAAAAATGTAACAAAATTGTTAAAACAGTCAAAGTAATCAAGATGTAAGCAGTTTAGTGGTGATCATGATGATGTTGGACACAAAAGGCTCTAACTGCTTTCCCAGTTTAATTAAATCAAAACCTGGAATTTAGCAACATATTATACTTCAGGGAGCAGTGTCACAAAATGGCAGCTGATTAAAGTGGCTAAAATGGTGCTTCAGTATGTGTCACAGCTGAAAAAACAAACAACCACACACCATCTTATTCTCATTATGTCTTTATTATGATATTTTGCCTTATGAGTTGAAACAAACAATTTGTATTGATTTTTAACAAAGTCACACTGTGTTAATGTATTGCTCATGCAAGTCTCTTGAATACTGCATAGTTGCCTATATATATATATATATATATATATAGATATATATACCATGGACATCTACACTCACAATGCATATTATTTCATACAGATGGGGGGGGAGCACTAGACTACCAGGGATAGCAACACTTATTATTTTGTTATACAACTCGGGGGGCCATTAGACTGCCAGGGATTAAAAAAAAAAACATTGAAGGTGGCCACTACAGTACCAGTACATTAGACATCATTACATTATTTACTATGATTGGGGGGACCACTAGACTATCAGGGATATGTCATACAATATTTATATTTATTCAGATGGGGCAGAACAAAGCCCTCTGAGTAAAACCCAGCCTCATATATGTTTCTAGGGCATCCCTGGGCTCAGAAAACTAACTTTTAAATCTGGCCATCTCGTCCTTTCCTCACGATGCACGATCATGATCAAAGAATCTCGTGATCAAAAATTTGCAGGCTCACGATCAAAGATTGTTGCCGAGCCGCGAATGAAGACTTTAAATGATAATAGCTCTATTTTTTGACCAATTTGGATGCAACCAAAGGCATGGCTCGATAGAGTGTGGTCCCCTGAGTAAACCCCATCCAAGTTTTACTTCAGGAGTGACCCCTGAGCTGAGATATTTGTGTTTTTCTGATCAGAAAATTGAAAACAAGATGGCGGACCTCGCAATCAAAGAATTTTTGAAAATCCTCTGGGACAAAGATTCTTGAACCATGAGGCTGCAAATTCTTTAATTGCCAGGCAGGACCAGATGGCCAGAACCCCAGTCTTTGTTCAAAAAACATACATATAAATTTTCCCATTGACTTATAATGGGAACTTAAAAGTGGCATAACTTTTGAATGCCTCAATATGTTTTCACCAAATGAAAAGTGGCATGTTCGGCCACCAAAGCTCTTTCAAATGAGCCATCTTGCAGAGCAGCATGCCACACAATGGCCATGCAGGGCCACATCCAGAATCACAAAAGGTGCTCCAAAAACGGATAATTTTGCATTTTTCAGCGCTTTCATATGCAAAGACTGTAAGTCTGACCGAAACACAATTTGACAAATCAAGAGACCTACTGTGCCCCACTATGTGTATCAAATTTCGGGCAAATCCATTGAATGGGTTCAAAGTTATTAACATCCAAACTTTTGACTTTGGTATGTAACTGACCTCTGAACCCTAACTATAGTGGCAAGACTGTACCACTATAATATATATATATATATATATATATATATATATATATATATATATATATATATATATATGGCAAAAACTCAGTTTAATGCATTAGCTAGGGTTGTTCCACAAGGACAAAAGCAAGGAAATTCGGAGTTAGGGTTGAAAGCCCCACTTGGATCCCCCCGCCCACACTCCCAACCCACATTGGGGTGTGTGTTGGGGTTGCTGGCTCTAACTCTCACCCCATCAGATGTGTGAAGAAGCAGAGGTATAGAAGAATGGGTTGAGAGTAAAGACTGACAACCCCAACGCGCACCCCGATGCTCGTTGGGGGTGTGGGCAGGGGGGTCCAAGGTGGGCTTTCAACCCTAACACTGAATTTCCTTGCTTTTTTTGCTGTGGAACAACCCTAACTAATGCATTAAGCAGAGGTTTTTTGCCTTTAATTTCCCTTCTTTTTGAGAAGTATAATGAGAAATAGTGAATGTAAAGCGGCGTCGGGGGCCCTGTGCTCCAGCCATGTGATGTCTTGTCACATAGTTACATGGTGCCTGCAAATGCAAATGGTAATGCGCATGGTGATGCAAAGTGGAACAGAAAGATAAACAGTACTGTAGACAGAAATGGTTAAAATAACTCAAGCACAAGCGCAAATGGAAAAACAAATTAGTTGTTTGGTTGAGGGTTAATAGATGAATAATGTCCCACATAGTGTGGGGAACAGTTTCAATGGGCTCTGGCCTTCTTCTGTTCTTTCACACCAGGTAATACCAAGTAACACACATGGTGCCATAAATGGGAACAGTAAGTGAAACGGTTACGGAACCACAAGCAGAAGCGGTAAGGATAACAGTAATGTAAGCTCACAGGCTAGTTTTCCCCAAAAGCTGCATAGAGAAAGACAGTGAGTACAAAGAATGTATGCATAATAATGGGTCTCGGAGCAGAAAATGAGGAGTTGGAATAGTAAATTGCTTATATCTCAGGAACTGTAAGACATAGAAAAAAATTTAAAAGTCATATGATTTATGACTTTCCTGGCTAGTTTTGTGCTTAACCCCTGCCAGGGGGCTAAGCATTTTTCAGATGAAAAGTCCATATCTAGCACCATTTCTGAGATACAGGTCCTGAAAGGCGCGGTGAATACTGTAATGTTATCCTATGGGAAAAAAAGAGAAGTTTGGAGTACCATAACTTTGCTCCCTGTAATATTTTGTCACCAAACCAGTAAAAGGCACATATGCAGGATGTTGGCTGTCTTCTCTCCAAATTTCAGCCTAAGACACCAAACCGTTATTTTGCAGCAGGGTGGCAAAGGATTCCTGTAATGCAGTGGATGCCGTAATGTTATCCTATGGGAAAAAGTGTCAACTTTGTAGTGATGCAACTTTGTCACCCTGTAATATTTTTTCACCTGAACACTGACAGGCACATCTGCGAGATGCTGACTGCATTCCCTCCAAATTTCAGCCCAAAAGACCAAACAGTTCTTTTGCAGCAGGGTGCCAAAGAATTGCTGTCATTTTCACACAGCCTGGAAAAGTACTGTTGAACTTTGCGAAAGCTTTCACAAATTCATTCAACACTGTCGCAAGTGCGAAAGTACTTTGCGAAAGTAATTTTTCCAGAAATCTGAAAAACATATTTCTGGGGTGTTTTACCCCAAAATAAAGACGTGCCTATCATCCTCAGGGTCTGACTAGGTGAATACAAAAAGAATTAGGTTGCTAGAGGGTCCCAAATGTAAATGCCAAGCATTTTTCTGATGACCAACAGAAAACAAAATGCCGGATTTGCTACAGTAAAAGGGCCATTTACGAAAGTAAAAACTGCATTTGCGACACTGTCAAACTTTTTAACTTTTCCTATTGACTTATAATGGAACTTGTTTTTTGAATAACTTTTGAACCGTTTAATATTTTTTTACAAAATCTTCAAAAGGCACATCAGGGACCCAGGCCACACATTCCCTGAAAATTTCAGACCAGTCTCGCAAACCATGCGACCTGTAGAGATGACCAAAGAATTCCAAAAAAGCATAAACATGCACGCAGATCACACTTAATAACTCTGCAGCCGTACATCTGAACAGTACAATTGTTGGCTGATCCCAAGATCTATGGTTCTTGATCGTGTATTCCAAATTTCAGGCAAATCTGTTCAACAGTTGCAAAGTTATTAAGGTGCAAAATTTTAGGTTTAACATGTAAATGGCTCCTCAACCCTCCACAGTTCTCTGTATCTCCCAAGTTGCATTACAGTTGGATGTACGGTGGCTGAGCTACAGAACATTTCTTTTCTCGCACCCACAGGCCACATGGTTTAAGCGTCTGGTCCGAAAACTTCAGGAAACATGCAGCCGGGGTAACCAATGTGCCTTTTGAACATTTTTGGAAAAAAAAAAAAAAGGTTAAAAAGTTATTCAAAAAACAAATTTCCCTTTATAGTCAATGGGAACATTAACAAAAATCACAAAACTTTCTCAAACAGCTGTTTTTACTGTCGCAAATGGCCCTTTTACTTTTGTGAGTCAGCCATTTTCTTTTCAGTTAGAGCTCAGAAAAATGCCTGGCATTTAAAATTGGGACCATCTAAGAACACAATTCTTACTGTGTTCACCTAGTTGGTCCTGAGGATGCTAGGCATATTTTTTTTTTTGGGGGGGGGGGGGTTAAACCACCCAGAAATGCATTTTTCAAATTTTTGAAAAAAATACTTTTGCAAATGCAAAAGTTTGGTGATTTATTTTCATGAAACTGTTGCAAATCACAAAAGTAAATTGTGAAAGTATGGCTAGAACAACTGAAAATCTTTGCCACCCTCCTGCATGAAAATGGTTTGGGCTTTTGGGCTGAAATTTGCAGGTTAGAAAGCCAAGATACCACAGATGTGCCTTTTTGTGGTTTGGTGTCAAAATATTACAGGGCTCCAAAGTAACGACACTCTGAAGTTCACCATTTTTACCTTAGGATAACATTACAGCATCTGCTGTGCCTTTCATGTCCCGTATCTCAAAAACGGTTCGAGATATGGACTTTTCGTCGCAGAAATTCTTAGCCCCCCAAAGGAGGGCTAAATACAGAACTAACCTTGGAGCCATGAATAGCATGAAATATAATTTATTTTTTCTACCTCGTATGGTTCATGAGATAGTAGCAATTTAGTTTTCCAATTGTTCATTTTCATATCAAAGGCCCACTATTATGGGCACATTCTTTGTATTCACGGTCCTTTTTGTTGCACTTGCCTCTCACACAATGTGTGTTATGTATCCGCGTTTGCGTTATCATTTGTGTTACTGTTAGCGTTTGCATTTGCGTTACCATTAGCATTACCATTTGTGTTTGCGTTTATGTTACTGTTTACCATTTGCTTTTGCATTTGTTTTTGTGTTTGTGCTTGCATTTGCATTACCATTACTGTTAGCATTACCATTTGCGTTACTGTTAATGTTACCATTGGCATTTGTGTTTGCATTTGCATTTACGTTTGCGTTACCATTTTTGCTACCATTTCCATTTGCTCTACCATTTGTGCTTCTATTTGCATTTACGTTATTGTTACCATTACTGATAACATTAGCGTGACCGTTACTGTTTGCGTTACTCTTAGCATTTGCTTTTGCATTACCATTACTATTTGCATTTGCCTTTAGTTACCATTACCAATAGCATTTTTGTTACCATTTGCGTTACTGTTAGCGTTACCATTACTGTTTGCATTTGCGGTACCATTACCGTTACCGCTACTGTTAGCGTTACCAGTACCGTTTGCGTTTGCATTTGCGTTAGCATTTCTGTTACTGTTCACGTTTGTATTTGTGTTCCCATTCACATTACCATTACCAGTTGCATTTCTATTTCCACTTGCATTTGCGTTACCCTTTGAGTTTGCATTACCATTTGCGTTACCGTTTGCATTTCTGTTTACATTACCATTACCATTACTTTTAGCATTAGCATTACTGTTACCATTACTGTCACCCTTAACGTGGCAAATCACTGTTACAAGGTTTCCTTACACTACAGGACTGCACTATGGTGTCCTGCTTCTCTGTAAATGGGAGTGCAGGGCCAAGAGACACATGCTCCCACACACATGTGTGATTATGATAACAAGGTTGAGTTGAGGCAGTAAATTATCAAATCCCACGCCCCACCAAGGCATAACATCTACAATTTATGGTTCACATTCTGAAAAAGAAGGAAATTCATTGCAAAAAACTCCATTAATGCATCAGTTGTTGTTAGACAGTGACAAAAGCAGGGAAATGTGGTGTTAGGGTTCAAATCCCTAACTTCGCATTCCCCCCATCACCACCACCACCACACACACACACACACACACATATACATGCAAGTAGGGGGAGGACCGAGGCAACATAACCAATCACACACAACCAGCAACAGGTAACAGAAATAACATACAACTATCTAAAATGGAAAACCCGACCCCATGCTCCCATCTTCCACACACCAACAGATGTTGGGGTGTGGCATAGAGTAGTCAGTACTAACTCTCATCCCAGAAGTTGCACGTTCTGCCAAACACATATCATTACAGTCAACTGGGCAGCTTGGGCCCCACACTGCCAGCAACACACAACACAGACTACACATATGCTATTTTGGGGGTAACAAGCCCCCAAACAACTTTTTTGGCATTTCCTCAAAATAGTTTCACAAAACACTTTCGCAAATGTGAAAGTGTCATGCTTTACATTTGGGAAACTTTTGTGTTGCGAAACTATTTTTGCAAATGTGAAAGTGTCATGTCTTGCATTTGCAACACATTCATGTTTGCAAAAGTACTTTGAAAAACTATGTTCCTGATAACTGTACAGCTTTGCCATCCTTCTGCATGCAAACGGTTGGGTCCTTTGGGAGGAAATTTGCAGGGTGGCAAGCCCTGGTCCCACAGATGTGCCTTTTGCTGCTTTGGTGCAACAATAGTTAAGGATCACAAAGTTACAGTGTTCCAAAATTGAGTAGTTTCCCATAGGCTAACATTGCACTGCCCATCACCCCTTTTGGCACCCATACATCGCAAATAAAGTGAGGTACAAAGTTTTCAGTACTGTCAGCTTGGTTCACCTTTAGATGAACTAACCTGCTGAAACAACTTTGGAAATACTGTATGCTACCTGAAGTAGATTTTTTTTACCTACTTATTATGATAACAGAGGTATAGACCTGCTATTGGTTGTGTGTGATTGGTTGTGTTGCCTTGGTCCTTCCCCTACTTGCATGTATGTATGTGTGTGTGTGGTGGTGGGTGTGGTGGAGAATGCGGAGTTGGGGTTTTGAACCCTAACACTGAATTTCCCTGCTGTTGTCGCTGTGTAACAACCCTAACTGATGCATTAAAGGAGTTTTTTTGCCATGAATGAATATATCTATCTGCAGTATCTATCTCTCTATCCATCTATCTATATACATTATAGTGGCACGGTAGTGCCACTTAAGTTCAGGTTGCGTGGCCACTTCTATGTTAAACCTCAAAATTTGTACTTTAATAACTTTGCAACCGTTTGCCCAATTTGCCTGAAGAGAATTGCCTACCATAGATCTGTGGATCTGGAAAGTTTCATTCTGGTCAGATGCACATTTGCAGAACTGTGGCGCTCTCAAAAACTGAAAAATCATGCTTGTTGTGAATTCTCCGGTAAGCCATAATAGACTGAAGAATGCATTTCAGTGGCTTCATATTTGTTGGGTTACATGTGGCCTGGGTTGAAGTAGTGCCTTTTGAAGATTTGGGGAAAAAATATTGCTCCATTCAAAAGTTATTAAATTTTTTCATGTCCCATTATAGCCTATGGAAAAATTTATATCTGCACTTTGAAAACTTTTGCAATCACATTTTTGTTGTCGAGCTCCTCTAAATTGCTGTCGTGCTGATGCCATCTTGTTTTTCAGTTAGCGATGGAGAAAAAACATTGTAACTCAAAAAATAATGCCCTTTGGTAAACACCAGCAGTTGTGTTTCCCTAATCGGGCCCTGGGGAATATGCCCCTGTCTTTAGTTTTTTACTAGGTCATCCACAAATATGTCTTTTACACTTTAGGGTTTTTTGATCTCAGCAACATTTTTTGTTGCTGTGAAAACAATCGCACTCAGGGGAAAAAGTAACCACTGTAACATTTTTGTGTGTGGGATAACATTCCCATTATAGAGATAGGAGTGTCATGATAACATTAAAGTAATCTTGGTAACAGTGCACAAACACATTTTGGCATATGTTGTTTTCTTTGTCACTTCGTTGTGGGAAGGTGGATTGTAGTATTGACCCGAAATTTTCAGGCTGGCAAGCAATAGTGCCACAGATGTGCCTTTCCATTGCGTCACCCGTGATGCCTTTTGGTGCTCATATCTCAAAAACAGTTAGAGATACGGATTTTTCATCCCAAAAATTCTTAGTCCCCCTATAGGGGACTAAGCACAGAAGAAGGTTGGAAAGCCATGAATGCCATGAATTTTGAATTTTTTTTCCACATTGTACAGTTACAGAGATATTTGGGAATTAGTGTTCCAATTGGTCATTTTAATGTCTGTGAGCCAGTATTATGTCCACAGAGTTTTCATTCACAGAGCTTTTCTGTGCCTGTATCTTGGAAATGATGTGAGATACAGATCTGGTCAATTTATGTTGTGAGAACTATTCACTGTGATGATTACAATGACACTTGAATTTTCTTCCTAGCTGCTATAGTTCCTGAGATATTGGCAAATTAGTGTTACGAGGATTCCTTGCCTTATTGGGTTGATGTATGGCTCATAGTTATGTGTAACTGGGAGTGTAGGGCCCATAGGCCCTGTGCTCCCACAGACATATATCATTATGCACAAATGGGCAGCTTGGTGGGAGCCCCACCAAAAAATACCATTTACTACATATATTACACTTTTTCAAAAAGAAAGGAACTTCTTTGCCAAAAACTCTGTTAATGCATCAGCTTGGGTTGTTTCCACAGTGACAAAAGTATGGAAATTCTACATTAAGGTTACCACCCCACCACTGCACCCCCATGCTACCATCCTCTACACACCAACAGACAGGGTGTGCCATGGGGTTGTCAGTCCTAACTCTCACCCCATTCCCCTATGCTGTAGCATATCGGCTTGCTTACACAAGGAATGGGGTGAGAGTTAGGGTTGATGACCCCATGGCACACTCTGACATCTGTTGGTGTGTAGAGGATGGGTGGTGGGGTGGTAACCCTAACATTGAATTTCCACACTTTTGTCACTGAGGAAACAACCCTAACTGATGCATTAGCAGAGTTTTTTGCAAAAGAATATATATATATATATATATATATATATATATATATATATATACACACACACTGTGTATATATATGTATGTGTGTATATATATATATATTACACTGGCCCAGTAGGGCCAATATAATTAGGGTTGAGTAAGCAATTTAATGTTAAACCTCAAATTGTTCACCTATATATATATATATATGCTCATTTTAAAACAAAGCAGAATTAGTGTTTTAAACCCTAATGACCGACCCCTCCCATATCCCACAGCTATGTCCCAAGTCCAAGCTGTAGGTCCAGTGTCATGCCCCATGGATTTGCTGCTCCAAGATACTGGTCTGCAGCCATGATCCATGGGTGCCTTATTCTGTAGGTGTCTTATTTGATGTAGGGCCATACACAAAGAAGTTGCTTTATCAGGAATCATCCTATACCTATACATTTATTTGCATGGTCAGTTGAGCCAGCCAATTGTGGATGGTCCCAAACATGTGGCCATAAACAAAGCTGAAAACCTGTGTGGCACAACCACAGATCCATAGCTTGCCTCATGAAAATCCATGTGGAACACACATAAAGCAGTAGGCCCATAGGGTACAGCACTGGATAAGTACTATACCTTAGTTCCTACAGGGCTTCATGAGATGTACATGAAGTAACAGTCCCATGAGGCATGGAGCATAGCACCAGATCTTCAGCTTTAATGTGCAGACCCATAGGGCATGGACCCAGACCTGTTGCTTACAGATATGGTGCATATCTTTGGACACGTACAGCAAGGCCCAGACCTGTATCTTAAAGTAAAAAACCCATGGGGCATGGCCTCAGACCTGTAGCTTGATCTTTGGTTATGATGGTAGTGGAGGGAATGGACATTAGAGATGAAAACTTTAATACCACATTGCCCTCTTTTTGTGTTTTTGAAACCCTGATGTAAACATAAAGACAGGTTTTTTTGTAATGAATGTGCTTGCTTTCTAAGACTGTATAGTGACAGATGCAGAACTTGCATCATGAAGGGCCCTGCAGGCCCTGCACAAAGTAGTAGATGAGTCATAGTTTGCTTCACACAGTGCCAACTGAGCCCTGCAAACAGTAGTCTATGAGCTGACATTTGCTTCACACAAGGCCCTTCGGGTGCTGTGTATGATGCAACAGATGAGACATACCCATCTGGCAGCACATTAGACCTGTTGCTTGCTTAAGGCAGGGTTCTTTGGGTCCTAGTCAACCAGTAACCTGCCTTGCACAGTGTCCTGAGAACAGTATTTATAAACAGCAGACATGTCACGGATGCAAAACAGCAAACCCATTGGGTCTGATACTTTACCCGTGGCTTGTTGCAAGCAAGGCCGTATGGGCCCTAGCTGAAGTAGAAAACCCATCAAACACAGCACCAGACCTTCAGGATGTGTCATGCAGAGTCCTGCAATTCCAATGTGAAGCAAAAGACCCACACTGAATAGAATTGAAACTTGCTGCTTGGACGGTCAACAATGGGATGGGGAAGTAGCTTATCCCTAAAATTTCAGCTCAAATGTTACAAAAGGTTACACTTTTGTGTGTACGTTAATACAGCCCCTAAGACAACTCTTACAGCTGTAAAAGTGCCTCATGTTCATTGTTTAGGTATGAGAACTGCAAACCAAAGCTGAGAGGGCCTTATACCCTTAAGAGTGTAAAGGAGACAACTGTTACAACCAAAAGAGTGGTCTCGGTAGCTGTATTACTATAGCAATCAATAATATATTAAAATAAAAAAAAACCTCTGAGCATACCTGTTTTTAAGGCAGCTGTGTGGACACATTTCACAGAATAAGAGTGTTTCATGTTTGGAGAAATGGTATGTTCTGACTGGTCTGGGGTGATCCTTCTATCTATAATGATAGGAAAATACAGAAAAAAAATTATATGTTCCTGCATAGTTCACTTTGTTTTCCTTTGGACTTAATAATTTGGTTTCAGTCACCAATACCTTTTTTATTTGTCACTTTTTTAAATCAAAATTGAGGGTTACATGCTTCCACCCCCTCAAAGCCCCTTTAATCTAGCATTTGAATTTTGGATGTTGTTGCCCCCAATTTTCTTACTTTCACAATTTTGGATACAATTTGTGAATACTGTACAATGTAATTAAATTGATGCTGCAGTCTTATCACAGGCGACTAAAGATACTGGTGCTACAAGCAAAGTAATCATACATACTCACAGAAGCACACAAGCAGTCAAATGTTTTCAAACATCCCATGCTTTTTCAAGATTCTTGAAAATGTTTGACTGCTTGTGAGAGAGTGTCACTAGTTCACTGCTGTTTTACTAAATAAGGACGTTTTAGTTGTAGTGTCTCCTTTTGCTGTCTGGGACACATTAGCCAAGCTTCTTTCTGTGAGTATGTCTTAATTAAATGGATGTACTGAACAGAATCCAAGTCTCATTTCAGATGCAGCACTCCTTGATTGACCTTCTTTATTTTTAATCCTGATACAGATATCTCAGTGGGGTGGTGTATGGTCAGTCATTGTAGGTGGGGGCTGGTGTCATTGCTCTTCCCTTTCATCTTGTGTGGCATAATGCACTGTGATATGTGCTTGCACTGGGTGTGCATATCAACTGGGCATTTAAGATTCATTGACAACTATAGTGAGTCATCATTGTTAGTGTCTGGTAATGGTTAAATCATGACATCTGTCAAACGTGTTGTAGATGTGTGTAGAAAACACGACTAGAACAAGAGACAGAGAAATGGATGCAGGAGGACAAAAAGAGCAGATAAATGTTCCACCATACCAATTCCACCAAGTACACATTTTAGAAGCAGTTGTGATCTATAAGGAGTTGGTCATGGTGGTACAGGGACTGGAGTCATACTTGTGGGGCTAAGAGGATGAGTGCTGGGTGCATGATAATATAGACAAAGAGACCATTGTTCAATAGACCATGGAGATCCACTGGTTCCACCCCCAATGCTGTGCAAGCAGCCTTCCATGTTGGTCCCCCAATGCATCTGGAAATTATACCTTCCTAAGCAATCCAGTAGCACACCAGTTCACTCTCTTCCTTTGTTATGTGTTTTTACTTCTCTTTACAGACTAGAAGTAATTCATCCAGAAATGTAAAGTATCGTCTTTCCAAAATATAACCTTGCATTCTCTGCCCAGTTCCTCATAGTGCCCCATATTATCACTAGCTGATGCTGTAAACAGCAAATGGAAAGGGAGTGAAGTGGCAAACTCAAATGACATTTCACAACTTTAATTTCATGGTTCATGTTTTCTTGATATATAAATAACAATACATATAAATTATTTTAAAAAATATATGTTATATTCAAGGCCACTGGTTTTCAGTTTTTACTGGAACACCCGGCAAAATTCCAGAAATTGGGCTGCCTACACACCGGTTAAACACAGAATTTTATGGAATTTGACATTTTATAAAAGATCAGTATATCTGCAGAACTTGTATTTTTCTTATAATTGCTTTCTGCAATATTTTCAAGTTTGCTTTATTTAATGGTCTGTATATTAAGCCTTATTTTAGACTAATTATTTATACACATACTAAAAGAATGACAGTAGAATCCTGGTAAAATCCAGCAATTAGACTAAAAATCACAGGTGCTATTCCAGGAATTTCAAGTCTTGAAAACAGAATTTCATCACTTTAATCACTGTAAATCACCAGACATCAGTGACATATTATACCAATATTATATTATATTATCAACTCACATATCTCTGCTGCTCTGCCCAATGCAATCTAAAGGCACATCATTCCACTGTGCCCCCACCAAAAAAGAAAGAATCTTGCAATCACTACCGTGACACACTTTTCCTCTCCAGAAGTACGTTCAGTCCCACCACCACCAGTACACTATACCTAAAAAACAAACACAGTCTCTGCAGTGTAAGAGTATTTTACAGATGACTCACACGTGTTTACAAATAACACAAAATCAGCTGCCAGTGTCATTGCACCACAATCACCTGGGCCCTGTGGGTAAAGGAAATTTCAAGTCTGCATTGAGGCACTATGTATTTTGTTATATTTATTATCATGTTCATGGCTCATCATGTGCTTATTCAGAATTCATGAAATGCTATATTATTATAATCTACTGTAATAATTTTATTTTCATGTAACTCAGGTCACGGGGCCATGCTTCTCTTTTCATTTAATTTCATTTTTATTTTATACTGGAAGGTCATGTGGGCAAAATGTTCATTTTCATGAGCATACAGTTGTGAGAAAAAAACATGAATGGATACATAGACAAATACAGAAAAGTCAATTATGCAGAAAAACACTAATTAAATGGGTGGGTATATACTCAATTACAGAAAATACAAAAGTTAACAGAAGTACATGAAAAGCATAGATACAGGGCATTGACATGTTAAATGTACAGCGAGCATGTCAAAGCAATAAATAGGATACAGAAAAACTATGAACAGCAATGAAAGGCTAGGGCCTTGCTGTACAAATGTGCAGGAAATAGAATCTGACAGGTAGTGGATGGGGGGGCGAAAGAAAGGGGAAGAAGGTAGGAGAGGATAAAGTAGGGAGGAAAATTAGAAGTTGAATAGAAGGTGGAGGGGAGGAGAGCAGTAGTCTCCTCTCTGCCAGTACTACCAAAATCACAAGAACCACTACCCTGGCAGATATATAGTTATTTCACAACTCATCAGGGAGAGTCAGATATGATGGCTCTTGATCTTCGGCCGTTCTGTATTGCAGAAGATACTGTATTAGCTTTCGAGGAGTTTTGCACCATGAACTGAAACACACATGCAACATTCCATCATACTTCAATTGTCTAGGCATGCCAGGCCCAGACAGTGTATGTTGTGGAGTGTGTTACAAAAGCTTCTTCTCCTTCTGTCACCATGTAAACAGGCCCCCAAAGTTCACAATAAGCAGCCTTTCTCATAGATTTTCCCATAATTAGTTCAAATGAAACCCACTCACACCACCACTACTAATGATCCTCTACAGCAGCTCAAGGAAACATACTGTTAATTTATTGTACAATTATTTTCTTGGTATATAAATAAACAAATAAATAAATAAATATGGAGTAGTTTTCTAAACACACAGTTCATTATCACTTATGTCGTCTTGTCATATAAATAAACAAATTCTGATCAGACCCAATACAGCTGCAAAATAGCATTTTACAGGGGTTAGGAACCATCTACTGTACAGGGAAATTCCTCCCATAGACTTCTCAGTGAGACTATAGCTCCCATGTCAGCCCTGGAATCCTACACTGGGGTCGAAAGGGGGAAAGGTGTGGCATCCAAAAGAAGCTGGGTAGTTGAGTAGCACTCTTCCCAATAGCAAGCTGGCTCCCTTCTCCTTTTAGCAGGATGTGTTGAAGCAAGGTGGATGACACACAGAGCATGGATGCCTCAGCTTATCTTCCACAGGCCCATGGCTCCTCTGGCATCGCTCCACTGTGATGCAAGTCCAATGGCAGCAGCAGCAGTTGGGTGGGAGTGGCAGCTCCCCAACACAAATGTTTCCCCTCTGCACCCTCCCAAGGCCCAAGAGCCAGCATCAGTAGCAGGGATGGGTTTCTATAGTAGATGGAGGCAAGTACCACTGATTCTGGTCAGAGTGGAAATACATGCCCTGAACCTTTTGCTCCATCCTGACCAACAGCAGTAGCAGAGCTACAGAATCTGGGTGGAAGGATGACTCCCTGGCCACAACTCCAGAACCCCCCATTAACTGGAAGCCACATGCTGCACACCCCTTATGTTACCCCTTCTCCTGTTTTGCTTTCTAGTAAATAGGTGAGCACATTGAACACTTGAGTGAGTCCTGTAATTACTTCAATAATGCACCTCTGGTAGAATGCCAAACAGTTGTGACCCATGAGCATTGTATAGCCAATGGGACCAGAACAAGAAAATAGTGCCACACCTCATTTTCCATTGTTTCTGATCCAGAGTGGCCAAGGAATGTGTCAATTAGTGACTTGAGGACATTTCCATTGCATGAGTATTGCATGGCCAGCTAAAACACAGCAAGAAAAGAGTGCCACAGGGAGGGAGGAAGCAAACATAGTTTATTGAATGGCGAGGATGCAGAGATATATTGCCCTTCATTGGAAGGACATACCTGTCCACAGCTGTACTGTGTTCACAGTCACATGCTACCAAATCCCCCATTTCAAATTGGTGTATTCAGAAACATTCCAGACATATCAGAGCCCCCCTGTAATAGCAATATGTCTGTATAGTTCTGCTATGCAGCCATTAAAATACATAAATATTAAAACAGGCTGGCCCATTGGTGCAGCATTAGTGCTACCACTCATCATGCCTGTCACTTCGGCTCAGGAATGAGGCCAGGGAGCAGAAGGGCCAGCCGGCAGAGGAGGCTTGAGCATCCCAGGGACAACTCACCTTCTTTGGTGGGAGGGGTGACAAGAGCTTGGTGCTTGGATGACCCCGGGTGGAGGCCTGAGGCACAGCATGCCCAGCCATTCATAGTGGGAGCTGCATGATGGATGTCAGCACTCAGCACCTTGATGTCAGAGCACACGTCATGCAGCACAGAGAGATGGGAAAATGGCTCATGGCACTCCCGGTACATGGAGCACCGGGTCCCAATCCCCAATGCCCCTACCTGTTCCAGAATAAGGCATCCTGACTAAACTCAGGAACTCGGGGTGTATGGTTCCCATCTCATCACTGCCTGGGGGGGCAATCCACAGCTACATAGGGGATCAACTGCTCCATACTTCAGGTAAGAGGAAGGGGATTAGAAGGCCATAGGTGACTCCTGAAGGGAGTGTAGTGCTGCTAGTGGGGGGAGTATTAACACCAAGTTAAAAAACAAAATTAATAAAACACTGATTTTAATATGTTATTACTACCATCCTATTACTATTTATTATCTAGTATATAAAACACATAAAATAAAAATAATAGACATGATAAGATACAAAAATCATAATGTAGATATATTATTGTACAATCTATGTTGCTGCAAGAGAGAATATATTAATTATCATCTGGCAAAACAGAGATTTGGAAACTATTGGTTGGGTATACACCAAGAGGGCAACAATTATTAATATATTTTACTGTAGCTTACACTGGATTGTGGTGGCCTTATTGGGCTTTGCAGACTCTTTAACAACACCACAAACAATAATCCACATGAGATTAATACTAACAGCACCTGACACAAATAAGCTACAGTAATTTATATTACTTATTGACCTCAAGACACCCCCTCATGTGTATTCTGTTTTACCCTATGCCAGTTGCTGCATGGTGACTGAAGTGGTTCAGCTGAACTGTTGAAACCAAACTGAGTTTTAGGCCCCAAGTTGAAGACAAACCATAGCTGGCTCTGATCCACTTCTGCACCCTTAGTCACTATTAATACATGTTTTTCCATGACACCTAATATAATATTATGATAAAAGCCATCACCAATGTGCTTTATCATGATAAATACTAACTAATGGGGTCATCACTATGTCATGTGTTAAGAAATGAGACAGCTTTGCTTCAATCTACTGTAATAAGAACTTTGAAATACCACTACATTAGAAATCACTTCAAAACATAAATCCATCCCAACACACTATGAGTGGTGTGATTTTCTGGAGAGTGTTATTCCTGGACCCCATTACCATTTTGTGATAAATATCAGTACCATATTAACTTTGTTGACAAATGTCATTTTCAGTCAGTACTGTGTAAACCAGTTCATTGTCACAACCACTATGAAAAACAATTAGTTACCCCTTACATGTAAAAAACAAGTCTCTAGATAGCCAGAATTACCTGATCATTTGTATCTGGTTAATGTTATTGCCAACAGCTGATTTCAGAAAATTTACAGACACCACTTAAAAGTCAATTATATTTAAAAAAATAATAATTTCATTTTCATAACTTTTTTAAACAGCCTGCCACATGAGAATTTATATACACAGTACATTAATTTTTAACAGTATTTGATTAAAAAACTAACTTGCATGTTGACATTTTAATGTAAATGTTGACACTTTAATGCATTTTAATAAGCTCCATTACTGTAATCATATTCTATGGATTACAGAATAAATATAAATCCCACTTGGTACACTGGGTGCCTGGTGCAGGTACTTAGTAACGGTGAATTGAGCAATCCTGTGTATGGGGATCAGCAATAAAACTCAGCCCAAGCAATATGCAATCATAAGATAAATTTTAAATACTTAGGCAGGATACGTATAATGCTTGCAACTGCAGAACAGATTTTGCATACACATGGCAACCACTGAACCTGTGTTGAGAGCCAAGCTATATATGAACAAACACAACTGCATCAGCAGTTGCATTTTTGAGTAACTACAAAGAGAACTTGTTTGCAATCTGATTTAGAGAATGAGTCATGAACAAGGGTGCAAAGAAGTTACACAAAGGGTTTCAGCACTTGCACATTGGGGCTCTGGTAACCTATCAGTGTCTGCCTGAATAGGTGGCACCATACAGATGTGATATATAATGCCTGACAGTGTGCATATGGATGTTGGGGGTGTGTGACCATGATGATGGTACATACCAGAGGAACGTGACCACCTGAAACAGTGAAATGGGAACACCTTTGCAACCAAATATGTGCATACCTACAACTTCCAGAAAACTTACCAGTGACACAGGGAAATAGATGACTGCTGCCAGGAAGACCCCTTCTTCATCCAACACTCCTGTTCTACAATTGTGACTAGTCCCTGGGTAGTTTTGCTCACATTCTAGGAAACCATCATGTGAAAGAGAACAAGCAAGACCACACACTTACTCCCCAACACCAACAAAAAAACATTTATAGGTTGTTGTATAAAAAAGTGCAAAATTATTTTAATCAGCAAGTACATATATATTAAAAGCAAGTATACATCCCCAAAAAAGTGGAGCAGAACTCCTCAATGCCGTTTCACACCACTGTGGGTGCCTTTTCAAGGGTGAAACTCTTTAAAGTTACCTCTAACAATTTATTACTACATGCTTAGTCACATAACTCCAGTTACACTCAAGACTATTTCAAATACTTGTTTAAAAAACACCGTCACTTGTGCTATTCTTCGATTGCAGTCCCCACCAATATGGAAAGTTTTAATTATTTAAATACTTTTAAACCCCCCATGCACTATTCAAATACATTTAATCACTAAAATGAAACAGGTCCAAGCATGAAAATGTTGCAAGCAGTCCACAGATCTGACAATCTTTACTATGTGGATCCTTTGATGTTCTATTTCAAGTTGTTAAACTAGTTGAAAGCATGATGAACAGTCAATATATATGCAGCATAGTTTGTTACTGGATTACTCAGCTGTTCATTTTCAAAAGCTGGATCCACTTAATATTCAATAGAGGAATATGTTAATTGGCATCTGGTAAAACAGAGATTTGGAAACTATTGGGTGGGTATACACCAAGAGGGTATACACCATGTTGAAATGGAGATAACTTTACCAGAGGGTAGTGATAAAATCCCAGAGACAGTACAGATCCTATAGGGATCAAATGGATGTGAACCCAAAAAAATCTAAATTGCTTGCACTCATTCATTGAGAGAGCAAGGTCAGAGTCATTTGTAAAAGTGCTCAGTCGGGCTGCAGGCCTTGGAAGTGAGTGGAGGACTGTGCCAGTGGCTAGCTGGGGTCCTAGATGGGGGTGCAGGGTGGGGGTCACTACCGGACAGGGTGGGGCTGGGAGTCCACTAGACACCAGGAAAGTTTTTTAAATACATGACTGATGTTGCCGGCCACACCAATGGACAATGGGGGCACAGGTGTGAATCTCCGGGGAGAGAGACATTCTTCATTTGGCCAGTGATCGGCCAAGGGAGTGGGACAACTAGACACCAGGGAAATTTATTTTTATTTCAAATTCTGGATGGGGGACTGGGGTAAATCTCGGCGGGGGGATTGTTCATATTGGGTCAGCAATCGACCAGGGGGGTGGGACCACTAGACATCAGGGATGTGGAAATAAAGATTTATTTTAATGTTGGCCTGGACAGGTGGGAGGAAAACATTTGCTTTTTTCTAAATATATGTGTATTTGAAATTCTGCATTTTGCACCCATTAAATATTCCACGAAATGCATGGATTTTGCTAAATATTTTTCAGGGCAAAATTCCCAATTTCCCCAGAATTTCACAGGCGAAATTAAATTTTGCTGCATCAGTATGTCTAAATAATGTACTGTAACATGTCTGATTTTACCATGAAACATGAATGTCGGTTTGAATTATGGAGATATGTAGTGAAATCTGATCACTCCAATGTTATTTCTCTCCAGATTAGGGACAAATCATCTATACTATGTATTTGTAATATTTAACAATATCATTAAAATATGGATTCAGTACAGGGTTCATTGCATTTCTTTGCTCCCAATAGCCCATTTAAAGATTCACATAACTACATGCTAAAAAAGCGCCCATGGCTGTACTACGGATTTGTAAGTCATTTTTCTCCATAAACATGAAATTATTACAGGTCAAAACAAGTTCTGCACATTCAACCCAAAAATTTACAAATTCAGGTTCTTGGTCACTATATTTCTCAAGGAAAATAACACATGGAAGGCAGTCTCCCCTGCATGTGGAACATTTGTGTATAGAGAGGTGACATCCATTATTACTAATAGTCAGATTCATTTACTTCCACTGATTACAGTTTATATAGAAGGTATGAAGTGTCCTTTATATAAGATGGGTATTGACACACTAAAGGGCATAAATGGTGGTCTACATATTTGTACAACTTCTCAGTTAAACATCCAATACTTGACACTATTGGGTGGCCAGCGGGATTATTTAAAGATTTATGTATTTTGGGCAATACATAAAAAGTGACAAGTATTATATGGTCCACTGACAAAATATCTTTTTCCTCTGGGCTGATTATTCCATAAGTGTAACCATGATTTAAAAATGTATCTATTCTGAATTTGAATTCTCTTGCAGGAACCAAACTTAATTTTTTATTAACTTTCTCATTATTAAGCTGTCTCAGTACTTCAGCTGTATAGGATGTGATATCCATAACCACAATGGACCAACCCTTATCAGCAGATTGTATAGTTAAACTTGTGTTTTGTTCTAAGTTCCTAAGTGTCTGTCTCTCTGCATTGCTTAAATTAAAGTACTGAGGTCTCATGTCTCTCAAGGTCACTGTGGAAGCTGCTACGGGGGGGGGGGGGAAGAAGAGTTACATTTAAAATGGTTTAATCTACCCTGATTATTGCTTTGATGTTCCTGTTCACCCCCCAGTGCCACATTATGCCTTTCAAAGAAATCTTGCAGATTTAATTTCTGGTAAACTTGTAAAATCTGATAATACAATCAAACAAATGACTATCTCTAGCTGGAATAAATAAGAGTCATTTTAATATTTCAGAAGTTTCACAGTTTGAGAGCGAATAATAGAGATGTGCAGAATATAAAATTATGCCTACAGAGTGCGCAAGGAATGACCATTCTGATTCCATGGAATTTCACAGAATGTTCATGAACATTCTGCAGAATTCCACCAAATTTTAAATTTCAGTTATTTTGTTATAGTTTTAACAGTACACATCCAATTAACATCACATTTGGAACTTAAACAGAATGCAAAGAATTAGAAAGGTGTGCCAAATTTCAGATCTGTGGGTTAAAAGGGCGCGGAGGCATGGGCAGACAAACATTTAATTAAAATTAAATTTTCGGTTATTTTGGCATAATTTTAAAATTTCTAACCCAAATTTTGCCACAATGTCTGGATTTAGAGAAGCACCCAACATGAGTATATACACCATGTTTTAAGTTCCAATCTTCAATGGGAGCTGAGTTATAGGTAACCAAACATTTTTCCAAAATTTAGATTTCAGGAATGTTAGTATAATTTACTCCTTGAAATGTTATTACAGGTACATAGTTTCAGATTTCTAACTTCAAATGGAAATGAGTAATAGCTTGCCAAACATATTGCCAAAAATTAAATTTCAGTTATTTCCCTCTGATTTTAAAACAACATATCTAAATTTAACCAAAGTTGAAGTATTTAGAGTACTATACCACATGGTCATTTCTGAAAAAGTTCATATTGGTAGCTTTAAAAGGGATTGAATTAAAAGAAGTCAAAGATTCGTAGCATTTAAAATTTAAATTTTGCAAGACTGTAAACTACAAATTAAAATCCTTACAACTTTAAAACTAGAGAATGCAATACCATGAAATCTGGAAGATTCTTAGACCTTACAAAGAGACTGTGCATGCCAATTTTATTAATTGCTTGCTGCCAGGAATTGCGAAATAATAGGGCTGTGCATGGACCGAATAGTATTTCCAGAATACCATAAATAGTAGGCTTGCCTAATATTCAGATTTACATTCTGAATAGTCCACTATTCGGTGACTATTCGGGATGTACTATTCAGTGGGCTAGATCTGAAAATCTCACAGAGCTTTGTTGGCCAACTGGAGGCTGGTTTTGGAGCTCACAGTCAGGAACACCATGTGATCTCCTCATTCTGAGTGTGTAGCACAGAGTTCAATATATAGAAGACTACAGTGTAGTCTCCAATGGCTCATTTGAAGCCGCATGTCCACCATGTTACAGGAGGAATGAGACAAAGGCTGAATAGCAGGAACCCTTATTGAAACATAGCAAGCGGCACCAGCACTCTGTTTTGACAGCAATCTGCTGATCCAGTTGGGTAAGAAGCACCATTGACAGCAGGGAAATGATGAAATGGATACACATTGTGGTGACAAAAACAAGATATGCTTGTTTGTCCTTTGCTTGTATAAGCAGTCCATTACTTGATTGCTGTCAGCACTATGTGCTGGTGCAGCTGTGTATCTACTGCATTTGCAGTACCATCATTTCTTTTAGTGCCCCTTGGGCCCTTTGGGAGCCATATAGAGATTGTCACTTAACTCCAAATATTGACGGAGTTATGGTCTATTGAAGTTTAAGTGTTATCCTATTGGAATCATTATGTTTTATTACTTGCTTTTTTTAATGGCCACACTTCATTAAGTGAATTGCATATGTTATTCCTGTAGTACCCCTGAGACCTTTGTGACCATATAGAGATTGTCAGTTATCTCCAAATATTGAATGAGTTATGGCCTGTTAAAGTTCCAGTGTTATCCTAAGGGAATTGTTATGTTTTATTACTTGCTTTTTTTAATGGCCACAATTATTTAAGAGTGGGACATATTTTATTCTTGTAGTACCCCTTGCGACCTTTGCAACCTTATACAGATTGTCACTTAACTCTAAATATTGACAAAGTTATGGCCTGTTGAAGTTCCAGTGTTATCCTAAGGGAATTGTTATGTTTTATTACTTGCTTTTCTTAATGGCCACAATTATTTAAGGATGTGTCATATGTTATTCTAGTAGTACCCCTTGAGACCTTTGTGATCATATAGAGATTGTAACTTAACTTCAAATATTGATGGAGTTATGGCCTGTTAAAGTTCCAGTGTTATCCTATTGGAATCATTATGTTTTATTACTTGCTTTTTTAATGGCCACAATTAAGGGTGCAGCATATGTTTTTCTTATAGAACCCCTTGAGACCTTTGTGACCTTATAGAGACTGTCACTTGACTCCAAATATTGATGGAGCTATGACCTGTTGATGTTCCAGTGTTATCCTATCGGAATCATTATGATTTATTACTTGATTTTGTTAATGGCCCCAATTATTTAAGGATGTGGCATACATTATTCTTGTGGTATCTCTTGAGACCTTTGGGACCATATAGAGATTGTCACCTCTACATCCTCCTCCGGAAGCATCAGCAGCACAATCTGGTATCTGGCATCAGTGTACAAGCTACGGTGCCACAACCTCTGCATCCTCTCCCTGAAGCATCAGTAGAAGAAGACAGCCTCTTGCACCAGTGTGCAAGCCAAAGTGTCATGACCTCTCCTCCACCTCCTCCTTCTGAAGCCATTTCAAGGACTTATGTAGCAACTCTCTAATAAGGCAACTTTCCTGGCTGAATGCTGAATACTGAATAACGAATATCAGGGACCCGAATACCAAATATTCAGCTTAATATTCAGAAAAAGGTATTCACACAGCTCTGCAAAATAACATCTGTACTTAAAGTCAAATCCCATGAGTCTTTCTGAAAATTGTAGAATTTCATGAAAAATTCCATGAAACTGGAATTTTCTAATTTCACTCAGCTGTATCTGGAGGATTATAATTAAAAGACAGGGGTATGAGAGGCAGCTAGTGCAGGAGGTCACCAGGTTCAGAAGTTAGATGCACAGTTTCACCAAGAAATGGACAGCTGTGCAGGGTAGCACAACAGTGGTAGACCACCAGGTTGGAGAAAGGAAGTACATAGTGTCAACAAGTCCAACCTGTATGCATGATATTTAAGGATCATATAAAGTAAGTTTATGATCCAGGGAGCTGGATGTATATGCAAGTCTGGGAATTAGAGGTACTCAGAAAGATGTAATGGGGTAAGACAATGTCTGGAGCAGCAGGAAGGAAGAATTCTGACTATTCCAACAGGGTAGGTCACCAGGAAAAGGAGTAGGTGACATGTTTTAAGGGAGTTTGTCACTGCAAAGAACAGAGAGGATATCAGTGGGATCAGTAGTTCTACTGAGTAAATCTGGCTATGCCAAATAAGAAGGGGGGGTAGTCACTCAGAGTGGAACAGTGGGACTGCAAAAGCTCAGCCCAGCTTATCAATGAAGTAGTGATACATGCATTGTTAATGTTAAATTCCAAAAAAAGAATTCTGGATGGTTCGTTTATATGGTACTTTAAATATGTGAGAAAATGTTACCGATATTTTTTTTTTCTACTGGAAATTTTAAACTGCTAAATCAATTCATTCAGTTGTGTTAGACACCAGGATACACTGACTATGGATATGCATGTCAAATGTTAAGTCTGTGCCTGCAAGAGTATAGAAGTTACAAACATCCACATTTTTGAGAGTTTTCACAACATTTTGCAAACATTTACATAGTAACACGAAAACATAGAAACATAAACTTTGATGGCAGATAAGGACTGCTTGGCCCACCTAGTCTGCCCATTTCCCTACCTACTGGATAAGCTGCAGATCCTAGTTAATTTATTTAGTTTTTGTTGACCAGGTAAGTGCACTGGACAAATCCTGCCTATTTTCAGGCATGGCCCGGGGGAGGGGGATACAGATGAATGCAAACTGACCTCGAACCAGATTAAGCTGTTGGTGGTATTTTTAGTGAATGAGGGAAATTTGGCCAGGACACCGGGGAAATTCCACTACTCTTTTCAAAAAGTGCCATGGGATCTTTAACATCCACCTGAACTACCACCAATCCAAGCAGATGGGACCTCGGTTTAACATCTCATCCGAAAGACTGCACCTCAGAAGTGCAGCACCCCCTTTCATGCTGCACTACAGTGTCAGTACTGGAATATTAACCCAAGTGCCAGATGTGGGAACTGAACCCACAGCCCTCTGATCTCCCGGCCTCAGAGGTGAGGGTGCTACCTACTGAGCCACTGACATTGACAGTTGTAATCAACAGCCAATTTCTTCCTACACCCCACAAAAATTACCTTATGTCTGTCCCATGCATTCTTAAATTCCCCCACAGTTTTAGACCCCACAACCTCCTCAGGAAGGTGGTTCCATGTGTCCACCAGCCTCTCTGTGAAAAAATACTTCATCACATTGCCCCTGCACCATCCCCCTCTGTCTTTAAATTGTGTTTCCTTGTTCCTACACATCTCTTTTTCCGAAAGATGACTCCCTCTTGGACTTTGTTGATTCCACTGAGGTACTTAAAAGTTTCAATCATGTCCCCCCCCTCTCCCTCCTTTCCTCAAGGGTATACATATTAAGCTCCTTTAGTCTCTCCTCATATGGCTTCTCTTGCAGACCCTGTACCATTTTAGTTAACCCTCTTCTGGACTGCCTCCATCCTATTTATGTCCTTGCAGAGATGGGGTCTCCAGAACCAGTCACAGTACTCCAGATGGGGTCTCACCAACTGTCTGTACAGAAGGATAACAACTTCCTGTTTTCTACTGGTGATGCCTCTCCCCATACATCCCAGTATCCCCCAGCACTCCCTACTGCCTTCTCACATTGCTTGCTAACCTTAAGGTCATCTGATATGATTATCCCCAGGTCCCTTTCCATTTTTGTTGTTGTTAGTACCCCCCCCCATTGTGTAATCTTCCCCTGGGTTTTTGTTTCCCAGGTGCATTATTTTGCACTTCTTTGCATTGAATCCAAGCTGCCATACTTCTGACCATTCCTCCAACCTTGCCAAGTCCCTTCTCATCCTTTCTACCCCCCTTGTGCATCAACCCAGTTGCAGATCTTTGTGTCATCTGCAAAGAGGCATACTTTTCCTTCCAGTACCTCTGCAATGTCTCTTATAAAGACATTAAAAAGGACTGGACCCAATATTGAACTCTGCTATACCCCACTAGTAACCCTCTATGTTCAGAGTGGACTCCGTTTACTATTACCTTCTGTGTCCTGTTGTCCAGCCAGTGTTTTACCCAGGCTACCACCCTGGGACCCACTCCCAGGCTGGTAATTTGTTTATTAATCTTTTGTGTGGGACTGTGTCAAATGCCTTGCTTAAGTCTAGGTAGGCCATGTCCACAGCCCCTCCCTGGTCTACTATTTTGGTCACCCAGTCAAAGAAACCAATTAGATTTGTCTGACATGACCTTCCCACTGTGAATCCATGCTGACTTTGGTCCTGTTCTACACTGTCCTCTAGGTACTCAACAATTCTTTCCTTCAGAACTGATTCCATCATTTTCCCTACCACAGAGGTCAAACTAACATGTCTGTAGTTTCCTACCTCTGTCTTGCTCCCACTTTTGTGAAGGAGAATCACATCTGCCTTCCTCAAGTCCTCAGGTACCATACCATCCTCCCATGATCTGTTAAAAATGGTAGTCAGTGGTGTCACTAGTTCTCCCCTTAATTCTTTTAGAATTCTGGAATGAATCCCTGTCAGGCCCCATTGCATTGTCCACCTTCAGTTTGAGTTCTTTCAGAACTCTTTCTTCTGTAAAAGGACTGGGATTGACCCCCCTATCCAGAGTGCTTCTGTTAATTGGATTATGTTCCTCTCCCTCCTCCTCTTTTGTGAATACTGAGCAGAAGTATTCATTCAGTATTCCTGTTTTTTTCACTGTCCCTCTCTACCCACCCACCGTCCATTCTATTCAGCCTGACTATCCCTCCCTTTGTATTCTATGCTCCCTAATGTACCTATAAAATGTTTTATCCCCCTTCTTAACTGAGTTGGCTATCTTTTCCTCAGTTTGGGCCTTTGCTATTCTGACTGCCTTCCCTGCTTCCTTCTGCTTAACTGGTACAATTCTCTGTCCTGCTCTTTCTGTGTTTCCTTATTCTTCCTAAATGCTATCTTCTTCTCTCTAACCTTCTCCTCCACCTCTTTTGAGAACCATAGTGGCTTTTTCTTTCATTTTGATTTGTTTATTTGCTTCATACAAAGGCTTGTTGCCTCTCTGATGACAGTTTTGATGTGTCCCCATCGTTGATCCACCCCTCCTTCTTGCCTGTTTGCTAGTGCTTTTCTAAGGCACTCTCCCAATTTGACAAAGTCAGCCCTCCTGAAGTCCAGTACTCTCACTTTTGAATAGCTTGACTCTGCAGCTGAGTTGATCATGAATCATACTGTTTGGTGGTCACTTGTTCCCAGATTTGAACCCCTGTAACTTAAAAATCTCTACTCCAATTCTCTCCATATTTAGATCTTTCTATGGGCATTACAAAAAGGTTATACATACTAATTTTAAGATGTCTAGAACCAAAGGTGCCCGAGTTACATGTAGACAAAATGTTTCCACAAAATTTCAAGCAAAAAATAAAATGACAGATTTTGAGCACATATAATTTTGAATCAATTCATCATATTGTCATGAAATCTGGCATATTATTAGAACACCTATGATTAAGTAATCATGCCAAATTTAAGATCTCTGACCTAAAAGATGGCTGAGGTATATGCAGACAAAATGTTTCATGAAATTTTGCTCAAAGCAATAAAATGACAGACTTGGGCACCTTTAAGCTTAAAACTATCCATCCAAATGTCACAATATTTAGCATACTATTTGCCCTCTACCTCAAGAGTGTGCTTGCTGAATTGCAGACATGTAGCATACATAACAGCCAAGTTATGACCAAATTACTAAATAAAAAATATTCAACAAAATTCCCAAAGAATTCTGTGAAATTTCATGGGTGTTCACAAAATGTCATAGAAATTCCATGAATTCAGAATTTTCCCATTTCTCACAGCTTTAGTGTATAACTTGAGATATTTACCACTAGTAGTTCCTGTGACTTTTGTATTGTCCTTTGTATTGTAGCTATCCTCCCATCTGTCTCTTCTGTTGACCTCCTGCTTGTTGTTGACCTCCTTGATGTACTGTCTGCATGTTCTGTGTGTTCATCTGTTGACCTGCTGCTTGTTGGTGACCTCCCTGGCATGATGTAAGTGGCATCATGTGAGCAGTCATGTTCAAGAGAGATGAAATGCACAAACAATTGCAGACAGGGGCCTAGGCTGCAGGCAAGCAATTAATGTGTTCTTTGCATTATGAATGGGCTTTCAAAAACTACAGCAAATGTAAATGAACATTTCATCTGATTACATACAGGAAACATGTCACAGATAATTAAGGAAGTAGATCAGTACAAACCTCTAAAGTTCAATTTCTCCAGGTTTGAGCATCAAGCCTTGAAAAGTTCTTAAAGATCCGTTCAGTTTGACCAACAACAAAATTAATGAAAAACTGTTAATTTATTATGCTACAGTATATATTAAAATTGTATTTCTTTTCTGTATTTGCATTAATAGAACTGCCACATAGCACCATGATCCAGTTTTTCAGACTAAGACCCCAGCACAAGAAGGGTCAACAACTACATGGCAAGGAGTCACATCCAGGATGCAGGCCTGCATACCTGTGCCTGTCATCCACACTTGCCACACACACAGCTAAGGGAAGGACATTGCTGGACACAGAGAGATGTGCATATCAACACACTGAAATCTGTGAAGGTTACTGATGCCACTTACCATTCACCTGACCATACAGACACATGTGGAATTGGCAGTCACCGCAACATAAACAGCAGATGCTGAATGGTGGCATGTCCATGTCACAAGAAGAAAGGCAGTGGGGAGGTTACCCATCCAGTTCAGTTGACCCCCATTAGGGGTAAATGACCTGTGGATTGTATTGATGCTTCTGGGTCAAAAAGAACTTACAGACATGTAGCTAATGTCAACCTCTAGCAGGTGTATATATATATAGTGGCAACCAAGGTGTGTTGGCCTTCCCAGACTGTGTTCAATGCCAAGAGAAGAGCCCTGATCTTATTGGATATCCAATGGATAGTGATCACCAATAGGAGAATGATCAGGTCCAGCACCATCATCAAGCACTATTTGAAGCTAAGGGCATAGGTCACACAGAAAATGACCCAGTTGCAAAATCCCATGATGCAGTGGAAGGTATCTAGTGATTATGATGCACAGATTATAGCGTAGTATAATCTGCTCATCAAAAATAGCATCTGTCAGAATAGCTACAAGGATAACGTAACACAAGTAAATTACTGCTATTCTTGTAGCTGTCATCACTTGGGAGGAAGAGGACAATATGCTCACTGCTTGCCACTTTGCAGAGCTGCTACCGTGGTGTAGAGGTTAGGGCCTCGAGCAGCAATGGGCAGTGGAGTATCCAGAGACCAGGGTTCTATTTCCAGTCTCAAGTCTTTCGTGATTTTTTTCTCCCCACCTCCCGAGTTTTATTTTTCATTTGTTCTCCCCCCACCCTGCACCTTTGCCCCAACTCCCACAAATATAGTTCTCCCCTCAAGTTCCTCTCTGTTCTTGAATTGCCACTCCCATAGAGGTGACTATTAATAGTTTAGGGGTGCGAGGGGGTAACTCCCCTCAAAAGAGGTTGTGAGGGGCAGAGCCTGCCAAAACACTCATTGCAGCTGTTTTTTTTTAGCCATGGTAGTGCTCAGTGTTTTTTTGTGAGAACTACCATTGACTTCACTGGTTTTTATGCGTGGTTTTGGACCACTGTACCTTTGTTTTTTGTGTTATGACCCTGTACCCAATGGAGGATAGTCCAACTAACGTGCCTGAGCTGACCTAATGGAAGATGTAATTACTGACACCATTCCTTACCAGAGTTGGAATGGGAAGGCAAGGAATACATCTGGTAGCAAACCATAGAACAACATGCCACACTACTACCAATAGCAAACTACACCTAGCATACTGACATCTACTTTGCCATTTCAGCCATCTAATCCCTCATACAGGATATTCAGGGAATGACAGTGAGGTTGAGTCAGAGAAGTGACGTTAAGACATGAGCAAGATATTAAGGCTCTGCAGGCATGCTTGTGGAGGGATGATACATGGCATGGGGTCATAATGTCACACAACACATTGCCACAGCAATATACCGTGCTGCCAGTACAGTGCAGTATATTGCCAGCAGCATTTCTCTATGTTTTGTGGGGGGCTCTGCTACCTACACCCCCCGTTATGGGGGGCTGTGCCCCCAAACACCCCCTCAACTAAAATAATCAACTCTCAACTCCGGTGGGGGGGGGGGCGGTGGTTGTACACTTAAATTGCACAAAGTATGAAATAAAGAAAAACCATACATTTGGGACCAGAGACTGTATCTGACTATGCTGATGTACTCAATGGCACTGCCACCGCCACATCCTTTACCAGGCTCAACACACTCCTAAACTTCTTGTGTCACTTTGCAACCAACTCCATGTTCCACATTCACCACTACTCTCTTTACACCTCCCTTTCTATCTCGCCCCTTTCCCACCAGTGTTTGGTCAACTGCTTGGCCTTTACAGCCAAATACTGTTTTGGGACTCTTCCCTCCTATCTCTCCTCCCTACTATCCCCCCCTCCTGTGCTTCTCCATAGCCTCTGCACTCCAGGAACTCCATTCCTTTAATCCCTTCTCCATCCCCACTCAACTTCTGGACAGGCTGCTTTTTTCTACCACTTCCCTTTCTTCTGGAATTAACTCCTCTCTGATTTTTGCCTCTCCTCTCCATTCCCAGTCATCAGGCACCTGCTATGACTTATTCTTTCTCCCCCTTGCTCCTGGCCTTTTAACTGTATCACATCCCTGCCCCAACCTCCCAAGCTTACTAACAGCCCAACAATAAAGTTAACCCTTTCTCAATTTATTAATTTTGTGTTAGTAATATCCATTTTGTTTGGTGTTCTATTGTTGTAATTTATTTGCCTGGTCTCCTTCCTGCTGTCTGTATTGTGCTCCCTTTTTCCCCTGGAAATGAGCTTTGGCTCAGTGTGCCTTTCCTGGTTACCAGATTTTAAATAAAATAAATAAATAAAACAGAAGTCAATTATGTTAGTTTGGCAGGACCTCCCTGACACAAGCCCATGCTGCCTCTAATCCTGGAATCCATTTTTCTCCAGAAAGCCAATCAGTCTCTCCTTCATGTTGATCTCCATCAACTTGCCCACTGTAGAGGTCAGGCTGCCTGATCTGATGTTCCCTAGTCCATCCCTTGGCCCATTGTTATGAAGAGGTGCTACATGCACCATTCTACAGTCCAAAGGCACATTTCTGGACTCCAGAGAGATGTTAGACAGGTCTTCAAGGGAACCTGCCAGAATCTTTGCCATTTCTTCAAGGACCCTCGGGTGCATGCTTTCTGGCCAGGTGATTTATCCACCTCTAGAGCCCTTAGGTCCTTGAATATGATGTTGGCATGAATTTCTCCATTTGTGTCTTCTCTCTTCCCAGTTCCCACCCCTACTCCTTTGTGGCACTGGTCCATCCTTCTCCCAAGTGAAGACTGAACTGAAGAACCCATTAAGTATCTCTATCTTCTCTATACTCCACTCTGTTCAATCCCCTTCCTTTTTTAGCCTTACAGTCTCATCCTTTAAGTTTCTTTTCTTACTTATATAACTGATAAAAGGCCTTCTCATCCACTTTTATCCCCTGGGCTAGCTGTGCCTCTCTCATTGTCTTTGTCTTCCTCATCACCTTGCTTGCCTCTCCTGACTTAATAACGCAGTCCACCATATCCTCCTCCATCTGACTATGCTTGTACTTTCTAAAGGCTGCCCTTTTACCCTCCACTGCCTTTGCCACCTCTTTGCTGAACCAACTGTTTTTATTTGGCCTTAGCATTCTTGCTTTTGAGTTTGGCACACTCACTAGTGACCGCCATCAATCCCTTTTTTGTTATGGCCCATTTCTGTTCCATATCCATCTCCTCTCTGATCCAAGTAAAGTGTCCTTTCAGAACTTCTCTCTTCCAGTCAAAGTCAGTTTTCTGAAAGTCCAGGACCCTCATCTTGGTACTGACCATTCTTCTGCCCATGTGCAGGTGAAACCACACCATGCAGTGGTCACTTCCTGCTAGCTGTGCATCCACCTTCACCTCTTGAACATGTGCACAGTTGGACAGGGCCAGTTCCAGAAGCACCCAGTCCAACAGTTCAGAGCAAAGCTTATTTAAAATTTTGTTATTAAGTTCTAAAGATGATAACAATAGCATAGGCAGTTACAGATACTGGGCACTATGCATGAAACAATCTTGGCCATACACCTGATGATATGTAGCGTGTAGGACCAGGACATGTACATCACAGGTGTCTTATGGATACCCCAAATACAAGAATGGCATGCACCCACTCTACTTTCCTGCCCACAACCATCCATGGAGGATCCTGTGCAACTTCTGGCCAGTCCAAGCAGGAAGCAGGGAATGGATGTGCCAGCAGAAGGATGGCATAACGAGCCATGCACAATGCCCTTTGCACTCCACTGAGCCAGTGTCTAGGGGGCTTTCCATTACACTGGGCAGAGGGCTACCTCAAACAACTGGACATCCCTCTGTCTGGAGCTCAAACTACCATAGAACGCCCCACAGCTAGGGTCCCCAGTCTCTTTTCATGCCATTTAGGGCTCAGAGGGGACTGTCTGTTGTGGAGAGCTGATGGCTGAAAGTCAACCTTTTTGTGGTGGTCAGTATGGGACATGGTAGTCTGTACATGGGCCAGCATGTCCCATGATTCCCATGTTGGTGCCAGTCTGGGCTTCCAATTGGAAGCCCCTTTTGCAGTCCACATCTGTCCCCCCTCAGCTGATCCCACCCCTTGCTTGGATCAAAGTGGCCATGCATTGTCTTTTTGGCCCTCCACATCCTATGAGAGTGGCTACATGATGCACAATTGCCCAGCCTGGCATGCACCTCTTCCTATTCCTATCAAGCATAATAGTGCATAGAACCCACTGCACATAACAAAAGTTGAAACAAGAGCTTGCATCTGCCAACAATGTTGGTCTTGTAGTTTCATTTTTGGAAGGAAGAGGGCTGCATTTAGAACATTACGATTTATTATGCATTATGCTTTGAACACCAGTTAGAAACTGGTAAGGCAAGGATTATATACTGAAAAAACTGGTAGGGCAAGGACTGTATATTGACAAACACTGCAGTCATTACACACTAAGCAGATTGATACTGGTGAGCAGGAACTGTATATAGAAAAAGACTGCAGTTATTATACACCAAGTTGTTACACAGTGGTTGAGCAGAAACTCTATACAGTGCAACATTGTAGCCATTGTACACCTGGGATGGGATATTCAGAAGGGTTGCACATGGCGCAACACATTTGCTCCATGCGCAACACACTGATGCCCCCCGGTGTGATATTCAAAAGGGGAAAGTGCATGGCACAAATCCCGATGCACCGGGGCACATCAGTAATGTATGCAGCGCAGGTAGGGGGGCGTGCCCATGCATACCCCCGCACATCCCGATATTCATCCCAGGATGTGCGGAGCACATGCAGGCTCAAACCCCTACATGCGCTGCATACAGCTGTTCCAAAAAATAAAGGAACAACAGCCGGCCACCCACAGGTGAGCTGCCGTATTGCAGGGTGCAACACGGCAGCTGCCAGCTGTGGGTGGACACCCGAGCTCTGGCGACACCCTCCGTCGGGTAGCGCCCCCCATGCCCGATCGTGGGCACAAGTTTAGAAATATGTAACTCCTATGATCCTGGTGGTCCAGTGGAATGCTCACAGCCTGATCATGGGCAGATGTCTAAAACAAGATTAGATCCATCCCTGGTGGTCCAGCAGTACCCCCTCCCACCCTCCCACTGAACCCCACCACCGCTTCCCCTGGTCAGCGGTGGGTGGCAGCTTCCCACCCACAAGCTGCCCGGCCACCCTTCGACTGACTGCGTACAGTGCAGCTGTATGCCTATTGGTCCAGAGCGTGGGCCAATGGGCATGCAGACCATACTGTACTACACAGTCCAGATATGTGAATGGATTCATTCACATATCTGGACTGTGTAGTATGGTACAGTCTGTAAGCGCATTGGCCCATGCTGTGGGCCAATGGGTGTACAGCTGTACTGTACGCAGTCAGTTGGCAGGCGGCTGGGTAGCTTGCGGGTGGGGAGCTATCATCGCCCGGCCAAAAGTGGGTGGCGAAAGCCAGTGGGAGGGTGAGGGGGTACCGCTGGACCACCAGGGATGGGATCTAATCTTGTTTAGACATCTGCCCGCGATCGGGCTGTGAGACCACCAGGGATATAGGAGTTTCATATATCTATACTCATGCCCACGATCGGGCTGCAAGCATTCCACTGGACCACAAGGGATATCTGAGTTACATACTTCTATACTTATGCCTGTGATCGGGCTGTGGGGCACTTTGCCGCTTGTGCAGGGGGCATCGGTCCCTGATGGCTGCAGCCTGGCAGGGCGCCAGGCGCAAGTCGCCAGGGATGGGTGCACCTGCATGCAAATGGGGCCATAATGACATGCAAATGGCCCCATTTGTGCCTTGCATGCATTATGGCCTCATTTGCATGTGCACCTTTGAATATCGCGGCTGATGAGCCTAGCGCAACAGCACTTGTGCTAGTGCATCCCCCTGCCCCTCTCTGGCCACTTGTGCTGGTGCAGTGCCACTGCGCCATAGACAATGCGGGTGGCCACAGAGCGATATTCAATGGTGCTGACCGATGGTGCAGCACCATTGAATATCACCCTGTCAGCGGCCTGACACATCCCAGTTGCGCTGTGCCCAGACTTGCGCTACAGCCTGGTGCAGTCTGAATATCCCACCCCAGTAGTGTAACCACCTATACCTCCTGTCAGTCCTCCTGATAAATTGCTCCTCCACTCCACAGACATGAATACATCCATGCGTGTACACACACAGACACACACATACACACTCACACAATTGCCCCCACAACACAAAGCATGCCTTACATACAACATAACAGGGATTTGAAACATGTTCTAGCAAAAGTCAGATGTACCAAACACCCACATTTTACAGTATGTTGCATGTTATTAAGTCAGAGAAAATGTCAGCCGTGCGTGTGTACAAGCATGCGCGGCGCGCACGCACACACACACACACACACACACACACACAGAACATAGTCTCACTCCCATGAACACAGTTATAAAGTAGCTGTGCTGGGTATCCTGCTACACTGGAAGTGAATGTAGCGTGTGAAGTGAAAAAAATGAGATTTGTAACACAACAGCCACAGCCTTTCCCCTGTATGTTATTCACTACACTTGTTGGGCTGTGTGTCTACAATGGGTGGGGGGTCAGGGAGTTGTGGTTGCAGTAGGGATGGACTGGAATGTTGGGAGGGATTCAAGCTTATAGGGGGTGGGAGACCTCCCTCAACCTTCAAGATGTTTTTTTTTATATGGAGTATTAACTGCTTCTTGTATGCTGACTGTCCAGTGAAACCTGCACGGCAAAATTCCCCACAGAGGCAATCTCGACAGGTTTCAAGATTGTTGCTGTGAGGGACCTGAGGGTGACAGTTTGCCCTTTTGCAGTGTATTGCCCCGCCTCCAAATCAACTCTGACTCGAATTGATAATCAATAGTAGGGGGGGCACGGTGCGCAGCCCCCCCGCATGGGGGTTGGGGGACAGCCCCCTGAGAAAAACACACCAATGTCAGACAGGTGAAAGTTTGCCTGTCAAGCATCGGGGATATTGCTATGCTGAACATCGACAACAGTGCTCTCGACTTGGCATAGGTAAACCACTGCTCCCACCAAGGTCTAATTTGATGGCAGTCTCCAAAAAGTGCCAATGGGTCCTTTTATTGCCACACCCCTCCAACATCTGGATTTTGGTCTTGAAGTGCTTTGATTTGTCTGATGTACAGTAATAAAACATATCTTGGCCACCTTTAAGTGGAATTCTCTCTACCTGCTGGAGGCTATAGTATGATGTATGTTCTGTCACATCTTTTCCCAGCTATGTTGGTCCCTATTCTTTCTTGCTTCCCTCTACCACAGAGTTTTTGTCCTTTATATGTCTACTACCTCTGAATTGTGAGATAGATTGCTATATAAAACAGAAATCTGCCCATCAATTACATCTCTTGATATCCAGGATCTCAGTATGGGAAATACGTCCACTTGTTCTAAGAAAGCATGTTCCCTACTCCCAATCTGGTTCAAAAAATGCCTAATCTAAAACAATTTAAATAGGTCCATCTGGGAAAGCTAGAACTCCCTTTGCAAATCGGAAAAGGATTTTATATGTCCTGCAAAGCATAGCTCCAAGAAAAAGGTAAGACCCAACCTGAACCAACACTTAAATATTGGGTCAATGGAGGCTTGCAGGAAATCCAGACATTTAGCAAGAGGGATCCAGCTTTGCTGGGATTTGCTAAATTGAAATTTCTGTTTACTTTGAGCTGACTCTGTAAAGGAGTGCTGATTCATTTTTTATTGATATCTTTCAGAATATTTTGATTTGTTCAATGCAAAATCTTGAGGTACTTTCTGCTTCTATCATGTTTCCAGCAACTGTGGTGGAGGTGAACATTTCAAAAATGGTGTTAGCTGCACTGCAGTGCAATAAATTTTGAAGTGAGGTAGATCAAGTCCCCCTTCCTCTTAGGCGCTGGCCATAGCATCTCACTTTAATCTGGGGCAGCACTGTTCCAGATAAATCTAGTCAATGTCTTGAGGAGTTCCTGCCTATTTGATCTGTGGATTGGGGCGGGCAACATTTGGTAGTTTAAATGACTGAATATTTCTGCTTGATATTAACAGCCAAGGGGTCAGTAGCATCCATACAGGGCTGGAAACAAATATGTCAATAGGTATTATTACAGAGAAAAAGGCGCTAAGAGGTCTGAAAGGACTGAAGGTGTGTAAGTCTCTGGGACTGTTGATGTTGGGTTAGACTCTGGTAGGACCTCTGGCAGATATTTTCAATTGCTCAATTGAGACAGGTACAGTTCCCAGGCATGGCAGGGTAACAAACATTGTTATCTTTACCCAGGAGACCCAGGTAATTCTAGACTAGTTACTTTGACTTCCACTGACGTTGATTGAGACTATAATCAGTTAGCAGTTCTTCAGCTTCCTGGAGTCCCATAGACTCCAAACCTACAAGCAGCAAGTCTTGTGCAGGTGAGGTTCTATCAGGTGAACCTTGTTGTTTTCTTTAGTGTCATGTTGCAAGTGCTCAACAATGACCAAATGCTTGTGTAGTCCCCCTACAAATGGGGGTTCCTGAAAAGTCTTCCTTACGTGTGCCAAAATGCCCATGGCCAGGCTGGTGTCCTGTGTATAACCGTTTAAAAGATATTGTTTGTGAGTGCCCTTATAGCCTCCATGTACTGTCTCTTTAAGAGCTGCCTATTCAGAGTGCTATAACTAATCTGGGTGGAGGCTGAGTGTTTCTATGCTCGGGTCCCGCCCGGGCTGCCAGATAATTGTTCCATTCTGCCATCACTAATTGCACAGAGGGAGCTTTACTTAAAGCTGTACTTATTTGCTGAGTAGCTATTGTAAAAGTAATGTTATGGAAGTTTGTCTAACCTGCCTTTTTACAGCATGGACATTTTGATATTGCACCACCATCTTGGTTCTGGACTGCTATTGTGGACCAATCAGTACCTTTGCGGACCCTTAAATGGTGTCTGTCCCAAGGGGTCTTGTGGGAGCAAAATTCTGTAGGAATTGTAGTTTTGAGACTTTGGCACCTAACTGGATTTGGAGGGGGAGCCCTTGTATTGGCAGACACCTTTGTGCATCCTGGGGAAAGTCCCAGGCTGCTTGCAGCAGTCAGTGAGTCTAAGCTGGGAATTGAAAGAGTGAACAGCTCAAGATATTCGAGCAGCAGCTTCTGCATAGTTCACGCAGGAGAACTGTGGAAGGGCTGTTTAGATTTGCCTGTCTGCTGTCACTTGTGAGGGAACTCTTCAAAGAATTGGACTGCATCTGAAGTTGTGAGAGAGGTTTAAGCCACTGAATTGGTGACCAGGCTTAAAACCTGAAGAAAACTGAATATTTGATGAATGCGATCGGCCTTTCAGGACCTTCATTTGCAACTGAACTCCTGGTTTTGTGCCTAGACTCTGTGATTGTGGCCGGACTGTCATCTGCCTGGTATAGTGGTGATTGCTTTACTATAATTGCGTTGTGTGCTGCTAGTGGATTGTGATTTGGTTCTCCACTGTGTGTTTAACTGTGCCTTGCTTGCCGGAGGCTGCATCCAGCTTTCTCAGACTCACTTCCGAACTGTTCCTCAGTCTGGGCCTTGTCACACTGGCCCAGCCAGATTACTCATGCCACAGAGAAAACCATCGACAAGAGACCTGCCTTGAACAGGAACGATGCCTCAGTGATTCGTGTGGGCCCTGCTTCTCCTGGCACTCCAGCTTATCAACCTGTAGTCTCAATTTCATCCCTCCTGTGTACTGTATTGAGTATCATGAGTAAACACCAGAGTAGTTCCCTGCAACATCAGCTAAATCAAAAGTGTTGTCATCTAATTTACTTGTTGTTTTTTTGTCACGAACTGAGCCATCCGGCTCCAGATTATAAATTGTGTGTGGTTGTGCATGTTTCTTTCTTCCATCACAGGGCCCCAACCAGCTGCAATGCCCGCCTACCCCGGGCAATGTTCCAGGCTAGCCCACCTTACTTCCACCTGGGTACGCAGAGTGTGTCACTGTGTAGGGACTCTGAAGCACATGCATGACTGTCTCATTGATTTAACCATTAAGCCAATCAACTTGATTATGTCCCTCCCTTTTTCAAGTTCCCTGAATAAATCAGATCTAACCCTTTTTACATTTAACCTGACTGTGGTTCCAGTTTGTGTCAAAAGTACTGTACTGTTGCTATTGGCTGTGCATAACCTTGTTTTACAGGGGGTCACCAGGGTCGAGCCAGAGGAACCAGCCTTGGTGGTAAGTGTAGACAAAGTGGGGATTTGTATGGTGAGCAAAGGTGACTGTGAAAGTGTTTACTGTATAGTGTCCAGGCCACTAGAAGGAAAAGATGTGGGTTACAGCGTCCCAGAGGGCTGTACCCAGGTTAGCCTTGCTACCAACTACCCTGTCCTCCTGGTGAAGGCACCCATTTCAGTACCCAGGCCTCTTAAACCACAACTAGCCATGCAGGCAGGGGTAGTAGCCCTTGGGATAGTGCCACCTATGGGTTACACTTGAGATCCTGTAAGTGGACTTTAGCAAGGCCTTTGACTCCATGCTCCACAAAATGCTAGTAAAGAAACTGGGACTTAGATGCTAAGGAAACATCACAACATACAGTAGGTGGGAGATTGGCTAACAGGAAGAACACAAATGGTGGTACTATATGGTACACAATGTAACATCATGGGCATTGCAGGCATGGTTCTTCAGGGATCAGTCCAGGGCCTGTACTCTTCACTTCACTCAGCTGCACCATGGAGAAGAGACTTAGAGCAAAACAATGGGAAGGCATAAGGGAACTGAAAACAGATCTGGTGTATATGGAAAAATGGTTTTAGATTTGACAGTTAAAATGTAACGTCAAGGAGTTATAGGAAATGATTCAGTCACCAACAGTATTTAGAATAATATGTTATTGGTGTGAGGCTTTGTTTAATTGTGACAGGAAAACCCACACAGTTTTCAGAGTGACTACCGACCCCTTTCTCAGGCAGAATGGGTAAATATTAAAAATCAAGTACAAGTTTCAAGTTTATTGTCAAAATCATACATATCAAGCAAAAAATTCTAACACACAATACTAATTACGATATACACTTAAACATGCACATTTATAATTTCAAGATGGCTATATATAGCATACCATAAAAATACATGTTCCCCTTAAAGAAATAAAACATTTTTCTCAATCCTTATGTACATAAGTGATGGACTGTAACTCATGAAAGCTTCACAAGTGTGTAATACAGTAGGCAAAGCTTTCAACTGCATAAATGATCAATTTTGTTTAGAAAAGAATAAAAATTCAAATGATTTATTCGGTCATGATATCTATATCGATTTATACCTAATGGGTTTATACATTTTTCCTTTATTTTTTAGCAGACGGCAATCCAATACTATGTGCTGTATTGTTATTCTTTTTTTCTGTATTACACATACAAGTTATGTTACCTTTTTTAATTTTACCATATCTATATAACGTGCATCCAGGTCCATAATACCCAGTCTCAAGTGACATATAGCTGCCCTGTGTTTTTCCTTCTCACAGAAAGTGAGGTGTAATTATTTTTTTTCTAAAAATATTGTATTCTTATACAGTGACACTCAAGGTGTGTCAATCAGTTTTCCATATATTCTTTGAAAATAAAATATTGGCTATTCTCCTTTCTGAGTAAAGGGTCCCAAATGCTTGGTATTCCCAATCTGGTCAACTTGTATTTCAATTTATGGAACCAGCTATTATTATACTGTGCATTGCAGATTTCCTCGTAGAGAGTTTTAGAATATCAGAAGCTCCAGGGTCAATCAATTTTCCCCACCATCTAACTGCTGTCATAATCATTTTACATTCCAAGGAAATTGCATTGACTTCCACTGCTAACAATGTTGCAGGGGTAACAAATGGTAGCACTAAAATGTTTCTGTAAAAGTTATTTTGTATAATTTCTAGGCTCTTGATTTTCTTATCCTTACTTAACAAGCCCCAAATGTTTTTACCTCATCAACTCTGACTGTTCACCTTTGCCTCATGTGTTTTCTTCATAACTGAAAAGGACTTCCTTGCAAAATACCTACCAAATCTAATCACTTCCTTAGTAGCCTGTGATGCCTTTTTCATTACTTCCTCTTTACAGTATATCGGCTCCAGTTATTTTGACTTTCCATTAAAATTCCAAGGAATCTATACACTGTAACAAATTTGAAGAACATATTCTCAACCATCAAATCCTTATCACGTGAATTGTGCTTACCTAAAATCATCAGTATACATTTTTCTGGATTTATGGTCAAGTATAGTGTTTTCAAATGCTGTATTGTAAAATTCAAGGCCCTTTATGAGTCCATTTTGAGCCTGAAAAATCTGAACAAAATCATCTGCACAGCAGAGTATGGATATTCTCATGTTTCCAATTTTGGAGCAAATGTGTCTAACTTGAATAGTCCTTTTATTAACAAGTCCATACGAATGTTAAATAATAATGGTGCTAAAAGTCTGCCCTGTTTAACCTCCTTTTGAATCTCTATACCTGAAGTGAGGCTACCTTCTAGGCCCTCTGTGACAAACACCATATTATTGGACCATATTATGGGAGGGCTTTTAGCCTGAGGTTCAATGGGCAGAGCAACAACATCACTCTCCCATCGACCTTAAAAACTTCACTCATCCTGGACTCTCCCAGGATTCATTTTTCATTGCAGCCAGAGGCACTGCTCTCCGCCACCCTATCTGTATTTGTACTGCGTTTTTCTATCGTTTTGCAGCCACCTCCGGCCGCACTTCCGTTTCTCTCTGTTCTCTTTTTGCTGGTTTCCTCCTGCCTCTTCTCTGCCACGCAGCTCCCGCTGCTTCATTCTGTCTGCCTAGCTCAATCCGTCCTCCTGGACGTCTGCCCCATGCCTGCATTGCCCGCTTCCCCTCCAGCCTTGCCTTGCTTGTCTGGGTCTGCCTGCTGACCCCTTCATTTGCCTCTCTCTCTCTCCGTGGCCATTCTCACTCCTTGTACCCCTCCCCATGGCACTTGCAGCCTCAGCCTGCAGGATCCCAGCTGCCCGATTCTGCGCCTGCTCTCCCTGGGACCGATTTGTAGTTTACCGCCACACTTGTTGTACGGTGGTGCCCTCCTCATCCCTGCCCTCTCATCTCCCTGACCCAACCAGTTTCCCCTTTATGTTTCCTTCGCCCCTTTCCTGCTGCTCGCTTGCCATTGCCCTGCTTGTCAGGGGCTGCTGCTCTGCACATTATCGCTGTGGCTGGTGTATTGAGTGGGGCTGTCAGCTCACTGCCTCTCCTCTGCCATGTCCGTTGTTCAGCGCCATCATGAGTTCATCAGCTGCATGTTCCTGGAATGTCTCGCCCTGGCTAGATCAAGCAGACTCCCGGACTGATCTCTCCTGCCTTCCGGCCATCATTGCAATTATGACTACCTCCTTAAATCAATATTTGAATTGTAATACTGCATGTTTTTCTCTGTGCTCTCCTGCTTCTCCTGTGCACCTTGGTGCCTCTTCTCCTCTGTTTGGGCCCTCTAGTCTGCCTCCTCGCCTGGTCTCCTCCAGTGCATTTCTTTTGGGGTTTACCCATCCCACTGCCTACTGCAGTTTGATCCCTCAATCTGCCTCAGCTGACCTTTTGGTGTACCTCGGTGGACCTGCAGTTTCTCTATTCGCTTGCTTTGCCATTCACATAGTTGGGCTATCTCTGGCTTACTCTATCTGGCCTTCCATCAGCTCTGGCCGGCGTGCCACCTCTTCTAGCTCACCCTACTGTAGTTCTCATTGCATCAGCTGAACATGCTCACTGATGCTTCCAGGCGTGTCATTCCCCACCTCTTCTCCCTGGCATTCCTTCTCATTGCCACTCCACTAATGGCTTGCATTCAATATTTATTTTTGGCATACCTATCATGGCTCCTATGCCACCTCATCAAATTGCGGCCATTCCTCATCAACCTGTGGCCATCCAGTTCAGTTATCCTGTAAGCAATGCATACCTTCTGTGTGTCTGCCTCTCATTCACCTACTCCTGTCTCTGCTACCTTGTATCAACTCGACATCCATGTACCAGCTGGGTCTGTTGCTACCCCATTGCCCTCTCTACCATTCTTCAACCTTTCATGCCTCGCTTTCTGTACTTGCCTCCATGGCTTTGATCACTCATTGTACCTCATCCGTTTCCCAATTTTTCCTTCCTTGTCCTAGTACCTTTTCTAGTACCAGCCATCATGGCTTCACTCAGCTCTTGGCTCACTCCTCATCATACATCATCCAGTTTTGCTCACTCCTCATCATACCTCATTCAGTTTCGATCCTCAACTGCTCAACCTGAGTTTCTTCTAGTTCCAGATCTCCCTTCTTGGCCTCAGTGTCTACCCCCTTTCGAGGAGCTCACTTCATTTACATCCTTTGAGCATGTTCATTTTCAGATTCATTCATGTCTCCTCTTACAATTCCATACCAGCCATCCAGGATCCACTCCACTCATAGCCCATTGTCTGTATTCTTTCTGGGCGTACCTACCATAACTCCTATGCCACCTATCAACCACGGCCATCCAGCCACATGTCTCAAGTTCATAACTCCAGTTATATTGAGTTCATAAATCTAATCATCATACATTCAGCATTACCTCATGGCATATATCCTTAAATCATTTACTCGAACATTCCTATCATTGAATTCCATACTACCTCATCGACTACAACCTCAAGATCTAATTGTTCAGAGTCTAACCTTTTAATCAAACATGCATCTTCAATTTCAATGTATGCTCATTTGCATCACTCAGTCAAGCCTGTCTGCATTATCATTAGTCTCCTTATCAGCACATCTAGAATCTCCTCATGAGCACATCTGGATACCCCTCATTCCTCCGTCTCCATACATGACTTTACTCCATCCCAGCTTTTCTCTTCTGATCTACTGTCTCTTATTGACCACTCTAGTGCATCCTCCTTGGGTCCCTGCTACAGTATGTTCCTCATTTGTCTATGATTATTATGAGTTTCCCTATCCTATCGTAATCCTACTTACTCATATCCTTCATCTAGGAACTTTTCTCTCTACTAACACATGTCCTCAAATCAAACATTGTCAGTCTGGAGGGAAGATAACCTAGACCTTGGATCCCCAGAGGTTTCCTCCTCAAAGGTTTTTTTTCCTCTCCTCCATGACAATGGTCATAATATTAGGCAGAGTTAGTACTTTCTTCTCCTTAGTTAGTTAAGTTCCGCTGTTGGATGGAGGTGGATGGTGGCCCTGCTTTCCCCTCTCCCCTCATGAATTTAGCCCTTCTTCACAGAATTCATTATTCATCCTCACCTCTCCGAAGTTTGACATCTTTAGGTATTCTTTTTGGTCTTCTTCCTAACCTACCTTTAGCTGATGCATTCATTTCCAGCACCTGTAGGGGAGGAACCCTCCTCTAGGATTCCTTGCGTTGTACCCCTACAGGGTGGTATATCCCATGGATAGAGAGGAGGAAAGTCACAAATGCAAATCCAGTTACTCAAGCATCATCACATATCTTATCCAGTTGCATAAGCACATTGAAACTATATTAACTGAATTGTGTTTAACATTTGAGCATCTAAGTTCAATTTTCAGATCATTTTTCTCAGGATTTCCTGTTCAGGTTATCATGAAGCATATGGATATCCAAAAAAACCTAAGTATCACTTCAGTTTTTTTTCCAATAACATATTTATCCATAATATAATTTAGTACAGACATATTACCCATGGTACCATTACCCTTCCTGAAACCAAACTAGGTTGATGTCAGTATTTGGTTATTCTTTTCCCATAATTCTCATCTTGAAAGTGTAATTCTACATTAAATGGTTGGACCTACAGTATGCAGAGAAGGGAGATTGGTCTGTAGTTCAATGTTTCATTCTGGACTCCTCGTTTGATCATAGAGACTATGAAATTTTACACCAATCTGCGGTCAGAGATAGGTTAGCACAGATATTGTAAAATTAGGATGTTAATACCTCATCCCAGATCTCAGGGGCTAACAGAAATATTTCTGTCAGTATACCATCAGAGACAGACACATTGTGATTGATTGATTGTTTTATTTTAGTTGTTTAACCAGGAGTAGCACACTAAGCTGAAAGTTTTTTTATAGGTGTGATCTGGGAGCACAGGGCCATTAAGTGACTTGCTCAGGGTCACACAGTATGCAAGTGGAAGCTGTGGAATTCATACCCGGGTCTGGTTTGCTAGATGTCACCAGATTTGCAGCTCAGAGCCTTAAACCACTGCGCTATATTGCCTCCCCAATTGATTGATTAGTTGAGTGATTGATTTACTACACTTTAATAGTGGTTACTGCCTCCTGTTCATATATTATCATGCTCATACTGTTGTCTAAACTAACTGCAGGATCCATCTTATTAACAAACTATTCCTTTGGTTCAGTACTATAATTTCTATATTCATCTCTGAGAAAATTTTCCAAGCTGTTACGCTCTGTGGACCCCATGATATTTCTTCCTAAATTCTTCAATCTGAAAGCTACCATCTCCCAAAATATTCTGCTATTCTTGTCATGCACTGTCATCTGTGATTGTTGCCGTAAACCATTATTATATGAATTTTTATTTGCCTTAATCATACCCTTATATTCTTTTTTCAGTGTTATCAAAGCTCTTCAATAGTTTATCTCCCATTTTTTTAAATCCATTTCTCACATTGGATATAGCTTTTTTTTCATTCTGACAGTCTTTATCAAATTACTTATTTTTAAAGTTACTTGTACAGTACATTTGGACTGTGTTCTGCTCAATGGTACCAATTCATTTGGTATTGTATTATTAATTCCTCATAGGCTTCAACTATAACTATATCAGCTTAATTGCCTGAGTTTATATTCAAGGTAGAAAGAAAATAATCATTGTTGATTAATATTTCCAGGTATCCCATGTATTCGGTGACCCCGATTGAGTGCTTTCAAAAAGGGCAACTCAATTACGGTGCTATTACACAGGGCTACCAGGCAGGGAGGGCAACCAGATAGGGGGATTGGCAACTATAGTGACAGGATGTTGCTATGTATACACCCATGTGGGGGGGGGCTTGGGATGGACCACAGAATTTGTGGGGCATAGTGCAGTGGTGGGCTGCCGAGCTGGCCATGTGGCATGGTGGGTTGGTGGCAGGCTGGGGTTGGAAGGGTGCCAGGTTCAGTTCTGGACATGCTTGTTTTTTTGCACCAAGTTGCATTTTTTTTTTAGATTTGATCCCCCCGACATGCACCCCCCTGGAGTTGAGAATCCTTTAGTAGGAGATTGCAGGGGGGTGAAGCCCTCCATGGGGGAGAGTTCAAGGGGTGCAGCCCCCCACATGAAACATTAAAATGTAAGTCTCCGGTGCTGTCTTGCTGTTCACTGTGAGTCTATATCACCAAAATTCATTTCTGGAAATGTAGACTCACCCAAACAGTGATCGCTATTATACAGTCACCATTATCACATGGAACCAAATTTCCATATAACTTTTCACAAAGTTTTCAGTGATAGGCTTCCATTTAACTCCGTCCTATTACATACATAAAAAGACAATTTTTCAGCCAGTTCCAAATTTTTCTTATGTAGTTTATTCTGTCTAATTTCTCCCATCTTTAAGGTATATGACTTACCGATCCCTTTCTGAGGCTAAACAGGTCACTAGAAAAATAAAATAGATAGTACGTTCATATATGTGTTTAATGCATGTCGTAGTAGTTATCATAAAATACAGAGATCATTCTTAAAAGTACAGTTGTCCCTGGCAGATTTTCAAGTGTGGAGGTATCTAATATATACATCTAATATGCAAAACGTATCAAATATGATCTTTTTTATCTGTAAATTGACATAACTTTGAATATTTTCATTTTAAAGCTGATATTCACCACCCCTGTAGAATACTAAAACAATTACCCATCTTAGATAAAAAAAAAACACCATTCACATTTAGAACTGTTTCTGCAATCTTAATTGGGGCTACACACTCTCCAGGGACAGGTACATGCAGTAGATGCATACCCAGCCCACGCAGCTCTACACCCGTGAGTAGGCATGCGGTGGCCAGCATTCACCATCGATGGCTACCACAGGGTGCCTGTCCCTGGCTCCACCTTCCAGTGCACTGGAGCATGGGGATAGATCAGAAGACACAGGCAGGGATTTAATCAGATGCCTGACCTGGTCAAGCTGTGGACCCCCTGCTTCATCTGGAGCAGGGGATTGTGGAATGTGGTGGGTTCCTAAATGTAAAATAATCTGGTTAGTTCCCAAATGACTGCCCCAGCCCTCCCTGCATAACCAGAGGGCTGTGGAAGTATAGTGGGGAAGGGGTGGTGTTTCATGCACCAAAGCTGTTGGGTGTAATTTGTGATGGGCTTACAATGGACACAGCAGGGTCCCTTCTCCATATCTTGCACTCCCTTCACTTTGCACTCCCTCTGACACTCCCTCTGACTGTCCACATATGTAGCTGCTCAAATGGCTGTGAGACTGAGTACATAAATGGCTCATGCCCCTTCCATGAAGGCTGCTGGTGATTGACAGGACTCTTGGCATTCCAACTTAAGGTTGCCTACAAGCCATTGATATGTGATGTGTAGGCAACTCCCTTTTTTGTGCATAGCCCCCAATATTAGTAAATTCACATCTTACAAACAAAAGTAAATCCTCACATTGCAAATGGAATCACAGCCAAATACTTATATATTTGTTTCAAATTTACCAGCTCTTGATGCATTTTTGTAAATGCTTTCTTATTATGCCAAAAAGGATAATAAAGCAGTGGTGGGAGTGTCAATTTACCTTAATTTTATTTGCTCAAAACCCCTGTTTGTTTATTTTTGGCAGAAAATATGTACTCACCATAGGCAAGGAGAGATCAGGACCTGACTTAAACCTTAAGATACCCGAAGGGTATAAACAGGGTGGACAATCAGTAACTTGTTTAAGTTTAGTAAGGAGACCATCTCAAGGGGACACAACTATGAGCAGGCAGGGGGTACATTTCGAAACAATGTGTGGAAATACTACTTACATAAGGGGTGTTGGAACAGTGGACTCACCTGCCTGAGGAGCTGGCCAATTTTAAGATGGTTGCAGGTTTCAAGAGAGGGTGGGATAAACACATGGGAGTGGTGAATAACAGAGGGGCCAATGGGGGCAGGGGGATAGTCCAAGTGGAACTGAGGAATCATGGGAACTGTTACTTTTTTGTAGCCTGGCAATTATACCTGGTATTAGGTATAATGGGGGATTTCCATGCTGCTCTTGGTCAGCTGCAGTACATTAAAATGATGGATAATTTATTTTTCTTATAGAATGGAACCCAGCCCATTGGCTGCATTAAAGCTCATTTGATGATTAAATATTAATGTAAAGCTGCAGACTGTACTGCTTGTAACTACAGCCTCTGGTTTCCTTCCAAAGTTGTAACAAAAAGAGAGAAATTACATTCAGCTATAATTTATTGAATATGCATTCAATTGTATTGCTCTCTTGAAATTATATTGTGCTTAAATGTACGAAAGTATAAATAAACAGTTTAAGAAGTCTAGCATCTGTTAAATTTTGAGGGCCGAGGTAGTAACTAAGGAGACTTGCTGGACCTTGAGTGTTTTCTGTCCACATGCATCTGTGTATCTACAGTATATCTCTATGTAAGAGTGGTCTACTCTCCATGAAAGCATTAACATGCAATAAAATGTCAATTTGGAGGACAAACTGGGATTTCCACGTGTGTGTGTGTAACCTGTGCACAGGACGTCCATCCAGTGACTTAGGCATTAATTTGCATCAAGAACCTTCAGCACTTACTGTCCTGCATCTAGATTTGGGGTGAAGGGTTATAACTGGCTGATTTATTTTTATCTAGCTTGTAAATCAAACAGCAAGCATGCAGTTTTATCTAGATACATTAGAAGTATGGAGTGGACTGAATAAGATGGTCTTGCAAATTGGTAAATGCACATTGTATAACATACTAAATATTCTGTGTAGAGACATTGGAAGTATAGAGCATCATGTCATTAGTGTAAAGTTGATACTCCATTACTCCAAGGCTTGAACCCCAGGCCACTCAGATATAAAATGGCATGTGGGTACAGGGCACCATCCACACAGTTCCCGAACTTTCACAGTGCACACAGTGGGCTTGTGATATGATGTCTGTATCCCATGCTTACTGTAGTTGGTGTGATATGGGTGGGTGCATCCGCCCATATGTATGACAAGACATGGCATTGTCCAGTTTGCCAGCAGAACCAGACCATCACACAAAGACATGGCTTGGCAGGTAATGCTGACACACATACACCTACATGCTGGATGTTTCAACCACAACAGACAGAGTACACCATGGTTGGAACATATGCGTTGGAGTGATTCACAGGAGTCCCCTCCACCCTGCTTCCCAATGTCCTCCCAATGCACATAGGGATGTGGCCAGTCTGAGTGGCATTGTGCATCTGGGTATGGCACAAGTGTACTCCACTTGGCAGTGCCCGGTGAGGAAGAGCAGTGAATATGAAGGAAGTGGGGCACCAATGGTGTTCAGTGGTCATTCTGCTTCATGTCTTCAAGCTAATATTTCACTACAGTTACAGTATTATGGGGATGATATGGCCATTACTGGAAGGTGAAGAGGCTAAATCCAGTAAATGAGCTGTACAGGGTAGGATGTGATTTGCATTCAGTGTCTGTGCTGCAGCATGTACTTACTGTTGTTTATGCTATGTCTTCTGGAATACACAAGGGGCATAAGTGCGCATGATTCTCAAATTCACCAAGGATAGGGGGCCATGTCGCTACCATGAATAATAATATGAATGAGGGAACCACTGAGCAATTTGCCCATAGTGCTAGGGAGGGGAGACTACAACTACTTGGATCCCCTGCACACCCTGTGGACAATACTGGAGATCTCTGGTGAGATTACATATACTGTCACACTCCTGAGTTTATAGTGGTCACTGGGTGCTCCTAGAGTTTGTTTGTAGTTGACGTGTCAGAGGCCTGTTTTGTGACAGTATACCTTTATATTATCACTGTGACAGTGTTGTGAGATAGAGGCTGGCCTTCATGCCAGTGGCAATTTTGTGTCGAAAGCAAAGGAGGATGTTTGACTCCATGGACAATGTTGTGATGCTGCTGGGAGGGGGGAATAACTTCCATGCCCATGGTGATGTTCTAATGCTGATGAGGAAGTGGTATGGGCTCTATTCCCATGACAATCCTGTGATACTGGCAAGGGCTGGGGCTGACCAACTTGAAGCCTCAGAGCAAGGCTTCCTTCCATTCTAGAAATGTAACTTTTTTTCTCTTCTCCAGTTGGTATACATTTTTTTCACTTTCTGCACAATAAATAGCACTTTACAACTTCAGCTCCATGGTGGAAGCTCAGTTTTGTCATATACTTTGCCTTCTGTAAGTTATTGGCAGTAACCACTTGATATTTAGGTGTGAATTTTTTTTAACATTACAGTACTTATATAAAAGTCTTAAAAAATATACAACTCAGATCCTTGTTGCAGATTTATGTCATCATCAATGCAGAATGTCTAGTGAACAATTACAGTACACAAATCCAAAGAGAAGTGGCATATAATACAATTTAAGGAATCTGCTTCCTTCTGTCCTGATTACTAAGACATTTTACTGAAAAACCAGATATCACTGATTACATCAATTTACTGAATGCTGTTAAATACACACACATATGCATGCACGTACACATGCACGCATGCACGCGTGCACACACACACTCAATGTAGATAGCTGAATAAGACATTTACTCTCATGACAAGATCACTGTGATTGCTGTGTTTGACAGTGGGAGACATTTAAACCTCAGGAAATAGAGTGGTAATCTATTTATAAAGTAGTAAAGGGTTAAGTTAAGCAGTTCTACATAACAAAATGCACATTTTCCATTCTAGCTGACCTTTGAAACAAGACAAGTGATGGGACCCCATCACATTTTTCTGTGAAGTTCAGCATCTTCTAATAAGGGAAGCTAATCATGATCCTTGTAATAGTGAGTGGAAAGCATTGCTTCAAGGGTTATTTTCAAATGGACTTGAAAGCTGACTGCAGCTGGCTCTTAGCTCCTTTATTGAGATGCCACCATGAACAAATCAAGAGGGCTTCAGACGTCATGCTAACTGAGCCCTCACTATCATGCTCTCTGTAAGGGGACTGAGTGACACAGTGGCATGTTACAGCTTTCTCTGCTGAAAGGCCTGGCTTTGAATGCAGCTTGTATCACAAGGGAGAAGAGATTGGTAACAGAGTAATATAGCATTTTGCTGACAAAAGGGACTTAGGATCTGTCTTGTTTGTTTGTCCTGCGACACGGCAGTGACTATACATACTGTAATTTGGCTAAGGAACACATTCAAACTTGTTAGCTGGAATTCTACAATTGTGCCAGTGACAGTATGACAATTCTCTAGCTATATCATGATACGCAACAGGAAATTTCCAATAATTTCAAGCGGATTTTTGTGATATTTCCTAAAACAAACATACATAGTGCATCTTGTAATTGGCTAACACTGTACCTTTTTTTGTGCTGGTTAGATCTCAATGGCACTCTCCCTAGGGAATATCTGTAGCACTGCTTTTAAAATATCTCACCAGTATTAGCATCCACACGCTGTCCAGTTTGCCTGTTCCTCAGTTAATCACCTACTGTGTTAAATAATCCTGTAAATAAAGTTCACCTTATCCTGCCTCCTTCCTCAGACTGAGTTCATGTTCTCTTGTTATGGCTGTACTCACTAGCTCAAACATCTGTGTATAGCCCTCCCTATCTATTCCATTTAGTATTCCTTCAGCCAGCCCCATGGAGCAGCCATCAAGACACGAAGACTGGTCACCCCAGCGTTCTCCCTCTCACTCCTCCTGCCGGCCCCACGTAGCAGCCATCAAGACACAAAGGTACAGTCACAGAGGAGCACATCTACCTGAGCTGTGTTAAAGGACTTAAGGAGTTAAAGGGATTTCCATCAGCATAACTTTACTGACTGTATTTTTAACCTGCCTTTCTAGGATTTTCTGCTGTGTTTAGGAGTCCTTTTGCACAGTGCCTTAACTCAGATTGTGTTTGCAAGCATTGAGGGTTGGGGTAACTGAAGTAGCTTTATTTCACTATCTCTATGTACCCACTAGTCATCATCATCCAGTGTTTTGCTGTGCTTTAAGGATCTGCCTTACCTGAATGTTTTTGTGCATTTTTACTGCTTTGTATCCCCCTTCAATTCATTTTCACTTCACTTTCTACTCTCTGTCCCTCTGTCCTCAGGTGAACTTGCTTATGTGCAGTTAGCCCCCATCAGCCACTCTCACTCTGTTTCTACTGCCTCTGTACTAAGTCCTTTGTACTCTCCATGCAAAGCAAGCCTGATGCCTTTCCTTCTCCTCTCTTTAGGCAGCTCACCACCATCAAATATCCGTGTGTAGTCCTCCCTATCTAGTCCATCTAGTATTCCTCCAGCCAGCACCGGGGTGCAGCCACCAAGACACAAAGGCAGCTCACCCCAGTGTTGTCCCTCTCACTCCTCCAGCCAGCCCCATGGAGCAGCCATCAAGACACAAAGGTACAGTCACAGAGGAGCACATCTACCTGAGCTGTGTTTGCCTGGTGATGCTTTGTGTCAACTGTCCCACCCACCCTGGTCCGGCTCTTAATTTATATGTCACGGTGGTCAAGTGACATCCTAAGTCCCCAGTTGTCCATTAGCAGGTTATACTGACTGACCACTAGTAGTTGCCCTTGAGCTCTATCCCAGTTACCTCTCCATTCTGTTCTACTTTGCTCCCTATAAATCTTCTAATATTCTGTCTAACGTGTTTCTTGCCTTCCACCTCACTTTCTTGCCTTCCACTGCACTTTTCCCCTTTACTTCCTTACCAGTCCCACCAGGGATTTGAACTCCGACCCTCTATGCCCAAGGCATGTACTGTACCACTAGCTATCTGCTGGGTGCACTTAACATCCGGGAAGTTATTCAGTCTCATTTCTCAAGCTGTTGACTATTGTTCTCAGTCTCTTAGGTGCCGTTCTCACCCTTTGCCTTGCCTTACCCTAGCCCTCCTACCCTAGCCTTTGTCTACCTTATCTCCTACCGAGGCTGTGTAATCTACCACCAATCTCCCCTCTATCTGCCCAGTGCTCTGCCCCACCCTAGCTGGTCTATGCCCTGCCCACAATGTGGAGTAACAAACATCTGCTCCCACTCATTTTTCTGATACTGTTATCGGTCCCTTCATATGTAGAGCCCACGTCCACATCTGTTCCTCAACATACATTCCCCTTCGATGCAGAATCATTAATGTGCACCTCAAGTGTTGACAATCCACACCTGACCTGGCCCTCCAAGCCAGGCTGTTTATACACCTGCCCATCTTTCTCTCTTACCCTCCATCTTTTATATCACCTGTCCTCACTACCTGTTCCCACAACGTGCTCTACGACTCCTAACAGACCTATAAATGCCAAACGCAAGCTGCTCAAGTTCTTCCTAATTCTAATGTCATACTACTTCTGCCTTTATCAGGTAATGTCCACCCCCAATATTGGGCTCCTGCAACAGCCTCACACTCAACCTAGTACCTCCCACAGTCTCAAGCTTTCATTAATAAACATCCAGAGCCTTCTGCCCAAACTTGACCACCTATAAGTTTGGGTTACTCAACACCGTTTACCCCCCTCACAGCCATATTTCACCAGTGAGGTCCCCCACAGTGACTACAGTGCCTAGCCGCGGTGGGAGACCCGCTGGAACCCGGCGCTGCCTGTTGTGGGTCCTGCACCCCCCACCCCCAATCAGTTCTGACTGGAATTGAGAATCTTTAAGTGGAGAGTGCGGGGGGTGCAGCCCCCCGAAGAAAATAAAGAAAATGATAGCGAACCGGAAGCTGACTGCAGAATGCGGCCAACCTGCCGGTGTGGATGACAGGGCATTCAACAAAAATACTGTCGGACTCCTGTCGTGGATCCACCCAACATAAACCTGCTATCTTAGCAGTTACTGAAACCTGGCTCTGGCCCAAAATATCTGATTCTATTGTTGCCATTCAAGGTTATACTTTCTTCCGAGAGGATTGGCTTAGCAAAAAAGGTGGGGACTGTGCAATCTACCAATCTGACACCGTACATGATTATGCCCTTCCAACCATTCCTACTGGGAAGACTGCCCAGACTCTTGCTGTTAAACTAGCTCTGGGAAATCAAGGGAAGATACTTACTGTCCTTTCTGTCTACATCCCCCCATGTGACACAACTTTAAGTTTAATACAGTCTTAGAACATATTGTCACTCTGCCTAACTGAACTGAGGTTGTTGTTGTACTTGGTGAAGTCAGTATCAATTGGCTCTCACCAGTGCTGATACTTGTAAGGATGCTGCGGCAGCCATCGCCCTCACCTAACTGGTATCTTCCTGCATAAAGACACATTTTAGAACTTGTAGCAGTATTCTAATTGACTTATTTTTCACCAACCACCCTGAGAGGTTCTCAAAAACCAAAGTATTACCTGACTCCCTTAGTGACCACTCTCCAATCACTTATTACTGGTCAAATAAGATGTCCAAAATTCCTAAAAAAAACTTTCTTCAGCATGCCCTCAGGAGAGGTCAGCTAGAGCATTTCCAGGTGTTTCTCTATCATTATGACTGGTCACCGGTCTTCACAGCCACAAGCATGGACTCTGCTCTGGGTCATTTCATTGCCCTTTTTAACAATGCCTGTGACATTTTGGCCCCCTTCAGGAAACAGAAAGTCAAATACTCTATCAACCCATGGATCATCTCACCCCTTCTCAAATTCATGACCTCCCGAGATCACCTTTGTCATGTGGCACATACCTAAGGCAAACCAGTTGACTTGCAGTGGTACTAGACCACAAGGAATGCATTCACCTGTGCAGCCAGTGTTGCAAAAATGGCCTACTTCCAAGAGTCATTCTCCAGTTCCTGGGCAACAGCTAAATATTTTGGGAGAACTATTTGGGGTAGTCAAGATGTGTAGACTAGATGGATTTCAAGGTCCCCTTCTGCCATCACATTCTTATGTTCTTATATTCTAACATCAAAACCTCACTGGCAAACCTGTTAAGTCCCCTCCAACTTTATTTAATGTCAACGGCACCACCACGCAGGACCCTAAAGTAATAGCGGATACTTTCAATGCTGCCTTCATTGACATGAGTGGTGTACTCCCACCTGACTTCTTCAATGTCCTGACCAGCCAATTGCCAGATTACAATGAAGACTTAGAACATAGCACCCCCCCCCTTTCTACTTTAGAAAAATCTCTCCCAAGATAGTGAAAAAATACCTACTATGAATACTTGGTAAATCCAGGTATAGCAGTGACACCATTGATCTTTAACTGCTCCACTGATGCTGTCCTGGCTCCCCTCAAGAAGATTCTTAATCTATCCTTTTGCCTCAGACAGCTCCCCCAACTTTGGACAACGGATGTGGTAACACCTAGCCACAAAAGTGGAGACAGAGCCTCTCACTCAAACTACCAGCTAGTTTCCATCCTCCTACCCCTGTCCAAAGCCTTAGAGCATATAGTATCAGACCAACTGACAGAATATCTTACCACTTATGGTATACAATGCTCAGAGCAACATGGCTTTAGAAAGGGTCACAGTACCACCATAGCCATTCTAGAATTTACCAGCTTCATCAATGCTGCACTGGACTGCGGCCACCTAGTTGGCTCAATTTATATTGATCTCACAAAGACCTTTGATACTGTCAACCATTCTCTTCTGCTCTTGACCTTACCTATCCTCAGACTCTCAAAGGATGTCACAAAATGGATTAATAGCTACCTGGAAGGTAGATACCAGTGGGTAAAGATCCAAGACACCCTATCAATCAATCACCCTGTACGCTCTGGAGTCCCTCAAGGCTCAATTGTGGGTCCCCTCCTGTTTAGCCTGTTCCTGAACACCCTTCCCCAAGTCTGCACCTGCAACCTGCTTTTTTATGTGGATTATGCTGTACTATTCACTAGCCAGCTTGATCCAACTACCCTTGCCAGTAGCCTACAACAATGCTTCTCAGCTGTGGATGATTAGTTTGACAAACACAAATTAATGTTAAACTATAAAAAAAATGAAAGTTATACTCTTTGCTAGCACCCTCAGCAAAAATAAAAATGCAGAACTAAATATCACTAGTACTCTTGGTCTGCCTCTTGAACAAGTCCAGAGTATCGAATATCTCAGCATAACCTTAGACAGTGCCCCGTCCCACAATGAGCATGAAAATATTATCTCAAAAGTGGGAAATATTACATTGGGGCTTTTATATAGGCATCAACTTAGTATGACCCTTGATGCCCTCTGCACAGCAGTAGCTAGTTATAGGCTCTCATTCCTTGACTATGGTCTTGTCATTTATGGCACTGCTACTGACGCCACCCTTAGAATTTGTGTTGCTCTAAATAAAGCTTGTCTCCTAGTTGCTGGCATTCACAAATTCAGTTACACCTGTGACCTATATGTTCTCACCAACTGGTTGAACCTCCAGGATAGGATTTTATATTAAAGCTGCATGTTGGCAAAAAGATCAGTCTAGGGTTATCCCCCTTTCTCTCAACAGCTCCTTACTAGGACAATAAAGCACACCCACTGTGCGCATAGTGCTACTAATCTCACTTTACATGTCCCCTTTTGCCAAATTTCACAGGCCCAGCAGGCATTTCTGTTTCGATCGCCAAGCTGGCTTAACAGTCTCCACCCTAGCATCCTTTCAGAGCCTAAAATCAGTCCCTTCAAATGCAAACTTCATTTGCACCTCTTCAATCATAAAAGCTGTGAATGCCCCACTTAACTATAACTAGTTTTACCCTGTCTTCCCCTGTAGCAACCTTACCACTTTCTACCCCACCATTCTCTGCTAGTTGGGGCTATCCTTTAACCTCTATTCTTCCTTCATACTTTCTGCCCTCCCACCCCTTCCTAGCCTTTCTTCCCCCACTGTCCCTACCTTAACTTCCATACTGTTATAAATCGCTCTGCTCCCATTCACCTCTGTCACTACCTCTCCCTTACCTCTCCCTATTCCTGCCTCCTTATCACCCCATATCAACCAGCTATGTTTAACTAATCTACTCCTTTTTGCATCCACCTCCCACCTTAACTTTCCTCACCCACCCCTAGTCACCCCCTCCTCAGTGCCTACTGGCCCCTCACTCCACCTCTATCCAACCCTGAACACATCTCCACAACTGCTCCACCTACCCTTTCTCTTGAATCTCATATCCTTTACTGTCCCATCTTACCCCAGTCCTTAAGTTGACAATGTCTTCTTTTAGACTGCATTTAATTACAAGACTGCCTGTTACCTGCTTAATATACATATATTTATCAGCTTGTAACCCACACAATTTTCTTTGTCACCTGTAATTGATCTTTGTATGCTATGTATACTGCTTGATGTTTTACCTTCTGATTTCGTGTCCATTATTCACCCCTTGCTTGTATTATTTATTATGATGTGCAGCTTTTTTTAAATGAGCATCTGGTTCAAAGGTGTACAATTCTGAGAATGTAATAAATAAATAAATATTCAGCACATGGATCATGCCCCCTCACAGCCCTCACTTCTCTAGGCTAAATGGCTCTGTCAAATCTATCTCTTCTTATATCGATTGCTAAGTCATTATAACTTGGTGGCCCTGTGCTAGACTCCTGAATACCTCCAGTGTCTGTTCTGTACTGTTGATACTAGAACTGGATGCAATTCTGCAGGCACACCTTAACCCAGGCCTTGTAAGAGAATGATCATTTTCTTTGACTAGCTAGACTTGCAAGGGCATGAGATGAAGAGGCTTGAAACTAGTGATGTGCAGAATTTCCAAATTCCAGTGGAACAAAAAAGTTCTGCAAATTATTTTCAAAATTCTGACAAAATTTCACTGCATTTTTCCACAAATGGAATGGTGAAATTCTGCATTAGAAAATAGTTGCTGGATGATTTTCCATGAAAAAAAAATGTCTTCTGCAGAATATTATTCCTTGAATCTCAATATTTTCCATGGAAATTCTTGCAGAATAATTTTCCACAGAAAAATAGCTTTTCCACAGACTATTATTCCATGGATCACAGTAGGCAGAATTCTGCTGAAGAACCAGTGAAATTCCACAGGCGGAATGGCCATTCTGCGCTAATTTTGCAGGCATAATTCTGCATTCCTCACAGCACTACTTAAAATGGCAATGATGAATCCCATTTTCCAGGAGAGAATGACACCTATAGTTTTATTTGTTTAGTTTGAATTCCCTAAGAAAGAATGGCTACACATTTCTGCTTATTTTCAGCCTTGTCCCAGTGAGGATAGGGGTAATACAGATACAAACTGACCTACAAAATCAAGTTTAAGCTGTTGATGGTATGTTTAGTGAATTGGGGAAACTGTGCCAGGACAAACTGGAGAAATTCTTCTATTGTTTCCAAAAAGTGGCATGGGCTATATAACATTCATCTGAAGAACCATCAGAACAGGCATATAAGGTCCGGTTTAATATATCATCTGTAAGATGGCACCTAAAGAGCGTAGCACCCCCCTCATGCTGCACTACAGTGTCAATATTAAAATTCAGACATTGTTCCTGATGTGGGGCAAGAACCCACAGTCATTATTTTTTTTTAATATACACTTCATATTTATATGTTAGTCAAATTGTAATGTGACACTGTGAGAGTTTGCCCCCTTCCAAAATGCAGGAATTCAATCTGACCATACTTTAGCATCTCTCAAGTATTCATTCATGTCCCCACTGATCTGAGGATTAGTCATGGTAAATATTGCAATACGAGACAAAAGACCAAAAAAAGAAAAGACTGTTAACAATTTGTGTACAGACACCAGCAATACAATTAAACATGTGAAGTAAATTTCATTCATCAACACTCAAAGTCATAGTGCCATATAGCACTGATTAGTTCAGGACTGATGGGATTTGCAATAAACAGAGAAAGGGTTCTAGAAATAGAAATAAAGTTCAGTGAGTTACTCACACCATTGGGATCAAAGGCTATGAAATGCATCATCATTAAATAATCCGTACCAAAAGGCCCGTATTAATAATGCAATCTTAAATAAGGACATGAGGAAGCAAATATTCAAATGAATCCAATTTTTTAAGTCAGTGAGAAAATCAGGCTATAATCTGAGTGAGAGAAATGACCTCTTTTGTCATATGATCAGGTGACATTCTGCCTAACTCACCACATCTGGGCATCTCAAAGAAATAACCAAACACTGTCTTCTTGGAGTCTGCATAGACATCCACCTACAGTATGTTGTACATATTAAATAGTATGTTGTCTCTGCAGACTCTCAAAAGTACATTACTGCCCAAAATCCAGTGCTTGAAAATGTGGATGAGTAGTAGCTGTTTTTTCTTTACATTGTTAGTCATCTCATAGGCCTTTTAAGAGAAATAAATGTCTTCCATATTTCCATAGCAGAATATGTGTCTTCAAAACAATGTATTTACTTTAACCCATATCAAAAAGTACAGACACAGTTCTAGTGTATGTTACACTAGTAATGCAAATAGTTATACTGATAATTATAGTAATACTAATAAAATAGTGTTTCAATAAATAAAAACAGATTTTACTGAGAAAAAGAACATGGTGGGTTTGAAATAAAGTTTCACTTATTTAGATAAAGTAGTGCCCATTCACAGTTGTATGGTGCAAAGGGGTTGGAAATAGTGATGCTAGGCATTTTCCAATTCTTATCCAATTTTGAGATTTAGGAATGTAAGAACTTCTAATTCCTAATCTGATTCTGATTCAAATCCTAGAGGTTCTCAGAATCAGAACTGGATTTGGATTTCAAATCCTAAATCATAAATTCCAATGTTAAACTTGGTTTTAATATTCAATTTAGGAATTAGGATTTTCAGACTAGAATTATGAAAATCATAAATCCAAATATCTGAGGAATGCAATTCCATTCAGGAGATTCCATGAAAACTTAGTTGGAAGGACCACTTGTGCCACTGTTGCAACCTCCAGTCTTTGTTCTATACAAAATGGCGCTACAAAGCTTTGGATACTGTGACTGCAAAAGGAAAGAAGTAGAAGTCGACATGCAAATGAAGCTCTGTGTCATGCACAAATGCTTGCCAGACCTCATACAGGCCAGTCACACACCAACACACCAACCACAAATAAGACATGTTAGAAGCAGATCTAATGGGTGGCATAGGTATGCTGCACTGCTGTGAGTATCTGTTGAGGGATGTTGATCAGTGAGAGATTTGACATAACAAAGATTGGAGTAAGGGTACAGGACTATGGAGGGGATATCCACTGAAGGCCAGGTAGACTAACTATGCTGGGATGTGGGATAGGAGCCATTGGACCAACAGGGAAGACCAGTGCGGGACAAAAATAAAACAAAATCATCTCACACCAAAAGCAGGCGTAAAAAAATGATTGGGCATGTGGGGGAAGACTATGATGACAGTGTTAGCAGCTGGTGCTATGCCATGCATAAACCTCTGTGGTGGTCACAGTTCAGGTAATAGAGGATAGCAAATCATATAACCCAGCTTTTATTAAGCTCTAATCTTTTGTTTGTTGGTCCCGCTGTCCTCCCTGGCCTAAGTGGCAAAGCAGCCATTAGTTACTTACTCCCCAAAGCTTGGAATAAACTTTAGTCAACTGTAAATCTTCAATCCCTAATCCCATTAAATGCATTTAAAATCCTCAGCAGCAAAGCCTCTACCAACATGTCTCACTGCACTTAACCTCCATTCTCCCCACCTTCCCTGCTTCATCCTCTCTTCCATACTTGTTTTCTAAGTAGTGACTATTATGCCTTTTACTTACTTGACTCATATGCAATCTATGCTATATTGCTAACACCTTACATTGTCAACCCTATACCAAAATCCTGTATTTCAAATAAGTAGTCTGTAACATTCTACTTACCTTATAGTATTATTCATTGTTGCTCTTCTGAAAACCTGTGTATATTGTAAATTTAATGTTTTGACAATGTCTGAGGGGACTGACTGTTGGACTGTAAATAGTGTTTATATTGTAAATATTCATTTCTCTGTATACTGCTCACTACTCTGTACAATGTTCTGTTTATTGCTGGTACAAGAAACATCCTTGCAAATGAGCTTGCTTAATGGATCTTATCACTTCAAAATAAACTTGAAGTACAGTCACAGAGGACTGTATTTAGCCCCAGGAGAGAAGTGGGACAGCATACATCTGATTGGAGCTTATAAAACCACTAACATGCTCTGCAGGCTTTTGAATCTTCCACTGTTGCTGCCCTGCTCTGATGTCAGCTGCAGGTGATTCTGGGATTTGCAGTTATAGAAAATGTTAGCTTGGAAGTCAGCAGACTCTGTCAGATACAATCTGCATACTGTAGTAAACAGTTAGTAAAAACTTTTTTTTATTTGTTTTCCTCACAAAGTGTAAATTAAGACCAGACTCATGATTGTGTGTGGGGCCGTTAGTGCCAACGGTTCCCCTTTTTGGATGTATGAGGTACAGTATGATGCCCCAGTGATTACTGAATACATTAGTCACACCTATCTGTAGTGTTTCTGTTTATTTTAATAAGTACTTCATTACATTTAATACTCAACTGAGTATTACATTAATGTAATTTATATTACTGACACCCAATCCTCCTCCTCATTGATACCATATGTATTCCCTGTTGCCCCAAATCTCTATATATAATATGCTTCCCAAAGCAAGTTTAAGGCTCCATATTCAGTTCTAGCCACTTGTACTATATATCCATTAGTGGTGTGAATGAGATAGTGCATGGCTGCTTTGTGGGCAATATTCAGACAGTTAGTGCACTCAGAGCAGAGCATGCAGTCATAATATGGGGTTGTGCCAGAATGATGTTCACGCAGAATCCTGCAGGAATATGACTCACAGGAAGGACCATTGCTCATGTGAGCCATATTCAGACATGGCACTGACCTTTTGAAAACAGGGAACCTAAGAGTGTTATTCAGCAACTGATGGCTGAATGTTTATCTACAGTAGATGTATTTTGTTTTAGAATTCTGCATTTCAAAAGGAATTATAACAGCAAAATGAACTGTTAGGAAACTGGTTGTCATCAGCCTTAAGTTATAATGAAGTTTTGTTTATTTTCATTGCAATTTGCTAAAATGTGTATTGAAGGACTAGTGGAACAAAAACCGACACAGGAAAGTAATACAAATTTTAAGAAGCAGTCAGTTTTAATGCTTTTTATATCTGCAATATTTTTTTTTCCCTTTTGCTCATTAGAAAGTTTATGTTTTTTGTTTGCTTTTATATGTGATAATATTGTGTTGGACATGTGGAATAGCTCTTAGCCTGGCAGCTGATATATCTAGCTCTAGTCCTCCCACCACATCATAAGCATTGTGATCTCACTGACAGCGACATCACAGGTGACTGACCTGGCAGCTATTGAGTGGCTGCTCCTAAGCAGCAGTGATGTCAGAGTCAGTGAGGTCACAATGCTGATGATGTAGTGGGGAAGGGGATAGAGATAAATGTGTCAGCTGCCAGGCGCAGTACTGTCCCCCACATGACACCTACCAATATCAGGGAAACATTCTTCTAATTAACCAGTGGGAAAGAAAAACTACCTCAGATATAAAAGATAATGGCAAAATGGTTTTAAAAACCAATATTAGTTTTGGGCAGTACACTAGCTCTTTAAAGTGATGAATTACTAAATAATTATATATAGAATAATGCATGGGGAAATGTGTGTAATGAGGATTTTATGCACACCTGAGGTGTGTGATGCCTCATAAACCCCAAAAGCAAAGCTCGAGAAGTTTAACAATGTATCACACAGTGAGGGAGTGCATAAAATCTGAGTTGACACACACTTCCCCATGTTTTATTTTTTATAATGACCGGTTCCTTTGAATTTTTTTGTTTGACAGGCACTTGTTTAACAGTCTAATGTCAGTCTTGGTTTTTCTTAGAGTATTTCTTTTTTCTTGCTGCTCTATGAATTTTTGCCTTTCTAAGCCACTAGGTTGCTGAAACGGTGATGAATGTTCCATTTCTTTAGGTGGGTAGACAGATGTTAGTGGACCATTTGTTATTTTTTGTTTCTATGAGAAATGTGTCTTTCTTCAGTTGCATGTAAGTTAGATTCTCTTCAGCAGTTTCAGTGAGGTTAGCGCAATCAAGTTGGCAGTGTGAGCTGACAGCATGAGGAGTCAGTAGCACTAGTTTGAGAGTGATTTTAGAATTTTTACAAAAGGTGCTTAATCAAACTCCATTATATATGGGTGATTATACACATATTATATGTGGCCATGTATAATCACCCGTGTATAACAGAGTTTGAAAGCTTCTGTCCACAGTTGATAATCATTGCTAACCAGTTAATAAAAATATGTTACACATTGCCGTCCAGGTGGCACTGAGGGCTGAGGCACTGGACACCACACCTTGCATCACGCCAGTGACCTAGGTTTGGGAGCTAGCACAGGTCACTATGGGCTGGCAGGGGAGGAGAGAAATCGAGTGTCCAATGGACTGCTCTTCCTCTCTGGGGAGGGGGGTCCACATTGGTCAGCGTCCGACTGCCCGGTGGCAGAGACTGGGGATTGGGGAGACATGCCATACACTGGGGAAGAATTGAAGGGTAGACATTGGACAGGGATGCGCATGGATGTGTGGGCGTCCACGGCTGATGGCGTCATTGCATGCCCTCCAACTCTGGGGAATTTGAGAATAGAGGAAAACATGACACCACTCGCGATGGCTTGATGGCCATTCAGTGGGTTGCCTGGCTCCGAGGGCTCTCTGAAACTGGATCCTGTGTCAGCGAAAATGGGGCAGGTCTCTCCACCACCCTGCCATGGGGGCAAGCCATGGGGTTATACTGAGAGCTCCTCGTGGGAGCTGGAGCGGTCTGGATGGCGGCTGGAGGAGGTGGATGCCTGGACATGGTTGGCAGACTGGGGACCAAAAAAGGTAAGAAAAATGACTAACTAAAAAAATATGTATATATGTTACACACAACAAAACATGAATATTAATTATGCAATAAATTCTGTTATATGGGGTACAAATCCCAAAGACTTTAGTATATTTTTTCAGATTTATATACATAGAAACTTTGTTGCTTAGAAACAGACCACATCCTGATGAAGTAACATATGCATTGTTAAAGGTTGATGTGCCTGTTTTGGCTATGTAGAAACAATCTTTTACATCCTTAAATTAAAAAATAAAATAAAATATACTTCTGTGAGTGGGTCTTTATGTCCAAATGTATGCTTTAGTGATAGAGAGCAGAAATAATTTTTGTTGCTACTAATATCTGGCGACCATTATTTCCATGGCAACATAGTCACAGGGGAGACTCCACCTCGATTACTTTTAAGTTTTTTCCTTCAGATGTACATAAGGTTTTGGTGGTGGCTCATGTCCTCCTCTTGCACCACCTGCAGCAAGTGCAACTATGTACAGGGTTGCAGGATAAATGACTTTGTCAGAAAAACCTATTACTTGCACTAGCAGCAACATATCCCACAGATAATATCCCTTTTTAAGATTCACTGGTTGCTGCAAATTGAATCTTATGCTGCCACAAGACCTTTGGTAATTCATCTCCAGGTGCTTGACTACAGTCCCTTCTGAAAAACATTCCTGAAGCAAAGAGAAAAAAATCAATAGTAAGGCCTGCTTTGTGCCCAGTGCCAACCCATGAATTTCTTGTCCATAAAAAATAAAAAGAGAGTTTAATTTTCTTTAGTTCTCAGTCTTGTTTTCCTGAGAAATTCCTATTCAAAACACTATGTCATAAGTATTTTGGGTGGCATTTTCAAAGGATCTGACTCATAAAGAGGAGCATGGTCTACCTGCTTAAGACTGCTTACATAAATGTCACCTGCCCTTTTTAAAAAAATGGGGACATTTTTTAACACAAGTAGTGATTTGCAGCAACATGCATCCATTGAAAATAGTACATGAATCACATCTAATAGATTATTAACCAGAGAAGATATAAATCCACTTATAATACAGGGCTGACAGGTCCAGTGAAATAGAAGACTGAGGCACTGGATGCCTTAACTTCTGTCACACTGGTAAGCTGCTTTCAGTAACAGACCAGGGTCACACAGGGGTGGGCCATGTGAGGGAGGATTGATCTCTCATGGATAGCTGTCCTTCTTCTGGAAGGAGGGACTCTGAGTCCCACCATTTATTTGCCATCTGGCAGAGGCTGGGTGGTGGTGCCAGCGGGTTCAGCAGGCATGGGGGGCATGTCAACGTGCATATACATGAGAGTATCACATGTAGATGCCCAGGGAGAAAATGGATGAAAAATCCCCAGCTCGTTCAACATCCCACCCACAGGCACTGCATTACCGTACATGGCAGGCCACCCACCAAGTCTGGCTCCGTCTAAATGGTGATTAACCCGTAAGTCCACTGGTTGGGTCAGTGACAGGGTGAGAGGGGATGCAACCTAGATCAAGTGTCGAAGAAACACCAGAATAAATTTAAAAATAAAAAGAAACTATGGCTGAAGGATCTGAGACAAATCCGTTTTGAAAATCCTGATCTTAAAATTCTTAGAAGGGGGTAAAGTGTGCATGTTGTCCTTTTCTGAATCTATATTGGGGTCTATGGCATACATTATTGGTGTTTCTGTAAAAGATAAAAAGTTGATAGTGAAAAAACATGGTTAGGCATGAAGCCAATTAGCAACACAGCCAAGATCTTAAAAAAAAAACCCACAGATTTGCACACATTGTTGTAATGCAGTGCAGGACAGGACAGGTGTTACTTGTAAATCACCATGAAGGGCCTTTCGCAGTCTAATCTTAAACAAGACTGTGAGGTACTGAACCAAAAAGAAAAAGCCTCCAAAACATTTGGCAAGACTGAGATAACATTAGTGTTAGTATACATACATATACTATAATGTTTTCCCGTTAAAGCCCTGCTGTGGCTTGGCTTCGGTTTATGCTTTGAGTACAGATGGCTACTAAACATGTTTCTGAGCGAGAATGACAATCTGGAAGTTGTTGTATGAGCTTTAGCATCTGTGGTACAGGGTATTTAAATCCAAATGTGACTAAACTATTCTGATCTGATTGACTTCTTTGACTGTGTCACTAAGACAGTAGACATGGGCCAAGTGGTAGACATCCTCTATCTTGATTTCAGTAAGGCCTTTGACTCTGTGCCCCACGAAAGGTCGGTCTCAAGGTTGGTGGATCTTGGGGTTGGGGAAAAGATGGCCAGATGGGTGGGGGGGGCATGGCTAATCACTGAACATGGTGGACGTCTGTTAGCCTTCCCCTCCTGGCACTCTGTTTAAATTGATTAAAAAAGGCTGCCTGATTTTGTTGAAAGCTCTTGTCGCGTGATATTTAAGCCACTAAACCTCATGGCTACTTCCAAACATAAAAACAAGCAAGCTTGGCTAAATTTTGAAGCAATGCAATCCTCCAGGAAGGCACGCAGTGATCGGAACAAAGCTGTGGACCTCAAGCTCCAGAACAAGTAGCTATGTATCTCAATGAAGAGCCTGAAGATTGCATGGCAAATCTTGGCAAAACCTTGGCCAGTGTTCTGGCCACGCTTCTTTAAATGCAAGAAGAGTTGAAGACAGGTTTTATGAACATCACTGTGCAGCTCACCCATTTGCAAGGGGTAGTTATGGACTTCTCTGAAATGTCTGTGGCCCACTCACCCAAATAGCTGAATTGGAAACCCGGGTGGGGCAACTGGAGGACACTCTGAATGTTGTTACCTCTGAGTGTAATGGTGTAAAGAAAATGCTGGAGGAGTTGACCACTTGAGTGGACAACCAGGAAAATTGTTCTGGCAGATCTAATCTGCACATCATTGGCTTTCCCGAAGGAACAGAGGGCCACAACCCCGAAAAAGAGTTGCACAACTGTCTGGTAGAATGTCTGGGCCTTCCTGCAGAAACAGCGAAGTTTGAGGTGGAGAGACCGCACAGTGTGGGTCCAGCCCATAAGTCCTGATGACAGGTCTTGTCACTGCCTGATCAAATACCTAAGATATGCAGACAAAGAATTAATACTGAAGAAGGCCAAAAGCTGTGGTCCGATCTCATTTAAAAACACTAAAGCCCATATTTTCCAGGACTATAGTCATGACCTGCAGACACAGAGTAAGAAATTTAACAGTATTAAGGCTAAATTGTACAAGATGGGCTGGTCTTTCACTTTTATGTACCCAGAAAAGCTCAAAATAGATCAGGCTGGTCAGCCACCAAAGTTCTTTACCTGCCCCATGGCCGTGAAGCAATGGGTGGAGGAAGAGGAGTCCAGAAGAAGGGAGGCCCAACCAGCACCACCATGCTCATGATGCATACAGGTAAGTTGCTTATTTCTGGACTCTTATCTCTTTCTCCTTGATGAGAGTCAGTTTGTGGAGCTCTGGGGGGTCTGCATTTCTAAATCCAGTGTAAGGTTTGATCAGGGAGGCCTTGATCATTAAGGATTTCTCCTGTCTTTGTCTGGCCTTCCAGATTTGGATCCCCACATGGCTCTTGAGACTGCGGCTGCGTTAGTTGTGCTTATTCCCCGACCATGTCTGGGACATGGGTAGCAGCAGGTGAATTAGCACCATCCATTTCTATCTGGATTACCCAGCCTTGGGAGTTGCTCATCTGTTTGGTTTAATCAACTTTTCACCATTTGACAAGCCTGCTGACAGGGCAGTTGAATTAAGCTAAAATTACACCAATTAATTTTGTTGCACATTGTGATTAGGCTCAGTCTGTTAACTGTACTCAGGAGGCTCTGTTTGTCTGTGTATATTTTCATATACTGAACATGCCTAGTTCAATGGTTAATGCACTTTTGTTGAATGCAATGCAATGATTTCTGCCTTGACATTTTTGCATTTAGAACAGCCTTTTCATTGTTTAATTTGACTCGGCGCATAATGCCAATATTGGACAGAATATGTTTCTATGTACATTATTAAAGATTCTTTCTGCCAGTTGTTTGCAAGGGAATTACATTCAGACACTATTGTGTCGGGGGGGTAGAAGTTGGGGCTCTTTGGTTAAGATGTTCTTTCTGGAAGGGAGGGAAAAGATCTCTTTAGGTGGATTTGGCTTGGGGCACCTGGTTCCTGGTCCTTAGGCACTAAAAAAAGCTGTGAGAGATGTCTTGGGGCGGGGGCTTTGGGGCCTTTGGGCATACCCTTGGGTGATGTGGGGATAAGTGGGAATGTGGGGCAAATGTTCTTATTGGGGTTGGTAAGGGAGTTTTGTGGGTTTCTACTAAGTTTAGATAAAAATAGGTTGGAGTTGTGTGAACTTTTTAATACCTGGCACAAATTGGCTGATTCTTACGAGGTGGGTGTTGGTGGCACTGACTTAGGCATGCTCTCTGAGGATGTACAGGTGTGGGAAGAAGGGTTGTTATGTTGTCTTCTCCCTATCTGTGATAATGAGTAGTAACATTAAAGTGGCTATGTGGAACATCAATGGAAATAAGTCCATTCTGAAGAGAAAGAAAGTCCTGGTGGAGGTGAGAAGAACTAGATGGCAGGTAATCCTATTACAGGAAATGCATATGACCGTGGCTGAAGCACTGAAGACAACTGGGTTTATGGGGGGTACTTGGGTGTCCTCCACCTTCTTGCATAAGGTGAGGAGAGCCTCAGTTTGGTTTCCTCATGTCCTCCAAGTGTAAATCTTTGGAAAAATTATGGATCCTGCTAGTAGATATGCCTTGGTGAGGGTGTCGATCCCTGGGATGGGCACAATCTCTATAGGTTCGGTTTACGCCCCTAATGTTGAGGATCCTGGTTTCTTTCAGAAGCTAGTATTAGATATGTTGACTTGGGAGGGACCATGGATCCTGGGGGAGACTTTAATTGTGTTGCAGACAGAGCCTTAGATTACTCCAAATGTTGCCCTGGTAGCTCTCACTAGGAATACCAGGGCTCTGAGAGAACTGGAAACAGAGCTTGGTTTGGTAGATGCCTGGAGATATTACAACCCCTCGGCTAGGGACTATAGCTTTTACTCTCACTCCCATCAATCTTATGCTCGATTAGACAGAATTCTGGTCTCTGCTCCACTGATAATGGGGGTGGGGGAGGAGGTATACCCAGCCATACTGTTGTGTGATCATGCCCCTCAATGCATAACTCTGCAGGGCTCAGAATCTCCCAGATTGCCCAGACAGTGGCAGCTGGATTCACTATTGTTGAAAGATCAGAAATTTGTCTCAGCTATGTCCAACCAAATTCAGGAATTTCTGGTGTTTAATAAAAGGGGTGACACCTCACACAGGACTAGATGGGAGGCACTAAAGGCCTTCATTAGAGGGCAAGTAATAGACTACTTGGCCCACCGGAGAAAGGTTGAATTGGGGGATTTGAACTTTTTGAGATGGAAAATTGGTCCTGCAAGTCCACTTATAAAGTGAGACCCACTTGGGGCCTATACAGAGTTATTCAAAAACTTAAATGGAAGTACAACTCTATGAGCAGATCGAAGCTTGAGTGATCCATTATTCTGGCAAATGTAGGGGCTTACTTTAATGGGGATGGGGGAAGGGGGACTGCTAGCCTGGCAGTTGAAGAAATGAGAAACTGAGAAAATGGTGTGTCAAATTCATAATGATAGGGGCCAACTGGTGAGGACATACTGGAGATTGGAAAATCCTTTCGGGGCCTTTTATGAATCCTCTATGCCTCAGAAGTGACACTGGCATAGAAAGAATATGATGCCTTCTTCTCTGGTGTCCAACTTCAGAAATTAGATGAGGGTGAAGCGTGTGGGTTGGATTCCCCTCTAGCAAAGCAAGAAATTCTAAATGCTCTCAAGACACTAAAGGGAGGGAAGGTTCCTGGACCTGACTGTCTCCCCACTGACTTTTTTAAAACCTTGGTGGCTCTTTTGCTGGACCCGCTGTATGGCATGCTGGTATAGAGTTTGAACATTGGGGAGCTGCCCCCCTCCACACAGTCAGCAACAATCACGGTTTTGTGTAAACTGGAGAAGGATCCCGCATGGTGTGCCTCATATAGGCCTATTTTACTACTGACTGCAGACTACAAAATATTAACAAAGGTTATAGCCTCTAGGCTGGATGCCTTACTACCAAACATGGTACACATTGATCAGTCGGGATTTGTTAAGGGGAGGCAAGGGAAGCACAATATTCGACATACCCCAAATATAATCTATAGATGGGGGAAAAACTAAGCATAAGCATGGTGCAGCAGTCTTGGCATTAGATGCTGAGAAGGCATTTGACCGTGTGGATTGGGGTACCTCTTTGAAACCCTAGGGAGAATGGGAGTGGGATCTAACTCCTGCTAATGGATTCGCACTCTATACACCAACCCCCAAGCCCAAATAGCAGTAAACGGTATACTTATCCAGCCCTTCACCCTTGTTCCCTCTGTTGTATGTTCTGTGATTAGAACCATTGGCAGCTGCACTCAGGGCCCATGGGGGAATTGGAGGCTTCTTTGGGGGAGGGCGGAACATAAGATTGCCATGTAAGCCGATGACCTTTTAATGTATTTGCACAAACCAACCTAAGATCTCCCCGTGGTACATCAGTTAATGAGAGAATATGGGGAAATCTCCAGACACAAGGTGAATTGGACCAAAAGTGAACTATTCCCAGTGGGCACTCTAGACAGGGCCCAGCTGATCATCAACCTGGTGGTCTACAAATTGTTATGCAGCTGAAGTACTTAGGTGTTCTTCTGTCAACATCTATCAGCTCAGTATATGCCCTTAACTATAAATCTCTCCTATTTAGAATTGCAGAGAACTGTGATAGCTGGACTGCACGTCCATTGTCATTATTGGGAAGGGTGGGAGTCATGAAGATGACAGTCTTGCCTAGATGCCTTTGTTTATATCAGTTGTTACCTGTTAGACACCCTAAGGCCCATTTCAAATCCCTTGATGGAATCATGCATAAGTTTCTATGGCGGAGTGCCAGAATAAGGAGATCTGTCTTACAGTTACATCCTTGAGAGGGGGGAATTGGGTTGCCTAACTTTCAGGCATACTAGATGGGTGGCTCAACTTGCCTTCTTTCCAACAGGCCCTTCAGCTGAGAGATGCCCATGGCTGGGTCAGGAGTAATATTTACTGGTGGGCAACTTAAGACAGGACACTTTGGCTACTGCATTGGGTAACCCACATCTTAAGACACCTTCGAATCCTTTCATGGTCACCATTTTGGGGATCTGGTTGGAGGTGAATAAACTTATCGGGCACCCATACAGTCACTTCCCACATACTAGCCTGCTGGCGGGGCTTTGCAATGGGGGCAGTGCTCTGAACTCTTGGTGCAATGTCTCCTGAGCTGGAGGTGGAAAGGTCTAGTTTCCATTGCTCATTTTTATGAGGGTGGCCTGATAAAGGGTTTCACCAGTATATGTGAGGAATGGGGTATGAAACTATTCAATTTTTTTGTCTACCTACAGGTTCGACAGAGATGTGATTACATTCTTTCTTCTGGGAATGGCTGGGTGGCCCCCACCCCTTCGAGGATGAATTGTTTCCTGCCAGCAAGGGCAAAAAACAGTCTTAGTTTTCTATCATACTATCCAGGGTCTTCATAATCAGGCTGCAGATAATTTCAGGGCTAAATGGAGCAGGGATCTGCTCATCAACATTGATCACAGAACTTGGCGTTTAGCTTGCTCGCACATTCAGCAATGTTCACATAGTAATAAATTGTGCCAGATACAGCTGAATTTCTTATATAGATCATATATTTCCCCCTTGAAATTGCACTCCATTAATGCATCCAATCCTAAAGAATGTCCTAAATGTGTGTGTGCAGAGGGGGACTTCATCCACTTGGCCATGACTTGCCCCAAGGTCTCACCCTTTTTGCACACTGTTCACCACATACTGAGTAAAGTTTTGGGTTATAGTCTGTCAAAGTCACCATTGGAGTTGTTGCTGGGGGAGGACCCTCATCATCTTAGTGGGAAAGGCAACAATCCCCTTTGGTCTCTGGTGATAATTAATGGCAGGAGGACTGTGGCCCAGGTCTGGATGTCCCCCTCTCCACCTTTGATAGCTTGCTGGGTTAATAATTTTATGTCTTGCATGAGTCTGGAAAGGATTCAGATGAATGCTTTGGGTAGATCCCAACAGTTTCTGGATGTATGGCAGCTTCTTATGGAAGTGGTGGAGTCTGGTATCTTCCTGGTCTGTTAATTTACTCTCCCCCAAGGGAGATGAATAAGGTGGTGTTCTTGCAACTGATCCCTCACCACCACCTGTCAAACTATATGCGCTTTAAAACTATATGTACTTCAAAACTATATGTACTTTTAAACTTAGTACTTTTGAAATCTGTACATCTGTAACGTTCCCATGTTTGGGCTTGCCTCAATGAACACCCGTGTGTGACCAATACGAATGGTATTCCTTTGCCAGTGTGTCAGTTGACTCTTTATTCTAGCCAACCAGAATGTAAAATGTACTATTTGTAACTGCAAAACTCTACCTTAATAAAATATTTTGGAAAAAAAAAAGATGGCCAGATAGGTGGAAAACTGGCTGAGGGATAGGACCCAGAGGGTGGTTGTGGGGGGAGAGTTATCTGGTACCAGAGAGGGCTGGTGTTGTTCAATGTCTTCATCAATGACATTGGGGATGGCATTAAAGGCAGGATGTGCCTATTGGCAGATGACACCAAGTTCTGCGGGATAGTGGACATGGCTGAAGGGATACAGGACCTACAGGAAGATCTGGAAAAGCTGGGAAGGTGGTCCATGATCTGGCAGCTTGGCTTCAATGCCAAAAAATTCAGAGTTATGCATATTGGAGTCACGAATCCCAGGACAGAGTACTACCTGAGTGGAGTCCGAGTATCTGCATCAGAGGATGAGAAAGACCTGGGAGTGATAATCACTAGTGATCTGAAGCACTCCATGCAGTGAAAGAAAGCAGCAGCAAAAGGCAAACAAGATGCTGGAATGCACATCTAGGGGGATCAGTAGTAGGAGAACGGAGGTTATATTGCCCTTGTACAGGTCACTGGTAAGGTCACATCTAGAGAAAGGAGTTCAGTACTGGTGCCCACACCTCAAAAAGGACATTAACCCTTCTGGAGAAGGTCCAGAGGAGGGCTACAAAGATGATAGTGGGTCAGCAGGGTAGAGCACATGAGGAGAGGTTGAGGGCACTGAACATTCTGGAAAACAGGACAGAGAGAGAGGGGACATGACTGGGACCTTCAAGTACTTGAAAGGGATAAATAAGGTTGATACATATAGCCTCTTTAAGCTGGGTGGCAACCATAACACAAGGGGGCACAGTCTTAAGCTGGGGGGTGGGAGGTTTAGGATGGAGGTCAGGAAGCACTTTTTCACATAGAGGGTGGTGGACACTTGGAATGCACTGCTGGAAGAGGTCATCTTGTTGAAGACATTGGACAGCTTTAAGAGAGGCTGGGATAGGCATGGGGGAAAGTAAGGATCATGAGTAGGGAGGATGGGAGGAGTTGGGAGGGAGCGCAGGGACATTAGCTCAAGCTGTGGACCCAGCAATATGAGGAGACTTGATAGACCAAATGGCCTTCTTCTGCTGGCTTCTTCGTATGTTCGTATGTAAACTAGAAACATGGTACTTGATGGCAGCACCTTTTAATCTCTTGCTATATCTGTAAAAGGACCCTTCTATAGGGAGACAAAAACCCTGGTTCCAACTCCTGGCATCAGGTACAAACAAGAAGCAATAAGGTATGGTAAAAAAGGCTTCCATTTAAAGCAGTAGTTAAATGTCATGTTCCCTTCTATTTTTAATGTGATCAGACAAACCTTCATTTACATTTTGATTTGTCTATTTTTGTCACACTCTGCACTTATTATAGAAACATAGAAACATAGAATTTGACGGCAGATAAGGACCGCTTGGCCCACCCAGTCTGCCCATTTCCCTACCTAACGGATAAGCTACAGATCCTAGTTAACCAGCAGCCTATTTCTTCCTACCCCAACCCCCTAGAATTGCCTTATGACTGTCCCATGCATGCTTGAATTCCACCACTGTTTTTGACTCCACAACCTCCTAAGGAAGGCCGTTCCATGCATCCACAACCCTCTCTGTGAAAAAATACTTCCTTAAATTACCTCTGAGCCACCCCTCCATCTTCAGATTGTGCCCCCCTTGTCCTTGCACACCTCTTTTTTTGAAAGATGCTACCCTCTTGGACTTTGTTGATTCCCTTGAGGTACTTGAAAGTTTCTATCATGTCCCCCCTCCCTCCTTTCCTCGAGGCTATACATATTAAGCTCCTTAAGTCTCTCTTCATATGTCTTCCAGTGCAGACCCTGCACCATTTTAGTTGCCCTCCTCTGGACAGCTTCCATCCTGTCTATGTCTTTGCGGAGATTGGGTCTCCAGAACTGCACGCAGTACTCCAGATGGGGTCTCACCAGCTGTCTGTACAGAGGAAAAATAACTTCCTGTTTTCTACTGGTGATGCCTCTCCCTATGCATCCCAATATCCCCCCAGCCCTCCTTGCTGCCCTCTCACATTGCTTGCCCACCTTTATGTCATCTGATATGACTACCCCCAGGTCCCTTTCCATTTTTGTTGTTGTTAGTATCTCACCCCTCATTGTGTACTCTTCCCCTGGGTTTTTGTTTCCCAGGTGCATTACCTTGCACTTCTTAGCATTGAATCTAAGCTGCCATACATTTGACCATTCCTCTAACCTTGCCAAGTCCCCTTCTCATCCTTTCCACCCCACCTTGTGCATCAACTCTGTTGCAGATCTTTGTGTCATCTGCAAAGAGACATACTTTTCCTTCCAGTCCCACTGCAATGTCGCTTATAAAGACATTGAAGAGGACCAGTCCTAATACTGAACCCTGCGGTACCCCACTAGTAACCCCCCTTTCTTCAAAGTGGACTCCATTTACTATTACTCTCTGTGTCCTGTTCTCCAGCCAATTCTTTACCCAGGCTGTCATCTTGGGACCCACTCCCAGGCTGGCTAACTTATATATTAATCTTTTGTGTGAGACCGAGTCAAATGCCTTGCTAAAGTCTAGGTAGGCCATGTCCACAGCCCATCCCTGATATACTGCTTTGGTCACTCAGTCAAAGAAATCTATTAGATTCATCTGGCATGACCTTCCTGCTGTGAATACATGCTGCCTTGGGTCTTGTGCCCCTCTGGCCTCCAGGTGGGCTACAATTCTTTCCTTCAGAAGTGATTCCATATTTTTCCCTATCACTGAGGTTAAACTAACAGGTCTGTAGTTTCCTGCTTCTGCCCTGCCCCCACTTTTGTGAAGGGGAATCACATCTGCCCTCCTCCAGTCCTCAGGTACCACCCCATTCTCCTATGATTTGTTAAAGAGGGTAGTCAGTGGTGTCACTAGTTCTACCCTTAGTTATTTTAGAATTCTGGGATGAATCCCATCAGGCCCAATTGCTTTGTCCACCTTCAGTTTTAAGAGTTCTTTCAGAACCCTTTCTTCTGTAAATGGACTGGTATCAACTTCTGTATTGATGCAGTTTGGCTTGATTTGAAATTTGGATAGCAGATACTGTTCTAGGCCAACCATCAGGCAAATTTATGACTGGAGATTGTATTTTTTTAAGATTTCAAAGGATGGTGCTAGCTCAGTGCTCCCCCAATTATGCCTCCCTGTTGTAGGATATATAAATGCTATAATGGAAGTGGATAGTCACCTCACCACACCTTTGATTATGTGACAGGGAGAAGAATTAACTCAGCAACGGCAGGCAAGAACAGGGTCCTGTTGGAAGATTTGTACATTATCCATTAATTCACAAACAAATGGCACAAAATGTGATGCGTCAAAACTTCATGTAGCTTTGACAGCCTCTCCTGACATCTACTGTATAGGTGCTCCTATATGGCAAGGCCTGTGTGCATACCAGCCATTCTAAATACAGTGCCAACAACCTATACCGAATGATTGGTTCTACCAAACAGAAATAGAATGCCAAAAGTGATTTTCAGTGACTGCAATGCAGTTTTGTATTAATAATCTGAATTAATACTGCTATATACAGTGTACAGTCAAGATCAGGAACTCTGCAAGTTTGAGCAGCCGATATGGTCCTCCTGAGCTGTGTGGTTGCACAAAACATCACCTGGCAATCAAAGTAATCAGCTCTCTTACTTAAGGAGTCTGCACCTACCCTGTCCATTACCCTGTCAGCTAATAAAACACACCATTTTGATCCATTTTATCCATTTATCATACTGTATGTAGTGATGGGAGAAGTGGCCGAAGTTCACTACGTGAAGTGATTCATGGAGTATAGTGGAATCCGCAAAGTACTCTACAATGCGAAGTGGCATACTTCACATCATAATGGGGAACGCAAAGTCCATTGAAAACAATGATTTTGTGTTATTCCTCCTTCCACTAACCATTTCGTCACCAATTTAAAGGTGAAGTACATTGAAATCAATGTACTTCACCTCACTTCACCTTGTTTTTGAGCTTCAAAGGCAAATTTTGCAGTGCTTCATGGGATTGCAGGTCACATGGGCTCTAGATTGTTCTGCACAGCCTCCATTCTGTATAGTGTGTGTGTGTAGTGGAAGATGGAGACAGTTTCCTCTCAGAGCTCTGCAATTCAAATCCTCTAAAAGCAATTAAAAAAGCCTTTTTGAGATTTTTTTTTTTTGCTCACAATTTAGTACATCGATTGTAGGAAACCCTCCTGTGCTCATATAATCAAGTGGTTATTGTTTGTGTGTGGATTTTGAATGTTAATTTAGAACAGTCAGTCTGTGTACTGTCAAGTGTGCTTTGTGGGAGGGGCATATAAGTGGTGTAGGTAGATTAACTGGGAGAAAAAGGCAGCCTTTCTGTTTTGGTTATATTTTTCTTGTATGACTGTGTTAATGTACACAAACTACACACATTAATATTTTCAGTAATTCTTGAAATTGTTTTGCTGGTTGTTGTGGTGCAGAACTGTATAATTTCCGTTTGTTTAAAACATTTGATTGTATTACTAAAGGTGTTCAATTTGCTAAGCATTACTTGCAGTGTGTGTAAGTGTGTGTGTGATGCATGCCATTAAATCAGACACCTTTTATTTTGCCACAGAGTAATTGCAGTAGTGTGAACCTGCTATCCACTGCACCTGCATGACTTTTTTATGATGCTTTGTGGCATCTTTACTGGTAGTGCAGTGTTACTTCCATACACTACCCCACCCCACAACTGGCAAAAGGTATTCTTTTCCAGATTTGGATTTATGACTTGTGAGCACTGGTTAGGTGTTGTTGTGCCTTTGCGTCTGCATGTCTTGAATGTGCAGCGCAATCTTAATCTGTCTGTGCATTTGCAGTACACCATTAATTCTGGGAGACTTTGCATTTCTTGTTACGCTCTCATTTCACTTCATCAGCACTGGGAAATCTTCTGGACATAAGACAGTAGCATTTTGGGGATGCACATTAATTCTGGTGACTGTGTGTGACCACTGTGTGCATGATGGAGTGCACCATTAATTCTGGGAGACTTTGCATTTCTTGTTATGCTCTCATTTCACTTTGACAGCACTGGGGAATTTTCTGGACACAAGCCAGTAGCATTTTGGGGATGCACACTAATTCTGGTGACTGTGTGTGACTACTGCATGCATGACGTCTGAGTGCGCCGTTAGTTCTGGGAGACTTTGCATTTATTGTGCTCTTATTTCACTTCGCCAGCACTGGGGAGTTTTCTGGACACAAAACATGAGCATTTTGGGGATGCACATTAATTCTGGCGACTGTGTGTGTGAAGGGCTGCCAATATTGTTGTCACTTCACTTTACTTTGCGTTAAGGCAGAATGACAACACGAAGTAATAATTACAAGGTGAAGTGAGCCTTTTGCATTGGCCACTTCTCGTAGCGGAGTGAAAAGGTGAAGTGCCCACTTCACAAACACTTTACCAGTGAAATTTAAATTTGCTGCATCTCTAACTGTACGCTGCCATGACTGCAAGCAGCAGTAGCAGCAGCACTGTTAATGTGTGCAGTAGTAGGAGTATGTGGAGTGGGCTTACTCTAGCTTGCAATGTTGCCATTCTCTAAAAACAATGCCTAAATAGAGCCTGTGAGAGCTATCACTGCACTTTGGCATCTCAAAATCAACAGTCAACTATCTTATAAGGGGACACAATCAGGTTCTGGTAGAGTATCATTCCAACTAGAACCCCGATGGAAAAAGAAAAAGTGAAGTTAGGGATTCCAAGGTGCAAGAAGCCTTACTAATGTGGTTCAGTAATGAAAGAGACATGACAGGCCATGATAAGCAGCCCACTCTTGGTCCAGAAGGAACAGTAGCTTGCAGTAGTCGTGGGCAAACATAACTTCACCCCCACTGAAGGCTGGCTACAATGCTGAAAGCAGAGGCACAACATGGAGTTTAAGTGTGCCCATAGCGAGAAAATAAATGTTGACAGTGACAGCGCCCATCAGTGTTCTCAAAGATGTGCTCCCAGTTGTGCTAAAGGGATGCACCCCAGAAAACATACTATCTGTGATGAGACTGGGATGTTCTACAGAAGTGTAGGATAGGGAACCCTCAGCTTCAAAACTGAAACTCCTCTCAGACTAAAGAAAGCTAAGCAGCAGCTCTCTGTGCTAAACTGCTGCAACAAACTTGCTTGTCATTGAAAAATTGGCTCGATCACAGTGCTTCTGTGGCATCTTACATCTCCTTGTGACTTACCAGGCCAACAGAAGCTCATGAATGACAGGGGACATATTTGTGGAGTGGCTGAAGGATTGAGATAAAAAAATCTGTGATCTTGGAAAATTACCTTGCTTTTGGACAGTTTCTCTGGCCACCCAGATGTCAGTGGTTTAAAAAAGATAAAACTCATTTTCCTAACCCCCAACACCACCTGCATCATCCAGCCTCTTGATCAATGCATAATCTATGTCTTTATAAGACATTATGTGATGGCAATAAGATCTAGGCTACTATATGTGCTTGACAGCAAACAAGAACTGACTGTACAGGTGTGCATTAAAAAAAATCAACTTGTCGAATGTTGTACAAATGATGAAAGTGTCATGGAACAGTGTAACACCACAAACTGTCTACTGGTGTTTTTGCAAGGCTGACTTTGTACCTGATGTACATAGAAACATAGAACATAGACTTTGATGGCAGATAAGGACCACTTGGCCCACTTAGTCTGCCCATTTCCCTACCTAGAGGATAAGCTGCAGATCCTATTTAACCAATAGCCTATTTCTTCCTACCCCCCATAAAAATTGCCTTATGTCTGTCCCATGCATTCTTGAATTCTCCCACAGTTTTAGACCCCACAACCTCCTCAGGAAGGCTGTTCCATGCGTCCACCACCCTCTCTGTGAAAAAATACTCCCTCACATTGCCCCTGAGCCATCCCCCCTCTATCTTCAAATTGTATTCCCTTGTTCTTGCACATCTCTTTTTCTGAAAGATGCTACCCTCTTAGACTTTGTTGATTCCACTGAGGTACTTAAATGTTTCTATCATGTCCCCCCCTCCCTCCTTTCCTCAAGGGTATACATATTTAAGCTCCTTTAGCCTCTCCTCATATGGCTTCTCTTGCAGACCCTGCACCATTTTAGTTGCCCTCCTCTGAACTGCCTCCAACCTGTCTATGTCCTTGCAGAGATGGGGTCTCCAGAACTGGACGCAGTACTCCAGATGGGGTCTCACCAACTGGCTGTACAGGGGGATAACAACTTCCTGTTTTCTACGGGTGATGCCTTTCCCTATACATTCTATTATCCCTGCAGCCCTCCCTTCCGCCTTCTGACATTGCTTGCCAACCTTAAGGTCATCTGATATGATTACCCCCAGGTCCCTTTCCATTTTTGTTGTTTTTACTACCTCCCCCCACCATTGTGTAATCTTCCCCTGGGTTTTTGTTTCCCAGGTGCATTACTTTGCACTTCTTTGCCTTGAATCCAAGCTGCCATACTTCTGACCATTCCTCCAACCTTGCCAAGTCCCTTCTCATCCTTTCCACTCCTCCTTGTATATCAACCCTGTTGTAGATCTTAGTGTCATCTGCAAAGAGGCATACTTTTCCTTCCAGTCCCTCTGCAGTGTCACTTATAAAGACATTAAAAAGGACTGGTCCCAGTACTGAACCCTGCAGTACCCCACTAGTAACCCCTCTTTCTTCAGAGTGAACTCCATTTACAATTACCTTCTGTGTCCTGTTGTTCAGCCAATGCTTTACCCAGGCTACCACCCTGGGACCCACTCCAAGGCTGGTTAATTTGACTACTAATATTTTATGTGGGACTGTGTCAAATGTCTTGCTAAAGTCTAGGTAGGCCATGTCCTCAGCCCCTCCCTGGTCTACTACTTTGGTCACCCAGTCAAAGAAATCAATTAGATTCATCTGACATGACCTTCCTGCTGTGAATCCATGCTGCCTTGGTTCCTGTGCCCCACTGGCCTCTAGGTACTCAACAATTCTTTCCTTCAGAAGTGATTCCATCACTTTCCCTACCACAGATGTTGAAGCATGGAACTCTAGTGACACTTCTGAATGCGCAGAGGAGGAGAACATGGAAAAACTGCTGGGGCTGACCCCCCATGAGCTCAAAGAACTGTGTCACCTTGGTGATGATGCAGCAGGTGAAACACCCCTCAATGACATTCAGAAAGGTAGCACCATGATGCATCCAAAGGAGGAGGAAGCCAACAAAGAGCCCAAGATGGATAAGGAACCACAAAATGAACATCAGGTCACCCCCCAAAATGTTAAAACTGCCATCCTGACACTACTTTGGGCCATGGAAAAACAGACAGATATAGTCCCAGACTGGAGCATGATTGACCTGGTTGAGCACAAGTGGAAGCTGTATACAGAATAGCATTTCACCCAAATCAGCATGCTGGAATACTTCTCCAAAACCACCCAAAACTAAGATAAACTCAGATATCCACTTCAGAACTAAGCTACTGTATGTCTTGATTTAATTACTTAATCAAGTATAAGTACAATGCACTTCTACTGTAATTCAATATGTAATGCAGTGCAGCAAATACAGAATTTTTGTAGCTTATTTTTATTTCAAAATGGGTTATCTTGAACTCTGCTTATACCATGCTTATGCATGGAGGTGTATGATATAAGCAGCTTTGACTGTATTGCTCATGTGCTTAATCTCTATATGCATCAGGAGGGATGGAGGGGTGCAAAACCATATACATTATTTAGCCTTACAGTATGCACTATTGGGCCTGATACATGCCTGAAAAGTCATGTTCTGGGGTGTGTGGATAGGATATTCACTTGACTCCATACAAGCACAAGGAACTTGGATTCATTATTTGTTGCCAACTTAATGTGCCGGCACATTGCTCTGCACTGGGGGAGTGACCAGCTGGGGTCACAGACACTGGGCTGCCAATCAGAATCCCAGCCCCATACCAGAGAGGATCACCTGCAGAGTTGAAGCAGGTGACCAGGGAATATGGCAGTCTACATAAGGACTATTGTTGGAGTAGGTCCCTTATCCACTTTACCTGAACAGAAGAGACATCCACAGTGTTGTAGAAGAAATGGCTACAGCCATGTGTTTATTATAAACAACCACAACAAGCAGTAGTATAATATGCTTAGCTCAGTAGTGTCAGCAAGGCTCTTTTTAGGCAGTCTTAAGCTTCCCAGGTCCATCCACTTACCCACAGTTGACCCCATCAGGTGGACCCACCATACTTTTCAAAGCAGGGCACTGTTTCCTGAGGGACTACAGCCTCCAAGGCCTTAGGGGTGGCTCCAGGGCTGCATGTCATGTGCTCCTTTTTCATCAGAGGGTGCTATACATGCAGGTCAAACCCAAGGATGATATCCCTCAACCTGGCCATCGGGCTCCCCATCACTGGGGGCCTTACCTTCTGCAAGTCTCGGGAGAAATGCATCTGTATCAGTGCTAGGTTACCCCTACCACCCCCTTTGTACTCTACCTGTGAGAAAACCAAGCCACCACATGGCATACCCACCATTTTGTTTTCTGCAGTTAGTTGTTTTTATCCCCTGGCCAAGAATAGCCCTCTGCATGCAAGCCACCCCAGCACCACCTTCCCGTTTTTCCACCTGGGTTTACCACAGCTCAAAAGCAGAATGATTTTGGCATTCATTGGGTGCAGAGCTACTGGGTGGCTCGAAGGTCAATAGCCACCCAGTAATCCATTTTCACATTTTCTTTCTTGCATAGTGGACATGCAATGCTACCCATATGTATCCATGCATGTTACCGCATGTGGGGCATCAGTAACCACAACTCTGCCCCCTCCAGGCAGTCCCTGGCTACTGTACCCCAAGCCAATGCTAGAGGCCAGGCTAATACCAGGGGTTGTAACCCTCCCTGTCCAGAAGAGGAAAACAGTCATCTAGATGTGCTATCCTCTTCCATCCTCACTGACCCCTGGCATTCCAAGTTTGAGTTTGTTCCCAAACCTGGGTCACTGGCATGGCTAGAAGAGAAACAATTGGTGCCTCAGCCCTCCATGCCACTGTGTCCCATACTTGACATCCTTTTTAAAGGGGTGCATTGTCTTCTGGGGGACCACAGACTCCAAGGCATAAGGGCCCTTTATGGCCATGTGTCAGGTGCCCCCCATCAGAGGGTGTTACACACGCAAGCCAAAACCAAAGGAAGCTATCCCCCAATTGGCCCCTCAGGCTCCCCATCATTGGGGCTTCACCTCTTGCCAGCCTTAAGAGGAACTCATCTGTCAGGTTCCCCACACTATCCCCTCTGTATTCTATCTGTGAGACTACCATGCTGCCACACTTTCATGACTGTGACATCCTACACTATATCCATGCTGCTATCCTGTTAAAGGAGGCAAAAAATTAGAAATAAACACATGAGAAAAATCAGTAAAATTTATCCTTGACCCATAAAGCGACCCCCCCTTAGTGGGATAGCAGGATCCCTAGCTGCACTCAGCCCTCAAACCCCTGCCTTCTGGATGAGTGGGTGTGAATATGAATTGGAGGGAAAAAGAAAGAGGCTGTGTTTACCATATCACAGACTTTTTAAGGTCTATTTGCTCCTCCACTCCAGCTAGACTCTTCCCCACCCCTGAATGGACCTTCTATTCTAGCCTTACCCACCCCTTTCCCCATCCTCCTTCCTCCCCTTTCCTAACATCTTCCCAGTAACAGGGAAGGGGCCAATAGATACATTCCAACAGACTTCAAAAGGCCCCTTCAACTGCTTTCTATTGTCTGAGTAGGTCCCTTATCCCCACTACAAGAACAGAAGAGACATACACAGTTTTTTTTTTAAAAAATGACCACAGCAATGTGTTTATTGCAAACAACCACAACAAGTAATAGGATGCTGTGTGTAGCTCAGTGGTGACAACAAGTCTCATTTTAGGTGGTCCTAACTTTCTCTGGTCCATTCACTTACCTCCAGTGGATCCCACCAGTTGGACCTGCCATCCTTTTAAAAGGGGGGCACTGCTTCCAGAGGGACTACTGCCTCCAAGGCCTAATGGCTGACTGCAGGGCCATATGTGATGTACCCCTTTCCCATCAGAGGGTGCTACACACAGGCTAAAACCCAAGGATGATTCCCCCTTGACTCGACCATCAGGCTCCCCATCATTGGGGGCCATACCTCCTGCAAGCCTCAATAGGAATGCATCCCTATCAGTGGCAGATTGCCCCCACTGCCCCCTTTGTAATCTATGTGCAAGACTACTGAACCACCACTGGATGAGTACAGACTATTTCCCCAAAGCAAGTCATGCTTTCAGTTCTCCAAAACACCCTGTATATCTGCTAAAAACCTATCTATGCCTACTATAGAAAGATGCACCCCATCACTTGCATACAGGTGTGGCAACATGGTCATGATTTTGTCATGTCACAATTCGTTTTCTCTTACAGACACTATAAAGGTATGCATTGAAATGTTGACCACCCTGTGAGCCTTTTCTGTCACTGCAGGATCCTTCATATGCAGCCACTTCTGACACTCTAGCTGTGACAAATTAGTACCACACCCAGCCAGCATTGTGGCCAAAAAAGGAAGTCATCCTTCATATGGCAACCATCCCCAAGTCATTACCATTCAAATAAATGACTGGCACCCCAGGCAGGACATGTTGCTGGACCTCTGACATGACCCAAGGCAAAAAAGTCTTCCCACCTACTTCCTTGGTGCCCCATGCATTGCACCTGCTGCCTTCATGTGTCCAGGAAAAGGTTAACACTTCCTGGCATCTGCTCAGCCCATCTGGCTGCCCAGGGAATAAACAAGTGCTCCCAAATCCACAAATACCTTAGTTGGTGTCTGGCAACTGTCAATAAACAGAAAGAAAGTTAAAGCAACTGAGGATGTACATACCCTTCAAAGGTCTGCAACCTCCATCTTCCCAACACCTTTATCTTGGTGTCTGATAACTATGTGGCACCAGTTTGGAAAGAATGTGTATTTAACTCTGCTGAGTTTTTATTTATTTAGTTTTTGTTGACCGGGTAAGTGCCCTACACAAATCCTGCCTATTTTCAGGCATGACCCAGGGAAGGGGGATACAGATGACTGTCAATTGACCTTGAACCAGATTAAGCTGTTGGTGTTTTTTTTTTTTTAGTGAACACCAGTTCAAGACCAATCCTTTCACAGCCTTGCCACTGACATATCTAAACTGAAATGCAAAGGGGTTCTGTTTTTATGATGAAAGAGTGTAACTTCAGGTCTCTGTGCAATGTATTTCTGCTTCTGCCCTTACATCCTATATGGTTCCCAAGGATGCCCAGAGGTTGCACCAACACCTGAATGCCAAACAATCTGCTGTGTTGTTACAGATTTGCAAACCACATCTTCCATTGCCAAGGCCACCTCTTCAAAAACCAAGACCACCCTTGTCACAGGTGCCTTGTTTGGCTGCATCAACTCTGATACCCTAAAGGCACCACAGAAGGCCACCAAAATGACCGGCCTAAATAATATTATTTTCAAGCTGGGTAAGCATACCTTCTCCAACTCACCCCAAACCTGCTCAGGTAGGCTGGAACTAATCAGCTAACAGTGATCAAGCCACTTACTCAATCCTCTCATCCATTCTTCTACTAATTTGCAAAGCCAAAATGCTCATGTTCTGTCCTGAGAACCTGCCACTTTGAAAAACCATGCAACGCCAGCCAAGTGTTAACACATCACTCCAGGTGTGACCCCTTCCTGCTTCTTCTGCAGAATGTACCAGCATAATTGATTTACAGGCGTGGGCCATTCATTCACCTACCTTTGTCTTTTTTTGACATTCAAGAAGCCTTCTACACCCCCACTTGTATGCAGCCCTCTGGCCAAGAGCAAATGCATCCCTGATCAACTCTCAGGCTTCTGGCTCTTCTGGCTCATCAATTCCCAGAGGAATGCTAGGACTGACCTCGGGTGCTTCTCTGCTTTGGGCTAGAGATCCCCTAAACTCTGCCATTGTAAATGAGAAAAAGTATCAGCAATGTCATTACCCAAGGCACATGCAACACCCTAAAATGGATGTTTAACATCAATCATTTTAAAACAAAAACTCTCATCAAATCTCCCATTGACCCTTTTGCCTCCAGCTGTCCACTGATGGTGCGCACTGCTCCCAGGTTATCTGACCTAAAATATCATTTTTATTCCAAACCCAGTCACTCCACACCCAGAGTACCACCATAATTGGGAAACGTTTCAGCAAGATAACATTCTTTGTTAACTCTATGTCCCACCAGCTGGACAGCCACTGTTCTATGCAACACACTCCATAGAACTATGCCCTGAAGCCTAAGCCACTTGACATATTCATGTTGAGCTCTATTTCCTGGATGGTGGTGGCAGTAGGCCAGATTGACAAGCCATTATAACAATACTAAAAGACTTTACATATCGTCAGGTTCTCTTTCATACCCTCTGTCACTCAGAGTCTCTGATATGGCTTGTGGCATCTTTCCACCACCTTCCCCATTCTGCACAGTAATGCTTTTCCAATCGGGATTATTTTGCACACAACATTTAAGTGCCTTCAACAACTGTTGTAATTCCCTCCGCTTGATTTTGTGTGCTCCTGACACCATGGCTAATATATCCCACAAAGCTTGCACCTTGTTCTCAAGACAAATCATATCCTATGCATTGATCTCTATTCCCAGACATAACAGCACCATGCATGGGCCTTCCATCTTGGCCTTCACCAAGGCAACCCCAAAGTCTGTGCACACTTTCTGTAAAACCTTCAGTAAGTGTCTATCATTCCCCCATGTCTGTTTCCCCTACAAACAAGAAGTCATCCAAATAATGAACCACTTCCATTTGCTCTACCTTGATTGTTAGAACTAACTGCAAAAATGTACTAAAATGCTCAAACACTGCAAATGCCACTGCACACCTCATGGGTATGTATCTGTCTACATAGTACTGTCCCTCAGATTTCATCCCCAATAAATCCTTGTCCCCTTCATGCACTGGCAATAGTCAGAATGCAGACTCAGTGTCCACATTTGCCAGGAATAGCTCCTTTCTGGTCACCCTGGTCACTTTGTCTGCCCTGTCAAACAATGTATATGACACCAGCATAAAGCACCGATCAGTGTAGTAATTGACAGAATTTCCTTCCAGGTAAAACACGGCTTCACAAAGGGTAAATCATGCCAAACCAACATGTTGGAGTTTTATAATAGGGCTAGTAAAGCCTTGAATGGTAGTTGGTCAATGAATGTGGTATTTTTGGACTTAACTAAAGCTTTTGACAAATTATCTCACTTAGAATTGGTACAAGTCCTCACTAAAATGGAGTCCATGAAAATATTATTTCATGGATAAACTCCTGACTGTCAGAAAGGAGGCAGGGAGTTAGCATTAGGGGGTTGCTCCCTGACTGGACTGAAATAATAAGTGGAGTCCCACAGGGGTCAGCCTTTGGCCCCTGTCTCTTCAACATCTATGTCACATCCCTTCAGTATGAACATCAGGCCTTCTAGCTGATGAAATTTGCTGACAATTGCAGAATGGGGGCAGAGATAAATAGCCCTGGGGATTCCATATTTCTACAAGAGGACTTAAACTTCATATTTGATTGGTGTAATAAGAACAAATTATATCTAAATCTGTATAAATGCATGGTAGTGCATTTGGGGAATAAAAATTTAAACAATACATACTATTTACACTACACAGCTGTCCGAAATGTAACTGAGAAAAAAGATCTGGGCATTACCTTATCAAATGACCTACAGTTCAAGACTCATTGTAAAATCTTAAGACAGAAGGCAAATAGGGTGTTGAACTGTAGAATTAAACAAGTCTCAAACAGAAACTGAGATGTATTCATCCCTTTACATGGGTCCCTGGTGAGGCCAATTTTGGTATATGGTGCACAGGTGTGGTCACCATATAAGAAGATGGAAATCAATTTGTTGGAGAGGGTCTAAAAGAGAGGAACGCAAATTATTACAGGTCAAAATGGTAAGGATTATGAATCCAGATTGAAAGATCAAGACTTATTTTCCTCAGACTACAGAAGAGCCATGGGAGATATGTGCCCTGACAGATGGCGATCTGTGGGATCGATTGAGATTGAACTTTAGAGGGCCAACATACAACACTAGAGCACATACACTCCAACTAAAAGGCAAAACATGTAAAACCTGGAAGAGCTAGAATTGGTACAACCAGAGGATAATATCTGTTTGGTATGCTTTGCCACTAGGGATTGTGGGAAGCTCTTCTATTCACAGTTTTAAGTTGAAGCTAGATAAGCTACACAAGATAGGGGATTTTCATTTTAGAAAGATAAGCGAGCACTAAGGACATAAAGTCTATTCAGCTCTGATCAACCTATGAAACCTATGAAACAGCAAGTGATTTATCAATCTGAACTATCACAGGGCTTTTTTTGGAACCAACCCAATTTGGGATACTCAAAATAGTGGTGAGGGTGCAGGTGAAAAGGGGCCGCTTATGCTCCCTGCTCTTAGTTCTTCGGCTAATTATTCCCTGACAGTCCCCAGCAGAGTCTCAGTTCTTAGCATCATATTGCAAATGATGGCCCTCATACATCATTCAGAAATCTGCAGAGAACCCTTCTTCCAGAACTTCAGCAGCCACTTGGTCGGAGTAACGTATTCTAGCAGCCATGGCCTAATTGATTCCTTTATTTGCCCTGGGAGGCCGGTTTCACCACCTCCGAAATGGCCAGGGATGGCACCACTTGACTTAGACTGAGTGAACAGATGGAGATGTCAGCAGGCCATGCATTCATACTTCAACTTGCACCACTCCATCTTGCACACACTTTGATTATAGTTGTATCAACACCCAGTCCTGGTGCCTAGATGGGCTGAAAACCTTTATGCCCCTCTCTTCAGGGAAGCGGCTCTCCTGACAAGGAATCCACTATTTATGTGCTGCAATCCCCATGCTGTATGGCCCAAAGAAGTGTAATGTCCAGTACTCCCCAATGCCTGGTTGGGTCAATATGTTTCTGTTGACAGAACTCCTCATTAAACTCCAGTCACCTATACCCAGCCTTATTCCAAGCATGCCATGACCACTGTAATAATTCCACAGGCCATGTGTTTTCTCTTGGGCCACCTGTTGGATTGTACCTTTGAATATGACAAATGCCACTGCCAATTCTCCCATCTGCAGCAGATTTGTACCTATCAATTGAGCTCTACCCCTTCATCCTGATCTTTTTTCTCTTTATGCTGTTCTGGCTCCATGGATGGATTAAGGAGTGAAAATATGTCTACATACTCCCAAAAAATCTGTAACCTCACTTTCTCAGTCAGGTACAACACAATAGGTACCCCCAGGCTGATGAAGCAGGCTGTGGAAGAAGTGGGCCCCAAATGAGACCCGCCAACTGAACCCTGGCTCCATTACTCAGCCTGGCCCCACTGACAGTGGACACTGGGCCCACAGAGGGGTACAAAGGGACTGGAGGAGGGGCAACCAACTGAACCTCTGCTTCTAGTCCTGGAAGTACACCACTATTCATGGGGGGGTCCCACTATGGGGCCTCCTACACCACGGGAATTCCCTTCTAAGTATGCAAGGAACATGTTGAGCCTCTCTTCCAATGCGGACACCAAATGCCAGCCTTCCAGCCCTTCCTTGCAGGGCTGGTGAACCAGTTCCACTTCCACCAACTTCAATAGTGTCATTAGGTTATGTGGCTGTGAAGTTGCTTAATTTGGTTAACACTCCTGTGCTCCAGGCAGGCTCCCAGGATGCCTATCTCCTGCCACAAACCCCCTTGGGGAGCCAGTGGAGGAAGTGCTGCTATCTGTGTCCTACCAGGGTCCGGTGGGCTGGGGGCCCTTCCAGGTGCCTCCCTTAGTGGCAACACCAATACCACGCCCTCCCACAAGCCACTGATTTGGCCAGTTGGAAGGTTCTCCCTTCTGCTGGTCCTAGACCTTTTTGCTGCTGGCTTCCCTTTAAGGCTACCCCTTCAAATGTCTGTTTTCTCCATGCTGGCTGGTGCTGCTTGTGACCTCCACTGCCTCCTGGCCAGTGCCACCTTCCTAGCCATTGTCCTTTTGTCAGCCATCTTCTAGGCTGCAGACTGCCATGGTGCTGATGCCCTCTTCTTGCCTTGCACCTTATTTGGTAATGGCTGTCCCAGACCCCATAGTTTCACCTGTCAGGACCAATTCCACCATTGAAACGCGCCCGTCTGAGTGTGCTAGTCATTAGGGCTCCACGATTTTTCATTCGCCACCTGGCATTTGTATATATATATATATATATATATATATATATATATATATATATAGAGGCAAAAAACTCAGTTTAATGCATCAGTTAGGATTGTTTCACGGTGACAAAAGAGGAAATTCGGTGTTAGGGTTGAAAAAAACCCTTGCACCCTCTCAACTCACCCCCACAACCAGCATTGGGGTGTGCATTGGGGTCATTGGGCTTAACTCTCACCCCATCACATGCATGAATAAGCTGAGGCATAGGAGAATGGGGTGAGAGTTTGGACTGATGAACCCAATGCACACTCTGATGCTGGTTGGGGTGGTGAGGGGGTGCAAGAGGGGTTTCAACCCTAACACCAAATGTCCTCACTTTTGTCACTGTGGAACAACCCTAATTGATGCATTAAACAAGTTTTTGCCTCTAATTTCCTTTTTTTTGAGAATGAGGACTATAAATAGTGAATGGAATCCTCCCACCATGTGATTTTTTGTGACATAGTAATGGTAACAGCAACGCAAACATAAGCTGTAACAGTTATGCACATGGTGACACAAATGTCAATTGTAAAGCAAGCGTTAATAGAAATGGAGATGCAAAGTGATGCCAAAGCAAACAGTGACACAAACGGAGATGCAAGCTCATATGGAAACGCAACTGGTAACGCACACAGTCACGGTACTGCTATTGTAAATGCAAACGATAACTGTAACAGCAACAATGACGTGAAAGGAAACAGAAACAGAAATGCAAATGCAAGCACATATGGAAACACAAACCATAATGCACATGGTGACGGTACCTCAATTGAAAATGCAAATGGTAATGGTAACAGCAAAATAACGCCAAAGAAAAAAGAAACACGAATGCAAACGTAAGCACGTATCGAAACGCAAACTGTAATGTACACGGTCACTGGAACACAACTGGAAATGCAAATGGTAATAGTAAGAACAATGATGATGCAAAACAAAAGACAAACACATGAAAATGGAAGAGTGGCCACAAACAGAGATGGTAATGCGCAGGGTGATGCTAAGCGAAAGACAAACACAAACAGTAGTGGAGGCACAAATGATAACAGTAACGCAAATGCAAACAGAAACGCAAAGGGTAACACATACGGTGGCATACACGGGAATGCTAACACAAACGGGCATGGAAACACAAGTGTAAAGCCTATGTGCAGGGACCCTGGTTTTCCATTTTTACTGGTAACACCGGTAACAATTGTGGAATCCTGCTTGGTTTGCGGATTTTGAATTCTTGTACCGGTGCCTCATGGAAATTGCATGTCACTGCACAGAATCTCTAAGATTTCAGCATCCTTTAACATTTTTTGTATTTTCTCTTTCTATGTCCCCTTCTCACAGCATCAGTCTCCACTTTTCAAAGATCCCTAGGCTGGGTATCCCCTAGCTTCACCCCAGGTAATGCTCAGGAGCTCCTGTGGGCCTGCTCCTATCCTGCCTGGGTTGTACCCCCCCAGGTGGGAAGGAGGGGACCCCAGGTCACCCCTTCACACTCCCTTAGTGTGTATCTGGTAGCTTAGTGGGTCCCTCATGGAGCCTGGTTATGAAGTCTGGGGCACCTGGGTCCCTTCTGCCAGTGGCTGATGTGGGGTGATTGTTCCTGGTTTTCTGGTCTCTGTCTGGAGGGCACTGGCACTAGAGGAGATCCAAGGAGGTAGGTTACATAGAGACATGCCACTGCTCCAGATCCTGATTAGCATCTTCCCCTCCTATTCACTCTGTAGCACCATTGCACCACTACCCATGGTCACACAGGTGGTGGTAAAGCTGCAGAATCTGCAGCCCACCCTCCCTGGAGGAGGAGAAAAGTCCCCCAGGTGCTCGATCCTACTTCCCTGGCCAGACCTCCAGTGACCCGAGTTCACTTCTGACTCTGGGTCACAGGCATTGCAAGCAATAGCGCTACCACAGCACCAGCGGGCAGACCCAGAATTCAGCATCTTAAAATGAATGCTGCTGTGCTTTGCATTCTTTCTGCTTTGCTGCATATAGAGTCAGTAAGGAAATCACCCGCACTGCTTTGTTGTAATCAGCCATTCAGTTTAGCCACCCATGCCTAGTGGTTAGACTAACAAACAGTGAATGAACTGGGTACATCCAGCAGACTTGGTTTTATTCCCACAACCTCCACTTGTATACTGTGTGACTCCAAGCAAGTCACTTAACCACCCCAGTGCTTCTAGGTCACTTCTGAAAACAGACAGTTCTGCCTAGTCGGCCTTACTTGCTTTACAAAGAATATAAAAAAAAATACCAATATATGTTTACTACATCATAGAATAGTAGTCAGGGTACCATGTAATTTACCTGAGTTTTATTTGGGCAGCAGCGATTTTTTTATAGGTAAAGACATATGTTCAGATACATTTTATGTGTTTTATAAGCTTGTTTTTAGGTTTTAGTCAGGTTTTTATTGTTTTCTTTGCATATAAGCATCTAGGTTGTAGATTGCTAAATGTAGGATCACTGTTACCAACTAGCCTATTCAAGTTTATAATCAGTAGGGCCATCCAAAATCCTCTGTTGTTTGAATGAAAACTAGTCTTAATGAAAGTATGTTCACAAAGAAGAAACTGCCTTACTAATTATGAAAAGACTTAACAGTTAGCACCCCATTTAGGTGAAAGGGATAATTTGCACCTTTTCTCCCACCTGCTGTTTCAGTTTCTGTGATAACAAAAAAATTTCTGATAGACTGCTTCAACAAAAAGCTAATTTTTTTTAAATTTATTTTAGTTTTTGTTGACCGGGTAAGTGCACTAGACAAATCCTGCCTATTTTCAGGCACGACCCAGGGAGAGGGGGACACAGATGAATGCCAACTGACCTTGAACCAGATTAAGCTGTTGGTCTTTTTTTAGTGAATGAGGGAAATTTTGACCATAACACCAGGGAAGTTCCCCTACTCTGCTTCCTGTGAGCAGGGGGGACCCATTTTCCTGTGGGACCAAGATGGCGGCTCCCATGGATCCTGGTGTGGAAGTGCTGCAGACAGGAGAGCAGGCCAGGATGACCATGCGGAGTGCAACGCCACAGGAGGAGGATGTCTGTCTGTCTGGTGGGAGAGCTTGCCTCGGCTCCCATCCTTTGCAACATGGAGGCTACTTGTTTACAGTCGGTAGATGTTGATTCCAACTTGGAATTCCACGATGCGTCTGTCACTTTGGATATTTTGGGCTCTTCAAGTGAAAAATCAATAGTTTGCAACGTTATCAACAACCCGGTTATTGTGATGGATTTACCGCCTGTAACAGCGGCAGGACGTAGTGCTATACATCCACTAACAACTTCAGTTACCCCTGTCAGCAGCACAGCAGCTGCTGTAATTTCTACAGAACTAACTACAGAGGTGGGAGGGCCCGCAGAGAGCGGTGAGTGTTTCCTTTCCTTTTCAAGCAATGTGTGCTATGTTCATGGCTCCCCTACGACTTTGCAGGCTGGCAGTGTTACTGCAATTTCTTGCAGCTGCCTAAAGCCTTCAGGGGATTTATTACAAACTCCTAAACTGTCAGCGTTGCATGTTGCAACACCGGAGCTCGAGACTAGCCCTATCGCACTGCAAAAACAGCAGGAGAATGTTATCACACCGGGAAGGGCAGCTCAGTGCACAGACAGCTGAAAACGCAGCACGGTGTCCATTGCCATGGTTACTAAGGCCGCTGACAGTGTTACAGAAAGTGGAAAAGTGCAGCTTCAGAATCCCCCCAGTACTTCTGTACAGAATGAATTAACTACTTTATCTCAGGCTGGCAATCTTCACGCCAGTCATGGCGAGTGCCTTCAGCCTGCAACAAAAATGACTTTGCCTCTGAAGCTTGTTCCCGGTTCAATTTGGTCACCGGGTCATGGAGGACCTTTTGGACAGCCTTTTGCTAATGAATCGCCACCGCTTTGTAAGGTGGCAGGTTTTGTGTTTAAACAGCCTGAGCCTCATGCTCAGCCTAGCGTGGTTAATCAATCCACGGCCATCTCCCAAACTGGGGTGACTGAATTCTTTTTTTCTGAATCTGTTGCTAAAACTCTGGTTATGACACCAGGGAACATTAAGGGGCCAGGGGTTTTGCTCCCTATTTCAGGGGACAGACCTGAAGATTGGTCACCAGAAGTAGCCCTTAAGGGGGCAGGATGGAAACAGGTCTCTACAGGTGTATGGACACCTGATCCAGCCTGGGACACAGAATTTGCATTTTCACAACATTCCCCAATGTGAAAACCTGTTTTACCACCTGTAATTTCTACTGAAGGTTCTACAGGGGACACGGATTTGCCTTCTGCAGTTCCGACTTTACCTACTACTACGGTCTCTAAAGAACAGTCTCTCCCATCTGTTCCCCAAAAATTCATTTCTGATCCTCCACCAGTGGACACTTGTGCATCTACTCAGAATCCTTCTTTTGAACAACCCCCCCAGCAGAAGCCTTTAATGTTTGACTTATTTCCTCAGCAAAAAGGGAAGCAGCTCCTCTTAGAAATGCAGTCCGCATTTGCTACAGAGGGAGACTGGAGAACAGGCCGGACAGATATTATGTGGGGAAAACTTTATTAAAAGAGTCACTTCATTTTACCCCAGTGATGTTTTTGCTTTTATTAACATTTTGGGGGAGGACAACTACAATGTTAGCTTTTGGACAGCTCATGCTTTGGATTTGTTTTGGGAGTGGTATGGTCAGGTGAAGTTTTCCCCTACATGGACACCCCTTTTAGTAATACTTTTAACTAAACCATTAATTAAATTTGTAACAGTAATGTTTAGGAATGAGGGGGTCCATGTAGAGGATATTACCTTTTGGTTATCCCAGAAATGTGAGGTTTTGAGTACTCCTGATCCCATCTTAGATTCAGAGCAATTTTGGACTGGCGGATGGAAGTATAAAGTGAAACTAGGGCAATCTGATTCAGGGGTGGATCATATCCCCAATTCCTTCTTGTTAGGTAGGGATGGGGGGGTTGCTTTTATGGAGGGCAACCAAGGGCCTGTTATAAATGTGGTTCTAGGACTCATCTTTCTAGCGTTTGTGATCAGCCATGTTGTGATAACTGTGGAGAAGGGGGGCACATAACAATGCAATGTGCAAATCATTCTAGGTGTGATCTTTGTGAGGAGTATGGTCACCTGTTTCGAGAGTGTCCTTGGGTGGCCAAAAATAAAGCATCTTGCATAAGGCCAGATATCTTGATACAGAAGACCCAGAGTGCTGCTAAATCCCCATCTCCTCCTCCTCCTGCCCAACCTCCCCCTCCCTCTCCCTCTTCGCAGAATATTACCAAAAAACAGATAGAGATTAATCATCTGGATCCTGTTGTTAAGTGTTCTTCACCTGAGCCTGATAAGGTAGCACAAACTATTTGCTCAGGCTCGCCTAAAGATAAGAAGCCTGGTAACAGCTCCCCAGGCATATTGGATCTTCCTCCAGTGTGCTACACTGATGTGCCTCCTAGTGCTCCAGAGTCAAGTATCAAAGTTTTGGCTCAGGGGTCACCACTACCACAACGTAGATCTGCTAGGAATGTGCATCCTAAATCTCCACCTTCTGTCCCTGCTGTAGAGATTAGTAGCTCTTATGCAGCACTGTTTACCCCATGGGGTGCTACAGAAATGGAGTTGGGAGATTCAGACTCCCAGAAATCTTCTTTGTCTACCACCTCACAATCAATTGATAATTATAAAGAGAAAAAAAAAAGAAAAAAAGAAAGAAATGATAGTTAAAAGTTATTCAGTATCTGATTTATTATGCAGTGGTGTTGGGTTCATTAAATGTTCATAGCTTGCTGAACACAATCAAATGGCAAGCACTGTTCCATTATGTTCATGAGCAGAATATTTCAGTTTGTTATCTACAAGAAACCTGATTGCACTCTGTAGAACAATTAACCTCTTTTAAAAGGGGCTGGGTTTGGGGGCCATCTTATTGGTCCTTTGGAATGGATAAGGCAGATGGGATAGGCATTTTGTTTAATTCTTTTTCTTTTTCTTTACATAATTTAATTGATTTAATACCGGGTAGAGTTTTGATAATAGATGGGAAATGGCATGACGTGTGTTATCGTTTCATTTATGTATATAATCCCCAGTCAAAGGCGAATAGAGTGGCCTATTTGAAGGCAGTTCAACCTTTTTTAGTGACATCAATCAAGGTGCTTTGGGGTATAGATTTTAATTGTTCAATTCTTGACTCACCTTCACAGAAAAATAAAAAAGTATATTATGATTCCCATGCTCTGGCACATATTATTAAGGTTGCAGAACTGTGTAATTGCATGGCTTATGCAGATCGTGGAGCACATTTTTCTTACACAAGAGGGAAATTTCATTCCTTAATAGACTATATGTTTGTCTCCCCTTCTGTACAAATAAGCACCTTTAGGATGGTTCCTAGTGAATTTTCTGATCACTCCCTTTTGTTATGTTATCTGCCTTTAAGTGTTCTCCCAGAATATCGGAAGGTATGATGGAAATTGAATGCTTCTAGTCTGGAGTTTCCATACATACAGTCAGGGGTTAAATTTATCTTACAGGCTAGACTATCAGTGTTTTTTCTTTATTTTGACATTGAGGATTGGTGGAGGCAGACCAAGTTGGACTTAAGTACCTGGTTCAAAAAACAAGGAAGTAAGACTAAAAATCATACATTTCTGAAACATTTATCATTGAGGCAACAGCTTCAGAGACTCATGACTTTGGCGCATGACTCTCGGTATGATTATTCTGTTAAAAAAAATCATCTAAAAAATGATATGAAAGCTTTCCAGTATGACAGGGCTAAAACACTGCAAGCTATTCTCATTAATGGGACTAAGAAATCTCCTATCGGGGATCCTTTTGAAGTTTGTAAAACTTTGAAAGATTCTTCTTCTATGGATTTATTACAACAAATGTATGGGACTATTATTGCCTCAAGCAGGCAAATCAGGAAGTTAATTATAGATCATTACCATTCATTGGAACCCTCCCTCCCTATTACAGAGGAGTCTATGCTCTTCTATTTAAATTTCATTAAGGTTCCTTTAAGGACAAATGAGACTTCAGCATTAGTAGAGCCCATTTCTCAAACAGAAATTAAGGCTGTCATTCAGAAACTAAAAACAAATATTTCCCCTGGAACAGACTGTCTTTCAAATAACATATATAAAGCCTTCTCTGTAGAGTTGAGCCAATGTTTGTTTTTTTTGTTTCAATATTTTAACAAAAGTTCCACCATTTTCTCTTCTTTTTCAGAGGGTTTATTGATTCATTTATTTAAATCAGGGGATAAATGGAACATTAAGAATTGGCAGCCTATCACATTATTAAATTCCGATTATAAAATTTTTACAAGTATTTTGAATACTCGTTTGAAAAATTATACTAGACTGGTGATATCTCCTTATCAATTCTGTGGGATTCCAGAGAGAAAAATTCAATCAGCTTTAATGATTATAGGTGATGTCATTGAACATTTGTCTTTATCCGGAACTTCAGGTTGTATGGTAGTGGCTGATTTTGAGAAAGCTTTCGATAGGGTGCATTTACCCTTTTTGTTTTTGTTTTTAGAATGGTATGGAGTCCCTAGACAATCTGTTAATCTAATTAAGCTGATTTATGAATATAACATGGTCTTTCCCTTTTTAAAAGGGAATACGGCTCATAGCTTTTGTTTAAGGACTGGAGTGTGCCAAGGATGCCTATTGAGTCCTCTTCTTTACATTTTTTCCCTAAATCCCTTGTTGCAATATGTAATAGTCTCGCAAAGTTGGGTTGGAATTCCAGATAGGGTTTCAAGAGATAAAGATTTGATGGTGCAGGCTTATGCGGATGACCTATTGCTTTATTTCTCTAGTCAGTTTGAGGTGTATAAATGTTTGGCAGCTTTCAACACTTATGCTAGGGTTTCCAATGCCAAGTTGAATATTCACAAAACTAAAGGGTTATTTCTTGGAGCAACTGGCCCAGTGGATATGATACAGGAGGGCATTTTTTTTTCTCGATCCCCACTTCAGATTCTGGGTATTTTATTTGGGCCCCAGAATCTGCCATTAGAAAATTGGGATTCGGTGCTTCAGGTGGTTGAGGCTAAGGTTAATCGTTGGAAACATTGGAAATTTTCAAAATTGAAATGTGTTCATATTATTAAACAATTTTTGGTACCCAGTTTACAGTATATAGCCATGATTTTTCCCCTTCTGGTTCATTTGGAAACCAGAGTATATAGTGTGTTTTTTCAGATGTTATGGGGCAACCGACTAAACCCTGTGAAATGATGTTATACTTATTTATGCACAAAATCAGGAGGACTAGGGATGGTAGATCCAATGGTGTTTTTACATTCCTTGTTTATTATGTGTTCCATGGGTTGACCCCATCTGAAGATATTGGGACAAGATGGATTATCCGGGCGTTGGGCAAATACCTTGCCACTTGGCATACCTTAGTGCCTAAATTAAATCCTCGTGTGCATATTCCACTATATTTTCAGCTAGCTGTCCAAAAATTATATAAATGGAATATTACTAAAGAAGTTATCTTAAATAATAAAGTAAAGGGATTTTACTCACTGATAATGGGGCAGTTATATCCACAGGACCCTTGCTTTAAAAATTGCTCATCCACCCGGAATCCTAAGGTTTTGGCTCAATTAAACAATAACAGATTGCCTCAGTTTCAATGGGAAGTCCAATGGTTGATTTTTTATGGTAGATTGAATGTTCGGAGGAATGCCAAATATAAAGTAGTGGAAGAAAGGAATTGTCCTTACCTAGAGTATATTAATGTGGAGGAAACAATGGAGCATTTTTTTCTGCAATGCTCCTATTTGAAGGGGTTGTGGGAGTTCTTAGCAACACTATGGGGTTTTAAATGGCTTACCTTTATATCTTTTGACATATTGATTCTGGGAATATATCTGGCAACTTTCTCCCAGTTTCATGAAGAGACTTTGGGCTGGATATTCAAACTGCACCATTCTGTGGTGCAAGCCCTTGTGCTGCTCAAAAAAGTTGCGCAGGGGTGTGGCCAGTGCGATATTCAACGGAGTTGCACTATTGAGCAACTCCTTTGAATATTGCCCCCCAGCCACAGCCACTGTGCATGGCGCAGTGAAACTTGCACCATCGCAAGTGGTCAGAGTGGAGCATTCAGATGCGGTGGTGCAAGTTCCATTGCACCATGCACAAATTTCCGATATTCAAAAGGTGACATGCAAATGGGGCCATAATTTATGCAAGGCACCCGGGGGGCCATTGGCATCTAATTATGGCCCCATTTGCATGTCATTAGCATGCAGGTGCGCTGATCCCCGATGACTTGCACCTGGCACCCTGCCAGGCAGCAGCCATTGGAACCGATGCCCCCTGCAGCCCGATAGCAGGCATGATGTAAAAGAACCCCCCCGACTGGCCCGATCGTGGGCATAACATGAATGACCCCCCTGACTGGCCTGATCGTGGGCATAACATGTATGAACCCCCCGACTGGCCCGATTGTGGGTATAACGTCACTGAACCCCGACTGGCCCGATCAGGGCATAATGTTACTGACCCCTCCACTGGCCCGATCGCAGGCACAGCAGGATTTCAAACCCCCAAAGACCATTATCCCTGGTGGTCCAGTGGACATGCGAAGCCCCTCAGCGGGCATAAGGTCAAACCCCCAAAGTCAATTTCCTGGTGATCTAGTGGCCCACCCCACCCACCACGGGCCCCACCCCCGCTCCCCATCAGCCGGCGGGCAGCAGCACCCCACCTGCCTGCTGCCCTGCAGCCCACTGACTGACAGCTCGATAGGGCTGCACACCCGATGGTTCAGAGCAAGACCCAGTAGGCGCAGCCCTCCATAAGGCAGTCCAGATATGTGAATGAATGAATCCATTCACATATCTGGACTGCTCTTGTATGGTATGGGAAGCTGCATGCCCATTGGCTCTTGCTCTGAACCAATGGGTGTGCAGCCCTATTGAGCTGTCAGTCGGCGGGCGGGCGGGCGGCAGGCAGGGGTGCTGTCACCCACCGCCGACAGGGGAAGTGGAGTGGTGGGGCTCCTGGTGGGTGGCCACCAGATCACCAGGGAAATTGGACTTTGGGGTTTGACTCTTATGCCCGTGATCAGGCATCACGGTCCACTGGACCACCAGGATATTGGTCTTGGGGTTGAACTCTGTTCTGACCTGCATCAGGCCAGCGGGGAGTAAGATCTGCCCATGATTGGGCCAGTGGGAGGTGTGTCCTGCCCATGATCAGGCCACTGGGGGTTACTATTATGCCCACGATCATGGGCTGCGGGGAGCACAGGGAACAGTGGAGGGCCACCCGCAGGTGGCAGCTGCTGTGTTGCACCCTGCAATGTGGTAACTCACCTGTGGGTGGCCCTCGACGTGCTTTTTTTGGTTCAAAGTTGTGCAGGCGCAGGTAGGGGGTTGCGCCTGCGCAACTCTGCACAGCCCGGCTGAATATCGGGCTGTGCAGTTTATGCATGGTTCCTCCCCCTCCGGTTGAGCATGCCTTCATTAGCATTGCGCTGTTGCTCAGCATGACTTGGGGGGTGCAACTGCCTACTGCTGAATATCACAGAATGGCGCAATTTTGGACTTGCACAGGCACAACCCTATTACGCATGGCGCAACCCTTTTGTATATCCAACCCTTTATCTTTATTTTTTTGTTGTCTAAGATATTATTTGTGGCAAGCTAGATGTCAATGGGTTCTCTACCAAAGGAAAATGCCATATTATTGTTTTAGTAGTTTAGTTTCAAATGAGCTGTCTAGAATATATTCTCAGGATGCTCGAAAAGTTGCTCTTGTTGAATTGCAAAAGTGGTGGAAAGGGTTCCTTCACTTTATTAAGTTTAAGTAATATAGAAATGTTTTTTTTTTCTTTTTTTCCCTTTTGTATCTTGGTTTTCTCTCCCTTTTTTTTTTACCACTATTGTTATTATTGGCACTTTGTGTTTTGCGGGTTTTTTTGTATACTGATTGAATTTTTTGTGTTGTGTCTATGTTATTATTTCAATAAAACTCCCTTACTCTTTTCAGTAAGTGCCATGGGATCTTTAACATCCACCTGAACTACCACCAATCCAGGCAGATGGGACCTCGGTTTAATATCTCAACCGAAAGACGGCACCTCAGAAGTGCATCACCCCTCTCATGCTGCACTACGTTGTTAGTACTGGGATATTAACCCAAGTGCCAGATGTGGGAACTGAACCCACAGCCATTTGATCTCCTGGATTCAGAGGCGAGTGTGTTACTTACTGAGCCACTGACACTAAGTGTTTAAGTGTATGTATGTTTGGCCAGTGGATTCTGAAAGCACAGTCAATGACATACAGAAGGTAAGACCCCAGGGGCTATATGATGCCGGTGGGCAGATTGGTGCTCAATTCACATCTGAACAAAGACATGAAAACTTGGAGACAACCTTTTCAGGGACACCAAGTAAAAAAAGCATCCACATGTCTGGGAGATGCAAGAATCCATTTGAAAGTGCCCCACTAATCACTTTTGTACCTTTTAGGTAAAGACACTTTATTTCAAAGAAGCAAATTCAAGCAGTTTGTTTTTTTTTTGCTCCTTCTACCCCCTGGCCATCCACTCCTTCAGGTCTGCCAAGGCCCCTACCACTGCTGCTGAATTCCGACCACCATCCACTGCCCCTTACTGCTGTGCTACCAGGTAACCCAAAATAACCCTTCACTAAGTGGGCCTCTACCCCTGTGGGAGGCTACCAGGGGAGGAGAATTACCCCAAAGAGCTTCCTGTGTATCCTGGGCATGGCAGGGGTCAGACTGGGCACATGTCTGGGGCTTCCGGCTTATGGAGGGACCAACAGCCATCCTTCAGTTAGTCAGCAGGTGTTTTCTCATTTTCTTGGGCGCGTGACAGGCCACATTATGTCAAGGCATAAGCTGACATCCGTCATGCTCCCTCCTGCAGTGAGGGCTGACATGTTGTCATGCTTCTGGCCTCCACCGGGGCCAGCAAATGCTGATTCATGAACCCACCCTCCCTCCCAGAAGAAGGTGAGTGGTCATTGGATACTCAAGCCTTCACCCACCAGCTGGCCCTCCAGCACCCAAGCCTGTTCCCTAATCCTGGTCAGTGGTGTCACAGGCAGAAATCCAATTCAGGCAGCTAAATTATAGATAGGAAAAAACAAAGGTCATCCATCTTAGCTGTGATGGTTCAGATTAATTCTCATCTGAGTTATAACAAACAGACTAAGTCATTTGTAACTTGTGCATGTGGGGTGTGGGTGTTGAAGAAAGGGGATCATAGTGCTGTCACTACTGCCATCAGCCAGAGGGATGTGGACTGCATTGTCGCTACTGCCATCACACCGAAGGGGTGGAGGCTGTAGTGCTTCTGCCATCACCACTGGTGGATGGGGAATGTAGTACTGCTGCTGTCCCACCTGAGGGATGGGGGCCATAGTACTGATACTGCCATCACACCTGAGGAATGGTGAACTTAGTTCTGCTGCCATCACACCTAAGGGATGGGGGCCACAGTGCTGCTGCTTCTGTCACACCCGAGGGAGGGAGGTTGTAGTGTTGTTGCTGCTGCTATCACACAAGAGGGATGGGGGCCTTAGTGCTGTTGGTGCTGCCATCGCACCTGAGGGATGGGGCCATAGTGCCACTGCTGCCATCACATCTTGTACCTAAAATAACTTTAAATTGGTACAAGGATGGAAGGATGCGTAATAGTGGAGGTCAAAATTGCTAAAATGCATGTTAGCAGAGTTACAAATTGTTAAATAAAGTGCACAAAACCAAACACCGGCAAAACTGGATTTTGGCTTAGCAGACACTGGTGACAATACTGTTTTTTACAATGTGCAAAATGGAATATGCCCTTTCTCAGTCCCGGTAAACCAGTATCCCTGCCTATGTGTAACAGTAACTGGACTGCGCACAGTATTTTTCCCCAAAAGCTCCATTGAGAAACACAGTGGAAAAAAAAGAATGTATGCATAATAATGGACCTCGGAGCAGAAAACGAGCAGTTGTGATACTAAAATGGTAATATCTCAGTACCCATATGACATAGAAAAAAATTACAATTTTGCATGATTTTTGAGTTTCCTGGCTAGGTTTTCACTGTGGTCTATGCATTGTCATGATGAAATTTCCATATCTCACACCGTTTCCAAGATACAGGCCCTGAAAGGCACAGCAGACACCACCATGTTATTCTATGGGGAAATAACATCAACTTCAGAGTACAGTAACTTTGTATCCATGCAATATTTTGTCACCAAACTACCAAAAGTCACATCTGTGTGATGCTGCCTGCCTTCCCCCCCAAATTTCAGCCCAAAAGACCAAACTGTTTTTTTGCAGCAGGGTGGCAAATAATTCCTGTCATTTTGGCCATAGTCTAGAAAACTAGTGTCGTGATTTGCGACACCTTTGGCAAAAATTTGCAAAACTATCAAAAGTGCGACAATACTTTATGACACTACTTTTACCAGAAATTTGAAAAACATATTTCTGGGGTGTTTAACCCCAAAATAAAGACATGGCCAGCATCCTCAGGGCTCAAATAGGTAAACACAAAAATAATTATGTCCCTAGATGTTCCCAATTTCAAATGCTAAGCATTACTGTGATCAGTAACTGAAAACAAAATGGCAGATTTGAGAGTCCGACACTACTAGGGCCATTTGTGACACCAAAAAGTGCATTTGCAACACTTTCAGACTTTTTGTTAACTTTTCCCATTGACTTATAATGGGAACTTGTTTTTTGAATAACTTCTGAACCGTTTAATATTTTATCACGGAATCTTCAAAAGGCACATTGGGGACCCTGGCAGCATGTTTCATGAAGTTTTTGGACCAGTCACATAAACCGTGTGACCTGTAGGCAGGAGCAAAGAATGCACAAAATTTGTAATTGCCATCATGAATGTTGCTTCATAGCTCTGCAGCCGTAGAGCCAACCCATATGAAAGTTGCCAGATCCAAAGATCTATGGTTATGCCCTGTGCCTGCCAAATTTCAGGTAAATCTGTTAAATGGTGGCAAAGTTATTAAGGTGCAAATTTTCACCATTTAACCTTAAGTGGGGTACGCAACCCTAACTATGGTAGCACTACCGTGCTACCATAATATATATATATATATATATATATATAAATCTTCATTGCAAAAAAACTTTGTTAATTCACCAGTTTGGGTTAAATTGACAAAAGTAGAGAAATGTGGTGTTAGGGTCTCAACCCTACAAGCAGCAAAAGGAGAAAACTTTGCAGTTTTGGCTGTCCTGTGTCTTGCCAAATTAGGCCTGGGTCTTTCTTGAGGTCAGCAATCCTAACACTCTCCCGATTCCATCAGCAAATAATCTCAGATGTGCAGATTATATGAGAATTGAGTGAGTGTTAGGGCTGATAACCCCAAAGACGACCCCGATGCCTGATTTGGCAGGACTTAGGATAGCCAAAATGGTAACTTTTTTCCTTTTGCTGCTTGGAGCGTGGGGGTGTGGTGTTTGGGTTGGAAACCCTAACAAGTTATGTCCCTACTTCTGTCTGTTTAACCCTAACTGGTGCTTTGATGAAGTTTCTTGCAATGAATTTCCTTACTTTGTGAGATACTACATATCAACATTCATGTAGGTCCCACAGGTACCTACATGAAAACATCCACATGATTACAGAAGCACAAGGCCTTCTGGGCCTGTGCTTTCATGCCTCCATTTATCCACATGTGTATGTTTTTATTTTATTTATTTAGTTTTTGTTGACTGGGTAAGTGCACGAAACAAATTCTGCCTATCTTCAGGCACGGCCTGGGGGACGGGAATACAGATGATTGCCAACTGACCTTACATAGATACATAGACAGTGTCGGCAGATGAGGGCCTATGGCCCACCCATTCTGCCCATTTGAGCTTGTAAGTTCAGTTTGTTTTCCTAGAAGTCTGTTGCCCCTTACCCCTGACCTCCAGAATTCCTTTATGTCTATCCCATGCATTCTTAAATCCCGTGATTGTTTCAGCCCCCACCACTTCCTCTGGCAGGGTGTTCCACTTGTCCACCACCCGTTCTGTGAAGAAATTCTTCTCATGTTTCCTCTGAATCGTCCTCCTCCAACTTCATCCCATGCCCTCTAGTCCTGGAACATCTTTTTGCTTAAAAATAGTGTTTTCCTGCCTTGTTCCTCCCTGTAAGATACTTGTATGTCTCTATCATATCCCTTGTCTCCCTCCTCTCCTCCAGGGAGTACATGTTCAGTTCCTTCAACCTGTCTTCATAGGACTTGTGATGCAATCCATGTACCATCTTTGTTGCCCTCCTCTGAACCTTCTCTACCCTGTCTATATCCTTACGTGAGTATGGTCTCCAGAACTGTACACTGTACTCCAGGTGGGGCCTCACTAGTGTCTTGTATAGCGGAATTATGACCTCCCTTTTCCTGCTGGTGATGCCCTGCCTATACATCCCAGCATTCTATTTTCTTTACCTGCTGCCTTGTCACACTGTTTCCACCTTGAGGTCATCAGAGATGACAACCCCAAGATCCCTTTCCTGCTTGGTGCATGCTATATCCTCACCCCCCAACTGATATATTGTGCCAGGGTTTTTGTGCCCCATATGCATTATCTTGCACTTCTTTGCATTGAATTTCAACTGCCAGACCCCTGACCATTCTTCAAGTTTCTGCAGGTCGCTTCTCATTCTGTCTACACCCTCTGGTGTGTCTACTCTGTTACAGAGCTTTGTGTCATCAGCGAACAGTGAAATTCTGCCTTCTAGGTCCCACGTAATGTCACTGATGAAGATGTTGAATAGGACGGTCCCAGCACTGATCCCTGTGGTACCCCACTGGTCACTCTTCCCTCTGTGGGTGACAGCCATTTACCACCACCCTCTGTGTCCTGCCACCCAGCCAAGTTACCTACCCACCACACTACTGTCCTGCCCACACCCATATTCCCCAGTTTGTGTAATAGTCTTTTATGTGGCACAGTGTCAAAGGCCTTGCTGAAGTCCAGATTGGCCATGTCCACTGCCCTCCCCTGATCCACCTCCCTAGTCACCCAGTCAAAACATTCAACGAGGTTGGTCTGACATGACCTCCCCCCTGGTGAAACCATGCTGCCTTGGGTCATGTAGTCCATTGACAACCAGATGTTCCACCAATCTCTCCTTCAGTAGTGCTTCCATGATCTTCCCCACTACCGAGGTGAGGCTGACTGGTCTGTAGATCCATGCTTCCTCTTTGTTCCCACTTTTGTATAAGGGGACTACATCTGCTGTCCTCCAGTCTTTGGGTACCTCCCCTGTTTCCAGTGATTGGCTAAACAGGATAGCCAGAGGTTCAGCCACCACCTCTCTTAGTTCTTTAAGGACCCTGGGGTGCACCCATCTGGCCCATTGCTTTATCAACTCTTATTACTTCCAGTTCCTTCAGGACCCTTTCTCGTGTAAAGGGACTTGTGTCCATTTCTGCACCATTCTCACCCCTTGTACTCCCTTCAGACCCATTACCCTCCTCCTCTTCAGTAAAGACTGAGCAGAAATACCTGTTCAATATGTCAGCTTTACTGTTGTCATCCTCCATGCAGCCCCCATCCTCCCCCTTCAGTCTCACTATCCCTCCCTTTGTCTTTCTTTTTTCACTTATGTACCTGTAAAAGGTTTTGTCCCCTCTACCCACTGATTTTGCAATGTGTTCTTCTGTCTGAGCTTTGGCTTCCCTTACTGACCTCCCTGCCTCCCTTTGCTTCTCCTGGTACTTCTCCCTATCCCCTTCTGCCTGTGTCTTTTTGTATTGCCTGAATGCAATCTTTTTGGCTTTCACTTTCTTTGCTACCTCTTTGGAAAACCATAATGGTCCCCTCTTCCTTTTCCTCTTGCTAACCTGCTTAATGCATAATTCTGTTGTTCTTGTAATCCCCATTTTAAATACTGCCCACTGTTCCTCAACCCCTGATTCCTGTCCCATTCCCCTTAATGCCTCTTTCAAGTATCTCCCCATTTTCCCAAAATCTGCCCCCCTAAAATCCAGGATACGTGTTTTGTGTGGTTTGGTTCTGCTCTTTCTGTGATTTCAAACCACAATGACTGGTGGTCACTGTTTCCCAGGTGCTCCCCACTGTTACCCCATCACACTGTCCCTGTTTGTGAGCACAAGGTCCAGTATTGCCTTCTGCGAGTTGGTTCCATGACCAGTTGCTAGAGAAGGCACCCTGAAGGAGTCCAGGATAAATCTGCTCCTAGTTGATGCTGCTGCTGGGATGCTCCAGTCCACGTCTGGAATATTGAAGTCTCCAACCAGTACTACCTCACCCTTGTCTGCCATCCTTTGGATGGCTAGCATCAACTCCTATCTGTTTCTTCCTCCTGGGCTGGTGGTCTATAGACCACACCTGTGCGGATGGCTGTCCCCATTTTCCTTTCCAGCTTAACCCACAGTATCTCTCCCCATTTTGTTCCTCCTGGATCTCTGTGGCCCTTATGTCATTTTTCACATACAGTGCCACTCCTCCTCCTTCCTGCCTGCTCTGTCTCTTCTGAATATGTTGTAGCCAGGTATGGCCATCTCCCAGTCATGGTTATCATTACAGGGTTTCAGTGATGGCCACAATGTCCAGGTCTGACTGTACCATGACAGCCTCCAGATCTTCCATCTTGTTGCTAAGGCTCCTGGCATTTGCACACATGAGGGATCCCTCATAAGGGGGATCCAGCTAGGAACACAGGAGGGGGAGGACAGGGAGGTGAGGTGCCTACCAGGTCCCACGGCATGGAGAGATGGAAGGAAGATCCTGGGGCTCACTGGGAAGGCAAGACGGGAGGGTGAGATGGATGTCATTATCCACCTAGGTACTAATGACCTGGCAAATGGGGAGCAAAGGAAGTTCAGGAAGAGTTTAGGAAACTGGGGAGGGGTCTCAAGCAAGTAGCTACTTCTGTCACTTTCTAGAAGTACTACCTGTGAGAGGCAAGGGGAGAGCATAGGAAGTGCATGCACCAGGAACTTTAACTCATGGTTGAAGAACTGGTGCAGTGAGGAAGGTTTGATTCATTGGTGACTGGGGACCCACCTGGAGGGATGGAGGTTTGTTCAAGCCTGACGGCCTGCATTCATCCTGGAGGGGAATCCAAGCACTCAATGATAAGTTTAAATGCTACATTGTTAAGCATTTAAACTAGCAAAGGGGTGGCAGGCCAGCAAGGAGGTACCTACTTGCTCACCCCCACAGCTAGCAGTGGAACCAGTGAATCAGAGGAGTGGCTATCTCTGCAAAGCAGTGTGCAGAAGATGGAGATTAGTGCCCAAGAGGTGGATAAACAGAAAAGGGCAAATTCAGCAGAAGGGCAGACAGCAAGGAGAACCGGGGATAATTGACAACCAAGGAAGGGGCTGGAGTAGAACAGCGAAACAGTCTAGGGAGGTCAAATCATGGAAAGCCATGTGTGCAAATGCCAGGAGCCTTAGCCTTGAACCAGATTAAGCTGTTTGTGGAAGCTGTATATGGAAGCACAGGGCCCACTGGACCCTGAGCTTCCTCTCCTCCTGAAAAGCAATTTATGTGCTTCCTTGTAATTTTTTTTATTTCTTTAGGTATGGACCATTTTCAGTTGTTATTTCTTAGGGGCTAAGTGTTGTATTAGTCTTTAAGACCTTTCTATTAATATATACATTGTCATAGCTGACTTGCAGGTGCAGAGGCACGGCATCCACTTGACGTGCCAATATCCCTGTTCAGAGATGACTCAAGAATCAGAGGGCCAGCCGGGGGAGAAGGATTTAGTATCCGAGGGACAGATCTCCTTCCATGGGGAAGGGGGAAGAGTGTCCAGCACTCTTCAGATCCCTGGCAGAGGCTCGGGGTTCTGCTGTGGCCAGTGCCATCAATCATGGGGGGGTGGGGCAGATGCACTGTACCATTGCATATCCCACCCCAAGGGAGTAGCATGCTAAAAATGGCTGGAGATCCTGCCATGATGCCCACCCCTGGTCCAGATATCCCCGCTGTCCTGCTAGTCCCTTCACAGAAGAAAGGGTCCTACAAGAGCTCGATAAGCTCTGGGTGGACAAGGCAATTGGACCTGATGGCATACATCCCAGGGTACTAAAGAAGCTAAGGGTAGAACTAACACAGCCATTATCAGAACTGTTTAGTGAGCCTCTGAGCACAGGAGAGGTCCCAGAAGACTGGAGAAGGGCTCATGTGATCCCACTCCACAAGAGTGGTAGCAAAGAGGAGGCAGGGAACTACAGACCAGTCAGTCTTACCTCAGTAGTGGGCAAGATTATGGAGACAATCCTTAAGGAAAAGATAGTGCAACACCTGGAATACATAGGAGTACAGGATCCAACACAGCATGTGTTTACAAAAGAAAGGTCCTGTCAAACTAATCTCAGATTTCTTTGACTGGGTAACCAGATTGGTGGATCAAGGGGGAGCAGTTGATGTTGCCCACCTTGACTTCATCAAAGCTTTCGATACTGTTCCACATAGAAGATTGATTAATAAGCTGGGTAGGCTCAAAGTGGGTCAGACGTTGGTCAACTGGGTGGCAAACTTGTTGACGGGCAGAAAACAGAGAGTGATGGTAAACTGTATACAGTCAGAAGAAATGCAAATCACAAGTGGAGTACCTCGAGAATCAGTCCTGGGGCCAGTCCTCTTCAATATCTTCATCAGTAACATTGCAGATGGACTGGAGGGTAAGGTTTGTCTGTTTGCAGATGACACCAAGATCTACAACAGAGTAGATGATCCAGATGGGGTGGGCAGAATGAGAAGAGATCTGGATAAACTAGCAAAATGGTCGGAAGAGTGGCAACTGGGGTTTAATGCAAAGAAGTGCAAGATCATGCACATAGGGAAGAGAAACCCTGAAGCCACCTATAGGCTGGGAGGGGAGTTGCTGGCAGTCACAAGGGAAGAAAGAGACTTGTGCATCATCATCACTGATGACCTGAAATCATCCAAGCAGACCACTAAAGCAGAAGGTAAAGCTGTAGGGATGTTGGTGTGTATTAGTAGGGGTATCACAAGTCAGAAGAGGGAGGTAATGATTCCTCTTTACAAGACACTGGTTAGGCCCCATCTGGAGTACTGCATGCAGTACTGGGGGCCACACCTTCACAAGGACATTAACCAAATTGAGGCAGTCCAGAGAAGAGCAACCAAAATGTTGCAGGGACTGCATCAGAAAACATATGAGGACAGATTAACTAAGCTCAATATGTGTACCCTAGAGCAAAGGAGGGAGAGGGGTGATATGATTGAAACATTCAAACATCTTAAGGGCATTAACAAGGTGAAAGAGTTTAACATGTTTCAATTTAAGAAAAATAGCAGGACAAGAGGACACAGCATGAGATTAGAGGGAGGCTGATTAAGGGGTAATGTGAGGAAGTTCTTATTCACAGAATGGGTGGTGGATGCATGGAATGGCCTACCTCAGGAAGTGGTGGATATGAATACAGTGCATGGATTCAAACAGGCATAGGATAGGCATAAGGGAGCAATACAGATGAGTATGAATAGATAGGCCATTGACAGAGCAACGGCTAATGGCACATTCATAAGGCAGAAAAAGAAATGGAAGACTGGATGGGCCTTGCAGTCCTTATCTGCTATCAACTTCTATGTTTCTATGTTTCTATCCCTACCACACCTCCTAGTCCCAGCCAAAACAGTGTTCTACAAGTCAGCTCATTTCCACAGCCCCATCTGGCAGGGCAAGCCCAGGGACTCCGCTGGTGGCAGTGATGGTAATCTGGATGAGTTTCCATGGGGGGGCATCTTGGAGGCCCTGTCTTGTAGGGGCAAGCCAGGTTGGTTGGTGGCCATGGAGGTCATGGTTGGAGGTGAGATTCTGGTCAATCAGGGTGCATATAAGGGGGTAGCCATCCACAGAAAAAATATATATATATTTATACAATAGTAGTGAGTGATTAATGAGTGATATAAAATGTGTTATTCTCACTGGAGTGAGACAAATGCTGCTGACATCAGCACAGTGAAAATAAACTTTTGCAGCAATTGTGACCCCTTATTGTATAAATCAAATACATGATGTGCACTCGTGTGATATGGAAAATATTTTCACTACTTTAGAGTGACCTCTGGACCACTCGTGAATATCCAGAGGTCACTCCAAAGGAGTGAAAATATTTTCCATATCTCAATCATGCCCATCAAGTATTTTTACATATATATATATATATATATAATTACTGGTGCAAATTTTTTTCTATGGGAAAAGCGGTTGATATTTCCGTAATAACTAGTCAGTTGATATGACTTTCCATGCACACATCATTTGGCGAGGAGTTAGAGCACCCCAGCAGTGGTCAAATGAATGTAAATGAAATCAGAAAACCAAACTCTCTTCAAACAATATTTGGTCCAAACTGCGTGATCAACCAGGGGGTGTCAATAAATTTCTACCATGCAGCTCCGAAGAAAGAAGCAAAATCAAGTGAAGCGTCCAGTAATTGAATCAGATTCAGACTAGAAGTGCGTAGCTAGTGACACAGTACAATCCATATGTTAATTAGTTGCCTCCTAGAGTAAAAAAAAGCAAACAAAAATAAAAACAGAGATTTTACATTCATATCCGTTAGAATCTATCTGAGATTTTGAACACTGTCCCTCAATTCATTTCAGGGACTTGACATATGACCTCCATTATCCATGGCAACGAACTGTCGCAGCAACGGACACTGATAAAACGGAGATACTAACTTGCTAATGGAGGACCCAGCTCTGCAATTTACCTCTCGCTTTAAGTAACATTTTCACCACTGATATTAATTTAGCGGTTGTCTGATTTTTGTCAATAAACTTGCACAGATTTAATATCTATTGTTTCTACGATGCCTTAACTTTATCAGCGGATAAAAATTTGCACCAACAATTATATAAATAAGACAGGGTCCTGAACATTATGAAGATTTAAAGCGCACCTCAGTGAGGGATGCATGATAAACCTCGACGCTCACGGGGTACGATGATGCATCCCTCACCAAGTGTGCATTAATTTCATAATGTTCAGACCTATGCATATTCTCTATGTATATATATAGATGGTATATGCAATGGCTCTACTGGAAATATCACAGATATTTTCCATAAGTGCAGATTTGACCTTATGACGCATAGTGGCAAGGTCACAGGTCAAACAGCATGAAGGGAAATATCTGTGATATTTCCATTAGACCCATTGCATATCACATTTATGTAATGTAAAATACATATTTTTTTATCTATACATTTTCACTGTTTTCTCCTGCAGTATTGTGTACATATTATTAGTAGGTAGGGACACTAGCTTGGTTGCTAGCGTCCCTACACGCTGGTTTTAGTAATGTGGCATTTATTTGGATGTGATTTTGTGTGGGTGGGTTGACCAGGTTTCACAAATATGGTGGCGGAGCTCCGGCTTAGTGAGGGAGTGAGTTTGAGATGTGGAAATTTCCCTTTTTTTTATGTTTATTTGTGTTGTTACCTCAGTTGTCTATCTGGTTGAGCCTACCTTTTCCTTGGAGATTCTTCAGGCTGCAGAGGATGTCCTTGGCAAGTTCAGAGGCAGCTTGAGGTACGGAGTGGAATTAGGTGTTGGGAAGTGAGGGAGGAATTGACTGTGCTGTGCAGTTCCAAATGCCCTGTTCACAGCTTTGTTTGGTGGTTGTTTTCATTTATGAGAGCTGTGAAAAAAAAGAACCTTTCAGTTTGAATGCTGGTTTCACAATGAGGAGGTTCTGTGCTAGAGCTGTGTCGTGATTGAGTGAGTACATTTGTGGTGTTTACAGAGACTGACTTGTGAGCAGGTGAATTCTGATTGCACTGCTTATGCTGCAAGCTCCCACCAATCAAAACGTTTTTCAGTAGTCATTGTGAAGTGCAGATAGTGCCTGGTTATTACCTACAGTGAGAATAAATGACCTACAGTGAGGATAAACGTGATATCCTCACTGTAGGTCTGAGGATCTTGAGAATATGGCAACTATTTTCCATTGTTTATCCTCACCCCATTACATAAATATATATATATATATAAAATGGAGGTGAGGATAAAAAGTGACAAATAACAGCAGTATTTGTGCCTGGTCAGACCTACAGTGAGAATATCACATTTATTCTCACTGTAGGTCATTTATTCTCACTGTAGCCAATAACCAGACAAGTACTGCACATAAGCAAAGCCGCCCAAAACTCTTTCATTAGCAGACCACAACCAGCATGATCCCTCTTTCCACCAACCACATACAACATTCAGCTGTGCTCACTCTCCTTATTAGTACGACAAGACCAGCACAAGACATTCTCTCATGAACAAATAGTACAAATCTAAAAAGCTCCCATTCGAGCTTTAACCATCACAAACAGCACATCTAGCAGTCAAACAAAAGACCAACAGAAACACCTCTTCTGAAGAAAAAAAAATTAATTCAGCAAATATTAGTTTTGAGGTAGAGTGTGACAACCTCATAGAAACCTTCACACAAGATGACCCTGTCATGGAAGAACACACAATAGATATAACAACAGAAGAGAGCCATAAAGCCAGAGACAGCACAGCTTGTACAATGCATGACCTCACAACACTACAAATAGAAGCATACATAAATGCCAGCAAAAACAAGACTATAACAAATTAAAATGGCAGCAGATGTTTTGCTAATACAGCGCTATCTAGCGGACAACTACTCTGAAGAACAGAACATCATCAGCATTCCACCCAATGAACTGAACACCATTTTAGCCAAATAATTCATGGAAGCCACAAAAAAAGACAAAACACCATACAAGCCATTGACACTACACTCCACTTCCAAAGCATTGAAAGGCACCTCCGAACAAAGTGTTACCCAGCCTCATTGTCAACAAACCTCATATTAAAAAAAAAACAGACAAGTCCTATCTGCCAAACAAATGAACTTAAAAGAGCAAGGCAAAGGATGCAGAGAACAAGCTGCTGATGAGCTACCTGATGAAATAATTGAAACTCTTTACGAAAATCAGCAGCTAGATCCTTAGAACCCCCAAGCACTACTCACGAATATGTAGCTAATCTGTACCACATTTTTGGCCTCCAAAGAAATACTGAAGTAAGGGACTTAAAATGGGGAGATGTCACATTAAAAAAAGATGCAAGCAACACTGAATACCTAGAATACAGCCGAGAGCGATGCACAAAAATAAGAACTGGCCAAAACCCAAAAACATTCGTAGAATTAAACCCAGAGCATACAGCAACCCACAGAATGAGAAAACATGTCCAGTATCCAACTACAGAGTATGCAAAGCCCAATGACCAGCAGTGTGCCTACATTAAGAAACCCCATTCCTCCTATCTATAAACACCAATCAACAACTGTACAAAACATCAGCGTCTTTGTTCAAAAATCAACCACTCGGCATTAACAAAATTGGAACAATAGTAAAAAAGATGTTAGCTAACAGCAACATTTCTACAGAAAAGCACTTACAAATCATTCAGCACAAAATCACTTAGTCCAAAAGTTAAACGATGCTGGAGTCCCACCAACAGAAATAATACAAGTAACTGGCCACAAAAGTATTGTAAGCACAAACGACTACTATAAACTAAATGATGACCAGCAAAAATAATATCTTTGAAACTGCATAATCAAAAACAACCAGGAGCCTTTTATCAACCCACACCATACCTATCTACCACAAGCAACATCTGTGCATCCAGCAACTACAGCAGCAGGCCCTGAAAAAGCCTAGAAGCATACTTTGCAAATCCAGTCTTCAATGCCAAAAACATCACCATACAAATAAATCAAGGTACGTGCAAATCAACCCCAACCCCACCGACCCACCCATCTCACTAAAATACATTGTAGAATCATTTGCATGACACTAATAGACCTTGTATCCACCCACAAATAAGCCAAAGGTTGCAAAAAAAAGAATCTATGTGATCGAAGACTCCGGCAGTAACAGTGATTAAACAACAAAGGTAACCCACACCCAAACCCAGCCATTTAATAAAATTAAAAAAAAAATAGCTTTTGAAAAATAATTCAACACATGTCATCTGTAGTCCCCATTAGCAATACCCAGACCCCAAAATGCCTCACCACCCCCAAAATATCACACATTCCCACACCCAGTAAACATTTTCAAAAACCATCACTAATATTTTCTTCCTTCTTCCACAGGTAAACGGACTCCAATGAGAATGACATAAACTCCACCATCTTCTGGAAAACCTAAGGAAACATGGAAATTACCCAATAAACAATGTGGACTTATATCCTAGTACTCTACACAGCAGAAGCCAACCCCCCAAAAAAAGAACTGTGGACTACCCATCTGACAATGTGGACATTATTTAAAAAAAACACAATCCCAACAAAACAAAATGTGGACTGCCCATGAGACAATGTGAGCTTTGTCTTAAAGAAAAGCAAACCCAACCAAAGGAACTGTGGACTACCCATCACACAATGTGGACTTTATTTTATAAAAGCAATACAAAGACTATTACTGAAACCTTTGTTCTAAAAAACAAAAAAAGTGTACACAACTTTCTAACAGTTAACAGAAATACAATAGAAGTAGTGAAATACACTAGAAAAGAATAGTTTCTTGCCATTTAAAAAGTTTGTTTCTTTACTGAATGAAGTCAATTTTACATATCTTAATAAAATGCTTCTAAAAACTTCAAACTAACACACGTTCTGAGCCTCACCCTAACTAACACCCCTGGCAACCCTCAATCCAATAAAATGTGCTCTTACCTTTCGTTGCACTCATCCTCTAGTGCTGTTTCTGTTCAGTTTTAAAAATAAAACTTTGTTGTTGCAAAATCCAGTTGTCCTTGACTTTCCTTAATCCAAACAATAACCCACCCAAAAACACAAATGTCAAAAAAATTAAAAAATTTAAGCCATGACACAATAAAGAAAATTATCCAAAAATCAAGACAGCCTTCCATCGTCCCTTAAAAAAAAAAAAAAAATAATCCAAAGGTCCTGCTGATAGCCACAATTAATCCAATAACAATACCGATCCTTCCTTTGCCCCATGTCACCTAGCAGACCACATCCATTGCTGGCTCCAACAAATCATCCGATTTACTAAATCCACCAGTGCCGGATACCCCCAATCCTCCAGAAGCATGCCTAACACCACACACTCTAATTAAAACCCTTCCACAATGACCTGCTGCTCCGCCAACATCCATACAGGCCTGAACATCCATGGCGTCATCCGAAAAGAGAGCAAGCACATGCAGCCACACTCTGCGAGACCCTATGGCCAGCAACTGATGAAACTGCACAATCTTCATATATATATATATGTATATATACCTCACCCAATCAACGAACACAACAATCACACACACGCACAGCCTAACAGACATGCTCCCCGACCAGTCACATCCCACCTATGTCTAACCAATCATGACACACATCCCACGTGGGACCCATCACCTCCATCCAATCAAAAAACTTTTCCCATGGTCTAATGGCTAATCACAGAGTACCTAATACAATCTTCAAATTCCTTGTGCCCAACAATTTCAACTGTAAAATTAAAAAAAATAAAAAACTCAAAATAAAGTTAAAACCACATCACAAAAACCTCAAAAACACGCTGAAAACCATAGCATAAATTGAATATACCATGGGTCCAGCTGAAATAGCTCAGATATTTATTCTCATGCCTTGTGAAGTATGACATCACTCATGGTTTAGCCACTAGGTGATAAATACTTCACGCCTTTCAGGAAATAAATATAGGAGGTATTCATCTGGACCAGTAACATATCCTATATAGATAGATAGATAGATAGATAGATAGATAGATAGATAGATAGATAGATAGATAGATAGATAGATGTATATATATATATATATATATATATATATATATATGTATATATATATACACACACAGTATATATATATATATGTATTGTTAACTCAAAGATTGACAGTGTTACAGCTTGTTAAAGTTGCAATGTTATTCTATGGAAATTTTAATTTTTTTTATATGTCCCCTACAATTTGTGGGAGGGGGTGTTATGTGTTACCGTTGTAGTACTCATTAAGACCTTTATTTTGATATATAGATTGTCCCATAACTACTGTACACACAGATATTCAGACTGCGCCGGGGACTGTGGAGCAAAAGGGGACACAGCGCAACTGAGACGTGTGGTGGACAGGACATGGCAATACTCAATGGAGATGTGCGGAGGCGCATCATAATCAAATGTGGTACACAACACACCTGGTGCATGTACAATGCGCTGGTGCATTCACCGGACAGGTAGGACCAGGAATGCTCCAGCACAAATGTAGCTGTGCCATGTGCAGTACCCACAGTATTCAGAAGTGGGTATGCAAATGTGGCCATAATGTATGCATGGCACAAGTGGGGCCATTTGCATGTCATTATGGCCCCATTTGCATGCCTTGTGCAGGGCAGCCTGGCAAAATGCACCCGGCACCCTGTGTAGCTGCTGTGAGTCTCTGGTAGTCTAGGGGGCCCCCATGCCTGATTGTGGGCATCTGTACAATATCCGGGTGGTCAAGTGGTCCCACTCCCTTCCTCCCATATGCCTGATTGTGAGAATTAGAAGTGAATATCAATACCTGGTGGTCCAGTGGTACCCTCTCCCTTCCCACCCACAGAGGACCCTGGCCACCCAGCTTCCCCCCATCACTGGCATGTGGCTGCACCCTGCCAGCATACCACCCAGCCGCCTGCTGAATGACAGCTTAGAGTATGATCTGTAAGCCTATTGGTGCACAGTGTGAACCAATGGGATCACAGGCCATACTGTACTACACAGGCACAAATATGGGAAGGGGTATTTGAAAAGATAAAATTATGGGGAATTGGGTATGATCAAGTTTTGGCAAAAACGAGAAAAAGTTTTATATGTGGAAGTTTTAGATAATGTTTTAAGGAAAGTCCATTTGCTGCCTTTACAGTGGTTCATCAAAACAAGATTTCAGATTATATTATGGATGTTAGAATTCCTGAACACATGTGGGATACAGCATGGTTGGGAATTCATGGTAGGGTTAATGTCAAAGGTAATCAAAAACATAAAGCTCTACAGGAACGTTATTGCCCAAGGGAGGATTGCACTATGAAAATAGAAACAAAGAACCATTTGTATTTTCAGTGTCCCTACAACATTCGATTTTGGGATGTGTTAAAAAAATGATGGAAAGGTGGGTCTGAGATCCCCCCTCAGCCAGATCTGTTGTTTTATGGTATTCATTCGAGGGAGAGACAGAAGGAAAGTTTAAGTACCTTAAGGATTGTGCATGTACACCTGTTGTGTTGGTTATGGATCAGTAAATGTCATTTGGTACTTCAACAACAGTTAATTCCAGTATTGGACCTTGTCCATATTTTGACAACTGATCTTAGAACTTTGAAAAGGGTGGAACGTAAGTTATATGATGAGCAAAAATGGGGTGTTTTTTGGGGACATTATGAATATATTTAAGTTTTTATATTTCTCATCATTGAAGGTAAAGACCTTATTAATTGATATGCTGTAATATTGATTACTTCTGTTTGTTGTTGTTTTTGTTTTTTGTAATCTGAATTACTAATTCTCTTGCCTTTCAGGTGGTGGGGAGGGTTGTGGGGTCTATGATTTTTTTTCTTATTTATTTATATTTTTTGAGTAGGGCATCTGTTAGTACTATCGAGGAGAGCTGATCAGCAATTATGTACTGTTGAGCAGTTTTTGCCTGAAGCACAGCAGATGTCATCTTCCTGCTACAGTAACTCAGCATTAATAATGTCAGCATTGTAAAACGGAGCACGTGCTGACTAGTTACTGAAAAAGCAACCTGTGGAGTCGGTGGTGGTTTCAGCAATACTAAAGTGCATACAAAATGCACTGCTAACATTCACAGAAAAAAAAGACACACACAGGCCATTGTCCCATATTTCTGATTTACTGAATAGTTTAAAACAGGAGTAAATTGTTTCCTATCTCCTTTAAACAGTCGCCAATGACATACGAGTCCCACTAGTAGCAGTAATAATGTTTATTGTTTGATCATATAAGATCATTACAATACAAAAAAGAGAAAAGGAAAAATAAAAGCACATAAAAAAACATAAATACATATCTGTCCAATCAAAATACATTTCATTAACACGTTTCAACGGGATGATAAAGTGTCACTGCCATGCTTATTATTAATAAAGTGCCAGAATGTCAATCTATTCTACCTTACAATCATTATATTACAATTGTTTTTATTTTGTTTCTTATCTTCTGTATAGTCAGTGAAAAATGAGCCACTCTTCCAATTGTACATTCATTCTCTGATGTTAGTAATATATTTAACATACAGTAGTAGACTCATCACAGTTCCTGCATTGAAGATACAATAAGGCCTAACCATGTCCTCCTTGAATTCTCATACCAGGGGTACCTCAGCAGCACACGGGCTGAATCCTTCTTCTCACTCCCTGAACAGAAGCAAAATGAGTGTGGTGGATCTTTTGATTTGTTAAATCTAGCGTACAGCACATTAGAATCAAAAGATTGTACCCTAAATCTTGCATACACTTTTCTTAAATGAGAGTCTCCCAATGTATCATGATAGTATCTGAATCTATGCTGTAAATCATTTTGACTGTACTAAATAGCATATTTTGAACTCTTTATACTTTCTAAGTCCTCTTTATAATATTTTTCCATAAGAAGACTTTTGATATACCTCTTATACTGATCTGCTATCATGATTTTTTTTTCTGTTAGTTTAAAAAGGCACTTCTAACCTATGGATGTTAAAATCTTGTCTACATTTACTAACCAGGGAGACTTCCAATAATCATTTTCCTGCCAAAAATGCTTTTCATTCAGGCACTTCTTGGCCATTCTATCCTCAGGCAACTTGCTGAGCCTTATTCAGAAATTTATTCTAAAAGATTCAACTAGAGCCAGAAGATCTAATAGCCCTCATTCAGCACGAAAGAAAATACAGTAGATGGTATTGTTCTTGGGAACACTAAGGCTGACCTTAATAGTCACATGCTTGTTTTTTCTAATAGACTAACATATTTATGCTCCCATAATTCTGACCCATATAATATTTGGCATTCTATATTGCTTCTATAGCCCTTACTAGAGGTCTTATTGAGGAGTCCCCAAATCTAAAATCTAACCTTTGTACTGCGAGCATAGTATTAGATATCTTTCTCAGCAACATGTCATGGTGTGGTTTCCATTATAAATTTTAAGAAAAGGAAAGCCATAAGTAAAAGCATTCATTAGTTTCTTGCATCTGATTGGCATTTATATAGCACTTAAACTTATTAGTTTTACTCCCACAAGTAATAATCTTAGACTTTTTCAAATTCATCTTTAAGGACATATTATTTGCAAATGTTTGTAAAAGATTTAGGTTTTTTTTTTTTTTTTTTGCAAACCAGATGGCGACAATGAAAAAATTGTACTATCATCGGCAAATGCAAGTGATGGACAATATTCAGAACCAGTTTTTGGTGAGCCTGAATAAGGCACGTCCAAACTTTTTTTTTTCACATTTATTTCCTGGTCCTGTGTCCTGGGTAATTCCTCAGGCATCACTAACTGATCCTGCCCTGTCTGTGGCCCCCCACATCTCATGTCCCCCCAGAACCCTGACCTAGCACCATGTACCACCTTAAGTGGCCCCGGCTTGTGCCCCCCAGGGCGGGGCCACCCACTCCTATCTTGGGCATGCCTTCCAATCTGGTCCGGTGTATGGGTACAGACCAGAGGATACTGGGACATGAGTGGGTGGGATCCTGCAGTGGACATGGGGCTGGTGTGCCGTCGTCTTCCCAGGATCCAGGGTTTTTCCTCTTTTTACTGTCATGACATGACCCTCTATGGAGGTGCAGACATGCAATGACACTCAGTGCAAGCTGGGCATGTTCCTGCACCCCACTCGTGAGTGACCGCCATCGTCTCTTACCCATGCATGAATGATCCTGGTTTCAGTGCTCCCAGTCTCCCCTGGTAATCACTGCTGTTTTATTTGTTTATTTATTGAGGATTTGAAAAGTACCTTTGAGTAAAGGACTTATTTACAAAGGTTCCACGTCACAGTATAGAAGTACAAAGACAGCAAAATTACACTTTCAGTATATTAACACTGGCATACAATTATATAAGAATTCAGTGTAAGGCTAACAGTCAATTCAAAATTAAAACAATTCAAAACAGCTTAATTTGGTTCAAGGTCAGTTGGCATTCATCTGTATCTCCCTCCCCCAGGTAGTGCCTGAAAATAGGCAGGATTTATCTAGTGCACTTACCCAGTCAATAAAAACTAAGTAAATAAATAAAAAAATTAAAAAAAATAGTTTTAGTATATAAACACAGGCATAAGAGTGCAAGAAATTCAGTAGTAAGGCTAACAGTCAATACAAAAATAATTTCAGTACATTAAGGCAGGCAAAAGAGCATCTAAGAATTCAGTATAAAGGCTATTGATCAGTTCAGTTTAGAGATAACCAGTGGATGGGGCCATTGTCACTGAGTGGAAGAGTGGGAGTCAAAGTAGGGGTCAGAGGCAGTCGCATGAATTGGAGAACTGATGGTGCTCCCTGAGCAGGGATTTGAAGGAGCCAATGCTGTTTTTATTAGCTATATGGTTGGGGAGCATGTTCATCCATGAAGTGGCCTTGTAGCTAAAGGTTCTTTGGAATTGGGAGCTCCAGCAGTGAGGAACTAATAAAAGTAGCTTGCCAGAACTATGGGTGGATTTGACTGATGGAGCCGGATGCATGATTGAGGAGAGACTGGGAAGGGAACAGACTGAGAGCTATCTTTTTGGCCATTAGGCAGGTGTGAAACCAGATCCTGTTGTCCAGGTTTAGCCAGTTTGTGGACCTATAGAGGCAGCAGGTATGGGTGTAATGGTCACAGTCAAGAATGAGGTGACAGTCTTTGTCTAGTGAGAGCCAGAGTCTGCAGAGGGCTGAGGTGGCTGCAGCACTGTATATGAGTATTCCATAGTCCAGAAGGGAGAGGACTGAGGATGAGACAGTGAGCCAGAGGGCGTCCAGAATGAGGCAGTGTTTGTATCTATAGAGCATGCAAATTCTAGCATTAAGGGCAGTGGACAGGAGATAGATATGTTGATGGAAGTTGAGGGTTAGGTCTAGGGTGACACCCAGATATTTAAAGGTGTTCACTTGTTCAAGAGGAGACTGGTTGGCATTGAGAATTTGGGGACATAAATTCTTAAGGGTGTTCTATGGGTGTGAGAAAAACATGACCTTAGTCTTCTTATATTTATGTATTAGGCGTTGGGTGGAGAACCATTTTTCAGCTTCACTGAAGGAGTACTGGAGGGATTGATGGAGTTGAAAGAGGTCTGGTTTGGATGTGTATAGGGCAGGATCATCCACATATAGGAGTAAGTTGTAGGAGCAGGTTGAAGAGAGGGAGTTGAGGTACAGACTGAAGAGCAGGGGGCCAAGAATGGAGCCGTTGAGGGACACTGGAATGGACTGGAAGGCTGGTGGACAGAGTGGTACCAATTTTGACCTGCTGTGTCCTGTCCAACAGATAGTCAGTGAACCAGTTTAGGGTATCCTGGGAAAAACCAATGGAGGAGAGGGTGGTCAGTAAGATGAAGTGGTTGATGGTATCAAAAGCCTTAGAGAGAGCCACAAAGACAGCACCAGAGATGTATCCTGTGGCTGGATAGCGAGCCCACTCTCCCAAGGAGAGGAATGCTGTCCTCCAGATGCTCAATCCTCTTCTCCCTGGCCAACCCCCAGCAACCTGAGTTTGCACCCGAACATGGGTCACCGGTGTGGTGCGAGGTGTGGTGTCCAACACTTCAACCCTCAGTGCCACTGGGCCGGCTAGGCACATCCAAACTTGTCAGCAACTTATTTATATAAATAGCAAAAGTGTTGGAGCAAGAATGGATCCCTGATGCACACCTTTGTTTGTTATAAATTTTGGGAAAGATTTCCTGCAGAATAAATTCTTACTTGTGCCCAAGTATTAGAGTTCAATAATCTCATTGCATTTGTTGTTGTTAATGATATACCCTATTCACTCATAATTTTCCATAAGTTACTCTGATTTATGGTGTCAAAAGCAATGGTGAAATCTACATAGGCTGCAAATAATCTCTGTTTACACAGTCTAATATATTTTTCACAAGAAATTGAAGTGCATAACAATTGTCCAGCATAGAAAAATGCTGGCGAAAGCCAGCCTGCCAAGGTGAAAGGCCACCAAGTGACTCTATTTCCAACAGTATTCTATTTAGTAATAATCTGGAAAACATTTTTCCAACAATGTCAATACGGTTTATTGCTCTATTATTTCCAAGGTCATTTTTGTCCCCTTTCTTATATTTGGGGAATATCATCATACCATTCCATGATTCTGGGATAAAATTCTTTATAATGCAATTATTAAAGAAGGTGGCTAATACCCTAGCCTAAGTAGGGCCCAGTCAATTATACATTTCACCAGGTATTATGTCTGATCATGGTGCTTTATTAGATTTAAATTGCATTATAATATCTAATACCTTACCCTGTGTAAGCTACACACAATTTTTCAAAATCATATGGGTTTAAAATGGTGGCCAAAATCTCTTTTTTCAATTGATCCTACATAACAGCAGAGAATTGCTTCACCCATGTCTCTGGTGCCACATAATTTTCAGTTTTCTCCATTTGGCCTTCACAGCCTTTGGTGACCAGTGACCAAAACTACTTACTGTCTTTGTTATCTATTACAGTAATCATTGGTTTCCACTGCATTTTTTTAAAACTGTTTCATTTAAGCCAGCCCAGTGGTGCTGAGGGTTGAGGGGCTGGATGCCACACCTCCTGCTGTGCTGGCTATCTGGAATTGGGAATGAGCCCAGGCCTTCAGGGGTCATTAAAGGGTCTGGAAGATGGACTGAGCTGCTGTCGGGTAGCTCGCCTCTCTTGGGTATGGACTCAGCCATTCCCGCTGCAAGGCTGCCCAGAGTGGAGGCTCAGTGGCAGTGCAGTCAGGCCCAAATAGGATAGGGAGGATGCTGTGGGTCACTGTGTGTGCTTGCCTCCACACACATACAGGCATCTGTAGCAAGGGATGGGGATATAACTAAGAAAACTGGAGCTGGCAGGCTCCATGATGGCCCTACAGCACCTGCGAAGGCGCCCCCTGGAGTCTAGGTGTTGGTCTGCAGGGTGGAGAGAAAGTCAGTGCCATTCACCCTCAGCCCTGCCATGGGGGGGGTAACCTGTGGGGGATTACTAGAAGGGTCAGGTGCGGGAACCCAGGGACCAGAAAATGAGCCCCGCCGGGGGGGTGGGCCACCTGCCAGCTCCACTCATGTGTCCCCATCATCAGGCAAGGTGAGAGGTGATGACAGGCACCAAACAGCTAAATAAACAAAAAAACTGTTTCTTTTAACTGGTTATTAAAGCATTGTACACATTTTTTGACCCCTTTAAGATTTTCTTTAACATGTAGAGTAGGACAGTTTCTAAAATTTCTTAAGGCTTTTCTTAATTTCTTTCTTGCCATCGTACACTCCTGATTGTACCATCCTATTTTTTTTTCTTGATTGCCCTTGTAAATGCCCTTTTTATATAATTTAGGCTGTATACTATAAATTAATTCTGTTAAAAGAGTATCAAATGTGTCAGAAACTATATTGTCTATAACTAAGTGCACTGTTCAAAAAATCTGCCGTTGTACCCTTGATTAGTTTTTCCAATGGTTCCATCCAAATTACTCTTTTTTATATATCTAATTCCAAGAGTCTGTGGTACAGATACTTTATTGACTTGTTGACTAGAAGGAATCACTGTAGTATAGTGAAAAACTGGAAAATGGTCACTTTCAGTCCTTACTGGTATCTGTAAAGAGCACCAAAATTCTAATGGGCCTCTCCAATATGTCAGGTACAAAACAGAGGCACTCTTAGCAGATAAGTAAGTGGCATTCCATCTTTATCACCTGCAATTCTTCTGTTTAACAGAAAAAGTCCATTCTTCTTAATTAAGTCAATTAGTTGGGAACCATTCACATTATATTTTTGGATCTTCAGTTGATCTTTTAAAAGATATAGAATTTGGATAGATGCAATTCATAATCACATTATCTGCCAAACCATCATAATAGCCAACCCAAACATTAAAATCCCCTGCTAGCAGTAGAAAATTGTCAGAGTAGTCCAGAGAGATTGATTTACTAACATACTAAAAGCCAGCAGAATAGGCCTGCTGGTCTGTCATGTCTGCTCGGTAGCCAGCCTCCTAATGGGTGCTCGCTTTTCCACACACCCCCAGCCCCAGAGAGGGTCATCTTCGGCTTTATAAATTATTTTCTCCAATTTTGTCCACACGTCTTTTTTCATAAAAGTGAGATCTCACTGGAGGAACAGAACAGGACATTATTATCATTTTAATTTTATCAGGGTGCCACTAATAACACAAGCTGCTTAAGAAGTGAACTTGATTTCTCCTTCCCACTGGAGCCTGAGTGCACTGCTTCTGTCATATACCCTATACTTCTTTTGCTTAGAGTAAGGAAGCTGGATTTTGGACATAAGCCTAAGTCTCCCACGTGGTAATGTGATGATTTACCACTGGAACCACAGAGAAAGACACTCTTGGTGACTTCACCAGTCTGTTCATATACATAATTTTGGAATGTGGGAACCTCCTTTCATTTTTCCTAAGCTTTTCACATTTCTTTCAGTATTTCCAAAGCACTTTCGAGAGGGCACAATAGAATTAATATGGTGCCAAATTAGAAACCAAGTAGAAGTGCAAGTTAACAACGTATAGTGTCTCTTAAAGCTTTAGAATAACATCAGTAGAGATGGTAATATCATGCTTCAGAATTTAATATGTTGCCTTAGGACTGCCACAATGTAGTATGGCAATAAAATGGGAAGGTCCCAAGGCTTACTCATAGTAAATAAATTATGCAACAAATCATGAAAGTTCTAGTTCTGTTTTGCCATACTCTCAATTTCAGACATAATCAACAGCCCATCGATTACTGTAAAAAACATGGAATCACAATTACTTTATAATATTGGCTCTATATCATGTTTAAATTTATCCTACAAATTTGCTTATATGAATGGTAGAACTAATAAAGAAATAAAGTGTAAGGTTCAAACTGCACTTAGCTCAGATTTAGGCAGCTGTCTAAGACTCTAGTATTTTTTTTAGTCTTTTGATACCACCCCTTCCCTAATATTTACTACTTTAAACTCCTAATTTAGTTAACATTCTTTCCCCAGTCTTTTAATTTTTAGTTTTGAGTGTAAAATTACATTATACTTTAGAAATAACTAACCTACTGCTACTGCTATATTACTTCAGTTTACTACAGCAAACTGGAGATGGAATACTTAGAGGAACCACCCATGAAGGAGGGAGGAACAACATGGCTAACAGTGCATAAGACCATGTGTGCAAGCAGCTGCTTCTAGCCCCGAATGTTCTCTGGCTAATTAACACTACACAATTCACTCTGAAGGTTTGATTGAAGGGCATGAATAAAAATTATCAGCGTCTAACTTCAAATGATGAACTTGACAGGAAAAAACAGAAAACCTTTTTAAACTTTGATATCATGATGCCCGAAGGAAAGTAAATTATCAAATTCTGGAGCCAAACCTAAAGCAGCCAAACCGGCCTTTGCATCTATGGTTACCTGAAAATCAAATGTATTTGTTGACAGAATTAAAAACAACAAAGGGTCCCAAGAATACTCTACACCAATTACTAAAGAACAAACTGGTACTGGTCTATTCCCATGTTTTACACAAAATAGAAAAGTAGGAAAATAGCTTTTGCTCTACCTGAGTCAAGCCTGATTATCATAGCAGTGGTTCAGCCAGAGACACTTTCAGAGTGTGCTGGAATACCTAGGAGGGAAGAAGCAGTTGAGCTACAGTCTGAGGGAGCCTCCCGAAGCAACACAAACCCACATGGTTGGTCAATCAGCTGATGAATTTCTGTTGGAGTCAGCACAGCCAGACAGAATTTACACTGACACAAATTCCTCAGAATGTTTTTCAAAGAGTGCAGAAACAGAGAAACAAATGCTCCTAAAGGGAGCCGGAGTAAGCAAATTATTTTTTTCTCAGAATCCTGCAAAGGCAATTATTAGTGAACCATTGATAAAAGAACTGTTTTGTAGTGCCATGGCTGCAATATCAAATTCAGAGCCACAAACAATTATGAGCTCCAGTACTAAAAAGCGGGGGTCAGAATGATTCAATAGCTGCTCTGATACCTGTACAAACTTTTAATAAAAATAAAGATAGTGACTCTGAAAATACAGGAGAGACGCTGGGGAAGAAAATTATGATGAATCCCCACCCAAATGGGCTAATAGTTTCTTTGATCAAATAAATCAGATAGCCCAACAAATGGACCAATTCCTTAAGCAACAGAACAAATTAGAGAGCTACTTTAATATTTCACAAAACTTAATAAAAGAAAATGCTGAATTAAAACAAGAAGTCAGGCAAATTAAACTCATAGTAAATGGTTTGCAGAATGAAATCTCCCCAACGGTCGACAAAATTAGTGAACTGGAAAAGTTTAATATGGACCTTAATGCAACACTAATTGATTTTGAAACCCAAATCCATAGGACGAACATATGATTTATTGGTGTTCCAGATGCATGGGATCACAATAAAACACTGACTGCCACTTTCAAGTAAATAACGGCTGCTTATCTGGATACAGAATCTGGCAACATAGATTTTGATATTGACAGAATTCATAGAGGCCTACGTCAAAGACCTAGAGATGCTGCTCCACCATGACCTATTATTGTCATTTTTTTTTTTTATCATACAAGATTTTATTATGTTTTAGGTTATTGTGTTATACAGTTTACAGCAGATAATATATATTCTGGTTCAAGTTTAGGTATACATAAATGTATATGCATAATGTGCCTTAGTACAGTAACTATAATTTCTCAAGACAGATTGGCTAATAACACTATAAGACAGTATATTCCAATAGACAGTAATAGTCATAGCTAAACAGTCAGATGCTTACACCTTCGAAAGCAACCACTAAAAGGGAGAGGATTTTTTGGTGGGGGTGGAAGTTTACAGAGATCGGAATGCAAATATGGTTCCCATTAAGAAAAATAATGTGTTAGATTTCCCCCTTGAAGGTATGATAATCGCTCAAAAATAGACAGCCGTGCAAGAGCTGCATGCCATGCCTTCCTTGTGGGTAGGACCATTTGGCACCAGTGCAGGAGTAGGAGGCATTCAGCTTCTAGGAGGGCTGAAAAGGTCCAGTCTTTAAGGGACTTGGGGAGACAGGACAAAGAAGTAGCATCTCCCAACAGTAGTTTAGAGTTGTTAAGGGCTATAGGTGTCTTAAGCACTTTAGACAGATCTGAAGCGATCATGTTCCAGAAGTGTGCGAGGTGTGGACATGTCCAAAGGATACGTAGAAGGTGGGCATTGGATTGGGAACATCTCCAACAGCAAGTGTGGTTTAACAAGCCATGGGCCTGTAGTGCCACTGGGTTATGATGCCAAAGTAGTAAAATCTTTAGTTGAAGGAAACGACTTTGGGTGTCCATGTGTACCCTGTTGGCATTCCTTAAGTATAAATCTCATTGGTTTTGCGGGATAGGGGATACCAGGTATGATTCCCAGTATTGTTTACATGTCTGGGTAGCTTTAAATAGGGGTTGTTTGTGCAACGTATTCAACCATTGCCAGGGTGTAGTTATGCACTGGTTGTTTAGGAGGGGCTGTAAAATACTACAGATTTGGAGGTATCTCCAAAAATCTTTTTGAGGGAGAAAGAATTTGGCTTGAAGTTGTGCAAAGGACAACATATGTCACGCTCCCAACTAGCATAGATGCTGGACTATGTGTATTCCACTCCTCTGCCACATGGGCCAATGGAACGGAATCCAGTCGATTTTAAAAAGGGGGTTATGCCAGAGTAGGGCATATCGAAGTGGGGACGGCCAAGTCTGTCTCGACATGCTAGTTCTAAGTTTAAGTGTTTTCCAAGCCATGATTGTACTGATGATTGTGGGGGGCAGGAGGCATGGTTGAGGGGAATTAAACATGAGAAGAGAGAAGAGAGGGATACCTCCTACCATGTCTGATTCCAATTGTATCCATATTGGAGGGCCCTTTGTGTTGGGTATAAACCATTTGGTCACATGTGCCACCATACATACTAAGTGGTAGACCTGGAACCAAGGGACATTAAGACCTCCACAGGACCAATGTGCCCTCAGCTTTTGTTTGCTCCATCTTGGGGTTTATTATCCCAAAGGGAAGCCAAAATTTGATGTTCTATTAGAGCAAACAGTTTAGAAGAGAATAAAACAGAGATATTGTTGAAGAGGTAGAGGAGATAGGGGACCAAAAGCATGTGAACAGCAGCCATCCGACTAGGGAGAGAGAGAGCTGCAATTTACACCATCTCTCTAATTCTGCTGGAAGTTGAGTAAGTAGAGGAGAGAATTGACAGATTCGAGTGCTGATCAGTTAGTGGGGAGTTGGATTCCAAGATAGGTAAATCCTTGTGCTGCCCATGTAAGATTAGTGCCTTGTAGGCAAGCCTTCATACATCCTGGGTTTAAAGGGGCTACAATGTCATTTTTTTATGGTTAACCCTTAAGCCAGATAATATAGCAAAGTCCTGCAAGACTTTAAGAGCAGCAGGGAAAGACTGGGTGTGGTTGGACAGGGTCAAGAGGAGATCACCTGCGTATGCTGCTACTAGATATGAATGTTCTGCAACTTGGATATCGTATATCTGGAGAGATGATATCAGAACCTGGATCAGAGGGTCCAAGGCTATTAGGAAAAGGAGGGGGAGAAAGGGCAGCCCTGTCTTGTACCTCTGTTAAGGGAAAAAGGAAAAGATATGTCGCTGTTTGTAAGAATGTTCGCTGTAGGGGAGTGGTATAATGTCTGGATCCAGTGCTGAAATTGGGCTCCAAAACCATATGTGTTAAGTATTGCATGAAGCTAGTGCCATTCTATGGAATCAAAGGCCTTTAAAAAATCTATGGCCATGGCAGCCATAGGGAGAGTGGACCTGGCTGCAAACCATCTAAGTTTCAGTAAAAGTCTGGTATTGTCAGTTCCCAACATACCTTGCGTAAAGCCTGCCTGTGCAGGATGAATAGAAGATGGAAGGATTGAAATCATTCGTGTAGCTAGAGCCTTAGCCACAATCTTGGTATCAACAGATAACAAGAATATTGGCCTATAATTTGCACAATCCAAGGGGGTACAATGATTTTTTGGGAAGCAAAGTAATCAATGCATCTTGCATTGTGGCTGCGATAGATCTGGCTGTGTGTGTAGCTTGCAGGGCCATTTTAAGGGGTTGTAAAATGTCAAGTCCCAAAGCTTGGTATAGTTACATGGACATTATATCAGGTCCTGGTGCTTTTCCCCAAGCCATGTTGGAAGGAGTGACATGGAGCTCCTCACATGTAAGAGTGGCATCGAGGGAGGCTATTTGTTCTGGGGTAAGTGCCGGCAAAGGAGTTTGTTATGTAAAAGCAGAAATACCTTGGGAGAGCTGGGCACTTGTGATGTTCTGGGATTGGAGAGAGTTTCATAGAATGCCTTCATGAAATCATATATGCCCTGTGGACTAGAGACAGTGGTACCAGAGGGAGAGTGGAGGGAATGCATTTTGGTTGCAGCTCATTGTTGACAGAGCCAGAAGGCAAGAAGTTTCCCAGATTTCTCTCTGCTGTCCCAGTATGCATATTTGGAACGTATTAGGACCCATTCTGCTTTCTGGTGTAGAACGGTATTGATCACATATTTGAGCCCTATAATTTGTCATTGCAGAGTAGTGTCCCTTGTATTGAATGTGTCTTTTTTAAAACGTTGTTCCAGTATGTGTAACTGTGCTTGCAGATTAGCTAATTATGACCTATGGGCCTTGTCTCAGGCAGCTGAGAAGGAGATAATATGACCCTGGATAACTGCCTAAATTCCTCCCATACTGTTTCATGGGCAACTCCACACTCAGCATTAAGGGCAAAGTAATCTTTTGTAGCCTGCATGAGCGTAGGGAGGAAATTAGGGTCTTTGAAGAGGAAGGGATTACAGTGCCATCTAACCCAGCAGGAAGGGCTGCTAGGGGGAAGAGTAGGAAATGTGGACCATTGCATGGTCCAATGTGAGAACTGAGCCAATAGAGGAGTCAGATACACCTTGAGCAGCCAAATCATTGGTGAGGGAAAAGTCAATATGACTGTGGGAGCCATGTGGTGTAGAGTAAAAGGTAAAATCCTGACCAGTATGATGATCCCTATGCCGAATATCCATAAGGGAACATTCCTCCATCATATCTTGCAATGACTGTCTACCTTTGGTTTGTAACATGGGGTGTGGGGTGGGATTTATCAAGAAAAATATCATTGACCATGTTGAAATCCCCACCAAGCAGTATAGGGATAGATATCCCTTTGGGATTTAGATCAGCAAGAGCTTGACTAACTTCCAGGAAAAATTCAGTGTGGCCATTATTTGAGGCATAAATATTCCCCAATAACATGGTATTCCACAGAGAGGAGAGCTTGACCACTACCCATCTTCCCTGAGTATCTTTCCTCACGCTCTCCACTTTCCATGGAGAGCTACATCGTAAGAGAATAGCCACCTCTTTGTCTTATTTGGTGCAGAACTGGCCACTACCTCCTCTACCCAGGATTTCTTAAGCCATGTGCTGACATAGAACAGGAGATGTGTTTCTTGTAAAAATGCAATCTCTGCATGGAGGGAGAGCAGGCTTTGCAGTATTTTCATGCTCTTGATTGGGTGAGACAACCCTTTTACATTTCAGCATGCCCATTGAGCCACACTTGGTACTGCAGCATCTGCTGCCATGATACCAAAAGAAGAGCAAAAAGATGTACTTACTGTGAGCCAGTGAGGGGGAAGAGATGCACTCACCCAGAGGGATGTAGGGCCACAGTACCCAGGCCAAAATAATACAGCTAGTCCATATAGTACACAATAAGGAGGTGTAAGCATTACTGAGACGGTAGGCACACACTATCTGAAATTCCAACTGAACTGTATAAACACAAGGAGAAAAAGACAACAGTTGTTATATGTTAAGAATTAATATGTCCAATCAACAACTTTGACAGATATTTTATGAGTGAGGAGGTCAAAGCAAAAGAGGGCAGAAAGCCTACCCTACAGCTATGCTCAGTCCAACACTCAAGTTAGGTAATATGTGGAAGTTCAATCAATAAAGTCCTCCTGAACCAAAGCCTCCTAAGGTCATACCCCTCGAACTCAAGGAGGGGAGGAGGGTATATAAAGGAGCTGGGTGTAGTGAAGAGCCAGGGGCTGGGAAAGGTGGTGGGCAAATCCACATACCAGTGCAAATCAGATACAACTGTGAGGCGCTAGGCCCTGTATCCTTGTAGTTGAAACAGACATACCACACATAGGTGGTTTCCTTACTATAACATAAGGGGAAAGTATAGGCAAAAAGGAGGAAGGGTGGAGAGGGTTCCAGCTGAGAGAGCAGAAGGAGACCTGTGAGTGTAGTTACATTCCACAGTGCAGCCAGGGGAGTGGGGAAGGGGGAAGAGGCTATCCAAAAGGAACCGGTGTGAGAAAGAAGCAGAGGTACGAACCATAATAATTTATGTGGTCCTATTCAGTCTACTTGGGCCAAAGGCATGGTAGAAAAATGACATAATGGGAAAAGGCATCATCCTCAACACTTATGACAACCGGTTCATTTACAAAGGCCACAACTGTAGGGCAACAGGCCCTATAACACTCTTTGGCCTGGACAAATGAGGATCACATATGTAATTGTTTTGCCTTATCATGAGAAACAATGAAGGGGGGAGGGGAGGAAGGAGGGGGGTTCCAGCTGAGAGGTTGCGAATGTCAGCCCTTTCCAAAAACATACAGCTGGATGGGGGGGCCCAGAGAAAACTGGTCTGGAAGGAAACATAAGTAAGGCAACAATACAGGCAGCAGGAACTAGAGAAACATATAAGTCTGTCATGTAGCCAGTCCTTCGGCCTGTTCAGGAGTAGCCTGAGTGAGGGCTTTAGTGCTTGAAACAGCATTTGCAACAGCAGCAGCGTAGGTAATCAATCCAGGTTTAATTGGTGTGATTTCATCCATCCCTTCGATTAATGAGGCATCTGGAAAGTCTGCCCAGTCCACTGTATACGTAGTATCCACATCCTACAAATTGGCTTCTCACAAGGTCAGAGCAGCATAATTGTCTTCCCTACTTATTTTGACAGGAGGAGCTGCAGGGCATTTACTGGGTGAATTTTAAGGACCTCTTCTGGCACATTGGTGAGCTCTGGTGAAATTGCAGGTATCACTTTGAGGGAGATATGATGGTGGAGTTTGTTCAGACCTCAAAGCTATCGCTCGGTTAGATAACTTGAAAGAGGAGCCCATTAGCTTTGGGGGACCAGGGTGAGATGGGACTGTAGTGGCTGATCCGTCGGGTAATGCGGTCCCCGTAGTCCCTGCAGGTGAAGAGGTGTTCCTACCAGATGAGCCAGCAGCAGAGGGTTCCCATACCCTTCTGGGATATGTTGTAAGGAGCAGCAGGGAAGGCCAGAACCATGCAAACCAGTGCTGCAATTCCCCTGGGTGATCCACAATTATCTCTGTCCCTTCTATGGAGACCTTTAGTCTGGTAAGTTTCTTGAATTCGAGCTTAAAATTATGTTGGTACAAAAAACACTTTAGGGGGCCAAAGGATCTTCTCTTTGCTACCGTTTCTTGGGCAAAGTCCTGAAATAATGAAATCTGGACCTCTTGCCAGCGAGGTACCCCAATGTCCCTGGCTGCATGAAGAATTCTCTCTTTTGTGGAGTAGTGGAGTAGGTAAGCAACCACAGGTCTTAGTGAGCTTGCAGACTTGTTGGGCCGCACGGACACATGGTGCGCTTATTCCACCTCAATGGTGCCCCTCCAGCGTTCCCCTAACATATGGGGTAGATTCTCATTAAATAATTTTTCCATTGATGGGCCCTCAGCCCCTTCAGGAAAGCCAATGATTTTTAAATTGTTGTTTCGGCCTCTGTTTTCCTGGTCTTTGTCTCTGTCCCAGAGGACACCTAAACTTTCTTCTTGCTGGTATAGGCGTTGCCAAATTTGTTGTTGTTGAAGTTCACAGTTTTCAATTCTTTGCTTAGAGACATTCAGACGATCATGCAAGTGGTGAACCTCAGTAACAGTGCCTGACAGGGTTAGATTGATGTTGTCTATGCACAGAACTGTTTCCAGCATCTTGGTGATATATTGGAGAGATTCACCTATTGAGGACTGTTGTGGAACCTCTGAGTTGGTGGGGCAAGCAGGTTTAGTAGATAGTACAGTTGTCAGTGAGTCCATTATGATGTTGGTCGAGAGTTGCTCAAAGCTCACTCCTTATCTATTGTCACCCAGTGCACAGGCCAAGGACTAGGTAATGGTCGAACAGCTGCAGGTTACAATAGAGGCCTACGTGGCCTAACTAGGCTAGAAGCATTGTGAAAAAATGGTGCTACTAACTGCAGTATAACATCAAAATTGCTCCCAAATGATGGCGCTGCCTGGTAGGCAAGGTTTTTCCCCATGTTAAATTACATTTTGATGGCGAAACTCCCCGGGATCATGACAACCAAGCTTAGATTAGGCTCAGGCAGGAAAGAACTCACAGATTAAGCTGCCATCATGTTGGTGGCTAAACCACACCCCAATTGTCAAATTTATGAAGTCTCAAGACACAGTCTTTAATGTCAGCTGTGTATAAAAAAAGAGACTAAGTTTGATGGGGCAACAATTTCGGTATTTAATGATCTTCCCACTGAACTTATTCAGGGCAGGAAAAAAAAATTGACTGGCTTCAGACCAAAATTTGGTTACATGGAGCATGAGCTACAATGGTTTCTCTTGCAATATTAATAGTGGTGATTAACAATATGTGATATACTTATGAGACTGTTGAAGAAGCTACAAAAGATTTAAAGATTAAATTGCCTAAAATATTTTAATGAGAAATAAATCTCTATTAAGTCTCTAGGGTATTGAATGAATAACTAACTGGAGGGGATGATCATAGGAACTCAAGTTATATTGAAATGTTCTCTGTTTTCCTTTATTTCTTTTTTCTACCTGGATACAGACACAAAAAGAAATTTGTTCTAAAAAAATCATGTTTATAGTTATCCAGACGTAATTAGGGGATTAACTTTTTTGACATTTTTAAACTTATTTAGTATTAAGGAATGGTGTTTTTCTTATGATAAAACAAGGGGCAAGCGAAGGATGGAATGTTCTTTATATCTATTATGTAATCACAGGCAAAACGTAAGTGTTATAATGAAATAAGTTAAAATATGCTTTCTATATCTGCAGGGGCAACATTGAGATAAATTTATCTTGATAAAATGCACCCTACTTTTTTTAATAAAAATGGTTTTCCTGAAAGTCAACGGGGTTAACTCACGCATCAAAAAAGCCTGACTGCTAACTTACTTCAAAAAAACTGCAGCACAGTTTATGTTAGTCCAGGAGACACATCTCCTGGAGCAAGAAATTAAAAAGTTTAAAAGAAAATGTATTTCCCATATTTTTTTAGCATAGGAACCAATAAAAGTAGGGGGTGGACATTATGGTTAGAAAAGGCTTCCTTTTTAAATTTATTGACCAATATAAAGATAATGATGGTAGAATAATAATGATTAAAGCTTTTATTAATAACCAACCAACAGTAGTGGGGTCATTATACACACCTTTTGAAAATTATTCTTTATTTCTTGCAAAAGTTACCCAAAGCACTTCAGTAATTACAGTCCCCAAAATTATTTTAGCGGGGGATTTCAATGCTTTAAACAATCCAAAATTGGGCAACACCTCAGTACATTCACAAGGAAATATATCAATTTCCCCAAAATTACTGGATTTCTATAATACTGAACATTTAGTGGCTATTTGGAGATTATTATACCCTCAAAAATCAAAATTCACACACTTTGACAAAAAAAAAACACAACATTTTCCAGAACTGATTTTTTCTTAACATCAAAAAATATATTTCAAATCATTGTAAATGCTGAATTTGACTCCATCTTTATATCGGATCATGCATTAATATCAATTGAGATCATTATGGAAAATAAGAATAGAATAATAACCTCTAATTGGTCATTTAACAAAGATATCTAAACAATATTGGGCTGGATTCAGAGAGGTCTGCCACAAGCTGCAGCAATGGCAGATTGTGGTGACCTGCCTTGCACCCTGCTGAGGCACCTGATTCAGGATCGGACTGGGTGCAGCGGTCTGTGTCCAGCGACTTGCGGTAGCTGCACAAGGTAGGGCACAGCACTGGGAATGCTGCAGGTCACAGGACAGCAGTTGCAATGGGCAAGGGCCACCATGACACCCCATTCCCACCTCTGAGGCCCCTTATGGTATGGGAACCAGTCCCAAGCCCCCTTGCCATGGACCTCCCAGAATATGGACCTGTACCTGCCCTGGTGGCCCAGTGGTCCCCCACTCCCAAAACACACACCCAGTGGGTATGGTGGTGGCTGGCCCTGGTGGTGAGGGAGGGCTGTGCCAGTCACTGGTGGGGTATTGGGGGTGTGATGGGACTCACACTGTGGGTTTGGGGCCACTAGACTATCAGGGGGTTACAGGGATGGCAGGGTGGATCATGACCCAGGGCATGGGAGGCTCGCAATGTGTGTGTGGGTAGGGTCTGGGCATTGGGGTGTGCCACACACCCTGCCTGGCACTGTGCATGCCATGTCTGGGACCCGGAGCCCATGGGGGTCCATAACCCACTGGGGTTGTGGGGCTGGGGCACAGTGGCAACCTCCAGTGAACAGCAAAGACCAGTTAGACCACCTTTTTGTTGGTGTAACTGGTCTTTGACAGATGTTCGGTGGTGGTTGTCTCTGAATCACATCAGTGGATGTAGTGGCTACCTTACCTGAATAGGGTGCAAATACTGCCAGAAACCCCCTTCTGCCATACCACAAAGGGGTTTCAGGTGCATAGGTGCTGTTGGGCACAGGCAGCCTGCCACATGTCGCAGGCTACCTATGTGAATCCCATGGGGACGCAGTGCAGGACGCAAGTGCAACTTGCACCATATATGCCAACACAAGTTGCCTTGCATCCTGCATTGGTTTCTCTGAATCTGGCCCATTGAATTTAGAGGGTTAATTCATGATACAATACAAGAATATTGGTTCTATAATTACACAGGTCAAACTACTATACGTAAATTATGGGATGCTTTCAAAGACAATTTAAGAGCAATAATCATCTCTTATCAAATTAAAATAAATCGTGCCAGAAAGAAATCACATATTGAAGTAGATAGGAAATTACAGGAACTGGATAAACTCATTATCATGGATTTTGATAAATACAAAAAAAGATTGGTACATGTACAAAGTAAAAAAGTTAGAATTGATTTATCAGGACAATAAACAAAAAAATGTATTATACCTGAAAGAAAATTAGATATTATAATACTGATAAATAGGGTAAATTATTGGCAAATTTTCTCAGACATGAAAAAGAAAAAAATATCATAACATCCATGAAAGACAAATTTGATAATCCAAAACATTCTGATGAAGATATTGCAAAAATTATTTGTGATTATTCTAAATCAATATACTAAAACAATGTAATCCCTGATTCTAAATTACTTGCAATTTATTTTATTAAAGCTAACCCACCTATTTCAGGCTTTTCATACTCACCTATTTCTTTAATAGATATTATGCAAACTATTAAATCCCTGCCTAAAAAGAAGTCACCAGACCTTGATGGCCTGCAAATGAATTTTATCAAGCCTTTGCAGAAGAGTTAGCCTCTTGGATAAGTAGGATGTTGTCAGAATTACCTGAGTACAAAAATAACCTTCCAGAATCAATGAATTTGGCTAAAGTAATATTAATTCACAAACAAGGCAAATACCCAGACTTACCATACAGTTACAAGCCTATAGCCATATTGAACACACATTATAAACCAATTGCCAAATTATTAAATATAAAACAACCTCGTATATCCACTTTAATTCATAAAAATCAATGTGGTTTTATAAAAGGCAGGAGCATTACACAAGCAAACAAAAAGATTCAAACAGTTATTCAAATAATAATTACAAAATCAGAATATAGGAATGACACTTATTATGCCACAGCCATCAATGCCAATAAAGCATTTAACTTAATAAATCGTAATTATGCATTTCGTATGTAAAAAATACACAAATTCCCAGAATAATTAATAACCTTAATAAAACAACTTTATAAAATTACAATAGTAACATTTCAAGTTAATAGTTATTTAACAAAAAACTGTCATATGCTTAATGGAGTCAGACCAGGGTGCCCATTGTCCCCTACTATTTTTATTTTAGGTTTGGAACCTCTTTTACAATCAATTAGAAATAATCTTTCTATAGAAGGTGTTGACTTACTACAAGATCATCTCAAACTAAATATATTTGCTGATATTTTACTAATTATTAAAAACATAAATATGTCTTTGGAAGTTTTTTTCAGGAAATGTATCTTTACTCAGTAATTTCTGGTTACAAATTAAATAAAACTAATTCCATGATAATGAAATTATCCAAACACAAAATATAATAATTAAATAACTTTATAAAGGATTTCTGTATTCAAAACTTAAAAAAGTATTTGGGAAATTATTTTTCTCCTGATTCTCAAAATAATATAAAAATTAATTATAACAATGCCAAACAAAAAATAGCTAACCTGCTAGATAACTGGTGTAACTTATCACTTTCTTTGTGGAAGTGCATCAACACTTTGAAAATGATGGCTATGCTACACTATGTTTACATGTTGCAGACCATCCAGAGCTCTCCTTCAAAAAAATGGTTTGAAGATTTAAAGAGAATTTTTTCCAAATTTCTTTGGTGTGGAGGGAAACCACGAATAGCATGGAGGGTGTTAATAATCCCTTAAGAGAAGGGTGGCCTAGGCTGCCCCGATTTTCAGACCTGCCTGGAAGCTCACATTTTATCAGTTCTGTATCAATGGTGCTTTAAACTGGATCAAGACTATTTGATATCAAGATTTATTAAGTGTTCATGATAAAATTAAAATCAATTTACAGAATGTACTCTTGGAAAAAGACACATACTATTTACAGATATACCCTTTTTGTACCTGGTTCCCAGTTATTTATAAAAGATTTAAAAATCCAGGGAATCTGTATATTCCTTGGTTGTTTTTACAAATATATATTTGCAAATTATTATGGGGACAATCTAACCCCCAAGTTCAAAAACTACTTCAAAGAAACAATATTGTCATCTAATATGATTTGTTAGTAGCCGAGAATTTCCCCTCATACCAACAATTGTCTAACAAGTTTAATGAAACACCACTTAATATTTTAACATATTATGCCATCAAGAAAAAAATTCAAAAAAATGCACGCTATATATCATAATAATAACCAAAACCTTAGTAAAATAGGAAACAAACAAATATGATTGGGAAAGGCTCCAATAAACAACTAGCTAAATGTTATGGAATATTGGGTACCAGGATCAATTCCAATATAAACAAGATAAATAAAAATTGAAACACAGAGGCTTCTCTGGATTTGTTTCACCAATAATGGGAATCTATAAGAACTAAAGGCAACAAATGGTATGCTTTGGCAAAAAATAAAACAATACAAAGGGAAATCATTGACTGATCATATATAACTCCATCCCAGATTTCAAAAATTAATGGTGATTACTCAAACTTATGTTGGGATAATTGTGGCCAGAAAGGAACACTTTATTATTGTTTGGGGAATTGTCCTCAAATAAATTTATGGTGGTATAAGGTTAAACTAATTATGCAAGATGTATTAAAAATAAATATTCCCTTTTCTCATGACATTTTTCTATTTAATAATACCTCCATATTAGCCCAAAGTGAAATTAACAACAGAATCTTCACTCTGGCAACAATGTCTATTAAGATGCTTATCGTAGCTAACTGGAAAAGTATTATACTTCCTTCTTTTGATATGCATAGTTGGTGGTATACTTGATGATACGGTCAATTATATTTTTGGCACCAAATGGCAAGAACTGATGGAAAATCTGTTACCTTTAATGAAGCTAGTATGAAAATACGAAGATGTAAGAAAATAGGTACCTAGTTAGAAATGTTAATTATAACTGTAAGTTTAGTTCCAACCAATGTCTCTTGTCCCTTGTGATATAAATGTGAATTACTGTCATATTGTCGCTTTGGAGAGTGGGCAACAGGGAGGGGCGGAGGAAGGGGAAATGAAATAACTTATGTTCTTAAAACTTGTGAAACTTGTGTACTTATATTTACTATGAGCATTAGAGATGTAATGTACACTTTTATAAATGATCAATAAAAAATAATTTTGCAAAAAAAAAAAAGCTTACTAGAGCAAACTTTAGGGATAACTAAACTATCCTTACTCCCTTCCCTCGGGTTGCACCTGGAAATGAGCCTCAGCTCAATGTATCCCTCCTGGTTACAATTTTCAAATAAATAAATAACATGGACAATAATACTATAATTAATTTCCAGAGCATTTTTACACAGCTTTGAGGTGTGTAGTATAATTTAGTCAGTGTTCCCATTTTTGCAAATTCTTTTGGTTCATGGCATTTTATTGTTATGGGCATTTTGAAATAAGAAATACACTTGCTTCAAAACTGTCTATTAGCAGCAGCATTATTTAAAAATTAAATATCTTTGATTGCTACTTCAAGCTGATAAGACAGCATTTCATATTTATTTTATTTATCTTTTTCAATTCATTTTATTAAAGTTGTGTAGAAAATAATTCCAGGAAAGGAAAAGCATATATTGTAGAATACATTTAATAAGACTAATATTACATGATTATGAAATGTTTATAAATATATACAAAAACTTTTAAAAAATGGATGCTTATGCTGGCTACAAAGGGATTTGACAGCATCATTTTTTTTTTCTAAACAATTATTTAGTTATTAGCAATCTTCAGTGGATGGTTTAAATGTTACTTCAATGAACATTTAAACCAGCCAAGAGGATGACAGAAGCAATCTGGGAATTATAAACTGCATCCTCCCACAGGCTAAAGCAGATAGTGAGGAGAACCTGAGGAAAGAGGAATCCCCCAGTGTGCAAATTAATAAAGAGAAAAGTTTGGTATAGATAAAATGGAAAAGGAACAGGAACATTAAAAAGAGAGGTGGGAAGGAGGGAGGAAGGGAGGCAAAAAGGAAAAAAGATGGTAAAAAGCAGAGTGGAATCAAACCTTGAATGCTATGTGTGTGAATGCTATAAGTCTAGGTAATAAGATTCTGGAACTAGAGGCCATGGTTTCCAGTCAATATGCTGTACAAAGTATAGCTAAGGAATAATTGCATGTCAAAAATAATGTTTGCATTTATAGTGTGTGGATTTTATTGTTATGCATCAACTATAGCATGTACTGGAGTTGTTATATATATGTATATACAGGGGTGCAGGGGGCAGAGTCCATCTCTTAATATTGTGAAGAAATTGCTTCAGCTCTGGTTACACTTGTTTTCTTTGGCAGGGTTCCTTGGCCTGCTTTACAAGGTTTTGACTGCTCTGCATTTGATCAACTAGCTGTTTTTGCCATTGCTGTAGTTTCTTAGTGGTGGCAAAGGCCGACCTGGATATTTTGGCCATTCTTGAGTCATGGTGCACTCAGCCCATGATTGGGACATGGCCATACCAGGCTATACTCTGCACAAGAAGGACCAGAAGGAAAGGGGAAGGTGTGTTTTTTTATGAGATGGAATGCATACAAGCCACAGACATACAGGGAAAACAGGGGGAGGCAGAGGTACTGTGGGTCTCCATGGAGATGGGAAATGAAGCTACCATTCACACTGGAGTGCTCTACAGACCGCCAGCACAGAGGGAGGAATTAGATAACATATTGGTGGAAGCCATTAGCAAGACAGCAGAAAAGGGGGAGGTGCTGCTGATGGAGGAGTTCAAGCTGCCATATGTGGGTTTGAGCCTTTGTGGCTTTAGCTAGAAGCTTGAACATCCTGGACTATCTACAGGGGGCATTCCTCAGCCAGCTAGTCAGTGAACCCACTCATTATGGGGAAATACTGGACTGGTACTCACTGACAGGGACAGTGTTATGGATGTCAAGGTGGGAGGCCGCTTCGGGACCAGTGATCACTGTACAATGTGGTTCAGTATAAGGATGGCTGTGGAATTGAACCACACAAGGGTGAGGGTCCTGGACTTCAGGATGGTAGATTTTGAAAAGATGGGTGAATGCCTCACTGATATCCTAACAGAGGTGGGTGACCTGGGTGGAGTGATGGAACAGTGGGCAAAGATACAAAAGAGCATAGTAAAGGCAACAAACCTTTGTGTAAAACAAGTGAGCAAAAGCAAGATGAAATTGAGTCTGCAATGGTTCTCAAAAAGGTGGCTGAAAAAGTAAAATCTAAAAGGGTAGCACTCAGAAGGTATAAGGAGATGCAGAAGGAAGAGGATAGGGAAGTGTATCAGGGAAATAGAGGGAAGAAGGGAAACCAGTAAGGAGTGCAAAGGCACAAGCTGAATACAGAGTAGCCCAGGAGGTAATCAAAGGGGACAATACATTTTCTAGACATGTAAGTTAAAAGAGGAAGACCAGGAGTGGGATTGTAAGGTTAAACAAGGGAAGGGGAGGGGAGGGACTATGCAGAGGGGGACCAGAAAAAGGCAGACATCCTGAACAAATACTTTTATTAGTGTTCACAGAGGAATTATAAGGGGATGAACCACAATAAAAGTAACAAAAGCTTTGGAGGGAGGGAGGTGGACACTAATCCTTTTCTGGAAGAGAGTGTTAAAGAGACTTGCTAATCTGAAGATGGACTTAGGCAGAGAGACGAAAAAAGGGGGGGTATAGCAGCTACTGACTGGGTATGTTTAAGGCAGTTTTGGGGTTCCTGCACATCCCAGTGAGCATTTGCAGGTGGACTCTTCCAGTAGCCAGGCCTTCAGATTAGCTTTAAAAGATACATGGGATAGAGATGCATGAATGGATGCAGGAAGACGGTTCCAGAGGGAGTGGGGTGGATACAAAGAAAGCCTTACTGCCCATCCCTGTAGAGACACGAGGGACTTCCAGGGTGGAAGTGGAGGAGGTCCTAAAAGGTCTGGTGGCTACTCTATTTATGAGAAGGTTGGCACAGTGGGATAGCTCATATCTTCTGCGAGTACTGTCCATCAGGCAGCCAGTGGCAAATTCAAACTGTGCCTAGAGATGGAGCCATCCTAATGACTGGTAGAGAGTACAGTGGTGGGTAGATGAGGGGGCTTTGAGAACAAAGTGACAGATAGCATTATATGTCATGGACAGATGGGAGTGTTGCTTTGAGGAAGTGATGGAGTAGATGGGTGAGCAGTAGTCAAGGAGAGGGAGAAGGGTTCCTTGCACAATGGCAAGGTGAACTTCAGGTGAGAACAGGTGGACTGTGTGGTATGCTGCTCCTAGCTTCTGGTTTATCTTTCTTATAGTCAGGGTTGTGCGGTCATTGAAGGTGAGGGAGGGGTCGAGAGTAATGCCGAGATATTTGAAGGAGGTGACCTGCTCGAGTGGGGGGCCTGCAGGTGTACATATGGTGAGGGACGATTTTGACTTGGCAGCCTTATTTAGGAAGGGTTTTGATCCAAAAAGCATGGCCTTTGTCTTTTTCCCATTTACTAGGAGTTTTCTGGATGCAAACCAACTTTCTGCCACAGCATAGTCATCAGTGAGGGTTGAGGAGATGGCTTCTAAGGACTTATCGCTGTGGTACAGGACTAGGTCATCCACATAAAGGAGTGTATTGCAGTTTAAACATTCAGCTGGTAGAGCATTGATAAACGTGAAGAAGAGAAGGGGACAGAGAATAGGTCCCTGTGGGAATCCGGTATTAGTAGGAAGGGAAGCTGAGGCCACTTTGCCTATGAGCACGGATTGGGTCTTGTTTGTGAAATAGCTTTGGAACCATGCTGCAGGTCCAGGGGTGCAGCCAAAATTTCAAAGTGTGGAGAGAAGGAGGTGATGGTCTACGAGGTTGAACGCCTTTGACAAGTCAACAAAAACTGCACCCGTGGCCTTACCAATGTCCATATTTTGAGGACATGATTTGAAAAAATGGCCAGGCCAGAGGAAGTGCTGTGATGCTTATGGAAACCATGCTGAAGGGGACATAGGAAGTTCTACTTGTTGAAGTGTTTGGATAGCTGGGAATGGACCACCTTCTCTAGCAGTTTGCTAAGATGGGGGAGCAGGGAATTGGGTCTGTAGTTCTCTGGAGCTAGGTGGTCTCCCTCCTTGAAGATGGGAATCATGTTAGCATGCTTCCAGGTATCTGGAGCTGAGGAAAAAGTCAGTGCGAGGTTGAAAATGTGTATTAGTGATCTCACAAGAAATGGGGAGATGATTTTCAGGAAAGCAAGGTAGAGCCCATCACTTCCCAGGCTACCACTGGAAGGGAGGGTTTTCAGGAGTTTTGTCATGGTTTTGGTGCTAATAGCTCTGAAGTAGAAAGGAGGGATACAGGCACCAGTGTTTAGAGGAGTGAAGGGGCTAGTATAGCTATTTATGTTGGAGGTGGCGTGAGGGGGAAGTTTGCTTAGGTATGGGGTCAGGTCGGTGAACATAGCATTGAGAAAGTCTGAGATGTCCACAGGGTCATTGATTTTGCCTGTTGGGGTTGTAAGTTGTGTTATTTGCTTGTTTGTCTTGGGTTCTAGTATGGACCCAATAGATGCCCAGAAACTGTAAGGATTTCCCAGGGTATTTTGCTGGAGGTTTGTGAGGTATTTCCTTTTGAGTGACTTTGTCATCTGCTTACAGGCATTGCGTAGCTGCCTGTAGGTGTTCCACAGATGGGGGGATGGAGATGCTTTGAAAGCTTTCCAACTAGAGTCCCTGACTTTCATTTGTAAAAGCAGCCCTTTTATTATCCAGCATGTGCAGCTCCCTCTAACCCTTCTGAATTTGATAGGAAAATAGTGGTCCTGAAATTTCCTTAGGGTGCTGGTGAAGAGATTAACAGCAGAGGAGATATTTTCTGTCAGATACAGGGAGGACCAATTTAAGGATTCTGCATCTCTAGTCATGAGGTCATGGTCTGCGATATTAACATTTCTGAAAGACAGTAGTTTTGGTGGAGGGCGCAGTGACTTTTTATTAATGACAATGCAGGTGGGGGCATGGCTACTGATCATGTCGGGCATGGTCCCTGCATGGAGGATTTGACCAGTCCAGTTTGTTATAATCCAGTTGAGGATAGAGTGGTTAGTTGTGCGATTGTTGAGTCTGGTTGTGGTGAAGATTACTTGCTGTAGGTTGTGGGACTGTAGTATGGTTGTGTAGTCTGGGTGTGGGCTCCCAGCCCAGTTGAGATTGAAATACCCGAGCAGAAACACATCATTAGGTGGTGTGGTGCATGCTAGACTGGAAAGGAAGCTGGACAGGCCCTGGGTAATAGCTGGAGGGGGGTTGTAGCAACAACCGACATAAAGTTTTTTAGATGCACTAATAGTTAGCTTGCATATAATCCATTCGCAAGTGCAGTCGGTGGTACAGCAGGCAACAATGTCAGCTGATATGTGGTCCTGGACATACAGTGCAATGCCTCCTCCTCTCTCCCTACCTGGTCTATCCAGCAAGAAGAAAGAGTAGCCTTGGAGTTGGTAGAAGGCAGATTTGTGGCTTGACTTTAGCCAGGTCTCTGATAGATCCAACATGTGTGGCTTATACAGAATCACCCAGGCCTCTATATCTGCACTTTTGGAGGGGAGGCTACAGATATTCAGGTGGGAGATCTTTATTCTGTGGCGTCCCAACCATATGGCATCTGTGTGGTCAATGTGTGTGTTTGAAGGCCCAGGGTTTGTTTCTATATCACCTGCAAGCAGGGCAAGGAGAAGAAAGGACAAGAGTGGGCAGGTTTGAGGCTGCCAGTGGTGCTTGTGGAGCATGATGGAGTGAAGCAGGCATCCTAGCTGTCTTTGTTCCACATTGGATAAGGATGCCAGGAGTATAGGTGCCAGGGATGTGTCAATATTCGTGGCTATGTTTGGCATGGCTGTGTGAGTTGGTGGTGGGGGTGTTTGAGTGCAGTGGTACAGGCATTTTTGTTCAGTAGCTAGGACTGATGCGGAGAGGTCTGTGGCTATCAACAATACAGCCAGGGTGGATATAGCCAGCAGAAAAAGACTTGCATTTCTCAGGGTCAGTATTGGGGCATGCTTTTTGTTTTATGGGGAGATATGATTAAGAGGAGAGACTAGGTTGCCATGTTAAAAGATTTTTGCAGTGTGTCTTTTAGGGGAGATTTACAAGGCTGTGAAAGACGTGGAGAAAAATAAATTGGAAATCCTGTGGTAGCAAGTAGTAGTGGCCACTAGCATTGTTTTTTGATAGACTGCAGATGGAACTGCATTAATTGGTTTTAAAGCCCACGTGATGTTGTGCTATAAGTTACAGAGCCGACCAAGGGTGGTGGTGGTGGTGGTGGTCGTCGGGGACAAAAGTCCAGGGTCCAGATTCAAACCTCAGTCCACACCAAACAAGGACTCGGCCATTACAGCCGTTTGCTCTGAAAATGTGTCTGACTCCTGAAAAGGTCTAATGCCTGCTGTGTACCTGGATTTGCTCTGGTGAGTTCGGCGCTGGGGGGAGGGCTCCTGACTCTGTCCATCACAACCACCGGAATGCTGCAGGAGGAAAGAGAAAAAGTTTAAGTAGCAGGTAGGTGGAGGTGTAGTTGAGAAAAAAGAAAATAATGGAGGGGAGAAACTTTAACTTGAGGGAGCTTGTCTGGCTGTCAACTGAAAGATGAGCCCTGAGGGTAACTCAGATTCCCTGCCTGAAAGGAGGGGGGTGACTCTGTAGCTCAAAGCCCCGAGCTAAAACTGTGCAGAAACACACGGAGCACAGCAAGATTAATTACTCCCTGGGTTCCAGTTTTGTTGTGATAAGCTGGGGGTTTAATTGAAATTAGAGCTGACAATATACTTGTTTTACTTTCGTGGACAGCAAGGAATTTACTCCGATTTTCGTCGAAAGTAATCAATTATACTTTGATGGCCCTGCATGCATTTACTAGAGTATTTCTCAGAGAGTCTGCAACACAGTTTCAAGCAGCATTTTGCACAGTGAGAAATGGGTATACTTAGAGCTGAAAATGGAAGCCTGTGCCTAGCAGGCATTTCAACTTAGTCATTTAAACTCCCCAGCACCCTTTAAGACAATCTGTAGCAACTAGTACTTATACAAATTACACAAATTAAAGTAAGTGGAAGAAAATGCTGTCTGACATTGTGCTGTTGTACATTATTTAAGCACAAGAAAACTACCTGCACTGCTGTGGTGACTTAAAGTACAGGTTGGTGTTTGTTGGCACCAAAAGTCCAGGGTCCAGATTCAAGCCTCAGTCCACACCAAACAAGGACTCGGCCATTACAGCCGTTTGCTCCAAAAAAGTGTCTGACTCCTGAAAAGGTCTAACTCCTGCTGTGTACCTGGATTTGCTCTGGTGAGCACGGCACTCAGAGGAGGGCTTCTCATTCTGTCCCTCATGACAACTGGAGTGCTGGATTTGCTCTGGTGAGCTCGGCACTCGGGGGAGGGCTCCTGATTCTGTCCCTCATGACCACCGGAGTGCTGGATTTGCTCTGGTGAGCTCGGCGCTCAGGGTAGGGCTCCTGATTCTGTCCCTCATGACCACTGGAGTGCTGGATTTGCTCCAGTGAGCTCAGCATTTGGGGGAGGGCTCCTGATTCTATCCCTAACGACCACCGGAGTGCTGGACTTGCTCCAGTGAGCTAGTCACTCAGGGAAGGGCTCCTGATTATGTCCCTCATGACCACTGGAGTACTGGATTTGCTCCGCTGAGCTCAGCACTTGGGGGAGGGCTTCTTAGTGCACAGAAACACAGGGGGAGAGTAAAAAATGTGTGGAGTGGTACTGATGGCCATCGTGTAGGAAAGAGACCTGGGGGTAACCTTATCAGATGATAATAATAATATGCTTTATTTTTACTGCAAATTTCTAAAATCAAAGTGCCTTAACAGTAAAATACAAAGAGATACAACAGGATGCAGTAAGAACAATAAATACAGGGTTTTATAAAATTCAGAATAAAATACCATCAAATAAAATAGGCTTGATGCCACAAGTGGGTCTTTAGGGCCTGTTTAAATCCCTCTACGGTTGGACACTCTCGAAGTTGATGGGGTAGAGAATTCCAAAGGGCTGGGGCCATGTGCATAAATGCGTGGGCCAACGAAGATTTTAAGGAAACCCTTGGGATCTCTAGCAACCCCTCGTCATCCAAGCAGAGTGATCGATTGGGGTAGTATGGCACCAGAAGCTCTTTCAGGTAGTCCAGGCCAAGTCGGTGTAGGGCTTTGTAAGTCAGAAGTCTGACTTTAAAGGTGATCTACCACTGTACTGGCAGCCAGTGCAGTTCACACAGCACCAGAGAGATATGACAAGTCTGGGGAGTGCTCGCCAGTAACCTGGCTGTTGCATTCTGCACTAGCTGCAAGTGGTGGATATCAGTCCCAGGTAGCCCTACAGAAATGGAGTTGCAATAATCAAGGTGCAAAGTCATAAAGGCGTGGACCAATATAGGCAGCTTACTGTATGGCACTAGGTGCTTAACCCTGGAGATGTTCCTCTGATGATAAAAGGAAGATTTGATGATTGCCAACAGCTGTGATCACAGTGTCAGTCTGTCATCAAAAATCACCCCCAGGTTTCACACCTGTTCAGAGGTAAGGAGCTGAGAGCCACCAAGAAAAAGTCCTGAAGGTAAACCCATTCACTACCCCTCTATCCGGTGGCCCGGGTCCACACCATCAGCTCAGTCTTCCCCAAGTTCAACCTCATCCAGCTCAAATTCATCCAGTCCTTCATTTCAATGAGGCAGTCATTAAATACCAACAGAGCTCTATCCTGGTTGGGTGCAAAAGATAGGTAGAGCTGGGTATCATCAGCATAGCAGTGAAACCTCAGCCCATACTGTCTTACATTGTCTCTGAGGGGTAGCATATATGCTGTGAATAGCATGGAGGACAACACCGAACCCTGAGGTACCCCACATGAGAGAGAGACTTGGTCAGAGGAGTAAATCCCAGACACCACCCTCTGAGTTCTGCCAGTGAGGAAAGATCTAAACAACCCGAGGACTGTACTAGACAGACCACAGATGAACCTCAGGCATTCGAGAATAACCCCATGGTCTACAGTGACAAATGCTGATGAGAGATCTAGAAGAAGCAAGATAGAGCAGCTCTTCTGATCTCTCACTATCAAGAAATCATTGAGCACCTGAATCAGTGTAGTCTTGGTGCTATGCCTCTTTTGAAAACCAGATTGGAGAGGTTCATAAATGTCATGGATGGACAAACGGTTCTCCAGTTGTAGGGCCACTTCTTTCTTAATCGCCTTCCCCACAAAGGGAAGGTTAGAGATTGGTCTGTAGTTGGCAGGACAGTCTGGGTCCAGAGAAGCTTTCTTCAGGAGGGGCGTTACCACCATCTCCTTCAGGGAGCTGGGAAACTCATAAGTCTCAAGGGAGCACCAGACTATCCTTGCTAGGACTGGGCAGATGGTATCACAACAGCCCATAATCAGAGCAGTTGGACCTGGATCGAAACAACAGCACATAGGGTGCATACCTTGGACAATCCACATGACATCAATGAACTCCAGACGATCAAAGGAATTCCAGGAGTACTGAGGGACAGTGACCGAGTGCTGATCCATATCATCTCCCATAGGGTGTGCTGGTTGGAGTTCCACCCCGACATCAGTCACCTTAGCTGCAAAGAAACGGGCAAGCTCTTCACACTCCACTTCTGAAAAGGCTCTTCTAACCTGCAGACCGGCTGGGTTGCACAGTCTGACTACCATTTGAAAGAGCTGAGCCATTCGGTTCTGATCAGCATCAATCTCCCCGGACAGGAACTTGGCCTTCTTACAGGTGATTGCAGATTGATTGACTTGATAGTGTTCCATCACTCTAAGGTGGTCAGCATCTAGGGTGGATTTCCTCAAGCAATGCTTTAATCTTCATCCTTGTCACCGCATCTCCCTCAGGGTCCCATCAAACCAAGGAGACTGAGGGTGAAGGGGGAGAGGACGAACACAGATGAGAGCAATGCCATCCAAAGTCATAGAGATGGCCTTATTATAAGCCAAAACCAAGGCATCTGGGTCATTGCTTGCTCCAGGAAGCACCGATAGGTCAAGTGCCACTGACAGGCCTTCAGAGCTTGCATCTCACAAAGGGCAGTACCTGACCATCACCACAGGGGTAGGCCTATGAAAGGGGGTGCAAAAACTGAACCCCACTGTGTAATGATCAGACCACCTGACAGGTTCCACCACCAAATCAAAGGCTTCGATCCCCAGGAGGAAGACTAGGTCAAAGGAGTGCCAATGTTTATGAGTGGCAGAAGTAACAACTTGTGTAAGACCCAAAGATGTCATCAGTTAGAGAAAGTGTTGTCCAAATTGTGAGAGTTCATCATCGATCCAAGCGTTGAAGTCACCCAGGACCATCAGCCTGACAGATGACATAAAGGTGGTCAAGTAGTGCAACAAGGCAGTAGGGAGGGCAAGTGGGATGCTGGGGTGCATAGTAGTGCTGTGTGGAATTTTCAAATTCTGGCAGAATGAAATTCCAGAGAATTTTCAAAATTCTGCCCAAATTCCACCAAATTTTGCCACAAATGAAATGATAGAAAATAGTTGCAAAATGATTTTCTGTGGATAAATGCTGTTCCATGGAATATTATTCTGTGGATCTCAATGTTTTCTGTAGAAATTGTTGCAGAAATAATTTTCTGTCGAAAAATTGCTTTTCCATGAAATATTATTCCACAGATCACAGTAGGCGTAAGTCCACTGAAGAACCAACTAAATTCCTACTGAAATTCCACTGGCAGAATGGCCATTCTGCACTAATTCTGCCAACACAATTACATATCTGACACAGCACAAGTGCATAGGGAGGGGTATCATTAGCAGAAAGAGGGAGGTGGTGTTGCCTCTCTGTTGATTGCTGATAAGACCCCAGCTAGAGTATTGAGTCGCATTCTGGAGACCACATCTCCAAAAGGACATAGACAGAGTAGAGCCAGTCCAGAGGAAGGCAACTAAAATGGTGCAGGATCTGCATCTAAAGCCCTATGAGAAGAAACTAAAGGACCTCAATATGTACACCCCAGAACAGAGGGGAGAAATGATAGAGACCATTAAATACCTCAAAGGGGTAAATAAGGTACTGGAGGGAAGTATTTTTCAGAAGTGAATGAGCTCAATAACAAGGAGATGTACTATGAAGCTGGGGGGCAGATTTAAGAGATGTTGGAAGTACTTCTTCAAAGAAGGAGTGGTGGATCCCTGGAACAACCTTCCGGTGGAGGTGGTGGGGGCAAAAACACTGTTGGGGTTCAAGAATGCATGGGATAAGCACAAAGGAATCATAGTGCTGGCCCAGCAGCAAGGCATCCACTCATGATGCTGATGGCCCAGGTTCAGGGAGTCAGAGGGGTGGCTGGGGTGGAGAAGGATTGAGTACCTTCTGGTGGCTCTCCTTCTGTGGGGTAAGAGGGGAGCTCTCAGTACATTAGCAGCCCCTGGCGGTGGCTGGGGCTACCACAAGTACCAAAGTCACATATCATGGGAGGGTGGGACAGACATCAGGTGTATGCCTGTTGACATCATTGCACATCCCACCTTCAGGGTCAGCATCCACATAAAACTCTGGCCCATGAATGAAGCTTCTGCCTTTTCCACCACCCCTTAGAGGTAGTAGTCTGCTGGGGGGGGTCCCGCTCCCGTGGCCCCATCCTGTGAGGTAAGCCAGGACTCACAACCATTTTCTCAGGGGAGTGGGCACCCAGCTGGCAGCCCTGTCTGGGGAGACAAGCCTGGGCTTGGGGTTATGTGTTGGTGATGGGGCCTGAAGTGCCTCTGCCCATGGGTGGTTGGTGCTGGGGTGTCTGTGCCAATAAAAAGGGAATTATAGTGGAAGGGGGAGGGAGAAAGAGCTGTAGATTGTGCACAGTCTGATGTAATTGTGTAGGTAAGGAGAAATTGGTGGACTGGATGGACCAAGCAGTCCTAATCTGCCATCAGATTCTATGTTTCTATGGAAGTTAGTAGCTGGGTTAAATGGAGCAGAGTTCATAATCACCTGATATTTAAAGAATTGTAGTACATTTGTCTCCAGTATTCATAAAGGAACTAAACCATGCAAAAAAGAGCACTGGCGTTATAAAGCATTTTAAGGATGGCAGCTGTGTCATGGCAGAAACAGACTTGAACAACATTTGCATCTAGTCAAGTTATTATTATACTGGTGTTGTAGCACCACTGTAGTTAGGGTTGAGTAGTCTGTTTAATTTTAATCTCCTAACTTTGCACCATAATAGCTTTGCCCCAGTTCAACAGAACCACTCAAATGTCTGCATGTGTGGTCTGAGGGAAATGTCTCTTGAGTTACTGTACCTTGCACGCTCATGTTTTTTCACAGAACCAGACATTTAATTTATATACTGTATATCTATTATATACATAAAACTGCATTACTGCATCATTTAGGGTTAAAGCACAAAAAGTTAGGACATGAAAAATCTTTAGGGTTGCCCCTCCCCCGACCTGTCAATCATCCCAAGATTGACAGATGACGGGATGTGTCATTGGGGTTGTGAGGCCTAAATGTCACCCCATTCCATGAGTAATCATATTGACAAGAGACAGGGAAAAAGAATGGGGTGACATTTCGGCCTCACAACCCCAATGACACTCCCCGTCATCTGTCAATCTTGGGATGATTGATGGGTCTGGGGGGTAGGGGCAATCCTAAAGATTTTTAATTTCCTGACTTTTTGTGCTTTAACCCTAAATGATGCATTAAAACAGTTTTTTGCATAGAATTTCCTTACTTTTTAAGAAAGAATACAAAACTAAGAACTTGCTCAAGTTGGTGGGAGCGCGGGCCCTTTGAGCCCTGCGTTCCCACCAACCTGCGGATGTTGGTGGGAGTGTGGGCCCTTCAGGCCCTGTGCTGCCACCAACTTGTAAACATGTGTGTACCATCAACACCCTCCAAATATCAATGTAAAACACCAAACCATGTCCTAGATACAACATATACAAGTGTGAGATTTTCATTCATCAGCGATGCAGAATTCCACACCTGTTAACATTTTACAGGCACAATGTCTGAAAACTACATCCATGACACTAAGGCTATGTACCTTATCAATTTCAAGCCAACAGCACAATGCAAAACACTGTCCGTAACACATAAATTGTGTCATGCAATATCTCCGCAAAAAAAATTTCTCCAACACATAAACACCGTAATTCACATCAACAGGACATGCCAACAACACCCTCCAAATGTCGATGTAAAAGACAAAACTGTATCTGAGATATAACATGTTAAAGTTTGACATTTTCATTCATCAGAGTTACAGAATTCCACACCTGTTAACATTGTACAGGCACAATGACTGAAAACTACATCCATGATACTAAGGCTAGGTACCCTATCAATTTCAAGCCACCAGCACAATGCAAAACACTGTCCGCAACACGTAAATTGCGTGACATAATATTTCCTCGCAAAAAAAATTCTCTGACACGTAAATACTGTAATTCACATGTATAGGACATGCTGAGAACACCCTCCAAATTTCAAGTAAAAAGACCAGACCATTTCTGAGATATTTAAACTTAAAGATTGGTGAAATTGCCCTATCTAATGCATTATAAAATCTGGCCATCTTGTCCCTATCTCGTGATCAAAAATGGAGATCAAAGAATCTCACGATCAAAGAATTTGGAGGTTCATGATCAAAGAAATTGCAGGCTCATGATCAAAGAATAAAAAATACTGAAACTCAACTTTTAGGCAGAATTAAACGAAACCACTGCCATGCCTCGATAGAACGAAGCCCCCCGAACAAAACCCACCCTCATTTTTGTGTTCCTAGGCCACCTTTGGGCTGAGAAAATAGAATTTTTAAAAGGGCCATCTCGTCCGTCGCTTGCGATGCAAGATCGTGATAAAAGAATCTCACAATCAAAGAATTTGCAGGCTCACGATCAAAGTAATTGCAGGCTTGCAATCAAAGAATAAAAAATGCTAAAACTCAACTTTTAGGCAGAATTTAACGAAACCACCGCCATGCCCTGGCTTCTTGTCAATAAATATTTCAAATGAAAACAACAAATAATGTCAATGTCGGCTAGTTCCTGCTGCCGGCTCGGAGTCTGGAGGAGTCTGTCTCAGTCAGGAATCCTCACAACTTTCTGCTGGTGCTGCTGGTGGGAATTCTTTCTTTCAGTCGTACACTCAGTTTCCCTTTTAACCTGCTGACAAAGAGAGTTGATCCTCACAATGTCTGCTGCTGCCTCTGTTAGCATCAAGTGTTACCCATTCCCCTTGTGAGCAGTCCCTTGTCCCCTCCTCTTGTCCTCTCGATCTTCTCAAGTGTCACCCCTCCCTCCTCTCAGTCCCTTCTCATCTGTTCCGGGGTAATATGGGAATTTGGACCAGCCCCCTTTTTCAAAGAGTTGCAGCCAGGTAATACCAACCTAGCTACATGAAGACAGACACTGTACACAGAGACACACACAGAAAGACACACACACACAAACACACACACACTACAGTGTACCTTTGATAGAAAGCAGGATGGGGAATTCTTCTAAATTACAAAGAAGTTCATGTTTGTACCGTATATTTATTATTCCCTGGTTATGAAGTAGGGGCGGACCTGATGAACCTGTAGTCCATTAGCACCCAAGGGCCGGATCCACAATTGCCATTCTGTTCCTATGGCAGAAATGTTTTGTGGATTGAGCACTTTGTGTGTGTGTGCCTGGATGAGGACTGCTGCTGCAGACAGTCATGGAGTCGCTTTGTGTATTCGGAGCAGTTCGAACTATTTCCTGCCTCCCGGGAAGTTAGAGACTTATTAAAAGGATTACCGAAGAAAACTTTCAAAACAACAATAAACACTTTCTTGAAACAAAAAGGGCAAGCCCTGTTAGTGTAAATAATCCCCCCAATCCAGAACTCCCAGCTAGTTTCTTCACTTCACGACTCAGCTCTTTAAACCACATGTACACTCAAATAAATTGGGTTATTTGGGGATACATACCTGTTCCATTCAGAACACATGCTATTTACCTTAGAACGTGTTATTTTCACTTAGAATCTGGAAACAATTGTGTTCCTAGACTACCCCTGGGCTCTGAAATCCAATTTTTTAATTGGGCCATCTCGTCCCTCACTCGCGATCAAAGATCGTGATCAAAGATTTGCAGGCTCGCTATCAAAGATCGTTAGTGAGCCATAATTAAAGATTTCAAATGTTTAAAACTCTATATTTTGACCATTTTAGAGTGAACCAAAGGCATGGCTTGATAGAACGAGGCCCCCTGAATAAAACCCATACAAGTTTTACTTCAGGAGTGACCCCTGAGCCCAGATATTTGATTCTTTTTGATCGGAATTCAAAAACAGGATGGCGGACCTCGCGATCAAAGAATTCTCAGGGACAAAGATTCTTTGACCGCAAGGCTGTAAATTCTTTGACCGCCAGTCGGGACCAGATGGCCAGAACTCCATTCTTTGTTCGCAAAATAACCATATAAATTTTCCCATTGACTTATAATGGGAACTTAAAAGTGCTATAACTTTTGAATGCCTCAATGTTTTTTCCTCAAATGAAAAGCAGCATGTTCTGCCAGCAAAGCTCTTTCAGACTAGCCATCTTGCAAAGTAGCATGCCACCCAACAGCCGTTGCATTTTTTCAGTGTTTTCATGTGCAAAAACCATAAGTCCAACCAAAATGAAATTTTGGAAAATCAAGAGATATATCATGCCCCACCACGCATACCAAATTTCATGTAAATCCTTTGAATGGTTATTAATGCCCCAAATTTTGACTTTAACATAGTAGTGCCTTCATAACCCTAAATATAGTGGCACGACCGCACCACTATAATATATATATATATATAAATCTACTACAAAAGAACCCCAAAGCAAAAGCCCTGATGTATGGGTTATCCCGGAGGATATTGGCTGTACAGACAAATATTAAAGAAAATACAATTGCACATACCCCAATAATGCAAAGCATCATGGGAAACATATGCAAGTCCCGACAAGAGATTTGGACTTGCTCAACTTTAAGCAGGGATGTCATTTTTCTGGGCCATGGGGAGCCCAAAATCTCTATTTTGGGCTCCCCATGGCCCAAACAAATAACACCCCCCTTAAGGGGTAGCTGGCTCCTTCTTCTCCCTGGCCTAAGACACAGATATGGCACACTGATGAGTCCAAATGAGGATGAAACATGTGTATGTGTCTGCTGTTCTTATCCTTTGCTGATTGCACTATGATGCCTTCTGGCATCATGCAATTCTGCTTAAAGTTGAGCCAGTCCAAATGTCTCATGGGGATTTGCATATGTTTCCCATGATGCTTTGCATTATTGGGGTTTGCACAATTGTATTTTCATATACATATATATATATATATATATAATCATTGCTGTTTTTTGTCTCACAGGTCATCCAGTCACACTTGGGTTGCACACGTTTTGGCTTGCTGAGGAATTATGCTGTAAGAAACCTGTCAAGCCAAAGCCAGGACAGGTATTTATATATTTTTTGGGGGGCGGAGGTATCATTTGGAAGCAAGTTTCATTAATGGCTTTGTTTTGATTTCTTTACAGGTTTTCTGTGTATCCTCTGTACTCATACAAATTGCATGCGTTCTTATTTGAAGAAAGCACCGATGGCAGCACAGAGCACCGAAATGTTACCTGCAAACAGATGAAGAAGAAATAATTCATACTTCATTGCACTATCACATTCTTTTCTAAGTGTGGCTGTTACTGTCTGTTATATTCAGCTTAATAAATACCAAGTTATTAGTAAGCCACACCAAGACCAACTAACAAGTTTAGTACATGTGACATGCACTGGCCCACTGTCTTAACTTAAGTTACATTACAAGACATCTTGTCATGACCCAGATAAAATTTTGTTCAACTCCATGGCCTGCTGAAGCAAGCCAGTGACTGATGTGCTTGAAAAATATATTATCTGCCTTACATGTCACCTACTTTGTATGATTTACACTGGCTTGAAAAAAATGAATGACCTTAAAGAAGTGACGAAATAAGATTGATATAGTGACCTGAAACTGATATCCTATAAGTGGTTGTAGACAGTAGTGCAGAAGGCCAGTCCTCTGGTCCTGTTGCACTGTTTGAAACTGGAAACCTGTAAAAAAAGAAAAATGTTGACTGTATATGTTTCTCAAGTGCATCTATAAAATGGTAAAGGAAGCATTCACACAGCTCAATGAAATTCCATAGTACGACAAATGAGTACATACTCACTATAAACTACTGATAATAAGAAGCGTGGTGGCTGTGGCTGGATGTGGGCTCCTTCTGGCAGGGCATGGGCACAGGAACACATTCCCTCTTACTGTCATATAGACTGGTGGCTTTGGCTGGCTGCAGGTTAATTCTGATCATGGGCACAGGAACACACTCTCTCTCCCTATTAGAAAGACTGGCGGCTTTGGCTGGCTGTGGGTTACTTCTGGTCATGGGCATAGGAACACATCCCCTCTCCCTATTAGAAAGATGGCAGGGTTGCTAGGTATGGTGTGTTACAATCTTTCAGTGTCACTCAAGAGGAAGATATCTTTAAATGGCAGGATTTAAGTGGCTACAGTCTACTACAAATAGACAATTGTGTTTAAGAGGTTGACTGTGTTTGCTAATGACAGCACACATTGTGTTAAAGAGCAGGTACCCACTGTCAGGTACCCAGCCCCCCTCAAACATATATAACAGCGGACCAGCTCCACTGTTGATTGGTATTAAAAATTCTATGTGCTTCCCTCCAGTTGAAAAGTTATAGCACCCCGAATTTGCACCCCCATAAAAACTGAGCCATGTCTTACATGCCCCCAGGCAGGTACCCCTAGCCCTCTTTTGTGATGTCAGAAAATGAATACTGAGTATGCATTTCATTAACCTGTATGCATGTGATATTTCTATGGCTTTTAGTATTATTTAGAGGTACTATGTAGAAAAATCAAAGCAGCCACTGGAGTAACAGCCCCTGTTTACTGGAGTGGTCGCTTTCATTTTTCCTAGTGGCATCTCTAAATAGCACTAAAAGTCATTTAAAAATGGCACCAATACAGGTCCATGGAGCACTCACACAGCCTTCATTTTCTAACATTACCAAAGGGGGCCGGGGGTACCTCCCTGGGGGCGTGTTAGACATGGCTCTGTTTTTATGGGGGTGCATTTTCAGAGTGCTATAACTTTTTAACTGGAGGAAATCACATGGAATTGTTAATACCCCTCAATAGTGGAGCAGGTCAGCTATTATATATGTGTGAGGGGGGCTGGGTACTTGACAGTGGGTACCTGCTTTTTAAATGTAATCAGAAAAGATACCAAGGGGAAGGTAAAACAGAATGGTAGTGATAAGTCATTATTTGTGCAGATCTGAATTATGGAATAAGACTGAATCAAGAACACTGTTTTATTTTATGAAAACCAAAAAATGTACCATTAATAAAATGTGACAGCTTTTCAACCCCTTAAATTAAATACCAGCAACATCCACCTCATCCTCTTCAAACAGGAAGCTGCTCTCACAGTCATCAAGGTTGGAAGTGTGCACACTAGGGAATTCTTTGCCCATCATTGCATCATCAACCTCAATGGTAGGCCATTAGATGAGGCCACCAGGATGGTCTGCTTGTCCCACATCATCAGCACAACCATCGTCATGATGGGGTATGAACACAGATGTGGTAGTTAGAGTAGGTATGTGACCTTCGTTCATTATTATGAATGTCGGCATGCTGACATTTGTTGGCAAGAGCTTGGTACAATGGTCACAAACTATTGCTCCTGCAGAACTGAATACCCTCTCCACACTTTCACTGGAGGGTGGGCTGGTCAGGTACTTCAGTGCCACTAAAGTCAGCTCTGGCCATTCACTTACCTTTCCACTCCATTACAGCAGAGGACTGTCAATTACTGAGCCTGTTACACACAGATGCCTGTTTTCAGACAAATATGAGTCAACCATTCTCTGTGGTACACTCAGTCCTGTTGTTCACTCATCTTACTGTTCTCCGGATTCATCGATGTCACAGATTTCCACTTGGAACAAGGCACCCCAAAGTGGGTTAATGGCAAGTGATCTTGCTGACACCCCATCTGGACCCACAGCCACCTTACTGGATGTGCTTAATAGTCAACAGTGACCATCAGCCTTGTTATGCTGTGGTTTGCTGAACTTGGCATGTGACTTCTGTGTCCCATGAACCAATTGCATAAGTTGCTCACTGAGATTTTTAACCTCTTCAGGCCCTCCCTCTAGTAAGGATGCAATTCCATGTTTGTATCATAGATCCAGCATTGTTGCTATTCCAAATTCGGCACTTTGCAGAATACATGCATTGTGGCAATTGCAGTCTAATACTGTCAGCATGTGTTTAACTAGCGCACTGTTTGAACAATCTCCAGACACATCAAGGCTACACTGCAGATTCAACAAAGTCTGCCTCAGCACCCACAGCAGTGGAATGGCTTGGCTTATGGAGGCAGTGTCACCACTCAGTGCCTGTGTGGCATCTTCAAATGGCTTCAAAATTGATATCACTGAAACCATGAGGCACCACTGTTCTGTTGTCATAGACATTGAGGCCCCAGAAGTGTCACGGCTAGTGTGCATAACTAGGTATTCCAAGATGGCTTTGTACTGTTCATACAACCTCTCTGTCATGTCTGTCATGTAAAGAGTTGAGTTCCAGCGCATGACAACGTCCAGCTTGAGGCAGTGCTGAGGGAGGCTGTTTTGAATCTGCAGCTGCTGAAGTTGGTCACAGGCCTTTCCATAGAGAGAAAAGTGTGCACAGATGTAGCATGCAACTGTCAACATTTCCTTGATGTCAGGGTGTTGCAGAAACTCCTGGACCACGAGATTTAAACAGTGGGCAATGCATGGAACCTGAACAAAGCCACCATTGATGATGCATTTCACCACGTGTGAGCCATTGTCATTGGCTATAAAGCCAGCTTTGAGAGACAGGGAGTTCAGCCACTCATCAATTTTGGTTAGTAGCAAGTCAAGCATGTTTTCACCAGTGTGGGAACAGGCCACAATCCACACTGCAAGTGCTGCATGCTGTTGAATTCCCAGAAGGTTGCTACCATGACAGTTTGCCTTAGTACACTGATTTCCAATACCGCCAGCACAGACAACCCCCGGTACCTGTGCCCAGGGTGCAGCAATAAACAAATATGAACTGCCTGCCAGTCTGCCACTTTTCCACATAGCCATACTTAAGTGGATGAATGGTGAGGAGGAATGTTGAAGGGCATGTCTTACAGACTCTGTCACAGTCCGGTATAACTCTGGGACAGCACAGGTGGAAAAGTATGTCCTGGACAGGACATTCCATTTGGGACAGGCGTGTGCCACAAAGTGCCAGAATCTGGAATGCTCCACAAAGGAGAAGGGCAAAAGGTTAATTGCCAGCATTTCCACTACAGCAGCATTCAGTTCACATGACACCACATGATTGGGTGGGTATTTCATGTTACGGGCAAAAAGACTGTAACATGGGTTGAGTTGTTACCCGTTTTGCATGTGGTGTGCCAAATGGCTCTGCTCTGTGAACGGCCATGGGTGGGGTGCTTTTGCCACATGATGAAGAGGGGAGCATAGGTGACACTGGGAAGTCCACAAACAATGTTATTTTCCCCATTTTAAGCCCAGGGGTTGATGCTGGACTAGAAATAATGTTGCATATACTACCACCACTGCTGCTACTCTGACCACCACTTGACAACGATTCACAATCATCCTCCTCCTCATGCCTGTAGTAATCCTCAGCTGTTATTTCACCACTACCACAGACATGGCTACTTGGGCTACTTACAGCCATGGAAGGGGATACCATGCTTAATAAGGTGGATGAGGGTGAACGCATCACTATGGCATTAGCCTCCCTCTGGTGCTGAGTCCACAGTGCCATGTGCCTGTTCTTCAACTGTGTATGCTGGCCCCCAGTGCCCAGATGACTGCCCTTTTTACCACATCTGGCATGCGCTTTGCAAAGCTGGCAGATTGCCACTGCTTCATCACTTGGATCTTGTACAAACAAATCCCAAATGAGGGATTCTAATCCCCTACTTTTAATTTTCACAGGTCCCTGATGCTGCATATTGGACTCCAGTGTTTTAGACAATGACACAAGGGGTGTACTATTACATGATTTCTGTTGCTGGACACAATTGGGCTCTACCTGCCTATCACTATCTATGACGACTGCTACTGGGTCATAATCATCAACAGAAACCGCCACATCACAGCCTTGATGAGGGGGTGATTTAATACCGACAGACTGAGACCATTTACATACAGCCACCTTTAATTTCTTTTTCTCTGGTTCCCAACTGGGGTCACTGAAATCATCATATTTCTCATCAACATCCACAATTTCAGCTTGGATGCTGTCCTGTGAAGAACATGTACCAACCACAGCATCATTATGATCATACAATATTTTTTCTCTGACATTTGAAGGGTTGGATGGCACAGGCATGACCTCAACAACAGCACTGGAAACATGAGATTGCGACGAGTCATCATCAGCATCAGAATCATGTTCAACCAGTGAGGGGGCAGGGATGGGGATGTTGAGGACTGTGGCATCTACTACACTCTGACTCATGATCATGGCTTTAGACTCTTCAGTATTTTGGAAACTGGTTAACTTGTTGTCACGGGTTGAACTTGTGGCAATACTCATGCCATCAGCAACTTCACTACCACCAGTGAGGACAACAGCATCTCCAACCATGATTAAAGCTACTGATTGCATGGTGAAAAACATAGTTAAAGAAATCCTTTTACTGACATCAGCTATGCACTTCTGCTGTGTACTACCTTGCCCATGGTCACTCTTGCCACTGGCAGCAGTGCTATGGCCAGAAATATCTTTGCAAGCACATCTCATTGCGGGTATTTTTTTTGGATTACACAGAAAATTCACAGCAAATTGAGATTTCTGAACTTTGGGGTGGATGGAACGCCAAAAAACAACAACTGTGGCTTACAGATGCAGATTGGGCCCTAAACAGTTGCAAACACACAGATGGAGATTGCACACTATAAAGAGATGCAGCTTCACAGGCACAAAAACACCTTAACCAGTGGTCACACAAATCCAAAACTGGAAAAATAAATTATACCTTTTGCAGGTTGGGGGAGGGGCACTGCAGTAGCAGTCCACTAACTAGATAGGAGGAAGCAGTAAAAAATACCACAGACGGATACCTGATTCAGAGTGCTGCGATTACTGTGTGGCACAATAAAAGGTGTCTGACTTGATGGTACACACACACACTCACACACTACTACAGGTAATGCGCAGAAAATGTAACAGTTCAGTACACTATATAACCAAATCTTTTAAACCGACTGAAAATATTCAATGCACTACAACAGCAAAAATTATCAAACATTAATACAAGTATTACTGTGTGTACATGAACACACAAATACTAACACACTGCTACTTCCCAACAGTTAGAAAGACTGTCTTTCTCAATGTGAACCTCCCTCCACCACAGATACGCCCCTCCCCCGAAGCACACTTTAACAGTGTTTGTCAGTACACAGACTGAATGTTCTAAATTAACATTCAGAATGCACATAGAAACAATCAGCACTAAATGATATAATGATATAAGCACATGAGCGTTTTCTACAATCTATGTACTAAATTTTGACCAAAATAATTGGATCAAAAGTGATTTTTTAAAGCTTTTTCAATGGTTTGATTCTCAGAGCTCTGAGAGCAAACTGTCTCCAGCTTTCCACTACACACGTTACACTGAACTGAGGCTGTGCAAGACAATCTAGAGCCCATGTGACTTGCCTTCCTATGAATCACTGCAATAGTCACCTCAAAGAGCAACACAAAGGTGAAGTAAAGCGAAGTCCATTCAAATCGATGGCACTTCATGTTACAATTAAGGGGAAGGCAGTAAAAAAAGGTGGATGAACACGAAGTCCATTGCAGTCAATGCACTCCACGTTAAAATTAGGAGGCAGAGTACTACGCTTCACATTGCGGAGCACTACGGGAATTCAGTGCTAATGCAAAAGTGCTCCGCAAAGTGAAGTCTGGGAACTTCACCCACCTCTAGTCATGTGTGGCATGACAATGGATATGTACTGTACCCATAAGTCACAAGGGAAGGGAAGAGGATATGGGTTAGGGTGTCTGTTTACAAATTTTAATATGTTGACCCAGTATGAAGTAGCATTCCATTGATGTATGGCTCTGCTCCTATAAAACGTCCTTGTGTAATAAGGGTAGGAGACATTGTAGAGTGGATGAGAGTTAGACATAAGAAACCCTAATAGCACATTTGCAGACTTTGTGGGCATTGTGTCTGCAACCCTGGAAATTTATTTCCAACCTTTGTGCAGTTTGCATTTTGTGCAGTAGCAACACTAATAAGCATTAACATAGTTTTTTTTTGCCAAAACTGTTAGTAAATAAGCAGGGTAAAAAGAAGGTCACTGGAAACCAGTTCAGGTCTGTGGAGACATACTAGGCAGGGACCACCTGGACAGACTGGGTGTGACAATCGGTCTTTTCCTGATGACAAATTCTATGTTTCTATGTTTATACATCCCCCTGTTTGCCCAGTACCAAACCTTAGCTGTGAGGGGCAGGGGCAAGAACATTTCTGATCGATCTATACTATTACATGTCTCATTACTGAGCCTGGAGCAGACTAGCCTCCTCTCAAATATAAAACAGTTTCCCACAAATTGAATGCCCTCTCCACCATTTAATAGCACAGCCAGAATGCTCCCATAATGATTGTCCCAGGGGCATTTCAGAAGGGGATTTGGTAGCATTCTTGTTCTGAGTGCAGCTGGGTGTTCACCAATATCCCACGGATATCAAGAGAGTCGAGGTCTCTCTCAGACACCTGTCACTTTCACTGCAGAGTAAAGCAATAATGTTATGCTTCCAACTTTACTGCAGAGCACAACCCTTGACCAGTGCCTGCAGTATACCACAGTAGCTTCCAAAAGCTTTTATCTGGCAGCCTGTCATCATTGCTGTGCTAACTGAAGGGAATATGCACCTGCTGAATGTGCCTCATGTCAAAATTAAGAGATGAGATTAATTCCAATGTCTTAGAAAGAAATTCAGCTGCAAAGAGTCAGTGAACCTTTAGTCTGCTGAAGTGGGAAATATTTTAGTTCTTTTTTTTGTAGTGGTGGTGGTGGTAGAGGGATCAGAATGCACTTCCCAGCACACAGAAAGAGTGTGTTCTTTTATTACATCAGCAGGCTTATTTCTGCACCAGCTGTTTCTCCCTCCTCATGGGAACACAGAAGACTGCAATTAAATGCAGGTGCTTAGCGACCAGAACACCCTGGCTCTCCTGCTAACCATCTTAGAAATGAAATCCACAAACAAACAAGAGGAGGATGGAAGAGACAGGAATCCCATGTCTTGTTTACTGGTGCACTTACCCTTTATCTTGGCACACAGACAAACAGGAGGCTGCCTCAGCTTTAATGATCCACTTTGGCTTTTCCCCCTGATGTCAAAAAAAAATAACATTTAGGAAACCAAGATGAATCCAGCACACTGTGCTTGAGGGGAAATTATTAATACAGTTGACTGAAAAATGAACCTTTTATTTTTTTTCCTGGAAACATTTTAGATAACAGTAAATTCTGATGCTACTGTGTCTATTTCAATAGATTTGTGTCTCCTTTTGCTTTTTTTAAAGGGAGGTTCAACCACAATTACCACAGTTGAGTAGCCTAATCTGACCTGCTTCTGTATCACCCAGCAGCCAGAGCTGCACAAAAGATAATAAGTCAGCCAGCATTTCTTTACTAAAATTAATATTTTACTGGTCATACAGACCCTCATGTGGCTAGCAGATGCAGTATAAGAAGGCAATCTTAAAATATATCAAATTTCCAAAGGAAGCACAGGTCACATGTGTCTGCTTGACCCCTTTTCAATGTTTGTACAGGAATGGGTGAGGCAACTGTGACTTGATTCAGACTGTGGTTCAAATTTTAACCCAATGATCTGAGAAAATACAAGGCAGGTCACCTTAGATTTGGGGAGATGTGAATCAAAACCAGTTTACTCATCTTTTAATAGAAGAATGCATAACAATTATATACTGTAGTTGCAATGATATGCACTGAATCACAAAGCACTTTACGTATCAAGAACTGAGAACGTGGAGCTGCAAGTCCTGTAAGGGTATAGACATGATCACAGCTAATGAGCAAGCACAACATTCACATGCAGCCAGAGAGCAGCATTCCAGCTTGTTCCATTGAGAAAGGACTTGTTAAGCAGGGCAGCATTCTTTTTAAAAATATTATAGGTTATTTAACTTCCACCTTGGCAATCATCAGAGAAAGGTAGTAGGAACCTCAGATTAATGTCTCATCTAAGTGGTAGCAGCACCTCTATCAGTGTACCCCCCTCCACACACACACAATACTGTATGATAGTATTAACCATGGATGTGTCTCCAGATCTCTGGTGTGGGAACTGAACATCTGACTTTGTGGCCCAGGGGCAAAACAAATGGTAGTGACATTGCCATAGTGATGTATTTATTGCTTGACTATGGAATTGTTGCTGGCATTCCTGTCCTGAATGTAATGAAATTTATTGGGGTTCCACTCTCCAGTAATTTTTTTTTTTTTTCAATTGTTTATCCAGGAGTGGCACACTAAGCTGAAAGCTTTTTTACAGGTGTGACATGGGAGAATATGGAAGTTAAGTGAATTGCTCAGGGTCACACACTATGCAAGTGGGGGCTGTGGGATTCAAACCCAGGTCTCCAGATTTGCAGCTGAGAGCCTTAAACCACTGCACTATACTGCCTCCCTAAAAACTGGTTCTGACAGTTATGTGGGAATATATTGGTTCTGACATTTATGTGGGAATATATCAGAAACTGGTTTATGTGTTGCTAAGTTGCAACAAAATATATAGCAGTTATTTGAAATATAGTCCCCTAAAATAACATTTTAAATGAAGTACAATTGTTACAAAACATTGAAACATCGGAGACAAGACTGGCACAGTTAATGCCATTGGTGGTATTTGCCCTGCCATTAATGTGAGCTAGAACAGTTAGTTGTTTTCCACCTTGGTTCAAAAAGAAGAAAGAAGATAAATATTTAAAAGGTAAACATATAGAAAATATGTTGCATAAATAAATGCTGCTTAAGAACATATAACATTTATAAAATAGAAAGAAAAATACGGTGTTGTGATGTGTGGAATCCAGTTACATGACCATGTATCAACGCAGGGTATAAAATGTCAGGAACAAACACAGTAGGCTTTTTGGTTAAGATCTGTCACCTGAAAGTGCATTAAACATTAATACTGCATGGTCAGGGCTCTGATATCCTTTCTGTACCCCACAAATCCTGTTTTGCACACCAAATCTATTTTATCAATGCACTAATACACTTTAGGGTATGTAAAAAAGGAGGGGATTTAGAGAAAGTAAAAGTTTGGGTTTATGTGAAAATCTGTTTATGGTAGGAGTACAACAAGGGTTTCAATGAAGCAACAAATCGGAAGTAGGTTCAACACTCTATATAGGGTAGAGGTAAAAAAGTAAGTAAGTAAATATTCATAGAGCGCCTTTCCAAAACCAAGGTGCTTTAAAAAAGCATACAATGCCACATATAAATAAAATATTACACAGACAAAATACTTAGTAAAAAGGGTTAAAGTAAAGAAAAGTTTGGGTTTAGGTGAAACACCTATGGTATCTAGGGTAAGGGTACAACAAAAGGTTCAAGGAAGTAACAAATTGAAAATACAGTATGTAAAACACCCTACCTAGGGTAGGGTTAAAAAAGGATTAAGGTAAACAAAACAAAAACAGGCAGGATAGATAATCCTCTAAGATAATAAAACCTGCTCAAAAAATTGTCTACCAACGTTGGCTCAAACCAGATAAATTGGGGAAACTCAAAAACATCCTCGCTCAATGGGACTAGTCTCTCCTTGACCATGTCCCTGATGTAGATGCCCCCCTTGACCTCTTTATTTGCACATTCAATTCCACCAGTGACATATTTGCCCCCCTCACTAAATGTGTTGTAAAAGGCCAAACACCCCCTGGATCTTACAGGCACTTCTAGATCAAATGCACCACAGAGATACCCTCTGGCACCTGACCATTGAATCTGACAAATTGGCAGAAAGACAGTGCTATTGGGCAGCGAGGAATGAGTGAACCTGGGATAAATGCAAGGCCAAAGCTGACCACTACAGGGCCTCCCTCACTTCCTCCTGGGGCTCAGGCCACAAGTTTTGGGGTAACCTGAAGGAGCTCAATGGGAAATCAGTGTCTGCCCCCCAGCACAATGTCAATGGTAGTATTTCCACTGACCCCAACCCATTGCAGATACCTTCAACTCCTCCTTTTCTGACCTCAGTAGTGTGCTCCCTCTATAATTTCTTTGATCCCCATACTCGCATCTCCGTGCCCACTTCCCCCCTTTTCATCTCCAAACCCTCACCCCATGTGAGGTGAAACCCTACCTCTTTAAAGCCCTTGGTAAGTACACTCAGCACAGTAGTAATACTTTGGACCTAAGACACCTCTACATGACACTGGATGAAGTCCTCTACCCACTAACATCCTTAACTGCTCCCTCTGCCTCGGTCAATTTCCATCCAATCAAACGTTGCTGTCATTACCACTATCCACAAAAGTGGAGACCATACATTACCAGGGAATTACTGCCCCATCCTTCCCCCCTCTCAAAGGCACTGGAAAAAATCTCTAATCAACTCACTGACCACCTCCTAAAATATGACCTACTCTGTAGGGAACAAAAAAAGAAAAAGTTCCAGACTACGCTCAAGAAGGAGGGGGGGCACAACAGCAGGGACGGCAGCCCCAAAACACTTAACAACAAACCAAGTTGCGCTCAAGAGTGTAGTAGAAACCACAGAACTGCAATTGTAAGTGACTAAGAGTTTAATCCACCAAGTGAGAGCCCCTAGCACCTCGGCAAAAAGTGCCTTCCAGGGGGCATGTTACATCCTGGTCTTCAACTGTTTCTATGATCAAAAACAAGTAGTGACATCATAGTAAGAAAACAACAATCACCTGTTAACAATTAAATATGTATAAAAAACACAATAAGATTTTCTATACCTCAGGGCTCCATCCTGGCACCCCTATTATTTAGTCTTTTCTTGAACACCCTACCTAAGGCTTGCTCTGGGTATCTTTTTCTATATGTCAATGATGCTGTACTCTTCTCCACCAACCCTGATCTACACTCGCTGCAACAGTCTCTCCAGAAATCTTTCTCAGAGGCAGAAATCTGCTTCACTGATCACCGGTTAGCGCTAAATTACAAAAAAAAGTTATGGTGTTCGCAAACCACCAGAACAAACACAAAGGCTCCCCTCTACAAATTCTCAACTCACAACTTGCACCCCTTGTGCAGGTTAACACGTTTAAATAACTTGGTGTCACCCTAGACTCTTCTCTCAATTTCCATGAGCATATCCACCTCCTTAGCACCGCTATCAAGGTCAGAACTGGGCTACTACACCAACACAAACAATGTCTCCCTCCTGAAGCCTTCCACCTTGCTGTCACATTGTCCATCCTGTTTCTGATCAACTACGGGATCCTGGAATATGGGGCAGCCAATAGCACTGCCCTCTGCAGAATCAAAGTATCCCTCAATAAAGCCTGCCACCTAGTCACGGGTAGTGATAGGAGGATGCACACTTGCTCATTGTATAGTGTCACCAACTGCCTTGATTTTGATGGGAGACTCAAGTACCAGACTTGTTTTCTTGCCAAAAAGATCAGCAATGGCTCAGCACCCCCCTGGCCTGACCAACCTGCTGCGACCTGCATCATCGATGAAAGCCACCTGCAGCTCTACCAAATCCTCCCTCTTGATTCCCCGCTGCAGAACTACCTTGGGTCAGAGATCTTTCTACCACAGGGCTCCACTCTGGTTGAATGCTCTGCCCAGTGCCATCACATCTGAAAACAGGTTAGGCCCTTTTAAAACCCTCCTCAGGGAACACCTCAGCTCCGCTGGCACTTGTGACTGCTACTAGACCACACTTCTTTTCCCTCCTCTTCTTAAGGCACCCCTGGTATATGACTGCACTGCCCTCATCCCTCTCCCCCACCTCCCCCCACCCTCTCACCTGCTAACCCACTGACAGTGTATTCTATTCTGATAAAGCCTTGACCTCAGTCCATGTCTGCCTGACAATGGATCCCCATCCTGCCTAACCATTGTATGTTGCACTCATTCTGCTTAGTTTCTACCCATTTCTCTTGATACCTGTCTGTAAAACTAATGTTTAAACCTTCCTCTGTGTTTTGTAATACCACTGTTTTATTTTCTCTGTATGTTACCTGATGTAGAGCCTTTGTAAAGGAGTCTCTGACTCAAAGTATTGTAATTCCGATATGTTTCTAAATAAATAATATAAATAATAGATATACTGGGGTGGTGCAGTGCAGTGGATGTGGAGCAACAGTTTTCAAGGATACATTCTGGAGACTGTGGTACTGCCCCATCTGCATGCACCTCTCTCGGCTGAGGGGGGGGGGGGATTGCTCATCTCCAGGCTGAGTTGGCTAGGATTCGGAGGGCCTCCTTCCCCACCTCAGGGCCACCAAGTCTGCCACCGCTGCCCCAAGGTTGCAAAGGAGGAGGGCAGCTGGACTACAGTGGGCTTAGAAAGGGTGAGGGTGTTTGATCTAAGAGACATATACCCCAGATGGTACCACCACACATCTCCTGTACTGTGCTGGCAGGGCAGGACTGTCTCATGGAGGCACCTGCAGTAGTGAACAAGGAGGCTATGGTGGTCCTCTATAGTGGAGACCCCAAGGTGGGTGGTAGAGGACCCCAGAGAATGTGGAAGCAACTCCTGGTGGGGGACTCAACTGTTAGATTGATAGATTTTGGGGCAGGAAAACAGAGAGAGGTTAGATGCCTATCTGGAGCCATGGCTCTGAGGGATGGGGAGCAGATCCTGAAGATTGCTAGGAAAGCAGGCCAGGGGGTGAACTGGATGTCATGGTTTACCACAGGACCAATGACCTGGCTAAGGATGAGGCTAGGATGGTACAGAAAGAGTTTAGAAAGTTGGGGAGGGGTCATAGGCTGGGAGCACGCTCAGTGGCATTTTTGAGGGACTACCTGTCTATGATGGGGGAAGGATAGGGTACTCCGCACCAGGAGCTTCAACACATGGTTGAAGGCATGGTGCAAAGGGGACAGGTTTGGCTAAATTGGTGATTGGGGTCCCACATGGAGGGATAGATGCCTATACAGGGGAGATGGCCTGCATCCATCTGGAAGGGGAACCTCAGTCCTCAATATATGGTTTAAATGTTACAATGATGGGCATTTAAAATAGCCGGGGGGGGGGCAGAAAGAAAAGACAGAAAGAAATAAACTGTCCCCCCTCCAACTGAAATAGGCAGTAGGGAGAGACCAAAGGGAAAGAAGTCCCCAAGGGTACTGAACTTAAAAAGAAACAAAGTAGCTGAAATAAAGGAAGATGGGATTGAGAACAGAAGGGGGAAGGAGAGATGGCAAAAGGGGACAGGGGATAATGACACACAGGGTGACAGCACATTCTAGAAGTCCATGTGTGCAAATGCTCAAAGTCTGGGGAACAAACTCCAAGACCTAGAGGCCATCAAGGCAGAGGCTGATCTAGACATTGTCACCATTACCGAGTCATGGTGCATGACTGGGATATAGCCATATCAGGCTACAGTCTGTTCAGAAAGGACAGGGTTGGAGAAAAAGGGGCGTAGGAGTGGCTCTTTATGTGAGGGATAGCATAATGGCTACTGAGAAACAGGGAAATCAGGAAGGGCAGAGGTACTGTGGGTCACCCTAGAAACAGGGAAGGGAGCCATTATTTGCATTGGCATGATCTACAGACCTGCAACATGGGGGGGGGGGAGGGTTGGATAAGGTTCTAGTGGAAGCCATCCAAAAGATGGCCAACAAGGGAGAGGTGCTGATGGTGGGGGACATCAATCTGCTGGATGTAGATTGGAGCATCCCAGCTGCAGCGTCAGCTAGGAGCAGGGATATCCTGGACCCCCTGCAGGGGGCATTCCTCAGGCAACTAGTAAAAGAGCCCACTTGTGATGGGGTAGTACTGGACCATGTACTCACTAGCGGGGACAGTGTTGCAGATGTCACAGTGGATGGCTACCTGGGGATCAGTGATCACTGTACAGTGTGGTTCAGTGTAAATACTGCAGCAGGATCAAAGCACACAAAGGCAAAGGTCCTGGACTTCAGAAGAGCCGATTTTAAAAAAGATGGAGGAATGCCTCAGAGATGCCCTGACGGGGAGGGGGAAAGGACATGAGGGGAGTGGAGGAACAGTGGGCAAATCTAAAAGGAGGGATAGAGAAGACAACAAACCTCTGCATCAGACAAGTAAGCAAGAGCAGGAAGAAAAAGAGACCACTACAGTTCTCAAAAGAGGTGGCTGTGACGGTAAGGGCAAATAAGTTAGCATTTAGGAGTTATAAGGAGACAGAGAGAAAGGAAGATAGAGAGGTGTATCAGGAGAAAGAAAGGGAGACAGGAAAAGCAATTAGGAGTGCAAAGGTGCAGACAGATTAGAAAATGGGCCAGGGAGTGCAGAAATGGGACAAGGTATTTTTCAGGTACAAAAGTGAAAAAAGAAAGACCAGGAGAAGGATAAAAAGGCTTAGAAAGGAAGTAGGGAAGGGTGTGGAAGGGGACCAGGAAAAGACGGACATCTTGAACAAGTACTTTTGTTCGGTGTTCACAAAGGAAGGGGAAGGTGAGGAATCACTGATAAGCGCCAAAAGCATTGAAGGAAGGGAGGTAGACACTAGTCCATTTACAGCAGAGTGGATTCTAAGGGAACTCACAAATCTGAAAGTGGACAAGGCAATGGGGCCAGAAGGGGTGCATTCTAGGATATTGAGGGGAGCTCAGTAAAGTGCTGGCTGCACCTCTGGCAGCTCTGTTCAACCACTCACTAGAGATGGGAGTGGTTCCAGAGGACTGGAGGAGGGCAGATGTAGTCCCACATCACAAAAGTGGAAGTAATAAGGAGGCTGGCAACTACAGGTCAGTCAGCCTGACTTCATTGGTGGGGGAAACAATGGAATCATTCCCGAAGGAGAGGATTGTGGAATATCTGGAATCTAGTGGCCTTCAGGATCTGTGTCATCATGGATTCACTGAGGGGTGATCATGTCAAACAAATCTGGCAGATTTCTTTGACTGAGTAACCAGGGAATTGGTCAGGATGGAGCGGTGGATGTGGTCTACCTTGATTTCAGTAAGGCATTCGACACTGTTTCAAACAGAAGACTCGTAATCAAGCTGGGAAGCCTAGGAGTGGGTCCTAAGGTAGCTAACTGGGTGAGATATTGGTTGGGTAACAGAATACAGAGGGTGGTGGTAAACAGAGTTCACTCCAAGGAAGGGAGGGTGACAAGCTGGGTACCTCAGGGTCAGGGATCAGTACTGGGACCAGACCTCTATAATGTCTTCATTAGTGACATTGTAGAGGGGCTAAAAGGGAATGTATGTCTCTTTGCAGATGACCCTAAAATCTGTAATGGGGTAAACACTCCATGGGGTGGAAAAAATGAATAGTGATCAAGGAAAGTTGGAGGTGTGATCAAGGGTGTGGCAGCTGGATTTTAATACTAAGAAGTGCAACATCATGCACTTGGGGCACAGAAACCAAGGGCAGAGTAAAAATTGGGGGGGGAGTATAAATAACCACCACCAAACAGGAGAGGAACCTGTAAATAATTATATCCAATGACCTAAAGGTGGCCAGGCAGTGTGACAAGGCAGTGCGGAGAGCTAGTACTATGCTAGGCTGCATGGGGAGGGATATCAACAGCAGAAAGAGGTGGGATTGTCACTGTACAGATCACTTGTGAGGCCTCATCTAGAGTACTGTGTCCAGTTCTGGAGATCACATCTCTGAAAGGACATAGACAGGGTAGAGGCGGTCCAGAGGAGGGCAACCAAAATGGTGCAGGGTCTGCATCACAAGCCCTATGAGGAAGTACTGAAGGACCTCAATATGTACACCCTGGCGGAAAGGAGGGAGAGGGGGGATATGATAGAAACATTCAAATACCTCACAGGTATAAATAAAGTTCCAGAGGGAAGCATTTTTCATAAAAAAAGATGCTCAAGAACAAGGGGACATGCTACAAAACTGGTGGGGAGACTCAGGGGAGATGTGAGGAAGTACTTCTTCACAGAAAGAGTGGTGGATGCCTGGAACAGCCTCCCAGTAGAGATTGTGGGGGCAAAAATGGTAATGGGATTCAAAAATGAATGGGATAGGCATAATGGAACCATAGAGGTGTGGGGGGGCGGGTTAAAGCGGTAGATCAAGTAGGGTCTGCAGTGTTATAGTAAGTAGAGAAAATGGGCAGACTAGGTGGGTCAAGTGGTCCTTATCTGCTATCATCATCTATGTTTCTATGTTTCAATAATGCAATTGTGATGCAATTCCCAGGGCTTGTGAGGACACTTGACCGTTGGTCTCATGCATCACAAAACTCCTGCAACATGAATCACAAATGCTTAAATACACGCCCTGTTGTGTAATATATATTGCTTGTATATAATCCACCTAAGGAAACTCTAATCAGAATACAACCTGTTGAGTGCAAATAATATGAAAATCAAACAACTCAGCCCAATAAGATACAAATGTCATTATACAAATCAACCACAAGGCAAAAACTACCAGAAAACTATCCTTCCCCACACACACAAAATTACCCCAAAATCATACACTGACTACAAAACTACACAAAACATTCAGCTGAAAAAGGTGTTAACTCAAGAGACCTGAACCCCTCAGAAAACCTTCAGTCATACACTACAAAATCCAGATATCAAGAAATACATATGTAAACCCTTCCCCCCATGGGTGATGCTTACCTTGTTTTGGCTCCCAGCCGCCTGGTCCTGCCAGTTGTGGTCTATGGTGCCCCCCTTTTGTTACGCCTGCTGGCATCTCTGTGCCTGCTTTGTTGTGAAGGATCAGAGGACAGTGGTGTTGAGGTTAGAGCTGCCAGCCTGGAGGTACATTGCTGAGAGCACTGGGCAAGCCATTATAGCACCATGAAGCTCTCTGTGCACATGTTCGAGCTGGCTCCTGTTCGAACTTGAGAGCTGCAGCAGTCTGCTTGCAGATACTTAAAGTGCTACTGTGCCTAATTGGAAAGCTGCCCTGTGGCTTAGTGCTGAAGTCTCCTCTGTGTGTCCCTATCCCTGGGATCCAAGAAACTCTAGGGGAGGTTTGGAGTCTCACAGCAGGTTGACAGAATGGAGAAAGAAGAACTCTGCAAAAGTGCTTTTAAGTACAGTTATTTAAAAAAAAGCACTGTTTCTTTAAGAAACAGCATTGCTGCTATGTAAATAAATGTGCTGCCTGCCATCTAGAGGGACAATGCTATGGTGCTGGTGATAGGCAGGGGGAGTCCCTGTCATGCTGCTCTCTACCACCGGACAGTAGTGCAGAGGGGCAGTTACTGGAATATGGGGCAGTTAATGTTAATGTTTTACAATTTGTCTGCAAAATACACTTAAAGTTGGTACTGTTGATTAAGACTGGATTGCCAGACTGTATCATAGCCATCTTTGTTACCTTTAACCTACCCTGCAGCTAATAGGGATCCAAGGAGCCCAAGGACTAAGAAAGTGGGCTCTTGGGGGAAGGTGAGGATTGTGTATTGATGCCTTCCCCCCAGCCAATCTGGTGTTGAATGAACATTCTACATGATAATCTGATGGACTGACAGCCTGATTAACAAATGGGACTCTGCAGATGATCTCCTGATACCTGAAGAGCAGATCCACGTTGGGGCAGTCTTCTGGGAACTTCCAGAGTGTGTTGAGGTTCAGACTGTGTGTCCCGCAAAAAGGTTTGGAGGCCTTACTGGGGCTTCCACAGCCAACAGCCCATGGAGAAACATAGAAACATAGAAGTTGACAGCAGATAAGGACCTCAAGGCCCATCCAGTGTGCCTATTTTTTCTACCTTATGAATGTGACACAGGCCCTTACTCTGTCAATGGCCTATCTAGTCATACTCATCTGTTTTTCTCCCTTATGCCTATCCCATGCCCAGTTGAAGCCATGCACTGTATTCATATCCACCACTTCCTGAGGTAGGCTGTTCTATGCATCCACCACCGTTTCTATGAAAAAGAACTTCCTCACATTAGCCCTTAATCGGCCTCCCTCTAATCTCATGCTGTGTCCTCTTGTCCTGCTTTTTTTCTTATAATTTCACTTTTTTTTTATTCAACTTTGGCAGTTCTGTTACTTTTGTTTTGCAATGGTATGTTTGTCTGGTTGGGATATTGCCACTTGTATTTTCTGTCAGCGTGGAGTACTGATTTCCCGCTGCCACTTGCTGAGCTGTGCCAGGCTGTGTTTTTGTTTATGCTTGGCACAGCTTAGTGATTTGTTGTCAAGCAGCAAAGTGGCAGATGTTAGTGCCGGTTGGGTAAAATACCATGCATTAAGGACACAACTGGGAAGGTGAAACAACCAATCAGTGGCTTGGGTTTTTTAGCCCATTTTATAAATCAGTTTAACAGGGGTGTGTGATATGCGTAAATCATACCTCTGCAGTTTTGTCATCATTCACTAAATCAAAAAGGGGCATTCACTCAAAGGTTTGCAAAACAATGGTATTAGAGTTTTGTGATCAGTTTCTACTGTGACATACTGACCATATATGAACTAGTGAAAAGAAAGTTATACCCAAAAGTTCTTCCTCTATTTAACCATACCATATTTCTGCATCTGTCTTAGCTCTCAATGCATAAGCAGTGGTTTGCCATTTATCCTAGTATGGTTTCAATAGTATACCTCCAAGCCCATGTTGTGAAGCATCCATTGAAACTTTTATTGGTTTTCTTGGGTCATAAAACCTAAGCTTTTGTAAGTTGCTTCTTTAAATCTTACCATGCTTCTTCTTGTTCTTGATTCCATTTCCAGTGATTTCTTTTGTCTATTAGAAATCTTACTGGTGCTGATTTCTTAGAAAGGTCTAGTGTAAATTTACCTAAGTAATTTATCATCCACAGGAATCTTTGCACATCTTTTTCTGACTGGAGTTGTGGCATATTTAGTACCACCTCCATTTTTTTTCATCAGGTCTGATTCCTTCACGGGTTATTACATTGCCAATATGTCAGTTCCTATACACCAAAACAAATTTCTCTTTGTTCAGTTCCAAATTGGCCTTTCTGGTAACCTCAGGCACTTTTCTCAGCCTACACTCATGTTCTTTCTTAGATGCACCACACACAATAATATCATACATGGAAGTGTCCACGGGTGCATGTAAAACATAAGAATAGTTTTGTGATACACCTCTGGAGCTGAGGCTATTCCAAATGGAGGTCTTAAAAATCTGTAACTTCCAAAAGGAGAGTTAAATGTGTGCAACATTGGATTTTTGTCATCTAATTCCAGTTGCGAAAATCCTGCTGATGCATCAAATTTGCTGAAAGATCTGGCACTAGCAAACTAGGCTGGCTTATTCAGTTGGTTCATATATTCTTTTTATAAATTATTGTACTTCCATGCAGTCAAACTCTACTTTCAACATGTCACATGATTCATATGGTACCTTTCAGCTTTTGTGAATTACAAGCTGTACTTTCTTATCTATTCTGATTACATACTCTGCTGGCAGCCATCCCAAACCTTCAAACAAGTTTTGATACTCAACTACCAGTGCATCATGGTTTAGTACCCTGTATTTCTACTGCAAGCATGCTGTTCACCAGATTCAGCTATTCAAATACTCCCAGTCCTAACATCGGTTGCACTGCTTTTGGTACTACTAAGAATGTAAGCATCTAAGATGTATTCTTATGCTATACTGTTGAAATGCACTTTCCTTTCACTGGAATGTTAGCCCCTGAATACCCTGCCACTTTAATGGCAGTGCCATGCAGATGAGGTCTGCATTCTAAATCCATTTAGAAAATGGGCTTTGAAATCCCTTGGCTTTGATTTGCTGATACCCTTGGCAAGCTGGGCATGTATCATACAACAGAGACCAGCATACAACACATGCCAGTGCCAACAGACTGCATAATGGCAATCAAGAGGCCAGTTTGAATTTTCAATCTGCTACCATTTTTCCCTCTCGCTTACTGAGTGAGATGGCGGCCACCAAACCCCTACCTTCCCAAGTCTGTCATAAGTTTTTTGAAATAAATATAGTAGGCACACATAAATGAAACCAAATAAAAATTCCAGTCCAATCAGACTCTCTCTGAGCAGCAAAGAGAGAGAGCGAGAGAGAGAGAGAGCATGCTATGTCTGGTAGTGCTACTGTGTATGACAGCACCGGTACTTTCTCTGTTTTCTGTTCCACAGATGGATGATCCATCTGCGATACAGAAAATGAAGACTGTACTGCTCCTGTCACACACCATAGCACTACCAAAGATAGCCCTCTGTCACTGATTCAGCTCATTGCCAAAGTTACTTCTCCACCAAGCCTACACTTGTTTCTGCTGATGCTTAATCTAATGTACAAAAAACAAAAGCAGCATGCATCCACTCCTGATGATCCAAATCCAGCTGCCTAACCTGCTTTAGCTGAGAAAAACAGTTGCAGGCTCAGCTGACTTCATAGTTTGAAATTAATAGTGTAATTTTTTTTTTAAGTAAGTCCCAGAAGTTTCGGTTCTGTGCTGACTTTTAAAAACTCGCAGTTTCCTTAGCACAGAAGGTTTCCTTGCCAGCAAGCAAGACCAAGAGTCATGTCTCTGCTACCAGCCCTTTCTGTCTTCTGGTCACAAACAGTGGCAGTTTCCAGACCGTGCTTTCTGAGTCTCCTGCCACTGCCGCTCAGACCATTTGTACTCTCCTGATTGTGTATTGAAAACAAAAGGAGACAACCTGAAATAGAACCAAACCACTAAAATGTTATTATTATTTTTTTTAATGTGTACGTACCACTTATAGTTGGTGACTGCTTATTGATGGCTACACCGTGGTAGGGACTGGATGGTGACTTTATTGAAAGTACCCATTTAACGTGATCTTGATGCTGAAGCAGGTAGTATTCAGTTACTCTATTTACATGCAGGCTTGGAATCGATTATAAGGTATTTGAATGCTGTTTAACTGATTGCGAGCCTGCTTGTAAATGACAGCATCCAGGGTAGAAGGATCAATCCAGGAACTGATCAAAGTGCACCAAACTAGTGCACTGATTCCAGGGACTTCAATTTTCAAATTTCATGTAGGTGAGATCAGAGCTGGACCTGATCCAGTGCGCACACTCAGTTAACTTGTACAACATTTACATGCAGGGTAAAATTGATTACATAGTAATAAATTACCTTGTAATCAAATATTACCCTGCATATAAACCTGTTCTCTTCTGGGTGTGTCGAATGATGCCCTTCTTGTAAACATGAAAGGAGTTGGTAATCAATTACTTAGATTCGAATACTAGGTACTTGATCACCAAGTCATGTAAACATAGGAAGTAATGTTTCTGATAACTGTAATTAGCAGAGCAAGTTTAATCCATTCTACAGATAATTGTGTTTGCAAACGTTAAAATGTGTCCCTGTCTCAATGAAGCACTGTGTGTGTGGGGAAGGGGAGATGATCACTAATAGTTCTGACAATTATAATTAGCTAGCTTTAAAGAAACAGCATTCTAATGCAGGCAGAGGAACTATTTTACTACAAAATAAATGAAACAGTCATAAAAAAATATATTTTTTTCAAACATATGTAATACAGTTGCTCATTTTCTAAGTGCAATAATACCCTTCTGGGTGGGTGGTATGGGCTATACCAGACCTTCCAGGGGCTATAAGGCCCGGGGTGGTCTGGTATAGCCTAATACCACCCACCCTATCAGGTATTATTGCTTACATAGTGTCTCTCTCAGACATAATATTCAGTTGGGTCCCAGTGTCCAATTTAAATGGTATGATGCTATCATTAACTACTAAGGGTATCCCCCATTCACTTTCATTTGCTTCTGTTGCAGTAAATACAACTACATAAAACTCACTTTGACAATTCTCTTGTAAAGCATTCTCTCTGCTCTGGCTCACAAGCAATTGGTAGCACCTTGTAAAATGATTTCTTTTCCCACATTTTTTGCAATCCTTTCCAAAAGCTGGACATTTCTTATGGTTATGCTGCATTCCACATGTACAACAATGTTTCACACTATCAAACCATGTTTTTACTTTTCTTCTTTGCAGTGCTGCTACTACTTTTTGATAGGCAGTTTGTCTATTCTCTTTCATTGATACCATGGCCCAGATATTCAAACTGCGCCATTTTGTGGCGCAAGCCCCTGCGCTGCTCAAAATAGTTGCACAGGGGTGTGGCCAGGGCAATATTCAACAGAGTTGCGCTATAGCACAACTTCTTTGAATATTGCCCCCTGGCCACACCCACTGTACATGGCACAGTGGAATTGCACCAGCGCAAGTGGTCAGAGTGGAGCATTGAGATGCGGTGGTGCAAGTTCCATTGCGCCATGCACAGCACCTGCGATATTCAAAGGGTGAAATGCAAATGGGGTCATAATTTATGCAAGGCACATGGGGGCCATTTGTATCTGATTACGGACCCATTTGCATGCCATTAGCATGCAGGTGCACTGATCCCCGACGACTTGCGCCTGGCACCCTGCCAGGCAGCAGCCGTCGGGGACCGACGTTCCCTGCAGCACAATCGTGGGCAGAACAGTAGTCTTCCCCCCCAGCAGCCCGATCATGGGTAGAACAGTAGTCTCCCCCTCCAGCAGCCCAATCGCAGGCAGAACAGTAGTCTCCCTCCCCAGCAGCCTGATCGCGGGCAGAACAGTAGTCTCCCCCCCAGCAGCCCGATCGCGGGCAGAACAGTAGTCCCCCCGCAGCAGCCCGATCATGGGCATAATGGTATTCTTTCCCCCATTAGCCCAATCGAGGGCATAACTGAAAAGTCCCCCACCCCTGAGTAGCCTGATCACGGGCATCAGACCTCCCCAAAGTCCAATATCCCTGGTGGTCAAGTGGACTGCAAGTAGCCCGATCATGGGTGGCATCCTCACCCCCATGTCCGAAATCCCTGGTGATCTAGTGGCCCCCACCCCACCTGCCCATGGAGCTCCACCACCCGCTCCCCATCAGCCGGCAGGTGGCAGCACCCACCACCTGCCACCCACTGACTGACAGGCTCGGTGGGCTGCGCGCCCGATGGTTCAGAGCATGAGCCAATGGGGTGCAACTCTATCCATTCAAGTCAGTCCAGATATGTGAATTAATTCATTCATTCACATATCTGGACTACCTTACTGTATGGGCTGCATGCCCATTGGCTCATGCTCTGAGCTAATGGGCATGCAGCCCTACTGAGTTGTCATTTGGCGGGCAGCGGGTGGCAGGTGGTAAGTGCTGCCGCCTGGCCGGGCTGATGGGGGAGCAGGATGGTGGGCCCTGTGGGTGGGTGGGGTGGGGGCCACTAGATCACCAGGGATTTCGGACATGGGGGTGAGGTTGCTGCCCGTAATCAGGCTACTGCATGCCCACTGGACCACCAGGGATATTGGACTTGGGAGGTCTGATGCCCGCAATCGGGCTACCTGGGGCTGGGGATGTTTCGCTTATGCCCGTGATCGAGCTAATTGGTGGTGGAGAATACTGTATGCCTGCGATTGGGCTAATGGTTGGCAGGTTAGGTTATGCCCACGATCGGGCTACTCGGGGGGGGAGGGGAGAACACTTATGCCCACGATCAGGATGCTAGGGGGTACAGTTATGCTCGCGATCAGGGCATGGGGGGGCGCCGCCAAGTGCGGCAGGAACAAGTCAAGGGCCACCCACAGGTGGCAGCTGCTGTGTTGTGCCCTGCAATGCGGCAGCTCACCTGTGGGTGGCCCTCAACTTGTTCCTTTTTTTTTGGAATAACTTGTGCAGGCATAGGTAGGGGTTGTGCCTGCTAACTCTGCACAGCCCGGGCTGAATATCGGGCTGTGCAGTTTATGCATGGTTCCTTCCCCTTCGGTTGCGCATGCCTTCATTATCATTGCGCTGTTGCTCAGCATGATTTGGGGGGGCAACTGCCTCCTGCTGAATATCGCAGAATGGCACATTTCAGACTTGCGCAGGCTCAACCCTATTGCGCATGGCTCAACTCTTTTGAATATCTGGGCCCATGTATATTTCTTCACTTGTGTGCATGCCTAACTCCTTCACTTGTGGTCTAGTGGTTTCTGCAGACTTGCAAATCTGCATTGCTTTGTCTAATACCAGATCCTCCTCTCTAAATATTAAGTCTTTCTTTGACCAGTTTATCAGTGATCCCACATATTATTCTGTATTTTATCATTAATTCCACTAGATCTCCATATTCACATGTCTTACTGACTGTTCTAAGTTCTGTTACATATTGGTCTATTGACTCTCCAGGTCACTGGGTACACACAAAAAATGTATGCCATTTATAGGTCACATTCTTCTTTGGGATACAGTATGCTTCAGACTTTCCTACTATTGCACTGATGTATAAATCCTAACCTGCTTCAAACTGAGAATTACTGTAGCCATCTAAAGCATCTTCTCTTACCACTTGTAAGAAAATAGATGCTTTTGTGTTGTTTGGTTTTTCATCTGCCTCTAATTTCAGTTAAATATACATGGAGTTTTTGGTGAAACTTGTTCCAGTTTTCAGCCAAATTACCAGTAATTTAGGTTGGGAGGTGATGGATATTAATTCATGTTGCTGTTGCTCTGTCCCTCATGCTGCCTCTTGTTGGCTTCAGGTTTCCTTTCAACTGTCTCCATGTGCTGCACTCTTCAGGTTTTTCCCCAGTTTTTCCTCTTCAGTCTGCAACAGTCCTGCTACTTCTAAAATGACTGTTTTTACCTCAAATTACCAGAATCCCATCCTGGCACCATGCTACAGTATGTTTTTTTTTTTGTCTGTCGATTCTTAAATAACAAGCCACTACTAGTAACTGAAACAAAACTTTTTTTATTACTGCATCGGAGTGTGCACTGCTATATAGTAGATATCTGGTGTCAGAATTTCAGCCATTCTGGGACTAAGTCCCACTCCACAGTCGACGGTGCAGAAACAAATCTCTATACCTGCAGACATTTCCATTTTCAGCTTGTGCTCCACATGGGTAGCAGGCGCAGCTGAGGAGTATGTTATGCATGGTCCAACCAGGCATACTGTATTGGCACAGCTGCTGTAAATCATGAAGCCAGTCATAAATGGCTCTTTCATTGAATATCTGATGCATGTGGGAAAAACTGTCTCTCTGCAAGTGAAGACAAACTTACACCAGAGTTTCCCGCACCTGCGCCACTTTCTAGGGCTAAGTAAATCTGGTGCTTTGTCTCCAGCCTGCCCTCTAGGGTTCCTCTTGCAACTATACACTTCTATTAACACACATACTGTACTTAGGGAGTGTTAACAAACATAACTTCTATTAACTATCATTACAAGTGGCACTTCACCATCAACTTCTCTAACAAAGTGTCACTATGTGTATTTTTGCTGGGTGAAGTAGGCTTTCTGCCACACTAAAAACTATGAGAAGTTGCAATTCACATTTTAAGACGTTGTGAAAGTTCATGAAGAACTTTGCATGTGAAGTTTAATAACTTTACCCATCTCTGCTTAACACCCATATCTCCTCCCCACACAGCAACCAATATTTTTTCTCATGACTTGATTATTTGTAACCATTTTGGGCTCATGTTTTGCTTATGACTTGATAATTTTTAACCATATTGGCTCATGTTATGCTCATGACTTGATAATTTTTAGCCATGTTGGACTCATGTTTTGCTCATGACTTGATAATTTTTAGCCATGTTGGGCTCATGTTTTGCTCATGACTTGATAATTTTTAGCCATGTTGGGCTCATGTTTTCCAGGTGCAGAAGTCAACACATACTGTCATGACCACATAAGTGGCACCTTGTAAAACTGTCACAAAATGTGTTTTTTAGGGGTTGAACCCCAAAAGTATTTTCAAGTCATAGTAACAAGATGCAACTTATGTGGACATTAGGTAGGATGGCTGCTTGGCACATAGAAAAAGTGGGTTTAAAATGTCCTTAAATGGCCATGTTATTAGATAAAGAAAGACATTTTGGAAAAAAAATACTAAATCCTGAAATGTTTTTATTGGTAGCTATTCACAAATGTGCAGATTGCCTATGTGCCTTGTAACATAGTGTTGCAAGACATTACAGCACAGCAATATACCATGCTGCCAATACAGCACGGTATATTGCCAAAGTGATTGCTGTATGTCTTGTGGGGGGCTGAGGAGGACATCACATATCAGGATCTACAGTATGTACTGTAAGTACTCAGACAACAACTCCATTTATACTTGCTGAAGTTATAGTATTTAACTTGGATTGAAAGCAAACGAAGGTACAGTATAACAATTCTGGAAATATGGCTCAATTGCACCCCTTATATAATATCTGATGGCAAAATCAGATTGTGTTGCTACCTGGGTTTCTAGGGTTAGGCTAAACTTCAGAATACCATGCTGAAGCATGCTGGAGGTGGGTGCATGGTGGAACTGAGGCATGTGGCTCTCAGAGAGGGAGTGTAACTGCAGTTTTTCTGACAGACCAAAGAGTGGTATTGCCATTGGTCACGAATACAGTTGATTGCCCACCCTCCTGTCTTTAGGAAGGGTGTCACCCTGGTGAATCTATTACTGTGATGGTAGAAATGGACAAAATGAGGACAAAATTAGATATAAGTTGCGGTCCTTAAAAAATAATACATATGAAGGCTGTAGCATTCAGCAGCAATATCCAAACATTACTGCAGTTGTCCAAAGCAAAATGACATTTTCCTCACTGGTTTCACTCAGTCTGTGTATTTGTAATCTGTATCTAGTTTAGGACGTTGTCGAAATACGGATAATATTATTAACTCATAGTCATGCAAAGCATGCAAACAAAACTACTGCAACACTCAGTGTCTCTGAGTTATCACATTTAAATTACATCAGAGATTCACAAACCCTCACTTAAATCAATGTCAAATAAACAGTGGCTGTTGGAACTGTAGCAGAATACATACCGCAAACACCCAAAAAAGGAAAGAATAATTCTCACACTCTGAATTTCACAACACAAAATTATCCCCAGTGTTACACTTGGTCACTGTTACCTTCAGTAGTACTGCATTTCATTATACAGCTACTGACATTAACTGATACAATGCTGTAGTTCATAATCCAAAACCAAAGCAAGGTTTCGGACACGTTTGGGTTGAACATTCAATGCCCTGAGAGTTATTCATACTCCATGGACACATACATTTCATTTTCATGTCCACACTGAATTTTACTTCTAATTTTAATAAATCATTAAACCAAGTGATATTAGACTTGCAGAAAAAGTACCTGGCATGCCTCCTGAAAGGGCTGCAGCTGTATGTTTAACAACGAGGAACAAATCGTGACTCTCCATGCCTTTTCAGACATTCAGTATTCAGTTTATCAAGGAAATCTATTTTAACAATAAATGGATCCAAATGATGACACAATCTTCATGATCCTTTACAACACTAAGGGCCCAATTCACAAAATCCCAGTGAATGGCCCAAGGGCCTTGCACCACAAGGAATGATGCAAGGTGCAGCTTGCACCAAAAGATGCACTGGGAGCAATTCACAAAAGGAGTTGGCATCAAACACAGGCTGTGTGCACCAAAGAGGGCTTGTGCCATCCTTGCAGCACAAAATGGACTGCAGAATAGCACAAGGGGACTTGCAGCAGACGCAGGCTGTCATATCCCCAATTCACGATTCACTAAACATCCCCGAGGGCAGAATTCTAAGTACCCTTAAACCAGCCAAGGCTGGCCTAAGGGAACATAGAAGTGTGCCCTCTGGGAGGTCTAGGGAACTTGTGACACATGCCGTGGTCCCCTCTCCCTGTCCCTGATCAGCCCATGAAATATATATTGTTCCCTGGCGGTCTAGCAGACCTCCCTCCTTGTCCCCAGTCCTTCCATAAATATTAATATTTCTTTCCCTGGTAGTCTAGCAGACCCCACCTCCCTATACCAGATCTCCCCCATATATATTTACATTTCTTTCCCTGGTGGTCTAGCACTCCCCCTCCCTATCCCTGATTTGTCCCAATAATATAACACTTCCACTGGTGGTCTAGCAGAACCCTTCCCTATCCCCAGTCTCCCCCTTCATGAATTATATTTCATTCCCTAGTGGTCTAGCAGACCACCCTCTCCCCCCACCTTGGGTGGCAGTGCCCCACCACCTCATTCCCTCATCCCATCCCTGAGCCAGTGACTGGCACAGCCCTTCACTGTCCACCATGGCTGGCTGCCAAATGAGCTGTCAATGAGGGCATATTGTATGCAGTACGTGCTGATTGATTTACAGTTAAGTTAGCAGCTGGCTGTGGTAGAGAGTGGAGGGCTGTGATGGTCACTGACTTGGGGTAGGATGGGATGGGGGAGTGGGGTGGTGGGGCACTGCCTGCTGGGGTGGGGGGGTCTGCTATACTATCAGAGAATGAAACATGTTTTATGAAAGGGGAGATCGGGGATAGGGATGGGGTGCCTAGATCACAAGGGGAAAGTGTTATATTATAGGGACAGATTGGGGATAGGAAGGGGGTCCTCTAGATCACCAGGGAAAGAAATGTAAATATATATGGGGTAGATCAGGGATTGAGAGGGGGGGTATGCTAAATCACCATAGAAGGAAATATAAATATTGATGGGGGAGACTGGGAAAAGGGAGGTGGGGTCCGATAGACCACCAGGGAGTTCTGTTATGTACATACAGGGGACATCGGGGATGGGGGGGACTGTTAAACATCAGGAATGGGTTGTATTGTGCTTGGTTCCTACAATGTGCTGGTCTCTATCCATGGGCACAGCTGCCTCTCGACCATGCCAGCAGCTTGCAGCAAACCTGCTAGATGTGCCATCTGTTTGACGCATGGCCACAGTTATGGCAATCTGCAGGACTTTGCCGCTGGATCCTACCCATTATTGAATCTCGCAGAGGGTCCTTGGCACATCGGCATTCAGTGCAATCTTCCACTGGTGCGACTTATGCCGACCTTTGCTAATCAAGCCCTAAGTATTTTTTTTTTTATTTTTTGCTTTTATTCTGCACCTGCACCTGCATTTGGCAAATAGCAGTCAGAAGTCTGTATCTTAAGTGCCTTGAATCTGATCAAGCAGATCACTTTTTAGTAGGCATGGGCAGGTACTGAAATACCTGACCTGAAATGGTACCTATGGGTACCTGTAGGCTACCCAAAATTACCCTAAAAATATCCTAATGAAAAATGAGTAGTTGGGTCACATAGATACTATCTGATTCTACTACCCTATTACCCTAACCTGGTCATAACAAAAATCTGAAAGACTGTTTTTCACTGTAGGCCGTATACTATTACACTGTTAGGTGCCCTGAGCCCTGTCATTTATAAGATAGGTATGAGAGATGCAACTGTTCTGAATGAGCCTGCTGCTCTTTCAAAAAATTATACCTGTGGTAGGCACTGCTGAGGCAGGTACAAGAGGTGCAGGTGCTCTCAGTGAACCTGCAGCTGTTTTGAAACAATTACACCCATGGTGGTCATTGCTAAGGCAGGTGCAAGAGGCCCAGCTGCTGTTAGCAAGCCTGCTACTGTTTTCAGAAATTATACCCATGGCGGGCATTGCTGATGCAGGTACAACAGGTGCAGCTGCTGTGAGTGAGCCTGCTGCTGGTTCCAAAAATTACACCCATGGCGGGCATTGATGAAGTAGGGACAAGAGGTGTAGCTGCTCTGATAGACCATGGTACTGTTTCCAAAAATTATACCCATGGTGGGCATTGCTGAGGTAGGTACGACAGGTGCAGCTGCTCTGATTGAGTCTGCTGCTGTTTCCAAAAATTATACCCATGGTGGGCGCTGCTGAGGTATAGAGATGTGAAAAAAAAGCCTGCTGGTGGAATTTCCATGAAATAAGACTTTCGCTTCTGAACTTTTGTGGAAATTTCACCTTCCCTGCATCATACAGACCATTAGCATCCCAACCCCCACCACCACCGCCGATCGCTGCCCGATGTTAAAATTAATAATCCCTGGTGGCTAGTGGAGCCTCCCCCCACCAGATCACCTGCCCGATGAGGACATCATGCCCTTTTGTCCAGTGCAATCCCCCATCCCAATCTCCTGTACAGTCAAAAAAATAAACATTTCCCTGGTGGTCTAGTGAATTCCCCCTCCTTATCCCCAATCCCCTGGCAGTCCATGATTTCAGATATCCCTGGTGGTCTAGTGCATCCCACCCCCCCACCCCAGCAGGAGGTGTCCCACCACCCTGTTCCCCATCCCAAACCTGAGTGGGTAACCAGCACAGCCCTCCTCTCCCTGCTATGGATAGCCACCCACTGAGCTGTCAATGAATGAGCATATCAGGAACGGAGTGTACTCTCTCTTTTTGATTTTGAACTGTTCAACTTCTAGTCTTTTTCTTGCCACTGGGTGCTCATTTTCCAGTTCAGGAGCAGCTACAATCTCTCCATTGGGGAGCAGGTGATTTCTGTCCACAGTCTTCTCCAAATCTCTCCCATGCTCTTGATGGATTTTACAAACTGTCAGATCTGGCATTTGTTCAGCTACAATGTATGCCTCTGGTGCACAATGGTCCTGAATCTTGTGTTTGCTTTGAATGCCTAGATTTCTCAGCAGGACCCAGCATCCCACCTGTAACACCTGATATTGCACTCTTTTGCCATATCTCCATTTGTTGCCATTGTTGGTTTTAGCTGTTACTTCAGATGCAAGTTTGTAAGCCTTTCTCAATTGTTCTCTCAACTTTTGGACATATTCAAGCTATATCTCTTCAGACATACCATTGGGAGACACACCAAAACAAAGGTCAACTGTCCACCTGACATCATGTCCAAATATGAGATAAAAAGGAAATCTTTGAGAAACATTGTTTTTTTGTGCAATTATAAGCATGGATAATGTAACTTACTCTCTGGCTCCAGTTAGCTTTATTGGCTGTTTCTAGAGTACTCAACATATCAAGAAGAGTTCTGTTGAAGCATTCATGCTGTGGGTTCCCCTGAGGGTGAAACGGCATGGTGAGATATTTCTTGATGTCATAGGCTGCTAGGAACTCTTTAAGTGTCTTTCAAAATCTTGGCCCTCGTCAGAATATACCCATTGAGGGATACCATAATGATTTATAAACTGTTGCAAAACTTTTACCACTGTACTAGCCTTCTGGTCTTTAATTGGCTATTTTTTATTTAGTTTTTGTTGACTGGGTAAGGGAACTAGAAATATTCTGCCTATTTTCAGGCATGACCGGGGGGAGGGGGATACAGATGAATGCCAGCTGACGTTGAACCAGATTAAGCTGTTGGTAGTATTTTTAGTGAATGGGGGGAAATTTTGTCAGGGCACGGGGGAAACTCCCCCACTCTTGTCAGTAGTGGGACTGCTGGCTAATGCATTGGTCACTTCGTGCTGAGGAAGTGGAGGAGATGGATGTACCTGAAGCAGAAGAGCAGGCTGGTATTCTAAGGTCTGATGCTATGGACTCTGAGTTTTTTTTTGATGGTCCAAGTGTGAACATGGATTTGGTGAATTTCACTTCTGCCTCTGGGATAAGGTCTGAAACCAGCGATCTACCACCGAATCGGGAGGTTATTATTTCATCTGAAAAACTTCAGGATGAGACTTTCAAAGATTCGGCTACTCTGCAACAACAACTTCGTGAAGAAGAAGCTCGCTTTCAATTGAGGCAATGTGAACTGAAAGCTGCAATTGCGGCAGCGGATCAGCACTCCTCGTCTGAGCTAAAAGAACTGCAAACTGTGCAAAAGCTGCCTCAGACGCTGATGTGGCAGCTCTCTAGACAAATCCTCTGCAGAAGATTGCAGCTGTTGAGGACAAAGTGCAGTTAGCTGACCAGGACACTTCTGCAGGTTCCTACTCCTTTTTAGCAGGTACAGTGCAAGCACTCTTGTTTGTCTTTAAGGGAAATTTGTTCAATGACTCTTCGGGAACCTCATCAGGACTGGCTATTTCAAGTACAGTGTTACCTGACCCTGGACAAAACCCCAATGTTCATGTATCAAAATGGCAAGAGCTAGCAGCTGATGAGAGCCAGTGGTCAGTAGATTGTGCTTTGCAGGCTGCCGGTTGGGAGAAATCTGACACAGGGTCTTGGGTTTCAGGTCCTTCTAACACTTATGTTTCTCCCATTAAAAAATCCACCTCTGCTAGGCAGGACTGCCTTCCCTTAGCGATTAATAGACCTAAAGACTGGGGATCTGAAATGGACTTTGTCTCTCCTTTACATGTGCCAGACGGCTTAGAACTTACGCAGAATCCTGTGCTACCTATTTTGCAGGGTGGTGAAACTAGACTTTGTGGGCCTGATTCCTCTGTTGTTTCAGAACTTCTACCTTCTGAGGGACAAACTGAAAATATTTTACAAGGACAGTCTAAATCTACTAAATCCTTTGCTTCCTTATTTAGAGCTCCAGTTTTCCCTGCTAAACACCATAATGCAATTAGGTTGATTTTCAAAGGGGGTTCAGAAGTTTTTCCTGACCATAGGATCACGTGATGAGCCGAGTCTGAATAGACATCTTCTGTGCTGCTCCTAGGCCCCAAAACAGGCAAAAGGCAATAAAATCTCTGGGACCTGTCAAGTTCAATTAAAAATACATATATCTAACTGGTGAGGTGCTGTGGGCTTGAATTTGGGCAGAATCGCTGAAGGATTGATAGAAAAGGAAGTGGATGCGATTCTACGGATAGCGTGCTTTTGGCTGCAGTAATAGGCCGCTTCACAGCATCAAGATGGAAGCTGAAGCCACGGATCCTCTGGCGGTGAGAACTCCAGTGATTAAAAGACCGAAGACCCAATCCCCTACTCCAAACGAACAGGGGGATGAGCTAGGAAATGAAGGGGGTGCTTGTAAGACTACCGAAGACATACAAGAAATTAAACAAATGCTACAGGGGCTGCTGATTGATTTTGCAGCAGTTAAACTGGCATTGCACTCGCTTGCACAGAGAATGGGGGATGCAGAAGTAAGGATATCCTCACAGGAAAGGAAAGTATCCATGATGGAACAGGACTTACTGGTTGTCCGAAAACAAGTTAAGAAAATCGAAGAAAGAATGGATGATCAAGAGTCAAGAAGTCGGAGGAATAATCTGATATTAGCAGGGCTCCCAGAGAGGGCTGAAGGGTCGGACTGTGTTTCCTTCATGCAAGACTTGCTGCTTAAATTGCTGGGCCCTACTCCGTTTGGGGAAGTTTATAACCTGGAGAGAGCTCATAGAGGATTAAGAGAGATGCCCCCGCTGGAAGCAAGACCTCGGGTGATGATTATGCGTTTTCTTAATTATAAAGAAAAGTCACATGTGCTGTTTACTGCTAGACAGAAGAAGACATTACAATGGAATGGTGCGTATCTCTGGTTGTTTCAGGATCAAACACCAACGGTTAGGGAGAAGCAGAAGGAATACTCAGAGATCAAGAAAAAGTTATACCTTGCAGGAATTAAATTCCTCTTACAATACCCCACAACATTGATGGTATGACTTCAAGCTGGGGAGAAGAGATTCTTAACTGCACGGGACACTCTAGAAGGCTTGCGGTTGGAACTCCCTGAGTTATTCAAGTCACTGACCTGAATTTGTGCAGACAAGAAGGGGGCTGCTCTGATCTAAAAAAACTGGGACTTTGGAGAATGAAAGAATATGACAAGCTTATAGTGTTATCCAGGTTCTTCATTTAAACATTACAAATGTTGGGTTAAAGGGGTTAAAATAAGACTGTTTGGTTATTGAGGGTCAATTCTGGGGTGAAGGGAGATTGATTCCAATTTAGAGCTGAAATGGTTGAATTAGGCAGAAGCAAAAAAGTTGGCTAGGGAGATGGCATAGGGAAATATGGGGTAGGATGTTGAGGGGTTCCTGTGGGTGTAGTTTAGAGTTTAGAGCTTAAAGGGGACCCTCCCTCATGGGGTTAAGAGAGGAAGGTAAGAGGAAAGGGAGAGATGTGGGGGATAAGAGGCAAATGATGGAGGGGGGCCCCCATCACTAAGGAACGGGAGACGAGAGTGGCATTGGGATAGGGACTAAAGCTCAGGGGCTTACTGTTAGCTCTCAAAATGCAGGAGGGATATCCCAATTAGAAGGGAATTAGTGATTGGGGAGTTGTATAGGTTTGTTAATCTACTGCCACATTGAAGTCTGAAGGATAATAGTGAAATATATTTACCTAGGAGGTATATGGGCAGTTTCCGAATCTTGAGAGGGATGCGTGGAGGGGTGGAAGGGTAAGGTGGGAAAGGAGGAGACAGGGATCCAGGGGAAGAAAGGTAAATATGTATTAGATGTTTTTTGGCTATGGGCAAGATCCTAGGAGATGCTTAGTTAATGGAAGGGGCTGGGAGGAGCACAGGAAGGGGTTCATCCATGAATCGATATCTGGAAGGAGGGTGATCTAAGGATCGGGGTTGGGGGGGTGGAGGGAGGTCAATGGGATCTGGAAAGAGAGAGAGAGTCCAATATAGGGAGAGAGTGGGAAGCAGACCTTGAAAGGACACAGAGTAATGGCTTAATCAAAATAATTTTGATGCTTGATAATATCATGTGTTAAAATAATTTCATGGAATACTAAAGGACTCAGGGGTAGACATAAAAGAATGACAATTTTGAGACATATTGATCAGATAGGGGCTCATATCACTGCTCTGCAAGAGACCCATTTACTGACAGAGGAACTAATTTGTCTTAAGCAGCTATGGGTGGGCCAAGTTTTTGGGGTAGGTAAAGAAATAGCATCGGGGGGTGTGGTGATTTTAATAAAGACAACTTGTCCGTACAAGATGGAGCATGTGATTGCAAGGGAGGATGGCAGAGGGATTTATCTCTCTGGTACCCTGTCTGGTAAGGAAATTTCAGTTGCTTCTATGTATGGACCAACTCCCTCTAATCCTGATTTCTTTGCTTCAATAGAAAGGGATATTGCTGTTTTTTCCTCACATTCTCTTATTCTGGCAGGAGACTGGAACATTTGTTTTAACAATCTGGAGGACAGGATACCACCATCCAGAGGGCCTCTGACCAGGGCTCAGATTGCCCTGAACAGATTACTTGAAGTTACAGCATTGGTAGATCCAATTAGGATCCACTCTACTGGGGGCAACAATATGACATTTTACTCTGCGACCCATAAGAGTCAATCTCGCATTGATTTTTTTTGGTAAACAGGGAGGCAGTCAGGGAGGTTAAGGGTGTGATAACAGGGGGTAGAATTTCCTCGGATCATTCCCCTATTCATTTGACATGGGAACCATACCCTATCCCTCCTAGACCATATAGGTGGAGGCTGAATGATTCTCTATTGATGGAGATGTCAGTGCAGGAAAAACTAGAGAAAGCCCTTCTAGAGATTATCCAGCAACAATTACCTACGCTGCAAAATAAAATTTGGCATGGCCAACCTGTAAAGTGTTGTATGCGGAGGTAGCGCAGGATTTGGCAGCGCAAAGAAATAGACTGAGAAAGGCAAAAGAGGAATTTATTTTGGAGGCAACTGAATTGCTGACTCCACTGGAGGGGTCCTCTAGGGAAATTGACGCTGAACTTAAAAGCTTAAGAGGGGAATTGGTGGATATTTTCTATGGTAAAGTGGAATTCTAGTTAGAAAAGATTAAAGCTAAATATTTAATGTAAGGAGATGTCCCTGGATGCCTCCTAGCAGCTAGAGTCAAGGAATGGGAAGCGAATAGAACAGGTACTTCTATACAGTATAATGGAAAGCTTTTAATGGATCCTCAGGAAATGGAGGATGCCTTTGCATCCTCTTTCAAAGAAATATACCAGGCTAGAAATCTTGCTGGGGAGGAGGAAATCAGAACATTTCTGGAGGGAATCCCACTCCCAGTCTTAGACTTAGTACAGGCCAGGGAGTTAGCAGCTCCCATAAGAGCATCTGAGATAATTGAGGTGGTGCAATCTGTGCCCGCTGGTAAAACTCCGGGGCTGGATGGTCTCACGGCTAAGTTTTATCAGGCACATATACATACTATACTTCCTATACTCCAAGATTTTTTTAGTACTATAATGCAAGAAGGGGTGTGTCATCCTCCATTGTATCAGGCATATATCACACTGGTTCCTAAACCAGATAAGCCTAAGGATCTACCTGGCAACTACAGGCCTATAGCCTTAATGAATCAAGATATTAAGATCCTTACAAGAATCTTGGCCAATAGAATTCTGTGCATTGCCCCAAGTTTAATTAGTCAGGAAAAAGTGGGATTTATGCCAGGAAGGGGTGCACATGACACTCTTAGGAAATTACACCATATACTCAGTTATGCGCCCGATTCTCAATTACCCCTAGCTTTGATATCTTTGGATGCAGAAAAGGCCTTTGACAGGATCTCCCATCCTTTTCTTTTTGCTACAATGGAGAAGATGGGTTTTCCAGAGGGTCTGCTCAGAGGTATCAAAACCATATACTCAGCCCCAATGGCCAGGGTATTGTGTAATGGCTATGTTTCTCAAGAAATTCAGCTAGAAAACGGGACCTGACAAGGATGCTCTCTCACACACCGATATTGTTCAACATATATTTGGAGCCCCTGTTGAGAGCTATCAATATGGAAATGCATATAAAGGGGATTAAGATAGTGGGGAGGGAGTTAAAATTTTCAGTTTTTGCAGACGACATACTTCTACACTTACAAGATCCGGCATTAAGTTTTGGGAGAATACGAGAATTAATAGGGCGATTCTCTAAAGTTTCAAATTACAAATTAAATTTGACTAAGACTCAGATTCTCCCTTTGACGCCGTATGTTTACAGGGCAGATTTTGCACCATTGTGATTACAATGGAGGACAGACAGGATTAAATACCTGGGCATTTGGATTACAGCGAATATGGAGGGGGGGCTGAAACAAATTTGGAGGGGGCTATATCAGCAATTAAAGGGGATATACTAAGATGGAATAAACTTCCTCTGAACTTTGTGACTAGATTGGGTCTTATTAAGATGAATTTATTGACCAGGTTGCTATATCCAGTGTACCGAGCCCCATATAACATCCCCCAAAATATGGTTCAGTATAATTAGGAAGCTGCTTTCAGAATTTCTATGGAACGCTAAACTCCCTAGGAAAAAACGTAATGTTTTGTGTTTACCGCATACATTGGGGGGGATTAAATTGCCTGATCTCCATGTATACTATGTGGCGGGACAACTGGGTCTCATGATTCAATGGGTTAGAAATCTGGAAGGGGAGACATATAACAATTTGGCTACAACTGGAGAAGCAAATGTTGAAAGATTCCGGCTTCTCTCCAGAGGCATTGTTGTACACTAATGCAGAAAAAGGGCTTAAAAAAATATATGGGAATCCAATTGCAAAATCGGCAGGAGCCTGGTGGTCATTTCTTACTCCTATACAGAGAAAGGACCAAATGAAGGCTCGAGACCAACCTGTGCTGAGTAATCCCAACTTAGTAATTGGGGGTCAGGTAATTAATATACCATGGGCTAACCAGGTGTTGGGTCTGAAGCTAAGGGATGTCATCCAGGGTAATAGAGTGCCCCTTCCGGCCCGATGTGAAGGAATGTCCTTTTTTCGAAGGTTGCAGCTTACATGAATGCTGGAGAGGGTAATGAAAAGGCTTGGGGATTTTACAGATAATTCTTTTATGTGGGACAAGTTAAAGGAAGTTGATATGAAATATAACTCTCTTTCTCAAGTATATTAGGTGCTTCTGGACTATCTTAGCCCGAACTGTCCCATAAAAGTTTCATATTGGGACAAAACAATGGCTCCACGAAGCCTTGCTTGGGACAATATCTGGAAGAGTTGCAAGTATATATCTATACCCAAATACAAGAGTATGCATTTTTTTATTGTCTCTAATATGTATTTTACCCCTGCGAAACTATGTGATAGAAATCTTAGACAGACAGACCTGTGTTTTAGATGTGAAATGGGAATAGGTGACCTCCTGCATGTGCTGTGGGAATGTAGTAAAATATCGCCTCTTTGGGGCGAAATTAAACAGCATATGGACCCACTACTGGACTATTCAGAATTTATAATACCGGAGTTTTGTGTTTTAGGTGATTTCTCACAAATCTCTAGTGTCACACCTAAATACCATCTTTCTCTGATGGCAGCGATAGTCAAATCCTTTTTTGCTACAACACTGGAAAGATGATCATGTCTATGCTTATGATCAATGGGTGAGAGATCTTATTGGGGCTTTGGGTAGAATAAAGAGGCATCTATACACGGAGTGGAGAAAAGGGTTATATGCTAAAAGGTGGTTTGCATTGGAAGCGATTTATTCACTGCAGGGCATAAACACCCAAACACAGGCCTGTCTGTCAGGTTGTGATTAGCAGGAGAAAGTTATGCAGGAGTGAGATAGTTATGTACAGTACTATGTTGGTCTAAAGGGCTATTTGAACAGCTGTTTTGGAGATGTTGTGGTTCAAACACAAGGGTAATAGGATGATGGTAGTGGTCTGCCAGGATATATGGGGGGATGGGGACTCTCTCTCTTTCCAGGGGACACAGTAGGGAGCCACCTCCTGAAGGGAATGCTTCTTAGAAAGAGCCTTTGGTTTGATACCATCTATAGGGTAGCAGCTGTAATGGTATTGGGGTTATTTTTAAGTTGATTAAATTCATCTGCGGATACTGTTACTTTATGATATAGATGATATACGAATATGCTATTATTCTGGAGGATGGTCCCATCTGCTGTGTATGTATATAGGTGGGTTGTATATACTGTAGTTCACACAGTCAGTTTGGGACTGTGTACCCTGGCTTGTCCAGGTATATGTATGTCTGTCTAAAGTTTGAAAAATGAATAAAGAATTGTTAACAAAAAAAGGAAAAAGAAGTTTTTCCTGACCATAAACATGTTGCCAAGAACCTGCTTATGGGTTCCACGTACTTAACCCCTGCTGAAATTTACGCTTTAATACATGTTTCAGGAGAACCTGTCTTTGACGTTAGCTTTAAACAAGGTAGTGGTCTGCACAAGTTCTGGTCTCAATACCAACTTTTAAAATCCTCTGTTTTATGGGTCCCTTTTGAGGTAGTTCCCCTAACTAAACCTGCACACCGTGTGATCAGTGTTATTTAGAAATGAGGGGGTGAGTGTCACAGATCTAGTATATTGCCTTAAACAATGGTGTACAGTACAGGGTAATCCAGAACCCATTTTTGATGATCATATCTGGAACGGAGGGTGGAAAATACAAGTTGTTCTGAACACTTCTGATACTGGGCTAATTCATTTACCCAATAGCTTTTTCCTGGGGAAAGATAGAGGGGTTTTATTCTATGCAGGTCAGCCCAAGGCCTGTTATCGATGTGGAGCCACGGGTCACTTAAGCAGTATGTGTGATCAACTAAAATGTATTACTTTTAACAAGCTAGGTCATAGTGCAGCATATATGTAGGAATGACCAGTTTGTAATTTGTGCAAGGAAAAAGGTCACACTTATCATTCTTGTCCCTCAGCTGCTCACAATCAGGGAGAGCAAGCTGATTGGGATGAGCAGAGAGTGACTATAGCTCTAGCACAGCGTACTCAGGCTCAGCGTTTGGCCTCTAGGCCCCAAGATAGGCCTCCTGATAAATCTGCGGCTGTCACTCCTGCTCCTGAATGTCCTGCTGCTACACAACTGTCTGCTATGCCTCCACCACGAAATTTAGTTATAAACACTGTCTCTGTGGTTCCACAGAAGGAGGCCAATGCATCTGCAGTGGTAGAAACTACTGTTATTGAGGCTGTGTCAGCTCACCTAAAGCATACTAAAGAAGTTCCACAACAATCCCCACTTATTCAGGTTAAACCCTCCAGACATCGGCAACACTGGGTACAACCAGCAGCTAAAATGCCTAAAACATCTGAAATCCCTATTAAAAACAGATTAGCCTCTTTGCCTGTAGAAGGAGAAATTTCTGGAAATGAATCTGAAGGGTCTTTTATTATTTCCTCGGCACTTGTTCAGGGTTCTGAATTGGAAGAACCCTCTCCAGACACAGTGCCCCCTCCCTCTGTGAAAAGAACAGGGAAAACTAAGCATGTTAGGACAACAAGAGCCTCTTCTAAAAAGCATCCATGAATAGAATCATGCTTAAGGTTTTATCACTTACCCCTTTATAAAAATAATGACTTCTTTATCTGTTTATTCTATTAATGTTAATAGCATTAAGAGTTTAGGAAAAAAGCAAGCTGTATTTTCCCATTTAAGATCTTTTTCAACTGGTGTTTTTTTCCTACAAGATACTAGGTTACACACCATATCTGAATTAAAACAGGTCATCAAGCTTTGGCATTCAGGTCCTTCTTTCTGGTCATTGGGAGATGAAACTTGCTCTGGGGTTGCCATCTTATTTAAAAATGTAGACGTTCATGTTGTTAAACTAATTGATTTGATTCCAGGTCGGGCCTTAATACTGGATGTCAAGCTATATAATGTACTGTTCCAGTTCATCAATATTTACGCTGGTCAAACAAAGGTGGTAAGGACTGAGCTGTTCCAGGCTACCCAGCCCTATCTATACTCTGCACATCACATTATTCTGGGGGTGATTTCAACTGTGGGTTGACAGTAAGGGACAGGGGTAGGAAAACTGTTACTAATAAAGTGTTTTGTGACATGAGCTTTCTTTCCAATATGATACATAATGCAAATTTGAGGGATGCTTACTTTGAGACAGTTGGGGAAGCTGACCCCACCTTTTATAGAAACACCTCAGCCACAAGTATTGACTGTTTTTTTGTTTCTTCCCTTTTACAAATTTCTAAAGCAAAAACCTTAATAGCAGAGTTCTCAGACCATAAAATATTATATTTAATGTTGGGTGGATCACATACACCTCCTAATGGGCCGGGTTATAGGAAGTTAAATGCTTTACTTTTGGCTAAGGAAAATATTTGTCAAAATCTGGTATATGTTATTCAAGCCAGGAAATCTGTATTTGATATGTTCACAGACCCTAGCATTTGGTGGGAAGACACCGTCCGGTATTTGACAGTTTTTTTTTTAAATCATATGGAAAGGTAGTCCGGGATAAGGAATACGGGACTTATCTTAACCACAGGTCACAACTTCAAAAACTATTATCTTTAGCATCTACGATGAAACATGATTTTATGGTACAAATTCAAAATATTAAACAGCAAATGGTAGAATACTATTTACTACAAGAACATTTGCAATATCAGCAGTCATATTGTACTCATGGTAAAAAGGGTTACATTTGCCCTTATGAAGGACACGCAGCTAGGAATTTCAGCAGAGCAATGGATAGTTTATTTGATAAGGATGGAAGGTTATGTACTGATCCTGGACAAATTCTTAATATCGTAACACAATATACAACTCAATCCTTTACCCCCCCCTGCAAGTTCACACTGAAACATTGGAGACATAGCTTGACTCAGTTTCTACAGTTAAGCCCACTGAACAATTATTAACACCTTTAATTGCTGATATTATGCACAAGAGGTAGAGAAATCAATTGTGGCATTAGGGAATAATAAAGCACCTGGTGGAGATGGACTAACTGGAGAATTGTATAAGTTTATAGGACCATATATTTTGACAGAATTAGCTGCTGCCTTTACGGCAATCCTTTCATCTGGATCCCCTTTTCTGCGTATGACAGAGGGTATTCTGATACATATGTTTAAACAAAAAGGAGATAGGAGATATATAGATCACTGGAGGCCTATTTCTCTGCTAAACACAGACTTTAAAATTTTAGCTAAAATTATGAACAACCGCTTGTTATTGGTAGCAACACATATTATATCCCCAGCACAGGCATGTGCTGTACCAGGTAGGACTATCACAGAACATCTAATTTTGTTAAGGGAAATTTTTGACCATAGTTTTAGGCATAAAGCAGATGGCTTAGTACTGTCACTAGATCAAAGACAAGCCTTTGACTCAGTTAGCCACACCTTCCTATGGGAAGTTTTGAAAAAATATGGTTTGCCACCACAATTTATTAGTTGGGTTCAATGCTTATATAAAACAGCTACAGTCACTCCTCTGGTTAGAGGTTGGAAAGGACCTATGCTGACAGTAAGGAGAGGGGTGCACCAGGGGTGTCAACTTAGCCCATTGTTATATGCTTTTTGCATTGACCCTTTACTACAGCTCCTCAACAGTTCAGTACTTTTAAAGCCTATTATAGTTGCTTCAGCCTCCCTACGTTATAAAGCTTTAGCTTATGCAGACAACCTCTGCATTTTAGTGGCTGACAAGGTTTCTATTCAGGAAGCCTTAGGTATATGTACAACTTATAATTCAAACTCTGGTACCAGTTTGAATTTAAACAATTGTATAGGCACACAGCTTGGCTCAGTTGTCTCTCCTGTTCTGGAAGTGTCTGGTATTAATTTCTCATCTACTCAACTGAAAATTCTGGGGATTCTTTATGGCCAGGGGGATATGTGTCTTTTAAATTCAGAACCTTGCTTGCTTTGTGGTAAAGCTCTAGTGGCTAAATGGAATAAGTGGAAATTAAGCAAGCGGAAAAGGGTACATTTAATTAAAACATTCCTTATCCCAATATTTCTTTATATAAGTTATGTCTTTCCTCCACCTTGTCAACTAGTAACTTTAATTTATAATCTCTTTTTCCAGGCTGTATGGGGCAGTAGGTTAAATCCGTTAAAAAGGAATATTGTGTACCTACCAATAAAGCAGGGAGGGTTGGGGATGGTAAATCCGATTTTATTTTTTTATAGCATTTTTATATATGCAAACTTTAGACCTTTATTAATTTTTTTTTATAAAACTTGGGTGCCTGTGTTTGAACAAAATTGTGGTCTATGGTTTAGACAATGGGATAGAGGGGAATTGGGTGTTTTGCATAGATCTCTCAATATATCACCGTATATTAGGGAAACGTTTGCTTATTTCAAACGTTGGAAAATTACCAGCCATCTTGTAATCTCAAAACAAAGGAAAAAGTTATATAACTAGGTGATGCTGACTCAATTTACGGAACTGGAAACTTTTTCAAGATGTCCCCTTCCATACAGAGAGGATATATTAGATTTGTTAAATACTCCCAGGATTCCGGATAAATTGAAAGATTTTCATTGGCTGAGCTGTCATGATAGGATTAACGTTAAAGCTAATCAAAAACACAAACAACTGATTGAGCATTTATGTGTTAGACCTGGATGTATTCAACAACTAGAAACAACTGAACACCTTTTTTTAACCTGCATCTATATTAAATCCTTTTGGCCTCTATTGGCAACTGTCTGGAATGCTCCATGGTTTCAGTTCATTACTATGGATGCTCTAATGTGGGGTAAATACATAGGGTGGAACATTATTGGCATACTGAAACTTTACACAAGATATTATCAGTAGTTAAATGGTATATTTGCTGTAGCAGATGTTTATTCTCATTACAGCAGAAACTTTTATCTCATGAAGAGCTTCTTGGTAGAATTACAAGGGAATTAAAAATTCAATATAATGAGGACTCTAGGCTCCTACATTCTAGAACTTTGTGTGCAGTTTGGAAAAATATGCCGTGGATAACAGATGCTGATGTACCTATAACTTTTAAATGGTGGGTGTTAGGTATCATGATTTATATTAAAATTGCAGTAGGGTTTGGATGAAACTGCTTTCATAATAATGCATTATGTGTTTTCTAGGAATGCTTCTACCTTATTTTTCCATTCATATTATGTGTTTGAATGATGATTATTTCTCCTTTTTGTTGATAAGTACTTATCTTTTGCTGTAATGCTGTTCTTTTTGTGCTCCTGTATGATTTTTGTATAGTGTTTTTGTATGATTTCTTTCTCAATGAACTCCCCTACTCGTAGGTAGGGAGCGCTATCTCGCAGGTGTGGTGGAGCTCAGTGTGGAGCTAGAGAAGACGGTACTGTATGTGGTCATGCTACAGTATCCCTGGTGAGCCTGTCTAGCGCTGATAGCGAGGTTCAGCAGTTTGACACTATGGAAGTGACTAGCCCTGAGACTCCTGTGATGGATGTCATGGAACAGGAGAAGATCTTGCAGCAGGCCCTGGAGGAGAAAATATGGATCACAAACTTGGACTACCAAACCGCCTCAGTCAAACTCTTGGAGAAAAAAAAAAAGAAAAAGGCTGCAAGGTACGTCTTCTTCCCCGAAGACTTCTACTTCTGAAGTTTTTTTTATCAGAAGTGGGCTGTGATATAACCAAGAATCCTACTCATGATGCACATGATAATGTATGAGTTTTGCAAGATGCGTCGGGTGAGGAGGGATGGTCAGCTGATGATGCACTATTGAACACCAGATGGATTCAGCAAGCAGACTGCACTTGGGCCATAGACTCAGACTATGAGATTCCCCTGAGTGTGACACCTTCTGCGGTGATGCTTGCAGACCCGGAACAACCAAGTGCTGCTCAGGAGGATTTACTTTCGCAGCATGGTGGGAATCAGAACTGAGAGCAATTATCTCCCTTACCAGGTACGCCTTTCTTTTCTCCTCTAAATACTCAGGAGATGGAGGGGCCAGATAAATTGCTGGATAAGGAGGATGTCTCTCACCCCCAGGTTCATTACAGGGGATGATGCATGGGAGGAAGTAGAGGACTCAGTCCCAGCCTTGCAGGTACCTAAGTAAAAACATATCTATTTAGGATTGTTCCATAAACCAGTGGAACAAGCAAAATGGCAAAATGCCATTCACCTACGATATTTGGGGGGCATGAGTGAGCTCCGGGACAGGTTTTACATAGGGAGAATCCTTTTAAAACAATCCCTGGATTTCTCCCCAAATAAAGTCTATGCTTTGATACACGCTCCAAATGAGCATACATTTGATGTGTTTTCGAACCCATGGGGTGCATGAAAGTTTCTGAACAAAATATTCTATATTGAAAACCAATCCATTATGGGTCCCATTCCAGGTTATTCCCCTTACAAAACAATCTTTTTGGATAGATACAGTCCTGTTTCATAACAAAGGGGTGAATATCACTGATATTCTATATTGGCTGTAGAAATGCTGTGATGTACAGGGTACCCCTGAACTTATTCTGTATTCTGAAGGGTTTTGGAAGGGGGGTGGTGCCTCAAAGTAAAACTATTTCAAATTGACAATGACTTTCAGCATTTGCAGAACTGTTTTTTCATAGGCAAAGATAAGGGGTTAATTGTTTATCCAGGTCAAACCAGAAAATTTCATAAATGTGGGTCCCCAGGCTACATAAGTACCACTTGTGATAAAATTATTTGCTTTCGATGTGGAGAACTGGGCCACTCTGGCATAGAGTGTGACAATGTCCCAACATGTAACTTTTGTGATGAGCTTGGACACACATTTATGGAGTGTCCTTTGGCTTCTCATAATACTGATGATGCTGACATTGCCATGTAGGATGTTTACATCAACACAGCCAGGTCAGGAAGGGGCCCCCCTTACCTGAGGCCTCCAAGGGGCCCAAGGCCTGCTACTGGACCTGCTTCTTCTCCAGTCCCGGGTGTTGTTGTTGCAGTTCTTGTTTCCATTGCACATTCTGGTGAGACACCAGCAGCACCTGCTGATTTACTGAACATTTCCCAACCAGTCACTGGAGTGACTCGGGTAGTAGATATCCCTCTTGTAAGAGGGGAAATGGCCCCTCTACTTCCCCCCTCCTCATGGTCCCCCCCCTCACTGGGGGAAGACATTCAGATGAACCATCCTGTGTAATGGAAGCCATTGTGCTCCCCTTAACCCCAAAATTCAGCTCTCCAATAAATTTGATGTCTTACCCGTGGAAGACAGTATGGAAGACATAGACTCGGATGCAACATCTAGGTCCTCCTAGCAAAGGGACCCTGTGTCTGATTTGGATCTGGGTATGACTCAAGAAGTCTCTAAGAAGCCCAAAAAGAAAGTGGGTCTCAGGATAGGGTTATGGAAAAGCACCTGTAAAAAACAGTCTACCACCTGATTACATACATTTTAACTCTCTCTTTCTCCCTATAATTTAATTGTTGCGACTTTAAATGTGAATAGTATGTATTCTGAAAAAAAAAAGGCTTGCTACTTTTAATTTTTTTTTCAAGTTCAGATATTGATTTGGTTTTCTTTCAAGACACCAGACTATGTATCACTGAGGATTTTGAAGCTGCTTATAATGCATGGCTCAGGGGTGAATGTTATTGATTGGGTGGAGGGGGGGATACCTATTATGCTCTGGAGTGGGTATTTGTTTTCTGAATTCTGATATCTTAGTGACAGATGTAGTGGACATTGATGCTGGCAGATGTCTACTATTGGATGTTTTAGTACATGACTCTGACTTTAGACTTATTAACATTTATGGCCCTCAATCCAAAACTGACCAGATCTCTTTATTGATGAAAATTCAACCTTATTTGTTTACTAGAAGGACTATTCTATTGGGAGTCGATCTCAATATTAATAGGACAGTCCAGGATAGGGGAGCTCATAGTGCCAAATTATATTGTAACTCAAACTTTTTGAATGAATTACTCCAGCTTACTGGTTTGAAGGATTTTTTTTATACTACAGGGACAGATGTTGCCTATACATATTTTTCTGAGTCCCATAAATCTCACTTTGAGTATTGGTTTCTTTTCCCTAATCTTCAGTATAGGTCCTCTATTTTGACACTGGTAGCAACTTCCGATCAAATGCTCTTAAGGGTTACAATTTCTAATTACCCTGCTACATCTAAAGGACCAGGGTACTGGAAACTAAATCTTTCCTTGTTAGACTTTCCTGAAGTTAGAAAGGGATTCCTTTCCTTATTGCAGGTTAGGAAATCTATGTATTTTCTATATGACTTGGTGCAACAGTGGTGGAAAGAGACTAAAGTTGACATAAAAGATTATTTTCAACATATAGGGAGGTTACTGTGTAGAGCAAAACAAAATTCTTATCAGACATTGAGACATAAACTTGTATTGGTATATTCTAAATTGAATAGAGGGGAACATGTGTACACATCTAAACTGCAAAACATAAAACTCAAATTGTTCTCAGCACAATATGATAGGCATAAGACTTTAGAGACGGAACAACGATTTTGGTGCATGGGAGACAAGAGGTTATAAATCCTTTTGAAAGTTGTGCAACACAATGCACCAAAAAAGAAATGCAACAGCTAGTGACATCATCTGGGAACATGGTGGTTTCTCAGTAGGAGATTTTGAATGAATTGGATAAATATCTGCAACAGCTGTTTTGGGCAGACCCACAGCTCTCTGCAGAGAAAATTGATGCTTGGTTACTTACTTATGATTTACCAACTATTCATGATTGTTTTATTCCCACCCTAGTACACCCAATTACTCAGCAAGAATTGGAATCAGTGATTCAGGCATTACTTAGAGGTAAAGTGACAGGTAATGATGGACTCCCAAATGAGTTGTATTCTTTGATCTATGCTACTCTGGGCCTTGAATTACTCCAAATGTATACAAATAGTTAAGAACAAGGGCTTTTTTCTGCTAGTTTTAATCAGGGATTAGTAATTGTTTTGCATAAATCAGGTAGCAAAGAAGATCTTAGGAATTGGAGGCCAATTATGGTTCTTAATACTGACAGTAAAAGCTTGACAAAAATTCTTTCAAAAAGAATTTCTTTGGTTTTGAACTACATTTTATATACCTCACAATTTTGTTCAGCTCCTGGAGGGACTATTACTGATTCCCCCATTTTATTAAGGAAGGTTATGGATAGGAGCAGATTGGGTGAGGTGGTGGGATGTTTGCTTCGCTTACACCAACTAAAGGCCTTTGATAGAGTCTCACACCTTTATCTTTGGAAATGCATGGAGTACTTTGGGTTTCCAGATTCTTTCATTTCTTGCTTGAGGGGCTGTTATAGAAATGCAGAAATGGCTTCGTATGTGAATGGGTGGTCTAGTAAATTTTGTGAGCACACCAGGGGTGTGCATCAGGGTTGCTCCCTTAGCCCTGCTTTATATATTTTGACTTTGGAACCCCTTTTGGTACGGCTTAATAAGACTAAGGTCATTAGAAGTCTTTCATTAGTGACTCTCCTGAGCTTAAAACAAGTGCTTATGCTGACGATCTTTGCATCCTATTGGCAGATCTCCCATCCAGCAAAGCTATGGAAGCAGTGATGGTAGCTATAATGGAAGGCACAGGAGCTCGAATTAATCTACATAAAAGTAAATGTCTTTTACTAGGTGGGGATACTTGTCCATATAATGTTGTGATGGGTATCCCAGTTGTGCAGTCTGGTTTCAAAATTTTTGGCATACATTTTGGAATGGTAAATGCTGATGAGTTTAATTGGGAACTCCTTATTAAAAAGGTAAAAGTCCTTATAGGCATATGGAATAAATAAAGAATGTCAAAAACAAAATGCATATACATGGTTAAGACCTTTTTGATAGGCTTTTTTTTTTGTTTACATCTAGCTGCGATTTATTTGCTCCCTCAACATACGGATACTTCCCTGTTAAGTGTATTTTTCCAGGCGATATGGGGGAGTTGTTTAAACCCCATAAAATGAGGCATCCTGTATCTCCAAAAAGAGCAGGGGGGTTTGAATATGGTTAACCACATTTCTTTCTTTTTTTCTATATTTTTATACGTTAACATATGGCTTTTAATAGTAAATACCCCTCATGTTTGGTCTCCGTGGGTACTGGATACTATTTCCCCATGGATTGAGGATTGGAGCTGGGTTGCAATCATTTCAAAGCAAAAACATATGCAGGGTCTCCCTAATAATTATTATTATTGCTTTGGCAAATTAAAATGATGGAAAACCACCAAAGCTATGATCACACATACAAAAAGGAAAGACTTTTATCAGTTTATTCAGCAAACATATTTTTTTAAGTTTCCTGAATTTTTTAATAGACCACATCCCGAGACTTTGCACATTAGGGCTATGTTGCTACACTCTAAAATGCCTCCTTTTATGTGGGATATTACATGGTTGGGGGTCCATGGTAAGCTGAATGTGAAAGGCACTTTAAAACACAAAAGTGTGGAGGAAAGAGCCTGTCTAAGAACTGACATCTGCCAAGCACCAATTGAAACAATTGAACATCTATTCTTTTTATGCCCTTACATACAGCACTTCTGGTCAAAATTGTTCAGTCATTGGGCCCCTTCACCATTTATTGGTCTTACTTCAGAGATTTTACTACTTGGTATATTGCCTAATCATTGGAAACCTTATGATACTAGTATTTTACATGGGATTTTAGGATGCATTAAGTATCATATTTAGCAAGCTCATTGTAGATGGTCTTTACAACAATATTTCATGACTCAAGAACTACTGTTTTGGACTATTAGGGAAACTGTTCTGTCCATAAGATGGGAAGAACAGACAAGTCTCCCTATAGAACTTTATAATAAAAGATGGAAGTTATTGCATTGGTTGGATACGGGATGATGGAGTTTATGTACATGACTGCTGTAATACTTTTTATGGTTCAGAGTTCTTTTATTACGATGTGTATGCAGCAGTACAATTACATATATTTTGTTTGAGTTGCTCATAAAACTTCCCACTACTCTTTTATGGGGGTATTGTGTAGTTTCCAAACTTTCTTACCATCTTTTTTCTATGATAATAATAAAATGGGAGTATGACTAACATATTTTCTTGGTTTTCCTATTAAGAATATGACATGGGATGTGTATGAATTACAGTTTTGTGGTTGTCTTTCAATTCTTTTTCTTCTCCACAACATTTTTTTTAATTTTGTTTCAGTTCACATAGTATGTTTATAATATTTTTTTATTTTATTCTTTTATTTTATTTTATGTTTTATCTGATATGAATTAACATTACTTGTTATAATTTTTTGTGCAGTTATGAATAAAAAATTCCCCTACTCTTTTCGAGAAGTGCCATGGGATATTTAACATCCACCTGAACTACCACTGGAATAGGGAGATTGGACCCCGGTTTAATGTCTCATCGGAAAGACAGCACCTCAGGAGTGCAGCACCCCCCCTCATGCTGCACTACAGTGTCAGTATTGGGATTTAACCCAAGTGCCTGGTGTGGGGATAGAACCCAAAGCCTTCTGATTTCCTGGCCTCAGAGGCAAGTGTGCTATCTGCTGAGCCACTGACACTGATATACCTGGGCATACCTGGTATAATGGTCAGTGATTACCAGGATGTTGGCCTTGCTTTTCCTGTCAGGTTCTCAGGAGAGGAACGCCATACACACCAGTTCTAATGGCCCACTAGTCTTGATGTTTACTAAGGAAGCAGCGCTTTTTGGGAGAATCTTTCTCTTATTACACCGCAGACAAGATTTACAGTGTTTTTCAATGTCCTTCATCATACTGGGCCAGTAAAATCTTGCTCTTGTGAGGTCTAAAGTGCTCTTATAGCCCAGATAACCCATTTCATCATACAGTGAGGTTAGGATGGCTTTATGATATCACCAATGTAAAACCAGTTGGGTTTTAGAGTACTCAGGATTATCGCTGTCTTGTATGTGACATATTAACAGCCCATCTTTCAAGGCTAATTTATTCCACTCTTTTAACATCAGCTTGGTGTCAGGGTTATTAGTGCACACTTGCTCTGCTTTGATCCCTTTCTCTAAGGCTTTTATTATGTCTCTGAACACCGGGTCCTCTCTCTGTACCTGTTGCAGCTCAGGTTTACTAGTTGGGGTAAAGAGGACAAGACCAGTCTAGTACAATTCAAATATGCAGCAAGAACAGCATCTGGGAAAACTCCTAGCATATCAATTGCTCTTTCAGGGTTTACTGGAGTAGCTTTCTCAGTGACATTGAACTTGCAAAAAACTGCTTTTACTGTGACACTTGTCCAATTGTTTAACCAGGAGTGGCACACTAAGCTGAAAGCTTGTTTACCAGTGTGACCTGGGAGTACAAGGAAGTTAAGTGACTTGCTCAGGGTCACACAGTATGCAAGTGAGTGCTGTGGGATTCAAGCCCAGGTCTCCAGATTTGCAGCTCAGAGTCTCAAACCACTGTGCTATACTGCCTCCCATAAGCTACACATTTCCATTGGTCTGGCCAACATGAGGGCACCTGGACAGGGCATCAGCATCTATATTGCTTTTGTCACTCCAATATTCCAAACTATAATCATATGTCAAAAGTGCAGATAGCCACCAGTGCCCAGCAGCATCCAGGTTTGCAGTGGTGTTCATGCAGGTAAGTGGATTATTGGCTGTTCTAACTGTGAAGTGAAGTGAACACCATACAGGTAGTAATGGAATTTCTCGGTAACTGCCCACTTTAGAGCCAGGAATTCAAGTTTATTCATTGGGTAGTACTTTTCAGAAGGTAACAGGCTGCAACTGGTGAAGGCTACAGGCCAGAGTCCCTCTGGATATTCTTGGTATAACACTACTCCTAACCCATTTAAGCTGGCATCAGTGTGTAGAATGTATGGCTTGTGGGGATCTGTGAAAGCTAGAACAGGAACATCACTTAATTTCTTTATGATTTCTCTAAAAGCTGTTTCACGCTCTGTAGTTCATCTGTCACCAAAAGGTTTATTGACTTTAACTACTCTTTTGGGTAATTATCTCTCTCAGGCCAGGCTTTCTTCTTCTTGTTAGTGGGAGGATACCCTTGCATTAAGTAATTCAGCAGGTACACAACTGCCTTCTCCATTAACCATTGAAACATGGCAGGTGCTCTTGATATGCCTGAGGCATCCTCTGGAATTGATAGAAACCAAGTGGGCAGATAAAGGTGGTTTTCTCCTTGTCCTCCTCTGCCATGGGAATCTGATAGTATCCACTGTGGAGATACAGTACAGAGAACCAGTGACTCCCTAACAAGCTGGCCAGAGCACCTTCCACATGAGGCATGGTATATTGGTCCGGAATCATCTTTTTATTCAAAGTCCAGTAATCAATACACATCTGGACTGCACCATTTTTCTTGCATGCCACCAGGATGGGTGCACATAGGTATTTCCATGTTTCCTTGATTATGCCTGCCACCAACAACTCCTGGAGATGGCGTTGGACATCTTCAATATCCCCAGGTGCCAGTCTCTAAGACATTTCTCTAAACAGGTGGTCATCTTGCAGCTTGATACAGTGCTCTTCACCTTGGATGCACCCAGTGTCCCATTTATGAAGTAAAAATGCCTTGTGCCTCTTTACTAGCATCTGTCTCAAATGCAATATGTAGCTGTTGAGTATGGGCAAGTCCCCAAAATCAAAGGATGCTGGATCTGTTTCTGTATCAGTGACTACAAGGGGGTCCACCTCAGTGACACTATCAGTTCTGATGATGTGGGCCAGTACTCATCTCTTTTAGATGGTTATCAGCTTCTCTGTCTCATTTCTCACCCTCACCATCATGCGTCTGACCCAAGGGATCTCTGAAGGTGGCATTACTCCTCACTGTATGATTAGCCCTTTTGGCAAACGGGGCTCTGGTGGGACATCAATCAGGAATGCTGGTCCATTCATCAGATGTGAAAACTCTGCTATTCCCACTATACAGTAAAGTGAGTTGGTAGGCAAAACCAATTCTATCAGTTCTTTGGGTCAGACCAATGAGTTACCCTGTCTCATTGGGTGCTGAAGCAGTCACTGTTAAATTGACTCTTTTCACTATTGCTTTGAATGAAGGGTTCACCAGACTCTCAGCTCCCCCTCTCTCTTGCCAAAGTCTGACCAATTGGTCAAACATGTTTGCGTTATCCCAATTATCACTGAAATATCCATCATACCTTTGTACTCTGGGCAGATCAACATGACAACATAAATTTTGTGTGGTTATGCTTGGCCTTTTTCTGAGAACATAAACTGTGCTATACAGAATCTGTTGTATGGATAACTGGACTCTCCTAACCCCCACACTGAAAGTCCTGGCAGGTGATAGCGTGGCAAATGTTTCAAAAAGCTGTCAGAATGCTCAGTGGATAATGGTGACTTGGGAGCCACTATCCAGCAGTGCCACACACAAGACTCCTTCAATCTCCACTTCAAAGTCTGCTCTAGGACCTACTAACCCAGGTGACAAGTTACTCCGAGGTGGAATCTTTTGTTCTGTCCATTTGGTGGACCTTGGCAAACTTGGAAACCCAGGTCACTCCCTCACTGGAATCCGTGGTCATTTCTCTGGTCCCCTGGTCTTTTCTTTGTCTTCTCTTCAACTAACTGTGGATTTTCAGGGTGGGCACAATCATGGGCAAAGTGTCCTTCTTCCCCACATCTGTAGCAAAAAACACCTTCTTTGGGCACAGGGGGTACTTGGAGCCTGACCCTGAAAGCAGCAAAAGGGGCAATCTGGCATTCCTGCTCAGGCATCACACTATTAGACAGTGGTTGGGACTCCTGGGCCATATGCAGAGCCCTCATACACTCCCAGATTTCTTGGAACTCTGCTATATTGGGTTGAGACTGAGACTCTTGCACCATTTGCAATGTTTTCACGCAGCTGGTTATTTGGGGCTGTATGGCCACAACTGTTGCAGTGGATGCCTGGAGAGAGTCAGCAATGTCTTCATGAGCTTTTGCCTCTTTTACCTTGGCAAGCAACTGCTTAAAGGTTGGGGGGGTCTGCTCTGTATTCCCTTAACCTGATAGATATCAGGGTTAGACAAAAATGCACAGCACCTCTCAGGATTTGATCTTATCTCATCTGGGCGAACTGACCCAAGGTAATCAATCCAGTCTCAACAATCTTCCATATCACTGCCCCTACTGTTGTAATTTAGTGGGACAACTCTCCTTCACATTGCATGGTGACTCACAACTGAAAAATAATGGTTTCCTTCTTTTCCACCATCCCAAAGATACTTTTTAATATGGTCAGGTGGTCCTCTGCAGTACATGTAGACTGGCTGGCTTGCAATGAACAAATTACGTCCAACACCATACCACTCAATCTCTCCACAATCTTTTTGCATTTCTCCTCATCTGAACACCTGCACCATCTATGCGGTTTGACTGATGCAGCTTTTGTAATCATCTTCTCCTGGGGGAGCTGGGATGGCTCCTGAGAAGGTTCCTAACCTTTTGTACTGTTTATACAGTGCAACTACGTGAGGAGGGGGGTCACTCCACTGGTTAGCACTATTGGGGCTTGCAGTCCCGCTTGAAACAGTGACTGTACATCTTTCACAGTCTCACCATTGGTGGCCAACAACATCATAATCTTCTGTACCACATCTGGTTAAGGTGCTGGTGAGGGAGAAGGATAGGAAGACAGACTGCTCCCCTTGCCAAACAGGTTCCAGGTACCCTCAAGCCCTTAGGCTTGAGGGTACCTGGATCACATTTCCCCTTTCCGTGCCCTTTTGGCAGCTTTTCCCAATGGAGCCATGGCTCCTTTAAAAAATTGTGCTCCCTAGTCATGCATGCACATACAGCATTGTGTAGACATCTTTTTAATTTGCATTTGACAGGTCCTCAACTTCTCAACCTCTCCCTGGACTGGATAACTGCCCCCAAGCACCAAGAGTTGCAAAACAGCAGTTGGACCTCTTTCCTCTTCTGCCTATGGGTCCAAGGAGTCGAATTCTAGCAGCCACAGCTGTGAAGATTAAATGAGTGCCATGGACCTGAATCCCACCAGGAGCCACTTACAGGGACCCCAGAAGGGCATTTACAGGGCTGTGGCACACAAGGTAAACCCCAAATGGGGAGCTCACACTTCAGACAAGCTACCCAGTGCCTCCTATTTTTGTATATTTATTTTCCCCACACTCCTTCTCTGTTCTTTCCCCAGTCCCAGCACCATCTCCACCATTGTGGCTGGCCTGACCCCCCCCCTCCCCCTGGGAGAAATCATTTGTCTTTTTTGTGTTTCTCAGTTCCCTACTATTTCTCCCTGTACCTTTGCTCCTTGACAAAGTGTAGAGTAAGTAACATAAGAAGAAAAGATTTTTTTGCTTTTTTGATCAGCAAGTCAGCAATTTGTGCTGCAGAGTGAGCGTCCACACAAAGATGCTGCCACACACTAAAACACACATAAACAGACTGCTGCCAGCTGGATTCTATGCAGCCAATGGAGCACAGACATCACTGACCAATCAGGCATCAGCCTGGTGTCATGTGATCCCATTCTCCTGCAAGTTTGTGAAGGACTGCACAGGCTGCCCTTAATGGCTATTTCCAAGGTCTTCACCCATTACCCATTACCCATGTCAAATTACCTGACCCGAGAATTACATTGTTATGACAGGAAGGGTAGCATATAACCCGAACTACCCTACATTGCCAAAAATAGGTGATGCCAACACTACCCGATCTAACTACCTGGCGGGTAGCCCAAGGCTATTTTTTAGACTACCTTTAATCTCATGCTGCCTTGTAAAATCTGACATTGATGCCCTACTTATATGTTGCCCCAACCCAGCACACCTACTGCTCCCCATTTCTCACCTTGCCTCTCCTCATAGCACATAAAAAATGTTTGCAGTGTTTAAATAACTTGATCGGATCAATCACATCACTTCTACTGAAGATCCATGGCAGAGCAGCATGTGCTTATCTTCATTCAGATAAGTAGGAATGAAATGACGTTATCTGATAGTAGTGATACCTAACCATCCAGTGTTACTGATATCAGAGGGTGTCATTTCATTCAGAATTACCTGAATGAAGAAGAACACATGTTGCTCCACTGTGGGATCTCAGACGTGACGTGAAGGATCCTAGCACCCTACACAAACACTGCAAACTTTTTGGGTGCAATGTGGGGGAGGAAGGATGGGAGCTACTGGATAAACCGGGTGGGAGGTTCTTCTTTGAATAAGTGGTACGAGGACTGCTCTTCTGCAACAGAAGTACTGTTGCAATGTGGGTATCATAACTTCAGCAGTGGATCTAGACATTTCCAATGGGGTAGCAGTTTTGTTTAGGTGGTAGCACTTTCCCCAAGAAGTACAATGTTTCCTTTAAAGATTAGGTCAATACAGTTACTTTTTGCTGTTCTAAGGGTGTACCAAGTGCTACCTCACTACATAGCTGGATCTGGTAGTGCATGGCTCTCTGTATGCAATTGCGTAAATGTAGGCCTCATAAAGGCCTGTACTTCTACAGCCAGGAGTTGGTGTGTGTTGTATTTGGTGGCTGAAAATAAGTACCTTAAATACATCAGGGTCTTGGTAGAAAGAAAAACATGCCACACAGAAATCTAGGCCATCTCTGTTTACTTCCATTCAGCACAGACACAGGTGGAACATATCTCAACACATACAGGAAGAGTTACAGTAAATGCATTCCCTAAAGCTGTACTGTCTAACATTTCTTAAAGCTGCACTACACATAACAATCCCTCCTGACTTAGCTAGAAAGTATGTAAGTCAATAATTCAGAAGTAATATGAAACTATTTAAGTTATTATTGCAATGTCCCTTTTAGTTAGTCTATGTCAGTAGACTATACATCTACAAGTCCATTCTCTTCAGTGGACATCTTATATGTCCTGACTGACATAGTAGGACTGCAGGCTGTTGCTCTATAATCTGAGTAGCATCAGCCACATCTTGTCTCAAATGCTGTGGTTCCACTATCTCTTCCTATTCTTATTCTGGAAGAAATAATGCTGGATAACTATGCCAACTCTGAGTATTCCTTTTTTGTTCTGTCTCAATTCTAGTACTTAATTGGTCCACATGTTTTTTTACTTTCCTCTGGTTAGTCAGTCAAACACTATAGACAATATTTCTGAAATTTTTTTCTACCACACCTTCTAGCCATCTCTTCGGGCCTGCATACATCCTGACCCACACAAGATCATTGGGTTTGAAGGATCTGATGTTAGGAAGCATTTCAGTTACTGACTTATAGCCTAGAGGGTGAAGAAGGTCCAATTGAGTTTGAATCTGAAATCCGAACAACAATTCTGCAGGGGATATTCCCATGACACAATGTAGTGGTGTTAGATATATCAGAAGAACGTCCAAAAGGGCTATTTGTATTGCCATTGGTGTAGTAGGAGTAGCTTTGTCCATACTCTTTTTAAAGGTTTGAACCAGGCATTCTGCTTCGCCATTTGAACTTGGATGGTAGAGAGTTGAGAAAATATGGTGGATACCACGTTGCTGGCAAAAATGCTTGGAATTCAACAGACATGAACTGTGGTCCATTATCCGAGACAATTATTTGCGGAAAACCATGGGCAGCAAAGATAGATTTCAGCACTTTGTTGGTACTCTCATTAGTTGTTGAAGACATGTGATGAATTTCTGGCCATTTACTATAAGCATCAGTTAAGAGTAACCACATGGAATTTACATAGGGTCCTGTGAAATTAATATGCAACTATTGCCAGGGTTTTTAAGGTTGTTCCCAACTGTGAACTGGAGTTCCTTCCAGATTTCCCATTGATACAGCACAACCTTCGCATCTTTGCACAACCTGGTATATGTCTCTGTCAATGGAAGACCACCATACGTGAAGTCTGGCCAGGGATTTCATTTTAGCAATGTCTGAATGGCTCGCATGCAAAAGAGTCAACACATTTGAGTGATAACATTGAGGTACTATGGCACACAATCCCATAGAAGATACCACTTAACAATGGACAACTGCTATCTCTTTGTATAATAGGGTTGTAGTTCAACCAAACAAGTAGTGCCTTAGTCAACCCTGAAGCGTATACTGATACACTTGTTTCAAAACTGCATCTTGACCAGTCGCTTTTGCAATGTCCTTGGCTAGTACTGGAAGCTGATCTAACTGCTGTAGCTCCATTGCACAAACAACAGTAAGAGTCCTCCATATCTTTGAATTGCACTGGAAAACTATCTGGCCCCACCTGGCATACTAATGGCTCCTCTTTAAGTCCCATATCGAACTCCATTTCTCTAGATAATGGTAACCTTGACAAGGCATCCACATTTCCATGCTGGTTTGTTGGTTGATATGTAACCTCGAAATTATAGGCAGACAAAATTAATGCCCATCATTGAAGTCGGCTAGCGGCTGTTTCTGGAATTTCTTTTTCTGGACTGATAATTGTCACTAGTGGCTTGTTATCCTTCTTCAGGTGAAACTTGCAACCTAGCAAGTATTGGTGAAATTTCTGGACTCCAAACACAATCGCTAATGCCTCTCTTTGAATCTGAGCATAATTCCTTTCAGCTGCAGTGAGTTTGCATGAAGCATGGGCAATTGGCTTCTCCACTGGATCTGTATGGGAAAGGACAGCTCCTATACCCACAGGACTAGCATCACAGGCTAATGTGATAGGTAAGTTAGGGTCATAATGAGTTAAATTATTCACATCAGTTAGAAACAGCTTGATGGCCTGAACTGCCTTACTGTGGCCCTTGGTCCACTTCCATGGAGTACCCTTACAGTATGTAACAGTTCATTTAGGGCAGAACATTTAGTGGCTAAGCCAGGTACAAAATGGTCATAGTAGCACACCATACCCAAGAATGAGCACAACTCTGAAACATTCTATGGTTCAGGCATGTGCACAATGGCTTCCACCTTTTCATCATTTGGACGAATAACATCTTTGTCAATAGTGTGACCTAAGTACGTGAAACTTGGTTGGCAAAATTGGCATATTTCTCTCCTGAGTCTGAATCCACTCTTTTGCAGGCTCTCTAAAGTCTGTTGTAAGTTAAGTAAATGTTCTGCTTCTGTCTTGCCCATGACAATGAAGTCATCCAAATAACAAGGAACACCTGCTATATCACCCACCATTTGCTTAATCACTTTTTGAAAAATAGCAGGCACAGAACTAAGGCCACAACATAACCATTTGTACTTGTACAGTCCTTGGTGCGTATTAATCACTACCAGTTTCTGAGAATCTGTATCCAGTTCCACTTGAAGGTATGCATCAGTGAGGTCCAGTTTAGAGAACCTCACACCACCACCATTCAGTCTATGAAAAAGTTCCTCTGGTAAGGGTAAAGGAAATACATCTGTGCTAAGTACTGTCACCTTAACATCTCCACATATTCAAACCTTACCACCTGGTTTAAATACCACCACAATTGGAGTAGCCCAATCTGAACTTGAAACCTTTTCCAGCAAACCCGCTTTTTCCAGTCTGTCCAATTCTGCTCCAACCACCAGTTTTAAGGCAAACAGAAGTTTCCATGGTTTACAAAGCTTACTGACTGCATTAGGCTTTGTAACTAGCTTGGCTTTAGCTGTTGTGCAACATCCCATGCCTTTCTTTCGGATGAGATGTTAAACCGAGGTCCCTTCTGCTCATCCTAGTGTTGTCCTGGTGGGTGTCCAGGTGGAAGTAAAAGAACCCAGGCCACTCTTTGCAAAGATCAGGAAACATTCCCAGTGTCCTGGCCAACATTCCCCTTCCCATAAACCAGTTCAAGCAATTATCCAGGCTGTGTGTGGGTGATGATGTGCGATATGGCTGCCACCACACATTCAGTCACTTCACTACCAGTCTAGCATTGCTTCTAAAGTGCTTTGGGGTACTGTGTATGGAAAGCACTATATAAATGCTGATTCTTCTTCTTCTTTCTATAACTCTGGATACAAGTCTAAAATCTCCCCAAGCTTAAGCAGATTACTGCTTTGTGGTACCTGGACAGCAGCAAGTAGGCCAACATCTGCTGGATCTATATGAATGTTTAGAAGAACCTGAGCATCTCTGCTCAAAACGTTGACACCCTTTTTTGAAACCAGAAAAGTTAAAGGTGTACTAGGAGAATTAGTCCTGCATACTAAAGTAGTAAACAAGCCCAGTGGCTGAATTGGTTGCCCTTCAAATGCATGCAGCAGCTTATTACAAGGAGACAATGGTGACTTATCCAGATCAGATCATGTCTGATGGTTAATAAAAGTAACTGGGGAAGCAGAGTCTACCATTAAATGCAACTGATGCCTCAGTTGTGGCAATTGAAGCAACAGATAGAAAGAAAGAACATCTTTAGTCTGCATTTGCGGTGCAATAGAAACAACTGCACTGTCTGTGCTCTCTGAACTGACCACTGCAGTTCTGCTGCTTCTGCAAACCTTAGCCATATGTCCCTGATATCTACATGCATGTCACTGAACTTCTCTGAATTTGTACTGGTCCCTGCTATGCTGAGAAGACACACATGATGCACATTTGTATTGGCCATACAGTTTTGGTGGAGTGGTTGTATTTTTCTTTGAAAACAGTGGCATAGATTTAGGTTTGAGTTGTTTCAATTTGGGATTTACTGCAAACACTTGTACCTCATTTTTAGTGTCTACCTTAGCATGTGCTTCATTTTCTGCAGCCTCATACATTTGTGCCACCTGTAAAAGCTCATCAAAAGACTTCTTGACACTTACAGAAAGTAATTGCTGAATACGATGTTCATTATTCAACCCCATAACAAACGTATCAGCTAAATTAGATTCAAGATGCTCCTTGCTCCACTCACAAGTGAGATCTAAGCGTTTGATCTCAGCCAAATAAGATCATAATGACTGACCTGGATTCTGGCAGTAACTGTAGAATTTATAATGTTCAGCCCTTGGGAAAGTTGTTAAACTGTATTGTACATTCAATTTAGCCTTTAGCTCTTGATATGACAAATCCCTCGGCCGGTCTGGTGCACACAGACTGCAAAACAGTTTGAAGGTTTCACTCCCCAAGTAAGTACAAAAAGCAACTCGAATAAGTATATCCTGTTGCTCAACATTTGCAGATTTTATGGCAGGATTAAGTAATAACCACTGATCAAACTGTCTGGACCATGTATCCCAGTCTGTTCCTGTAAAAATCTCAAAGCTGGCTGAAGTTTCCATGATATAGCACAGTTCCAAATTGCTTACTTGCCTCCAGTGCAGAAAGTCACAAAATGGTGCAATTCAGTAAGCTGGAGCTATGAACATTTTCACCATCCTTGTCATCAGTTTGTTGTATTTGGTAGCTGAAAATAAGTATTTTAAATAGACCAGGGTCTTGTTAGAAAGAAAAAGATGCCACACAGAAATCTAGGCCTTCTCTGTTTACTTCCATTCAGCACAGACATGGGGGGAACACTTATCTCAACACACACAGGAAGAGTTACAGTAAATGCATTCTCTAAAGCTGTAATGCTTAATATTTCTTAAAGCTGCACTACACATAGCAGCGTGTATGTCTTACATCTGTGGTTGAAGAGGTGCAGACCCCTCAGGATTCTGCAGCCAGTGGTCGGTGAGTACGAAATGCACTTTTGGCTTCAGCTTCTATAGACAGAACTGTGTGTATATCTTAGTGCATATGAGTACCTTTGCCTACAAATGCCCTGGTTTTATTCAGGACTACACTTCTGCAGACAAAATAACTCTTACAATTTGGGTATTGTGGATGTTTTATCTGTGGCTGCAGGGTCATAGAAACATAGAATTTGTCAGCAGATAAGGACCATACAGCCCACCTAGTCTGCCAATTTTCCTGTGCTTTAGCACACAGAAGAAGTGTTGTGATTTTAGTATTGTGGATTTCTATCTGCAGCCAGACGTGAGTGTATATGCCTTGTGATGTGCATACCAAACATACAAATCCATGAAGGTAGTACATCGGTGTCATCTGTAAATGGTTGTACGTTGTTTTTCTCACCAGATGATGGCTGTCTGTGGTTGCTTGAGTGGTCTTCTCAGCTCCATGTCATAACAGCGAATGCATTATAGTGAATATAAAAATAGCGAATGCATAATAGCTGATTAAATTATTTCGAATGCCAATTATTGCACAATGGACATAACAGCTAATGATACCATCAGACCTGCAATTGAAAATTATACGCCAGGCCTATCAAGTAGTTGTAACGACTACGGTTATTGTCCTCCTGAACAAAAGCCTGCAGCCATGCAGTAAGATCCCGATATCAATGCCGAACCCTGGAGGTCTCTGTGACCTCCTTATCCCTTCTAAACAGATATCCACCATAGAGGGCTAGAGGCATACACTTCTGACTCCTGAGATATTTAACAGTCATCTTCACAAAAGGTACGAGGCGGGGCACATATCTCGCCCACTTATATATCTCATACCACCGGCTGTTCTCAATTGTGGCATACGCAGGGGGTTTCATCCCCTGGGCCCCCCATCCTGAATTTTACTGATTCTAATACCACACCACTCATTGATGGTGGGGAAAGTGGGGTATTCTGATCATGTTCACACATCCCCTCCCATCTGAGTCTCTGGAACTCCCTGTGGGGGCATTTGAAACTGTCCTCTGTGTGTGGGTGTCCTAAGCCACCTTAATCAGGTCTCCAAATTGGTCTCACCCAATCCTCTGTCCACTGTCTACTCTGGGAAGCATATGATTGCTTGCTATCTGCTTATGAATAATGTGGCCCTGATATGAGGGGCACTCATACATTGAAATTGTCACTTGAATTTCTTAGTATATTTATTTGTATGTATATTAACATTTTTACCTATAACTGTATATGAATTGTTTGCCTAATACTGCTCACTGTAGACTATCTGTTCATCTTGCTCTAATGTAACTATGTAAATTGCCATCTTGTTATGTACCTTGTTTGAACCTGTATTTTTCTCTGTGCTCTCCTGGGTCATACCTGAAAATAGGCATACTGCTTGTCTAGTGTACCTACCTGGTCAACAAAAGCTAAATAAATAAATAAATGATCCATGTAACTTGCAATCGCTATTTGGTGTCTTTCAGGCACTAATATTGGAGTCACTATTATTGCATCACTATTATTGCCTCGCATTAATTGTTTTGCTGTTATGACGTGATAGCTGTCTTTTCATTTTGCTGCATGGGGATGGGGAGTTAAAGTTTTAAGCCCTAATGCCACATATCACTACTTTTCTTGTATAGGTGAACCCTATTGGGTGAATTAATGTAGGTTTTTTTTTTGCAAATTATATATATATATATTTATATATATACACACACACACACACATAGTATTATGTGTGTGTGTGTGTGTGTGTGTGTGTGTGTGTGTGTTTGTGTAAGTCCCCCCAAATGGGGAGTACCTGGTGGCTGTGGCCCTGCTCTTATGCGGGCACCCACCAAGTGGCTCTGGGGGATCGTGGACCATGGCACTCCTGGAATCTTTGTTGCAATGGTTGCCATCAGATTCAAATCCTTGGCCCAGGTCGAGGTGGGGCTCGAGATCTGATTGTGATTGAGGAGCCTTCAGGCTCTATAAAAGTATTTTATCAGCCCCAGGGAGCAGAGCAAGTCCCAGGCCAAATGTAAGCAGACAAGATGGCGGCCCGCACTTAACTGGGCATGCGTGGCCACCAGGGGATAAAATTTAAAGGAGACACGGCTTCCTTACTAGGTTCTGGCCATGGGCAAATGTTATAGATAGATAGATAGATAGATAGATAGATAGATAGATAGATAGATAGATAAAATGTTAATTTTTTGACAGAAGTTAATCATTAGGACTGTTATGTCCTGTTTATAAAATTGTCCTGTGTAGATTATGGTTACAAGGTACAAAATATGGACATGGTTCCACAAATAATAATACAACCACATAACTCAATCATAATACATAATACAATGACAAATAAGGACACATTCAATAACCAATGCAAACAAACACAAGAGTCACAATTCAATTTCCTTAGGACCCTAAGCACTGACAATTTAATTTTCACATTGATTACAAGTTATTGTTATCATCGGCTCCAGGGCAGACAGCGGAGCCAGAGATCAACTGAATAACCCCTCCAGGTGAGGGGAAAATAGATTTTTGCCCTCAGAAGGGCATATTTATAAAATATTAAGGGACTATCTATGGGAACAAAATATCAACAAACATGGCAGCCCCCAGGGACTTCAGTATGCAGGGGGCTGTTGGGATAGTGTCTAAGGGGAATCCAAAATGCCCAGGATTCAAGCAGCCAATCAGTAGAAGGGGCTGGGAAACTGATAAATAGCACTGCATTGCTTGCCTAAAGGGGAGTTCCTTTGGAGACTGGAGCAGGAGTGTAGTCCTGGGGCAGGCAGGAGGGAGCAGAGACCCCTTACTTCATTTTGATAGAGGGCATCACTCCCTCACTTCTGATAACAAACAGCTGTACCAGCCTGTTCTGCTCAGTGGCTGGCAATCACAACACAGTTAATCTGTTTTTCTTCCCAGCTGTTTGCTAAGTCTGCAGTCCATTACCTCCACAGCATTTGCAACTTAACCCATTAATCTTAATAGCTGCCTTTAAAGTCTGAACCATCCATTGCTTAACTTGATTCAAAAGGGCTGCACAGGGTACAAAGAGTGAACTTACTTATCATAAATTAACAATATCCCCTCTCTCCACCATTGCTGTCTCACTCAAGTATGTGATGTCTCACTTTCAGGCATGGTTGTTTGTCCCCTACTCCCACCCAGTCTGGTCATAAGCTTTGAAATAATTTTCAGTAACAGAAAGACAGTTAGAAGCAACCATGGGGCCCCCTTTACATATGCAAAAGTTCAATCATTAATAGCAAACTTGCTACCTGCTCATGGAAGTGATTTTTGAATCTTTAAAAATAATGGATATTAAAAAATATTGATTTGGGTACGAGTTTTTAAATGCTAGGGACCAAGCTGACCACCAGCTCACGAACTGCTTTGTCCCACTCTGGTTCCAGACTAAGGGTACTGTTTCTTGTGGTGATGGATGGGAGGGGGGATTGGAGCAAAGGACCTGCTGATCTGGCTTTGGGATTGCCCAATCTCTTTAAGATTGTTTAAAAAGTGATATGTTGTCCAAATATTGTCTTAAATGTACTTTTAATAATTTGTAGTGCAATACTTTGTTTTCTAATGTTTTTGTTTGCATCCTATTTATAATCCTTGCCTCAGTTTGTATGTGGAAACTGATTTGTTCCCACCTCACCCCCCCCCCAGCTCTTTGATTCAGCAGCCAGAAGAGCTGACTTGGGACTGCACAGCCTGCTAGTGTGGTTTGGTTTTTGGAGAGATGGGCTTCTTGGTCTGACTTTGGGGAGGGTGCATTTGGAGCACAGGGCCTACTTGTGTAGCTTGGGGGGGAGGAGGATTTGGAGTGAAGGGCCTAAGGTATAGCTCGGGGAGTACATGCTCGTACTTCTCTCCAGATTCCCTCCTCTGACAAACCTGATTATGGGGAATTTGCATGTAGTGTATTGTCTGGCCAGAGTTTAATACATTTGTGTAAACCACTTCTTTTCTTGTTGGAAATAAAAAGGTAGTGGATGTCCTAGGTGCAAGTTTAACTTTGGAGGGGTAGGTGTTTAACTGATAGCATACAAGGTGACTCCCTCAAGATAGAAAATATGGAAGGTTTCAGTGTTTAGGACAGTCTCAGAAAGGGTGCTATATTAAATTAAAAATCAGTCTGTCCATCTGCCTCTCCCTCTGGCTACTGGTGGTTTGCTGCATGGTGGGAGGCACTCAAGAGTGGTGGAGGCAGCATTGCACCACAGAGGTGGTAGGAGACACAACTGGAGCTAAAGTGGAAAATCAAACTGCAGGTTACTGTCTGTTATTATATCTTTTTGTTGGATCCTCACCCTCTCATGATTTTACTCCACAACCTTTTTGGCATGAGCACAACCCCAGTGTAGGATTAGAACACACAACCATCTTTGCTAGAGGGGTATGCTACCAACTGACCCACATTGACACCTGCTAGCCAGTAGCCACAGTTTTACATGAGACAAGAGACACAGTGACAAACAAAAAATTCATAAATGGTGACAGCCTGTCTTTTCTCCAAATGGTCTGGTCCCTTATCCTGTATTTTTTTAACAACATGTGTAAATTCTACATGCAATAAAGTTGCCAATATGAACATTTTGTGGCTGAATTAGAGATGTATGTGGTTTCTGCTTCTTGATATTAATCAAAAAGTTGTTTTAGTTTTGACACTTTTTTAAAGAAGATAAAAAACTAGTTCTTTTGATAGTGATATTGGTTGTTTGTAACAAGTCAAGGAAGGCTTTAAAGGCAGTCAAATAGTGCCAAAATGCACCAGAAGGCATCTAAAACCTGATAGCTGCTGGTGGTTTAGGCAGCCCTCAGACCCCCGGCCTATTGGTTGAGGGGGCCCGTGGTTCATGATCAGAGACCCCTCACTTCCCAATTTAGTGCTATACCACTGGACTGGAGTGTATGAAAGAGTGCAGGAGAGACTTCTGTAAGGCTAACCAGTCCAAGCTCTGTACTCAGCACCAAAGGCCCAGTCCAGACCCAACTTTTTGCAGCAAGGAAAGTGTCTGAGAAACCCAGTGAATGCACAGAAAAGAGACTGCCTAATTGTTGCAACCAAAGAGGCTTTGTGGCTTAGTAGAGAGAGAGAGAGAGAGAGAGAGACAGAGAGACAGAGAAAGAGAGCAAGGCTTGCAGAGAAAGCAATGAGAGGGAGAGGGAGAGAGAAAGAGAGAGATGCAAACACAGCGTGAGAGCAAAGTCTGCACTGTGTGCATCCTTGAAAATTAAGAGTGCTGCAGCGGAGAGAAAAGTTCTAGCAGCCTGTGTCCCTCTTGGTGGGGCATATTCATGAAGATTGGCAATTGATGTAAGACTGAAAGACTGTGTGTGCTGAGGCTAGAGACTGTGCCAGAGCCCAACCACTGTATATGCCAAAGGAACAGGGAGAGAGTGTAGGGGTTAGAGATTGAGTAAAGCCCAACTGCTAATTGTGTGTAAAAAGGGTGTGCAACAGAGGGGTCTTGTGGACCATGCTTGCCCTTTCCCTAGACCGAATATGAAGAAGACCAATGAAGGAAGACAGCGAGAGGTCTGCCTTGAGAACGCTGTCTACAAAGGCCTCAGAGGTGAAGCTGGCTGGGCCAGGCAGGTGAAGACATCAGCATTCTTTAACTTCTTCAGTCAGCCCTGATGCTGCAGCGATGCACCCCTAGCCTGATACCCACATGGTAATAAGTGTTATTCATATTTTTTCTTAATTGGTATATAAATGTAGGCACTTTAAGGTTGCCTGTCCCATTTGTATATTATGGTTATTATTGAAATAATAATTTTGTCAATTGAAACAGCAAATTAATGGCACTACCTGTTTTGATGCATTAGGTATTGTTATTATGCACATTGTCACTCTAAGGGATCCCACTTTAAATGTCGCTGCTATGAACAATCTCACCAGTCTTGAGAAAGTGCAGTAGTGAGCGTGAAAATGTTCGACAAGTGAGATTTGGACTTCTGTGTGGAGGGGGTAGTCATCATCTGTGGTGTCTTCACAAAATATTGGTTACTTTTGCAAGCATCTTTTGGAATAATAAAGTCTGGATTTGATGGAACTATTGAATCTGGACTTGATCCTTTTATTCAGTTTGGGTTGCTGCAATATGCTGACCTCCTTTGAGTAAGTACCCCCACGGTACAGTCCAAGCCAGTTTACTGATCCCCCCCCCCCCCGAACTGCTGAACTGTAAGTACCTCCTAGTTGTGGCTTTGAGAAGCCTTTATTTAGCTAGCAAGGTTATGGTCAGGGGGTTAGGACATGGGTGGAACACTGCCAGAAAACTGTGCCCAAGCCGGAATTCTCATTATTACTACTGTTTAAAGTTATTTGGGCCCCAACGAATGATCCCCAGTGATGCCTACACTGTGATGTGGTACCACCAAAGGGACTTTAGAGACATTTCAGGCAGCTGCCATTGGGAAGCCGGGTGCACCTGTAGGTGGAAGGTGGAGATTGTGTGGGGTGAAATTGTTTCAGCTAGTTGTTAATGTTGTCATACTGTTCTCCTCCATGTTTTCCCTTCCCCCCGAAATAATTACTGTTAAGTGTTTGTGTTATATGCTGGTATTGCGAATCACTGCAAACAATGGGGACTGTTGTTGTGTGGGGAGGTATCTCAAGTGGAAGCTTTGTGTTTTCTTGGTGGGTGGTAACCTGCAATTTGTTCACAGGTACAGTATTTCTGCCATTACCCCAGATGGAGGCACTGTGCATGCTCTTTTTTTCATAACAACCCAGGCTGACTCCTTCAGGGTTGTGAGCTAAGTGGACCTCAAGGGCCCTGGAACAGCCAAGGTGAGTCAGAGGGCTGTTACATATGTACCAGATAATCCACCATGGGTTGTGCAGTCATACTTTGATATATGCATACCTTGGGTGCATTGAGATGCATGGGTCAATTGCTGAGTGAGTTCAACCACCCAAGGTGTGAATGATGGAGCATGACTACACACCTTGTAGTGGATTATCTGTCCTATAAAATGGGCAGAATTTTTATGGGGGGCGAGTTGAAAAATACTGCCTGTCTGAAATAGCTTTTTGCCTTAATTAGCTGTGTCAAATTGCTTACCAGTTCTGTATTAGTGGATTCTGCCTTTTTGTTAAAAAAAAATACTCTGTTGCTATATATCTTTTGCTCACTTTTGGACTTTCCCTTTTTTTGTGGAATGACCAAGTGGATTGATCTAGAAAAAAGAACTTAGCCGAAAGTTTGAATTTGTATTAAAAAAAATAAAACAGTAATATATGCATCTATGTTGAATACCAGTAATTAGTGAAGTTCTAAAGTGCTGTCAACTCTGCAGTGAATGGGAGTCAGCAAGTTGGTGGCTTCAGCTTTCACTATCTGTAGCATGGCTGTGCGTTTCTATATAAAAGAGACTAAGGGCCACATTTTCTTTTTTATCACTACTTTGTTCCTCCTTGCTCTGTGTGGTCCCCATCTGATCGACTCCTCCAGCTCCATCCCCCGGAATTACCGGGGCTTACCTTATGCCTGATCTGTGAGCAGTGCCTGCGGAGAGTCAGTCACCATCCTGCCACCGGCTGTCTTTTTCTGTTTTTCTGCCTTATTTTTTCAGAGGGCCCCAGGAGAAGGATGCATGCATGTGAAGGCACGCATGCACCTTACAGCCACAGTATCGGCCCTCCTCCACCCACCCCTGTGGCCTATCACTGGCACCCTCTTTTGTGCAACCCCTCGGCCTCCACCAAGGGGTAGCCATGAGCGAGGGATGCCACCCTACCTCCCTGGATAGGAGAGCTGCCTAACAGCTACTCCATCCTGCACCACACACCCCCGTGCCGACCTCCAATGACCCAGGCTTACTTCCTAACCCAGGTCGCCGGTGTGCCGCGAGGTGAGACGTCCAGTGCCTCAGCCCTCTGTGCAACTGAGCCGGCCTAAGGGCCACATTTTCAAATGGTTTCACAGGGCTTGTGTCAAGCCCTGATCCACAACACTTTAAACTTGCTGCTATGCCAGTGCTCTTTGCCAGAACTGTGCCTGATTTTTGAAGGTCAGAAGCAGCTGACACCATTTTTCTGCTTTATGGCAGCTTGCACCAAATCTCGGGCACAAGCTATATAAAAAGGACCCCCATGGTTGATGCAAGCTAGGCCACAAAATAATGGTTTGACTTGCATCAGTAGCCACACAGGATACAAAATCCCCTCAGATTGCCAGAAGCCCAGTGTGCCATATGCTTGGCACACCCAGGGCTATGGCAGTCTCATCCTACTGAAAATCCAGCCCCTAGCTTTTAATGTCTTTATAAGTGACATTACAGAGGGACTGGAAGGGAAAGTATGTCTCTTTGCAGATGACATAATGATCGGCAACAGGGTTGATATGCAAGGTGGGGTGGAAAGGATGAAAAAGGACTTGGCATGGTTGGAGGAATGGTCAAATGTATGGCTGCTTAGATTCAACACAAAGAAGTGCAAAGTAATGCACCTGGAAAACAAAAACCCAGGGGAAGAGTACACAATGGGGGGTGAGATACTGACAACAACAAAAATGGAAAGGGACCTGGAGGTAGTCATATAAGATGACCTAAATGTGGGCCAGCAATGTGAGAAGGCAGTCAGGAGGGCTGGGGGATACTGGGATGCATAGAGAGGGGCATCACCAGTAGAAAACAGGAAGTTGTTGGCCCTCTGTACAGACAGATGGTAAGACCACATCTGGGGTACTGTGTACAGTTCTAGAGACCCCATCTCAGCAAAGACATAGACAGGATGGAGGCTGTCAAGAGGAAGCCAACCAAAATAGTGCAGGGTCTGCACAAGGAGACATATGAAGAAAGACTAAAGGAGTTTTAGATGTGTAGCCTTGAGGAAAGGAGGAAGGGGGTGGACATGATAGAAACTTTCAAATACCTCAAGGGAATCAACAAAGTCCAAGATGGTAGCATCTTTCAGAAAAAGAGATGTGCAAGAAAAAGGGGGCACAATTTGAAGATAGAGGGGGGACGGCTCAGAGGTAATGTGAGGAAGTATTTCTTCACAGAGAGGGTTGTAGATGCATGGAACAGCCTTTCTGAGGAGGTCATAGAGTCAAAAACAGTGGGGGAATACAAGAATGCATGGTACAGGCATAAGGCAATTCTAGTGGGGGGGCAGGAGGAAGTAGGCTGTTGATTAACTAGGATCTGCAGCTTATCCGTAAGGTAGGGAAATGGGCAGACTAGGTGGGCCAAGCGGTCCTTATCTGCTGTCAAATTCTATGTTTCTATGTTTCTAGTCTCACAGTTCTGGTGTTTCAATGTGATTTAAAACTCTTAAAAGTGGCGCTGGCTCTTTCAGTATATAGCATCGCAACCCTCACTCACATTTCATTTTTTTCTATGCTACTGAAGTCAGGACTCACTCACTTGCATTCCCTGATAAGCTACTGGCACATTTCACAGTTTTAATTCAAACAGAAGCAACTGAACTATGACACTAGGGTGTCAGCATGGCTCAGTTTGTAGCACATCCACCTCTGGACCAGAAGGTTACGGGTTCTCGTCCCACACATTCGACTTGCACCTAAAAATCGCTGGCATCTGAGTGCAGTATTGGGGGGTGCTGTACTGCTGGGGTGTGCCATCCTTTTGATGAGATGTTAAACCAAGGTTCCTTCTGCCCATCCTGTTGTTGTCCTGATAGGTGTCCAGGTGGGAGTAAAAGAACCCAGGGCACTCTTCGCAAAGAGTAGGAAACATTCCCAGTGTCCTGACCAACATTCCCCTTCCCATAAACTGGTTCATGCAATTATCCAGGCTGTATGTAGGTGATGATGTACGATATGGCCGCCACCACACATTCAGTCACTTCACTACCAGTCTAGCATTGCTTGTAAAGCAATTTGGGATACACTGTGTATGAAAAGCGCTATATAAATGCTGATTCTTCTAATTCTTTTTAATAGCAAAATAAGCTTAAACATAAGGCAGTTTCATTGGTCAACCCAGTCAGTCATACTACAGAAAGTGAAAGTGATTAAGAAAACCAAAAATGAAAGTAGAGTCAAGATGCCAGGATGAGCCAGATATGTGATTAAAATGGGAAATCAACCCGTAAATGTACAGTAGCGGTTTTCAGTAATTCATGTGAAATGTAGCCAGGTATAAGGAATCAGTTACAGTGAATGGATTCTTTTTTTGTATGCAGAAAATATGTATGCCAGGCAGCTTCTCTGTGTCAGATGTGAAGTGATTTGCTGGACCTGGTTGCTTGTAAGCAGGTTCTGATGGAAGAAAAGAAGTGTGTACATTTGTCATTGTGGATTAATGCATTATCATGTGGTGTGTTTCAACCAATCAATAATTAATCTTACTCCATTTAGGTATAGTTATATACAGAATAAATAATGAGTAAGGGTAGTTTACAAGGATATATACCCATTGAGGGGGCTAATTAGGGCTATAAGGCTATGACCCTGAAGTCCAAACTCTCAGCTATTTTTATGCTACTGGTGAGGGGGGATAAAGGGGTCTAAATCCCATGGGCTGGATATTCAAAAGGATTGCGCCATGCGCAATAGGGTTGTGCCTGCGCAAGTCCAAAATTGCACCATTCTGCCATATTCAGCAGGAGGCAGTTGGGCCCCCCAAGTCATGCTGAGCAACAGCACAATGCTAATGAAGGCATACTCAACCGAAGGGGGGGAAACCATGCATAAACTGCACAGCCCGATATTCAGCCAGGCTGTGCAGAGTTGTGCAGGCACAACCCCCAACCTGCGCCTGCACGACTTTGAGCAAAAAAAAAAAAGGAGTAAGTCAAGGGCCACCCGCAGGTGAGCTGCCACATTGCAGGGCACAAAACAGCAGCTGCCACCTGTGGGTGGCCCTCCACTTCTTCCGTGTGCCCCCGCTCGATCGTGGGCATTATAATAACACCCCAACTGGCCCGATCACGGGCAAAAACTGTAATGTACTGACTGGCTGATAGTAGGCAAAACTGTAGTAATTCCCACTCCCCACTAGCCCAATCACGGGCAAACCAGTAGTAATGCCCACCCCACTAGCCCGATCACGGGCAGAACAGAGTTCAACCCCCAAGAACAATATCCCTGGGTCCAGTAGACTGTGAAGCCTGATCGCGGGCATTAGAGTCAACCCCAGGTCCAAGTACCCTGGTGATCTAGTGGCCCCCCCACCACCACCCACAGAGCCCCACCACCCCGCCCCAGCTGTCAGCCAGCGGCACCACCCGCTTGCTGCCACACGCCCGCTGACTGACTGCTCGATAAGGCTGCACTCCCCATTGGTTCAGAGCAAGAGCCAATGGGCGTGTAGCCATACCGCATAAGGCAGTCCAGATATGTGAATGGGTGGGGGCCACTAGATCACCAGGGTACTTGGACCTGGGGTTGACTCTAATGCCCCTAATTGGGCTTGTGGTCCACTGGACCACCAGGGATGTTGTTCTAGGGGGTTGAACTCTGTTCTGCCCTGATCGGGCTGGTGGGGGTGGAGTTACTACTGGTTTGCCACGATCCCGGGCCAGTCAGGGGTGAGATACCCCACAGTTATGCCCTTGATCGGGCCAATTGAAGTGGGGGATTACTACAGTTATACCCTTGATCGGGCCAATCAGGGGGTGGGGATTACTATGGTTTTGCCCGCAATCAGGCTGCAGGGGGTGTTGGTCCCCAACAGCTGCTGCCTGGCAGGGCGCCAGGCACAAGTCATCGGGGATCGGCACACCTGCATGCTAATGGCATGCAAATGAGGCCATAAGTAGATGCAAATGGCCCCCCCTGCGCCTTGCATGAATTATGACCTCATTTGCATGTCACCTTTTGAATATCAGAAATTTGCGCATGGCACAATGGAACTTGCGCCACCGCATCTTGAATGCTTCACTCTGACCACTTGCAGTGGCGCAAGTTCCACTAGCCACGCAGTGTGGCTGGCCGGGGGTGATATTCAAGGAGTTGTTCAATGGCCCAACTCCATTGAATATCGCCCCGGCCACACCTCAGCACAACTATTTTGAGCAGCGCAAGGGCTTGCGCCACAGAATGGCGCAGTTTGAATATCCAGCCCCATATGTTTATGTATCTTCAACTTCCTAGAACTTTCAGACTGCACAACCAGCATTTACGAAATTTACAAGATCAATAGATCATGGGATTGACTAGTCTCATCTCAAAAATCAGGGGTTGACACTGAACAGCATCTATAACCCTAAAGAAAAACAGTTTTAGAAATAAATACATAGATTACAGCATAAAATCACACATGCACATAAAAAGCTGTTAAACATCAGTAATACTTTAAGTTGATTCCCTAATGCAGCTATCACTGCTGGATTGCATCTTTTGAGTGAACATGATACAAATTGTGCCATTAACCTGAAAGTAACATAGATCAAGCTTATTATAACATTGTACAATTGACTCATTTAACTTCTTGTCACATTATTGATACAATATACTGTGGTAATCCTTGTAGTGTTCACCCAGCGTGAGTCACACTTGTCTCCCCTAAACAAGATGACTAAAGCATTAAGCATGGAAATAACATTAAATGACTTTAAAAAAGAAGTCAACCTGCACTGCCTGTGTGTAAATTGTTAACATGCCGATGGGTTTGCGTGTCACATTACTGCTTCGTCACAAGCTCAGTGTGAGATCCACAGACACTACAAGTGCCTCTTGTCTAAACTGGCAGGAGAGGAAATGACAGCAGCAGTCTTCATGATTTTTCTTTTTTAATAGTCAGGTGGTGTCCTTTTTCTGGTAAAGAAAAAAGAGGGTAATAGTATAGCATGCCTTGAGATGATATTTATCACAAACTACAGTCGGATTGAGCAAACATTCTTCCACAGAGTAATCATCATTAAGGTTTAACATAATACTTGTCCTTGTTCATTCAAGGCCAAAAGCTAAAATCTAGAAGAGAAACATAATTGCAAGTGTAATAAATAGTAGCTACTAAGTGTTAGTTAGTTTTGCCAGCAAGAGGTTACAGCGTTGCATAGTTTTCTGATTAAACATCAGAGAATACACCAGTGCATCTACAAGGAAAGCGAATGCTTTGTACCAGCCAGTGCTGATGCACTGTCTTCTGTACCTTTTCTAAGTGAAGTCACTCGTGAAGATGACTCCATTGTAAAATTATCTGTTATTTTAACAGTTACACTTTGGTAACATGACACCATTGTTCAAAATGTATGGCCCCAAATGCCCTGATATGTGTACAGGGGAAAGCATGATTGCAGAGAATGACTTGTAGTGTATTTAGATTTCTGAGCTCTTTTTTTAAGGCTTTATATGCATTTTTTCCACATATGCTTTTCTCCGCCATGGTCACTCACACAGTTCTCTAGCCTGGGGCTGACTCCATTATGTCAACATCTCCAGCCATATCCATCACTAGCCCTTCCAATTTCACCAGAGCAGAACTGCATGGCATGTGGCCAGAAGGTATTCTAGTCACATGTCAAGATTTTTAATGTTTTCGCTATCCTTACCACCTCCCTTGACATTACGCAATGCTTTTGGTGGCCTCAGTAAGCACAGCAGGCTTGGGTTCAAGCTAGCCCTTGTGAGTGGCTGCTGTGGGGCCACAGTCCAGATGTCTCCACCCCCCTCCCCTCAAGCTGGCTTGAGCTACACTCAGCAGCATTACCCAGAGGTGGGAGGGAGGTTATTTTTTGGTTTTTTTTTTTGGTTTAACTTAATTTAAAATAGTATTGCTGTTTTTTTAAACATTGGGCCGTATGTGTTGGGACAGAGCCTCTGTGGACAGGAGCTACTCCCCCTCAAGGCTGAGGGACCTGCGCTCCTTTGACTGCTCCCCTATTGCAACCCGAGGTATATACTCATTGCCGTGCCTTGGGAATTACATGTGGGAGGAGGAGATGGAGGGTGGTTCCTCACCTGGGGGGGGAGGAGTGGAGTGGATGAATAAGGGTGGTGAGGTCTAGGAGACACCCTGGGGCAAAATGGGTCCAGGATAGGGGTTTGTGATGCCTGGTTCCCATACCCAAGGGTTCCACTGATAGTGGGAAAGTAGCCCGCTCCTCCACGGCCTCTCATCCAACTTGGGTGGTGTTATGCAATGCCAGGTCTATAAAGAATAAGACTGCAATTATTGCTGATCTTGTTGAGTCATCTGACCTGGCTTGTATCACTGAGACCTGGCTGCTTGGAAATGCTGGTCACATATTGGAGTCAGCTATTCCAGCCAGGTACTCGGTGATACATCGCCTGAGATTGGATCGAGGGGGGGGTTGCTATTTGTTTTAAATCAAAGTCGGGCCTTGTGAAGGTTCCAGTGGTGACCCCCAGATTCTTCGAGTGTATCATGGGAGCCGGTGTGGGCAGCAGAATTCTCCTAGTTTACCATCCACCCAGTGATAAGAAAGTCTTTCTGCAGGAAGTTGCAGACTTCATTGTTGACCTGGTGTTGGAGCCCTCCAGGTGGTTGGTCCTGGGGGACTTCATTGCCTGGGTCGATGATGAACTCTCACTTTTTGGCCAAAACTTCCTCCAACTGATGATTTTGTTGGGCTTCACACAGGTTGTTACCGCTGCTACCCATATTCAGGGTCACTCCTTGGATCTGGTGTTCACCCTGGGGATGGATGTCTCAGGACTGGTGGTGGAACCAGTTGGGTGGTCTGACCATCACTCCATAAGGTTCAATTTCATGGCCCCCCCTTTGAGACCAACCCCTTTGGAGATGGTCCAGTACCGTCCTTTGAGGGGAGTTACCCCTGTGGGTCCGATGACGGTGCTGGACCTATCGAGTCGGCCTGTGGAGTGCATGGATCTAGATGTCTTAGTAGTGCACTATAATAATATGGTGCTGAAGGCTCTGGATTCCATAGCTCCTGTCCTTGTTCACTCCCTCTCCCTCCACCCTCAGTCCCCTTGGTTTGATGGGACATTGAGGGAGTTGAGGAAAGTGGGGCGAAGATTGGAACGCTGCTGGCAGAAATCTGGTCTGGAAGATGATAGACTTAGATTGATGACCCATTATATGGACTATCAATCAGAAATCTCCCATAAGAAGGCAGAGTTCCTGTCCAGGGAGATAGCTGCATCAAGAAATCGATCAGCTCAGCTCTTTTGGACCGTGGATAGATTGTGCAATGCAACCTGTCTGCAAGGTCAGCGAGCCTTTTCACAAATAAAGTGTGATGAGTTTGCTTGGTTCTTTCATGATAAGGTGTCGTCGATCAGGTCAGAGATCTGCAGTTTGCATTCAAATGAGCATGGTGGTGGTCGATGCGAGGTTACACACCCTCAGTCTTTCTGGATGGATTTTGACCAGCCAGCAATCCTGGATATCATGAAGATTGTCCAGGGCTTGCGATCGACTTACTGTAGTATGGATCCTGGTCCTACACGCCTCCTTATGGGTTGTATGGATGTGATCAGACCAGTCCTTGCTGAGATAGTCTGGTGCTCTTTGGAACAAGGGATGTTTCCAGAGTCTCTAAAAGAGGCTACTGTGACACCTCTTTTGAAGAAACCTTCCCTCGACCCAGACTGTCTTGGTAACTACAGACCAATCTCTAACCTGCCATTTTTGGGTAAGGTTATTAAGAAAGTAGTCGGGCTGCAGCTCAAGGACTTTCTCACCACCTATGAAATCTATGATCCTCTCCTGTCCAGTTTCAGGAAGAGGCATAGTACCGAGACAGCGTTGGTTCGGGTACTTAATGATCTCCTAATAGCGAGAGATCAGAGGAGCCATTTGATCTTGGTTATCCTCGATCTCTCTGCAGCATTTGATACCATGGACCATGGGATGTTGCTAGAATGTCTCTGGCTGTTCTGTGGACTGTCAGGGACAGTCCTCAGATGGTTTCAGTCTTTCTTCACAGGCAGAACCCAGAGGGTAGTATCAGGAATTTTTCCTCAGCTCCCTTTGCTCTGTCCTGTGGGTGCCACCAGGTTCTGTGCTTCCCCCATGTTCTTCATGGTGTATATGCTGCCATTAGGGGACATTATAAGGCATTATGGGCTGAGTTTTCACTGCTATGCAGATGATACTCAGCTCTATATGTCCTTTGTACCCGAACAAAATGATGCTTTATCGGTCTTTAACAACTGCCTCACTGAGATTCAGGGCTGGATGAGTGCTAACTGGTTAGGAATGAATCCAGACACGACTGAGGTGCTGGTGGTGGACCTGGGTCACCGGGCAGAGAAGTTGACTCCTGGGTTTTCCTCCGCCTTTGTATTAGGGGGTAACCAGTTGAGACCTTCTGAACAGGTGCAAAATCTGGGCATAATTTTTGATGGTGAGCTGACACTGAAGGCACAGGTGTCAGCCATTGTGAAGTCTTCCTTTTATCATCTGAGGAATATTGCCCTGATAAAACACTTTGTTCCACACGATGATCTTCCTGTATTAGTCACCAACTTTGTCTCCTCGCGTCTTGACTACTGTAATGCTCTATATCTAGGGTTGCAGGGGGTGGATCTCCATCGCTTGCAGCTGGTGCATAATGCTGCAGCCAGGTTGCTGACAGGGCTGCCAAGAACTTGCCATATCACACCTGTGCTGTGCGAACTGCACTGACTGCCAGTGCAATGGAGAATCACCTTCAAGGTCGCATTGCTGACCTATAAGACCCTACATGGTCAGGGACATGACTACTTGCAAGATCTCCTGTGACCTTACTGCCCTCTTTGCTCGCTCCTCTCTGCCAATGAGGGATTGCTATAGGTTCCCAGGGTGCATCTTCAATCATCTGGGGCCAGAGCTTTTTTTTTTATGGCACCAACCCTGTGGAATGCTCTACCTCGTCAGATTCGAGAGTGCCAGTCCACAGAGATATTCAAGGCATCCTTAAAAAGTTATTTATTTCAGCAAGCCTTTGATTAGGCCATCCCATTGTCTTTTAATTGTTTTTAAATTTATATTTATTATGTTGGCTGTTTCTTGTATCTGCGCTTTGTTAATTTTGAAAAGCGCACTATAAATAAAATGTTATTTGATTTGATTTAGTCTTCAGCATAGTAAGGATGGGGGGCTAAATTTTCAAATGACATGAGGACTAAGTCCCACGATGCAGCCCCAACCCATGCAGGACAAAATCTCTGCACTTGCGGAGTTTCATAATTTCAGCTGGTGCAACTGCAGGGGATGTTATGTCTTGTCCTACCAGGAGTAACTTTTACCTGCATCTGTACTGAAAACAATGGCTGCAAAATGCCATAAATCATGTAGCTGGTCACAAACTGGCCCCCTTTCTGAAAATACCACAGCTGCAGGGAAATCTGTGGCTCTGCAAGTGAAGATCCACTTATGCTAGTTTTTTTCCTGCAGCTGTGGGATTTTTGAGGCCTCTGAAAAACTGGCCTGGGGTTTTTACTCTGATTTTCGCTATCCTTCCCACCTCCCTTGACATTACGCAATGCTTTTGGTGGCCTCAGTAAGCACAGTAGGCTTGGGTTAAAGCTAGCCCTCGTGAGTGGCTGCTGTGGGGCCACAGTCCAGATGTCTCAACCCCTCTTCCCTCAAGCTGGCTTGAGCTACACTAAGCAGCATTACCCAGCCCAGGCCACTCCAAACCAGACTCTCTGAGCTCACTCCCAGCCCAGGTTAGCAGCATTAAAGAGTGATGCACCTCTATGGGGCCATTGGTTAACCCCTAAATAAACTATTTTGCAGAAATACTTTATTATTACCTTTGGGATCATGTTCTCATATCACGCTTGCTTTTTTCAGTACAGATTCTGATTGACACATGAGTACTTGAAAAAAGAAGCATGTACAGGAGCTCACTAATGGCCTGGCATGTGCTTTCCCTGACCTGTACTCTGTGGAACTGGGCAGTTTGCCAAAGAATAGCATTAGTTACAAATCTACTGTTTTTGTACAGTTTCCAGTGAGAGGATCGGGATACTAGGATTTGTAATTTACTGTGTAGGTTTTGAATTTTGTATTTACATTCAGCACTTTGCTTGATTGATTGATTGAGTTGATTGTTTTATTTAGTTTGGGTTGACAGGGAAAAGAGAGACAAAACTGTGTATTTGGTGAAAAGGGGTATTATAAGTACAAACCAACTGAAATTGAACCAGATTTAACCATTGGTAGTATTTTGAGTGAATGGGGGAAATTTGGCCAGGACACAATGGAAAATCCCCGCTTTCCTCAGGATGTGCCACGGGATCTTTAACATCTACCTGAGCAACCACCAGAAAAGGCAGGTGGGACCTCGGTTTAATGTCTCATCCAAATGATGGCACCCCAATAATTTAGCATCCCACTAGTACTGTTCTTGGGTGCTGGCATTTATGGTATGAGTCCAATCCTGGTGTGGGACTAAAACCCATAACCTTCAGACTCAGTGATGGGTGTGCTATCAGTTGAGCCAAACTGCCCCTTATATACCAGAAAGTGTTGCTTTTACTTCATCTTTGAAACATGTAAACATGTTCAGTAGGGCTGTATTCTGCTGAAATTGAATCAGAAATATCCCATTTTCTGTAGGTAAGATGCCTGCAAGGAAATGGAAAGTTGTAAAAAGGAAGAGCTTATCAGACATATATTTTGACATACCCTAAGAGCAGCAGAACATGACTTACTGGAATATCTGGGTAAAGGGAATCAAACATTTAAGCTCTTTCATGAGTGCAGATAACAGACAGCTTTTCTGTTTCAACTAGAAATACATATATGACATTTACAGAACCAAGCAATTACACACACACTCACTCACACTCACTCACACACACTCAGAATGCCATCAGCAGTTCAGCGTAGTACCACAGTTTCTTTTTATAAAGGCTCAGCAGACATTAATTTATTACTTTCCTTCAGTCAAGCCTTTCGAGTTCTCCTGTTCTGGAAGCCAGTTTATCAAGTTCTACAAAGGAATACCAGGAGTGCTCATCCAAATGTGAAATGTCAGAAACCTGCATGACATTCTCTGATCTATACCATGGATGACAGCTGGGGAAAGCACATTCGTGCACTTTTTATATTTAGGCATATTTTTTAGCTAATCAAAAAACTGTTGCCAATATGCTTGCTTCTGACAGGGATAGAGTCCTGCCAACGTATTAACTTGGACGTGCAGTGTTCGATTAGACAGGATATAATATGTAATATAATGACCGCTCTTGGTTTTGTACTATGCCTCAAGTGCTAGCCTTGAGCACCATTGAAAAGTCATTACGGTGAAGGATGTGCAGTGCTGTGGATGGTAATGAAGGTTCACAACTCAGACTTAGGCTTTGCTTGCCTGCTTGATAGTTCTGGTAGTTAAACCAGCATAATTCAGATTCAGCCCTGTCTATACTGCTCTACCAAACTAAAACATGGGGCAGAAATAGAAATGCTGTAATTGATACTTTGGGGATATTTATTTCCTCATTTTAAAAATCTTGCTATGTAGAATAGTTAAAAGTATAAAGAGCATCTATAATGCATACCAATGCAATATTTAAAGTAAATAAGTATATAACTTAGTGGGAGACTGTGTTTGCATGGGGCTGGCTATACAACAACTGACAAGTTTTAAACATGCTTGGTAAGAACATCCTTCTCATAAGCTACAGTATGGGAGCTGAGATGCAGTAATCTTTGCTAGTCATGAGGAGGACCGTATTACCAGTGACACCTTTCAAACACTGCTGGAAATACTGTCTTCTTTCTCAGACAAGAATCCTGTAACAGAAACCATGGCATCAGGCTTAGGGCATGAAGTTCCAGTGACACCTTTTGAGCATACCTAGTAAACAGCATCCCTGTTAGACTTACGGACCTACCTTTACTGCCATGATGTAATACAGCAGGGCATCCCAGTCCCTGATTGAGGCATGCACGCATGGGAGTAGGGCCCCCTGCCTCTGGGAGGTAATTTACTAATAATAATCTGACAGAATTATAATGAGACTGTAGAGGCTGCAGGCAGCACATCTAACAAATGGAAAAAAATAATGTCTGCAACAAAAGAGCTGAAGGATTTCTGAAGAAAATAAAGGTGATTCTCTTTAACAGAAAGCAGTTGCAAACTGTTATTATCATCAGACATCTGTTATTGCTGTGTAATACATTTTTCATCATAGATCTTTAAAGTGATGCATAGAGTACCCAGGAATGATATGGTGAATGACAACACTGGAAACTGAAGATTTTTACTTTGTTGTATAGGTCAGTTACAGTGCATGTACTATAACTGCAGTGTTGGTTTTCTGCTTCACCATTGTAACAGTGTCATATGACTAGGGGGACTGTGTTTCTCATTTGTGAGAAGGAAACTTAGAATCAATATATAGTGTATAGTAGAGCATTGTTCTATACAGAAATACATCCATTTCAAAATGCTATCATACCACAGTTCATAGGGCATGGAATGTGATTACACCCTTCTGTGATACAGCAACATTCTAGAATCTCTATAGACTGCACAGGTCAGTTTCATTGTGAAAGAGAAAAAAACACAATGCACTATTTCACATAATACTATGCACTATAAAAATACAGGATGAGCAACTTAATGTATAAGTAGATTGCTCTGCCACCTTGAGTTCTGATTCCCACAGTCCTCTCCAGCTTTGCTCTTGAAGTCAGAGGGAATCAGAACCCCTCTGTTACAGTGCACACTGGTTGTACATAGTTGCCCATCCAGTATTCTCTATTTTTTTCTATCCAGAGATTTTTTCCTAAGCTGAGGCAAAAACTGTCATGTCGTGCCAAATTTTGGATAGTCATTCTGTGACATAGGCTTTTGTCTATTTAGAACTAAGCTGTCATTTTTGAGGCCTGAGCTGAGATCTCAAAATGATCATTTAATGGCAAAAGGTAAAGCACTTAGTCTACAAAGCCACCTACTGTATGGTGACTTCCTGAACTTAAATGCTGTATGGTCAATTAATGTACTGTATTGTGGCACTAGAAAAAAAGCCTCTACTGTACATGGGACCTCAATGTCAATATGAATGTACATGAAACTCACATATGTGAAAAAAAACAACTTTTAAAAATGACCATTATCAGTATGTTCGTGGGGGGGGGGTGTCCACAACCTGTTACAAAATACAGTACTGTAATGGAATTAGGGCTCACTATCTATGCTATTAGAATTAGAATGTAACTAAATGGCCATAGTCAACATGTGTGTTCTATCTGGTAAACTGTTATTAGCAAATGCTTGCCTTTTCCTTTTAACAATGTTGGAGGTGGTGGGAGCGGTGGAGTTGGTTGGGGGGTAGGTAGTTGCTTCAGCTTCCTGTGAATTCACTGAACAGTCAGCTGGAATCAGTTAACTGTGAGATTTGATTACCTTGTTGCAAACATCATTTCATGTTTAGAGGGAAAATAGAGATCTATCTCAGACTGGTCCCACCTCGACATTCATGCAACAACAGCTGCCTGTACAAGTAAGACAAATAATAGATCACTTGGGAATTTGAGTGAAAGGCATCCACATAACTGTTCAAAACAACACGTGGTATGTTTTCTTCTGTGTCTGTTGTAGATATTTCCTTCCTTGTAAGATCTTTTTTTTTTGCTGTCAGTAAATATGCTTAAAATTGGAAGCAATCATGGCTGTTACAGTGCTATCACAACAGATGAATGCCAGTTAAATACTTTCTCATCTGCAAATCAGAATAAGTATTGTTTGTCTGAGAATGGTTAAGGTTTATTTTCCTTCCAGGCCCAGATTCCTTTTAGCTGCATTTTTCTTGTTGTGCTTACTTATTAATTCAGCCAATATGATAAAAACAATTAATACTATCCCAACTGAAGACCACCTTGATGGCTTAGCAAACGTGCAGGCCTGTTCACTGAACCTTCATGCAGGCCATTATCAGTTTACTCCCTAAGTACTGCTACTCACATTTGGGCACACATGTAATTGGCTAAGGAGACAATGCAAAATTCAATTAGAGTAGAGTAATGAATGCAGGGTTTGGGTACCTTTATGACAATGCAAACACGTGTGCCTGAGAAGACTAACACTGCATTAGCATTTTTGCTCAAGGGGTTTGTTCCAAAGGCAAAAGAAAAACTGCACTGCTTGCTAATATAGCCTATAATGACCATGATATTATACTGGCATGATTGCCAATCACTGATCTTGGGGATGCTGCAGGGTAACCTGTTTCCATCTGACAAGGTACTATACTAGGCTGCACAGATGGAAAGGATCACCAAGATGTGCGAAGAAAATAAACAATAAGAAAATTGATAGCCCACTACAGTACATTATATTTAATAGTATACATCCTTAGAACAGGGGCTGGCCCATTGGCACACTGGTAGGGCTATCACTCACAACCCCAGAGACCAGGGTTCAGCAACAAGCCTGAGTCATCATGGTCGGGGGGAGGCATGAGCATCTCAGGGGACAGTCAGTATGTTTGGGGATGGAGAGATCTGTCCTCTGCTGCTATACTGCTGCCTGGGTGAACACAGGTGACAAGGTGACAATGAAGTTGGAGGGCTGGTGGGAGAGCTGATGTCCGGGTATGACCACACATGGCTTGCACAAACCCCTGCAACATAGTATGGGACTGGGAGAAAATGTGAAACTGGCTCCAGTGCCCAGAATAAAGGATGCTGGTAAATTTGGGCCCAGCCTCACCACCTCAGTTCACTTCTTGCCAATGCGCTAAGCTGAGGGGTAAATCTGTTCCAGTCCCCCTGTCCAGGGGGCAAACCATGCCTATAGAAACATAGAAACATAGACATTGTTGGCAGAAAAGAACCACTTGGCCCACCCATCTGCCCAGATGTTCCCTGCCTAGTCTGTCTCTGCAGACCCTCCTGGTCTATGGTGACCTCCCCCACAACTATTTACCAGTATTCCCTCATGTCTATCATTTGCATGCTTGAAACACCCCATTGTCTTCACCCACACTACCTCTGGTGGGAGACTTTCCAGGTGTACACCACTCTTTCAGTAAAGTAGTATTTTCTCACATCCCTCTTAAACTCCTCCCCTTCCAACATCACTGTATGCCCTCTTTTCCTGGTACACTTCCTTATTTAAAATAGACCCCCCCACACACCATACCCTGGCTATGTGTAGGATGGTGTCCAAGAAATATGAAATCTGATCAGGTTGTGCCCTAGGAGCTTTGAATGGAGTCTTGCCTTGGAGACAGAAAGGGGGTATACAGTAAATAGTAAGCAAAACTATCTACAGTCAAGGCCTTGCTTCTCAAAATGTTTTTTTACTCCATTTTTACAAAATTCCTCCCCCCCTCCCCCACACTGAAATTTGGGTGCATGTGGCTGCACCTTTTCTCTAGTTATGAACGGGGTAGTGTTTGGCTAGAAAGCCTTGACCAGAGTTACTCTTGGGTGTCCAGTATGAAGTATAACAATATCAGGCAGCCCACGCTCTCCTTGTCTTGGATTCATAATGAGCTTAACCTGAATTGGTACAGAAGTCTGATGCACTGCTACTCTGCATCTGTGCCTCTCTATTAATGTTAGCCATGACTACATCCTCTATTACTATCCATTCAACTTTCACTATATGGATCAAACTAAAATGGTTTATTAGTTAATTCGATAATACACATTTATTCAAGGATAGTAGGCACTACAATCACACCCCATGGCACAAACTATTTTGAAACTAGAGCCCACTAGCTTTTCAGATAGTGTTTGAACTGGCACGTTGCTGCTAGACCTAATTAAAATGTTGCAACATTTTCATGCTGAATATCATTCTCAATGGTTGTGTTAGGCACGTGCAAAGTAAGTGACTGCTTGGGGCATGAGTACAGCCAGGGAGATTTGATGCAGAATGCGGAAGCAGAGCTCAGCATGAAATGCAAAAAGTGTTAATATGAAAACAAAACTGCTGTTGTTGTTTGCTTTGTAGTCAAGAGTATTCTTACAGCTTTCTGGATGTGGTGTAGGGAAGATGGCAGTAGAGGGAAGTGGTAGGAGTGAATGGAGCACTGCAAGAGTGTTTTCTTGGGGAGCCATAATGCCTAAAACCATCTATGGAATCCTAGCCCTATATAGTTAATACAGCACATTCAAAAGTGTGCCCTAGCAGTGACATAGCTGTGATATTACTGTGTGCATTCTCTCTGCTCTGACCTATTAATGCCTGCTGTGACTCCTGCCGTATGTGTCATCCTAACAGTGCCAATATGCCCCTCCCTTTAGTTCTGCCCTCTCTTCCCCTGAAGATAATCACTTAGTGAGAAATGGTTCTCTAACCTGGCAACCTGAGATCCAGAAACTCATTTAATTGCTGTCAATTGCCATGAATTATAGTTCACTAAATCTCTGTACAATTACAAGTATATTCAAATGCTTGTGCAGTTTTGGCAATTCAGTTACAAACAGTAGTTTCATAACAAGGACTACAACCCTTCAAAGGTCTGCAGACTTCAGCATTATGATTAAAAGTGCCGCTACAATAAGGGTTCCACCCTGGTGCCAGCATGGTATTATGAACAAATGAACATTATGGCAATGCATAGAATGCAGTTTGCTAAAGGAGAATGAGAGGGATAGAGAAAGTAGCCAGTGAAAGAGAAAAGAAACATAGAAACATAGATATTTTCAGGAGAAAATGACTGCTTGGCCCACCAAGTCTGCCCAGATGGTTCCTACAATTCTGTCTCCGCAGACCCTAACTGGTCTCTGATGGCATTTGCCCCTCCCTACCTATTTAAAAATATTCCCCAATGTCTATTCCATGCATGCTTGAAGCCCCCTACTGTTTTCACCTCCACCACTGTCACTGGCAGTTCCAGGTGTCCACCACTCTTTCAGTGAGGTAGTCCTTCCTCACATCTCTCTTAACCCCCCCCCCCAAGCTTCATTGTATGATTTCTGGTTCTGGTGTCCTTTCTCACTTGAAAAAGCCTCCTCTGATGCACCCTTTTACCCCTGTAGGTTCCCTATCATGTCCTCTCTTGCTTTCTTCTCTTCCATGGTGTACATGTTGAGATCCCTCAGTCTGTCTCTTCGTAGGGCTTTTGCTTCAACCTTTGCACCATTTCAGTAGCCCTCTGTTGGACTGCCTCCACCCAGTCTACATCCTTTCTGAGGTCAAGATCATGAAGGTGAAACTAATAAACACACATATATGGGAGAGGAAGGCGAAGTACCATTATATCGATCTCAGAGTTGAGGTGGGTGGAGAGCATGATTTGCCTACTGCCTCTCAAACCACAGGATAAATCTTGTCAATTCACAGGTTCGGCATATAACTATAAGCATGTTGACATGCTTGTGCAATGTGATTTTTGCCCATTCACTCTATTTGCATTATAACAATGCCACACAGCATGGCCATAGGATAAAGCCCCCAACCCCCCATAAGGGTGTGTCATCTCTGAAGGTGCCAGAAGGATTTGACATTATGGCAAAAAAATGGAATGCAATGCACTGAGATTCCCCAAAGTAGAGATATAGAATGGCAGCACCACAACACCAGAAACAAGTTATCTGGTCAACACTCACTTCCAGCTCTTGGCAGAATTTACAAACTTTGGCATTAAGGACCTTGCTGAGGAAACCTCTAGAGGTTCCAATGCTTGAGACTGACCTCCCTTAAGGTTCATTGATTTATTTGTAGCCCAAAAACACATAGCATGGAGATTATGAATAATGACATCATGGCACACTGCTTTGGTAGACGGATGGAACATGATTTGCTTATTTTATTTATTTATTGGAGGTTTGGAAATACCTTTGAGTCAGAGACTCCTTTACAAAGGTTCCATGTCACATAATTTACATACAGAGACATACAGGTTACATAGCAGTACATCAGTACATAGTCAGGTTGTTACAGGAGCAATTGTGAGGATAACAGTGAAAAAATAGGGAAAAATTAGTGCAAACACACAATACATATAGCACACAGGTGAAGAGCTAGGCTAGAGGGACACAGGTTGGGGCAGGTGGGGTTTAATTGCTCACTGTGCCTCACAGTTGAGACTACCTCCCCCATATTGTGCCACAAAGCTTGGCTGTATAAGTAAAGGAAATTCTTAGTAAGAGTTATTCCCTTGTAAGTGCTAAATGTACCAGGCCATTTTAAGAAAAGGAAACTTGGGGAATGCATGTGTAACCCCTCTCCTAAAGATGGGTACAACTTTATCTCCCTCCTGCAGCAACAGATTCTGCATCCCACTGACAGTGCCTCACCCTTTGTTCCCTCAAAGAATGAAGCTGCAGGATTAAGGGCAAGACAAAGCACTGCCAGCTTCTTGCTTCAGCACAGGGAGCATCACCACAACTGAAGTCACACTCAGTTTCTTCATTCTCATGGCCCAACTGAAAAGTGACAGTGGGGCCAGGGAGAAGTCACTAGCCCCAAAAGCTCATCTTTGGTTCAGCAGCACCACCAATGCAGCCCACAGTTCCATCAAGGAGCAGCAGGGATTCATAGGATGCGTAGGATGCTTACAAGTCTAAAGCATTTATCCATTAAAGACTCATCAAATTTTCATTGGTTCAGTTGGTTTCATACATAGCTGACTAGTGCAACCTTGAAACATTCCATATTGAAAATACTAATGATAGCTTCAGGAAGTGAGTTCCAAAAGGACACTACATGTAGGTTAAACCACTTTCCTCTTTTTGTGGTATTTTACATTTCTCCTTTTAATTGCATGGTATGGGATCTTATATCTCTATTAGTATTCTTTTTTTTTTTTTGTAGTCCAAGACATTCTCACAAGTCCTTATTTCTGAATTCCTTAAAGATTAGGCAAAGATCCCCCCTAATGTGCATATACTCAAGCCAGAGTCAGTGGCTCAGCAAGTTGCATACTTGCCTCTGAGGCCAGAAGATCAGAAGGCTGTGGGTTCTATCCCCCACATCAGGCAATCAGATTAAATCCTAATACTGACACTGTAGTGCAACATGAGGGGGTGCTGCATTCCTGAGGTGCTGTCTTTTGGACGAAACATTAATCTGAAGTCCCATCTGTCTGTTCTGGTGGCTGTTCAGGTGGACGTAAAATATCCCATGACACTTCTCGAAAAAGAGTAGGGGAATTTTTTTTATTATGAATTTCAAAAATAAAATGAATACAAAACAGTGTTAAATCACACAAAAATAATATATAAATCATAAAAAAATCAAATAAGTATTACAGCCATACATTTTATAAACTACTTTCAAATAAATCTGTAAAACCCAAATCATATCCTAATACTAAAAAGACCCACTCCCCCTGCCACAAAAAGAGTAGGGAAAATTGTTATTAAATCTTCAAAAACAACATTAACATGCATGTTTACATCACAGCAAATAATAAAGGAAACATGCAAGCATTAAACTTCATAAGCACATACTTGCGCCCATCAATCCCAATAATTCTTTGTTTGGTAATTTATCATAACCACTTAAAAGCATCCCACCTAGTATGCCACACTGATCTATCCACTGCTTTATAACCCTCCATCTTCAGATGTTGCAAGTCAGACCGAATAAGTTGAATCAATACTGCCTGGGAAATCTGCTGCTGTTGGAGTACCAGCCTACAACATACTTGCCAGACCCAAAAGACAAAACATGCCATCAGAACCCGTAAAGAACTTGAATTATATTTGGCCCTCTGTCAGGAAAACAACCCTTTAATCAAATTATTAGGGGACAGATATAGCCAAATGTCAGACTCCCCACTTTAGAGACAATGCATTCCAAAATTCTGTAATATAAGGACATAAGAAATACAGATGTTCCATCAACTCAGTCACACCACTACATTGCTCTCGAGGACAGTAATGCTCAGCAAGTTCCTTGTGTTTCTGATTCCCCTTAACATTGATTCCATCATGCACCCCCAATCATACCATGTCCCATATTTTTGGGGGGGGTTCCAGGTTCGACCAATAAATCTCCTATAACCTTCTGTTTGGTTATTGATAATGCCTTGAAAGGTTGTTCTGTAAATTTGTCTCTCACAACCTGGAGGTATAAAAGTTTCATGTGTATAGATAACAGTGAAGTTTGTGACACTTCCCATTTCTTTAAATAATTAAAACATGGCCTCCGACTAGAATCCAGTTTCACAAGCCTTTTATTTTTATGTCTGAACATCATGTCCTTCCAATCCTGCATAACTTCTGTTAGCTGAGGGGACATCCATGCTACCCACGGTGCGGCACTCATCCCTATTATTGGCACTAGATTGGCATAAAAAAAATACACCAAAAGAACACAACCAGTTGTACCATGTCCACTCCACCCTTTTTAAGTGGTAAATAGGTAATCCCCCATTTTATGGGGTTCAATCTGCTCCCCCATAGACATGAAAAAAAAAAATATAATATAGTGTGGTGTCAGTTGCTTTGGCTTCTCAGAAGGAACTAGGAGGGAAAGGATAAGATCTTTAACAGTACAGTAGCTTCTTGCTGTTTTTACATTGTTTCTTGTGGATTTTACTTGGTAGAAGGTTATTTCTTCTCTTTCTTACTACTTCTAAGGGGCTAGCAGAGTATTGTTTTGGGGCTGCTGGAATTTTGAAAACTGTTTTGGTGGCTATAAGTGGGCTCTTTTGTTTGATGTTTTACTGTGTAGCAGGCTGCATTTGTAGAGGCCTATTTCTTCTGATTTAAAACCTATTTGGTGTGATGTAACAGGGGCTGTTTCTTTGAATCAGAGACCTATATCTTCTAATTTCAAACCTATTTTGATGTGTTGTTGGTGAAGCTGTTTGAATTGGAGACCTGTTTCTTTTGGTAGCAAACCTATTTTGGGGGCTTTGAATAGAATTGTGATTCATTTTTGCTGGCTTCACTAGCTGCAATGGTTAGTGCATAGTGGGGGAAGGGTGCTAATAGTCTGACCAGGGGTCTCAGCTACCTGATTGTTTCTTGAAGACTTGGGTTGGTCCCACCCCAACCCCTTATCTCACCCACCCCTGGTCCATGATTTCCTTTATACCAGGGTAATGACATCACTTCCTCAAATGGGCAAAGGACATGCACCTATAATAGCAGAAGCAGACATCCAGGAATGGAACAGCAGTGAGTGAAGAAGTGACTGCTATCTCAGTGGAAGGGAAGTAACTGCACATCTAGGAGCTTTCATTGTTACTTCTTTGCATTGTTATTGCATTGTGGAAAGGAGGAGGAGTAGGAGTTTGAAGAAGGTTGTGCAATAGCTACTTAAAGTCTCTTTTTGAGTGTGGATAGGAAGGTTAGGAATATAAAAAGCAGTTGCCCAATCTATCTAAATATGTACAACAAAGGGGTAAGGGGAAATTAAGAAAAGAATGTTTTGCACTGATAGAGGGGGGAGAGGGGAGACTTGGGGGAGTGTTTGGTATCCTGCATCTGGAAGGGTGGGGGGTCGCTGGTGGGCAACGACAGCAATGGGTAGGGTGGTAGGCTGCAACAACTGCAGTGCACCAATCTTTCTAAAAATTGCCTGGAGTGTGGGAGGATGTTTAGTGTGCAACCACATAGAAAAACTTAGAAAGGAGATTGAGGGTCTGCAGGAGGAACTAAGACAGGCAAGGCAGACTGGGGGTGGGTTTAGCCCAATACTGGAGGGAGGAAGAATGGGAGATGAGGGAGTGTGATTTAAGCCAACAGTGGTGAGGAGAGGGTCAGAAGAAGGGAAGCAGGGACAAGGGGACCCAGGCCAGGAAGAACAATTGCCGGGGAAACCAGGTCAGGAGACAAAAGACAAATGGAAGGAGGAGATAGGGACTTGTGAGGGGAGGCGAAGAAGTGGTAAAAGTCATGGAGTGGAAAGGAGAGAACAGGTTACTATGAAGAGAGAGGGGAGTGGGCATTTGTGAAGGGCCTTCAGAAAATAGTTTTGCACTGCTAGAGAGGAAGAAGGTGGAGGAGAGAAATGATAAATTAGATGAGTAATTGATAAATGCCTGTACTAAACTGGAGTGGGGGGAATTTCTGCTGGGAGAATTGCAACAGGGGCAAAAGGGGGAAATAATGTGTAGGAGGAAGAAGAGGAGCTGGAAAGGAGAGAGGGAGATGAATGGAAGCAAGCAGGGAGTATGAGTGGTGGAATTTTAGTGCTGGGGGACTCAATACTAAGAGGAGTCAGGGTGGGGTAGCAAGGGAAGAGGCATAGATCGCATTTGGGTGGAGGCCATGCCAGGAATGACAGCGAAAGGGTGGGACAATCTGTTCTGGAAATATGCTACGAAGGGGTAGGAGACAAGCCTCATTTAATTATACATCTTGGGACGAATGACCTGACTGACAAGACAGTAGATATAGTCCAGAGGAGGTTTGAGGAACTAGGACAATTATGTGAGGGAGCAGGAAGATCAGTAACTTTTTGGAGGTACTCCAGTGCCCAAAGCACAACAAGAAAGCTGAGAATAGAGGAATTTAACAGATGGCTAAGAACCTGGTGTTGTACTAAAGGGTATGGGTTGTTGGGGGTGGGGAGGGCCTGGGAAGACAGTAGTCTCTATGCCAAGGACAGACTACACTTGAGTGTGGAGGGAAAGAAAGTGTTGAAACAGAGGATGGAGGAGTCCATACAGGAAGTAGGGAATTTAAACTTGGAGCGGGGGGTGGCAGTTGGGCAAGAGACATGCAGAAACCACAGGTAGGGAAACCATATGAGCTTACCCCCCATAACAGAGACCAAGGACAAATGGCAAGTACTATTGGTGATGCTAGTAAAGGAGAGCAGGATGGGGGGGGGGTGGAATGTGGTTTCCCTTAATGGTAGAAGCCTTGGGAGAAAAACTGCAGAGTTAAAGGTGCTCATGGCAGAGGGAGAGATGGATGTTTCAGCCATCACAGAAACATAGGCCACCCAATACAATGACTGGGACCTGTCCGTACCAGGTTACAGGTTATTTCGTAGGGACAGGGTGAATGGGAAAGGAGGAGGTGTGGCAGTATATGTGAAGGAAGGACTGAAGTGTGTAAGGGAGGAAGGGGAGGACGGTAGTACAGAGTCACTTTGGATGAAAATCCAGGATTCCAAGAATAGGATTCTTAGAGTGGGAGTGGTGTACAGGCCACCATCTCAGATGGACTAGTTAGACAGGGAACTAGTGGGACAGATCAGGAGGACCTGCGAGAAGGGTAGTGTGGTGATTGTGGGGGACTTCAACATGCCAGGAGTGGACTGGAGTACCCCAACAACCAGGAACAGAAGGGAGCAGGTACTGCTGGATGCCTTCCAGGACAGCTTCCTGCTGCAAATGGTCAGTGAACCAACCAGGATAGGGAATACTCTAGACCTTGTGCTGGCAAATGGGGACTTTCTGAGAGAACTTACAGTGGAGAAACCGCTGTCAGGGAGTGACCACCACTCAGTATGGCTCACATTGGAAATGGGCAAGGAAGGAGCGGAATCTGGCACAAGAGTGCTGGACTTCAGGAAGGCCAACTTTGGGAGGATGGGGGAAGTGGTAAAAGGGTACCTGGCCAGAACTCAATCTAGTATGGACACTAACCAGAGGTGGGAGCTCATAAAGCTGGGGATAGTGGAAGCAACCAAAACCTGCTGCAAGACCCAGAGCAAGAAGGCTAGGGCTAAGAAACCAAGCTGGTTGAGCAAGGAGGTCATGGCAAAGGTAAGGAGGAAAAGAGCTGCCTTTAGCAAGTACAAGAAAACAGGGAGAGGGGAGGACAGGGAGGAGTACTTGATGGAATCAAAGGAGGTGACAAGGGCAGTAAGTGGATCCAAGGCATCTATGGAACTCAGGTTGGTACAAGGCATTAAGAAGGGAGAGAAAGACTTCTTTAGGTACATCAGGGAGAAAAGCAGCTGTAAGGACCACATAGTAAGGATTAGGAAGGAGAGGGGTTGGGTGGAAGCAGGGTTCGATAAGGCAGAAGCACTAAATGAGTACTTCTGCTCAGTATTTACTAAAGAGAAGAGGGGGGTGACAACCAAGGGGAGAATGGCAGAAATGGGGGAGGGGTGACAGATGGGGAAATCATGGTAGGCAGAGTTCAGGAGTGTTTGAAGGCACTGAGGGTGGATAAGGCACCAGGCCCAGATGGCATCCACCCCAGTATACTGAAGGAGCTGGCAGAGGTCCTTGAAGAAACTTTGGCAGACCTATTTAATGCCTCACTACATTTGGGGTGTATACCTCAGGACAGGAAGATGGCTCATGTGGTGCCCCTCCACAAAAGTGGCCCCAAGGATGAACCAGGAAACTACAGACCAGTGAGCCTCACATCCATTGTGGGTAAACTAATGGAGACTATCCTGAAGGAGAGGCTGGTGGCCCTCCTAGAGGCCAAGGGACTACAGGACAGCAGACAGCATGGCTTCATATGGGGCAGATCCTGCCAAACCAACCTGGTGGAGTTCTATGACTGGGTAACTAGGCAACGGGACAGAGGCCATGCAGTGGATGTCCTGTATCTGGACTTCAGTAAGGCATTCGACTCAGTGCCACATGGAAGTCTGGGAAGTAAGTTAGTAGGCACAGGGCCAGGTGCAAAGCTGGTGAGATGGTTAGGGAACTGGCTTCAGGGAAGGCAGCAGAGGGTGGTGGTAGGTGAGGAGCTCTCACACCCAAGGATATCGATGAGCGGTGTTCCACAGGGCTCAGTGTTGGGGCCAGTGTTATTTGGGATATTCATTGCAGACATATCATTGGACATCAAGAGCAAGATCAGTCTGTTTGCTGATGATACCAAGGTAGGAGTGGTGGTGGATGACTTAGGGGGGTGGCAGGGGTTGCAGGATGATCTGGCAAAGCTTGAAACCTGGTCAGACACAAGGCAACTGGGGATTAATGTCAAAAAGTGCAAGGTGCTGCATTTTGGGATGAAGAACCCAAGGAAGAGTTACCAGCTGTGGGACGGAGTGCAGCTAGCCCAGACAGAGGAGGAGAAGGATCTGGGGGTGCTCATTACAGGGTCAATGAACAACTCGGCACAATGTAGGAAGGCAGCTGCAAAGGCCAACAAAATGCTGGGTTGTATTGCAAGGGGTATATCCTCGAGGAGGGAGGAGGTGATTCTGCCACTGTACAGGTCATTTGTTAGACCGCACCTGGAGTACTGCGTGCAGTACTGGCACCCATATCTGAAAAGGGACATTAAGTTACTGGAGGAGGTGCAGCACAGGGCAACAAAGATGATCAAGGGGCTGGAGGACTTATCATACGAGAGGAGGCTGAGGGAGTTGAACATGTACTCACTGGAGGAGAGGAGGGACAGGGGACATGACTGAAACCTTTAAGTACATGAAAGGAATAAACAAGACAGGTACAGAGGGGCTGTTCAAAGTAAGAGAGGGGAGGGACACCAGGGGCCATGATATGAGACTAGCGGGAGGAAGGTTCAGGAGGGAGATGAGGAGACACTTTCTTACAGAGAGGGTGGTGGCTGGGTGGAATGCGTTACCTGCAGAAGTGGTATCCGGTAGAACAGTGGACTGCTTCAAAAGGGGATGGGACAGGACAAGGGGGAGGGTCAATGAAGGGGAAGGGTGAAAGGGAGGGGCAGCTGCAGAATAAGGGGTGCTAGCTGCACATTAGAGCAGAATTGATAGACCTGTAGGCCTTTATCTGCTGGCACATTTTGTATGTTCCTATGTTTCCATATGGGTAGACACTGGATATACATAACAGAGATATAAAAAAATTGTTATTAAAAAGGTTTTTATCAAGTATACCCTTTTCAGCTTCCCCATATGCCATCTGTTCCATTTAGTCACCAGTTGCTGTCCCCTCCAAATTTAGTGGGCCCAATTATAACTACCCATATTTCCCTGCCCAAAAAAACACCTAGCAATTTAGTAGGTACTAAGGACACCTGAACTGCTCTCACACTGTGCAGTGTGCTAGGACCCTGTTGTAAGGGGACACATTTACTCTTAGTGGTGTTCACTTTTCCCCCTAAAACAATAGTCAGGGACTGAATAAGTGCATTGGCATGGATCCTTCAGTCTACATTTGCAACTGTAAGAATCAAGTCATCAGCATACGCTATGCATTTAATTGCTGACAAATTTGATACCCGAATCCCCTCAATCCTAGGGGAAGAATACAAAATTCTGATTAAAGGATCCAAAGTCAATATATACAATAAGGGGCTAAGGGAACAGACCTGTTGAACCCCTCGTAAGACCATGCACTTCTTCCCCACCCATTTGTTATCATAAGGCCTAACAGATTCCCCCTTGTAACATAACTGAATCTGAGTGATGAATTCCTGTGGAAACCCATATTTCTTTAAACAGGCCCACAGAAATCTGTGGGAAACATTGTCAAATGCCTTTGACTGACCAAAACTTATCAAAAATCCATCTGCGGTACCCTGTGCTCCATGTGCCATAAAGGCCTGGAGTAGGAAAAGGGCTTCTGTAATACCCCTGCCTGGGACTGCACAGACCTGGGCTGGGTGAATTATAGTTTTAAGTATCCCATACATCTGGGAACTAAGAATCTTTTCAAGAATTTTAAAATCAGCATTAAGTAGGGAAATATGTCTCCAATTTTGCAAATTGTTTTTTTTTTTCACCGTTTTTATATAGAACAATTAAAAGGCCTTCATACACTTGTTTGGTAACCATAAGTTCTGACAATAAAAGCCTGAAAGATCTGAAGTAATTCCTGAGGAATCAATTGTAAAAATTTAACGTAACATTCACTTGTTAGCCCATCTGACTATGGTGCTATCCTTTTTCTGAGAGATTTAATCACTGTTGTAAGCTCCGACACAGAAAGGGGGGGCCACAAGAACTGCTTCCAGTGTTGGGTTCAGTTGTGGGGTGTCTATAGCCTATAATATATGTTGATACCACTCCTCACATCCATCATCAACCTGTTGTGGTTCTGCTACATGTTTCCTCATTTCCTCTAAAATATTAATGTTCCCTGTGATTAATTGTCCCCCAGAGTCCCGTATACTAGTTAAATGGTGTCTCCGTACTTGGTTACAGCAATCTTCAGTTGGTGTGATCTGTGATTTAGATCTCTGTGTACCAAACCTTTGTTCCATAGTCAGTGTTGTGTGTCTGTTATACTGTAAGTGAAACATCTCCTGTTTCACACCTTTTAATTCATCCCTATTCTTTCCCTTCCTGTATTTGTTCAGTCAAGAGTACCTGAAATGTGTGCCATAAGGAGAAATAATAAGCCTCCTTCTGCTCACTGTGTTCCCTGGTCACCATTTTAAAATACCCAGTAAGAATGATTTTGGTGTCCTCCCACCACTCTATAGGGGACTCATATAGAAAGGTCACCGAGCATCTGTCATCCGTAATGGTCATCAGATCCTGACTAACATCTGGTTTCTCCAATAAACTAGAGTTTAACTGCCAAATACCTCATCCCCCCCGACCTAGGTGATGTAGTGGAAACCGAAATTCCTATCAAGGCATGATCCGAGGTTTCAATCAAAACAGTTTTGGAAGCAGAAATTGGTATAGATTGGGAAAAAAGCCAATAATCAATTCTGGTGGATAAAAATTCCCTATAGTAAGTGTGTTTGGTTGTCTGGAAGCACACTGCTCGTGCATCACATAATCCTGCTTGTTTAATCAAAGCCTATAGAAATGCAGTGTCACTATAAACCTTAGTTTTTGGCCCTTTGATATCAAAATCTAATAAGCTGATGTTAAAATCACCACCAAATAACACTTGTTTGTTGGTACACGGATATGGCTAGACTAGTTTCAACAACTCCACCCATAGGGCTTTTGTCTGTGAGGCATAAATGTTAATAATTCTGTATAGAAATCCTGCATACCCCACATCTAACAGTAGGGCCCTGCCCGGGGATATATCTACCATTTTATGCAAAAGAAGGTCAGGGTTGGAAAAACGAATTCCTACACTGCTACATAAATCCTTACCAATAAACCAGTATGATTTCCCAAAGTACAATGCAGATTCAGCAATGTGTACTTCATTCTCTGATTGCAGCCTTGTATTCTGTAAAAGAAAAATGTCATATTGTAAAGACTATAATGTCATAAAGGTAGTGTCCCACTTACTGTCCGACTTGATGCGGTTTACATTAAGGCTAGCTAGCCTAAGAGGTGTAATGTCCTGATGTTTTTAGATGGAGTCTTGATTCCTTGCACTGGCTCTTGTTATCCTACCTGGCAGTTTCACAATCTGCTGTGGCACAGGTATTGTTTGACCTTCTGTCAAGTGGTCCGGAAGGGAGGACTGTGAGGAGGTATCAGACTCCTCTTCCATCTGTTCACTCCAAATTTGGAGTACCTCATAGTTCTTACTTCAATGAACAATCAAAGGTGTCACTGCAATGTTTCATTTTTTCCATTGGCCCTCTTCAACTTTTCCCCACCTCCTTGAACTCCTCTGGTTGCACAGTTGGCATAGTATTGGATACAAGAGGTCTCTTGCCAGAAGCTGGGAGGGGCATACATGTCGATTCTGGAAAGAGAACAGGAGGAGGCGCAGCAGCTTCATTCTCCTCCATTGCCTGCATAGGAGGTTCTTGTACTGGGAAGGTTTCTGTAGTTTGCTCTGAGGATGTTGGGTACGGGCTGGCCGGGGAGCATGAGGGGATTGAGCATAAGGGCTCTCTAATCCATGTGTGCATTTAGCCCTATTGATATAAAACCCTTCCTTCAGAGTATCTTCCAAATTATGAGCTGCCCATGGGCAGGAGTGGAAGGAGTGTTCATTATCACTGCTCAGACTACAAACTGGGGGGACAGTACAAGATGCAGCCATATGCCCAAGTTCACCATATTGAAAGCACCTGATCTGGCTGGATCATGTGATGAGCTAGAGAGGACAATACATCCTGTAAGTTGCTCCCGGGCCGTAACGAATATTGCAGTGTATATAAATACCCTTGACTTCACAATTTCGTTTGTAAAAGTGAATTTTGTTGGCTGAAGTGGTATAGCATTCTTGGGTACAAGCAGAAAGAATAAAACAAAGTAACGCACTCACCTTAGGCAAAGGTGTGAGAGGCCAAAAACATGGTCGAGATGGAATGTGGAAGACCTGAGCCTCTGACTGCAAGGTTGCCTGCTGTGAAATGATCGAAATGGTGTCAGAGATTAAAGAGCGAGGAGGACAAACATCTTCAGATGATATTTCCAAAATAAAACATCTCCTCCAAGGGCTAGTGGCTGACTTCTCTACTTTAAAACTGGCACTGAAGGCCTTAACACAATGGGTGGGGGATGGCGACAATAGACCATGAAGTGATTACTTTAAAAAAACAAGTTAGGAAGCTGGAAGATCGACTCGAGGACCAGGAGTCATGTAGTCAAAGAACAACCTAATAATTGCTGGTCTTCCCGAGTGGATGGAAGGATCTGACTGTGTATCCTTCATGCAGGACCTCCTTATGAAACTGTTCAGCCCAACACCTTTTGGAGAGTCCTATAATATTGAAAGGGCACTTCGCTCTTTGAGAGAGATCACCCCACCTGGAGCTAGACCTCGTGTCCTCATCTTGCGCTTTCTAAATTACAAAGAAAAAACCCATGTTCTATACAAAGCCTGAGCAAATAAAAATCTACAATAGAACGGGGCATCTATCTGGCTATTTCAAGACCTGACACCCTCGGTTGGGAAAAACAGAAGGAATATGCAGTGATTAAGAAGAAGCTTTATCTTGCAGCGGTGAAATTTAGACTCCAACATCCAGCAACACTGATTGTGAGGTTGCAGACAGGAGATAGGAGGTGTGTGATGGTGGATGATGCTGCAGAAGGCCTGCATGTGGAGCTACCGGCTTTGTTTAAGTCTGAGACCTGCAGATTCGAGGTGCCAGGAGGCCCTACTTTAGTATAGTGGTGAGTGAGAGAGGGATTGACTGGCAGGAGCTACAAATGTATGTCGAGTTTGAAATACTCAAACTCTGTTTCACTTCCCATGCTTCGGAGATCTGATTCGCCTCTTTACTGTTTTGACCATCCTGGAATTATTCTGTGCAGAACTGTTCAGAAAGTGCTTATTAACTATCATTTCAATGGTCAAATGGGCCCAAGTCTGCTAAATTTTATTTTTGACTCAGGGAGTAGAAATTTTATTTTACACTTGGGGCTAACAACAGATCGCTGGAATGTTTGAGCAATGCAGAAAAGGCTAAACTGGATCAGGACTTTTCAATGTGGATTGCTGTTTTTTTTTTTTTTGCTGTTTCATGGGGAGTAAAAATGACTTTATCCAGCAGTAAATGGGATGTTGGTAAATCTGTGCTACTGAGCATACCTTCGTTGAAATAGTAGTTATATAAGGGCATTCTTTCTATGTTGGTTATTCATTGGGTTCAAGGGCTCAATGTTTTCTTTTCATCGGTTACGCCTAAATTAGAAGAAAGGGGGGAACTGGGGAAACTAGACATGGGGGACATTATTACAATGGGGGGACACACATTTATTGCTGCCTTTATCTGAGGTTGGGAGGGTGTTAAGCTCTTTGGCCTCCGATTGTACGGCGAGGACCAGATAGGGGTTGGAGTGCATTCTCCCAGCTACTATTTGATATTATAGAGGGAGAAACCCCTAGTGGGGAGAGGAATAAATTCACTGAGCATCTTGAGTTTATCCACCTCTAACCATAAAAGGTATTTTGTAACTCAAGAAGCTTAGGGTGGGATCTAACATCATGGGTGGGGTCTATTGATTTCTTAATGGGATTCGGGGAGTCCAGGGACACTTAGGGGCTAGCACATTTATGTCTCAATTTGATTAAGAAGGGTGATCGGAGGATTGGGGGTTATAGTGGGGGGGTCAGAGGAGGAAAAGGAAGAGAGAGAATCCATGGTGTGTATAAGATGGTGGGCAGACTGTAGGAGGGTGGAAAGCAGGGGTATTGTTATAAATAATGGTATTGCTTAAATTTATTTCCTGGAATGTTAAAGGCCTTGGCGGGAGGAAGAAAACTTTGGTAATATTGCGGTACATTAATCAACAGTGGGTTCAAATAGCTGCATTACAAGAAACCCACTTATTAAAAGAGGAACTATATCTATTGAAGAACATGTGGGTGGGCCAAGTAATAGGAGAAGGGAAAGCAAAAGCATCAGGGGGTGTGGCGATACTAGTAGGGAAAGCTTGCCCATATGAATTCTTTCAAATTAAGGCAAGAGAGGATTGTAGGGGGATTTATGTTTCAGGTTCTATTTTGAGAAATCCATTTTCATTTGCTTCAGTGGGCCAGCAGTATAGCCTAGAGGTTAGAGGAATGAGCTGTGAACGAGCTTGGTACATCCAGCAGATTAGACCTGAGTTTGATTCTTACAACCTCCACTTGCATACTGTGTGACTCTGAGCAAGTCACTTAACTGCCCAGTGCTCACAGGTCACCCCTGAAAACAGGCACTTGTGCCTAGTGGGCCTTACCCAGTTACCAAAGACTAAAATAATAAAAAAAAAATGTATGGCCCTACACCGTCTAAACCTGACTTTTTCGCCTCACTGGAGCTAGATATTGCTACTCTCCCACCCTACCCACTTATTTTAGCAGGGGACTGGAATCTTTGATTAGATAACTGGGTTGACAGGAACCCACCTTCCAAAAGACCGCCTTCTCTGGCACAGGTAGCATTGATTAGATTTTTGGAGGTCACAGCATTAGTGGACCCCTATAGGGTGTATACTAAAGGGGACATCGACATGACCTTCTATTCTGGCGTGCATAACTCCCACTCCCAAATTGACTTCTTCTTGGTCAATGGGGCAGCACAAAGGGCGTCAGGGAACTGACTACTCTTAACAGAATATTATGTGACCATTCCCCTATACAGATGCTCTGGGAAATAGATACCATTCCCCCAAAATCATATAGATGGAGATTAGATGATGCAGTATTAATGGTTGACAATGCTGTGTCTAAATTAGAGGAAGCTCTGGTGGAAATTATCCAGACACAATTACCGACACTCCAGGACAAGAGACTTGCTTGGCCTACCTGTAAAGTACTACATGCAGGAATAGCCCAGGAATATACTGCTAAGAGGAACAGTACAAACAAAGCACGGTAAGAATTTTTAACTGGGGCCATTAAGTCATTACTCCCTGTGGAGGGTTCTTCTAGCGAGTTGGATAATGAGCTTACAGAGTTAAAAGATGAAATGAGAAGCATGATGTATGATAGGATAGCTCTCTGGCTTGAAAGATTAAATGCTAAATACTTAATGCAGGGGGATGTGCCAGGCCACTTGCTGGCTAATAGAATCAGGGAATGGGAGGCAGAATAGACGGTTGCTGCAGTAAAATTTAAAGGGGACATTATTACAGACCCTCAGAGAATGGCCGATGCTTTTGCAGACTATTATGCAAGGATTTATCTGGGGGGGGTTATTAGTACTGAAGAAGAGATTAGAGGGTTACTAGATAAGATACTTCTGCCTAGGCTGGACCAGGAGCAGGCTGAGGCCTTGGAAGCCCCAATTCAAGAAGCGGAAATAATGGCAGCAATTAAAGTATTGCCAAACGCTAAGACACCAGGGCCTGATGGTCTTTCAGCTAAATTCTACAAAGTTCATTTATTATCTATACTCTCTCTACTGAAAGATTTATTCTCTCATATTATGCATGAAGGGGTTCCCCATCCTCCCTTGTATCAAGCCTATATTACACTTATCCCAAAGCCAGATAAACCAATGGATTTGCCTGGCAATTATAGACCCATAGCTTTAATAAATCAAGACATTAAAATCCTAACGAGGATCCTAGCTAACAGAGTTTTAAAAGTTGCCCCCTTATTAAGTAGTCAGGATCAAGTAGGGTTAATGCCAGGTCGAGGGGCACATGATGCACTAAGAAAGCTTCATCATATCCTTGGCAGGGCCTCCAATTCCAAGTTATCTATGGCTCTGATTGCACTCGATGCTGAGAAGGCATTTGACAGGATTTCCCATGCTTTTCTATTTCTTGTGATGAAGAAAATGGGCTTCCCTGAGGGCCTTCTCAGAGGTCTCAAAAACCTTTATGCAGCCCCCACTGCCAGGGTTCTGTACAATGGCTATTTATCTAAAGAGTTCCTTCTCATGAATGGGACCGGACAGGGATTCCCCCTGTTACCAATCTTGTTTAATATTTAATTGGAATCTTTATTAAGAGCTCTCTGCATGAAGCCTGCAGTACAAGGGATTAAGGTTCATGGGAGGGAGCTCAAATTCTCATTTATTGCTGATGTCATAATGTTACGTTTACAGAAACCGGCAGACAGCTTCCAAAAAGCCTTGGAAATCATTAGCCAATTCTCTTAGGTCTCCAACTACAAACTAAATTTGAGAAAAACACATTTTCTTCCTCTTACCCCTTATACTTACAGAGCAGACTTTCAACATTTGCAATCAACTGGGCCCCAATTAAGATCAAATATATGGGCATCTGGATTATGGCTAAATTAGAGAATGGGGTGGAAGCAAACATTGATAGTCTTTTGTCGGTAATCAAAACTGACATTTTAAGGTGGAATAAACTCCCCCTAAACTTCACTGTCAGGCTGGGACTGATCAAAATGGACCTCCTACCCAGATTGCTGTACCCAATTTATTTATTGCCCTATAATATTCCTAAAGGAAGGTTTATTAAAATTCAGAGGGTAATCTCTGCATTCCTGTGGAATTCAAAACCCCCCAGGAGAAAGTATACCATTTTACACATTCCCCACCTTATGGGGGGTATTAAACTTCCAGACCTACACTTATATTTTGTTGTGGGACAATCAGGTTTAATGGGATGTGGTACAGAGGCCTGGAAAAAGAGGGATACATCCCAACCTGGCTGCAAATTGAGAGACAAATTCTGGAGGACCTGAAACTTTCCCCAGCAGCGTTGCTTTTCTCAGATCCAGAAGGCTTACCTAAAACGGGAAAGCAGACACCAAGTTTTAAATCAGTGTTGGCGTGGTGGAATTTTTTAAAATCCTACACAGAGGAGAGACCAAATGAGAGTTTGGGATCAGCCTATACAGGGAAACCCTAATCTTTGCCTTGGGGGACAAATAATCAATAACCATTGGGCTCCACACTTATCTGACCTAACTTTGGCAGGTTTTATAGTAGAGAATACAGTAAGAGGGTCCTCCCACTGCAGACTAAGGATTGGGATTTTTTTTTAAAGATTCAGATCATAAATATGGTGCAGCAATTTCTAAGAGATAGTAGAGATGCCGGACAGAGCCCATTTACCTGGGATAATCTGAGGGAGATCAACTATTCCCAACACCCTCTCTCAAAAGTCTACAAGGTGTTAGATTTTGTAAGGTTTGGTTCCTCAGCTCAGGTTTCTTATTGGGAGAAAAGCATAACCCCCCTGAGACTTGACTGGAAAGAGATTTGGAAGAGTGATCAATTCCTACCTATACCTAAATACAAGACTATGCATTTTTTTATTTTCTTAAATATCTACTACACCCCTGTTAAGCTATGTTCCAGGAGACTCAGACAGACAGATCTGTGCTTTAGATGTGGAATGAAACCTAGGGATTTGTTACATGTAATGTGGGATTGTCCCAAAATACATTCATTATGGGTTCATATTGGTCAAAACATGGATCCCTTACTAAACTATTCGGAACATATTAGGCCAGAGATCTGTGTTTTGGGAGATATGAACTTGGTTTCGAGGGAGTCAGCTAAGCACCATGTGGCTTTGATGTCTGCCCTGTTTAAGGCATTTGTCCTAAGACATTGGAAAAGTGACCTTATCTATAATTACGATCAGTGGGTGAGAGATCTGTTACATATACTAGATAGACTCAAGAGACAAATGATAGTGGAAGGCAAAAAGAAAATCTATGATAAAAGGTGGAGGACATTAGAGGCAGTGTACTCAATACAACTCAGGAGAACTCAAACCCAGATCTGTCTGTCTGATTGGGATTAGCTAGAAATAGTTGGTTAAGAAAAAGGTAAAAGGGACTTTGATCTTTATATAGGACTTTAATTTCTTGCTTTTTTGTACTCTTCTAGGAGATGTGCTTTATTTTCTTTAGATAGTTTCTATTGTGGTTATATTAGGTCTACCAAACCATTGGGTTTAGGGTGCATACTCTCTCTTTCCTAGGGACACAGTTGCAAAAACTTGGTTCAACTGACTTACAGCCAATTAGAACTTAACTTTATTACTAATGGGAGATAGTCAACATAAGAAGTTGACTATGTTATTAGTCAACTTAGACTTGATAGCTTTAAACTCTACACCAGTAGGCCAACGGGATAATGGCTAGAATATTATATGACAACTGTGTATGTATATAGTTATGGGGATGTACATAGTGGCCACAGCCAGTTTGGGGATGTGGGCCCGGGGTGAGCCGGGGTTATATGTATATATGTCTTTTCTGTTTGTCTGATAAACTTTAATAAAGAAGTTTAAAAAAAAAAAAGAAAGCACCTAATACGACTACAATCTGAGTTCAGGTGGGTAAGTGAACCACACTTGTAACAGCTGTTTGGCTGTCCTTGGTAGAAAAGGATTTCATGATCCCTGCCCAAGAAAAAAGAGGTTGGGAGGTTTCTAAATCCATCATCCTTTGTGCTGGAGTTGTATCCTAAAAGTCCAACCTCCATTCCAGAACCCACTGTCATCAATTATGGTCTGTGGGTTACCTTGTATATCAGCCCATTTTTCTAACCAAAAGTGATGTAATTCACCCTGACCCCTTCGTTTCAAAAAAGTATAGTCACTATTTTAACTGCTGGTTTCGAAAGCGGAATGGCATAGAAGCCTTATCACTTAAGGGAATTCTTCAGGGTGTAATATAATTTCCAAAATTTATCCAACAAGAAGGCTGAACAAAAACTAACATCGTAGTTGCTGTCTCCAGGAGCATGGATAAAGGCATAGACTTCAGCCATATTAAGTTTCATAGACTCATGTAACAATGTTCTCCCCACATATAACCTATTGGGGCTCTTCCCAATACCTCCTTTATACTGTATTCTAACAGCAAAGCTGCACTTGACAGAAGTGGCAGGTCTATGAAAAAAACTAGTATAGCTGGGCTGCCATGTATCCTCTGTATTATCAGCTGGCTGTGCTCCTGTATCAGAACCCGGGACCTGTTCCCCCTTATCATTACCATCTGTCTCATTATTCATATTGTCATTGTTAGTATGCTCAGAAGACCCTTGTACCTGTTCGGACTGTGAAGTCATCTGTTTTCCTCAGTCACCTCTAGGGGAACTGTTTAGGCTGGTCCTGCTCTCCCCTTCAGGCTTCTGTTATGGCCCACAAGGCTCGCTCTCATCTGGCACAGTTGGAGGGCTAGGAGCCACACCCTGTGTCACCACCAACTCTCCAGCTGTCACATTAACAGCTGTTGCCTTCGGGCTGAGAACGCGCCCTCCATTCTCCACAATAGTGTTTTTCCACCAGTCTGGTGATCCCGGAATAGGTACAGCGGGGTCCAGAATCCAAATTCCATCCACAAGAATCTATTCTGCCTGCTGTAGGGAAATCTCTGGAACTTATTCTGGTTGTACAGGAATAGAAATAGAAGAGCCACTCGTAGCTGTCCGTGGTGCATTCTCAGGCTATATGACCGCATTCTGAGCCTCTGTAAGTGCATCTGGTGCTGTTGAGAGAATGGCCAAGTAATAAAGAACTGCACAACCTCAGTTCTGGAGTACAAAAGTATAATTTCTTTAACAATTAATAAAGACACCAACATGACAAAGAAGCTCTTCTTCCCAGCTCTATACCTTGGCCGGTTTCGTACTAGCGGTATGTCTTCAGGAGGGTGTGTTTCTAAAGTCATTCTATGTCTTAAGTAATGGTTCTATTAAAGGTGCAGTATCCAATTTAAACTATATATTAAAGTGACACTAATAAAGTTCAGCTAAATATGTGCATAACTTTCTCACAACAGTGTACATATAAAACGCTGAACATACACAGACATTTAGAACCTATACTGAGAAACAAAGAACACACTTGTGTACAACCACAGTATCTAATATTTAAAATTTCTTTGAAACAACTATATAATATTCATAGAAGCAGCAACATTCCATATTCATCTATTTCATATAAATACCAGTTTCAAAAGCCCTCTTTCAATGGGTTGCCTTAATTAGAGGAGGCAATTGGTACATAATAGGCTGTGCTTATTGAATATTGTTTCTGTAAAAAAGACACATATATCAATCAGTATAAACTTTCCTGTTAAGAGAATAATAGAAACAAGCACAAAAGAGCAACAAAACTTCAGGGTGCAACATAACAATAAATGCAGTAGTAATGATATGGCCACAAAAGCAAAAGTCATCTCATCATATTTGTTTGCTTGCCTTGGTAGTTTGTATTCTCTTGAATTACTATTTCTTAAACAATGTTTATGTTCAATTTTCTCTAATTTTTCAAACAAATATAGTAGTTTTGATACATTTAGGTTCAGATATTCAAAAAGGGTTGTGCTTGTGTCATGCGCAACCCACTGATGCGCCCTGGTGCAATATTCAAAAGGGAAAAGTGCACAGCACAAATCCCGATGTGCCGGAGTGCATCAGTAATGTATGCAGGCGCAGGTGGGGGGCGTGCCCATGCATACCCTGCACAGCCCGATATTCAGCCTGGGATGTGCAGAGCCATGCATGCGCAATCCCTACCTGCGCCAGCACAAAGTTGATCCAAAAAAAAAAGGAACAACTGATGGCCACCCACAGGTGAGCTGCCACATTTCAGGGCACAACACAGCAGCTGCCACCTGTGGGTGGCCAGCCGAGCTCCAGCTGCATCTGGTGGCACCCCCCATGCCTGATCATGGGCATTTCTAAAAAAAAATAATAAAACTGTCCAATATCCCTGGTGGTCCAGTGGACCACTGTCTGCCTGATCGCGGGCATTTGTAAAAAAAGAAATGTCCGTCCAATATCCCTGGTGGTCCAGTGGACTGCTATCTGCCCGATCGCAGGCATCTGTAAAAAAAAGAGAGATGTCCCTCCAATATCCCTAGTGGTCCAGTGGACCACTATCTGCCTGATCATGAGCATTTGTAAAAAAAAGAGAAAAGTCCTTCTAATATCCCTGGTGGTCCAGTGAACTGCTATCTGCCCGATCATGGACATCTGTAAAAAAATAGATATAAGTCCTATATCCCTGGTGGTCTAGGGTACCCTCTCCCCACCTGCCCACTGAGCCCACCACCCCCCCCAGTCAGCCAGCGGGTGGCAGCACCCCCACGCCTGCCACCCGCCGCCCACCAACTGGCACCGTCAGTAGGGCTGTCGCCCATTGGTCCTGGCGTGATCAATGGGCGTGCAGCCCATACCATACACATTCCAGATATGTGAATGAATCATTCACATATCTGGAATCAATAACAAAGCCTATGAGCTGCGCCCATTACCTCACGCTGTGGACCAATGGGCGTGACAGCTCACCGATGGTGTCAGTCAGCGGGTGGCGGGCAGCAGGTGGGTGGTGCTGCCGCCCGCCGCCTGTCTGGGGAGCGGGTGGTGGGGCTCAGTGGGTGGGTGGGGAGGGGGCACCAGACCACCAGGGATATAGGACTTATATCTATTTTTTTACTGATGTCCATGATCGGGCAGATAGTGGTCCACTGGACCACCAGGGATATTGAAGGGACATTTTTCTTTTTTTACAAATGCCTGTGATTGGGCAGATAGCAGTCCACTGGACCACTAGGGATATAGGACTTATTTCTATTTTTTTACAGATGCCCATGATCGGGCTGTGGAGCACATTGCCAGCTGCAGGGGGCGTCAGTCCCTGATGGCTGCTGCCTGGCAGGGTGCCAGGTGCAAGTCATCGGGGATTGGTGCACCTACATACAAATGGGGCCATAATGACATGCAAATGGCCCCATGTGCACCTTGCATACATTATGGCCCCATTTGCATGTTAACTTTTGAATATCACGGTTGCTGTGCATGGCGCAATGGAACTTGCGCTAGCGCATCCCCATGCTCCACTCTGGCCACTTGCGCTGGCACAGTGCCACTGCGCCATGCACATTGCGGGTGGCCAGGGTGCAATATTCAATGCTGCTGAGCCATGGTGCAGCTCCGTTGAATATCGCCCAGTCCACACCCCTGCACAGCCAAGTTGAGCTGTGCCCAAGCTTGCGCCACAGCCTGGCGTAGTTTGAATATCTGGGTCCTAGTGTTTTAATGATTTGGTTTGCCCAAATTAATTTTATTTTATTTTACAATGATAACTATCCTAGGTCTTCAGATAATTTACAATGGTGTGTCCTAAATTTGCATTAGAGTGTAAATCTGGCTAATTGGTTTTATTTGCAAGACCATATACATGGCATCCATAGTCCAGTATCAGAACCAATAGTTGATTTACAGTAGTTGTTCTTATTTGTTTTTTTATACAGTAACTAGTACGCCTGAAAGCACCTATTCTATGGTTTAGTGTTTTTGTCATTTCTTTGATGTGATAGTCAGACTTTAAGTTTTTATCTATCCAGACACCAAGGTACTGATACTCAGTTACATGGGCAAGAGCTTCATTGTTATTTGTTTTGATTTCAGTGTCATGGCTTTTAGTTCCTTTTGTGGGTTGACCATTATTAAATACCATAATTTTCAATGTTTTACTATTCAACACTAATTTGGACTCTGCAAGCCAGGTACAAAGTCTCACAACATCATTTTGTAAGTTTTTTCTCATTTGCTCATTATCTGTTCCAGATGCCACTATTACAGTGTTGTCTGGGTATAACCTGTTTTTTGAACTTTAAACTAAATTGGTAAGTTGATTTATGTATATTAAAATCAGCACAGGGCCAAAAATAGGTCTCCAAGGAACATCTCTTTGAATGAGGGCTTTATTTGATAGTTCTCCACCAATTGTAACCTGATGTGTTCTACAGCTTAAGTAAAGATCTAAACCAGTCATTAGTCTCCTTTGAAATGTCAATTTCCAAAAGTAAATTAATCAAAATTTGATGATGTAATCTACCAAAAGCCTTAGACTGGTCCATGAACACTATACCCACCACCTGCCTCCTTTCTAAGAAGAAGGCAATCATATTAAGTCAGTGAGTGCAGTGTCCATGGAGTGTCCTTTCCTGAAGCCAGACTAGTACCTGGACAGCAACGAGTACTTTTTCAGGAACTCAGATAGTTGTCCATGTACCAGTCTTTCAAAAATGTTCAAGACCACTGACAAAAGTGCTATGAAATGGTAGTTTGATGGGTCCATGGGCAAACCTCCTTTATGTATGGGTACAATTTTTTGCCTCTTTCCATATTGTAGGCAATTTTCCTTCAGTTAAGCTCCTCTTGAAAAACGTGTCAATATTTGTCAATTGAGTCTTTTATAACTATTGCCTCTATTCCATCCATTACATGTGATTTTTTTGTGTTTAGTTTTCTAATTACATATTTTACTTCCTTACATGTAATGCAATTGAACCTTGATTTAGGCTTTTCCTTTTTTCAGTTGTCTCTGCTCTTAATTTACTTCTGGTTTACTTGTTTAAGGGATATTTATGTCAGGAAGATTAACAAAATATTCATTTAGGATGTTGACTGATATTTTTTAGTTTCATAATTCATCTTTTTCTAATTGTACAGGTGGGCTATTATTTAATGTTTTTTCAAATGATTTTTATTCGTGATCAGTGTTGTGTTATATTCATTGCTTCACTGGATTTTTTATTATAGTATTTTCTTTTTGCTTTTCTTATTTTTTGTTTTCATAAATTTCTTACATCATTATATTTGTTCGAATCCTAAGAGTTTAAAGTTTTACTAGCAACTTTCAAAGCCAGTTTTTTATTCTTTTATCTCTTTTTTTAGTTTTTTAGTAATACGTGGAACATGATTTTCCTTTTGTGTTATTTTAAAAAAGGGGGCTATGTCATCACAAACAGTTCTGAACAAGCTATTACATCCTTGTATATTCCGATCAAGAGATGGGATAAGAAATAATCTATCCCATTTCACTGTCATTAGTTTGTATTGAAAAGCCTACTTATTGCAGCATTTAAAAAGACCATTGCTTTATTTCTATGTTTGTTAACGTTAGTTTGATTCTGAACCATAGTCATTAGTTCAAGATCATAGCTTAATAAGTTGTGGTCCCTAATATTGGTTGTTTAAATGAAGTATATATGACTTTTATGTTATGTGATACAAACAGCAAGTCAAGTATGTTTCCTGAACTCCTTAATGTACTTTTTCTGGTCGCTGTAGTGATAACCTGGGTCACTTCTAGATGCTTTAGACCATGTTCAGCTGCTTTACCACTATGGTTCCCCATTGATGCATTACAATTAACAATTAAAACCAAATAATTTCCCAGTGGATGTGCCATTGTAGTGGTATAACTTTTCAAATTCAGTAATCTTTGTTTTTGGAGATGAATAAATTACTCCAATTATCAAATTTAATGCTTGTACAATATATTTACTAGTAGACATTCTATATTTTCAATTTGTACCGAATAATTTACTTTAGTTGGTCCTTGGTCCCATTTTTTATAGAGGAGTATCCCGCCTCCTCACCGTCCTTCTCTATCCAAATGATAGATGTAGTACCTATCCATTTCAATCTCACTTGAGTTGATTTTTGAGTATGCCTTTCCTGATTAAAATAGATAAATAAATAAAATAAGTATATAAATAAATAATGCATGTTGTGCTTTGAGCCTAAGGGCCCAGGATCAGACTGGGGTACAGAGGGCCCACCTAGAAAGGGAATACATGGGCCCACCTGGATAATCAGTAGTTGAGGGCCCAGAGTGACACACTCATCTCAGTATTCCACTTCAATTTCATACACTAGCTCTGTGTCTGCATCTTACGTTTACATACAGTGTGCAAGATACTCCATTTAATTAGGAAATAAAGATGACAAATATAAAGATTTTTAGAGTTTAGAAGGTGGCCAGGTACTCAACTGAGGGGGGCCCACCTGGAAATTTCCAGGTATCCAGGTGGGCCAGTCCGACTCTGTATGGGCCACTGCATTGGGGTCAGGGGATAACACATGCCGCTCCAGAGAATCAGTCAATCTTGTGCTCAGTTTTACAGACCAGCAAGCTGCATGCTGCCTCAGGTTTCTGTCAAAATTCTGTGCCTGCCTTACCTATGAACTTGGCACACATGGAGAGAAAAGATTTAGCATTATTACAAATGTATGATGTATCATCCAATCTGAAGTTATTGCCAAATTTGTACAGATGGAGTAATATAGACAACTAGCTCAGACTTGTCTTTTGGAAATAAGGTAAAATTAAGTATGTGTGAGTCAGATTCCAGCCATCTGGTTGAGAAAAGCCTGCTTAAAATCCCTGCACAGGAATTTATGTTCACAAAGTGAACAAAATTAAAGTGCCTTTCCATGGAATTGGTACTGAGCAGCAATGGTTACCTTGATTGTTCTACAGTGTGTCTGGAGCATGAAGTTGTCATGCTTTGTCTCCAGACCTGGGGAAATAGTAAGCCATGGTTTTTCCAAGCTGTGTTCAGGACTTTCTCTGACGGGATCTAAATATCAGATGCCCTGGACTACTGCCTGCCTTTTGTGGTAGGTATAGGCAAGTCCTCTCTGGGGTGAAGAGAAACAGGACATCAGAGAACACCACAGCCTGCACCCCTGCCCACCTGGAAGAATGTAAGGCTCACCACACCTTTAGTCAGCTTATATTTGCAAAACTCAGAGGGCAATATTCCAATTGACCTGAAATATTTAGGCAGATTTTTCCCCTCCCTGGACTATGGTTATTGTTGTTATCACAACTCCTGCTGTTGCACCTATGTTCCATAATTCAGTTCAACAGTTGCCACTGAAGGCCTACTGTGAAAGACATACCAGGTGTCCAGGTTTTGAGACAAAAACATAACTGCAGCAGGCAGTCTGATTTTGAGAGGAATGCAGACTTTTTGACAGAAAGACTGAAGGATAGAGGTTAACAAGAGGATATTACTATTCAGGATGTGGTTAAATCTGTCACTAGGAATAGAGAGAACATCACACTTTCTAGGGCACATGTATTTTATCAAATGGTGAAAAGATTAAAAACTTAAATTCCGTCAGCTGTTTTTGCTCCTCTCAGGACCATAGTTATTATTAGGGCTGCAGTGGGCAGAGCCCTGCAGACCTCTTTCTATCAAAAAAGGACTCAGAGCATTTCTTCTGACCGAACAACATGTTGGAGTTGCACCACAGTTGTCTCTGCATCTGTGAAGCACTCTGCTGCCTGTCTCCATTGGCAGTTGCACTGCACTATTTTTACTCTGTCAGCAGTCATGTTGAAGCACGGCTCACTCTGCTGTGTCCAAGATGGCCACCAAACTGTATTGTGCATGCATGACTATGAAAACACGTACAGTGGAGTGCAGTAGCCATCTTGGACATGGTGGAGTGTGCTGTGTTCCACCATAACTGATCATTTTTTTTTAAATTATAGATATTCCCACCACCCTCTCAGCACCCCTCACCTCCCCCCCAGAAACATAAGCATGACACTGGGGGTTCCCAATCCCCCAGTGTCATGATCAGGACTCCTCAGTGTGTTTCTTTTTTTTAAATCTCCCTCACCTAACCCTCCCTCTCAGCACCCACCACCCCCACCAGAAACATATGAGTCACACTGGGGGTGCCCTATTCCTCAGTTTCATAATCCAGACACCACAAACAACCCCAACCCCCCCAGAAACATAGTAGTGACACTGAGTGTGCCCAAACCCACACTGTCATGATCCAGACATTACCCACCACCCCACCCCAGAAACATAAGAGTGACACTGGGGGTGCTTAATCCCCCAATGTCAAGATCTGGAATCCTCATTTTTATTGTTTTTTTTTAAACCCTGCAAAAAGAAAACCATCCATTTGTGTCTTTTGTGGTCGTTCAGGTCCCCCTACCCAACCTTACCACTCAGCACCCACTGCCCCACTCCCCCAAGCCCTTACTTATCCATCGGGGGTCCAATGCTGTAATCCTTTCTGGACTGCAAACACATCTTCACTCTTCAAGCCTGGACCATGAACTGAAGAAACAGGTATGCTGTTCAGTGTATTAAAATGGTGTTTTGAACTTAGTGGCATAATTTTGTCATTTTCGCATATTTGTGGCCTACATTTTCAACATGCCTTTTTTGGGACCCCCAACTCATGAACAATTGCACTGACATTAGACAGATCTGTCCTGAATGGTGATTTCATGGCCCCTGTGCCAAATCACCTTTCGTGCAGGAGCTGAACATTTTCTTTGCCCTTGTTCATAAAGAGAGAGGCAAAAGCCCCTAGATTGTTGAGCAGCACTCATTTTCCCAATCCTGTTAGTAATTGCCTTCATCTTGCTGATGATGGTGCAGTGGATGTCCTTGGTTCCTGTTATTTCTATTGTCATACTTTAGTTTTTTGTAACCTGCAGCAGTGCGTCCTTTGAATCCACACCACTACCTGATAACAGGATCTTGAGAAGGTAATGTTTGATCAGGTGTCTATAGAGGCAATTGCAGAGCATTTACAGAGATAGCAAAGGAAAAACTTGAGTTCAGCTGTATATTGTTGATGGATGTGATGAGTTTTTTCTATCATTGCTTGGTGCTGCTGGACATCCAGCATGTTGTGAGTGCAGCCAGTTGTGATGACTGAAGTCCTTGCACACTGGTGGCCCGGAACATGGATATGGATTCTTGCACAAGTCATGCAGCTTGGCTAATGACCATCCAAGTTGTCAGCTTCTGCCGGACCACATACAGTAAATGCAAAGCTGTGGGAGCAGTCCTCAGACAAAGGCTGTGATTTCATCCTTCTCTGTTTTCTGCAGATGTTTGCAGCATGACTCATCATCCTCTATAAAGGCTTCCAGAGATTAAGAGAGCTGCATGGTGTGCTCCCATAGCTTTTCTACCAGTAACCAGAGCAGATGTGCTTGGTCAAAGTGATCTTTAAAAGTTGCATACTGGATGGCAATATTTTATTTAACTTGTTATGGAAGTGTGTAACACCAGGAAATGGCAGTCCCTGTCAGAAGCAAGCATAAGACATTGGAGATATACAAGGGATTAGACCAACCATTGAAGGCAGTCCAGGCTTGGAACTGCTTGAGCCAGTCAACAGCATCTTCACGAGGCAAGACTGAGAAGGATGGTGACTGTAGGCTGGCATGCACCATTAAGTGTGGTGGAATACATTTAATGTAGGCAAGGTTATCCTGAATAGATTGCATAGCTGGCATTCCCTATGATGAGATTGTGGACTGGATGTCCTGCAGGTGGCTTTCCATTTTGTAGCCGCATGATCTCAAAGTGGGTAAAGATAGGTCACTGGATGCTCCTGCACCCATATTTCCTTCTTCATCATGTATGGCCATAATAGGAGGTCCTTGCTTGACAGAACAAAGGTTGCAAGGATGAGAAAAAGTTGCCATCATACAGTGGATAGGACATCGTGAATGAGATGGAATGCCACAGAGGAAATGTTATTGTAGAGAAAAGTACAATTATTTGTAAGCAAATTCCATCACATGCCATCTTTAATAAACAAGTCCAACCTAATCCATGTTATCATTTCAAAAAAGAGATTTATTTTCAAAATTCAGGTTTTTGTGTCAGTGTTCATTCACTTCAGTAGGGTTTGCCCTTCCTAAAGATAGCCACCATTATTTTCCATGTGGTAAAGCAATTTTGAAGAAACTGGTAACCTTAACAAAAATGGCTGCCTGAACTTTGACATACAGCTAGCAGTTTCCTGTTTGATATACTCCATTCAAGATGGCTATAGCAGAGGTTACAGAGTCATTTACTGCTTGTGGTCCTCCTAGGGAAAACATTGTGATTCCCTCCATCATCATCTGGAAGGTACTGAGAAAAACGGTGGGGATCGTTTGGTGAGTTACACAGTTGCTGGGGAATTTTATTAAACTGATGTGCTCCCTTTTCTGTATTTTATGTATTGCTGCCCCTTTGCCATTTGGGCTCCTCCAGCTGATTGCTTTCTGTAATTGTTACCTTTATTTAACTATATAGCTCCTCTGTTTTATTTTTTTTTTCTTTCCCTGTGTTGGCTTGAATAGCTCTGGCTCTGTATTCTTGCTGTCTGCCTTTTGCCCTTAGTTTTCAGGTTCCTGTAGTTTTTTTTCTTTCTTTGTGTTATTGCTCCCCCACATTAGTTATGGCCCTTACTGGACTTTCATGGCTCCATCTATTTATTTTATTTGAATGGCCCTCTTTATTGATTTTATTGTCCTGACAAGCACAGTTGAGCGATGCTGAGATGCTGTTTGTATGTGGCAGAGCAGCTGAGTAGGGAAGCAGGCTCTGTGTGGCAGCAGGAGACTGCAAAGCAGATGGGCTGAGTGAAGTCATAGCTTTGACATGGTTAAGCAGCTTGTAGGAGTGAGGCAAGGCCAAAGATAAAGAGGAAATGCAGCTGCACTCCATGGCTATAATCCTGGGCCTGTGATATGACTGGAAGTAGCCAGTGACTGTTTGGTGCATTGTGGTAAGGTGGAGCAGAGCCACGATCAAGCAATACAGATTATTTTCAATCCTTCTGCTAGTTCCATGGTTGCAGGCAGCCTGAAGGGAATGGGAATGAGCAGACCTGAGCTGCACTGAGGAGGAAAGCTGGAGGGCCGACACAGTGATTTTTTTTGTTGCAGTCTTCAGCGGCGGTTGGAATGGCAGCTTCCATAAGTGGAGACTGAATGGAGATGGAGTTAGTCTCGGATACCTTGTGGCAGAGTGCTTTCTGGAGTCACAGTGTTTTAGAAGACCAGAGCAGTTTTTGGGGCCAAATCAGGAGACCAGTGTGTGGTGCCATTTGGGAACCACTGGGGGTTTGACAGCTGGGACTAAGTGGTCCCACTATACAGTTGTTAAGCAGTTTGGCTGAACTTGCTGCAATGGAGCCCCAGTGTAGAGGGAATGAAAAGCTGTTTGCTGTGAAGCCACAGTCAGGATGCAGGCAGCATCAGTTGGGAGGAAGCACAGAGAAACAATTATTTGACAAATGGAGGATTCTGAAGTTTGTTTGCAGTGGTTTGTTGTCAAGCAGGCTTGGGCTACCTCGAGGTAAGTAGTGCTGAAAGGGGTGTTACAGTTTCTCTCATGGTGCCAGAGAAAATTAGTGGAAGCCAGTTCATTTATTCTGGAGCTGGCATAGAAAAAGTCTCACAGTTTTTTTTCTCTTATCTTGCCAGTGCACTGGCTCAGTAGTGCAGGAGGGTTATTGCAGAAAGCAGGAGACAGTGTTTTTCTGCAGTCAGGGTTGTGGTGCAGGTGCCAGGTGTCCAGAACTTCTAGGTGCCAGATGGAGGAAGGATACCTAAAACTCACTGACCCATTTAGTAGTCATTCTCCAAAGCAGGCAGTCGAGATAGGACCAGGGCAGGAGAAGGGCCACATTCTCCACCATGTGTGGCATGTTGGTGTTGGTTTGCCACTAAGACCATTACTTTCTCTTCAGGCCAGCCATGCTATCTCTCACTGCTCTGGTGAACACTGTCTTGCTGGACTGTGCAAGTAACTGAGGTGGACGCAAAAAATAAATGCAGAAAAAGTTTTATTCATCACAGGAGACTTCTGCACACCATGAGGCTATGCCCCACACTGAGGAGTTTCCCATACTTCCCCTGGAATAACATGGCACCACCAGGCAGTGTGGCGATTGGCAACATGCAAGTTCCATGTGCTCCTAAAGGGGTGGTGGCCTAAACATGAAGTTTCACGCTTAACTGTGTACCTCACACTTGTTTAATGCTTGGGTCAAATATTTATTATCCAGATCAAATAATAAATATCAGATCCAGTTCTCTGCTTCCTTTGTACCTCATAGCATCATTGTCTGGGGACGAAAAGCTGTCTGTCCAAATTACCTGTTTCAGTTTAGAAAGTGCTATTGGTGGTAGGACAACCCAGAAAGGCAAACTTATCTGGACTTTATTATCCTCTTAAAAATAAAAATTCAATGTGCTTAGTACACCAGCACTGTGACCCTATCAGGAAGGATCAAGATGAAAGTGCTACAGAATTTCAGAATGAATTAAATAGGACTAGGTGTACACCAAATCCACAGTAGAATGACACTTTAAGTCCAGTGTGCTTCACTTGACCAGTTCTATCATCAAAGTATACAAAATTGAAAGAAAGATCTTCACCCACTTAATACTTCAGTGGGCAATGAGAAAATTGCTGAAGATATTTAAGCTAATGGTGTAGCAAAATAATTTGTCTGAGTCATTACCCATTAACTTGTCATTAAAGCTGTAATTTCTGTATTGCATATTTAGTGTCACCATAGTATAGTATGCCTTATTGTAACTAAATGCATAAATGAATAAGACAACTCAATTAATGATAGGAAAATTGAGGCTCACTTATAGAACAAAACTTTGGGAAACAAAGTGCTTCTGAAAATTGTAAGAAATTAAGTTTTAAAAGAGAAATAAGTTATTTTTAAAAGGATATGCTGCATACGACCTTAATATGAGTACAAACAAGACCCAACTGAAAATCAGGCACTGCACTTCAGCTGGGCTATTTGGGTTCATAAACTGTGATAATTTATTTAGTTATTTGGTGACTAGGAAAGCATACATAATGAAAATAAACTATATAAATAGAACAAGTAATAGTGATTAGGCTAGAACACAGTTACAATGCATCAGGACAATGGGCTGATTACTAGATTACATCTCAAAACATATTGGGTAATACTGGATCAAATCAGTTCTTGCCAACATTGACACCTAACTGAATCACCTTGTTGACCAAAGAGGAAGTTCTTAGGAGGTTATAAAAAAAAGTGAGTCCACTCTCCTACAGATTTTGTAGAAAAGTTTTACAAAACCAGGGCTTTCAGTTCAAAATTCCTTCAATGTCAGACTAAAGGTTGAAGCCAATTTACTTGGGTTGGATTGGTTTGAGACTGCGGTTTGTGTAGTCTGGATTATTGCTGTATGTTATATTCCTTCCTGACACAGTAAGCTCACTTTCTAACTGAAACAACAGATGATTATTTCATGAAAGAGAAGTAGAACATTTGGAATACAGTAAATAACCCCATTTTGACAAGGTCAGTTTCATCTCTCCCACTTCCATAAGCCTCCACTCTTGCACCCTGCATCTGTTGCTATGGAAGTCTGCTAATATAAACAAAATGCGGATGAAATTCTGTGGCTGGCATGAAAAGGATAGATCTTTTAAGTATTCTATAGCACCACAGTAATCAATCAAAAGTTCTACATCCCACCTACAGAAACACTGCCTTTTTAAGCATTCCTAAATGCTTTGACATATTTGAAAAATGGAGTTCCCAGATACAAAAGGTTATTTATTATTAGGAGAGGAGGAAGTGCACTGTGTGCTCATGCCAGAATGGCAAATGAAGACAGTAAAGATAATAAATCTTTAGTCAGCTACATAAACTACCAGGCTCTGCAGTCTTCAACTTCGTCTCATGCAGGAATATGCCAGTAAAGGCCATGTTAAGCTATATAACTAGACACTGCAGGAATGTAAAATGCTGTGCAGTATGTCCCCAGTGAGGAACACATCACTGATGAAAACAACTCATCTTGAATACAGTAGAAATTTCTCAAAGTGCAGCCACTGGAAGCTGAAAACTGCATAATCCCTGATAGGCCTTAAGACAACCCAGTTCACAAGCAGGTCACTAAAGCTGTACTGAGTACAGTTAGACACATACTTATGAATGATATTAAAGTTATAAGTCAAGTCCAAAAGCAGTGAAGGATATTGTTTATTTGTCTGAATCACATTCATTTAACAGCAACCTAAGAAAGTTCTCTTCTGACAGCTGGTAATTTCATCCTGTAGGTATAAACTCCCAACTCATCTCTGCAGAGCACAGTAAACTTGCTTAAAGCATTTATGAAAATTTGAAGAGATTCTCTTTGAAATGATTGTTTTTCGCTAGTACTTCGTAGTGTCAAAGTATTGCACAAAAATGTATCACTATTTTATTAGGAATATGTGATATGTATGTATGTCCATAAATAATATATAAATTGCAAAAAAACTATATAAATGCACACATTAGGGTTGAAGAACACAAAGCACATAAAGTAAGAGCATGAAAAAAACATTAGGGTTTCCAGTCTCAGGAGTTTCGGTAAATTAGTGATGTGGTGTTTCTTGGGCTTCTCAAGCCTAATGCCCACACCCTTCCCCAGATCATACCCTCTTGCCCAAATCACAAGGTAAAGGTAAAAGCCCGTACATAATAGCCATATAATGTTTGGAGGTAAAGATGTATGGGTCACCACATGTGGCCAAGATAATTAATCATAGCTGCTCAGTACTCATATCAGCCATCACTCAGGGCCCTGAGAGCTCTGCGTGAAGCAAAACATAATTATAAACTTGTTTGGTCAGAAGAGTTGGAGTTGCACTGTTAAACCTTACCACATGGGCCCTGGTACCTTATAGTGAAGAGAACTATCCTCTTGGCATATGGCCCTGCACCTCTGCACCCATGGGTGGGAGAGGGCCCTGTGCATTGGCTGATAGATGTACTCTTTGTTCTGTGCATCTGTATCTGTGGCCACATAGAAACACAGGGACCAAAGGGCTCTGTCTTCTTCAGCACAGCAGACAGCCCCATGAATTCTTGACATCCTTCACTGCACAGGAGTGCAGGGCCACAAGGGCCCTGCACTTCCTTAGGTGGATGTTGTCTTCCCTTGGTGCAGGGCCCAATGGGCCTCAGTGAATGAGGATACAATTCCACTACCTGAAAAAGAAAGTAAATTCTTTGCAGAACACATTGTTAATATACCAGTTAAGTTCCAGTTAATGCTGCAAAAGTAGGAAAATGTGGCATTACTGCAAAAGTAGACAAATTTGGGACTAGGGTTTCCAACCCTAACTCCCCATGCCCACCCCCAAGCAGCAAAAGGAAAAAACATTAGGGGTTTGGGTCCCCAGAATCTGGATGAGTCAGTGGTGGGGTCTTCCTTGGGGTTGTCATCCCAAGTGCCACCCAGTTTTCTGAGCAAACAGCTCAGACATGCTCTCCTTTCTTCATGGAGGACCGGTAGACCTGCCATGAAGAATGCTACAACATATTGTTCTGGGAACATGTGTTGAGACATATTTTTCTATTGTGCCTTTGAAGAGTGTATCACTGTGAGGTACTTGCTTGGAACTGTACCTTGTGCTTCAGATAGGAGGCTGCAAGCTGAGGGAGACAAGTGAGCATTAGTGTTGACAATTGGTCAATGTGTTGAGTTAAATAATGCATACTGGGAGTTCTGAAAGGAAGTCTGTAAAGTCTAATACGTTGCCATAGTTGTACTGGTGAAATCTGACATTCTGGCCAAGTAGTCCAGTTTATGAGTAGCTGATAGCCATTGGGTGATAGTGGGGCTTTGTCTGTTCTCCAGCTCTGCAGTATCAACCATTTGGCTTTTATGCATAACATTAGGAGCCAGTAGAGCTCTGCTCTTTTATTATGATAAGGGGAGGAGAAGGTAAGCCTAGGTGGTGGGGGGGATGCAACAATGGGAGTGTCAGTTGTTAGGATAGCAGTGCAACACTTATGGATACCTTGCCAGAAAGGGGTAAGCTTTGTGCATGTCCAAAGGGCATGCATTAAGTCAGCCCCGGGTGATGGTATTTCCAGCAGTGACCCTGAGACTGTTTTTAAGTTGGGCAGAGGTCCAGTACTAGCAGTGTATGATTTTATTCTGAATGAGCAAGCTCCTAGTATCTGGACATGGCTTATGAGCCAGCCACCATAACTGGTGCTACCCCTCCTCTGTGACTGAAATCCCCAAAGCTACGTCCCACTTCCATCTTGCATTATCAGTTGGATCTGACATATTACCAACAGTTGATTTACATATTTTTCCTACTTTCTCTTTGTGGGGCATAATCCAAGACCCCCAAACCAGAGGAGGAGGAGGAGTGGAGGGATTAGAGAAGGCAGTTTTCTCATCAATGTATTCATGGCATTGCTTAGCTGCAGATATCTCCAGAAGTCCACAGGAGGAGCCCATGTCTCCGTATAAGATTCTCAAATGTGTCCAGGTGAGAGTATGAAGGTTGAAATAAGTCTAGAACCTTAAAGATATCTTTATTGTCCCATGACTTCCGGTGGAAGGAGTGACCATCCTCTTTGCATCTGCAGATTAAACCAGAGAGGAATATGTGATTTGGGAGTGACAGAAGTTTTACCCAATACTTTAGTGTCTTCTATGCTCTCACTGAGAGAAAGAAGATGGGGCTTTTCTTTAACAGCCTTGCAGGAGCAGAGTACAGAGTAGCTGAGGGGTGCATGCCTTTCAGGAGGTATTTTTTATTTCTAGCCATTGGGGAGAGGTATCAGAAGCAGAGTTGCAGCAAACCACCTCACCCCACCCACCATCTAGACACTACCTTTCCTCCCCCTTTCACTCCCTCGGTCATCTTATCACTCAAGCCTTCTCAGCCTGTGCTGCCCTACCAACCCCCTGTACTACGATACCCCCCTTCTCTTCCTGTCACTCCCAGCAAAAACTCTCCTTCTGCCACCCTCTGTCCAGAGCAGCTCTCCTCCTTCTGCTCCTGACTGGTAACATACATCCCAATCCCGGTCCAGCTTGCAAAGGCTCCTCAAAGGAATCCACCGGGCTTCTTATTGCTTCCATGAACATATGTAGCCTCCTTAAAAAATTTGACTCTCTCAGTTGCTGGGTTGCAGTTCATAAACCTGACGTTATCTCAATAGTTGAAATTTGGCTCTCAGACTCTACCCCTGACTCCCTGATCTCACTCCCCGGCTACTCCCTCTATCGTGAGGACCGTGTTGGTAGGTGAGGTGGGGGCTGTGCCATTTATGTCAAAGACCCTCTCGTTGGACTAGCCCTCCAAGCCCTGGTCCTTGACTTCAGGGCTCAGGCCCTAACCCTAAAATTATCTCCTGATCCCTCTAGGGGTCTCATCTACCTGACTACAGCATACATACCTCCAAAGAATCAAGCACAAGCACTAGGCCCACTAATCGATTATCTTACCTCCCTACCCCACTCCTCTGACCAAATCCTTGTGGGGGACTTGAACATCAATTGGCTTAGCCCTTCATCCACTTCCTCCCGTGAAGCCTTTACAGCCATCGACCTAACCCAACTAGTCTCCCAACCCACTAGAGTGAATCCTAGAATGGGATCCAGCACACTCCTGAATGTGGTCCTCACAAACCGCCCTGACCACATCCGCAATATCCAAATCCTCCTGGACTGCCTTAGTGACCACTCCCCAGTTCTCTTCTATTGGTCAACCTCCCTGCCCAAACCCACAGCACAAACTACCATTCAGCGATGTCTTAGACCTGGTGGGCTGAAAGGCCTTAAGCAACTCCTAGCCCTCATAGAATGGTCCCCTATACTAAACGCCCTGGATATTGACACGGCCCTTACCTTCTTTACTCACACCTTTAACTCTGCTTGTGACATTTTTGCACCCATTACTGCACGCCGGTCCAAAGTAAGGCATGCCCCATGGATTACCCCCACCCTGCACCAACTTCTTAAGCACAGGGACAATCTATGGCATATTGCCACAGAAACGGGCCGCCCAGCTGACAGGCTGGCCTATGCTGCCCGGAACAATGTACATGGGCCACTGCAAAGCGAAGGCTGAGCACTATCAAGCCTCCCTCATTTCCTCATGGGGGAATGCTAGGACTTTCTGGGACAACATTAAGCAGCTGAATGGTGGCACGCGTTCCCCCCCACCTTCGCTTATCAACATTAATGGTTCAGTCTCCTCAGACCCTGTTCTTATTGCCAACCACCTCAACAATTCTTTCACAGACCTTAGCCCAGTGCTTCCTGATAATTTCTTTGCTCCCCCTCCCTCCAGGTCTGTCCCTATTCTCCCACACCCCTTGTTCTACTTGCACCGAGTCACTGCCCAGGAAGTCAGACCTTACTTACTCAAAGCCTTAAAGAGTAACACAATTGGCAATGACTCCCTTGATCCCAGTCTTCTCCGTCAGGTTTTGGATCTGGTTCTCTCACCAATCACCAGCCTCTTTAACAAATCCCTCTGCCTAGGGCAATTCCCCTCTGCCTGGAAGATAGCTACTGTCACCCCAATGCACAAGGGTGGTGATAGGACCCTCCCTAGCAATTATCAACCTATCTCAATCCTCTCTCCTCTCTCTAAGGCCTTAGAAAAAATTGTGGCCACCCAAATCTCTGAATACCTCAATAAATATAGCATCCTCTGCCCAGAACAACATGGTTTCAGAGCAGGCCACAGCACCAATACTGCCCTCCTGGAGTTCTCTAACTTTCTTCACACCTCACTGGACTCTGGCTCCCTAGCAGGTGCAGTGTTCATTGACTTATCAAAAGCCTTTGATACTGTCTCCCACCCCCTCCTGCTAGCTACCTTTAGTCACTTAGGCTTTGACACTGGGCCTGTTTCCTGGTGCTCCAGCTACTTGTCGGCCCGCTCACAATGTGAAAATCAACGGGAAACTTTCCAGCACCTGCCCTATCTGCTCCGGAGTCCCTCAGGGCTCTATTCTCGGGCCCTTGCTCTTTTCCCTTTTTCTCAACTCCCTGCCCAATGTATGCACTGGAAAAATCCTTCTTTACGCAGATGATGCTGTACTCTTTGCCTCCTACTGTAATCCCATCTCACTTCAGGATTCTCTGCAGGAATCCTATAATGACGTAGAAGCCTGGTTTACTGAGCACAGGCTCGTAATTAATCTAAAGAAAACCAAAACCATGCTCTTTTCCCACCCCCAAAATAAATCCAGTAACTATCCTCTCTGAGTCACTCCACCTCTAAACTCCCTATTGAGCTAGTTCACTCTTATAAATACCTAGGTATAACCTTTGACCCTGCCTCTCTTTTCATGCCCACATCTCTGCCCTTGCCTCAGCCTCTAACTCTCGGCTGGGTATCCTCTATCATCACAAAACTGCCTCCCCATGGATGCCCTCTGACTTGCAGTCACATTCTCTGTTCTATCTGGTAGACTATGGCCTACCTGTGTATGGTGCAGCAGACCAGACTGCCCTGAACAAGATCCGCCTCACCTTAAACAAGGCCTGCAGGCTCATAACTGGGCTCCTAGTCTAACCCACACTTGCCATCTTACACCATGGCTAATCTACTCAACCTAGATGAGCGCCTCAAATACCAAACCTACCTCCTAACAAAAAAATCTCTCCTTGGGCTATCCCCACCGGGTCTGTCAACCACTATCCACCATGCTAACCCTACAGTGCATACCCGTATATCCCTCAAAACTGCACTGGTTATACCCAGGGTGAGAACCTTTCAAGGTCAAAGGGCTTACCCCTACAGAGCCCCCTGTTGGTATAACGCCCTCCCTGCCGGAGTCACTGATGCCGCCTCATTATCGTATTTCAAAACTAGTCTTAGAAATTACCTGCTCTCAACACGCAGCTGTACCTGCCTCTAAGCCTACTCCTATCCTCCCAGACAAGGCTCACTGAGCCGCTCTCTGACCTTCTGTCCAGCTCTACCTTTACTTGCTACTATCTTCCCCACACTCCTCTTCTGATACCTCCCACCCAGCCTTACCTTTATTCTTCCCACTGAATCAATCTTCATGTAACTACTTTATATTGTCTACTCTGTAAAGTGCACATGTAAACCTGTTTGTATACTGTGATTGACAAATGCCTGCATTTTCTGGCTGCTTCCTAATTGTTCTCAGATGTTTTTGTCTGCTTGGTTGTTTGTTTTCCTGCACTGTTTTGTTCTCACTGTGACTAGGTACCTTTGTAAATGAGCCTCTGGCTCAAAGGTTGTTAAACTGATGTTCCAATAAATAAAATAAATAAAAAATAAATAAATAAAAATAAAAGTTTAATTTAACTGGTGAAGTTCCGGTGGAGTAGGGATTTCGCCCTGCAGAATATTTTACGAAATTTGTGCATTTCGGGAAATATTCTGAGGTTGCGAAATGTGAAATTTCACTCACAAAATGAGGTATTTTGCCCACGAACAGTGGAATTTCACCCACAAATTGTGGAATTTTGCCTGTGAGTGGCAAAATGTCACTGTTTATGAGCAAAATTCTGCATTTCATGGGATGAATTTCACACTTCGCACCCATGGAATATTTCATGAAATGTGCAAATTTCACAAAATATTTTGAGGAGCAAAATCTGCGGACTTCACCCATCTCTAATCAGAAGTGGCAGATAGCCATTGCAGTGTCTGAATATCCTTGAGAGCTACATAGTAAGCAACCAAGGCAGAGAACCATCCCCACTGTGCCAGTAAGTTGTAAGATAGACCTTGCTATATCTAGGGAGTTTAGCATCCAAGAAAAAATTACTAGTCAGTGCATTCATTCTGGCAAACCATGTACAGTGCATTCCACTTAAATGCATTCTTGATAAATGCATAGCCTGCATAAATGCATAGAATTTCTTGAAGTTTGGAACTAGCACGCCCCTCTACGCAAAGTCAGAGTCCGCAGGAACCCACTTCCTTGGGTTACACCGGAACTCATAGCATGCCTAAGAGCAAGGGACCAAGCCTGGAAGCAACACAAGATCTCCAAGCTCCACAAAGACTATGACAACTATCGTCAGCTTCACAACAAATGCACCAAAGCCACTTGTTTGGCTAAAGCTGACTACTTTACCTCAACCTTTCAACAGAACATAAACAGCCTCTCAAAATTTTGAAAAGTCATTCACTCTCTCCCTCCCCCCCTTTTCTCCTCTTACCTCTCTTCTCACTATAAACAACACTATTACCTCTGACCAATTCAGTGTCACCTCTGAATGTAATCCTTTTTTCACTTCCTGTGCCTCTGCCCTTCTAGCCTCCTTACCATCTTCTCAGTCTGATACTCCCCCTAACTCACCACACACCTGTCCCCAGCCCCTTCCTTTTTCATTCACTAACATAACTCCCTCTGACACCCTGAATGACCTGCTCACCCTAAACCCTTCTGAAGGCAGTTTGCCTGATGAGATGGACTCCAAGTTGCTTTACCTTTCTGCTATGGCTATCTCAGCCCCAGTGACAGAGCTACTCAACTTCTCATTCACATTGGAAGCTATTCCCTCTCTCTGAAAACATGCCATTGTTCTTCCCCTCTCCATGAGTGGTGACCCATCCTTCCCTGGGAACTTTCGCCCCATATCCCGACTTCCCACCCTTGCTAAGCTGCAAGAACACCTAGTTCTTACCCAACTCTCTGCCTGTCTCTCTCACTCTAATTTTTTCACCCCCTTCCAATCTGGCTTTCATAAAAGCCACTTTACCACCACCTCCCTGATTAGGCTCACTGACTCCATCATAACTGAGATGGACAGTGGTCAAATCAAGTCTGTCATCTTTGTCAAATGAGCCAAGGCTTTCAACACTGTCTCCCACTCTATCCTGTTACACTCTTTCTCTGCTGCAGGCATGTCGGCTGCCACCACAGACTGGTTCCATGCCTACCTGGTAGGTCGGACCCAGTCAGTTAGAATAGCAGATTCTATATCCTCACCCCTCCCTATCAAAACAGGGGTCTCTCAAGGATCAGTGTTGAGCCCCATACTCTTCTCCATCTTTCTCAATGACTTGCCATCTGTCTGCACATCTACCTCTATTCATATGTATGCAGATGACCCGGTCCTTTACGCCTCCAGCCACTCCCCCACTGATTTTGCAACCAGACTTCAGAACAATTTCAACAACATTCAGTGCTGGTTTTGCTTACATCAGCTTTTCCTAAATGCCAAGAAAACTGTTTCAATGACCTTTGGCACTAAGCGGAGACTCTCAAGGCTCCCCTCCCTACCCTCTTTCCACATCCTCAATGGGATGGTCCTCGAGGACACCTCCTCATTCAGATATCTAGGGGTTTGGCTTGATCAACACTTCACCTTCTCTGGTCACATTGATGCCATCCTAAAAAAGCTATGCCCCAAGTTAGGCATACTATTTAAGAACTGGAACTGCCTTCCTCTCCCTGTTAGGTGTGAACTTGTCCAGAAGATGATCCTTGCCATCTTTGACTACTGCAACATAGTCTACAGTTCTGCACCTAAGACCTCCCTAACCAAATTGGACACCTTCTTTAACTCTTTCTGCCACTTCACACTCGACACTCATTCCCTCACTCATCACTGTCAACTTTACCAGACTTTGGCTTTGCCATCTCTTGATAACAGACATCTCCTCCACTGTGCTAAATTCATCTCCAAATTCTGGTTTGTCTCCCTCCCCATGTATCTCAACTCTTCCCTAAAAATCCCCCCCCCACCATCCACTCATTCACTTAGGTTCTCAGTTTCCCGTACTTTAGGTGTCACATGCCGTATGACTACTGTCGTCCAGGCAGCCTTCTCGTACTGTTTCCCTAAACTGTTGAATTCTCTCCCCCCCCAGATTTGACTTTCTTCTTCCCCTTCTCTATCTCCTCAGCATTACACATTTACCTATCTGTGAAATGCAACTGTAAATGAGCAGACCATGTTGCATCTAAATAAGCTGTAATAGTTATCCTATTACTACTCTTTCACAACTTCTGTTCACTATGATGTAATGGAATATACATACCAACTATAATTTATTGATGCGTGCTACTGTTTGTTAATTGTTCTCTACTTGGTAAGGTACTCTATGCATAACTTGCACTATATATTGTTTTGTTGTTTTCCTGTGACTTATTTGTATGTCTTCCAATTCCCATATATTGGCAATGTATACTACTGTGCTGATTACATTTTATTGCATGCCTTCCAACCCCCCCCCCCAGGATGCAACATGAGATGAGCAACTTGTTGTTCAGTCTGCCCTTCCTGGTGAAACTCTTAAATAAATAAATAAATAATTTCCAAGTCCCAATTTTTTTCCTATGCTTCCTTTAAAAAACAGACCTGTTAAATGCATAAAGATTCCCTTTTAATGCATTTTTTTCCCCTCTGTGTAGCTGTGTGGACTTACTGGCCCAATTTTATTGAAACTACCTGTAGCTGACTTACTAATTAGCAATTAATTGTTTGTTAATTGACTGCTCTGTTTCGAATGTGGTGTTAATCACCTACTTTAACCTTTTAACTATCAAACTGAAATCACATAAGCACCCTCTCTCACACCTTAATCAAAGCAAAGAGTCCAAAAGCATGTCATAGAAGCACTTTACATGAATCCCAGAAGCACCATTCCTCACACCGAAATCAGACCAACGAATGCTACAGCATGTCACAAATCACTTTATCCCAACCAAAGAAGCATTTAAGTGTTACTAGAATGTATTTTCCCTACTCAACTCTCTGGTACATACTGTATGTTGCATTTACCATTAAACGATTACAAGATCTGATAAATGTATAGCCATCTTAAATGCATACTTTTTCCTGGTCCTAAGGGTATGCAATTAAGAGGGCTGTACTGTAGCTGGAATCTCTACTGCTAGGTGTGCCATACAGAGCAGCAGTACAGGGAGTGTAATAATTTTAACTGCTGATAATTTCCTGACCAATGATAGTTGGAGAGGCTTCCATCTGTTGCAGGGGCTTAAAGGTAAAAAGAAATAAAAGTGGAAAGAGGGGTCAGCCTTAGCTTTTTCTCTATTCAAATGAAAGTGGCAAGAGGCACTGGAGTTGTACAAAATCTTTGCCACTGTTGAGCATACTTCTCAACTATCGCTGAATATGAGGGACTTCCCTCATTTTGTCACTAAAAGTTGCTGTATCCTGGATCGTTCCCTCATGGAAAGGTGGTGTCCAAACAGAGAATGTGCTGTAAACAGAGATATATGAAGTTACAAAAATTCACACATTGTAAAATTTTGAATATGTTAACGGATCTGTGAACTTTTCCACAGTCCTAAGTTGCACTTCACATTCTATTTGCAGTTTCACAAAATTTTTAATTCAAACACTTCAATGCATGTTAATTCAATAACGGAAGTATCCCCGGGCCACAAAACAGGAACTTCGCCATCAATGTTTTTTATAATATACGATGTTTGCAATGTACCATGGGATAGGAGATCACATGTTGCTGAACAGCCAATGAGAAGATAGTTTGGTCATTTTCTGAGTGTAGTGTGTTAGAGAGAGACTTAGAGAGCAGAGTTTGTGCTTGTAGCAGTCTAGAGTCAAAATTTGAATATAACATTATATAAAAGATAATTTTGTTTGTCAAATTTCTTCAAAACTGTGTTTGTGAGTGCCCTATGCACACACAGTACTTTTTGTGTTAATTTTCTCCTGTATTCTTTACTAGACATATTTAGTTCTGTTTTAACAGAGAAGCAGTGGTTTGGTGGCTTGTGTGGGGAGGGTTGCAGTAGTTTAGAATGCATACTTGTGTTCTCAGGAGAATTGCTCATTCATGTGTTATGGTTTGCACTTCGCTGGGTGGTTGACGGTTGCACAGTGACACAATTACCAGTCACACACCATCACATACCATCAGGAAACAATTTATTGAATGTGGCAAATACATGACATTTATGGATAGCGGAAGTACACCTGAATCAGTAACAAAAACAAAAGGAAGCAAAGTGGTTCATCATGTGTAAAAAAGATTCAAGAAATAACAGAATGGAAAAGGGCAAGGGACAGCCAAACAAACGAGACAATACTAAAAAAGATGATAGAGAAAGAAGAGATGAAAACTACAGAAATTTTTTTTTTTTTACTTTTTATAACTTTTTTATTTTTGGGGGTGTTTTTCTACTTTCTAATGGGGGAGTGCTAGAGGGTGGAGAAATTAAGAACACAGATTACAGAAAGACTAAATATAAAATAAACAGTTTCTGAGAAACACTCAGATGACACCACCAGCACTGCCAGAAGCCGAGCCATACCCACCACCATCATGAAGCTTCTCCAGGAGAGTGAGGATCCTCTCATGGCTGGACATGACATTATCCAACCGATACATCACTTGCTGCTGGAAAGTGTTGAAATCATGCTGCAGCTCTTGCAACTTGTCCCATACAACTGCCACATTGCCATGTGTGGCAGGGGTCATGGGGTCATCATTGCCATATGAAGTGATGTTGCAGGCTGCTGACTAGGAGGTAGAGGCTGAGTACTGCTGTGGGCATTCCTATGGCTACCATATTGACTCACTGCAGGACCAAAGCTGACCTGCCACTGCTCCACAACATTGCTCCCAGGGCCATAACAAACAGCACCACCATGTTCTACAGCCACATTGCATTCCTTGGCCCTCCACTCATTGGGGTAGTGAATGAGGATGTGTGTCTTCTGACTGTTGGTCCCAAGGTGGCTCCCTTTTTCCCAAGCCTCACACAGTGCACAAACACCTTGGGGATGGCCATCATCCCATCTGCAGGGTGCTTCTGCCAGTGAACAGGCAGAGACACCAGGAGGAAGGAGCTGCTGTTATTATAACTAAACTTCTCTACTGGGACTAAAGAACTAGAGCTCTACTAATGGGACCTTCAATTTAGGAAAAAAACAAACAAAAAAAGTTAGTGTGTTTGTCTGAGTTGGCTGAAGTGAAGTGTTATCTGTACAGTTATCTAGGTGTTTGTCTAGGTGTTTGTCTCAGGTAGCTGAAGGAAATTGTTATCTGTGTCATTAACTAAGTATAGAAAGACTTGTAAAGTAGGGGGAGTGACTTAGCTAGAAGGAAGCCAGGTTAAAGCCAGATATAAACACTGCCCTAGATAGCTTCTGCCAGAGAACAGGCACAGACACCAGGAGGAAGGAGCTGCTGTTATTATAACTAAACTTCTCTACTGGGACTATATTGCTCTCCTTCCTCCCCACCCCCACCCTAAACCAGTTCTAGCTTTATAGGCACAGGATTTGGCTGACAACAGGTGCTTCCTGTTTGGGAGCAGGAAGTGAGTGATCGCAGAGCCACTGAGGACTCACCATCCTGGAAGAAGAGTAGCTCTCCATCCCCCTCAGCTGCTGGAGGTCTGACTCTGAGCAAGGAAGGGGACTACTGAGAAATATAGGAACTTCGTGTCTCAGAACAGGACGATCAAGAGCTTAAAGGGCACAGAGGCAATAAGTAAGTAGGGAGAAAAAAAACAGAGGAAAGAGTAAGTATTCCATACAACAGTTAAGGGGCCAGAAATAAGAAATGATAGGAGTGGTGCAATGCAGTAGCTGTGGAGCAGCAGTCTTCTGGGAGATGTTCTGGAGGATGTGGTGTTGTCCCATCTGCAGGCACCTCTCTGGGCTGAGGGAGGAGGTTGCTCATCTCCAGGCTAAGTTGGCCAGGATTTGTGGGACCTCCTCTTCCATGCAGAGAACCATCAGTACAACAGCCATTGCCTCATAGGTTGCCAAGGAAGAGGAGCACTTGGACCATAGTGGGCTCTGGGAGGATGAGGGTGGTGTAATAGAGGTGCATCCCTCCAGTTGTATCTCTCCACAATTCATATGCCATTCTATCAAAGTGTGATTCCTCTATGGAGGCACCCACAGTGGAGACTAAGGAGGATGCTTGGAACCTCCACAAAGGAGACCCACAGGAGGGTGGCATGGGACCCACATGATAAAGGAAACAACTCCTGGTGGGGGACTCCATTGTTAGTAAGATAGAACTAGGGGAGGAAGAGTAGAGGGAGGTAAGGTGCCTGCCTGGTGCCATGGCTTGGAGGGACAGGGAGCGAATCCTCAGGATCACTGGAGCAGCTGCACAGGGGAGGGAGCCAGATGTCATTGTCCACCTAGGGACAAATGACTTGGCTAAGAAAAGGATCAGAGCAGTGTAGGAAGAATTTGTGGAGTTGGGGAGTTGCCTTAGACAAGTAGCATGCACGGTAACCTTCTCAGAGGTGCTGCCCTGTCTATGGCATGGGTGAGGCTAGGGGGCTCCATACCATGGAATTCAATCAGTGGTTGAAAAACTGGTGCAGAGCTCAGGGATTTGGCTTCATTGGGGACTGGGGGTCTACCTGGAGGGATGCAGGCCTATACTGGCGAGATGGTCTACATTTGTCAAGGAGGGGAACCAGGATCCTAGGTGATAGGCTTAAATGCTTTATTGGCAAGCATTTAAACTAGCCAAGGGAGGAGGAACTGGAAAGGAGCAGGGAAATCCTAGCTCCCCCCCAAAAGATCAGGGTAGTAAGTGAGGTAAACACCAAGATAGAGATGTCAATATGGAGAAGGGCATGGGTAAATGGAGAAAATGACAAACACAATAAGGACAGGGATGGGGCAAAAAGGGTTAAGGCCATCAGGAAATGGAGGGTAATGAGTACCAGTGCCCATAGTCTGGGCAACAAGCTCCATGAACTGGTGGCATTGATAGAAGAGGGATGTCGGGATATCGTAGCAGTCACAGAAACATGGTACACAGAGAACCATGACTGGGATGTTAACATACCAGGGTACACAACCTACAGGAGAGACAGGGAGGGGAGAAGAGGGGAAGGAGTAGCTCTCTTTTTAAGGGACGGGATACAAGCAATTGAACAAAAGAGTAAACAGAGAGGAGAGGAGAGGAGGCACTGTGGGTCACCTTAGAGACTGAAAATGGCACCACAATCCACACAGGAGTTGTATACAGACCCCCATGTCAGCGGGAGGAAATGGACAAGGATATGATATAAGGCATCCTTAGGATGGCAGAGAAAGGGGAGATACTGTTGATGGAGGACCAGAATATGCCAGATGTTAACTGAAGCACCTTGGCTGCAGCCACACAACAAAAGCAGGGCTATTCTTGATGTCCTTCAGGTGGCATGCCTCAGACAGCTAGTTTTGGAACTCACTCATGAGGGAGCAATCTTAGACCTCATACTCTCAAATGGGGATGGTGAGAGGATCTCAGATCTAGAAGTGGGTAGCCATCTGGGAACAAGTGGCCACCAAACAGTGTGGTTCATGATAACTCAGCTACAGAGTCAAGCCATACAAAAGTGAGGGTTCTGGACTTCAGAAGGGCTGACTTTGGCAAGATGGGAGAGTGCCTGTGAAAAGCACTAGCAAATAGGCTAGAAGGAGGGGTGGAGCAACAATGGGGAAACATCAAACCTGCCATCACAAAGGCAATAAGCCTTTGTGTGAAGCAAATTAACAAATCAAAATGAAAGAAAAAGCCACTATGGTTCTCAAAAGAGGTGGTGGTGAAGGTTAGGGAGAAAAAGATAGCATTTAGGAAGTATAAGGAAACACAGAAGGAGCAGGACAGAGAACTGTACCAGTTAAGGCAGAAGGAAGCAGGAAGGGTAGTCAAAATAGCAAAGGCCCAAACTGAGGAAAAGATAGCCAACTCAGTTAAGAAGGGGGATAAAACCTTTTATAGATACATCAGGGAGCATAGGAAGACAAAGGGAGGGATAGTGAGGCTGAATAGAATGGACAGTGGGTGGACAGAGAGGGACAGTGAAAAAGCAGGGATACTGAATGAATACTTCTGCTCAGTATTCACAAAAGAGGAAGAGGGGGAGGTACCTAATCCAATTAACAGAAGCACTCTGGATAGGGGGACCAATCCCAGTCCTTTCACAGAAGAAAGGGTTCTGAAAGAACTCCTAAAACTGAAGGTGAACAAACAATGGAATTCAACCCAGAATTCTAAAAGAATTAAGGAGAGAACTAGTGACACCATTGACTACCCTTTTTAAAAAAACATGGGAGGATGGCTTGGTACCTGAGGACTGGAGGAAGGCAAATGTGATACCCCTTCACAAAAGTGGGAGCAAGACAGATGCAGGAAACTACAGACCTGTCAGTTTGACCTCTATGGTAGGGAAAGTGATAGAATCACTTCTGAAGGAAAGAATTGTTGAGTACCTAGAAGCCAGTGGGGCACTGGACCCAAGACAGCATGGGTTCACAGCAGGAAGGTCATGTCAAACAAATCTAATTGATTTCTTTGACTGGGTGACCAAAGTAGTAGACCAGGGAGGTGCTATGGACATGGTCTACCTAGACTTTAGCAAGGCATTTGACACAGTCCCACACAAAAGATTAATAGTCAAATTAACCATCCTGGGAGTGGGTCCCAGGGTGGTAGCCTGGGTAAAACATTGGCTGGACAACAGGACACAGAAGGTAATTGTAAATGGAGTCCACTTTGAAGAAAGAGGAGTTACTAGTGGGGTACCGCAAGGTTCACTACTGGGTCTAGCCCTTTTAATGTCTTTATAAGTGACATTGCAGAGGGATTGGAAGGAAAAGTATGCCTCTTTGCAGATAACACAAAGATATGCTATAGGATTGGTACACAAGGAGGCGTGGAAAGGATGAGAAGGGACTTGGCAAGGTTGGAGGAATGGTCAGACGTATGGCAGAATGGATTCAGTGCAAAGAAGTGCAAAATAATCCACCTGGGAAACAAAAACCCAGGGGAAGATTACACCAAATGGTCCTTTAGGTTCCTGATATCTCACTCTGCCTGTTGCTTACTAAGTCTATAGGATAGCAACTTGACATCCTTGTCTACCCCTTCTCAGAATTCCTGCTTCAGCCTACTAATTCCCAATTCTGCCTTTCTGGTAGCTAGGGCAGTGAGCTGCATGCAGAGCAATACTATATCCCCAGAGCAAGGCATGGTACAGTTGAGTCTCCTGAGTATATTTGTGGACTCTTTCCTTTGTCTCTAATTGCTCTTCTAGACTCTTTTGCTCAGCCTCCCTCTTTCTCCTTCTAGCAGTCACATACACTATTATGCAACACCTTACAGAAGCATTAAACATCTCCCAAATGGTGACTTTGCTTGTAAATCCCATGTCACTTAACTGAAAGTAGGAAGAGGCCTCTACTGTGAGTCATTCTACAAATGATTTATCTTGTAGCAGAAGTAGGTCAAGGTGCCACAAGGTTGATCTAGGTAAGGGGGTCCCCATAGTAGGACTAGTTCAATTTGGTCATGATCAGATAAAAAAAAGAAGCAATTCAGAACAAGGTTGCCATCTGGGTAACTGTTGGGGAGGTCAACCAGAAATTGAGGCAACTGGAGGTGTTATAAGTTGAGGAGAAACAAGAGTAATCTTGATCTTAAGGGTGGTGTAGCCACCATATGTCCAAAAGGAACGGTAGGGCTTGCATGTCTTGCAGTTCAACCAAAGCTCTAACATGAGGTTCCACCTCTGTGAGTTCCTGTCCAGGTGCACATCTAGGGTGACATTTAAGTCCCACCATATAATCAGAGAGGTATTAGGGTCAGACAGCTCAGTGACAGTATACCTGAGGGAGGAATAGAACTCAGGGCAGTACTGATTGGCACCATATACATTAACTGTGAGGAGGAGGCCAGCAGGGAAAGCACTTTTGTATACAAAATGATCTAGCAACATTCCAGTTATTCATTTATTGATTTATATATGTATTTAAATGTTTAGCCAGGAAATACATACTGAGCTTATAACAGCTCATTTCCAGGTGTGTCCTGTGGGAGAGGGGAGCAGGCAATACTGTAGCTAACAATATAATCAATAAAAATATCTGAAGTCAAAAACAATTTACAATACACATACAATGATATACAATTCCAAGGGGAAGCATAAATATATAGGCAATTTAGTAACTGAATGCACATTAGAAAAAAGAAATATAACAATCTATGTATGTAAAGAAAGGAAAAAGTAGTGAAACTGTATGAACAGGGCAAGAACTAGATATGATGTGTAAGAATAGGAAAACTAGTAGCATGTGATGAGGGAGTAAACGAGTAAAGTGTCATATACAGTTGCAGGAAGGATAACAAAAGTCATACAGAAGAGACTTTAGGGAGGAAGGAGAAGAAGCAGAATGAATAAAAAGGGAAAGTGAGGACCAAAGTTTAGGTCAGCAGTGAGAAAAAGCAGATTGGTTAACAGTAGATTTTTTAGAAGGAAGAGAGAGAGAATGGGAAATAGTGTTGAGAAGATGGTAGGGGGAAGAGGGAGGAGGGGATAAGAGGAATGTGAGATTAGAGGGATTGGTACCAAACTAGAATTTGGATAAAAAAAAGAGACACAAAAAGGGAGGCATGCAGCATCAAGAGGGGGGAGAGAAAGGGCTGAGTAGACAGTAGTGGTGAGTATGAGGTGAGGAATCAAAAGCAAAATGACAGAAAGAACGAAAAAGAGGGTCCAGTGTGGCAATGTAGGATTTAGGGGCATTACTGTAGACTAATCACCACAGTCAAATATAGGAAGGTCCAATTTTAATACAATTTCTTGGGGGGGGGCAGAAAGCAGAATACTCACTTTATTTCTGTACAAAGCACCAAGGTTATGGTGAAACTTATGGTGAATTGCACCAATATGCTCCAAGGAATCAAGATGCCGGTCAAGGCAAACCCTGAAGTACTTAAAGGAGTAAGCATCTTCAATCATAGCACCATCAAAGGTATTACATTGTGGGAGAAAAGAAAGTTTGGCAAGCTTCTGACATGGGCAAAAGAAATTGAGACTGTTTTATTGGAGTTAAAGGACAGTTGATTAGACTTGAACCAGCGGTGAATGTTGTCAAAATGCAACTGTTGTCAGGAGGTAGTGTCACGGGGAGAGGAACCAGATGCAAAAAGAACAGTGTCATCAGTATACACATGAATGGACACAGATGAACAGATAGTGGGAAGGTCATTAAGGAAAATGGAAAAGAGAATGCGACCCTTGACAGACACTTGAGGGACACCTGAGCAAATAAAAAGTGAAGGTGAAATGAATTTTTCAATCAGGACTGCTTGAGACCTACTGTACCTTCAATGTAGGAAAAAAAAACTTGCAGAAGAGTCAAAGAGGCCCTCAGCTTTAAGTTTGTCCAGCATGAGGGGATGTACCACAGTGTCAAAAGCTTTAGCAAGATCAACAAAAATGGCAGAAGTAACCAGACCTTGATCCATTCCTGTAAATATGGAGTCAGTGAGCCGAAGGAGGGAGGTGTAATTGGAGTGGGATTGCCTAAATTGAGACTACAAGGGAGAGAAACAGGAGGAGTTATCAAGGAAGTAAGTGAGCTGAGATAGAACAATGTGTTCCTGTAACTTAGCCATGGTAGGAAGGAGAGAAACTGGATGGATGTTACCAGAAGTGGGATCACCACCTTTGTATATAGGTATGACAATAGCCTTTTTCCAGACATCAGGCAGAGCAGCAGAAGAGAAGAATAGATTTACAAATAACGTAATGGGCAGAGCAATGACAGATGGCAAGAGAAGGAGAAGTTTAGGGGGACTTCTGGTTGTGTCACCAACCCGATGGCAGCTTAAGCCCAGAGCTCCGCACCAGCAAAAATACAATCCAAGTACATCTATCCATTAAAAACACCATTCTGCTTCAAAATCAGAAAATAACAGAATATATAATGTCCTCTAGACATCAGGCTAAAGACAACTCACCAGATACCAGCATAAAATCACAAAAACACAAGTCAGACAATCAATCGCAGGTTGCATCTCAAGCCGCGACCTCCACTCTGACATCCTCCCCACCAGCTAGAGATTGGGAGGAGGCTGACTGTACCTTCACTTTGAAGAAACTCTGCAAGGCTTTAAAGCAGATAAATGACACTTTGCAATGTCTCCAGGCAACTGTTTCTGAAGACCGCAAAGATTTTACTTTGCTAGAACACTGTGTAGAAGTGATTGAACAAACCCTTATTGATTATACAGTACTACCACAACAGATCTTCATAATTCATGCTCCTAGGTCTCCACTATAGAGAACAATATTTAGCTCAACAACTGGAGGAGATAGCCATCCCGGTGGTGCTGAGGGTTGAGGCGCTGGACACCACACCTTGTGCCACGCTGGCGGCCTGGGTTCAGGACCGAGTCCAGGTCCCTGGGAGCTGGCTGGGTAGGAGATGATCGAGCATCTGATGACAGCTCTCCTCTTCTTGGGTGAGGAAGGGATGCATCTTCCAATGCTAGTGACACCCTGCAGATGCTGGGATCACTGTACTTGGGAGCCCTTGCGAAAGCATGGGGAAGCGCTGTGAGTAGATGTCCCTGCCGACATGTGCGGGAGCATGCATGCTGGCACTAGACATCATTGTATGCCCTCAGAGCTGGGAGGGGGGATGCACACCAGAACAAAGGAAAAACCCAGCTCTGCAGAATAGGTGTCGGCACCAGATGGCACCAGACCCCCATGCCCACCACGGGATCCCACTCTCCCAGCCTTCCAATTCCCCCACCTGCCCTCATCTGCAGCTTGGCCAGTCTCTAAAGAGTGCCCAAAGAGGAGGGGGTGGCCCCACTATGGAGGGGTTAAGCCAGGGATACTGGCTGCAGGAAGGGGGGAGACATTGGGCTTGGGATGGGGTAACATTAGGTGGGCAGGATCAGGCCAGGGTGCCTGAAAGAGGCCCCAGAGGCTGTGACCAGAAGGAAAAAGATTAGAAAAAAAAAAAACTGGAGGAAATTGAAAACAGGAACTGGAGAAAAAATCTCTGTTTGCATGGGTCCCTGAAGATACTGAATCAGGAAACATGTTTACATTCATGCAGGGTTTCCTTAAAGAAATTTTGAAATTAGCAGCTGACAAAGAACTGGGCATTATTCACACTCACCGTTCTCTCATCCTTTGTCCTCTAGACCCAAAGGCTCAACCTTGATCAATAGTAATGGCCTTTCTGGACTTTTGAGTGAAAGAAGAGATCCTATGCACAGACTGGCAAATGAAAGTAATTCACTTTGGAGATGTCTGTTTATTTTTTGAGCAGGATTATACTCCACTGACCTTACACCAGTGGCACAGAGTTTTCCAAGTGGCAAAAGCACTTAAACAAGCAGGGCATCAGGTGTTTGATGACTACCCTGCCAGTCTTAGAATCCAGATTGCAAACCGTCCATGCACTTTGCTGACTTACAGGCAGCAACCTCCTTTTTAAATGAACTAGGGATCAAGGTACCAGAAGATTGAGCCAAAAATCAGGGCAGAGCTCTAAGGAGTGGATCCTGGCAGTGAGCAGGAACTAAAAGCACACAGAAATGAGCGGCAGTCAAGACTCCCTCTTCATGGGATGAGGTGAAATCGTCCGCCCTGGAGGTGACCAAGGCAAATGCTCCAGATCCTGCTGAAATTGACATGGGAGACTCTACAACTGCCTCATCAACTGCTGGAACTTGAACTGAAATGAGCAGCTGATGCAGGACTTTAAACAGTAAGTTGTTATGTATTATGAAGTTTTTTTGGGTAATTTTGCTTGCAGATTGATGAACCAATGGATCCTTACCAAATGGCTGGGGTGGGGGGCATAGCTGGCTTAACAACCAAGATGGTGATGTAATTTGCTAATACCACAGACCTAGAGACAAGAACCCGACCAAACCCCTTCTATTCTTGAACCCTGGCGAGATATCTTTACACCAGCTACAATCAGAAGTTTTTCTCTATACAAGGTTGAAAATCGGGAGGAATTTGAGGCAGGATTGTGAAGTTAGCTTCTCTTTTAATCCGGATGACCCTCACACACAAGGTCGCATGGTGCACTCTGTTAAAGGAGGAGAAGAACCCTCCATTAGGGAGATGTTTGCATCAATTATTACTTGCATTGACACTTTAACTCTTGCAGCCAACACCGCCACAAACTCCATCAAGCAACTGGACGCAAGAATCGACCGGGCTGAACAAAAATTGACTGTTCAGGACGATATTCTTCAAGGCCACTGTGCTACTATGCAAAATCAGGCTGCACAAATCAGACAACTGCAGGATAAAATTGACGACTTAGAAAACAGGAGCCGTTGCAACAATCTGCGGCTCCTTGGTTTCCCTGAGAGGTGAGAAGGAGGGCAAACCCTATCCTTTCTACAACAAGTGCTCCCGGAAATTCTCAAGCTGCTGCCAGCCACCAGAATTACAATTGAACGGGCACACCACTCTTTGCAGTCCAAACCAACTCAGGGTGACAGACCTAGACCCATTATTGTCCAAATTCTAAATTTGGCCGAGAAGGAAGCCATCCAGGCCAGAGCCAGGGAGCTGGGTCAGCTCCAGTGGAGAGAACATCAGATTATGATATTCGAGGACTGCTCTACTGACATAGCAGCTAAATGAAAGGCCTTCACCAAAGTTCATCGAAAATTTCATTCTATGATATCCTGCCAATTTAAAGATTAAGCCCTGTGCGCAACTCGAACTCGGACAAGGAACAGGACAACCGAGCTCAAGCGAAAGGAGACCTCCCTAATGCCTCTGCAGTAACAGCATCTCACTCCCTGCCGAAAGAACTGGACCCTCACAGCTCCAAGATCCGAAAACGGCCCCCAAAGTCACCTCACTCCAAGTGTGACCACCTACAGGACCGAAGACGCCCTTCTGACAAGCAGGACCAGAACTCCTTCATACCTGCCATGGAAGAGTCAGAATACACCAGTCTGTATTTTTCCCAGAACTGTTTCTCTCTGCTCCATGATCATCCTGACACGGACTCTAGGGACAAAATGGATGCTACCCCTGTAGTCCCCATGAGTGCGACATCACAAGATGCCTACAACTCCTGGGCCTCCGCCACAGAGGCCGCCCTGCCACTACAGGATTTGGACTGGCACACCACTGATTCGTGCTCCTCAGCAGGCCATTGCCCAGAAACCAGCTCCGCCAAACTGATGCAAGCTCCTCAGGAAGACCGCCCAGGCTGAACTGAATGCCTCTCTTCAGATAAGTACTCAAGATTTTGTGTCTTGGGGAGTAAATGAGTAGAAGGGAGGGAGAGAACTGGAGATAGAGTCAAAGGGGGCACTGAGTTAGTTTAGTTAGTTTAGTTTATTGTTCTAGGAATTATTACCTTTGAGCCAATGGCTCTTTTACAAAGGTTCCACGTCATCAATGTACAAACAAACAAGACATGTTACATAGAATGGTCAGCAAATTATAAAGGTTTCAATAAGCCAGTATAATACAGTACATCACAGGAAAAAACAAAACATTGGAGGAATGGTCACGGTGGGAAGGGTAGGAGGAGATATGGAGAGGGGAGCAGACTTAGAGTAGTTAGAGGTACTCAGATGCCTTTGTCAAGAAAGGAGCAGAGGAGGAGGATGAAAAACAGTAAAAACAGCCATGAGGGAAGAATCATTAGTCAAGGCAGTCACAGGAGCTAGAGGCTGAGAGGTGAGAGTAAAGCATAGATTTGAAAGCTCCTAGTGACATGGAGGATGTAATGAGCAAGCTCAGGGCATTGTACCAGCTGGGGGGCACGATAGGCAAAAGATCTTTGGCCCTGTGTGGTCTGGCATCTGGGTACCTGGAGAGGCTGGTGTTCTGATCTTCTGGTGGGACGGATGCTGGTATTCGGGCAAAGTAGGTCTTGGATACACGGTGGAGTGCGGCCCAAGATGGATTTTTTTGCCATCAAGCTTGTGAGATACTTTATGAGATTTGAGAGTTGCAGCCATCCTGTTTCAATGTAGAGCTCACATGTATGAGTACGTCTTTGAACTCCAGTGAGCAGCCAACAGGCCTTGTTTAGGGTGGTTGTGATGCGCCTTAGTGCGGTGGTAGTGGCAGAGCCATAGATAATTAAGCCATAGTCTATGATTGAGATGACAGAGCTCTGGATAGCAATCCTCAGCGCAGCTTGGGTAAGGAATTGCCAGTTTTGGAACAGGATACCAATGTGCTGGTTCACCGTTTTCGCTGTGTTATCAATGTGGGTGGTAAAGGTAAGACCTTGATCAAAGGTGATTCCAAGGTATTTAAATGTTGACACTTGTTCAAGGTTATTTCCTGGGGTATGTTTTGATAGTAAGTGGAATTTGTCTTTTTCTGTTTTGTGGACTGGAGAAAAGCATGGATTTTGTTTTTTTTTTGTGATTTAGGACCAGCTTGTGATCTAGGAACCACTTTTCAACATTGGAGAAAGCAAATTGCAGGCTCTGGAGTAAGGGTTTTGGGTCCTTATGAGAGGAGAGAATCACTGCATCATCAGCATAAAGGATTATTTGTTCTGGGCAGGATTTGAGGCGAGAGTTTAGGAAAAGGCTGAAGAGGAGGGGGCTAGGATTGACCCCTGTGGAACACCTGAGAGGACAGGTTTTGAGTCTGAGAGAACTTCTGAGATTTTTACTGATTGAGAGCGTTGGGCTAGGTAACTTTTTAACCCAGGCACCTGGTCCTTCTGAGAGCCCAAGACTGTGTAGTTGTGTGATAAGTAAGCCATGTGAACAGTGTCAAACGCCTTTGTTAGGTCAATGAAAACAGCTCCAGTTTGATATCCTTTGTCCAAGGCAGCGTGAATTTCACCTGAGAATTCCAGTAGGGCGGTCGATGTACTGTGTCCTTTCCTAAATCCATGTTGCTGCAAGCAGAGTATGTTATACTTATGCAGGTAGTCTGAGAGTTGGTCAGCCATAATGCGTTCGAGGGCCTTGGAGAGGGGTGGAAGTATAGATATAGGCCGATAGTTTCCTGGTAGGGACTTGTCGCCACTTTTGAACACTGGTGTGACTATAGCAGACTTCCATTTGCTGGGAAATTGACTAAGGCAGAGGGAGAGAATGAAAATTTTGGTGAGTGGGTGCACCACCTCTTCCAGGGTAAGGGACAGAATTTTAAGATCAATAGTATCACTGCTTGCTTTGGATTTAAAGATAGCCTTTTTTATATATTTGTAGACTTCATGTGCCTTAACTATTTTGAAGTGGAAAAGCAGTTGGTCAGGTGAGGCAGTAGGAGATGTTGGTTTTGGTGAGTCTGTGTCAGAGAAGAAGTCCGGCGGGAGGACCCCACTGAGGTCAATGAATGTTTTATTTAAGGCCTTTGCCATGACCATTGGGTCTAGGGTAGTGGTTCCATCGACAGTCATTAAAGTGGGAGAGGATTTGGACTGCTTACCCATGATATTTCTAATGTTGTCCCAGAATGATCTCCCTTCACCCCGGGAGTTTGCGAGGGCATTTTTGAAATAGGAGCTCTTCATTAGTCGGATTTGTTTGGTACATTGGTTTCGTGCCTGTTTATACTTCTGGATATCTGTCAAGGAGCCTGTGGCTCTGGCTATGGCCCAGAGGTGGTCCTGAGCTTTGAGTTGGGCCAGTATTTTTGCCGTGAGCCAGGGATTTGAGAACGCTTTGATTTTACGCTTTTTTACTGGTGCGTAGGTGTCACAGGCAGTGTTGAAAGTTGTGATAAAATAATCTAGGGCTGCGTCAACATCTAGAGTATTGTATATTGGGGAGCAGTCTTGCTATAAAAGACAGGTCTTGAGCTTAGCAAGGTTTCCATGGGGTAGCACTCTGCTTGAGATGGTTTTTGGAGGTGGTTTTTGGAACTTATTTGTCCAGGTACAGATCACAGGGGAGTGGTCACTGAGAGAGTCCGGGAGAACAACTGTGTTTTTTATGTGGGCTTGGTGGCTAGCAAGGATCCAGTCAATGAGAGTGCAAGTTCCTGTTTTGTAGTTTTTTCTAGTGGGGGAGCTCACCATCTGTGTTAGGTTAGCTGCTAGGCTAGCATCCTTGAGGGACCCAACGTCTGATACGAGCCAGTTTATATTAAAGTCACCAAGGAGAAGGAGCTCGGTGTCAGGTGGTTGCGATCTTACAAATTCAAGAACAGTCTGGAGGTCAGACCCTGGATCTTTAGGAGGGATATAGACAGCGGCCACGGTAAGCACTTTATTTTGGGCACCAAGCAGTACCTTGACAGGGAGAAATTGCACAGAGGAGTTAGTGGTGGAAAAGCAGACAGGGTGGCTAGAGAGGTTGTCCTTAATGTAAATAGCACAACCTCCCCCCCTTTTATTAGTCCTGTCCAGTCTGATAATATTGTAGCCTTGTAGTGAGATGGCATGGTCCGGAGTTCCTGGTGTTAGCTAGGTTTCAACAATGGCTAGTATGTCGGGATTGTGTTGACTGGCAAAGACTTGAAGGGATGCCAGTTTTGGAAGGAGGCTACAGATATTTAAGGTGGTGTTGGTGAGACCCCACCCTCCGTTTTTGCTAGATTTGTTATCCTGGTAGAAACAGGGCCAGGGTTTGGACGGACACTTCCTGACATCAGAAGGAGGAGGAGGAACAGGAGTTTAAGGGACATCTGCCGCAGCTCATAGTATAACATGAAATGCCTCTGTTTCTTGTTAGTTTGAGTACAGTGTAGTCATTTAGGGTCCCAGCATAGGGTAATGGGTAGGAGCAGGTGTCGATTTGTCAACTTTCCAGAGGCATGAGCTGTTATTTGCACCCAGTTCTTTGTAGGAGGGTGCCACAAGTGAGGGTAGGGAGGATTTGCCATGGTGCCAGGTTGCTGGTATCAAGCTTGAATGGTTAGTGTGAGAGGTAGAGGAGACTGCAAATGTTTACTGTAGCAAGGGTGAGTGTTCCTGAGTGACTCGTGGTGAGCTACTGTGGACCAGAAAACTGATTGTTACTGTAGATCAAAGACCCAGAAAGTGTTACATTCCTGAAGGTGATGAACATTAGCCTAGGGCACATGCAGGATGTAAAAATCCTTTGTTAGAATCTTCTCTTTGTTCTCCAAAACAGTTGTGAATAGACCTCAAAGACTAGCACACATCCTTTAAGAAAGTCAGACGGAAATGTGGATTCAATGCAGCACTCCACAACCCAGAAATTTGTATAAAAGATTTACTGACCTCACATTTGCTTTTTGATGTCTTCCAAAAAAGTTGATTTATGATGAGAATGCCTATACCTGGTGGTGATGTTTTGTAGTTTCTTAGTCCAGGAAATGTTCATAGATGTTATGTCCAAGAATGGTCCAGTTCCTCCAAGTAGAAACACATGAAAAACCACAAAAACTAAACTACTGACAGAGACAACTGCAAACAGCCAGCTACTGTATGTCCCTCCTGAGACGAGTTAAGCCTTAACCAGCAAGAATCTCACCAGGGCCCTTCCCTCCTCATTAGAGACCCTCAGTAAAGTACATAAGACAGGCTGAACCTTAACAGGCATCCCCCAGAGACACCCTACCTGGAGATCTATATGTTATGTGTGCTAATATGTTATTGTTGATTATAGTAATGGCTAAATGTTGCCTCTAGTTGGATAGATGAGTTGCTTTCTGTAGTGAGCTGTGATGGCGTTAAAGACTGATACTTCAGACGCTCCCCCAGACCCCAGATAGAACGCAGTGATGGGAGGGAGCTAATACCAACAGCTGCAGTATTATTAACCACAGCAAGCTCCCATAACTCTCAAACTGATACCCCCCATCTTTTTATTAAATAAAGATAACCTCCCCCCGATTGCAGGTCACTAAGTTAGCAGTCCTCAGATATGAGTCCTGAGTCTCTAATATGGCCACTCAATGGACTTCACCCACTTTTAGCTTGGGGGTTCACAGACCAGAATCTTTCCATATGGCTTTGGGCAGGGCATACACTCTGTCTAATCTCAATCCACTGTGACAATTGTTTTCTTTTCTCTTTTTGCATTGCATAGTATATGCCTATTCGCAATGGTGAAGCTAGGGGTATAATTCCCCTTCGCTGCTGTTTCCCTCTCCCAATCCTCACAGATGAGATCGGGCATACCATTGGTTGGAGACCCAAATGGTTAATGCCTTTCTCATTCTTTACTGCTGTTTTGTTAAATATGGTTAATTAGATATAGTGTTGCTAGCTTAGAGTGCAGATGTAAGTACAATTTATTCCTGCTTACTGCCATAATCTAATTGTACCCTGATATTTGCCGACTGTTCCATGTGGATAAGTGCTGAATGAGTAAATACACTAGAGATTGTAGATGCTTCTCAGTGTCATAGGAAGGGAGTGAAAATATGCTCTTTCTAAAGAGAATTTCAGTATCCTCCTACCTGTATTTGATTTGGTGTTTAAAGTTTATCCTTAATAGTCTAATTACCTGTCAGAGCAGAATGTCTGATATTGCATTCCACACCTGGAATTTCAGAGGGCTGAACTCTCCTGTGAAAAGTAAGAAAGTACTGACCCACTTGAAACGCCTACATTCTAAAGTGGCATTTCTACAGGAGACTAAACTAACAGGAGAGGATCATATTCGCATGTCCAAAGACTGGGTGGGCAAGCAGGTGCACTCCAATGCCCCTTCCAGAAAACATGGGGTCCTTATTCTTCTGCACAAGTCCCAACCCTGGACCCTCATCAAGACACTTTCTGACCCAGATGGTAGGTGGGTGATAGTGATATACGACACCCCCTCAAGCCTAATTACCCTGTACAATCTATACACCTCTAATGGAGATACTCCACAATTCTTCCACATTATTGCTGAAGTAATACTGGAGTTACACCCCTCTCCTTATGGGTGGTGACTTCAATTTGACACTGGTTCCATCCCTAGATAGGAATGACAGAGGTAAGGAATCAACTTAGGAGTGGAAAGGCACTGAAGCAATTGATTACGGATCAGGGTCTCACAGATATTTGGAGACTCTTCCATCCCAGAACGAGGGACTACACCTTCCACTCAGCACCAAATGCTTCCCATAGTAGGCTAGACTTCTGGCTTGGCTCCCCTTCCTTAACTTCAAAATCACTGGATGTCTCAATTCTCCCATGTATCATATCTGATCATGCCCCAGTCCAGCTCCTTGTTCAATGGGACCCTGTATCTCCTTCATCTCAACACTGGAGACTGGATCCCCTTCTAATGAGGAACCCAGACTTTATCCCTGGGCCTGAAATGAGGCATCCCTTTTTATAGCTGAAAATCCTATCTCAGACACCTCGGCAGGTACCAACTGGGAGGCTTTTAAGGTTACAATGCAGGGTAACATAATGGATTTTGTGACTGCTAAACATAGGGAAAGGGAACATCAGGTGGCTGTTCTCAAGCGGAAACTGGCTGCAGCTGAAGTTGTCTTCAAGGCCATGCCCTCCCCCTCCACCCATTCCACAATAGGAAGAACCATTGTAGGCTTCCGCTTTGAAATTAACCATCTGCTTAATAGAAAGGCCGAAGTGGCCACCTCCGACACATCGTCTGTTAAGGAGGTGATAAGGGGGGGCAAAGTACTTGCTTACCAACTTCATAAACAGCAGACCAGTAGATATATCTCTGGACTGAAGGATAAACAAGGAGGACTGGGTACTACCCCAGAGGTCATTAATACTATCATGGCCTCCTTCTATAGATCTCTTTCTGGCTCCTCACTCAAAGAACCAAACATAGAGACCCACCATTTCTAGACACTCTCCATTTACTCACCCTTAATGTACAGCAGGCACAGCTCCTCAATCTCCCTATCTCTCAGGAGGAGGTGAGCTCAGCCATCCAAGGTTTGAAATTGGGAAAATTACCAGGTACCTATGGCTACACAGCAATTATTTATCAGGCTCCAGCTCCAACTGTTTTGCCTCTTCTAACCAAGGTATTCCAAGAGATAGAGCTTAAGGATACCCTTCCTCCTTCCATGTGAGAAGCAACCATTGTAGTTATCCGCAAATAAGGGCAAGGACACCACAAACCCCAAAAATTACTGACCAATCTCTCTTATCAACCTAGACAGTAAATTGTATGCCAAAATTCTGGCAACTAGGCTTAGCCCTTTACTTCCTGGACTTATACATCACTCACAAGTGGGCTTTATCCCTGGCTGACATACTTTGGACCACCTGAGAACCTTATGAATCGTATGCATTTCTCTAGATCCCTTTCCACCTCAGCTGCAGCTATTGCAGTGGACTTTGAGAAAGCATTTGATTCTGTCAAATGGGACTACCTATACCTAGTCCTTACACACTTTGGAGTGGGTGCAAAATTTCTTTCTAGGATACAAGCTATATATGCTTCTCCCTCTGCCAGAGTCAACACAAATTCTATACTGTCTCCCCCCCATTTCTACCTGAGCGTGGGACAAGACAGGGCTGCCCTCTTTCTCCCTTCCTGTTTGTTCTGGCTGTGGAACCTCTGGCCAGTGCTATACAAAGCCAATTTGACATCATTGGCCTAACAGTGGGAAACACAACATATACAACTCTCATGTATGCTGATGACCTCCTCCTTTCCCTGGCAGATGCCCAATGCTCCATACCTCCCTTGCTCCATCTCCTAGATGTGTTCTATACATACTCTGGCCTAAAACTGAACCAGACCAAGACTGAATTACTTCCTTTGAACACTCACTGTACCCAGCAGATGGCAGATTCAGCTGGCCTCCTCTGGGCCCCTAAAGGAATCACCTATCTGGGAATTCTTCTGACTCCATCTCTTGATACACTCTGGTAAGCTAACATACATCCTCTTCTTTCCTCTATCAAGATAGAATTTGACAGAGGGAAACTCCTTAAATTTACCTTGGCAGGGAAAATTGTGGCCATAAAAATGGTGTCAGCCCCAAAACTCTTTTATCTACTCATGCGCATGTCCATCTCCCTCCCCAAACATTGGTATATGGTTATCAATAAACTAATAGGGGACTTCCTCTGGGAAGGCTCCAAACCCAGATACAGCCAGTCTAAGCTGAGGCCCTACTGGGAGCATGGGGGCTGGAATCTCCCCTGGCTAAAGGGATACTACCAGGCCTTCCTACTCGCTCAGACTGTTAAATGGATGTATCTCCCCTCATCTCTTTCCTCACAGAGGCTTCAAATTGAGCTAGACAACATAGGGACCATGCACCCCTCTTCACTCTTTTTTTCATGTAACAACACCAAACTCAGACCTCCCCACAGACCTAGTCTGGGTCATACCTCACCCACAAAAGAGGCATCCAGAACTAACTGGTTTGCTACCCATTGGAAGATGAAGATGGACCCCATCATGCTCTCTCATATTCCTCTGTGGCAGAACCTATCCATTAATATCGAGGGATATTGGATATGTTGGAAACATTGGGCTTCAATGGGTATTCCCAAAATTGGAGATCTAATGGATCCAAAAACAAGGCTCTTCACACATTTCAATCCCTCTGACAAATGTGGGGTGTCCCCCAGTCGGATGTTTGGAGATACCTACAGCTCGGAGATGCCCTACGCCACTTTCTGAGTCCTCCCCCCAACACAATGCACCGCATCAGCTCTTCATACCTGGATCCAACATCCTAAAGGTCTGGCCGGGTACATTTATGCTATGCTCCTAGACACCATACCCTCCCAATCTGAGGAAGTGAAACATAAATGGGAAACAATGCTGCAACTCCCTATTTCATCTGAGGCCTGGGACCAGGCTTGGAAAAACACACACAACTGGCTGAGGGATGCTAGATCAAAGTTAATACAAACCAAAAATTGCCCACTCCTGGTACAGAACCTCTGTAATTCTCCATACAGCTAAACATCTAGAATCAGACAAATGTTGGAGATGTCAAGGAGCTGGGGGAAATCTGTTGCACATATTGTGATCCTGCCCACGGATCCAACCCCTATGGCAAGAAATACAATGTGTGCCTCCAAAGTACTAAACCACCAAATTCCCCTTAGCCCCTTCTTTTACCTGCTGTGAATCAGTAGTGACCTCCCCAAGTTATCCCCACCTGAGTACAGGTGGCTTGCCCTACTGACATTGCAAACCAAGAGAGCCTTGCTATATAAATGGAGATCTCCATTGGTTCCCTCAATGACAGAAGTGTTGGCATCTCTTTCAGCTCTTGCCAAGCTAGTCAGAATTTTTCACCTCCAAACATACCAAGTATCCACATTTAGACACTGCTGGGCTCCCTACCTAAGTTATGTTCATCCCCAGACAGGCATAGGATGAATAACCTTTCTGACTGCACCCACTGCATGTTAGCAGGTGAGAGGAGTTTCTCAGTACCTCAGTTTGGATTTGCAGGATGAATAACCACCTACCCTGCTGGACACAATTAGGTTGTCATCTTGCCACCCCCATTGAGGCTTAGTGGCCACTGGGCAGTTACTGGCCAAACACTCCCAGTGCCTTTGTTCAGTATAGCTTCCATCCCCATATTTCTTGGGTATACATATCTGCTGTTTTTCAGAACTTACAGTATCATTGTATGTGCTTGATTGTTGTACTTATATTACAAATGTTATTTACGTTAAGAACTAGACTCTTTGGAATATTTGTTTATGTTCTAGATTAAGGATGGATTTTTCAGAGCATATACACACTCATAGTTCAACTCTTCTCTTGAAGCTGTGAAAAGGGATTTGATTGACATGACTAGACACAGAGGATATGTCTGGTACGCTTATGTACAGCAAAGACTATCAATAGAGTCTGCTTTCTGGTGAGTACACTTATAATTACTTGGCATATATCCTGCTGTATGATTGGATTGCTTCAGGGCCCCTTCCCCTTCACTGAACCTCCCACAATACTCATCTCCATTCATTGCCACCATCCTTCTTGGTAGTAGTGGATAGGTGTCATGCAGTTCCTATACCTTCCATATCGGGCAGTCTTGAATCTATGCAAATCACTGTGGGACTCACCTGTACACATTAATGAATGTAACCTGTTGATTCCTCCCCTTCTCCCTTCCCCCTCTGAATTGTTTTTGTTTTGCCCCCCTCCTTCCATACCTCCCCTTCCCCCCTCTTGTTTCTTATCTTTGTTTATTGGTTTTAAGCACCTGTACAATGATTGCTTACTTGAAGGCCTCAGCCTTATTGATGTATGTTCTGTCCACTTTTAAAAAAAAAATCAATATAATGTTACAACAAAACAAAAGGCCCAGGTGGTAGAGCTGTGTTGAGGGGTGCGGATCAGGTGCCTTTGGTGCCAGTCTCCTCCTCTATCCACTACCGTATGCATTTTCTTATTCTGTATATATTTTTAAAAACTGGTTATTCAACTAGCTAATCTCAGATGCAGTAGTTTATTTGGTTGGAGGGTGTCATGGCCGGGGCATTGGTGGTGGATTCAGGTGCTTTTTTGGTCGGGCCCGGGGTGGTAAGTGATTCTCTAGGCGACGGACCATGGATCAGCTTCAAGGGTGGAGCGGGTGCTGGGGACTCCCCATGCACTTCCACCTCAACAAAGAAAGGAGATGAGTGGAGCAGGATGCAGAATACTGTATAATAAAAATTGGTTGGGTGAGGGCCCGCCTGGATCTCCCCCTGACTGTGTGGTGACCTGATAGGGTCCAGTGAGGAAGATGGGTTAGCACCTGAAGGTGTGCCTATTCTAGGAATTAAGCACTAAATAGGGTAATTAATGATTTATTATTCTCCCCCCGGCAATGGGGGCTGAATCTGCATTTTACTTAGGGAAAAGCCCTACCTTATATCTTTGTCATACAGGCCTAGGTGGTGGGGTGGAGGGGTGCCGCAGGGGTCCCCTCCCAGCGAATGGCCTGAAGTTCAACTTAATTTTTGGATAATGTTGGCATTTGCCTTCAGTGCTAGTTTCACCTCAGAATTACAAACTGAATCGATCCTCGGACCTGGGTCTTGGACCGCAGTATGAACCAGGATAGGGTCCTATGGGGCTGCTACCATATTTCTGTGCTATCTGCTCATAGGTACTTTGGTACCTACTACTCCACATGACCTTTCTTTGGTGGCATGCATGGGGGAGATCTCTTAGTCCTCCTGCTCTTTATGATGCTGCTTCAGTTTTATTTTAGTCATATGAGTTTTCCTGCTTTAGGGGGCTACCACTTCTGGGTCTTCATGGTGCTGGAGACCAGAAGACTCGGTTTCCGACTCCCTTCTCTCCCCTCCCCCATATAATTTCTTTATTTTTTCATTATAAAAATGGGCTCACCTAGGGGTGATACCCTCCTTGGCCGTGGACTCCCTTCCTAATAAAAAATGTGTTACTTTGATTTTGTGGGTCAGAGAAGAGGATCTACAATCTGTCTTTGTCTGGGAAGGAAACAGCTAGTTCTGTGCTGCTGCCATCTTATATCAGGATTCTGTTTAATGACTACTCCATCCTTCTGGTCTCCCACTCTTCTAGAGTCTGGGAGAACTGGTAGGGGTGCTGCATTCTGCGGCCCCTCACCTCATCCCATAGAGTACCTGAACACAGATGAGGATAGAGTTTAATTAATATTGAAGTAGAGTTTATTTATTTATATATTTATTTATGTTTCTGAAAATACCTTTGAGCCAGAGGCTCATTTACAGAGGTTTCACGTCAGAAAAAAATTGTAAACAGTGTGTACACACAGTTACAACAGATTAATAATAGTTGGCTATTACATTGTGTGTGAGGGGCCAGGTACAAACATGAGGTGACAAAAATGCAAGAACATTGGCGTGTAAAACAACATAGCAAGATGTGTTATTAAAGCAGTTCTTTTGTCTAAATGCTGCATGAGGTAGCTTGGCAGGCATGCCAAGACTAGGGGGAAAGTGTAAACAAGAGGAGCAGAGAGAGGGTAAGAAAAGGGAGCCATCTAGTAGGGATTAGAAGTTGGAGGGGTTGATGATCATAGAGGGAACTGAGGAGGGAGGGTAGGTATAAGGGAGGTAGCAAGATGTAGGTAGTAGGATGGAGGGTTAGTAGAGGGGAGGTAGAAGGATAGAATGTGTCTAAAGGGGAGGTATGGTAGGGGAGAGGTCATGGTCCAGAGATTAAGGGCATGGATTGATTTAGAGGGGTAGAGAGAAGAGGGGTATTGGGGAAGGGAAGGGGATGCAAATGGGGAAGGGAAGTGCTGAGGGGGAATGTAAAGGGTGGTGTCAGAGACTGGATGTAGAGCAATTGGCTAAAAAATTAGGGGACATGGGAATCTAATTCACAGTCACAGATAGTATCCAGGGCTAGATGAGCTTGGAGTTTTGCTTTAAATGGTTCAAGCTTGGTCCCCTTCAGTAGGTCTTCATGGAGAGAGTTTAACCAGAGTGGAGCATGCTATTCAAAAGACCATTGGCCTTGCGTGGTGTGGCGTAAGGGGATTTTTAGTGACTGGTTGTTGCCGCCCTTAGTGTTTCTTACTGAGTTATTAATAGCAAGGAGGGAACTCATGCCAGGAGGGTAAGTCCTAAGGTGGACTTCTTAGCTAGGAGGCAGACCCGGTACTGCAACCTATTGCTAAAGTTGAGCCATCCAGATCGTGCATAATGGGCACAGGTATGTGTTAACTGGTCTGCAACTAGTACCTAGTCAACAGGCCTTGTTTAGGGTACTCTTGAGCAGATTTAGTGAGGAGTGGGTAGCAGTCCCATACACTACAAGGCCATAATCAACGATTGACAGCACTGAGCTTGTCACAGCAGCTTTTAGGGCTTCATTGGTCAGGAAGTGTTTGTTTTAGAAAAGTAGACCAAGTCTGGCGTTGGCTGCCTTGGCTACTTTATCAGCGTCCATTGTGAATGATAGGGTGCTGTCCAGTGTAATCCCTAGATATTTGAAATTTTGTACCATTTCAAGAGGTGAGTTAAGCTTGTTATGGATTCATAGTTGTTATGTCCTGTTTTTATCATGGGCTGAGGCAAAAATCATTGTTTTTTTTTTGTAGTTTAACAATAAATTGGAATTAAGGAACCATTTTTCTGCTGCTGAGAAGCTGGACTGCATTTGGATTTCTAGTGCAGTGGGGTTGTGATGGCTACAGAAAAGCACAACATCATCTGTGTAAAGCAAGACATTGTCTGTGACAACTAGGGGGAGGTGGCCAAGAAATAAACTGATGAGTAGTGGACCAAGAATTGATCCCTGTGGCAATCCGGTGGTAACTGGTCAACTGTTTGAGAGAACGTCTTGATTTTCACTTTTTGCACTCTGTCAGAGAGGTAACTCTTGGACCATGCTAGATCATCTACAGATAGGCCTGTATGGGATTGCTGATTTAGGAGCAGTATGAGGTATATGGTAATGAACGCCTTGGTGAGGTCTATATACCAAGAGTCCTTGATCTAGAGCATTATGGATATACCCAGTAAATTCTACTAGGGCAATGGAGGTGCTATGTAGCTTCCTAAAGCTGTGTTGCAGCTGGCACTGCAACTGGTAGTTTTCCAGGTATTCTGTCAATTGCTCTGAGACTATGCTTTAAAGCACTTTTTAGTGTGGGGGGGGGTGGTATTGAAATTGGCCTGTAATTCGAATGAATAGTGTGGTCACTGGATTTGTGGATGAGTGTGACTACTGCAGCTTTACATAGATGAGTGAATTTACCAGAAATAAGGGATAGGTTCAGGATTTTGGTGATAGGAATGAGGACAGTGTCAAGGGTGAGCTTTATAAGTTTAAGGTTGAGAGTTTTTTATTGCTGGATCTGTATTTACTGAGTGCTTTAGTACAGTATTTCTTGGCCTTTGCAGGGGTAATGATTTTTAGGTAGAAGGGAGGTGGAGCGTTAGGGGGTGACATGTCATCCTGCCTACTATTTTCATCCATCTGGGGTTTAAGGAACTCAGGCAGCAGTACACCACTATGATCTGTGAATGCTTTGTTAAAAGTGTTTAGCAATGATGCTAAGGTCCTAGGTATGGGTACCTTTCACGTATAACATGATAGGTGGGGTCTTATTAGGTTTACCTGTGAAAGTTTTTATGTTTTCCCAGACTCTGACTGTCACCCCATGAGTTTGTGAATTCGGTTCTAAAGTGTTGGCTTTTACTTGCTGGATTGCCCAGGTGCAACAGTTTTGGGCTGTTCTGTAGGCCTGAATATCTACTGGGGTGCCTGTGTCTCTAGCTTTAGCCCAAAGTTTATTTTGGTGTTTCATCATTGCTAAGAGTTTGGGAGAGATTCAGGAATTGTTTGAGTCCTGTATCTTCGTTTAAGTCTAGGTCTTATGTTAACAAATTTTGAACCTGGTGTATATAGTTGGGAAGAGTTGTTAATTTTCTACTATGTTACTGTGAGTTATTTTATTAGAACTGGGTGCACACTCTTCCCTCATGGATCCTAACTGATTTACCTCATGGATTCAGTTATGGCAGATCTTATAGTTTCATCTTTCAACGTTAGTGGGATAAAGAGTCCTATAAAATGTATCATATTATACAGGCTCTTCTGCGCCAGTGAGCCACAGTGTCTTTTCTCCAAGAGACTCATCTGACCCATCAAGAGCACCTTAAACTACAGCAAGGCTGGGTGGGGGAGGTCTATGCCTCTCACTATGTTGAGCATCCCCATCATAAAGGAGTAGCTATTTTAATTCAGCATAATACCCTCTTTTATTTCACTAGGGTGGACACTGACCTAGAGAGAAGTTTTATTATGCATCATGGGGAATATAGAGGGCAGAAGTCTATTAAGTAATAAACCATGACAGAGTATTGGTGATGCTGGGTTTACCCATGCCTGGCATGGTTTGGTCACGAGGCCGCAGGTCGAGTGACTAAACCATCCAGGTGTAGGTAAATCCCAGCATCACCAACACCCTGGAGTGGTTTATTATGATTATACAATGTCCCCATTTATTTTTTGTCCAAAAATATGAAGAGAAAAATCACCATTTTTCATTTTTTGAGTTTTTATTTAATTGGTTCCTACACTAGAAAAAATAGTCCACTGTATTTGGCTTAAAAAAAGTCTAGCCCAGGGAAGTCGTTTGATGTGTGCTGGCTTATAAGATCGAGCATGCTGCAGCGAGTGTAAAACAGATCATGACCATGATAGTGAAGGGTGTGTCATTGCCACTATTGTCTCTGTGTCTCTGTCTCTTTATTTTGCTTGTAAAAAAATGAAATAAAACAGGGTTACACTTTCCATTTTGTACCGTAGTGTTTGCTGACAGTGAATGAATTAAGCTGTTTACTGTCTAAGCACCAAGTATCTCTCACTCATTGTTGAACAGTTCTCTATATGCTGAGTAGCTTAATTTTACAAGTAAAACAGGGTTTAGGAAAGGGCTACCTACTTGGCTAAGTTTTTACGTTGCCCAGGAGACAGAGACAGAGGCTGTGAAGAGCATCTTTTGAGTGAGACTGACAGTGTGAGTGTGTGTGTGTGAGAGAGAGAGTGAGCATGCAGAAATAGTATTTTTTTTTTACATGGAAAACTGCTCACGATTATGAGAGTGAAGCGTCTTTCTTTTCCCCAGTAACTGTCGTTCTTCTTCGGTATTTTGCTTGTTTTGGGAGTGGGTCCGAATCTGAGGCCTGAATGCAGATTTCTGTTCTGTTAGGAGGTCTGACAGGAAGACGTAGGAATAGGTATGGTTTTTATTTGTGGTTGGATATTGTGATACTTTTTGCCAGTAAGTAACAGTCTGGAAAAAAGCATTGAAGTGCTCAGAGTGTATGATAACTGCAGTGTATTTGGTTTTGCCTGGCAGAGAAGGGATGGCGCCAGAAGAGGGGGGCAGCAAGTGTATCTATCATGCAAGTGTATGTATGCTGCAGTGAGTGTGATGGACTCAGGAGGGAGTGAGCGTACAGGAAAGTTATTCAAAAGGGTTGCCAGTATGTTTCATAGCTATTAGTTACCTTTTTTTAGAAATGTTGGAACTATGGAAGGTTGTGCTTTGATTTACATTGTGGTTTGGGGCGGCAGAGAAAACTGGAGTGCGAGCGAGCGGTTTAGAGAGGTTTCAAGATGGCGGAGTTTCAGAGCTATGGTCAGGGTCAGACTAATTCCGGACATCAGGCTGGCTGGCACCTTTTGCATTAGTAATGCTAGAATTTACAATGCCTGAAAGGTGCCAGTTAGCCAATCAGAGTGCTGGAATACAAGACCCCATTGTGTAATTCTCCTTAATTTACATGCCCCTAATGAGGAGTCTGAGCATATTCTCTTTCTTACCAAAGTGATCAGTGATACTGTAGGAGACACCGAGAGTTTAATAATAGTGGGTGGAGATTGTAATGCTGTCATCTCACCTCAGACCATATAGGGACGAGGTTGAAAGGGTCTTCTAGGATGGGGAAGGTGCTGTTAAGACTTTGTTCAGAGTTAGCTGTAGTGGATAGTTGGCATTTCTTAAACCCACAGGGTCAGGACAATATATATTACTCCCTGAAGTATAACATGTATTCATGTATTGACTTTTTTCTAATCTCAGCTGACTGGTTCCAAGCTGTGTGGTGCCTTAATAGGATCTATCTCCTTATGGGGCCATGCCCCAATCCAGATTCAGTTTGATACTGCCCCTAGGCCATTTGAAACCTTGTGGCAGTTAGATATTAGCCTTTTATCTCAACCTGACTTTTTAGACCTGGCTAAGTACGCTACCAAAACATTTTTGCAAGCAAACCCTCCAGAGTATATGGGTGCAGGGATTGGCTGGGATGTGCTAAAATGTTACTTACATGGGGAAATCATTAAATATTCATCTCCTGTAAATAGGGCTTGAACACAGCAACATGTAGATCTAGAGCAAAAAGTAGCAGACCTGGAATTTCAACATCAATTAAATCTTGATGACACTGTGAAACTTCAGCTTGAACAAAAAAAAAACTTAAAATAAGTAAGTTCTTAGACCAAATAGATGGTCAGGTATGATATTCTAAACAAAAGTATTTTGAACATGGGAACAGGGCAGGTAAACTGTTAGTTTGGCAACTTAGGAAGGAAGCCACAAATAGAGTGGTCCTTAGGCTTCGAGATCTTGATGATGTGGCCTCCACTACATCCCCACCTCAAATCTCCCAGTTTTTTGCAAAATTTTATAAGTCCCTGTATGTGGCGGAGAGGGGGCCAGATCACCAGGAGAAATCTCTGAAATATTTAAATGACTTTCAGCTACCCACACTTGACAATGGTCAGAGGAAAACACTTAATGCCCCTACAGCTGTGTCAGAGATATTGGGGAAGATTAAACAGTTGAAAAATGGAAAATCACCAGGCACTGATGGATTTACATCAGAAATTTACAAGCACTTCACTCCCACTCTTGTCGAGCCTATTTCAGAGGTGTTTAATGAGGCAATAGGGAGAGAGAGGCGGGTTGCCAGCTTCCTGGAACTTTGGCCAGATCTCTGTTATTGTCAAGCCTAATAAAGACTCAGAGGACTGTAGATCATATCACCCTATCTCTCTCCTACTGGTTGATCTCAATTTAATTTAATTTTATTTGTTCAGCAAAATAATGCTATTACAAAAATGTTAACTCGTAGTACAAAAAAATAAAACTATTACAGATCCTTAATTTAATACAGACACACAATACTCACAGTACAACATACATTACTTTAAAATATCCCTTTAGATTCATTTTTAGGTTCTATACATTATTATTTTAAACAATCCATGCAAAACGATACTGTTCTTTTCTATCTTAGGAAGGGGAGGGTATTAATACTATAGACAGTAAGACTTTCTAAGAAAATGCATCACACAACTTCAACTATAATAAACCTCATTCCTATACTATAAATCCCGGTATTCTTTTAGTTCTTAGTTTCAAACACTCTCTTAAGTATATAGCAAAATTATTTAGTACCTCAGGATTTTCTGCGCTGAATAGTAAATCAAGGACATATCTTGTTGGCATATATAGGGTTCCAATATATACCCCAATCTTTTCACCTGGATATGTTTATGCCACGGGCATCTAAGTACCACATGCATTAAGTCATCTGGTTCCTGTAAATTACAGTAACAGTTTCTTGTTTTCTCCCATTCGGGGGCAAGATACTCAAAGATCATGAAATACCCATAGCTGCGGGTAAACCATGATGCAAGTGAGTTGCCACTTGCAGATCCACAGGTTACCCACAGTGGTGTGTATTCATGAAGGTGGAGACGGATCACGACTGATTCCACGATTTTCGGCTGCTTGCAGGAGGCATTGCCCAGGAGATCTCTGCAGCTGCGGCAATATGCTATGGCTGGTGGGAGCAGCCATACCATCCTCTGCAACTGCTGGCTGGGAATCGCAACCAGCACAGCTGCAGGCGATTTCAGCCCACAACTGTAGTTGCGGAGTGGGACTTTGGTCCTGAAAGCTTTGAGAATCCTGCCCCTGGTCTCTAGCATATCTTAAATCTACTATATTACTAGGGAATGTCTCAAACCTACATTTGGTTAAACAACTTATGTTTTCCAAATCCTGTAAAAGATTCAAATATGGTCTTAAAGCATGTTCTTTGGTGTTATTAGTTAAGCAGAGGGCTACTTTCAATATTGCTATATTCTTAAAGTCTGCTACTTTTGAATTTCCCTTCATCAGTTTGGCAATATGTGTAGTATATGTTGGGTTTATGTTAATCTTCTGCATAACCCAATTCCATAGGTATTGTAAGTCATTCTCTCTTAATGCCTTTTGTACATTGCTTAGCCATCCAACATTCTTATTTGCCAATAATTGTAATTTTTCTTTTAAACATATCGCCATTAATGAATTCTTATTTTCAGATGTTAAGTTTACCCAGTAGTTAATTTACCATGTACTATGTATTGAAAATTTATTTGGCCCAGTTCTGCTCTAACAAGTGAACTTGGTGTACTGTTCAGTAGTCTTAAAAATTGTTTACAAGTCTTATTTAATATACTTTCTATCTTAGTTATTCTATCCATACCCCAAATATCGGCAGCATAACTTGCCTGTTGAATAGTTTTTGCATTTATTGCTTTAATCATCAGTTCAACCATGTGCCCCCATGCAGATAATTAAATCTTTTCAGTGTTTTTATTGAATTCTGCATGTTCTTAATACATTCCTGTATATGTTTATTCCATCTTAAGTTTTTGGAGAATGTCACTCCCAAATCGGAGAAATCCTTCACAAATTCAAGATGTTTAATTAGCAAAGTCAAATTTCTAAATTTCTTATTACTGCCAAATACAATCACCTTTGTTTTTCCTTATGTTTGTCTTAAGGTTATGTTTTTTTTACTCATCTCCTCCATCTTTTTTAATGCACTCTGCAATCCCAATGTACTTGTGGATAAACTGCCAAATCTTCAGCATAAGCCAGAACTGGGAGTCTCCTTTTCCCTACTTTTGGATTACAAAAAACTGTGTCATCAAGTGCCATAATAATGTCATTTATATAGTTGTTAAAAAGTGTTGTAGCAAGTACACAGCCCTGTCTAACTTCAATTTCAGTTATTACTTTCCCTGTAAATGCACCAGCTAGTGAATATGTTATCCTTGTCCAAGTATTCTGATATATCCTTTTTATAAGTATTATTAGATTTAGTTTGATGCTCAGGTTCTTCATCTTTTCCCATAGAAATTCTCTTATTATCATATCAAAGGTGGAGGAGTAAACCACAAATGCTACAAATATTGTTTTTTTTTATTTTACAGTACTTTTCCAATATGTAATCTAAGAGAAATATCTGATTTATTGTACCAGTATTTTACCAGAATCCTGCTTGATAATCAGAGATAACATTGTCTTTATCTAGCCATACAGTTAATCTGCTTGATAACACCCTAGCATAAATTTTAGCTATAGTGTCCAGTAGACAAGTAGGCCTAAAATTTGCAGGATCTTTAAACAAACCTTTTTTATGAATGGGGACAATATAAATTCCCAACCAACGGTCGGGTGTATAGGCATATATTACTGATTTATTATAGAAGTCAGAAAGAACTTTAGCCCACCAATCTATATTCCAGGTCAAGGAATTCTCTACATATCAGTTTCCCTAATTTTATCCTAATCTGACTATTTTCCTTTATTTCCTTCTGAACCCCTCTTAATACAATTATAGCTTCTGCATTAAATTTAAAATTGTCCTCAGATATGGAATCGTTGCAAGGAATTTCCTCATCCACATCCTGTTATATACGGTATATTGTTGATGTTTTCCAACTTTACCATCCACATTTCCATCTCCATTTATATCTATTCCCCTCAGTTCTATACTGTTGGATATTCTTTGAGTATTGTCAGATATCTCCTCATCCAATAAATTTATTTCTTGTTCCTTATCCAAACATTGTCACTTATTGTCTTTTTTATTGGCCTTATTTTTCCCTTTGCTATTGTATACTTTAGTAGGCCTTATCTTTTTTTTTATTCTCACAGCCTTTATTATTTATTTCAATTTTCTGCTTAATTCCTATTCCTTGTTCAGTGTTCAGTACTTCATCCTTCAGGGACTCTTCTTGTTCAATTAAGGGGGTGTTTTGCACCTCCCCCTCACTCTGTCCTTTACTCACTTCCAATCTCTCATCCTGTAGTAATCTGGCTAATCGTTTCGTATTGAAAGCCGCTTCAGTTTTTGTTACAGTTAGTTTGCTCCTAATTAATATTAATTGCTCCCTCAGAGCAATATTAGCAATATGAAGAAGTCCTGAGACCTCTGCCAAGTCATTATCCAGAAAGTAATTGTAGACAAGTGGTTTATTATCACTATCATACTATGGCTGTTCTCTCTCTCTCCAGTCTCAATAAGATCTTTAAGGCCAACTATTGTATTTTGCAATTCATCCCTTATTTGTTTCAGTTCTTTGTCCCATGCTCCTGTCTTTCCTTGTTGGGAGTGATCACCAGGCAATTGCTGATAACTCTCATTTAACTCAATCTGCAATGGGCAGCTTACAGTGTGTATATTATGTATATTGTGTTTATTTTGCAAGTTCTGTATTTCAGGTGTGAGTAATATCACTGATTTTGAGTTACATATTTTTATCCCCCCCCACGCAATACTATCTAAGCTTGACTCAATCACCAAATTTGGAGATTGTTCATATGAATTACACATAATTTCTTTGTTTTTTTGTTAAATCTATGATGGGAGTTGAGCTATTCTCTGGAAACGCTTCCCTTTGGAAGTGTTTTGTTTTAAGAGATTGTCCTTTTGCATCTCCTTTAACTTCCACCCTATCCTTTTTCTCTCTATGCAATTTGTCTGATTTTTTACCTAATTTCTTTCCTTCTCCGATCAGTTTCTCTTTACCTAACTTCTTCCCCTTTTGTTTCCTTTTTGATTTGTAAAGAGTTTATCAGACTCATCTTTATTCCTCTTTTTGTCAGATTTCCCAAGTCCCCCTTGTTTCTTATTCTCATTTTATATCTAAAGGGAACTAATAAACACTCCTTTGTAGAGAAAAACATAGTCTTCAACAGTAAGACAATTTAAAGTATAACAATTGCAGCAGCACAAGAGTGAAATCTTTACCTTTGCAATCCTTACCACTGTAGTACTTAATACAGGAATGCACTAAACAAGACTACATCCACTAAATGACATTATATTCACCAAACTCAGAATAAGTGAAAATAACCGAAGTGAATGAGAAGTGAATGAGAAGGGAAAATAAAAATACTATATGCAGTATAAATATACAGTATATATACAGTATATAATCAGATCATATAATTAGACTCCCACTAAACAGCTGGTGTCTCCTCCACATGTGTAAACAGATGCAAAGTTCATTCAGTTTGATTTCTTATTTCTTATTTGATTCAGTTCTTATTCTGTTATCAAAAGTCCTAGATATAACAAAGGGACTGCTAGCACTAAATGTAGATGTATCCAAATAGCCCCAGAGTAGAAAAAAGTACCTTATAATGTCACATGGAAAAACCATAAATGAATGTCCAGCACAGTTAGTAAGGTTTTCAACCTGATAATTTTCCTCTATGGCCACTCACTGTCCGTCCACTGGTAGTGAAGAGAGGCAGGTATTTTAATAGATGCAATTGTCCTCGCAGATCTTTTACAGATGAACTGTACCAGACAAGGTAGGACAACCACTGGAAAGAGGGCAAAAAGACAAATAAAGACCCACTTCAATTTAATCAATTCAGCCAATCCAGTTGTCCAACTTATTTCACACTTATTAAACACTTTAATTCATAAGGCTAAACTTATAAATGTAGACAATATAGCATATAACCTGATTGTCAAAAATAAAAATAAGACAATTTTGTACCAAGACTACAAAACTATTACAGACAGTAAAGACACTATGCAACACCTTAGGCCTACACTGTTTTAAATTTACAAATTTACTTGTAAAATGGCAAGGCAGGGCAGAGATTTCCTCAGTAAATGGAAAGGGTGAAAATATGCTCCTATTATGCTTCTATTAGGTAATGACAGCTTCACCACAGACTAGTTGAACCAAACCAAACAAAGCATTACACAACTATGACTGCAACTGCAACTATACAGTTAATAGCCTTTGTGAATGTGAGTACAAATTCAAGTAATATTGTAAGATCTTACAAATTCACTTCCACTCGCTTCCATCGATTAAAATAGCTGAAAGGCAGCTGGGTAGCTATAACTTAGGCACAGTTTGCAGTCAAAATTCAGAATCAAAGAGAAGGCTAGCAATCAATTCTCTCTCTCCTTCAATGAAATGCAGCTCATGTGAGATAGCATCTGGAATGACCCTGCACTCTTCCGAGTCTGCGCACTATGTACAAATCAGCACCCACATGATCTAACTGACCCAGCAGTCTGGGGCGAAAAACAAAACTCTTAAATAAATATATAGAATAAATATATAAAATTGCGAAATTAAGGCTAAGACTAATATGTTTGCACAACTAGTATTATATGAAATTATGTAGAAAGGGACATAACACTGCATCTACATCTACAAACCTTAATATCAAAAAGGCAAATAAAAACAGGATTCAAACCTAAAAACTAAAAACTAAAAGAATACAGAATCGTCAGATCTATGAAAACACCACAGATATGAGGAGAATAGTTAAATACAATATTAAAATACTGTCCTTGTCTGTTTCTATTCTGCTCTTTTCTATATTCTGTGTTTGTAGTCTGTATCTGACACCATGTCCATGTCTAAAATGTTTCTCTCTCTTCTAGAACCCAGCAGCAGTTATAACAATTCTGACAGCAATTGAAAATAGCAGCCGCTAAAGGCTCATTTCTTATGCATCTGTAGATTTTCTGTTTCAGTTGGTGTGTCAATCCTGAGATCCCCCTGCTGGATTTATCTCAGCCCTCATTCCCAGGCCATCTGACTGGCCTCTTCCTCCCCTGAATCTGAATCGCCTACTGCCCGAATCAAGGTATCTTCTCCTAGATTAGAGGGGAAGGGACAGACAAAAAAACAAAATAAGATGTGTGGTCCTGCTACCCATGTTTACTCCACAAACACGGGTGCATGTCATCAGTCAGTCCCCTTCTCGTTCATTCTCAGGTGTCAACTGCAGCTCCCAGGACTTGTATGGATATCTTGGAGGATCACCTGCAATCTGTTATTTTCTCACTAGTTCATGTAGATTAAGTGGATTATATCAAAGGGCACTTCCTCCAGGATAATATCCATCAATTCCTAAATATCATCACTGCCCAAAAATATAATAAATTTTTCCAAATGGCTGTAAGTATGGATGTTGAGAAGGTGTTTGATAGGGTCGATTGGTCTTTTATGCAAATTACTTTATGGAGATTAGGGCTGGAAGATAAGTTCATAGCACTCTGTATTCCACCTCAGAGGCTAGGGTCAAAGTAAATGTTTTTTTGTCAAAGCGGTTCCCCTTACACCATGGTACTAGACAGGGCTGCCCTCTCTCCCCTTTACTGTTCACTCTTTCATTGGAGCCGCTTGCTAGCTTTATCAGAGCCAACAAAAACATTAAGGGGGTGATGGCTGGGGGTTTTGAACAGAAATTAGCCCTTTATACAGACAATTCACTTTTTTTTCCCCAGCTGAACCATTCACCTCTCTTCCTCACCTCCTGCAGACTCTGCAGGAGGTTTGTTACTTGACAGGCTATACAATTAATCTCTAAAAATCAGAATCATTAATATTGAGTGGTTCCTCATCCTTTACCTTTAAAAAGTCCTTTCCCTTTATCTGGGCTTCAAAAAATACTTTTCGGTAATTAGGCATCTGAATTTCAGTGGCCGTATCTTAATTGTTTAACTATATGAAACTTTTTCAGGAAATACAGGCAGATTTTACTAGGTGGAATATATTACCTCTCACATTGTATGGTAGAATCCAAACCATTAAAATGAATATTTTACCACATTTGTTGTTTTTATTTCAGACTCTACTGATTCTGATACCAAAATATTTTTGGAATAACCTCCATGAAGAAACCCAGTGTTTTATCTGGTCCAACCCCCATCCTCATCTTGCTAAAAAATTACTCCAGGCCACCATAATGAAGGTGGCCTGGCCCTCCCAAATTTTTATCACTATTATCTGGTGGCTCAGAGAGCTCAGCTCTGTACCTGGGCTAAGAGATGCACCAACTCAGGTTGGTACCAAATAGAAGAGGCCACATTGCATGGTGGGCCATATTGACCTTACCGACTTATAGTATTCCTTTACAGATATGGGCACGCACTAACATTCCATGGGTCAAGCACTCATTGTGAACTGTTCTCCGGCTTCATCAGTTCATCAACACCCCAAAAGACTTGGGTCCCCTATCTCTTACTCATCATGAGGAATCTTTCTATCCTCCGCAGTTGGACTCCGGTTGTATTTATTGGATGGACCATAAGTTGACTACATTCCTGCAATGTATTGATGAGCGTGGTTGTCTCACATTTGCTCAATTACAAGCTAAATACTCTCTTAGAGGAGAGGACCACTAAAGGTATTTGCAGGTCTGACACTTTTTCATGACACCAGGGGTTCTTTCTCAGATCTGCAGGAAATGCACTGACTTGGAATCCTTTTCCTATCAAGCTGTCATCCTTAAAGATAACTTCCATTATCTCTCAGAGCTCTAGTCAATATTATCTTGTTCTAAAGAGCTTCCATTAGAGACTCAGAGGAAGAAATGGGAACAGGAAGATGGCCCTCAGATAGACCCTCAGCAGTGGGCCAATAGGTTAAAATAAGGGTGGCAGGTAACTACATCTCCTTCCTGGTATGAATTTAACTGGAAAGTGCTAGTTAGATTTTTTTCACACACTAGTAATAACTAAACAGTTTAATACCTCGCATACAGATCTATGTTGGCAGAACTGCTATGGTAAGGGAACCCATCACCCATCATCATATGTTTTGGGCCTGACCCAAGTTAGTGGGGTTCTGGCAGGAAATACATTTTGAACTCCGAGACTTGACAGGTCTCAATATTCATTTTACCTTCACTGATTTGATGCTGGAATTCCCAACTTGTTTAGATTTTCCAGTAATATTACATGCCTGGGTGAAATTTTATAAGTGACTGCTCTTTAACTGTATCACCTCACAATTGATCTCCCCACCCACCCACCTGAACTGTTGGAAGACCAGGGTGGCAGAACTGAATAGATGGATAACATTATGAGCTGGGTTAGACTGCAACAAGGTACATTTCTGGAGGTATGGTGCCCTTGGCATCAATCACAAGTACAGACAGGTCCTGAGACCATAAAATCACATATAGACAATGTGGGGCCACGGGGGTGGGGGTTAGTGTGCATTCAGGTTTTCCTTTATGTTCAAATGTATATAGTATGAGTATAGTTATTCTACTGCTAGTACTGTCTAGCAAATTGGGAATGTATAATACTACATGGTATAGCTTTATGAGGTTCACAGCATAATATGGGTTTATATCTTGCCTTTTTACTATCTCAATTCCATAAAAACTATGTTCAGTTTTTTTTATCAATAAGAAAATAAGAGGTATTTCTTCAATTTGTAATTTAGGGTTTCATCTGGGGTCTGGGCTTAGGATTTTTCATGTGGTTTGGTTTGAAAAACAAGACACTATTGCCCAATGGACTTTAAAATGTAAAATGGGTGTATCAGTAGTTGATGTTTAGTGCAATAATCTCTATAAGGTCAGGTCTCATGGACTAAATTAGTTTTTTTCAATGCAGGTCTCTCGGAAAACCTTTGGAACTAATGTCCTTAGGATATAAACACTGGACTATAGAAATCCTAGACCTGGCCCACAGCCTTAGAACAGTCCCCTCCTTTCTTTTTTATATATATTTTTTTTTAATTTTTTTAACTCTGTTGATGGAATTGTGGACAATGTTCATGTGAGCTTGGAACTTGATACAGTGAATATCTGTGATTGTACCGTGATTTTCTTTGTACCGATATTCATTAATAAAATCAGTATGTTGAAGTTAAAAAAAAAGAGAAGTTTAGTGTCAAGGCCATCAGAACTACCTCCCTTCAATGGATTATGAGCAAGCAGAGCTTTGAGAGAAACAAGGGGAGTAATAGGAGAGAAAGAAAACCAAATGGGAGAAGAAGGCAGCGAGAGAGAAGCAATGGGGGGTAAGGAAGGGAGGGATAATAGAAATGGCACAGGTAGTAAAATAGGAGTTAAAATACTTAACAACAGCAGAAGAGGCAGGGATAAGGGAGTCACCAACCTTAAGATTAGAAGTGGGAGACTGGGTCTGAGGGGTGAAAAGGGAGTGAATAACCTTCCAAAACTTGGAGGGGTTATTAATGTAGTTTTGAAGTGTGGAACCAAAACATTCAAACTTCATGAGTCTGACAGATTTGATACAGGCATATCGAAGGCATCTCTAGTTGGCCAAAGAAGATTGGGAGCCAGTATTTTTAAATGTATGCCAGGTAAGGTCTCGGGACTCGGGAGAGGAGACAATTAAGTACCACAGTGGTTATCTAGGGAAGATGTGAGACCTCACTCTTTAGTTTTTCTCATGGGTGCATGAGTTTCACATACAGCAAAGAATTTAGACTGAAAGTGATGTAGGGCAGTATTTATATTACTGGCTGTAGAGATGGAGTACCAATTAATTGACCAAAGATCAGCTAGGAGAGGGGCCAAGTCTAGTGTCTTAAAAGATCTGAGAAATATGAATTTGGGGGGGCCTTTGGGTGATGTAACTTGTTCACACAGTAAACCATATGATGATCATTGAGTGCATCAGGAAAGATACCTGCATCCACTACATGGTGGGGATGGGAAGTGAGTACCCAGTCTGGCAGACAGTGGTTTAAGGACTGAAAATGTAAAAACAAGTGGGATCAGAAATTGATTGAATCAGCTTCAGTGACTTAACATTTGGGAAAACTTACTAGCATTAGGAGAGAGCCAATTTAGATTAAAGTCATGGAGTATCAGTAGTTCACCACCTAAGGAATTAGAACAAATAGAGAAAAGAAGCTCAGTAACTGAAGCAGAGGATACACCATGGTAGAAGTAAACACCAGCAGTAAAGATGGGAATAGAGAAGGGAAGAGAGAGTTTAAGGTGGATCATCTTGTGGGATGAAGGGAGAAGGAAGAAAGTATAGCCATACATTGGAACCTAGAGGATATGTAAACTGTAATACCACCAACCCTTTTGGAGTGATCTTGCCTAACTAGGGTGCAGCCAGGTATAGTTATAGCTGAATTTATTAGCTAGTCATTTGTTATCATTCGAACATTCAGTTTCTCTACTGACCATGTATTAAAAAAATATTTGTGCTTATATCTCAAAAATTGCCTAATCTAGGGAAAGACTAATTACAAAAGTGCACGGGTGCCAAACTCTATAAAACCTGATAGTTTCAGATTTCAAATCCCAGCCATTTTTTATCTATTGATGATCAAAGCAAGTCTTAATCTTGGTGAACTAATGTATTTTCAACCTTCTAGAATTTTGCCACTGCTAAACTAATTGCTACAGTATGTAATTCACAGAATGCAGGGAAACTGGCACCAACACCCCACATGCCAATTTTCCAGTGAATCAGTCTAATGGCATCTGAGCTACTAAGGTGCACATATTGTGGGTTTAACATTAAAGTGCCTGCTCAACCATGTTATACAGGTACTACAGCCCCTGTAAAATATATCATATGTAGTGATGGATATTACTATAAATGAATTGCATAATAAATCAAGTCAGTGAAAATATGCCTTATGAATAACTCGCTCTAAAGATGGTGTACAACAAACAAATATTTAATTTAACAGCTACATAGATAATGACTGCATTCGTGCCTGTGTTAACACTTAAAATTTGCCTTATGCATTTATATCAGTAAAGATAATTATAATATTTTGGCACCAAAGACCATGACAGGATGCACAGGGCCCTGCCCGGCAACAGACTGCAGTAACAGTGCATTTCACTGCAGACACAGGTAGCAGTCAATCTGGCTATGGATGTACAAGAACTAAGGTAAGAGTCCATCTGACTGCAAACAGGCAGAGGACCTCCCTGCCATGTGTAATGGTAACAGTCCATCTGGTTGCAGATGTGTGGTAACCCTCCTGGCCCTGCACCAAGGAAACAGCTCATTTGGTTACAGACTTGCAGGGGTCCTCTGGGCCCTTCACCAATGTAAATTTCCCTCTGGCATGGACAAGCAGTGGCCCTTCTAGGCTCATTACCAAGGTAACAGTCTTTCTGGCAGCACAGACAAGCACAGTCAAGCACAATCTTTGGACCAAACCCAATCAAACCTGACAGTCCCAGATTTCATATCCTAACACTTTTCTTTTAATTATTTTTGAGCAAAAAAGTCCTAATTTTGGTGAATTTATGTATATTCAACCTTCTAGAATGTTGTCCCTTCTGAACTATTTAACACAAAATTTATAGAATCCAGAGATCCTGGCATTGACTCTGCACATTTACAATCACAGAGGTGTGGTGTGCACATGTATGGAACCCAATCAAACAAAAGAAGGAAATAAGTGCTTTAGCTGGGATATAAACCCAAGCTGCCTGGAATACCAGTCCAGTTGCTCTACCAGCTGCACCACTTAGGCATATGGCAACCTGGCACTCCAAGAAGCACCTTACTGTTTCTGTAATGTATGACCTGATGCTGCACAGATACAGCAATTACATTTACAATCACAATGGTGCAGTGTATGGATGCTCTGGACTCCCAGAAGCACCTTAATTTTTCTTAAATCCCATCTAAGGCACTTATTATTTTGTCTCTCTTCTGTTTGGGTTCCATATACGTGCGCACCACACTCTTGTGATTGGAATGTAATGTGCAGTACCAGACAGTGCATTGGAGAAAGAGTAAAGTGCTTTGCAGAGTCCTTGGTTTCCAGTTACCTTGGTGGTGCAGTTAGTAGTGCAACCGGAATGTTATTCCAGGCCACCTGGGTTCAAAACTCTGCTAAGGCACTTATTTCTTTCTCTCTTCTATTTGTTTGGATTCCATATACAGATGTGTCAAGCCAGGATGAAGTGCAGCAATGCTACAGAATATTACAGAATACTGCAGTTTACTGCAGAGGCCATTTTAAGACAATGCCAATTAAGCCCTTTTGTCATGCAGGATTTTGTGACATGTCATTACTGCAAGTTACTGTGCTTCATCATGGCTGACACATCTGTATGTGCAACCTTGCAATTGTAAATGTAATTATCTGTGCAGCAGAAAGTTGTGGACTAGAGAAAATTTAAGGTGCTTCTGGGAGTCTTAGGTTTCCAGTGTCCTTAGGTGGTGCAGCTGGCAGCACAACCAGAATGATATTCTGGGCAGCCTGGGTTCAAATCCCAGCTAAGGCACCAACTCTGCACATGCACATGCAAATTTTTAGGTCAATCTGTCAAATGACAGCAGCAGTATTAATGTCCAAACATTGTGGTTTAATATAAAAAATGCTTACCCATCCCTAATATACCTTCACTACTGTGCTTGTATAGAGTTATTTGCAAATAAACTTAATTAATACACCAGTTAGGGTAACTTAATGCCACAAAAGTGTGGAAATGTGGCATTAGGGTTTCAAACCCTAACTCCCCTCACCCACCCTGAAGCAACAAAAGGAAAAAATATTTGCATTGTGGGTCTCCAGAATCTTGGAAAATTAATAGTGGGGCTCTTCCTTGGGGTTGCCAACCCTAATGCTTACCCCCAAGCCAATAGCCTCCAATCTAAAGCATAATTTACAGCTCCAAACCAATGCCTTATAGTGATGCACTCTTCAAAGGTAGAGAAGTATGTCTCGCCACATTTTGCCAACACAGTTTGTTGTAGCTTACTTCACACAAGGCCCTGGGGACCCTGCACAAAGAAAGGAGATCATGTGAAATGTTGTTTGCACAGGGAGTGGGGTGAGCATTATGGTTGACAACCCTAAGGAAGACCCCACCATTGATTCACCAAGTCTCCAGAGAGACCCAAAATCCTAATGTTTCTTCCTTTCGCTGTCTATGGGGTGAAGGTGGGAGTTAGGGTTGGAAACCCTAATGCCACATTTCCCTACTTTTGTGGCATTAAGTTACTCTAACTGATGCGTTAACAATGTTTTTTGCAAATATTTTCCTTTCTTTTTGAGATAGTGGAATCATATTCTCATTCATGCAGATCCCTTCAGGACCTATATGAGCAGTTGCAGATGTGAAGAGCCATTTGGATCCTGGGCCATGAGAAGACAATTTTGCTAAAAACACAATATCTGGATCTTGGAATCCACACATCTGACTAGAACGAAGCTTGGCAAATCAATAGCTCTTGCCCCCAGACTTTGCATGCTAAATTTTGTGCAATTCCATTAAATGAAAGCAAAGCTGCTACGGTGCTAGATTAGGGGTTTAACATTAAACAGCCTACTCAACACTAGCTACAGTGGTGCTAATGTACCACTAGGGTACTCCATGTAAATTTATATATATATACATATATATATATATATATATATATATATATATACACACACACACACACACACACACACGTATATAAATATATTAATAGCTTTGCTCCATTCAACAGAATTGCACAAATTTTTGCATCCATAATCTGGAAAGCAATCAGTCATCATTTGCCAGGTTTTGTTACAGTTAGATGAAAAGATTCCAATATCCAGAAAGTGTATTTTAAGGAAAATCTTTTTTTTTTGCTGTTTTTTTGTCATAACCTGCAGCCAAGATGTTGTGATCTTAACAAGCCTGAAAACCTACATCATATTATTTTTAAATGTCCATTGTATAAAAACTACAGGGACAGGTGATTGGGGGAATTATTGATTCATTAATATTGCCAACAAGATATATATATTGGACCTCTTATTTAACTTAGAGGACATGTATATATTAGAGCATTTAGCTATGCATTTAATGAATGTAACAAAATAGAGACAGAACAAAATAGCTTCCTAGGAGACAAGTTGAATATTAATATGAAATGCAAAAGGATATATTTTTTGAGATTTATTTGTTTTTTGTTGACTAGGTAAGTGCACAAGACAAATCCTGCCTATTTTCAGGCATGACCCAGGGGAGGGGGATACAGATGAATGCTAACTGACCTTGAACCAGATTAAGCTGTTGGTGGTATTTTTTTTTTTTAGTGAATGAGGGAAATTTGGCCAGGACACAGGGGAAATTCCCCTACTATTTTCAATAAGTGCAATGGGATCTTAAACATCCACCTTAACTACCACCAATCCAGGCAGATGGGACCTTGGTGTAACTTCTCATTCGAAAGATGGCACCTCAGAAGTGTGGCACCCCTCTCATACTACACTACAGTGTCAGTACTGGGATATTAACCCAAGTGCCAGATGTGGGACTGTACCCACAGCCCTCTGATCTCCCAGACTCAGAGGTGAGTGTGCTACCTACTGAGCCACTGACACTGCTTAGATACTGTTAAACAATGTATGAATACTATGTCATGTATATATGAACTCTGGGGTGAATATTTTATAAGGATTTTACTGATTAGAATACGTGCAATAATAAGTATGTGGTATTTTGAGAGTATCCTTTCATAATTTTATTCTCTTTTTACATTGTAATGACAAAATTGTCAATCAATAAACTATTTATTACTACAGCCCAGATCGTTTGGAATTTTGGTCTGAAATTTTCAGGGTAGAAAGGGCTTGCCCCAGGATGGTGGCTTTCATTAGTTTGGTTAAAAAAAAATTAATCCTTTACAAAGTTATAAGGATTTGAAATTTTAGTTCTGTGCACACTCAGTAGGGTATCAAATGTCTATCTAAAAGACTGTTGAGCATGTTCAGAACTGAAATTTCAAATCCTTTTATCATGGAAACAGATTAATATTTTTTCACCAACCCAACAAAATGCATCATTCTGGGGCAAGACATTTGTAACCTGCAAATTTCAGACCAAAATTCCAAACAGTCTGGGTTGTATGTGCAGACAAAAAAGAAAGCAAAAAAAAATTTTTCCCTAAAAATGCATTTTACGGATCTCAGAATCAGGACATATGACTGGAATTAAACTTTGCAAATCAATAGATCTTGCCTCTTAGACTCTGCATGCAACATTTTGTGCACTTCCATTGAATGCGGGCAAAGCTATTAAGGTGCAAGTTAGAGGTTTAACATTAAACAGCCTAATCAACCTTATCTATAGTGGTGCTACCATGACACTATAACAATATATGTAGAGGCACATACTGTACATAAATATATTAATAGCTTCGTCCCCATTCAATGGAATTGTACAAAAGTTTGCATGTGTTATCTGGGGGGTAAGGTGTCTTGATGTACCAAGTTTTGTTGCAGTTCAATGTGCAGATTCCATGATCTGGATAATGCATTTTTAGTAAAAATCAGGGTTTTCTTCTGTTTTTTTTCTTTTTTTTTTGCATCACCTACAACCAGATGGTTTGGAATTTCGGTCAGGATAAAAAAGGTCTGCCCAGATTGATGGCTTTTGTTTGATTGGTGAATAAAATGTAAATCTGTTCCCAAGTTATAGGGATTTTAAATTTTATTTTGGAGCATGCTCAGTAGGGTATTAAATGCCTATCCAAATGACACTGCTGAGCATGCTGAGAACCAAGATTTCAAATATATATATATCATATCATATCAACTTTATTTATAAAAGGCAGCTTTCCAATGATCAAGGTGCCTGTACATAAAAATATATAGACATAAAAATATATAGACATCTCCACTGATTAAAATACAGTATATACAATCATAAAATATTTTTTTTTGTTTTCTAAATAAATGCAGACCTGTGCAATAACAGGCAGAGTGGTGACATATTTAAAATATTATCTCAATATTTAAAAGTCATCTGAAAATGCCAGGCTAAACAGATGTGTTTTAGTGCAGTTTTAAAGCTCTGGACAGTCAGGCACTCTCTAACCTGATGAGGTAGACAATTCCACAATGTAGGGGCCACAAATGCAAAAGAATGGGCCACAGATGTCTTCAATCACACAATGGCAATCTCTAGCAATCCCTCATTGGTGGATCGGAGCAGTTGGGAGGAGCAGTAGGGATGAAGGAGATCTTGCAAGTAGCGGGTAGTGGGGTCCATGATTGTGTAGGGCTTTGTAGGTCAGAAAACCAACCTTGAAGGTAATACACCACCACACTGGCAGCCAGTGCAGTCCACAGAGTACAGGCATAATGTAACTGGTCCTAGTTGTATCACTCACAAGCCTAGCAGCCACATTTGGCACAAGCTATAGGCAGATATCAACCCCTGATAGCCCTAGGTAAAGGGCATTGCAGTAGTCAAGGCATGAGGTCTTGCAGATGCGGACCAATGTCAGAAGACCATCAGGAGAAGCTAGTTGCTTCACCTGGGTGATATTCCTCAGATGGTAAAAATAAGTCTTGACAACGGTTGACACCTGTGATTTTAGGGTCAAACCATTGTCAAAAATAATGCCCAGGTTTCGCACCTGATCTGAGGTAGCCAGCTGGACACCCCAAAGCCAAGTGGGTTGCCCCACTGACAAACCCGCATCCCATTGATCTGGGTCCACCACCAATACCTTGATTTTAGCTGGGTTCAACCCCAGCCAGCTAGCACTTGTCTAGTCCTGGATCTCGGAGAGGTAGTTGTTAAACACCAAGAGTACATCACCTCATTTTGGTACAAAAGAAATGTACAGTTGCATATCATCTGCACAGCAGTGAAAACTCAAACCATACCATGTAATAATGTCTCCCAATGGTAGCATATACACTGCAAACAACATGGGTGACAGAATGGAGCCCTGCCATACCCCGCAAGATAGGGGGAGAGGGTCAGAGGAATAAATTCCAGAGACGACTCTCTGCATCCTACCCTCAAGGAAACATTGAAACCATCTGAGGACAATACCTGACAGTCCACAGATGAACTGCAGTTGCTCCAGCAGCACACCATGGTCCACAGTGTCAAATGCAGCTGAGATATCAAGGAGGACCAAGATGGAGCAAGTCCTCTGATCTCTCGTTATTAGGAGATCATTTAGCACCCTAGCAAGGGCCGTCTCAGTGCTGTGCCTCTTCCTACATCCAGACTGGAGAGAGTCATAGACATCGTGGGTAGATAAATGATCATCCAGCTGCAGTGCAACCACCTTCTCAATAACCTTATCCACAAAGGGCAGGTTAGAGACAGGTCTGTAGTTGGTCGGACAGTCCAGATCAATGTAGGATTTTTCAGGAGAGGTCATACAACCACCTTCTTCAGTGGATAAGGAAAGATCCTCCCTCTCCAATGATTTTCAGACTATCTCAGCCAGGACTGGGCTGATCTCATCAATGCACCCCACAAGGAGATGCATTGGGCCCAAATTCAAATTACAGCTTGTTGGCCGCAAAGTCTGGATAATCCTCACTACTTCCACAATGTCTGGCTGCCTGAAGTTAGTCCAGGTAAACTGAGCACTCATAACTTCCTGCCAACCTCTGCAACACCCAATAGAGGGGGCAGATCAGATGCCAGACCTGATGGTGACAACCTTATCTGTGAAAAAACAAGCAAACTTGTCACACCTCTCTTGAGACAAGACTTGACCAGGCTGTAAACAGATTGGATTGCACAATCTTTTGACAGTCAGAAAGAACTGATCTGGTTGGTTTTGCATGGCGGCAATCTCCCTTGACAGGAATTCTGCTTTCATATGGGTGATTGCCAATAGATAGATCATATAATGGTCCATCAATCTAAGTCTGTCAGCATCCAGGCCAGACTTCTGCCAAGCCCTCTCTAATCTTTGACCCACTCTCCTCAACTCCTTCAGGATCCCATCACACCATGGGGACCTTGGGCAAAGAGTGAGGAGTCAAACACTAATAGTAGCAATGGAATCTAGTGCCTCTGTCACCACCCTATTAGAAGCAAGTACCAGATCCCCTGGATCCTCTCATTCACTCAACACGCTTGCTAGGTACAGCACCACCATTAGGCCCTCTGGGGTCACACTCCTTAAAGAACGGTACCAAACCATCTTCCAAGTGAGGTCATAAGCTGCAGGAAGTCTCTACCAAAAGGTGAAAGTTTATTGCCAACCCAGGTTTTGAAATCCCCCAGAATTAACCATCTGGGGGATCCCAAATCCACGTCAACAATGAGGTCTGCCACTTCCTGCAAGAATTCTTTCCCATCCCCAGGTGGACGGTAGATAAGCAATATACTGCACCCTACACCCGCACCCATGATACACTCAAAGAATCTGGTGGACCCCATTGGCACATACACAAGGCTCAGTTCCAATCTAAAACAAATGGCTACACCACCACCCCTATGATCCATCCTTGGGAGGTGTATCACCGAGTACCTGGCCAGAACTGCTAAGGCCAATATTGGGCCTGTATTTTCATCCAGCCAGGTCTCAGTGATGCATGTCAGGTCAGATGTACCAACAAGATCTGCAATTATAGCAGTCTCGTTTTTAACTGACCTGGCTTTGCACAACGCTGCTCGAGTAGGATGAGCAGTCAAGGAAGACCACGCCATCTGCCTGCAAACAGCAGAGCCCGTGGGTATGGGAACCAGGCAAGGAGGACTCCTATCATAGACTTTGATGGCAGATAAGGACCACTTGGCCCACCTAATCTGCCCATTTCCCTACCTACAGGATAGGCCACAGATCCTAGTTAACCAACAGCCTATTTCTTCCTACACCCTACAAGAATTGCCTTATGTCTGTCTCATGCATTCATGAATTCTTCCACAGTTTTAGACCCCACAACCTCCTCAGGAAGGCTGTTCCATGCATCCACTACCCTCTTTGTGAAAAAATACTTCCTCACATTGCCCCGGAACCGCCCCCCCATCTTTACAGTGTGTCCCCTTGTTCTTGCACGTCTCTTTTTCTGAAAGATGCTACCCTCTTGGACTTTGTTGATTCCACTGAGGTACTCAGAAGTTTCTATCATGTCCCCCCTCTCCCTTCTTTCCTCAAGGGTATACATATTAAGCTCCTTTAGTCTCTCCTCATATGGCTTCTCTTGCAGACCCTGCACCATTTTAGTTGCCCTCTTCTGAACAGCCTCTATCCTGTCTGTGTCCTTGCGGTGACTATCCCAGTTCCATTTTGCCCCAGTAGGTCTCCTTGTCGCCACTACCCCAATCTAACCCACCCCACTCCATACCCCTGCCAGTACCAGAACCTCCTCCTCCTCCTTCTGCCCCCTGACTATCCCCAAAGTGCAACATCTTGTATAAGTCACAACTGGCAAAGGGGGACAGTCAAATGGGCAAAGGTTCCTGAGCCTGGAAGGGGAATAGAGCTGGACTGCCTTTATGCCCCCCCAAACACATCTCAGTCAGAAGCAACAGTCAGACCAGCAAACAATAACCACAACACACTACTCATTCAAAACCACATCTACACATACTCCAAAACTCACACTCCAACAAATCAAATTCCACTAAAATTATGAAATTAATGTAATACAATAACAAAGCAATCTGTAAAAACTGAACTGGATTTCAAATGAAGAGTCCAATCCAAAAGGTTCAAGCAATAAAGTTAGTCCATAGGGCTCCCACTACCTAGGACCAGATGTAACCATCTCCAGGCCATGGAACTCCCACTTCTGAAGTTGAGAGAAAAGTATTAAAATGAGATTAAACAGGTTCACCCAGGAGCTCACATCTCCAAGAAGTTACAGTGTCACAGCTCAGTTTTTCTATGGGTTCTCACTACCATAAAACCAGGATGTTAGATAACACTGATCCAGTACTTTGAGAAATAGTCTTGAATACCAAAAGTAACAGATTAGACTCAAAACAATGCAATTAGAGAGAGTATAAGTTCACTCACAATGCTGATTATGGCCATTCCTCCTGGCCAATTCCCCTGCTACAAGACTGTTCTTCTCCTTAGTTGAACAGTCGAAAAAGGGAGACAGGCTAAGAATCCAGTAAAGAAAAGGTCCCAGCACCAGAAACTCTGGGGTCAGTTCTCACACAATATGGGGACAGTTCTCACACAGCTGGAAAAGGAGCAAAAAGACTTATTCAGGCCTTGATGTTCATCCACACTTGTGGGACCCTACCTGGACCATGAACCTCTCCCCAGACCCTACCATAGCTATGGCCACTCACCTGCTGCCATGCAGCAGAACAGAAGCACTGCCACTGCAGTCACCCACCAGCAACAGCACAGTGGCACACCACCAGGCCGAGGTCAGAGACCAGGAAGGAGCTCCTGTCGACTCTCCACCAGCTTCTCCAACAGGGTTACTTTAGCATGTCTCTCCTTGCCACTCCTTAACACTAGCCCCTGGATCCGACAGCTCTAGTCTCCTCTTCACCTCCCACTGGACTCATTGCTCTACTCCCTCAGCTACTAGCATTGGTCCTGTGTAGATGTGTCTTCAACTCCAACTACAAGGTGAGTCTCAAAAATGAAAAAAGTAAAAATTTTGAAACAGTGATGTTAAAGACACCAAAGTGACTGCATGTGTCTCTGTCTCTTTCCCAGTCTTTCTGAGTTCTGAACTACAACTGAAAATCCCTGTAAATAAATCAAACTAAAATACTAAATAATTGACTTAAAGCAAACTAAAATAACAGACTAAAAATAAAATCGGTCACTGCACTCTCACTAATAACTAATGGTCAGCTCTTCGAGGCTGCCATCTTGTCCAATAGAGATTAGCCTCCATTCCACATGCCACATAGCCTTGTACAAATGTTTGAAATTGAAAACAGATTAATATTTTTCACCAAACCAAGGAAAGGCACCATTCTGGGGTAAGCCCTTTCAACCATGAAAATTTAAGACCAAAATTCCAAATCTTCTGGGCTGTAGGCAATGACAAAAAAAAAAGGCAAACCCCCCTGATTCTTCCTAAAAATGTACTATCTGGATCTTGGAATCTGCACATCCAACTGGAACAAAACTAGGCAAATCACGAGACCTTGCCCACCAGGCTATGCATGCAATATTTCATGCAATTCCATTTAACATGGGCAAAGCTATTTTTTTTTTGTCAACATAGAAACATAGAAACATAGAATTTGACAGCAGATAACTACTTCTTGGCCCACCTAGTCTGCCCATTTTCCTACCTGATGGAAAAGCTGCAGATTCTAGTTAATCAACAGCTTACTTCCTCCTACCCCCCATTAGAATTACCTTATGCCTGTCCCATACATTCTGGAATTCTCCCACTGTTCCTGACTCCACAACCTCCTCAGGAAGGCTGTTCAATGCATCGACAACCCTCTCTGTGAAAAAATACTTTCTAACATTACCTCTGAGCCGTCCCCCCTCTATCTTCAAATTGTGTCCCCTTGTTCTTGCACATCTCTTCTTCTGAAAGATACTACCCTCTTGTACTTTGTTAATTCCCTTGAGATACTTGAAAGTTTATATCATGTCCACCCTCTCCCTCCTTTCCTCAAGGGTATACCTATTAAGCTACTTTAGTCTCTCCTCGTATGTCTTCTGGTGCAGACCCTGCTCCATTTTGGTTGCCCTCCTCTGAACAGCCTCCACTCTGTCTATATCTTTGCTGAGATGGAGTCTCCAGAATTGCACTCAGTACTCCAGATGGGAGTATATTTTTATTTAGTATATATTTAAATATTTTTATTTAAAAATAACATGAATAGAACAGTAAAAACATACAACTTGCTGAGGTACAGAAGACAGGAATGCTAATGTTGTACAGAATAAATGAACTAAAGTACATATTGTGCTATTTTCCAAATACATGGCAGTTAAGTTAACAGATAAGATTACATTTTGTAGAGCTTAATGGGGGCAAAGCAATTAAAGTGCAAAATTAGGGGTTTAACATTAAACAACCCACTTAACCTATCTATAGTGGTGCGAAATATACACTGTGTATATATATATATATATATATATATATATGAAAATACCTTTTTGGATGAATACTTGGTTTTGGAAGCCAAACTTCCAGCAACGGTATTTGGATATTCAGCTGAAAAAAGTACAAAACAAAAATTAGAAAGTAACAGCCTGCAACCCTCCTCCCCCAGACCATATCCAGTTAAGCATAACCTCATTTCACCAACCCTCTGCCAGAAGTCCCAGGCCATCTTCCTGCCCAGGTCTCACAATGTTTTTTAAAATATTTAAAGTAATATCCCATAATGGGAGACTGGCACAACACATCCATGTCCACAGCTGGCCACTGTCTTTCTTATCCTAAAATGTGCTTGTTTGTGCTAAGCAAAAAATAAGTGTTGCCCCCCAACCCCGGCAGTACCCTGTTCCCACCTTCCATTCGCCCCAGCACCCAAATGTAGTTGGGATAACTGACAGGCACAACCCTCCCTTCTCCATGGCGGCCACCTTCTCATGGATGAAAACACTCATGCACTTGCTCGCTCTGTATAGTGAAACCAGCTGATCACATGATCAGCTAGTTTTACTATGTAGAACTAGCAACTGTGATAAATTGTAGCACATTAGATTTATCACAACCCCTCTGTCAACCCCTTCCCCTTTACCGGAACTTCTTTTTCACTTTCCTTTTCTAAACTGCACCTCATCTCTTACCATTCCACAGGCAACCTATGACATATATAAAATCAATCATTTTTCAATAGACTGCACCTTCCAGCTGGAAAGTAAAACACAATGACTATATATATATATATATATATATATATATATGTGTGTGTATATATATATATATATATATACAGTATATATATAAAATGTCTTCTATAGGTACTAGTTGCAGCTTTGATTAACACTCCCTCTCTACACTTTGCTAGTTTCATTGAACATGTATGCCAGCTCCCTCACCAAATTAAAGTAGGTCAGTCGCATGCCCCTAACACCCACATCTAGCACAGAAAATTTACATTTCAGTCTTCTCAAGAACTCAATATACACATAAATAAAATAAAAACAAACCACTCATTAAAGCCTCCAGAACTGCTGCCAAATTGCAGTCATGCTCCTAAGCTGTCCCCAATCTGCGCTTCTGCTCTCTCTCTGGAAATCCATACTCACTCACTCACTCCACTGTGAAAACAGACAAACTGAATGGCAAATGCTGGATTAACCAGATAAATTAAAATAATTTGAATAATAAACAAACAGCCACACACCAAAAGTACAATCGTACCCTCTGACTCCTGCTAAGCGAGAAATGGAGCTATCATGTTTTTGAATCTTGACAGACCTCCCACACACAAATAGTACTCTATCACAATTCATGCTGTGAACATCAGGGTGCCATGTCCCTGGCAACCATATTAGTTTTCCTAGCAGCCTGCTCTGAAATGGGCCATTAACACTGTGCAGAAAACACAAAAAAGAAATTCTCCGCATTTCATAAAAAAAATGGCCAAATTGAGCAAATAATGAAAACTGTACCAAAAAACTACCTACCTACCTACAACTACATTTTATTAATATCTTAAAACGTATTTAGAAACCTAACTTGAAGAATTAATTTGACACCATACATTCTCACCCACACAAGTTTCAGACTATACTTCCAACACATTTTCTTGTTTTTGATGGGTAATGTTTTAACTTATTTTCCCCACTTTTGGGTCCACTAAAGCTTATGAAACTATTAGTCCTACCTCACAAAATTGGATTCTGAGTCATGCTGGTGCATACCAGGTTGAACACCTACATTAGTTCAATTTTGTCCAGACCCTTGAGTGTTTCAAAGACTGTGATCATGTTCCCCTCAGCCACTATTTCTTGAATGTCAGCATGTTAAATGCCTATAGTCTCTCCTCATAGTTTTTCTTCCCCTCCCCATGCCTCTGAACAAGTCCTCTATTACATCCTCTCAATTGCCTTTTGTTTCTTTTTGCATTGAGGATCCCAGAGAAGCACACAGTGGTCCAGGTGGGTTCTAACCAGGGCTTTGTAAAGTGGCAAGCTTATTGTACTTCCTCTGCTCTGGTAGTTGCCCCCCCTTTTTGATACACCCCAGCATTCTTAGGCAGTATAGCATATTTGTTAAGGGCACTGAACTGCAAACCTGGAGACCTGGATTTGAATCACATCAGCCCCCACTTGCATACTGTGTGACCCTGAGCAAGTCATTTAACTTCCTTGTGCTCTCAGGCCACACCTGGAAACAAGCTTTGGCTTAATGTGCCTTTGCTGGTTAAATAATTTCCGCTTTCCCTTTCCACATCCTGTTTGCCCTCTTGGCAGCAGACACTCACAGCTTACCATGTTTCAGCTTCTTATCTATACACCCCCATTAGTTGCATTCTTTCTCCACTGCAGAAAGAGCAGCCCTACACAGTGTATAGTTTCTACCTCTGTTTTCCTGTCCCATGTATAGCACCATGTATTTTTCTTCAGTGAATCTGAGACTTCTTGAGTCCAACCAATCACTTTGCTTGTGCAGGTCCTCCTGACATCTGTACATATTTTCAGTGGAGTCCACTGTGTTTACTGATACATGGAGAGCACAGATCATATACAAAATGTGAAAAACAGTGGCTTGAGCACTGATCCATGATGGAGGCCACTAAATACACTCACCTATCTGAGTAATGCCCATTCAACACAACACTTTGCTTCCTGCCCCCAAGCCAGCTATCTACCTTTTGCATTCCTGATGCATACCACACTGATGTACTTAGCCCAGATGTTCATCATGTTTCACAGTGTCAAACGCCTTGCTGAAGTCCAGATGGACTATGTCTATTACCCTTTCCACCTCCCTGGTGACCTCTTCAAAGAGAATGATTGCTGCAAGTTGGTTTGATTTAGAAACATAGAAACATAGAATTTGATGGCAGATAAGGACCGCTTGGCCCACCCAGTCTGCCCATTTCCCTGCCTACTGGATAAGCTGCAGATCCTAGTTAACCAGCAGCCTACTTCTTCCTACCCCCATCCCCTAGAATTGCCTTATGACTGTCCCATGCATGCTTGAATTCCACCACTGTTTTGACTCCACGACCTTCCTCCGGAAGGCCGCTCCATGCATCCACAACCCTCTGTGAAAAATACTTCCTTAAATTACCTCTGAGCCACCCCTTTATCTTCAAATTGTGCCCTTGTTCTTGCACACTCTTTTTGAAAGATGCTACCCTCTTGGACTTTGTTGATTCCCTTGAGGTACTTGAAAGTTTCTATGTTCCCTCTCCCTCCTTTCCTCGAGACTATACATATTAAGCTCCTTTAGTCTCTCTTCATATGTCTTCTGGTGCAGACCCTGCACCATTTTAGTTGCCCTCCTCTGGACAGCTTCCATCCTGTCTATGTCTTTGCGAAGACTGGGTCTCCAGAACTGCACGCAGTACTCCAGATGGGGTCTGACCAGCTGTCTGAACAGAGGGATAATAACTTCCTGTCATAAAGCCGAGCAAAGAGGATGCAAGACCCAAGGTCTATACCAAGTGCACCACCTTGATAGTGATTTTCAGGAATTTGTCCAGCACTGACAAGTGACCCTGCCCCATTATTAAAGCTGTAGCATTAGCCACTTTTTAGTCCTCCATCAAGCACCATGCTTATCAAGACAGACTCATAAAAGATTATTGAAGGGCACCCCCCACAGTTATTCCTTTAACCCACTATAATCCTGCTGGATTTCCAGTCTTCCCCTTGAGACTTACCTGGCTTGATCTTCACCAGGTGGTCAGCTACTGTACCAGGGAGCATGTGATGTTTACTGACTGTATCATTACTGCCCTTATGCAATTTTCCTTGTTGATAAACACATTTCCCTCTACTCAGGGGCCCACTGAGGACATCAGTTTTATTATATATCCAAAAGCCCATTCGACACTGACTAAACCATTATCTTCAAAGTGGGCAGCCTTCATGTATAAAATGAAGCTTTGCTATACTGAAAGTGGAAGGGTTGATGTATAGTCATACTTGTCTATAGAATGGAGATTTCAGCTGTTGAAGTTCCCTTGATGTGGTACTGAGTTTATAGTGATTTTTCAGTTTCTTGCAGTAAACAAAAAAAATAATAATAATTACAATTGTCCCAGCAGGACTGAAATCTCAAAGCATTAAAAAAAAATTAAATTCCAGAACATTTGATGCTGAAGACATGTTCATGAAAACAATCTCTTTACTTCTTAAACTTCATCTGTCCATGCAGCTTTTGATACCCTGACATCATAATCCTCCATTTGTGCCATCAGAATAATTTCCATGGCAAATAGTTGTCATAACACAATGACAGGAACAAGCAACTGGACCAGATGAAGTATAAGAAAAAATGATATTGTTTTAATGAAAATATCTTTAATAATAATAAATGCAATGTTCAGAAAATCATCTGTTGGGTAAATCTGCAAAACTGAGTTCTGCTGAAGCAACTGTTAATTTTTGGCTAAAAACTGAAACACCTTTTTAGCAGCATGATTTTAATTTGAATTAATGTGATCAAAGACTCCTCAAAAACACATCACAAGGGATCCAAGGCATGGTAGATAATGTGAGCAACTACACAAACAGCAAATAGGATATCAGTGAGCCTGACATTGTGATTCTTGTTGAGATGCCAAATCTGTGAACAGCTTCACAAGGGCATGGGTCAGGGAACAGGGGAGAGTGAGGATGGGGAAGGTGAGGGTGGCAGTGGAATGAGAAAGTGGAGAGGGTGGGGCAGCTGTTAACTAGGGGTTCTAGCTGCACACTCCAGCAGACTTAGATAGACCACATGGTCTGTTTCTGCTGACACATTCGTATGTTCATATGGTACTACTCCCCTTGTATACAACATTTGTTAGACCACAGTTAGTCTTTTGCTCCCAGTTCAGTTAGCCAGCACTACCAAGGCATATTGACAAGTTCAAGAGATTACAAAGAAGGGGTGTAGAACAAATACCTGAGATGCAAACACTTGCATATCAGCGAAGACTGTAGATACCAGGTTTACATAATACGGAAGCCAGGAGAAAAAGGGTGGGATCTATTGCTTATGTATAAATTCAATCTGGATCAGGATTAGATGAACAATCTGGATCTGATGTGACACATAAGTGAAAGAAGCATGAGAGGTTATGAAAGGTGGTCTGTTGCTACACCATTTAGAACACATCAGCAACAGTCCCGTTGTACACAGAGGATCATTAATCTATAGAATTCCGTTCCTGTCAATATAATAAATTGGGAGAATTTTACTGTGCTTAAATCAAGACTAGATAAATGCATAAGGGAAGGAAATGATCTGGGATACTACCACTGGGAGGGTGAACTTGATGGACAATAACCTCTGTTCACCCCTAATACCACAGTATTAACCAATATTACATGACATTTTTTTTTGAATAAACACAATGCAGTGCATCTCTTGCATTTGTGAATAGTTTGTCTCTGTATTTACAATTTTGGAGATAAGGACTGTGTCAACCTTTTGTTAAACTCTTCACCAAAAACGTCACTGAACGGGTTCCAGGTTATTTTAATTTGTTTCTATTTAGCCACATTGTCAAAAATTGAGTTGTTCAGATAATTCATTGACATTTGCTGATAACCTCATTTTTCAGTATTTATGGTCTCAGTAGGTGAAATGGATAATGGCTTTGAGGTAACCCAGATACTTATTCCTGAGGTAAATATTTGCTTTCTAAAAATGTATTCTTCTTACTGTATCTTGAACAGGTTACCCAGATAATTACTAATGTTGTCCAGATAGTCCCACATACTATAAATAATTTATAAAAACAATGGCCTAGATGTCTAATTCAGCTTCAGACAAGAACTCTGTGCATACAATTTTAATTATCTGGGGTATCCAAGCTTTCTTATATTGATATTTTAAAATGGCAAGGAAACATCCTGGCACCTTACTGGTTGAGAGAAATCACCTGACTGCATAAAAGGGCTACCAATGAACAATCAGATGTTGGATCACATTACCAAGGCAAAACGCTTCATTACCTGCAAAATCAGGGACTAATTTTGTATGTAATTTTGTTATTTTAAATGTACTTAAGCAAATAATTATATGTAAAAAAATTATATAAAAAATGTGTTACTTTACATATAATACGTAAGAGCAGTGAACATTTCATAATGACTTTAATCCACTCTAGGGTGTGCATTAAAGGATTTGAATGCACTTCCTGGTGGCATAAGGTCACTCAGCCTTCAGCAGCCTTTATGCCAAACTTCTCTGAGGCCTACATTAAAATCCCTTATAAAATGGGTAAAAGAAATCCTGCATCCTGATTGGTGAGGACCTGTGTCCTTATACAGTAGGACAACATCCCTGCAACTGGCACTTTTGATGCCAAGCAGGATACAGTAATTGGCATATATCCGTGCCTGCCAGAAACATTTAAAAAAAAAATGATGGTAGCCATGTTAGGCTAGTGTTTTATTTGCACTGCCGAAATGTTAGTGCTGTAAAGCCCCAGTAATTGCCCTAACATTGTAACTTCATTTTTAAAACTTAAAGAAATAATCTTCCCCAAACACACAAGAGACACTTAACATTCATGAAAAGCACAGTGTGAAGCATAATTTAATCTAGGTTTTTGTCACATTCTTTCATTTCAGGCCTATAAGCCTCGGCCCAAGTTGCTTCGGCTATCTCCTGTGCCGTGTGGTTCAGTTTGCCCTCCCAGACGGTTGGTTGTCCATCCACCCATGACCTCATCTCCTGCCCTACCGGCAGCAAGTAATCCTTTTTTTTTTTACTGTTTATGAGTGGTGATGCTGAGCACCAAAACAGTAGCAATTATTCTTGTAATACAATTTGTGAATGTGGATGCTGAGTACCAAAATCGGGAGTGCTGAAACACTCATGCTCACTTAATGTCACTTTATGAAGATATTTTTTTTTTATGAATAATACTTTATAAACATTTTAAACAGATAACAATCAGTGCAGAAATCTAACCAAAAGGTAGTACAAGCATTAAAGATACAATCCAAATAGACAGCTATCTATTCAAAAAAAGTATAAACAATAAAAAAACAGATACCCATCCCCCACAACAATCAATTACAAACTTTAGAAATCTAAATCATCACATAACACAGACATAATCCAGGAATAATGAAACTGGATAGACAAGCTCCAGCAGTGTCCCACTAATACATACATAGTATCTAAACTTAACTATCTATAAATCATCAACAATAAAGAACAGGAAAAAATACTGATGCAACAAGAAAAAGCAAGGGAGATATGGGGGGGGGGGGCATCAGCCTATAACACTATTCTATGTAACAATAGCCACCACCAAACCAACATAATAATAGATAGTAGCCCGAATCACTAAAGAGAAAAATCATGTGTTGGGGGGATAAGATGCCTCCTTGGGGTTAAACTAGCCCTAGAGCAGAGGAAGAAAGGCTGCAAAAAATTGGTAAAAACACCAGAGTTTACCTGCTGCCAAATACAACAGCCTCTAAAACTCTGCCAAATTAAATATTCCATCCACCCAGTCATCTAAAGATGGTATATCAGCTGTATGCTTCCTAAATAAAAGAAGATGCTTGGCTTCTGTAATAGCAGCTATAAACCATTCCCATTGGAACTTGTTTCCTCAGCCTCATAGTATTACCTAAAATTAATAAGAAAGTATCCTTCAACATCTTTAATCCCAAAACCAGATCACACTCCAACAATGAAAATTCGGCACTAGACACATATTATACAGAGAAGCAGGGGTATGATACCGCAATAACAAAGTTTTCAACTGGATCAATCAGCCAGCAGTGTCTTTGCAAGTACCATAGGCATTGGCCCAAGATCGAGCCCACTCCTCATCGGAAAGGATATAACCTAACATCCTTTCCCACCTTAACTTTAAATGACCTGTACCCTGGGTATATTCCTCCAATAAGGCTCAATACATGGCCCCAGGTTTGGGGGAAGAAAGACAGTGAACCTCTATATACAAATTCCCAAATACTTCCTCACATTTCCTGAGGGCAGACAATTTATGTTGCGACCCCACCTTCGACAATAAAAGATGCGGAAGTTGAATGTACCACCAGCGATGCAGGGAGGGCTGGGAAGCCTCTCTCTGGAGATCAATGAAGGATTTTAAATACTGAGAATCAGGAGAGAAAATATCACCCAATTGCACCAGACCCCTCTGGTGCCACTGCGGCCAATACATGGGCACACCTCCTATACATAATCTTGAATTAAACTAGAGGTGCCAAAGGTACAGAGGAATATCCCACTGGGGGCCTGAAAACATCTTTGCAGCTTTCAAAACATGGAGCAAATATTCCTGAGTAGGGAAGGGCCTAAAGATAGGCTTGGGATCTCAGAGGATACCCTCAGGAGGGGAAGTGCCAGCCATAGCCTGTTCCAGGTCTAACCAATGGGGTGGGGAATTGAGAACCTCCACATGAAGCCACATCCAAATATAATGAAGACCAGATGCAACATAATAACCCTTTAATCAGGGAGATCGAACACCCTTTTTAGTATATGGGGCAATAACCAGGCAAAGGAATGACAAGGCTTGCTACCCTCCAATAAAAACCCCAAAATCACAGCAGAGAATTGCTCCCACACTGCTTCAGAAATTATAAGTGGCAGATATCAAATAACATATAAATCTTTGGGAAGAACATTCATCTGCAAAGCCTGTATTTATCCCAAGGAGACAAACGAAGATGATTCCATTTAACCATGTCCTCCTTAAGCTTACTAAGAAGTGGAGTAAGATTCAGAGAGGGCCATTCCTACAATTATTTTTTATTCAACAATCGGATGCATATAAGTGAGCAGACATGCTCATTTGCAAAGGTTCCTTGTCAAGAACTAAATCTCTACAGTAAGCCATTACTTCAAAAATGTGGATAATTACAATACACAAATATTTGTTTATTTAATTAGCTTTTGTTAACCAGGTAAGTACACTAGACAAACACATGCCTATTTTCAGGTATGACCCGGGAGAGTACAGGAAATCAAAGAACATACAGAGTACAAATTGAAGCAAGTAGGGTAGATACACTGTTGTCAGGAGAAGCATAACATACATCGTAAGATATCTCAGGTTACAAAAGTAAACACAGTCAATGTAATAAAGTACAGAGTCACTGACACAATGTTACCAGCAATATATATACAGATATATACAGAATTTACACATTTATTACAGGGCAACACTCAGGCAGGCAGGCAGACCACAGCAGGACCTAAGCAAGATACATGGGATGATATGCTCGAGATACTGTGCAGAGGACCAGACTAATCAGGGAGGTTTAAGATAGTCACATACTGATGAGAACTTCAAGTGGTTCCACAGGGAGGTGCATAGGCATGCCTGGGAAGGGGAGATCTGGACTTGGACGGGAAAGGAGTTCCTTAATCTAGGGGCACATGACACAAAGTCCCTGTCCCCCATTTTGGTACATGTAGCAGGAACCTTAAGGATAGCGGGGCCCAGTGACCTTAGGGGGTAGGTAGTGGATGCTGCTGGCACAAGGAGCTCCGCCAGCCTGGAGGGGGTGCCAGTACCCAGAACCTTACCCGGGAAACTACCCACAACAAAATCCATATAGTTGGTGGGGAGAGCCAGTTGAGCTTACTGTACAGATCACAGTGGTGAGTGAGACGAGGGACTGCAACAGCAAAATGGCAGATGTTATTGTAGGCTACGGTCCACCTGGAGAGGTGTACCTTGGAAGTATGGGCAAACAAAAGGAGCCCATAACAGACAGATGGTAGAAACACCCCTCTAGCCAGTACTAGGTGAGCAGCCGGAGTAAGGGTATTCTTTGCCCTGTAAGCCAGACCCAGTTTCCAGTTAACAGCTCTGCACACATTTTGGATGTAGTGACCAAGATCGAGCTGAGGGTCAAGTGTCACCCCAAGGTATATGACGGAATCGGTGATGAGAACAGAAGTACCATCAATACTCGAGGTGCACATAGAACCTTTAACTTGGCCAGGGAACAGAATAGCACAGCCTGGGTCTTCTTAAGATTTAGGACCAGCTTGTGGGACAATATCCAGGATTGAACACTTCTAAAACCCTCACTCAGTTGGTGGTTAATGACCACAATATCCCTGGAATGAGTGAGAATAACTAGGTCATCAGCATAGAGGATAGCCCTGCAGGAGACAGCTGAGGAGGGAAGGTCATTGATGAATATGGAAAAGAGCAGGGGCCCAAGGACTGATCCCTGGGGAACCCCTGAGCATATGGAGGTAGTGTCTGAGAGCACCTTACTATATTTGGTTAGTTGGTGCCTTCCTTGAAGGTAGCTGGAGAACCGAGAGCAGGAGGAAAAAGCCCAAAGACCTAAGTTGAGAGCATAGTAAGACATGGTCAACAAGGTCAAAGGCTTTAGAGGGATCAATAAAGATGGCCTCAGAAAGTCTGCCCTGGTCCATAGCAGCCCTTATCCAAGAAGTGACAGAGACCAAGGCAGAGGTGGTGCTGTGCCCTTTTTGAAAGGCATGCTGTGAGGGAGACAGAAGCTCATGAGCCTGGATATAATCCACGAGTGGTCCCACCACAACTTTCTCAAGAAGCTTACTGATGGCAGACAGAATGGCAATAGGACGATAGTTGTCAAGGATCCTGCAGTTGCCCTGTTTGAGCACAGGGACAACCCGCGCCACCTTTCACAGGTCTGGGATAACCCCAGAGGCTAAGGATAGGTTGATGATATGGGCCACAGGGGAGGCAATGTAGGCAGCGGCAAGGCGGAGAAGCTTTGGTTCCATGCCATCAAGGCCAGCACTAAAAAAGGGTGACAGACCAGAGAGCAATCTCTGCATCTCTTTTGCAGTCATAGCCTTGAAATAGAATGGAGTACGGGAGGAAGGTGCCTTTTGAGGCAGAGGGACTTGGCCAGGACTAACACGACCAATGGAGGAGAATAGTGAGGTGAAGGTGGACAGGTCCGAGAAATGTGCGTTAAATGCATTGGCGATGGTTAGTGGATTATTACAGCTTGCACCATCAATGAGCATGTCCAGAGCCTCACAGGAGGAGGAGCCACTCACTATATTTTTAATATTCCTCCAGAAGTTCCTAGGGTCCTTAGCTGAAGTCTGCAAGGCAGCTTTACAAAAGTCACTTTTGGCAGCCCTGATAGCCTTTTTGCATTCATTCATTCATTCATTCCTGAGCCTCCTGTAATGCTGGAATATGGTCTGGTCCATTGAGACCTTGAAACTGGCCCAACATTTGTCTCTAGCCCTCATGAGAGCAAGGAGGCTCCCATGCAACCATTTTGTGACAGCCCCCCTTACCCTCCATCTGACAAGAGGGGCATGCTTATCCTGTAACACCCCGAAGATACTATGGAAGTGACAGACTGCCGAGGAAGTATTCTGGGCATCCATCACTGCAGACCAGTCAATGAACATGAGATCCTCCTGAAAAGTCCCCAGGTCAAACCTGGAGAAGTCCCTGACCTGGATGATTTTGGGAGGGATCTTTGGGGCGGAGATCTTCCATATGCTGTACACAGGGGCATAGTCAGAGATGGAGTCAGGGAGGGTACCTGAGGAGCTAATCCTCTCAGGCCTATTGGTCAGTACCCAGTCCAGGAGAGAGCTGTTACCACATGTGGACGAACATCTGGTGGGCTCCTGAATGAGTTGGGACATTGAGAAGCCTGCTAGCAGAGTCTCATACTGCTTGACATTGCCTCCAAGCCAGTTTAAGTTGAGATCCCCTAGGATTATTACCTCATTATTTCCTGTACTGGGACCAACAGATTCGAGAAGGGAGGATAAGCCCAATACACCACCCATGGGGGGATTATAGGTACATACAATGTGCAGTTTCTTCGCATTCCCAAGTAGCAGTACAGTGTGCAGCAGCTCACAGGAAGACTGCTCTGGCTGAAGGCAGGCCAGCACTGACAGGTTAAGGTGGCTCCTGTAGTAAACCAGAATACCACCTCCCCTCTTTTTTCATGGACCAGCCTGACTGAGGAAGTCAAAGCCGGGAAGCGCACAAGCAGAGTCTGGGATCGAAGGTTTAAGCCAAGATTCAGTTATCCCTAGGATGTCAAGCTTGTAATGGGTGACCCAGGCAAGTAGTTCAGCTAGGTTGGGCAGAAGGCTATGGACATTAAGATGAGCTATTTTCAGCCCATTCCCTGACTGCCAGCCCACAGTAGAGGAGAGGAGAGGAGAGGGCTTGGCATGGAGAACCTGGGTTCAACTCCACGACCCCTGCCAGAACTAGTGTTACCAATAAGATCCAGAGGAAATGCCTCAAAGGGGGAGTGCCAACCCTAGTGGACGGCCTGTGACCAATACGCCTGACCACTTTGACAGGATACAGGAAGCTCTGCAGGTTAAGGCAGCAGATGGGCCAGGGAGGCTGTCTGTCTCTGGCTATTAGGTTAGAGAAAGTAAAGTCCTTCTCATCAAGTAGCCCTGGTGAGAACGCAAGTTGACCCATGTGGGGAGCACAGTCCAGAATGATAATAGGGAGGAACATTACCATGAGCAGCCATATAGTGAGGATGTTAGAGATGGGGATGGATATGGATGACTACAATAGGTAATAATCAATACAGAGGCGGCAACCAGTGCAGGCTTTGTCAGAGCAGCCAGGATAGGACACAAGAGTAGGGAAAATTGAACTAGTATAAATTTAGTTGCCATTTAAGGCACTGTCAGACAGTTATAGGAACAAACAACAGTAGGAGGTGGCAGCACAGTTGTAACTAGAGACCTTCTAGAGTGCTTCAAGGAGTTAGGCTGAGTAAACAGGTTAGTGAGAGGTGAAAATAGTTAAGAAGAAATAATACCCAAATATTTAATAGAGTGAGAAGCCCTGTTCAATTCCGGGGCAAGCCCCTGGTAGGCAGCACAAAGAGGATTCATGGGAAGCACTTTCATTTTACACCAATTATTTCTTAAACCATACAGGGAAGAAAAGGTTTCTAACAATTTAATAAGGCTGAGTAGAGAAGAGACAGAGTTCTTCAAAGTAATAAGAATATCATCAGGAAATAATATGATTTTATAGGCAGTCTGGCCCACCTCTAACCCTTAAATATCAGGGGAATCACATATATTTTTGGGCAAGAGGCTCGTCGGCAAGCAAGAAAAGAGTTGGAGAGAGGAGACAACCCTGACGTGTACCCCTTCCTAACTGGAAAGTAAGGGATAGTCTGCCATTAGTGAGAACTCCTCACAGGGAAGAATAAATAACCTGAACCCAATGAAAAAAGCTAGACCAAAACTAAACTTATGCAAAACCACAAATAAATATGGCCACTCAATTGAATCAAAAGCTTTCTCCGTGTCTAAAGCCACCACTGTGGTAGCCTCGGACAGCGAAGCACAGGCCCATATTGAATCAATTAACTGGCGAATATGATCCACCCCATCTTGCCTCCCCACAAAACCCACCTGGTCAGACTGTACCAAACACGGCCACACTTTAGTCAACCGATAAACTAAGATCTTCACCAGGAGCTTATAAGCTACATTGAGGAGGGAGATAGGGTTGTAACTAGAACATTAATAAGGGTCCTTGTATTTTCTGACTAAGACCATAATAATAGCATTGTACATAGTTGAGGGGAGCTCTCCTGACTGCCAGGCCTCAGTCAAAGTGTCAGCAAGCAGAGGATACACCAGGTCTCCAATCACTTTGTAAAGCTCAACAGGAAATCCATTGGGCTCCAGAGTTTTACTGCCACTTAATTGTTTAACCGCAACCTGAATCTCTAAGGGCATAATGGGGCCATCCAGCTTCTGCCGCTGCTCATCAGTAAGACAGGGAAGAGCAAGGGAATCCAAAAACTCCTGGACATCCTTAACGGAGGTCCCCTGCAGCCTTCTAGATGCATACAGCTGGGAGTAATACTCTTTGAAAACTAGATTAATTCCTTCAGGATCCATAATCAGGGTATTCCCATGTAGAATCCCAAGAACTTTATGAGAGGCTTCCATCTGCTTAAGTCAGTAAGATAAAAAACAACCAGCTCATTCACCTTCCTCCCAATAAGCCTGCCTGGCCGTATAAAGGCCAAATTCTGCTTGATGTATGTTTAAAGAATTAATTCAAAATCTGAAATCTCTGATATGGTGGATAAGGGAGTGGTCCCTCTGGCCCACCTTATGTCATTGTTCAAGAGCAAATAGTTGCTTTTCCAAGACTTGCAACCTAGAATATCTTTCTTGTTGTGAGCAAATGTGTAAGATATAATTTTATGATGGGGAGTAGCCTTAAGACCTTCCCAAACCCACATGGCTGCAACATCCCCCATATTGTTAGTAGAAAGATAATCACAAACCTCCTTGCAGATCCACTCCCTGAACTGAGGATCAGTCAGTTAACCAGTATTACAGTGACAACATCTATCCCCAATACTTGCTCCCTCCTGCTGGAATGTAAAGTTGTTGGGGAATGATCAGAAATGATCATGGACTCAATAGTATTTGCAAGGGTACCTTCAAGTAAATCATGGGAAACCAAAATGAGATCTATCCTGCTGTAAGTCTGGTGCAAAGGAGAGAAATAGCTGTAGTCCCTAGCAACTGGATGAGTTAACCTCCACACATCCTGGAGCCCATGGTCATCTGGAAGCATATATAAAGCCCTAGAACCGGGGGTATCAAGCCTAGCTGGAGTACCACTATGATCACAGACAGGGTCAAGAACTTCCTTTATAGCCCCACCCAATAAGAGCTTCTCCTTACCTACATCATGAAGAATCTGAGAAAGTTTGTGAAGGAAAGGGAGACCATCATTACTGGGCCCATAGACAGAAACTAAAGTATAGTCAGAACCATCTAGAGTGCCAACTACTAGGACCCATGGTCCCAGAAGATCCTGAACAACTGACTGAGTAATCCAGTTAACATCCTTAGAAATCAAAATCATAACCCCCAGCTTTTTGGATGAATACGAGGTTTCAAATACCTGCCCCTTCCATCCAGATTTAAACCTATCTACTTCCTTTTTAAATAAATGGGGTTCATGCAAAAGCACTGTTTGTCCCCTTAATTTTTGCTTTGCTTGCACGCATGTGTAAGAAACACATTGCTTTCAGCAGTTAGGGAGAATGTCTAAATGCGTCAGGAAATTCAGGCCACGTCACCATGCAATCAGCTGTTTTGGCGCATTACAAGCTGATTGGTGTCCCCATGGTGACGGTTTCTCAGTCGGCCTCTCACAGTCCCAGGAAGCTGATGGAAAGCTGCCGCCAGCCATTCAGTGTGCCTTCCTGGTGAAACATTTCAATAAAAAATACAAAAAAACAACGGTGTGCCCAGTCTCCCTGTCGGCATGACCCTCCCCCCAGTTAACTAGAATCTGCAGCTTATCCAATATGTAGGGAAATGTGCAGACTGGGTGGGCCAAGCGGTCCTTGTCTGCAGTCAAAGTCTATGTTTCTATGTTTCTATTTGCTGATGGGGTAGCCCAATCCACATTGGTATAATGCACCTCCCACCATTTGTTGTTTACTGAGGAGGGTGCCCAATCCCCCCTCGGCTCAAGCGTTCCCCCCCAGCACACTGTATGGCTGACTGGGGTGCACAATCCTGCATCTGCTCCACTGCCCCCCCCAAAATAAACTTCCATCTGCCACACTGGGAGACTACCCCAGTGTGGCAAAAGTCTCTTTGGCCAAAGGGGTGCCCAATCCCCCATCGGCCCACTGCCCCCAAACAAACTGCCAGGTGCTATGCTGGAAGCCCAGCCCAGCATGGCAAAAGCCCCCCATCATCTGTGTAAAAAAAAAAACTAGAAGAAAATAATGGACCCTCATTGATTCTCTTGCCCCCCTCCCCTAATCCATGCCCACCTTCTGCGTACTCCACCTCATCCCACACTTACCTCCAGAGCCCAGCGCGACGATCTTCTGTGGACTGGGAACACGTCTGCACTCTTCAAAGCCGACTGCAAACCGAAGAAATGCCAGTAAGCTGTATAATGGCATAAATGTTTTTGTTTTCAACTTTGGTGCATATCTCGCCCATTATTGGGAATTTTTTCACCAAATTTTCAACATGGGGTTCTTGGGACCCCACCTCATGAACTTGGTCACTGTCATTTTGTTGTTTGGTCCCAAAAGGTGATTTCGTAGTCACTGTGTGGAACCACCTTTCAGGACAGATTAATAAAATGACAGTGTCACGGAATAAGTGAGGCCCAAAACCCTATGTTGAGGGATGAAAAATTCACTCAATTCGTGCAGTTCTAGCACGCTGGTAACTTCGAGCATTTTTAATATTTTCACTCCAGATTTTCAGCATTGCCATTTTACCACACTTTCTTATGAACAGTACAGCTGTGATTTTTCACAGCTCACCCAAAATGTCTTTTCGCACATGTAGCGCACAAGGGCCCGGTCTGTGTGAAACCAATGTTCAGGACAGATTAAGAAAATCACAGTGACACTGTTCATGAGGTTTGTCCGATAAACCCTATGTTGAAAATGACTGTTTACGAACATGCATTGCGCAGTTCCTACACAAGCTCATAACTTTGAGCATTTCTAATATTTTTACTCCAGTATTTCAACATTGCCATTTTACCACACCTCCTTATGAACAGTACAGCTGTCATTTTTCACAACTTGCCCAAAATGTGTTTTCGCACATGTAGCACACAGTGGTGGTGTGCAAAATCAATGTTCAGGACAGATTAAGAAAATCACAGTGACACTGTTCATGACCAGAGGTCTTAAACTGGTTATGTTGAACATTTGGTGAGAAACATCCATAAAATGACTGTGTTACAAGCGTGTGTTGTGCAATTTCCACGCACTCTCGTAAGTTCACAAATTTGCAATATTTTCAGTCCAGATTTTCAACATTGCTATTTTTCCTACCTCCTTATGAACAGTACAGCTGTCATTTTTCACACCCTGGCCGAAATGTGTTTCACACTTCCGGTGCAGAATAGTGCGGTCACTGTGGGAAATCAGTGTTCAGGACAGATTAAGAAAATCACAGTGACAGTGTTCATCAGTGGAGGTCCCAAAATGCCTGTGTTGAAAATCTGCTGTAAATATCCCCAGACTAATTACATTATGGGTGTGTGTTGCACAGTTTCTACACACACTCGTGACTTCACCAGTTTTTTATACTTTCCCTCCAGATTTTCTACATTGCCATTTCTTACACCTCTTAATGAACAGTACAGGTGTCCTTTTTCACATCCTTTCAAAATATGTTTTTGCACCTGTGGTGCCAAGTGGCTCAGTCACTGTGCAAAATCACCTTTTGGCTAACAAACTGATAGTGTCACTGTTCACGTGGTGGGGTTACAAAAAGCCAATGTTAAAAACTTGGAGTAAAAATACCAAGAAATGCCCAGGATGTTAGGGTTTTTGACTATAACACCCTACCCTGTAGGGACTGACAGGCGTCGGGTGTGATTTGGGATTGTTGACAGTAATGCTCATGCCATTCCACCCCCACCCTCCAGCCAGTTGCATGCATCGTGGTGTGCCTTGGACCCTTTGGCCTCAGAGTTCACCCCATTCTCCTATACTTTACCCATTTCAGCGTATTTCCTTATGGAATGAGGTGAGTGTAAAGCCCGAACACTCCAAAGCGCACCTCAATACTTGTGTCTGCAGGGTATTGTGAAGTGAAATGTCCTGACCATTATGGCCAATGACCCAAAGGCACACCCCAATGCCTGTCCATCTCTGCAGAGTAGGGGTGGAGTTGGTGTCAGTTCAATACTTCACTGCCATTTCTATACTGCATCTATCTAACTCCTGCACTTCCATTGCTAATGACAGCAAGCAACAATTGCCATTGACAAATGCTTGTTTAATTAAGCAATAAGGCACGACAGGGTGTGTGTGTTATCGTGCAATAACGTCACTCCTGGGGTGGGTTGAAGCATAGCAGTGAAAACCCAGATTGTAACGCCTAATGATATCTCCTAATGGCAGCATATAAACTGCGAACAACATGGGCGCCAAAATGGAGCCCTGCAGCACTCCACAGGCAGAGAGATGGCATCAGAGGAATAAATTCCTGTGACAACCCTCTGAGTCTACCCTTTCAGGAAAGATCGAAACCAATGCAGAACTGTACCAGACAGTCCACAAAGGAGCCGCAGGCGTTCCAACAGCACACCATGGTCCACAGTATCAAATGCTGCAGAGAGATCAAGAAGGACTAGAATAGTACAAGCCTTTTGATCTCTCACTATTAGGAGATCATTTACAACCCAGGTGAGAGCAGTCTCAGTGCTATGTATTTTCTTGAACCCCGACTGGGGAGCATCATAGATATTGTGATTTGTAAGATAGTCATCCAACTGTTATGCTACCACCTTTTCAATAACCTTACCCACAAAGGGCAGGTTAGAGATAGGTCTGTAGTTGGCTGGACAGTCTGGGTTCAATAAAGGTTTTTTAAGGAGTGGTCAAACAACCGCCTCCTTTAGAGGATCAGGAAAAAAACCCTGCTCCAAAGACTTCCAGACAATTTCAGCAAGGATCGGGCAGATAACATCTACGCAACCTATTAATAGTGGTGTAGGGTCCGGATCCAAACTACAGCTGGTAGGTTGTACAGTCTGAATAATCCTCACAACATCCAAGAAACCTGGCCTACAGAAGTCAGACCAGGTGACACAAGGGTTTGCTTCACTTCACCGATCACTGCAGTCCCCTAGAGAGGGAGCAGTATGGATTACCGACCTGATGCTGGCAACCTTATCTGCAAAGAATCGAGCAAGCTCATCACACTTTATTTGTGAAAAATCCCTTCCAGACTGCAGACAGAGTGGATTGCACAATCTGTCAACAGTCTGAAAGAGCTGAGCTGGTTGATTCCAACAATCTCCCTGGACAGGAATTCTGCCATCTTATGGGTGATTGCTGATTGATAGACACTATAATGGTCCATCAAACTAAGCCTGTCAGCATCTAGGCTGGACTTCAGCCATTCTCTCTTTAACCTTCACCCAACTCTCGTCAGCTCCTTCAGAAACCCATCAAACCATGGAGATCTTAGGTGCTGAGTGAGCGGACGAACACGAACAGGAGCAATTTGATCCAAGGCCTTGCCTACAGCCTTATTATAGGCAAGTACGAGATCCCCTGGACCCATGTACTCACATGAAATACCAGATAGGTCCAGTACTGCCGAAAGACCTTCTGGGGTAGCTCCCCTCAAAAGGGCGATACTGGACCATCTCCGTAGGGGCAGGCCTATTTGGGGGTGCCCGGAAGCTGAATCTTATGGTATGATGGTCTGTCCACACATTTGGTTCCACCCCCAAATGTGCAACTTCCAACTTCAGGAGGAACACTAGGTCCAATGAGTGACCCCCTATATGGGTAGCAGATGTAACCACCTGTGTAAGGCCCAACATCATCATAAGTTGGAGGAAGCTTTTCCCAAAAGGCGAGAGTTCATCATCGAACCAAGCATTGAAGTCACCCAGTATCAACCACCTGGGTGACTCCATTGCTACGTCAATGATGAAGTCTGCAAACTCCTTCAGGAATTCTCCACCATCACCTGGTGGTCGGTAAATGAGAAGAATCTTGAACCCTACACCTGATCCAAGGATACACTCAAAGGATCGAGTGAAACCCACTGGTACATCCACAAGACCCAGCTCTGTTTTAAAAAAGATGGCTACACCCCCGCCACTATGATCCAACCTCAGGCGGTGTATCATGGAGAACACGGTCGGAGCAGCAGATGCCAAGACAGGGCCTGCATTCTCATCCAACCAGGTCTCGGTGATATTCGCCAGGTCAGATGTTGCAACAAGGTCCGCTATGATAGCGGTCTTGTTTTTAATTGACCTAGCATTACATAGCACCGCCCGGGTTGGATGGGTTTTCAAGGAGGAACACAGTACCTGCCCACAATTTGCAAAGTCCTTGGGTATGGGAATCAGGCAGGGAGGACCCCTCTCCTGGACCCATTTCGCTCCAGGGCGTCTCCTAGTCCCCACTACCTCTATCAATCGACCCCTATCTATTCTCCCACTCTGCCCGGTGCATCCACCCCTCAAACGCTTTCTCATTATCCCCAATGCATGGCATTTGTTATACACATCAGCTGCCAAAGGGGAACAATGAAAAGGGCGGAGATCCCGAAGCAAAGTGGGAGAATAGTGCCTGATCGTCCTAAAGCCCTCCCAACTCATTTCAGCAAGCAGCAATTAATATTATAATTAAAATATCCAAAAATTAAATTATGACAACATACAAAAGCTTAACTCATTAAACAAATCAAACTAATTAACCATATTCCTTTAACAGTTTAACTTAAAATGACCATCTTTACCATAATTAGTAAATATATTACAACAATAATAAAATAATAGCATTACTCAAATGACCACATTAGATATCCTATGTATGGATTTAGGGCCTCTCACTTCCCCAATCCTATTAGATCATAATTCAAATTCTGCTCTCACCAGAAAATATAGGACATAACTAAATCAAGGCAATTTTAGCATCATAAAATAACAGCCTACCAGGATTATTAAAAATAAGGTTCAGTGTAGAGTCCGCAAGGGAAAATGCTACATTAAAAGAACTTTACTGGGAACTTCAAATCCTAGCCTGGATGAGGACTACGGCCCCCAGAAAGGGACCACTCACCAGCGGACCCCCCGCAGCAGGCCTAGGAGGCAACTAAGAGAGATGTGAGAAAATATTTCTTCACTAAAAGGGTGGTAGACGTCTGGGATAGACATCAAGCAGATGTGGTGGAGGAGAAAACATTGGGGGGTGCTTCAGGCATGCTTGGGATAGATGCAAGAGTGCATTTGAAAACAGTCAGGGTGGAAGGAGGATTGCCAGAGACCAGTTAGGGTCTGCGGAGACAGATTAGGCAGGGGACATTTGGGCAGACTGGGTGGGCTGTCATCCTTTTCTGCCAACAAATTCTATGTTTCTGTGTTTGTAACTTATAGCACCTGCAACGTGATGTTATGTTGAGAAAATGTCACCACTTGGGTGTGTTGTGAGGCAAAAGGCGCAGCTGCGTGCCATCAACCAACTTAAAAGTGATTTTAACCTGCATAATACACATCCTGATTGCCTTATTGTGATAAAAAAGTTTAGGCATCAGGTAGGGGTTCCCCATAACATCACATAATTAAGGAACCTAACATCAGCACCATCTTTCCAGGCACTGAAATATTCTCACACACCAGTGCTTGAAAAAAGGTTACTGAAGTTAGGGAAATTCCAACACTGCACAATCATTCCAAGCCAGTGAAATTCCACATCACAAATTCATCAAGGCTCAGGGGAATCTTTTTCACCCTAACATCACCTGTTCATACAACTCTAACTGATGCATAAACACAGTTCTCTTTGCAATGAATTTCCTTACTTAATAAAATTAAATCTAATAACATGTACACTCCTTTGTTTTGGCAATCCTGACCGCATTTTAATGGCAGGCAGTACCAGGTCACAGTGCAACTGCATTTCCTTTCACCAGCCTATGCCAAACAGTCCCAGCAGTACACTGTCAAGACTGAGATGAAGGTTGGCATGCCAGACTGGCATGACAACTCCCCCCCCGCTCTGTACCAAGGAGTCCCTGGTGTCCAGAGACATCCCCTCCCTCACCCTATCCCTGTGCTAATGTAACCCCCTTGCAAATGGGGGTTCCTAGAAATGCCAGTCTGGGTTTACCTTAGCCCGGTTTGTTCTGTCCTTCTCCCACTGTCTCTCGGGCTTCTCCTGACTTGGCCTCTAATTTTTCTGGCTTCCCAGGTCCTGTTTGCCATCGTGTCTGCCCCAGCTTGCAGTCAACTGAAAATCCTGCCCCTTGGGGTTTAAACTGCTGACCGCGGACTCCCGCTGCACAAGCGCTGCCTCCAGGGCAGCAGGAGTCGCATTGGCGTGCAAAGTGCCTTTGATGTGGAGCCGCTTGTTTTGCGGTCACCTTGGGGACTGTGCCATGGGTTCCGGGATCCCTTCCATCTATTTGGGACCCGGTGACCATGGACAGCCTGCTGGGGGACCACTCAGATGGGAATTAAAGGAGTTATGACTGGGGCTCATTTGAATATGCCTGTGCAGGGCCCCAGTCATCTGAATAATGCATAACAGTGTTTCTGGCTGCCTCCAGGATAGCTATGTTCAGCTCCAGCCGAAAAGTAAAGAATTAAAATGTTTTACATGATGGAACTGTTGCTGCTTGTTGGGAATATACTGTGCATGTGGGGAAAAGTGTTTAAAGTTAAAATGAGTAATGTTTCCCTGGCAATTCCAGTATCTGTGACTCTTTGTGTCAGCCTGTCAGCTGCTGCAAGGGGAGCTTGCATAAGTGCAGTAGCAACAGGAAAAGTAAAAGAGCCATGTTTTTCATCTGTGCAGGGACTGCAAGTACAGCCTTTAAGCTATAGAACTGGGGGGCATGTGGGGCAAATAATTACTTCTTTCTGGCTGTGCCAGAACATTATTCAGGACTGTATCTAATCTGCTATAAGGGACAGTGGGTTAAGCAGCCATTGTCAGCAGTACAGCCAACTGGAATTGCAGCAATAGAAAGCCAGGCCTTGTGGGACATTCACTGCATCTTATGGGTAAGCACCCAAGTGCTTATGGGGGCTTACAAGGACATTATTTTAGGTGCAAATTCCACAACCCAATTGTGCCTCGAGTGTTCTGATTGACAGGTCTCTCAGCAACTTGGAGACATGTCACCCCATCCCTGCTACCAATCAGGAGTCGAGCTGGGAGCTCTATAAAGAGACAATGTTGCCAGTTTGTCTGGAGATTCAGAGGGAGATTCAGAGATGCAGAGCTGAGAGAGAGAGCAGCGGAGCAGGATCCAGCCTGCTGTGAGCCACCAATGGGGGAGGGGCTCAGGCTCCAGCCATGCCATCAGGCCTGGGCCACTTAATTCAAGCCCTTTCAGTCTTCAGAGGGCATTTGTTATTTTCTTCAGTTAACAGTTAACTAGTTACAATAATTGGGCTTTCTGCAACAGCTAGTCTGGAGGTTAGCAGTACTGTCCTCCAGAGGCTAGCCTTCCCTCCCACATCGGGGAAAAATGTGGACCGAAGAAGCAGATGTCCAGCAGCGGTGAGAGCGCTGACCAGACCAGATGACATCATGCAGTGGTGAGAGCGCTGACCAAGTACCTCAGCAGTGAGAGAGCTGAAGAAGTCTTCAGGATGCCTTCAATTGCGGATGAGACCCGTGAAGGACCTGAGTGAGTACCCTTGTACCCCCCCTGTGCAAGGGAGAAGCTAAGCAAGTAATCTTGGGGGCCCCATGCCCCATTAAGAAATGTGTGCTGTTAAGTGTCAAGTATTGAAGTCATCAGTCTGGGCTACTAACCCCATAAGAAACTACCTAGTTCAAGTAATGGATGCATCTTGTCTGTGGCCCAAATGGCTAAGTTGCAGGTGCAGCAAGATGCTGGGCTTAGTGAATCATATAAATGTGTAGCTATGGGTTAGAATCCTGCCATTGTGGAGCTGTCTGCCAAGACGCGCTTGCCACTTCATGAGACAGGAGGCCCTAGAGCATATTAATGTCTAAGATACCTTAAAGAGAATGTATCTGTGTCTGCACAGAATTTCGTCTAAGAGCACTTGGTATAAGTGTTAAATGGCATGACGTGCTGGATAGGACTCCTCTTGTGGATAATGTTCTTGGTATATAGAATGTACTGGATGTGACAGCCTGTGACTAAAGTATGGGATGCCTGATAAAAGTGTCGTTGCCAACTTAGTCTGGATGGATGCCTTTTGGTATATAAAGTACAGGATGTGACCGTGTTTAAACTGCGTTTAAAATGCTTGACAAAAGTATCACTCTCATTGCATTGGATGGGACTTTCAAATATTGTGCTGAATGTTCTGGATGTAAGATCCACATAGTTTGTTCTGGAATGTTCAGAAGTCTGCAAGTGCAGGGCAATCTCTGATTTGTCTGCAAGTGCAGGGCAATCCTTGCTTTGTCTGCTAAAGTGCAGGGCAATCCCGGCTGTGGTTGTAAATAGTAATTTGCTGCTTTACAAAAATCTGGTTCCAAGTTGCCCCCACCCTCAAATTAATAGCCAGCCACCTCAACCAGCTGTAACTCCATCAGGCCTGCAACATCTTAGACTGTGGTATCTGTTTAACCAGTATGGTATGCGATTGCGGGTTTCTGCTGCATCTGGGACTGGTACCAGTGTGGGTATTATTAATAATTATGTTTGACATCTGATTTATCAGCAGCTAGATAGCCAGGGCTCTGGATGTCTTAAGTCGAATGGTAAAATATGATTTATGTCTGCCTGTTAATATGTAGCCACCAAGCTGGAGGGTTCACCAGCAAATTCCAAAATGATCTCTGTACATGTGTAAATACGGTAAGATATCCTCTACTCCTACTGTTTTCCTTTCCTAGCTCCTTTATTTCCCCCCAAAATAAATATCTTGTTGTTGTTTGAAATCCCGCGTGAGCATATTATTAGAGAGAGCCTTTAATTCAAAATGTTGAAATGTGGGGAGCTGTGTCTTGGGGCACGTCTGGGGAGGGTAACTGGTCATCGTGGGTGGCGTAGCAGCTCAAGGGGCTACACCCAGCACCATCTTACCCACGTAAAGCACCCTGAGTGGAGGCACTGCGCAAAGGTTTTAAAAAATGTTATTAGCTAGCGAACCCAAACCCCTTAGCCTATGTCCAGGGTAGTAGGCAGGGGTGTAACACTGGGGGGTGGTGCCGCCCAGGGGTTACACTAAGAAGCCCCATGTATCCAAAGGCACACAGGCACCCCCTCCCAAACACTCCCCCATTCCAAGAATTTCTGGTGTCTAGTAATGCCCCAAATCCTGTTCCATGTCCAAGCATCCCTGATATTGAGTAGTACACCTCCAACCTCTGCCACCAGCCCCCATCCTGATTCAGGCACCAAATGCCCAACTCTGATGTTTAATACAGAAAGTAATTAATAAAAATAAAATAGTATCCTTTTCCCCACCCATTAGCACCCATCTCATCCACATCCCTCTCTGCACCACACTGCAAGAAAAAACCCTTCCCCAGCCCACTACCATCCAATTCCAACCCTTCTCCAGCATGCCATCCATAATTCATTTATAAAAGCAGAAGTGACTGGTGCAGTCCTCTTCTCACCTTCTTGACCAGACTAAGTCTGAATGAATGAAACTGATACTGTGAACAGCTGATTGCAGTTTCATTCATTCAGACAGCTACGAGCTATGGAGGTACAGTAAGAGGAGGGATGCACAAGACAATGGCTCCTACTTCAGTTTAAATGTTGGAGGCATGAGGGAAGAAGGGTTACAATTAGGTGCTAGTAGGCTGGGAAGAAAGGGATTGAGTTGTAGTGTTGTGGGGAAGAGGGAGCGATGGGTACTAGTGAGTGGAGGGAAGGGAAATTAAATATTTTTTTTTTTTATTACTCACTGTATCCAACTCTAGGGTTGGGCTCCCAGGATTGGAATGGGGGAGGATCTTTGGCAGCAGTGAGGTTGGACTCCCAGTGATTTCAAGGACTTTTTTTTACATTTTTCTAATACCAGGGTCGGGCACCCAGTGTTGAAATGGGGGGTGGCGGGTGAGTCTTACTCAGCATCACATGGTTGGGCTCACAGAGTCTACGTGTATCCCACTGTTATTGCAGGCTGTTGCAAAATGCAGCTTTGACATGCACAAGCTGCCTCCATTGGGAAAATAGATTGGCACTTGAAGTGGCTATATTAGAGCCAGTTTTCATATTTGTCATATTTTTTGCCACTTCTTGCATTAAAACCTCTAAACAATATCTACCAAAAACTGTCAGACCCAAGATCCTAGGTCAGATTACTTGTTTTGCTTGTCTTATGATAATCTGTTAAGAAATGGCCTAGATATAAGAGGCACAAAATAGAGGTTTAACATTAAAGTGTCTACTCAGTCTGCCATAACTATAGTGGCACTACCATGCCATTGTAATAAAAATGATCCCATAGAGTTAAAGCAAGGCTTTTTATTCTGAGATTTTCTTTTTAGATTAGTTTCAGACTGTGATGTTGCACAAAGATAATATCATAGATGGAAATGCTTCTTTACCAATTAGCTCTCAGGATTATTTTATCCATTTTATAATATAAGATCAGAAGGAAAACAGTCTCAAAGACAAGTGGAGTTTATTCTGTTTCATTTATTCACAATGTTGGCTAGGTACTATTGCAGAACATTTAGCTTGGTACCTGGGGACAGACATGGGGAGCATGGTCTGCACAAACGCGCCACCACAGGGTGACTGTCCACAGTCCTTGCCCCCCAGTATGCAGCTGCATGGAGGGGTGGATCAATGGATATAGGTGGACATCTGGTTAGCTGCTCCTCCTGGGTCCCAAAGTGGATCATCTGCTCCATGCAAAAGCAGGGGATTCTGGGAAGGTACGTGACTGAAAAATTTTAAAAGTATAACAGAGTGCCCAACTGGCTGATCCCAGTTCTCATCGTCAGCTCGGTGGACTGTTGCAACGCAGGCAATGGGTGTCATTGGGGGTACACGCAAAAGATACAGCAGGATCCCTGCTGCTATATACTGCACTCCCCTTTCCCATAATTTCTGTACCTTAGTACATGGTGCATAATGTGGGCAAACACCCCCAGACACTCCCCCAGGCAGCCCATGGCATGTGGCTGCATGACTGGCAGGGGGATCACATGTGCAATGGGCATGCACCCTTCTGTGAATGCCACCAGGGTCTGCTGGAAACCAGCTTCATAGCATTCTGACTACTGGTTGCCGACGTGCCACAGATTTGTGGTATTTAGGCAATCTGCCCCTTAATGCCTAGGGGCCAGTAATTGTTACTGTATGTAGAATTCTTCTTTAACCATGTGAAACTCTTTTCTTTGCATTGCTTCTAATAACCTAGTGCTCAAAGTCTTCATCAACCATGGGAACTGGATCTTAAATGTTGGAAATTTTGCAAATAGAACCTTTTTGGTTTGACTCTTCTAGCACTATTACACAATTTTTGGGTGGTTGTAGCATAAGTATATCCACTATATTCCTTAAATAGGCTTTGAACCTGTGATCTTCTGACCTAGCATTCTCATTAACTATTCCAGTGTCTGAAGAGAAAGCTTAAAATATAGAAAAATGTGGGGGGAGCAATGTGTAATAGGATTTATTTTTTATTACAGATCTCCGGTGTATGATCCCTTATAAACCTCGAGAGCAAAGCTCAGCTGCTTTACACTGTCGTCATACAACAAGGGTGGGTACAAAATGAAATGCCACACTCACAACTATTTATTTTGTATAATGATAGGTTTTTTTGCATTTTGGAAGCCACATACTCTCCTGTGATGAAAAAGTTAAAGGAGTTTTATCAGCTAATGGGTACTCATTCACCATCACACACATGCTCATCATCTTCTGTAGGAATTCCAGAAGTAAGTTGTAGCCATTGACCAGTTGATGTACCACATATCTGGCATACAGCTGGGGTGTTATTGTGGCAATACTAACATGCCTCACTGTAGTCCAATCAGTTGAATCAATGAAGCCCACAGCTTCATGTTCACCCCCCTGTGGGCCTTATCGATTGCCCTGCGGTTCAGTACACAGTACTATTGGTACATCTGGATGATGTGCAACTATACTTGAAAAAGGCAAATGTTTTTCCCCACCACAAAGGAGGGTGGGGTAGCAAGCTCAGGAACACTCAAGTTGGGAATTACTACCATGTATTCCTATACCTCTGGGAACTATCACTGTTTTTCTCTCCTCTCTTTACTGTCTAGACTTCAGAAAAAAAGCTGGTTTTCTCTCAGCTCTCTGATTTTCTTGACTCCTCCTTCTTTCTTTCTTTCTTCCAGTCTGGCTTTCGTAAAGGACATTATACAGTCTCCTCCCTCTTTCATGTCACTGACTTAATCCTGAAGACAATGGATACGGGACATGTATCACCCACCATTTTTATTGTCCTGGTTAATGCATTTGATTGTATTGCCCATCCTCTCCTCCTTGATAAGTTTGGGTGTGCTGGGCTCTCAGTATTGGAACTAGACTCATTCTGTTCCTACCTGTCTGGTCATAACCAGTCTGTTCATACCAGAGAATTCCTGTCAGTTCCCATCCTGAGAACAGAGTGCCCCAAGGCTCAATTCTGGCCTTATTCTGTTGTCTGCTTTTCTGAATAACCTCCTTCTGGATTGTGTCTCACTTAATATAAAAAAAATACACTGATGATACTGTCCTCTATTCCTCCAGAACCTCTGTCCCCACTACAGCATGAGTTTGGTAACATGCAATGCTGGGTCTACACCAACCAGCTTTTGATACAGGCCAAAAACTATCTCCATGCTGTTTAGACTATACCGTCAACTTTGTAGACTTGGCAAGACCCCCCATCTATTCTACTCTTGATGGCCCTCCCCTTGAGTCATTTCCCTGTTTCTAGTTCATTGGGTTGTGTCATCTTAACTGTAAAGTCCACACCAATGCTATCATCAAGAAATTACACCCCATACTAGGTTTCCTTTACAGGAACAAATACTGCCTTCCACTCCCACTTTGGCATGCCATTGTTCTTAAAATGATTCTCCTACTGTCTGACTATACAGTTGTAGTTTATGGTGTGCCTTGAAATCTATCCTAATAACACTGGATCCTAAACTTCCTCCTTTTGCCATCTTTCTTCTAGCTCTCCCCCTTTTATTGACCACTATTCCTGTATCAATTCTTTTCCCTTCCCTCCCTATCTTTTGGCACCTGTTCCACTGCTCCTTTCTCCTCCTCTTCTTCTCTTTACATACTGGGTTGCATCCCTTCCCTCCTACTTGCCTGACCTTCTTTCCCCCTTTTCTTATTCCCTCCGCTGTTCTAATACACATTTCCTGAATGGTCCTCATTGCTCTACCTCAACTGGTCAGTCCACTGTCTCATTATGGCTGCCTTGTCTCTGGAACTTTCTCCCCTCCTCCCTTAGACTTGCAACCTCTGCTTTGTCCCTAAGCCCCTGCTGATGTCCCATTTCTCTTCTGCATGCTCTTGTCCTCACCCCTCGAGCACCTGATCCAGCCTCTCCTCTGCTTTCATCACCTCCAGTGCTTCTCCAAGTTTTCTAAGTGCACTTTGTAAGCTTCATATTTATTGTACTCATCTATTTTGGGTTTTGCTTTATTTTTTCTTCACACTCTTTTGAAGGATCATGTTTTGCATAATGTATTGTGCTGTTTGGGTTATTGCCATGCTACTATCAGTAGTAAGCTTAAGTTATTACTTTTTAATGACTGTAGTATCATGTTGCTCACATGTCAACTACTGTATTACTGTTGTCCTGTGTTCACCTTTCCCTGAGTCATGCCTCAAAATGATCCTCTGCTCAGTACACCATTCAAAGTCACTAAGGTGGTACCAGGCCATGCTTCACAAATGGCCATTAAGTCATTTTTCATCTAGCACAGCAGCTCAATGGACCTCTTCCAACTCAGGTCATTGCCAGCTACACATAGGAAGACCATGATGATGAGCTTAGGTGTCAGCTCTGGGAAGCAGGTCCCTCCACCACATCCTCCACTGTCACGCCACTGTACTCTTGCTTCTGTAGGGATGAAGTGAATATTTTCTCCACTGGGCCTCTGCCTAACTTGCTCTGCCACCCAGAAGACAAAGGAATGCCCACACATCCCTATTGGTTCACATCATGGTGTGGACATGCTTGTGAGACAAAGAAAAGATGTTAAAGTAAATGAGGTTGAAAATATTTTTAAGTGCCTGGGATTTCTAGCATCAAGTCCCTGAATTTGACTGTGAGTCATAACTCTGGCCCTCACATTGGTCACTACCCCTATTTAGAAAGAATTGGTATTGAACTCCTTCAAGTTCAACCCTGTTCTTTTAATGGATTTTCCCAGCACATACTTGAATTGATAAACCATCTTCAAAAACCTGCCCTCATAGTGCAAGAAGACTGACCCAACAGTTAGCTTAAACACAATGTAATACTGGATCATAGCCTCCAGGTCCCATGTAGTCCCCCAGGAGTGGATGTATAATGCACCAACAACCACATGTCAAGTGGTCTATAGTACTCATCCATAGCCTCATGAACACCATGTTGGGAATTACTGCCACATATTCCACTTGCAACCATGGAAACGGGCTCTTTCCTAGGTTGCATCAGTTCTGAAACCCTGAAAGTCCTTTAGAAGGCCATTAAAGAAAGCTGCAAAACAAAAGCATCTGAATTGCTTGAGCATTGCACATGCAGCTTCACAACCCATTGTAGTGCAGTTGTCAATGCAGTTCATCACTACAGACTTCATCCCCCAAAAGTTCCCAGTCTTGTGAGTGCATTGGCAATAGTCTGAAGGCTGACTCTATATTGGCCTCGGACATCAAGGCACCTAAGCCTCCCATTCATTCTGCTGTCCAGGCCCTGTTGAATGACAGATAAAAACCCACAGTAAAGCATTACACTATATGGTCACTGACAGAATTGCCTTCCAGGTACAACCAGTAAATGATCATCCTGAATTTGCCAGGAACATTTTTGGCAAATAAGCCAACTAAGGACACTTGCAGCCCTGGAATGGGAGGAGAAGCAAAGGGGGCACTAACCTTGCTGAATGCTGCCTCCATTCAAAATTTTGCACAGACCATTTCCTGTCTGTCATTGGCTTCAGTGAAACTCTTGACTGGGCAGCTGCCAGAGATGAAAAGTTGTCCGATAATGGTGCTAAAATCCAGCATGACTCAGCTAAGTTCGCTCTACAAGTTTTCCTTTTAAAACAGATTTGCTTTCTTCATATATTATTTACTTACAAACAATAATGTAAGCAACCATCAAAAAAACGGACAGAATGCAGTAAATAAATGAAGAAAAAATGCTTTAATATTACACAGTTACCACATAAATGCAGACTTCTCAGAGAGCAGTGCAGTGATTAAGTTTTGCTTGCATGCACGTGAGCTTCCTCAGATATTTATTTATTTATTTATTTATTTAGTTATTTATTTTTGTTTGTTTATTAATGTCTGGCAGGGCTATGAGCAAAACTGCTCATTTCACAGCCGACCAGACACTAGTTGTGTACAAGATGAAAATCAAGATAGGATATTATACAATGAGTAGTCATGACAGTTTTCGGGAAGTCACATGTTTCTGTTTCAAGTAGACAGTTACTCAAGATAGATTTGAAGGTAGAGAGGGAAAGAGTAGGGTTAGTTACTTGTGAAGGCAGGGTATTATAGAAAAAGGGGAGTTGATACAGTAGGGCTGTTTGCATGGTGTTAGTTCTTAGGGAGGGGATTTTAAAGAATGCCGTGGCTGAGGACCTTGTGCAGGCCAGTGGGCATTTGCCCTGGAAGAAATTGTGGAAGATGGGAAAGGAAATTTTTTTGTGACTATTTTTCATGCCATAATGGCAGTTCAAAGCTTGATTCTAGTAACCAGGGAAGGCAGGTTGGCCTGGTTAAGGAGGATGCAATAGTGGGTCCAAGTGGGGAAGTTGGGTTGCGTACCTGGCTATTTGGTTTTACAGGATTTCAACTTTGTGAAGCACCCTTTCAGCTGCTACTGAGTATTGAATTAGGCCATAGTCAATGAGCAGTGTCAAGAAGGTTATGGAGTGCAGGTATCTTGTTGAGGGGTTGAGGAAAGGGTTGATCCAGTAGCATGCACCTACTCTCTGGTGTGTCATTTTTATAAGGTGAGTGATGTGATTGCTATAGGTGAGGTGGAAGTCAATGTAGGATCCCAGATATTTGAAGTCATGGACTTGCTCAATGGAGCTTCCATTAAGAGAGGTGATCCTGGTGTCAATACTATCAGGCACTTTTTTCTCAGCATTTCGGAAAACCATGCATTTGGTTTTGGTGGTGTTTAGCATGAGCTTGTTGCCAGAGAACCATTGTTGTACTGAGTCAAAGTTGGTTGGGATAGCATACTGTAGGTCACTGAGGTTGTCGCCCCCCCAGTGGAGATCACAGCATCTTTGGCATAGAGAAGTATATCCATCTTTCTGCACATCTGTGGTAGAGTGTTCAGGAAGAGAGTGAAGAATAGTGGTGCCAGGATGGATCCTTGGGGAATCCAATGGCAACTGGTCGCTCAGGGGACAGACAGGAAGCAATCTTAGTTTTTTATTGTCTTCCTGCTAAATAATTCTGACCCCAGTGCCACACTCCATCAGAGCAGCCAATGTCACCAAGACCCTTGAACAGGAGCTGGTGGTTAACCAAGTCAAATGCCTTGGTAAGGTCTATGAATACTGCCATGGCCAGGTGGCTCTGGTCTAGATGCTGGTGAATGGACTGTATGAAACCCACCAGTGTCCACGCTGGGCAGAAGTCAGGGTCCCAGAGTTGTTTAGGAAGTCAAGGAACTGATCAAAGATGATGTGATGACTTTGTTGAGCAGGGAAAGTATTGAGATCTCCCTATAGTTCCGAAGGAATGCTGTGCTGACTGACTTGCATACAGGGACTACCGTAGCTGTCTTCCAGAGTGTCAGGAATTCACCTGTGCACAATGAGTGCTTGAAGGTTTTAGCTAGGGGGTAACTGAACAAGTCAGCCATGGCCTTGATCAACCTGTAGTCCAGGTTATCCTGGCCCACTAAGGGATGGCATTTCATTTTGATGAGGCACTTGTGCACTATCTTAGGAGATAGGACCTTGAAATAGAACTTGTGTGGTGATGATTCCCCAGTGAGGGCTCCTGTATTTGGTCGAGAGGTCCAGTCAGAGCTAGGGGAGCATGCTACAGGAATGTCACACACCTCCCAAAAGCAAATTCCAAATCTAGCAGACAAAGTTCAGTGCCCATTTCTCATAGAGAGAAGCTACTGTAGGAAGTTTGTGGTCAAGACCAAGCCATGGGGTTCCCCTTGATGAGCTCCTTATTTTGCCTTTTTCTACATTTGATTTTATCTGCATTTTATTTTGTTTTCAGCGTTTATCCCATTTTAATTTTCCCATTTTTGTTTCATTTGTTTTAGTTGTCACAGTGAGCATTAGTTTAGAAGTGAGGTGTATGCGTTGGTGAGTAGTGAGGGGAATTACAGTGATGTAGATTTGGGCCAGCTTTTGTATTTTTAGTTAGATTTACTTTAAGGCTGAAGGTCCATGGAGCACTGGAATAGTTGTTTCTTCTGGAGAAAAAGAGTGTGTGGAACTCTAGAAGGAGGTATCTGTGTCCTATCGGGGAAAGCAATTGGGCAGTGTGGATTGCTGCCGGTAGGACAGGACCAGAGAACTGTTGCTTCAGACCTGGAGAAGCAGAAGCAGGTCAGCGACCAGCTGCTTGAACAGCAAAACTTTTGAGACAAGCAGAGGGTTGAGGGGCTGTTTTGCCCCATTGTTTCTGTTTTTCTACAGTGTAGCTTTCTGGTGGCCCCTATAAGAAAGAGCCTGAAAGACGCTGCGTGGGGAACTTGGAAATTTTGAATTGAAGTCTATTGCAGGACATGGCAGATTGAATTGGGAACCTGTAGTAAGATTTTTTTCCCTGGTGTTTTGCTGTAAGTATGAGATGCTGCCTTCTTACAATCCAAGACTCTGGACTTTGGGATTGTTTGCCAGGCCATGAGAGGGCCGTGGCTGTTATTTAATCTCTGGAGAGAATTTGGACTGGTTAGTGACAGCAGTTTGGGTGGCAAGAGACCCTGCTGCTGGTCTGGGTACTGGTTCTTTTGCTCCTGGGGTTGTTGCCATCCTTCTGCTTTGCATCTGTAATGCTGACTGTCCTCTAAGCTGAAATTGTGTTCCTGCTACCGAGATTGCGTTAGAGTTTCTGTCCTTTAAGAACTGTGGGAACTTACCAATGCTCTTGAACTTTGCCCCCTTGTTTACTATTTGTGTATTATTTAGGTTTTTAGTTTGTTAGGTTTGGGGAGGGGGGAGGTTTCTTTATTTTTTAGTTTTTTATAATGGAGTGAGTGATTATGTGAATTGGAGTTTGGAAAGCCTAGCCTTCTCTGTTTCCCGCTGCCAGACAACACAAGGACAACACTCCTACAATGTAAGGGCCACAAACTGGTTCAACTCCCTTCCAGTGGAAATCACCAACATTTCAAATCTCAGCTCCTTTAAGCACGAACTTCAACAGCATTTGGTGGCCAGTGCCTGCTGTGACTGATTCACTTAAACTGCTCTGCCTGCTCTTCTGGCCTCCCCTCTCACCAATGCACCCCCCCCATGCCCTTCTCACTTCCTTTTATCTCCCTCTCATATCCCTTGACAGCCTTCCCTAGCCAGTCCCTTGCCTGTATCATCCCACCTCACTCTGCGTCCCTTCACTCTTTTGAGGTCCTTCCCCCTCCAAACTCTCTGACCCTTACCCTAGTTTTATTTTTCTCTCTCCTCTCTCCCCCTATTATTCCTGCTCTCTTTCCATCTCCATTCCCCTCCACCCATCCTATCATTTTCCTCCCCCTCTGTTCCTCACACCTAATCCCTTACTCCCCTCACTTTCTCATCTCTGAACCTCCGTTCCCTCTTCCCCCCCCCCGATCATTGCTTGGTTTCCTGCTTCTAAGTTCACACCCACAGCTACCCCACCTCTCCTTTGCCACTTTCAAGATCTCTACCTCTCATGTAATTGCCCTGGGGATACTGTGTACAATGAACGGTGTTTTGCTCCAATTGCATCTCTTTTTTAATTTAATTTTGATCCTTGACAAAGCCTCCTTGTATTGTAACCATACTGTAATGTTTACTTGCTATTAACTGCTTGTTCTTGTCTTAAATTGTGCAGTGTCCATGACGTGGAACCTATGTAAAAGAGCCTAGTTGCTCAAAGGTGTTACCTGAAATTTTAATGAATAAATAAATAAAATGTGTGCGTGGCGTGTATGTAATTGAGATGGTGTGGTGTGCTAGATTACTTGATTTTAAAGTTTATTTAATTTTAATGTTAGTGTAGTAGTAGAGTATTTGTGGAGGAACCAGAAATGTTTTTAACTCAAGTTCCTGGGTTCTGTTACTCCCCATATCTTTTAAAAGCATTGTGGCCCTTCAAAACCCACCCTATTTGGCCACATTGTCTTAAAAGTGCAAGAAGTTGGGCATTGTAAGGAGGCACATGGGGGGAAGATGGGAAGAGGATGAAGCTGGTGGGGGCTGATTCGGGTGGTGGGGACCAAGAGACATCCTGGGCAGAGAGTCAGATTGGAATGGGGTCCTCCATGTCTTGTCTGCCTGCCCAGGGAGCCCTCCGGACCAAGAGGGACGATAGCTGAGGGACTGGCCTTGGCCAGTCATCCTCTTCAGATGGTGTTATGCAATGCTAGGTCAATGGCCAACAAAACAGCAGTAATGGCGGAGCTTGTTGTTGCAGTCAACCTGGCACTCATCAAGGAGACCTAGCTGGGGGCTACTTCAGGCCCTGTGCTAGAAGCTTCTATCCCAGCTGGATTTATTGTAGTTCACTGCCCAAGAAAAGAACGCAGGGGAGGAAGGGAGGGAGGATGGCCATTTGTTTCAGATCAGAGCTGAGCCTGGTGGCACACCCAGTGGGGGACACCAGTTCTTTTAAGTGCATGGTGGTGGTGCATCGGGGTCCCAGGGTGGAGTTTAGGATTCTTCTGGTCTACCATCCACCTAGGTGGGACCAGAGTTTCCTGCAGGAGTTGATGGCCTTTGTGGCCGACAGCATGTTGGAGTCGTCGAGATGGCTTATTCTCAGTGACTTCAGCACCTGGGTAGATGCAAAGCTTCATTTGGGGTCAGACTTCTTGTCCAGCATGTAGGCTTTTGGCCTTACTCTTGAGTCCACAGCCAGGACCCACCGCTCTGAGCATGCACTCGATCTGGTGTTCTCCCTGGTGCTCGAAATTGACACCATTGAGACTGATCCAGTTGTCTGGTCAGATCATTGCACCATCAGATTCAGCTTCAGAGCCCAGCTGAATGTCCACTCCCCTGTGAAAAGGGTTCATTTCCTCCCTTTGAGAGGATTAAAACCAGAGGGACTGATGGTGGAACTGAACATTTTGTCTGTGCTAGAGGCTTGCACTGATGGTCTGGGGAATGCCGTGACAGCATATAATAGGGCTGTTGTGGAGTCCCTGTATCATCTGGCATTGATCTGTGTACACCCACTGGTTTTGTGCCTTGGCTTGCCTTAGTTTGATGGTGAGCTGAGGACATTGAAAACAATGGGACAGAGTTTGTTATCCAGTGAACACGGCAACCGTGATTGAGCAACTACAAAAAAGGCAACTCAATCATGGCACCTGTGTTCTGGGCTACCTGGCAGGGTAACAACGGGATATGGGGATAGGCGAATACTGCGACAGAATGTCATTATGTATACACGAGCATGGGGGGAAGGGACATGCCGCGCAATGGCCAGAAGGGGAGGGAGGGTATGTGGAGTGTAATGCGGCGGTTGGCTATCGAGCTGGTCATGTGGCATGGTGGGTAGGTGGCAGGCTGGGGTTGGGAGGGTGCTAGGTTAGGTTCTGGGGCATGATCGTTTTTTGCGCTGGGTTGGGTTTTCAATTTCTTGTTTAAGTTTAACACCCCCCCCCGACATGCACTCTACTGGAGCTGAGAATCTTTAAATGTGGAGGGGGGTGAAGCCCCCAGCATAACGTAGAAAACTGATCACCAGTTTTGTAGTCGCTGTGAGTGTACATCACTGTTATTTATTTTTGGCAATGTACGCTTGCCCAAATGGCGATCACTATTCTGTGATTGCCATTATGACATAGAACTGCAGAGGTTAGAGAGGTGTTGGAGGAAGACCAGGTCCCAGGAGGACAAGCTGGTTCTGATTGCTCACTATGATGAGTATCAGAAGGCAATCATCCAAAAGAAGGCAGCTTTTATGTCTAGGATGATTGCAACTGGGAAAAATCGACTGAGTCAACTCTTTTGGGTTGTGGACAAGTTATTATATCCAGCCTGTCTGGAACCCATAAGGGCTTTCTCAGCTCATGAGTATGAGGAGTTTGCTCAATTCTTCTCAGACATAGTGTCCTCTGTTAAGGCTGGGATTGCTCTAAGTGGAATAACAGCATCCAACAGTGGTGGACCCCAGGTGGGCAGATGCGTTTGGGCACCCTGGGGAGAGTTCCATCCGGTGACAACAGTGGAGGTCTGTGGGGGGTGATCTCAGGGCTTAAGTCAACATTCTGCAACCTTGACCTGGGCCTGACCTGATTACTTGTTAGTTGCGTCGGGGCCCTGAGTCCATTTATTGCTGAGATTGTTGGCAGTTCTCTTGTAGAGGAAGTCTTCCCAGAGTCCCATGAACAAACTCTGGTGAAGCCCCTGCTGAAAAAAAACATAGTTTGGCTCTGACATGCTGGCAAATTACCAGCCTATCTTGAATCTCCACTTTTTGTGGAAGATTCTTGAAAAGGTGGTCCCGGAACAGCTCGAGAGTCACCTCACTGACTTTGAAATTTATGAACCATTCCAGTCTAGATTTAGGGCCTTGCATAGCATGGAGACCACGTTGGTTAAGGTGTTGACCTGCTCAGGATGAGGGATAGAGGAGAGAGATCAGTTCTAATTCTCCTCTATCTTTCATCAACATTTGACACTGTGGATCATGGGGTGTTGTTGGACAGGCTGAGCGTATATGTAGGGCTCACCGACAAGGTCATCAGCTGGTTCGAGTCCTTTCTCTGGGACAGGTCTCAGAGGGTGGTACTGGGGAATTATTCCTCAGGCCTGACTGCCCTGCCCCGTGGAGTACCCCAAGGCTCTGTCCTCTCCCCCATGCTGTTTGCAGTGTATATGCTGCCCCTGGGTGAGGTCATAAGGTGGTATAAGCTGAGTTTTCATTGCTATGCTGTCTGACTTGATCTATATTCTAACCAACCTGTACTATATACTATGTACCTGTACAATACTATGTATTGTATAATCTCATCTCATTTTATGTATGTATTCTCTCGGGTCGTGCCTGAAAATAGTCAACTTTGGCTAGCGCACCTAACCCAGTTAACAAAAACTAAATAAATAAATAATTGCTGATGACACTCAGATCTACCTGTCCTTCACACCCCAGAGATCTGATGTGGTCGATGTGCTGAGTAATTGCTTGGCTGAGAGCCAGGCTTGGACATCGTTGAACTGGCTGGGTTTTAACCCAGGGAAGACCGAAGTGCTTGTGGTTGAGCGGGGTTGAAGGGGGGGGGAATGGGGGCCTCTGGGGTTAGGTTAAGGCTTTTTATTGGTCTGACCAAATTGGAGGCCTCCCAGAAGGTGTAGAATGTGGGCATTGTTGTCCATACTAGTTTTTACCATCTCAGGAAGACTGCCCGGATTAAATCCCTTATTCCCACTGATGACCTAGTCATACTGGTACATGCATTTGTCACCTCGAGGCTTGACTACTGTAATGTATTCTACCTCCAGGTCAGAAGAGGTGCTCTGTGGTGCCTGCAGCTTTTGCAGAACATGGCAGCCTAGTTGTTGACTGGACACTCGAGGTTCAGTCATATCACACTGGTGCTGCGCGCACTGCATTGGCTGCCAGTGCACTGGCGCATCACCTTTAAAATAGATCTTTTGACCTGTAAGGCCCTACACTGGTTGGGTCTTGGCTACATGAAGGAGCTTCTGTATCCCTACACCCTGAGTCGCTCTCTTAGATTGGCAGGTGAGACCCTCCTGGAGGTCCTTAGTGCTAGGTTGAAATCTTCTGGGGACCGGGCATTTGAGATGGCCACCCTAGTCCAATTAAGGCAGAAAGAAATGTTAACTTTTCAAAGATTCACTATTGGGATTTGTTTACTGGACTCTGTTGTTATGTATTACAAAACCAGTAGCACCCTTCAGGAAATGTGGTTTGTTCATCTGGGTGTGATTTTTTTTGTTTTTTATTTTTTTTGCTAGTGCTCATGAAAGGTGCTGGATTAATTGCACTAGAACCTGAAATCCTCCATTTATCCCCATGACAAGTACAGCATGGCCAATCACAATGCAAGCTTGCCACACTTCCCACCAATTAAGCAATAAGGAACACGTATGGGGCAAGATAGGAGTAACGTCCGCCTTGGGTGAGTTGAAGCACAAGGTGAAGCCGAGTGCTTCCACCACCCGAGAAAGGCCATTAGCCATAATGCCCCCCCCGTGCCTTTATTGTGGTTATGAAATGGGTTTTAACACTGTTAATAAATAAAAGTAAAAAAAAAAGAGTCTCTGTGTGTTTCTAATTTGTAAAATATAAGAAATACAGAGAATTACATTGAAACAGGAAAAAGTAGTGACTGTCTGAGTATAAGCAGCTGTCTGGAGAGTGACGGTAGTGATGGCTTCACAGTGCTTGGCAGGAAGTCACAATGTACAGCAGTATTCTGGCTCCTGAGTCTGGTAGTTTGTCGAAACTGACAGCAAGTCTGGGTGCTTGCGTGACTTTTTATTTTTTTTTTATCTACATTATGGAGTGGGTGGAAGATGTCGGTGTAATTGTGGAAGCTCGAGCGTGTGGAGGACGCTGATTTAAATCATGGTTGCTAGCTGCGTCACTCACAGTCAAGAGAGTAGCAAAAAAAAAAACTACTACTGGAGAGTTATTTTTTAGAGTGGGACATGAAGTATGTATGTGACTGTGAGATCAGAGTTGTTCTTTGAGGTGGAACGGTAGGGTCGCAAGGGGGCAAGCACCAGTGGTTTTGGTTCTTGTACTTGTTTGATGGAGTCATGTAGAGTGGGGTGAGTGGTCAGAAAAGAAGTTACCAGTAGTTGGGAATCAAAGTAGCATGATCCCCCCCTCCCCCTTCAAAAGAAAACCAAGTTGTCTTTTGCGGTCCATCTCAATCGCGATCTGTGAGACAGAGCTGCATAACTGCTGTGATCAATGAAATGGGATTTTAAGAATATATTAACGGAAAGCTGTTTGGCTGTGTTAAGCAAGTAGAATGACTGTAGCAATGGAGAGGGTAGATCGGAGTTTCATCACTGCTGTGGTAAGTAAGGTAGGACCATGTGGGTCTGCCGGCTCATTTTTTTTATTTGCGTGATACACTGTGAGTGCGTGGTGGGGACTAGGTGGGGTGGAGCATTTCAAAGGCCAGTGGTGGTCAGCCTGTTGGTCTAGGAGTACTTTCACCCAGGCTGTTGTGCTGGGATAATGGCCAGGTTGAAAGTAGCTCTCGGCCGATCAAGACTCATCATTCCTTAAACCCGTTTCATAATGTGCCTCAACCCTGCCATGGAGAGACCACCACATAGGTGGTGGGTAGTTCAGACTACATACCAATTCAGTCCTTGGCTTCTCATGTGAGACTGCCAATAAGGGCACAAATCAGTGCCAATTGAGTTTGTGTGATGTGAACACTTGCCCACTGGTAAATGGACTGAGACCATCACAACTCATTACACATAGGCCACTCAAAAGCCCTCCGGTGATAATGGCTTTTAACCATTTACACCCTGTGCTGGATTTGAACCCCTGAAACCTAGAGAGGAAATGCTCCTTAACTCGCTACCAAACCACTAAGCCACTGAGCCATCCTGTTCCCTTAACAACTGTAATTTGAATTCTGTGAAGTAAACAAGGACAGAGCAGCCAAGATACCTGTAATTGCTCATATTAGTATTCAAAAAATATGCATATTAATGAATAACTTCATTAAATAAATAACTTGACAGTCGCATTAAGAGTGCCCAGGCTGCAGGATACACTACATTGTCATGAAAACTTTTACCTTGAAGCTATTATGATTTTCTTTATTGTGCTGTAAAATGTGCAAACATTCACAAGAGGCAGCGTATAATTCAAAGATTATAAGATTTTATTTTGGGGACTGCTGCTAATCCTGCCTTTAACTTTTGTTTTGCTTTGGGTTTCGCACAGTTTCCAGCACTTGAACTGTACTTGCTTGCGTGATTTTATATGTAATAGTGGATATTAGGAACATTTCCCTTTAAGTGGAGCCAAATAAAAGGGAGAGAGTGTTTCAGGCATCGCCAGCCATTGACAAAGCACATATCCGCAAAATGCATCAGATGTGGTGACATTACTGAGTGGAGGTGGGGCTCAGGAAGTTTTCTGAAATCAATGCATAGTATTGCCAATGGATTACATGCTCCCTCTTGTGAAAGTTTGCACATTTTGCTCCACAATAAAGAAAAGCAGAGTGGATTCAAGGTAACAATTGCATCATTCCTCTTTATTCAATAGAATCATTGTCTCATGTCTCTAGCTGGTGCCAGCCATCCCTGCATAAAACTGAGTCACTAATTCTGGCATGACACTGCTTTTCCCAGGTTCCGACTCCAGTTCCTGTGAAATATTGTCAGGAAAAAGAACATCAGTGTAATTTGTCCAAAGTTTGATTTTACATTGTTGTGCCACATTCATCATTCTGAAACACACTGTAATGTGTTTATCAAATCAAACCAATTTCATTTATATGACACCTTTCAAATTATCAAGGCGCCTCACAGAACAATTAAAACAGCTACAGTATAGATCACATGCATTATAAATAGTATAAAATGGGGAAAATAAAGTAGTATGCTGCTTATTCCCCAAATGCCTGGATCCATAAAAAGGTTTTTAAGGCCTTTTTAAAAGCCTCCACAGTCATGCACTCACGTAACTGATGGGGTAGAGAATTACAAAGGGTGGGGACCGCGTGCATAAATGCATGAGCCCCAGAAGATTTCAAACATACCCTTGGGATCTCTAGCAACTCCTCATCAGTCGAGCGGAATGATCGCCCAGGGCAGTAAGGTACCAGGAGCTCTTTCAGGTAGTCTGGACCCTGTCCGTGTAGGGCTTTGTAAGTCAGAAGACTGACTTTGAAGGTGATTCGCCACTGTACTGGCAGCCAGTGCAGCTCATGCAGCATTGGAGAAATATGACAGGACTGAGAGGTTCCTGTCAATAACTGGGCTGCTGCGTTCTGCACCAGCTGCAAGTGGTGAATATCCACCCCCGGAAGCCCTAGGTATAGGGCGTTGCAGTAATCCAAGCGCGAGGATACAAAAGCATGGACCAGCATAGGAAGATCACCAGACGGAATGAGATGCTTGACTCTGGAGATGTTCCTCAGGTGGTAAAAAGAGGATTTGATGACGGCTGACACCTGCGAATGCAGTGTCAGTCCATCGTCAAATATTACCCCAAGGTTTCGCAGCCGTTCATAGGTCGGAAGTGGCAAACCCCCAAGAAAAAGTCCAGAGGGTGACTTCACCGCCAACCCCCCTGTCCGGTGACCGGGGTCCACCACCAACACCTCAGTACTTTCCGAGTTCAACCTCAGCCAGCTCAAACTCATCCACTCCTGGATTTCAGCGAGGCAGTTGTTAAATATTGAAAGGGCTCTATCCTGGTCAGGCACGAAACAAAGGTAGAGCTGGATATCATCAGCATAGCAGTGAAACCTCAGCCCATACCTTCTTACAATGTCTCCGAGGGGTAGCATGTACACTACAAACAACATGGGGGACAGCACTGACCCCTGAGGAATCCCATATGATAGCGGAACTGGGTCAGAGGAATAAATCCCTGACACCACCCTCTGAGTTCTTTCAGTGAGGAAAGATGAAAACCACCTGAGGACCGTACCTGACAGGCCACAGATGAACCTCAAGCAGTTGAACCCCATGGTCCACAGTGTCAAACACTGAAGAGAGATCGAGGAGAACCAAGATGGAGCAGTTCTTCCAATCTCAAGCTATCAGGAGATCATTGAGCACCAGATCCAGTGCCATCTCAGTTCTATGCCTCTTTCGAAAACCAGACTGGAGAGGCTCATAGACATCATGGATGGTCAAATGGTTCTCCAGTTGTATGGCCACTACTTTCTCAATCACCTTCCTCATAAAGGGAAGGTTCGAGATTGGTCTGTAGCTTGCATGGCAGTGTGGGACCAAAGAAGCTTTCTTCAGGAGGGGTGTCACCACCTCTTCCTTCAGGGAGCTAGGAAACTCACCTGATTCCAAGGAGTACCAGACTATCTGTGCTAGGATTGGGCCAAGGATGTTACCACAACCCAAATTCAGGGTAGTTGGTCTCAGATCCAAACTACAGCAGGTAGGGTGCATACTCTGGACAATCCGCATGACTTCCACAAGCTCAGGCTGGCTGAAGGTACTCCAGGAAAACTGAGGAACAGTGCCCAAACACCGGCCTAGAGTCATGCCCATAGAGTGTACCGGTTGGAGTACCACCCTGATGTCAGCCACCTAAAGAGGTACTTCAAACTTCTCCCTCTACCCCCCTTGCTTCTGGTCCCCTCCCCCAACCTGAAACTCCCAAGGATCTCGCACAAACCCACTCCCCTCACCATAGGTACCGCGTCTTAGCTCTACAATTTACCTCTTGAAATACTGCACTGTTGTCAATGTTGTAATTTCCATATATTGTAATTATATTTATCCCATGTATTAACTTCTATTTTTGTAAATGTCTGTATATTGCAATTATGTAAATGCCTGTATATTGCAGTTGTTTTGTACTCTCCTCACTTATTGTACCATTTCACATACTTATCCCTCTTCCCTGCCCCAGGTCGCACCTGGAAATGAGCCTTGGCTCTTTGTGCCTTTCCCAGTTATAGAAACATAGAAACATAGACTTTGTCGGCAGATAAGGACCACTTGGCCCACCTAGTCTGCCCATTTCTCTACCTACTGGATAAGCTGCAGATGCCAGTTAACCAACAACCTATTTTTTTCCTACCCCCCACAAGAATTGCCTTATGCCTGTCCCATGCATTCTTGAATTCTCCCACTGTTTCTGACCCCACAACCTCCTCAGGAAGGCCATTCCATGCATCCACCACCCTCTCTGTGAAAAAATACTTCCTCACATTGTCCCTGTTCCATCCCCCCTCTATCTTCAAATTGTGCCCCCTTGTTCTTGCACATCTCTTTTTCTGAAAGATGCTACCTTCTTGGACTTTGTTAATTCCCTTGAGGTACTTAAAAGTTTCTATCATGTCCCCCCTCTCCCTCCTTTCCTCGAGGGTATACATATTAAGCTCCTTTAGTCTCTCCTCGTATGTCTTCTGTTGCAGACCCTGCACCATTTTAGTTGCCCTCCTCTGGACTGACTCCATCATGTCTATGTCCTTGCTGAGATGGGGTCTCCAGAACTGGACGAAGAGCTCCAGATGGGGTCTCACCAACTGTCTGTACATAGGGATAACAACTTCCTGTTTTCTACTGGTGATGCCTCTCCCTATGCATCCCAGTATCCCCTTAGCCATCCTTACTGCCTTCTCACATTGCTTGCTGACCTTTAGGTAATCTGATATAACTCCCCCCAGGTCCATTTCCATTTTTGTTGTTGTTACTACCTGTCCCCCCCCCCATTGTGTACTCTACCCCTTGTTTTTTTGTTTCCCAGGTGCATAACTTTGCATTTCTTTGCATTGAATCCAAGCTGCCAGCCTTCTGACCATTCATCCAGCCTTGCCAAGCCCCTTCTCATCCTTTCCATTATCAACTTTAAATAAATAAATACAGTGCAGTGACAGTGCAGATTTAAAATTGATCAGATAACATGGCAATTTCTCTATGTGCAAAGTTATGATACTGTATCAATAGGTCTAAACATTGTGTATTTATTTAGTTAGTTATTGATTGAAAATATTTGAGGTTATCTTTGGGCAGAAATGCTTATTCACAAAGGTTCCACGTCAAATACGTAATCATTACAAGTATAATGAGCAGTTCCAGAGGAAATGCAGTTGAGTCAGGCTCAAATCACATACAGTTTTGAAATAAAAAAAATCCATACAGATCATTGTATAAAAAGTTGCAGGTAATGCACAGAGAGAAACCAAATAAAATTGTTTAATTGTTATTGTACATTTGCATTGGACTGCAAAGGCATATTGCAAAGATACCTTAAACTGATTAAACTTAGGGAGATACGGCAGTATAACCAGTGGCATGCTGGGGTGCATAGGCAGGGGTATCACTAGCAGGAGGTGGGAGGGTGGGAGGTGGTGATGCCATTGTATAAAACATTGGTAAGGCCTCACCTGGAATACTGCATGCAGTTCTAGAGGCCACACCTGTACAAGGACATAGATAAGGTGGAGACTATCCAGAAAAGGGCAATAAAGATGGTTCTGGGCTTGTACCACAAAACATATGAGGAGAGACTAAGGGACCTCAAAATATAGTCACAGGTGGAGAGGAGACAGTGGGGGGACATGATTGAGACTTTCAACTACCTCAAGGGCCTAAACAAGTTGCAGGTGGAGGACCTTTTCCAGTGAAGAAAAAGTACTAGAAAAAGGGGGCATGATATGAAATTGGAAGGGAGTAGATTAAGAGGTAATGTGAGGAAGTTTTTCTGCACAGAAAGGGTAGAAGATGCTTGGAAGAGTCTGCCACAGGAGGTAGTAGGGAGAAGTACAGTGGATAGATTTAAGCATGCCTTTGACAGGCACAAGGGAAGCTTAAGAGGGGAGGGAGTGATGAAAAGCAATTGATCACATAGGGTCAGTGACACACATACAATGTATGGGCCTACGGGCAGAGTGGATGAGCCTAGCAGTCCTTATCTGCTGACAGTTTCTATGTTTCTATGTAGCAGGCAAGTCATTCAACCAGTCAGTGGTCCTGACAGCAAATGGCCACTTGCCTATTTGAGTATACCTGAAAGGAGGCTTAAGAGCATTCCTGGCCATGTCCCCGATGTTGTATGTTTGGAGATGGTGTGGAAGCCTTTTGTTAAAGCAGGGGATGTTAGGCTCAAGATTACCTTTTTAGCTAGCAAACAGGTCTGGAGGTTTATTCTGCTGGGTAAAGGTAGCCAGTTAGGTACTGTAACTAATGAAACTCACTGTGACCAACATGACTGGACTCTGCTTAATGATTTGACCACTGGATCATTTTAGTTGTTTCATTTTGAGGTTCTTTAATGTGGATGAATGGGGACATTTCCTTTTTCATGCTAATCTGATTTGTTACAGTGTCAGATAACTTCAGGTGACAGTACTGTTTAGACACCAGCAGCACATCATCAGTGGCTGGAAAGAAATTTGAAATTTGCTATGGTCGCTGATGATTTGAAGTTTCATTACACTTTTTTTTTTGCATAGCATTGACAATGTTGTGAAATTCACGAATAGAAAACTTGTTAAAGTACAGCTGTAACAAGTAACAGAGGAAATGATAGAGGGTGAATAACTGTGGGCTGATAATTTTTAATGGTTTTCATGTCTGCTCTAGTTGTGAGAAAAATAGAATAGGAAACCTGCAAACAAGAACAGATATGTCATCTGTAGGAAGCATATAATAAATTAAAAACCTTAGATTTAGCTACTTTAATAAGGGAATTTGGCCAGTCTTTTAAAAATTATAAATCATGACAGCACATGTAGCCAGTAGAGATTGTTTCTAAAGACTCCAGGCCCAGGCACTTTTATAATCATGAAAAGCTGTCTCATGCAAACAGTTTTAGATTTCTGATAGTCCAAGTTCAGTTGGCATAGTCCATTTCCACTCAAGGGTTTTCCTAATTTTCTCTTCTACATGAGTTATAATTTGTTGATATGTGCAGTTTCCATGACTCTTATGGTTACAGGAGTTTCTTCTCAAATCCTTGTGTGCCAGAACTTATTGCTTCACAGTTCTCTCACTTGAAGAGCTTGGGAATGCACTCTTATAACCATAAGAGACCCATAAACTGTACATATAAACATATAAAAGCAGTTTGCCAGACCTGGCTGTGCCAGGCTGTAATGCACTGAACTATTTTGTGGGATACCTGGGATCAAGCCTCAGGCACATATTCCCTGCCCAAATCGAGTGGGCTCAGGACGATCTGGACACAGGGGTGTAAACAGGCCATCCCACACTTACAGCACACTCTACAGTGGGGAATGAGGAAGCATTGATGTTGTGGATGGCCATACAATTTCAGCCCCCCACCGCATAGGTCAGATACTGCAAGCTGCCTTCTGAGAGTATTGTGTGGTGGAAAGGACTTGTAATGGGGAAATATGTCTGCTTCCATGCTCCTGATGCCCAGCTACAAGCTTGTCCACTTCACAATCAACAACATACACAGGGTCCCTCCTCCCCTTTCTCAATTACTTGATATATTCCTTGGTACAGTAGGTACAGTAAATGCTTGTGGCCATACTGACTGGGCTCTACTGTGGTCAGAAAGCTTTAGGCTTTCAGAGGTGAGGGGAAGATTTGGCCCAGTGGCCAGCAAACTTAGTAGGTGTGACAGAGGACAATTGAGGCTGCAGGACCAGGGCCAATAGATGAAGAAATTAGGTATGCTGTCGGTGTGGGGTAAACAGAGAGTATAGAACAAAAGGAACACTGTTTCCATTTCCCTTTTAAACCTGAGATTTGGTTTTGAACAGTAGAAAGACTGACATGACCCATGCCAATTTTAGATTGAGAAGTCATAGAACTTCAAGAAAAAGCTTGGCTTGAAGAGTGTGACAGAGTTGAATAAGGCTATGTCCCATTTCTTGTGCAGAAAGAGTTTAATGCAAGGATCTGTTCCATCATCTCTTTTTCTGTCTCTTTTGTGTCTGGTTGCACAAACAAGTTTTCTCATGAGACCTAGAAAATGATCACACTGATAGTCTCCCAATTCTCTGCCTCTCACTATCTCTCTGCCTTCACTTGCTGTTTCTGTCCCCCTTGTATATCTACAGTTACAAATATTTATGTGAATCTTTATGTGAAACTGGGATTCCTTTGTATATTGTTGAAATGATTGCAAAAACTATTTGGAATTTAGGGGTTAACCTAAAATGCAGTTTGAGCTCCTCTTAGGCTTGTTTGCAAACACTTTTGCAGAGCTGTCAGTAGGAGGCCAACATGAGACCCTGTTCTATTTGTAAGCCTGCTCTGCAAGGAAACTGACAAGAACTTTTTGTGAGAATTAGGATGTCTCTTAACAAGTTCCCAGGCAAAGACTTATAAAATGAGCAACAATACTTTTGCAAGAGAGAGAGGTAGCGACTGAAACTGGGAATCAGAGATACCCTCAAATAAAGGACTTTGTTTTCTCTGTTTGTTCTGCCTTTGTAAATAGTTATACAGAACAATTTTTATTGTTTATTTTACTGTTATTGATAACAGTAAAACATTACTTGTGAATTTTATAGCTGCTCCTGGTTTTCCTGTGTTTCTTGACCTGTGCCTCGATGACAGATGGTGTCAGATTAATTGGGATTTATGTTGTGCATACTCTAAGCCAGGACTTTTGTGTGTGGGTACTAGATCTGGTACCAATGAAGCATAGCAGAAAGGTATGGATTATGCAGCGGCAAGTGCAGGAGTGATTACCAGATGAATGGCAGCCAAACTAACAGAGAAAAAAGAGATGCAGCAACACGAGCAGCAATGGCTGGATGCCTTGCAAGCTATGAAAGCTGAAGAATCTAGCACAGGTCCAGTAGAGTAACGAAACACAAACAGCTTAAAAGACATTAAACTGACAAAGCTGTGTCCTTCAGATGGAATTAAAGCTTATCTGACAACTTTTGAAATGGTTGCCACAGCCTGCCAGTGACCACAGCAGCAAAGGGCAATCAGGATGGTACCTTATCTGACATGTAAAGCCCAACTTGCCTACAGCAACAAGGACACTACACAGTCAGAAACTATGACTAGGTGAAAAGAGAAATCCTGAAAAGGTATGACATCTCAAGAGAGACCTACAAGCAAAGATTCTGATCTCTGAAGTACAATTTAGTCAACAATCCTCGAGAAGCCTTCACCTGACACAGAGAACTCCTTATTAAATGGCTTCAACCAGTGGGCAAAACAGTCCCACAGATCATCGACATACTTGCAAATGAGCAGTTCATCAACATCCTGCTTATAGATGTGCAGTTTGTGTAACCGTACACTGACCAGAAAGTGGGGGGAAAGCTGTTTCTTTGGTTGAAGACTACCAGATCACCAGACAGATGCCACAGCAGTGAATCAACAGCCACACACCATTAATACCCTCGTTTTTCCGTATTAATTCCAAGTCTGATAAGCACTCTGGTGGGGGTATCAAATCTGCACCCAAAGACTTTATTTGTTATAATTATAACAAGCCAGGCCATATTGCAAGAAACTACCATAGTAAGGAGAGTAACACTGGGGCAGATTTGTCCTTAGCAAATTGGGGCAATCACTTATAACAGATCAAAATCCTCTCTGTTGGCCTCGGCTTAACCAAATGAAGGATAAAAATACCAGAATCATACAGTGGTATCTGGCACTACAGCCATTTAAATTTAAAGTGATGCATAAATTTTAGACAGAGAATGTCAGTGCTGATTTTCTGTCAAGATATGGATCAGGAATTGAGAATTCTGAAGGTTGACAAAGAATGTGGGAGTTTAAACTTCTCTGTTTTCCATACTGCATATACACTGAACTATAAGGATTATAAGATGATGTTAGAAGAAAATTAATAGAACAGGTTCCCTCTTAAAAAGGGGGATATGTGACAGGGCTGAATAAGGCCCTGTTCCATATGTTATGCAGAAAGAATTAAATGCAAGGATCTGTTCTATGGACTTCTTTCCTATGTCTTGTGTGTCTGGTTGTGCAACCAGATTTTTTCGTGAGACCTAGGAACTGATCACATTGATTGTCTCATGATTCTCCGCCTCTCACTATCTCTCTGCCTTCACTTGCTGTTTCTGTCTTTTCTTCCCCTTGGCATATCTGCAGTTAAAAAATGTATGTGACTCTTTATGTAAAACTGGGATCCCTTTGTTTGAAATGTATATAGTTATATTGTTAAAATGATTGCAAAAAGCCATTTGGAATTTCGGGGGTTAACCAGAGGTACAATTTGAGCTCCTCTCAGGCTTGTTTACAATCTCTTTTGCAAAGCTGTCAGCAGGAGGCCAACTTGAGACCTTGCTCTATTTGCAAGCCTGCTGTGCAAAGAAACTGACAAGAACATTTTGTGAGAAACAAGATGTCTCTTAATGAGTTCCCATGAAAAGACTTATAAAAAGAACAGCAATACTTTTGCAAGAGAGAGAGAGGGAGAGATTGAAACTTGGAATTAGAGATATCCTCAGATGAAGGACTTTGTTTTCTCTGTTTGTACTACTTTTGTAAATAGTTTACTGAACAATTTTTATTTTATTGTTGTTGATAATAAGAAAATGTTACTTACAAATTTGATAACTGCTCCTGGTTTTGCTATGCTTCCTGGCCTATGCCTCAACAACAGAGAGGCTTAGAATTTCTAGTACAGCTTGTTTTCCTTTAACTCTAATACAAGGAAAACTTTAGAAAAATGTTGATGGCATTGGCACTCAGATTTGCCAGGAAAAGGTTTGATCATTTGTAATTTTGAGTTGAAGCATTTCTGAACTATTGTAGTAGCTTGTTAAAAAGATTACTTCAACTAACATTAACACAGATTTCCTTGACATGAAGGTTTGTGTCCATGAGGCAAATTGAACCTACACAATACTGATTTATTTGTCAGCACTTTTACCCTCCACTCAGCCAGAACTGTTTAAGGTGCACAGCTATGACCTGCATGCTTTTGTAGTTTATCCCACATTTTCTGAGCATTTCTCATTGGCAACTTCAGTTCTTCTGGGTTGTTTTTTTCTAAGTTGTTTCACCTATAGCATCATTCTCTTAAAGTGTCTCTCCTCATAAATTAAAACTGAAGCTACAACACAAATTTAAAGGGAAGAACACTGTAAACTTTTAAGTTTTATAAATGACAGATAGGAATGCAGATTTATGAAAGATAGGACAAAAATTCAGTATCTGATCAGATGCACAGCAAAATGAATGCATATACTGTACTACACATGACAAAACCACAACCTACTTTAAAAATGTGCAACTTCTTCTTTAAAGATCTCTTCTTAAATTAGTTCTTGGCCCTAAATCACTTGCAACAAATATATGCAAGCAATAATACCGGACAGAGTGGGCAGTACTGGCCTATAACAGATCGCTCTGTGGGGTGATGAGTCCTGACACCACAGATGGAGGGTCTTATAGCTCTAAAAAGGTCTGGTATAACCCATACCACCAACCCAAGTGGGTCTCACTCCTCATCCCTCTCAGAATATGCAAGATCAAAGGTACCACATCAGGTTGGATCACTCCTCCCTTACTTGTCCTGATGTGAGCCAGTGATAACCTATGGTGTAGAGCCGAAGCCACTGGGTTTCCAGATGACCTCCAGTTGACCTGCAAAAATACAAAGGAGCCTGAAATAAGTGTACTAGAGACATACGGCAGGAAAAAGCAGATTTCTTCAGAAATCAACAAAAAGAGAACTGAGGAAATAGAAAGACATTTTGGAACAGCATAAAAGATCTGCTGGACAACAGTGACAAATCGCCACCAACTATGCTTACCTAGAGATGCAGTGAAATAAAATTTCACCTGTGAATTTGCCACAAAATTGGCAATTTTCCTGGGTGAACTGTTTCATGAAATTGTGGTGAAGTTTTACAATTTCGCCCATTGCCGCTGGACACAACCATAAATTGAACCCCCCACACACACAGTTACCCTGCACACCCCCATTTCTTTTATTAAAAACAATTCACCTTCCTCCACTACCTGGTGTCTAGTGCCCCCCTGGCCATCACTGGATGTAAACATTAAGTAAACACTCCCCCCTCAAGTTACCCTGCTGACTCTGTTGTTTGTTTAAAAAATATATATACCCTTCACTCCCTGGTGTCTAGTGGTCCCCCCTCAGCTATCACTGTGTGTAAACATTAAATAAGCACCCCCCTCAAAGTTACCCTGCCACCTCCGTTTGTTTAAAAAAAAAAAGATATATATATATATATAGATATAGATATATATTTATATATACATATATATATATATATATATATACACCTCACTCCCTGGTGTTTAGTGGAACCCCCACCCCCACACCATCAGTAGTACATAGCAGCACCCACCCAGCTAGCTCCCCCTCAGTACCCCGATTGGGCCACTGGCACAGCCCTCCACTCACCTCCATGGCCGACAGCCCAACTAGTGCCACTGAGTGCTTGAAGGAATGAGCACATACCATGATCATTCATTCATTCAAGTGCTCAGTGGCACTCAACAAACTGCTGGCCTTCGATCGACGGAAACTGTGCCAGCAACTGATCCCGAGTACTGAAGGGAAGCTGGGATGTGCTGCTATGTACTGATAGGTGGGGTCCTAGACACCAAGGAGTGAAAGAGTATATATATATATATATATATTTTTTTTAAACAAATAACAGAGGGGCAGGTAACTTTGAGGAGAGGAGTGCTTATTTAATGTTTACAGCAAGTGACAGCTGTGGGGGACCACTATACACCAGGTAGAAGTTGAAGAGCTCAGAATTTCACAGAGGGAGGCAAAATTACTCCTGCAGGTGGCAAAATTTCACTGTGGGTGATGAAATGTCACCCATGGGTGCGTAATTTCGCCCGCATGCAAAATATCACCAGCATGGGGATGAAATTTCATGCCCAACCATGGGCAAAATCTTGCATTTTGCCCAGGGAAATACTTCACGAAATGTGCTAATTACGCAAAATATTTCGCTGGCAGAAATTTTCCAATTTCGGACATTTCCATGCTTGCCACCAATGGGAAAATGTCCACCTCACCTGTTGACATTGCAAATGCCTTTAACTCAGCATTCACTGACTTCAGCTCAGTCTTTCCGCAGACATGAAGCATGTAAACAATTATGAGGAAGGTACAAGATGGTTTAGCTATGACCTTCACAACTTCTACATTAAGTGTGTCACCCAAAGGAAACAATCAAATATGTAAAAAAGAGTCACAGGAAAAACTAGGGTCAGAAGTGACAGGATCGATATGAAACTATTGATCCTTGCCCTCAAAGAAATGGCAATTCCCCTGACCAGGATTTTTATGTTTTTCCTGCCCTTCTCCCAGTTTCCTCAGGTCTGGAAAGCAGCCATAGTTATACCAGTCCACAAGAATGGGGACCGTACCTACATCTCCAACTACAGGCCCATCATGATACCTTCCCCCCTTTGTCAATGGCTTCCTGATGCTTGTCCTCACTTGAGGATGCTGCTATATGCTGATGATACAGAATCTTTAACAGCAGCCCTCAGCATGGGGTTCTCACCAGCAACTTACAAAACAGTTTTGAGCCCCTAGATTCTATTAACTTGCCTTGCAACCTAAGTACAAATGATCAGATAATTACAGGACAAGAGTGAATGTATTTTTAAAACGAAATCTAATCTTTTCATTGTCGCTCGTACTTAGTTTGATGTCATTCGTTGAAATGAATCTGAGTTATTAGTATACCATTTCTTTCATAGCACAATTAGTGTAATTCAACTTGATTTATTTGCCCTGTTCCATGTCATTACTCAATTGCTACTTTATGCAAGCGATGTAATTATTTGAATTTGACTTACGGTGAAATCTAAGTAAAAAAGTAGTAATTCAACTTGATTTATTTCCAAATCACAAAACGAATTGCTTTAACATTGTTGTTACTTTCATAGCCAATTAAGAGCTAGCAATATAATTATACTGAATTTGCCTTGCGGTGAAATCAATAAATGATTGGAGAACTGACAACTACTCTTTCATTTCTACGCAGCTAATTACCTATGAGTCAGTTTTATACTGCCAAACTTCTAAATTAATTATATAGGTGCCAATTGAGTACCCTACACCCCTCCCAGCTCCATGTATAAACTGAGCTATGTCTGTTAATTAAGTGATACCTCCACTGACAACTGCCACCAACTCTGGAAAAAAGAAAGCATTGAAAGTTTACTCGACATGGAAAGATTTCTAAGTAACCGTAGCATACCTTGCCACTCATCAATTTAGCTAATAACAAATTCACTAGCATTCAGTGTTGCTGTTGACGAATCTACAGATAATTGTGATGTTGCACAGCTCTGCTTATGGGTGCGATGTGTGGACCCTGAACTAAATGTACAAGAGGAATTTCTTGAACTAATTGGACTATGTGGGCATACTCAGGGTACAGACTTTTACAAAGCATTGAAGAATTTTACCATGTCCCATGCCTTGCCACTGCAGAAAATGGTGTCTGTGACAACAGACGGATGTCCATCTATGGTTGGCATACACAGGGGTTTTATTGCTCTACTAAAGTCGCAACACAGTAACATATTTGGTGTTCACTGTATTATCCACCAGGAATCTCTGTGAGCAAAGTTGAATAAGGATGACCATCTGAAATCTGTGATGGACAAAGTTGTTCACATTGTTAATTACATCCGAGCACGACCACTGCATCACCGTTTGTTCTGTGAGCTTTTGGAGCAAGTCGATGCTGAGTATGGTGATCTGTTGCTACACAGTGAAGTTAGGTGGCTTAGTCGTGGAAAAGTACTTGAGAGATTCATGGCGTTACTTCCTACTATTCATCATTTTCTTTTGCAATGCTCTCATACACAGCCAGAACTTGATAATGAGCAGTGGATATTGGATTTGGCTTTTCTGACAGACACAACAACGCATCTGAAAGGACTGAACATGTCACTACAAGGAAAAAACAATCTGCTACCAAGCATGCTCACTAGTATCAAAAAATATATGATACAATTATAGCTAATGTCATCGCAGCTACAGTTCAAGGACTTGACACATTTCATCTATTTGCAGCAAGCACTGAACAAATCATTAGATTTTTGTATAGTGCAAAATGATCCTTCCGGACATGCTGACATGGTGCATCGATTATTGCTGCATTTTGAACAGTGCTTTTCATCACTTGATGAGTTGAAACCATTCATGGTACTGCTAACAAACCCATTTGAATTTGATTTTAGTTGCAGCAGCCCAGTATGCCAGAGACTGGAAAGTAACAAAAAAGACTTTGAAGAGGAATTACTTGAATTGAAATCTTTTGAAGAAAGTGCAATAACTAAATTTAAGAAAGAAGGAGTACATCAGATGTGGAGAAATATTGGTGGACCTGTTCTTCGAGCATGTGCTGTCAAGCTGTTATCTATGTCCAGGTCCACATACACATGTGAACAAACCTTCTCCATTATGGGACATATTAAAAGTAACAAATGAAATCTACTAACTGACAGTAATCTATCAGCAGAGCTGAGATGTGCCTGCACTCAACTATCCCCAAACTTTAGAAAATTAGTTGATAATATCACAACACAAAAATCTGAGTAATAAATTATAAAATATGTATGTGTTATTTATTAGTAATATTTAAAAAAACAATTGTTTTTAACTATTTAACACTAGTTTTAAGGATTAATTAATTTCTTGAAGTTAATAAAGATTTTTGCGTTATATATAGTGTCTTCAGCATCTTTTATTTTGGAATATGGTTCTCAAGTAATAATGTGGCCCTTCAGATATCTTGAGGGCCGTACTAGTGGCCCACATATAAAACCATCTTGCCCATTACTGCCCTAGAGGTTTGGTTTAAGTGAAACAAGCTCATTCTTAACTACAAAATAAAATAAATAAATGATAATAATAGCAAATAAAATGCATGGATCTATCACCAGAGGAATCATCTCCAGGAGGAGGAAGTCATTCTGATCATGTACAGGTCATTGGTTTGAACACATTGGGAGTACTGAGTGCAGTTCTTGTCCCCTTATTTGAAGAAGAACATCAAACTATTGGAGTGGGTCAAGAGAAAGGTAACCAAGGTGATATAGGGTATTTGGGGCAAACCATATGATGTGAGGTTAAGGGAGTTAGATATGTATTCCTCGGAAGACAAAAGGGAAATAGGGGATATGATAGAAACCTTAAAGTACCTAAAGGATATAAATAAGGTTGGAGTGCAGGGCATTTTCAATTTAAAAAAGGGAGGGGGGACCACAAGGGGCCATAGTCTGAAACTTGTGGGATTAGATTTAAAATGGAAATGAGGAGGCACTTTTTAACAGAAAGGGTGATGTCAAAGTGAAATGAACTGCCTGAGGAGGTGATATAATTGAAAACAGTGGGAAGTTTTAAAGGGGGGCAGTAGGATAGGGTAAAAAGGAGAGTGACAATGGGAGAGATAAAAGGGATGGGGAAGAAGGGGGAGGATCACTCTAGGGGCAAGGGGAGAGAGAGGCAGCTCCAGAAAAATAGACTGAGCTGCATATTCGAGCAAACTTGATAGATCAAGGCCTGTTTCTGCTAACAACTGTCAAATGTTGTAAAAAAAAAAATGAAAACCATGCTTTTTGCTGGAGCACATCTTAAGAGCAAGATATCTACTCTTGTTATTCACAATGCTTTGGAAGTCCCCATGAAGCAGGTGGAATCCTTCAAATATTTGGGAGTTGTGCTGGATGGTACCCTTTCTTCAGCTGTGCACATTGACAACATCATACTACTTGCCAACAGAAAACTGGGAGCGCTCTTCCGGCAAAAACTGAACCTTACCCCTGAGGCCAAACACCTGGCCATCTCCAACTCACTCCTCCTGATCATTGATTATAGTCTCCCTGTTTATGGGGTGGCAACTGACACAGTTCTCGATACAGTAAGGGTTGTTCTCAACAAAGCCTGCTGATTTGTTACTGGTGCTGATAGATGCACACGTAGCTGCTATCTCTATGCACTTACAAACTGGCTTCCCTTGCAGACCAGACTTAGATATTAGATTGTCCTTCTGCTCAAAAAAGCACTGCTAGGCATCAACCCCCCCCACTACAGGGGCCCTTTTTCATCTGGTCCTCAACCAATACTCCACAAGGAGTAGGACCAGGCAGGCTTTGTCAGTACCCATGCATAAAACCTGCCTGGGTAAGCATTTGTTTGCCTGTTAAGTGGCACAATGGGCCAATAAACTTCCTGTTGCACTCAGAGGGCTCCCCAAAATATCACTCTTTAAGAAAGCCCTAAAGAAATAGCTCACCCTCAACTCTGCCTACCGTTGCATGAATCTGACTTCTACCTGTGTTAACTGGCTCTCCCAGATGGGATCTGTCCATAATCTTCATACTGATGTCTTTTCACACCCTTACTTTCATTGTTCAACAATGCACCTAGACTAGTCTCTGACTCCCACCATACGTATCTTGTAAAATGAAATCATATTATATTGTTATTGTGACAAATGTCTTTGCACCTATCATCTTGCCTACTTTGTAATATGAAATTTTATATTATACTGTTAATTGTTACTTACTTCTCTATATCTACTGCTTTGCCTGATGATACATGACTAGGCTCCAACAGCTGATTCTGTTTGTCTCCTTATTTGATGTGGAACCTTTGCAGACAAGCACTTGTGCTCAAAGGTGTTCTCTGTTTTCTCTAATAAATAAATAAAAATTTTAATAACATCTCTAAAAAAATGTAAAAAAACTCTTACAATTTAGTAAAAACTAAAACAAAATTAATTTTATTGTAAAGTAGTCCCTCTATTGGTATACATACCAGTAGATGGCACAAGTGTGTGTGTGTGTGTGTGTGTGTGTGTGTGTGTGTGTGTGTGACACTTTCATTTGGTGATTGTGTGTATATGTGGCACTTTTATTTGGTGAGCCACTTTTGTAAAACACTTTTTAAATCCCCCCCTTCAGAGAAAAGATTCAGAGTAACCCAGATCCTCAGAGAAACAAAAATAATAGAGACCCAGATCCCCTGCTTTGCTCTTCCTGCTGGCAAGATTAGTGTTGACTACCAACACTGCATACCCCCTCCCACATCATGCCCACCAGTAAAAGGATTACCAAGGACTCCCCACTCTGAGTTTAGTTCACGGAGAGTAACTAGCAGTGAGATACAGGGTTTGGGAGAGGATGGCGTGCATGACTGGAAAGGAGGTACCAGATGAGTCCAAGGGAGTGATCAGGCATGGAAACACCAGGGTGTATGTTGAGAGGGATGGAAGACTTTCACCCGGGATGTGTATCACTGACTCATGAGACCAGCAGTACTTTCTCTTATTATGCTCCTGCAGAATGGAATTCTGACTTGTGGCAGTAGGGTTAGCAGGTGTGCGCTGGAGAATGAGGATGGTTTAATTTAGTGGGTGGTGTTTGACAAAAGCTACTTGTTTTTTTTTAGCTGGGAGGGTGAGAGGAGCTTGTGTTTTGCTGTATTGTATCGAATGTGTTACACTGGGGGGTAAGCATCAATAAGTGGCAGAACATCTGATCTCTTGCTAAGCTAGACAACAAAAAAATTACCACTGTTTCAAACTGAATTTTTCAAGATTCTGAGCTGGCACAGTGATAAAAGCTGGAAATGGGGCACTTAGAAGTGGGACCTGTTATTTCCCAGTTTCCGTTGGCACATAAATGCCCACATTGGCAAGAGTCTCAGCCACACAGAGGCAAGGAAATTCCAAACCCATTTTCTCAAAAGGTTTAGAATCCTGATATTTTATTCAGTTCTGATTATCTCCTATGACCCACCAGCAAGGACCTCCTTCAGCTTTCTCCAGTGCCAAGTACCTGTCCTGCCTTCAGCTTCATGGCAGCTTCCCCTGGATGATCCAGGAGTGGGAGGCCATCATGAGGGGTCCAGAGGTAAGAACCAGAATAGACATGGGGGCAGGTGCAGCATTTCCTGCACTATTGGTGGACATTCTTCCCTCTTGTCATCACACCCTCTGAAAGCATGCCATACATCATCAGATGCCAGCATGCATGATGCACTGATATGTGCTCTGTCCCCTCCTAGTGCACCCTGCAGCCTTCCGCAGCTGCACCACCTGCAGTCACCTATGTCATGGTAGTGCAGCAGGAAGCACATCCTCCCACCCCAAAGAAAGAGACCATTCTCAGGGATGCTCATTGCTCTTCACCCTATCATCGCATTGACTATCCAGGCATGGGGTTTACATCCATGTCGCCTGCATCATATGCAGCAGCCCTGACACTAAGCAGATGGGCAATCTTAAATTTTTTGTATTAAAGTAAGCATGAAACCAATTAGGAAATAAACAGATAAAAATCAAAATTTTATAATTCAGAGCCCTATGACTGATCGTATGCTTTCAGCCAGAAAACCCCAAATCTCTACTTTACCTCTCATTGCCAATAAACTCTAGAAACATTTTCTTTTATTCCTGCAGGTTGTCTTTTTTTCACCTTTTTAGCCCTTTGAATTACATTTCTCACTGGCTGCAGAAATGTAAATGATTTAGGATAAACTTTTCTTTGCTAATCATCTTCAATGGTCTCACACTAAAAGCCCAAAGGTTTCCCGGAACAAAGTTTGATGTAGTACATTCAAGATTCAGGAAAGTCAAAAAAAGCTGAGAGCCCATGGATTTCTGTGATCGAAAAAAATTTTATCTTTACTATGCATATCGACTGTGGATGGATTTGAGAAATTGTGATGTTTATGTCTCTATAAACTTGACCTCCAGATCGACCCCTTAAAAAACACTGCAGTGCCAGTGGTGCTACCAGGTAATTTAAACAAATAAATCAAGTCATATGTTCAGGCTTCCTATGAGCTCTAACCTATTAGTATCAGTCTAAGCTGTGAAAAGGCTTTTGGGAGTGTGCCCTTCTCCACCTATCACTGCCTCTGAATACTGAATGTCCTCCCTAATTCAACGTACTCTCCGCCATTTTCCTTATTTTCTTTTTTTTCATTCCGCATATGTGCTACTGTTTACTACTTTCAAACTTGCTACTGTTTTGTGCTCTGTTTCTCAATGAATGGAAAAGATGTTGCACAATTGCCACAGCTTTTTTCTGTCTGTCAACATCCTCCAACCCTTCAGCAAAACTGGTGACAGGTTCTAAATCCAGCTGCTTATATCAACTGTCCAGCCCGGCCACTACACAAAACAGTGGTGGCTATCCAAACCCATCACAGCTGTCCCCCTTGCTGCCCAACCCAGCCAGTATAGAAAAATGGTGGTGGGTGGTCAAACCTGATATTGCATATGACAACGCAGTGCCCACCGTCAGTGCTGCCAAAGAAACTCCCAACACAGGGGTTTGCAATCTCCAGTGCAGGTACCTGTAAAAAATGTTCCTTGTTCCTTTTTTTTAAACTAAAAAGAAGAAAGGTATCCATTGATGTCACCAAGCCCCCCCTTGACCCCACACCCCACCATAATACCCCACTCAACACCCTTCAGCCCACTTCTCTCCAACCTATACCTACCTAAGAAGGGCCCCACAAAGTAATCCTGTCATGATCAGCAAAGCTTTTCTTCCTATGGCACCCTTCCCCAAACTGACTAAAACAAGTTAATTCCAGTTAATGGCTTTTTATGTATTTTGAACTTTTTCTCAGAGCATTGAAATTTTTTAACATTTTTGCCTCACATTTTCAACGTAACATTTTTTAGCCCAAGTCATCAACAAGAAAGGCATAATTTTAAAGTCCCCCCCAAGCATGTTTTCATATTCATTCATTTAAAAAAATCCCTCCACTCTTGATCATAAGGTGTGGTCATAAAAACACTATGTTAAAAATGTTGGGTCAAAATGTAAAAAAAAAAAAATATAAGCATTTTTCAATATTTACTTAAAACAGTGTTATTTTTGAAGATTTTGACACACAATGTCGTGACAGCTCTTTTGGCATCCTTACTCACATGATGATAGGTGTTAGTTTTCAAATCCCACCAAAAACATGTTTTTTTATCCTCATTCATCAAAATGATGTTTGGACAGGATTCCATAAAAAGCACCTGTCATGTTTATAGATTTTGGTCATAAAATAAAAATGTGAAATTTTGATGTCAAAATTTCCAAAAACAACAACGTTTAAAAGAAACATTGAAATTCTTCAACGTGTTTTCAAAACTTTATTTTTCTCGATTTTGACCCCAGATTTTCAACATAGCCCTTGTTTTATACCACATCATGAACATGACAGATATCATTTGTCAAATTGTGCCCAAAAATTATTTTCAAACCTCTCATGTTCATAACGTGGCGTCATAAGATATATTGTTAGCATGGCGACTTAATATTGCCACCATCATTACAGCAATAGTGGGTTGTCGCAAGCCACTTTTGCAGTCTGGGCTTTACAGTGCTGACTGGTGTTGGCATTTGGCAGGATGTAGGATGTGTTGGCTTGCGTTATTAAAGCATTCCAGAGTGCTATCAGGTCTGTGTCTGGGTATGGTGCTGGTGCAATGGTAGTCATTGTGCCGCAGGTGTAGTGCAGGTGTTTCTGGTTCAGGAAAGTGGCATGGTTTGCTTCTACTGGTCAGTGGTGGACATTTGCTTTCTGGTGCACTGTAGTGTGACTTGGAGCTGATTATATAAATTTGTGGGTGGTGCGGGGGCATAATCCCCCATGTTGGGGGGTGCAGGGGGCTGAAGCCCCTCACAATATACTAGTTTTCTGTGACTTTTTATGTGGGGTATTATAGGATGTCCTGGGGTCTGTGGGATATTGAATTTTTACTTTTTTGGATGTTTTTCACCCTGACGCTCTTCACCCATATTGTCGGGTGCACATGTTCCCTGTCTAAGTTTTTGGCATCGGCAAAATCCTGGCTCTCTAATTGCTGTCAAAAATATTTTTGTTACACAGACATGGGTAAACTGAGTCATAAGACTGTGTTGAACATTTAGGGTCCAAAACTCTAAAAAAAAAGTTAAACAAACATTGACGTATTTCAACCTTTACTCATGACATTGGAATTGTTTTACTTTTTGAACTCATACAGTATTCTGAACATATTCTGCTCATTCTATTTTTTCCCCCATCCCATTAAAATGGCTGGCACCATTTTCAGGTCCTCCTACAATACCTGTTTTTGCTGTATGTCTCCAAAATCACATTTCATTTGGCATTTTCTAAATGACACTTGTCATGTTCGTATCCTGGGAAAAGAAAAATACTGTCTTGAAAATTCAGGTTCCCAATCTAGGAAAACAACAATATTATGTGTGAACTTCTTCATTTCCCTTTCAAAACAATTTCACTGTTACAATTCATGTTAATAATTTGTTTAACTGCTCCTCTATCTCTACCCAACAACTAAACAGTGAATACAAGCAAGCGAATGCTTAGAGTTTGTGTTTGAAAAGCTGGGTGCAACATTCTGCTCAGAGATTAATGGTTTGTATCATAGACTGCACCTGGAAAATGTGCCTTTTTTCCTCTCTCTTTTCTGGGATTAGAGCTAGAAAATTCAGTTTTTGCTGGTAACATAGTAACAAGACTCTCACAGCAGAAAAAGGCACTCAAGTTCCATCCAGTCTTCTCATTCCTTGTGTACTGTAGCTCATAAATGCTTTGCGTAATGCAGGACTGGGTTTAGTACTATTAAGGCATATGACACCTGGGGCCCAATTCACAATTAATCAAATTACATTTCCAGTGGTGATTCCATAAACTACTTATTTATTTATTTTAAATGTGGTGAGCTGAAGGTGTTTCCAGGTACAATCCAGGGGACTGAAACAAAGGAAAAGAAAATGACTATAGAAGTAATCATATTTCTAGAAAGTAAATCCTCCACTGATTTTGAAATGGACTCTTGGAAATATGTTTCCTCTGTGTCTAGATCTTTAGATTATGCAACCCCTTTTTGGTCCCCATTTCTAACTAAGAATAATAAACTTATTGACAGTGTCCAGCATAAAACCACTAAGATCATTACCAAAATAAGTCACTTCCCCTATCAGGAAAGACTAAGTGAGTTAAAATTATTTGACCTGGAAACTAGACTTCTGAGGGGAGATTTCTTATCACTGTTCAATATATTGAAGGATGATCACATAAGGGCTGAATGAAACATTAACTATGCCATAAAACCATCAAACCTGAGATGCCACAACAAACAACTTGTGGTACCAAATGCTTTTACAAATAAAAGGAAATATTTTTTTCACTGTAAGATCAGTAAAAGCATGGAACAAGCTACCACAAAAAAATAGTAGATTCTGCAACTGCCCAGCAGTTTAAGTATAACCTAGATAAATATCTAGAAACATACAAACATAGAAGTTGAAGACAGATAAGGACCACAAGGCCCACCTAGTCTGCCCATTTCTTTTTCTACCTTATAAATGGGCCATCGGACTTTGCTCTGTCAGTGGCCTATCTATTCATACTCATCTGTATTGCTCCCTTATGCCTCTCCCATGCCTGTTTGAAGCCCTGCACTGTATCCATAGCCGCCACTGCCTGAGGTAGGCCATTCCATGCATCCACCACCCTTTCTGTGAAAAAGAATTTCCTCACATTCCCCCTTTATCGGCCTCCCTCTAATCTCATGCTGTGTCCTCTTGTCCTGCTATTTTTCTTATATTTAAACATGTTAGACTCTTTCACCTTGTTGATGCCCTTAAGGTGTTTGAATGACTCAATCATATCACCTCTCTCTCTCTCTCTCTCCTTTGCTCACGGGCATACATATTGAGCTCCGTTAATCTGTCCTCATATGTCTTCTGATGCAGTCCCTGCACCTTTGTGGTTGCCTTTCTCTGGACTGCCTCAATTTGATTAATGTCCTTGTGAAGGTGTGGCCTCCAGTACTGCAAGCAGTACTCCTGATGGGGCCTAACCAGTGTCTTGTAAAGAGGCATTATTACCTCCCTCTGACAACTTGTGATACCCCTACTAATACACCCTAACATCCCCCTAGCTTTACCTACTGCTTTAGAGGTCTGCTTGGATGATTTCAGGTCATCGGTGATGATGATGATGATGCTCAAGTCTCTTTCTTCCTTTGTGACTGCCAGCAACTCCCCTCCCAGCCTATAGGTGGCTTCAGGGTTTATCTTCCCTATGTGCATGGTCTTGTACTTCTTTGCATTAAATTGGGCCAGTAATCCTATATCCCACGAGGTGTGAGAAGTAGACTAGATGGGCCTAGTGCATTCTTCTACCTTGTATTACTGAGTATATTTGGTGGTCAGCTGCCCATAGTGATGATAGAGGAATGAGTAATTACACATCATTGGGAATATGCCAGCAGTTGAATTTCTATAGCAAAAAAAGATCTTGAATATTAAGGACAGTGTAAGCACAGTTTTTAATGTAAGCAATAAGACACAATAGGCCATTGGTTGTCAGGGATTATTGCACACCCATGTGCATAATGAGGCACAGGGCCCCTTCTCCAAGTGTCTTTAGCATCCCAAATAGATGTTTATTAAATATAGAATAATGCATGAGGAAGTGTGAGTAATGAGGATTTTAGGCACACTAGAGGTGTGTAATGCCTCATAAACCTCTTGCACAGCGAAGCGTGAGTGGTTTATCAAGGCACATGCACACCAAGGGTGTGCATAAAATCTGAGTTGACAAACACTTCCCCATGTTTTATTTTTTATAATAACTGTCTCCTTTCATTTTTTTGTCAGACAGGTGCTTGCTGAACAACCTAACATCAGTCTTGGTTTTTCTTAAAGTGTTTCTTTTTCTTGCTGCTTTATGAATTTTTGTCTTTCTAGTTCACTGGGTTGCTGAAATAGTAATGAACGTTTCATTTATTTATGTGTGTACACAGACGTTAGTAGACCACTGTTTGTTTTTTTTTATTTCTGTGAGAAATCTGTCTTTCTTCAGCCACATGCAAGTTAGATTCCCTTTCAGTGGATTTAGTGAGGTTAGTGCAGTCAAACTGACAGTTCAAAGAGCCAGTAGCATCAGCATGAGAATGATTTTAGAATTTTTGAAAAAGGTGCTTAATCAAACTTTGTTATACATGAGTGATTATTTATTTATTTAGTTAGTTAGTTAGTTTTTGTTTACTGGGTAAGTGCACTAGCCAAAAAAATTACTATTTTCAGGCATGACCCAGGAGAGTACAGAACATAATGAAATACAGAACATTTCAAAAGTGCATGACAGTAGGGCATATTGCTCAGTTTGGATCAGAGAACAAGGATACAACAACACATCAATAACAGAACAGCAGAGAACAGTACAGGCAATGCATAATAATGGCATAAGAGACACAGCATTAGAGACGCAGGCAAATAAACAAAGGGTGGTGCAAGAGTATCACTATGGAAAGTTCAGGCGCTCACAAAAATAGTACAATGTGTCAGAGTATATAAGATACAACTTTATTTATATAACACCTAAGGATATCAGATAGAGGATAGAAGGAGGTAGGTACAGTGCAAACAGTAAGGAAAGGAAGAGGAAATTTGGGAAGGACAAGTGCACTAGGAGGGGTGGAAACAGGCCTAGGTAGAGGCAAGGAATAAGTTCAAGGGCAAGGGTCAGAAAATGAGGTATGGAGAGAGAAAAAGGATGTGAGAAGGTAGTCTTGAAAAACTGGAGAGTTTTGACTGTAAAGTAATAGAATGAAGGTGAGGAGGACCTATAAAGAGATCAGGTTGGATCAAAGCAAGTACATTGGTCTGCCTGAGATAGATGTAATCAGAAATTCATTTTAAAATCACAGTGAGATGCAGACTGCTTTAGATCTAAGGGAAGAACATTCCAAAGCTGGGGAGCCACATATCTGAATGCACCAGCACCTTTAGAGGTGTGACACCTAGGTACATTTAGTAATGATTTGTCAGCAGATCACAGACCATGGGAGGAGGTGAAGGGAATTAGTAGCTTTGCAAGTGATGTGAGGGTTTGAAGCGTGATAATAGAGTCACACAGACAGCCACAATAGTATTGTCTAGAAGCAGAGGGAGAGAGCCAACACAGGTCACTGTAGAGCTGACAGTGGTGCTTAAGTCAAGGGGATGATGATACGTAATGACAGATATTATTGTATGTGACATTCCATTTCTGTAGTGAGGTTTTTTGTGCAGCAGCAAGGATAGGAGAACAGTATGTTAGAGTGGGGAGTAAGACCCTTCCCCTGGCAATGACCAGCTTTGCAGATGGCGTTAGCGTGTAGCTGGTCTTGTAGGCAACACCCAGTCTACTATTAACTATTTTACAGGTAGATTGAATGTGAAGATTTAGATCCAATGATTGATCTAGCATGACACCAAGATAATTAAAGGACGTGACAGACTCTAATTTAGTCCCCTCAAGGTCATAGATCATAAGGGATGATGTACAAGTCCTGAGTTTTGGGGCAGAGCCTAGGAGCATGGCTTTCATTTTTTTAGCATTTAGAACTAGTTTGTGGTCATGCAGCCAGTTTTGAATGTTCCTAAAGTCAGTGGAAAGGAATGAGTTAAGGCTATCGACTGTAGCAGATCTGGTATAGATGACAAGATCATCAGCATATAGAAGAGATGAGCAGGTTTGCAGGGCCTCAGGAATGTTGTTGATAAACAGTGATAAAAGAAGTGGCTCCAGGATTGACCCTTGAGGAACACTAATGTTGATTGTAGCACTATCCGATATTACAGAGTTGAATTTCATGGATTGGGTCCTGTCAGATAAATAGCTACTAAACCAGTTCACAACAGGAGTTGAGAAGCCCAGGTTATGAAGGGCAGACAGGAGCAAGGGGTGATCGACCAGATCAAAGGCCTTGGTAAGGTCAATAAAAACAGCCCCTGTAAGTCGTCCAGAGTCCATGTTTGAGAGTATATTCGAAGTGAGTTTTAGTAGAGCAGTTGATGTTCTATGATTTTTCCTGAAGCCATGCTGAGTGTCAGAGAGAAGACTGGAATTTGCCAGAAGTCAAGTGTTTGGGTGGTGACAAGCTTCTTCAGTATCTTGCACAGGACTGAGAGAATAGCTATCTGTCTGTAATTATTGATATCCTTCTTATCACCTTTTTTGAATAAAGGAGTTATCCAAGCAATTCTCCAAAGGTCAGGAACAACACTGCAAGAAAGGGATAATATGTACATTTTAGCCAGAGGAGAGGAAATGAGCGGAGCCACCAGCTTCAACAGGCGAGGTTCCAGGGAGTCTGACCCTGAGCTAGTGTTGTCAGAGATGGAATTAAGTTGTTTAAAGACCTCTGACTGAGTTATAGCCTTGAAATAGAATGGTGGAGTAAGCATAGACCCTTTGGAAGATGTAGGGGGTCAACAGGCTTCATTGAACTAGTAGACCGAGAGGATATAGTCGAGGGTGGAAAAGAAGAGTCATATAGTGATAGATCTGAAAACATCCTGTTGAAAGCATTCACAATGGTATTAGGGTTGTTACAGTGAGCTACGTTGAGTATCATATCTGTAGGGGAAGTAGATTGTGAGGCTCCAAGAAAAGTTTTTACATGGGCCCAGAATTTCCATGGGTCATGGGCAGAACTGGATAGAAGGTCCTTGCAGTACTTACTTTTAGCTTTTCTTATTCTTTTTTTGCAGGAATTTCTATGTGCTCTGTAGGTATTGAGATCGGAAAGCAGGCCAGTTTGGTTATAGGTCTTCCAGAGTTTATCCCTGAGTCACAGCTCATCAAGCAAGTCTTTGTGTAGCCACCTAGTTTGCCTACCTCTAACCCTCCTGGTAACTTTAGGTGCATGCTTGCACTGGACTGCAATGAATTCACTTAGAAAAATATGCAGTGCTCCCAAACCAGCTCGATGGGGTTTAAGTCTAGAGACTGTGCTGGCCATTCCATGATTTGAAGCCTACCGTCTTGTTCTTTTCCTCGAAGGTAATTCTTACATAGCCTGGAGGTATGTTTTGGGTCATTATCTTGCTGTAGGATGAACCCCTGACCAACTAGGCATAGACCAGAGGGTATTGCATGGTGCTGCAAAATGCTGTGGTAGCCCTTTTGGTTTAGGGTGCCAGTCACTCTGTGCTGTTGTCCTGTGAGCCGCCTATCATTCAAGCTGTTGACTCTCAGAAACTTGTCTTCTGATTTTGTTGTGGCTTTGGGTCTGCCAGACCTCTTCCTGTCAGAGTTTCCTCCAGTTTACAAGTGCCTTTTGATGGTGTAGGAAACTGTACTCACTGACACCTTGGCTTTCTTTGCAATTTCTCTAAAGCAGTTTTTGCTAACCTAATCTTTTTTTTTAACCTCTAGCAGTTTACCGCTTACCTTTGTACCATTTCAGGTTATTCACTGGACTTGAATTGCTTAAATTTCAATAAATATTGGAAAATGGGGGTGTTCTAAAACTTTTGACCGGTAGTGTAGAGGGTGACCACCCCCACATGGTAGATGAGCATATTTTTGTCACCAGGGGATGAGATGGGGACACTATTGACTATCATGGTTACCACACCATACTGTATATTTCAGAAGGACATTCAAGATATAGCCTAGGTATAGGGGTGATTATTTCACCTCCAATGATGTGTAAGTACCTATCGTATCTGCTAAGGTGTGACTGCCCCGTTACAGTTCAGGACTCTATGGAGATCTCAGGACAAAGCAGATTAAAAGTTTAGGTATGATCACACATTTTAAGCTCATAATTAGAGCTAGTATATAATGTAAGGTAAGAAACAGAACTAGGAAAATGACTTTCTAGATGGTAACAGTAGAGCAAGAAACTTGAGAAGTTCAGGCAAGCAGGCAAGTACTGAGGATCATAAGGCTAAGAGTGATATAGATTAGACACTCCCCTAGTGGCCACACAGTATAAGGAGCCAATGGAAATTCAGTTACTTAGTCATCTGACTAAGATAATCCTATATTAGTACAGGTCCACTCAGGGTGGGTGAGATGGGGGGTGGGTGGGGAACCGGCACCTTGGGCTGGTGGGAAGGATAAAGCTGTAAAACACAGTGGTAAACAAATTCAAAAATGAGCTGTAAAATGATCTTACAACTGGTGTCTTTAGGTTCCTAGAGTAAGTACCAGGAGGCTCACTAAAAATGGAGATTTCAATGGGCTAGCAAATCTTAAAGCATAGTTTTCTAACAGGGAGTTCGGGCTGCATAACAGAGGAAAATTCAAGTCCACGGCTCTGCCCAAAATGGCATTAGAAAGTGGAGCCAAAATGTCCAAATGACTCACACCAATCAGTGCTGCACACAAGGGTTGGTTTCCACCAATCAGAGGCAGGGTGCCCCAGTTCATAATTCCAGAGTGTTTCAAGTGACAAAATGTACCTTTGGGTTTATGGCTTTTCCGGCCCCCTGCTCCAAAAGCAACCAGGCTACTGGTCCTCATGCTGGATTCAGGGCTTACGATTCTTGGTCTGCTCCTTCAATGAGGAATGACTCGGAGGAGCAGTGGTAGAGATTCAGTGCCAGCCGCATGGTCGGCCTGTAGATCAGCAGGACCACAGCAAAGCACTCAGGGCTGTGTTTCCAACATGGAGATCTGAAGCCCTGGTGGGCTAAAGAAGGCCTTTGGGTTTATGGCTTTTCTGACCCCCAACTCCAAAAGCAACCAGGGTGCTGGTCCTCACGCTGTGCTCAGGGCTTATGGTTCTCGGTCTACTCCTTCAATGAGGGATGACTCGGAGAAGCGGTGGTAGTGATTCAGTGCCAGTTGCATGGTCTGCCTGTAGATCAGTGGGACCATGGCAAAGCACTTAGGGCTGTGTTTCCAACATGGAGATCTGAAGCCCTGGTGGGCTAAAGAAGACCTTTGGGTTTACATCTTTTCCAGACCCTGGTTCCAAAAGCAACCAGGCTGCTGCTCCTCATGCTGGGCTCAGGGCTTACAGTTCCCAGTCTGCTCCTTCAATGAGGGATGACTCAGAGGAGTGGTGGTAGTGATTCAGTGCCAGCTGTGTGGTCCATCCCCCATAGATCAGCGGGACCATGGCAAAGTACTCAGGGCTGCATTTCCAACACAGAGGTCTAAAGCCTCAGTGGGCGTGTGTAATCAAACTCTGTTATACAGGGGTGATTATACATATATGTGTATAATCAAACTCCTTTATACACGGCCATGTATGATCACACATGTATAATCGAGTTTTATTTATTTATTTATTGGTATTTCAGACAAACATTTGAGCCAAAGGCTCATTACAGAGGTCCCGCATCATTACACAGTACAGGCATAATACAAACAATAATGTTGAGTAATACATGATACATTCAATTATACAGGAGGTACAGGAAGACAAATATGCTGTGGACAACAGATTACAGTTGTGTATTTAAGGCAGCAGTGCAACGAAAAAAGTTATTCCAAAAAGTTAATTTTCTGCTATGGTTATGAAAAATATTGGCAGAATGGTCGACCTGGGTTTTCTGGATGCTTCCTGTGCTGTGTACTGTACATTTGAAATTTGGCTGGACTCTTACCCTCCTCGGGTCCTCAATATTATTCCTATGCAAAAATTAGGTGGCCATCTTTTTTTCTTGAGAACTAATTATTTAAACCTTTCAGAAAATTCTTAAATGATAATGAAAACTGAAAATGTTACCACCAATATAAATTGGAAGACATCTGGCATCGATTAAAAAGAAAAAAAAGGAAGGGTCAAATTTTAACCCATTTTTGTTGCACTGCTTCCATACAACAGATGAGGAGAACAAAGCCAGACTTGTTTGAAAACAGTTCTTTTGTCTAAGTGCTAGGCAGAGAAGGCATTAGGTTTGCCATTATTAATATGTGAAAGTGCAAAGCAAGGCAAGATAATGACATGTTTTGGGGGTATAACCCGACCTGCCAGGGGTAACAGGGGTGTGGTCAATCCTAAGAGGAGGGATCAACAGGTGGAGTTGCAAGTTAATAGAACTAGTTTGAAATTAATAAAGGGTGGAGTAAGAAATATGAGATTTAGGGCAGGACACTGGGTAGTCCAGGAAATAGAGGGGGGGGGAGGGGGAAAGTAAAAAATGGAAGGGGAGGTAGAGGAAGGGGGTAAACCCATGAGAAGGGGTAAAGGGATGTTGTACTAGAAGAATACCCTTACAGAAATATAGGTGTGCTGTGTACATGCAGAATGCATGCCACATGCTTAACTGTGCAATGTTTGCATGCAGTTTGCATACACAAGGTGAACCTATGCGAACCAGGTCTAAAAACCAAATCAGGTTCACATGCTGCAAGCTTGACATGTGTGCAACAGGTAAGCTGGTGTGAACATCTTCTAAAAATTACATCAGGTCCATGTGTTGCATGCTTGAAGTGAGTGCAGCAGTTAAGCTGGTGTGAATATTTAAACATCACATCAGGTACACATGCTGCATGCTTGCATGTGTACAGCAACTAAGCTGGTGCAAATATTATTTAAAAATACACATCAGTTTCTATTTCTTATACTACTGCTAGCAAGTAGTCATTACAATACATTTTTGTTTGTAGTCCCACAAAAATTAGGTAAACTAATTAATTCTTATCCTTTTGCAAGTTGTTTAATGGCTTTTGATTTTTTTTTTAACCAGGAGAGACACACTAAGCTGAAACCCTGTTTACAGGAGTGACCAGGGAGCACAAGGAAGTTAAGTGACTTGCTCAGGGTCACACAGTATGCAAGTGTGAGCTATGGGATTCAAACCCAGGTCTTCAGGTTTGCAGCTCAGAGCCTCAAATCACTGCATTATACTGCCTCCTAAATTGTTGTCATTAAATCACCATTAATTTGTGAAGTAATGTTAGCTTACTGCGTTAAATGCCAAGGATATAGCCAGTCAACATCCCCCATTCCAGTTATACAATTAGGGGCCTCTGTGTTTTGATGCCTATCCTTTTTGTATTGGACCATGCAAATCCCTTATGCATATTTAGTGCTACAAATGTGTGTCTCCATGACTGTTTCATCTCACTTACTTTTCCTTTGTCATTCTGTGTTGAGCATATATATTATGGCCATGATCAGAAATCTTTATGCTGAGTAGGATCTTGGAAGCATGCACCATACCTCACATTTTGTCACTGAAATAAGGCACATGGACACTCAAAATGAGGGACAGTGAGGGACAATAACCCACATGATGATCAGGACACATCATGAAACATGGAGATACTGTATAGTCCCTCAGAACAGAGTTGAAACCATTGCATTGGCAACTGAGAATTAATTTCTACCATTAAGCAGGGGTGCCATTTAGTTAGAGCAGAGGGGAGTGGTTTCCCTACCCTGCCCGTGTTTGAGCCTAGGATGTTCTCATGGTGCGGCAATAATGGCTTTAAATTTGGAATTAATCATTTGCACAATAAGTGCCCACCTGGCCTGCGTGTGCTCATGCTGCAGGTGATCTCCAGACTCAACTGTGTCTGTATTGTGTTGTCCACTCTCTCCACCTATTAGTGGTGGCACAATTACATGTAATGTTGATGAGCTCCAGCCAAGAAAGAGCTCATGAGCCTTGCAAGGCGGCACTGTCTTTCCAGCCACAGAGTAGACTGACTGCACACTACAACTTGGAGGAGTCAGTGAGCATTAAACTCTCAATAGCAGTATTGTAGCAGTATATTATTGTTCTTCTACTCTTAATGAATCTCTGTCTCCCCGGTGGCTGAAGGGGCAGAGGGTGAGCTAGAAGCTAACTCAAGATTAGGTTACCTACTTACTCTACTAGGCTTGCCTTACAAAAATAAGACAGCACAGACCCCCACTGCAGCAAGCTAGGCTTAGTAGCAGTGGTGACAGTCATGTTGGTGGCCTTCATAGGCCCTGATCAGTGCAGTATGTCAGCAGCCACAACAGCAACTAAGCAAGAAGCAAGCAACCCAGGTTGGGTGGGTTTGGATGGCAAGGTGACTCGGTCACAGACCATGTTGGGGACCTATGATGGTCAGTTCTAACATTCAGATTCTGGCAAAGGAGAGAGAGGGGGAGCAGACTGAAAACTGGGATGGTGGCACACTATGCCAGGCTGTAGGTTCTGTCCTTATGGTTAGGTAAGTAAAAGTAAAAATTGTTTTCTTTTACAGTGGTACTGGGGAAGGAGGAAGGACTGAAACATTGATGTATTTTTCATGTTTCTTCACCTTCGAGTGGCTTCATGACCCATAGGGGATGGGTATTGAATAGAACGGAGTCAGGGAGGAAAATAGGAACAAAGATATTTTTTTGGAGGGAGCAGAACTTCAGCCTGGAAAAAAAATTGGTTAGTAACTGGGTGGGTTTAAGCCCAAATCTGATGCACTGCTCTGGGGTATGTACAGATGAATCTTATTAATTTCTCCTGGTTTGCATATCACATTTCAGTCAAACCAAATAAGTTGTACCTTTTAGACATGTTACAGACATTCCAGAGCTGTCCCTTGCATGCACAGACAGTTGAGCAGTATGGTATGCACAGACTATTCCCCTTCCCCCAGTGAAGCTGACTTCCACATCAAAGGAGGCTGCAAGGATGTGCACCATTGAAATGAATGGGGGTATTTTTTAATATCTATTTTATACATTATTGATGGAGAGCTGGAGAGTAATGAAGGCCACCGCTCAACTATAAAGGACCTATTACTAGAACAGTGGCCTTCATTATTCTCTAACTCACTGTCAGAGCATATAAAATAATAATAGAAAATGACTCCATTCATTTCAAGGGAGAACACCCCAGCACTTTGACCCATGGACATCATCTCTTAAAGACTCTTGCCTCTGGCTGCCTAGTACTCAAGTAAGAGACTTTTTACTTATAGCTATTCCTGGTGGGTTGTCTGTAGCAGCATGGCTATGCCCTCTACAGTGTGTGTGCATGGGAGGGAGGAGGACTGGCCAAGTGTGTGTGTGTTTGTGTGTGTGTGTGTGTGTGTAGTTGTTGCTACTTTTGTGTTTGCACCTTAAAGTCTGTTTGCGTGGAAGCATTCAAAACTATGGAGAGAAAATAATTTGAGTGCAGGAGAGACAGAAGTAATTAAGTGATTTTGTGGGTAGGTTTGTGTATTGGGGGTGGGAAAAAAACATGTGTTGCCATTGGTATGTTTTCTACAGTTCAACTGTGAAAATGAGATGACTGAGAGAAGAAAACTGAAAAGCATAACAGTGGCTATAAGTATGCTGCATACATGCAGATGTATTCAGATACAGTTTGTATTGAAGTACAAGCGAGCCATATGTGTGCAGACAGTATGGCTTAGGGGTTAAAGGCACTGAACTGCAAGCCAGGAGGCATGAAAGCATGAAGACCTGGGTTTAAATCTCACCAAACCCCACTTGTGTATGGTGTGATCCTGAGCAAGTTACTTAACTTTTATGTGTGCAGTTATCAGTGACCACTTGCTTTTTTGCACGCATGCCGCATGCATGCACTTTCCCAATTTAGCATAAGAATCATGGTTTCCACACTTGCTTGCTGCATGCATTCCACATGCCTGCAATTGGTTATAATTAAATATTTAAATCATACTTGCAGCATGCATATCACTTGGGTAGTTTTATGTGTGCAACATGAAAACATTTCATATAATTATTTCTGTAAGGGCAGTGAGTTGAGTGAAGAATAATTTAGGACAAGGGATGGGTGAGGCGAGAGGGGGGCTTGAAAGTTCAGAGAGGAAGGGGATATGGAGAAACTATTACTAAGAGAGATACAAAACAAGAGAGCTACAGGAGGAAAAGAAGAGGGAGGGATGACTAGGTCCCGTGATCACATCCACTGTTTGTTGCAAGTAGGGTATGAAGTTTAGATTTAAACAGTCTGAGTTTAACTTTCTTCTGCTCATTCTAACTAAGGAAGTTGAGCCAGGAAGGTGTATGGTATTCAAAGGACTGTTGGCCATGTGAGGTGCAGCAGAAAGGGATTTTAAGTGAGTGGTTGTTTGCACCCCTAGTACTTCTGGTGGAGGTAGGTATACTAAGTATGTTCCAAACTTCTGTAGAGGTGAGTCCAAGGGTGGACGTCTTAGCCAGAAGGCAGACTTGGTGTTGTATTATACTGTCCAAGTTAAGAAAGCCAGGTTATCCATATAGTTCACATTTGTGGGTCAACCAATTTGCATCCTAGACAAGCCGACAGGCCTTGTTAATGGTGATCTTGAGCTTTTTGAGAGCTGTGGGGGTTGTGGCTCCATATACCACTAGGCTATAATTTATGACTGACAGCACTGAGATAGTGACTGCAAGTTTTAGCAGTTCTTTGGTTAAGCAGTGTTTTTTTCTATAGAGCAGGCCTAGTCTAGAGTTTGCTGTTTTGGCAACCAGTTAAATATGTTAAGTGTACGATAGTGAGCTGTCTACTGTAACTCCAAGATATTTGAAACTATGCACCATTTCGGGGGGGGGGGTTGAGCTTGTTGCAGATTTGAAGTTGAAAGCTCTTATGTCTGTTATCAGTTGATGAAAATGTCATAGTTTTCATCTTTTTGTAGTTTAAAAGTAATTTGGTATTGAGGAAACATTGTTCTGCTGCTGTGAAATTGGACTGCATTAGGGCTTCTACTTCAGTAGGGTTGGAGTGGCTAGAATATAGTCCAGAGGGATAAAAACTCACCCCTGAGCAAGTGGGGCATTAAAAACATCACTCCTGCATGAGAGGAGTGTGTCTAGCAATGTTAAGGTGTTATTCAGCAGAAAGGAGTACTTTTACAGTGTTTTCACGCTTTTATATACTGTACTTTGCTCTGGCCTAGATGTGCTGCAGGGGACAGTGGGTAATGTAGTTTATGCTCAGTAGAGGAACTACTTTCCCAATCATTCTGTAGCTGCAGGAGGCTTATTTTATCATGCTTTTTCTGATCTAAACAGTAGTAGTCTAGTGATTAGGATTACTAACTGTGCTAAACATCAACAATAGGGGCTAAATCTCTGTTTTGTGGACCGACTGAATGTGGGTCACATGACCAGTTCACTTCCTGGTCCAGAGGGATAAAAATTCATCTGTGAGTGAGCGGGGCAAGCTTGAGCGGTGCAAGCTCGCGTCTCCATACAGAGATGCGCATAGAGACCCACACATCGGCACTTGTCTGGCATGTCTGGCAAATTCCAAAGAGGTAGGAAGCAAGATACGTTGTAAGTGAAATATCCCTGTCATATATCTACAGTAGAAGCCTTATATAAACAGAATGGGGAACACTGAGGACAGAAAACATTACTATCTTGTTTGTGTAATGAAAAGAAGCTAGCACAATGCGATAAATGTCATATGTTTTACGTTGCAAATAAAGAACTCACTATAGGGCAAGAGTGTGAGAAATGTATTCAATATGGGGTTACCTTGTATAAATTAAACAACACTATGTTAGAATTAAAGAACATAAAAAAATATGAATTTAGAACTTTAATGTGGAATTGCAAGTACAGCCCCTGATTCCCGAAAGAATTCTCCTAATCACCAGTTACAAATAAATCAAAATACAGCTTGTTCCTCAGGTGTATCACATTGCCCACATACATCACAAACAGTATCCAGTGTTATGGGACTAGCCCCAATCCCAAGTATCTTAGTTATTCCACAACTATCATCCAATCAAGTAAATAAAGGGACGCGTACTATGCCACATGGTTGCAGTACATAATCCAGAAAAAGGATTAGAGTAGAGAATCCTTCAGAACATGATGAAAATGATACATTAAACATATCTGTTCAAAAGAAACATAAGCAAAATGATTGTAACCAAAATAATGATTGGTGTTTAGCACAAAGTGGAAAGGGGAGGTGAAAGGGGCATCGAGCATTAGATGCAAATTAAATAATTATGCAAAATAGGCACAGTGGTTTAACTAATGTTAGTCCTGCTGAGATTGAATATATATAGGATCACTTAAGCCACTCTGAGATGATAGAAATTAGTAGCTCAATCATTAGGAAATGTGATACAAAAATTTGTCAACCAGACAAGGATGGTGCTTTGCTTCCCAGGTGCCAAAATGAATGATAGTAAGAAAGAAATTCCAAGAGTAATCAAAGGTTCAAAAGCCAAAAAGAAAGTTACTATTCATGTGGGAATCAACAATGTGGGGCATAGTCATGATAAGGACATATGTATGGATTTAATAGAGACTACTAATCATATCAAAAATCTGGGGGCCCATGTGATTATACTGGGCCTATTACCAGTTCCCAGGAAAACAGTTGAAAAAAAAAAAACTATAGCAAGAATAAATGCCAGATTAGAAAATTGGTGTCAAAATGAAGGTATAGGCTTCATTAATTCATGGAGTAACTTTTTGGGTAAAAGAAGCTTGTATAGTAAACATGTACTACACTTAAATAATGAAGGCACACATCTTCTGGGCTCCATCATTAAAAATAAAATGGAGTTAGTTGATTTGAACTAGTGGATACGGATAACTGGAATCAAATAATTATTCCCAGCCCAGTATCTCCATGAAGCCCTCTAAGAAATAATGAAATCAAGTGTCTGCTAAGTAATGTGAGAAGCATTCATAATAAAGTTAATGAATTACAAACTGTACTGTATTCAGAATATATTGATGTGGCCTTGATTTCAGAAACTTGGCTTGATGATAATGATATTTGGACCAATCATATACAGGGTTATAATATGATTAGGAGAGATAGAGAGGGTAAAAAGGGTGGTGGAATTGCAGTTTATTTTTCAACAAAACTGAAGTATGCAGATATCACAGACAACATTAAGAATGAAAGTGATGACATAGAAACATTATGGATAAGAATTCTTAAAGGAAATGCAGTGGAATTTATACCTGTTTTTTGCTATAGACCACCAAATACCAATTTGACCTGTACAGTAAAGATCATGGATGAAATCAATAAAGCCCTCTACCTTGGTCAAGTGGTCTTGGCAAGTGACTTAACTTTCCTGATATCAACTGGGATAAAAAGAATGCTACGAATAACCAGAGCAGATAATTTTTAGACTTCTGTAAAGAAAATAATTTAACTCAACATGTAAAAGAGCTAACCAGAGTAAATAATATATTAGATCTAGTATTCACAGCTAATGATATTAACATAACAAAACACGTGACTATGTTACCTATAGGCAACAGTGATCATTCCTCTGTTTCATTTACATTTGAGTATGAAAGCTCACCAGTCAGTGGCTGTACCAAGATCTTTTTTATACAAAACAGTAAATGTAGAAGGAATTGGGCAAAATAATTTGAAGGAAAGACTGTAGATGAAACATGGTCTTATATCAAAACTACAGTTCATAAAATCATGAATACTCATGTCAAACAAATCAACAAATATAACAAACATGGATGGAAACCTAAATTTTTAAATAAAACTATCACCAAGTTAATAAAAAAGCAAAAAACAAAACATATGGGCAATACATCAAAAACAAAACAATAACTAATTGGTCCAATTTCAAAGCAATAGAAAAAAATGTAAAAACAAAATTAATAAAGCAAAAAAGAGTATGAATTATATTTGGCAAAAACTGCAACAAAATCTATTAGTAAACTGTTTTCAGTTACATTTACTCTGTGAAAAAAAAAACTAAGGAAGAATGAACCACTGTCATAGAAAATAATCCATTACAGATCCGGTTACAATTGCAAATGTATTTAACGATTACTTCTGTTCTGTTTATTGTGAACAAATTACGCAAACCATTCAGACAGAGTTCATAAATAATGAAGGGACTCATCGGTTCTCTAAGGAAGAAATCATAAGGGAAATTGAAAACACAAATTATCATAACATAGCTGGATTAGATAATATAAACTCTTCCATGCTTAAACTTATGAAGGCTAATATCTGGCTACTGTTAAAATTACTGTATGAAAAGTCCCTCAATTTTGGTATTGTACCCATAGAATGGAAAAAATTCAGGGTTACACCGATTTACAAAAGTGGATGCAAAATATCAGTTTCCAATTATAGGCCTATAATTCCATGTAAAATATTAGAAAATTTAATTAAAAACAGAATTAATGTACAAATTAACATTGATCTCTTGTTTGATCATAATCAGCATGGATTTAAAAAAAGACATTTTTGTGCTACTAATCTTGTTTGCTTTTATAACCATGTATGTAAAATGATTGACAGTGGTACCTCTGTAGATGTACTGTTGTTTGATTTAAGTAAAGCATTTGATTGCATTCCACACTGGGCAATAAATCAAATATTGCAAAGGTACAACATTGGTAGACATATTATAAGGTGAATAGATAACTGGTTTCAGAATAGATCTCAGACAGTATCCATACGAGGTAATTTGTCAACTGATGGCCCAGTGACAAGTGGAGTTCCACAGGGATCAGTCATTGGACCCTTGATCTTTCAAATATTCATGGCAGATATGGATGATAATGTAAGTAACACCATTATGAAGTATGCAGATAATACAAAAACCTGTGGCCCACGTAACAGCATCGAACAGACTGAGACCTTACAAAATTACATTAATTCTCTAACCATATGGATAAAAAATTGGGGGATATGACTGAAGACTGACAAGTGTTGTGCATTACATATTGGTCGACACAACCCAAATCATGTTTAGTTTTTAAACGTTGTATCTTTTCTAATTAAAGATACTGAAAAGGACTTAAGAATATTAACAGATAATAAATTAAACTTTAAAGAACAACACAGTTCAGCCATTGCCAAAGCAAACAAAGTAATAATAGCGATTAAAAGAAATATCAAGAGTAGGGATGCAGGGGTACTACTGCCATTGTACCATTCATATGTAAGGCCTAGTCTAGACTATGGAACTCAGATATGGTCGAAATATTAAAAAAAAAAAAACAGAAATAAATAAATTGGAAAAGGTACAGAGAAGATATACAATATCAATAGCTTCATTAAAAAATATTCTTACAAATAGAGGCTGGACAAATTAAGACTTCATAGCCTGGAGGTTAGAAGACAGAGAGGAGATATTCTGCTCTTCTTTGATATTTTAAATAACCCACTACTGATGGTAGATCTAGATATTGAATACATGAATGACCAGCTTAATATCAGGGTTCACCCATTACAGATTAAGCTTGAAAGATTCAAAGCAAAAAATAGAAAAACTGTTTATACATTGCAAACGCCAGCCCTTTGGAACAGACTTCCTCTTGAAGTAGTCTCATGTACTACAAAAGAAAACTTTAAGACTAACCTTGACAAATATATCTCTTCACATGTGATCATGAATTACTATACATTGTCCTAAAAGAGCTATTATGGGCTACACCTTTTTTGCTCCTACAAAACTTGGTGAAACTTAGTGAAGCATCGTCTGTGTACAGTAGCACATCATTAATAGCTAGCAGTAGTTGGTTAAAGAACAAACTAAAGAGTAGAGGACCAATAATGGAGCCTTGGGGCACCCCAGTTGTAAATGGACAATTGTCAGAGAGGAAATTTTGAATTTTAACCTTTTGCTCCCTCCCTGTGAGGTAGCTATTGAACCACGAGACCAACTCAGATGAGAGACCAATAACAGATAATTGGTGCAGGAGCAGTTTGTGGTTTGACAGCTTCTGTCAAAAGCTGATAATCAACACTAACCAGTTATTATTCCTAGATAATCCCTGATCTGGAATGTCATAGTGAACTTATAAAATGGGTAAACTGAGAAACAATTTAAAATATGTCAACATTTTTTATTAAAAATTGGTATTTTCTTTTATTAAAATTAACTAGAAAAAGTAATCCCTCCTAATGTGTCAGTCATCTGTCTTTCAACACATTCAATAGAAGGAATGTTTGTTTATGGACTATAGGAATCTAAAGTGCTATAGAATTACTGTGGCAGGATGTTCTTCTCTCACACACAGCAGAAGTCATTATATAGAAACATAGAAACATAGAATTTGACAGCAGGTAAGGACAGCTTGGCCCACCTAGTCTGCCCATTTTTCTACCCAACAGATAAGCTGCAGATCCTAGTTAACCAACAGCTTACTTCCTCCTACCCCCCACTAGGACTGCCTTATGTCTGTCCCATGCATTCTTGAGTTCCCCCACTGTTCTTGACTCCATGACCTCCTCAGGGAGGCTGTTCCATGCATCCACAACCCTCTCTGTGAAAAAATACTTCCTCACATTACCTCTGAGCCATCCCCCCTCTATCTTCAAATTGTGCCCCCTTGTTCTTGCACATCTCTTTTTCTGAAATATGCTACCCTCTTGGACTTTGTTGATTCCCTTGAGGTACTTGAAAGTTTCTATCATGTCCCCTCTCTCCCTTCTTTCAAGGGTATACATATTAAGCTCATTTAGTCTTTCTTCGTATGTCTTCTGGTGCAGACCCTGCACCATTTTGGTTGCCCTCCTCTGGACAGCCTCCATTCTGTCTATGTCTTTGCAGAGATGGGTCTCCAGAACTGCACACAGTACTCCAGATGGGGTCTCACCAACTGTCTGTATACAGTGATAACAACTTCCTGTTTTCTGCTGGTGATACCTCTTCCTATGCATCCCAGTATCCCCCCAGCCTTCCTTACTGCCTTTTCACATTGCTTGCCCACCTTTAGGTCATCTGATATAATTACCCCCAGGTCTCTTTCCATTTTTACTGTTGTCAGTATCTCACCCCCTATTGTGTATGCATCCCTGGGTTTTGTTTCCCATGTGCATTACCTTGCACTTCTTTGCATTGAATCTGAGCTGCCATACATTTGACCATTCCTCCAACCTTGTCAAGTCCCTTCTCATCCTTTCCACTCCATCTTGTGTATCAACCCTGTTGCAGATCTTTGTGTCATCTGCAAAGAAACATACTTTTCTTTCCAGTTCCTCTGCAATGTCACTTATAAAGACATTAAAAAGGACCGGTCCCAGTACTGAACCCTGTGGTACCCCGCTAGTAACCCTCCTTTCTTAACTGTGTACTCCATTTACTACTACCCTTTGCTTCCTGTTGTCTAGCCAATTTTTTATCCAGGCTACCACCTTGGGACCCACTCCAAGGCTGGCTAACTTGTGTATTAATCTTTTGTGTGGGACTGTATCAAATGCCTTGCTAAAATCTAGGTAGGCCATGTCCACAGCCCCTCCCTGGTCTACTACTTTGGTCACCCAGTCAAAGAAATCTATTAGATTCATCTGACATGACTTTCCCATCATGAATCCATGCTGCCTTGGGTCCTGTGCCCCACTGGCCTCTAGGTACTCAACAATTCTTTCCTTCAGAAGTGGTTCCATCTTTTTCCCTACCACTGAGGTCAAACTAACTGGTCTGTAGTTTCCTGCCTCTGTCCTGCTCCCACTTTTGTGAAGAAGAATCACATATGCCCTCCTACAGTCCTCGGGTACCACCCCATCCTCCCATGATTTGTTAACGAGAGTAGTCAGTGGTGTCACTAGTTCTGCCCTTAGTTCTTTTAGAATTCTTGGGTGAATCCCATTAGGCCCCATTGCTTTGTCCACATTCAATTTTATTAGTTCTTTCAGAACTCTTTCTTCTGTAAATGGACTGGTATCAACCCCCATCTTCAGAGTGTTTCTCTTGTTTGGTTTAGGTACCTCCCCTTCCTCTTCCTTTGTGAATACTGAGCAGAAATATTCGTTCAGTATCCCTGCTTTTTCACTGTCACCCTCTACCCACATTCCCTCCCCTTTATTAAGCCTCAGTATCCCTCCTTTGGTCTTTCTTCACTCCCTAATGTACCTATAAAAGGTCTTATCCCCCTTCTTAACAGAACTGGCTATCCTTTCCTTGGTTTGGGCCTTTGCTATTCTGACTGCCTTCCCAGCCTCTTTCTGCTTTAACTGATAAAGTTCTCTGTCCTTCTCCTTCTGTGTTTCCTTATATTTCCTGAATGCTATCCTTTTCTCCTTAACCTTCTCTGCCACCTCTTTGAGAACCATAGCGGTTTTTCCTTCATTGTGTTTTATTGATTTGCTTTACACAAAGGCCTGTTGCCTCTGTGATGGCTGTTTTGATTACTCCCCATTGTTCCTCCACCCCTCCTTCTTGCCTTTTTTCTAGTGCTTTTCTGAGGCACTCTCTCATTTTCCCAAAGTCAGCCTTCCTAAAGTCCAGTACTCTTGCTCTTGTATGGCTTGATTGTATGGCTGTGTTTATCGTGAATCACACTGTTTGGTGGTCGCTTGTTCTCAGATGGCTACCCACTTCTAAATCTGAGATTCTTTCTCCGTCCCCATTTGAAAGTACCAGGTCTAAGATTGCTCCATCCCGAGTGGGTTCCAATACTAGCTGTCTGAGGCATGCCCCCGTAGGGCATCAAGAATGACCCTGCTCTTGGATGTGCCTGCAGCAAGGTGCTCCAGTTAACATCTGGCATATTCAGGTCCCCCATCAACAATATTCTCCCCTTTTTCTGCCATTCTAAGGAAGCCTTCTATCACTTCCTTGTCCATTCCCTCCCCCTGAGATGGGGGTCTGTATACAACCCCCATGGGGATTGTGGTGCCATTTCCTGTCTCCAGGGTGACCCAGAGTGCCTCATCTGTTCCCTGTTTACTCTTTAGTTCTGTTGCTTTGATCCCTTCCTTTACATAGAGAGCTACTTCTCCTCCTCTTTTACCCTCCCTGTCCCTCCTGTAGATTGTGTATCCTGGTATGTTGACATCCCAGTCATGGTTCTCTGTGTACCATGTTTCTGTGACTGCCACAATATCCAGGCAACCCTCTTGCATCAAGGCCACTAGTTCAGGGAGCTTGTTACACAGATTACAGGCATTGGTACTCATCACCCTCCACTTTTTGATAGCCTTACCCCTTTTAGCTCCATTCCTGTCCTTACTGCCTTTGCCTTTTTACATTTACCTCTGTTCTGCTCCTAATAACTTCTCTACCTTGGTGTTTACCTCACTAATTACCATGTTTTGTGGGGGGCTGGGATTTCCTGCCCTCACTGCCTCCCCTTGGCTAGTTTAAATGCTTGCCACCGAAGCATTTAAACCTCTCACCTAGGATCCTGGTTCCCCAGACAGATGCAGACCATCGCACCAGTATAGGTCACATCCCTCCAGGTGCTCCCCAGTCCCCAATGAAGCTAAACCCTGAGCTCCACACCAGTTTTTCAACCACTCATTGAATTCCCTGGTGAGGAGTGCCCTAGCATCACCCTTGCCATAGACAGGCAGCACCTCTGAGAAGGTTACCGTATGCGCTACTTGTCTAAGGCCCCTCCCCAACTCTACAAACTCCTCTTGCACTGCTCTGATCCCATTCCTAGCCAGGTCATTTGTTCCTAGGTGGACAACGACATCCAGCTCCCTCCCTCATAAGCTCCTCCCACGATCCTGAGGATTTGCTTCCTGTCCTCCAAGCCGTGGCGCCAGGAAGGCATCTTACTTCCCTCTCCCCTTCCTTCCCCATTTCTACCCCCTAATGACTGAGTCCCCCACCAGGAGTTGTTTCCTTCCCCTGTGGGGTCCCATGCCACCCTCCTGTGGGTCTCCTTTGTGAAGGTTCCCAGCATCCTCCTTGGTCTCCACTGCAGGTGCCTCCATAGAGGAACCACTATCCACCAGAAGAGCGAATGAATTGTGGAGAGGTACAGCTGGAGGGATGCAACTCTGTTCCACCACCCTTTCCCTCCCTGAGCCCACCCTGGTCCAGCCTCTCCTCTTTCTTGGCAGCCTCTGAGGTAGTGGCATTGGCCCTGGTGGTCCCTGAGTGGTGGAGGAGGTTTCACGAATGCAGCCAATATTTATTTTTCTTCAATTTTTTAATGGGTGTAAGGAGGGCATCATGAGATACAATAATGTTATAGATATATATATATATATATATGTGTATATATATTCATTGCAAAAACAACTCTGTTAATTCATCAGCAAGGGTTCCTATTACAGTGACTAAAGTATGGAAATTCAGCGTTCCATGCCAAGTTGCCTAGGATTCGGGGGGGGCCACTTCCCCCATCCAGAAGTCACCAAGGTCCAAACTCCAAACATCGTGTACTCAACACTTAAAGAACTGGATGCAGGATAGGGGAGCTGCTAGTCCCAACTCACCAACAAGTTCCAGAATAGTCCTGCACTCCAAGTGCAGATGAGCCAAACTACCAATTGCAATGTATATCCAAATGTATTTATTCTCAGCAATTGTTCAGAATTAACAAAACATGCAGCTCCTACAATGAGATGTGCCCACAATCAAACTCACTCCTCAGTGCTTTGACCAGAGGTGTGGTCTTCCTCAGGAGAGAGCCAAGGAGGGTGGTAGAATACCCCAGGAGGGGAGGAGGAAGCAACTTCTGGTGGGAGACTTAGTTGTGAGGAAGATAGAACTGGGAACAGGAAATTGGGAGAGACAGGTTTGGTACCTACCTAGGGTGCCTGGAGGGATGGAAAGCAGATCCTTATGATCGCTAGATCAGCAGGATGAGAGGGAGAGATGGATGTCATTGTCCACCTGGTGACTAATGACCTGGTTATGGATGGGGCTGGGATAGATTAGGGGGAGTTTAGGGAGCCAGGGAGGGGTCTTACACAGGTAGCTTGCTCAGTGTCTTTCACTGTGGTACTCCTGTCTACAGCATGGGACAGGAGAGGGATCTCCACACCAGGAGCTTCAACTCATTAATGAAGGAATGGTGCAGAGAGGATGCATTCAGCTACATTGGGGACTGGGGACCCACCTAGGAGGATAAAGGCCTATACAGGAGTGATAGCCTGCATCCATCTGGGAGGGGAACCATAGTCCTTAGTGAATGGTTTAAATGTCACTTCGATGAACATTTGAACTAGCCAAGGAGGGTGGTGGAAGGAATCTGGGAGTTAGAAACTGCTCCTCCATACTTGAACTCGAGGGGAGAGGAATCCCTCAGGGTGCAAATTGATAAAGGAAGCAGGATGGTAGAGATAAAGGGGGAAGAAACTGGAGCATTAAAAAGAAAGGCAGGAAAGAGGAAGGCCATCCTGGATATTGCGGCCATTACTGAGTCATGATGCACTGAAAACCTTGACTAGGACATGGCAATACTGGGCTATACTCTGTTCATAAAGGAGCTGGTGGGAAGGAAATAGAGGGGTGTGGTGCTTTATGAGATGGAAAGCATAAAAGCTATGGAGAAAGAGGGAATATAGGGGTGGGCAGTGGTACTGTGGGTCAACCTGGAGTTGGGAAATGAAACCAATATTTGCACTGGAATGATCTACAGACCTCCAACACAGGGAGAGGAGTTAGATAAGGTACCAGTGGAAGCCACTGTAAAGATGGCAGAAAAGAGGGAGGAGCTGCTGTTGGAGGACTTCAACCTGTCAGATGCGGATTGGAGCCTCCCAGCAGTGGCTTCATCTAGAAGCAGGGACATTCAGGACTCTCTGCAGGGGGCATTCCTCAGGCAACTGGTCAGTGAACACACTCGTGATGGGGCAGTACTGGACCTGTTACTCACTAAGAGGGACAGTGTTGCAGACGTCAAGGTGGGCGGCCACTTGGGGGCCAGTTATCATTGTATGGTGTGATTCAATATAAGGATGGCTGTTGAATCAAATTACACAAGAGCAAGGGTCCTGGACATCAGGAGCGCAGATTATAAAAAGATGGGTGAATGCCTCAGGGATCACCTAGTGGGTGGAGGGGGATGACCTGGTTGGGTGGAGGAACAGTGGGCGAAGATAAAATGGAGCACAGTAAAGGCAACAACCTCTGCATCAAACAAGTGAGCAAAAGCAAAAGGAAAAAGAGACTGCCATGGTTTTTGAAAGAGGTTGCTGAAAAGGTAAAAGCTGAAAGGGTAGCATTCAAAGGGTACAAGGAGACACAGAGGGAGGAGGATAGGGAGGTCGATCACATGAACAGAGGGAAGCAGGGAAACTGGAGAGGAGCAAAAGGCACAAACTGAGGAGTGAATAGTGTAAGAGGAGATAACGAAAGGGGGAAGACACTTTTTAGGTATGCAAGTGAAAAGAAGACCAGGAGTGGGATTGTAAGATTAAAAAGGGAAGGGGGGTCTGTGCAGCGGGGACCTGGAAGAGGCAGACATCCTGAACAAATACTTTTGTTCAGTGTTCACAGAGGAAGGAGAAGGGGAGGAGCTACAAAATAACTAACAAAAGCTTGGGATGGAGGGAAGTGGACACGAGTCCTGTTTTGGAGGCGAGAGTCCTGATAGGACTTGTTAATCTGAAGGTGCATAAAGCAATGGGGCCAGATGGGGTGCATCCTAGAGTACTGAGGGAGCTTATGGTATTAATGGCTGCTCCTCTGACAGTTCTGTTTAAAAGCTCACTGCAAACAGGAGTGGTTCTGGAGAACTGGAGGAGAGCAGATGTAGTTCCACTACACAAAAGTGGTAGCAGGGAGAAGGCTGGCAATTGTAGGCCAGTCATCCTGACATCGGTGGTGGTAATGTTAATGGAATTACTGCTTTAGGAGTTGGTATGGGTGGACCTGAAAAGGTCCTTACCCTTACTATCAGGATCAGAATCCAGTCCAAAGTTCTGATAAGTTCTGATTTAAATCAAAACCTTTTGTAAAATGTGAGGGAAACGGAAAATCGGAGATAAAATTGCATAAAACGGCACTGAGATCTATGACACACACGTGGAATTCTAATCAACATTTCAGGAAATGAAAACTGTGAGTATATGACACTGATGTGCTGGTCAATTGAATACATGGCAGTGCTGATGCTCTGTCTGTTGGCCTTTCTTTCCAAACTTCCCCATTCCATGTTTTTTTTCTTTTATCCCCCTAATAAAAGACAAGTTGTTGCTGCTGCCTCAGGCTTGCTTGCACTTTGCTTTGCACTGCAGGACAGTTAGAGCAACAGTTACAGAAGGCACTGGCAGTCTGGCAGAGAAGGAGTTTGAAAACGGCCACCAGATACAATACAAACAACATACAAGTCCAGGACAAATACTGAGTGAGCACTTAAGCTCTGTCCATAGGCTTTTCCTTACTGTCTTTCCCCTGCCATGCTTTTTTTTGTCTTAAATCCCCCTCCCTTTTTTAACTGCTTGTTACTTCTTTTTTAACAAAAGGTAAGTGGCTAATTGCTACTGCTGCAGCAGGCTTTTATACAGATGGCTGAAAAGGACAACGATGCTTAGATCACGCTCAGGCACAAATTAAGTGAGCACTGAAGCTCTGTCCCTCAGCCTTCCTTTACCGGCTTCTCCCCCAGCCATCACCACTTTTTTTCTTAACCCCCTTTTTTTAACTGCTTGTTGCTTATTTTTTAACAAAAGGCAAGTTGCTTTAGCTAGCTACTGCTGCTGCAGGCTTAGAAGGCTGAAAATGATGACAATTAGAAATCACGCAGGCAATATCAGTGAGCTTCATCTGTACTTCCTCTCAGCCACTCACTGACTGATTCCTGCCTCACACACAACCTTCTGTTAAGCACAGTAGTACCACCTGATCAATTTAGCAGCTGGTCAGGTGACTAAGCGTGATGTGTGTGTCTGCAGGTGTACTTCTCTCTCTGACTGTGGATCCCACCCCAACTAGAGCCATGACATCAAAACATCAGAATGAAAAGGGTAACCATATTAAACTGGTAGTGGTAAATTACCCACAGCATATGTATGAGGAGATGAATTAAGGCTCAAAAAAGGCTAAAAAAAGATCAGATGTTAGCTTATTGCTACCCCCTCCTATTTTAGGCACTGTGGCAACTTGTATGTCAACCACACATCCTCACTGAAGACCATTACAGTAACAGAAATCGACAGGTCTCTGTAATGGTCCCCGCTGACACCAGCAGTGCACCTCCCGGTGTTTCGCCCCTTCCCCGAGACAACTCCAACTAGGAGTTGGATAATTAAATACCAGGGGGTGTGGGGGCAGTGCCCCCCACATGGGGGTTTTGGGAGGCCAAATCCCCTGAAGAAATCACACCGACATCCCGACAACACAATGCCGACACTCGGCATTTTGTCTGTCGATGTTGGGGATGTTGGTGGCATTGCTGTATCTGCATTATAGGTAAACTGTGGCAACTGTGGCAGTTAACTTGGCAAGTTACCAAATGGTTAAAAAAGGATGGGGTGCAGACACCTCTGAGGTGTGGTGGGAGTCAAACATGGAGGAGCACAACAGCACACTGAGTGAGACAGAGTTTTCTGGAGGGCGAGAGAGACAAAGAGAGAATGGCAAAAACAATAATGTTTTTTTTCTAAGCATTTTTATTTTTTACATTTTCTCTCTCTCTCTCTCTCTCGCTTTCTGTCCTCTCTCTCTCTCTCTCTCTCTCTGTCATTAATCACTATCCAGAAGTCTCCATTTCACTCAGTATGCTGTTTTGCTCCTATGTTCAACTCCAACCATGGATCAGAAGTGGCCACACCTCATCCTTTTTCACCATTTGCCAACTTGCCGAATTAACTGCTATAGTTGCCACAGTGCCTAGAAAAGGGTTGGTCCACCCCAGTGCTCCTTCCTTATGGAGAATCCATTCTGTACTAAGTTAAATGCAGCATGGACTTGGTGCATTTAGGCAAAGACTGAATAAATGCACCTAAGTCACTACATTTAACTTAGTAGCAGCATGGGTTTCTTTCTGCACTCCTTTGCTTTTTTTTGTATTTAAATAATCACTCGCGGCTAGTGGACCTGGACTTGGTACAATTAAGCCATTGGTTCTTATTGATCTGGGATCGCCAGACCACATTGCGTTTGACGGGGTTCTGATTTTTGGTGTGTCGGTCCACTCATCTCTGTTTAAGAAAGGATTGGGGAATGTCTTGAATCTAATGGGTTACAAGAACCAAGGCAGCATGATTTCACAGGGCAGGTCATGTCTAATGAATCTGATAGATTTCTTTGTCTGTGTGTCCAAGGAACTAGATCAGGGTGGAGCGGTGGACGTGGTCTACCTAGATTTTAGTAAGACATTTGACACCATTCCACATAGGAGACTAGTAAGCAAGCTGTGTAGCCTAGAAGTGGGTTCAAAAGTGTTAAACTTGATAAGAAACTGATTAAAGGATAGGTGACAGAGGGTGGTGGTAAACAGTGTTCACTACTAGAAGGGAGGGTGACCAGCAGGTGCCCCAGGGATCAGTGCTGGGACTGATCCTCTTTAATGTCTTTATAAGTGACATTGCAGAGGATCTGGAAGAGAAGGTTGGTCTCTTTGCAGATGACACCTAAATATGCAATAGAGCGGACACCCTGGGAGAGGGGGTGGAAAGGCTGACCAAATATCTGAAAAGACTAGAGGAGTGGGCAATGGTATGACGGCTGGGTTTCAGTGTGAAAAAATGCAAAATAATGCACTTAGGTCACAGAAACCCAGAGGCAGTGTACAGAATGGGTGGAGTGGTATTGATGACTACCAAGCAGGAAAGAGACTTGGGTGTAATCATATTGGATGTTCTAAGCCCTGGCCAGGAAGTGCGACAAGACAATAGAGAGGGTAGGTGGGATGATGGGGTGCATAGGGAGGGGTATCAACAGCAAAATGAAGGATGCCCTCTATCTAGATTGCTGGTAAGACCCCACCTCTAGTATTGTGTCCAGTTCTTGAGACCACATCTCTGGAAGGACATAGCCAGAGTGGAGGCGGTCTAGAGGAGGACAACTAAAATGGTGCAGGGTCTGCATCAAAAGCCCTACAACAAGAGACTAAAGGACTTCAATATGTACACAGAGGAGGAAGAGGAGAGATATGATAGAGATCTTTATATACCTCACTGGGGTAAATAAGGTACAGGAGGGGTATATTTTTCAGAAGAAAAGGTGTCCAAGAACAAGGGGGACATGCTATGAAGCTGGAGGGGGAGTAGATTCAGGAGAGATGTGAGGAAGTACTTCTTCACAGAAAGAGTGGTGGGTTCCTGGAACAGCCTTGCAATAGAGGTGGTGGGGCCAGAAACAGTGGTGGGGTTCAAGAATGCATGGGATAAGAACAAGGGAATCAAGTGGTAAGGAAAGGGGGAGGGAGAAAGAGCTGTAGATTGGGCATGGTCTGGGGTAATGGTGCAGGTACTGTAGGAAGATATGGGCAAACAATTCACAGAACACAGTGCTCACAAATCTAGTGGGTGCTGGAAAAATAAATGAAAAGCAAGTAAGCAAAAAGACCAGCACTTCAGACTCAAAAAAAAAATTCAGTGAGAGAGTAATTAATTTACTGAAACAAATTCAGTAACTTACCTTGTTTATTATAGTGACAAAATCACAAAAGACAGTGCAAACACAGTGTAGAAAAAAAATTGAAGCTCCCACACATGCTTCAAGCCTATGGACCCCTTCCTTAGGAGACAGATATGGGCAGACTGGATGGGCCAAGTAGTCCTTATCTGCCATAAAATTCTATGTTTATATGTTTAATGACTTATTTACAGTATGTGTTTTCCCAAATTCCAAATCCCACTGCCTGAATTTGTTCCAACCTATGTATTTCGGGGGAATAACATATGTGTCACATAAATTATTTAGCCAATCAGTAAGCAGGAAATTTCCAGTGCATTTTGCTGTATCATTTAATAAACAAGCATTTGTCAATGCTGAATGTTACTTGCTTATATGTGCTGTTTAGGTATTTGGAAGTGAAAGTACCATGCCTAAGAACTGTCTGCGAGGGTCAAAAGCTCATGCTGCCTGACCGTAGCCCATTTTCCACTTTCCTCCCCTTTGCAGAGTGTGGATGAGCAATGATGCTTAGGCACAGCATGCAATGTCTGCCACACTCTGCTCCCTTTACTACACTGCTCTAGTAGTACACCCGGTCATCACCAGGGACTGCTACAGAATGGGGGGTCCCTGGATCCTGTCCCATGATAAGAGAGGAGTACTCCGGACACTCAATCCTATCCCTACCCTGCTGACCCCGGTGGCCTGAGCTCGCATCCAAACCCGGGTGGCCAGCATGGCACAAGGTGTGGTGTCCAGCACCTCAACCCTCAGTGCCAGTGGACCGGCAGTAAAGTTGCCTTTAATACTCCCTTCCCCTTCCTGCTCCAGTGTACCCTGTCCCCCATGTAAAAGTCACTATTCCCCTCAGACCCTACTCTAGTTAGTCACTAACCCATAATGTCTGGTGTGGCACCAATCCCTCAGCCACTCATTGAACTCCTCAAGCCTACCTTTCCTCCCCATGCTTGCATATGGTACCAGCAGTACCTCCAATAATGCCACCAACTTCCCAACCCCCTCACGCTGCCTGCCCAACTACTCAAACCTCCCCCTCACTACTTCTATAGTGTCACCCGCAAAGTCATTTGTACGCACATGCAACAGTAAATGAGGATTCTTTCTCCCTCTCGCTGCATGCTTGAGCAGTGCCTGCCCTGCCCCTTTTGCAGTCAACCTGGGGACAGCTTCAACCCAAATACAGCTGTGCCTTTACCCCTTTCTTCCCCATCTCACCCATTTCAGTACAGCATCCCCCAGTACGAGTACCCCCCGTCCCTTACCACCTTTCCCTTCTAATGCCCCTTCCACCACCCCAGTATTCGTTCTTCCCTGCCCCTTACCCCCACCAGCTGCAAACTCTGTGACTTCTGTATCTGTACCCCCTACTTCTGCCTCACCCCTTTTCTCTGCCTTATTCCTTTCATTCTCCTTGAACCTCTTTCCTGCCTGACTACTTCCTACTGGGCTTCCCATGTCGACCTCTCCTCTTCCCCTGCTGATTTCCAATCCCTCTCCTATCCCCACTGTTATCGATTTAGAGCCCCCATTCCCTACTACCCCGATAGTGATGCCCCTCCCATCCTTTCCCCTTCCTGTAGCCTCCTCTTCTCCAGTCACCACCCCCTCCTTCCTTACTAGCACCCTTTCTACCCTTTCATCCTCGCTATCTCTTTCTCTACCTGTTGCCATCCCTCTCATGTCCCGCTTGTCCTCCCCCCTTCATTATGTTCCTGCTCTCCCTCTTTCTCCCCATAGCAGAGGTTCAAATCTATTCCTAGTCAATACCCCTCCTACATCACTTTCCCTATCGGTTCCCCCCTCCTACTTGTTTCCCTCCATGCCACCCTGGTCCCTACCTACCCGCAGCCATCTGCTCTCTCCCCCCTGGTACTTCACGTCATCTCTTCCTAACCCATCAGGAGGCCCCCTCCTCACCTTGGGCACCCCCTCCGTTCTCCTGTATTTTCTTTTAGTGCCTCTGATACTGGGGTCAGTTTCACTCCCTAGTTGTTCTTCCTACGTCCCCTTTGCCATCTCCTATTCCTCCCTTGATGCTTAACATGCTCATCTGCCCTGCCACTTAGACTCCTCCCTAACCTCCACAGTTCCTCCCTCAAACTAGCCAGTCATCTACAGACCATACATCTCCCCCATCCTCCAAGCCCAGTCCAGGATCATGGCAGACCCACACCCTGTACAGCCCTCTACCCTTCCAAAGATGCCCGCCCTATTGACATGTGGCACCTGCCCCATTTTGGGCCCCATCTTATGTTACGGGCTCTTACTCCCAGGTTATGTACCCTATTACAACTGTTAGGCCACTATTTACTCAAATTCCTGTCCCCCCCCCCAACACTAGCCCCCTACTGCCCCATTGCCGACCTGGTTAATTTAGTCTCAAATCTCATTCATTAAATACGGTATTACTGTAGCAATCCTAAAGCCTCCTTGTCCGTTTTTATCCCGTCAGCTACCATACTTTTTGTTCTCAGCTCTCATATAGTTTCACTTAGCACAGTTAGAAATCCTATTGCACTCCAAGTATTACTCAACTCAGTTAGAAAATCAACAGAACAACTAAATCTGTATTATTACAGCAATCCTAACGCATCCAATCATTGCTTTGTTTCTACTCAGAGACCCTGCTGTAATATAGAACCACAGAGGACCCTGGGCGGGAGAGGTGGGCAACTTTAAGTCCTGGCAGAGCTCCATTGAGCTCGCTCACTCCCCCTTTCTCACTCGCTCATTCTATTTCTCCCAACGCTGCAGGCTACTCTTTTGTACTGGGCTCCTGCCTGCATTGGCACCTTTTTCTGCCCACAAAGAAATCCTCAGCAATCCCGACAGAGATCAGTTGAGCTTGTTCACTCCCCCTCTCTCACTCGCGCTTTCTTAATCTGTCCCATACACTGATTTCCCACAGTGACCACGCTTTTCTGCGCCAGAAGTGCAAAAACATATTTTGGCCAGGATGTGAAAAATGACAGTGGTACTGTTCATAAGGAGGTGTGAAAAAATGCCAGTGTTGAAAATCTGGCATGAAAATATTACAAATCTGTGAAGTTACAAGGGTGCGTGGAAACAGTGCAATGCACACTTTCATTTTATGGACTTTCTTCACCAAATTTTCAACAAAGGTATTTTAGGACCTCTGCTCATGAACAGTGTCACTGTCATTTTCTTAATCTGTCTCGAACACTGATTTCCCGCAGTGACTGTGTTATTCTGCACCAGAAGTGCGAAAACACATTTTGGCTAGGATGTGAAAAATGATAGCTATACTGTTCATAAGGAGGTGTGAAAAAATGCCAGTGTTGAAAATCTGGCATGAAAATATTACAAATTCGTGAAGTTATAAGTGTGCATGGAAACTGCGCAACACATGCTCATAAAACAGTGATGTTTTGGATTTTTTTCCCCAAATTTGCAACATAGGCCTTTTGAGAGCCCACGTCATGAACAGTGGCACTATCATTTCATTAATCGGCCGCAAAAGGTGATTCCACGCAGTGACCAAGAAATCACCTTTCAGGACCAAATAATGCAAAGACAGTGACTGAATTCATGAGGAGGGGTCCCTAGAACCCCATGTTGAAAGTTTGGTGCCAAAATTCTCAAAAATTCCAGAGGTATGCACCAAAGTTGAAAAAAAAACTATTTATGCCATTATACAGCTTGCAGGCATTTCTTCCATTCGCAGTTGGCTTTAAAGAGTACAGACGTGTTCATGGTCCACCAAAGATCATCCAGAGGTAAGTATGGCATGAGGGGGGTGTGGGGAGGTAGGGTGCACAGAGGGTGGGAGCAGGTTGAAGGATGGGCAGCCGAACTCTACGATGGACCGTTTTCTTATTTTACAGGTGTTGAAAAAAAACAAACATTGCAGGACTGTTTTTTTTTCAGGGACTTTGCCATGTTGGGGTGGGCTCCCAGCATGCCACCTGAATGTTTTTTTGGGGGGGACTTTAGCCAACAGGGAATTGGGCACCCTCGTCGGCACATACCAGTTGGGAAGGGGTGAGAGCCGAATGGGAATCGGCATCCTCCTCGGCAGACAACAAATTGAGGGGGAGACATTATGCCAACAGGGAGTGGGCTCCCCATTGGCAAATTCAACTGGGAAGGGAGGACTGAAGCCAATGGGGATTGGGTGCCCCAGCAAACTAACAAGCAGGGGGCATGATGCTGAGGGGGATTGGACACCCCCAAGGCATACAGCAGAAACTTGGGTGTGGGGACATTATGCTGATGAAGACTGGGCTCCTTGTTGGCAGCCTGGATTGGGGGCATGCAAGGTACTGCCCTGAAATGATAGGTCACTCCCTCATTGCAGCAGAATGGCTGATGCTGCAATGATGAGGCAGCCTCTAATTGCAGCAGCTAAAACGTTTCAAGGTGGTTGCATGCTGGCTGAACTAGTGTCAGCAGCAGCGTGCCACCCCATTGGGGAAAGACGGCCAAGCCTCAAAAGGCAGTGGGGGCATTGGCCACAACAGTACTGCACCTCCACAGCCTGCTTCTGCAGCAAGCAGCCACAACATGTTTCTTGCGCATGCACACAAGCAACATAAAAAACAACACTTGGGATTTTTTTTGTTTTGAGGAGTTTGGAAACTTCTTAGAGGGGTTTTAGTTTTATTTTTCTTTTAGTATTTAAGAATGAGTTCCACACGGCACAACCATATTCAGTAGTCAATTTGTTTAGAGGGTTGTTTTAAAAATATTTATAATAAAGCAGCTGATATGAAAAATGAGTGAACCGATTCAAATATTTTGGAAACCTCTGAACTTGGCCAATTCTAAAATGTTGATATGAACTAAAACCCTGCCTATTAAAAATGGATTTGTGTGATTTGAAAGTGAGAATTAGAAAATAATTCATTGTTAACATCTGACATCCCAAATAAGGTAAAAGCCTGATTACCCAAACAGCTTGGGAGACATCTAATAGGTTCAGATAATCAGGAGTTCACAAGATTTTCAATTAGTATATTCAATGAGACACAATGAGACACATCTGATCCTTTCATTCAACATACAGTACAGTGATGTATTTACTGTATTACGAATAACACAACTGCATTGTTATCACAATGAAGTGTCCTCTGAACTCCCTGGTAAACCTCCAAACTCCCTGGTAAACCTCCAAACTCCCTGGTAAACCTCCGAATTCCCTGGTAAAATTAAAAGCTGAAAATCAAAAGCATAACCGCACGGCACCTGTGAAAAACAGCTACTGTACCTCTGCTTACACAAACTGTGCAAATGATGCAATCTCATCCTCACGTCACCTCTTACTGGTCACAAGACTTTTATATACAGGTTTTTTCATGCTTTGCTGCAGGTTTGTTGTTTTTCAGGCTGGGGTCATATCAACGATCTCGGCACCATCTAGCTCTCAGACTGGAAATGGTAATACATGCTCATGCTTGACCGAAACTGACAAATTAAAGTTTACAAACTTTTACAGAGAATTTGAATTGCTTTTTCAATTGTCTGCCTCTTGCTTATTGACTGTTCACCACAGCACACGTACAGCATGGAGTCACTGCTTTGAGTCAACAAATACAAAACAGCGAACCAGCAGCATGCCACACTACATGGTCTGCTGGCTCACCATGCCATCTAGGTTTGCCATCCACAGCTTACCTCTGTACAGCCTGTACTATACTAAAATACGGTGCCTTGTGGTATGGCAATTACACAGCTAAAATGTGTGCAGATAAAATACAGTACTGTAGTATAAAGAATAGTGTAGTACATGTGTGAATACAGACTGTTACATAGAGAAACAGTGAGAAAAAACAGGAGACAAGGGTCAGGTTCATAAAATAGGGAGTTCAAGATGATCGGGGTTCATTAGATCAAGGTTACACTGTACATCCAAAATGACCTCTGAGATGTGCTGGGAGAGATCTTCTGACTCCTTACCAGACCTCTCGCCCCCTCTGGTCCTCTCAGGTGGGCCTTCTAGCCATTTCCAAGGCAAGGGTAAATCTTCAGGTGACCAAGAACTTGCTCTAGCAGGAACTGTCCTGTGGAACATGCTCCCTCGATCTCTTCAGCACGCTCCCTCGGTGGAGGCCTTTAAAAAGGGCATAATGTCCATCATGTTTCAGGAAGCTTTTAACTATTATTAGTAGGCTACTGATCTGATGCCACCCAGGTTTTAGTCATTTTATGACAAATGCGTGTTTTCACATAAAGCATTTATAATGTGATTATTAATTGGTTGTCGTTATTTTATTTGCTTGCTTTATTTGTTGATTTTTGTTGTATGGTGCTTTCAGCCCCGGGGAATGGGCACTAAACATCTACTTACTTACTTAGTGCCCCTCCATAGTGTTTTGTACCTCATTCTTAGCCTTTTTGCTTGCTCAGCACAGATGTTACCCATACACTGCCACCTTTTCCAATCCTTTCCAGTAGAAATTCAAACCAATTCAAGAAAGGTCTGATTGTTTAAAAATAGCAGTTCTTCATTCCTAATCCCATTGGTGTGCTAGAATGGGAGGACTCCTGCTCGTGTTCTCACGATGTGACAGAAGATGGATGGCAGCAACCAGCCATGTGGGCCTGAAAAAATTCCAATTGCCTGGACAAGACTGTTCAGAAGGTCCCTATGGCCTGGCTTTATCTGGATTGGCCAACCAAGTCACGTGATTATCTGTTGCTGAACAGAGATGATTGTTTAAAATACTCTGTCTCTGGCTCCTTTGCTGCATTTGGGGAGGGTAGTGCTCCTACCCATGCCTCTTTATTTAGTTGTTTAACCAGGTATAGCACACTAAGATGAAAGCTTTTTTACAGGAGCGACCTGGGAGTACAAGGAGGTTAAGTGATTTGTTCAGGGTCACACAGTATGCAAGTGGAAGCTGTGGGATTCAAACCCAGGTCTGGTCTGCTGGATGTCACCAGATTTGCAGCTCAGAGCCTTAGACCACTGCACTATACTGCCTCCTTTGCTACCCAGTAGAAAGTAAATGGTGACAACCGGCCACAAAGATGAAAGGACCAACTGGTATTGGATCTTAAAGAATGCCTGACAACTGTTAGAGACCACAGGTAAAGTCCCTGAGACCTGGCTTTAGCCTGCTTCACCAGCAAAGTAACATGACCACCAGTTGCATAAAAAACATGATTGTATAAAAATAGTATTCATTTGTCCCTTGCTCCTTTTGTGTATTAGGGAAGAAAGGCTCCTACCATGCCCCTCATGACCTAACAGAAGACAGATGGTGGCAACCAGTCATAAACATAAAAGGCCCCTTTGACCTGGGAAAATGCTTGCCAATTGTTAAAGATTTCTGGGGCAGTCACTGTTGCCCTGCTTTAGCCTGCTTGCCCAGACAAGGCCTGTGACCATTGGTCACCAAAAAGACACAATTGTTAAATAGTAGTCCTATGCCTATGGGTCATTTGGTGCATTAGAGAGGGAGAGCTCTTTCCCATGCTTCTCACAACCCAAAACATGGTGGATGGTGATAATTGACATTGTAGAAAAAAGGTCTGCCTGATCGTCATCCCTGGCTTACCCTGCTTTCCCAGCCAAGTAACATGACCAACAGTCCCCAAAAAGGCACAAGTCTCTAAAAATAGTGACTCTTTGTCCCTGGCACCTTTGGAAAGGGAGGAGTCATGCTCATTCTTGAACTTCACAACCCAACAGAAGGTGGATGGTGGTGACCATCTGTAAAGATGAAAAATCAAACTGGCCTTTGATCTGGGTGAATGCCTGCCAGCTGTGGGAAACTGACATGAGGTTATTGCTTAAAGGGGAACGTGTAAGCAATAAGACACAATGGGATGTGCATTAGACAGTTCTAATGCATGGCCAGGGGTGAAGTAAGGCATGAGGCCTCAGGCCAAGTGCCTTCAGCCCCTGGCCATGCATTAGAACTGTCTAATGCACATCCCTGGATTGTCTTATTGTGCTTCTAAGATGGATCTGTGCATTTTGCATTCATGGAAAAATTGAAATTATGAGCTTTAAAGCATAACAAAGTAAAATATTTGGTTTAATTTTACCTAAAATAGTTCCTCCACCTGCAAGATGCTTGATGTGCTTTTAATTTTTTTACTTTGGACAATTGTCCTACTATGGCCTCCATCGTAGTTTTCCCTAAATATCATATAGTAGTTCTGCATTTGCATTCCCTCTACCCCACTTGGCCCCATATTGTGAGATGAGATAGTTGTTTCTGACTTTATTTTTCAGGTTGTTTTTGCATTTATTTTTTCTGTGACTGGCATCGGGAGCAGCACAGAGGAGACAGAGCAGAGAGAACAAACAAGCTGTTCTCCATCTGACATCAGGTCAGAGAAAAGAGAGTAGACTCGAGCAAGTGACAACAAAATGACACAATCAGTAAGTCTGTCTGAAAAAAAATACTGCTGCCTTTCCGCAACACAGTGATGGAGCTCCCCGCCTGATTATATGAAGTGTGTCATATGAGGACTAATTGCAAGTGGCCAGGTCAGAGTGAATGTGAGTGGCAGTTGGGGCACAGAAGCAGGTCAGTGAGGAAAATGTTTAGTGGAAGCATGAGGCTCAACTGAAAAGCAAGTTTAAAGAAGAAAATCAGTAGCTGCATCACTACAGCACTTATTCTTTTTTGCTTGGTTAAGCTGCCTGACTAAATCTGTGAAGGGATCATGTCAAGACTGCTAGTGGGTGGGTTAGAATTAACAAGATCAGCAGGTGGGGCACAGATGAGAGCAGCAGGTAGGAGGCTGTTGGCAGGGCACTGAAGTGAGTGAGTGGGAGGCGGCAGCCTGGTCACATAGATCTGCAGAGGAAATAAAGACATGGCATATGGAAGGTATTATTTGCTCTATTTTTCTGTCATGTAAAAAACAAATAATGAAATTTCATGCACTGTAAGTGGAGCACTGTGTTTGGGCAGAGATGGTATGATGATGCTGATGTAAGTTATGGAGCTAGGCCACAACATTCTCTGTAAGCTTAGTTGGAGAAACTAAATGGCTGCTAATTCTAAGTGGCCCAATGATTTTTCAAATGTCCTGCATCCTGGTAGACAGTACTTCTTTTTATCCGTGCATTAGACACCTTTAGAAAATGGGCAACGAAAAAGCTGCATCCTGATTGGCTGAAACACCCTGGCACCCATACAGTTATATCTTAACAATGCCCTCTAAATAAAAAGTGCCTCCTGGCAGCACCAATCACCACCTCGTATCCCTGTGCCCATACTACGTAGCTGCCATTCTTACACTGTATGCTTAGCAAGACAGCGACCTATAGCCCCCCCCACACACACAGTCCTCAAACCAGTCCATAGTAACAGAATACAAAAAAGTAAAACTTACGTTTTTTGTTTTTTTTTCCTTCTTACTAAGCCGGTCCTGATTCCGGTGGTGGCAAGGTACAAGATCTCCAATCCTTTACCCACTCTCCCAACTGCTGCTACCTGGCAGTGTGACTACATGACTGGCAACAATTCACAAAAAGTCCAGCTTCTCTGTTCTCTAACCTTTACAAGCCACTATGCATTTTGTACACTTGGCCCCACAACAGCAACCTTCATATTTTTAAACAAGAGCTAAGTACCTCCTGTTATTTTCTCTTCAGAGGTCATTGGTCGACTTCCATGTCTCCGGATAGCATGTTACAGGACACTGCGCAATACCCGCTCCACAGCTGAGCCTCTCACTCCCAGCTATTAGTCTAGCAACCAAAACCATATTTACAGTAGTAGCTAAAGACATGGTTAGACATTTCCAGATATTTCGCAAAATTTCTAAAGAGTTTCTCTCTGCTACCCCTACTGTGGAACTGCAGAAAGCAGGACATTTCTCTGGAAATATTTGAGAAATTTCTGGGAATATCTGACCATGTCTTTGGCTGTGACTGTATCCACAAAATGGGAATAGAATAATGGGGGGAGGACAAAAAAATTACAACTAATAATTCCCTGGGTAGTTCTACTAAAAACGGACACTTCAAGCTAACACAAAACAAGCATTTGTTAATGCCGAATGTTGATTGCGTTGGTCTGTTGAGCACGCTCACTGGCCCTCTGTCAGCCGCTCAGTCTATTTCGTCCGGTGCTGCAGGCTACTGTTTTGTACTGGGCTCCTGCCTGCATTGGCACCTTGTTCTGCCCACTAAGAATTCTGCAGCTGTCCCAACAGAACTCCATTGAGCTGGCTCACTCCACCTCTCTCACTCGTTCATTCTGTTTCTCTTGGTGCTGCAGGCTGCCCTTTTGTACTGGGCTCCTGCCTCTGTTGTTGGCTTTTTCTGCCCACAAAGAAATCTGCAGCAGTCATGACATAGGTCTGTTGAGTCTGCTGACTCCCCCTCTCTCACTCACTCATTCCATTTCTGCCAGCGCTGCAGGGTGGCCTTTTGTACTGGGCTCCTGCCTGCATTGGCACCTTTTTCTGCCAACAAAGAAATCCACAGCAGTCACGGCAGGGCTCTGTTGAAGTCGCTAACTCCCCCTGTGTCACTCAGTCATTCTGTCTGTCCTGGCACTGCAGGCTGTCCTTTTGTACTGGGCTTCTGCCTGCATTGGCACCTTTTTCTGCCAAAAAAGAAATTCGCAGCAGTCACGACAGGGCTCTGTTGAGGTAGTTAACTCCCCCTGTGTCACTCAGTCATTCTGTCTGTCCTGGCGCTGCAGGCTGTCCTTTTGTACTGGGCTCCTGCCTCTGTTGGTGCCTTCGTCTTCCCACAAAGAAATCTGCAACAGTCCCAGCAAAGCTCCATTTAGCTCGCTTACTCCCCTTGTCTCACTCACTCATTCCATTTCTGCTGGCGCTGCAGGCTGCCCTTTTTTATTGGACTCCTGCCTGCATTGACACCTTCTTCTGCCCACAAACAAATTTTCAGCAGTTACAATACAGCTCTGTTGAGCTCGCTCACTCCCCCTCTCTCACTCGCTCATTCTGGTTTCCCTGCCAGTGCAGGCTGCCCATTTGTACTGGGCTCCTGCGTGCACTGGCACCTTTGTCTGCCCACAAACAAATCCGCAGCTGTCCCGACAGAGCTCTGTTGAGGTTGCTCAGTCTCCCTGTCTCACATGCTTATTCTGTTTGTCCTGGCGCTGCAACAACCCTTTTGTCTGGACTCCCTGCCTGCATTGGTGCCTTTCTGCCCACAAAAGAAAATCCGCAGCAGTCCTGACAGAGCTCCGTTGAGCTCACTCAGTCCCCCTGTCTCACTCACTCGCACTGTTTCTCCCACCGCTGCAGGCTGGCCTTTTGTGCTGGGCCCCTGCCTGCACTGATGCCTTTTCCTGCCCAGAAAGAAATCCACAGCAGTCCTGAAAGAGCTCCAGTGAATTCGCTCACTCCCCCTCCGTCACTCGCTCTCTCGTTCTGTTTCTCCCAGTGCTGCAGGTTGCCCTTTTGTACTGGACTCTTGCGTTGGGCCCTTTCTCTGCCCACAAACAAATCCACAGCAGTTCTGACAGAGCTCAGTTGAGTGCGGTCACTCCCCCCTCTCACTCGTTCGATCTTAATGTGTCCCACACAGTGATTTCCCACAGTGACCGTGCTATTCTGCTGCAGGAGTGCAAAAACACATTTTAGCCATGATGTGAAAAATGGCAGCTGTACTGTTCATAAGGAGGTGTGGAAAAATGCCACTGTTGAAAATGTGGGGTGAAAATATTACAAAATTGCGAAGTTACAAGGGTGCGTGGAAACAGTTCAACGCATGCCTGTAACATCACCCGATTTCAACATAGGCATTTTAGGACCTCTGCTCATGAACAGTGCCACTGTCATTTTTACGTTCACTTTCGCGAATGTGCTAGGAACGTTTTGGGAGAGTAGCACACTTTGGAGGTGTGCCTCTCCTGTTCAATTCACTGCTCCATTGAGCAGGCGTGGCGGTCCTGCACCAATGGGTGCGGGAGCTGTGTATGACAGCGGTGGTCTTCGCTTCAAGGAAAAACACCACTGTCATACACAGTGCTGGTAGGCCTCACGCCCCCCCCCCAAAGCTTTGGTGCTACTCTGGGAGCCCACCTCAGTGTGGCAAGCATCCTGGGTCCTCTGCCGATGGGGGTGCTCAATCCCCCATTGGCTCCACTTCCCCCCAAAGGCCCCCCCAAAGCTTTGGTGCCATGCTGAGTCGCGCATGCCCTAGCATGGCAAACGTCCGCGTTGTCTGCCGGCGGGGTGCCCAATCACCGTCAGCTCCATGTCCCCCAAATGCCCCCCAAAGCTTTGGTGCCACGCTGGGAGCCCAACCCAGCATTGCCAAATGTCGAGTCATCTTTTTTTTCAACCTGAAAAGCAAAACGTCCCACGTAGTCTCCCAGTCCTCCCCCAACCCGCACCACCCACTGCACCCCGCCTCCCACACCCCTCACCCCATACTTACCTCCGGAGCTCGGCGTGATGATCATCGCTGGACTGGGAACATGTCTGCACTCTTCAAAGCTGACCACGAACTGAGGAAATGCTGGTAAGCTGTATAATGGGCTAGATAGGGATTTTCAACTTTATTGCATATCTCAGGCATTTTTTGGAATTTTTGCACCAAATTTTCAACATGGGGTTTTTGGGACCCCTTCTCATGAATGATGTCACTGTCATGGCGTTATTCGGGCCCGAAGGGTGATTTCGCAGTCACTGTGTGAAATCACCCTTGGGGCCTGAATAATGCCATGACAGTGACATCATTCATGAGAAGGGGTCCCAAAAACCCCATGTTGAAAATTTGGTGCAAAAATTCCCAAAAATGACTGTTTTACGAGCGTGCATTGCGCAGTTCCTATGCAGGCTCGTAAGTTCGTGAATTTTCAATATTTTCACTCCAGATTTTCAACATTGCCATTTTACCACACCTCTTTATGAGCAGTATAGCTGTCATTTTTCACATCCTGCCCAAAATGTGTTTCCGCCCATGTAGCGCACAACGGCACAGTCGGTGTGTGAAATCAATGTATGGGACACATTAAGAAAATCACCATGACACTTTTCATTAGCAGAGGTCTTAAAATGGCTATGTTGAAAATTTGGTGAAAAAATTCCTAAAAATGACTGTTTTGCGAGCGTGTGTTGCGCAGTTCCTACGCACACTCGTAGGTTTGCAAATATTCAATATTTCCACTACAGATTTTCAACATTGCTATTTTACCACACCTTCTTATGAGTAGTACAGCTGTCATTTTTCACATCTCACCCAAAACGTGTTTCCGCCCATGCAGCGCACAATGGCGCAGTCGGTGGGCGAAATCAATGTATGGGACAAATTAAGAAAATCACAGTGACACTGTTCATGAGCAGACATCTTAAAATGGCTATGTAGAAAATTTGGTGAAAAAATTCCTAAAAATGACTGTTTTGCGAGCGTGCGTTGTGCAGTTCCTACGCACGCTCGTACATTTGCGAATTTTCAAAATTTTCACTCCAGATTTTCAACATTGCCATTTTACCACACCTCCTTATGAGCAGTACAGCTGTCATTTTTTACATCCTGCCCAAAACGTGTTTCCGCCTATGTAGCGCACAATGGGGGTAACAAAAAGGTCATGCTGAAAATTTATTGTGCAAATACCAGCAATCTCACAGGGCACTAGGGTAAAGCACCATACGTGCCAAACAGCACTGCAAATACCTGCAAGCGAACATTCGGCATTGACAAATGCTTGTCTTAATCTGTCCCGAACAGTGATATCCCACAGCGACCACGTTATTCTGTGCCGGAACTGTGAAACCACATTTTGGTCAGGATGTGGAAAATGACAGCTGTACTGCTCATAAGGAGGTGTGGAAACATTCCACTGGTGAAAATGTGGGCGACAATATTACAAATCATGGGTTATAAGTGGCGGGTGAGTGTGCAACGACACCCTGTAACACAGTCATTCGGTGGGCTATTATCACCAAATTTTCAACATAGGCATTTTAGGACCTCTGATCATGAACAGTATCACTCTCATTTTCTTAATCTGTCCCGGACAGTGATTTCCCACAGCGACCGCTCTATTCTGCGCTGGAAGTGCGAAAACACATTTAGGCCAGGATGGGAAAAATGACAGCTTTACTGTTCATAACTAGGTGTGGGAAAATGGCAATATTGGAAATCTGGAGTGAAAATATTATAAATTCGCGAAGTTATGAGCTTGAGTGCAAACTGCGCAACGCACGCTCGTAACAGTCATTTTATGGAGTATTGTTACCAAATTTTCAACATAGCCATTTCAGGACCTCTACTCATGAACAGTGCCACTGTCATTTTTTTAATCTGTCCCGAACACCAATTTCCCACAGCAACCATACTATTCTGTGCCAGAAGTGCAAAAACACATTTCTGCCAGGATGTGCACAATGACAGCTGTACTGTTCACAAGGAGGTGCGACAAAATGCCAGTGTTGAAAATCTGGCATGAAAATATTGCAAATTCACTAACTTATGAGCGTGCATAGCAACTGCGCAGCGCACGCTCGTAAAACAGTAATTTTTGGGGTTTTACCAAATTTTCAACATAGGCTTTTTGAGAGCCCACCTCATGAACACTGGCACTGTCGTTTCGTTAATCAGCCAAAAGGTGATTCCGCGCAGTCACCAGGAAATCACCTTTCCAAGCTGATTAACGCCATGACAGTTCAAGAATTCATGAGGAGGGGTCCCAAAAACCCCATGTTGAAAATTTGGTGAAAAAATTCCCAAAAATGCCCGAGATATGCAGTAAAGTTGAAAAAACCCTATGTATTACATTATACAGCTTACCAGCATTTCCTCAGTTCACAGTCGGCTTTGAAGAGTGCAGACATGTTCCTGTTCCACTGAAGATCGTCGCGCAGAGCTCCTAAGGTAAGTATGGGGTGAGGGGTGTGTGGGGAGGCAGAGGTGCAGTGGGCGGGTGTGGGTTGTGGGTGGGAGGCAGGGTGAGCGCCAAGGGACGGTTCCTTTTTCCAGGGTAAAAAAAAGAAAAAAAAAATACCCAGACGTCGCAGGACCATTTTTTAATTTGCAGGAGATCTGGCACACTGGGGTGGGCTAACAGTGTGTCGGCAGAGACTTTCTTCTCCGGCGCCAGCAGTAGCCGATGGGGGATTGGGCACCCCCATTGGCAAATGGGCGGGGCCGGGGGTATTATTATACCGACGGGGATTGGGCACCCCGTCGGCAGGAACAAAAAGGGGAGGTCACAGAATGCCGATGGGGAGTGGCTCCAACGGCAACAACACAAAACAGGGGAGCACTACAGCCAACGGGATTGGGCACCCGTCAGCAGGAACAAGCGGGGACAGAATGCCGACTGGGAGCATGCTCCCCGTCGGCAACTAAACATGGTGGTGGGGGGGTTATATTGTTTGTGAACACGGCGGCAAGCCGCCGCCATGTTCACAAACAATCTCAGGGGTTTTACATCCTGCCCTGCAATGATGGGTCGCTCCCTCATTGCAGCGGATGGCTGACGCTGCAATGATGAGGTGGCCCCTGATTGCAGTGGCTGATTTTTTAGAAAGTTGTGGCACGCTGGCTGAACTAGTGTCAGCAGCAGCGTGCCATGGCATTGGGGGAAGCAGGGCAAGCCTTTGCAGGCTGTGGGGGCATTGGCCACAACAGTGCCATGCCTCCACAACCTGCTTCTGGAGAAACCTGTCGCAACATGTTTCTTGTGCATGCACGCAATCAACATAAAAATGGATATCACAAACAGAAGCACCCTCTAGTGGCACTAAAGGGACAATTTTACAGAATCCAACATTTCTGTTCAATCCCAATAATGCACACCCTGTCGGGTATTATTGCTTACCTAATGCATGGGTAACTACCAATCGGGATGCAGGATTTTCCTTACCCATTTTATAACTATAAGTAGTGCCAATCAAAGTTTGAAAGTCCATAAAAAGATCTTTTAAATGAGGCTTTGGACTCTTCTGTAGATAACAGTAGTCCACAGATATTAATGATTAAGTCTGCCTCATATGGATACTACATTTCCACCATTTTAGGAACCTTGCTATGTCACTAATAATTAAGCTATTCTTGATTGCAGTGTGGTTAGCCACAACTTGATCATCCCTGACATCACAAGGTTCTAAAAACTGTGGCAAAGTAGTAGTAATATGGATCAGACATCATTATAGATATCTCTGGACTACTGCCAGATACAGGTAAAACAAAAACATCATTTAATTTAAGAGGTTTTCATGGACTTTTAAACTATGAAGAGAATGGGTCATGAATCCCCCCCCCAAAGAAAACTACATGCTCATATCTTGTAAATGTTATTCATTTCCATGTCAACAGACAACTCTTTTCCTATAGCTGTTAGGGATATACATGCTTGCTTTAGTGTGTGTTCCCTGTTCATACTAGTCCCCTGCAATTATCCTGAGGGTCTCCATTTTATTGTTGTTGAAATCTCATTGTCCAGGACAGTCACATTAGCATATGAGTACATGATATCACATCACCCATTTATGCCATGTTCATCTATACAATAAGTACAAATATCATGAAAAAAACTCACTGGAAACACAAACTAAATGCAAATTAAAGGGAAAAAACCTGCATTACAACTCAGACAGTTTGCAAAACTAACTGAAGGTAAATGTGAAATTTTCCATCTTGCTGTGATTTTTTATGTTGAATTCCAATTAAGCAGGCAGTCATACTCTAAAGGGTGCTGATACATCACGTTCTTATATGCTAATGCGGCTGTCAGTGACAATGAGATTCCAACAAACAAAAAATTAACCCCCCAAAATAGTTACTGGGCTAGTATGAACAATGAAAATTAACTAAAGCATTCATATATATCTCTAACAGCTACATACATAAAAAGAGTGGTCTGCTGATATGATAACAAACACAATTTGTAAGATACAGTATGAGTGCATAGTTTTCCTTTAATTTATACAAGGCAGGGCAATTTCAAAAATAAAATATAGCATTACTTGAAACAGAAAACCACTGACACATAGAAGAATAAGGACATAAAAGGTCCACCAAAGCTTCCATGATGACCTATAATGTATTCATCTGAATAAATCTTTGCCTCGTAAGTTTTGCATCCTCCTCTCACCTCCTTTCACAGAACTCCCTCACATGTCATTTCCACTTCCATCTCCCCAGCTCATTTGGTTTCTCTGTTCCAGTGGCAGTCTTAGCTTCACTGACATCAACCAAGAGGAGGTGTGTAAATTACTGAATGCAATTATTATCACTGAAAGTGCTAGCTTCAACAGCATCAAACTTCAACTCCTAAGGCTCACAGCAGAGCAACTGGCTTACCCTGTCATCACCCTATTTAACCTTTCCTCACACATAGGAAAAATCCCAGCACCATGATAAGTAGCCATGGTCACCCCTGTCCTTAAGCCAGTACTGCCATATGACCCAAACAATTACCACCCAATTTTTTTTCTCTCACTCCTCAGCAAACACAGAGAAAAGCTGGTACATAAACAGCTTCTGAGTCATATCCTCAAATGTAATTGTCTGCCTGAGGCACAATCTGGTTTCCAGCCAAACCATTCCACTGTTACTGCCTTCTTACATGTCACAAATGACCCGTTTTTAGCCATAGACAAGGGCAACCATATGGGCAGCATTTCTCATAACTTCACCAAGGCATTCAACACCATTGACCACAATCTCCTACTTCTTAAAGTATGCCAGCTGGTACTCTCTCAAAACACTGTCACTTAGTTCCAAGCCTATCTAAGGGACACACAACAATTAGTAGAACTAAACTGTGAAACCTAACTACCCAAAACTCTGCACTTTAGCGTACCTCAAGGATCTATCCTAGGACCTCTGCTCTTCAGAATATTTGTAAATTACAGTATCTAACCTCCATGTTCAAAAGCCTCATCATCACATACCACCTTTATACCCTAGGGTTTTGATAAAAAAAACACCACTGTCTGATGTAGTACAATGATCTGGGACTTTACTTCCAGACAATAGAAAAGAGCTTAAATTGACTACCCTCATACAGAAATGCGTGCTCAGATAATACCCTGTCTACCTATGCATGTTGCTAACCATGGCCAAGGCCCCTACTTTTCTGTGTCACATTGGGACCAAGTACTGCAACAAGATTACCATTTGTCGCAGAACTTCTGTGGCAGTGGTTTGCAATTTCTGAGGAAGTTCTGCAGGACTAATGAACTACCTCATTACAGTTCCAGCTTATCATCCTGACTTCACGTCCATGGCAATGGTTATAGCAATCAGGATGGGGGGAAGCACAGCAACACTAGTTCAAAAAATAACAGACTTGCAAAAATAATATGATGTCTAAAAAAACTAAAAAATCTATCCCTTAAGGTCCTAGTCTGTTGCATAAATGGCATACACAGAGAGGACCTTGTGTGATAAATAAGGTATTTCTATACTCATGCTGTCTACACCACTCATAAGGTCCCCACTATTTGTCACTTATATATTTATATGCAATCTGTAACATACATACAAATATGTGCGTGTGTGTATATATGTATGCGTATATATGTGTATATATATATTTATATATATATATCTATATCTATATATCTTATATATAGATATAGATATATATACAACATTTCCATGAATATGTAGCCTCATTCATACAGGTCCCTTTGGAAATGGAATAAACAGAATAGAGTAGATATTGCAAAATTCTTTTTTCATGCCAACTCGTTTCCCCTGATACACTACGTAGCACCATCAGGCCATGACATGTATGGGAACCCACTGTGAGATAAAGCTCTCCAACCTATTACAATATGTCCCCTTGGGTGACAGAACACTGTGCTATACCTTCTCAGGCTCAGAGCAGTGGTATGCTCCCCCAGTCCTTGTGCTGCCCAGCCAGCTCCCAGAGCTCATCTCTCAACCTGAGTTGCCAGCACAGGAACACAATATGCTACCCACTGGCCCAACAGCTGGCCCTGCACACAACATCTCTCCATAACTTTTATTTGATTCTATCAACCAATGACAATATGTAATCAATAACCTGGCAAAAAAATGTGTACAGTGCAATTATTTATTTAACAGGTCTAGTCTTTCAACAGGTCTACACATTATTGTATTCCACTTTTCTTTTTTTCCATTAGGGTTTTTATTCCATTTTTAGTTACAGAGATAAAATCCAACAACATTAATTACATACATGTACAAATGCATACATATTTATATTAACATGTAGATTAACACAGTCCCTGTAACAACCCCTAAAAGACCCTCCCACACCCCCACCCCACCCCCATTAGCACCCCAGCACAAGTCTAACAAGATTACGCATCAACTATCAGTAGGTAAGCTATGAGCCATTATAATGAGTAAATAGTATAGAAGGGGCCCCAGATCTTATCAAACTTAGAGAGCTTATTCTGGAGGATAGCTATCATTCTCTCAACCCTCAAACTGGCAAGCAATTCCTCCAACCATTCTGTGTAACTCATCACGACAGCATCCTTCCAGTGTCTGAGGACGATTTTCTTAAGAGTGGCCACAATCAAGACTATGTGGAACCTTCTGCTCTTTACAGGAATATGAGAAACATCTCCCAACAAGCATATTTCAGGAGTAAAAAGGTCCCCCAGCCCCAACAAAGGGTTCAATTTCCTTTTGATCTCTGTCCATAACGGGATTATCTTTGGACAGTTCCAGAAAATATGCATCAAATCCCCGATCCCAGATTGGCACCTACTGCACGTATTATTTGTGGCTATGTTTAATCTAACCAACTTTTGCGGAGAATAGTAAATATTATGAAGAAATTTAAACTGGACCAATCTTAAACGATCTTGTAGAAGAAATCTATGACAACTCAGCCATAGAGCCTTCCAGTCGAGTTCCACATTAAGAAACTTTGAGGCCCAATATGAGCCTTGAACCGGATTTTGAGAGTAAGCCAACTCAAATAATACTGTATATACTTTTGAAATGGCATGTGATAGGCCTACCAATGGCCCTAATGTATAATAGAAGTCTACTTTTGGACACTGAATTTCCCTCTTACCCATCTTGCTAAGCAAAAGGTGCCTAAGCTGGTATACTTTAAAGACTGCGGTGGTGGACATCTCAAATTTACTCAGGATCTCAGGGGAAGAGAGTACTATTCCATCAGGTGTAAGAAAATCTTTCACACAACATGAATCAGGCAGGGCCAACCATGTGGGGTTGAGGATCTTACTATCAATTAGAAAACGTGGGTTACCCCAAACAGGCTGCTTCCAATCCCTAAGACAGTCATATTTGATGAAGCCACAAAGTTGCATATGAATTCTCACCGAGATCCCAACTGGGGAATTACGCAAGAGGGGGGGCAGGAGTTTCGGAGAAAGATAGAGCAAGGCCTCGGGTTTCAACCCTTGCTTCTGAATAAGGGCCAGCTCAATTTGTAGCCATAAAGGCGTATATGATTGTTGTAATGAGACATCCATTCCCTTCACCCACCTCAGGTATTTACTAGCATGGCTAGCCCAAAAATAGAGGACAAAATGTGGCAGTCTTAAACCGCTCAATGATTTGGGATCAGCCAGCCTATGATGAGCCATTCGGGATTTCTTATAACCCCATACGAAATTAGCAATAATACTATGCAGTTTCCTAAACCAAGAAAGTGGTAACCAGAAATTTAACATACTGAGAGGGTAAAATAACCGGGGAAAAACATTCATTATAACTAAATTAATCCTACACCATAATGATATCGGAAGCCTAGCCCATCTTTCCAAATCTAATTCAATAGTACGCACCAAGGGGTCCAGGTTTAATTGATGTATCTTAAACCTGTTCCTTGTTAGGTTAAGGCCAAGGTATTTAATGAAGTCTGATTTCCAAGTCAAACCAACTCAGTGATTTCCTGTTTAAAAAATCTATTATTTAGTGGGAATATCACGGATTTATCTAAATTTAATCTATAATTGGCCAATCTGCTAAATTCCCGAATCACCTCCAAAAGGACTGGAATAGACATTCTCGGAGTGGAGATATAGACCAAAAGATCATCTGCATATGCTGTTATTTTCAAGGTATGATCGAGAATTCTAATGCCATTAATTCCCTGTTCGTGCATTATTGTTCTGATAAGGGGTTCCAAGTATAAATTGAAAAGAAGAGGTGACAAAGGGCAACCCTGTCTAGTACCTACGTGAAGATTGTATTCCACTTTTCTGGGAATAATTACTTTCATTGTCTTAAAAATGACGGGTTAATTCATTTTACCAGTTATTCATCTCACATGGCATCTCTATAACTTCAAGGCACAAATAAGTTTGACAAAGTTGGCCCTAGTGTAATAATGTAAGACTGAAAATTGTATTTAGGCTGCAGTGCAGGTTGAGAAAATATCACCATACCTGATCTTCTGTGCCACCACCTCTGGCAGTGGGAGTTGTGGTAGATAAGTGCCTATTCATTTATGTGCAAGAATGCAGCCATTTCATTAACTAATGTATGATGTTACAGCACTGATAACATCACGTTCTGAGCATAGAGGGATTTTCGATCTAAAAAGAGGGGAATAGAACCAGGTTCTAGGGATAAACAGAAATATTAATAAAGAAGCACCAAAAACAGCGAATTCTGTGGCACTGTAGAAGTTCTGCAGTAGGTTGCAAGTTCTGCACAAAATTCTGCGGCTGCAGAATTCTAGGGGCTTTGACCATGGCCTCCCAGCCATACACATTCTGGCTCAGGATAAGAATCTCCTTCACATACACCATGCTTATTTAGTTTGCACAAAGGCTTTTTCCTGTACCACTCCATCTACTTGGAACTCTCTCCCTACTTACAAGAAGACCAGTGCACTATTAAGGCTTCAAACACACCTTGTACTCCCATCTTTATGTCTCCTGCCGCTACCAGAACCCCAAAGCCTGCACAGCCCCAATTTACTGACCATCCCATCAGAACCCCTGCCCTCTATATTCCCTTGTGTTTATCATCTGCAAATTGTGGCATATTTGTGTCAGTGCATACAGTATTTCCCAGATATTCAGAGCAGTTGCACATGGCACAACCTGGTGGCCCCGGTGCAACTACAGACTTGCACCTCAGAGCTATATTCAACCACCAAGGATGTGTGGCGCAAGTCTCATTGCACCATGGCACAAATGTAATGAATGCAGCACAAGTGTAAGGGGATGTACCCCTGAATATGTGGTGCAATGGCATATTTGACCCAAATCGAAGGCGCAAGTCAGGAGCAAACCACAGGATGTGTCAGTTGGACTTGAGACCATAAAAACAGGCTCAAACACACATACACAGCAGATGCGCAACCCTGAGCACTAACCTCAGCACCATGGATGCAGGACCATTTCTCATGGAGCAGGTAATGAGGAGTGTGAGAAAGAGGAAGGAAAATCAATGTAGCCAACAAAGGGTCTGTTGGCGATATGCCCAACACAGACAATACTATGCCCGCTTCACCTTTGAGGATGACAATGATGTGGAGATCGTGGGCCGGTACTGCCTGAACAGGGCAATTCTGAGGCAGCTCTGTTAGCTGTGCAGTGATGAGCTGCAGGCACCCACCAGACAGAGTCATGCCATGTCTGTTGAGATCAAGGTGACAGCAGTGATGTGCTTGCTCAACATGGGCACCTTCCAGAGACCAACGGGTACCACCACCACAGGGATCACCCAGTAGACCATGGCCCACCTCTTCTCACAGTTCCTCAGTGCTCTTCTGCCACATGCTTTGGAGTTCATATGACTCCTAAGCACACAGACAGAGCGTACAGCAAACATGCAGGACTTCCACAGGGTGTCATGCATGCCAAGAGTGATGGGGCCATAGACTGCACCCACATTGGCAATACACACACCACCTGGCCTGGAGGGGGTGGCATATATCAACAGGAAGTGTTACCCCTCCATCAACTCATGGGGCGCATCATCAATGTCTGCGCCACACACCCCAGGAGTACACATGATGCCTACATCTGGCACAGTTCTATACTGTACCAGAGATTCAAGCGTGGGGATGTCCCCATGGGACACCTTTTAGGTGAGCAAGGCATGGGGATGGAGACGGGTGCAGCAATGCCAGGGGAGGAAGGCAATAACACGGGGGGGTGCAGCAGGCAGAGGTCAGCAGGGGTGAGGGGGTAGCACAAGCGCAGCACAGAGATAACCATACTCTCTCCCCGCACAGAGGAGACAGTGCATACCCGCTCAGGCCCTGGCTGCTCACCCCCTACCGACGACCGTCCTTCCCCACGGAGGAGAGATACAATGAGGCACACACCATCACACGCAATGTCATCAAGCATATCTTTGGCATGCTTAAGATGTGGTTCCATTGTTTAGACAGGTTCAGGTGGTGCCCTACAGTACAGCCCATTGAGAGCCTGTGGCCTATTCCTGGCCTGCTGCATACTGCACAACATGACTACTGACCATGTGATAGCTGTCCAGGTGTATGAGGGTGACAGCAGTGGGGAGGATGGTGCTGATGGGCCAGAGGGGGGATTGTAGCCACCCATGGGGGAGGCGGAACCCCAGGCTGGTGGTGGAGGCCAGGAGGCACAGGGCCACCATCACACAGGAGCATTTTGGAGAATGCAGGTAAGTGTAAAGACATGATTGTAGGGCCTACATGGACCACCACCCCACCCACAGAGCTGGACAGACACATAGGGATGCATGCAGTGGCACAGGCACACACAGTTTGCATGGCAGGCACAGAGCCACACAGACACACAGTACACAGCACAGGCATGCACACACACACACGGACAGTTGGACATGGCATAGATCAGATGCATGATACAGGTGCACAGGCACAACCGACGCAGAGTTGCCCTCATCACACCCACGCCACATGACTCAGCAGCCCAGAGAGCACACACAGGGGGTGTGCACCATACCACACATGCACACCACCACATGCACAGGGCACCACCACCCAAGTGTGCACTGGGCAGCAGCAGCAGACAGCAGGGATGGGCAGCACACCCAGCAGGCCTACCATGCAGTTCCAGGGCTGCCACAGCCACATGGGCAGCCGTTCCTGGGCCGTTCAGTAGCCATAGGCTGCACAACAGCTACTGGGGGAGTGTCCAACACACTTGAGGGGGTGAAGGCCTGAAAACGCGACTGGGTTCTCGCTGGGGTGTAGAGCAGGCTGAACAGTGTTGCACCGGGGGTGTCGGGGATGGCCACATCAGAGCCCGTTGTCCGCCGTGCAGGGGTCACCAAATGCCAGGACCATCATATCGATGTTGCACTGCAGGGGGTCCTATGTGCACGGAAATGTCCTGTGGCTGCCAGAGATGCAAACCCAGCCACAATGGTACCAGTCATGTGGTCCAGAGATGTGATCAAGGCCTCCCGCAGCTGGCAGAGCTCATCAATGAGCTGCGTACTTCCACTGTACTGCTGCTCTGCCAGCTGACACACCTCAGACCGCAGTGCATGGATCTCCATGGCAAGGAGCGCCTGGTTGTCTATGGATGCCCACAGCAGCTGGGTGTACTCAGCAGCCAGTCGGCATCCTGTGCATCCTGGGCCAGATGCTGGCCTGCTTGGGGTGACATGGCACGCTGGTCAGAGCCCCGATCTGGTGGACGCTGCACAGGGGACTGCACAGGGGTACTATACTGCCTGTTGGTCACTGCATCCTGCATCCTGCCACTGCTGTCCACCCATCTGCTGGTCTGTGACAGAGCAGCCACGCCCACAACAGCAACCCCCTTCACCAGGCACAGTGGTGGCACCACACACCACTGTGTTGCCACTGTATTGCCATGGACAGGGGGTGCTGCACAGCTGCAGGAGCAGCACTGGGCCCTGATGCTGCCTGCGTCTGTCCCTGGACTATGGACAGCACCACATGCCTGGCGCTTGTCCAGGATCAGAGTGATATCATCATCGGAGTCGGACATGTCACCCATCCAGGTGTCTGATCACAGCACAGTCAGGCTCTCACACATTAGGAGCTCTGACAGTGCATCATCTGAGTCTAGGCCGAGGATGTCCAGCAGCCCCACACTGTAGTGCCATGGTCAGTCCCTGTCACAGATGTCCATGGACGTTGATGGCACCACCTCCTCCTGTCCTCCATCGGCGTCCTCCTCCTCATGGACTGCTGCATGGAGACGTGATGGCACTGGAAAACAGAAACACAGAGTCAGCAGTGGTGTAGCACACATGTAGGTGGTATCCATGCCCAGGGTTGTACTCTGCCATGGCTGCCATCCACTAGTGTGTTATGCATGGCTGCTGGCCCACCTGCATGTTACTGCCCAAATCCCCCACCCATGCATGGTGTGTGGTGACTCACCATGCTGTGTGGGGCTGCCACCCATCTGAAAACCATCACCAGGGTTGCCCTCTACGGCGGCACGACTGATGGTAACTGCCACAAGCTCCTCAGTTGTCATCAGCGCCAGTACAATGGGTGGTCCTCTGCCTGTCCTGCTGCGTGATGCCCTGATGGCTGCCACCTTCTCTTTAATGTGGAGTTTGTCTGTCCTCACCTTCTTCTGGCACTCCTGGTTGCTCCTCTGGTGTCTGCCATGGGCATTCACGTAGGTGGCCACTGCCTCCCATCTGGTTGACCTGTCCTGTGGTGTGCTCGTGGCACCACTCAGCAGGTCCTGTCTGTCAAAGTAGGCCTCGAACAGGGCTTACTGCTTCTCCTTAGTAAAATTGGGCCTGTGTTTCTGTGCAGGCCCATGCTCCTTCTCTCCCTCAGCCTCAGACATTCTGCTACCTGTGGACAGTGACAGAAATGGATGTCAGTGGCAGCATGGCATAGTAAGGTGCTCCATTGCACTGTAGGTATGGGCCTCTTACTCCCAGCATTAGTATCCCCATATCAAACTGGCTGCAATACCAGTCTGTGCCTTGTGCTGTGCAGTGGTGCTTTTAAGGTGGAATGCATATGAGTGAGCCTGTGCGCAATGATAATGAGATGCTAATGCAGCCAGTTGTGCCGTGCATAGCCTAATGAAGTGATTTGCATATGGCAGCTGAACATCACATTATTGCACCGCGCTCAAGCTGGATGCGCCAGAGCAATCATGTGACACACATCCAGTGCATGTGTGGTGCGCAGGCTTGCAGTGCACATGTGTGCACCCCCTGTGCATTGGCCTATTGCGTGACCTGTTGCTGTGCATGATATGCCCCCATTGCGCATGAATTGCCTGTCACCTATTGCACAACTGCATGCCTATGGTGCTATGGCCCATGGTGCAGCTGCACAAGATGCGTGATGCTGCATACGTGCAGGGTGGGGTCATGCACAGCATTGCACAGGATCATGCCCTGTGCCGTCAGGGTCACAACGGTGACCCCATGCACCCACCAAGCCACGCTGCTCTGCGTATTCACAGTGCTGCACAATAATAACCTGCCATGGCTCATGCCAATCGTGCATCCCAGTGCTGTGTGGTCACATACAATGGTACACTATTGTGCAACATCCATGGGCTGCACCACGTGCATGCTGTGTAGGCCATTCATTGATCTACTGTCTGGCTGCATTGGAGACATGGCTGGCATGGTTAATACTCATCAGGCGGTGAACTGGTCGGATGTCAAAATGTGCAACCTGGTTGCACTGGTGGAGCTCTATGTGCCCCAGCTGTGTCGGCAGGTGCCCCTACAGCAGCCGAGGACCCAGGTGTGGGCCTGAGTGGCCACAGCCATGGAGCACCACACGGTGATGTGGAGGACGACAGAGCAATGCAGGCACCACTATGGTGACCTGCACAGTAGGGATCCGGAATGGCTGCGATGGCTTAAGGTACGGGTGCAGCATGGCACTGTGCCACAGCCAGGTTAGTATTTCCATGCATCATGCATTCCCGTGGCTTACCTGTACTGGGAGTATAGCTGCATAGTGGGTGCAGCTGCTGGGGGGTGGCCATGGTTCCAGCGGTCACTGCATGTCCTGCATGGGTGGCACGCGCAACACTGTTGCACGTGTTGCAGTCATGCAGGAGCCAGGGCCACAGGGTGGGTGTTGACATGCCCTGCGCCATGCCAGCTGTGTGCTGGGGGGTATGTGTGCATGACTGTCCTCTCATGTCCACCTCTCTCTCTCATTCTTCCACTGGACCAGAGGACTGCAGGAGGACCAGGGCAGCCGCGGACATGGCAGGCAGGCATGGTGATGGGATGGCTGCTGGGGCTCCAGTACAGCGTCAGCCAAGTAAGCCTGTTCACACTGTTGTAATGTGCATGTATAGGTCACTGTAGGTTGCTGGATTCCGGACATGGTCACCACTGCCATGTGTGGGTACTGCCTAGGTAGGTGTACAGAGCAGCGGACGTGTCAGTGTTGCACTGCATGTGCTTGTACTGTGCTCATATCCACTGTGCCACCCGGGGTGGTTGGGTTGTGTGCAGGGTTGTGTGCATGCACTCCACTGTGTGTGCGGCCACTGGCGCCTGTGGTCCATATCATGAGCCTTGCATGAGCGCCACTGTGCCACATGCACAGGCCTGTGTGCCTGTCCGCACTGGTGCAGTGTGCTGCATGGACAGCTGTTGTGGCCCCCCATGCATGGGACCTTGGGGGTCTGTCCAGTGGTGTGTGCCTCCACTGTCCAGTGCATACTGTGGGTGGGATGGGGTTTCTTCTGGCATGTCGCTTATTGTCTGTTCTGTCTGGTCTCCTAGGTCAGGCATAGGTACAACAAGAGACGAGGTCAGGGAGGATGGTGCCGGTCCTTTACACACTCCTGTGCCAGCAACGGCAGATGACGGTCATGATGGGGAGGATGGTCAGACTGACACAGCACCAACTATCAGAAACAATGGCTTTGAGAGAGGATGTCAGCCATTTGGAGGCTGATGTGCGTTAGCCTGCCCCATGGACAACAGTATTCCAGTCCTTGAGTGCCCTGCCCTTCCTCTGTTGCCCTGCCCATCCCCACATCCCACTGTACAGCTTCCTGTGTCCCCTCACCATTCCTCTGTTCTCTTTTCTGTACATAGTTTCCCTGTTGGCTCACTTTGGTGTTGTTGTTATTGAACCCTTTTGCTTGCTACATCTTCTATGTCTGTGTTTCCTTTGCAGGTGGCATGTGAAGCAATGCTGCAGGTGTCTGTTGTGCTGTGCTTGGGTGTGTCCATGGTATCCTCCCACTGTCTCTTGGGGCGCTGCACATGTGTGCACCAGGCATGTGTGCTGTGTCACTGTCCTGTGCATGTCCCTGTTTGGTGGGTCTCACAGTGGTCTGTGGTTGCCTGGCACCTTGTGCCCTTGTCTGCCTGCACCACCTTACCATCCACCTGTTGTGCTTGCCACCTCCAGTGTGCCCTTCAGTGCTGTGCCCTTCTCCACTCCGGGTGGTGGCACTTGTGCCCCTGGATGGCCTGTGTCTCCCTCACCTCTAGCACATGATCCTCTGTGTTTGTGTGTTCTAGCACCATGTCCATGGCACCCTATGGCATGGCCTGTTGGGTATGTCTTGTGTGTCTCTGCTGTTGGCATGCCAGTGGTGCAGGTGTGTTGCCCTGGTGTTTGTACCACAGTTGGTGGCCTGGGGTCCTGTTTGTGCCATCCCCTGGTGCCCTGTTGTGCCTCCGGGACAGGGTGCCCCTGTTCTCTGTTGTGCCTTGCTGGTGGGGTACTGTGACCCTGTGCCTCTCTGCCTGTGTGCCCCTGTTGCTTGTTGCCCTTACTCAGCCCACTGGGTTGTGTCTCCTGGCCTGCTCACATGCATTCCTGGTTGTGCCAGTGCATCTGTGGTTGTGCTGTGATGCATCTTTGCTATATTCAGCCTGCCTTGCACCAGTGCATGTCGGTGGCGTGTCTTCTGAATATGGTGTCCTTTGATACATGGGGTATCTGCATTGCGGTCTACTGTCATTGCGCATACCTTGGTCGCAAGTCTGAATATCTGGCCCTATATGTATATGCCTCACATATTTTATAACTGTTGAAATGTTATACAATACCATGCTGCTGTAAAGTTGCCCTAAGATCCACTTGAAAAATAGGCACTATGCCTATATATGAGTTTCCCCAAGTGACAAATTCTAATAAATAATAAAGTTGTACACTGTTACATTGCGTATTAGATTACTGATGGCAATTTCTGCACTTTTCTTTTAAAGTTTAAGACTTTTTCTGCATTTCTAATTTGTCTGGCTAGTAGACCTGCCCCAGGACCTGGCACCAAACATTTCAGGTCAGATACACGCCCCCATTTAACACCCTTTGTTTTAACTCTGTGCTGCAATTTGTTGCTAGCACCTAGTCAGAGTCTGTAACAAAGCCCTCCCCCGTCATCCCAAGTCCTTTCAACTGTTAATTTTTTTCTCTAACCCCTCCTTGCTCTGACACCTCCCCCTGACCTCCACCAAGGCTTATAACTGCCATCTCTTCTGTTCCTCTCTCTCAGGCTGATCAGAGCCCACTGGGCTGGTACCACTGACACGGTCCCCTCCACATGCAACCCACCTGCCTAGGACAGGCCGAGAAGGTGTCTGCTGCCCATACGCCTCCTTGGCCCATAAGATAACATCTGGTCCTGGACTCAGAACAAGGGAAAGAATATTTTTGAGCCTTCCTCCCAGTGAGAACTGAAAGGTTCCAGATGGCCAGGAGTGCTGACATTGGTTTCCTGCCCAATACTGCAGCCAGTGCTGACATCATTGGACTAGGGCATAAGACTGCAGAGAAACACTGACCTTTGATGTTTCTTCCTTTAGCAGCTGTGTAGTGAAATCTTGATCTTTTTGCTTGCCAATTCACTCAGTTGCACACTTCTGTGAGCAATTCAGTGCAGAGCAGCTTTTGCATAACCTGCACTGGGCTGTCAGTGATTTGTTGCTTTTTTTTTTTTTCATTTGCAAATTATACTGTAAAGCCACTAGAGGGCAACAACACATGTAGGTTGCAATCTTCTTCCCACTGCTCTTCCCTTACACTTCTAGTCCTGGGTCATTCATATCTAAAGCAAATTATCAACGTCCTAACATTCAGTGGTGTGATCTGAATCTGTAAGCCTGTACAAAGCCTCTACTGCCCTACCCAGAATGGTTTCCATCTCCCACCTACTCACACCCTTTCTGGTTCTTACCCTTATCCCAGTTTCCCCCTCAACACCTATTGCTACTTCTCTCTCCCCTTTACTTCCAGATACCTCGTTATTCTGTCAATCACCCCCACAGCTCCCCTTTTAAACATACCTCACTTTCCCTACTTCCTTCCAGCCTCTCTGTTTTCCCTTCCTAGTCACTTTGCCTTTCTTCATTTCCTTATCTCCTTCTCTCCACCCCTCCCTTACTCTTTCCCTTACTCACATATTTCCTACTCCAATTACAAAAGTCCTAAACTTCACTATTTCATCCTTGCCCTTCTCCTTCTTTCATCAGGGAACATCCACCCCAACCCTGGCCCTATTTCTTCTCCTACTTTACCCTGGCTACTTACCCAAATAACATGTCTCCAAATCCCACTTCCACTACAACCCTCCCTAACGGGTTGAAGCTCCTCCACCTGAACGTCTGCAGTACGCTACCTAAAATCAACCTCCGACAAACATAGAAACATAGAGGTTGATGGCAGATAAGGACCACAAGGCCCATCCAGTCTGCCTATTTTTTCTACTTTATGAATGTGCCACACACCTTTACACTGTCAATGACCTATTTATCCATACTCGTCTGTAATGCTCCCTTATGCCTATCCCATGCCTGTTTGAAGCCCTGCACTGTATTCATAGCCACCACTTCCTGAGGGTAGGCCATTCCATGCATCCACCACTCTTTCTGTGAAAATGATTTCCTCACATTCCCCTTAATCGGCCTCCTCTATTCTCATGCTGTGTCCTCTTGTCCTGCTATTTTTCTTATAATTAAACATGTTAGACTCTTTCACCTTGTTAATGCCCTTAAGGTGTTTGAATGTTTCGATCATATCACCTCTCTCCCTCCTTTGCTCAAGGGTATACATATTGAGCTCTGTTAATCTGTCCTCATATGTCTTCTGATGCAGTCCCTGCACCATTTTGGTTGCCCTTCTCTGGACTGCCTCAATTTGGTTAATGTCCTTGTGAAGGTGTGGCCTCCAGTACTGCACTTAGTACTTCAGATGGGGCCTAACCAGTGTCTTGTAAAGAGGGATTACTACCTCCCTCTTATGACTTGTGATACCCCTACTAATACACCTTAACATCCCCCTAGCCTTATCTACTGCTTTAGAGGTCTGCTTGGATGATTTCAGGTCATCAGTGATGATGATGCCCAAGTCTCTTTCTTCCTTTGTGACTGCCAGCAACTCCCCTCCCAGCCTATATGTGGCTTCAGGGTTTCTCTTCCCTATGTGCATGATCTTGCACTTCTTTGCATTAAATCCCAGTTGCCACTCTTCTGACCATTTTGCTAGTTTATCCAGATCTCTTCTTATTCTGCCCACCCCATCTGGAGCATCTACTCTGTTGCAGATCTTGGTGTCATCTGCAAACAGACAAGCCTGACCCTCTAGTCCATCTGCAATGTCACTAATGAAGATATTGAAGAGGACTGGCCCCAGGATTGATCCCTGAGGTACCCCACTTGTGACAAACTCTTATGATTTCACACACCCCTGACATCCTAATTTTTACCAAGACATGGCTCAAAAAAAGCACCCCTGACAGTGCCATTGCTATCCCTGGGTACTGCATTTCCAGACAAGATCGATTGGGTTGTGGAGGAGGAGTGGCCATGTATATCCTGTCCTCACTGCAGTTTACTATCACCCTATCTACCTCCATCCCAACTATCTATGAAACTCTTGTCACTCACATTACCCTTCATTTCTCAATCCCAATCTTTGTAGCTGGTATCTATTGCCACCCAAGCATTCATCCTTCGGTCATGACTGAACTCTTAGTCAATATCACCTCCCTCTCGCAATCTGGTGAACTTTTCATAATGGGTGATGTGAATCTAAATTGGTTGTCTCCCAAGTTAAACAAGCTATGCAATGACATCACTGCTCTAAACCTCACTCAACTTATACTTGAGCCCACACACCCTAATCCCAAAACACAAAACCACACCCTGCATGAATGGGCACTCACAACCCACCTACACCACGTCATTAAATCTGGTCTCCTCCCCGATGCCCTTAGTGACCACAACCCCATTTTCATTGTACATAAGGTTCATCACCCCAAACCTCCCCCTAAAGTCATACAACTTTGATCCTTTAAATCCTTAGACCTTACCCCAATCAGCTCTGCACTCACTTCCACCAACTGGGCCCCCCTCTCCACTGCCATTTCTGTTGACCAAGAGCTTGACTATTTTAAGGATAAATTTATTGCCAACTGGAATGCCTTTGCTCCTTCCAGAAGGAGCAGAGTTCATGGGCTTCACCTCCCCTGGATCACCCCTAAACTACTGGCCTGCTTCAGGGAGCATGATTGGGCCTGGAGAAACCACAAATCTACTAAACATCCAAAAGACTATGCCAAGTACAGAATGCTATGCAATTCATGCACTAAAGCTACTAGACTGTCATAGTCCAATTATTTCAACTCCTCATTCCTGACTAACATTAACTTTCCATCTAAATTCTGGAGGGTAGTTCATGCCCTATTCTCTCCCCCCATCACACTCCCCCTCCAGTTCTCAAAATAAATAACTCCCTAGTTACCAACCTTGGCTCCATGGCCAATTAATTCAATGCCTGCTACACCTCACGTGCCATGTCTCTTCTAAATTCTCTCTCCCCATTGCCACCTACTAACTTCAGCCCTTTACCTCAGCCAGTGCCTACCCCTCACCCATTTTCCTTTTCTACCATCTCCTCTGATGAAGCTCTTAGTGCTCTCCTATCCCTCAACCCATCTAAAGGCTCCTCACCAAATAAGCTTGACCCTAAACTTCTCTACCTTTCTGATCCTGCAATTGCTCACCTATCTCCCTAATCCTTAACCTGTCCTTTATTTCTGCACAAGTACCCTCATACTGGAAACACGCTGTAGTCCTTCCTCTCCCCAAGGGTGGTGACACATCCACTCCTTGCAACTATCACCCCATTTCCCTTCTTCCTACCCTTGCCAAACTTCAAGAACATTTAGTTCTCTCTCAACTATCACTCTTCCTCTCTGATTCCTCCTTCTTCATCCCCTTCCAATCTGGTTTTTGGAAGAACCATTCAACAACCACCTCCCTCCTCAGGCTTACTGACTCCATCCTTTCAGGGATGGACAATGGCCTGATCACCTCAGCCATCTTTGTAGACCTAGCCAAAGCTTTTGACACTGTTTCCCATCCCCTGCTTCTTGATTCACTCTCCTCAGCTGGTCTTGCTCCATTAGCCTCCAGCAGGTTTAAATTCCTACCTCATTGGCAGAACCCAATTAGTGAGAATCCTTGATTCCATCTCCCCTCCACTCCCCATCAACACTGGTGTCCCTCAGGGCTCAGTGCTTGGTCTCCTACTCTTCTCCATTTTCCTTAATGATCTTCCCACAGCCTGCTCGTCCTCTTCTAGCCACATGTATGCTGGCAATACTGTTTTGTACAGTAAAAAACATAAAAAAGTAGAGCACACACACCTCTCATTACAAGGGCACAGGTCTATAAGAGAAAGGATGTGTTTTACCTCCGAAACATGTCAGGTTGGTGGCATTTGTTAATAAAGTTCTTTTTTAATAGACCTGTGCCCTTGTAATGAGAGGTGTGTGTGCTCTACTTTTTTATGTTTTTCATGAATTTCAGTCAGTATGGTAGTACCACATCCTAGTGCTAACTCCATTGTGTTTTTGTTTTGTACAGTTCCGGCAAAAACCCTGCTGCTGTGCAAACCAGCTTACAGCATGACTTCAACCAAGTTCAGCTCTGGTTTGCTTCTCGCCAGCTTTTTCTAATCACCAAGAAGACAGTCTCAATGACCTTTAGCACCAGGCAGAGACTTTCTAGGCTCCTTGCCCTACCCATCTTCCACATCCTTGATGGGACCATCTTGGAGGACACCTCCTCATTTAGATATCTAGGGGTTTGGCTGGACCAGCACCTCAATTTCCCTGTGCATATCGATGCTATCCTGAAGAAACTGCGCCCCAAGCTTGGTGGTCTGTACAGGAATCATAGTTGCATCCTGCTGACTGCGAGGCATGAAATTGTCCAGAAGATGGTACTTTAACTCCTTCTGCTGCTTTGCTATCGATTCCCCTTCCCGCTCCCAGCACTGTGAACTCTATCACTCTCTAATCTTCCTTCCACTATCTCACAGATGCATCTATCACTGTGCCAAACTAACCTCCAAATTCTGGTTTGGGGGGCTCCCTTCCTATCTCTCATCCTCTCTCTCTCCAATCTACCTCCTCCACCCACTCTCTCAGATCAAATGACGCCCCCAACTTTACCCTCACCACTCCACCCTCTTCAGTCAGACTGGTTTCACCCATTTCCCTAAAATCTGGAATTTCCTCCCCCCTGAAATATGACACTCCTCTTCCAACTACTTGCTTACCTCTGCCCTACACAATTACCTTTCCCTCAGCTGTTCCTGCGTTAACCCATCTTAATACCTATTCCCCAGTTCCTGCCTTCCTACTATAACTTCCCCAGCAGGGTTCTCAACATCCTGAAAGGGGAAATCAGGAAATGGCTACCCCTCCTCCTCATATTCACTTCTTGCCTCTCCCCCTCTCTTCTCCACCTGCCCTTCTGGGTCACCAGTATGCACAACCTAACCCCATCCTTTTTACTCCAACAGCACTTGCGTACTACCTTGAGCCTGCTCCTGGTACACTCATGCACTATAAATAGTTCTATCACATTATTATTGTTTTGTACGTTTATATGTTCTTTTGCATGATTTTGGACATTTATTGTAATTTACCCAATGTTCCACTACTGTTTATTGTACAATACCTTGTGTTCCACTTGTTGCACATGTGACCCCCCGGTTACCTGGGGTTACTAGAATCCCAGTAAGACCTAGTGGTAGGCAGGGAAGGCAGTTTGTGAAACTCCAGTTAAATGGATTTCACACTGTCTCACTCTGTTCTCAGTCTCAGCTGAGACTGAGGGATGACATCACCATAGAACTCTCACAGCTAAATGAGCCACACTGGAATGCTGCAGTTGGAAGTTAGGATAGAATGTTGGGGATTTTTGAGCAGAATCTGTGTGCAGTCTTGAAGAGAGGAGCACCACAGCAGTCTGAGTGCAGGCTCTCAGAGCCTTGAGCTCTGTTTTAGAGCTACTATAAGGGAGGTGTGTGTTTCCACTGAAAGAGGAACACAGTAAGCTGATTGTGAAGTGGTGGAGACTGCTGTTACTGGTCCATGTGCCCCATCCCTGAGGGGATGGGGTGGAAAGGTTTTCCTGTCTTCAAGGGGCAACCCTCCTGGTTCTGGCTAAGGAAGAAGCTGCCTTATTTCAAGTTGTGCAGCGGCACCAGAAGCTGTGGGAGAGAAATTCCTGTGAGGAATTGCCTGTGGGGCACCTGCAACCAAAGGGTGAGTTCACTCTGACAGAGGGCCTATGTTTTTCACCTGAACTGTTGAAACATGGGGATTGGACTACTTAATTTGTAGGAGGTCTAGTGTAATAGACATTGCTGGTTAATTCAAGTAGGTTCAAGTCCAGCACAAAGAGTAAAGTAAAGTGGGGATTGGACTGCTTAATCAGTGGGGGGCCTAGAGCAATGGGCTAAGCCAAGTAAAAGTATGTTCAAGTCCAGCACAATGGGGAAGCAAGACAAGTAGAGGAAATGTGACATACATTTAGCCTTAATCTACATTGCCAAGCTTTGCAGAATGAGATGTTTAATGTCCAGAGAAATGGCCGGGTATGAATTGTTGAAACGAGAGGTAGGAGACCTCCCCCATCAGTAGTAACCAAATTCACCTCTACAGATTTGCTCTGTGGCACCTTTACTTTCTCTCAGGTACTTGACCAATGCCTGAGGAAAGTACCCAGACATGGGATTAAAAGGAGAACTCCCTGATAGAGCTGAGGTGCTCTTAGGTGGTTTAGGGAGCCACCAGAAAAGGTTTCCATGACATATGGAAGGTATCCGAGTGGCTGGCAAGGGAGCCGAGCCAGGAAAATCCCAGATAGTGTGCAAGTTCGGGCTGTGTACCCAAAGCAGTGTGCCCGGTGAGTTCAGAGCCTGAGGGCTGAAGTGTTAAAGAAGTGTTCTTGATTCTTTTAATCTGCATTTCCAGAAGTGTAGCCCTGTGGGGGTCCATCTATGCTTTGTTTGTTCTGCTTGGATGTGAATAAAAGCCACACTTTAGAATCCCATTTCTGGTATTGGACATTACAGTTATTGCTTCCTGTGTTCAGAATTACTTGGGTGCCTCTGTGCAGAGTAACTAAACCTAGCCCTTGTGCCGAGTAACCTAGTCATCCCCGAACCCTGTCCCCACCTGGTACTGCTGTCAGATTCAACAGCATACCACCTGTCATTTGCAAAAAGGCAGGGGTGTGGGGGGCTTACAAAATGGAGGCACCGCTTTGGATTTTAAATTTAGGGAGGAAAGGTGTTCGGGCAAAGGGCTAGCATTTTGGTTATCTGAAAGTGGGTAGCCCAAAAAGCTGAAGCAAGGTTAAGTAGTATGTTTCTGTGTGCTGTTGTCCATGTGCTGCTGTTAAATGCCAACTGTTTACTAAGGAGCAGTAAAGCCTGAGAGAGTATGCCCTTGTACTGCATCAAAAATTTACAGCATTTTGCCAGCTTTTAAAAAAAAACTGTGTGACAAAGAAAAGTGTGGAAGACTTGGGGTAGCAACAGGAAAATTGTGCCCTGGACATTGGAAATGCTTTCTAATGAATGGAGAGACTTGCTTTGTTAATGGCCATGACAAATGGTTGATATGAGCTCCTGCCGTGGAGTCAGTTCGAAAAAAAAAAAGTGGTTTTGCAGTTTAAATTTGCCTGCTTGATTATCGCCGTGAGGAGAAGAGCACTCACGAGGGAAAGAGGCTCATTTGCATGGTGTCGTGTGATTGGTGACATAGCAATCAGTCCGGCCCCCAAGCCAGTTCTACAGTGACTGCCCAACATTTGAGAGGGATTGTGAGTGGAGTGCATGTACTGGCTTATCGGAGGAGCGTCGCGGTGACTGAAAGTGCTGTAAAAGTGTAAAAAACTAACTTTTCTGTCTAAAATTGGGCTCAACCCGCATCTCGATCGACTGGACTGTGAGTGTGGTGTTCAGAGGGATGATCGGCAGGACTGCCAACCTGCTTCTGTCCAGAGGCCTCCAAGACTGGCTGCAGGCCATTTTCCATTACAACAAACAGCTACTGATAACAGTGAGTACCAACAGGAATAATTGCTCAAACAAGTGATTTTTGCCAAAAGCCAGCTGAATCTGTGTGGAGCAGTGTAATCATTTTGTAATCAAAGACTGTGTTAAGTTTACCAGCAAAAGCAAGCCTTTTAAGCCATCGACTGTGAGCATAGTTATGGGTTCAGCGTCAGTGTAAGTTTCAAAGCCATGAGAGAGACTGTGAGTTGTATCAAGATATGCAGCAAGAGTTACAGGCAATCCTGTGCTTAAAATACTGAGGCTTTAAGGGACTGTGAGCTAGAGTAATGTCTTCAGCAAGTGAAATGTCCATGGTAAATCATATAAATGTGCTAGGAAAAAGAACAGTGCAAGTTTGTGGAATCTGAGCAAAGTTATCAGTAGATTGTATAAATCAGATGCACAGTGGCTTGACCCAATTTCAGAATGTTGATGCGTAGGAGTGCTGCCGCCGCCATTACAGGGTGGAGTAGTAATCTAAACACAGCAGCACAGGAGCCATTTTGAAAGTGAAAGAAAGTGTTCAGTGATGTGGGACTTTCAATAACAGTGAGCGTTTGTTTGTTTTTCTCTGCAGTCATGGCCTCTGGACCAGCACGCTACCCGGATCATGCCCAGGCTGTAGTAGCAGCAGAAGTAAACAAGTTAAGGGACATTGAGAGGTGTTTCTATGGAGGACAGCTGCCTCCTCATGTGGCGATTCCTGGATACCCAGTGCAAGTGTGTTTAATATGCTTAAATGCTGGAAGGGACGTCTTCGTGGTACCTCACTGTTCAGGGTGCTTAGAGAAATATGGCTTGTTTAAAGCGCCCAAGATTTGTTTGGCTCCCACATGGACAAAAGTTCAAGAATCTGCAGTTGGCAGCACATAGCACCAGGCGGAGTCTGTTGGAGAAGGCCCCTCGGGGGAGTTTGGCAGAACTCTAGAGGGTGCAGATTTACAGACAGAACAATGTGCTGATGTTTCATTGCTGGATCGCAGAGAGACAATTCAGGCAGAACATCAGTAGACCCTTGGAGAGGGGGGGCCTAGCCCAAGTCTCATAGGAGAAGATAAGATGAGGGAGGCCTTTGAATGGGAGGTATCAATCTCCATGCCCAGCAAAGAGTGGATAGTCTGAGGAGTGAGGACGACTGTTCACTCCTGGGCACAGATTCTCAGTGAGGAAGAAGAAGAGGGGGAACCTATGCAGTCTTGTGAAAAAGGAACGGGTACACAGCCTCAAGCTCTTGCCTCAGAGGAATGCATGGAAGAGAGGTGATGCCACTGCCCTGGCTGTGCAAGAAGAAGTTAGGGATCCATTCTTTGTCTCTTTGAGAATGTGTAGCTGGCAGAACCAGGACTGGCCACCTCCAAGCCAGGCCAGCAGTCTCAGGTTGACCAAAGCTAGTAAAGAGGAGAGACTGGTTCGTAGGAAGGTGAATTATATCTATGGGATGTCCTTTCCTACCTTTTCTCGGAGAGTCTGGGAGGAGATTGAGAACAGCAGGAAATCCTGGATTTGGGCTGAAGCAATGAAATGTGTGCATCCTGGTGCAAACAAGCATGTCAGGAACAGAATGTTTCATGAAAAATACAGCCAGTGGGAAAGAGGCAGGACACTGTCAATGGACACTGTTCGAATAGTGGCTGGAGAGGGACGTGAAACCTTTCACAGTGTGAATTATGTCCGCCCTGACAGGGTAATAATTCAAGCTCCTGACCCATTTTACTATTGTCCTCAATGCAAAGACCTCCCTGCAAATGTGCCCATGCCTACCAACTGGAAAACAGAGCAGTGTTAGCCAGTGCTGCCACTCCAGCCATTGCAGTGCCTTTGTTGTTCCACCAGTATGGGCATCCAGGACTCAGATGCCCCACATTCATCAGTTCTACAGTGTACTGACTTTCCAGAATCCATCGACTGGCCCACCAGAAGACTTCAGATCCAGAGAGGACACCAGCCCAGCTGTATCCTGATTCATCGCCTGGTAATCGGATGACATCAGACCAGCTGTTTTCCTTTTGTTCCTGTTCCAAGGTTCCATCTCCAGAGATGACATCAACCCAGCAGTTTCCAGATGTGCCCTCCTGTCATTCCCAGAAGATATCCGCCCAGCTGTATTGGAAGAATGCTACCAGGGAGAGTCTTCGGCCGAGGACCAGGTCGGTGTTTTGCTCATTCTACAAAGGACTGGTAAGTCCAAACTTTTCTATTCTTATGACATTGCAGTACACACCCTACACTAGCAGATTCCAGATGTGTGAACTGTCCTCAAAGACTCTCCCCTTCGGGACTTTGGCCTGCTAGAACTGTGCTTCACCGGGCTCCAGCCCAGGAGAGACTCTTTAATGGACTAGCCTTCAGGCACTGTGGTCACTAGATGGGACTTTTAGGACACTCCATCCCCAAATGTGTATTATAAATAATGTCATTCTTTTTCTACTGTTTTCTAATGTTTATACTGTTTTTCTACATTTTCTAAAACAAAAAAAATATTTTTGGGATTCTCTAGTGTTTTGATGGTAGGGGTTTAGATCGACTGTGTATGCAGATTAGGAGTGTGTGTTGTCTTTCTTTTTCTTGCAGGTGTTCCTGAAGAAGATAGAAGACAAGACAAAAAGAGGACGAGGGACTCATCAGAGTTCCTCACTAGTACTTTAGTTAGTAGTATTTAAAGTACTGTTGTTGTTATTGTTATTGTGTAGTAACCCTTTTCTTTCACAGGTATGGTTGTGGGGGAGTGAGGGAGTAACGTAATGGTATGGTATTACTCCTGGTGTGTGGTTGCATGGTGCCCAAGGTCGGGGAGGTCCCCTGTTTGTTTGTTTTGGGATTTGAGTTAAAGGCAGATAGGTTTTCCCTAGAGGGCTAGGGGGGATAGACAGGCTGTGGATCTGACCTGCAGTAGGGATTGCAGTGCTGATCTATTGGGGCTATGCTCTGGGCAGTTCTACCAGAGCCACTAGGTACCCATAGTCAGCAGGGAGAGTAGAGGCTGATGCGTCAGCCAACAGCCTCTAGGCCCTTAGTATTGTCTGTCTGTGCTGGCACAAGGTAGGGGAGAAGGTAGCTCTACCTCCCTGTAGTCAACACATGGGGAGAGATGGCCTAAGCCGGGTAAATAATGACTGCGGACAGTCATTTTCCTGGCCCAGGGTGAGTGTAACCCCCCTGTTACCTGGGGTTACTAGAATCCCAGTAAGACCTAGTGGTAGGCAGGGAAGGCAGCTTGTGAAACTCCAGTTAAATGGTTTTCACACTGTCTCACTCTGTTCTCAGTCTCAGCTGAGACTGAGGGATGATATCACCATAGAACTCTAGCAGCTGCATGAGCCACACTGGAATGCTGCAGTTGGAAGTTAGGATAGAATGTTGGGGATTTTTGAACAGAGTCTGTGTGCAGTCTTGAAGAGAGGAACAGCACAGCAGTCTGAGTTCAGGCTCTCAGAGCCTTAAGCTCTGTTTTAGAGCTACTGTAAGGGAGATGTGTGTTTCCACCAAAAGAGGAACACAGTAAGCTAATTGTGAAGTGGTGGAGACTATTGTTACTGGTCCATGTGCCCCATCCCTGAGGGGATGGGGTGGAAAGGTTTGCCTGTCTTCCAGGGGCAACCCTCCTGGTTCCGGCTAAGGAAGAAGCTGCCTTATTTCAAGTTGTGCTGCAGCACCAGAAGCTGTGGGAGAGAAATTCCTGTCAGGAATAGCCTGTGGGGCACCTGCAACCAAAGGGTGAGTTCGCTCTGACAGAGGGCCAATGTTTTTCACCTGAACTGTTGAAACGTGGGGATTGGACTACTTAATTTGTAGGAGGTCTAGTGTAATAGACATTGCTGGTTAATTCAAGTAGGTTCAAGTCCAGCACAAAGAGCAAACTAAAGTGGGGATTTGACTGCTTAATCAGTAGGGGGCCTAGAGCAACGGGCTAAGCCAAGTAAAAGTATGTTCAAGTCTAAGTCCAGCACAATGAGAAAGCAAGACAAGTAGAGGAAATGTGACATACATTTAGCCTTAATCTACATTGCCAAGCTTTGCAGAATGAGATGTTTAATGTCCAGAGAAATGGCTGGGTATGAATTGTTGAAACGAGAGGTGGGATACCTCCCCCATCAGTAGTAACCAAATTCACCTCTACGGATTTGATCTGTGGCACCTTTACTTTCTCTCAGGTACTTGACCAATGCCTGAGGAAAGTACCCAGACATGGGATTAAAAGGAGAACTCCCTGATAGAGCTGAGGTGCTCTTAGGTGGTTTAGGGAGCCACCAAAAAAGGTTTCCATGACATATGGACGGTATCCGAGTGGCCGGCAAGGGAGCCGAGCCAGGGAAATCCCAGATAGTGTGCAAGTTCGGGCTGTGTACCCAAAGCAGCGTGCAAGTCCGGGTTGTGTGCCCAGTGGGTTCAGAGCCTGGGGGCTGAAGTGTTGAAGAAGTGTTCTTGATTCTTTTAATGTGCATTACCAGAAGTGTTGCCCCGTGGGGGTCCATCTATGCTTTGTTTGTTCTGCTTGGATGTGAATAAAAGCCACACTTTAGAATCCCATTCCTGGTATTGGACATTACAGTTATTGCTTCCTGTGTTCGGAATTACTTGGGTGCCCCTGTGCAGAGTAGCCAAACCTAGCCCTTGTGCCGAGTAACCTATTCCTCCCCAAACCCAGTCGCCACCTGGTACTGCTGTCAGATTCAACAGCATACCACCTGTCATTTGCAAAAAGGCAGGCGGGTGAGGGGCTTACACACAAACTTACAATGTTGTATTGTTTGTACTACTCACATACTATTGTAACTGATCATCCTTCACAACCCTATGTAACCCCTCCCCCCAGGTTGTACCGTAGATGAGCAACTTGTTATTCAGTGTGTCCTCCTGGTGAAACATTTCAATAAATAAATAAAAAAAATAAACTCTTCTTGACACCTATTTTTCTGTAAAAAGTAATTTGCCTAAGTGTCCCTGTTAACAGGAGTAGGTAATACAATGCTAAATAAACACTCTGGAAACTTGCTTTGCATCAATTTGAAAATAAAGCAACCCAGTTCACAGGCGTGCCTGGCTAAGGGTGGAAGCCAGTTCTGCTCCAAATACAGTTGACAGTGATGTCTAGCTTGTGTGGATTTTATAATTTTAAAAACCTGTTTCTTAATAAGAAATAATAAATCACAGATTGAAAGGTAATATGGGACTACATTAAACATATTCTATTTTAGGCACTCTGTACTTTGTGCATTAACAGCAGTTTGAGACTACCAGCTCTACTTTTCAGTGATGTACAGTAGGCAACCAGGCCCAAACCCATCTAGTATCTGGTTTCCTGCCTTGGAGATCGCAGGGCAGTAACTGGTAGGTAATTTTTAATAGGCTCCATGCTAATGAAGCTGTATATACGATACTATTCCACTATGTTTGTTCATGATACCTTTCCCCACATTGACTGATGACTTATGTAACCATGCTTTTTATTAACTGAAATTTTAATACGTTTTTCTATTTTATATTGTGCATTTGTCCTATTAACTGACTCTTTCTTACACAGACTTACATACACACACACACACACATACACACACTCACAAAAAGATAGACATATAGATACTTAGATGGATAGATAGACAGCAGACAGGCAGACAGACAGAGTTGTGTAAGAAATGTCTTAAAACATTTCATTGGAAAAACTCAGTAAAATGAAATTAAAACTGTGTGGATTGTGAAACAAACTTACAAATAGTATTGTCTACAAAAATCTACTTTGGAATTTAATTAACAGAGGTGATGTAGTGGGCCAAAGAGCAGTAGTTTGATTTGGGCAGCAGAATTCCCTGCACTATTGCTAACCTGGCATGTTCTGTTGATGAAATAATGAACTGACCCATTTTTCTTTTGGCTGATTGATCTGCACTGGAAATGAATATCTTATGAAGTATATTTAATTTTAATTTGGCTCACTTTCCAAATGGGTTTATTAATGAAGTTCATAATGTTCCTAGTCAGAGTGCCCATGAATATTTGATCCACTTCAACAACCTTGGTTTATGATCTATATACTGTATGTCTTCTTCTGTCTCTGTTTTGTAATTATTTTAATTATACCTCAATATAATCTTCTAAAGTTATTGGACTCTAAGCCAGCCACTAATAGTAGCAGGCAGGTTTTATATATCATACAGCAGGAGGAGAATACATGCCTATTTTGAAGTTATTTTACATACTGTGTATACATAGAGTGGGATCTTCAGTACCATTCTTATGACTGGAATCTAGACCCTTATCTCCAGTTCCATTCTACGACTCCCATGCTCTGTACTTTTAGGTATGATTTTATGTTTGAAAATGATCTTGAAAGTCATATTTACAGCTGGGCAAAACTGGTGTGTTCATTTTCATGAAGATTTGTTTGCAAAATGCAAAGAACTTTGCTACAGCAGTCATTTACAAAAAGAAGTGCAATGCAAAAATAACTTTTCAAATGCAAGTCCTTGTTTTTGTGCACCATTTCTGGTTTTGCTTGGAAAACCATGATTTTAGGAATGACTAAAATCACAGTCACTTGAAAAAAAGCAATTTTTCACACAATAACTGTATACGGATGCATGAAAGAAGACAAATCTTCACAAAATATGTGATACCATTTAACAATGGGATTTTACTGTATGTGATTTTTCATATACCATCAATGTAGAGGATAGTGTATGATCAATCAAACACAGCAAGGATGTTGTAAACTCAAGAGGTTGCTGTGGTAACAGGATACCTCGAGAGTGCAGCTCAACAGGTCTCGTTACCATGGAAACCTTGAGAGTAAAAAACACTCTTGTTGTGTATGATTGATCATACCCTGTCTTTTATAGTGTATGGTTAGTCATAAAGTTAAGAGTTTCCCCTTACATTAGCCCTTTCTCTCACTGCTGCTCTGTTCAAGGTCTGCTTTCACTGCTGTGACCATTTGCCAAAGCTTAGAGGTTCACTCACTGCACATGCGTGCAGACATTCAAAGGTGCTGTGCTGCAGTAGCTATGTAGCTAATGCTGCACAACAGCTATGGTGACATAGCTACTGCAGCACAACAATGTTGTTGAAGGGATGGATTTCCATTCACAACAACATTCCACCATACACTATACAGTGTTGGGGAACACTTAATTTTGGCTTTGTTTGTTTCAACTTGTTATACAATCTTTCAGTCACTACGGTGTTTATTCAGTTGCTAAAAATACTGTAATTTGTGGTTGCCCATTGGCCCAGTGGAAGTGAGTCACGCATCTATGTTGGCGGCTTGGGTCCCAGAATGGACTTGATGAGCACAGAGAGGAAAGGTGTCAGAAAACAGTTTTGCCACTGGCAGTGCTTCACAGCGAGGGAGGGGATGGCTCTGTAGCCAGTGGTACATTTACCCCCCCCCAAGATGGGCCAGGAAGCTTGCTTCCCACAGGATTAGCTGTACTGCCTTTTGCCATGAGGAATCCATGAGGAATGCAAGCAGTATGATCATGTGGGTGGAAGGTGGTGGCAGAGAAGAAAACTGGAAAAATTCCCTTCTACAATTGGGATGGTAAGCAGCGTGCCCCTCAGGTTCCACACCATGGATCTTCTCTGGAGAGGTGGTGCAAATGGCAGATAGTGGGTCTGGGTGGGCTGCCATGGGAGTTACACTGAGGACTGTGCAGATAGAAGCATTAGAAACAAAAAACTGTATAAAAATAATTAGAATTAAGCTATCCCAGTAGCATGGTGATAGAGCTGCACATTGTCACCCAGGAGACCAAGGTTCATGTGAGAGCTCAGAAGGCAGGTGCTGGAGCAGGATGGTGTTTGAGCATATGTGATGTGCTTAGCTCATGAGGAGGCAGCGGGTATGGGCAATCTGGCACTCATGCTGTATATTCCCTCTATGGGCCATTCACAGAATGATACTGGGATCTGATGAGCAGGGAGCTGCACACCCACACTCCTGGTCAGATGAGAAGTGCTACTAGGATGGCAGCAATTGCCAGGTAGGAGACATGAAAACCAGTAGAAAAATAAAATAAAAAAAAAAATATTTATGTTCTCAAGATAAATAAACAATGGCTTCTCCCTCTGGTGTTTATCTTTTTCTGCCCCACTGCCTTCATACCTCATTGCTACCTATAGCCATACTGTGCACAGCTTCTAGCCTAAAAATGCCACTGTTGGTATGTATGTAAGTAAGTAAGTAATCAGACACAACAGGAGTCTGATGTGCCCATGGGCAGTACTTCTCCACAATTTGACCTGCCAATGCAGATCAAAGTTGTTACATTCCTGAAGGCATTGCTGCTCATCAACACTACCGACTGCCAGGTGTCTGAGTTGCCAATGGGGCAGTACTTCTCCACAATTTGACCTGCCAACACAGATCAAAGTTGCTGCATTCCTGAAGGTATCACCGCCCGCCAACCCTATCGATCGACAGGTGCCTACAATCAGTGACACCACGATTTTGAATTTGGCACCTTTTGTACCTCAGGTGCCTGCCTCAGCCTATGGGAGCCCTACTGTTTTGAGCAAGTGTGTTCCCCGTACTCAGCAGTTTAGCCCTAAGCCCATCCAGACTGCTAATTTCAGCCACCATGCTGCAGGACATAATTTTTGGCTGCATTTAAAGTTGTAAGAAGTATACTCTGCTTGCCAGCCATGCAAATTAACCTTGGCTGACTCCCTAAACTGTGAGCACTATCTTTAATTAATTGTAGGCTGACTCACAGTTTCCCTGGTCACACATGAGCATAAGCTAATTCTACTTATTTCTGTGACCATTATTTGTAGCCCAGCTAATTTTTAGGCTGCTTCAAAAGCTCAAGCCTGTTGTCTGCTTGTGCCCTCTAGCAAATTTTGTGCCCATCCAGCCAGCCCCTCCCCGAACCCTTATTAAATACACCTCCTCCCCTACAGTAATCTCTGCCCACCCTTCTCAGCAATTCATCATTGGAGAGCTTGCCACAGGCAGAATCTCCCCTTAAAGGGGTATCTTCCCTTTACACCTTTAGCCAACTTCAACCATTGGACTGTGATTCTCTCCTCTCCTTACAAATATTCCCAATCTCTTTACAAGGGCAGCACCACCACCCCATTTGTCCTGCTAAACTAACTGGACTAGGACCTGCCAATATGACCATCCCTTCGTCTGTCCCCCATAGGATACTATACATAAATTTCTACTCAGCCTATCTATCTTTGAAACATGCCCCTCAACCATTACCTTTTCACTATACTGTTGGTAGTTTCTGGATTACCAATCCTGCCATTTAAAAAAAATGGTGATGCTCCTGCCCCACCCCAACCTATCCAGTGACAGGAGCCTGCTGTGTGCCTATGGCACCATAAAAACATCTATTCTTGCATACCATGCTGCACCTACTAAGCCAGTAAACCACCAATTGATAATTGATCGACTGCTCAGAGTCATGGAAGATTTACTCCTGCTGGGGTCCTCACATCACATCCCCCGGTTTCTCTCGGCCATTGGGTTGAAAGGGGCAATCTTCCTATAGGGACTGTCACAAGCTCAGTAACAAACTCCTGAGGTAGAATCTCAGTAGAATAGCCCTACTACTACTACTCCTGCTCTCTGGGAACATCCATCCAAATACAGGCCCTCCTTTAAGGTATGGCACAGGTCAAAATAATGCTGGCTTGCTAATCTTTGCATCAGTCAGCATCTGCTGCCTCCTAGATAAGCTTGACCTTCTTCAGGCCTGGGTCACACAGCTCAACTCAGATGTGCTATCAGTAGTAGAAACCTGGCTTTCACCCAATGTTCCTGATGGGTCTATCATTATACCAGGGTACGCTGTGGTTCACCATGATAGATGTACCAGACAAGGAGGTGAGTGTGCAATTTATATCAGGGACAACCTACAAGGTTTTGCACTGCAGCTACCCATCACAGGGGATAACATGCAAGCAATTGCTGTAAAAATTCTCATTGGGGCTCACAATAAGGCTGTTACACTTATATCAGCATACATCCACCCACAACACACTGTCACAGGTTTTGACACACTCATCGATTGGCTAGGTAATCTGAGTCTCAACTCTGAAGTCATGCTGCTTGGTGACTTCAATATAAATTGGCTCGCCGATAAAACAAATCCTTACAAGGATGCTATCATGACACTCCACTTCTCCCAACTTGTGGAAGGTCCCATACTTATAAACTATAGGACAGGCACAAGTACTTTATTAGACTGGGTACTCTCAAACCACTCTGCACATATAGCAGACACCACCATACTCCCTGATGGTATGAGTGACCTCTCCCCTGTAACTTTCTGTTGATCCAATTGGTTTTCTAAACCACCCACCAGAACAATAATTATCAGAGTCCTTCTTGGCCACCTTGATTTATTTCTTTTTTTTGCCATTCACATTTTATTCATTTTTATGCAGCGACAATGTATATGACCAATATACAAAGCATACTGTAACCTGAATAGTTACAATCATTCATGAGATTCCAAATGGAACAAATCTCTGCCAAACCCCCCCATTACCCCCACCTATATAAAAACCCTCCCCCCCTTAACCCCATTACCCTCCCCACAAAGGCACTTACAACTAAACACCGTCATGTAGGTTTGTGATCTAACTTCCTAACGAGTAAAATGTATAAAGTGGGGCCCAAATCCTCTCAAATAGAGGCAGTTGATTGTGTAGGACAGCAATCATCCTCTCAATCCTAAGACTCGCAAGAAGTTCTGCCAACCACTCAGAGTAAGAAATCCCAACACTATCCTTCCAATGTCTGAGTACTAGCTTTTTCACCGTGATAGAGACCAGGGCCATGTGGAATTTTCTCACTCTAACCGGGAAGCCAGACATATCTCCCAACAAACATACCTCAGGTCTGAACATATCTTCCAAACCTAATAGAGAGTTAGCCTTACCCTTTATTTCAGCCCACAATGGGATGATTTTTGGGCAATCCCAAAAAATATGTAAGAGATCTCCCTTTTCCAGGCCACATCTGTAACACTTAGGATCATTCAATACATTTAAATCCGCCAGTTTTTGAGGGGAATAATAAATATTGTGTAAAATTTTAAACTGTATAAGTCTCAAGTGATCTTGTCGAATAAACCTATGACAGCCCTGCCAGATTTGAGACCAATCTAGGGTTGCTTCAGGGAGCACATTAGCCCAATATGAGCTCGGAGCAAGGTTCTCTGAGTAGGCCCAATGAAACAACACCGTGTAAATCTTAGAAACTGCCTGTGGAATTCCTACTAACAAGCCTATATCCACCCAAAATGGAATTCGGGGTGGTTGCACCAAGTCAGTCCCCACCTTTTGAACTAATAGATGGCGAAGTTGATATATCTTGAAACTATCTCTGGTAGACAGACTGAATTTACTTAACACCTCCACAGCTGAAATTAGACCTCCCTCATCGTTAAGGAAGTCTTTCAAGGAACACTCCTCAGGTAGGGACAACCAGTTAGGTCTGATGACTCTATCTCCTATCAACCACCGGGGGTTACCCTTAATGGGTTGGGCCCAATCTTTGGTTTGATCGTATCTTAAAAAATTACAAAGCTGATTATGAATCCTTAAGGACACCCCTATTGGAGATTTCCTCAAGGAGGAAGGGAGTGCCTTGCAGGTTATATGAAATAGAGCCTCTGGGGTAATACCAAAACTTTTGATAAAGCTAATTTCCAAATTAACCCACAGTGGTACATAACCCAAAGTTAGGGAAAGGTCCTTATATAGAGCCCATCTACCATATTTGTTCAGGTGAGCTGCCCAAAAATAGAGAGCGAAATGAGGTAATCTCAAACCCCCGAGTGACTTAGGGGCCGCCAACTTTTGATAGGACACCCTTGCTTTCTTATATCCCCACACGAAATCCACTATCATCCCATGGAGTTTGTTGAACCATGACATAGGAAGCCAAATATTCAACATACTCAAGGGATAGAAGAGTCTAGGGAATATATTCATTTTGACAATATTTATTCTACCCCATAGTGACAATGGGAGTTGCGCCCACCTTTTTAGATCTAACTCAATAATATGAACCAGGGAGTCTAAGTTTAACTGACGTATTCGATCCGAGCTATTAGTCAAAGTAAGACCCAGATATTTAAAGGATTTGGAATTCCACCCTAAACCTAACTCTATAATTTCCCGCCTAAATAACTTGTTATTAAGAGGATAGACCACCGTTTTATCCTGATTCAATTTGTAATTGGCAAGAAGACCAAACTTGTGTATTATTTTTAACAGATTGGGAATGGACCTACTAGGCCTCGAAATATAGACCAGTAGGTCATCTGCATATGCAGTAATTTTAATAGTTTGATCCAGAATTTTAATGCCTTCGATCTCACGGCTCTTCACTATGCTCCTTATGAGAGGCTCCAAATACAAGTTAAATAATAGGGGAGATAAGGGACAGCCTTGCCTTGTACCTACATGCAATGTGAAAGGACTTGAGACGGCCCCATTGCAAGTAATTCTAGCTGAAGGATTTGAGTATAATGCTCCAATCCACTCTACAAACCTTTCAGGGAAACCAAATCTACTCATTACAGCAAATAAAAATCTCCAGTGTACCCTGTCGAAAGTCTTCTTGGCATCCAAGGAAACCAACGCCATCGGGAGGTTGGCCTCCTCGGAGACCGAGAAGACATGTGCCAATGTTCTGAAATGGTCAGCCGAGGACCTGCCCTTCATAAAACCCACCTGCTCTGCACCTATCAGTTTAGATAGTATTTTATTAATTCGGTCTGCCAGTAATTTAGCCAAGATCTTAATGTCGTAATTTAACAACGAGATAGGTCTGTAACTGGCTGGCTTTTCAGGTGGCCTATCTGGTTTAGGGATTAAGACTACAAGCGCCTCCGACAGGGTCCTATCCACTTCCTTCCCAGAAAGAATATATTGAAATAATCTAAGTAGTAGTGGAGCTAGTTGGGCAGAAAATATTTTGTAAAAATTAGACGAGAACCCGTCTGGGCCCGGTGTTTTATCTATAGGTAAATTCTTAATAGCTAACTCTATCTCCTGCTGGGTTATATCGGCATTGATAAAAGCTTGATCAGATTCATCCAATGTAGGAAGTGCAAGGTTATCCAAGCAGGCCGAGATCTCAGACTTGGATGGTGGGAACTCCATAGCACTATTTAGGGATTCGAAATATTTTCGAAAGACTTGAACTATTTCTTCTGGGGTAGTCTTAACACAGCCATCATCTTCCGATATAATCCCTTCAATCAAACGGGAAGATTCAAGTTGCGCAATACGTCTAGCCAAGAGCTTCCCCGACTTTTCCCCTTGGTCTAAATAACTGGCTCTAGTCTTAATTAACGCTAACTCTGCCTGCTCCCCAAAATTCTAAGATATGCATCTTTAACTTTCGTTAATTTCTCCTTGTCCTCCTCTCTTGGATTTAAAGAAATCATGGATTCTAGGGATCTGATTTACGCTAATAAATCCAACATGGTGGCTTCCTTCTCTTTCTTCCTTTTAACGGCCAGACTAATCAATAGACCTCTCATATAAACCTTAAATGCACCCCAGAAAATGTCTGGACGGACGCTATCATTCATGTTGAATAAAATGAACTCCTCTATTTGCTTCGACAAAAATTGGGCTACCTTGGGTATTCTCAAAATCTGGTTATTTACCTTCCATCTATTACCCTTTTTAATAAGGGAGGGAAAGGAAACCGTGACAGCCACCGCCGAGTGGTCTGAGAGAGGTGCTGCCACAATTTCTGAACTGAGAACTCCCTTAAGCAGGGTTCGAGAGATAAATATGTAATCAATGTGAGACCCAGACCCATGGACTGGAGACATGAAAGTATATTCTCTAGACTCAGGGTGGAGCACCCTCCAAACATCTGCCAGCCCTAAATGATCCAACAGATCTCCAACAGCACGAGAGGCAGGAGTGTGATATAATTGGGATCTGGTGGATCTATCCATTAAAGGATCCAGTGCTAAATTAAAATCGCCTCCCAAAATCATAGGGAGCTGATTGAATGGTAGAAGCGCCTTCAGCAAACTCACCACAAAATCCTGGCTGTCCACATTGGGACCATACACCGATCCTATCAAAATCTCAGTATTCTGTAATTTTCCTTTAACTAACACATATCTACCTTCCGTATCCTGAACCACTTGTAAAGGGGTAAAAGAAACTGATCTATGTATTAATATCATAACCCCTCTACTCTGTGTGCTACCCTGGGAAGAAAAAACTTCCCCTATTTGAAGTATCCTCATACAATTGGCCTCCACTTGAAGTAGATGAGTTTCCTGTAAAAACACCAGCTTTGCTTTCACAGCCTCTATATGTTTCAAAATCCTATATTGCTTGGCCCTAAGCCATGCCCCTTTTACATTCCAAGTAAGAAGTTTAACTGATATATCCATCCCCATTCCTACTCAATGGACCCACAGTATAATGTGACCACCCAATTACAGTGTGACAAGAAGTAATACTTACGGCCTTGTGCCCCAACCCCCCTAATGGCCCACCTCCTCTATCCCCACCCAAAACACCCCCATCCCTATTGATCCACCATAATCCAGACCCAAAGAACCCTGCCCTCCCACCCCTTGTTCGCTGTTTCCTCGCGGCCCATGACAACAGCCCACTTAGCCCATTCGCCCGCGCTCCTCCCCCATCCCCCTGATCCTATCGTTAGAACTCCGTTTACACATATTTTAACAATGCACATACACTGACACATATCTAATTTGCCAATAAAAACAGTTCCTAGAATTTCAAAAAAACTATTTTTTGCCCCACGTATAATTAATACAGCCCTGTATAAGGCAGGCGCATAAAAAGAAAGGAGCAAAGGAGAAAAGGAAGGTAGAAGACTTGGTTTGCTGGCCAAGGCACCTAGCTTCACCTGAGCTCTTTCCTTCTAAGACTGCTTGAAAGGCAGAGTAGAGAAACTTACCAGAGCAAGGGACAAGGATTAAGACTTAGTTTGGCTAAGCAGATTTACTGTGTGGTGGTGTTTTTATTTTTTACTCACAGGGATTGCTGCTGTTTGTTGCTAACATTTCATTGCTTTATTTTTTCTCTGATTCAAATTGTTGTTGCTGGTATACCTTCTTCTGCATTATTACAAGGTGTGCCTACAGGTGTGTGCTAACAGATTACTGCTGTAATCTTCTGATTCAAATTGTCTTTTGCAAGGTATATCTTCTGTTACTGCTTTATTTTTCTCTGGAGCAAAGTGTTTCTTACAGGTATATCTTCTCTGAAATTATTACAGGTGGTGCTTTACAGGTTTTACAGTTTTATCTAACATTAGGATAAGCTTTCAGGGTTACTGCATTTGTTGTTGACTGATTGTTTCTGCTCTTACCTCCTTGTTCTTTCATCCGTGGTTCTTCTTTTTAGGCAGGGGAAGGGCCCAGCCACCCCATCCCCAACCACCCCACGCTACACTCCTTTTATAGGGTACCACAGTTGTGACATTTCCTGTGGCAGAGCAGGAAGGGGCGGATCAGTGGGGCCTCCACAAGGTGATCTCATTTACAGGGCACTAGTAATTTAACTTGTTATAACAAGTTAAACAAAGCACAATTAAACCATTACTTGCATTTTTTTTTCCTTCTAATTACTCTGACTAGGTTACAAACCCAGCAACTTATTTGGAATGGATTTCATTAACTGCAGGTACTGTGGAACAATTTTCAGAAGGACAGTCTTACAGGATTTAGGACACTGTCCTACATGCTGAGCCTTTGGAGATCTTAGGTCTCAGCTCCGGGCAGCATGGGCAGAGATTGCATGCCTCAAATTTCATATTGAAGAGGAAATACATTATAAGAACCACCCGCCATTTCCCCAGCATCCAACAGAAAACCTCGACCGCAGAGGGTAGTTGGTCCAGGAGGTTGGCAGGTGGTTAGGAGGAGCAAATCAGGTGCCCCATCACTCTCTGCTCTCCAACACATTACCTCCAAAAACCATATAAACACTACAAACAGGTATCTGCCTCTATCTCTGAAATCAAATAAAGAGAAGACACTGCAGAGCAGGACACTCTGGCACAGGAGCTAGCACAACAATACTCACCCAAATCAGGAACCAAAACTAAACAAGCACAAAGGAAATCCAAAAACTTCTGATCATAGGAGACTCCATGATTCGGGAGTTGATACCCATCTCCAGCCAGGGGTGATGGTCAGATGTCTCCAGGTACATCAGCATGGAGAGACACTGACCGCATTACTAAAATTGTTCACAAAGCAGGAGAAAACATTGATGTCCTAGTACACATAGGGACTAATGATCTCGCCAGCCGGTCAGTTGTGGAGACCAAGGAACACACCTACTAGGCTGGGTGACAAACTATCATCTATTTAGTCGGCATCTCCTTCTCTGAGATCCTGCCAGTCTGGAGAAGGGAGCAGATGGACGGAAGGTCAGAAGAAGGGGAGATAGGGAGCTAAACACGTGGCTCAAGGACTGGTGCCAGGAAAAGGACACAGATTTGTAGGGAACTGGCAACAGTTCTGGGAGCGAAAGTTCTTTAAATTTGATGGACTGCATCTGACTAAAGAGGGAGTCAGTGCATTGGGGCAGAAGTTTGACGTCTTTGCAGAATATTTAAACTAGCAAATGGGGAGAGGGGTGCAGCACCCCATACGTCGAATGGGAAGAACACCCCTCCCCCCTCAGCTAGTGGTCAAACAGGAATTCAGCGTGTTTGCCGTTCATTTGCATCACCAGGTAAGAAAAAAGGTTTGTCTCCCCATACGATGCACAGGGGTAATGCCAAACTTCACCCAACAACTAACACACCAAAATCTGGCCAATGGAAAATCATGTACACAAATGCTCACAGCCTGGGAAATAAGATCCCAGACCTGCAGGCAATAATGTCAGAGGCTAAACTGGACATAGTAGCAATTAGTGAGACGTGGTTTACCAGTAACCACATTAGGAGACTTCAGTACCTGGCTATGTATTGTTCAGAAGAGACCGAGGTGCAAAAGGGGAGGAGTGGCCCTGTATGTTAATGAAAATATCAAAGCTACAGAAATTCAGAATACACATAAGGAGCCAGAAGAACTGTGGGTCACCCTGGAAACAGGAAATGGGACAGCCATAAGAACTGGGGTTGTCTACAGGCCCCAGACCAGAGGGAGGACATAGACACATTACTGTTAGAAGATATACAAAACATGACAGCTAAAGGGAGGTTCTGATAATGGGAGACTTCAACATGCCAGATACAGATTGGTCAATACCAGCAGGAACATCTGCCAGAACTAGACTCATAGTGGATTCCCTGCAGGGAGGCCTCAAACAACTGGTACAGCAACCCACAAGAGACAGGGCTATCCTAGATCTAGTACTGACTAACAAAGAAGGGATCACAGATCTCCAGGTAGAAGGTCACCTGGGGGCCAGTGACCATCACATGGTATGGTTCAATTTGGCTACTACATCTAAATCATCCCATTCCAAGGCAAAAATATGGGACTTCAGAGGAGCTGACTTTGATAAGATGGCCAACAGAGTTAAGCTAGCCCTGGCAAAAAGAAACACAGGTGAGGAGGTACAGGCAAAGTGGGCAAGCATTAAGGATACAATACTTGAAGCAACATCCCATTGTGTTAGACAGAAAAGGAAGTGCAAAGAAGAAGAAACCACTTTGGTTCTCAAATACAGTAGCAGAAAAGGTCAGAGCCAAAAGGCTGGCCTTCAGGAAATATAAGGGAACACAGCGGGATGAAGATAGGGAGGCATAGAAACTGCCTAAGGAAGCAGGTAAGGCAGTAAGGCAGGCAAAGTCCCAAACTGAGGAAACACTAGCACGAACAGTAAAGAAGGTGACAAGACTTTCTATAGATACATTAGTGAAAGGAGAAAGTCCAGAGGGGTATTGCTAAGCTTAATGGAGAAAGGGAGCATGTGAGGAGGAGGACCCTGTAAAGGCATCTATCCTAAATAGATACTTTTGCTCAGTATTTACTGAAGAGAAGGTAGGGCAGGGCCCACAGCTCAACATCATGGACACAGGGGAGGAGGTGAGCACTACTCCCTTCACAAAGAAAGGGTCCTACAAGAGCTTGCTAAGCTCAGGGTGGATAAGGCAATGGGACCTGATGGCATACATCCCAGGGTACTTAAGGAGCTAAAGGAGGAACTAGCAGAGCCATTAGCAGAATTGTTTAGTGAGTCTCTGAGCACAGGAGGGTCCCAGAAGACTGGAGAAGGGCTCATGTGATCCCGCTCACAAGAGTGGTAGCAGGGAGGAGGCGGGGAACTACAGACGGTCAGTCTTACCTCAGTAGTGGGCAAGATTATGGAGGCACTCCTTAAGGAAAGGATAGTGCAACACCTGGAATCCATAGGGCACAGGATCCAAGACAGCATGGGTTTACAAAGGAAGGTCCTGTCAAACTAATCTCATAGATTTCTTTGACTGGGTAACCAGAGTGGTGGACCAAGGAGCAGTTGATGTCGCCTACCTTGACTTAGCAAAACTTTTGACACTGTTCCACATAGAAGATTGATAAATAAGCTAGGTAGGCTCGGGGTGGGTCAGAAGTTGGTCAACTGGGTGGAAAACTGGTTGACTGGCAGAAAACAGAGAGTGGTGGTGAAATGGTATACAGTCAGAAGAGGTGCAAGTCACAAGTGGGGTACCTCAGGGATCAGTCCTGGGGCCAGTCCTAGTCCAACATCTTCATTAGTGACCTCACAGATGGACTAGAGGGTAAGCTTGTCTGTTTGCAGATGACACCAAGATCTGCAACAGAGTAGATGATCAGATGGGGTGGGCAGAATGAGAAGAGATTTGGATAAACTAACAGAATGGTCAGAAGAGTGGCAACTGGGATTTAATGCAAAAAGTGCAAAATCATGCACATAGGAAGAGAAATCCTGAAGAACACTAACAGGCTGGGAGGAGTTGCTAGCAGTCACAAGGAAGAAAGAGACTTGGGCATCATCATCACTGATGACCTAAAATCATCCAAGCAGACCTCTAAAGCAGTAGGTAAGGCTAGGGGGTGTTAGGGTGTATTAGTAGGGTATCTGGAAGTCGTGAGAGGGAGGTAATAATCCCTCTGTACAAGACATTGGTCAGGCCCATCTGGAGTACTGCGTGCAGTATTGGAGGCCACACCTTCACAAGGACATTAACCCAAATTGAGGCAGTCCAGAGAAGGGCAACCAAAATGGTGCAGGGACTGCATCAGAAGACATAGAGGACAGATTAACGGAGCTCAACATGTATACCCTTGAGCAAAGGAGGGAGAGAGGTGATATGATCGAGACATTTAAACTCCTTAAGGGCATAAACAAGGTGAAAGAGTCTAACATGTTTAAATATAAGAAAAATAGCAGGACAAGAGGACACAGCATGAGATTAGAGGGAGGCCGATTAAGGGGGAATGTGAGGAAATTCTTTTTCACAGAAAGGGTGGTAGATGCATGGAATGGCTTACCACAAGAAGTGAGTGGCTATGAATACAGTGCAGGCTTCAAACAGGCATGGGATAGGCATAAGGAGCAATACAAATGACTATGAATAGATAGGTCACTGACAGAGCAAAGGCCAATGGCACATTTATAAGGTAGAAAAAGAAATGGGCAGACTGGATGGGCCTTGCGGTCCTTATCTGCCGTCAACTTCTATGTTTCTATGTTTCTATGTTTCTAAAATTACTATTACCAAATGAGCTTCAAGTCCCAATAGCAAAATAGCAAAATAACCCTTACCCGATAAATCAAGGGGTAGTAACCAAATCAATATAGAGAAATGCTCCCTTATCAAAGGCCCCCTCGATATCACTATCCTGTATAAACCTTCCCAAACTATGTGAAAGAGAACATATAGTGAGCCAGCATATCAGGCTAAATATAACACTCTGGCGCCCTCTTGTGGCAAGCAGAGTAAACTGAGACAGTCCATTGTCCTTCCAGGCAATACAAATAATGTCCACAGCGGGCATAAGACCCACCCTAATTTTATACAGACCAAAGTAAAAGGCAACACTTTACATCCTTGATTGCCCCAACTAAAATAAAAAAGTAAATAATACATGAGGAAGGCCCACGAAGAGCAATCCTAGGATACAGATTATGGGGACAAGGTCATATTCAGCCCTTATTACAGATCATTTCTCAAAGGCACAGCTGTCTGCTGAACCGAAATAACACTTATCTCAGTCCACAGAGTTCCAAAATTAAGATGCCAAACAATAAATTGAAAACTGATTCCTCCGGATTTATCACCAGTTTTCAGCTCCTCTCAGTCCTTCAGGGATCCTTAAACAGGGTAGGAAAGGCCCCTTGTAGTGCAGCAGTAGCCGATTCGCAAGAATCAAAAGCCTTCCATTCATTTGCGATGAGAACCTGAAATTTCGCCGGATAACCCATGCGAAATTTAATATCCGCTGCGATCAACCTTTTGACCAACGGGTGATAGGCTGCTCGTTTTTGTCTGATCGAGAGTGGAAGGTCTTGTGCCACTCTAATTCTGGAACCTTCCCAATATATTTCTTTGTCTTCTCTCGCTTTCCCAATAAAGAGCTGCCTTTCCTGGTAATTGAGAAATGTGAAAATAAAAGTTCTAGGTGGACTATTAGGAGGGGGTAAGGGGCGCAAAGCTCGATGAGCCCTTTCTATAACATAAGCGTACCCAAATGGGGAGGGTCCTGCTATCTTCTCAACCAGTTTCTGGGTGAATTTAATCGAGTCAGGCCCTTCGGCTCTTTCTGGTAGCCCAATGACTACCACATTATTTCGGCGACTCCGGCCCTCCAAATCCTCCACTTTCAGCTCTAATTTGTGAATTCTTTGGCTTAACTTATTCACTACCGGATCCATTCTCTCTTTGTTCCCTTCCAAGGATTTGATTCGGGCCTCATTATCCGCTGTTCTACGGGCCAGGTCTTTGAGAGCAGTAGTAATATTCTTGATTTCACTTGCCATATCCTGCACATTGGACTTGGTGGACGATCTCCTCTAAAAATCTCGCTAAGCGTGGTGGCTCCTCCACGAGGCTTCTAGCCCCCGAACCTTGAGCCAGCAAAGAGGCTGAGGCTTTGGATTTCTTGGCGGCCTTTTCCAGGGTGGCCGGCGGAGTGTGTTTTGGGGGTGGTTTGCGCATTTCTGCCTCCATACGGATTGTGGGCACAGGTTCTCCTCTGTGTCCGACGCAAACAATGCTGTGTTAGTGCAGTCAAACGGAGTAAATTATTAAAAATAAGAGGTGGTAGGTCGGAGTGCACGGAGAAAGCAGCTACTCCGTGTTCCGCATCACGTGACTCCATGGCCACCTTGATTTATTGAAAAATGACCTTCGACACACTGACTGGTCTGCAATATACTTGTCTAATAATGTTTACTTTGCCCTTGAGCACTTCATCTCCCAATTCAACAAAATGTGTGACAAGCATGCCCCTCTTAGAAACAGAAAGTCAAGGGACATAACAATCCGTGGATCTCCCCTGACATTATTGATCTCCTAAAGGACAGGGACCTCCTCTGGCAAAAAGTGTGTTACTCGGGTAATCAGTCTGATGTGTAGTCTTATAAAAAGGCTAGAAATTATTGTACCAGGTCAATCTGGGCCATGAAAAACTCTTGCTATAAAAAAGCCTTGTCTCATGCCTGGAATGATAGCAGGCAATTCTAGAGGAATCTCAATGAAGTCACTGGGAAGGATCCTAAATCTGCCCCTCCTATGCTTAACATAGATGGGGTCCCTACGTTAGACCCAAAAACCATCTCAAACTCCTTCAACACAGCATTCACTGACCTCAGTGGAGTTCTCCCCCAGACTTTTTCAGCCCTACCTCGCCCACTGCTGGCCTTAACAATCCTGTCCAGCCCCCTATCCATCCTCCTTTCTAGAACTGTCACTCTTATAGAAGCCAGGAAATATCTCCTAAAGGTGTTAGATAAAGGTCATTACAGCGGAGACACCTTGGACCTCAAGTTTATCAGTCTTACCCTGGATGAGCTACTATCACCCCTTATACCTATAGTTAAATAACCTTTCCCTAAGGTTTGCCCACTTTCCTCAAAAGTGAAAATCTGTGGTAGTGACACCGGTCCATAAGGGTGGAGACAATGCCTCTCATGGTAACTACTGACCTATTTTCATACTACCTCCACTCTCCAAAGCCCTTGAGAAAATTGTCTTGGACCAGCTGGTTGAATACCTGGATAAGCATCAACTTCTATGCCCCCAGCAACATGGGTTTAGGGCTGGACACAGCACCACCACCATTGCCCTGCTAGAGTTCATGGGCTACTTTCATAAATCCCTGGACCAGGGTCAGATGGTTGGTGCTGCATACATTGACTTAACCAAGGCATTCGACATGGCTAGCCATGCCATCCTGGTGGAGCAACTTTCTAACCTTCCTGTCTCCCCCGATGCCATGGCTTGGTTCAGGAGCTGCCTTCTGAACCAATAAGCAACAAGTAAAGATAGCTGACATCCTCCAGGACAGCAAACCTGTCAAGTCTGGAGTCCCACAAGGATCAATTCTGGGTCCCCTCCTATTAAGTGTCTTTCTGAATTTGCTTCCCATGTCCTGCTGGGGATGTATCCTTCTCTATGCAGATGATGCAGTCCTCTTTACTTGTGCTACTGATCCCGAAGCAGTTGAACATGATCTCCAACAAAACTTTGCTGCAGTAGAGATCTGGTTTAACAATTATAAATTAGTCTTGAATTATAAAAAGACAAAAACCATGCTGTTTTGCAACTGCCCCAAGCAAGCATAGATACTACCCACTCACTATCCTAAATGATACTGGAGAGTCACTGGAGGTAGTACCTCATATTAAATATCTAGGGATCATGGTTGATAGCACCCTCTCTTATGCCAGGCATATAGATAACTTATCCAAAGCCATCAACATGTGAATTGGGCTCCTGTACAGACATAGACACAATCTGACTCCTGAAGCCCTCAGCACAGCTATACATAGCTCAGTGGTCTCACTTGTGGACTATGGTTTTATCATTTATGGGTTGGCCATTGCCATATCCCTCAAATGTATTACAATAGCAATAAATAAGGCCTGCCGGCTCTTAACAGGTGCAGGGCATCTAAACCACACCTGTGACCTATATGCCCAGGCAAACTGGCTTCAGTTCAACAGTAGACTTTGACACCAAACCTGCCTCCTAGGGGATTCAGGAGCTTCTTACCCCTAGTACCAACTTATGTCGAACCAGAGGTTCAGTCTGCCAATTTTTCAAGATCCCTCAATGCCGAACCTCCCAGGATCAAAGGTCTTTTGCCTGCCAAGCCTCACTCTGGTTCAACTGGCTTGCTATTGACATCTCATCTGCTGCTACCTTAAGAGCCTTCAAATGGAAGCTTAAACTCCTACTTGTCTCTGACTCCTCATGTGACTACACCCACTAACTGCTCGTGCCATCTTATCCCAGGTCATCTTGACACAGCCCCTGTGACTTATGTTTACTCTTCCATTCAGTTAAGCACCCTGACGAGGCCCCTGGGCTGACTTACTTTCTCCCCTTTACCAGATCATCTATCGATGCCACCACTGCTCTCTCTGTCATCACCCAATATTCTCACTCTCTGTAATTGCACTTCTTTACTTATTTTATGGACATACTTTTTACAATGCCCTTAAGCCACCGTACATTTTCACTGTATGTAATGACTCTTGCTCTTATGTAAATTTGTAGCAGTGTAATAGTGTCATTCTAATTGCTGTATTGCCAATCTGTTGTTTTCATTCCTTTGTTCTTGTTATTGTCTTGATTGTTGATGTGGAACCTATGTAAAGAGCTTTTGCTCAAAGGTATTATCCGAATAAAGAATAAATAAAATAAACAACATGGTGTGCATTATGCTGCTCTAACTGCACTTGCAGGGGCTTAGTGAGGCACAACACTCCCTGGAAGTGGGGTTAGCTCAGCATAATTACAGTCCTAAAGTGTTTTATTAGGATTATAAAGTGAGTAAACAGAGAAAATAATAAAAAATATATATATATATGTATATATATATTTATTAAAAAGATGTATTTTTATGTATTTTTTAAAGTAACTAGTAAAACATTTGTACTCCGTTTTCTGTCACGCGTCAATCTATCCACACATTAAATGGATGGAATGTTTGTTTATCACTGACTGCAGGAATTCCAGCTTCTGCAGAATTCTACTGGCTGAATGGCCACCTCTTCCTACAGAAATACACACAGCAGAAGGCCTCTGTAAACCCATGGATTCAGTTGTATCTGTGCAAGGCAAAAAGCAAAGATTTCACTCGTAGGCAGATAAGGATGAGTTGGGGAAAAGAATCTCCCAAAAAATTGTAAGTAACTGAGTGGTACACAATTTTTTGGAGTGTGTGTTTTGTGGGTGTGTGTGCGTGTGTGTGTGTGTGTGTGTGTGTGTGTGTGTGTGTGTGTGTGTGTGCATGTGCGTGTGCATGTGCTTGTGCGTGTATGTAAGGCAGGAAATATAAAAGAAACAACATTTGAATCAGTGTGTTTATTCTGTTCATTTGGAGGGAGTTTTAGCTTTATATAAATACATAGAATTTGTTGGCAGATAAGGACAACCTGGCCCATCTAGTCTGCCCATTTCTACTACCATTAACTTATGCTAGACCATAATTGATCTGCAGCTTTCCTACTCTTTTATTTTTCTAGTGTTCCCTTGAGTGTGTCCCATGCACTTTTGAATTACTCCACCATTTTTGCACCTACCACTCCTGTGGAGAGGCTGTTCCAAGCATCCGCCACCCTCTCTGTAAATAAATACTTCCTCACATTACCCTTTATTGTTCCTCCCTCCAAATTCATCTCATGTCACCTTGTTGTTGTCCATCTTATTTTCTGAAAATTGCTATCCTTCTGTACCTTATTGATCACTTAAAGGTATTTCACATCTCTATCATGTCCCCCTCTCCCTTTACATCTCTAGAGAATACATATCGAGGTATTTCAGCCTCTCTTCATATGACTTCTGGTGCAGACCCTGTACCATTTTTGTAGCCCTTCTTTGGACTGCCTTTGCAATGTCTATGTCCTTCCTGAGGTGCAGCCTCAAAACTGGACAGTTCACTCTAGATGAGGTTTCACTAATGATCTGTACAGTGGCATCACCACCTCCTTTTTTCGGTTTGTGATGCCTCTCCTATACACCCCAACATCCAGCTGGCTCTTCTAACCACCTTCTCCCACTGTCCAGCCACCTTTAGGTCCTCAGATATAATTATTCCTAGATTCCGCTCCTGTTTGGAGGCTGACAGCCCCCCCCCCCGATGAGTACTCCTCCCTTGAGCTCCCATGACCTTTCAGGAGCTAGATGGTTTCTTTAGTGAGTTAGTGTGACAGCAATGTTTGTGATGGCAATCGGATTGTACTATACAAGGAACGCATGCAATTGGAGATGAGTAGGCACAATCGGCTTTGCTCAAAAGGGGGCACACAAGCTGACTGAAGTTTTTTCCCAAATCAAAAGAGGTTGTCTGGTGCTCAGCCCATCAATCAATAAAAAGAGTGAGCTTACAGTACAATGTTTTCCAGAGATTACATTAAATCACTCACCATGAAATAAGTAAATAAACTTTTTAGTTTGGGTTAAGGCTTCCAGATGGCCATAGCTTTCATGAATACAGAATTCACAGCAGACAATGCAACCACTGCATCAGTGTGTAAAACACACACTGAGAAAATGTCCAAATAGTTTTACCATTCTTGATCTGACACATTTTTTTTACAATAAAATACAGTAAAAACAGAGGATTCTTCATTCCTCAAGAATAAGAAGTGCAATGTGTGCAGTGGTATTGAAGACGAAACAGTGTTCCTAGAAAGCTCACTAGTCAGAGCTTTGAGGCATACTCTTAGCTTATAATATGTGCAAATGAGTTGGCCCTTTTACAGAGACAAATGTTTTGAAAATCTGCTAGGGGTATGCAAATGCTGCATCTGTGAAAATATGAGATAGATGTAACTTCCCAATACAAATACACCGCCTTGCTGTGAACCCAACATCAAATTCTTTGAGTAATGAAAAAAAAAATATGGGGCAATTACTTTAGCTCTGGAAGTCAACATCTAGTAAAATTTCCTTATCAGTTTAGTTTGACCTGCAGTCTTCTTAATAAAGAAAAAAAATTCAAGGTTTTTTATTTAGAAATGTATTTGGCTGGCATTTGTGCTAAAGCATACATTAGCAAATGGCCTGCATGATGGCTCAGTGTTACATACTGTACCCTGCTGTTCTGTTTGAACTACAGCATGCTGTTGGTAGATGAGCAGAACAGGGTTTGTAACTGCACAAGATTATGGGAAAAGACAGGCCTGCTTCTAGACATCCACACTTTATGCATTTTCATTTCCAAAATTGCTCTTTGCCCTTTGTTTGGCTTCTTTTGTGGCTGGCTATGCTACCTTCACATGGAGCCACAGAACTCCATCATGAAGCTTGACAAAATGTTCATCTTGTTGAGAATTCTTCCTCAGGTGTGCAAAAGGAATGTCAATTCCCAAAGACTAAAGATACCTTAGGGAAATGCTCAAAAAGTCAAAGCCAAAGTATGGCACAGCACAGTCAAGACAGGATAGATCCCAAAGCAGAGAGGGAACATCATTGGTAGTGAATGGAGGAGTAATAATGATGTACTAGGCCTTGTCCAGGATAAGAAAAGTCAACATTCAGGCCTTACCTAAAGGTAGACTCGTCTATGACCTTCGGCATGGAGAAGAGAAAAAAGCCCCTTGAGGAGGAAATATCTGGGGAATCAAGGTCTTTGGTCACCAACCCTCCAGGAATTAGTTTGCGTTACAATTTTATTATTTAGAGAATAAATGCAATGATGGCTCTGATTAGCATCAGCCTGACACTGTATGGAATTTGGTCTGAAACAGTAGGATGGAAGTAATTAAACAGTGAGCTACAGAACTGTCACAGCCCATGTAACAGAAATCAGCCTCAAAGGTGTACCTAAGTTAAATCTATATACTTTAACCCCTCAGCTACAGATGCTAATTTTAAATCCGCCGGTGAAGTGGCCAAGTGGCCACTGACAGGAGAGCAACGAAGTGGCTACTTATGAAGTGCTCATCATTTTCTCATTATGACTTTGTGTTGTCATTCCACCTTAACGCGAAGTAAAGTGAAGTGACAACATTGTAGGCAGCCCCACACACATCATATGGCTTACAGTACTGTAAGTCACATGCTTTAACCAGGCAGGAAGGAAGTGAGTCAGAAAAGCAGTTACTTTCACTTTCTCCTTTGCAACTGTAGAAGGAGGAAGCCTTTTTGGTGAGAGAGGAGATCAGTTTGTTTCCTAGTTGCATCGTTGTGATTTTGAGCACAAAAAAACGGCCTTTTTAAAAGCTACATCTTTATTTTTTTTTTACTGTGTTTGTCATTGTTTTTTTACTACTGAATTTTTTTATAAGTTTTGTTTTATGTGTTTGTGTGTGACTATGTGTGTGCGTGTCTGACAGCGTGAGACTGTGAGTGTGGGTGAAGGTCGTAGTATTGAGGCGTTGGTGATAGTCGGGGACATGTGCGTGATGGACCGGGTACGAGGAGAGTCTGTGGCCTGTGGGCGTGGGCAGAGGAGAGGAGTGTGCACACATGGGTGCAGTCAGGTGTTGCTGAACCATTCCCAACTCTTGAGAGTTGCTCCCCCCCATGGAATCAGCATCAGCAGCAACAGTGCTATCAGTGGCTGTGCATCCACCTAGTCTGCCACTACCACCATGACCAGTAGCAGCTGCAGGGGCTCCAGTAGCACCCCCTACACCACCTCCACAGCTGCAGGTGGAGCTCCAGGTAAACACAGGTGGTTCCAGCAGTATATATGTTCCTTCTTGCAGCTCCCCAGTGTGGCAGTTCTTTATCTGTGTGTGTGGGGGAGACAGTACCATTGTGGTTTGCCATCTGTGTGGTGTGCAGGTGCGCCATGGCCCACGGGGGGACACATTTGGGGACCAGTGGCCAGCACATGCATATGGCAAACCACCACAAGGTGGAGTGGCATGCTATCACCGAAGGGGCCAGGCGTCCACCTGCTGGTCCTTCTGTGGCAGTGGAAGTGGGTGCGGGGGCTGAAGTTGTGCCTCGCTGCCGCAGCAGGAGGAGGGTAACTGCAGCAGCTGCTCCAGCACCACCACCTCAGCCACTGGGACCACCCTCTCCACCACCACCACTATCTGGCTTTCCAGCTGCAGTGGACCCCACCACAGTGCCTGCAACACAGGCCGACATTGCATTGGTGTGGGTGGCTCTTAAGGAAAGCAATGAAGGGTGGGTGCTGTGCAGCAGCAGGTTGATCAAATCCAGCAACAGCAACTACAAATACTGACAGTGCTGCACCTGCTGCTCAAACACCACAGAATCCCCCATTAAGGGATTTTTTTCTGGACCCCTCCACTACTGTGCTGTACTGTTTTTGTGTGTTTTTTTGTTGTTTAATAATAGACATTTGCCCTTCTGTTGTTGCACTGCCTCAGTAATGTTGACTTTCTGTTGTGGAGTGCTTGTGGACAAGCTTTTGTGAGCAGTGCAAGTATGAGGTGCAAAATTGCATGTGTGCAGTCAGTGTTGTTTCGTGTGTGTGTGCGTGTGCATGTGTGTGTGTGACATCAGACATTGTGTAGTGTATTGCAAACATATATTGCCCAGCCAAATGCCCTTTGGGGTAACCCTTGCCTCAGTGTTTGCGCACAGAGGTTCTTTGTCTTTTATATTGCTGTTGCTGACGTGTTGCAGTGATTATGCTATAAAGAATAGCGAGCAGAATAACGTATATTTTATTGTCACCATCATCATCAGTGGACTAAGTGATATGATACTTTTTCAGAGGTGCCTGGCCAGAGTGAACTTTAGTCACAATATATACTGCACACATAACGTTTAGGTGAGCATGTGTTTTTTGTGTTATGATCTCCACAAAGTCATGTGTGCACTGTGAGTGACTGAGGTGCGCAGTGACCCGATACCTCTGAAAAAATATCATATCACTTATTCCGCTGGTGGTGATGGTACCAATAAAATATACATCAGGTATTCTTTGTTATCTTTATTCTTGATACTGCAACAAGTCTTACCATATATATGTTTGCATGAAGCTGGACAATATATGCACACACAGGAAAGAACAGTGATGGCACACATGCAGTTTAGCACAACATACTCACATTGCTCAGTCTTCATGCTATTTGTGAAACACTTAAAATCCGATTCATGAGTCCTGACAGAAAGTAAGCATTACTGAGTCTCCATAACTATTTTGTTTGTGAAACAGACATGAAAGAGATTCACCAACTTACAGCATAGCACCCAATACATGGGTGCCTAACTACCAGGGGAATCTTTCTTGCTCCATATGTCCTTACATAGTGCAATACATTTCTGTGAAAACCACCCATAATTTCATTACAGTGTGTCATGTCACGGAGGAATTCCTGTTCTGAAAAAACACCCAGATTCTGACCCCCTTTCTCAGCAATGTAGGATGTGATGCCAGAGAGAGCGTGGGTGCGTGCTCCATTATAGTGAATGTCCGATTGTCCGACAGCTTTCTGAATGTGTCTTTATGTTATAATGGTCAGTTTGTGGTGAAACATGTTGGCACATTTCCATCTACAAGAGCCTTGTTAGTGGAACTGTGCCAGCATTTCACCACAAACCGAACATTATAACATAAAGAAACATTCGGATAGCTGCCAGACATTCACTATAATGGAGTATGCACCCGGGCTCCCCCTCGCATCACATCCTAACTTTGCTGAGAAAGGGGGACAGAATTTGTGTGGCTTTTCTGAACAGTAATTCCTCCATGACATGACACACTTTAATGAAATAATGGGCAGTTTTCACAGAAATGTATTGCACTATGTAAGGACATGTGGAGCAAGAAAGATTCCCCTGGAAGTAAGGCACCCACATATTAGGTACAACAGCATAACTATGTAATGTAGTGAATCTCTGTAAAGCAGCAGTGCAAAAATCTGTCGAGAACTCTGGCCTATATTTTTTAATGCTATGTTACAACTTCCTTTACTTATATCCTGACTCATATGATACTATAATTTCCAGTATTTGAGTCTGCTGTACTACCTTTTTTCATGTGTGAAATAATGAAAGGAGCATTCCTTTTAATATGGTACTGACCAGGTCTTTGTCAGTATTTTCTGATGTTTTCTCCATCACATCAGGTAGTTGTTATATATAATTTCTGTTGTAAATTAAGAGTTATGCAGCAGGCAGTGTTTTATGACCCCACAGAACAATATTAATTGAAAAGCAGCTGCAAATAAGAACAGACCTGGTTATAACAATATTGAAAGGTGTGCTCATTTTTTTTTTCATACATGACAAAAAGTAGTCAACTAAGTAAGGCAGACAGAAATTGTGAAAAGAAGTGTATCATTCAAGTCATACTAGTAACTGGCAACATAAAATAGCATAAAAAAGCCACCTTGAATTTATTTTTCTCCGGTTCCCAACCGGGGTCAGTTACATCATCATCATACTCATCAACATCACACACATCCACATCTTCTGCTTGGATGCTGGCATGTGGACTGCATGTTGCAACCACAGCAACATCATTGTCATCATCACATTCATCATCATCATCTATACCACCATCACCTGATATTTTTTCAACACACTGTGAATCACTGCATGGAAAATGCATGACATGAACTGCCGCAGTGGACGAAATATCACATTGTATACTATCGTTGACACGATTATCGGAATCCTCAGGTTCAGTTACTGGGATGTTACCAGGAAGTATGACATCATCTACACTGCCACTCACTTGCATTGATTCACATTCCACTATATTTTTAGATACGGTACACTGGTCAGAATTCAAACTTGAGGCAGCAATGCTCATACTACCACCACTACTAACACCAACACCACCGGCTGGGAAAACATCATCTCCTTCAACTATGAGTGAGGCTACTGATTGGGCTGTAAAAAACATTGCAGGAGAAATACCTTTCCTCACATCAGCAATGCACTTCTGCATCTGCGTACTACCACGACCACAGACTATCTTACTGGCAGCAGTGACATGGCGAGAACCAGCTTTGCTTGCACATCTCTTTGCAGGCATTTTGGGAGATCAACAACAATATTATAAACAAATTTAGATTTTGGTACATTCACTCACTGTCTGATTGGGGAGACACTGGAAGTGAAGTAGAAAAACAACTGTGGCTTCAGCAACAGATAGAGATGGTCACGCAATGAAAACACCTTCAGTAACCAGTGGTGCTGAAGTCACAAACAATCCAGTCTGGTAAGAAATTCCTTTTGCTGGTGGGGTTGGGGGGAGCACTAACTGCAGATTTTTACAGCAGTACAAGCAGCAAAACAAAGAACAGATACCACAATCGAGGTACAAAATCAGGCAGCCGCAGTGGATAGCAGGTTCACACTGCTGCGTCTGCATTACACTAGTCTGTGGCACAATAAAAGGTGTATTATTTGATGTCACACAACAGTGCACACACACACACTTTCACACAGACAGAAAAGTTTGTCTACAATGGTGAACGAGTAATGCACAGCAAATTGAAAAGTTCAGTAATATGCCACGTATTCTAATGTAAACAACCTGAAATTATGAACTGCTGCACCAGTTCCACACAACACACAATCAGCAAGAAAATTTCAACAATTACTGACAATATTACTGTCTGTACATTAACACAGTCAGTCATATAACAAAAATATAACCAAAAAACAAAGAAATCACTATTTCTCCAACTTAAATCTACCTACACCACAGATACGCCCCTCCCCAAAACACACTTTCACTGTCTTTTACTACACACACTCAATGTTGTACATTAACATTCAAAATCCACACACAAACAAAAATGCCCAATGATATGAGCACAGGACGGTTTCCTACAATCTATGAACTAAAGTTTGAGCCCCTCAGAAAATGCAAAAAAATGCTTTTTTAACAGCTTTTAGAAGGTTTCAATAACGGACAGCTCTCACAGCACACAGTCTTTTACAGCTTCCTACACACACTACCCTGAACAGAGGCTGTGCAGATCAATATAGAGCCCATGTGACCTGAAATCCCATGAATCACTGCAAAATTCACCCTTGGAGCTTAAAAACAAGGCGAAGTGCATTGCTTTCAATGCACTTTGCTATAAGATTTGGTGGAGTAGTGGTCTGGGAAGGCGGAGTAACGCAAAGTCATTGTTCTCAATGGACTTCACATTACTCATTATAATGCAAAGTACTCCACTTCAAGTTGTGGCGCACTCCGCAAATCCACTTTTGCTCCACGAATCACTTCACAGAGCAGATTGAGCCCACTTCAACCACCACTACCCTCAACATGGTGAGGATCCCACCCTTAGGGACCAAAGGGGCATAGCCCTAGCAAGAACAGGAATGCAGACACTGTGCAGAAGTATAGAAATAGCTGCTGCATGGAAAGAATACCAAACCTCTGACCAATGAGGAATCCTAACCTATGGTGTGTGTGTCATAGAGATCAACCATATGACTAAAGGTCCTCTCAGATCTGGAGAGTTTAATCCACTGAAAAAAATTGAGGGTGCTGACGCTTTTAAAGGAAGAGAAAATGGATTGAGGTTGAGCATAATAACTGGTAGATTGCTTAAATTACTAATTGGTTCATGGTCAAAGTAATGAGCTAAACAGTGATCAAGGACAATGGCAGTTATAATAGAGCACAGATGAAGCCCAACCACTGGCCAACAAAGAAAATTACCTCTGCAGGGTGCTATACAGCTTGGGAATTATGGTTAAAGAAATACCATCTTAGTGTGAGTCCCACCACTGAAGTACAGAGACATAGATCAATTAAGGTAAATAAGGAATAAGACACAATGGGGTGTGTTCTAGTCACTTCTAATGCATGGCCAGGGGCATAGTAAAACATGAGACCTCAGGCCGACTGCCTTCATCTTCTGGCCAAGTGTTAGGAGTTTCTAACACACAACTCCAGAGTGTCTTATTTCACTTATGAAATGGGCCTTTTAATTGTACATGCATGTGAAAATTAAAATTCATAGGGTTAGGTAATTAAAAAGTTAAATTGTTGTCTTAATTTTAAATAAAATAGTTCCTCTGCCTTCATCCTTTTACTGCATTTTTTTTATTTGAGGACTATTGTCCTACTGTGGCCTCAATAGATGTAACATTATTTTTTTTTATGCACGTGGATGTCATGTCACTACCCACCTCCCATTTGGATTAGATATTGAAAATCCAGAATTTAGAGATGGAAGTAAAGAAGATGCCTTTTTTTTTTAAATAATTTCTGTGTATTATAGCAGGAGTCAGTGAGGAGGTGAAGAGGCCGCTGATGTCTGAATGATGTAGGTGAAGCGGGTGCATAACTGAATAAGGAAATGGCACAGCAGCTACAGAAGAAGTGAGAATGTTGGCAGGAACTGTGAAGAAAAGAACATATAAATAATTAAACAAAGGTCTGTGATTGAGTGGAAGAGGTGAGTGGTTAAGGGAGACAACCAATGGACAGACGACAGGTCAACTGTTGAGTGGGAAAGCGAGGAGGCAGGTGGTGGGGAAGAGATCATAACAGGCAGGATGGAGATACTAAAAGAAGAGGAAAAGACAACTAATTTTAAAACAATCGTATTAAATGTTTTTTTGAATTGGAATGGTGCTGTATGGAGCCATTTCTCATTATTTCTGTGTTGAACATTAATTGAAAAAGTAGCAACCCATAAAATTCAAATTTTTTTTAAACATTCCAAATGTGCATTTATTTGTTGCTTTCATTGTTTTTTTGTGGGCCGGGGTGCTGCATCCAGGCTGCCAGCACTTGATGTTAGCAGTGCAATAAACACTTCTAGTACATGACTAACAACCAATCAGAGTGTTTAAAATCTGAAATCCATTTCATAAAGGGTGATGGGCTATGGCTGCTGTTGTATGTGGGGCATAGAACCATGTCACTGGGGAGATGGAGACCCAAGTTGAAGGTTGGATTCCAAGTGTTTCTGTCATATAAGGGGAAATGAGACTAGGTTATATACAGTGGACCCTGCAGGATGCAACAGAATGTCTCACATTACTGCATCATAAATGCTGAAGAATGCTGCAGTATTTTTTATATATGGTAGGCTTCACTATAGGCAAGTACAAAGTCCTGCTGTCATGGGCATTGAGTTTTATGTATGAGAGGTGTGGCTTCCAGTTGACTGGGCTTGATCCTAAAACCACAAAACGCGAACAAGTGAAGCATGAATGAAAAAATGTTAACAACATGTACAGATAAGTAACAGCAGCAAGAGGAAGCCAAGAATTACTCCAAGAACAACAGCAGCACAGATGACCAACAGAAGACATCAGGGGGTCTGCGAACACAGGCCTAATGAGGGGAGACCCAACAGCCACAGCATGGAAAAGGAGTGAGAAGAAAAGAACAGCTGATCTGAAGACACTGATGAGCAGAAGCAAAACAGACAGCAGGCCACAGCTGGAACAATTACAGAAACTGAGCCAGGCAAAACTAAAGGGAATAAGGCAGAGCCAGAAGGCATGCAAGCAGGACAGAAAAGCAGGAGGCAACAATGGAGGGGATGTCGCAGTGCAAATGGATGATAATGCAGGAGGAGTGAGCAGAGTGGAGCACAAGCATGAAGGAAGAAGAGGTAAGTAGCCCAAGATGATGAAGAGAGGGAAGTCAGACATGCTACTGACAAGGTGAATATCAGCAGTGAAAATTGAGCATATCACAGATGCTGAGCATACGTTTTAAATAGCACACTGAGGGGGCGAAGCATGGGTCACTCATTGCCCCACAGAACCTCAGGCTAAGCCTATAATGTCTGTCTAATATACTGCCATTTGCAGGGCAGATGTCCTACAGCTGTCTAGTCTTGGACACCAATGCTGAAAAGAAACAAAATATCTACAGCACTATCTGAATTGTAAATGTGCTTCAAAATCTTAGACAGTCCCAGTAGCAGTGAGAATTTACTGAAATATGACACTGTTGCATTTGTGCCAGTAGGGAAGTTTTGAAATTAAAACCTGGCTTCAGTATTTGGGACCTTACATTTCCAGATGCCTTTGCAACAACAAAAAAATATTTGTATTCCAATAAGCATTGTTGATAACACTGCTGTGTCCTGAAGGTCATATGAGTCTTGTTGTCCATGCATGGCTCTGATACTCTAATGTAGGCCAAATCTGGCTTCTGGTTTGGTGGGGTTGGGGGGGGTGGAAGGAGCAAGACAGTCACGTTAGGGAAAACCACTCATAATAATTTAGTAAATGGGTCAGGAAATGTAATACATTTAACTCCCGCTTCCCATCAGTAAATACCATTTCTAGGAGCATGCAAACTCTGCTTTGTCATCAGCCATAGCAATCCGGAAAACTTTTATAATGAAAAAAAAAAAATTAAGAAAATTTAATTTTCAGCATGGCTAGCACTTACTCATGTAGGAGGATGGCTGCTCCTTATTATCTGCAAAATATGACTATGACTCAAGATTCCTGGATGATTACAGTAAGTATTTGAGCGAAGACCTGGTAAAACATTAATGGACATGGTGGCAACCCTATTGAGTGCTAAATACGTTTTGTTTCTTACTACTGGTTGCAGGCCTTGGTCATAAAAATGTATTGGAGTGTTCTGTTTCTCCCTCTTAATGTTCTTTATAAGGTAATTTGTTGCAAAAATAACAAAACAGAATTTTTTTTCAGGCTCAAGTTTCATCATTAGACTGCATTGTCTAGGATGAAAGCAGTCTTTTCTTTCTTTCCTTTGTGTTCTTTTCTACAGTACATCTCTTTTATATATATTCCTCCTTTCCACTGCTACTGTCTCTACCTCATTTCCTTTGCCCTGGGCTCTTTGATTCATTTTTTAGTACTTTCTGCTAACTGTAACTGGACCTGTACTGCACAGTATTGTTATATCTTGCTGATGATTTTCATATTTTATACATACATATTCTGATGCAATATTCATCACTTTCAGTATAGCTCTGTTCTATCACTGTTCATGTTTATACTTTGCTCAGCATTTCTTTTTTGGTTACTCTGTATAATTTTATCTGATTGGTCCTCCCATTTCCCCTTCCCGTGTCATACCTGGAAATGAACCTTGGCTCTGCACGTCTATCCAGACCACTATTGTTTTAAAGAAATAGTGAGTACAAGTAGAAAAGAGCATAAAAGAGGCCATGGTTATTTATACTACCCAGTTAGCAGGTAGAACCGTCCAACCTTTTTGAAGAGACAGCCAGCTTGTTAAGTTTGGTCATCTGTCTAATACCTAAGTAAAGGCTGAAACACTTGGACTAGTGAAAGAAATATGCAGTTCATATATGAGTTAAAATAATACTCAGCAAATACTGTGACCTGTGAGGCAAAAACGAAAGTCTGTTGGAACTATAACTCAGAGGCCCCCCAAAATGATTTGGGTGAATGCAGACAGAAAAGTTTTATAAATATAGTTAAAAATAACTGCTCATGATTGGAAGGAAACTGTTATTGCAGCATTCAGGTTACTGTGGTACACCACTGATTACTATATATAGGATAAGTAGGTTTGTTTGTTTTTTACTTTTGGGGTGAAAAACAACTATTTGTCCCAAAGATTTAAACCTGAATACTTGATTTAAAGGCCTTTCATCTCTGCACAAGAAAAGCCAAGGGAAAAAAAAAATCCTACAAATACATATAATACTACATGGATGAAAAGTAATACAATTACAGTACTTAAAAATATGTCCATAAATACCTCCAAAAGTTGAGATTACTCTTGAAGGGATCTATGTGATAATGGCAATCACAAAACTGGGATTACTGTTAGAGTGAGTTTACATCACTGAAAAAAAAGGGTGATGTACACTCCAAGTGAATACAACCGAGCAATCAGACATCTGTGTTTATGTGGGGGGCTGTGCCCCCATAATCCCCCCCCCCCCGCACCACGCTTACTAAGTATTGTCAACTCCAGGTGGGTGAATGTTGGGAGGGGGTGAAACTTGTAAAAACAAAATAAATACTCCTGACTGCAAAATGGTATCTGCTTCCACAGCCCCAAACCCTGCACCCTCCCCATTCTAGCCAGCCACCCTCCCTCACCACCACGCCACACAGCCAGCTTAGCAGCTTTTTTGTTGCACTATCTCTTGTATACCTTCTCTTCTGTTCCATCCCCCAACCTGTCCATCCATTCGCCTTCTCTTCACCCATCACTACACCTTCAGGCTCGCTAACATAATGAGCACTGCACTTGAGTCGCTCATAAGTGCAGTCACCATTTTAATGGTACACCCTCCTGAAGTATGGGCAATTTAAGACACAGTTTGGTTTGGGGGAAAGGAATGATAAGTATATGCTAATCCTCCCCTCTTAACAATTAGACTTATTTTATATTTAGACATTTTGTATATGCTGTGAATTAACTAAACTAGTCTTGGGGTCTGCAGAGCAGATACATAAACAAGTGTGCAGGGACCATTTTGTATGCTATGAGGTGGTGCCACAGAGCAGGGTGTTTGTCTACAATATGGTGCTACTCATAAGCCTGAATATTACAAAAAACAAGGTAGTATTTTTGTTGTTGTTGCAAAAATAAAAGCATGTGCACACCTCATTCTATTAATGTGCTGCACGCCACTCAATAACGCAATGCATAAAACTAGGGAGCCCCTGATGAAGCCCTGCGCAGCGATACATAGTGTTCCAGTCTCACACCTCTGAGATGCTTTCCTGCACTGCAATTACTTTTAAATTTTGAGACTTCTCTGCTACACTTGTATTTGCCATATTTCTTATTTTTATTATTTTGTTGTCTGGATAGTTCCTTATCTACTTCACCTGAACAGAAGAGGCACACGCAGTGTTTTGGAATACATGGTCACAGCCATGTGTTTACTTATTAAACTACAACATATAATATGATGTGTGCAGCTTGGAAGCATCCATCACCATAAAATTCAGGCACATGCAACCCATTAAGGGGGACGCCAGAACTGTATTTATGATAAAAACATTTACTCGTAAATAAAATAAATGCCTGACATATTTCGGACAGTGCTTGTCCTTTCTCAGTGGCAACTCAATTGTAAAGTGCAGAAGCAGCTCATTATATACAACATCATAAACATGTGATCTAGTCAGTTACTGATTCTCGTTCCTCACTGGTTGAACAAATAATAAAGTAAAATTTAAATAATCATAGCTAAAAAATCCTTAAAATGCATTCAGTATATTCATTTGTTATACAATCAGATAAATACAATATCATGGCACTGTTAAAAATGAATGAAAATCTTCAGTTGGTGAGATATGAAGTGGGGGGGTGACATACTTCCTAAACATAAAACTCCAAGAATATGTATCGGCTTTTAATATTAGAGTTAATATTGATTCATCAATACAGGGAATAGAATTAGATCTCATTTCTTTTTTAAGTAAGGTCGTACATCAAAATTAGAGCTCAGTCCTAGCTTCTGATTGAAACATAGAAACAGAATTTGATGGCAGATAAGGACCACTTGGCCCACCCAGTCTGCCCATTTCCCGACCTGATGGATAAGCTGCAGATTCTAGTTAATCAACAGCTTATTTCCTCCTACCCACCAATATAATTGCTTTATGCCTGTCCTATGCATTCTTGAATTCTCCCACTGTTCCTGGCTCAACAACCTCCTCAGGAAGGCTGTTCCATGCATCCACAACTCTCGCTGTAAAATATACTTTCTAACATTACCTCTGAGCCGTCCCCCCTCTATCTTCAAATTGTGCCCCTTGTTCTTGCACATCTCTTCTTCTGAATGATACTACCCTCTTGTACCTTGTTAATTCCCTTGAGATATTTGAAAGTTTCTATCATGTCCCCCCTCTCCCTCCTTTCCTCAAGTGTATACATATTAAGCTGCTTTAATCTCTCCTCGTATGTCTTCTGGTGCAGACCTTGCACCATTTTGGTTGCCCTCCTCTGAACAGCCTCCACTCTGTCTATGTCTTTGTGGAGATGGGGTCTCCAGAATTGCATGCAGTACTCCAGATGGGGTCTCACTAACTGTCTGTAGAGAGGGATAACAACTTCCTGTTTTCTACTGTTGATGCCTCTCCCTACGCATCCCAGTATCCCCCCAGCCCTCCTTACTGCCTTCTCACATTGCTTGCCCACCTTTAGGTCATCTGATATAATTACTCCTAGGTCTCTTTCGATTTTTGTTGTTGTTATTAACTCACCCCCCATTGTGTACTCTTCACCTGGGTTTTTGTTTCCCAGATGCATTACCTTGCACTTCTTTGCATTGAATCTGAGCTGCCACATATTTGACCATTCCTCCAACCTTGCCAAGTCCCTTTTCATTCTTTCCACCCCAACTTGTGTATCAACTCTGTTGCAGATCTTTGTGTCATCTGCAAAGAGGCATACCTTTCCTTCCAGGTGCTCTCCAATGTCACTTATAAAGATATTAAAGAGGACCGGTCCCAGTACCAAACCCTGCGGTACCCCGCTAGTTACCCTCCTTTCTTCACTGTGGACTCTGTTTACTATTACCTTTTGCATCCTGTTGTCCAGCCAGTTTTTTATCCAGGCTACAACATTGGGACCCACTCCAAGGCTGGCTAAGTTGTGTATTAATCTTTTTTGTGTGACTGTGTCGAATGTCTTGCTAAAATCTAGGTAGGCCATATCCACAGCCCCTCTGTGGTCTACTACTTTGGTCACCCAGTCAAAGAAATCTATTAGGTTCATCTGACATGACCTTCCTGCTGTGAAACCATGCTGCCTTGGGTCCTGTGCCCCACTGGCCTCTAGGTACTCAACAATTCTTTCCTTCAGAAGTTATTCCATAACTTTTCCTACCACTGAAGCCAAACTAACTGGTCTGTAGTTTCCTGCCTCTGCCCTGCTCCCACTTTTGTGAAATGGAATCACATTTGCCCTCCTCCAGTCCTCAGGTACCACTCCATCCTCCCATGATTTGTTAAAGAAAGTAGTCAGTTGTGTTGCTAGTTCTACCCTTAGTTCTTTTAGTATTCTTGGGTGAATCCCATCAGGCCCCATTGCTTTGTCCACCCTCAGTTTCAAGAGCTCTTTCAAAACCCTTTCTTCTGTGAATGGACTGATATCGACTGTCCTATTCAGAGTTTATCACTTATTTGGTTTAGGCACCTCCCCCTTCTCATCTTTTGTGAATACTGAGCAGAAATATTCATTCAGTATCCCTGCTTTCTCACTGTCACTCTCTGCCCACATTCACTCCCCTTTATTAAGTCTCTGCATCCCTCCCTTGATCTTTCTTCACTCCCTAATGTACCTATAAAAAGTTTTATCCATTTAAAGTTAGAATCCCAAAATTTTCCCTGGTTCAAACTAGATTATCAAAACCCCTTGGATTCCTACTAACTTTACCTATAACCGTGAAATGAAACTCATGTTGCTTATTTATTATAATACATTATAATTATTTATTATAATAGTAAAAACATGTTGCTATGTGACTCAGGGTATATACCAACGTTTCATGTTGTTCATGTGTACTTTATCAAGGTACAACTAGTTAATCCAGTATGCACTTTTGTATAGTCATTGAAATCAATTTAATACAGGTGATATAACTGAATGCTCACCTATAAGACATGGATCTTAGTAAAACAATTAATAAGAAAAATCATTATAGACAGCACCCACATACAAGTAAATAAAAGCTATAATACACATAACATTTAAAACACTCACATCTAATATGTATCAAGTCATATAACACAATATTTACATATAGGGTGGGATATTCAGAAGGGTTGTGCATGACGCAACACAGTTGGGCCATGCACAACCCACTGATGCACCCCAGTGCAATATTCAAAAGGGGAAAGTACCTGGCACAAATCCCAATGTGCCGGAGTGCATCAGTGATGTATGCGGCGCAAGTAGGGGGGCATGCCCATGCATGCTCTGCACATTCCGATATTCAGTCTGGAATGTGCTGAGCCCATTCAGGCACAACCCTTACTTTCGCTGCACATAGTTGAGCTAGGAAAAAAAAGGAGCAACAGCTGGCCACCCACAGGTGAGCTGCCATATTGCAGGGTGCAACACAGCAGCTGCCAGCTGTGGGTGGCCACCCGAGCTCCGGCGGCACCATCCGTCATGGTAGCACCCCTCATGCCTGATCACTGGCAGAAGTAGTAAACTAACAGTCCTATATCCCTGGTGGTCCAGTGGACCACTCCCAGCCTGACTGCGAGCATATGTATTCAAATAAAAGGTCCCATATCCCTGGTGGTCCAGTGGACTGCATTCAGCCTGATCGTGGGCGTAGGTTTTAAAATATTATATACCAATCCATCCCTGGTGGTCCAGCGGTACACCCTTCCCCACCCAACCACTGAGCTCCACCACCCAACTCCTTGGTCAGAGTGGGTGACAGCTCACGCACCTGCAAACCACCCACCGCCCACAGACTGACTCTGTACAATAGGGATGTACGCCCATTGAATCCTGGCATTGGGCCAATGGGTGTCTGGGCTCTACCACTCTACACAGTCCAGATATATGAATGGATCCTTTCATCTCTGGACTGTGGTACAATATAATCTACAAGCCCATTTGCCCATGCTGTGGACAAATGGGCGTACAGCTACTGTGCAGTCAGTCAGTGGTAATGAGCGGCTTGCGGTGGGGAGCTGTCACCCTCTGCTGACTGGGGTGGGAGTGGGGTGGTGAGGCTCAGTGGGCAGGTGGGAAGGGGGGTACTGCTGAACCACCAGGGATGGATTGGTATATAACATTTTAAATCCTATCCCCACGATCGGGCTGGATTCAGTCACTGGACCACCAGGGATATGGGACCTTTTTTTAATACATATGCCCCCAATCAGGCTAGGAGTGGTCCACTGGACCACCGGGATATAGGACTGTTGGTTACTACTTCTGCAGTGATCGGACATGGGGGTGCTACCGCAGCGGATGGTGGCGGACTCAGGTGGCCACCACAGCTGGCAGCTGCAGCGTACACCCTGTCTCGTCACCTATGAGTGGCTGTGACCTCCCCTAGCTCAACAGCACAAGTAAGGGTTGCGCCTGCAGCAAACAATCGGACTGGTCGAAATATGCAAACATCATGAACTCTTGATAATACGCGCACGTTGGGCTGGGGCGGTCCACTGGACCACTAGGGATATTGGATGTCATACTGTAATACATATGCCCCGATCGGGCAGTGGGGCACTTTGCCACTTGTGCAGTGAGCGTCAGTCCCCGACGGCTGCAGCCTGGCAGGGCGCCAGGAGCAAGTCGCCGGAGATCGATGCACCTGCATGTAAATGGGGCCATAATGACATGCAAATGGCCCCCTTTGTGCCTTGCATGCATTATGGACCCATTTGCATGTGCACTTTTGAATATCGCAGTTGATGCGCCTAGTGCAACTTGCGCTAGCACATCCCCCTGCCCCTCTCTGGCCACTTGCACTGGTGCACTGCCACTGCACCATGCACAATGCAGGTGGCCATAGAATGATATTCAACGGTGCTGAGCCATGGTGCAGCACCATTGAATATCACCCTGTCAGCGTCCTGGCACATCCCAGTTGCGCTGCACCCAGGCTTACGCCACAGCCCGGCACAGTCTGAATATCCCACCCCCAGTGTATAATATACGTTCACTCTAAAATCTGTCTACCCAAAAGACATGCTTATTTCATAATTTTCCTCTTTAATAAGGCACCAGACTAAGCATTTAATTCAAGCCTAGATGTCAATGCACTTTCAATCGGTACTGACAAGCACATTCACATTGTAGCAATTTATTGCCTAGCCCCCCCCCCACCAAGCCAGTCCTCACTTTTTGTAAACCTGAAAAATTAAAATGATTATGCAGATCCTCCTTTTGGACATTTAAGGTCAAAGCACTGATTTGTGTCACCCCTAATAATTCTCCTCATATGTTCTGAGATCTGAACTTCAAGCTGACATTTTGTCTTTCTCACATAAAATGCTTGGCAGGTACATGTTGCTATATCTACCAAAGAGGTTGTATTAGAATTAAAAATCTGTTTTGATTAATATACCTCTTTTGTTACTGGATGTACCCACTTGAACAGCAAGACAAAAGGACCAATTACTGCAATTAAAAGTGCCATGTGGGGGGGGGGGTCATTTGTAGTTGAATTGCTGTGGAAACTACTTATGACCCTATCTGCAATATTAGTACCTCTTCAATAGACCATACGTGGGGAATGACCTACATAATGTTTTAGTCTGTCTTCTGTGTGCAAAATATGCCAGTTTCTCTCTAAAACAGATTTAATTAGATAATGCTGAGTGCTAAAATCCATATTATGAATTGGGTGCTAAGAATGTTGAATCTTGATTGGTTCAGAACTGCTTTCAGCCAGGCCGTTATCTCAGCACAACAGCCTGGCTGAAAGAACTCACAGACCAACAGGCTCAACCCTGAAAAGAAAAGAAAGGAGCCCGTTCTTTATAACTGTTTGCCTGGGGTCACATGCTCCTCATAGTACATGGTGCATGCAGGAAACATAACTTGTTTTTCCCCTCATTCGCTGCAGTTTTATTTTACCTGCACATTTCATCATCAGCTCCCTCAACTGCACAGCACAGAGAGTAACCAACGGGACTGCTAATCAGCCACCAACTTTCCCTTTCCAGAGACAGACTTATCATGTTTAAAACATTACTTCATTCATTCTATTTTGTCATCCTGCTCTTTCTTTTGGATGTGTTGGACTGCATTATTTGAAACAGTCACCCCACTAGGCTCTTCTTCAAATGCCCCGACAGTCCTTAGTGAAACTGCCATTGAATTCATGGCTCAAATTAAACCATCACTGTCTTTAAAACAGTAGCTTACATGCAGGTTTGCTGAAAGCTCCTGTACAAACTCAAAAACTGCACTCCCAGAATGAAACTATTTTAGCCATAATGCAATTTGTTTTAACTGTTTTTCTTTTTACTAATTTAAAATAAAAGGAAAAAACTTTAAAAAATGTTTTATTTCCTATTGCTTATGGACCCATTTCATAATCACAATAAGGCACTCTAGGGGGTACGTTGTGGTGGAATAATGTCCCTTCTTGAGTGTTGAAAGCACTTGGCTTTGCCTCGGGCTTCAACCTAACTGAGGTGGGCTGTTATCCCACCATTACACACACCCTGCCATGTCCTATTGCTTAAATAAAATAGGGGACTTGTTGTTAACTGAAGTACAATTCCTGTTTCTGGGTTGTAACAAGTCCTCCCTGTTCTGACCATCCACAAAATGTATTGCCTAACCCATACAGTTTTCCTTATATCCCTTTGAAAGAAAACATTGAGCAAGAACCTGTTTTCCACTCTCATATTGTTGTAGTTCACTGGTATTCATTTTTAACCTCATTAATTGGCCTTATGGAATATTTTCAAATAGATGCTATGAGTGACAACTTTCAAAGTGCAAAAAGGCATTTCTGTCTACGTTTTTTTTCTGTATATGCTTGTTTTAATCCCACCATGCCATCTTTTTCTATTTTTAAATCAAAAATATCCACCATGCATTTGTCCCACTGTACTGAAAATTTCAAGTTTATACTTTCCAGATATTGCACCAAGTCCTGCACCTCCGATGGGAACCCCATACACACCAAAAATATGTAATCGACAAAACATTTGTAAATATAAATTTTATTGTATTATTATCTGATGATAGCAAAAAACATCTTTCCCAAAAAGCCACATAAATATTGATATAATTTGGTGAAGGAGGCCCCCATCGCAATGTCCTTCACATGTAGTTTGAAGTCCCCCATGAATAGAAATGTGCTAAAGCTCAAAACTTTTTCTGTTAGCACTAGTAACATTTCAATGTATTCTGGTGTATAACCAGATAGACTATATAAAGCCTCCCACAATGCATCTAATGCCCCATGGTGTGGGACATTGGTATATGGTGAATTAATCTCCATAGTAACCAGCCATCTTTCATCCTCACTGGACAAATCATCTATCATTTGGAGAATATGTGTAGGTGTTTCCACATAGGTCAGGGATAAAGGTACCAAAGGCTGGATGAAGTTGTCAACAAATTTTGCAAGAGGCTCTGTAAGTGAGACCATACTTGCAATAAAATAATGTGCTGGTGGATCTACTAACCTTTTATGTATATTTGGTAATCCGTAGATTGTAGCTTGATTAGGATGTTCAGCAGTTAAAAATTCATAGTCCTTTTTTTAATTGTTCCATTCATGCTGGAACAGAACACATTCAGCATGCCAACTGTTGGCCCAATGGATGGCCCTGCACACAACATTTCTTCATCACTTTTCTTTTAAGTAATCCTATCAATCCATTGTAACATGTAAGCAATAACCTGGAAAAATGTGTACAGCACAATTATTCAGTTAATAGATCTGTTCTTTCAATAGGTCTACACACCATTATATTCCACCTTTCTGAGCATAATTCTTTTTTTTAAGGCAGGTTAATTCATTTAATCAGCTATTCATTTCAGATGGCTTTCATATATGTTGAAGGCACAAATAAACCTGCTCAAAGGAAGGTATTAAGTTAACAGGTTTATGTTGTTGTCAAGTATTTGTTTAAGTTGGCCCAAGAATGATACCTTTAGACTGATAATTTTACTAGGCTGTAGTAAAGTTGAATTAATATCACAGTATCTGATGTGCTGTGTCACTTCCTCAGGAAGTGGGAGCAGTGATAGGCAAACATTTGTCAATGTCGAATGTTTGCTTGCTGGTATTGGTATTGGTACTGCATGAGTTAGAGAGATGCATAATAGGAATGGCATTGACGTATTGAACTAAGGCCAACCCCCACTGCCACCCTGCAGAGACTGACAGGCATTGGGGTGTGTCTTTGAGTCATCGGCCATAACACTAATGCCATTCCACCTCACCCCACCCTGCAGATACTAACGGGTGTCATGGTGTGCCTTAGGGTCTTCGACCCTTATGCTGTCCCCATTCCATAAAGAAAATAAGCTGAGATGGGTGCAGTATAGGAGAATAGGGTGAACTTTAGGGCCAAAGACCCCAAAGCACACCTCAATGCCTGTCAGTAGCTGCGGGTTGGGGGTGCAGGTGGAATGGCATGAGCCTTATGGCTGATGACCCCCAAGCCACATCCCTGATGCCTGTCAGTCTGTACATGGTGGAGTGTTATGATTGGAAACCCTAATGACCTTGGTGTTTGTTGGTATTTTCAGTCCACATTTTCAACATGGGCTTTTTGAGACCCCATCTCACCTCATGAACAGTGGCACTATCATTTGTTACTCAATCCTGAAAGCCGATTTTGCACAGCAAATGCGCCATTCAGCACAACAGGAGCGAAAAGAAATTTTAGGCAGGATGTGAAAAGTGACATCTGTACTGTTCATGAGGATGTGTGAAATAATGGCAATGTTGAAAATCTGGAGTGAAAAGATGAAAACATGGTGAAGTTAGGAGGATGCGTAGAAATTGTGCAATGCACTCTCATAACGCAGTCAGTTTTTGGAATTTTTTCACCAAATTTTCAACATGGCCTTTTTGGAACCTCCCTCATGAACAACGCCACTGTGATTTCATTAATCTGACCCAAAAGTTGATTTCACACAGCAACTGTGCCATTCTGCACCACTGGTGCAAAAACACATTTTGGGCAGGATGCAAAAAATGACAGCTGTATTGTTCATAAGGAGGTGTGAAAAAATGACAATGTTGGAAATTTGGAGCACAAATATTAAAAATTTGGTGAAGTTAAAAGCATGTGTACAAGCTGCACAATGCACGCTCGTAACACAGTAATTTTTTGGAGTTTTTTCACCAAACTTGCAACATGAACTTTTTAGGACCCCACGTCATGAACAGTGGCACTGTCATTTTGTTAATCAGTCCCAAAAGGTGATTCCACACAGCAACTGAGAAATCACCTTTTGTGACTGAGAAATGAAATGACAGTGCCAGTGTTCATGAGGTGGGATCCCAAGAACCCCATGTTGAAAATTTGGGACAAAAACTCCAAAACTTGGTTGAAATATCAACCTAAATTGATCCCCCCATTCACTGTCATTATAGGGCTTACTGTCATTTCTTCGGTTCCTGGCTGATCTTTGAAGAGTGCAGATGTGTTCCCAGTTCACAGAAGATTGCTACTTTCAACCTCTGGAGGCAAGTATGGGTGAGGGGGGTATGGGGAGGTGGGGTGCATCGAGGAAGGGTGCAGATTGGGAGAGGGGGGCCGACGGGAACGATGAGGGACCATTTTCTTTTTTTTTAGTTTAAAAAAAAGTCATGGGACTGTTTCCTTTTTTACTGGGGAAATATTACAAAATGGATTTCGGCACACTGGTGTGGACTCCCAGTGTGCCCGACTAGTGGAGGGGGGATCAATGCTGACCTGCAGATTGGGTACCCTGAGGTCGACTGAAAAAAAGGGGGTGTGGGGAGGTGCATCTGAGACTTGGAGTGGGCATCCCAGTGTTGGAAAAAGATAAGAATTACTTTGGCACACTGGGGTGGGATCCATGTGTGCTGCAGTAGTGGGGTGGGGCATGCTGATACAGAGATTGGGCACTCCAGTGTCAGCAAAAGATATGTTCGACTTGGGGATGGAGATGCTGACGCAGGGACTGGGAACTCTGATGTTGGCTTTGGGGGGAGTGTGTGGTTGGCGGCAGGGGCCACCAATAATGCAAAGAGGTGGCATGGCTTATTTATTTATTTAATTGGGAAAGGCACACTGAGCAAACGAGTTGCTCATAAGTCCAGCCATGTGCATTACTGTGCATTACTGTGCACTGTAATGCATATGGCTGGAATGTGCCTTTTTGCCGGGAAGGAGTGGCAGATTTCTTTCAAGTCCAGCACTCACTCTGAAACTGCCATCATCGGCAGCTTCACTGTTGATTGGTGGCCAAGGGATGCTCCCCTGAAAGCATTCACTGGATTGGCCAAACACTGCCACACCTCTGCAATACTCTACTAACCTCAATATGTTTCTTGTGCACTGCATGCACAAGCAAACCTAATAAATGACTATTCATTTCTGTGGCAGAATGTAGCCCTGTCATTAACTAATGTATCATGTGATGCAGTGGCAAGCATTCACTGTATGCAAGGCATGCACTGCATGCCTATCCATTCGTGATTCTTTTTTTTTTTTTTTTTTACTTTTTATTTATTTTTTTCGTTTTGTTCACTTAGTTGGAAACAAGTGACAACAGTCCATTCTCTATGGACCAGGAGCTTCAGTGGAAGGTTATGGGCTGCCTTACTGGCAACAGCATGCAATGCTACAAGTTGCATCCCATTACCTAAGTGATAGTGATGCTGTGCCGCTAGCTTCTCCACTGGCATTGCCTTGGGAAAAGTAGCCAAGGCATGCAAGTTAGAAATTGAATCTGGAGGGTGGACGCCAGGAGCAAGAGGTCAGATCTGAGACCGAGACATCACCTCTGGCAGCAGTACACCCAGAGACTTGAGACTGTGAAGAAGGGCACCAATTCAGATTCTGACCTATGGACAGTCCAGTGTGGAGCTGAAGGAGTGGCAGCTGGCAGACATTATATTTAAAAGTTTATGTCCATCCGTGTTGCAGTAGCAGTGACAGTGGTGCTGCAGCTGGATCATGACGCACGATGGCCCCTCATCTGTCTGAGAATAACTCCGATTGTAAGATTCAGCAGTACAGCTACAACAATGAGCATCAAGGTGAGAGGGGCCACAGGGGATGGAGGTCCTGGCACTAAATGTAGTAGCTGGAGAAAAAAAGAAGTATATATGGAAAGGACAGTGCTGGATCCTTTTTGTGAGCTGCAGTATGTTTGTTTGCAGTTACGCTTTGCACAATTGCACTATTGATTAAATTAATACCCAGCCTGATGGGGTCCTGTCTGCCCCCCGATATATGGGGTGGGGGAGTCTAGCACGTGCTTTCCTATAGTGATAATTTCTCTTGGTAATAACATCAGCTGTTAGTACTGCCAAAAGAAAAAATTAATATTAGTCATACATTAATTTTTCTTTTGGCAATGCCACAGCTGTCATGTCTGACCAGGACAGCTTTGAAAAATAATTTGAATTACAGGATCTGTATCCTTATGACAAGATCCTTCTTTGCTAATATAAATGCATTTTTACAGCTTAAGCAAAATGGCTTAACAGCCAAAAAGCATAAAAACAGAGCAGGCAATCTGAAACAACTTCTTTCAATACTGTACTCTGTCTTCATGTTTAGTACATCCTTGAAGAAAAACTGGTTGTCCAATTTGCATTGGGGAAACTAACTATGCCTGACATTAGCCTAAATACCGTGTATTGTCGGTGGGGATGAAGTGCCAGGCTTTTCTACGTTGTAAGTGTTGATTTTGCTAAGAACACCATACACAGCTCAGAGTAACCTTGTATGTTTTTCTGCCTATAGCCTATTCCCCACTTGAAGTCACAATGTTCTGTTGTGACATCACGATATGTTGTCCCATCCAGTTACAAGCAGAGTATTGTTATATGACATTACGTGAGGAATAAGCAACAGGGCCATGCAAATTACTTCTCTAATTGGGTTGGGGGGATACAAGATTAATGTAAAATACTTGCTGATCTGAGTTCAAATAATATATTTTTCAGTGTTCTTCTGGAGGTGCTGGCTGCTCTTTAAAACAGAAATAATATTCAGTAATAATACATTTTATTTGTAAAACAGCATATCATTGTTAAAGCCCTCTGATAAATTTGGGAACATAGTATAATTTGGTCATAATTCCTATGGAATCAGAGATCATTTTCAAGAAACACTGTGATTCCAAAAATTGTATTCTGAATCATTGACTTGTGATCCTCTAAAACAGGGGTTCTCAAACGGTGAGGCCAGCCTCACTGGGGAAGCCTCAACCTGTTCCGGGGAGGCTCAAGCAAGTCTGAAAAAGTACTGTATTTAAATTTTGCATTTTATGTATTTTGTGTGAAGAGATGAAGCAAACTGAAAGGGGATAATAACAGTAGGTGAATTTTATGTATTTATTTACTAATAGCTGACAACAAGGGAAGGTGAATGAGCCAAGGCTCATTTCAGGTATACCCGGGGAAGGGTAGGGAGAGAATACATTTCAAACGGTAACTGTAAAACAGTCAAGAAATACACAATGAACAATAGTACAAACAAATCTGAACAATATATTAATAATGAGTGGTGGTAATTGATCAATTTGTAAACTGATGGCAGAACAGCCCAAATACAAGGGTTGAGCATAGAAGTGCTTAGAGCAATAGCAGGAAGGAGCAAAGTAATCCCAGAGAAGTTGCTTAGGAGCAGGGAAGGAGGGGGAGAGGCAAAGTATGTAGGAAGGTTATTTCATATAGAGAGGAAACAGAGGAGGTAGTCTGACCCATGAAGGTACTGCCACTAGGGATAACAATGGTTCAATAATGAAAATAGTGGAGCAAGTAGGTTGGCCTGTGGTGGGGGGGGAGGGTACAATAAGCTGAATAATAATATTTCTTTATTTTATTTATTTGTTATTCAGATAACACCTTTGAGCACAGGAGCTCTTTTTCAAAAGTTCCAAGTCAGTATAAGACAAAGAACTGAATGTGAGCCAAGTACTTAAAGGAGTTTCAATTTATTCATGGTGTACTGCGTAAAGTACAGTATGTTATTTTTCTTTGGGGAGGCCAATATTATTTCAATTTTTAGGGGAGGCTCAAAATCTTTTCCATGGATTTGGGGAGGCTCACTGTGACAAAGTCTGAGAACTATTGCTCTAAAACATAGAAAATGGACAGTAGATAAGGACTGCCAGGCCCATCCAGTCTGCCCATAAGCCCCACACTAGTTTGTAACCTCTTCCCTACCTGGCCACTGGCTTTTCACCCCTACTTCCCACCTCTAAGGTTCCCTTATGCCTGTCCCAGACATGCTTAAGTCCCTCCACTGTGCTCCTTCACACCACCTCCTGTGGCAGCCTATTCCTTTTGTCCACCACCTTCTTTGTGAAGAAAAACTTCCTCACATTTCCCCTCAACCTGCCACCTTCCAATTTCATATCATGCCCCCTCATTCTTGTACTCCTTCTATATTGGAAGATGTCTACCCCCCGCATCTTGTTTATGCCCTTAAGGTTTTTGAATGTTTCAATCATGTCCCCTAGCTCCCTTCTCTCCTCCAGTGAGTACATATTGAGGTCCTTCATTCTCTCTTCATATGTTTTCTTGTGCAAGCCCTGTATCATCTCAGTTACCCTTCTCTGGATCACCTCCACTCTGTCGATATTCTTACAAAGGTGCAGTCTCCAGAATTGCACACAGTACTCCAGGTGAGGCCTCACCATTGTTTTATACAATGGCATCACCACCTCCTGCCTTCTGCTAGTGATATCTCTGCTTATGCACCCCAGCATGCCACTGGCCCTCCCTGCAGCCTTTGCATTCTGTTTAGACATCTTTAGGAAATCTGAAATGATAACCTCATGTCCCTTTCTTCATTGGTGATCATCAGCAACTCCCACCTCATCCTATAGCTCTTATCAGGTTCCCTTACCCCAGGTGGATAATTTTGCACTTCTTTGAATTGAACCTCTGTTACCACTCATCTGACCATTTTTCAAGCTTCCCCAGGTCCCTCCTCATTCTCTCCACCCCATCTGGAGTATCCACCCTTTTGCAGGTTTTGATGTTGTCTGCAAACAGGAAGACCTTTCCATCCAGCCCTACTGCAAAGTCATTAATGAAGACATTAAACAGGACTGGCCAAAGCACTGATCCGTGTGGCACCCCACTGATCACCCCCCTCTCCCCATGTTGATTCCCATTTACCACCACCCTCTGCTTTCTGTCCATTAGTCATTTCCTAACCCAGTTTACCACCTTGTGCCCCATGCCCAGACTTCCCATCTTCTTCACCAGCCTTTTATGTGGGACAGTGTCAAAGACCTTGCTGAAATTGAGGTAGGCGATGTCCACCACCAGTCCCTGATTTATTTCCTTCATAACCCAGTCAAATAAATCTATCAGATTCATCTAACATGACCTTCCTGCTGTAAATCCATGTTGCCTCGGATCTTGGGCACTGGTGGATTCCAAGTGTGCCACTATTATTCTTTTCTTAAGCAGTGCCTCCATGATCTTCCCCACTACTGAGGTTAGGCTGACCAGCCTATAATTCTTTGCATCCTCCCTTCTATCACTTTTGTGTAGAGAGACTACATGTGTCCTCTTTCAGTCTTCTGGAACCACTCCTCTGTTGAGTGCTGCCAGGGGTGCTGCTAGCTCCTTTGCTGCATGAAGATTGCTACATGAGGGGGAAACTACTAAAAATGGAAATCAGCCTCACAATATAAAGGAAAATAGTTATTTTATAGTAAAAATAGTTCATTTACAGTACTGTAAGTTTTCCATTTATTACTTTACAGAAGATGAGTTCTAAACTGCTGGTGGTACCAATAGGCAGCACTGACAGAGTTACATTATCACTATACAGTGGGTCTGAGAAAGCATGAAAAGTAACACAATGACTGAGCCCCTTTGGCACAGCCATTTGAAATGTCAGGACATTGGGGATAACTAACTTTTGCAAAACCTGAATTATGCCTCCCAAAAAGATTAACAACACATTAAACAAACAAGAAATAGAAGGGGGAGAATGAGAAGCAGCAAGCTCATACATCGTGAATTTCAGTGATGCGGTTAAAACGACAGCAGAAGAGGAGATATTAATGAAAATGAATCAGGTTAAATATATAACTGGCATGTGATTTATTTATTTATTTATTAGAATCTCAGACTGACATCTTTGAGCTAAGAGCTCTTTTACACAGATTCCATGTTAGAATACATTGGCAAAGTACAACAAAAATATTAGCAATGGAACAACACAGGCAGCTATATATCATCACTGACCAATGAATGCCAGATCAAGTGTTAATACACCAAAAGCAAATGTGAGGATTTACAGTGAAAATAACTCACTTTCTTACTGTACATTTGGGCCATCAAATGTAGCCTGGAGGCGTTGTCAAGCTGGGATATGGAGAGAGCGAGAGAGAGAGAGGAAGTTGGTCAGAGAGATTAAGGTGAGGGGGAAGAGAGGAGTAGAAGGGGGAGTGAGGAGGGAGAGGAGGTAGAAGTGTAGGATTGATAGGTGGAGGTGAGTTCAGATTAAATGGAAATGGAGACTGGAAGCAGGAGGGGACTAGAGGTAGGGGAGAAGTGGGGAGGAGGCTTAGAAAAATTGCGAATGGTGAAGCAGGGAGGATAAAGTGAAGAGGGTGGGAGAAATGAAGTGAGGACAGGGTGGGTGGGAAGTTGTGTGAAGACACTGGCAGCTAAGAGCAGACCTTCTGACAGATTAATTGTAGCAATCACAGGAGGTACTTTCGAGAAGATGATGCCGCAATTTGTGTTTGAAGGGGCCATGGGTAACGGTGTTAGTGATATAAAAGGGTAAAGAATTGAACCATTTAGGGGGTCTGATAGCAAATGACCACTAACCTTGGGATATATGACAGCATGGGACTTGAAAAGTTTAGTTTTCAGAGATTCTAGTTAGCCATGAGCTGCAATAGGGGCTGAGGATCCTCTTAGCCCCTGGGATCATAAGCCCCAGATAGACTTTCTTAGCTAACAAGCAGGTTTGATAGGAGATTCTACCCTTGAGCTGGAGCCAGTTAGCTTACTTGTAGATGTCACAGGTGTATGAGAGGCAGGCAGGCCCAGTAAGGAGTTGGCAAGCCTTGTTAAAAGCTAAAGCAATGTGACGTAGGGCAGTGTCAGTGGCAGATCCATAGATCACAAGCCTGTAGTCGATAACAGAGACAGCCAAGCTTTGGATCAGCAGTTTGAGGGCCTTGGTGGTTAGACAGTGCCTATGTTTGAACAGTAGCTCAATACAGATGTTCACAGCTTTTGCAACACTGTCTATGTGATTACTGTAGAACAGAGTGCTGTCAAGTGTCACTCCTAGATATCTGAACAGTTGTGTATGTTCAAGGACAACACCAGAGCAATTCCTGATAGTTAATTGCTGGGTTTTGTGCTTACTGTGCAAGCTATGGAATAACATTACCTTTGTTTTTTGTAGCTTAATATGAGTGCATGTGCTTTATACCTGGCCTCAACATTTGCAAAGCTACTCTGTAGTTGGTTCTGCAAAAGTAGGGGATCGGGGTTGCTAGTGAAGATTGCCCTATCATCAGCACATAGAAGGATCTGGTCCTGGCAGGAGGCTGGGAGCTTGTTTATAAACAATGTTGAAGAGGAGTGGACCCAGGATTGAACCCTGGGGGCCACTGGATTGAACAAGCTGCTTTGTGGAGAGGACATCTCCAATCTTCACTTGTTGAGAGCGGTCATTGTGGTAGCTATTAAACCAATTTGAGGTGCCTTTTGATAGCCTTAAATCACTAAGCTGTTTGATCAGCAAGGAGTGGTTTACAGTATCAAAAGCCTTGGTTAAGTCAATACACATGAACCCAAAAAGCTGTCTATTATCCAGTACATTGTGGATAAAGCTCATAAATTCAAGCAGGACTGTTGTGGTACTATGCCCCTTTCTAAAACCATGCTACTGGGGGCACTGCAGATTGGATTTCTCAAGATAATCCCCCAGATGGTCATCCACAATTCTTTCAAGTGCCTTGAAGAGGGGTGGAAGAATGGATATAGGCCTGTAGTTGCCATGTTGAGCTCCAGTTCCACTTTTAAAGATTGGAGTCACCAATGCTGATCTCCACTTTAGGGGGAATTGTGACAGCATGAGAGAGCATTTAAAAATCTTTGTCGACGGGACAGAAATTCATCCCAAGTAAGGGCAATGAGTTTAAGATCAAGCTAGTCTCCACCTGATCTAGATTTTCCAAGCACCTTAAGAATATTTTTTAGCTTTGCCTTCAGTGACCATTTTAAAATATAAAGGAGGGTGTTCCTGTTTCTTATCTAGGTGTGGCTTGTGTTCAGCAACTGGAGGAGAGTCAAAAGAATTTAAGGGGAGAACATGACTAAGACCTGTGAATGCAGAGTTGAAAGTATTAGCTATGGTTAAGGGGCCAAGGGTAACTGTGCCATCGATGTTGAGCATGAACGGTGTCATTTTAGGGTCCTTCCCAGTTAATTCTGTCATGCCAAGCGTTGTCTAGGGCTTCTTTGTAGTTCTCGGCTTTTGTAGAGCAGATTGCTTTGATATGGGCATTTCTAATCATTTTGCAGGCCTGGATGTTAACTTGTCTGCCTGTAGCCCTTGCCTAATACCATAGGTGGTATCAGGATTTCAATAGTTCTAGCAGATCAGGAGTAATCCACAGATTACTGATGCCTCTAATTTTCTGCTTCTTATAAGGAGCATGGATATTGCAAACTGCATTGAAGCAGGAGATGAAATAATCAAGAGCTGTATCCATGCCAGCAGCTGTATCTATTTGATTCCAGTCTTGATGATGAAGGAATGTTTTTAGTTGTTCAAGGTGACCATGGATCAATACCCTACTATTACTTGTTTTAGCTGGGGGGTTTGATGAATTTGTTTGACCAGCAACATAGGATGGGGAATGGTCACTAAGAGAGTCAGTGAGTACTTCAATGTCAGTGATATGGTCAGGGCACTTGGTAAGCACTCAGTCCTGGAGAGTACTAGTGCTTGTTCTGTAGTTTGTTCTAGTCATGGACTTTACTAGTTGTGAGAAGTACACAGTAGCCAAGTCATCTTTATAGCAACTCACATTGTGAGAGAGCCAGTTCACACTGAAGTCTCCTAGCAATATGATTTCAGAGTTGTGTCCTAGATTGTGGATGCCCTCAAGGAGAGGGTTTAGGTCATGGACTGTCAACTTGGGAGGTATGTAAACAGATGTGATGGTCAGCGCCTTGTTGTGAGTGCCAAGTAATATCTTTATGGTAAGGATCTGCATGTCAGTCCCAGTTTGAGGAAGGAGCAGAGCATAGCCCATTAAATAATCTTTCAGGTATAGAATGAAACCGCCACCTGTTTTTGATAATCTATCTTGTCTAAAGATAGAATACACTGGTATTGTACTGGCAGTATCAGGGATTCTGGGTGATAGCCATGTTTCCACCACAGATAGGATGTCCGGGTTGTGCTGGGTGACCCAAGTAGTAAGGGCATCAACTTTAGAGACCAGACTGTAGATGTTGATGCTAGCCAGTGTGCGTAGTCCAGATCTACCTTTGTAATTGGGTTTGGCTGAGGGGGGCCAGGGTTGGGGTGGATGTTGCCATAGATTTGCATTAACAACAACAGTCCACATTTCAGAAGTACCCTGTGGTACTTGCTACTAAGTAGGTGTTCTTTTCTTAGGTCGGGGTCGTTGTTAACTATACAAAGATTAAGGGGGAAGCCTGGTATGAGAAGTGGTATGCAGAAAAGAGAGGGGATACTCTGAGGGTGCCCCATGATAAAGCAGGTATACAGTACACAATGTAAATTAACATGAGAGCTGTTCAGGGATGCGCTTGAAAGTGCATTACCATAAATATTTAGGGGGTGACTATGAATGTGTAGAATGGTACAGAGTGTTCACCAACCACCCCTGTGATGGCAGGTAGAGTGAGCATAGTGAGTAGGCAGGGCAAAAGAAAGGAAAGTGGACTACAGTAGGCAATAACACAGAGAGGACATCCAGAGGAGTACAGTTAAGTAAAATTTTTGTCAAAGTTTGTATTAGCCCAGAAGTGGCAAGATTAGAGCGTTATAGCGTTGAGGCAGCAGTAGAAGGGCAGAGTGCTTAGGAAATGAGGGAATGGGAAGTAAGACCTCATGGCTTGGCAGATGCCATAGGATCTTAACCAATGGGAAAAGGGTGAAGAAGAGGGGAGAAGTTTAGGCATATTTAATAGAGGCCGGGATCAGGGCTGGCAGGGGGGATATTTTTTTTTAAATAAATACAGGCCGATTGTTCAGCTGGAAAGCAAACAACTAGGTATTTAAGAAGAAGTAACAGAGCCAATAAGGAGCAAAGAAAAAGAAGAGCCCGCCAATCACAAGCTGCCCCTGGAAAAGGGCAGCCAATTGAATTGGTGTCTTGCAATCCAACATAACTCTGAGGTTCTGCGAGTCAGTGAGGAGCATGGCCAGTGGCTTGAGAGCCCAGCCACACCACAGTCAGAAGTGATGGCACCCAGTCAGGGGCAAATTCCTGGAGGTCCATGCAGGCTGTGATGAACATGGCCAGTGGCAGAAGAACCAAGCCATGCCACAGTTTTGGGGCAGCAGCACCCAGTCAGGGCATCTGGAAAGGGAGAGAGGTTAGTAAATAAGTAGTGGACTGGGGGTCAGCCTAGTACCAAATCGGTAGGAGGGTCTGAGGCAGACAAAGCAGAAGGTGAGGAAAAAAAGGGGTGTGGGGGTGTGAGCAGAGGGGTGAAACAGTCTATGCAAGCTCCACTTAGGCACCAGGAGCTGTTTAGCTACTTTAAAGTAGCGGGGGGGCAGGAAGACGGAGAGACAGAGAAAAGTCAGCAAAACAGAGGGAAAAGCAAGGATAGGAGGGAGAGGAAAGTAGAAGTAGGCAGCAGGCAATCCATTTAACACACAACTAATTACAGATCTCAAAATAGCAGGAATCATTACACAACAAATTTTAGATCTCAAAACAACAGGAAGCATTTACATGGTGCAGTAAAACTAGACATTATACAGTAAATTAGCAATGCTGAACATACAGAAACATTTTAAATAAATACAAGCCAATTTTTAAGATGGAGAGAAAAAAAAACTAGGCTTTTAGGAAGAAGAAACAGAGCCAATAAGGAGCAAAGAAAAGAAAGAGCCAGTCAATCCCAAGCTGCCACTGGGAAAAGGCAGCCAATCGAATTGGCGGCTTGCAATCCTGCGTAGCTCAGAGATCCTGGGAGTTAGTGAGGAGCGCGGCTGGTGGCCTGAGAGCCCAGCTGCACTGCAGTCAGAAGTGGCAGCGCCCAGTCGGGGTGAATTCCTGGAGGTCCGTGCAGGCAGTGGTGAACATGGCTAATAGTCTTCAGGTGAAGCTACTTCTGACTGGAAGCTGCAACACTGGACTAAGGATTTGCAAGAAAGCGAGTTGTGCTCACAACAGAGGGAAGTGAACCTTACAATTTACAATTGTCTTTGCTTTGAAGCAGATTCCTTAGGAAAATTAATATTCTTCAGGTGGAGGATACTTCTAACTGAAGGGTGAAATAAGGAACTTAGAATTATCAGAAAATGCAGTCTTTCAATCAACAGAGGGAGGTGGAGCTTGCTTTACTTTTGTTACAATTGTTAAGATTTTCAGTGCAGGAAGAGTTTAAACCCACAGAGGCTGAATACTGTTTTCTGTGTCTGCCCTTCTGCACAGAAGACGTGTTATGGGGCTGACTGTTTTCAGAGCACAAGTCACCAGGTTGTTTTGTGGCTGGGGAGGTTTACCTGTGTCTAACTTGGACGTTTGGATTTTTCTCTGTTTGATTAGCAGGTATTTTCTCTGTCAAATTGTCGTGTATGGCATCTTGCTGACAGGAAGGCAGTCATCGCAGTGGTAGGTCAGAGCTTTTAGCTGATTGTTTCATGAGGGCACAGTTTAGGCCCAAACCCTTCCCACCCCTCACCCCACCCACCCCTGGAAATAGTTCATTTATACCTGGGGTTCTGACATCATTTCCTCAAGAGGGCAAGGTGCATATCACTGTCATATCCTCTCTAGCACATTGCACTGACAATATAAGCATACACATTATATAAATACATATATTTATATATAACACACCAATCACACACACACACACAAAAAAAAACTAAACAAGGTAGACAGTTATGTGGGGAGTAACACAATGTAATGGCTGTGGGGCAGCAGTCTTCCAGGAGTCTTTCTGGAGGCTGAGATGCTGCCCTGTTTGCAGACTGCTTTCTGCCTGAGGGAGGAGGTTGCCCGTCTTCAGGCCGCACTGGACAGTAGCAAGGGAACCTTCCCCATCCAGGGAGCACCAGAGCCACCACCACAACCTCAGAGGTTGCGAAGAAAGCACAGCAGTTGGACCACAGTGGGCTCAGGGAGGGTAAGGGTGGTGGAACAGAGGCACACCCAGTCAGTTGTTCCACTCCACAATCCATACATCATTCTGGGGAGCATAGTTCCCCATGGATGCACCCACAGAGGAGACTAAGGAGGTGCATACAACTGTCCCAAGGAGGCCCTCAGGAAGGAGGCAGGGGGCACCACAGGAAAGGAAGCAGCTCCTGGTGGGGACTCAATTATGGGGGATAGAACTGGGGAGCAGGGAAAACTGAAGTAAGGTGCCTGCCTGGTGCCATGGCTGGAGGGACAGGAGCGCATCCTTAGGATCACGAGAACAGTTGCACAGGAGTCTGAGCTGGACATCATTGTCCACCTAGGGACAAATGACTTGGCTCATCATGAGATTAGAGCAGTGCAGAAGGACTTTGTAGAGTTGGGGAGGGGCTTAAGACAAGTAACACACACAGTATCCTTTTCAGAGGTGCTGCCTGTCAGTGGCATGGGTGAGGCAAGGGTACTTTGCACCATGCAGTTTAACAAATGGTTGAAAAAATGGTGTGGAGCACAGGGTTTGGCTTCATTGGGACTGGGGTTCCACCTGAGGACACCAGCCTATACTGGCAGGATGGTCTGCATCTGGCCAGGAAGGGAACAAGTCTTTTGGGCAATCAGTTTAAATGCTTCATTGGCAAGCTTTTAAACTAGTCAAGGAAGGAGGCACTGATAAGCAGCAGGAAAATCCCAGCCTACCCCTACAAAACAGGGTACTAAATGAGAAAAAGACCAAGGTAGAAAGGTCAGTGGGGGATGCTGCTACTACAGAAGGTAAAGCCATCAAAAAATGGAGAGCAATGAGTACCAATGCCCGTAGTCTGGGTAACAAGCTTCCTGAATTAGTGGCCTTGATGGAGAAGGAACATCTGGATATCGTGGCAGTCACAGAAACATGGTACACACAGAACCATGACTGGGATGTAAACATACCAGGATACACTATCTACAGGAGGGACAGGGAGGGTAAAGAGGAGGAGGAGTAGCTCTCTACATAAGAGAAGGAATCAAAGCAACAGAACAAAAGGGTAAACAGGGAGGAGAAGAAGCACTGTGGGTCAATTTGGAGGCAGGCAATGGCACCACAATCTGCACAGGGGTTGTATACAGACCCCCCTCTCAGGGGGAGGAAATGGACAAGAAAATGATAGAAGGTATACTTAGAATGGCAGACAAAGGGGAGATATTGCTGATGGGTGATCTGAATATGCCAGATGTTAACTGGAGTGCAGTTGCAGCAGCCACTTCTAAGAGTGGGGTTATTCTAGATACCCTACAGGGGGCATGCCTTAGACAACTAGTATTGGAACCCACTCGAGAGGAACAATCTTAGACCTGGTCCTCTCAAATGGAGATGGAGAGAGGATCACAGATGTAGAAGTGGGTAGCCATCTGGGAACTAGCGACCATCGAACAGTATGGTTCACAATAAACACAACAACAGAGTCAAGCTATACAAAGGCAAAAGTACTGGACTTCAGGAGAGCTGACTTTGCCAAAATGGGTGACTGCCTAAGGAATGCACTAGCAAATGGGCAGGAAGGATGGGTGGAAGAACAATGGTGAATAATAAAAACTGCCATCACAGAGGTAACAAGCCTTTGTGTGAAGCAAATAAACAAAACAAAACGATGTAAGAAACCACTATGGTTCTCAAAGGAGGTGGCAGTGAAGGTTGAAGAGAAAAAGAAAGCATTCAGAAAGTACAAGGAATCACAGAAGGAGCAGGACAGAGAATTATATCAGTTAAAGCAAAAGGAAGCTGGGAAGGCAGTCAGAACAGCAAAGGCCCGAACTGAGGAAAAGATAGCCAACTCAGTTAAGAAGGGTTAAAACCTTCTTTGGGTACATCAGGGAGTGAAGGAAGACTAAGGGAGGGATAGTGAGGCTTAATAAAGGGGAGGAGGGTGGGCAGAGGGTGACTGTGGAAAGGCAGAGATACTAAACAAATATTTTTGCTCAGTATTTACAAATAAAGAGGGGGAGGTACCTAAAACAAACAATAGAAACACTCTGGATACAGAAGTTGATACCAGCCCATTTACAGAAGAAAGGGTTCTGAAAGATCTTAAAACTGAAGGTGGACAAAGCAATGGGGCTTGATGGGATTCATCCCAGAATTCTAAAAGAACTAAGGAGGAACTAGTGACACCACTGACTACCCTCTTTAACAAATCATGTGGAGGATGGGGTGGTATCTGAGGACTGGAGGAGGGCTGATGTGATTCCCCTTCACAAAGTGGGAGCAGGAAGGAACGGGAAACTACAGACCAGTTAGTTTAACCTCAGTGATAGGGAAAATGATGGAATCACTTCTGAAGGAAAGAATTGTCGAGTACCTAGAGGCCAGAGGGGCACAGGACCCAAGGCAGCATGGATTCACAGCAGAAAGGTCATGCCAGATGAATTAAATAGATTTCTTTGACTGGGTAACCAAAGTAGTAGATCAGGAAGGGGCTGTGGACATGGCCTACCTAGACTTTAGCAAGGCATTTGACTCAGTCCCACACAAAAGATTAATATACAAGTTAGCCAGCCAGGGAGTGGGTCCCAAGATGATAGCCTGGGTAAAGAATTGGCTGGAGAATAGGACACAGAGGGTAATAGTAAATGGAGTCCACTCTGAAGAAAGGGGGGTTACTAGTGGGGTGCCGCAGGGTTCAGTATTAGGACCGGTCCTCTTCAATGTCTTTGTAAGCGACATTGCAGAGGGACTGGAAGGAAAAGTATGTCTCTTTGCAAATGACACAGAGATCTGCAACAGAGTTGATGCACAAGGTGGGGTGGAAAGGATGAAAAGGGACTTGGCAAGGTTAGAGAAATGGTTAAATGTATGGCAGCTTAGATTTAATGCTAAGAAGGCAAGATAATGCACCTGGGGAAAAAAAACCCAGGGGAAGAGTACACAATGGGGGGTGAGATACTAACAACCACAAAAATGGAAAGGGACCTGGGGGTAGTCATATCAGATGACTTAAACGTGGACAAGCAGTGGGAGAGGGCAGTAAGGAGGGCTGGGGGGATACTGGGATGCATAGGGAGAGGCATCACCAGTAGGAAACAGGAAGTTGTTATCCCTCTGTACAAACAGCTGGTGAGACCCCATCTGGAGTACTGTGTGCAGTTCTGGAGACCCTATCTCCGCAAGGACATAGACAAGATGGAAGCTGTCCAGAGGAGGGCAACTAAAATGGTGCAGGGTCTGCACCGGAAGACATATGAAGAGAGACTAAAGGAGCTTAATATGTATAGCCTCAAGGAAAGGAGGAGAGGGGACATGATAGAAATGTTCAAGTATCTCAAAGAATCAACAAAATCCAAGAGGGTAGCATCTTTCAAAAAAAGAGGTGTGCAACAAGAAGGGGCACAATTTGAAGATAGAGGGGCAGCTCAGAGGTAAGGTAAAAGTATTTTTTCAAAAAGAGGGTTGTGGATGCATGGAACTGCCTTCGAGGAGGCTGTGAGTCAAAACAATGACTGACTAAGCATGCATGGGACAATAGCAAGGCAATTCTAGGGGTGGGTAGAAAGAAGTAGGCTGCTGGTTAACTAGGATCTGCAGCTTATCCATTAGGTAGGGAAATGGGCAGACTGGGTTGGGCAAGCGGTCCTTATCTGCCGTCAAATTCTATGTTTCTATGGCCTGTGGAAGAAAAGCTAAGCCATGCCACTGTTTCGGGGCAGCAGCACCGGGTCAGGGCAATCTTGGAGGTCACGGGAGTCAGTGAGGAGCACAGCCGGTAGCATGAGAACCCAGCCACACCACAGTCAGGAGTGGCGGTGCCCAGTCAGAGGGGAATTTCTGGAGGTCCATACAGGCAGTGGTGAACACAGCCGGTGATACATGGGAATTTACTTGCTTATCTTCATGGGGCAAGAAATCTGCATTCTAGAGGTGGGTGGACACTATTCAGGGTGCAAGCAATACCACTGACAGAAATGCCAATTTTAGTCAGGCAAAGATAAGTCAAACTCAGATATTTTTTTATTTTATTTATTAAGTCATTTGGTAACTGGGTTGGTGCACTAAACTGAAGACCTTTTTCAGGCAAATAGTTATCCTGCCTGGGTATTTTGATTCACAGTTAAGTGGTTGCCCTCTACTCTGTATCATTTTATAACTCTTTTCATTTGCTTAGCATGTTTTCCCCCATGTGTATCCCATGATCCTACCAAACTCCCTTTGCAGCTGTTCCAAGATCCCTTCTTGCTGCACTATAGCCTACCTTCCCAAACTGAGTCAAATCAGTTGTTATATCTTGTAAGATGCTACCGAAAATGATATGTGATCACCTGTTGTTTCACTTCTGCGTTTCTTCTTCATAAACCAAAGCAAACAAATGTTGGAATGCCTGGTGCTGAGAATACCTGACGTTTTTGCCAAATATTACTGTTCTAATATGAGGCTTATTGTGAGATGCAAAATGGCATTATGACTTTTTTATCCTGCCAAGATGTTTGGATCCAACAGCTCAACATTTACTTTGCAAGTTACAACAACCTTTTATATTCTGACTGCCTTTGTCCATTATTGTAAAAGTCAAATAAGAGCATGTAGGCAAGCTGTCTAATTAAATAATTTATTTTGGTGTTGCATTTTTCTCATTCTAAGCAGGCAGCCATCTGGCACTGGCACCTAAGGATAATTGTATAGTACTGCTGAGGGTCATGATTCAGATAACACTGTTTGTACTTCCACTGTCAAAGTAATTTGTTTGAATTTCTGATATTTGAGAAGTCAGATTAAAATTCCAGAGCCAGGAATTCAGTAGCTAGCAGGATCATTTCTGTTTAACTGGTGCAATGTGCCCTGTAAAGTACAGTTTGGGGGGAAAAAACCCAGGAGAATCACGTCAGGAACGCCCCAGCTAAAACATCTTAAAAAAGCATCACTGTTTTCAGAAAACTGTTGTTGCCTGTACATTTTTCTTTCTTTTTATGTTTGTTTGCGTGCATGAGTAAGAAACATCTTAGGACAGTATGACATTTTAGAGAAGTGTGAGTTTCTGCCCAATGCAGTTGATGCTTTATGGGTCTCATCCCTCAGGCACCAATGAATCGGCGCTCTGTCTACGACAGCAGTTTGAGAGAGAAGACCGCACTTGAAAGAAATCTGCTACTGCAGTGAGGGACAGTTTTCTCATTGCTGCAGGACCGTCCCCCTCCCTCACAACCAAGCACGCAGACATACCTTATCTCTGTTAGCAGTAGTTGACAAGACTCTGGCCATGTGCATTACAGTGCATGGTAATGTGCAAGGCTGGAGTTATGGTTCTTGTCGGCTCTTGCAGCCGAGCACCTTGTTTGTTCGGTGTGCCTTTCCTGGTGAACCATTTCAATAAATAAATAAATGAGCCACAGCACAGCTTTTTACATTGGTGGCTCCTTCCACCCACCACATACTCCCCAGAAAGCCGACAACGGGGTGCCCAATCCCCGCGTCGGCATGTATACCCTTCCCCCATTAATGTGATACACTGGGAGCCCACCCAAGTGTGCCAAAATAAATCTTTATGTTTCTGACACCGGGATGCCCACTCATGGTGTCAGATGACCCCCCACCCATATATTTCAAGTGCAAACATCAGGGTGCCCAATTCCCATGTCAGCATGCCCCCCCACACACATGCACACACTATTGTGGCACACTGGGAGCCCGCCCCAGTGTGCCTAAAGTATTTTTGGCAAGCTGCAAAATAAAGAAAACCATCCCCAAAATCTTTTTTCCCCTGTAAAAAAGAAAATGGTGGCTCATCATCTCCCCATTCCCCTCCCCACCCCAACCTGCCCTTTGGACCCAACTCCCCTTAACTCCCCCTTACCCCATACTTCCCTCCAGATGTCAGGAGCAGTGATCTTCTGTGGACCAGAACATGTCTGTACTCTTCAAAGCCAACCGTCAAACTGAAGAAATGATGATAAACTGTGTAATGGGAGTCAGTGGTGGGGGGGGGTCAACTTAGGTTGATATCTCAGCCATTTTTAGGAATTTTGGCCACAAATTTCAACATGGGGTCCTTGGGACCCCTCCTCATGAACACTGTCACTGTCATTTTTTTACTCTGTCCGGAAAGGTGATTTTGTGATTCCTGCACAGAATCACATTTTGGAACTGATTAATGAAATGACAGTGCCACTATTCATGAGGTGGGGTCCCAAAACACCTAAGTTGCAAATTTGGTGCAAAAATTCAAAAAAATGACTGCATTACGAGTGTGCATTGCCCAGTTTCTACACACACTTGTAACTTTTCCAATTTTTACTATCTTCACTCCATATTTTCAGCATTGCCATTTTTCTCACCTCCTTATGAACAGTATAGCTGTCATTTTTCATATCCTGCCTGAAATATGTTTTCACACCTGTGGCACAGAATGGCATGGTCGCTGTGGGAAATCACTTTTTGGGACAGATTAACAAAATCACAATGACACTGTTCATGAGGGGAGGTCCTAAAATGCCCATGTTGAAAATTTGGTGAAAGAATTCCAAAAAATGATTGCGATGCAGGCATGTGTTGTGCAGTTTCTATGCACACTCATAACGTCACCATTTTTTCAGATTTTCACTCCAGATTTTTAACATTGCCATTTTTTTTGACACCTCCTCATGAAGAGTACTGCTGAAATTTTTCACATCTTGCCCAAAATGTGTTTTTGCACCTGTGGCACCAAATGGCACAGTCATTGTGCAAACTCAACTTTTGGGATTGAGTAACAAAATGATAGTGCCACTGTTCATGAGGTGGGGTCCCAAAAAGCCATGTTGAAAATTTGGAGCAAAAATACCAACAAATGCCAGGGGTGTTTGGGTTTCCAACCACAATGCCCCACCCTGTAGTGACTGACAGGTGTCAGAGGTGTGATTTGGGATCATTGGCTGTAATGCTCATGCCATTCCACCCTCACCCACACCTTTCAGCCAGTGACAAGCATTGAAATATGCCTTGGGTCTTCGGCTGTAATGTTCAACCCATTCTCCTCTACTGCACCCATCTCAGCTTATTTCCTTATGGAATGGGGTGAGTGTACAGGCCGAAGATCCCAAGGCACATCGCAACACCTGTCAATATCTACAGGGTTGAATGAGGTGGAATGGCATGAGCATTATGGCTCACAACCGAAAGGCACATCCCCAAACACCTGTCAGTCTCTGCAGGGTGGGGGTGGGGCCGGGGGTTGGCATTAGTCTAATACTTCACTGCCATTCCTATTATGCACCTCTCTAACTCCTGCACTACCAATCCTAATGCCAACAAGCAAACATTCAGCATTGACAAATGCTTGTTTTTTCTGGTGCACTGCTGTTGATGTATTAGGTGTATTAGGTGTTAACCTGGGCTGTCTACACTAGAAATTGCAGCAAACCAGAAGGCACTCTAATTTCGGACTTGGTACTGTACAAGAAATTGCATTGCATTTCTGCCAGCTTGTGAATAGCCTATTTATTTATTTATTTTCTTTTGAGCTTCAATTAATGATATGCATAAAAGAGCCTTCCAGGGCACTGTTACACCTTGTGAAATGGTGGAACTGTAACATGGAATCCATATTCAGGGCATGATTGCAACACCTGGGGGCATCAAAAATCACTTCAGAGCACTTTCCTATGGATCTCACCACATGGACAGGAATCACTGATACCCCAAGGCACCACTGCATCCCCTGCTCTGGAGCAAAGGTGGCAGTGGCAGACACATTCTAAAATCTGTCAAAATACCCCCAAAAGTGTACTATAAAGCATGAAAAATCCTATAGCTTCTGGGGTTTGTGACCCCCAGACCCTCACCATTCTCAGGGCCTAGGCAGCCCCAGACCCCCAGCATTTTAGAATTGCATGGCTTGCTAGAAAGGTCACCACACACTACTGATGTGATGTCATTGATAACATCAAATGCTGAGCATAGAGGGGTTTTAGATATAAAAGGAGGGGAAGACAACCAGGTGCTATGGAAAAACTGTAAATATTAATAAAGAGTTACCAAGAACAGTGAAGTCTATGGCACTGCAGATATTCTGTGGTAGGCTGCAAGTTCTGCACAAAATTCTGCAGCTGCAGAATTATAGGGGCCTTGCTTGAAGTGAAAGATGTGGCTTCAGGCAGTCGTACCAAACCTTTGCCATTCTACACAGAAATGATAACTTTGATCCAATCCACTCTTGTCATCGCCACTCACTGCAAGAAGGTGCTGAAGCATTCAAATATTGCACATGCCAATGGGCAGCACATGGGCATGCATTGGTCCACATTTCATTCCTAGTAGCTAATTATCCTCCTCATTGACTGGCAATGACCTGAAGACCAACTCAATATCTGCCTTGGTGAGAAGCACCCCTTTTCCTGTTGCCCTCACCACCTCTGATGCACTAGTGCATATGGCAGTGCTATGAAGCATGGGTAAGTACAGTCATTGACAGAGTCATCTTCTGGGTAAGACAGGTGATTGATCATCCTGAATTCCTTAGTCACCTTCTTGGGAACCAGCTCAGTCAGGGATACCCACAGCACTGGTGAGGGCAGGGCTAAAAAGGGGCAACTCATCCTCCTTGTGCTAACTTCCTTCCCAGTCTCTTCCCTGCTCTTACCTTCTCCCCAGTCTTTTCCCTAATCAGTTCCAGTTGCTCCCTGGCAGATTTCATGTTTCGGGCTTTGTAACACCATTGAGGCCATCATACTGAATCCAAAACCCCAATGTGAACTCTTCCACCAGGAATACAGCAGCCTTCTACTCAAGGTACCAAGACAGCCATATCCTAAGTCTGTTCACCCTTATTGGAGTTGGGAGGTTGTTTTTCTCCACTTCCACAATGTCTGTGGGGTCCCACCACCTGGTTGTTACTGAGCGAATGGGTGAAACTGGCAGCAGGCCATGCATACATGTGTAAACCTGCACCTCTCCATCTTGCACAATCTCTGATTATAGTTATAAGAAAATTCCTCCACCAACCCTCCACAGACTGATGTCCCTGGTGTCCCTTGTTTCCCTGTCCTTGAGGTCTGTGCCCCCCTGATTGGGAAGTGACTGTCCATGGGCTGAACCCCCTCACCCATGTTCTATTGCCCATAGCAATGTCATATCTAAAACTCACCAGAATTGGTCTGGTCAGCTTGTTTCTGCTAGTGAAACTCCTGGTCACATTCTAACCACCCATAACTGGGCTTATTGGCATGCATCGTTGTGACCTTGCTGTAGTAATTCCAGATCCCGTGGACCTTGTCTGATGCTGCTTGCTAGATAGTCCACTCAAATATGGTGAATGGCAGTGACTAATTCTCCCACATGCTGTGTACCTGAAAATTTCTCTTTGTTTCAATTCCATCCTCTTTTCCCTTCTTATCCTTCTCCAGCTCCCTGAGCTGATTCAAGAGGGAAAACATGTCAATGTATTATCTCCACAAAATCTGCAGCCATAACTTCTCAGTGAGGTGGGACCCAATTGGCTCACCCAAACTGATGAAACCCACTGCAAAACTGTGGGTGCTTGTGCCGGCCCTGGGGTAAGAGCCACCAGGGAAAGCAATGTCATCACCCCCTTAGTGGTAAGTGTCAGAGCAAGCCCTGGAGCAGAAGTCAACAGTGGAGGTGGCACCATTTCTGGGGATGTTTTCCCACTAAGACTGTCCCCCCTACAGCTGGCAATCTGCTGCTGCTTTGGGTGGTCCCCTCATCTACCAGGTTCCTTCAAACCATCCAACAAACTGGCATGCCAGACTCCAACATTGCCAGAAACCGGCTGAGCCTCTGTTCCAGGGCTAATGAGTGTGGCTGCTCTGCTGGCAGCTCCTGCTCCCCTAGTCAGGTGTCTGACACCAATCCCTGTGAGGAGTTACTGGAGATCATGAAGGCGTCTCTGTTGGTTGTATTTCATCTGGCCTTCCTTATCTCCAAGGTGCCTCAGTCTTCTGCAAATTGACTGGAAAACCCATTGTTACATCCACCTGGCTGGTGTGACTAGTTGGATACCACCTAAGTTAGCTTCCATTTCTCTGCCTGCCAGGCCCAAAGTGCTGGACAATTCTTGGAAGGAGTTCTACCTCCTTTGATGCCTCTGGGCTTCTTAGGCACTGCCCCCCCCCCAGAGTTATCATCAGCAAAGATACTTTTGAGAAATTTCTTCATCTGCTCCAGACTCTCATCCCCAAAATTGGGCCTACCTGGCTCCATGCGGACTGGTGCAGTGGAGCTCTCCCTTTCTTCCCCTTCTGTATCACCTTCATTGACACTGGCTTCCTTGTAACGTGTTTCTTCACCTTCAGCTGCCATGGTGTCTGAGGCCTCTTCAGCCCCCATGCCTTGCTGGCCCTTTTGTTGGCACTTGCTGCACACTTGATGCTGTTTCTGCCATTTGGTAAGCTGGGTTTGAAGCCTAGATGGTCATTCACCTGCTGTGTTCCCAAACTCCCCCATGAGTCGAGAAAAACAGGCCTCCGACCAAGCCTTGCTCCTTGCTTGCACTATGGCTGTAGCTGCTTTTTCAAACTCCACTGAAGCTGCCTCTGCAGTGCCTTCCCTTTATCCAGCATTCATCCATGCTCTTAGGCTTAAAAACAGAAAGACACACAACCTGGCCAGCCCATACTAAATGTTCTGCCTAGAATATAGTGAGCACAGAAGAACCATTATTATAGCTTTTTTTTCTTCCCATCCTCCCACCCACTCCCCTAACCCTGCCCTGAAATGCCCTCATCCCCATTCAGTTCCCCATACCATGTCCTTGTCCTGCATTAATTTTTTTTTTTACAGTTGGCCAGAGCTCATGGGGAAAGGTCTTGCTGTGGCAGCCCAGCTTCTTACTAATGCTTCCCCACCTCCCTGGTTTATACATATTTTTCCTTTTTGTTGCTGCCTCAGGTCATGCTGCTGTCATGTAAGACTGCCATCGATTTCAGGAATCATTGCTGCACTAGTACCCATCATGTCCTATCCCCCTGTGAGATAGCTGGAACACAATACTCAGGTAGAGGCCTGTCCAGTTGCACTTCTTTCCAAGAATACCTCCACCACAGGTATCCACCTAGTGCAATATCTTCCGCTATTTCCATCTCTAATACTATCATCATTTTTTATATACAAATGACCCCTGGGCTCAACACCCCCATACCCTTCTTTGTAGCCCCACAAGGCTACACTGTACTATGGGTGCCCCTATCACTATGATCTCCCCCTGCTTTTGCATCCCATTGAGTAGCCCTTCCTGAAAGTGTTGGAAAAAAGTCTGATCTCAGTGATGAGCATGTAAGTGGAAATACATACTTGATCCCCTCTATACAGCACTGCCGTGCTCAAGATGATTGCCTTCCTCCCAACATGCATGCACCTGCTGTGCACATGCTGTCCTTAATAAGACACGGCAATGCTGCCAGTACAATTTTTGCTTACTCTAAGCCTACCAGTTTCGATCACAACCACCACTGATCCTTTTTTTGACTATTCTATTTGCAAGCTGCAAGACACATTGTGTACCTGTTGCCTCCATTAGATCAAAGCACCCACAGCCCAGTTCTGCCTTGCTCCAGATGGCTTCCATCCCCCTGCAATGTATGTGCCACTTCTGCACTTGCTTTAACATGGCAGGACTACAGGAAGCTCTGGCACAATTCCTACCACCAAAGAGCCTACTGATAGCATCCAGAGCACCCCTGACCCATTTCCAATCACCATCACTTGCTTCGAGTCCCATGAGCTTAAAGAATTGCCCCTGGTGAGCCAACTGCCATATAAAAATGTGCTCAAACCCCCATAATAGTTGCTGTCCATATAGTTGTACTCCCACCATCTGTTGCTGACACCTCGTCCCACTGGCCATTGAGAGACAGCAGCCTATCCAGCTGGAAGTGACCAACCCTGAAGACCTGAGTGGCAGGCATGGCTGGGAGCTCCCAACCATCATGATGGGATTCAACGAAGACTTGTGCCAATAAAAACCACCATGACTACCTGCATCTCCATCTTGTTATGATATACAGGGTTTTAAGAGGTGTGTCACAGTGGTCCAATGCAGGAGACTCTGCAAGGGGCTCAACCCTGTTACATCAATTATCAGTCAGGCTGATCATGACACTGTTCTGGCTTGATGGATGGAAACATCCTGTACTTGAAAAGGAAAAGCCAACCCAATTATAGGTTGTCTCTTCCCTTTGATCTAAAGGTCACCCAGCAAGCACAGCTCATCTCATCATGATCAGCCTGCTGTCAGCCTGCTTGTTCTCCCTCCCCAAACATTATGTGAAATAATAAAAAAACTCCCATAATTCCTCCCATTGTTTTGTGTCTCCCTCATGCTCCTTCTAAAAGACAGAAACAGCAAGCTGCATTTCTTTTTCTTTTCCTTGTGCAGTCCCTGAAACTGTCTCCCACATGATACACTCTGTCGATGGAAAACTGATTTTGCTCACTGCCTGTGTTGGAGTGAGTAGATGAGTTGGAAAAAAATTAGTTTAGTTAGAGTTACAGATCAGTTACGTATCATGCTAAGTGGTCTAACACACTGTTGTAAACTGCAGTGTGAGTGTGTTCATGTGTGTGTGTGTGTATAGTGTTATTGGCATACTGCATGGTTTGCAGGTCTTATCTAGGAATCTGTTAGCTGGAAAAATAAAAATGAGCACTTTAATTATCTCCAATGATCCTGACCTGAGTACTAGAAAATGACTTATTAGTGCTCACTCAGTTCATTCAACTAACTACATTCCAAGTTAATAGACAAGCCACAAGACAGGCAGAGAAGGTCAGCCCCTTCCCCCAATCCCTGCAGTTTATCATAAGCAGTGCAGCTCAGGTACAGGTTCATCTCTTTTTACTACTATTACTTTATGTGTTTTTGGGACTCAATCCTCCTACTGTAAGTTACAGTGCACTTTCTCCTCAACAACCGGAGATGTGTTGGGACACTACCGTATTTCACAAAAGCAACATCTGGTATTTTACTTGTTAGTGTAGAAGCATCTGGAAAGTGACCAAGAAACACACAAAAACAGTGCCTTAGGAAATCAGTGCAGGGTGATTGAAAATCCATCTGGCTTTTTCTTGGAGGAGGACCTTAACTAGTAATCTCCCTATATAAATTACTAATAACAGTGTGTTTAAGGTTTCTGATGCACGCTTAGGCTATGCGTAGTGTAGTACAAGGAACAATGTACCATAACATCACTGTGGGTTCAAATCTCAACCTTCATTTTGGCTGTATTTTCCCTTTTTTGTTAGTAATAAAGCTTTAGTTAAGGGGTCAGTCCTGTAAAGGAGCCTGATGCTATGATCTTCCTCTCCTGGGGCCTTGACAAAGCTTTACAGAGGTGAAATGCTAGGCCAGTTCTCCTGGTCATATGATGTGCAGAATAAAAAAACTTGCTTATAAATAGTTATAGTGCTATAGATACACATAACTATCTGTGTTTACTGATGCCTGCCCCTTGAGGTTCCTGCAGTTTGTGGGCTTGTGCTGCATCATCACTTGAGAGACGGCAGCCCAGGTAACTGTGTTTCAGGAGTCTAGCTCCTCTCTGTCATGCATTGTATGGCAGAAGGATGGTCACTTGGCCACTAAGGTTAGTAACACTATTAAATAAGTGATCAATTCACATTAATTTAAGGTACCTGAAAGATCTCTTGACTCCCTGCTCCCACAATTGTCCTCTCCAATCCACCGACAAGGGATTGCTGGAGATTCCCAGGGTTCACTGAAAAACATCTGGATCTCGTGCTTTCTCATTTGCAGCACCAACCCTGTGGAATTCTCTACCTTCTTGGTTAAGAGAATGCCTGACCATCAGCAGTTTTAAAACTATGTTAAAAACTTATTTATTTTCTCAAGCCTTCTTAGACTAAAATTTTTAAATAATTTATATTGCTGTTGTTTTTATATACTGTGGCCTATGTCTGTACAGCGCCTTGATTTCGAAAGGAGCTTTATAAATAAAGTTGGATTGGATTGGATACATCCAACAATGAAATAATCAGTTGGTGGCATTGACTTTTAAATATTGGTTGCCTATAAAACTGGAGTTTCGTGTACCCCTTTGAAATGCAGCAACTTGCAAATTTGAACAATTGGAATTTAAAAATTGTCTTGGGGAGGACTCTCATATACCCTGTTTAAAGAAAAAAAAGATCCTCGTGGTAAAATCATGAAAAGGTTTCTTATCTCGGCAAGACTCAATTGCAGTCTTTAGGTACCTGAGGCCAGTCATAGAATTATATTTTTCCTTGGAGTCAGAGGTGGAGGGAAACCTAACAGAACTTTGCTTTATTTTCCATGTAAGCCTTGAAAGGTGCCACAAAGCATCTATAACCCCTGAGCTACTGAGGGCCGCTCATAACACTGACACTGGGGTGTCCATTCCCCCAGTGTCTCCACCTGTAATAAAGAAAACCCTTCTCTCAAAGTTTCATTTTTTTAAATACATGATGTAAAAAAGAAAAACGTCCATCAATGTCTGTTGCTATCTTGCCGTAATTGTCCCCAACCCCCCAAACCCAACCCATGTTAGTCTTCTGGCATGGAGATCTGCAACTAGACATGGTAAAACAGCAATACCAGTGGCGAACATCCAGCATTGACAAATGCTTGTTGTCCATTGTCCTCATTATCTGTAAGATGTTATCTTGGTTGGATATCAGGTTGTAAATTTGGCATAGCAAAGTTAATCTCAGAGTTGGTTAATGTGGTTGTTTCTGCAAAGTGACTCATGAATAAACAATAACAGAGTAACTTATTTTACATTTCTTTTAGGTAGGGGATCTTAGCTTTCTCACAGAGGGTATAGTTATAGAATTTGCCATCATTTAACACAATTTTTTTTATAACCTGTAGAATTAAAGTAGTACTACAGACAACATTTGCAAAAATATATGCTGTACAGAGTGTTTTGATTTGTGAGTCTAATCCTAGTTAGAGATGCAGCAAATTTAAAATCCGCAGGGAAGTGAACGCGAACTGGCCACTTCGTGTTGGCACTTCACTATGCGGAGTGCCTCATAGGAAAAGCTCACTTCGCCTTGTTATTATTACTTCACATTGTCATTCCACCTTAAACACGAAGTAAGGTGGACTGACAACAATATTGGCAGCATTCACCACCACACAGTCACCAGAATGAATGTGCATCCCCAAAGTGCTTCTGTCTTGTATCCAGAAAACTCCCCAGTGCTGATGAAGTGAAATGAGAGTGTAACAAGAAATGCAAAGTCTCCCAGAATTAATGGCGCACTCAGTCATGCACGCAGTGGTCAGGCCACACACAGAGTAACCAGAATTAATGTGCATCCCCAAAATGCTACTGTCTTGTGCCAGAAAATTCCCCAGTGCTGATGAAGTGAAATGAGAGCGTAACAAGAAATGCAGTCTCCCAGAATTAATGGTGCCATGCCAATGCACAGACAGATTAAGATTGAGGCAATATAGTGCAGTGGGTTAAGGCTCTGAGCTGCAGATCTAGAGACCTGGGTTTGAATCCCACAGCCGCCTGGGTGCATACTGTGTGACCCTGAGCAAGTCACTTAACTTCCTTGTGCTCCCAAGTTACACCTGTAAACAACCTTTCAGCTTAGTGTGTCTCTCCTGGTTAAACGATATAAAAAAAAAAGATTGTGCTGCACACTCAAAGGATGCATACAAAAAGGCACAACAACACCTAACCAGTGCTCACAAGTTACAAATCCAAATCTGGAAAGGAATACATTTTGCCAGTTGGGGGATTAGTGCACAGCAGTAACAATCCACTACCAGTAAAGATACCACAAAGCAATATAAAAAATTCATGCAGGTGAGGTGGATAGCAGGTTCACACTGCTGTAATTACTCTGTAACACAATAAAAGATGTCTGATTTAATGGCAAGTATTGCACACACACTCACACGCACACTCAAGTAATGTGTAGCAATTGAAAACTTTTAGTAATATAACCAAATATTTTAAAGACAAATTTTACACTGCTGCACCACAACAATTAGCAAAAAAATGTCAAGAATTACTGAAAATATTACTGTGTGTACATTAACACAGTTATACCAGAAAAATCTAACCAAAACAGAAAGACTGCCTTTTTCTCCCAGTTAATCTACCTACACCACAAATATGCCCTTCCCCCAAAGCACACTTCACAGTACACAGACACAGTACACAGTTCTAAATTAACATTCAAAATCTACACACAACAATAAACACTTGATGATATGAGCACAGAAGGGTTTCCTACAATTGATGTACTAAATTTTGAGCAAAAAATATTACTCAAAAAGGCATTTTAAACAGCTTTTAGAGGTTCTGAATCACAGAGCTCTGAGAGCAAACTGTCTCCAGCTACCACTGCACGCACACCACCCAGGCCAGAACTGAGGCTAAGCTGAACAATCTAGAGTCCATGTGACCTGCAATCCCATGAATAACTGCCGAATTTCATTTGGAGCTCAATTCAGGATGAAGTAAGGCGAATTACATTGATTTCAATGTACTTTGCCTTAATATTGGTAGAGAAGTGGTTTGGGGAAGGCGGAATAACGCAGAGTCATTAGTTTCAATGGACTTTGCATTCCTCATTATGAACCAAAGTACTCAGCTTCACATTGTGGAGTTCTCCACAGAGTCCACGTTACTCAGTGAATCACTTCATGGAGCAAATTGGAGCCACTTCGCCCACCACTACTTATACTACTGGAACTCATATGCTGTATGGGAAGAAACGGGAATGCCTATGGCTGTACTTCCCCAATGGGCTGTAGCACAAAACTCCCAGACTTAAAAATGCTTATTAATGAGTACAATGGTGGAGTGGTGAAGCCTGGAGAGATACTACAAAACATGCTTACAATGCATCCAAGTAACTAGTCAAAAAATTAGTGTTGTGATTCGTGAAGTGATCGTGAATCATGATTTGTTAATGCATTTGTGACCATGATGATGAAGAACGTGATGCAGTTTTAATGGTGTGAGATAAACAATATGGAACTGTATTGGGAGGGGAATGCAAATGCCTATGGCTGTACTTCCCCTATGAGCTATACCACAAACTCCCTGACTTCAAAACACTCATTAATGAGTACAATGGCGGGGTGGTGAAGCCTCGAGAGATATACAAAACATGCTTACAATACATCCAAGTAACTAGCAAAAGAATGAATGTTGTGATTCATGACATGATCGTGAATTGCGATTTGTGACTGCAATTGTGACCGTGATAATGAAGAACGTGATTCAGTGTCGACGGTGTGAGATAAACAATATGGAACTGTATTGGGAGGGGAATGCAAATGCCTATGGCTGTACTTCCCCGATGAGCTATACCACAAACTCCCTGACTTCAAAATGCTAATTAATGAGTACAATGGCAGGGCGGTGAAGCCTGGAGAGATACTACAAAACAGGCTTACAATATATCCAAGTAACTAGAAAAAAAATTAATGTTGTGATTTGTGACATGATCATGAATAGTGATTTGTGACTGTATTTGTGACCGTGATGATGAAGAACATGATTTGTATCACAAGTGACTCATGATGATGGTCCTGACTTAAAAACACATATTAATGAGTACAATGGTCATGCAGAATTATGCACCACACCCGTCCAGTACTCTGAAGGGAAGCCAAAGAAACAACTATGACTTAAGTTACAGATGGAGATTGGGCCCTGAAGAGATGCAAATGCACAGACAGATAAAGATTGCACTGCACACTGAAGAGTTGCAGATGCAAAGGCACAACACCTAACCAGTGCTCACCATCACAAATTCAAATCTGGAATAGAATACCTTTGCCGGTTGGGGTGGGCTGGGGGGGTAGTGTACTGTACTGCTGCAGTAACAGTCACTAGTACTAGTACCAGTAAAAATACCACAAAGAAGTACAAAAATCACACAGCTGCAGTGGATAGCAGGTTCACATTGCTGAAACTATTATGTGGCACAATAAAAGGTGTCTGATTTGATGACACGTGTCACACACATACTCACACGCACACTAAGTAATGCATAGCAAATTGAAAACTTCAGTAATATAACCACATATTTTAAACAAATCAAAATTATGCACTATTGCACAACAACAATCAGCAAAAAAATTTCAAGAATTATTGAAAATATTACTGTGTGTACATTAACACAGTAATACAAGAGAAATATCACCAAAACAGAAAGCACTGTCTTTTTCTCCAAGTTAATCTACCTACACCACAGATACACCCCTCCCCCAAAGCACATTTCCACTGTCTCTCAGTACACAGACTGAATATTGTACATTAACATCCAAAATCCACACACAAACAATAAACGCTTGATGATATAAGCACTGGAGGGTTTCCTATAATCGATGAACTAAAGGTTCAGCAAAACAAATGACTCAAAAAGTTTTTTTTAACAGCTGTTAGAAGGTTTGAATCACAGAGAACTCTCAGAACAGATTGTCTCCTACAGCTTCCTACACATACTACCCCAAACGGAGGCTGTGCAGAAAAATCTAGAGTCCATGTGACCTGAAATCCCATGAATCACTGCAAATTCACCTTTGGAGCTTAAAAACAAGGTGAAGTGAGGCAAAGTACATTGTCTTCAATGTACTTTGCCTTAAGAATTGTTAGAGTAGTGGTTTCGGAAGGCGGAGTAACACAAAGTCATTGTTTTCAATGGACTTCGCGTTACCCATTATAATGCTAAGTACTCAGCTTCACGGTGCGGAGCACTCTGCGAACTCACCTGTGAATTTGGGCCACTTCGCCCATCTCTAGTCCTAGTGTGTCCTTCCCTTTGTTTGCTGTGAGGAGTTTCTTCTGAATTTAAATACTAGTTTTCTGAGCCTTGCGAATCCCAAGTTTGAATGTTTTACTGCTTTTCATTTTCCTACAATGTCTCTTATCCCACGTAACAGTGATGCGACCATGACCATTCCTTCAGCAAGTATTGGTTTAGAATGAATTTTACTGCAGTACAGCTGCGATTTTAAGTAACTTTGCTTGTCCACTAAATGCTACATTTACAGTTTTGCAAAGACATGATGGATAATTAAGTGGTTTATTCTGTAAGGAAACTAGCAGCTAGAGTCTTCAATAATTATAGAATTCATGACCTGGGTTGATGTGCGTGCTTTTTATGGCTGTAAGTAGTTTGAGGAAATAAAAAGCTTTAAAAACAAAACATTTACTCCTGATAGCTAGACTTAGTAAGTAAGTAAATAAGTAAGAAGTAGGTACGTAAACTTTTATTTGTTAGGCGCCCAATTCCTAGGGCTCAGTGTACTGTACAAAGTTCAAGACAATTCACACATAAAACATTTCCAAAAACAAAACTCATGACTGACTATTTTACTAATAAACAACACATGTTAAGGATAACATGCGTTAAAACAACTGATCAAAATCAATAAAAGCAAGTCTGAATAGCAGCTGGTGTGTCAGGTGCCTTGCCTATGATCCAAAGGCCTCCCTAAATAAGTGTGACTTCAAGCCCCTCTTAAAGTCATCAAACAAGGGGCCTCTGCAAGGATCTAGGAAGTGAGGTCCACAGGACCAGGCCATCCAGCTTAAAAGCTCCATCACTAGAAGATTTAAGCTGTGCCCTGGGAACTGCTAGGACATCTACCTTGGAGGAGTGTAGAAAGTGATGGATATGGTAGGGAGTCAGGAAGTTACTTAACCAGTGCCTAGTCCATATGGAGCTTTTAGGTCAGTAAACTGACCTTGATGGTGATCTGCCACCTAGCTAGCAGCCTGGGCAGATCACGCAGGACCAGGATCACGTGACCGGACCTTGTAAGGCTCATCAGCATCCTGGCTGCTGTGTTCTGCACCAACTGCAAGTGACACAGGACCCATCCATTTACCACAAGGTAAAGAGCATTAGAGCAGTCATGTCTGGATGCACAAAAGCATGAACTATCAAGGGGAGGCCATTAGATGACATCAAAGATATAAGTTGTTTGATACTGTGTTCCTAATGGTACAAGTCACTCTGGACAACAGATGAAACCTGAGACTGCAGTCTCAGGCTATCATCAAGAATGACTCTAGATTCTTCACCAAAGCAGAGGCAGCAAGTGGAAAGGAAACAAACACCAGACCAGTCATGTCTCCTACTGCCTCTGCACCCTGCCAATGACTAAGATCAACTCAGTCACCAGAACCTCTGTCTTCTCCGAGTTAAGCTTCAGCCAGTTGGATAGCATCCAGTCCTGGATTTTGGCGAGGCATAAATTCATAACTTCAGCGTCATCTTCCTGGAAGCAAAGGACAGATACAGCTGGGTGTCATCCACATAGGAGTGAAACCCCAGCTGTAATGTCTGATGATCTTCCCTAGGGGCAGCATGTACACCACAAATAACATGCATGAGATGATCAAGCCCTGAGGATGTCCACAACACAGGGGCTTTGGGAGCGAGGAGAAATTCCCTATCACCACCCTCTGGATCCTATCTGTGAGAAAGGACTGAAACCAGCTGATGACAATTCTAGGAAGCCCACAAAGCTCCTTAAGGTGATCCAATAATACACCATGGTCCACAGTATCAAATACTAAAGAGAGATTGAGTGTAATGAGAACTGACCATTCCACTCCACCTCTAGCCCTGAGGAGATCATTTTGCACCCTGACTAAAATGGTCTCTATACAGTGCCTAGACCTCAGTTCTGACTGGAGAGGTCCATGTCAAATGTAGTGAGATGTGCCTTGAATTGCAGTGCCACTATCTTCTTAATAACCTTTCCCAAGAAAGAAAAGTTAGAGATGGGTCTATAGTTTGCTAAGCAGTCTGGGTCTAAAGATAGTTTCTTCAGAAGGGGGTTCAAAATGCTAGAGAAAGACCCCTCCAAGAGAGATCACTAGACAATCTCAATGAACACTAGACCTACAGACCCCACAAAACCCATGAGGAGACATGTTGGGCCCAGGTCATTCACAAGTGGGCCCCAGCTTCAAGATTACCTTACAAACCTCTTACACTGCCACTGGCCTAAACTCACTCCAGACAGGAGCAGTGCTTCTAGAAATGGCCACCTTTCCACTGCATAGCCATGACAGCCCCATTGGGACAATCCTGCACCTGCTACAGGACACTCTGTCAGAGAAGAATTGAATGAAACTCTTCACACCCAGTGGCTGAGACTGCTCTTATTGGCTTTAGACAGACAGAAAGAATTAGCCTGTCCACAGTCTAAAAGGGCTGAGCCAGTCTGCTACTCCCTGAAGCAATCTCTCTAAACAGAAATTCTGCCTCATTATGGAAGATTGCTCTTTGATACTCACCATACTTACAGTCGGTCTGTTCTCCTCAGTCCTGGAGTTCTGCCAAAATGCTCCAAACTCCAGCCTCTGGTCTTCATTTTCCTGAGCTCTCCGTCAGAACATTGGGATCTCAAGCAGGAAACCTGTGTCATATATGCACTGCTGTGACAGAGTCAAGAGCCAAAGCAACTGCCATTATAAGCCATCGCCGCCTCTCCACAACCTGCCCCACAAGCAACCATCACACCTGAGAGATCCATCACCACCTGGAGTTCTGCTGGGGACAATGCCTGTAATGGACAGTAGTGGACAGCCTCCACCGGGGGAGGACAACTGGGGGCCCCCGAATGAGACATTTACAGTGCAGGGATCTGATCAAACGACCAGATCAATCTTGAGGCTATTTACCTCAAGCCCTAGTAGGCAGTATAGTGTAGTGGTTAAGGGCACTGAGCTGCAATCCTGCTGACATGGGTTTGCATCCCATCAGCCCCCACTTTCATACTGTGTGACCCTGAGCAAGTCACTTAGCTTTCTTTGCTCCCAGGTCACATCTGGAAACAAGCTCTGACTTAGTGTGCCTTTTACTGGTTTAATAATTTTCCCTCCCCCTAATGAGAATACTAAGTCCAAGGTGTGATCATGTCTGGGGGCCATGGTAGTAACAACTTGTGTGAGCCCATTGAATCCATTGTCTGGAGGAAGTCTTGTCCAAACTGTGAGAATTTGTCGATCCAAGCATTGAACTCACTCAGCACCAACCATCTGGATGACTCCAATACTCTCTCAGTGATGAGGGCCACAAACTTCTGCAGAAATTATCTCTCTTACCCCGGAGGCTGATATACAAGAAGGATTGTATATCATGCGCCTGGACCCCCACATACAGCCACGTATTCAAATAATGAAAAACAACCAACTGGGTGCATGAAAAGTTCAGGTCAGATCTAAAACAGATGGCCACACCCCCAACCCTGCAATCTCTCCTTGGGCAGTGGACCACAGAGAATCCAGCCAGGATGGATGTCTTCAAAACTGGGCTGATGTCATCACTCAGCCAGTTCTCCCTGATGCAAGCCAAATCAGTCAAGGAAATCCAGTTCACTATAATTATAATCTTGTTCCTGATTTACCTGGCATTGCAAAGCACCACCCGAAGGGGATGAGCAGAGATTGCTGAACTAATGGCTACCTGCTCACTTGGTCTGGTGGGAGCCCTGGGTAGGGAACCAAACACATCGGGCCTCTCCCTAGGACCTGTTTCACCCAAGCATGCCTCCTGTTCCTCACCACTCTGATTGTGCTCTCCCTAAGAGCAAGCCCCACACTCGCCACCTACCATCCTGCTTCCTGGTAGTGTCCACCTCCCTACAGTGCCTGTACATCATTGCTGAAAGGGGTGGCCCTTAGAGAGTGAAGGTCCAGCAACTGAGATAGAGAATAGCTAAGCCTGAGGATCCTGAAACCCACACACATAATTACACTAGCTGATCCAAACAACACCCCAAAAACAATACCTCAACTTCTTTCACAAATTCAGCCCTAAACATAAAAACACACCACCTTCCCCTCACTCACTCGAAGTCCTATGTACACAACAAAGCATTCACACCATCTCAATACAATAATTTAACTATTCAAACACACCAACCAGCCAACCACTAACGTACCATGTAGACAACCAGACCACTTCGTCTACCTCCCTAACTCCCACAATAAAACCACAATTTACAATGAAAATGTATTAACAGAACCAAAAGAAAATCAGGAGAATGCAGATGTTGTGCCTCCAAAGGAGAAAAATCACTGTGCAATATATACTCCATTCTCATTCTATGCTTTATGTACCATATTATTCAGTTCTGCTTCCTCCAGAGCAAGTCCAGATCTAGTATTAATAGAAGATGACACCACCCCCAGCACTCTTACCATTGATTTGGGAATTAAATAACACAAGCAAAAGAGAAAAGGAAAAGACAGTCTGCAAGGTCTCTCACCACTTGTTTCTTCCATGACATTGGCATGGCACGACTCAGATTTATTCTGAGTTTGCTTTCTTTGCTGTCATGATGCCAATAACCAACCAGGGTTCTCCAACACTATGACCCATAGTGTACATCTCATGCAATCAAAGGATCTCAAGGGGGACTTGTAGGCCTCTCCTACACTCTGTTTGCTCCTTGCCTGACTTCAACTCAAAGTCCAGACCTTTCATGAACTGGCCCAAACATGCCAGACTCTGCTTTCAGTCCACTCCATCAAAGCTTGGATCTCAAATCTCTGGACCTGAAAGTGTGGTCACTCCACACTGCTCCACAATGAGGGTCCTTCTCCACTCAGCTTCTATAGCTCATGCTGCTGATGCAGCGGTAAAGTCAAATGATATTGTGTGTGACTCCAAGATGTGCAAAAATGTAATTACAGCTGTAGACTCCCCAACATATGGCACTTGTATGGTGCTAACTAAAAAAACAAACAAAAAAAAAATAAACTCCAACAACTGTCTCACTACCTGACTTTAGCTACTCACAGTTCCTAAGCCTCCAGTCTGACTAAATATGCTGCTCATGTGAACAGGCACCAGCTGACACCAACAATCTACATTACCATTTAAAGTTAAAAAAAAAAAAACATTCCTTATACTGAAAGCCTAGCCTTTTGCTTTCAGTATAATTCCTGGACTATTCCCATACTCTCAATGAGCTGTAAGCTATAAACACACTGTAATACAGATGGTGCTATAGTAAGTTCAGTACTGAGTTGCAAACAGATGGCAATCCAGCCTGGTGGCCATCGTCCCCCACTAGATAGTTCCAGAGGTAGTGCCTAGGCATATACCTAGAAAACAGAAAGATTGATTTGCAAAGAGTTATTTATTTGAGCCCAGAATATTAGGCTCCTAACATCAGATTTCTTTTGCAGCAGCTTTCACTCACTGAATTAACCGTTCTGGATGTATCACTGCCACATGGGATATGAGGCATGGTAGGAGAAAGAAGACCAATAAAACATTTGAATATGGAGATTCCAAGGGACCATAAAACTAGAAGACACATTTAGAAAAAAATCCCAATAGCAAACAAAGAGAAGGCACAGTAGGACTACACACACAAATCAAAACACTCTGCATGCATGTTTTTTGCACATTATGACTGTACTGTACCTTTAAATATTCAGTGTGCCCAGTGCAGTTTTATTTCAATTCCTATAGATTATGTTGCTGTAGTCTAGCCAGGGGAGGACAATTTGATGTACTGTATGATGAGTTTTCTAATTTGTATATCCAAACATTTTTATGTCTAATTAATTCACATTGAAGTTTATTGAGTTTTGTAGTTAGATACAGTAATTCATATAGTTTAGGTTTAATGTTTATTTCACATAAAACCCTTTAGACAATGCTTGTTTTCAAAGGGTTTACTGTTGAGAACAACAAAGACCAGTGTTTGCACAGTTAGGTACAATGCAATGTCAGTACAATACAAAACAGTATAAAACCATACAATACAATACAAAATAGAATACAACCATACTGCATTACAGTGTCATTGGATACACAACAGGCAATAATTAATCAAGCACTGAGGGAGGATGAGGAATAGTAAGACTGGTTACATATGACAATAGTAAGCAGCTGTTAAGGCACAGTGAAGTCAGTGCTCAGTTACTATTTGACATTCCGGTCAGAGGATGTGCAGCAAAGATATTATGTTCCAGTTAAATGTTGTCAGTCATTGGAAACAGTTTCATGTCCCGGGGAGGGGGGTAAGTGAGGCGCAGATGGGTTTGAAAAGCTCAATGGAGCAATCAGTTTTTGGGGATACAGGCATGTCATTCCATTGTTTGCAAATTGATGCAAGAAGCAGGATTGGCCATGGGAGTTGTTTTTTTCCCAAAGAAGCAGCAGGGAGTATTGCTCCACCCCTCTGTTGGAATATTTGCTAGCCACAGATGTAAACATTGACTTTAGTTCATGGGACAATAAGCCTTGCATTGTTTTTTTGCCAGAGACAAGTTTATGGTAAAAGCATTCTCTTATCTAGATTCAGCCAGTTTAGGCTGCTGTATAGCACACAGGTATGTGTGTCAATTTTTAGGTCAAGGGCATATTGGCATGACCTATTGAGGAGACCCCTAACTCTGTCATTAGTAGAGCCATAGACAACAATCCTATAGTCACTGATACTAGTAATGAGACATGGCACTAGTGGTTTCTTAATTTCTGGGAGGAAGTTGTGTCTCTTCTACAGTATATAGCATACCTAACCTAGAGTTTGCTGTCTTGATCAAGATGTTGACATGTGCACTGTGAGACACAGCACTATCAAGTGTTACACCAAGGAATTTAAAAGATTGCACTTGTTCCAGAGCGGTACAAATTTGGGTGACAATGGTCAATAGAGGGGAGATGTGAAACTTGCTCTGAGTGCCAAAGTGCATACATTTTTATGTTTGCTTGCACGCATGTGCAAGAAACATAGTGCCACCATATGAGAATCCGTAGGTGTGACTCCCCCACTTCCAGTGCCCTGTTGCCTTTTGCAGGTGCGGCCGCACCCCGCCAATGAATGTTGAAGCTGTCTATGACAGCCCTTCAGATGCAGTGGTGTACAGTTGAAGGCAAAAAAACGCTGCAAACAACAGTGGTAACGTGTAGGCAATTTGCATACTGCCACGTCAGCAGTATGCAAAGTGCCTACACGTTAGCAGTGCACTGAATCAGCTGTCATAGACAGCTCCATCCCATAACAAGTAGCACACTGGGAGCCCACCCCAGTGTGCTTATGCGCTCCTCCCCACACACACTGTATAGCTGACAGGGGTGCCCAATCCCCCATCAGCTCCGATCCCACCCCAATAGAGTTCCAGGTGCCATGCTGGGAGCCTACTGTAGCTTGGCAACAGTTCTGTAAGGCTGATGGGGGTGCCTAATCCCCATCGGCTCCACTGTATCCCCCAACAGACTTCCAGGTGCCACACTGGGAGCCCACCCCAGCATGACAAAAGACCTGCACTGCGCTTTTAAAAAAAACATGCCCTGTAAAAAAAAAAAGGTCCCCCACCCGCCGCCCACCCTCTGCTCACCCTGCCTCCCCACCACTACCTCACCCCATACTTATCTCTGGAGGCTGGCACGATGATCATAGGTGGACAGGGAACATGTTTGCACTCTTCAAAGCCGACCACGAACTGGGGAAATGCCGGTAAGCTGTATAATGGAATAAATAGTTTTTTTTTCCAACTTTGATGTATATCTCAGGCATTGTTTTGAATTTGGGCACCAAATTTTCAACATGGGGTTTTTGAGACCCCTTCTCATGAATCCTTGCACTGTCATGGCATTAATCGGCACCGAAAGGTGATTTTGCAGTCACTGCATAACCACCTTTCAGGATCAATTTACAAAATGACAGTGTCACAGTTCATGAGGTAGGCACCCAAAAACCCTATGTTGAAATTTTGGCTAAAGAATTCCCCAAAATGACTGATTTATGAGCGTGCATTGTGCAGTTCCTACACACACTTGTAAGTTCGCAAATGTTTTATATTTTCACTCCAGATTTTCAACATTGTCATTTTACCACACCTCCTTATGAGCAGTACAGCTGTCATTTTTCACATCTCACTCAAAATGTGTTTCCACGCATGCAGCACACTATGGCGCAGTCAGTGTGTGAAATCAATGTTTGGGACAGATTAAGAAAATCACAGTGACACTGTTCATGAGCAGAGGTCTTAAAATGGCTACGTTAAAAATTTGGTGACAAAAGTCCATAAAATGACTGTGTTATGAGTGAGCATTGCGCAGTTTCCACGCACCCAAGTAAGTTCATGATTTTGTAATATTTTTAGTCCAGATTTTCACCACTAGCATTTTTCCACCCTTCCTTAGGAACAGTGCAGCTGTCATTTTTCACACCATGGCCAAAATGTATTTTCGCACTTCTAGTGCAGAAATGCATGGTCGCTGTGGGAAATCACTGTTGAGGACAGTTTAAGAAAATCACAGTGACACTGTTCATGAGCGGAGGTCCCAAAATGCCTGTGTTGACAATCTGCTGTAAAAAATCCACAAGCTAATTACATTACAGGTGTGCATTGCGCAGTTTCTACGCTCACTCATGACGTCGCCAGTTATTTTAATATTTTCAGTGCAGATTTTCAACATTACCATTTTTTACACCTCCCCATGAACAGTACAGCTGTCATTTTTCACATCCTGTTCGAAATGTGTTTTCACACCTGTGGTGCACTTTCGGATAATGAACTGATATTGCCACTGTTCATAAGGTGGGGGTCACAAAAAAAACATGTTGAAAATTTGGAGTGTAAATACCAATGAACACTTGAGGCATTAGGGTTTCAAACCATAACACCCCACCCTGTAGAGACTGACAGGCATCAAGGGTGTGACTTGTGACTGTTGCCAGCAATGCTCATACCATTCCACCCCACCTATACCCTGCAGCCAGTGAGAGGCATCGAGGTGTGCCTTGGACTCTTCAGCCCCAAAGTTCACCCCATTCTCCTATACTGCACCCATCTCACCATATTTCCTGATGGAATGGGGTGAACATATGGGCCAAAGACCCCAAGACACACCGTGACACTTGTCAGTGTCTGTGGTATGGTGTGGTGAAATGGCATGGTCATTATGCCTGATGATCCAAAGGCACATCCCAATGCCTGTCAGTATCTGCAGGGTGGTGGTGGGGTTGGCTTCAGTTCAATACTTCACTGCCATTCCTATTATGCAGCTCTATAACTCCTACACCACCAATGCCAATGGCAATGCCAGCAAGCAAACATTCGGCATTGACAAATGCTTGTTTTTTTCATGTTCATTACTAGTGAGTTGGCAGTTAACCAGTCCTGTATAGCATTGAAGCTGGATTGCAGTCTCAGCCTCAGTCATTCTGGGCTTTTGTCATTGGTAAAGATGGCAGCATCATCTGCATAGAGTATTCTGTTGGTTGCCGTACAGACAGTTGGGATACTGTTAATAAATAGGCTGAATAGGAGGGTTCCTAGGATTGACCCATGGGGAACACCCATTGAGACAGGTCTATCCTGCAAGAGAATGCCACAGCACTTCATAGCTTGGGTTCCACCAGCTAGGTAGCTTTTAAACCATGTGACCAAGTCTTTGAAGAGGCCCAGATTTACTAGTTCTTGAGAAAGGAGAGTGTGGTTCACAAGGTCAAAGGCGTTGGTTAGGTCAATGAAGATGGACCCAGCCAGTTCTCCTCTGTCTAGGGTGCAATGATGAGAGTTGGCATATTCAAGTAGTGCAGTCATTGTGCTGAATTTTTTACTAAACCCATGTTACTTCATTGCCAGTAATTCATGTTGAGTCAGGTATTGGCTGAGCTGATCATTTACTACCCTCTCCAAAGTTTTAGTTAGAAGGGATAGGATGGAGATAGGGCAATGCTTGGATGACAGGCAATGGTCACCCTCTTTTAGTATAGGGATCACGTGCATTTTTTTCTATACATCTGGTACAATCCCATTTGATAGGGATGGATTAAACATTTCCAGTAATGGGTAGGTGACCTCCCTAAGCACTAATATGTGCAGTTTCAAATCAGTGTTGTCAGGGTCTTGATTTGATTTTATATCTTTTTAGGTAGCCATATACAGTACTTCAGCACAGTTGAGTCTTTTGAAGTAAAAAGGAGGTCTGTTAGGGAGATCAGGGGTTTCTCTTTCAGTGACCTGATGTACAGTTTGGTCCAGAGTGTCTGCCGATAGGTCACTGAAGGTTTTGTTGAAAGTGACAGCTGCAGTGAAGCATGCCAGGGTGAAGTGCAGTGTCACAGGTTTACTGCATGACAAAAGGAATTAATTCCCATTGAATTTGCATTGTGTACTGCAGTAACTTTATTGCAGAATTCTGCAGTGCTGGGCTTCATCCTGGTGGGCTTCACTGTATGTTCTTATCCCTTACTATTGTAGAGCCATCCTCAACAATAGAGTAGGGCAGTGTTTTTTTTTGATTTGCCAATGATTTTATTAATGCCACCCCATAATTTGTTTAGGGTGATTGATGAGGTTTTACTGCTGGGTTTTATGAAATGCAGCTTTAGTATCTTTAATCCAGTACTTCACTGCATTTGTCAGCTCCCTGTATTTAGCAAGGTACCTGCTGTGTCCCAGTTACACTATTTGTAAAGGGCCCAAGCTCTATCCCACTCCCTTGACAGGGATTTGATGGCAGGAGTAAACCATGCTTGGGAGTTTTCCTTCATGTCTAGGGTCTTTTGAGGGGAGACAATATCATGGATCCTATTGAGCTGGTGAATGAAATAACAGTATTCTAGAGCTATATTGACATCTTGTTTATTTTCTGCAAAGGACCAATCAATCTGTTGGAGTAGGGCTTGAAAAAGAGGGAGCTTGTGGTTGCAGAAACCCCAGGCCTTACTGGAAGAGGGCTCACCATTGTCCACCTTGGTGGAACATTTACAGGAGACTGGGGAGTGGTCACTGAAGAAGTCAGGCAGGACAGCATTCAATATGACCCTGTCAGGATGGTTGACAAGTACTCAGTATAGCGTGGTGGCAGTCCCAGTTTTGTAGTTAATTCTGGTAGGGGAGGTAGTGCTCTTCATACACATCAGTTAATGTATCTTTGAGGTCACAGTTTTTACTTGCAAGCCAGTTGCAATTTAAGTCACCTAAGACAATTTTGCATTGCTCCTTTAAATACTCAGTGTGTCCAGTGCAGTTTCATATGTGAAGAATAAGTTAAGCCTGAGTCTAGTCATACTCATAAACATAGATGTATTGCCTAGTATAAATACTTTATTTGAAAAATCAATGAAGGCATAATTCACATTTCAAAATAATGATAAAATAGTGCTATACTCTTTATTACAGCACATGCCTGTACTCGAGGGTGTGTAAGATAAGATTGCCTTAGACATCTATTATTATTAAGATATTCCGAAGGTCCAACAGATTGCAAGTTTATAACTGTAAAAATAGATGGATTCAGCAAATGGCCAGTCTTAGTCACAATAAGCACAGTTAGTACAGCAGTAATATGGTTTCTACTGAAGTCTTCAATCATAAAGGATTCCCACATGAGTGCTTGTCCAATCCTAACACTCAATGTGAACAAGATGTGAGGAATTTCTACAGCAAAGATAATTGAAATACTTGCATTCCAGTCTCTCATCCTCAAAGAAACAGACCACAGTCTTTGCAACAAGCTCCCTCAACTAGTGGCCTTGATAGAAGAGGGATGCCTAGATATTGAGGCAGTCACTGAAACATGGTACACAGAGAACCATAAGTGGGAAGTCAAAATACCAGGATAGACAGTCTACAGGAAGGACAGGGTGGGTAAAAGAGGAGGAGGAGGAGAAGTAGCTCTCTATATAAGGGAAGGAATTAAAGCAACAGAACTAAAGAGTAAACAGGAAGTTGATGAGCCACTATGGGTCACCCTGGAGACAGGAAATGGCACCACAATCCACATGGGGGTTGTGTACAGACCCCCATCTCAGGGGGAAGAAATGGACAAGGAAATGATAGAAGGCATCCTTAAAATGGCAGAAAAAGGGGAGATATTGTTGATGGGGGACCTGAATATGCCAGATGTTAACTGGAATACCTTTACTGCAGGCACATCCAAGAGCAGGGTCATCCTTGATGCCCTACAGGGGGCATGCCTCAGACAGCTAGTGCTGGAACCCACTCAGGAGGGAGCAATCTTAGACCTGGTACTCTCAAATGGGATGGAGAAAGGATCTCAGATTTAGAAGTGGGTAGCCATCTGGTAACAAGTGACCACCAAACAGTGTGGTTCACAATAAACACAGCCATAGAGTCAAGCCATAAAAAACAAGAGTACTGGACTTTAGGAAGCCTGACTTTGGGAAAATGAGAGACTGCCTTAGAAAAGCACTAGCACCTGGGCAAGAAGGAGGGGTGGAGGAACAATGGCGAATAATCAAAACAGCCATCACAGAGGCAACACGCCTTTGTGTGAAGCAAATCAATAAAACAAAATGAAGAAGAAAACCACTATGGTTCTCAAAAGAGGTGTCAGGGACGGTTAAGGAGGAAAGGATAGCATTCAGGAAATATAAGGAAACACAGAAGGAGTAGGACAGAGAACTTTATCAGTTAAAGCAGAAGGAGGCAGGGAAGGCAGTCAGAATAGCAAAGGCACAAACTGAGGAAAAGATAGCCAACTCTGTTAAAAAGGGGGATAAAACCTTTTATAGGTACATTAGGGAGTGAAGAAAGACCAAGGGAGGGATACAGAGACTTAATAAAGGGGAGGGAATGTGGGCAGAGGGTGACAGTGAAAAAGCAGGGATACTGAACAAATATTTCTGCTCAGTATTCACAACAGATGAGGAGGGGAAGGTGCCTAAACCAAATAAGGGAGAAACTCTGAAAAGGGGAGTCGATACCAGTCCATTCACAGAAGAAAGGGTTTTGAAAGAACTCTTGAAACTGAGGGTGGACAAAACAATAGGGCCTGATGGGATTCACCCAAGAATACTAAAAGAACTGAGGGTAGAACTAGTAACACCACTGACTACACTCTTTAACAAATCATGGGAGGATGGAGTGGTACCTGAGGACTGGAGGAGGGCAAATGTGATTCCACTTCACAAAAGTGGGAGCAGGGCGGAGGCAGGAAACTACAGACCAGTTAGTTTGACTTCAGTGGTAGGGAAAATGATGGAATCACTTCTGAAGGAAAGACTTGTTGAGTACCTAGAGGCCAGTGGGGCACAGGACCCAGGGCAGCATGGTTTCACAGTAGAAAGGTCATGTCAGATGAACCTCATAGATTTTCTTTGACTGGGTGACCAAAGTAGTAGACCAGGGAGGGGCTGTGGATATGGCCTACCTAGATTTTAGCAAGGCATTTGACATAGTCTCACACAAAAGATTAATATACAAGTTAGCCAGCCTTGGAGTGGGTCCCAAGGTGGTAACCTGGATAAAAAACTGGCTGAACAACAGGACACAAAGGGTAATAGTAAACGGAGTTCACAGTGAAAAAAGGAGGGTAACTAGCGGGGTACCACAGGGTTCAGTACAGGGACCGGTCCTCTTTAATATCTTTATAAGTGACATTGGAGAGCACCTGGAAGGAAAGGTATGCCTCTTTGCAGATGACACAAAGATCTTCTAGAGGGTTGATACACAAGGTGGGGTGGAAAGAATGAAAAGGGACTTGGAAAGGTTGGAGGAATGGTCAAATACATGGCAGCTCAGATTCAGTGCAAAGAAGTGCAAGGTAATGCATCTGGGAAACAAAAACCCAGGGGAAGAGTACACAATGTGAGGTGAGTTAATAACAACAACAAAAATCGAAAGAGACCTAGGAGTAATTTTATCAGATGACCTAAAGGTGGGCAAGCAATGTGAGAAGGCAGTAAGGAGGGCTGGGGGGATACTGGGATGAATAGGGAGAGGCATCAACAGTAGAAAACAGAAAGTTATTATCCCTCTCTACAGACAGTTAGTGAGACCCCATCTGGAGTACTATGTGCAATTCTGGAGACCCCATCTCCGCAAAGACATAGACAGAGTGGAGGCTGTTCAGAGTAGGGCAACCAAAATGGTGCAAGGTCTGCACCAGAAGACATACGAGGAGAGTCTAAAGCAGCTTAATTTGTATACCCTTGAGGAAAGGAAGGAGAGGGGGGACATGATAGAAACTTTCAAGTATCTCAAAGGAATTACCAAGGTACAAGAGGGTAGTATCTTTCAGAAGAAGAGATGTGCAAGAACAATGGGGCACAATTTGAAGATAGAGGGGGGATAGCTCAGAGGTAATGTTAGAAAGTATTTTTTCACAGAGGGAGTTGTGGATGCATGGAACAGCCTTTGTGAGGAGGTTGTGGAGTCAGGAACAGTAGGAGAATTCAAGAATGCATGGGACAGGCATAAGGCAATTCTAGTGGGGCGCAGGAGGAAGTAATCTGTTGATTAACTAGAATCTGCAGCTTTATCCATCGGGTAGGGAAATGAGCAGACTGGGTGGGCCAAGCAGTCCTTATCTGCCATCAAATTCTGTGTTTCTATGTTTCATTGATAGCATTCTTACAGAAAACCTTCAAATGATAGAAGCTGAATGTAAGCCATGGAAGCAAGCTGACATTGGGATTTTTGATGTATACTGTCTTATTACTCAGGTTATGACCAGGCAATGTTTCCTCTAACCTACTGCACAAAAGGCACAAAAGAAGCTGTTGCATAAAGAAATAGTTGTTCAATTGTTTTAGTACATGCTAGAAGCTCAGAACTATACAGTCAGAGCATATTAGTGGGTAATATCAAAGCCAGTAAATACTTATGCAGAAAAAAGGGTTATACCCAAAAGTTCAAATTCACACTTCTCACCTGGGGCTGCTGATCAGACCCTGTCCTGGTGAATTGCACAAAGGAGCTTTGTCAGGGAAGTGTCAGCAAGAGCTAGTAACTCTACTAAAGTGGGCAGCCATGTTATTTTAAACCTCAATTTTCACTTCTCTTTTTTACAGTATAATATGTGCTTCCATTGTAACTTATGTGTCATGGACAAATCAGTTATACTGGTGCCAATGTCAGTGAAGGTTTAATACAGCGCAGCTATTCAAAAGAACAAACGTGCAAGTGTTAAAATTAATCAAATAAAAATCACATACACACTATGCTGTCTAGGAGAAATCCTTTTACAGTTTAAAGTGAACACTTTTAATTGTATTACCATTACAGTTATTAAATGTATTGCACTATTTTACAAATTATCAGTGTAAGTGTATATTTCCAGAATTTTCATGGCTATATTAAACATAACAAAGAATCTGTCTTAGTGATGGCACTGCTACCAGGATGTAATCAAAGCATCTGGATTTTGATCTTGAAGTAGATCCTTTAGTGAATTTCTACAGGGTATCAATGCTCAGTTTCTGATAATACCAGCACTGATTTACTTCCGGGAGTATTATGTCTTATGCTCTACATATGGCTGAATCTCTTCACAATACTGTACATGCATTGCTACATGTGATGGACAAAAATCAAACATGAGACATAATATTAATAATATTAATATGGAAAGATACAGACAGCATTAGAAACACATACAGTGTTTTCTATTTTTACAAAGAGCTGTAATCTGCACTATAGTACATGCAATATATCAACCAATATTATCCTATACTGCACACAATATACCATTTGATCAACTTACAAAGAAAAAGGATAGAAAATGTATGTATTTTACTATTAGTCCAGAGTTCCAAGCATGTATATTTGAATACATAATAATACTTTAACAAAGTGCAAAGGGTCAGGACTCTGATATGATATATAGAACAAGTAGAGAAGGAAAAAAGGGGAGGGGGAAGGGAAGGGAAGGGCAAGGATGAATTAGATATTCCAGGATAGGTGGCTGATAAGCAGGGAAGGGGAAAATGGTAACTGTACAACTCTATACACATAGGTGTAAATACCATGGAGGCATAGCTTATTAAAAAAGCTTTAAATCAAAATCAAAATTCAGAACATCAAGTTTTAAACTCTGGAATTTAAAGAGCCATAATGTCTTCCATTGAAGGAGACAGTGCAGCTGATCTCCACCTCTCACTGGGGCTCTTACATGCTCCAGGGCTACATAATTACAAAATCAGGGTCACAGTTATGATAATTACAAAAGTGGAGATCTAGAGTGGAATCCTCACATTCCCTACCTATATCTCGAATGTGCTCCTGCACTCGCTCTTCAAGAGGTTGTATTGTCTGACCAATGTACTGTACAGTATATTGCAGGTACAGAAAACAGAATTAATTACAAAGGGAGTGAGATGACTAATAAACTGTTGAATGTTAAGCTCTTGGGCTTCAGGTGCTCTGTGGTGTCATATAAGGCTTACATTGAAGATAAAACAAAATTATGTTAGGTCTCCTTCCACCCTTGACTCCAAGGTGGAAAAATATAATTCTATGGCTGGCGTCAGGTACCTAGAGTCTGCAGCTGGGGCTGGCTGGGAGCAGGAACATTTTTGTGATTTTAACAGGGAGATCTGTTAGCACCATATGAACAATGTAATCTACAGGAAAATTTTAGAATATTATCATAGAGTTGAAGAAGAAATGCTAAACATACAGTAAATGGGTGCCCTAGGAATTGAGTAGCTGTAGGATCACAATTTCAAAATGATTGTACATGAGCACATACCTCTCAACCTTGCCTTGCCAAAATGTGTGACAAGATGTGTGAGAAATGGGCAAAATGTGTGGCAGGTTATCAGACATGACACTGCACACTCTGAACATGGTGGATATCTGTGCACTTAGGTTTATAATGTGTGTTGATGACCGGGCATCTCAGATTATTATAAATTTTTGTTTTAAAATCTCAGTTGGCAATGTGCAATATTGACTTCTCCATGTGAGATGGAGGATTTTAGAGGGGTAAACTGAGTGATGTTCCTCCTAAAATGTGACAGTTGAGAGGTATGCATGAACAAATAAAGTTGAGATTGACCCTGTAAATACTCTGATTAATTGCTGCTAAACTCCCTCCTCTACATCAGGATAGAGACTGTTACACATTCTACAGTACATTATATTGTACTTTAGTATAATTAGTAGACAAACTCTTGCGTCATCAAATAGGCATTATCATTTGCTAGAGGGCACTTTTTTTGCAGAATCTTTATTTATTTGTAAGTTTGCACCAGGTTAAGACACCTTTAACCATGTTCTGGTAGGAAATATCTTTCACGGCCCAGCAGTCAGTCACGAATGTACTGAGGACCTGGCCCAGGCGTCACTAGCAGAGCACTCCTCCTGAGTGAGAGAAAGTGGCTCCTGTGTCTGTCTGTCAGTGGCTACCGGAAGATAAAGATGAGGGTGATCTAAAAAGACTTACCTGAGTCAGTCCCTTTGTCTCAGCCTGCACTTTCTCTCTTTACCACTAGTACGCTTCATTGTCAGGTCTCTCACTTGACTTCATTGACATCATGATGGCATGCTCAAGGGTTGCAGTTTTGTTATGCAACTCTTCTCATGTTGTATCATAACAGCATAAGTCAAGGATGTCAGCTGCATGCTGACTGGCTGCTCATGACTGGGACAGGGGTGTATCATGTGGGATGGAGCAGGACAACAGTAATCTGTGCAGATTAAGAAGTCTGCTGACAGTTGGGGGGGTTTGAAAAGGCATGAAAAAATTAAAAAGTAATAGTCTAAATACACAAAACAGAGGTGATTAAGAAGTAAGTGCCTCAGTCGGGACACACCACTAATTGGATTGAAAAATGTAACTATTTGTGCAGCATCAGGTTGTGCATTGGAGAAAGAGTAATGTACTCAGGAACAACCCAGTTTCCAGTTCCCTTGGTGGCACAGCTGGTAGCACAATAGGAACAGTATTCAAGGCAGCCTGGGTTCATGTACCAGCTGAGGCACTTGCTTTTTTATCTCCTCTGTTTCTGTGAGTTCCATAAATATGTACACCTCACACATGTAGAGCTGTGCGAAAAAAAATTCTGCTAGTGTGATTTCCATGAAAGTCAGACTTTCGCTTCTGCTAAAGTTCAGAAATCCAATTATCAACTTTCTTGGAAATTCCACTTGCACTCTACATAGTTCAGTATACCATTTAACACTTTCCCCAGATGTCTAATGGCACCCTCCCACCGATTGTTGATCACCGCCCAATGTAAACATAACCAGTGCCCCCCCATCTAAAATAGAAATAAAATTTGCTGGTGTCTAGCAGTCCCTCCCCCAACTGGTCACTCATCCCATATATAAAAAAATTCCCTGGTGGCTAGCGGTCCCTCCCACAATCCGATCACCTGCCCCATATGTAAAAATAAATTCCCTGGTGCCTAGTGATCCCTCCCCCACCGATCACCCACCCCATATGTAAAAATAAATTCCCTGGTGGCTAGCAGTCTCCCCCACCCGATCTTTCAGATGATGTTGACATCATGCCCTGGTGTCAAGTGTAATCCCCATTCTGATCCCCAATATAGTCAAAATAAACCTTTCTCCCTGGTAGTCTAGTGAGCACCTCTCTCTATCCCTATCCCCAGTCTGTGCATTCAGATGTTCCTTTGTGTTCTAGTGCTCTCCTGCCCCCCACCCAGCATGTAGCATCCCACTATCCTGCTCCCCCCATCCAGAACCCAAGCAGTCAACTTGCACAACCGTCCTCTCTCCGCCATGGCCAGCCACCCACTGAGCTATCAATTAATGGGTTAGCCAGTGCATTGGTGTCATCCACTACCCAGGCTGCTGTCCACTGCCCAGACTTCCTGCAGCCTGGGCAGAGGACTGCACCCATGTACTGGCTGCTATCTACCAGAAGCAGTGCATGAATGTCAGCTGGTAGCCTGTCGGTGCCTGCCAATAACAGCACTGTTCCTTTGCAGAAACAATGTAAAAATAAAATATATATGTTCTGGTACTAACAAAGAAGTTTTCTTCACCTTCTTTACAAGTACAGAATTTTGTGTATCAGACCCAGTTATGTTTGCCTTACAGGGCATAGAAACAGAAGGAATCAGCAGTGCATTCAGGTGTGTTGAGTCAGTGCTCATCTAGTTTAATCAAAGCCCATCAGCAGACAATGCAAGCATGTAGGCAGCAATCGAGGAAGAAAGAATGTTCATGACCAGCAGTAGCTGTATAGGCAAAATAACAAATTTACTAATAAGCCAACATAACGAAGAAGTCACAGACGCTGACAAAACAGTGCCCCAGTGCATTGACCACCAAGGTCATCATCAGGGGGAATGGTTAACAGATAGAAGGCTGCCTGTTTAAATCATCACTCTTAAAGGGAAAAATTCCCTACAATACAGTAGTTTTATTTTAGTTAATACATAGAGTAAATGGAAAAGTGCAAAAAATACCCAGAAACATATACTGTATATATCGTGTGTTAGATAATGAAAAGCAGACATTTCTAAAATAATCATAAAAATTAGTTGAAAACAAAAGGTAAAGGGATGAACATAAGAAATGCATTGATAATTCCCTGGTAAGAAACCAATTTATGCCGCAAATAAAAGATATTTCACATACTTGTATATACTGTTTACGTAGATTACTTCATTAATACAGTAGCCTGATGCATAGAAACCCATCCTAATAAAAATAAGCATAATGATGTTAAATTAGATCAGTAGTTCAAGTTACACAAAGCCTAGAGACTAATCACATGAGCCACAAAAGTGGGTGCAAGTGGTTGTGGGCAGACATTCTGCTGCAGTGAAGAAGCAATGGAGCAGCAGAGAGGAGAATGAGCTGTGGGCATGGTGCAATCATTTAGAAGCAGCAAAGAAAAAACAAAGTGGTGTCAATTACTATAGTGAAAGTCACTCAGAAAGTGCAGAAACTGAATAAACTATACACACTGTATCATGGATTGCAAATACCTCTTACAGTGGTACTGCAAGGGTAGGGAATCGGGAAATAATAGTAGAAAAAAGGCAGAAAAAGACAGCAGGCACAGGCAGTGGAAGTAGAGGAGGTGAAAGAAAGGTACTGGAGAGCTCAGTAGGGACAGAGACACTAATCTTATGCACCTAATAGAAACATAGAATTTGATGGCAGAAGGAGAATGAAGTCCATCAAGTCTGCTGTTATTATACTACCTCACTCCACCAACCTTCTGTACTGGTTGTCTGTTACCATCTTCCCCAACTCTCTCACCCCTCAAACCCATGTTGCATCTCACCCACTGAGGACTGTGAGCCCCCATGCCCTGTCCAAACCATGTTTAAACCAATTAAGGGTAGCTCCTCCAACTCTTTTGCTGGCAGTCTGCTCCACATCTCCACCACCCTCTCAGTAAAGTTAAACTTTCTCACAAATTCTCTTGAACTTGGCCCCACTACCCTCGAATCATGTCCCGTAGTGACTGCATTCCTATTTCTTACAAATAGGTCCTTGTGATTCATCTTGTTTATATGCCAGAGAAATGCATACGTTTCCGTGATTTCTCCTTGTCCAGCCTGGCTTTCAGCGAGTACGTATTTAGAGCCTCCAGATGATCCTCATAAGATCTGTCCTGCTGACCTTGGCTCATTCTAGTGACCCTTTGCTGTACTGACTCTAGACTATCAATGTCATTCCCTAGTGAAAACTCCAGAACTGGGCTCAGAAGCCTAGGCGAGGCCTCAGCAGAGATCTGTACAGTGGCATAATCACCTTGCTTCCCTACTGTCAAAACTATCCCAAGAAGTAGCAGCCACAGTAGCAAATGAATTTCTGGAAAGAAGGAGAATGAGGACTGGGAAGAGATGAGACTTGGGGCATATAAAAAATCAAAAATACAGACTGTAATTCTCCAAACAAAGTAGAAAGAGAGCCTCAAAAAGCCAAGTAAAACAAATTTAGTAGCACTTAAATAAAAGCTTAGAAAGAGACTGAGAAGGGAAGTGCCCCAGGAGACATGGTAGAGTTTCAAGAATTGGAATTAAAACCAAACTCTGAGCCAGATGAACTAGTGGAGGTGGATGTGAAAGAAAAAGTTCCTGGTAGCCAGACTCAGAGAATAAAACTAGACATGACCAAACCAGAAATGTTACTGGTGTGGGATTTCTTTAGTGTGGACAAAGGATCACAGATACAAGTAGTGGGACTTATATTTAGGGAAAAGCTTTGTGTGGAGAAGGAAGGAACACAGCTGAGAATATCTACCATGATCAGGCAATTTTTTATGTCATATACGTCTCAGTATGAGATGGGATGCTACCTACGCATGCTGTCATCAGCAACAGCAGGCAGTGTTGGTGATGATGAAGATGATGATGGGCAGAAAGCTGAGGGTACAGAGATATAGGAAGATGAAGTAAAGGAGTACAAAGGGAGTCATCATGGTTCAAGTGAGAGCACAACAACATTGTCTTTCATTTATACGTTCTTTAGCTCATTGACTTCCTCACCTCCAAGATGCCACAAATAAAACAATGCTATTTATTAGCTATCTTTGTAGAACTGTGACCACATGAAAATAGCTGAAGAAAATATGCATTATACAAGTATTTACTCTTCTGTACTGGAACTTACAGTTTTCTACACTGATTCATTATTAGAACTTTACTGCTTTTAACGTAGTTGAATTTCTTGTAATAATTGCAGGTAAATATAAGATTAAATGCATAACCCTTTCAAAATTCATCTAGAGATCAGATGAGGGGGCCTCAGTTTTACAGTTCTAAGCTCTTGAATTCTGCAGTTGGTTAGTCCAAGCAGTTTCTAAGATTTGGGTGACAGTAATAATAGCATGAAACATGCAACTTGCAGTGGATGTAGCAGTAGTGCTTTATGAAAATAAAATTCTTCCAGTGGACTTAGACAAAAGTTGGAATTTTGATTCCATGACATTTCAGAACATATTCTGAAAACTTTCTCAAAATTCAAATTTAGAACTGCAGAGTGAATTTATGTCTTGCAGATCATTTAATTAAATTTTGGTTGGGAATTTTGCAGAACTGTTACTCCATGATTTGTGTGAATTATTTTGCAATTTAGCCAGAAAACTTTGTCAAACAGGTGAAAATTTGTAGAACACTTTCAGAGGATTTGGATTTCACCAAAGTAAGAAATTCAGATGGTTCTGTGAAATGTTAATTTTTTTTTTAGAAATATTCACAAGATTGGAATATGCAGTTGCCACTCAGCACTATATAGCAACCATGTGCCTCAGCTAATAACATATGACATTTGGAGCTGAGCTGTTATGCTTGTAAATTGCTGACAGGGATGGAATTGGGAGATAAAAGAAAATATTAGAGGATAATTCCCTCAGAGCAAAGAACCAAGGATGTCAGATGCAGATATGGGGGAGGGGGGGATGAGGACAACCAAAATAGAGAACACAACTTTAAAAGTAATAGAAATGAAGCCAAGATAGGCCCTCTGTACTAGGTCAGACTCAAAACTGGTTGTGCAAAACCTGACTGGATGGTTCTGTGTAAAAAACATGGCATCTAATGCTATCACAGAGATACAGTACGTGACTCATACACTAAAGTTTCCCTTGGCTCAGGCATAGAGAACTCCATTAGTCAGTAAAAAAGCATGCCAGAAAAACTGATATAAGCTTTAATGGTGGCCTCCACATAGGAAGCATATACCTCCAGACCATTTGCATAGATTGACTTCCATGTGCCTCTCCAAAGCCGACATGTGGACTCTTTAAAAAGCTGCTGACAGCTCAGAAAAAAATAGGGAAAAACATAATATTTAGACACAGTTTAGCTTGTACTTCATACATAGAAGCAGAAACAGAAAATGATGGCTGATAAAGGCTTACTGACCCATCAAGTTTACCCAAGCCTGTCTAACTTCTGGACTGTGTATATCTTCTTTGATTTCTCCTCCCCATTTTCCATTACTAAGGAAAATTTTCACACGCACAAATTCTTAATCCTTTAGAGTTCATCTATCTCAGCAGCTCAGTCCATACTTGAAGTCATAATATTGCACTCTGTTAGGATATTATAACATTTTGCCATGGAAATGACTCTGATGGCACAAAAAGATGCACAAATTAGGTGATTTGGTAACTTTTATTAGACTAACAGATGTGATGTCACAAGCAGAGTATTATAACTACACATGGGGATCAAGCAACAGAAGTAAATGAACTCTGAAGGACCAATGATCCTGTTCTCATGCAGACAACCTCAGTAAAAATCTATGGGCAAGAGAAATGTAAAACATACGAGAAATATAAGCTTAGTTGTCTAAATATTATTTTTTATTCAAGTTCTTCTGTTGGCATTAGCTGTTCATTAAAGCCACATACCCCAGGAAACCCGATGCTTCAGTGGATTGGTAGTTGGTTAAAACTCACTTAATTTCTAAATCACTTGTTCAAATCCAGCCCAGGATGGTAGTGGCTGGAAACTGTTTTTACCTGAGGGCTGTTGAATGGCCTATGTAAAATGAGTAGTGGTGGTCTCAGTTCAATTCCCAGTGGGCAGCTGTTCATATCACAAAACCACCAACACAATTGGCATTAACTGGTACTCTTGCTGGCAGACTTCTACAACAAACAAAGGACAGAATGGGCATGGAGTCATAACTACTCTCTCACCCACATGGGGTGCCTCCATGACAGGTTTTGAGTTGCACAATGGCAGGGCAGTGTAAAAAGCATGTGACTGGATTAGCCCATGCTGTACCTGTAATGCAGATAAATGAACTTTTCAGCTTCCAGTGTGCTGTCAATATGTCACCTTTCAAGAGCACTAAAATTCACATGTAAGGTGTTCCTCTGGGTTTCCACCCCAAAATGCCCATCCCTTCCCACAGCCTATAGCCTCATGATTCCTAAACCTAGCTGCAGTTCCAAGACCGCACACCATATGTCTGGTGCTTTAAGCTAGACACATGGCTCTACACATGGCCTACAGAATCAGACATAGCATTCTTTATGCAGGAAAGCAGGAGATCTTTTATAACTTTATTCTCACAGGGACCAATTCATTACAGTCTTGACAGAGGGCCCTGTGTAAAGCATGAGATCAAAAGCATTCTATTTTTAAGCAGGTTCACAATTTTCAAAATAAACTCTATGACGCAAGGTACCTGCACCAAATGTCTGTTATGTAATTGATACCTTGCATCATAGTTGTGGCAATCCTGATTTTCAAATGCAGGCTGTGACAAAATCAGGATGCAGTGCGCCAAAGCCACTCTGTGCCACCCTTACAGCACAGGTGCCCATGTGCCAGGTGGCAAGGGAGCTTGTGTCACAGCAGGGCTGCCTGATTCCATTTTTTGGCAGTTTAGAAGCCCCGCCATTGTTGCAATGGGGCTCAGTTTAGACCACACTGGAGGTGGTCCAAGGGCCATGCACCAGTGCCAGGCAGGGCAGCAAGTGGGGGCCTGCAAGGAGAAAACCAGGGGCAGGAGGAGCATGGAGGGTGGTCTAAAGAGCAACAGGGGCACAGTGGCAATGATAGGGTGCTGTGGTGGCACCCTGTAGGGGTGACATGCAGAACTGCAGAGGAGCCAATCAGCCTGGGTACAGGGGGGTTTGCAGGTAGGGACTGGGATCCAGCCTCAGTGGACACAGCCCTGGCACCTGCTTCATAAGTGCAATTGACCCCAACACCGTACACAGGCAGCAACCTGCTTCCATTCCACCTGCATGGCTGAGTACTAGGTGACTTTTGCAGTGCCTGGGGAACATTCCTCTTCACCACTTGCACCCCATAACCTGGAGCCACTGCTGCCCACCTACAGTGTTGGGCTCAGAGGCACCTATGGGGCAGGTCCTAGGTTTGTGTCCACCTGAGTCTGAGTCCCAGTCCCTCCCTGCTAACAGCCCTCAGTACTCAGGCCAGTCATCTCTGCACTTCCACGTGGCACCCCCACAGGTTGTCATCTCAACACTCTAAGATTGCCACCATGCCAGCATCACTCCCTAGAGCACCCCTTGTGCTACTTCCATGCCAGATTCCTTCCTTACTTTCATGTCTCCCCCCCCACACACACACACATTTGCAGCTCCTCTGTGGTTGTGCTGGGTGGGAAGAGGGTGACAGATCCCTTTGTCAAACCCTGCAGGTGCACCACATATTTGGCACAACCCTGTGCCTGCAGCAGCTCTAGGGTCTGTGGCACAGGGACCTCCATTTTTATAAAATATGGCGCAGGATCCATGATGCATTCAGAGTTTGCTACAGCCATAGATTGCTTCAAATTACGGTGCTGTAAGGGCGTGCTGAAAATTGAGCCACAGTACTTTATCCCCTTATATGTCGACCTTTCTCCATCTGAACCGGTCCCCCCAGCCCCATCATCTTGCTTCCTTAGGGCTTACCATGCTCAATTCATCTTCTGCCACATGACCTGGAGATACCAAGCCATCAATGTGGGCTTTTGGGATCAGGTTTTCACAGAGCAACAGTCAGGTATTTTCCACCATGTTCACCCTGAGCTGGCAATGACACATTGTACGAGCTCCACCTTCATGTCGATGCCCCCTTATGTCAAGCAGATGGGGCCCCCTTCCCTTACATCCCAGTGAATTTCCACCCAGATTCACCAGGTGGCAGGCACCAGCGGGATGTGTACACTTCCCTTCCTGAAGTAGGAGAGCTGTCCTTAGAATGCTTAGTCCTCCTTCCTCTGGCCAGCCCCTGAGCAACCCATGTCCATTCCCGAACTTGGATTGCAGGGATGGCAGTCAGTAGGTAAGATGCTCAGAGCATCAGCCCTCCACAGCATTGGGCTGGCTGATTAAGATGATTCTTAACATTCTATATGCAGGGGCCTGAAGCAGAAGATCATTCATGACTTTCTTCATTCAGTGACCACATGCCCCAGAACTGTAGCTTGTACTTGGGTAATGAGGATGGGGACTGGCGAAGGGTGTGGGCAGTAGGGTTGAAAACCATGAGGAATACTACACTGCTCATTTGCCAAGACTAAAGACTTTAATTCTATTTTTTTTTTCATTTCTCTACCTTATCCATTTTCTGTTTTTCTAACACTAATGTATGCACTTGCATAGCTTTTTTGTAATGCATTTCCATACTTTTTTCAAAAGTAAGACTTATGCTTTGTGTTTTTGGAACCCTAATGTATTCATTAATGTAGATTGTTGCTATTCATTTCCTTATGTTTTGAGAAAATAGGTCATAACTTGCTTTACACAGGGACCTTTGTCATTTGCTAATAGATCATTCCCTGAATCTACCCAATGTCACTAACAAAAATGTTAACAAGAACTTGGCCTATGACTGATCACTGGGGAACCTCATGGCAATCTTCCTAACCTCTAGAAATACATCCAGCCAATTTTTAACCCAACCTGTAATCTAAAGTCCAGGTACAGTACAGTACATCTTCTCCCTGGCCCTTATCATGCACTTTCATGTACCACTTGAAGAAGTCTATCAGATTGATCTGTCAAGACCTCAAGCTGGTGAACCCATGCTGACTTTTGTCATTGAATCCATCTGCCTTCAGGAAGTCCTCTAGCCTTTTCTTTATAATGGCCTTCAGTAATTTACCAAAAATAAATATCAGACTTATCTGCCAATAGTTCTCTTATTCAATCCTACTCCCACTGTTAAGCAGGGGTACCACATTTGCTGTTGTCCAATTCACTTATACCACTCCCATCTTTAGTGAGCTATTGAAGAGATCCACCAATAGTGCTGCTAGCTCCGTCCTTATTTTCTTTTGTACTCTAGTGCACGACCTGTCCAAACCCACTGATTTTTCAATCCTAATTTGAGACTGTGCAGCACCCTTTATTTAGTAACTGGCTTCATGTTGACACCCTTCCCCCATTTTTGGCCATGAGTCCACATGCTGGTATGGACAATCATACTCTACCATGATTACTGAGCAAAAAAACTTAGTTTTTATTCTTATTATTTAATAAGTTCCCCTTCCCTCTATTCCCTCATCCCAAACTTCCTGTTCTTGAATCTAACTATCCTCTCTTTGGATTTACATTTTTTCCTTTCAGGAGTAAAGAAACAGTTGTTCCCCCTTTCACACCCTCTGCTATCCTTAAGTCTGCATCCGAATTTACCCATTTCTTCTTCCTGCTCGTCCTCCTCATCCTACTTAGGCACACTTTCCCATTTCCTCTATCTGCCTGGCCTAGCAATTAAGAACATTATTTTTCTCCCTCACTGCTACCTATACTTGTTTGTGTATACATCATCTCCTTCCCCTCTTGTATTTACATAGTCTTGATTCAGAGGCTTGTAGACTCAATTAAGCGCTATTTAATTACTGTAATTCAATATCAAACCACACTGGTGACGGCTGGATCCCATAGACTCTCTCCCCAATGCTTTTCCTGTTGTAGAGGCCCAGATCTAAAAGTGACCCCTCCCTTGTAGTCTCTTCTGCTTTTTGTATTATGATGATGAGTGAATCCTGTAAGGCCTCTGTACAACCAATCAGATGATGCTATGAATGTCATCACAGCTTGCTTATTCCTTCATTTAATTTAATTTAATTTCATTCATACTCTCTGTAGAACAAAATCACGACCCAGATAAGATAGGATATAATAACCAGGGAAAATTACCAATCTGGGTTACCCCCACTATACAATATTTAATAAAAAAAGGAGAGCATACAGAGCCTTAAAACAATGTAATAATGGATACACTAATGCTAAATATAGGGAAACACAAAGAAAATGCAAGGCCCTATTAAAAAAGGAAAAGCAAAAAGTTGAATTTAGATTAGCACACATTAATTATGGAGGAAAAAAGCTTTTATTCATATGTGAATAATAAAAAATAAACAACTAAAACCATTGGCCCCTTAGTCGCCAATGATAGCACCATTCAGTCTCCCCAAGAAATGGCCCAAGAATTCAATAAATACTTTTGTTCTATTTTCAGTCCTATATAAAATTCATCCATAGACAAGGAGAGTGATATAAACAGAACTGATTATGATATCCCTGAGATAAGTAAACTGGAAATAAAGAATAAATTGGATTCAATTAAAATGAATAAATCCCTAGGTCAGGATAATCTTCATCCACGGTTGTTGAAAGAAATAGCTTCTTGGTTGATTGATCCCTTATACAAACTGTTTAATATGTCCCTAATTACTGGATTAATACCAAGTGACTAGAAGTCTGCATTAATATCACCAGTACACAAAAAGGGCAATAAGGGTGAAATATCTAATTATAGGCCCATCAGCCTGACCAGTGTTCTGGGTAAAGTTTTTGAGGGAAATTTAAAAGATAGAATAGAAGATGACCTAATGCTTAAACAGCTTGTGGACCCAAACCAGCATGGCTTTAGAAAGAAAAGATCTTGCTTAACTAGTAACTTAGTATTTTACGAGAGAGTAAGTAATCTCCTTTATGAAAAAGTACCAGTAGATATATTATATCTGGACTTGTGTAAGGCATTCGACAAAGTGTCACATTACACCCTGATAAATAAAATGAAAAAAATCGGGATGCATCCCATGTTAGTAAACTGGGTAAAACAGTGGTTAAGAACTTGTACTCAAGTAGTACGCACAAGAGGATATACCTCGACTATAGGAACAGATACCAGTGAAATGCCTCAGGGTTCTGTTCTGGGACCCATCTTGTTTAGTATCTTTGTGTCAGATATGACAGTTAATCTCAAAAATATGACAATAAAATTTGTAGATGACACAAAGATTGCAGCCAATGTAGGCTCACCAGATGAAATAGCTGTATTCAAAAAAAACCTTCAGGAACTCGAATACTGGTCTAACCAAAATTATATGGAATTTAACACCAATAAATGTGTTATTATGCATTTGGGTGATAATAATCCAAATATTCAGTATAGGTTAAAAAATTCAGATCTGATATCGTTAAAAGAAGTAAAGGATCTGGAAGTAATAATCAAAGCTGGCCTTACTTTCTCCTCCCATTGTAATTATATTAAAAATCAAGCAAATAAAATTATTGGCTGCATCAAAAGGTTTTTTGTCTCCAGAAATAAGGCATGCATTCTCCCTTTGTATAGAGCATATGTGCGCCCCACCTAGATTAATGTTCCCCACTATGGAGTCCCCACCTTAGACGTGACATTAATACACTGGAGGGTGTGCAGCGCAGAATCACTAAGATGATAGATGGCTTACAGAATAAAGAATATGGGGAACTACTTGAGGAATTGGGGTTGTATTCATTGGAGAGTAGAAGAATTAGGGGTGACCTTCTACTGATGTTCAATATAATACAGGATAACGAGCTCATGGCTCAATTGGAAATGACATTGAACATGAGGGAATGTAACCTCAGAAGCCATAAATTTCAATTGTCTCTAACTTTTCCCAGATTAGACATCAGACATTCATTTTTCACTCAAAGAATTATTTCAATCTGGAATGGGCTACCTAAAACATTGCTAGATACTGAAAATGCTGAAACTTTCAAGATAAACTTGGACAGATATTTATTAAATCTGGTATAAAGATATCCAAAACTTTGGAGATGCACTTACATGGGCCATGGTCTTCTGTGTATCTACTACTCCTAGTATGTAATCCTAGTATGTAATTCATTCATTCATTAATTCAAAAGACAGCAAACAGGTAGGGAGACAGGTTGGTCACTGTGGTGAGGGATGGATTTCTCTTTTTACAAGTTTAAAGGATATATACTTTTGGGTAACTTTGTGGGAGAATGGTTGGTGCCAGAAATTGGTAGGGTGTGGAGACTATACCTGCAAGAGTGGGTCATGTGTGTGGACAGTGGCACTAAACTGAACTGAGGAGGAATGAAGGACATTTAAAGTTACAGGCTTACTTTCTATCTATGGAGTCAGAAATGTCACTGGAAAACTGGGAGAGGAAGTCATGGGAGCTAGGAGGGTGAAGGGAACTTATTTTTACAATGATTAGGTGGGAGGGTTGTGACAAGATATTGTGTGTGGGTAGGGGTGGTTACTTTCATTTATCTATTAAAAAAATGAAATACATGTAGTGGCATTTTACTGGCAAAGTGTCACTTTTCAAAGACTTCTCCAGGAGACATTTTCACTTTGTCTCGTGCAGGCAAGACAAACTACACAATGTGGCACCATTACCAGCAAAAGTGACACTATGCATAAACTTTGCCTAGTGAAGAACTATGAATAGTGACAAAGAAACTTTCACAAAGTTATTGATGTTGTGAATTTTCTTGACTTTGCGCACCTCTATTCACTCATGCCTTGACCCTTCCCCTGCTAATAAGTCAATGATAACTAAAAAAAAAAAACAGAATACAAAACAGAATGCTACATCTGTGTTTCATCTGAAAACAAAAGAAAAGGTTAATATTAAATGCATATTAAAAAGACAAAGAACCTCTGCATAAAAGCAATGAGGCAAGGGTTATTCAAGAATAGTGCTGTCAACAAAGTCAGGTTTCAAAAAAATAACAAATCGCACATAACTGAATAATTCCAGGGTTCTAGGGACTATAGAGAACATGGGCAGACTGGTTAAACCTCTCGTCTTTTTCTGCCATCATGGTCTATGTTTCTATGCAAATAATTCATGGGATGTACAGTATATGCAAATCAGCATAACAATTTAGACGGGTTCTGCTTTAATCAAAAATAGAGGTAGACACAAACTTGCAGCACCAGAATATGGTGAAAAATACTGTTTATTCAATAAATAATCGAGGCAAAAACAATACCTTGCTGTGCTAGGCCATTAAAAGTGCAGAAAATTCCTCGGCAGGTATACGACCCGACCTGGTTTCGCCTGGGAAGGCTTTATCAAGGGATAAAGAACCAGGACATATGAGTATGTTTAAATGCTCTTTTTGCAAGTCACATGTGCAAAATTTCTATGTTTCTTAAAGGTGCAGAGTGCCACAAAGTGCTAACTAGTGCTAACAAAGACTAAATACTGAAACTTACTGATGACAGTAAACACATGTATCCATACTGGTATAAAGTTTCCTTTCCAAATATTTTTAGATAATTTCCATTAATTAAAATTGGAAATTAATATCTAATGCCAAATACCAAACAGAGGTATTGTGGTTCTGAACATACAGTAGGCTAAACTTTAAATTTCATTTAAGAAGACACGCTGTTATATCAATGTTTATATATCAATACATTATTTATTTTTGCCAGTTTGCTAAAAAGGTTCTGAAAGCTACTAAACAGAGTATTTCTTGTCCCATTCTAGATGACAACCTTTTTCCATTCCAGTGCTGCGTCATACAGTGAGGCCATATGAGATCATATTATTAAATATGAACCTGTAAAATCAAGCACTGAGAGATACACAATTTCATAAACAATATCCACACATATTATGCAATATAATTCCCCTAAATTCAGGCAGTTACTGTATATTGGTTTATTTCTTCTCCTCTTAGTTACCAAAGGCATTACATCCAACCTTTCATTTAAGCCAGGTGCAATGTGCCCCCCAAGCTGGAAGGTCCAAAGTGCTTCCCTGTCAAGGAGAAATGTTTTTAAATCACCTCCCCTCTTTCCCAAGGTAACTTTCTCTACCCCACAGAACTTAAAGCTAAATTCTTCTGGATCTTTCACACTCAGGATGTGGGAGGCTAGAGCATTTCTTAGGTATCACTTTTCTATTGCCCTCATGTGTTCTCCGACCCTGGTTTTCAAGTTTCTAACAGTTTTGCCCACATGAAAAGCTGAACAATTACATTTTGTTAGATAGACTACATGAATGGAATCACAATTAATGAAATTCCTAATTTCAAAACTTCTACTGGTATTCGATGTATAGACTTCAGTAGTTTTATCTATCACATCACAGTATTTGCATCTACCACATTTAAATGTTCCATGCGCCAATGCCGGTATCCATGTTTTATTCTGTTGTTCAGTGTGTGGCTAATAGCTGTGGGTTAACATATTGCCCAAATTCTTAGCTCTTCTATAACTGAATCTGGGAGGTGTAGAGCAGGAATTTCCTAAAATCGGGCCTGAACTGATTATACCCCAATTCTTAATTATAATCTGTCTAATCCCTGCAAATCTAGTGGTGTATGTTGTAACAAAATTGGTCTTCTGCTCTGTTTCCTTACATATCTCACTTTTGGTCATAAGATCACTCCTAAGCATATTACTGACCGCATTTTCTGCCTGGTCTTGGGCTTCCAGTTTGTAGTATGCATGTATGCCATCTTTATGCGGTATGTTTGTATACCGTACCTCTATGTCTAGTGATACCATATACCATTCTGCACCCAATTGCATATCATCCAACAATCCTAGAACCTGTGTGGTATCTTTTAAATATGAGGGTAGTTTCATTACTATATCCCTAATGTGAGCTTCTACAAACTGTGACAATGACTCCAAAAGACTAGTAATTCCAGACACTATAGGCCTGCCAGGTGTTGCACAGAGATTTTTGTGCACCTCAGGCAGGGTGTAGAAGCAAGCCTTCACAGAGTTCTGTACAGTTATAAAGTTGAATTCATTCTTTGTTATTACTCCATCAAATGCTGTATTCAGAAAGTTGTCAATTCTATTTTTAAATGCATTAGGAGGGTTTGATTTTAGTAACAAGTAATATTCACCATTCTCCAACTGTCCGCTGCACTCCTTGATGTATTTTTCAGTATCCAGAAGTACCACTGCTCCTCCTTTGTCTGCTTTCTTGATAGTGATAGATTTATCCTACTGTAAATTCTTTAGAGTGATTCTCTCTTCTTCCTGAAGGTTATAATACTTTCCACTTTTCTGCTGCAGAAACTGTTTGATTTCATGCTCACACACCGTTTCAAAGGTTGAGACACTGTGGTTATATGGAGGGTTGAATACAGCCTACAGTTTGAAGACAGAATTCAGACAATCATGTCTATGTATCAGATGATTGGATGGTCCTTCTATATAGACTGATGTTTCCAGTAACATGCATTCCATAGAATAAGTTGATAAGTGCCCAGTTTCTTCCAAAATAGATGTTTCCAATGTATTTGGGTTAAACCCCATGGTATCAGATGGTTCTACTGTATGGCCTTGTTTAGACCAAAACGCTTTCAAGTTCAGGTTCCCACTCATTACTCTCCATTTTTTTATGGCTTTATTTCTTTTTACCACATCCCTGTCCCTACTGCCTTTGTCTTTTTCTCCATTTACCCCTGCCCTTCTCCCTATCAACTGCTCTATTTTGGTGTTTACCTCACTAATTACCCTGATTTTTGGGGGGGGCTAGGATTCCCCTTCTCCTCTTCAGTGCCTCCCCCTTAGCTAGTTTAAATGCTTGCCACTGAAGCATTTAAACCTATCACTGAGGATCCTGGTTCCCCTCCAGGATAGATACATACCATCGTGCCTGTATAGGCCTGCATCCCTCCAGGTGGAGTCCCAGTCCCATATAAAGTCAAATCCCTGATCTCTGCACCAGCTTTTCAACCAGTCATTGAATCCAATGGTGCAGAGTGCCCTAGCCTCATCCATGCCATAGACAGGTAGCACTTCTGAGAAAGTTACCATGTGTGCTACTTGTCTAAGACCCTTCCCCAACTCTACAAACTCCTGTTGCACTGCTCTGATACCATTGTCAGCCAGGTCATTTGTCCCTAGGTGGATAATGACATCCAGCTCCCTCCTCCTTGCCACTGCTCCCACAACCCTGAGGATTCATTTCCTGTCCCTCCAAGCCTTGGTGCTTGGCAGGCCCTTACCTCCCTTTCCCCTCCCTCCCCCAGTTCTACCCCCTAACAATTGAGCCCCCCACCAGGAGTTGTTTCCTTCCCCTGTGGGGTCCTGGGCCATCCTCCTGTAGGTCTCCATTTTGGAGGTTACCAGCATCCTCCTTGGTCTCCACTGCAGGTGCCTCCATAGAGGAACCATGCTTCACCAGAGTGTAGAATGAACTGTGGAGAGGCACAACTGGAGGGATGTGCCTCTGTTCCACCACCCTCACTCTTCCTGAGCCCACTGTGGTCTAACCTCTCCTCTTCCTTGGCAACCTCTGAGGTAGTGGCAGTGGCCTGGGTGATCCCTGGGTGGGGGAGCAGGTTTCCAGAATCCTTGCCAGGTCAGCATGGAGACGAACAACCTCCTTCCTCAGACCAGAGAGGTGCCTGCAAATGGGGCAGCAATGCAGTTTCCAGAATGTTTCCTGGAAGACTGCTGCTCCACAGCCAGTGCATTGTACCACTCCCCACATGTCTGTGTCCTTTCCTGTTATAGATGCTTTTTGGTTTTTTGTTCTTGTTTTAGTGTGTGTAAGCTTGTGAGTGTCTCTACCACCTATTCAGTGTGCTGTGCCTTTAAGGATATGACCAGGTGTATGTTGTTAGCAGTTTTGAGGAAGTGATATCAGAGACCCTGCTATAAAGGAGGTTATGCGCTTGGGGTGAGTGGGGTGAGGGGAAGGGTGGGGGGATGCAAACCTATGCTGTCCAGAAACAATCACCTACAACTCTTACCCTCCTCTCCTGGGAGTGCCTTCTTTCCTTTCAGACACCTATTTCACAAAGGCTAAGTAACAGGCCTAGTCACAACTGACTGCAAATATCTCCCAGCTACAGTTCCTCCCAGTCAAATTAAAGTTAAAACTAAGAAAAGTCCACCCCAAAAACAGAATCAATACTAGTTACTTACACAGGTCCAAAAAGTAATAATTCAGTTCAGTGTAGTCTAGAAAATAACCTCCTTGATTCAAGGAAGCTGTGGCTGTTTTCTCACTCTCCCTGTCTTCAATGTGAGAAGGAGACTGCAACACCTCTGAGACAAAAAAAAAAACCTTTTCAGCAAAAAAGAAATAAATAAAAAAGGGGCAAACAGTAATTTTGCTTAGTCTAATGATAAAAAGTCACAAACATTTAAGCACCACCTGTAATACTTTCACAGAAGATATGCCCTGTAAGAAACACTTTGCTACAGAGACAAATAAAGCAGTAACAGAAGATATACCTTGCAAAAGACAATTTGAATCAGAAAATTACACCAGTAATCTGTTAGCACACACCTGTAGGCACACCTTGTAATAATGCAGCAGAAGGTATACCCAGCAACAGCAATTTGAATCAGAGAAAAATAAAGCAATACAATGTTAGCAACAAACAGTAACAATCCCTGTGAGTACAAAATAAAAACAACAACACACAGTAAATCTGCCTGGCCAAAAGTCTTAATCCTTTCCCTTACTCTGGTAAGGTTCTTCGTTCTGTCCTTTCAAGCAAGCTAGAAGGAAAGAGCTCAGGTGAAGCTAGGTGCCTTGGCCAGCAAACCTAGCAAATATCCCAGCTTTTAATTCTCTTAGTTTAAACACAAGAGGCTTCAAGCAGAAAAACACAGCATGAAAGGTGAGATCTACAGTCATCACTCCAGGGTTGCTAAGGGATTGCTAACATGTTTCAGGGGATGTACTGTTCTGTAACTCCACTGCATCAGAACCACTGAGGTGAAACAAACAAAAAACTCATTTTAGCAGTAAAAAACAATGCACTTGGCACAAGCAACAGCTAAGGTTACCAAGAGGAGATATACTTATTTCAAATCTCCACACACTGCATAGCGAGCCGGCTCAAAAACCAAAACATATCCATATGTCCTGGTTCTTTGTCCCTTGATAAAGTCTTCACAGGTGAAACCAGGTCAGGTCATTTTCCTGCTGAGGAATTTTCTGCACTTTTAATGGCCAACAAAGCAAGGTATTGTTTTTGCCTTTGTTATTTATCGAATAAATTGTATTTTTCACTGTATCCTGGTGCTGCAAGTTTGTGTCTATGTTTAGTATCTTTTTCATGGCACAGGATTAGTAGCTGAGTGACTTGTGTTTTGTTTGTGGTCATTTTAATCAAAAAGGAATAGTACCAAATGGCTTCTTGCACAATCTGCAAAAGCAAAGCACACAAGACACAGACACATGTTTTGTCCATCTCTGTACCCAGTCTACATGTTCAAGATGATTTGCATGTGCATCCACTAATGCTTTGCATTATTGAGATATTAAATACATGCTGAAAATAGAAACTAGAGTTAGAATGTATCAATGATATGTCTTCTTCAGGAGTTATCTATACAGAGAAAATTAAGTAAAGTTAGTGGAGAGGTAATAAAAAAAGAAGTACAGTAATATATACCAACTAGCATACATTACAGTGGCCACACCTTGGAAGGCAACCAAGGGTAGTTTTCACCAAGGGTAAACTAAATTAATGGACTGGAACCTGATGACATGTTTTGCAAAAACCTATTTGCAGTAACTAATTTCTAAAAATAATATTGGAACATTAAATATCATAAGATCAGTTTAAATAATAATCATAGCAGTAGTCACTGCAATAGCTGTAGGCTCTGTTCTTTCCCTGCTGGAAGGTTGCTTCATACCAATACAAGGGAGAGGAAGAGGGAAAACAATAAAAACATTGAATATTAATAATAGGACATTCTGCATAACATTCATTAGAAGAGACAACAGTAAATCAGAACAGAAGGAACTGCATCAAACATTGGATAATACCCCAGATATCATTAAGCTCAGTAGCAAAAATGGCTCCCAGACTGTGAATGAGACAACTCTCCTTTTTAAGGAGGTCATTAAGTCTGTCTCTACACCTTTGTTTCTGTGGGACATGATCTATATACCTAAACAAATTCCACAATAAAGAAAACAAGAGTGGGCTACCAAAATGCTGAAGCCCCTACTCCCTCTGATGTCACTGAGTGTACAGCCACACAACTGGCAGTAATGCAGGCTCTAAACCAAGCACCCATAGTACCAGAAAACATCAGTCCTGAGGAAGATTTACCATGGTTCAGCTACGAAAGACAATATCTAAATACAACAGATGAGAATTTCATTACTTACAGAAAGAAATTCAAACCTGTCCACATTGTACCCATACAAACTGAACTCACCAGCTTCCCCTCCTCTGAATAGGTATGAAGCAGCTTTCCAGCAGGGAAAGAACTGAGCCTGTAACAATTGCAGTGACTACTGCTATGATTATTATTTTAACTGATTTTGAAAATTCTTTTTATTATTATTTATTTTGTTACTTGCTCAGCTACGGTTGGTCCTATGGTTCCCCTCTTCCTATTGCGTCCTTTCAGCTGCTGCTCAGGAACCAGTCAGAGCTTGAACCCTTTTTGCCCTGCCATCCCTGGTAATGTCACAGCAGGGATTTATTCCACGCTGTGTGGAAGATCTGGAGGCTGGGGGCTGAAGGGGAGCTGGCTTAAGTGGGCCTGCATGGCGCCGTTGAAGCCAGCATTCACTCGCGCCAGAGGATTTGTGCTTTTTCCTTTGTGTCCCTGAATCCTCCAATGGCACAGGCATGAAATGGCATTCTTGAATGCAGCATGCCTGATGCCAGCCACCGCTAACCCACACACATTGGTCCCTGAGCCTGCACCAGCCCCTGGTCACTGCCAGAGCCAGTGCCTCAGTGATCATCCCCACCCAACCTCCGTGGAGGAGGAGGGCAATCCATGGGATGCTTGATCCTCCTTCCCTTGGCTGACTCTCTGTGACCCGAGGTCAATCCCATCCTTGGCTCATTGGTATGGGAAGAGGTAAAGCACTAGTGCCTCAGCCCTCTATGCCACCGGGCCAGAGATTTTGAAATATTTATTGTTACAGTATTATTTGTAGAAAATAATTACCCCAAATGAGTTTTTGCAATGCATGTTGTCCAGTTCCAGTCCTTTAGTTTCATTTAGTTTGCCAACTCCATTATTTTTTTGTTGTTATTTTCTAGTCATTAGTATTATTATTGCACTTAGGGCCACTTATTTTGTATAAATCTTTCTTATTAGTTATCCCTGATGTAGTAACTTCTCTTCTGTCTGTCTGATCTATGTTGACATGGGTTATCTGCACATTCAAGGCAGCATTACTTATTGATTCACAGCTTTGTGCAACACCTTTCCCCCTCCATGAAGAGCTGCATTGCTCAAAGTGCTGGGGTAGTTTTGGCCATGGTTTCATTTATGCCATGTTTCTGCTAAATCACTGCTTATACTGCATACTTACTTCCAGCACTGACTGTTTTTTTTCAATGTGGTTTATTTTGACTTTCACTCAATTTGTGACAGATGCAATATGGTGTACCAGCCCCAAGATTTATGTAGACATAGAATTAGGCACCTTAATATCCGCATTCAAGAACATGTACACTCAATCTTGAATGGCAAAATGGACATCCTGATAGAATAACACGAGAGAATTCCTTGGTGTTGCATGCAAGAACTTCAGATTCCTGGGTGTTGACAATGTTAAGACAACCTGAGGGGTGAAATGGGGGAACCTCTTTTTAGTTACACACTGAAAACACTACAACCTTTGGGGATAAATGAGAGTTGGGAATTGACACCATTTCTTTATTACAACTTTCACTAGTTGACAATAATCCTGAGACGGTACTTTGTATTTATGCTGATGTAATCACTAGATAATATAATTTCAATATTGATCCTTTAGAAATGTTTTAGTGAATTTGTACATGCATTTATTTTTCTTTTTTATCTCTTCTAGGTGGTCTCATTATTTTTATGAACATTTTCATTTTGATGATGACTCTGGAATTTTCATGATTAGTCTGCTTCCTTTCAGATAACTTGATCACTTTGTGGTATTAGTGTCCATCAACCTTTTTTGTAGTTAAAAGCTATATTGAGAGTTTGTAGTAAGAAACATGAAACAACTGCACTGTGGTAAAGGTACATAAGGGTGCCTCAGGCAATACATACAAACATTACAAATAGGTGACAGTACATACAGTAAAAAGTAATGCCAAGCCTGTGTGGATTACTCATACCCATGTACCATCCAGAGAAGAGAGGAGAAAAACTCCAACACATATAAAGCAAGACTTGAGGCCTACAATGCTAAAGGAAGTCCGGAGGTCTAGATATGTACTATAACACAACTACTAACATTGTCATATATGAACTAGGAACTACAAACTACTCAATCATTAAAACAGCAAAGGCAAGTAAGGTTGAAAAAACACATAATGAATAATGCCATGTGTATGTTACATTTGTTATATGCTGTGAATAAAGGAATATCAGGGCAGATAGTAGGACTTAGTCAGGAAGTCAAATACCTAATCATCTCATGGAATGCTGAGCCATCACTTAATGAATCTATTTGCAATAAGCCAAAAGGCTTAAGTAACCTGGCCTTCCATGTAGTCTAAGAAGGGATCCCACATAAGCCTATAAACAGAAGACTTGAATAGGACCAGGCAACTGAGATGCTCATTAATAGCCAGTGTTGCCATTGATAGTTTCCAGGCCTGAAGAAAGGGTACCTCAACTAAGCACCACCTCTGCAATATCAATCTTTTAGCCTGCGTAGCCACTACTGTAAGCCACCTCAGAGGACATATAGCTAAATGTGGGGCTGTGGAAGGAATAATAAGAAGGAATAGTCTAGGGGAGAGCTCCAGGCACATGTCCAGCATGCTCTGATAAAAGTCATATATATTGATCCAAACTTTCCAGAGTTTTGGACAGGCCCACAGAATGTGGAGGAGTGTTCCTTCCCCTATTCATACCTCCAGCATCAGTTGGAATGGAGAACTCCCAATTTGTTGAGTATTGCTGTGATGCGGTACCACTAGTGGAGTATTTTGTTTTGGATCAGATGGGTTCCTCCAGTGTCTCAGTGGGACTGAGGTGCCAGGGCTAAACAACGGGACTATTCCTCTGGGGTACAGTACAAGTCACATTAAACTGCTCCTCCAGCTCACTACTCTTTCATTTTTTGTGTGTGCTCACAATGCAGTAGCAATTCTAACTGCTTACAACATAAACTCAGTTTCAACCAATCATCAACTCACATGCAATTTTTTCAACCATAGACAAATTCACTTCAGCTCCCTCCCAATGTTGATTTAGTGCATTTTAAAGTGCAATTTAAATGCAGTAATATTTTTTCATATTTAACAAGCTTCATTGAAGTTTCTGAAAATAAAATTACATGAAACATGAAATAGAAACAAATAGAATAATGAGAACTAGAAAACCCCACTATTAATACAACCCTCCCAATAACATACCTCCAATCCCAAAAACATTTCCCTTCCCCCACCAAGCCCAACCTTCCATGGAGCACAGCAAGATATTCAAATGACATCTAAGAGAAAGAGTGGGTGTAGCTCTACATTAAAAGAGGCAGAGCATCAAAGTCAAGTGACCCAAGCAAGAGGATTGTGATCGCAAATTTTCTCACTGTAAGTATTACCTGAGCAACTGCTCCCATCATCACGGGCCAAAAACCACACCACTGAGTTTTGTCTTAACGTCGCTTTATTTGATCAAATTTTTCACATGCATGCGGGAGTTTTGCAAAGGACAAAGCTCTCTGATTACAATTTACAGCAGTTTTTATACACTATTGGCATGGCTTCACTTGATTTTTCTGCTTACAACAGATGCACAGAACTTTATTATCAGCATTTTTCCTTATATGGAGTTGTTTTTTACCTTATTCAGTTCTTTCTTATCAGACAGCAACTGCCAGTTCTAACTAGTTTTATTCAGCTACACAGCTATATTTTTCACCTAAAGTAACCCTGCTTCAGCAAGCCTGGACATGGCATTTATTTCAGCTACTTAGTTAAATCATGTGAGACTAAGCATTGTTTCATATTCTTTTAAAAATAAAATCCCTCACACTCCCCCCTTTTGATACTATGTATCAACTAACCACCACCTATATTATAGTCATGTCTGGCTCGTTTTGTAATGGAAACATCCCCTCCAGTTTAATGGGGTCCTTTTGTTTGGGTTGTAGCAAGGGGGCAGGTGGGTGGCATCCCGTGACACCATTGTGTTGCACAGGCATCATAGGAGAAGTTTGATTAGGACAGTCAGTAGCCAGAGTGCCAATATGACCACTTACAAGTACTGTCACTCAATGGAGAAGAGTAGTACCCCAGTCACCAACTACGCTTGTAAGCCATGACCATGGGTCCCATATTTATGTGTAGCAAGCTTAGAAAAAAATGCAAGGCTGAAATTTTCCAAGAAACTATGACAGCATAGCCTGGACACCTGTACATTAATACATTTTCATAATTAAAGTTTTTTATACATGTTGTAGCTACAATTTCTGAGACATCCCGTAATCAAATTTTTTGGTTATGAGATGTACCTGACATTTGTAGAACAGGGGAGTTATTTTCACCCTGGAGGGAAAACAAATGGTGACAGAATAGTATATTTATCTCAAATAACTTTTGTTTTGGGAGCCAGAAAGCATATGAGAGAAGTGACTAGCTTGCTACAAATGACAAAGTAACCTTGTACCAGCAACTAAATGAGGTATCTCATTATTTCTTATCAGTTTTTTTTTGTTAAACATATTTTTGTTTTTAACACAAGAGAATTATATGATGAGAAACTTTTAACAGTCAAGGCTAAACACAGCTGTGTGCATATTTCGGCCACAGCCTCATTTTATGCTTTCAGCTATTTTTTTTTCATTGTATAGAATTTCACAATTAACCCTTTTAAAGTCTTACACGCATACATATTAAGTGGCATGGTGGTATTTAGCCACTTGCAGCCTTTTCCTACTAGATATACTAATTTACATGTTGGCATCATTTAGTCATTTACTAACCATTTTCACCTTTTACTAGCCCTTTAGCAATTTACACTAGCCATTTTACACCTTTCTATTTCCTCAATCTTATGGTTAGCCAACTACATATTGTTGATAAAAGTTTGGTTACTGATTACTAAAACCTTGGCCACTGACCACTGTTAATAATTCCACCCTGAAAGATATTAGTTATTGACTGAAGGTTAAAAAAAAACAAACTAAACATTTCTACTTTTAGACTGTTAGACTAGGTGAATAGGTATATGATTTAAAACTGGTTGCCAGCATACAGATAGTTAAGGCATTTATAAAAAGCATTCTGTTTTGGAGTTGGTACAGGGGTGGTTACAGACGGAACACAAATTGTGAGTTTGTAAAACATAATACAGAATTGAGGGATGTCAACACCACAATTGAAATATGTGAAAAAATGCTAACATGTGACACCACATATAACACAATATAACATAACAATTTTGTTGATGAAAAAGAGTTCATGGAATCCACTTTGAGAGTGAATAAGGTAGATGCTACCTTGTGTTGAGGTGTGGCACACCCTTGGAGCTTGATTGAAGAATTTGTTGATAATGTCTCTTGACAGATAAGTCCTTATAAAACATAACAGTCCATGAAATTAACAGTTCATAAGTTTATATAAGTAACCACAGGTTGGTGTAGTTACAGTACAGGTGAAATGTCATTTGCAGAATGGTGGTAACCCCACAAGGCACATGGGGCAATGCAGACAGTAATTTAAAAAAAAAAAAACACCAGCACAGTAGAAAAGTCACTGTTCATGTTGCTGGCTGCTGGATGCTGATTAGCAGACACACTGGCCAGGGTGCATTGGAGTCCTTTTAATGGAGTAGACACACACACACACACTGGCATGGCATTTGTGTTGTGGTATTGATTACACCCGGCTTAAAGATTAACAGTCCATAAAAGGTAACAATTGACAATAAACCATTAAAAACACAGTCCATAACAGAGCAATAGGGTTGTAGAAAGTACCAGCCATGTTTGAAACAAGCAGCAGTGAAGAAAATGGATGCATTGCTTGAAGGTCAATTGAAGAAGAATCTTATTGCTGAAGTTAGGGGATTGCCCCTAACCCAGACTTAACTTCATAGTGAGCAGAAACAATAAGCTTGATTGCAGAGTCTGAACTGACTGGACCTTCTTCAGTTGATTTAAAGTTCTACAAATAGGTGTAATTTTGCTGAAAACATTACACTTGCAGAGGTAATAATAACTTTATTTATGCAATAGTCCTTATAAGGAACCAGTCAGGCACAAAGATGGTGATAACATCAAAACTGTGGCAGTTGTTTCTCTTTTTTAAGGAAGAAGATGAAGGTCTTGGCATGAAAGTATTACTGCTGTTGAACGTGGAGATCTTATCTGTGCCACATCGTGGAAACCCGCAAACTTGCAAAGTAGACACTGAATTAAAAACACATAAATAACAATCTTTTAAACCATTGACTTTTTATTTTGTAAAGAGTGGTGTGACAGAGCCTAAATTCTGGCAATTAGAAAGAGAACATAAAAATGGGACATCAACCACACACCTGGGGGTGCAGGCCAAGGTTCAATTACACCATTTGACCATCTGTAAATTATGACAATGTTATGGTTACCTCCTGCTTTTAAATTACAGAAGCAGTTATGACAGTGATGAACATTATTTCCGTCTGTTGCAAGCAGGCCTGACTGAGACCTGAGTTATAAAATTTTGTAATGTTACAATAACACGCCTTCAAACATATAGTTCATAGCAATATGCCTGTTACACAATGCAATTAATGGGACAAATACATATGTTGTTGACTATGCCAATTTAATAACAGTGCCTATTGCACCTGTGACAAGTGAAAAGGTCTACCTTCTTTACCCTGCATAGTGAAATACTCCAAAGTACTGAGTGGGATAAGGCTTGAAGCATAGGTTTGGAGTACAATCTAAATTCTGCATATTATAATTGTTAAAATTTAAAATGACAAAACGCATAGAGTACACTCATTCTTCAGGGTACCTGTGAGTAATAAGACAAGCAGACATTAATTTTACTTTTGGTTTTGCTTTGGAACATATTGTAGAAGTGGGTCAGCAATGCTGGCCCCAGTACTTAGGTCTGGTTATGAGCATTAAAAACGTTATACATGTGGAGCACTTTTCTGAATACATACATGATACAGTGCAGCAAGATGTATATCAAAACATTATAACATAAACGTGAAACATAAGCATGTTTGTAATAGAACAATTTCAGTATTGAGCATAATGCATAAAATACATTTTAAACAACACATATAGACTATAAACTTAGCTTAGAGTTCAGAAATGTTAGAGTATTGTGAATTTACTGGTTGAAAAAAAATGCATTCATTGCTGTAAGACTATGACAAAAGTTGTTTTACATTTGTTTTGACAGGATAAGAAAGCTGAAAAGACAATCAAAAGAATGAATATATATGGACACACATGCACAACTTCACCCTCCAGTGTAACTGATTACTTGCTGAGGGCAGAAGCCCTTGTACCAATAATAGGTGTGAGATTTAACTGTTTGCACTAGAAAAAGCAGAAGGGCTTGGGCTAGGTTATGCTGTTAAAATACTTTGGGTCTTTTCTAAAACCTGTAAATAAGAAACAATTATTGGCAAATACACATTTTCTTTATTTACCCCTTTGGGGGAACAGTGATGTACCTTGCAACCTTTGTGGGTATTACACTGGAAGGGAGGAAGGGTAGCTTACCCCCTCCCTCCAAGCTCCTACTGGTGGAAAATACAGCTCGAGGTGGAAGAGACAGCTCAAATACTGTAGCAATAAAAAGGTTAGCTGTGGATGGTGACATGATCCCCACCTACTACACTTTAAATTATAACAAGATAATATTACAATTAGTTTAGTAAGTTTCATACCTTACTATAAAGATGGGGAACTTCTTTTTCTCTAGAAGAAAGAGAAGAAACACAGACAAACAACAAAATACTAAACCTATACAAGTTTAAAAATAAAACAAGATTATTTCCATAGGATAAAAGAAGCCAAGCGTCCCTGGGTTCCCTTATCCTAAGCATGACAAAATGTCAGCTGAGTTTATAAAGGATCCAGATTAATGGTAATACCGTACGTACGTATCTCTTAGAATGCATTTTAAAAGGAAAAAATGATTACACCACGGTCACACATAAAAACAAAAGCCACTGTTTTTAACTGTAGATGGTAAACTCTCAAAAACAGCTGTAATAGTCCTTTTTCAAAAGTGTACTGCATAAATATATAAAAAAAATAATATAATAAAAAAATATGGGGAGATGATGAATAATTCTCCCCTTCCAGCTGGAGTATTGCCTGTGTTGGCTGCAAGTCAGAAAAAAATGAGAAGAGAAAAAAAGTTTGTTCCTTTTTACTTAGAATACTAGTTTTGCAATAAAAATCAAATTACATAATTCACTCTTGGTGTGCTTTCATGAAAACATACATTTTGTGTGAAAAGTTGTGCTTTAGGTATGGAATACACATTAAGTTTGAACTGGTAGTAACATAAAATGTTGAAACACAAGAAGGTCAAATAACGTGCAAAAGGTCACAGTGTACATGCAAGGGTCGTTCAAACCCAGTTATTTTTTTTAGTGTCCTTGAACACTACTGATATTAAATATCTTTAAATAATAATGGAGCATACAATAAAACTGCTGGCCAAGACAGTACACATACACAAAAAGAAATGCTTAACAGAAAATAAGACTGACATTATTTGACACCAATTTGCTGAGGTAATGCCCATAGTTTCATTAGAAAACTGTACGTGTTTTAGATATATGTGCTGCCTCCCCCTGTCTTGTAACACTGACAATTTTTTTTTCTTTTAAACCAACAAATTTATACATATCTCCATGCCAAATCTTTTCAGAAAAAAAATCTTTTTAAACACCTTCCAACGCCTTCCAACACCTTTAAAATAGAGCACAACATACCATCTGTAAGTGAACATATTTAGTATAACATGGTTACACCTCCTGGGGCATAGCCAAAATATGGCACTCTTCCATTTTGCAAAAAGTTTCTGGTTATAACTAGAAGTATAATAAAGCCATTCATAGCTGTTAACACATTACATTTTTACCTAGCAGTGGCTTGGCATGTTGCTTGCAGACTACAAGTCTTTTTGCACATTGCAATCTATGACGTCATAACTCTTCACCATCAACACTACCTGCTCCAACCAACAGCTACATACAAAAGTTCTTCACTGACCCTATCTAGGCAGCACAAATGTTCCATTAAAAATAAAACCACTTAAAACAGTCAGCTATGAGGCAAAGAAGCTTTTTCTCTTTTTTTTTTTTACTGTAACATGTCAGGCACCAAAGGCAGTCAATACTATTTTGCAATTTGGACAACAGAACATAATTACAGAACACAGATATATGCTAGAAAATATGCATGAGAGAGACAGAGCATTACCTTGTTTAGTATATGTACCACAGAAATAAAACAGACAGACATAAAACAACTTTGAATAAAAAAATTCAGACTTACCCGGTGCCAAGGTATTTTCCTTCTTCTTTTCCAGTACACTAGTCTGAGTAAGAAAACTGACTGCAGGACCTTCATGATAATTTCCAAATACTGCAGCTATTAAAACTTTCAAAGGTTTTCTTTTGGCCATTATTAGAAAACTACCAAATCAAGTCTTTTCCCAGAGCTCTGGTTTGCAGTTTAAAAAAAATCTGTAACAGCACTAGGTACTAGGTTGGGATTTATCTGGTGGAGGTCCCCAGTACCTGGGTTTGGGATCAAATGTTTCAGTCTCTATAGGAGGCAGGGGGACTTGAAATTGATACAGAAAAACTTGAAATTACACAGATAGGCAACATGGGGGGGAGGATTTTCAAATCATCCCGTCTGTAGTCACCTACTGTGCGTACATCCACAGTAGTTTATTTTTCTTTCTCTAGATGTTGCTTATCTAACATTACTTAATCAGCTGTACTGCAGGGGTGTGTGCCCGAGAGAGGTGACCTAGGACATAGGTATGTTTTGCGGCAGATATCATATGTATAGCTCTACCTTCTCAACTAGAGACAGGCTCAGAACTCACCAGTGATCAAATTCCACAGTCAAGGGTTATAGCAATGCACCCAGGTTGGCTTTTGGGATAGAAGAGAGATACTGGGAAATGTGGCTGCCCAGATATTTTATCCCCGACAGAGACCAGGCAAGTCACTGTGATGTAAAGGGAGGGGCAGAACAGTATTTCGTGAGCAGAAGGACCTGGGTTTTGAACATATTAATACATAATCAAGTGACCTCTGAGAAAGATTGCAGAACCTGTATGAGAACAGGGACAGTTGTATCCTGGGAAGACAGGAGAACTAGATCATCCATGAACCATGAAGAGTAGCATGGGGAACACTTGGTTGCCTAGCCTGACTCCGGATACTGTGCTATATGATCTGATTGCAACAGCAAGGTGCTTGGTGACCAGTAAGAAAAACAGCAACATGCCTTTTTGCAAGGGGAAGGAACGTGAAAGAAAGGCATTCATAGTCACTCTGTTAACCAGGTTGGCATACAGTACCCAAATCCAGCACAGAAAATTGTTGCCATAACTAAACCTAGAGAAAGGCTGGAGGAGATAAGGCCAGAGCACTGAGCTGAATGCTTTCTCATAGTCAATCGACACTGAGACTGCAGGAATATCCCTCTGCTGGGCACAAGATATAAGCATTATGAGAAATCTCAGATGATCTGACGCAAGCCTCCCTTTTACAAATCCTGCCTGAGCTGGGTGGATCAGCTGTGGGATTAAAGGCTCCAGGCAAGATGCCATTATCTTCACCAATACCTTGCAGTCTGTGCTGATAAGGGAGATGGGGTGGTAACTGCCACAGAGTTGAGGGTCTTTGTCTTCTTTGGGATAACTATGATGATGGCCCCTCAAAAAGTGGGGAGAAGTTCCCCTGTACTGTGAGCCTGGGCAAACATAGCCACCATTGTGGGAGCTGCTAGGTCTGGGATGAGCTGGTACAGGTGTGCCAGCATGCCATCATCCTCTAGGGCCTTGGAGGAGGATGGGGCTTTAGTAGTCTTTGTTACTTCAGGGAAAGCCACGTATTGGTCCAGGGTTGCCTGCTGGGTTTGCTGTAAATAAGAGACCTGAATGAAAGGAAGGTGGAGGCCAGGTGATTGCCAAAGGGCTGTGAAGCACTGTAAAGATCTTTGTAGAAGTCTTTCATGGTCTCATTGATTCTTTTGGGGGGTGTGTTGCAGCTGGCCACGTTTGTCCTTGAGTGCAGCAATGTATCTAGAGGCTTGTTGCACCTGGAGTTGATGGACGAGTAGCTTTCCTGCCCTTTTCCCTTTCCAATATTTGTGCTTGAGGTGTATCAGAGGCTACTCTGCCTGACAGAACAAAAGGGATGTTGAGTTTGAACTTTAGTTGGGTGTTTGCCAGCAGGTCAGTAGCAGAGGTATCGGATCCATCTTTGTAAGAGGAATCCCTATGCTGCAGTTAGTCCTGGAGGTCCTTTCCTTCCTGCTGATACTGTCTTCCTTGGTGGATCGAGAAATTAATTAGTGATCCTCTAAGGTAGGTTTTGTATGTCTCCCATACAGACCCAGCAGACACCTCAGGAGTGTTATTAGTCACAAAGAATATACTGGATTCTTTAGCCACATATTGGCAAAAAAGGGGGTCCGAGATGAGAAGTGGGTTGAGTTTCCAGCTCTGAGAGTGCCACTGGGAGGTCTCCAGTTTAAGTGTCACTGACACCATGGCATGGTCCTAGAGTACAATGTTCCCAATAGAAGCATCCATTATGTTATGTGCTGGTGGGGGGATAACAGTCAGTAGTTGATATAACTGTACAACTTGTATGCTGGTGAGAAATAAGAATAGTCTCTGGCTGTGGGGTTAAGGAGATGAGATCCATCAACTAGGCATTGTTCCAACATCAAGGAATGGAATGCCCTCCCTGATGCACTACTGGGGTGACTATTGAATGACTATTGTCCAGGACCAATTCCAATGGAAGATTGAAATCTCCTCAGAAGACAGGAAGTTTGTCCTGATTAAAGTCTGCCAGGTGTTGAGCTAGGTCATGGAAGAAAACAATGTCCAACTCATTGGGGCTGTATATTCCACCCATCAGGAAAGTAAAGTCCAGTGTTTGAACTCTGGCCATCAACCATCTACTTTGAAGGGTCCGCCATGTTGGACAGAATGGTCAATCGGAGGTGTTTATGGAATAGGATGGATCCCCCTTTTGCCTAGTAAAGGTGTCGTGCAGCTTCATGCACACCCACTCCCTTTTTTAATGCAAGAGCCACTTCTCTGGTAAGGTTGGTCTCTTGTTGGATAGCTACTGTGGCAACTTGCTGCCAAAGCTGGGTGAGGAGGGCTTCCTCTTGGTGGGGTAATGAAGCCCCTTAACATTCCAAGAGATGAAGTTACAGCCAGTGTGAGACATTCTAAATTAACTGTGTGACAGGGCATGGATACCGTTATTGGCTGATACTGGGTTGAGGGATGAGCTCTTCCCCCCATGCTGCTACGTGCCTGGTATGACATAAGTAGTAACAAGACAACACATAGCACTAAAGGGCCTTTGCACTGAATAACCAAAAAAACATAGAACAAACAACACTGAAAGAACTATATACGTTTTCAATTCACACAATACCTGTTAAACAAAGGTCAATAAAAACATAGATTGTCTTACACAACCTCCCTGCACCCAATCTTCTAGTGGTCATCTGCGCACCATGAAGCCTGAGAGAAGGCTCCAATTGACCATGGGTTGAAACCCTGGGGCAAAATAACATACCACCCAACCTCAAATTATAATCAACATGTTCCCTGAGGCAACAAGAAATAGAAAGAGAAGACAGCTAAGAAAGGGAAAAAAGCCCCTGTGGGAACCATGCAAATCAGCTCCAGGGCCTAATGCTAGTCCTACCTGACTTGAAAAACTCCTCTGTCCTTAGACAGTAGCAAGTCACCCCCAGAGAGTGCAGAATCCCATTCCCCACTTGATTCACCTAAAATGAAAGAAAAATAAGTTGAAAGGAACTCACCAACTTCACTCTATCCAGTGGGTCCTCATTACGTGTCTCAGCAGTCACAATGTCACATCCAGGAATAAAAAGCAGAGAACACTCAGAAAGATTCCAGCATGGAAAAGCATCTCAGAAGTAGAGAGTAGAGAGCAGGAGGTGTAGCAGAAACAGGCATAGCACAAAAAGGAAAAGGAAACAAGCATTTGTCAATACCAGATGTTCATCACTGGTATAGAAGCCCTGAGGTACTAGATGCTTTGCGTGACTGTGCAGTGTGAATGGCGGTAAAGGACATGCTGGCAGAGGGTTAAAATAAGGCATCTTTTGTTAAAAAAAAGTATGTAAACTGCCATTTTTAACATAAGATTATTTAGATATCTGTAAAAGAAGCCACAGACTGAAGAGAGAGGAGAGAGAGTGAGTTCAATCTTGTAGTGGTGTTAATGGTAGTAAAATGTGTGCTGCCAGAGGTTTAAAATCAGTTATTTTCTGTAAAAAAATATATAAACTCATTTTTATGTTGATTCCACGCATGCACAAGAAACATATTGCGGCAGGTTGCCAGAAGCAGGTTGTGGAGGCATGGCACTTTTGTGGCCAATGCCCTCACAGCCTTTAAAGGCTTGGCCTGCTTTCCCCAATGGCATGGCACGCTGCAGCTGACACTAGTTCAGCCAGAGTGCCACAACCTTGAGAAGTTTTAGCCCCTGCAATCAGGGGCTACCTCATCATTTCAGCATCATCCACTGCAATGAGAATGTGACCTGTCATTGCAGGGCTCCCTTCCATTCCCTGTCTGTTTGCCGAGGGGGTGCCCAATCCCCCTCAGCATCTTGTCCCTTCCCCTGCCAACAAGGATGGCCAATCCCTATCAGCATGTCCCCCCCACAAGTTCTTGTGTGCCAAGGGTGCCCAATCCCTTGGCTCATGAAACCCCCATACCAGTATGTGCCGACGGGGTGCCCAATCCCTGTCGGCATAATGTCACCCCCGGCTTTTGTTGTGTGCCGATGGAGGTGCCCAATCCCCTGTCAGCTGCAGCTGCTCCCCCCACAAAAAAAGAGTCTGTTGGCATGCTGGGAGCCCACCCCAGCATGCCACATCCCCTGAAAAAAAAAGAATGGTCCCATTATGTTTTTTATTTTTTCCCCTGTGAAAAAAGGAAACAGTCCCTCGCCAGTCTCCCTGCCCCCCTCCCACAACCCTCACCCACCCTCTGCGCACCCTGCCTCCCACACCCCCCTCACCCCATACTTACCTCTGGAGTCTGGCACGATGATCTTCAGTGGACCGGGAACATGTCTGCACTCTTCAAAGGTGACCTCGAACTGAGGAAATGCCGGTAAGCTGTATAATGGAATAAATAGGGTTTTTTCAACTTTGTTGCATATCTCAGGCATTTTTTGGAATGTTTGCACCAAATTTTCAACATGGGGTTTTTGGGACCCCTCCTCATGAATTCTGCCACTGCCATGGCATTAATCATCCCTGAAAGGTGATTTCGCTGTCACTGCACGGAATCACCTTTTGGGACCGATTAACAAAACAACAGTGCCAGTGTTCATGAGGCGGGCTCTCAAAAAGCCTATGTTGCAAATTTGTTGGAAAAAAATCAAAAAAATTACTGTTTTATGAGTGTGAATTGCGCAGTTGCTACACACACTCATACCTTTGTGAATCTGCAATATTTTCATGCCAGATTTTCAACATTGCCATTTTTCCACACCTCCTTGTGAACAGTTCAGCTGTCATTTTTTACATGCTGGCTGAAATGTGCTTTTGCACTCCTGGCACAGAATAGTGCAGTCGCTGTGGGAAATCCGTGTTCAGGACACATTATGAAAATGACAGTGACACTGCTCATTAGCAGAGGTCCTAAAATACTTATGTTGAAAATTTGGTGATGATAGTCCATAAAATGAATGTGCTACAAGCATGCTTTGTGCAGTTTCCATGCACCCATGTAAGTTTGCAAATTAGTAACATTTTCATGCCACATTTTCAGCACTGGCATTTTTCCACACCTCCTTATGAACAGTACAGCTGTCATTTTTCACATCCTGTCCGAAATGTGTTTTCGCTCTTCCAGCTCAAAATAGCGTGGTTGCTGTGGGAAATCAGTATTCGGGACACATTATGAAAATGACAGTGACACTGTTCATGAGCAGAGGTGCTAGAATGCCTATGTTGAAAATTTTATGATGAAACTCCATAAAATGACTGTGTTACAAGCGCACGTTGTGCTGTTTCCATGCGCCCTTGTAAGTTCGCAAATTAGTAACATTTTCATGCCACATTTTCAGCAGTGGCATTTTTCCATACCTCCTTATGAACAGTACAGCTGTCATTTTTCACATCCTGGCCGAAATGTGTTTTCACACTTCTGGCGCAGAACACCACAGTCGCTGTCAGTGTTTGGGACAGATTAGGATTGAGCGAGTGGGGGGGAGTGACCGAGCTCAACTGAGATCTGTCGGGACTGCTGTGGGTTTCTTTGTGGGCAGGAAAAGGCACCAATGCAGGCAGGAGTCCAGTACAAAAGGGCAGCCTGCAGCGCCAAGAGACACAGAATGAGCGAGTGAGGGAGGGGAAGTGAGTGAGCTCAATGGAGCTCTGTTGGCACTGCTGTGGATTTCTTTGTGGGCAGAAAAAGGCAGCAATGCATGCAGGGGCCCAGTACAAAAGGGCAGTCTGCAGCGGTGGAAGAAACAGAATTAGCAACTGAGAGAGGGGAGTGAGCAAGCTCAACTGAGCTTTATCATGACTGCTGCGGATTTCTTTGTGGGAAGAAAAGGGCGGCAACACATGCAGGAGCCCCGTACAAAAGGGCAGACTGTAGTGACAGCAGAAACGGAATGATTGAGTGAGTGAGAGGGGGGAGTGAGTGAGGTCAACAGAGCTCTGTTGGGAGTGCTGCTGATTTCTTTGTGGGTAGAAAAAGGTGCCAGCAGAGGCAGGAACCCAGTACAAAAGGGCAGCTTGCACCGCCAGGAGAAACAGAATGAGTACGTAAGACAGGTGGAGTGAGTGTCCTCAATGGAGCTCTGTTGGGACAGCTGCAGATTTCTTTGTGGGCAGGAAAAGGTGGCAATGCAGGCAGGAGCCCAGTACAAAAGGCCAGCCTGCAGCACCAGCAGAAAAGGAATGAGCGAGTGAGAGAGGGTGAGTGAGCGAGCTCAATGGAGCTGTGTCAGGACTGCTGCAGATTTCTTTGTGGGCAGAAAAAGGCAGCAATGCATGCAGGGGCTCAGTACAAAAGGGCAGCCTGCAGCAGTGGGAGAAACAGAATGAGTGAGTGAGAGAAGGGGAGTGAGCGAGCTCAACGGAGCTCTATCATGACTGCTGCAGATTTCTTTGTGGGCAAAAGAAGGTGGCAATGCAGCCAAGAGCCCAGTACAAAAGGACAGTCTGGAGCGGTGGCAGAAACGAGATGAGCAAGTAAGAGAGGGTAATGAGCGAGCTCAACGGAGCTCTGTCAGGACTGCTGCAGATTTCTTTGTGGGCAGAAGAAGGTGGCAACACAGGCAGGAGCCCAGTACAAAAGGGCAGCCTGCAGCGCCAGCAGAAATGGAATGAGCAAGTGACAGAGGGGGAGTGAGCGAGCTCAACGGAGCTCTGTTGGGACTGCTGCAGATTTCTTTGTCGGCAGAAAAAGGCACCAAGAGAGGCAGGGGCCAACTACAAAACAGCAGCCTGCAGCGCCAGGAGAAACAGAATAAGCGAGTGAGACGGGGAAGTGAGTGACCTTAACGGAGCTCTATCGTGACTGCTGTGGATTTCTTTGTCTGCAGAAAAAGGCGGCAATGCAGGCAGGAGCCCAATACAAAAGGCCAGCCAGCAGCATCGGCAGAAATGGAATGAGCGAGTGAGAGAAGGGGAGTGAGTGAGCTCAACGGATCTGTGTCGGGACTACTGCAGATTTCTTTGTGGGCAGAATAATCTGCCAATGCAAGCAGGAGCCCAGTACAAAAGGACAGCCTGCACCAGCGGGAGACACAGAACAAGTGAGTGAGGGAGGGGGAATGAGTGAGCTCAACAGAGCTTTGTTGGGACTGCTGCAGATTTCTTTGTGGGCAGAAAAAGGAAGTAATGCACCAAGGGGCCCAGTACAAAAGGGCAGCCTGCAGCGGCGGGAGAAACAGAACGAGCGAGTGACAGAGGGGGAGTGAGCAAGCTCAACGGACCTGTGTAGGGACTAATGCAGATTTCTTTGTGGGCAGAAAAAGCCACCAGCAGAGGCAGGAGCCCAGTACAAAAGGCCAGCCTGCAGCTCCAGGAGAAACAGAATGAGTGAGTCAGAGAGGGAGAGTGACCCACCTCAATGGAGCTCTGGCAGGCCAGCTGCGGATTTCTTTGTGGACAGAAAAGGGTGCCAATGCAGGCAGGAGCCCAGTACAAAAAGGCAGCCTACAGCACCAGGAGAAACAGAACAAGGGAGTGACAGTGGGCCAGTGAGTGAGCTCAACAGTCCAGTGCAATCAACATTCGGCATTGTCAAATGCTTGTTTTTAAGTTAAGATTAGTTAGATATCAGTAACAGAAGCCACTGAATGTAGACCAGTACTTCTGTTGCCATGGGTTCACATGCACACTTGCACACCATTCTGGGAACTGTGGTAAAAAATTTCCATAGGATCACATTGTAAATTGTAAGTAAGGAATAGCAAATGACAGGGTGTGAGGCAATGCTAAATCACAGCATGCTCCAGGAGGGTTGTGAGGCATGAGGTGTAGCCGAATGTCTTTAAACACCTAGGAAGTGCAGTACATGATTCCCATAGAATCACACTGTAAATTGTAATTAAGCAATAAAACTCAGCAAGGTGTGTGGCAATGCTAAATTGCTGCATTGCCCAGGTGGGTTGTGAGGCATGAGGTGCAACCAAGTGCCTTCAACCACCTGGGAAGTGAGATATAAAATTTCCATAGGATCGCATTGTAAATTGTAAGTAAGCAATAACAGACAACAGGGTGTGCAGTAATGCTAAATTTTTTTATGCCCTAGTTGGGTTGTAAGGTGGTTGGGAGGCATATGGCACAGCTGAGTGCCATCAACCACCTGGGAAGTGGAGATGTCTTCACTCAGGTGCCGAAGGCACCTATGTTGCCATGGAAACACATGCTAAGGATGTGGAAGAGTCAGTAGGTGGCCGCTCTGAGGAGCACCAGGCACCTGGCCTCTTCACCTGGAAACAGAGGTAACATTCCAACTTAAATGGCTCACAGCTGAATCACACAAAATGAAACCAAAAATGGGAAATGGCAGCAGAGTGAGATGTAGCTCTGGGTAGCATGAGAAGGCAGTTTTCATGTGCACTGACTAAATGTAAGGAACAAATGAAGTGTCAGTGGGTAGCTGCATGAGAAATACAGCATGCCCTAGATCACGTTGCCTGATAACGTAAAGTGGGAACACAAGAATCTGTGTTTCACACTGTCACAGCAAGGCAGCATTGACAGTGCAGGGGAAAAAAGAATGGAAACATTAAGCATACAACAGTTTTGTACCTCCTCCCACCAATTCAGAAGGTGGGAGGTGAAGTTTTGCCTTATATCCTTGCCACATTAAAGGCCCCCTTTTACGAACCAAGGTCATGATCTTACCCACTGCCCTCTGTGCTTTTGTTGCATAGTCACCATAAATATGTTTTGGTCTGCATTAGTACTCTACATTGACTTCTTGTTCATGATCTTGGGGTTCTGAATATGTTCTTCTGTTTTTTAATTTTTTTGCCTGGTTATTGCTTCCAGAACATCACCCAACTCTGCAATCTCCGATGTGACCACTATGGTGTGTTTGTTTCCTCATAGCTGAAAACTAACATTGCATCTGCCTCTGAAAGCATTTCTCATGCTGAAAATAAAATCTAGCAGCTTTGCAACTCCCACATCATGTCTGCCTCTAAGAGTTCCCCAGACATGGGGGTTAGCAAAAAGCGGTAACAGGCTAGAAAGGGCCATCAGCTTTTGTAAATGGCTTTGAGCCATTTATATAACAGCTCTGCCCCTTTCCTGCATGGTGGTGATGTGTTTAGTTTGTTGTTTTAGTCTTTGGTAACTAGGTAAGGCCCACTAGGCACAAGTGCCTGTTTTCAGGAGCGACATGGGAGCACTGGGCAGTTAGGTGACTTACTCAGAGTCACACAGTATGCAAGTGGAGATTGTGAGAATCAAACCCAGGTCTGGTCTACTGGATATATCAAGCTCATTCACAGCTTGTTACTCTAACCTCTAGGCTATACTGTAGTGGCCACCCAGGGAAGATCTTTGACCCCCATTGTGCTGGGGTCATAAAGTTTCTGCTTGTGCAAATTGGTTGCAGCAATCACCTTACACTAGCAATTCCAACTGAGAATAGAATGCCAGAAGGAGTTAAGACATTGTTCTGGATTCTCTTGCTGCTTACAGTTGCATTACATTTGGTTTTACCTAGTAGTTTAACATTAAAGATAGGTGTGAAGTTGAGAAAACATTACTTCATCACAGCTTGGCAAAGTTTGCAGACTTCACAAAGTTCAAAGTGTTAACTGCACAACATTTTGCTATGCAAAGTGGCCCTTTTTATGTTAATTATGCACATGCGCAAGAAACATATTGTGGCAACTTTCTCCACAAGCAGGTTGTGGAGGCATGGCACTGTTGTGGCCAATGCCCCCACAGCCTGTAAAGGCTTGTCCAGCATCCCCCAATGCTATGGCATGCTGATGCTGACACTAGTTCAGCCAGCGTGCCGCCAACTTGTAAAAAATTAGCTGCTGCTATCGAGGCCACCTCGTCATTGCAGTGTAAGCCATTTGCTGCAATGAGGGAGTGACCCATCTTTGCAGGGCGGGATCTGGAAACAGTGATATTGTTTGTGAACATGGCGGTGGCTTGCCACCGTGTTCTCAAACAATATTATTCCCCCCCGCCAAGGGGGTGCCCAATTCCCCTCAGCAGCATGTGCCCCCCCAACCATGTTTATTTGCTGACCGGGGCCCCAATCCCTGGCAGCATCAGTACCCCAATGTTTATGTTGCCGACAGGAGAGCCCACTCACCGTTGGCATTATGTAACCCCCACCCCTCGCTTCTGTTGTCTGCTGATGGGGGTGTCCAATCCCCCATCAGCTACAGCTGCTCCCCCCAAAAGAAAGGCTCCATTGGCACACTGGGAGCCCACCCCAGCATGCCACATGCCCCTGTAAAATAAAAAAGAGTCCCAAGCTGTATTTTTTTTAACCTGTAAAATAGGAAATGGTTCCTCGGTGGTCTCCCTGTCCTCCTATGACCACCCGTGCCCACCCACTGTGCACCCTGCCTCCCCACACCCCCCCTCACCCCATACCTACCTCCAGAGTCTGGCAAGATGATCTTCGGTGGACCAGGAACACGTCTGCACTCTTGAAAGCCAACCGTGAACTGAAGAAATGCTGGTAAGCTGTATAATGGAATAAATAGGTTTTTTTCAATTTTGCTGCATATCTCAGTCATTTTTGGGAATTTTGGCACCAAATTTTCATTATGTAGTTTTGGGACCCCTCCTCATGAATTCTGCCACTGTCATGGCATTAATCAGCCCGGAAAGGTGATTTTGCGGTCACTGCGTGGAATCACCTTTTTGGACTGATAAACGAAACAACAGTACCAGTGTTCATGAGGTGGGCTCTCAAAAAGCCTATGTTGCAAATTTGGTGAAAAAAAATCCCAAAAATGACTGTTTTACGAGCGTGCATTTCGCAGTTGCTACGCACGGTCGTACCTTTTGTGAATTTGCAATATTTTCACATGAGATTTTCAACATTGGCATTTTTCCACACCTCCTTGTGAACAGTATAGCTGTCATTTTTCACATGCTGGCCGAAATGTGTTTTGGCACTTCCGGGACAGAATAGTGCGGTCGCTGTGGGAAATCAGTGTTCAGGACATATTACAAAAATGTCAGTGACACTGTTCATGAGCAGAGGTCCTAAAATGCCAATTTTGAAAATTTGGTGATGATACTCCATAAAATGACTGTGTTACGAGCATGCATTGCACAATTTGCATGCATGCTCATAAGTTCGCAAATTTATAATATCTTCACTCCATATTTTCAACATTGCCATTTTCCCATACCTACTTATGAGCAGCTGTCATTTTTCCCATCCTGATTGAAATGTGTTTTCGCACTTGCAGCACAGAATAGCATGGTTGCTGTTGGAAATCACTGTTCAGGACAGATTAAGAAAATAACAGTGATACTGTTCATGAGCAGAGATCCTAAAATGCCTATGTTGAAAATTTGGTGATGATAGCCCATCAAAAGACTGTGTTACAAGTATGCACTGTGCACTTTCCATGCACCCTTGTAATTTCGCAGATTTGTGATATTGTCACGCCAGATTTTCAACAGTGGCATAGTTTCACACCTCGTTATAAGCAGTATAGCTGTAATTTTTCACATCCTGACCGAAATGTGTTTTTGCAGTTCCGGCGCAGAATAACACGGTCGCTGTGGGAAATCAGTGCTCAGGACAGATTAAGAAACTTACAGTGGCACTGTTCATGAGCAGAGGTCCTAAAATCCCTATGTTGAAAATTTGGTGATGAAACTCCATAACATGACTGTGTTACAAGCGTGTATGAACTGTTTCCACACACCCTTGTAACTTTGCAAATTTTTAATATTTTCATGCCACATTTTCAACAGTGGCATTTTTTCACACCTCCTTATGAACAGCACAGCTGTCATTTTTCATATCCTGGCTAAAATATGTTTTTGCACTCCTGCCAGAGAATAGCATGGTCGCTGTGGGAAATCAGTGTTTGGGACAGATTAAGATTGAGCGAGTGAGAGGGGGGAGTGACTGAGCTCAGCTGAGCTCTGTCAGGACTGCTGCAGATTTCTTTGTTGGTGGAAATAGGCAGCAATGCAGGCAGGCGCCTAGTACAAAAGGCCAGGCTGCAGCGCCAGCAGAAACGGAACGAGTGAGGGGGGGGAGTGAGCACGCTCAACAGACCTGCGTCGGGACTGCTGCAGATTTCTTTGTGGGCAGAAAAAGCCACCAACACAGGCAGGAGCCTAGTACAAAAGGGCAGCCTACAATGCCAGGAGAAGCAGAATGAGCAAGTGAGAGAGGGGGAGTGAGCCACCTCAATGGAACTCTATTGGGACAGCTGCAGATTTCTTAGTGGGCATAAAAAGGTGCCAACACAGGCAGAAGCCCAGTATAAAACAGCAGCCTGCAGCACCAGGATAAACAGACTGAGTGAGTGACCGAGGGGTAGTGAGCGAGCTCAACGGACCAATGCAATCAACATTCGGCATTGACAAATGCTTGTTTCCACAAGGTACCAGTTTTTTGCAGAAAGAAAGCGACACTTTGACTGGCAAAAACATTGCAAAATTGGCAAAGTTGAAGTTAATGATGCTAGTAGGAACTTCGCGAAGCTTAAGAAGTTTCTCAACTTTGTGGCAACTTTGCCAATGAAGTTGAAATTTGCTGTATCACTAGATGACATTAAGTTAGAAAATGAGCAAGGGCCAGAGGATCCTTCTTTGTGTGGGTAGAAAGTGAATCATTCCAAATGAACCTATCTGTACAGGTCCATTTGAGATGGAAGTACTCAGCAAATTAAGCATCAGGTAGAGATTTCATTTTGCATCTCTGAGTAAGGGAAATTGCAGTTTGCATCTCTGGCAGTGAATGACAACAAAACTGACAGATGGAGTTGCAGTAACCATGTTCAGAATGTGCAGCTTGTTGTTATGACAACAGTACTAAATTGCTTAAACCCAGTTTATGTTATTTAAAAATCTGTGACCCTTTATTTTCTAAAGCAATTAGGATTCTGTTAGTAAATAGCTGGAGCCAACTGAATGTTAACTATTGCAATCACAAAGCTGATATTATTCAGCATTTTATTAGGAGAGGTGGGTTGGTTTTCAAACAAATCCACCACGACAACTGTTTGGATTTGGATTCTGTCAAACAACTATGTATACCGAGACAAGGGACACAGGACTTAGTGTTTTCTTTTGAGATCTTCCAGGAGAGGTGGAGAGCTCGTGAGAATCTTAGTATGCACTCTGGACTGCCAGGCACATAGCAGACAATGGCAGTGCTGCTGTAGAGTAAGTGTCCCTCAAATACTTTGGCACACCACAGCTTAGAAGCCGGACCAAATGACATACCAGTATGGAAATGTTATCTGTGCCATTGCCTTTTTCTGCTTCAGGAATGTGCAACTGGTGATTCTGAGCCCGTGGGAAATCCCAACTGGTGGGCTAGTTTGTGTTTCTCTTTGCTATGCTGCTCTCTGTTTCTGCTCTCTGTTGGCCAGTCAAAAGGGTGAGTGAATGATTTTACTCTGACCTGTCTCTACACTGGCTCACTGTGGGCAGGCAAAAGAATGCACTCTGAACACCTGCCAAGCCGCTAACATAATTCTTTTGAATAAAAAAACTTACGTGACTTGCTGTGTTACCCAGTCTCTGCAGTTAACCAGTTCCTACATCACACCACCCTTGTGGCCTGGCTGTCACCATGGCAACTTCACTGGCTTTTACAGCAGCACCTGGCCCTGTATCAGTTGCTGTGCTGTTGAAGGCAGTTCATAAATAATCCATGTGAAAGTGAATGTTGCTGTCATGTTTATTTGTGGGTAACCTTGTTCTGGCAGGTTTATAATTGTATTTATGAAGTGAATACAGCAGACTGTTTTCTTCTTCACCAGTGATCTAATGTGGACTGACAGAAACAAATAAAAGTAGTTTCAAGGCTAAATTTTGCCAGTCTTATTCCCACAAAGTCAAAAGATGCCTGCTCTTTGTTTTTGTACAAACACATTAGCTGCTGAGCAGCTGGGAGATTAGAAAACATTGTCATGAACTGCTGGGGAGGGGACAACAAGTACTAGTACAACAAAAGCTCCCATTCAAATCGTTAAGGCTGTATTTTGCAGGATATTCCAATGCTATCAGCAAGTTAGATGCTTCCTCAAATTACACAGCTCACTACTTGAGCTGAAACACAGAGGCCATGCCAGGACATCTGTTTCACATGCATTACACAGAGTGGAAAACTCAATGCAGTCCGTTTCAAAAACAAACTGTGAATCTCATTCCTTTGCATTTGTTGTTCTGCAGAACTGAAACGTAGCTTACAGTATGAGACATTTCATATCTGATATCTCTATTCTTTGGTTCCTGGTTTTATGTATTATTCCTGTGGGACTGTAGCCATGATAGAGGATAGGGCTCCATACATATGAGCATATGAAATATATTGCATATTACAGTGGTTAGGAACCCTATAAGCTTGTTCTTTAAAAAGCAGCCAAAATTGTGAGTGTAACAAACATATGTACTCTATGTATCTGTGTGTCACAATAATTAATTTGAAGCAAAAACTTGTATAATCAACTATAGTCATCATTCTGATACACAAAGCACATAACACTGAAATTGTTCACTTTTGGTGGGAAACGAGTGGTTCTGGAGATATTCTGCCTAGCCTGTGTCTGTGCCAGACTGCTACTACATTCAACAAAGGGTTATTGCAACCACCTCATGTACTGTATGCTGTTTTATAAAATGGGCATCTTAAATCACTAAACCTGATTGGCCACTATATCTTCTGAGCCGTGCCCTTATCAGAAGATATGGTGGCCAACCGGCACTACCCTCTGCTTCAGGACACATAACAACACCGAATCAGTGAGCTGTGTCAACCATAAACAAAAGCATTGACTGGCACAGCTCACTGAAGCACTAGCGGGAAACCGCATTCACCTCTCGGCGATTGTTAAATTCAGGCACGACAAACGCGGTAACAATAAAAACCACAGAAACGGTTCAAATACCTCACAGAACTGTTAAACAAGTTACTGTCACAACCCATAACTGTGTGCATGTTTGAATCTGTTATTCTTTTTTTACTCACTGCCTATTTCATCCTCATAGGTCCATGTTCTCAATCCTGCTCCTTTCTCCCAACTTCACACTCCAACCCCACTTCGTCCTGTCTTGAAAATGCCAATGCAAGAATCCTGATTTAAAAACTACATCACATTACTATACTGTCTGTCAGCTGTGTAGTAAAACAGTTTTTTTTACCTTGACCATTGTGGTTTAAGAACCAGTACCAGTAAACAGTTTTGTATGGTGGCCGCTGTGGGGCTTGCTGGCTACCAGTCAAGCCAGCTGTTTAAAAGAGAAAGGTTTTTAAAATAATGAAAGTACACACAAAAAAGACTTTGCATATGTTCGAAGGGGAGGGGGGCCAAGAAATATCATACTGAATGCATAATATATGAGACACAATCGCTCCTGGTTTCTCTAACTGAAAGTTGATGAGTTGGGGGACACGTTCACTGCCTGTTGCTGTAAGTGAAACTAGATATCAATCTAAGAAATATAAAACAAAATAAAAAAAACATGCCTTTTAAGTGTTTGTGTCTGTGGGTGGCTGGGGAGTGGAGAGACAGACACCAGCCTCCCCTAGTCACCTTTAATTAAAAAGCTCCACTGGAACACAATGACATGGACTACTGTTTGTGTTTTTCTGTTGGATCATATTGTTCACTCTTTTTAATGTACACTTTTGTATGTGCATTTTTTTAAATTACTGGGGGGGCCAGTAAACTCAGCACAAGTGCTTTGTGCCTTATGACACACCTGGGCATGCTTTTATCTGCAGATAACCCACACCTCATCATGTGTTATTGCTTGTGTGTCTAGAGCACTACTCTTGAAATAACTGCTACACCTTAGTCCCTATCGGTTGCTTGTTTCTTTTATTACCGAGATTTGTGCCTATAGTGTCTCTTTAGATTATGTAATATATATTGCCTGGATTCAGCTATGACTAGGTTTCCTATAACTCCAGTGTCTTGTCACTTTTTGTATTCACATTTTATGCCCGCCTTTCTCTCCATGATTGCTTCTCTCATTCCGGGGCTCCTTATGCAGCTATACAGCTCTGCCAGGCTTCCAGGGAGCTTCAGTGGGCCAACCCCCATCCAGCCTCAGTTCACCTCCTGGGCAGGGAGGCAGACGAGCCCAGGTTCTTCCCCTTCCAACTCACTGTTGCACTTTGGGTGGTCTACCGAGCCACCTCTGATCCCAGTCTAGCAGTTGTCACTGGGGCCCATCACCAGGAGCAAGTGCGGGTTTATTTTTACTTTTTTAGCTGTCCCTGATCCCCTGAGGATGGTGGCATACTGGGGGTCCAAGGAGGTGGAGTACGCCAGATGTGCCACCACTCCAGACCTCAGCTAAAGTTCACCCCTCCCCATACATGCAGCCTTGACTGCATGGCCACCCATGGTCACCCAGGTGACAGTAGAGCAGCGGGTCTTGCAGCCCACCCTCCCAGGAGGGGGAGAACAGCCCCATGGGTGATCAATCCTCTTCCCCCCGGCCAGCCCTCAGAGGACCCAGGCTGACTTCTGAACTCAGGTCACGAGTGCTGCAAGCAGTAGCACTAACGCTGCACCTATGGGCCTGTGCCAGTGCCTTGTCACTTTGGCCTTTTTGCTTATCTATGTTCTAACTTTGCTATGAAATCTGTTATACAGTAGGTGTAACAACAACTTTCTCTCCAAAAGGTGGCAGTGTTTTATTACTAGTTGTGCCTGCTTGGAAGTGGAGCAGTGGCACCGAGTAATGGGAGTTGGGTGAGTTGGGAAGGATATGAATAGAGCTTGTGTGGTGGTGGTGTTGTGGATGTGGGCCCAGCAGTATGGGGTTCAGCCTGTCAGTAAAGGTTGGAGATTTGGTGGCATCATGACCCGAGAGCTTTGCCTGATGGCAAGGAGCCAGCTATGCAACTTTAAATAGAGATGTTTGCTGGAGGGAGCCTCAGTGATGTCCATGCTTGGTGACTGGAATCACAGGTTGCTGACAATGTTTTCTGACAGGGCAGGCAAGAGACAGCTCCTCTGACTGACTGGCCCCATGCATTGCTGGGATCAGGCATGACAATCCTTGTATGGGCTCTCACCTGTGACTTGAGGATCAGTTGCCCTCATGTGAAGGTCGGGAAGGACTGTACTCAATAATCATGACAGGGGAAGCACAGCATGTCTCGTGCCTGACATGGCCAGGATTGTGACCTGATCCTTGGATGATTAGGCCCACTTGAGGCAGTAAGAGTGTGAGGGAGTCAAGTTATGCCCAAGGTGGACAGTGAGAGGCTTTCCATGGGAAGGCAGACATCCCAGGTGGCACAGCCTCAAGCTGTGTGGCCAGATGGTCTTTGGGGCCTAAGTGGTATGCATAAGAAGAGGGATATTAGAAAGTTTATCTGGGCAAGAGAAAGACCCAAGCAGTGTAAAAGCCAGATGTAGGAAGCTAGAGGTGACCAGAGACTGGAACAGTTGTCTGGATCAGTAAGGTGAAGCTTTGCTGGGGAAATGGTAGTAGAAGTGATTACTGTGTTATGGGGAGGATTCCTGGATATATTGGTTAGCTCAGTAATTGAGGCCACCAAAGTGGGAAACCCCTGGTAGGGTATGCTGGAATGTGCTACAGTGAGTGAGTGAGTGGAGCTTTGTCAGATGTCATCATTGCTAGGTGTGCATGGAGCCTCAGACACTGCTGATGAGTACCAGTTTGATTGTCAGTGTCTGGTGCAGAACTAGTTATTTAATTTCCATTTGGAAGGCTTGATTTGGCATACCAATTGTGTGAGCATATTATTTGTTTCACTGTTAATTTCAGCAGTCTATGATGGGGATTAGATTATCCATTACAGTGGCTAGGTGGGACTGCAGAAGTGTCAAATCATTTTGGGAGTGATAAAGGGACTAGGAGTCTCCAGGAACTGAGTTAAATATTAACTCACCACTGCGATAATGCACTTTATTAGATACTCATCAGAGTAATATAATTGATTACAACCACTCTGATTTGGATCCCTTAATCCAGAGAAATTAATTCAGTTGTTGTGCCCTGCAAAGGTTTTCCTTCAACCACTTCTGGTGAAGCTGCCACCAAATTGTCAATGGAGAGTGAGGCTTTTGAATTAAATAACAGAGCTGCAAAATTAAAAAAAAAACTGTACTGTACCTGAAGCAGCATATGAAAGGCAGGTGCAGACACTCAGCATGGTACTTTGGTAGCGTGTCATTCAGCAGAAGGTACCATGCCAGAGAATTAGTGGGGATTAAGAATGAAAGTAATTAACACTCTTTTGATACCAGTTAGCACCCTCATCATAAACAGATTAAATAAGTCAAAATAATGGGACTGAATCAGTCTGGTTATAGAGAATGCTCTAAAGGATTCAGAACCTCAGGTTTCCATAATAAAGAGGTCATTAACATGAGAAATCCGTTTGCAGTGTTTCTCATTCGGATAGTCACACATTTGGATTAACAAGGCACATTAACCAGGCCTCTTTTAATTCTAGCAGTTTTCCCACACCATACAAACCTGTGCAGATTGCTATTTGATTGTTTAAAAAATAGTTCAGGCACCTTAACAGGTAAATTTTGAAAGCGGTAAAAGCATTTGGGTAGGAATCTCATTTTGATGATATTAACCCTACCTATTAAGCTGATGGGGAGACCCTCATACCTTTCACAGTCCTGTTTAATACTGAAAAGTAGACTGACAGTTTGCTTACAATAATGCAAAACCTTGTTAGGTATGCTCATTCCCAAATATTTCAACTGTGTTACTAATTTAATTCAAAGTGGGTTATCAGCTAGCTAGCTAGTGTCTCCAGATCCCCATGTCATCTCCTCACTTTTTGTCCTATTGATTTTCTGGCTGGAAATTGCCCAATATTCTTTGAGTAGGCCATACAAAATAGGTACACTTTGTTTCGGGTTTTGGAGCAAGACCAACAAGTCATCGGCAAATAAAAGCCACTTTGTATTGTCCTCCCCAGCATTGAACCCCGCTATTACAGTGTCCTGCCTAACAGCCACCACTAGAGGTTCAAGAGATAGTACATATAAAAGGGGAGAGAAAGCATACCTGTGTCTGGTACCTTGACTTAGCTTGAAGGGTTTTGTCTGGTTGCCATTAACCAGAATTGTGGCCATTGATTTATTATAGAAGGTCTACAGCTGACTATGGTGTCCCTAAGGCAGAACCTTTTTAGGACGTCAAACATATTCCCCGACTCCATGTGGATGACAGCCTTTTCAGCATCTAAGGCAAGAATCCCTGAGCTTTTCTCAGCTAATATTCCAGACCATTTCAGACTGCACTGAGAGTTCTCCTGACATTTAAATTGCCTTGCCTGCCCTTTGTGAAAAAACCTGCCTGATCTTCATGAATCACATCAGACAAAATTGTTTTCCAGTCAGTTAGCAATGATGTGGGCTACTATTTTGTAGCCAGCTGTGATGAGGGAGATCGGCCTGTAAGATACACATGTGAGGAAAGAAGGCTGCAACTTGCAGGCAAGTTTATGGCAAAAAGAAAAGAATGGCTATTGTGCCCTGTAGGACACAATAAACATTCTTTTCTTTTTGCCATAAACTCTGCCTATGAGTCGTTGCCTTTTTTCCTCACACGTGTTTGGCCTTTTGGTTGCTGACCCAGCAGTTCTTGGGGTCCTTGCCTGGTTTAGACAGGATGGCAATGGTGGCTGACCTCATTGCAGGGGGCATAATATCCTTATCCAGAGATTCCTTTATCAAGTCTTGCAAAGGGGTTTGCAAGCTCTGCTAAAATATTTGAAAAAACAAACCAATAGGCAAGCTGTTTGACCCTGGAGCCTTTAAAGTGTGATATAGTTTTCTATATTTCATCCGTTTGCAGAGGTTGATCGAGGTGTGCTTTGTATTCTGACCTGATCGATTTTATTTGAGCCTTGTCATAAAAAGTGTCTAGGTGTGCTGCCATGGTGCAGCTTCAGGTGTATATAGGGTTTCGTAAAAGGATCTAAAGCATTCCCAAATGTTTATATCCCCATATGTTATGGTACCATCACTTATTTTAATTTGAGCTACATTTTTTGTTCCTTCTCTGCTCTGTAGTTGTCAGGAGAGCCACGCTCTCCCAGAATCTCCTGCAAAATAATTACCAGCCTGCATTAGAAGGAGTGCCATTTTTATTTCTGCACTGTGAGCCAAGTTGTAGTCCCAGTTTAAGCACTGGAGCATTTGATATCCCCTCACTGAGGGCTGCTTCATATGGGCCTTTTCTGTCTCAGCTGTATTTTTCTCAAGATCAACTATGTGCTGATCCTCATTCTTTCTTTTATGACAGGCAAATGAAGTAATGGCCCCTTTTAATATCACTTTTAAGCAGAGGGGATGAAGGGGTGTGTGTGGAGGAAGAACTAGAAAGAGCATCAATACTGAATAAATACTCCTGTTCAGTAGTCACTGAAGAGGGGGAGGGATAGAAACCACAGCTAGGCATCAGAAACAATGTAGGGAGCGAGGTGATACACCAAGAGTAACTTTAAAAATGGCCAACCACATTTAGGGATCATTTAGTTCATAGTCAGTTTAGGAGACAAACTGACAGGGAAGCAACCTGGTTACCCAGCAAACCTATAGGAGTTTACAGACACCATAGGTGCAATGTATGTCAATATATGGATGCAGGAAAAGAATTATGGTACTCCATGACAAACAAAAAGATTATGATTAAAGAATTCATAACATGCATGACCACTTTTGTGGTATATGTATTATGGAGCAGTTGTAATCTTCATTATGTGGGAAAAACAGTGAGGATGCTTAAAGAGAGAATACAAGAACATGTGTGATCAATTGTGAATAAACACATGGATACCATTGTAGGGAGACACTATACCTATACAACTCAGACCCCAAGTGCCCAAAATTGGTGGGCTTGGTGTGGTGATAGAAAACAAATCTACTCTTAGAAAGGGAAGGATATTGGATTTATGTCTTTGATACAGTGAAACCAAGGTGCTTGAATGATTACTGGGACTTGAGACCTTATTTGAAGTCCAAAAAATATTGAAGATCAGTACATGATTTTATTATTTAGTTTTTCAAATCCAACTATTTCCTGTTTTTAATCCAGTGGTGTATACTGTAGTGAATACCTGTTACAGTTAATAATAAAAAAAAAGAAGATAAAATTAATATTTGGTACTTACTACTATACTTACCCATTCTTTCTATTCTGCTCTCTTTAATGGATGCCTGGACTTAAAGTTTGGAGAGAAGCTGCTCTCTTGGATTTATTCAGGGGCAACTGACACTGGACAGTTCTTCCATTTAAAATGGTTGCCAAAGCTCTTTAAACCCTACCAAACCCTCCCCCTCCCAATATACGTATACAGCAAGTTTCAACCATAGATGTTATGATACATAAATGATTTCTCTCTTTGGATTAACTTAATAAATGATTTCTCTCTTTGGATGAACTTTGAAAATTTATAAATTACATCTCATAAGGAATGTTTTCTGATGTATGCTATTCATACTGCTGTTTACTCTAAATTAAAAAGTTGGTAAGCTACTAATAAGCTAGCTTTTCTTCTGCCAGCTAAAGTATAACACTTAGGATGTTGGTGAAATCTGTTTAGCTGACATTTACTATTTTTCTATTTTGCTTTGGAAGGCTAATTTGATATAGAGATTCATGACATTTTTGAATATTGTTTTAAGTAATTAGTTTCATATATGAATACATTGAAGCACACATGTGTTACTGTTCTTTTAAATTGTAAAAATAAAGGAGAAATGGCAATGTCATCAGAGCTATTCAGCCCTATAAAATGTAACTGTGTGTAGCTATGGCCATGCCCCCTGAGGAAGGTAAGGTGCTGAAGCGCTGGGGCAGTGTGGCGTAGTGAAGTGTACCACCACAAATGTGGATTAGATTTACTTTTTTGCTTAGTTTTGGAGTTAGCTCATTTTACTTCATATGCTTTTGGTCCTTGGAGCACCAGATAGTGCCCACCACTCAGCTCCACCCAATCCCAAAATGCAGCCAGCAACCTGAACAGCCCACCTCACACCTCCGTGGATGGTTGCTGGACTGAACAGTCAGTGAGCACCTATTGTATAGTGTACACACTCATCATGAGTGTGTACATTACACAGTGGGCACTCACCGACTGTTCAATCCAGCAGCCACCGCAGAGGTGTGAGGTGGGCTGTGCCAGTCACTGACTGTGTTTTGGGATTGGGGAACAGGGTGGTGGGCACCACTTGCTGGGGTGGGGGTGGGGATCACCAGACCAGGTCAGAGAGAATCAATTACTACTACAAAAATGGGTGCTATCGGGGATCAGGGAGGGGGGACCACTAGACCACCAGGTCATGAAGAATTAATTAAAAATATCAGAATGGGCACTACTGGGGATCAGGGAGTGGGCCACTAGTCCACCAGGACAGGGCACATTAATGTTTATCATGGAAACGGGTGATGCCTGGCATCAGGGGGACAGTGGCACATTGCCACAAATTGACCAACTGTCCCAGAGGGATGTATTCTGAGTACTCTTAGACCAGCCCTGGCTGGTCTAATGATACTTGGAAATGTGCCCTTGGGAGCAGTTTTGTGAATCTCATTTTAGGGGATGTGGCAGCTTGTGTCAACAGCATGCCCCCTAGCACCATGTCTCAGCCAGTTTAGGGGTGCAAGGCTGGCGTTTGCCCTTTTTGGTGCAGGCAGAATGAATTTGATGCGGGCTGCCTTTCTGAAAAGCTCCAGGGGCATCTTTTCATGCAAGGTGCCACTTGCATCATTTATGTTTGATGCAGACACCTTGCATCATTCTGGGGGCTTTGTGAATCAGGCCCTTAATACTTAGGGTCAAGGAACATAACAAAATTGATCATATTCTGTTCGCTAGTTTTAAAGTTATAGGGGCTGGGAAATTCTGCAGTTTACATAATTACAAAATGTAATTTTAAAATTGCAAAATGTTTGGAGAATTAGAACTCAGTCATCTTTAATAATTTAAATATGAAACTTGGTACACTTCTGTATGGACCTTGGTAAAGTCATCATACCATATTTATTGCAATTTGGACAAATACATTTGTTTTTTCCAATTTCCTTACTTTTTAAATTTAGAAGAAATAATAGAAACATCAATTTTGGCAATATTTTGCGTAATGTATGTGGAAATTTTGTTAAATTTTACAAAAACGAAATCAACACTTAGCCAGGATTTCGCAGTCAGAAAATACATTTCACCCAGCCCTCGTTCTGTCATTTAGAGGTTTTATTTTCCAACAATTGTAGATGGACTAAGCATGTTAAAAAAAAAGATATCAGCTGTAATGACACTGATAATATTAAGGCATTGGTCATCCGACAAGCCTCCATCTTTGCTAGAGTGGCATTAGGAATGTATCTTAGCATTGCAGCTTGAGAAACACATCGCATACATGCGGGACAAGCAAAGGTTTTATACATCCCTTTGGGGCCCCCTAGACACCTTCCTTATGGCTTGGAAGCCACGGCCCCAAACTCTTACACCCTAAGGATTAAATGTGTTCTCTTTAGCTCTTAACCTGGGGGGAAGGGGGAAGAAGGGGGTGGTGGGTAGAGTTTTACATCGTATACGTTTCACCAGAAGGTGCTTTATATGTATTATGCTGAGTTAATTGCTCTGTTCTGCACTTTCAGTGTAATTCTCCATTGTCTGATCTTTTGTGTGAGATGTTTGTAAAGACAATAAAGAATGTTAATTACAAAAAAAAAAAAAATAAAAAAGATAAAGCAATCTTAACTAAAATTGGTCTGAACAGATTTAACTCTAAGTATTGAGGTCAAGCTACAGAGGCCGCCCTATTGATTGGAGAAGTAAAGTCAATTACCCAGTTGTTGTATGCTAGCAAGGTTTAAGGATATTATTTCCTGAGTAAACCTGACTGCCCTATTCTTGGATATCACAGAACTATCCTACAGGCTCCTTGCTATGTTCCAAAAGATTTTGTTCATGTTGAATTACGGAAATTAGAATTAAGGACATCAACACGACTCTGAATGCTAACATATTGGCTAAAATGTATTGCCTCACCTAACGATCAGTTGTGTTCATTGGAAAAAAATAATTTACTGAAGAAAGGGGTTTATGCCTGTTGGCTTGTAGAACTAATTGCTGTATTGAGGGATAACTGGCAGCAGATTATTTTATTAAGGGACTTATTATCAAAGGCATATATAAAAACTTTATTCAAAAATAAGTCTTATAGAATATGATTTAGTAAACACCACACGAAACATAAGAAAGTTCAAATTTGCATCCAAGTACCCCAAATTCAGAAATAGTACAGAGTTCGAATCCAATTTGGTACTCCAAAAAGCACCTGAGGAGATAAAATGATTCATCTGTTACAGACTGGAATTTTTTCAGTCAAGGGTAGGGATGTGCAAAAGAAAAATAAATCCACCAGTGGAATTTCTGCGAAAGTGCAACTTTCACTTCCGTGTAAATTTGGAAATCACTTTCTCAACTTCCACGGAAATTCCACCTTAAAATGGGTCGGAATAAATGTACAGTATCAACTGCAGGTTAATAATTTATTAAACTGGAGCAAGAAATCTGCAGAACTGATCACTGTCAGTGGTCAGTTCTGAGGCTTTTTTGGCAGTTTAATACATTATTAACATTGGACATTAATATCCCTACCCCCCCACCCACAGAGCGTGGGCTCCCAAGAAAATGTTCCCTGGTGGCTAGTTGTCTCACCCCCACCTACCGATCATGGGTCCCATTAATATTAAAAAAAGAAACCCAGCCACTCCCTGGTGGCTAGTGGTCCCGCCTCCACCCGTCAATCACAGGTCTCATCAAGTAAAAAAATAAACTTCCCATTCCCTGGTGTCTATCAGACCCTCCTTCTTATGATCCCACCCCTTAATAAAAACAAATGAGTCCATCACCCAATTTAAATTATTCCCTGGTGTCTATTGGACCCCCTTCCCTATCCTCGATCCCTGGTAAAAAAAAAAAAGTAATCTTTATTCCATTCCCCAATCCTGGTGTCTAGTGGGCCCTCCACCCTGACAGTTAGTCCACCAGCACTCCGCTCCCCTATCTCAAATCCAAGTGGGCCACCAGTTCAGCCAACCTTTCTCCTCCACTGAGCTGTCAATATGAATGAATGCGTGCTTGCTTGTACAAGCATGTGCCCATTCATTGCAGCTACCGGTCATCTTCATGCAGCATAGTTTTCAGGGGTAGAGGAGGGGAAGGGGCTGTTCTGGTTGCTAGCGGGGGTGGCGGGATGGTGAGGAATGGTGTTGTGGACCCCTCCAGGTGAGGGGAAGTGATTGTCGATCAAGTGAATCAAGTGCCAAAAAACAAAATAAAAAAGAGATGTAAAGGACTAAAAACAATGTTCAGATGGAGACAAGCACTAGGTAAAAAATGCCTGAGCAAGGAAAGGTAACCGGTATAGAGGAATTAGACAAATGAGCCGCAACGCAAATAGGACCTCCAGGAGAACCTGCTAACATGACATTACTATTTATGAAACCAGGACACTCTTTGCAACTAAAAATAGACATAATAAACTGTGCCATAGTAGCAGTTGTTATTTTTCACAGACATTATTAATTTCACACCTGAATTAAATAGAACTCAATGCAATGTGAGCCACAAAAGTGGACCATAGGTGTGATGGCATTAAATAATAAAAAAAAAAAGGTTATAACCAGTAAAAGTGAGTGGTATAATGTTTTATAAGTGCTAGTAAAATCATTTAGTCAGAAACATTGTTGCAATTTTAAAATACCCTGTTACTTCAGCACCACTACCTTTCTCCCCTTCTAAAAGAAAGGATTTTTTGAGCACAACCACCAGATCTTACACTTTGTGTTAGAAAAATCTATATAGGTTACTTAGTAAATAATTCAAGCCGAGAACTGACTCAACTCTATTATATGCTCTAGTGTGAGCTTCTTTCATTTATATTGATAAGAGAATAAACTTACCATATTTGTCTCAGGGAGTGTAGGTAGCTAGATTCAAACACTCACGTAAGGTTTACATGCCTCAAGCCTTGATTGTACGTGCAGAAGCATTTAGTAATAGGCCAAGGTCAGTTCTCTGCTTATATGCAGACTGTTTAATGATGTGTTACTATTGTGTTAAAATGATTATGTGATATGTATTTTAAGTACAATTATAAATGTGTATTAATCTATATATTATCCTACTGTAACGGGTTTATTTATTACCTTTGTTTTTAAATGTTTTGTAGAAACGTGTAGTAGCGATTGGCTGAATGAATAAAGTAATGATGATGATGTTCGGCCACTGTTTTCCTTCCATCCAGGCCTAATGAATCAGCCACTGAGCTGCTGATGAAGAGTATGTCTTTGTTGCTGTTTTTAAATTACATTTAAAAATGTAGTGAGTTGTTAGGATGAGCAAGGGATTAGAGAAGGGGAGAGAGCACAGTAGGATGGTAAGGGTGGAAGGCAGTCACAAGTGGTGCTGTTGTGGGAGTGCTGGTCAGCTGACTACAGCTGGCCAATAGCATAGCTGTAGTCTGGTATTTAACTCCCACAGGAAGAAAAGCCCTATTGTGAGTGACTCTGACACACGAGGACCATGATGCAGGAGGACTGCATCTTTGAGTGCATTTACAAGTAGTCTGTAGTTCTGCAGGAAACTCTACCTGTGAGGCCAGGGAATACTATAAGGATTATCAAGTTGGAGCAGCAGATAAAAAGGAGGGGACCCCTATGTTTGATAAACAGTACAGGAATGAGGTATTAGGATACCGTCTGGAATAAGACTTGATAATACTGCACATTGATGCCAAAATATCCAGTCTAGGATAGATCAAAATATCATGTCGGGATACTTCAGTAATTGTAAGAGGTAACAACACCCTATCTAGGTATGACCGTAATATCAACCAAGAGGGGGAATAATTGAAAGAATCCACAACACCCTATCTAGAATAGGTCAAATATCTAGCTGGGAGAAATTCGTAGGAATCAGTACTTACAATGTATGGACAGCAAAGATGATGGGGGAATCATAAGATGCAGATGGTGTGGGACAGCCATTTTTCTGAGTGCTCTTGCAGATCAGAGGGTGCATAGTCTGCAGAAGACTGGTTCTTTGTAACAGAGGCAAACCAGCTCAAGGCTAAGGTAAGCAGGTTGAAAGGTGCACAACTGAACCCAGTGGCATGAATACCCCATTCCCAGAGGTCCCAAAGGGTACCTGGGCCAGGATGGTGCACCATGAGGGGATGAGGGGGAGGGTGAGGATGGAGCCAACACATTCCGAGGAGATAGTAACCAGGGACCACTTTCAACTTCTTTGGTTCCTTGAAAAGGCCAATAGTCAGGAGCTCCCGGGAGCTAGAACAAGGTGGGTAAAAGATGGTAGAAGAGAGGCTTTCCAGATACTAATACTTAGCAACAGTAAGGTACAGACTACACAGGGGCAGCCTGCTGTGCAGGATGAAGGAAAAAGGACCCAGATAGTAGAATGGATCATGGCTGGGGTAAAAACAGAATGGGTAACCAGACTACTCAGGGAAAGGTAAGGAGGAGAGAAAGCTGGGCAGATCAGAAGGCAAGTAAAGTAAAGAAAGAAAACCAGTTCACTCAGGGTGAGACAGCAGAGGCGAGGGGAGAAGAGTGAAGGGGAAGCCAGGCAGCAGATAGAAGAGAAGTAAGGGGGCTGAGGCTTGACAGAAGGTGCCAACTGGAGATGAGGCAGGGGAAAGGAACCAATCCACTTAAAGCAATATATTAGGAAAAGGGGAGGAGAGGGAACCCTTACTGAAAAAGAAAGGGTAACTAGTGAAAGGGGAATGGATTCGCTGAGTGAAGCAATAGGGCAAAGGATAGAAAGGGTTTTCATCAGCAAGGCAGAAACAGTCAATGGGAGGAAATAGTGGCAGTAAGAGGAGAGGAAGCAGAGTCCTAGTGCTTGGGACTCAATTGTCAGGGGGACAGGGTGGCCGGTAAAGAGGAAGGGGTTGCATAAGAGGAGAGTAGTGTGCCTCCTGGGTATGATGGAAGAGAGGCTCATACACATGCTCCAATCATTGACCAGAGGGGAGAGTGGGAGCTACATGTGCTGGTCCACCTAGGAACAAATGACCTCACAGGATGTAGGGTAGAGGTTATTCAGAGCATGTTTAGGATGCTTGAGGACAAACTCAGAGAATGGGCTGATACAGTAGTCTTTTCAGGAGTACTGTTAGTACCCTGGGCCAGTTAGGATAGGAAACATAGTGCTAAGAACTGTATAACATGGCTCAAAGGGTGTTGTAGAGAACAAGGCTTTGGCCATGTACTGGACAGGGAAGCTGTATGTGAAGAAAAGACTGGTTGCAAAACATCATATTGCACCTTATTGGAGTCTTAAAGGAAAATATCCGTGCATACTTAAAACAGATTTTAAAAGGGTGGGGGCTCCAGTGGTGCACAGACCCTCAGCTTTCTCATGGAGAGGGCCTGAGTGCCTCAACAGGGTGATATATTAGGGGGCAGGGATGAGTTACACTAGGGGAGTGGAGGCAGCAAGGAGGAGGAGGACAAGCTCAAAGCAGGATGGGCCATATGGGGAGGGATTAACAGTGTGGGGTGTAAAGGTTGAAAGATTAGGAAAGATCACACCCACTTGGAAGAGAGCACATCTGACCAGCAGTTGCATATGCAGAGTATGTAGGGGGAAGTGTATGGGGCTTGGAGGAAAACAAGCATTATGGAGGGTTGTTTCAATCAATGCCAGGAGCCTGGGAAAAAAGACCACAGCCTTTCAAGCTCTAGTGGCAGAGGATTATTTGTACTTGGTAGTCATGGAGATCTGGGCATCCCTGAGCCATGACTGGAACTTCACCATCCTGGGGTGCTCCAATCACAGAAAAGACAGAATAGGAGAGCAGGGTGTCCATGTACAGAATATGAGGGAGGGGGTTATCAGCCTGATGAAGGAAATGGGAAGGGATGGTACAGATGAGTCCATGTCCAAGCAGAAACAGGGAAGAATGTAAAATTGTAAGTGGTCTATAAACCACTGAATCAAAATGAAAAGGTACACATGGAACTGGAAAGAGAAATCAGGAAGGTATCAATACAGGGACAGGTGATGATCATGTGTGACTTTAATCCTCCTGAAATAGATTGGAGCATCACAAAGGCAGGAAGCAATAGAAGTCAAACATTCCTGGATGTATTACGGGATGTCCTCTTAAAGGGACACTGTCAACCTGTTTTTCATCATATTATTTCTAGTTAAAAACCTACATTTTATGATAGCTTACCTTCTCTAAAATTCATTGATGCTGCTGTTTGTTTTGTCTGTCTCCTTGTTTAGTAGACCTGAAATGCATGGCAATGTGTATTTATAAACAACCTTGTTTTGTTTACAATCCTGTATCTGTTCTTACTGCATACTTCCTGAGCATTAGACACTCTCCCAAATATAGCAGTCATTCATGATGCAATAGCCTCCTAAACTCCCACTGCATCATGACAGGCTAGATTGTGTTGTGGGTGTTCCCAAGTCTAAAAAAGATGCAGTTGGAGCTGATAATGGTATATAAACAAACCTGTGTTTGTTTGGTAACAGCAGTATGGTGAGTAGTCTGTTTTTCACTTTTTTAAAGAAAAAAAGAGAATCAAACTACCAGCTACATCAGCAATCTTTACAGAATGTTGGCACTCATAAAATGTGTTTTTTTAAACTAGGGACACTTTGAGACCTAAGGGGATTGGCAGTGTCCCTTTAACCCAGGGGATAAGGGAATGAACAAGAGAAGAGGATACACTAAACCTAGTGCTGTAAAACTGAGATTACATCAGGGATATCAGCATAGTTGAGTTCCTGAATAATGGTGACAACATACCAGTGTAAGTTACACATGGAGAAGGATATACTAAATACCAAGCACACGTTCTAGACTTCATATGGGTAGACTTCAGCACAATGAGGGTAAAACTCAAAGAGCAGCTGGCCAGACAACAGAGAGTGGAGAGACTGGAGAGAAGTGGGCCATTATAAAAAATGCCATCAAAGATGTCACTAGATCTTGTTTGAAGAAGATGAGGAAGCAGACAAAACACAGGAAAATATGTAGTCCACAGCAGAGGTAATAAGAGCAGTACAGGAGAAAAGAGCTACTTTTAGGAAGTATAAAGAGGAAAAAAAAAGAAGAGGACAAAATGGACTACCTCAAAAAAACTGAAAATGGCTAGAAGAGCAGTGAGGAGAGCCAAGACAAGCTCCAGGCTAAAATTAGCAGAAGGAATCAAGGACGAAGACAATGCCTTCTTTTGTTATGTTAGAGAGAAAAGGCAAATGCAATAAGGCATTGTCAATCATAATAGGGGAAGGAGTGGGTGAAGGACAGTAAGAGGAATGCAAACAAATTGAACAAATACTTTTGCTCCATGTTTACAAAAGAGAACGAGGGACCACTGCCATAGGCATGAGTGGACAGGTAGGGGATGACAAGGATGTGTGCAGAACCCATTGCCAGAGATAGGGTCCTTAAGTGGCTACAAGTCCTGAAGGTAAATAAATCACCAGGGTAGTATGGAGTTCACCCAGAGTGCTGAGGGAGTTGGTACAGGTACTAGCAGCACCCACACTGTAGCTGTCCTGGACAACAGTTCCCTTGCTTCAGTAGTTGTACATAGATAATGGAGAACTGCTAATGTCATACCTCTATATACAAGCAGGGTGGGGAATGAGCAGTGGAACTATAGGCACATCTGTTTTACCTCAATAGTCGTTCATACTGATGCAAACCATTCTAAAGGAAAGGCTGGTAGGATTCCTCAAAACAAACTGGTTGGAGGACAGCAAGCAACATGGATTTCAAATAGGGAAATCATGTCCAACTAATGTGATTGACTTTTTGAATGAGTCACAATGGCCATGGATAGGGGACCAGATGACGGTGTAATTGGCTGGAGGAGGAATGTAAAGAGTGGCAGTCATTTGTGAATATTCAGTCATGGGAAATGTCACAAGTGGGTCCCTGCAAGGATAAATATTCAGTCCGGTGCTATTCAATGTATTTAGCATTGACATCAGAGACAGCACCAAGTGTAACATTTGCCTCTTTGTGGATGACGCCAAGCTCTGTGACAGGATTGACACAGAGGAGTGGATAAAGGACATGAGGAAGACCTGGAAAACTTAGAGAGGTGGTCTGGGATCTGGCAACTGGTCTTCAATCCCAAGAAGGTCACACACATGGGAAGAAAGTAGCAGGGGCCTGAGCACAGGTTATGTATGATGCCCATCAAGATATCAGAAGAAAATAAAAATCTAGGGGTAGAAGTTATGAGTACTCTCCAAACTTCTGAACAATGCAGTAAGGCAGTGGTTAGGGTTAACAGAATGCTGGGCCACCTAAGCAGTGGGTTCAGCAATAGGAGGAGGGATGCTATACTGCCCTGTGCAGATAATGGACACCAAGAAGATTCAGGGCAGCAGTGGTCCACATACATGCAGAGGCTGGAGAGCCTGATCATGTATTCACTGGAGACCAGCAGGGGGAGCAAGAACATGATAGATACCTTTAAATACATAAGGATATCAACCAGTTGGGCTCTAGTGAATTGTCTGGGCTCAATGAGAACAAAATCACAAGCAGCAATGGCTGAAAATTGGGGTGAGGGGAATTCAGGTTGAATGCCAGGAGATACTATTTCATGGAGAGGATGGTGGTATGTGAATCAAGCTGCCAGTGAAGGTTGTAAATACAAAAAACATGGCTAGTTCCAAAAGGGAGTGGGATAAGTTCAACTGGCAGGTAAGTGTGGCTGGGGGTAGAGTGACATGAACCCCTAAGATACATGTGTCTTCACATTGGGCAGACTTGATAGACTGCAAAGCATTTTTAGCTGACAAAATTGTATGTTTCTATGAGATCTAAGAGCTGCTTCTGCATCCATGTGGTCATTTTACATACAATAGTGAAACCAGTCTTAGCAGTACATTAGAGAAACAAAGGGTGTTTAAAATTCCATCATATTCCCCTAGATACAGGAGTGCCCTGAGCCATGCCCACTCTCATCAGGCACTAATGGACTGTGTACTCTCCTCTCACCCCCACTGTATTGTGGATGCATTTATCCTTCCCAGTGTACTCAGTGACCATCATATGGTCTACAGTGTGCAGAAGATCCCTCTTGCCCCTCTTGCCCCTCTACCCAAAAATCATCCTCCTGCAGTCCTTTAGGCTGCTAACTTTATTCTCCCTTCATGCAAACCTGTCAACCTCTGACCACCTCCTCATCTCTACAGCCACTGATGTCAACTCAGCTATTGACTTCTTCTATAATCCATGGTGTGCACCCTACGAGCTGTAGTTTGGATCCTGGACCGACTTCCCTAATACTGGGTTGTTGCGACATCATTGGTCCAATCCTTGTGCAAATAGTCTGGTGCTCCTTGGAACTGGGTGAGTTTCCTAGCTCCCTGAAAGAGGTGGTGGTGACACCCCTCTTGAAGAAAGCTACCTTGGACTCTGACTGTTTCACAAACTACAGACCCATCTCAAACCTACCCTTTATTGGGAAAGTGATTGAGAAGGTAGTGGCACCCAACTGGAGAACCATTTAACCATCCATGGCATCTATGAACCCTTCCAATCAGGTTTTCGTAAAAGACATAGCACTGAGACTGCGCTGGTTCGGGTGCTTAATGATCTCTTGAGGGCGAGAAACCAGAAGAGACATTCTGTTCTAGTTCTTCTTGATCTCTCGTCAGCCTTTGACACCGTGGATCACGTGGTGTTGCTAGCACGCTTGAGGCAGATCTGTGGAATATTGGGAACCGTCCTTCAATGGTTCACCTCATTCTCACTGGGAGATCACAAAGAGCTGTGTTGGGGCTTTTTTCCTCTGGCCTAACATCTTTGTTATGTGGGGTGCCTCAGGGTTCTGTGCTGTCTCCCATGTTATTCGCGGTGTATATGCTGCCCCCTCGGAGACTTTATAAGATGGTATAAGCTGAGGTTTCATTGCTATGCAGATGATACCCAGCTATATCTGTCTTTTGCTTCTGACCAGGATAGAGCTCTCTCAGTGTTTAACAACTGTCTGAAAGAAATCCAGGGTTGGATGGATTCTAGTTGGCTGAAGTTGAACTCAGAAAAGACAGAGGTTTTGGTGGTGGACCCGGGCTGTCGGATAGAGGGGTCGCCTGTTAGTGCACCCTCAGGAATTTTTCTTGGGGGTGTGTCACTTCTGACCTCTGAACGGGTGCGTAACATAGGGGTTATCTTGGATGACAGGCTGACACTGCATTCGCAGGTGTCAGCAGTCATCAAGACTTCCTTTTACCACCTCAGGAATATAGCTAGAATGAAACACCTTGTTCCGTCTGACATGCTACCTATGTTGGTCCACGCCTTTGTGTCCTCTCGTCTGGACTACTGCAACTCCCTGTATTTTGGGCTTTCTGGGGTTGAAATCTGCCACCTTCAGCTAGTGTAGAACGTGGCAGCCCAGGTTTTGACAGGGACCAGTAGGTCCTGTAATATCACCCCGGTGCTGCGCGAACTGCACTGGCTCCCTGTTCGGTGGCGGATCACCTTTAAAGTCTGTTTATTGACTTTTAAAGCCCTACATGACCAGGGTCCAGCGTATCTGAAAGATCTTCTAGTGTCTTACTGCCCTGGCCGATCGCTCCGCTCAGCCGATGAGGGGTTGCTAGAGATTCCGAGAGTGAGTCTAAATTCATCTGGCTGAAGAGCTTTTTCCTATGCAGCTCCCACTCTCTGGAATTCTCTACCCTGTCGGTTATGGCAGTGCACCTCCATGGGGGAATTTAAGAGTGGTTTAAAAACTCATTTGTACCAAATTACCTTTTTATAGTATTTTGCATGAATTGTTGTTGAAATTGTGGTTTTATGAATGTTTTATATTGTATTATAATGTTTGGCTTTCTTTTTACTATATGTTTTGTACAGCACTTTGAAAATTTGAAAGGCGCTTTAAAAATAAAATTATTATTATTATAACAAATTTATAGCTGCCTGGGACCACCCCCTTCCGAATAAAAACCAAGGTCTGACTTTCTCATCTCCACAGGATCTCTGCTGATCTGCTGGACCATCTTTAAGCTCGTGATCTGGCCTGGTGGTCCTAGGAGACCACTGATTCCCCTACCTCCCTTTTAAATTATTGGTCCTTTGGCAATGCTTGCATCAAAGCTACCAAGCTTGCAAAATCTAATTACTTCATTTTCATGTCCCAGCACAACCTAAGTCTCCCCTCAAAATTCTGTAAAGTTATCCATTCCCTATTCTACCCTCCAACCCAGTCCTCCCCACCCACTCTCATGGTTGGAAACTCCCACGTCACTGTTCCTGCTGCCATTGATGCCTTTTTCAACTCCTTCTTCACCACCTGCTCCCCATCACTCCTCGTCTTCTCCCCCTCCCTTCTGCTCTTCCCTTACACTCCTCCTCCTCCTCCTTCTCTCCTACCACTACATCAGCCTCTCTTAAGGTCCTTTGAGCTCTTAACCCTCACAATGGTACACTTCCACATGATCTTGACCCAAAGCAGCTGTACTTTGTGCGCCAGCCTTGGCCGTCCTTATTTTCCTCCTCCTTACTCTCTCCCTCTCCTCTGCCTCATGTTTCTGACACCTGGAAATGGTCTACTGTCATCCACTTCCCAAAAGGGGGGGGGGTTGATCCTTCCATTCCTGGTGTTTGTCTTCCCATTTCACTCTGCTCTTAACTGGTCAAGCTCCAAGAATATCTTGTCCTCTCACAACTCATCTAATTCCTCTCCTCCTCCTCCTTTTTCACTCCTTTTAAGTCTGGTTTCAGGAAATCCCACACCACATCTACCTCCCTTCTCCAACCCACAGACTCTAACCAGTCTGGTATGAACCAGGGACAAATTACTTCCATCATCTTTATCGACCCGGCCAAGCTTTCAACACTCCATCACACCCCATCTCCTGACCAAGTTTAGGGCAGTGAGACTCTCTGCCTCCTCCGTCAGCTGGTTCCTCTCCTACCTTGAGATCACAAACTGCCCATATTGGACACATACTTTCCCCTCTACTTCCGGTCTTGTCAGGCATCCCCCTATGATCTGTAATGGGCTCCATACTCTTCTCCATATTTCTCAATGTTGAAAAGAGGAAGACCAGTGGTGGGACTGTAAGGTTAAAAAGGGAAGGGAGGACTGTTCACAGGGAGAACAGGAAAAGGCAGACATCCTGAACAAATAATGTGTTCAGTGTTCACAGAGGAAGGAGAAGGGAAGGGGCCATAAAAAGTAATGGAAGCTTTGGAGGGAGGGAAGGAGGGAGGTGGATAAGAGTCCTTTTTTGGAGGACAGAGTCCTGAAGGTGCTCACTAATCTGAAGGTGGACAAAGCAATGGGGTCAGATGGGGTGCATCCAAGAGTATTAAGGGAGCTCATAGTATTACTAGCTGCACCTCTGACAGTTCTATTTAAAAGTTTATTGGAAACAAGAATGGTTCTGGAGGACCGGAGGAGGGTGGATGTAGTCCCACTACACAAAAGCAGTAGCAGAGGGGAGGCTGACAATTATAGGCCCATCAGCCTGACATCAGTGGTAGGAAAGCTAATAGAATCACAACCAAAGGAAAGGACTATAGAATATCTTTAATCTAGTGGATTACAGACCAGAGACAGCATGAGTTCACAGAAGCGGAGGCCATGTCAAATGAATTCGATAGATATATTTGACTGTGTGACTAAGGATTTAGACCATGGTGGACTTGTAGACATGGCCTACGAAGATTTCAGTAAGGCTTTCAACACTGTTCCACAGAAGAGACTAATAAACAAGCTGGTAGCTTAGGAGCGAGTCCAAATATGGTAAACTGGATAAGAAACTGATTAGTGGATAGGAGACATGGAAACATTGAAATATAGAATGTGATGGCAGATAAGGACCGCTAGGCCCTCCCAGTCTGACCATTTTTCTAAAAAGTGATCAACCCTACTTGATCTCCGGCTTTGTTCTCTTTACCTATGTCTATCCCATGCATTTTTGAATTCTCCTACTGAATTTGCCCCACCACCTCCCCTGGGAGGCTGTTCCATGCATTCACCACCCTTTAAAGACAGATGGTGGTGGTAAACAAAGTTCACTCTGAGAAAGTGAGGGTGACCATTAGGGTGCCTCAGGATTCAGTGCTAGGATTCATCTTCTTTAATATCTTTATAAGTGACATTTCAGTGGAGCTGTAAGAGAGGTCTGCCTCCTTGCAGATGACAATAAAATCTGCAATAGGGTGGACACTTCAGAAGGGTGGAAAGATGAGCAGATACCTGAGAAAACTAGAAGAAAAATAAGGATATGGCATCTGGGTTTCAATGCCAAAAGTGCAAAATAATGCACTTAGGGTGCAGAAACCAAGGGGTGAACTACAAAAAGGGTAGAGTGGCAATAATGATCGTCAAGTAGGAAAGAGACCTGGGGTTAATCATATCTGATGACCTAAAGGTGGCCAGGCAATGCAACAAGGCAGGTGGGAGGGCTAGTGGGATGCCAGGGTGCATAGGGATGGGTATCACCAACTGAAAGGGGGAGGTGGTGTTGCCTCAGTATAGATTGCTGGTAAGACCCCACCTAGAGTACTGTGTCCAGTTCTGGAGACCACATGTCCAGAAGGACAGAGATGGAGTGGAGGTGGTCCAATGGAGGGCAACTGAAATGGTGCAGGGCTTTCATCAAAAGCCCTATGAGGAGAGACTAAAAGACCTCAACATGTACACCCTGGAATAGAGGAGGGAGGGGGGCTATAATAGAGACCTTTATATATCTCACTGGAGATAAATAAGGTACTGGAGGGAAGTACAGTACTTTCAAAAGAAAAGGTGCTTAAGAACAAGTGAACATGGTGTGAAACTAGAGGGGGGGTAGATGCAGGACAGATGTAGAGAAGTACTTCTTCACAAAAAAGTGATAGATTCCTGGAACAGCCTTCCAGTGAAGGTGGAGGGGGCAAAAACTGTGGTGGGGTTCAAGAATGCTTGGGATAAGCAAGCACAGTAGAAGTAGATTGGGTAATAGTATAGGTAGAGAGGACTGAGCAGACTGGACAGACCAAGCAGTCCTTATCTGCCATCAAATTATTTTTTTCTTTGTTTCTCTGTTTCCTGAATGACCCTCCCTCTGCCTGCTCCTCAACATCCATCCACATGTATGCAGATGACTCTGTGCTGTTGCTTCTGGCTCCTCTGCTGCTGACCTTGCTGTCCATCTCCAACAGGATTTTGATTGAGTTCAGCATTGGTTCCATTCAAATTTTCTGTCCCTCACCACCAAGAAAACTTTCTCCATGACCTTTGGCTACTGGCAGAGGCTTGCCAGAGTCTGTCCCCTCACCTCCTTCCACAACCTTGATAATATGCTTGCTGATGTCTAATGCTCCCTCCTATAAGTACCTTCATGTCTTGCTGGACCAGCACCTCAACTTCTCAGCACACATTGATACAATCCACCACAAGCTTCACCCCAAACTGGATGCGCTGTATAGAAATGAAGATAGTATCCCTCTCCCTGCACGAAGGAAGCTAGTCTCCAAGATGATCCTTCCCATCTTCAACTATGGTGATGTTGTCTACAGTGTCACTTCCAAGTATACCCTCTCTTCCACTCTGTCTGCTGCTTTGCCTTGGACTACCACCTTGTACACATCTCTCTCTCTCTCTCTCTCTCTCTCTCTGCCTCTCCTCTTCCCTGTCTCCCTTCCCTTGATGCCAGATGCCTCATATACTATGCCATCTTCAATTCTAAATTCTAGTTTTCCTCTCCCCCCTACCTCTCTACCCTCCCCCCATGACATTTCTTTCCATTCCCTCTCCCTCCACCCAGGAAAACCAAGTTGCAGTCTCTTATCATTTTCCTAAACTTTGGTTCTCCCTGCCCCTGTCAATCTACTCAGCCTCATCCTTCTGTTCCTTCAAATCCCTTATTCATGACCTTTCCTTCCCTCCTGCAAATTTCCTGATCCTGACACTCATGTTCCTTCCTTCTTTATTGTATATGTCCCCCCCATGCCCACCTGGCTGTGAGCAACTTCTAACCACCAAGGTTAACTGTGCCTTAATCAGTTAATACAATTGGTAGTATTGTGCTCCTGCAAAAACACCCAAGCCCTTTATTGTTTAGTTACTCTCACCCTGCACCCTCTGCATTGAAAACAAAAACCTCCTCCCCCTCCCCGGTGAACTTTGCTGCCAATATAGATGATTATTAATTTATTATGAAGTGACTACCTTCCCCCTATACAAACAAGAAACATGACTACCCCACCTCTCCCACCTGACCAGACCCTAATCATCAATCAGAATCTCCCCACCTACTACTTTTCACTGCACCACCCTCTACCCCCACCAAGCACCCATTAAAATCTAGTTTTGGTGTACCTGCAAAAGGATAAAACTGGAATGCAGTGCAGAGACATCTGCTCTGTTTAGTGTAAATATATGTAATGTCAAAAATGAATGGTGATGTGTTTTCCTATAGTAAAACTTGATTGGCTGATCATTCTGATATTTTCTGAAATTTCTGTGATATGTCTAGAGAAAATCCCTGCCTACAGTGCTGCAATAAGGCCACCAGAAAGAAACTCATTTGAAATATCACAAAATATCTGGAAATATCTGCCCATTGCAATTTCAGCCACTGTAGTAAGGATCATGGGTATGCTTAGAGGGCCTATGCTACAGACCCATTGTGAGACCAGATAAATCTGTAAATATGTTAGACAGGATAACAAAAATGCAAGTTTTTTTTTCATTTTTCCTTTCTTTGTAAAATAGTGTATTTTGACAGAAGTACATGTATGGGTAGAATTAAAATTGTTTTGTCTTTTGTTGTCCTCATCCAAAAGGCACAAATTCATGTGTTCTCAATATGGGAAGCAGGCTGGTTGGGGGTGGCTGAGTCCCATCCATTGAAAAGAGCTTTTGTATATATTCTGTCTCTATATATATATATATATATTGTAAAAAACTCTGTTAATGCATCAGTTGGGATTTCTATCACAGCGACAAAAGTTAGGGTTACCAACCCTACCACCGCACCCCCCACTTTACACACACCAACAGGTGCTGGGATGTGCCTTGGATCATCAGACCTAACTCTCACTCCATTCCATTTCTAAGGAAGCTGAGATGTTACAGTATAGGAGAATGGGGTGAGAGTTAGGACAGACTACCCCAAGGCACACCCCAACACCTGTTGGTGTGTGGAGAGTGGCGGGTGGGGTGGTAGGGTTGATAACCCTAACATCAACTTTCAGAACTTTTGTCACTGTGATAGAAACCCTAACTGATGCATTAATGGAGTTTTTTGTAATGAATTTCCCTTCTGTTTGAGAAAGTGTAATATTACCCATATGTGCTTATGGGAGGGCCCTGCTCTCCCATCATGCATGCTTATTGTAATTGTCTGTAAGTGTAGAGACATTGTAATGAACTACCCTGAACTCCATAATGGAGGGCTCTGCACTTCCATTATTACATAATGGTACCCATATATGGGAACTCAGGGCCCTCTGGGCCATGCACTCCCATCTACCCAGCAATATGGAGACATAGTGCAGGCCTAGAGACATTCCAAGTACCCCTTGTGCTGCAAATGTGGCAATATCTCAGTAACCATAGGAACTTTGGAAAACATTCCACTGCAGTTGTAATCATGACCTGGCAATCTGCACGCGTGCTTAGTGTACTAAGCTGTGCTTGGCAAAAAATCCATAAATCGAAATGTTTTCAAGATATAGACACTGAAATGTACTGCAGCCACCACAATGTTATCCTATAGGAAATTTTGAAAATTCAGAATATTATAACTATGGAACCAATGTAAAATTTTTCACCAGACCAGCAAAAGGCACATCTGTGGTACAAGCCCTTCCTACCCTGCAAATTTCAGCCCAAAAGTTCTAACCGTTCATTTGCTATGAAGTGGCAATGAAATTGTTTTTTGGGGGGTACTTTTGCAAATTTGCAAATGTTTTGCAAATTTTCTGACAGTTTCATGAAAGGTTTGAAAATTAGCAAAAGTACATTTGCCAGACTTTGGCAAATCTATGAAAGGTTCGCAAATGTCCTTTCGCAAATGTGTGCCACTTCCAATGGAAAAATTGTAAAAACACACTTCTGACCATTATTTAAAAAAAAAGTAATGTCAGGATCAAGTTCCTTTTGCCCAATTAGGTAAACACAACTGTTGGTGTTTACCAAGGGGCCGTATTTTTTGAATTACAGTATTTTTTAGCCAGTGCTAACTGAAAACAAGATGGCAGCCATGCAAAAATGCAAAACCAATTTGCCACAGTCAAAACAGCTTTTGAAAAGCAAAAAGTGCTTTAGAAGCGGACATATGTTTTTTTCCCCATAGGCAATAATGGGAAACTTTAAACTTTAATAACTTTTGAACAGATTAATATTTTTTCACCAAACCTTCAAAAGGCACATCACTGACCCAGATCCCATATACCCTGAAAACATCAGATAAGCACCCCCAAACTGTTTTGGCCATAGTCCCAAGCAAGGAATTTGCCAAAAAGTGAGGATTTTTCACATTTCTGTGCACTCTGCAGCTCTGCAACTGCACATCTGACCAGAACAAAAGTTGCCAGATCCAAAGATCTATGGTACCAGACAGTGCATGTAACATTTCAGGCAAATCGGATGAATGGTTGCTAAATTATTCAAGTGCAGCATTTGAGGTTTAACATAGAAGTGGCTATGCAACTCTAACTACAGGGCACTACCATGTCCTATAATACATATTCATTGCAAAAAACTGTGTTACTGCACCAGTGAGGGTTCAACTTAACACCACAAAAGTAGGGAAATGTGGCATTAGGGTTTCCAACCCTAACCCCCCACCCCACCACTCCCAAGCAGCAAAAGAACAAGACCACACAAGCAACCACAGACAGCCATCATTAGGTAAGACAAACAACATACAACTGTTTCCAGATGACACAAATGCAGTAGCAGTGATGTGTTATCTTCATGGATTTCTATCTGCAGCTGTATAACCACAGGCCTCAGATAGACCGTTGCTTATGCAGCATCATCTGTGTGTTTATGTCATGCAGCATAAGAGCCTGCACTTCTGCAGACCGAAGACCTCATGAGGTCTATGCCTCTGCAGACAGAGGTACTCATGCATACTGTATGATGTACCTCACTGGATAGTATGATCCAGTAGTGCATGTTTTTGTTTTTTTTTATATGCAGTTGCGTAACAGAAAAAACTGGTACCCCACTGAATAATTTCTAGAGCCACTGCTAAAGTCATGATACTCACATTGCAACATTACTTCTGTCTGCATAGCTGCAGGCCTCACAGGGCCTACCTTTCTGGAGCCAGAAGTTGGTGTGTGTCTCTTACATCATGGCTAAAGAGTTGCAGGCCTCAAAGCCTTCAACAGAAAGAAGCACTGTTGCAATTTTAGTATCACGGAATTTGTGCCACTTGCGCTTCTACAGCCAGAGGTCAGTGTGTATATCTTGCACTTGTGGCTAACAACGTGCAGGCCTGTCTAGTGTATGCATGTCTTACAGTGTGTATGAGTACATGAGGGTACAGAAGTACTGACCCATATGGGCCTGTGCTACTACAAACAGAAAGAACTCTTGTAATCTGGGTATGGTGGCTCTGTATCTATGGCTGGAGGGGCCTGTGTTTCTGCATGCAGAAGCAATGTTGTGATCTAAGTGTTGTGATCATGGATTTCTATCCAAGTGACAAGAGAGTGTGTATGTCTTGCAGTGTGTATGCCACAAATACAAATCCACATTAGTGCTACTGTATTTGTGTCATCTGGAAACAGTTGTATGCTGTTTGTCTTACATGATGAGGGCTGTCTGTGGTTGCTCGTGTGATCTTGTCCTTTTGCTGCTTGGGGGTGGTGGGGTGGGGAATTAGGGTTGGAAACCCTAATGCCACATTTCCCTACTTTTGTGGTGTTAAGTTGAACCCTAACTGGTGCATTAACGCAATTATTTACAATGAATTTCCTTTCTTTTTGAGAAAGTCAAAGTGAAATTACAATACTACTTCCAGCTGCAGAAGCTCTTGCAGTTTTGCAATCAAACATACACATTTACAGTGCAAGAAATTCAAAATGACTTCTTGCTACAGAAGCACAAGCATCTGTACAGATAGAAACATTACTTCTGGCTGTGGGGCCGATTTTTCTGCAGGAAGAGACAGACATTGACACTGAAAGGTAACTGTATATTTCTCTGACAGGTCCCTTCCAACCCTGTTAAAAAATGTGTTTAAAGGCTTGTAAAAATATTTTGAATATAAATATATGATATGAGTCAAGGCCTTCTTGTGGGCCTTCGGCCTGCAGGCTTGTGATCTACCCACCTGGTGTAGCACCACACCATGCCTACCTCCAATCTGTCACATAAAAAGTTATGCATATTAATTATTAGATGGGTAAATATTGTGATTTTTTTTAACTAGTTTTAAAAAAATCACTGGATAATTCCACCTCTGCCAGCAGGCTGTTATTCAGTTCTACCACTCTCTATGTAAAATAAAACTTTCTTACATCTCCCCTAAATCTCCCCCCCCCCACCAGCTTCCACTCATGTTCCTGTGCTTTTGACTTACTATTTATGCTGAATAGTATCTCACAGTTTACTCTCTTTATTGCTTTCTGGAAGTACTAGCTGTGTGTGTTGGGGGGGAAGCATTACCACTCATGGAGGACAGCCAAAACTTCAGCAGAAGGCATCAGGGTTTATGTAAACTGGGGCAGGGTCAAAACATCTGTCCACAAAAAGAAAGCTGATTTGCAATGTTGTCTTTGTCTTCTAGGGCACAGTCCCCACTTCCATTCACCTGAACAAACTGAGACACACACCAAGCAGTGGAGAGAAATGGCCACAGCCATGTGATTATTAATCAGTCATGAATATATGTTGAACGTGCGCTGCCAGGTGGTCTTGGTTGGTCTATATTATTATTATTATTATTGACAAACACCAGCTTTCCAGTCTTCTGAAGGAAGCTGCTAAACACTGCAAGCCTACACAAGGGACACAGCCTCTGTGGCATGTGGAGTGGCTCTCGACCGGCTACCGAATCATTCCCCCAGTTCGGGGATGCCATGTTGCCACAGGCTGTCGCCCAAGGAAGCTGCTGTGTGGCTGCCACTATATTGTTAAAGTGGTGAGCCTCGTCTGGATAGCCCAGCACTCCCGTCAGCCTCTGGGTGACCTGTTCTGCAAAAGATCAAGATCCCCTGTTACCCCCCCCCCACATCAACCAACCAACAACATATTCAAACATTCTTCCCAGGACCACCATGGATTACAATCATGGCTGTGATGTTCTAACCTACCTAATTATTCTAACCTGCTCTCGCTGGTGAAGGCAAAAACTGGGAAAACCTTTTGGAAAAAGCTGAAAAATTCCTTCTTGACTCCAGTGCAATCATGATCAATGAGCCCCTGCCTGCCTATTCAATTTTTTTCTTAACCTACAGTACAAGTCTTATTAAACTATGTCGGGATCTATTTCTTTCCTTTATCTACTACATTCAAGGCTGGTGAAATTACTTTATTCAGTGAAGTTTCCTGTAATAATTGAGCTTTCAAATGATCTAAATGGTTAGAATGTAAAATGAGAGAGAGACTTCTAAATTCTGGCCAGCCCACATTTTTCTTCTTCTATTTTTTCACTCTACATTCCTAAACACTGACTCCTTTGTCTGAAAAAAAAAAGACAAATTATAGTTAAGAGTTATAATAAATAGGAGATGTGCTGATTCTGCCATCATTTCCACTTTGAGCTTGCTCACATTAATAAATTTAAGTTTACCCCTGTCAAATCAAAGTCATGTTTTGTACCACAGACAATACAAGTCAATCACAGAACATAATTTATTTAATGTTCATATCACCTGTTATCAGAGTTGGAACCCGAGACATCAGCGTCATCAGCACTATGGCACTGGAAGTGGAGGATGGGGTGTTTTAGTGTCACAGACACTTAAGCCACTTATGCTGTTCCTGGTACGGCAAGCTTAGAATTAGACTGAGAGCTGATGCTCCTGCTTCTACTGCCGACACTGTCATGGCCTAGGGCCTCCCTCACCAACTGACACACACTCTGCATGAAGTGACCATCCTGTCCCCAACTCTCTGACAGACTTAAATAAAGGTGACAACCATGATGCTGCACAGCTCTGCTGAATGAGCTCTGTGGTCTCCATCTGACCAATCTCGCCTCGTTCAGTACTCCCTCTCCACATCCCAATGTTCAGCTGCTTCACCACTGGACCTGGCTCCTTCATTCATTTGATGTGAAAGTCTCTTGATTCAGAATGGTTATACTACAGTGGGTAATACCACTGCTTACAGTTTCTTGTATAGTGAGTGACAGGGTGTAGTACCACTGTAAATGCAGAACTGCATAGTGATGGGGTAAAACAAAACTGTACCAAATGGAGCCATTAGCCATACACAAAGAGCCAACAACATCAGGATGCACACTGTCAGTGATTGCCTTGTTAAGGCAATCACACTACAAAAATGTTGCAAATGCTGGAAGCATTTTCACTTATCAGAAAAGCAGCTGCTCCTTTCCCTTACTTGCTCTGGACCCAGCTCAGGTCAAATTGCTATAGAGAATTGTAGAGTGCTACAGAGGGATAGTGACTGCCTCCAAATCAGATCACCAGGGAAATAACATGAAAACAACACATTACAGTGACCCTAAGCAAGTGGGTTGACCTGTCATATGAATCCCCTGGCTCTGAGCATCTGGGTTTAACTGTGGCAGGATCAATGTGCCTTTTAATGGTTTGGTCAACAAATATTTCTTAATTTTACAATGTTTATGCTGTTTGTGATAACCACAAAATGTAGTTGTAAACAAAAATCGATTGATGTACACAAAACAGATAGACTATTAAAGAACCGTTCACATACGGTGGAAGCTTCAGTCACCTCACTCTCCCAGTCAAGTGGCAAACAACGTGGTCCACAATGAGATCCTTATCATACAAAAAAAAATGTTTTCAATGAATCTGTTTTTTTAATCGATCAGTATTTGTATTACAATCAATCTGTTTTTATCAATCAATATGTTTATTACCAGTCAATATTTTTTTTTTTACTTGCCGAAGTTCAACATTATCACAAAAAACATGTTAAAATTCAAAAACTGTCAAATATTTTTTTAACCAAACCATCCAAAGGCTCACCCTTGGCATAGACTCCATCATGCCTGAAAAAATCATGGAAAGAATCCCTACTATCTAGGCGGTAAGTGAGAGCAAAAATCCCTATGTTAAGTATAGGAAAAAAAGTGTTTTTTGTTTCAATTATCTGAACCTCCATATCTCAAAAACTGTACAAGATGTCCTCATGAAATGTTCCACATCTTGAGACTCTGACAGCCTGACCATACATGCAAACATTGTGCTAATGCTTCAAACAGCAGCAAAGTTAATAAGGTGCAAAAAACTGGGTTTGACATTAAACAGCCTACTCAACCCTAACTATAGTAGTGCTATCATGCCACTATAATTCAATGTTAGGGTTACTAATCCTACCACCCCACCCACACCCCCCACACCCCCACCCTCTACACACCAACAGGCATCGAGATGTGCCATGTGGTTGTCAGGCCTAACTTTCACCCCATTCCATGTGTAAACAAGCTGAGATGGTACAGTATAGGAGAATGGGGTGAGTGTTAGGCCCGATGACCCCCAAGGCACACCCCGAAGCCTTTTGGTGTGTGGAGGGTGGGGGGTGGGGGTGGTGTGGTAGGGTTGCTAACCCTAACACCAAATTTTCAGATTTTTGTCGCTGCAGTAGAATTCCTAACTGATACATTAACTGAGGTTTTTTGCAATGAATTTCCCTTCTTTTTGAGATAGCATAATAGAATTCTTATATTACTGTGGGAGTGCAGGCCCCTCCATAGATGCACATATGTATGTAGGTGTGAAAAGTGACCAAATTGTCAGCATAGCCATCTTATTATCCCTCCTCGTGTAACCCAGTACAGAGAAATTGTGAAATGCAAGGCAAAACGTAATAATGCGCAACTGCAATGCCATTCTGCGCTACAGGTAGGAAAACACATTTTGGGCAGGATGTGAAAAATGACAGCTGTACTGTTCATGAGGTGGTGTGAAGAAATGGCTCTGTTAAAATTTTGGCCTCAAAAGATTGAAAAGTAACACAATAATGCGTGTCCATAGAAAAAATTCAACCGACACTCATAACTCAGGCATTTTTAGGAATTATTTCACCAAGTTTTCAATTTGGCCTTTTGGGACCCCACCTCATGAACACTGGCACTGTCATTATGTTAATCAGTCCTGAAAGGTGATTTTGCACAGCGACCACGCCATTCTGTGCCGCAGGTGTGAAAAGTCATTTTGGGCAGGATGTGAAAAATGAGTGCTATACTGTTCAAGAGGTGGTGTGAAAAAAATGACTATGTTGTAAATCTGGAGTGAAAATATAAAAAATTGGTGAATTTAAGAGTGTGCATCGAAAAAGTTCAACAACCTTGCATAACTTGGGCGTTGTTTGGTATTTCTGCACCTAATATTCAGCATGGACATTTTAGACTCTATCTCATAATACTGAGTACTGTTATTTCACTAATTGGTCCCAAAAAGTGACTTTGCACAGCAACCTTGAAATCACCTTATGGGCCCAAATAATGAAATAACAGTGCCATTGTTCATGAGGTGGGGGTCTCAAAAACGCATGCTGAAAATTTGGTGTAAAAATTCCCCAAAATGGCTGAGATATCAACATAAGTTCAAAATGCCATAGACAGCCATTATACGGCACTTACCTTGATTCTTCAGTTCGTGGTTTGGTTTGAAGAGTGCAGACATGTCCCAGTCCTCAGAAGATGACAGAAGAGGATCTCCCTGGTAAGTATAGGGTAAGGGGGTGGGGTGGTGGGTTGCTCAGGATGGGGGAGGGCTGTGGGGGAGGTGATGAGGGACCATTTTCTTTTTTACAGGGGAAAAAAAGGTATCCGGGGATGGTTTTCTTTTCCACAGGGGACTCAGGGAGAATGTGTGAATGTTTGGGGACACGGGGGAGCTCCACTGTGTACCACGTACTGGGGATGTACAACAACTGGGTATACTGGGAGTGGGCTTCCCAGTGTACTACACTGGCGAGGTGGGGAGGCTACTGCCAGCATAGGGATTGGACACCCTGATGCCAGTATATATAGGATAAAGTATGGGTCTGGGTGTGTAAAAAGAATTTACACACACACGAGGGGTTTATGCGTAGCATCTAACCCCTAGGGTGTGTGGAAATTCGAGTTTACACACACCTAGACCCATACTTTATTTTATAAAATTGCTGGGATGTACTTTTTCCCCATAGTAAGTATATAAAATAAAAAAAGACGTTCTTGTGCGACCGCGGTGGTCTGCTTAGCTGTGAGCATGTGCTCTATGTGTGTCGGTTGCTCACTTTTTTTTTATTACTTCATTTTGAGTGGAGCCAACATTTTGAGGGTATTTCCTTCATTTTGATTTATTTCTGCCTGCTAGCACTTACAACAGTTAGAGTAACGGTCTAGAGGGGGAAAGCCAAGGTGGAGAGTGGCTAGGAGGAAGACCGTCAGAGGTGGGGGCGCCTGTGCAGTGTGAGGGAAACCGGGCGCATGTTTGCCGTTATAAATGATCCTTTATAACGGTGAATTATTCCACAGTTTTTCTATGGGAAGAAGGATGGTAATTATATGTAAATTATTATAATATCATTAGATGGTTTTCTTTTTCACAGGGGACTCTGAGAGAATGTGTAAATGTTTGGGGATACTGGGGGTGGGTTCCCCAGTGTCTCACTGTACGGGGGGGCATGCCAACTGGGTACACTGGGAGTGGGCTCCCCAGCGTACAATGCTGGCAAGGGTGGAGGCTACTGCCAGCTCCAGGATTGGGCATCCTGATGCTGATATATGTCATTTTTAAATGTTAAGATTCCTCAGTCCTCTTACCCTTACAGGCAACAAAGGGGAAAAACAAAATTCTGTTAGGTAAACACCAAATGTTTGTCTAATCAAGGGCTGAGGAATCCAGTTCTGGCATTAGTTTTTGCCAGTAATGGGCAGAAGTGTTTTTGATTATTTTGCCAGGGACTGTGTTTTCTTTTAAACATATAGTGCTGCAAATTTGTGGCAATGTTAGCAAAAATCATCTGAACTTTGTGGTACCATGGTTCTGGGAGCACCTCAATTTGAGACACTTTCACAAATACAGTGTTGCAAATTTTTGACAATTTCAATGGCAAAATGCCAAAAACATATTTCCAAACATTATTTTTGAAATCTGACACCAGGATCATGTTCGTCGGGCCCCAATTAGGTAAATACAACTGTTGGTGTTTACCAAGAGGTAGCCGATTTTAACTTTTATTGTTTTTTAGCCTTGCTAACTGAAAACAATACAGTGGCTGCACAACAGTACTGAACCCATTTGTGACAGTAAAACTGTTTTCGCGGACTCATAGAAGTACTGTCACATGGCACACATATATTTTTCCCTAGGCTATAATGGGAAACTTAAATCTTTTATAACTTTTGAACAAAAATATATTTTTTCACCAAACCTTCAAAAGGCACATCAGTGGCCCAGACCCCATAAATCCTGATAATTTCAGACCAGACAACCAAACCATTTTGGCCATAGTCCTGAGCAAAGAATTTGCCCAAAAATAGGAAACTTCACTTTTCTTGGCACTCTGCAGCACTGCAACCACACATACAACCAAAACAAAACTTGCCAGATCCAGAGATCTATGATACCAGATGGCACGTGCAAACTTTCCGGCAAATCAGTCGAATGGCTGCAAAGTTATTAAACTGCATCATTTGGGGTTTAACATAGAAGTAGCTGGGCAACCCTAACTGAACTGGCACTACTGTGCCAGTACAATATATATATACTGGCATGGGACAGGAGAGAAAAGGAGTGATCCTATCACCCCAATCCTCCGTGAACTGCACTGGCTGCCAGATAGGTGCAGGATTGTCTTCAAGGTAGGGCTCCTGACCTACAAGGCCCTACATGAAAGGGAGCCAGTCTAGCTGCAAGATCTCCTTGTCCCCTACCGCCCATCCCTGGCATTCCATTCTGCCAAAGGTTGCCTCCTCAGAGTTCCCAGGGCTAGGTTGAAGCATTCATGTGATCGGGTGTTTTCGGTTGCTGCACATACCCTATGGAACCCACTTCCTAGGTATCTTATGGAGGCTCCCTCACTAGTAGCCTTCAAAAGGGTCTTAAGACTTATCTCTTCAAATAGGCTTTTAATGGCTAAACTGATTTAAAGCTGTCCTAAATCGATTAGATAGATCATTTTAATTCATTTTTGACTCCCAGTTAATATTATTGTAAGACTGTTGTTATATCTGTATTGCGCTTTGAATGTACAGCGCTCCAAGTCCCTGGAAAGGGGCGCTTTATAAATAAAGAATCTATCTATCTATATATATATATATATATATATATATATAGTAGTAAAGGCATACCAGATGCCCCCTATGGATCTGGATACCAAGTGGGACATAGGAGCTGCTAACTTAAATCACATCTCAGATCAAAATTGGATCAAGCTAGTTTTTAGAAGTAGGAGCAGGCCACAGATTAAGTGAATGTCCATTGTATGATGTAAGAGAGGCAGGGTAAATGATGTCTGCAGAGGAGTGGCTAGGCAGGAATACTGTATTTTTCTGTTGCATGCCCTTTGGAATTTCAGTACTATCTTGGGAACTGATGCAGCAACGTCTCTGTCAGTATCTGCTATGTCTCAAGAGATCCCAGTTTGGGATAAGCTTAAACTATCTACTTAAAATCTAGTTTCAAACTTGTGAAATATATTCCATGTGTATTCTCTTTGTTCAAATGTTTTGTTTTCCATTTACATAGTTTTCTCTATAAACTTTAGTGTGTATAATCCTGTACCATATGTAAATATTTTGGAGTATTAATTATTATTTTTATAAATGTAAGCCCCTATGGGGCTTGCTAGGGTTCAAAGGGTTAATTTCTGATGTCACTTGAGGATGCCTGCAGGTGGGAAGTCCTGGTGGACATGGGTGCCTTTAAGGTGGGAGTTTTGGCATGAAAAGGGGGAGTCCAGTCTGGGTGACAGACATGGGAAGAGGGCGTGGGGAGGGGTGATGTGATTGCCCCCTGGTCCCTTAAGCTGTTTTCCTTGGTGTCATCAATGGGTAGAAATGGCAGCAGTTGGTGTGTTCTGGGGAACATACTACAAGTGTTGTGGCATCCTGTTGAAGTTTAGCCCGGCTGTGGAGGGAGCAGGATCTGTGGGCTGTGTCGAGAGCCTGCCCTGGTCCCCACAGGGCAGAGATGATAGCCTGCCTCCCGCCTGTTGGGAGTGTGTGGCTATCTAGACATGGGTGGAGTGGATGGGAATGGGAAGATAGCATGGGGATCCTAGGCATAAGTCTCTGTGAGCAGCCCACCGCTATGGGTATATTCCCACCATGTGTCCCAGTGTGCCCATTTCAGCACCTGTCTTAGGCCTATGTAGCAGAGAGAGATAGCCTGAAGAAGTGGTGTGGAGGTCTGACCTTAATTTTGTCATCAAGAGTGCGGTGGTTGGAGGTTCGAACCCCAATGGTGCTAACCAGCAATCATGGAGACTGAGGAGTGGGGAGACATCCAAGAACTTTTGTTTGGGACCTGTGTCTATTTTAAAACTTAGAGAGCACAGAAGGGGCAGTGAAGAGTCTGAGCCACCTTGGATAATCTTGTAGGCCTGATTCAACCACATTTGACATGCAGCTGCTGCCACTAGCCCATTTGGAGGCCAGATTCAGCCATAAGACATATGCAGTGGAGGTCTTCACGATCACAGTTAACCACTAGCTGAGGCACGTGTGCCTGAGATTAATTTCTACTGACTATGACCCCCCACGCTCCATGGAGTGGCCATTTTTTTTCCAAGTTATCAGTTAAGAAGAGTTTCATGAACTTTTCACACCATTTGGAAAATGGACTTACTTATACAGCTAGTTTAACTGTGATTAACCCGCATTTACTTTGAAGCTGCAGTGGCCCCATCCTGGGCACCCTCTTTGCTAGACTAGGATCCAGGTAATGCAGCCATTCAGATGGTTTCTATGCTTGTGGCCCCCCTCCCCACAGACTTCACCATCATGCTCCTAGACACCGGGAAGGGGGGAGTCTACATGTACTTCATGCTGTCGGTGACTGTATTTTTAAGGGGTATAGATAACCTGGTGTAATTGTCAAGTCTGTCAGCCATCTCCAAGGAAAGGCAGGTTAATAAAGTGTCCGAAGCACACCTGAAACTTATCCAGATCAAGTAAGAGAGTCTTCCCACCAGTGGCTATAGGGCTAGGTCATCTGCTCTTGGGAAAGGCCACTGTACTGTGTAAGCAGTGGCTGGTGATGTGATGTGATGTGCACCTAAAACTATTCCAAGTAAAAGTCAAGCTAGATGCTTCTAAAATATCGAAGTGACCATTCAGGAGGAAAAAGGGTCATGAAAATCTGATAGTATAGTTGGGACTAAGTTCTGGAGGGACAGTTCATGATAGCAGGCCATTTTGTGTGGCAGGCTCCCTTTAAACTGGTAACCCTCTGAGAAATCCCTAAGAATTTGTCTCCTTCAGTGTTTCCTCTCAGGACTGACTGCCTGTGTATGAGGCCAAAACTGTGCTTGACACTACTTCTGTTGAGTGACAATGGACTTTGTACATAGAAATGCAGTTACATGTATTTTCAGGGACCCCCTGCTAGCCCCAGTGCCCAGACACATCTAGAATCATAGCTGGCCCCTCCTTGAGAAATGGGGAGAGGTTCAACTTCTGCACCCCCTTCATAGGCCTGCCCCTGTGGAGATGGCCAGTTACCGCCCTTTACAGGAAGTGAGTCCTGAAGGCCTGGTGGCAGTGATTGATCTCTCAGAGCTTCCTGTGGCCAGCATGAGTCCAGAGGCCTTGGTTTTGACCTATAATAAGGCCATCTCCATGGCCCTGAACCTGATTGTCCTGTTCGTGTTTGTCCTCTCCCCATCACCCTTGGGCTCCATGGTTTGATGGGTCCTTGAGTGAGTTGTGGCAGCAAGGATGTAAGTTAGCATGACATTGGCAGAAATTCACCCTGGAGGTTGACCACCTTAGATTGGTAGAGCATTATCAGACCTACCGATCAGCGATCTCCCATAAGAAGGCAGAATTCCTGTCCAGGGAGATTGCTGTCGCTCAGAACTGACCAGGAACACAATCTGTCTGCAGCTCTGAAGACCTTTTTTGCAAGTGGAGTGTGATGAGCTTGCTCGATTCTTTGAGAATAAGGTGGTCAACATCGGGTCTGAGATCCTCTTGACTCACTCAGCGGGGGATGCTTTTGATCAGTGCCTGGTCACCTCACCTCATGCTTCCTGGAGTTCTTTTGACCTGCCAGAGTTTGAGGATGTCATGTGGATTGTCCAGAGTATGCACTCTAAATGCTGTAGTTTGGATCCGGGTCGAACCTCCCTGATTATGGGATGTTGTGATATCATCGGCCCGGTCCTGGTCCAGATAGTCCAGTGCTCCCTTGTTTTGGGTGAGTTCCAAGCTCCATGAAGGAAGTGGTGGTAACACCTCTCCTGAAGAAAGCTTCTTTGGTCCTTAACTCTCTGGCTAATTACAGACCAATCTCTAACCTCCCCTTTTTAGGAAAGTTTATTGAGAAAGTAGTGGTGGTACAACTGGAAAACCACCTGAATATCCATAACATCTACAAACCTCTCCAGTCCGATTTTTGAAAGAGGCATAGTACCAAGACTGCACGGGTTCAGGTGCTCAAGGATCTCTTGATGGTGAGAGATCGGAGAAGCCATTCCATCTTGGTGCTCCTTGATCTCTCTTCAGCTTTTGACACTGTGGACCATGGGGTACTACTTGGGCACCTCAGGTCCATCTGTGGCCTGACACATATGGTCTTCAGGTGGTTTACATCTTTCCTCACTGGCAGAACTCAGAGAGTGGTGTCTGGGGTCTTTTCTTCGGATCCATTCCCTCTGTCATGTGGGGTACCTCAGGGATCAGTGCTTTCCCCCATGTTGTTTGCAGTGTATATGCTGCCCCTCATAGACATTGTAAGATGGTATGGGCTGAGGTTTTTCTGCTATGCTGATGATACCCAGCTCTACCTGTCTTTTGCACCCTACCAGGATAGTGCTTTCTCAGTATTTAACAACTGCCTTGCTGAAATCCAGGACTGGATGAATTTGAGCTGGATAAAGCTGAATGTGGGAAAGACTGAGTTGATGGTTGTGGAGCCTAGTCACCAGATAGAGGGGTTGAGGACTGGTCATCCCCCTGGAATTTATCTAGGGGGTTCCAGATCCTTACCTCTGAATGGGTGTGGGACCTGGGGGTGGTGCTTGACGATGGGCTGACCTTATGATCTCAAGTGTTTGTGGTCATCAAGTCTTCCTTTTACCATCTTAGGAACATCGCCAGGATCAAGCACCTTGTTCCATCTGGAGATCTTCCCACACTGGTCCATGCCTTAGTGACCTTGCTCCTTGATTACTGCAACCCCCTGTAATTAGGACTTCCTGGGTTGATATCTGCCACTTGCAGCTAGTGCAGAATGCAGCAGCATGATTGTTGATGGGGGTCTCTCGAACATCTCATATTACCCCTGTACTGCGCAGTCTGCACTGGCTGCCAAGTCAGTGGCAGATCACCTTTAAAGTTGGTTTACTGACATATAAAGCCTTACATGGACTTGGCCCTGACTACTTGAAAGAGCTTCTGGTTCCCTATCACCCATAGCGACAGCTCCGTTTGGCCCACGAGGGGTTGCTAGAGAACCCGATGGTGTCTTTGAAATCTTCTGGGCCCTGTGCATTCATGTATGTTGCCGCTACCCCCTGGAATCCTCTACCCCATCGGCTGCGGGAGTGCACAACAGTCGGAGGCTTTAAACAAGCGTTAAAACCTTTTTTATGGTGCCAGGCCATTAATGGTATTGAATGAATGAACCCTGTCAGATTATTGTTATTGTTTTATACTGTATTTATTGATCCTATCATTCTTATTTTAATCTTCTGTAAAGCGCCTTGATATTTGAAAGGTGCTTATGTGAAATAAACTTATTATTATTATTTTTATTATTATAACTAAGGAATATTCATGGACTGGCTACACTTCACAGAGCTAAAATTGTTCAGGGAGCCTGGGATATTTTTTCTTCCAATTAGCTTACATGTTGTTTAGATTAACACCAAATGTAGAGCTAACATATATTTGAATATTGCATATTTTCTGTAAGTTATCTTCCCATACTTGAACCATGGACTTTTAGGGCCTATAGACTTATCTGTTCACTAATTATTGTTCTTTTTTCAGATTTAAAACAATAATTTTTGCATTCCATGCATTCTTGTTTTTGTAATGGACTGAAACAAAACAATTTTAAAACCATGACAGAAACTGCACTATCAATTGTGGAATAAAGTTGAATGCTGTGTGCCTTCACCTTGATTGCATGAATAATTCCTTAAAAATAGTATTTACAGAAGTATACGTGGCATGGAAGTGTGTCAGACAGAGAAAAATGTGTTCCTATTGAGCATAGGTTTGCACAATATATTGCCATTTCACCCTTTGATACTGAAGCTGGAGTTTTCCCTCTGTCATCGGTGAGATGCTCTTCATGTTATGTGCTGCAGTCACAGAAAGAGGACGACACCTACAGTAGAGTTTAACATTGCAGTGAGATACTGTTTACACCCCTTCAGAAAACGCCATTAATTAAGAAGCTAGAGACTCAACTATGTCATCACCCCAGAGGTCAGGATTCACATGCAATAGAGAAGAACAGTGGGGTTTGCCAAAGCATGTGAGTACGGTTTCACCCTTCAGTATCATTGCTTCTCTCCTGGATTTCTGCAGTAAGATTAAAGAATTGAAAGCATCATCTGTTCCAAACAAGATTTACTGCACAAATCTGAAACCATCCACCTGGAAAAATTAAATTAAGGAAAAGATGACTTCAAACAAAAGAGGTTATTACAAACTAGTCATAAATCAAAAGGGTTAATGTAAGGGAGATCTGTTTACAACGTTATGGAGCACTCTTAGGAATTCTTGAATGCTTCTAGCAGTGTGTGTGTGTGTGTGCGTGTGTGTGTGGAATCCCTACTTGGTCTCTATAGTGCTGTTAACAGGACTCCCATGAAGTAACACTTTCCAGTAATAGCCGCAATAATGGCTAGCATTTGTTCTCACTAGGTTACCTTGTTTTGTTTTTGCTTTTGTTGTTTTGACCAGGTTTGTGTATCTGCACCTGCTCTTGCCATGTAAATGAGATGTTTCATCATGCTGAGCTTTATAACGTTTATTTTTTAAATCGAGAAAGACATGCATGCACACTTATTTTAGACTGAGTCCTTCCTCATTATTTATATTCTTTTTAACTCCATTATGTTTTTTTCTTGGTTGAATTCAACCATCTTGTGTGGTTGTGCTCTTTAGCAGGCAGTAATGGAATCAGGCACAGCCCAGAGCCATTAGGTATCATGCATTACTTGATGGATCAAGGGTCAACTCTCTTGTTCGTTGGTTGTTTAAACATTGGCTGGCAGGCTAAAAATATAATACCACACAATTTGTGTCAGTGACTATCCCTTCTTTTAATTAACAGGCTGTTGCAAGGGGAAAAAAACAGCTTTGGTACTGTGCCCAATCTGAAAGCCTCATTTGAGCCTGGTTTGAATGTCACAGGCTTGTATAACTGCAGAGTTGCTGCCAGAAGGAAACCACAGACTCACCCTAAACCTCAAAAACTCAACAGCTAGTGTACGCTGGACACATGATTGGTTAGTGCTGCAGTGAGTGTGACAACAGAGAGCTCTGCTTTGTGGTATATTGAGTTATTACAGTTGACACTGATGTATGTATATACTGCATATATATGCTATGTATGAATATAGAGAGAAGTAGTGGGAATCATTTTGTTTATGTGTTCGTTTGCCATAAGCCCATATAAAAAGTAGGTTTTACCCTTCTGCTGTTGCTCTGTGGTTTACTTCTATCAATTCAGTAGTGCAGAGGGGCTCCTGTTGCATAACAATTTATTCATTGTTGTATCACTGAACTGCAGATCAAGTCACTGCTGCAGCTCTGGCATATTAATGAGCAAATCATTAACTTTTAGTAAGGAAGAATGGTACTGCTCAGTTGCATGCGTGATAGGACTGGCAAGTTACAGCAGATGGAGCAGTGATGCACTGGCTTGATGCTGTAAACTGCTTTTAAGATTGTGGCTGGTAAGAATTCAGAATTTCATATTGGCTGAAGGCCAAACTAAAATTGACTCCAACCACATACTTTTTTTTAATAAGACTTCTGTTTTATAGAAAAACTTGAGATCGAAAATGATCATAAAAGAGGACCCTTGTCTTGCTCATCTTGCAGAGTGGTTAAAAGGTAATGTAAAACATGCATTACTATTGCTCAAATTTAACAAGCCCCTGACACTATTGGGAGAACTTTGAACTATGTAAGATTTAGACACAGTACAGTTTATATTTCATATTTAAACAGTACAGTTTATATTTCATATATGTTCTGTAATTCTTTCCCACTTTTTCTTTACTACTGAGGATAGTCGCATGAACACAAGGCAACTGCTACCTAGACTTCATCTGCTTTGGCTGCCTGACTACACTAGATATCATAATCCACTGTTTGTGACATCATAATTATCCACACAGCATCAGACTGTGATGCCATAAACAGTCCTGTGATGCCAGGTGTAGACAAACAGCAAGAGCAGACTGGGCTGAGATCCTGTTTTCATGCAAACATTCTTAGTAATAAAAACATAAAGGGGGGGGGTTACACAAAAAATATGAACTATAAGATGAATAGTACCAAAATATAAAACAATTTTCAAAGTTGTCTTTATGGCATTGGGGCTTTTTAAAGAGCTACTGTCACAATTCTTTGTGAATATGGCTTCAATTCCTCATCACTTATTCTATAATACACAATGCAAAGGAAATGTTTCTGTACAGTACAGGAGCATAATATTATTCATATTGTTTCCTTGTGCTATCTACATCTGGATCCTTGACTCATCAGATTAAGAAAAGTAAATTTAAATGTTCACTATATAAAGCGGAGCATGACATGATGCAATGCAATAACTTGCAGTAAGTGACATGCCACAACATATTGCATGACAAAAGGGCTCAAGTGCCATTGAATTACACTCTTCATTGCAGTATGCTGAACATTTTTTGATGTACTGCAGCATTACTGTGTTGCATCCTGGCTATTACTACGGAAAGTAGCACCATTGTGTATGAGCCCCAGTTTCTGAGGAAGAACCAGCAATGGTTCGAAGTGCCAGGGTTTAGAGTGGTTATCAGTGATTGACTGATTGATTGATTAACATACTAACATACTAAAATGTCAGCAGAATAGGCCTAACGGTCTTTCGTGTCTGCTCGTTTGGTCAGCCCCAACCCTGGGTGCTGATCTTGCTGCCCCCTCGCCTTCTCTGGCTTCTCCCTTCCCAGTTCTGGATATTCTCACTGTACTGGATTTTGCTTCCAGAACACTTCCCCTGTACCTGTCCCACCTCCTCTTGAACCCCTCCACTGTCTCTGCCTCCACTAGCCCCCTGGGCAGCGCATTCCATGGCTCCACCACCCTCTCAGTGAAGTAGCACCTCCTCCTTTCTCCCCTGAATCTTTCCCCCTCCAGCTTCCACCCATGCCTCTAGTTGCCCCCTCCTCCTTCCTTCGAAGCACCCTGACTGCTCCTCCCCTATTTACCCCCTTCATGTACCTGAAGACCTCAATCATGTCCCCTCAGTCCCTTCTCTCTTCAAATGTGTACATATTTAGCTCTTCAAGCCTCTCCCCCTGGGTCCTGTCCCTGAAGCCCCAAATAATTTTGATTGATCAATTTTTATTTGAAAATTGGTGATTGGGAAAGGCTCACTGAACCAAGGCACATTTCCAGGTGTGCCCTGAGGGAAGGGAACAGGGATGCAAACACATAACACTGACACTGTTCATAGTTACAGTAAAAGTGCACTAAGAGAATACAATTTAAAAGAGAAGTAGGTGCAAAAAGATCAAACTGCAAAATCAGGTTCTTGTGTATGAACACCATAATAAACCCAGCTTGCTGTATATCTACCAGTCTTATGTTATTTTTTCACACTCAGTATTTGTTGTTTTATAGCAAAGGCAATAGATGATGGAATTTTAATCCATTTCTGAATACAGTACTTACAGAACCTGTCCAGTACCCATTAGAATGTGTTAAAACATAATATTAAGACACACAGGTCAAGTTATATTTCTTTAATTTTTAATATGTCCCTTTATTCTTTATTGCTGTAACCCAAGTGCTGTGTACCAGCAGGCTACTACCCCTGCCTGATGATCACCATACAGGTTGGGGGGCCTGGGTTCTGTTCTGATGGTAATTGGGGGGTTATTTTCCCAGAATAGTAAATAATAGTGCGGTGCCTCCATCCGGAGTAAATATAGTGAGCCAGATGTTTGTAAGGTGCAACCCCCTGGGATGCGATACCTACCCACCTCACCTTCCAGTTTACCCCACACAGAATACCATAAACCCACTTCACACTCTATATTGCATACAACTATTGACTATAATATGCTCACAAACTGCAGTACTTCATGTTGCAAGCAATTAATGACTACAGCTAATAATATGCTCACAGTCAAGACTATATCTTAACAATAAAAACTTCATTATTGGGGAAAAGGGGTATGGGAGAATTGACAAGAATGTCAATTGTGAACATTCAACAATAATAACCACTGTGTCCACCTCCACACAGTTACAGTACCTCCCCCCTGCAGGTGCACCCAGCTTTTTCCCCGACGTCCTTAATGGATATGGGAATCAGATCATTGTGGTGGGTACTTCACCATGGAGCTGGTGAACAGCCAGAAGATGCAAGGTAGGTGCACCAAAAACCTTGGGATACAGTGGAAACAATAGTTTTTAACTGAAACTGCAGAACTTGGTGGGGCCACAATAACAGAATTCCACATGCCAGCAGAGCCTTTAGTTTCCAAATTGTGGCCTGAGCCTGTATTGCTGATTTCAGTTTCCTGCCCAGGACTTCACACCCTCTTTACCTGTCTTGCTAGATAGCTACTTAAAATGTAGGAAGATTCCGCGGAGCCACAGCTCAGCTCAGAGGTACTTACAGTCTGATGGCTTCACGGGGTGGATGGGAAACTCAGACAGGACCAAGATTAGTGGTACCGCTCTGGTATCAGTAGACAGTGTTGTGGCACACCACAACAGCAGGATGCAGGTATGCAGCAGATGGACATTAACTGTCAGGCCTTTCCTCAGCTTCGCCTCTTGGACCTTTACATGCAGTGTTCACCTGTCAGGCTTCTCGATGTCTTCTTCTCCCATGGTCCTTCATCATCTTCACCCACGGAGACAGGGCTCCGGACCTCTCTGGAGGAGAGATCAAACACCTCCACCCTGGCAGTAGGTGTAAGATAGCCACCATCTCTGGGGCCTGCAGTCTGACTAGGGTACCTGGAAGGTTTGTGGTCACCCTGGACATCTGTCTGGATACATCAGTGCTGCTGGGACTTAAGCACAGATGGTCTTTCAACCTATCATACTAGCCCAGGTAACAGCCATTCCAATGAATTCTCCACTGGGGAACAGACTGACAGTCCAAATCACTTTCCTGCAGGGAACCACAGGCAAGCAAGCTCTCTACCTAAACTTCAGAGTTTGTAACTTCCACCTCTCTCATTTTTTGGCTGCAACTCAAGTTCTCCCAGGTGATGAAGGCATTCAGCAACTCTTCCCTAGGGTGGCTGTGGAAGCCATTGGCTGATATCTCAGACATGTATCTCCCTCTCTTTCTGCTCCCTCTGCTTTCTTGGAGAACCTCTGCAAACAACTGCCCCAGTAGAAACTGTACCTGTGGGGTTCAGAAAAGAAAGGCAGCCCCCGATTTGCTGCATTTAACTGTCTGTCAGACAGATTAATATTTATCAAGTCCTCTGGATGCCTGATTGGTGTGTAGTCTGGGCGCCAAGATGTTGCCCATCCCACCTAACCAGGAGCCATAGCTCCAGGTCATCAGGCTCCATGCAATCCTGTTGGCTGGGCAGGGTTCATAGTTTGCAAACATGGCTGCTGTCTACACATTTTACATGCAGTCCATACAATGTCCCAACTTTCAGTTCATGGTGCGGCCAAACTGAGTTATTGTACATTCATTTGTCTCATAGTCCTTTTAGCTGCCCCTCTGCCTTATTGTCTGGCAGTAGAGTGGGGCATTCAAGGTGCTTCCTTTGCCTGTCGCTGCCTATGTTAGTAAGTCCCCCTTAGGCAGCAGGCAGAAATCTTGGGCAGACTAGATGGACAGCATGGTCTCCTTCTGCCAGCAAATTCTTATACAAACATACGAAAATAACTAGCAGATAAAGATCTTATGGTCTATCAAGTCTGCTCAATTGTGCAGCTAGCAGTCCTTGTTCTGCAGCTGCCCCTCCCTCCCTTCCTCCCTCCCATGACTCTCCCTCTTGCCCTGTCACAACTCCTTTTGAAACTGTCCACTGTTCTACAGGATACTGCTTCTGTCAGTAACATATTCCACCCCGACAGCACCCATTCCATAAAAAACTGTCTGCTCATCTCTCTTCTGAAACTTCCTCCCCTCCAATGTCCCTCAGCTTTCTTACTTTGGAAAGCCACTCTGTACCCATCTTGTTCATTCCTTTCATATACTTAAAGGTTTCAGTCATATCCCCGTGTCCTTCCTCTCCTCCAATGAGTACATGTTCAACTCCCTCAGCCTACACTCATATGACAATGAATCATCTTTGTCACCCTGCACTGCACCCCCTCCAGTAACTTGATGTTCTTCTTCAGGTACAGGTGCCAGAACTGCAAGCAGTACTCCAGGTGTGCCTAACCAGGGATCCATACAAGGGCAGAATCACCTCCCTCCTTCTTGAGGATATACCCCTGGCAATGCAACCCAGCATGTTGTAGGCCATTGCAGCTGCCTTTCTACATTGTGCTGAGTTGTTCCTCAATCCTATAATGAGCACCCCAGATCCTTCTCCTCCTCTGTCAAGGCTAGCTGCACCCCCCCCCCCCCAGCTGGTAGCACCTCCTTGGGTTTTTTGCCCCAAAATGCTTGCATTTTTTGGCATTAAACCCCAGTTGCCAGGTGTCAAATCATGTCTCTAGCTTTGCCAGATCATCCTGCAACCCCTGCCAACCCTCTAGGTTATCCATCACCACTGCCATCTTGTGTCATCAGCAAACAGACTGATCCTGCTCTTGATGCCCAACGAAATGTCTGTAATGAATATCCCAAACAACACTGGTTCCATCACCAAGCACTGCGGAACTCCGCTCATCACCGCCCTTGGGGATGAGAGCTCCTCACCCACCACCACTCTCCGCTGCCTTCCCTGTAGCCAGTTCACTACCCATCTTACCAACTTCGCACCTGCTCTTGTGCCTTCTAGCTTACTTCCTAGCTTCTCATGCAGCACAGAGTCGAATGCCTTAGTGAAGTCCAGGTACAGGACATCCACTGCATGGCCCTTGTCCAGTTGCCTAGAAACCCAGTCATAGTACTTCACCGGGTTGGTCTGGCAGGATCTGCCAGTGACAAAGCCATGCTGTCTTCTGTCGTGCAGCCCATTGGTCTCCAGAAGGGACACCAGCCTCTCCTTCAGGATAGCCTCCATCAGCTTACCCATGATGGATGTGAGGCTCATTGGTCTGTTTTTCCCAGGTTCATCCTTGGAGCTGCTATCATTGAGGGGTACCACATGAGCCATTCTCCAATCCTGAGGTGAACACCCTGAGTCCACTGGGGCACTGAATATGACTGCCAAAGGCCCCAACAGGACATCTACCAGCTCCCTCAGAACCCTGGGGTGAATGCCATCTGGTCTTGGTGCCTTGTCCACCCTCAGTGCCCTCAAGCCCTCCAGAACCCTGCCTCCATGATTTCCCCATCTGTCACCCCCTCCCCCTCCATTGTTGCCCTTCCACCCCCCTTGGGTATCCCCTTTCATTAGTAAATATCAAGCAGAAATAGTCATTTGGTGCTTCTGCCCTTTCACCACCCAAGTCCACCACTCCCCCTACCTCTTAATCCTGACTATATGATCCTTACAGTTCCTGAAGAAGTCCTTCTTCCTCTCCTTAATGTCCTGTGCCAACCTGAGCTCCTTAGACACCTTGGCTGCCTTTACTACCCTTGTCACCTCATTTGACTCCTTCAGTTTCTCCTCCTGTCCTCCCCTCCCTGTTTTTTTGTACCTCCTAAAGGTGTCTCTTTTCATCCTTACCTTTTCCATGGCCCCCTTACTCACCCAGGTAGGATTCTTTGCCCTTGCCTTCTTACTCTGGGCCTTATTGCAGGTTTGGTTGCCTCCACTATCCCCAGCTTTATGAGCTCCAACCTCTGGTTAGTGTCCTGTTCAGGATCTGTACGTGCGTGGTAGCCCCAGCTGCATTTAAAGAAACAGGCACCTTTATGTGCCACACAAAAGATTATTTTTCCAGTCCTCTTGCCTGTCCTATGTGTCTCCGGACACAGATTAGTTTCCCTGGGGTCAGAGTACATAGATGGGAATTGAATTATGGCCTCAAAGAGTGGCTAAAAATTATAGAACTGTAGTGCTGTTCTGTTGTCAGCTTGCACATTCGCGATGTGAGCTATGTGGTGGCACCCTGAAACCTCACCGAAATAGGCAAGTTAATTACTTTTTAAAATATGCACTACTCCAGTCACCTTTTCTTTAAGAGCAAATCACAGGATCCAACAGGAGACAAGGAAACATGCCAGAGACACAGGGCAAGGCAGTGGTAAGCAAACGGGAGGAGGAGGACCTGCAGCGCTATGGTAAGTCCCCAACTTTGAGGGGAGGGGTGGGTGATTACATTACCATGTTCCTTTATGTGAAAACATTATCCTTGCCCACTGGCTTCATCTCGTTCTCTTCCTCCATCTCATCCCACAGAAGTGTTAATGCACTATGACATAATCTATTGCAGTGGAAATGATTGTTATGACTTCAGCAAGGAGAAAGCAAGAGGACAGCATGAAGTCTAAGATGCAAAGATTCTAATTCCATGTAAATATCCACAATAATAAACAGAAGACGGCATACAGACATAGAAAAATAATATTTTCAATATTGGCATTTTTTGACCTCTGCTCATGGACAGTGTCACTATGATCTTCTAAATCTGTCCCGAACATTGATTTTCTGCAGTGACCATGCCATTGTGCACCAGATGTGTGAAAACACATTTCAGGCAGGATGTGAAAAATGACAGCTGTACTGTTCATAAGGAGGTATGCAAAAATGACAATGGAAAATCTTTAGTGAAAATATTACAAATTCTCAAAGTTATGAGTGTGTGTGGAAAATGCACAATGCATGCTCATAACATAGTCATTTTAAGGACTTTCATCACCAAATTTTCAACATAGGCATTTTGAGACCTCTGCTTATGAACAGTGTCACTTTGATTTTCTTAATCTATCCTGAACATTGATTTCCCCCAGCGACCGCTCAATTGTGCACTGGATGTGTGAAAACACATTTTGGACAGGATGTGAAAAATGACAGCTGTACTTTTTATAAGAAGGTGTGAAAAAATGCCAGTGTTGAAAATCTGGAGTAAAATTATCACAAATTCGTGAAGTTACAGGTGTGCATGGAAACTGTGCAATGCACACTCATAACATAGTCATTTTTTGGAATTTTTTCACCAAATTTGCACATAGGCTTTTTTGGAGCCCACTTCATGAACAGTGACACTGTCATTTCAGTAATCAGTTCCAAAGGTGATTCTGCACAGTGACTGCAAAATCACCTTTAGTGACTGAATAACCAGATGACAGTAACTGAATTCATGAGGTGGGGTCCCAAGAACCCCATGTTGAAATTTTGGCACCAAAATTCACAAAAAAATGACCAAGATATCCACCGAAGTTGAAAAAAAAACATTTATGCCATTATACAGCTTACAGGCATTTCTTTAGTTTGCAGTCAGCTTCGAAGAGTGCAAATGTGTTCCCCCTCCACCGAAGATCGTCGTGCCGGGTGCCGGAGGTAAGTATGGGGTGAGGGGGTGTGAGGAGGTTGTGTGCGAAGAGAGTGGGTGTGGATTGGGGAGGGTCACCAGAGACAACGAGGGACTGTTTTTTTTCTTCTACAGGTTAAAAAAGAAAATACATTGCGGGAAGGTTTTTCCTTTCCATGTTTGTTTTTTTGCATTTTTTTGGTGAGGGGGACTGAAGCCAATGGATATTGGGCCCAGAAAATGGGTCTGTGTTTCGGGCCGGGGCTTCTGATGCCAAGGGAGATTGCCCGCCCCTTCAGCATACAGAACTATTACATGGAGGAGTATGCTGACAAGGGGATTGGGCACCCCTGTCAACTTCCATGGGGACTGTGACAGGTGGATGGCGAAAGCTGCCACCATGTTTATAGAAATTGGACACCAGAAAAAGCAAGTGGTGATTCGCTGCTGCAATCAGGGACCACCCCAACAGCAAAAAACAGCTGATTGCTAAATGACAGGGTGCTCCCTGATTGCAGTGGTGAATTTCTTTCAAGTTGGTGGCAAGCTACAACACTGCTGTCATCGACAGCATGCTTCTCTACTGATGCCACAAAGACCAGCCCCAAAATGGACTGCTGGCATTGGCCACAACACTGCCGCACCTCCACAACTCGCTACTACAGCAAGCTGCTGCAATATGTTTCTTTCGCATGAGTGCAAGCAAACATAAAAAATGAATTAATTCAAATAACAGACAACATTCAGTGTCTAGCTCAGAAATATCCTGCATTATTTTCCTTTGCACTAACACTCCCTGTCATTATGTGAGGAAGGGGAGGGGGATGGCACTCAAAAAGCAGCAGGAGTTTTGAAAGGAGAGAAGGACACTGGTCCTTTTTCTGAGGAGAGAGTCCTGAAAGCATTCGCTAACCTGAAAATGGACAAAGCTGTGAGGTCAGATGGAGAACACCCAAGGGTGTTGCGGGAACTCAGGGATGGACAGGTTGCACCTCTGACAGTCCTATTTAACAGATCACTGGAGACTGGAGTGGTTCAAGAGGACTGGAGGAGGGCAGATGTAGTCACACATCACAAACATTGGCACATAATAAATCTTCCATAATCTAGAGATATAAAAGTTGGTGAGTAGTTTGTTCCTGTTCACTTTATGGTAAAATTTATGGAAACCCTGCTAAAGGAAAGAATCGTGAAATATCTTGACTCCAACAGGTTGCAAGAACTGAAGCAGAATGGATTCACAGCACGGAGGTCATGCTAACCAAATCTGATAAACTTATTTGACTGTGCGACCAAGGAATTAGAACAGGGAGGAGTGGTGGATGTGGCATACCTAGGTTTTGCAAGGTTTTCAACACTGTTCCACATAGAGGACTAGAAAGCAATCTGGTTCACCTAGGGTTGGGTAGCAAGGTGGTAAACTGGGTACAAAATTGGTTAGGGGATAGGCCACAGAAGGTACTGGTAAATTAAGTTTGCTCTGAGGAAAAGAGGGTCACCAGCAGTTTACCTCAGGGTTTAAGGCCGGGACTGATCCTCTTTAATGTCTTTATAAGTGACATTTCAGAGGGTCTGGAAGGGAAAAATAATGCACTTGGGCATCAGAAACCTGGGGGCTGAGTACAAAATGGGTGGAGTGTTTTTAACAATGACCAAGCAGGAAAGGGACCTGGAGTAATCATATTGGATGGCCTAATGGTGCAGGCAGTGCAAGTGCAATGAGGCAGTTGTGGGGAGGCTAGTGGGATTCTTGGGTGCATAAGAAGCAGTATCACTAGCAGAAAGGGAGAGGTGGTGTTGCCCTGTATAGATCACTGATAAGACCCCACCTTGAGTACTGTGTCCAGTTCTGGAGACCAGATCTCAAGATGGACATAGACAGAGAGAAGGCAGTCCACGAGGGCTGCTAAAATGGTGCAGTGTTTGCATTAAAAGCCCTACGAGGAGAGATTAAAGGATCTTAATATGAACACCTTGGAAGACAGTGGAGGGGGGATATGATACAGGTTTTTAAATACCTCACAGAGGTAAATAAGTCACAGGAGGGATGTATTTTCAGAAAAAAATGTGCACTAGAATGAGGGGATATACTACAAAGCTGAAGGGGGTCAATTCAGGTGAGATATGAGGAAGTACTTCTTCACAGAAAGAATGGGTGGATTCCTTTAACAGCCTTCCAGAGGAGGCACTGGGGAGCAAAAACAATGGAGGGGTTAAAAAATTCCTGGTACAGGCACAAGGGAATTATACAAGCAAGAAAGGGGGTAGAAGAGAAAGAGCTTTAGATCATGCAGGATCCTCGGTGAGAATAAAGATAGGAAAAAATGAACAGACTGGGTGGGCCAAGCATCCCTTATCTACCATCACATCAAATTCTATGCTTCTGTGTTTCTATTCCAGAACATTTAAGTCAACTTCCATCAGGATTGACTGGTAGGCACTCAGTAATGTCCTCCTTTTCTTCTTGATCATATCCTCAGAATTAAGTTATGATTGGAGATGAACATTCTTAGCATAAAATAGTTTTCCAAGTCAGGGTCATAAAAGTGATATGATTTTTCTTGGAAGATCACTTCTAAATTTGCATGAAGCAAAACTTAGGCAGTTACACCAGCTTCTGTGAATTCCATTTTCACGGTTAGAAGTCATCTCCTTTATTGTGTTACAATGCTCTCATCAGGCTACAGATGTATTCTCTTGACATCATAAAACATCTTGTTTTTTATCCCCTGCTAGTTGCAGAATCTTAATACAGTTAGATAGTGAAAATAAAGTCAGGATAATTGCTAGAGCTGTCACACCAATATTTTCTGTACTATAGCAAGTGAACCTTCTGGATTCTGCTTTCTTGTTGATTTAACCTGACATACTGATGCACGAGTGATAGGTTCCCTGTGAGAGAACACAGCTTGTGGTACTCTGCAAATATATTTCTCCAGTACAAGAGGAGCAGAAACATCAGGAAAGAGCCTTATTAATTGCAGATTATTGGCAAGTAGTCTATTCTCCATTTTGCCAATTTTTTTTTCAGTTTTGGAGTTCATAGCAATTTGATCATGCAGTAAGGTGGTTCTTGCTGCTTCAGTAATTAGAAGCCTATAAATATGAACAGTATTGGTAGTCTCTGCTGCAACTGTTCTCTCTTCTAGAGACTCCTGTTTCACCCCAAGTAAGTTTACCAGAGTTGCAAACTCTGATATCTGCACTTTAGTGTTTCTTGGATGGTATCCTACCAGGTTGGATACCATTGAATACCATCATTTTGGTTGGATACAGGATAGGCTTGGATGGCATAGACATCCAACCAGGGATCTGACCTCCTAGAATCCACAGTACACATCCAAGGTATCAGTGTCTCCAACCTGGACCTGATTGATCATACCATTGGATCCTGGCATCCAGTCATAAGATCCAACTACCAGAAGTTTGATTCAATGGATTCAACAACAGGTTCACAACTCTCTAACTATGGATCCAGAATCCATCTTTGGTTGGATAATAAGTTAGATAGAAGAACTACCTGTCGGAGGATAGTCGGATCCATGAAAGCACTATCTGAGCACCACTACTGCACTTTTAATTCATTAGTAGCTGTTCATGACTCCACTTACAAATACTGAGAACATGCTGTAAAGGGTACCCAGTGATACATTTTTTTCTTTTACCTCTTTTGGCTTTGTTCTGGCTTCCAAACCAGAAGGAAGAACTGTGAACATCCTGAGTGCCATGGCTCCAAGCAGAGCCCAATCCAGGATTACCTTACCCACTATAGTGGACAAGTATACTACTGTACTTCATCAATTTCACCTGTAAGTCATAGAAAGAGAACACACTGCTGTGTAGATATAACAAACCAAAGTCATTCTTTGAAACAAGAAAAAATGTCTTTTACAAATATTAGACTACATGCACAAAAATGGATTTCCTATGTGCCATGTATCTGAGGCGCATAGGCGACCCTAAGTGGAATGCCACTCTGTGGCGGTCCCATGGACCCCTCATGGCATTTACAAACAGTGCACCAGCCAGTTGTACAATGGATCCCCAGCCACATGGGCAGACACTCACCATGGTCAGTCCAATGGGAGTATTGGGTGTGTGCCTGCACTATGCACCATTCACAAAGCTGCATAGTGTCAGGCACAGGAGGCTGCAGGTTATGGCAGCAGGGTTTCTGCTGTAACCCATTGTTCACCCCTACAGATGACACTCTCTGACTGTGATGGGAATGGAAGTTGAACCCCCATGTTGCTCAGGCCCACAGAACAGATGTGGAGGGCTGGGGGTGGGCATTAGGGTGAGTGCCCATATTTTTGCAAACCCCAGACTAGCACCTTTTCACAATACCCTGCCCCCATGGTACGAGGGATCTACTCCATGACATCTGATTGGATGCCTACCTGGGTCCACCATTCCACACACATCAGCACCCCATAAACCTGCATGCTGGGGGGGGGGGCAGGGCAGCAGACAGGTGTCCTGTGGGTGCTTGTGGTTATGAATACTGTGCATCTGTACTTGTCCTGGGTGCAGAACTATGTGGGTGGGATATGTGCCTTTGGCATGTACGTTATGTCCCATTGGAGAATAGGGCACATTATTGGCAGTTTTTCAGAATTATTTCAGGTGCTCAATGAACGCCTTACTGAATCAGTTGCCAGAACTGGAAGAACCCCTTCACAAACCCTTATAAAGTATATTTATTTAATTTTGCTAAGCAAAAGGTCAATTTTCACAAATAGTATGCAAATCCCAAGTCAGTGCAATACATTAGCATATTTTAAGTTCAGTGAAACTGGGCAAAAAATGTTATCCTACCTTTTTTAACTATAAAAGATTTCAGGCATCTTCCAGATTTATTTTGTAGTAAAATGGTCTAGTTCTGCCAAAATTTAAGTGTTTTATAAATGTTTCAATTTAGTCCTTTCTCAAGATAAAAAAGATGGCCATAACATTTGCACAGAAATAGCATTGTAGCATTGTAGACCTAGCAAGGTTTAGGATGAAGCAGGAAAAAATGGTATGCATCATAGGAGGTACCTAGAAACGTAGATTTGACAGGTATGCTAATACATTTATTAACTGTAGCTGAAACTAGATGTTTGAAAGCACAGTTTTGCACTGCTGCTTTAATTGGTCACTGAACAATTCAATGTGGTATGGCACAGAAATTGACTTTTTTGAGTAATTTATGCAAATGTTAACCAACAGAATGAATTGTATCTATAATATACACATGGTTCAGGAGCCCTTCTTTCTGTGCAAATCATAGAATCATAGAATTCTGGTGGCAGAAAGGGACCCAGTTGGCCCATCAAACCAGGCCTTTACCCACTCCTCCCTACTCATTGCCTTTGTCCCCTTTGCTAATCTATCCCCTTTTCAGGTAGAACTTCTACAATGCATTGGATACAAAATTGCAGATGTATTATACATCTGTGTTCTGACAAAGTCCACATTAGCAGCTAAACTAAAACATAATTTGTTTAGGTGGCAAAGCAGGCTGTTCTCAGATCATTTTTGTTCTCCCACAGGGAGGCATCATTTTTAAATTACACAGTGAGCAGGCAGAGATTGGAAGCAAACAATCAAACACTTCCAAGGGGCAGAGGAAATAGGACTGCAGTGTATGGTATCCTATTAAATAAATAAAACCTTCCATTTTGGTAAGCTAATTTAACAAGAAAAAAAAAATCAGTGGAGAAATTAATTACACTGCCCTTTCAACACCTCTGAATTGCTTTCTGAGGGATGTTCAGTTTCCAAAAGTACATCTGTGCATTTATCTTTCTAAAGTAGTCTTATTCACTCTTGTGCCAATGTGCTGTCTCCTGGCTTTCTAATTTGTTAATCTATAGTCTTTTGAACTGTACAGTTGAAGACTGATACCATCGCAATGTAAGGACAGGACAGGCTCCGATATAGGATGTCTTTGCAGTTTGATTGTCACGCCCATTGTATTAATGAGGATTAGCTCAGGCCTTTGAAAACTGCATCACCTCATCTTAACAGCTGTGATCGTATCAGCAGCCCATAGTTTAAAGGGGCTGAGAAAAGAGAGCATCTAGCTGCCTAGCAGCTGCTCTTTGTTTCAAGGGAAAATCCTTCTTTTCCTTATGCAGCACAACACTATATGTTCAGTCTGTTTCATTCCATCCTTTTCAAACACTGTAGACCTGAACACCATTTTTTTACCCATTAATGCAAGAAATCCTGTTTAACCTATTTCCTTCCCTCCGACATATGGAGAAAAAACGTGATCTCTGTTGTTTGACTGAAGACAGCACCTTTGAGCAAAGTGAATGCAACACACACAAAAAGCAATCTTAACTGGATGGGTGAGGCATATGAGAGGGCAGAAAATGAGTGCAAATTGCAACTTTGTAAAATGATAAGTTGTGCGATGTGCTGCATACAGCTAGCTACTGTACACAAACAACTGTATGATCTGAGGGCAGATAAAAATGAAGCATTATGAAGGTACCACAGTTGAGTTACAAAGATGTCTAATGACAAGAGAAGTCCTCCTGCTGCTCATATGTTTCAAAAACTGAAACTTTGTTAGCAGAAACACAAGAAGAAAGGGGATGGCATAGGCAAGAACCAGATGGAACTGAAAAAAGCAATCAACAGCCTAAAGTAGCAGAGCAAGCAGATTCCAAAGGACAGGCCTTATTCATAGGAAACGTGGTGGCACACAATACACCTGTGGGTTGCTGCAGTATGCACCTACATCTTCCTGACAAATCAATTATGAAGACTCATTTCTATTCCAACCACATCTACCAGAACTGGGAAAGCAATCAAGAAAAATATCTGTGCAAAAACACTTTTTCACCCTCTTCCACACTCTGTGAACTGCTCAGTTATTCACCTTTTGAAAAGTAGTGATGCCTTCACTGGTGAAGCCCCTTGCATAGTTTTGTTGAAGTGCAGTTTGCCTTTAATTTGGCAAAGCAAAGTCACTTACGGCCAGCAAGTCTACTCTATCTCACACTGTCCTCCTCAGGGTAGGTCCGTTATAGCTCCCACTGTAATACCACTTCCTGGGTGGCCACAGATGGAGGTGCAGTTGGGAGTGATGGTGTGGAGGAGTGGACTACCAGCTGGCTCCAGCATGCAAAGCCATGTGTCAGCATGTGCACACACATTGGGTGCTCAGGCATCCTGAATTCCTGAAGGAGGGTGGAAGAAAATGTAACACCTTGCTAGCAAGCAGGATGCAGCCAACAGCATTATTGGGACCCACATTCACTGCCTGGCTTCTGAGTGCTCCAAAACTGTGCAGTTCAGGGAAGGGGCTACAAGAAACCTTCTCCAACTGAGTCCACCACACAGGTGAAAGTCTGGGGTAAAAGGCCACTGAAGGTAAGGACCAGTGATGGTCTGGGTGAGGGCTGGGAGCTTGCCTGGAATGAACAAAAAGGGGGCACAGTGACAAAGCAGTTGTATAAACAGAAAAAAAGTGGAATCACTTCATGAGGTTTTCCTGAAAGGTGAAGTTTGTGGCCTTGCCATATTTTTGCCAATAAAGGAAAACTTTGCAAGAAACAGCTAACTCCTTTTATCACAAATAAAACGATGGGGCACAATTTTTAAAACATGATGTTTGATGCAAGGTGCCTGTGCCAAACAGGTATGATGCAAGTGGCACCTTGCATAAAACTTTGCATCAGTCCCGATTTTCAAATGCAGACTGCAGTGAAATCAGAATGCCTTACACCCAAGCCACTCTGTGCCAACTTTGGTGCAAAAGCACCCTTGTACCATGTTGCAAGGGGGCTTGCACCATGGTGGGGCTGCACCCTCCCCTTTTTTGGAAATTTTCAAGCCCTGATGTGGACACAACGGGGCTTTGCTTAGAAAAGCCAGGAGGTGGTCTAAGGGCTCTGAGCAACTGTAGGACAATGTGGCAATTGGGACTGAACAAGCCGGAAGGGGTCCTGAGACAAAAGGATCATGGGGTCTGCCCTAGGGGGTGTGAAGAGAGACAGCATTAGAGCAGCTCTGGTGATGTGACACCTGGCCAGGGTGCATTTTACAATGCCAGGCAGCCAATTGCCTGGCAGTCCAGAGAGGGTTGGCATGGAGGGAAAGTGACCTGGCCCCAGGTGGGCACAGCCTTGGCACCTACCCAGGAGTGCAACAATCCACAACCCTGTATGCAAGAAGCATTGGCTGCAGGGTGAGAGCTGCCAGTGGTAGAGGGGGATATTCTCCTGCACCACAACAATCCCCTGGCACCCAGCCCCACCAACAACCCTGCCTCATGAAGTAGGGCCGAGCAAATGTTCTACTTCTGCCCAAAAGGTGATTTTGCATAAGGACTGTGAAATCAACTTTCAGGACACAAAAACGCATTTCGGGCAGTAGTGGAAAAATGACAGTTGTCACATTTATGAGATGCTGTAAAGAAATGGCTATGTTGAAAATTTGGGGAAAAATATTGAATAGCACCAACCTTATGAGCCTACATTTGCAAAATTCAACATAGCCTCATAACTTTTTGGTTTTTAAATATATTTACACCAGATTTAAAATATAGCCTCTTATGACCCCACCTCATGAACAATGACAGAGGACATTTTCAGCTCCTGCCTGAAAGGTGATTTCATGCAGGAATCACAAAATCTCCTTTTGGGATGCAAAAAAAAAAACATTTTGGCCAGGATTTGAAAAATGACAGCTGTTACATTCACAAGGTGCTATAAAAATATGAAAATGTTGTAAATTTGGGGTAAAAATATTCAAAATTACCAAAGTTATGAGCCTGCTTTCCCAAAATTAAAGATAGACTCATAACTTTGTTGTTTTTTAATATTTTTACACCAAATTTTCAACATAACCTTCTTATGACCCCTCCTCATGAACAAGGGCAGAGCATATTTTCAACTCCCGCCCGAAAGGTGATTTCGCACAGGGACCACAAAATCACCTTTCAGGACAAATTCAATTAATGTCAGTGCAATTGTTCATGAGGTGGGCTCCAAAAGAAGGCATGTTGAAAATCTAGGCCAAGAATTTGCAAAAATGCCCACATTACTGTATGCCACTAAGTTCAAATTCCCATTGAAACACATTGAACCTCATACATGAGTTCCTCAGTTCGCGGTCCGGATTTGAACAGTGAAGATGTGTCTGCAGTCCAGAGAGGATTATGGCATTGGACTCAAGATCAGTGAGTAAGGGCTTGTGTCGGGGGGGGGGTGTTGCTGAGTGGGAGGGACTCTGATGGCTGCAAAAGACATAAATGTACTGTTTACTTTGTACAGGTAAAAAAATAAAAATATGGAGGAATCCTGCACTGGGAGATTGGGCACCCCCCAATGCACTATTACATTTCATGAGGGGGGTGCTGAGAGGGAGAGTTGGGTGCATGATTTAAAAAATAAAAATAAATAAATAAACAAACAAATAAATAAATAACTGCTCATGTGCAGTAGTGGACAGGAGGGTCCCCCCCAAAAAAGCAAAACAGGATTGGTGATCATGACAAGGGAGAACTGGGCACCCTCTGTGTGTCACTGTTATGTTTCTGTGAGGTGGGGTGGTGGGTGCTGCGAGGGAGGGATGGCTGGGGGTGATTTCTATAATTTAAAAGAAAAACAATCCGCTGATTTGGTGGAACATGGCATACTCCGCCTTGTACAAGGTGGCCGCTGCACACTCCTGCACATGTGCTAACGATCATTCCGCTGCTGATTTTTTGATTGAAAAATAGTGCAGTGCCACTAGAGACAATGAGCAAAGTGCTCCACAGATGCAGAGGTGACTGTGTTGAAACTTTAACATTTTGTTTGATTGGAAGGAATGCAGTAGTCCTCTTCTCATAGCAAGAGGTCTGCAGGGATATGCTCACTGCAGCCCTAAAACTGGGGGAGGAGTATGACAGGCTAGTGAAATAATTCTGCAGAGGAGCAAAGACAGCATTCACCACAGTACAAGTCTGCACTGGTAACTGCAAATCATGCAGTAGGAGCACAGCTCAGTGAATTTGGCAGACTGGGAATGATGTAGCCCAGGGTAGATTTATGAAGACATTATTTCGCAAATATTCTTTAATGAGGCCAGCCCGCCAGCACTGTGGTGCAGCTACTGCTTGTGGCACTGATGACCCATTTTCAGGAGCAAGCGTGGGACATCAGAGGGTGAGCTGGGGGGGGAGGTAGGATGAGCATCCCAGGACAACTCTCCTCCTCCGAGGGGATGTTAGTAGCATGCCAGCATCTAATGACACCCTGCAGAGGCAGTGTGCAGCAGCCAGGGCCACTCTGCAGCTGGGAGGCTATGGCAGACATCTGTGGGATGGGTGCAGTACCGCAAGCCCATCCCATGCTGATGTTATTGAATGTCCACACCTTGGGGGTCACATACCAAAGAAAACCCCTCTGAGCCATGCACAGTGACACACCCGGATCTCATTCTGAGTGATGAAACGCCCTAGGCTGTAGCCATGACTAGAGTCTCCAATGGATCTCAATCTTTCCCTCTCAGTGCTGCCTTGGGGAAGCCCCACCATAAAGGGTAAGTTGTAGACCTCCCCAGGCCATGGCAGGCCTGGTGGGTAAAGCTGGGTGCAAGGTCAAGGTGCAGAAGTAGGAGTATAACTCCACTGCCCAAATGGAGACAAAAGAGAGTTTTAAAAAATAAAAAAATATGTATATATATATTTTTTTTTTTTTTATGAGAGTTGCTGATATAAATGGTAAAGAGCACAGAACTTCATCCTTATTTTTTTTTCAACTGCACAGGAGAAGGGCAGTCCTAATTTAGCACAGTGGGAAAGGTGTAGGAAGAGGGGGATTTCAAAGGATTTATATGAAAAAATATCTTCTTTACTGACTGCTCGTGGCGAGGCAGGGAACAAAAATTCATTTTTTTCATTTTTTTGTTGCCTATGTGTGTGTGTGAACCCTCCAGCCATTCACAGAGTGAAAAGTATAGCAGGCTGCCATATATGAGACAAGGTCTCTCAGTGGAGTGTGGTGTGATCTGCTAATGTGGGGTTGTGGCCTGGTAGTTCTCCTTTTCCCTGCAGCCTCATGACAGATACAGCACTGCAGTGTGTGCATGCACTGGATAGGCATGTCACATGAGCATCTAAGAATCATTATCAACTACTGTGAGTCATCTTTTTTACAGGAACAAGATGGCGGTCATGCTAGAGTAGCCGTTAGGATCTCTTTGAGATGTTTTGTGTTTCGCTGGGCTTTCTTTGATTTTGTTTATTTTATTTGTTTTATTTTTTCTTGTTTTTATTTGTTCACTTGTCTTATTCATTTTATTTTATTTTGTTAACACTCTCCCGCTGATGCCGCTCTATGCACTAACGGTTTTTGCAGTGACTGGCTGAAGGACTCAGTGTTTTTCAAGCATTCCAGGTGGATCTGTGAATAACTCGTGTATTTTCCTACTCATTCATGGAGAGCTGGTGTGTTCTGACTTTAACTGACAGTGAAACCTGAGGTCTCTATTTTCTGACTTTGTGGCGTGTGGAGGATTGAAATCAGAAATACTTCGGGGGATTACTCTGGGTTTTACAGGACTGACTGGGATTGTTACAAGGCTGGTTTGTAATCCTGAAATGCAGAGGAACTGAGAGTAAGATCTGGGGTCTCTCTGTGAAAAGTATATCGGAGTGTGCTATGTACTAAGATCTGCCAGAATTTTGAAAAGTGGAAGTGTGGCGTGGTTTGGGAGCTGTGCTGGGTGGGGGGCCTCCACTTCATGTTTAAGGTCAACTGCTGATTTGGTTTCTTGTGAGCAGGATTTGTCCCCCATGTTTTCCAAGGAGTCAGAGCAGTGGTTGGGACTCCTCTAAAACCTTTTAGGGGATAGTCGTTGTGGCCTGCCTTAGTAGCTGTGAGTTGCGAGCGACCTAGTGGGGCCTGTGAGTTTGGAGTGTTGTTGAAGGGAGGCTCCCTCTGGAAGCTGCACACCCCAACCTCCTGCTGTGCTGGAGACTTCTTGAGTTGTGTCCTATATGTTATCTAGACTAAAGCCTGCTATCCATCAGTGGCCAAGGATTATCTTTCCTATCGAAATTCTGTGGTATTTATCTGCCTTGTTCTTGCATGACTTTAACTCTGGGTTTGTTTCTACATCATTTCATAACCTGTTTTTCTTTAAAAGTTGGGAGCATTTTATGTGTTTTTTTATGCAAGGACTTTTTATGACTTTTATGGACTTTAGAAGTTTAAGTGATTTTTTTCTTTTGTTATTTTTATTTCCATAGAGTTTTAAGTTTATTGGTTAAAGTCATTTCTGTTTTACAGGCAGTGAGAGTGTCTGTACTTCTTGCTAGTTCCCCAGGGTGTGAGAGGGCCTGGGGACTGGACACAGTTATGTTCAAGTTTATTTCAAGTTTATTGCAGGAAAAAATCTCCATTGAGTAAGCTCATTCACAAGGAGGTCCTGAAACATATATACAGACAAGGCTGATGCTACATGCATACAGTAAGTGCTTAGTGCATACATTAAGTGCTCAACAGATAACAGTGCAACTGCACGCCTAACAAGCATGCTAGTACCGACAATCATGACTCATGTAATTAGATAATACGAGACAACAAAGATCTTAACGGCAGTTACATACATCTTTTATCTTTGCATTCGATCGCAATTTGAAAAGGCTGGGCAAGACCAGTTTGGGAAGTTTCAGGGATGTTTGTAACTGGTTCCAGATGGTAGGGAGGGTGACTGAGAAGGCACGTTTTCCCAGATTGGTGCAGGTAATTGGGGCCTTTAGCGTTATAAAGTCTAAGTTCCTGAGCGAGTAGGTGCTGTGAGCAATCTGGATAAGGGAAGTTAGATAACTAGGCAGCTTGTTGAGAAGGAGTTTTATGGCCCAAGTACCGAGGTGGAGCATACGACTAGTAGTGAGTGACGTCCAGCCTATGGCTGTATATAGGTTACAGTGATGCATCTGTATCGTGGAATTCATAATGAAGCGCAAGGCCTGGTGATAAAGGATGTCCAGTTTCCTTAGATTTGAAGTTGTAGATGAGGTATAAATTATGTCCCCATACTCAAGGAGTGGGAGGAACGTAGCTTGTACAAGCCTGATTCTGATGTCGAGTGGAAAAAGTGTCCTGTTTCAGAACAGGAAGCCTAGACATATTTTTAATCTTCTGGCAAAGGTCATCTATATCTTCCGAGAAGGTGAGCTTGTTGTCAATCCAGAACCCGAGGTATTTAAACTTCGGGGCGACTTCGAGAGGTTCGCCTATGGATGTAACGAAGAATTCTTTCGGCAGGGTGGAAGTTACTGAGAGCTCCGTTTTGGGAGAGAAGATCATAGCTTTAGTTTTTTTTAGCATTTAAGAGAAGTCTGGCATTAATGAGATTAGTTTCGAGTTGGGCTGGGCAAAGTCAGCTTGGAGGATCTCCCTAACCTTAGGTAGAGATGCCTCAGACGTATAGAAAACTTAGTCATCGGCAAAGAAGTGGAATTTCGATTGTGCTATATGATGGTCGAGTTCATTAATGTATATAGAGAAGAGGATTTGACCTAATATAGGGCCTTGTGGTACTCTTCTAGTGATTGGTAGGGGTGTAGAAAACGTGCTACCGGCTTTAATTTTTTGCGTCCTCCCTGAGAGGTAGCTGCTAAACCACCGTATGGTCATTGGAGTAGCACCTATATTGGCAAGGCTGTGTTCAATTATGGAGTGGTCAACTGTGTCGAATGCCTTGCTTAGGTCTAGAAAGACAGCCCTCGTAATCTTCTTAGAGTCCATAATGGTAATCCAGTCATCGTTTACTTTGGTGAGGGCTATAACAGTACTATGACTGGAACGGAAACCAGATTGAACTGGGTTCAGGAGCAAGGAGGTGTCCATGTGTTGCTTTAGTTGCGCATAAATCAATTTTTCGAAGACTTTGGAGAGGACCAGAGGGATTGAAATAGGTCTGTAGTTATTCAGATCACAAGGGTCACCTGATTTAAAAAGTGGAAGGATGTGGGCTAGCTTCCAGCATGATGGGACAATGGATGCTGAAATAGAACGGTTGAAAATGTGGAGGATGGGGGCAGTAAGTTGGGGGAATCCGAGTTTTAAGAAGAATGGTTCGATTCCATCATTTCCTGAACTTTTTTTGGTGTCTAGATAATAAGGGCATCTTCCACTTCTTTGAAGCTGATAGGGAGGAGCCGAAAAGGGCAGCTTGTTGCAGGTATGGCGCAGTCTAAATCGACCTGTATGTTCACACGTGATGCATAGGGGGATGAGTCAAATGCTAGCCCAGTGGTGGTGAAGTGAGAGTTAAATTCTTCTAGGATTTGGCTACTATCTTCAATGGTCACATTGGTTTTAATGATTTTCTTTGGTAAGGGTGATGCCACCGGTTTCCCTTCGATTGACTTCAAGGTCTTCCAGATTTTCTTGGCATTCCCTTTGGCCTGTTCTAGTGTGGTCACATAGAAATTGGATTTGACAGAGTGGATAAACTTGATGCATGCATTCCTCAAGGTTCGGAAAGCCTGCCAGTCTACCAGACTCTTGGGGTGCCTCACCTTTGCCCATAGTTTGTCACCATCAGAGAGAGCAGATTTGAGCTCTGGTGAAAACTAAGGGTGAGAGAGCTTCCGCGTCCTAACTTTAATGATCCGTGCATGTTTGTTTACTATATGGTTAAGTTTCTCATTTAAGACTATAACCGCCTCATCTGGAGTTGTAGCGAGGTAAAGGTTCTGCCACCTAACCTTACTAAGTTGCTTAGGAAATTTACTGGTAGAAATTTTCTGAAAGATCATTTGGTTATGAACTTGGTTTGGTTTTGCGTTCTTACTTGGGACCTGGTACATACTACTATTCCATGGTCGCTCACGTCATTGTGAAACACGGCTGTGCAGAGGAATTTGTTAGGATGGGTAGTAAGAATGATGTCAAGAATGGAGTTATTTGCATTGTTTACCTTGTTAGTCCTGGTTGGTTCGGTCACTATTTGGATAAGACCCAATTCATCACAGAGAGATTTGAGGGTTTGAGATTTGAGTGTGAGCCAGTTAAGATTAAAATCTCCTTGGATTAAAACTTCCATATTTACAGAAGTGGTTAATGATTTCAAGGTCTTCAAGATGTCTGTGCCACCGTTAGGGAGTCTATAACCACCTATGACTGTAATACATTCCATAGATGGGAGGTGTAATTTTAGGGAGACTATTTTATATTCCTTGTGCTTAGTGCTGCAGAAGAGTTCACTAATTGAGAATTTGGTTTTTGCATATATAGCTACTTCCCCTTCTCTGGATACCCTATCTGCTCTATAAAGATTGTATCCCAGGAGAGAGACTTGTTGATCCAAAATTGATTTTTTTTAACCAGGATTCTGTAATGACAATGAGATCAGGCTTTGTGTGAAGGGCCCAAACTTGCAATTGATCAATTTTTTTGCAAGGCTGAGTATATTAACTAACATTATTTTAAGGCCTGAGGCTGACGCATTCTCAATTGGTGAGCTAAACGATGAGTGAGGGCCTGGGTTTACCTCAGCATTGCCTGAGCAAAGTAGAAGCGGAAGGAGTAGTTTCTGAAGTGTGCAGATGGAACGCCTGAGCTCTTTACTCCTTGAACGACGTTTATTTGATGGTGATGATGTAGACCAGAAGTTGCTGGTGGGGTTTGATGAAATGTGGCTCTGCAGAGAAAGAAAAGGGAGTGTGGAAGCTGTGAATGGCGATGGGAGTAGCAGTATCACTCTCCCATATACTGCGTATGGGGATCCTCCGCCCCCAAAATTCCCAGCAGAGTGATTCAGATGAGAGACTACTCCAAGTTTATCCTCAGCGACTTCTTGGACGACCTCCGCCGTGCCAACTGGCCCAGGGTTCTTAGCTCCAACGACCCGAATTTAGCTCTGAACCACTTCCTGGCTATTCTCATCCCTCTGCAAAACCGACACGCTCCCCTCACGAAAAGGAGGGTGCGGGGTACAGTTACTAAGTGGCTCCAGGGAAGCCTACTAGCTATCATGAAGCAGAGGGACAAGAGCTGGCTCAAGTACAAAATCTCTGGGGACAACCTCGGCCTCCTTGAATATGGTCGGAACAGAAACTCCTGCAAGGCCACTATTCAGGCTGCCAAGAGTGAGTTCTGCAAAACTGCCATGCTCACCTCGGCCCACAACCCCGGGCGCTTCTGGCAGAACATTAAAAACATGGTCGGGGGGTCCACCTCAATTTCTGGCACCGACATGATTGTTGAGGGGGCTAACTGTAATAACCCCCAGACTATAGCCTCTGCTTTAAACAACCTGTTATCCTTTTTGCCTGCCACCCTTCCCCTCCCACCTTCCTCCCCCACAACTCCACGAACCCCCCCAGCCCCTTTACCTGAAGCGAATCTCTGGTAGGGAGACTCAAGCCCTGCTCACTGGTCTTTCTCACCACTCCAGGGTGGGACACGATAATCTAGAGCCTAAGCTCCTCAGCCTGGGGAACCCCCTCCTTGCTCTGCCAATTACCCACATTTTCAACTCCTCCCTCACCTCAGGGATCTTACCCGATGTGTGGAAGGTGGCCAAGATTGTCCCCGTGCTTAAGCACGGCAACCCTAAGGAGATGAACAACTACGCTCCATTGCCATACTCTCTGCCACCAGCAAGCTACTCAAAAGGCTATAGCTTCACAAATCTCCCATTTTCTTCAGGAGTATGTGGACTCTCCCCTGCCCAGCACCGGTTCAGGAAGGGGCACAGTTCGGCCACTGCTATCGCCGTTGTCTCCTCAGAGATCAGATCTGCCACCAACCTTGGCAGACTGACTGGAGCCATCTTTGTTGACCTTTCTAAGGCCTTCGATTGGGTTGACCATGGCCTCCTTCAATCCACTCTGCTCTCACAGGGCTTCTCCACCCGAGCACTTGCTTGGTTCACCAGCTACCTTGAGGGTAGACTACAATACACTAGCTTCAACTGTGCCACTTCAGACCTCTCCCCAGTCAGATGCGGCATCCCCCAAGGGTCTGTCCTTGGTCCCTTACTGTTCTCCCTCTACATCAATGAACTCCCCAATGTGGTTACCTCTGGGTCCACCACACTCTATGCGGATGACCTGGTACTACTGTCTAGCTCCCAGGACATCTGTACCATTAACGCTCAACTCAGCTCTGACTTTGGGCGTATCCAAACTTGGCTCATGGTTCACAAGCTCTCGGTCAACCTGAACAAGACCCATGCCATGTTATTTGGGTCGGTGGCCAAAACCACTTCTTGCCCCTACCCCCTGGCCATCCTCGGGGGGAATGGCTCCCTCCTGCCTGTCCTAAATTCCGCCAGGTACCTAGGGGTGACTCTTGATCCTCAGCTCGATCTTGCAGAGCACCTCCGAAACATCTGCAAAGCATCTAATAGCAAGCTTGGATTAGCCTACAGGGCTAAGGACTGCCTCACTCCAGCCGCCAGGCTCGTCATAGCTAGAGGGATCCTCCTACCCATGCTCTGCTATGGGTTGGTTGCCTTCGCGCTGCTCCAGTGTGCCCATCTTGCGAAATGGGACACAGTCTATAACAACATTTGTCGCTTCGCCCTCTCTGCGCCTCGTCTTCTGCATCGGTGTGACCTCTATGCCCAATTGGGGTGGCTTCCCCCTGAAAAACACCCTGCCTTTGTCCTCGGCAACATGGTCGATAATATTGTCCGGACTGCCTGCCCTTCTGCCCTCACCCTTCCCTTCAAACACTGCACCCCGGCCTATCAACTTAGGTCCAGCTCGACCCATGTCTGTTTGATCCCACGGACCCGCTCTCTTACCAGTGATCGGGCCTTCTCCGGCTTCACCCTGAGACTTTGGAACTCCCTTACCGTTCAAGTCCGGGCTGCCCCCTCCCACCCCAGCTTCAAAACATCCCTGTGGAACTTCCTCAAGGCTGCCTCCATCTGTGTTTGTTCCACCTAGTTGCTGGGAGACTCCCTCTTCCCCCCCACACCTCTCCCACATACTGATTTATCCTTAGCTCTCTCCCCTGTAGCACTTAGTCTACCCACCCTCCTCTGTGGGGTGCCCCCTTTCACCTATCGCCCATTGCCCCTTCCCTTGCAGCACTTGCCGTACCCCCATCTTTCTTGCCCCGCTCTCTGGGACTCGCAACTATAGGGCCACTCTCAGTCTGCAGGCCTAGCCAGGCCTGTCGTGGTGGTCCCCATGTCCCTTCCTACCCCTCTCTGCACCCCGTAGCTCCATGCTGGCCTACTTCCCTGCCTTCTCTTCCCATCGCCTACTTACCTGTTCCTTTCCAGGACGGTCCCCTGCCCACCTTCTCCCTTGGCCTCCTGTTTAGCTCCCCTTGCTCCTCACCTTAGGACTATCACCTCTCCAGGTGTACTGACTAGTTGCATTAGATGCAACACTCTCTCTACGTTCTCAATCTCTTGCTGTGGTGGTTTACGTGTTTGCTTTCTTGCCTATACTGTCGGGCTCTTGCACCCCCGGTATGTGGGTCTGCAAGCCTCCCTGACTGTGTTCCTAGCTCTCTGTTTTGGTATTTCTCCAGCCCACCAGTACTATGGGTGGTTTGTAACCTTGACTATGTACCATATTCTCTGCATTGTGCTTATATGCTACCGTGACTCTGTACCATGTTTTTTTCTGTTTTGTAACCTCCCGGGTTGCACCTGAAAATAGGCATTTGTTGTCTAGTGTGCCTAACTGGTTAACAAAAACAAATAAATAAATAAATAAATAGGTAATATCTCAGTGCCTTACTCCTCAATAGTGTACAAAGTAAGAGGTACACAGCAGCAGAACAGAAGGATGCTAAAAGTGTAGTATGCCATGGCTTTGGTAAAGGAGGAAAGGAGAGAGGATGCCTAGAAAAACTGCCTTACCTGAAGCAAAAAGGGGAGCCCTAGGGATAGGTCCAGTTATTGCCCAATGACAGTGGAGTAATTCTAGATGAGGGCGGATATGTTGTAATAGTATGACAGACAGTGAGAGTGCCTGTATGTGGTTCAGCCCCATAGGCAGTGAGAGGGCTCAGGGAGCTGTAAATTGTCATTCGAAAGACATCCATTATCAATATTTGGTTTGTTGGGACTTTATTTTTATATTTTTTGTATTTATGTATGATCATTAATCTATTTTTGTTAAGATATTGAATTATTTCATTTTGTTTAATATTAAGGGGGTAAATTGGGGGTTTTATTTAAGATGATGTTGAGTTATTTTGTTTTAGCTGTATTGGTCTGTAGGTTAGTTAAGTGTGTACCACTTGTGTGTACCGCCTGTGTTGTGATATGTTGGAAGCCAGCCCCCATGGTCATGTGCTATTCTCCCTCTGCCCTTCACACCCTCCGCCCTTTCTTTCCTCCCCCATTGCAGTTTACAACTTACCAGCCCTGTCAGGCACTGGGTATTGCTCGCAAAGGGAGGAGAAGGGCGGAGGGGTGAACAGTGGAGGGTGAATGAAGGGGGCCATCACATCAGGGCCGTGAGATCCAGGAGACACCCTGGGGAAAAATGGAACCCAGAACATGGTCTTCCATGTCTGGTTTCCATACCAAAGGGCACCACCAATATTGGTGGGCAGATAGCATGGGCAGCCCTGGAGGTTCATCCAACTCGGGCTGTGTTATGCAACGCCAGGTCCATCAAAAACAAGACTGCAATTATTGCAGATCTTGTAGAAGATGTGGATCTGGCTTGCATCACCGTGACCTGGCTGGATAAGAATTCTAGCCCCATTTCAGAGGCTTTAACTCCAGCCGGGTACTCGATGTGTCACCACCCGAGATTGGATCATGGGGAGGGGGGTTGCAGTCTGTTACAAGACCAAACTTAACCTCACGAGTGTGCCAGTTGAGGAAATGGAGTCATTCGAGTGTATCATGATAGCAGGTGTAGGTTGTAGGATCACCCTTGTCTACCGTCCACCCAGAGATGAGAAGTATTTCCTTCAGGAAGTGGCAGACTTCATCATTGACATGGCATTTGAATTGCCCAGACTGATGGTTCTGGGTGAATTCAATGCCTGGGTTGATGACGAACTCTCGCAGTTTGGACAGCACTTCCTCCAGTTGATGTAATCTCTGGGCCTTACACAGATAGTTATCACTGCTACCCATAAACATGGACACTCCCTTGACTTAGTCTTTCTCCTGGGGATCAAGGCCTCTGATTTTGGGGTGGAACCAGTTGGATGGCCCAATCACTATACCGTAGAGTTTAGTTTTAGCACCTCCCTTCATAGGTCTGCCCCTGTGGAGATGGTCAGGTATCGTTCTTTACAAGATGTTAGTTCTTAAGGCCTGACGGCGGTACTTGACCTATTATCCTCTCCTGTGGCTAACAATGACCCAGATACCCTCGTGGTAGCCTATAATATGGTTATCTTGGTGGCTCTAGATGTCATTGCTCCTGTCCGTGTTCACCTTCTCTCCCTTCACCCTCGGTCTCCATGGTTTGATGGGACCTTGAGGCAGATGTGACAACTAGGTCAAAGGTTAGAGCATTGCTGGCGAAAATCCTCCCTTGATGCTGACCACCTTAGATTGATGGAGCATTATCAAGCCTATCAATCGGCAATCACCCATAAGAAGGCAGAGTTCCTTTCCGGGGAGATTGCAACTCCTCAGAATCGACCAGCTCAGCTCTTTCGCACTGTGGACAGGCTGTGCAACCCAGCCTGTTTACATGTCCAAAGAGCTTTTTTCCAAGGAGAATGTGATGAACTTGCTTGATTCTTTGCAACTAAGGTGGCCAACATTAGGGTGGCGCTCCATCCAGCACACTCTAAGGGTGTTGCTTTGGATCAGCATGACGCTGTTGCTCCCCGGATTTCCTGAAGTTCCTTTGACCAACCAGAATTCATGGATATCACGTGGATTGTCCAGGGCACATGCCCTACATGCTGTACTTTGGATCCAGGACCAAATTCCCTGATTTTGGGTTGTATCAATTCTATTGGTCTGGTCCTAGCATGGATAGTCTGGTGCTCCTTGGAAACAGGTGAGTTTCTGAGCTCCCTGAAGGAGGCGGTAGTAACACCCCTCCTGAAGAAAGCTTTTTTGGACCCTGACTGCCATGCAAACTACAGACTAATCTGTAACCTTCCCTTTTTAGGGAAGGTGATTGAGAAGGTAGTGGCTGTGCAGCTGGAGAACCATTTGACCATCCATGATATCTATGAACCCTTCCAGTCCAGTTTTCAAAAAAGGCAGAGTACTGAGACAGTGCTGGTTTGGGTGCTCAATGATCTCCTGATGACTAGGGATCAGAAGAACCTCTCCATTCTGGTTTTTCTAGATCTCTCATCAGCCTTTGACAGTGTGGACCATGGGGTTCTACTTGAGCTTCTGAGGTTCATCTGTGGACTATCGGATGTAGTCCTTAAGTGGTTTACATCTTACCTCACTGGAAGAATTCAGAGAGTGGTTTCTGGAATTTATTCCTCGGACCCTGTTTCTACGTCTTGTGGGGTTCCACAGGGCTCTGTGTTGTCCCCCATGTTGTTCGCAGTGTATATGCTGCTTCTTGGAGACATTGTAAGAAGGTTTGGGCTGAGGTTTCAGTGCTATGTTGATGATACCCAGCTCTACCTTTCTTTTGCACCTGATCAGGATGGAGCTTTCTCAGTCTTTAATAACTGCCTTAATGAAATCCAGGAGTGGATGGATTCGAGTTGGTTGAAGTTGAACTCGGAAAAGACAGAAGTGTTGGTAGTGGATCCAGCGTGCCTGGTGGGGGGGAGGGGGCTGATTCATCCTCCAGACTTTATCTCAGAGGTGTCTCACTCCTGACCTCTGAACAGGTGCATAACCTGGGGGTAATATTTGATGAGGGATTGACTCTGCATTCACAGGTGTCTGCTGTCGTCAAGTCCTCATTTTACCATTTGAGGAATATCTCCAGGATTAGGCACCTTGTTCCATCTGGCGATCTTCCTATACTGGTCCTCACATTTGGACTATTGCAGCTCCCTTTATCTAGGGTTTTCAGGGGTTGAAATGTGTCACCTGCAGCTGGTGCAGAATGCAGCAGTCCGGCTTTTGACTGGTACCTCTTGGCTCAGCCATATTTTGCTGGTGCTGCGTGGACTGCACTGGCTGCCAGTACAGTGGAGGATCACCTTTAAAGTCAGTCTTCTGACTTTTAAAGCCCTACATGGACTTGGCTCTGACTACCTGAAAGAGCTTCTGGTTCCTTACTGCCCTGAGCAATTGCTACACTCAGCTGGTGAGGAGTTGCTAGAGATCCTGAGGGTGTCTTTGAAATCTTCTCGGGCTCGTATATTTATGTATGTGGTCCCTACCCTCTGGAATTCTCTACCACATCAGTTATGGGAGTGCATGACTGTGAAGGGATTCAAAGAGGCCCTGAAAACATATCTGTGGACCCAAGCATTTGGAGTCTGATTGTATTTATTGTATTTGTTTACCTGTGTTACTTGTTTTAATATAAGATTTGAAATGTTCAATCTGTTTTATTCTGTAAGGTGCCTTAGCTTTATGAAAGGCACCATAAAAATAAAGTTTTATTATTATTATTATTATTATCTTAACATCTGGCAACAGCTGTGTCATGTCATCATTTTTGTGTTGTTGTTGTTCGATGTAAGTAGCATAAATAAAAGAACAGGGAGAGGAAGGGGTGAGGGTGAGGCCAGGAGCAGATCTATGTTACACCATGCCAGTTCCACCAAGAACAGGTTTCACAGGAGGTGGTGGTGTATAAGAAGCTGGTCATGGTGGGACAGGGACAAGGAGTCATGGATATAGAGATGTGAGGACAAGTGCTGGGTGTATGACAGTACAGCCAAAGAAACCATACTGTAGTTTATTAGTCCCCCCAAATCCACTTGTTCCTCTCCCACTACAGGTCAAGAGCCCTCCATTCTGGTCATCCTTTTTATATGATGTTGAAGCCATCCTGAACAATACAGAAGCAGATCAGTATCCTCTATTCCTCTCTCAAGAGATTCTAGTTCGCCTATGTGGGAAAGAAATATAAAAGAAATGATCCATCCAGAAATAAGTCTAGTTCCCCCCCCAAAACAATCTTGCATTTACTGCCAAATTCCATGAGGTGACCTGGCCCCCCGTTGTCCCTAGCTGTTTTAAGAAATAGCATGATATAAGGGAGTTAAGGAGCAAGGATAAATCCTAACTGCAATTTCATTATCCATGCTTCCTTGGCACATAAATAATTATAAAGGCAAAGAATAATAAAATGTAACAAAAATGATCATATATGACAGTGACATACAGAATAGCTGTAGCGTTATGGCAGGGAGAGAATGATCCTCAAAGGTTGTGGGCAGCAGGTTAGAGAGCAGAAAGTTGACAAGGATAAGGGGAAAAGGTGAAAAAAGGGAGTGAAGGAAACAAGGTTGAGAAGGAGGACAAAGAACATAAGGATAGATAGCAGTAATAACTAACAGCTCTCAAAAATGCGGAGGGAGTCACAGAAAGGCATGTAGAAGGCCATAGGCCCTGAAGCCTAGGCAATAAACTCAGTGAGCACCAGGGGCTGATGCCAGAAGCCAACTTTGGGCAACTGAGTACAGTGAGCGATACCCCACAATGCAGGGTTACTTACTGACAGAAGGGACAGAAGGAAGTGTAAGAGGGTTGCATAATATGTGCGTTTGGGAATCAAAGTCATAGAGGACTTGACAATAAAAAGTGAGGGTGATGTGGAATCAGTAAGAGTCCAGCTCACAGCAGAGGGAGGTAAAAAGATTAAGATAACAGTGGTGTTCAAGATAAAAATAGGAGATGGATAGACATTTTTTGGGGGGGGGTCACATGTGAAATGGGTGTACTAAAGAATAAATGGTGATAATGGTAGATCTAAACATGCCAGATGTAGACTGGGTGACATGGAGGCCAGATGTTTGAGAAGTCAATAACTACTGGGTGTCCTGCATGACTACCTTCTAGTGCAGTGTGTTAAGGTACAGACAAGGGAGGAGGACACCCTTGATTTTAAAGTTTTGAAAACAGAAATGATGGGAGGAGAGAAGGTAAGCCAGTCACTGATGTCTAGCCATCACAACAGGGTTCTGTTTGAAACAACCATGGGAAGTTTTTGCTCCATATCAAAAGATGTGGTCTTGCACCTTAGGAGAACAGACATTTGGAAGTTATTTTTTACTTACATTTTGTTACATTTTAAAATTAAAATACATACTTAATGGACAGTAACCCTACCATCTATACATAATATAGATAATTAGTCCATGGCACTGCAGAAAGAGATTAAACAGTAAAATAAATTCTAAAAAGCATATATTGATGGACATACTATAACTGCCTAATGTTTATCATATAAAAACTGAACACTCTGAAATATTGTATTTTATCAATTACCTTATCTCTATAGTATTCAATCACATTATGTATAAAACATCTCTGGGAACTCAGGGATACATTCCAACTAATATTTCAAATGATGTGCACATATATTTCAAAGTGACAACCAAAATACTCTCTTTATCATTTATACAAACCATGAATACTAGAACTACATTTTGAAAATCATCAGAAAGCAATTTAAACATTTCTATTAATTTAGATTTAAAATAATGTATATACTGTATTACAGAGGATATCCAGGGCATATGTATGTTTGTAGAAATATACTATATAATGTAATATTTTACATACTATTTTTTTCCAGTTTCTGTGGCCATAGCCATCATTTCTTCCTCAGAGAGAACAGAAGATTCAGTGTTGTCTTCTTTTAAAGTTTATTTCTCATACTCAGTATGTATGAAGGCAGTAAGATGGTCTTTATTAAAAAATGCACGCTGGTGACCCTTGATGTTAATTCCAAATTGGCTGGGGGCCAATAGTGAAAATCAACTTCCATTTCCCATAATTCCTGTCTATAATTAAGAATCTTCAATGGTGTTGTTACATTGCATAGGCAAAGTCATGATAAATGTAATATCTGTGTTATTTGAACAAGAGCATCCTTTTCAGGTGGGAATGTCTCACAATAAAATCTCTTCAGATTTTAATGCAAAGGATAAAATGATGGTTGGTATATTATCGTTAACTGGAGTAACTTCTTCAGGTGTAGCTGTGCTTGTTGTAGTAGTGATAGCGGTCCTCTTTGTCAGCCTGAAAGCTTTGGTTATAAAGGGAGTGTCATCATCAGGCCAGTTGAATACAATAATAAAACATATATTTTATCATTCCCCTTATTGATTGAAAACCAGTTTCCACTCTGATAGGTAGTCCCACAAAACACACATTGTTGCATCTGGCTTGATTTTCAAGCATTTAAGTGTTCTACTGTTTACATAGTTCTCTCTTATGATATTTGAATTTGTAGCCTCTAAACCCGTGATTGTGCTGAAGGCATTGACTTCTGGAGGTTGAAGAAAGCACTTAGGGACAGGTTAGTGGACTTGGGGGTTGAGTGGGAGTGGACTTCAAATGGTTGTTAAGAGGAATGAGCATCAGAAACTCTTTTTTTTCCAGGAGAGTAAAGGCGTGGTGATGGCTGAAAGGATTACTTCAAGGGCCAGTATAATGAAGAAAATTGGAAGGACTGTCAAAAGAAACTAAAAGGAGTGAGAAACATGGTTATCAGATCCAGCGCAGACACAGAAATGACATTAGCAGATGAAGCTAACAAATAAAAAAAAAAGCTTTTATCCATAATAGAAAAAAAAAAGAAAGTCAAAGGGAGAACATCAGGTTGAAGAAGGAGAGAAGCTGGGTGAGGAGAATGGTCAGAAGGCAAACGTGTTAAACAACTACTGTTGCTCCAAATTTTTGGTAGAGGAAGGGGGAGCACTGCCACAAAGAGGTGTAAAAGCATCCTCGAGGGGAGTGTGAAAAGAAGCTAGTACAGCTCATGGAGAGAAGTACTGAAAGAGCTTGCAGCACATATGGTGGACAAAGCATCAGATCCCAATGGGTTACATCTGAGGCTGCTGAAACAGCACTGGGTCCAAACAGTGCAGACAAGAATAGCATTGGCTAGGAGCATGCTGCAATAATGGCACCTTTTTTCTTTTGTGGAGAGCTCTGCCCCAACATCCCCCAGACATAAGTCTTCCCACTGAGGGGGGGATTGGATCACAGGGCAAGCAAATTTCTGGGCCATGGAATACAGTTTCCATGGCACCTTGTAAAAAAAAAAAAGTCCCAATGCTGGCAAAAGTTGGGAGACCAGGATTAGAATCATGGTCTCCATTGCCGCTGGCTGAGCTACTCCATGCACCAGCCCTCTACACCACAGGAGCAGCTCAACCAGCCTCCTATTCCCTGCAGCCCTTGCCCTGTGTACAGAATCATGGACAGTGACTAGGGGAGCACTTACAGCAAGCGCTGTAAAAACCCTGTCACGGTCTGTGTAAGTGTTTACTAGACTAGCACTCTGAAGTACAGTGCTATCCTGGTAGCACTCATCTAACCTGGTATCTGCTGAAACAGCTGAGGTCGGAAGTAGATGAACCCTTGATGGGTCCGTTCAGGTGCTTCTTAGAGACTGTGGTAGTTCCACAGGACTTCAGGTATGTAGCTGTGTTACAGCTTCACAAGGGCAGTAACAAGGAGAACCCAGGAAACTGCAGGCTGTTTATTCTTGTCTCAATTTTATATATTTGTTTTATTTGTTTGTTACACACAAGACCATTTAAGCTGAGCCTATTTTCAAAGGATCTAGAGTCAACAGCAATGGTGTGTAACAAGGTGATGCATCATATGTACATCTTATATACATTTACACATTTACATTAGACAAAATACAGCATATATAGTGCTGAGTGAGAATTAAAAATAAGGTAGTGAGTCCAGTGGCATAAAAAACTAGCTTGAGAGAAGGAGCATTTTGAGTGCAGAAAAAAACACACCTGATGGGGAACCTATCAAACACACTTAAGGCAGTAGACTTATTGAAAAGCAGGGTGAGTGTGAGTCAATGATAGAAGTCACAGGGGTTAGGGAGGTAAGTTCAGAGAGTAGAAGGGGATTTAAAGAGGGCCAGGGAGTTAGTGACTCTAAGGGAATGGTCAAAAGAGTTCCATAGTTTAGAGAATCTAAAAGAAGCAAAATTCTCCTAGTGCAGTTTTTCTGCATGGGAGGGCCAAAGAGACTTGTTCAACACACCTGGGGGGATAAGAGGAGACAAGGGGCTTCAACAGAGACTTGACTCCAGGCACTGACAGCCCCATTATGGCTTTTTTGCCTGTGACCAGTGTGTTGTATTTCAGGCATGTTTCCAAGGTTAGCCAGCAGGTGTGTGTGTGTCCAATCTAGAATTGAGGGTGTAACGGTAAATTCTTTTCAGCAGACATCTCACCCTAGCAAGCACTCTATCACATGCAGCTCCATAGACTACCACACCATAGTCTATGAGGCTATGAATGTAGCTCCTCAACAGCAGCTGTCTGACCTCAGGGAGGAATGTACAGTACTCCTGTGCCTAAATAGCAATCCAAGCCTAGAGTTAGTATTCTTAATTGGGGTGTCTACATGCAGAGAGTAGGTGAGACCAGGGTCAAGTGCTAACCCTAGGTATTTGAAGGAGCTCACCTGCTCAATAGGGATACCCAAGGAGGTGGTAATGATCAATGAGGGCAGGGTAGGGGCGTTACTCCAAGTGTGAAAGTTCATTGATTTAGTTTTCTTGGTGTTAAGGAACAGAAGATTGGAGGTGAACCAGTCCTTGATTGCTGAGAAGTCTGGAGATCACATTGTAGAGTGGTCTGATTGCATTCTGTTGCAGATATGACTGTATCATCAGCATATGGGAGAAGTTTGGTAGACTTGCAGACTACTGGGAGCTCATTAATAAATAAGTTGAATAAGAGGGGACCAAAGATTGAACATTGGGGAACCCCCAGAGTAAGATGTTTCAGTAGCACCGGAAGTATTGCCTCACCACATTGCTCATGGCTAGATCCAGAGAAGTTTGAATTTTTCATAGGGCTAGGTGAAAGTTATCTTCCTCCTGAGAAATTCTGGTGAAATGCTGATTTCATTTCTGTGAAACTTCACAAACTTTTGTGAAGATTGTGATTTCTGTTATTTCCATCTAATTTCAAAAATGTTAGTCTGTATTGCACCAAATTCAGTATGGTGAATTTACCAAGGCCCATAAAGATGTGTGCCATAATACAGATCTCTATCCATAACAGTATGTGAGTTATAAGCCTCCAAATGTTTGGAAATTTGAAAATTATATCTCACAGTTATGTAAACTGCAGAATTTCAAAACTATTAGTCCAAACTGCACCAGCTATTTTATGCTGAATTTATCAAGTCCCACACAGACATGTACCAACATTTCAGATCTCTATTTTGAAAGTTGCCTGAGTTATAAGCCTCCAAACTTTCATAAATTTTAAAATTACATTTCACAATTATATAAACTACAGAATTATGAGCCTGTGTAACTTTAAAACTAGAGAATTAAATATTATCGATTTTGTTAGGTTCATAGACCCTAAATATTATGATTTCAGGCCACCCCATGATCCATCAGCAGAGCGTCAAGGTGCCATGCAGATGAGTCAGATTCAGAAGTGAGCTGGAGAGTCACATCAGAATGCAAGGCATGGCTAAAACAGCTGCAGCTTGGCAGTCTGTCTCACTTGTGGAGGGTTGATGGTGGAGTTCACTATCACAGTAACCCCTGTGGCTAGGCCAGGTCACTTTCTCCTGCCGCAGGGAAAGCCATGGCTATGTGAGTCTGACAGAGGTACCAACCCCTCCTGGGGAGATGGAAGGGAAAAATGTTGAGGAAAAAAAACCTGGTTGTCAACAGAATTACGGCTTTGTTCAGCCTGCTCATGGTATATCCCTGTGAACAGGGTATATCACTGAGAGATGAGCTGCCCACTGAGAGAAAAAAACAATATAGGAAAAATGGTTAACATATGTCAAGTCTCAAATCTCTTGCTTAGTCTGGTCAAGTTGCAGGCGGCCAAATATTCCAAAATAATATCGGTAATTAAAACTGAATTTTGCGAGCGTTGGAGAAATTGTAGAATGTTGTGATCATTTTATTGAAGCCATGTCCATACATTTTACACAGTCATTTGCTTGAGTTGCCATTGCAGAGGAAGGTAAAGGTTGGGTAAAGCTTCATCATTTGTCACTATGTTCATTTTTAACCCTCTGACCTTCTATTTTGCTGAGCACTTATGAAAAAATACCGTGCCCATTAAGGTTTCCCAGCATAATCAATCAATAAATAAAATAAATAAAAATAAAGTGGCAAAAATGTAGCATTCATAAAAGGCTCCATAGTAAAATTATAGTGATCCCAGGTGTCATGTCATTATCTTAAGTGGTGAGCCATGAAGAATGGTCATGGACATCACTGTGCACTACCCTGTATTCTTGCTATATGTCAGATAACCATTTGTGCTCACTGACTTAATGACTTGTGGAAGCATGTGCACATGCAGCATTGTTTCTGTACAATCCCACCTGTTAAGTTTTTAACAGCCCCACAGATAACAATGTATATTTTTATTATTTGAAAATAGTGGTACCAAGTGACTCCAAGTATTACAACTAGTTGCAACTTAGGCCTTTTTGACACAAGTATCTGGATATTGTTGGTCATGATGGAGCATGATGCTGGGCGTCACTGTTGCAGAAATGTTGGAGGGGTATTGCAGGGCCATGATGCTAGTGCAAGAAGGGTGATTCAGTGGTGATAAGTACTTTGTGAAAGCTCAATTCCACAAATGGAATTCAAGTGCCATTACCTATTGTGTCCATGAATTCATGTGCAAATGTTTCAAATTAGTAATATCTAAAGTATCAAGAATACATTTTAACCTACTAAACCACATTTATCCAGCTGAAATAAATCTGTGGACATATTTACTTTGGTATGCATGCCAAATCTTGAGTGTATACCTGCAGTAGCAGTGGAACTATAAACATTCACACATTTTGAAAATGTTCACACAATTTAACAAATAAATTGTGAAATTTTGAATGCCTGTAACTTACAATTTACATAACCATTTATCTCTCTATTTAGCAGATCCTATGGCTTTTCCAAGGAAGTATACATATACATTTTCAATTAACTACCTCCAAAGTTGACTATTTTGCAAGCATAGGAATATTTTCTGAAATTTACACTTGAAAATGAATTGCGAGAATTTGAACCCATATAACTTCCCTTCTCCTCGTGCAAATATCATGAAACATTTTAGGGACTTTACCAGGCAGTCTATATGCCACACTGCGTGTCTGTAACAGTAACACTGAACAAGCTATGACAAATTAAATAATTAAAGAAAATTCATAACACTTATGAAATTTCAAAGAATGAGATGAAAATGTCATGTGTTAAGAATTTGTTAATGTCACCCAGCCCTAATTCTTAACCTTTCTTAAGCTTAGCTTACCAAGGAAAACCTTAATCCATTTGATTATTCAGAACTCCAAAAACTGGAAACTAATAGGGTTTATCAGATTGGATTGGCTGGATTCCAACTATTTTTAATGAGGATTTTCAGAACTGAATAGCCAAAATCCTAATTCTGAAAGAAGGGTGACATTCTGAATTCAAATCAGCTTGGGTTCTGTATTTAACTACATTTGAAGTTTCCTCCACCTTTCTAACTGGGACCACTCAGTGCCAAATATCTGCAAACAACTAGAAAGATGTCCCTCCTTCTACCAACCCCAATAACACCCATTCTCCTACCCACCTACTGAAGACTTACTTTTCACATGAGGAATTGAGTCTCTTTTTGTCTCTCTCAAAGTTCTAGAATTCCTGCCTGGTTCAGTCTAGTTACATAATCCATAGGAGTCACCACCCAGCCTAGCTCCTGGTGTGCTCACCCTGTATGCTCTGCTTGTGTCTCCCCAGATTTTCTTCTCCCAGCAGACAGGAATTATACTCTGGTCCAGTGTGCATCATCAACTGTAAACATACCTCTGGGTACCTCAAGTCCTTCTGGCATTGCCAAACACTCTTTACTATTCCCTTGCCTTCCCAATATGCTTTGGGGGGGAGGGGGAGCAACCAACACAAAATACCAGAGACTTCCTGGGGTTTTATGCTGGCTGCCCCCCTCCCCGAGTAATAATGCATAATGGGAAGGTTAGGTCAAGCAAACAGGGAAGAGTGAGTGCCACTGCCAGTATGTGGAGGAGCCCAAGGATGTATGACCTGCCGGTGTCAAGTCTCCCAAGATTCCCAATGGTATTTACTGGCAGTATAGTGCATCTCACCACTCGCAGCAGCAGCACAATTCCTCCCCTTGATAACACTACAACTTTCACACCATCATCCCCAGAAAGCTCAATATGATTAGGTATGCCATTGACTCAGTATCAGTTAAATAAGACCCATTACCCCTCCCACCATAAATGTGATGATGATGGAATACATGACCAGACCAGCTGTGCCCAGGCATGCACAGTTCTCCAGTCTGGTCTGATGTAGTCAGTACTTAACTACTTCAGTTTTGTCTGACACAGTGCAGGGTCTATGTTCAACCTATGTTTGATTTATGTGAAAATAAAAGTTTCAAAATGAAAAAAAAGGAACAACAAGCAAATAAATCCATCTATGCATGGAAAATATTGTGAAAGGCAATGTAATTCCCTACATTTGTTTCATGTTCATTTTTTTCTATTTATTTTATGTTTTTTACACACAACTTCTCTTTAGGGGGAATTACTAAATAATTGGGAATAAATGGGTGAGACAGAATATAGTAATTGGCATGGAGGTATAGCAGAGACTACAGGGGTTATGCACTTTGAAGTTAGGAATGAATAATAATTGCTATTGTAGCGCAGACTGGGCTGTAGTGCTTGTAATGGTTTTTGCAGACTTTATCACCACACCACAAACATTAGTCCACAGCAGATTCATCCCAACACCAGCTGCCACAGGTAAGCTACAGTTATTAATTTCCATTCCTTACCACAAGGCTTTTTAACTCCCCTTATTTGTAGTCTGCTGTCCCCCTGCCAGTTATTGCATTGGGAGCTCATGTGGTCTGGCTAAATTCCTGAAGTTGAATTGAATTTGTGGGGTCAACAGAAAGCTAAATCAAAATACCCGCTGGCTCACTTCTCTTATCCTTATTCCTGGACATACTTGTCTCTCTCTTTTGCTGACATCTTGTGGTGCCAGGAATCAACATGTCATGGAAGATGAGTTGGAAAGTGACAATCCTGAGACAACCAAGGACATTTGGGAGTTCACAGATATCAATCACTTGTGGCACTACATGGACTGAGGTGCACATCTGGGAAGGTACAATATTTGTAGGTTGGCCTACACTGTGGGCCAATGAGCAGCACATCTTTGACACAAACTACATCAAAACCAGGATGATTTTTTTTGCAGATGTTGCTTGCTCTGCTTGCATCCTTCTTTCTGGTTCCATGCTCTCTTTTCCATTCCTCTCTATAAATATGTAATGGCTATGTCCTCCCTAGGGTCCTTCAAAAACATAAAATTAAGGCACGTTGTCAATAGGCTGTCCAAAGATTCACTGTGTACTCAGAAAGCAGAAGTGCTCTTCCTGAAGTGGCTACCACTCCAGCTGGACACAAGACAGTGCCAGCGTGGCTCAAAGCTGCTGGGGTGTTAGCTGGTGTCCTATCTGTGTTGAACCACAGTCTGTTGCTTTGAATTTATAACTTCTTCCTTTCACTCAAAATAAGTGAGGTATGAGTACTTTTGATCTCTTCAACTGAGCTGTTTTGTGTGGTTTTTTTTAGTGCCCTCTAGATTGGTTTGTGTTCACTTGGTCAATAGAGCAAAAGTATAAGATTATTTTACAAAGTTTAGAACATATTTATATACAGACGTATATGAATTCTGGCTCCATGAATATTCCTTGCTAGACTGCCTCATGCATCATGACTGATGTTTTGGCATATGTAATGATGCTTTTTTCAAAGTATTTATAGAGAGGAATAGAAAGTGGAACATAGAATCTAGAAGAAGAAAGCAAGCAGGGTAAGCCACATTTGACCAAAAGTGTAGGCAAGCCTGCAGGTATTTGGGAGTGAGCTTTTTGACACTACGTTCTGGCACCTCTCAGAAATGTTGGAGGAAGGCTCTGACCTGTTACATAAATACATGATTCAAGCTTATCTAGCAGATGTACTGACTGACAATAAAAATTATACAATCAGTTGTTGGCAAGTCAGGAAAGTTATCTGGCCTGCTCTGGCTCGAGTGTCTTTATATTTTCTTGGATGTTGTCCAACATCGATTGTTTCAGAAAGATGTATCAGTACAGCTGGAACACTGCTTCACCACACTGCTCATTGTAGATTCTGAGAATTTTGTATTTTAGCCTTTCCAAATTCAGCTTACCAAAGATCAATGTTTGTTAAGCACTCATTCAGTTATTCACATGTCCAAAAATTGACATCCACTACTATTCCCACACCTGCATGTCCTGGTGGCAAATCTCCATGGACTTCTCACGGCATTGGCACAACAGACCACCTCACCACTATGAGCAGTAGTGATGTAACTCCTCCTCATGATGACACTACAACAACTTTCACACTGTCATCACCAACAAACTCAATACCTGTTACCCTACACACTGTGAATAGGACAGCAATGGAATGAGCGACCTAACTGGGCTGGCAGTATAGCATAGAGGTTAGAGTAATGGGCTGTGAATTAGCTTGGTACATCCAGCAGACCAGACCTCGGTTTGATTCTCACAACCTCTACTTGCATACTGTGTAACTCTGAGCAAGTCACTTAACCGCCCAGTGCTCCCAGGTCAACCCTGAAAACAGGCACTTGTGCCTAATGGGCCTTACCCAGTTACCAAAGACTAAAATAAATAAATAAAACTGGAAACACCCAGACATGCACAGTTCTTCAGTCAAACCTCATGTAGTCTGTAGTTAACCACTACAGCCTTTGCTGCCACCAGGCAGTGTCTGTGTTCAAACAAGTAACAAAACAAACAAAAAAATAAATAATAAATTAAAATATAAAAAAGAAATAAAAAGAAAAAAGCAAACAAATGGTTGGAAAATATTGGGCAGGACAAAGTAATATCCTACATGTAATGTATTTTCATTTATTTTAATTTTTTAATGTTTCTTTTTTGATGCATAACATGTTTTGGGGGTTATTAAATAGTTTGTTATAATTTGAAAATCACGTGGGCCAGTGAAAGAGAATATAGCAACTGGCATAGAGGTTCAGCAGGGCTCAAGGGGTATATGTGCCTTGAGGACAGCAAGGAATAGGAACTACAGTAATGCAGGAGGTCATACTGGGCCAAGACAGTCTTAGTTGGCATTACATGCTCTGTCACACCACAAATGGTAATCGACAGCAGGTGCATGCCAACACTTCCTACCACAAATAAGCAATATTAATTTATATATATTGCTAACCTCAAAGCTTCCCCCAATTTGTAATCTTCCTTACCCCATACCTATTACTTTATTAAGTGAAAAAGTGCTATGGCCAAACTCTTAAAGTCAAACTACATTTGTGGGTCCCAAATCTATGCCGAAGTTACATAGCTACTGGCCCACTTCTCTCACCCTTACTTAAAATATATCTGCAAAGTGAGAGGGTCATTTGACTGCTGTTTCCTGTCTACACTCTAATTAGTTGGGAATGATTTGCAAGAAATCGAGGCCTCCTTCTTATCATCATCATCATCATCATCCCTTGCCTACCCTACTGGCTTCTGAATACTATTTATTTATTTATTTATTTATGCATGACTGTAGTCCAGTAAAGGCACACTGAGCAGAAACTTGCTTCCATTTGTGACCTTTGAAAGAGTGATACAGACATATACAGTACCATTTGAATAGTGCTAATATATGGATCCAGATACTAATTGGAAACATTGCAATGTTTGTGTCATTTAGGTGCAGATTTAGTGCCCATCTTTAATAAATTCATGAATGTTGAGTTAGAAAAGTAACTCCTTTCATTACATTAGATAATTTTGTATCTTATAGAACATAAACCTATATATATAATCACACATGCCCCCACAATGCAAAGCATCATGGGCTACATATGCAAATCACCACAGAATATTATGCTGGTTCAACTTTAAGCAGAAATGCATGGTGCTGAAAGGCCTCTCACACAGTTTACAAAGGGTGCCAACAGAAGACATACACATGTGTTTTGTCCTACCAGGACTCATTAGTATACCTCATCTGTTTGTTGAACCAGCATAATATTCTGTGGTAAATTTGCATATGCAGCCCATGATACTTCAGTAATAATTTTGCCTCTATCTTTAAAACATTGCTTCCCGGTCAAATGCCCTTTGGGGTAGCCATTGCCTCAGTGCTTAGCACAGAGGTTCTTTGTCTTTATATATATACATATATATATATATATATATATACATATATATATATATATTATCAATTACTTTAGTTTCCAAGAGCTTTTAAAAATCTTTAGAGTATTATTTCAGAACTGTGCAGATTATATTTCATGACTAATGTACTATTTAGGATAGTCTTATAAGAAGCCATGTTTTAATGATCAATTGATATTTTGATACATTATTTAATCAATTGCAGCTATTATTAGAAATTCTGTTTGTTTGCACTGGTTCTTTTCCTTCTGAGATGTGCTCAGTGGCTCACAAGAGATAGCTGGCAAATACAGGTACCTGCTGGTCCGTGAATAGTGCAGACACAGAGGCACCTGCATGATCCTCTCTGCCCGCTTTAAAACAGAGTAGATCTGGGAACTGCTAATCAGAACAGGCCAAGGTAGAGCATCTTTGATTGATTTTCATAACAGCCTGTGCTCAGACTGGTTTTGAAATGAATACACAAGTGGTGAGCAGGCCAGCCACATACTTGTAAGGAACAGAGGGTGGTATCTCAGAGAACAGCAGACATAATGTGTGCCTGACTAGACAGCAATTAAATCAGTCAGCAAAGTACTTTGCTAATTACAGCTAGGAAAATAACATGTTCAGTTGTATGAACTAAGAACCTATATATTTATTGTTCTATGACCCTAAAACTTGCACTAGTACTGCAAAAAGATTGGTAACCGCAGTTGACAAGAGCAATGGCATCACACTCATTAGATTCCTTAGAAATGTTAGGCTCCAGCTTCAAAGGACCTTACAGCTTATATGGAACAGCTGTGACAATTCTGGCTGGCAACTAAAAAGGAAAGGGCCTTCTTTATTCCTTTTCTGGATGCTACAGGAGTAAAAACCTCTGTTCTCCACAGGAACCTTCGAGTCCCTGAAAAGTTTGCCTGTAAAACATTTCCTTGAGCTGGAGGAAACTTTAACTGAACTTTATGACTAGGGATATGTGAATTCTGTCCACATCATTTTACTTTGAATAGTAAGACTGTCTGAGTTTCTGGAAACACACAAGCAATGCAATTAGAGCAAATATTGACTACCAAATCCATTTGTGTGTGTGTGTGGCATGATCAGGAGGATGGAGGTTTCGTTTTATAAGTATGTCTTGTGTATATCTGTACATATCTGGCTAAAGTATTACCATATGTTTGTGTGTGTGCCCATCTCACTCCGTGGAAAGAGAATGGAAGAGGTTGTATGTGTGGAGCCTTGTGCTGATTCAAGCTGTTTCATTACTGCATTAAGGGGCAAAAGTAAGAAAGACACCAACATTCATCTAAGAGCTGAGGCCTGATCAAAACTGGTTTTATTTGATGCACAGTACACCTTCACTGACTACACAAGTGTGCAAATTGCCTCAGATGCCTCATTTTGCATTTTTCTCTTTATCTTCATAGCCAGTAGTACAGCACGATCCATAACCCTGCAGCATACTTATGACTGAATCACTCTGGTTGTGTACATTATCTGAAATGCCATGAGGTTATTTTTACATAATGCAGTTTGGTGTATGAGAACATAGCTTTAATAGACAACTATTTATCTGTGCACTGTAGGCATAAAATACCCATGCTAGTCCCCATGTCTGACTGGAAGTGTTAGTAGGGACACAAACATTCCCTAGTTTAAAGAAAAACAGTGAAATTACCCAGTACATAGCTTCTGGCATTATACACACTCAGTGGTAAGTAACATATCATGGGGCACTCTGAAAAAAGAGCAGTATACAGGATTCGTGCAGTGTGAAATCTAGTCCCTAGGCTGATGCAGAAGTACATGTCTTCTCTGCTCTAATCATTGTCTCTATAGGTGTCCCTTGCACAGTGCTTGTCTGGTAGTGGCACTGCAGTACCTGTTTATATGGTACTTAATAAAATGCAATCTGTTAGCTCCTTAGTTCTTTGACTGCTACAAATGCCACCACTAAATGTAAAAGAGGTGGCAATGTTGTTGGAATTAACATAGTAACAATGTAGCACAGCACTTCAAAGTCGCAGGCAAGCTGCTCAAAGGCGGGCAGGTAATACAAATGTATGAGTAGGTTGGTGTTCAGTTGTACTGGCAGATGCTCCCTATCTAGAGCCAGTCTTTGGAACAGGCTGCTAGTAGGGGGCTACAGCTAGTTCCTATCTAGGATTGGCCTATAACTAACCTAGCTAACAGGATTATCCATGGCAGGGAAGCTACCTCTACTGAAGTGAGGCTGTAGATAATAACTATCTAAGGTGGGCCCTTCACTAGCCTAGTAGTAGGGGTATTCCGTAGGGGAAACTATCTCTCAGCTAGGAGCAGATGGAGGTATAATTAGGGAGATCTCAGCTACTCCCTATCAAAGGGACTGTCTGCAGAGGGTTTGGCCAGAGGGTAATTCTGTAGGAAGGCATATGGTGCATTCCTAGGATAGGCCTACAAATAGTCCTATTTTAAAAGCTCCATAAGAGTAAGGAGACTAACTTAATACACTATTAGGAGGGCCTGGAAACTCAATATGTGGAATAGATAATGTAGCGGAGGCAGTGTGAGATAGGCAGGGTTGTGGACTGCAGAGGGTGATGAGCAGCACTGTTTCTCGGGGCACTTTGGGAGATGGGGGGATGCCTGGTATGTAGGAATATTAGTCAGCTGAGACAGGAGATAGGTGTGCTGGTGGGTGGGTGGGGTTGTAGGGTTTTGATCAGAGGGGCTGAGGGGATGTAAGGCCAGGAGGCTAGTAAGGGGGATTTGAAATGGAATCAAGGAGGGGATGGGGGACACATAGGTTGAAAAAGGAAGGAACAGGGTTCTATGCAGATCTGCTGGGGCCACTTCCCCCAGCAGGGAAGAAGACCCTGTGAGGGGGGTGGATAATGGTAAGGGGAAAGAGTAAGGAAAGACATGGAGAGCACTAAGTGGGAGTATCCCCAGAGATGCAGATGCAAAGCAGATTCCTCCCACTGGGCATGGGGAAGGAGGGGGAATTTGGTGGATGGGGAAGGCACAGCGAGCTAGAGAATAAAACAGGTAGAAGCTGAAGGGATGACAGGTGAAATAAGCTAGGCAGTAGCAGAAAGAGAGTCCAGATGAAAAAGGAAGGGCTGGAGGATCAGGAAAAGGGATGATGGACAAGAAAGAGCAGTAGGGAAGGCCGGGGGGGGGGGCGTAAGGGAAGGGAAGAAGACAGGCTGGGAGGTGAGCAGAAAGAAAACACAAGGGGCATTCCAAGGGGAGCAAGGGAACTGGGAGGAGATTAGGATGGGGATACCTGGTGCAGCGAGTTGGGGCAGCAAAATAGAAGGAAAGGAGGAAAAGGGGAGGCAGGTTGGTGTACTCAGCAGTATGGACAGAGAGGTGGAAGGGCCCAGGAAGGGGAGGGGGAAGGTGGTGATCTTGGGGAATTCAGTAGTGAAGGGGTGAGATGGGGAAAGGATCAAGGGTAAACCATAGGTGGGTAGAATGTATACTGGTGATGACAGTGGGGAGAGTGGTAGGGAAACACCACATTATAGTACACCTGGCTACAATGATTTCACTGGATGTGAAGTGGGGATGGTGCAGGAAAGGTTCAGGGAGATGGTGAGAATCTGCATTGATGAAGCAAGGTTGGTATCCTTCTAGAGGTGCTAACAGTCTCCAGGGCTAGCACAACAAGGAAGGTGAGAACTGAGGAATTTAACACATGGCTTAAAGGGTTGTGCAAGGTGGAAGGATATGGGTTCTTGGTGGCTGTATAGGGACCTGGGATAACAAAGACCTGTATGCACCAGACATGTTGCAGCTAAGCAGAAAGATCACAAATCCCTGAAGAGTAAGCTGGAGAAATTAATAGGAAATGACCTGAATTTAAACTGACATTGGGACAGCAGGTTGAAAAGCACCTGTAGTTACCAGGTGGAGGAGGCCAGAAGGCCTCCAACTCAGTCAGGACAGTTTGGGGAGGAGCTGGATGAAAGAGCTGGAGGAAGGAAGGAAGGAAGGAAAGAAGGGACTGAGGGAGGAAAGAAGGGACTGTGGGAGTATGGAGGTGGTGGTGGGGATAGCCAGGCACAAAGGGGGTCCTAAATTGCAGCAGAGAGTGGTGTCTCTGAATGTCAGAAGTCTGGGAAACAACGTGGGTGAATTGCAGTCATTGATGACAGAGGGAGAGGTGGACATAGTGGCCACCACAGATATGTGGCCACACAGAACCATGACAGGGACCACACAGTTCTCAGGTGTAAGGTATACAGAAAGGACAGAAGGATAGGGAGGGGGGGTGTCCCCATATGTGAAGGAGGGGATAATGTGTCAAAAAAGAAGAGGTAGAAGGTAAGACTGAAGCATTGTGGGTACAGGTAAAATTGCCCAAGGGGAGAAAATTAAGGATGGCAGGGTCTACAAGCCACCTTCCCAGAATGAGGAGATTGGTAGAGTACTAGGGTCCCAAATCATGGAGATGTCCAGCAAGGGGAAGGTAATAATAATGGGGGATTTCAATTTACCTTGGGTGGACTAGAAAATACTGGCTACCTCCTTCAGTTTGGGAGCAGGTACTGCCAGATTCATTGCAGACTGGCTTCCTGGAGCCCACTATGGAGAATGTTGTACTGGACTTGGTACTGTCAAACTGCAGGCATGTTCAGGATATAAAGGAGGGGGTGCCACTTGCAGGAACTGATCACTATGTGGTGTGGTTCCACCTGGATATGGACAAGAACATGGTCAGAACCAGACCAAGGGTTTGGACTTTAAGAGAGCTGATTTTGGTAGGATGGGAGATATTCTGGTAGACCACCTTGCTAGGATCAGAAAAGGGATGGAAGTGGAACAGATAGGGGCCATTATAAAGGAGAGAAAGTAGAAAGTCACTAGTGAGTGTGCCAAAATAAAAAAAAAAAAGAAATCCAATGCCAAACAGCCCAGCTGGTTCATCATGGAGATGGCAAAGGTGATGGAGGACAGGAAGGCATCCAACAGGAAGTACAAACATACTTAGAAAGAGGGGGATAGGGAGGATTACTGTATTAACTCAAGGAAGGTGAGCAGAGAGGTGAGAGTAGCAAACGGCTACAAGGGAAGTACAGTTTGAGCAGGTACTAAAGAAGGGTGAAGAGGATTTCTTCCGATATATAAGAGAGAGAAGGAACATAAAGGGTGAGATTGTCAGACTAAAAAGGATGGGGATGGGCAGAGGGTAGTGAAGAGAAAGCAGAGGTACTCAAGAAGTGCTTCTACTCATTCACTAGAGAGAAGGATGGGCCAGTGGCAAAAGAAAGCAAGGGGTGAGAATTGGGAGGGGGGAAGTCAGAGATGATGTAATACAAGCAGATAGGGTACTTAAGGGCCTAAAGGCCCCGGAAGTAGATAAATCCCCAGGACAAGATGATGTCATCCACGCAATGGTCTGAAGGGAACTAGTGGAGCTGTTGGCAGGATCCCTAAAATACTTATTTAACATCTCTCTGGAGTTTGGGATCATGCCACAAAGCTGGAGAACTGTACATTTGGTGCCTCTCCATAAAAGTGGGCCAAGGGATGAATCAGGGAACTACAGGTCATTCAGCCTGACCTTAATAGAGGGCAAGCCAATAAAGGCCATCCTGAAATTGAGAGATTGGCAAACTTTCTGGAGGAAAATAGACTCTAGGATGAGAAGCAACATGGGTTTGTGAAGGAGAGGTCCTGCCAGACCAACCTAATCAACTTTTTTGACTGAGTCACCAGGGTAGTGGACAAGGACCAACCTGTTGATTTCTGTGACTGGACTACGGCAAGGCCTCTGACTCTGTACCTCATAGGCAACTGATCAGAAAGCTGGAAGACCTGTAGGTGGGGGCTATGTTTGTTGGATGGGTCAGAAACTGGTTGCAGGACAGGAGCCAAAAGTGATTGTTAGGGTGGAGGAATTCTCATAAGCTAGGCCTGACCAGTGGGGTCTCATAGGGCTTAGTGCACAGCCTGGTGTTGTTCAACATCTTCATAAATGACATCATGGATGGAAACAAGGGTAAAATCTGCCTGTCTACTGACAAAACTAAGCTCTGTGGGAGGGTGGACATGGAAGAGGGAGACAGAAACTCAGGGAAGACCTGGATAGACTGGAAAGGAGGCTGGCATTTGCCAGTTGGGGTTCAATGCTAAAAAGTGTAAGGTTTTGCACATGGGGGCAAAGAATCCTGGGGCCAAATACTGGTTGGGTGCTGCACATAACCAGGTCAGAGGAAGAAAAGAACCCGAGAATAACCATCATGAGTGACCTAAAAGACTTGGCACCCTGCAGGAGAGCAGCAGCAAAAGCAAATCAGATGATGGGCTGCATAGCCAAGGGGATAGTCAGCAGGAATGGGATGTCTGTCTGCCACTATACAGATCACTGGTGAGCCTGCACCTGGAGTACAGAGTGCAATATTGGTGCCCTTATCTTATGAAAGACAGCAATGTTCTGGAACTGGCACAGAGAAGGGCAACCAAGATGATGCAAGGCCAGTAGGGCAACACCTAGGAGGAGCGGCTCAGGGGGCTCAACATGTACTCTCCTGTGGACATAATAGAGAAGGGAAGACATGATTGAGACCTTCAGGTACCTTAAAGGTATAAACAGGGTGAACACAGATGGCCTCTTCAACCTTAATGGGAACAAAGTCACTAGGGGGCACATACTAAAGCTGGCGAGGTGATGGTTCAGGTGGGAGATGAGGAGGCACTTTTTCGCTGAGAGGGTGGTGTCCAAGTGGAATGAGTTGCCTGTGGAAGTGGTGTCCCTAAAAATGGTGCACAGCTTTAAGAGAGGATAGAACAGGATGAAGGGAAAGATTGCAGTGAAAGAAATGGTGAATGGGTGGTGGTGGCATTTGAGGGGGGTCAAGGGGTTAATGGGGAGGGGCAGTTCATTCAGTGATCACAATAGGAAGTGCACACTCAAGCAGACTGGATAGACCATTGTGATAGGGCTAGTCGTCCTACCTAGGCATCAGAGAGATTCTCTATTTTTTTTTCAAGCCTGTTGCAACAACAGTCTTACTGTCCTTTACTGACCTGTACTATCCTCTCTCACTGAAGATGGCCACCTACAAAACCCCCCTCCTCTTTTTTCTACCTACTGTACCTCTTTATTTCCATTTTCCATTTTCAGTTCCTCTATATTGCCTCATGCATCCTGAATGGCTCAAAGTGATAAGAGATACACATGTAATGAGCTAGATAGTACAGATACTCATTGTTAAATAAGTACACATATTTAAAGAGCCATTTTTGTTGAAAAATTTTGATGCAGCAGTGTGTTTTATTGCCAGAAGCAAACTGAAGTGATCGTCCATGTAAAATAGCTTGAGAGAGCCAAATTTAGTGATAAAGTGAAAAGTTTTCCTTGATAAGGGAAAACCTGGAGGGAAATATGAAAAGTTGTCATTCTTTTTGTGGTTTGTTTATTTTTATAAGGCTTCTGTATAAATAAAAATAGATTCTTGCCAGCCCTGTGGCACTGAGGGTTGAGGCGTTGGATGCCACACCTCACTCCACGCTGGTGACCTGGGTTCGGGAGTGGACTCGGGTCGCTGGTGGGTCAGCTGGGAGGCGTATGGCTTGAGTGTCCCACTACAGCTCGGCCACCTCCAGGGTCGGGTCGGGTGGGAGGGCCGTTGCTCATGCACTTGCACGACTCTGGGCGGAGGCTTGGGGGACTGCCATCTCTCATTAGAAGGGAGATGGGTGGCCCAACATGCAGTAGACATCGGCGACTAGCGCCATGACCTTGGGGGATTGGAAACTGCGTGGGGGAGGAAGGAAAGTGGGAAAAATGCCTGTCGGCTCCGGGAAGATGGGCTTCCCAGGGCATGCCTTCAATGTGCCCCTGCTCGCCGATTACCTCCGGACCTGGCCGAAAGTTGATTCTGAGGGGTCCGCCCCTCATCCCCACTCAGGGGGTAAGCCTAAGCTACATGGGGGATCCGGAGGTAAGTTTCGATGGGAAGGGTGGCAGAAGGATGACCCCTTGGATGCCCTGAAGGGTCAGGGCCGACAGGTAATGGGAGAAGATAAAACACAATTTGAAAAAAAAGAAAAAAAAGATTCTTCTCTTTCTCCTCCCATGGAGAAAATATATAATTTATTTATAATTAATTTATCTACCTTGGGTGTGCTGCCCAAACCCATCCTGCCTGAAGCTGTCCTGCCTGAGTCTGTTGGCTCTTTTGAATGACATATGCTCCTGAAAGCAGAGCATCTTACAGAGCAACGGTTTTCTATGGCAGGCAGCTGCTCCATATTGGAGCATGCAATACAGTAAAAGTACATTGTACACTTTTTCTGGACTTAAAAGCTCTAAATAAAACTAAGTGGCCAGATAAACACAAAAAGTGGAAAATGCACACTGTAATGTTATAAGGTGAGAGGGAAGTGAGTAAGAGTGCTGCAGAAAAGCACTATAAAAAGACTCTCTCTCTCTCTCCCTGTATTCTGTGACACAGTTCATTGTATTCAGATAGTATAATCAGATTGGGGAAATGAGCTCCCAGTATATATCTTGCCTAGCTATGCAACAAATTCATTTTATTACATAAAAACAAATAATGGTGTTTAAAGAAAGGAGTAAATGAATATAAAAATACAAAGCACTGTTTTTTTTTCCTTTCCCTATTGAAGTTACTGATTGAGCCTCTATTATAATAGTGGGAGATAGCCACAGCGCTTCCTTTTAAACAGGGACTAAAGCCTAAGTTATTTATGTTCTTTATTTTGTATATGGTAAAGTCTTACCTTAAAGCATGAAATTCATGGACTCCTTTAGGAATTAGCAGCTATTCTGAATGGCTATTTATAAGAAAGATGGGAGTCATTACCTCAAAAAAGGGGAGGAACCAAGCTCATTGAGCCCAATTTCATAAGCATTTAGTTTATTTTTATAGGGATTGTTATAGAGCTGTATATGTTTGAATGTATGGATTCAGGATGAAAGGCTGGTCCAAATCTATGTCTTTATTTTTACATATGCATTGTATAAATACAGAAAATGAATGTTGTAAAAAATTAGGCAGATCACATGACCTCTGGGAGGAATACTGTGTTTAACTCCCTGAAAACAGTGGCAAGGAGTCTTGGTTTTTCATTCTGCCCAGAGCCTGGGAGAGGGAAGGACATGCAGTCTTCATGTCCTCATTGCAATTTAGAGCACAGATGAGACAAGGATCCCAGAGATGTCATGTGATCCACACTGTTGCATCCTGACAAATTCATGATTCATGAGTAATGATTTATTTATTATTTTTTTTTAAACTTTGTTAAAATAAAACCACTGATCAAGCATGTTATAACTAATATGAATGGAATAGTGTCTATCTTTACACCCACACACTGGGGCAACCATAAGGCCTTTATCTGCTTGGCATGTTCCTATTTTTGTATGTAAAGTCAGAAGTGACTCTAGGTTCAGTTCACCATGTCACCCCAACCCCGTTTTATACTCTAAAACTGGTAGGTGGGAGATTCAGGGAAGAGATGAGGAGACACATTTTAATGGACATAGTGGTCGTCAAGTGGAACTAGTTGCCAGAGGAGGTGGCCTCCCTGAAAATGGTGGATAGCTTCAATAGAGGATGGGACAGAGTGAAGGGGAAAAGTTGCTGATGGAGGAGAGGGAGCGGTGGAGGGTGTACTCGAGTGGGTTCACAGGGGAATTGGAAAGGGGTGTTTGTCCCTCTGTAAACAAGGGGGGACAGGCACACTCAAGCAGACAAAATAGACTATAAGACTTTTATCTGCTGGCATATTTGTGTGTTCTTTATGTATATTCATATGCTGTATGTGTGAATAAGTAAGCTGGCCAAACGTATTAATTTAAAGGGGCCAGGAAGGGTACTGCACACACTCATTGACAGCTCAGTCGGTGGCTGGCTGTGGTGGAGAGAGGAAGGTTGTGCCAGTTGCTGGCTCGGGGTTGGGATGGGGTGAGCGGGGTGCTGGGGCAACACTTGCTGGGGTGGGGATCCGCTAGATGCCAGGGAAGGGTTGTATAGTTTTACAGGGGATCGGGGATACAGAGGGGGTCCAATAGATGCCAGGGAATCAGTTACATTTATTTTACAGGGTATTGGGGACAGGGAGGGGTGGTCTGCTAGACACCAAGGAATGTTATTATTTCATCATACAGGGAATCAGGATGGGGGGGATGGAACCACTGGACACCAAGGAATATTGTATTAGACATGGGGTAAGGGATCGGTGGGGGGGGAGGGACCACTAGATACCAGGGAATAATGATTTCTATATCAGACATGGGTGCAGGTGGGGGGAGGGACCAGTGTACACCAGAGACAACATATTATTGTTCTTGGGCAGGTGATTGGCGGGGGGGGGCAACTGGACACCTAGGAAAACATATTGTTATTGAGCTGGCGATCATAGGAGAGGGATCATTAGACACCAGGGAAAACATACTATTGTTCTTGGGCCAGAGATCAGACTAGGGAAAGTGCTATATATACTATCAGGCCAGTGATTGGTGGAGGGACTCACCAGCACAAAGGAAATTGCTATATTTAATATTGGGTCAGCGATTGGCTAGGGGGGACCACTAGCACCCGGAAAAGTGCTATGTATAATATCTGGCTAGCAATCAGTGGGGGCGGACCACTAGCACCAGGGAAAATGCTGCATTTAATAGCAGGCTGGCAATCAGTGGGGGGGACCACCAGACACCAGGGACATAGGACTTCCTCTGGGGCAGGGGCTGGGAGGCATGCTAAACTCCAACACAGCCTATGAAAATTTGCCCATAATGGGCATGCAAATGGCCACATAGCACTTTGCATGCCTATTGAGCTCATTTACATGGCTGCTTTTGTGAACTGAAAATAGTGCACCTGTGCTATGCATTGTGGAGCCATACTCCTGGCTGCAGGTTGGGTGGTGCTAGTGGGGTTAGCACTAGCGGTAATGGGGTTACCTCTGACTCAGCCTGGCTCTATTCTCAGTCAGATATTGCAGGGTGCTACCTGACTGAGAATAGCAACCTTAGACACATGGGCAAACACAAAGTGCAATGCAAACGTCTGCATTGTGCTTTGCAAATTTTTGTGAATTTAGCCCCAGATGACAACAATGCACTGCGTATAATAATATGTATACAGGTTTTGAAATTCATGCCCATGATTGTTTATGTTCCCTTTGTCCTAAACTGTTTGATATAAATTCCAAGTCTATGTCATTCATAAGACTACTATCCAAGTCAATTTTGAACTGCCCAGCGACCTTTTACCTGAGTGGACTTTTGCTCTTGTAGCCAGACACAGCCAGAGCAGAAGCAAGGGGTCGAGAGTGCTGATCTCTGCCTGCAAGCCGTCCCCCAGCCAACATTACTTTCCAGAAGCCTCTCTGAAAACAGCATGGACTTTGCCAATATGGGATGCTGATGGACCTCCCTCTGACCACCACAACAGTCAATCACCTGGCCTGCACATGTATATCAGGACAGTATTGTCAAGTGGCCCATCCATGCAGTGGCCTGTTCACACAAAGGTCCGAAGTGCTAAGGAGAGAGCAGCTGTTTGCCTCAAGTCTGCTGGAGTCAGCCAGGATTCTGCTGGGCTGCTGACCACTATGTTTCTCTCTCCTCCTGTCTCCCTTTTCCAGAAATATATGTAAGGACACTTATTGCATAGATAAAAGCTTCTGTTTATGTTCATCTACCTTATATGCCATTTCAGTTGCAGGTCTGTATTCAGCTTTACTCTGCTCAAGTCATTCCTCACTGCACGTAATTCAATATTGCATAGTTGTTTTTTTTTTTTTACGTCTTTATGGTGCTTTTTCTAGGTTGTTCCCATCCCCTTGCCCTCACTTCCTCTTGGCACGAGCACACACATGTGGAGGCACACGCACACCATGCATGGTGGGATGCCCCATGCTACCAGTCACCCAATCCATCTTCGCTGCCACTGTGCCTTCACCAAGCGATGGCAGGACTGTTGGTGGGCGACCCCCTCATTGAGAGAGGAGAGCCACTGCTTGATCCTGCTCCCACCCTTCCCCCTGCCATGCTAGTACCCTGAAGACCCGAGGTTGTTCCAGAACCCAGGTCATTGGTGTGACGCGAGGTGTGCCGTACAACACCTCAACCCTCAGTGCCACAGGGCCGGATGAATATTGCATTATTTAACTGTGTGCCCTATAAAGTGATTTTCCTCTTGCTCTTTGTTGTTTGCTACCTGCAGTTCCTGACTCTCAATGCTCTTATTCAGCTTCCTACCTGCTTGTGCCCACCCCAGCCCTTTGCCTGTTTACCCCCATCCCCTCTCCCTTGGCTGACTTCACTGTTCCTTCTTCCCCTTAATTGTTGCCATTTGCACGGATCTTCCTATATTGGGTCACCCTATCTTTCTATCATGGTACCCCTCCTCCCCGTCTCCCATGCTTATTTCACTCTTTGTCTTCCTCTTACTTTTTGGCTACTGCAGTAAGACTCCCGCTGCTCTTACTCAGCTTCCCTATGTTCTCTCTCCTCCTTCCTTCTCCCTCCCATTTACCTGGCTACTCCCATATTTCCCCCTATAGCTGGTCTCTTTGATTTCCTCCCCCTTCCAGATAAGACGTACTCCCCATTCTCATCTCTAACAATACTCCTCCTTGTAGTGCATCTCCATTCCTACTCCCTTCTCTGTGTAAAGTTCATTTCTCTCACTCCTATTTATTTCAAGTTTTGGTCTCACAGCCTTCAGTCTTTTAATGTTACTTTATCACCCTTTCTCTCCTTTTCCTCTTGTTTCCCCTCACTTCTCTCCCTCCCTCCCTCCTACTAGCTTTCCCTCTCCTCTCCCCACCATATCACAGATGCCAGCACCCTCCCTGATGCCCTTAGTGACCATCATATGGTCTACTCTGTACGCAAAATACACTATCCCATAGCTCCCCTCAGACTTCTCCAAATCCAGTCCTTCCAGTTACTGGACTTGACCTAATGCTATGCAGACTTGGCAGCAACCGACTGGTTGCCCGTCTCTTCTGCTAGTACCATCAGTTCCTCCTTCAACTATTTTAATACCAAATGTCTGTCAGTCTGGGATCTGCATGCCCCTGCCAAGAAAACCAGGGTCCGTGGTTTTCACCTCCATTGGATCACAGCAGAATTACTGGCCTATCTACATGCATGTGATCTTACCAAAGTCCTCTGGCTCCCCTGCTGACTTACTCAAGTACCAAGCCCTTTGCAATGCCTGTACCAGAGCCACTAGGCTTGCCAAGGCTGAGTACTTTGCCTCCACCTTCCAGAACAACATTAATCACCCCTCCAAGTTCTGGAAGGTCAACTATGCCCTCTTCTCCCCCTAAACCAGTCCTCCTCCAAGGTCCTCAAGGTGGGTAACATCACCATGTCTGACCCGCTCTCTGTTGCTTCAGAGCTCAACTCATTCTTGACCTCCTGTGCCTCCTCCCATCTCTCCTCCATCCCCTTCCCCCCATTCCACCACCCTGTCTCTCACCTTCTCCTTTTCTCTCAACACTCCTGCTAATACCTTCAAGGCTCTCATGGTTCTTAACCCTCTCAAGGGCAGAAGGCCTGACTTGCTCGATCCCAAACTTCTCCATGTCTCAACCCCTTCCACTGCTCTACCAATCAACTATTTTCTCATCCTCTCTTTCTCTCTTGCCTCTGTCCCTGACTCTTAGAAACAGGCCACTGTCTTACCCCTTCCCAAAGGAGGTGATCCCTCCTGTCCTGGAAACTACTTCCCTTTCTCCCTGCTTCCCAACTTAACTAAACTTCAGGAACACCTTGTGCTGTCTCAGCTCGCCTTTTCCTTGATTCTTTCTCTTTTTTCAACCCCTTTCCAGTCTGGTTTCAGCAAATCCAACTGCTTCTCCTCCTCCCTGCTCCTGCTTATTGACCCCATTCTCTAAGGCATGGATCAGAGCCTTATCACCACTGCCATCTTTGTCAGCTTGGCCAAAGCCTTCGACACCGTAGCTCACCCCCTTTTCCTTGACAAACTTACAGCAGCGTAGCTCTCTGAGTCTGCTTCCAATTGGTCCCTCTCCTATCTTGAGGGTCGGAATCAGTCTGTTAGAATTGGACACTCCATATCCCCCCACTTCCTATCAGCACTGGTGTCCCCCAAGGGTCCGTCCTTGGCCCAATACTCTTTTTGGTCTTCCTGAATGACCTTTCCACTGCCTGTTCCTCTGTATCCATCCATATGTACACAGATGATACAGTACTATTTGCTTCTGGTTCTCCCCCCTTCTGATCTGATGGCCAGGTTTTAGCTGGACTTCAAAAATGTTCAGCACTGGTTCCAGTCAAATCAGCTATCCCTCGATGTCAAAAAAAAGTTTCCATGACATTTGGCACTAGGCAGAAGATAACTAGGCTTACCACCCTCCCCTCCTTCTGCACCTTATATAGTACCACAATCACTTATGTTCCCTCATTTAAGTACCTTGGGGTCTGGCTTGACCGGCACCTTAACTTTTCAGGGCATGTGGATGCCATCCACAAATAGCTTCACCCTAAACTTGATGCATTATAGAGGAATAGAGGTTCCATTCCTCTTCTTGCTCACTAAGCCATTGTCCTGAAAATGATTCTCCCAATTTTCAACTATGGTGACATTGTCTACAGTGCTGCCCATAAGGCCACCCTAGCCAGACTGGGTTTTCTCTTTCATTCCTTCTCTTGCTTTGTCTTGGACTGTCTGCCTCACACCCACCATTGCTCCCAGTGCTCCTCAATCTCCCTTCCTTCCCTTGAATCTAGATGCTTCACTCATTGTACCTCATTTATCTCTAAATACTGGCTGGGCTCTCTCCCCTCTTACCTAACCTCTATCTTCCCCTCCCACATTCCTCTTACACCCATTGAAATTCTGTTATTATACTCTCACACTCCCTTCAAGGAAATCCTTAGCTAGCCAAGTTGTTTTCTTCTACCACTTCCTCAAACTATAGAATTCTCCTCCCATATCTGTCCACTCTGCCTCTTCCCAATGCTCACTCTCCTCTCTTCTCCACAGTTTTACTACTCACTCCCATAATTGTACCTGATCCCTGTCCCTGTTATGCTTCTTACCACCTTCTACCCCATCTACACTTGATTACCCACCTTTCTCTCCCACATCTAGCAGTAGGTTACTTTGAATTGTATTGTTCCTTAATCTCACTGGAAAGCATTCTATGCCACTTTCCTTGTAAAAATTGCACTTTGCACTTTAATTGTATTTCCTTAATACCCACTGGATTGCATTCTCTGCCTTATCCTTACATAATTTGCATAAATTGCCTTTGATTGTAGTTTATTATATGATTCTTAGTTTTTATTTTTACCTGCTATGTAATTATTGCTCTTATTGTTATTCATTGCCCTCTTCTACCTCCAACCCCCTAGGACGCATCTGGAAACAAACTGTTATCAGCTCAGTATGTTTTTCCTTTTGAAACTATGTTGTTCTCCTGCCCTAAAATCAAACATAGACAATATCCTCTTTCAATTTGTAATGACATGGGGTCACCACTGGAACTCTGCAAATGCAACAAGTCACTATGAGGTGAAAAACCAGGAGCACCCTCCTTTCTACTTTAAGAAGGTCTCAATAACCCAGGTCAGAAAACTACTAACTAAAGTGTTGGGAAAATTGAGACAAAATGGAGACTCTCTAGACCTCAAACTTATCTGCCATATAGGATTCTTTTGTTATGATGTTTTAAATAGCTAGTGGTTCAACCATATTCCAACCACTTTTTTGAATTAATTTAGGTATAGAAAGCCTTTTGATTTATTTTGTCTTTGGTAAGCTTAATGTCTAAAACCCTTTTTGCTTTTCATATGGCTTTGTTACATGCACATATAATCATCTTTTATAGTGTGATATTTTTTAAGCAATTTTTTCATAACTCTAAAAGGTTTTTTTTTGAGGGGAGACAAGTGTATAGAAGCAAAGAAGAAGAAGAATCAGAAGAGGAGGATGAAGAAGAATTAGCATTTATATGGCACTTTTTAACAGACTGGGCTGGATTTGCAGATGTTTGGAACTGCCGCAAGGCCATGAAATGTCAAACATATGGCACACCAATCTTGCAGCAATCTAAAGAGATTTTCTATCCCTTGCATCAAACTGTCACTCAACGGACCATATTTTTATGATCTAGCAAGCATTACTGCTGGGGACCATTTACACAAAGCATGTGGCTAAAGTTTTTCTGCAAGTTGACATAAATCAGGTTAAATGTCATAACTGCACCAGAGATCATAAAATCTGTTGCAATTGCAGCAATTGGCAATGCTGCAACTGCAGCAATGGAAGAGTTTGAAGCAGGGCTTGATGCAAGCCCTGCATCGACCTTTGAAAATTGGGCCCCTTGTATCCTAAAGAGCTTTACAAGCAATAAGAGACTGGTAGTTAAGTGACTGCAAGCATGTAGTGGCAGCCATTTCCAACATCAACACCCATACACTGACATGGACAATTGCATGTTTCAGTTTAACAGAAAGGGAAATGTTGGCTAGGACAACAGGGAAAATCCCATACTCCATCAGGAGGTGGCACTGTGGGCCGGCCCAATGTAGGAGTCAGTGTCAACAGAAGGAGAAAGGAGCAGCAGGCTGCATGTTCATCCTCCACCCCAGCCATAGAAGCAATGGAGGACATTGTTATGAGCATTTATAAGGATTTGGAGGAGCTGTCTGAGGCCTCTGAAGAAGAATATGAGGAGTGTTTTATGGAAGAAGATGGGGGAACTAGAGTGGTTACCAACCTGGAGGACATTTCGTCAGCAGGGAACCAGCTCAAGAAAGACCTGGATGAATGGAGAACTGTTCTAGTTCAACTCTTAGTGGAAGATGAAGAGAGGTATGTGAGGTGAAAATTACCTGCTAAGCCAGTGTTACCAGACCAAAAAATTGAAGAGTGTTCCATGAAGGCAGTTTGTGTGAAGGAATATCCAGAGGAGCACTCAGCTGCACAGAAGCAGCAGGTTTGTCAGGTGGAAGTGTTACGAGCTACAAGGAGCATGACTTCAGCTCAGGAGCCGATCCAGAAGGCTTTTGGGACATGAGTGGAGCCAGAGAAGGAGCAACCATGGTCACCTAAGTGAGCATTATGAAATGCTGGATGGTGGCTGGATGATATGGGGAAATGGCTTCCGGATACCAATATGGAGTTTTTAGATTCAGGAGAACTGTCAGCGAATGGCATACAGATTCAAGAGGAGAGTCTTTTCAGCTGACAGTAACAGCAGGTTCCGGGGAGTGAGTGAGTGGGTTTGGGGAGCGTAGACTTGCTTCTTGAAAACTTTATCTGTGCAGGGGTAAGTGATTCTGCAAAATAATTTCAAGGGGATTTGGCTGACTGAACCAAGGGGGTTTCAAGAAGGGTGGAGCTGGCAAAAAGAATCACTGTCAGATGTCAGGGCTGTGGGGGAAACAGAGGAAATGGCAATTATGAGTAGGAAGGGCTCTCAGCCCCTGGTTGCTGAGGCTATTGGAACAGAAGCTGCTGCACAAGTTGGAGTTGCAAGAGAGAGGGGAGATGTATGTAATGTTGAGCTTATGTTCCCCAGAAACACAAACAGGAGACGGAGCAGTGGAATGGAGAGGCAAGCAGCACCCCATGGCACCCCTCATTTTGGGGCTGGACATGATTTGTTGAATTATTTAATACTGCTGAACCTGCACCATGAAGAAATGCTGTAAGGCTACATTACAGAGGGGGTCTGGCAATCAATCCAGACAGGTATTATATGGGCAGGACACTCTTGAAGAATTCAATACAATTTATGGCATCAAAAGTTTATTCATTGATCCATGTCTCTGGGGAGGAGAACTCTGACATTAGGTTTAGGTCCCCTCTATGTGTTGGATAGATTCTGGATAAGATATGATCAGCTGAAATGTTCACACTTGTGGACGCCCTTTCTTTATATTCCCCTGTCAAATCACTCTATTAAGTATGTAACTGTGATATTCTGCAATGAGGTGGTGCATGTAAGCAACATCATTCATTGGCTTCAACAATGGTGCAAAGTTTTGAGTGCATCAGAGGCAGTACTGGATGAGGAATTATTTTGGATAGGGGCCTGGAAATTCAAGGTCAAGTTACACCAGGAAAATGAGGGGACTGTACACTGCCTGTTTTTTTGGGAAGGGACAGGGGGATACTCTACTATGCAGGTCAGCCAAAAGCCTGCCACAAGTGTAGGGACAGAATACATCTGGCTAGTGTGTCTCTGTGACAAATTGTGTTGTGGCATCTCTAATGAGATTGGGCACATTATTTCACAATGCGCTAATCATGCTAGGTGTAATTTATGTGATGAGTACGGGCATGTGTTTCAAAACTGCCCGTGGCAGCACATAACAGGGTGCAAAGCTGGACCAAGACAAATTAATCAGGAAAGTGCAGCAAAAGGTGAATGTCCCACCTCCCCCCATATATCCTCTCCTCCCCCTGCATCTTCCCACTCCGCCTCCACCTCCAGTAACCTTCCCATCCTCAGATGGACATTGCTTCTATCAAGTTCAGCCCAAAACATGTTTTAAAAGTGGGTCCCTATTACACTAATGCCTGTAATAGGGTTAAGTGTAATCTATGTTTAGAATTTGGGCATAACAGTGTTTCTTGTATAAATGAACTGAAGTGCAATGTCTGTGAAGAACAAGGACATGCATATCGATCCTGTCCATGGACCACACACAACAGAGATGATAGACCAGATCAAGAAATACTTCTGACTAATGCCAAAAAAATAAGTATTGAAAAAAAGGAAGGAGCAAGATATTTATTTGTTTATTTATCTGGAAAATGTATCACCAGGAAAGACAACATGAGCTGTAAACAACTTGTTTCCAGAAGCATCCTGTGGGGAGGTGGTACAATAGTTGGGAGAACAGCAAATACACAAATTATAAGAGCAATACAAGTACAATACTAAAACATATTATTGAGTACAGGTAAAGAACTGAGTGACCCAAACCAACTGGTGAGGGTGTACAAGCCAATTATGGATTAACAAATGTTGCAGTCTGGCCCGGTGGCACTGAGGGTTGAGGTGCTGGATGCCACACCTCGCACTACGCTGGTGACCCAGGTTCAGGAATGAGCCTGGACCGTCGGGGGTTGGCAGGGGAAAGAGAGGATTGAGCATCTGAGGGACTGTTCTCCTCTCTTGGGGGGGATCCAGGGGAAGCCCGGTGTGGCAGTGACCCCTGGTGGAGACCGGCAGCACTGCTATACACAGGGGCTCGCTAGAAAGCTAGGGGTAGATGTCAGGAGGCTGCCTTCTGGACATGGTTGGGAGCACCCACGTTGTGGGCTGGGTGGCATTGCACATCCCACATCAAGGATGTAAACACTACAAAATACCCCTCAAGCTCTGAATAGGTGACGGCCCCTGCCAGAGCCACTGCCACACTCCCAATGCTGGTTCCCCGCCACTGCCCCCGCAGTCTCTCTGGGTTGACCTGCCCAACCTGGAGATCCGAAACAAACTTGAAGATGGTCGGGGAACACAGTGGGAGGTAGAGCAAGCTGGTGAGGGCAGGAGGCCTGAGAAAGTTCCAGGCTGAGGGCTAGAAACATAGTTGAAAAAAAAATGTTGCAACAGGCCAATAGTGATGAATCCACAAGGGAGAAGTTAGAGGAAGGCTGACACAGTTGAAAGTGCTAGGAAAGTAGGCAAAGCATAAGAATGGAAGTGCTAATGTAAACCCAAGGGAGGGTAGTTATAAGATACTTGGGACAGAGTGAGGGTGATGGGTAGAGGGTGCAGGAAGGTGGAGGGAGGGGGGAAAGCTCTGCCATGACCTAATTTCCCACTCTAGGATGCTGAAAACTCTGCAAGGGGGACTTGATCAGGCAGACAGGGAAGTGGAGAAAAATAAAATGGTGAGAGGGAAGGAGGTAGTGAGGTTGATGAGTAGAGGGTGGCAGAAGGTAATGGGAGCAGGGAGGTTCAGCCAGTATTTAATTCCCCATCCAGGATGCTGTGAACCCTGCCAAGGAGACAAGACCAGGTAGAAAGGGAAGGGAGATAGAGTGGCATGGGTGGGGGAACTGGAGAGGAGGACAGTGATAAGTAGTAGTAGGGTGGAGGACGGTGAGGAGTAGGGAGGGAAGGGGAGAGGAAGAGGGATTACAGAGAGACAGGGAGACAGTGTAGACACCAACAGTACCCTGCAAGGGGGTCAGGATTAGAGGGTGAGGGGGAAGGGTTGAAAGCACAGCGAGTCAGTCTAGACCTTACAAGTACCCTGCAGAGGGATCAGGATTGGGGGAGTGGGAAAGGAAGAGGTGTGGGAGGGGGAGGGCAAGTACCTCAACCCCTTCAGGATGCAGACAACCCTGCAAGTGGGTAGGAAAACAGGCAGAGAATGACGTGAGGAAAGGGGGGCAGGGTGGGGGTGTGGGTTAGTAAAACAGAGGAAAGGCACAAGTTAGGAGTTTATGAGGCAAGTCAGGGGTAGAGGAGTGGGGGATGGTCCATGGGGTGGGGAGAGATGAGAGGTGTGGCTAGGAACAAGTATCATTGGAGAGTAGAGTAAGGCAGGGCTAAGGGAGTAGTTCACCAGGGGAGGGAAGGGTTGAAGGGGGGCTGAAAATAAGTGCAGTTAAGGGTTAAGGGAGGCTAAAACCAGACACAGTTAGGGGAATAGAAATAATGTAGGGCTAGAGAGAGAATGAGGAAGGTGACGATGAGAGTCTGATAAAAATAAGTATTGAAAAAAGGAAGGAGCAAGATATTTATTTGTTTATTTATTTGGAAAATGTTTCACTAGGAAAGACAACATGAGCTTTAAACAGCTCATTTCCAGAAGCATTCTTTGGGGATGAGGGTGGGGGTGTGGAGGACATGAATTCCAGAGCTTTGGGAAGCAGTAGGAGAATGCTTCCTGGCCAAAGAAGAGTGATGAGGAATGGCTATAGTGCGAGCGTCAGTGGATCTGAGAGGTTAGGAGGAGGGTGGTGGGGCAGTGAGTGAGGAGGAGAGGTAAGAGGGGAGAGTCCCGAGCCAGAATTTAGAAGTGAATTTGGCACAGTGGGAGAGATGCCTGCACTCAAGGGAGGAGAATGCGAGAGAATGGTACAAGGTGCAGTGATGTGTGCAGGATGGAGCATCAAGAGCAAAGAGACAGAAAGCATTGAAAAGAGCATCCAATCTGGTAAGGGAAGACTTGGGAGCAGCACTGTAGAGTATGTCACAATAGTCAAAAATAGGGAGGATCATTTTCTGAACAAGATCACACCTGACCAGTAGTGGTAGAGAACCACAGTTCCTATACAGGGTGCCAAGCTTGAGGAGGAGTTTTTTCAAGATAGCATCAATATGAACAGAAAAGTTAAGGTGTTGGTCAAGCCATACACCCAGGAATTTAAAAGAGGTAGAATCATCTAGAGTTGTCCCGAGGGTGTGGAAGGAGGAAAGGAGGGCAGCCTAGAGAATCTCTACCTAATATCAAAGGTCATGGAAACTGTCTTCTTGGCATTAAGAACAAGTTGATGTGAGCTTAGCCAGCTTTGAACATTACTGAAGTCAAGCTGTAGTTTGGAAGTCACATTGAAGGCAGATTGGCCAGAGGTGAACAAGACCATGTCCTCAGCATACATATGGATAGAGGATGAGGATCATGCTGACAGTAGGTTGTTTAGAAAAATTAAGAATAGGAGTGTGCAAAGTACTGAGCCTTGAGACACACCAGTAGAGATAGGTAAAGGAGAGGACATTGGGTCAGTTATTTTGGCAAACTGAGTTCTACCTACCAGGTAGGCTCTGAATAAGTTGCAGGCAGGCAGAGACAAACCAGCTAATGAGAAGGTTTCAAGGAGGAGAGAGTGGGAGACTGTGTTGAAAGCCTTGGTAAGGTCAACAAAGATAACAGAAGTGATGTTATCTTTATCCATGGCTGAATGAATATAGTCAGTGAGTCTAAACAGGGAAGTGGTTGGGAGTGATTCTTCCAAAAAACAAATTCCAAGGGAGTGAAAAAAAAAGTAGTCTAGAAAGGAGGAGAGTGTGGTGAGAACAAGGTATTCCAGAAGTTTAACCAAAGTGGGAAGGAAAGAGATGGAGCAGTAGTTCCCAGTAGATGAGAGATCCCCACCCTTTGGTAAGAGAAGAACTGTAGCATGTTTCCAGGCTGCAGGGATAGTTGCAGTGTGGAAAAACAAATTGAGGAGATCAGTGAGGGGGAGGAACATAGCAGGAGCAGAAAGGCAAAGTACAGTAACTTAGGGTCGAGGCCATTGGGAGAGCTACCCTTTGCTGAGTTGATAGTACTGCCTTTAAGGTATCACTGGGGGGGAGATATGGGTGAGAGGGCAAAGATCTTCACTATTTGGAGGTGATGGGAGGAGAAAGGAGGCAGGGCAGAGCTAGTAGGGAGGGGCAGGAGGGAGGTTTGCAAAGTGGAGGCACAAGAAGTAAAGAAGGAATTAAATTCAGCAGTTACCATAGGGTGGTCTGCAGTGAGTAGGTTGTTTATTTTGTGTAGTGGGGTAGGGGGTTTAGATTGTGGAGAGAAAAGTGAGTGAACTACTTTCCAAAACTTAGACGGGTAGTTTACGTTAGCATTAAAGGTGGACCAGAAGTATTCTGCTTTAGCTAGGTGGATGGCTTTGGTGCAAGCATTGAGGAGTGACTGGTAGATAGCATGGTCACAAAGGAGTTTGGAGGATTTATGGGTATTCTATGCTTTGTCACATGCTTGTTGACAGGCCAGGAGTTTAGGGGATACCCAGGGGAGGTGGCTACCCTGCACTCTAACTTGCTTCAGAGGAGCATGCTTGTTCCAGATGCTGGTGACATAACATCCATCAGAATAAGAACCCTCAAAAAATGCCCTTCCCCCAAACCAGAACTTCCTGAATTCACCCACCACCACCACCACAGAACATAACAAGTGTACAGGTTACACCAATCAGTGAAAACCAGGCTCAATCTGTAGAGATAGTTATGCAGACAGATACAGAAGAAGTGCAAAATTCTACAGAATCTTCCCATTGGAAAAATATCCCCACAGTTTAGAACAGTTATGCACTGGTAATGCCACCACCTGAGACATCTGTTGTATCTACAAAAAAAGAGGTCCCTTCAAAAGCATCAATTTACGGCTAAAATTTCAAAAACCTATGGGAAACAAAAAAAAATTGCTCTACATAAAAGATACAAAGCCCTACAATCTCAGGACACTGACCAGGGACGGGAATCAAAAAACATCATCAACTATTTCATCACAGCAGACTCTCTCCTCAGATATAGATGACGAGAGGTTGGTTGCTGATGTACAAAAACCACAGTTAAAACAAAAAATCTTGGGTGTCCATACAAGATGAAGTGGGAGACTGGAAAAATCTACATAATACCTTTTTTGTGATGGCCACCTCACACATTTATAAGACTGCTACTCTCAATGTCAACAGTATCAAAAATACCCAGAGAAGACTAGTGACATTTTCCATTTTGAAAGATTTGGGACTTGATATATGTTTCTTACAGGACACCAGGCTAAATACCACCTTTAAAATACATACAGCACAAAAGCTGTGGTGCTGGGGTCCATCATTTTTTTCCTTATGGTTCTGTTAGGTGTGATGGGGTGGGGATTTTATTTACGGGATGTGATTATACAGTCACTAAGATAGTGGATATTGTTCCTGGACGTGCCATCCTTATTGATTTCAGTCACAAAAATACTATATGGAGGCCGAGGGTGATTAATATCTGTGCACCGCAGACAAAAAAAGGGAAGAGTAGAATTGTTTCGGCAGATTAAGCCATATTTATCTACAACCAGGAATTTGATTTAGGAAATTGATTTCAATTGTGGATTACAAAACACAGACAGAGGAGCACAAACAACAAAATAATAGTGTGATACAAATGCTTTAAATAAAATCTTTTTAACCTTAGACCTTATTGATACATATAGAAGTATTCACCCTAGTGGAGGCCACATTTTTCACAAAAAATACAAGGGCAACAAGAATTGGTTTTGTATTTGTTCCAAAACATTGAAAATACACAAAGTAAAGCTACTTCCAATAGAAAATTCAGATAATTTACTACTTACTGTCCATATCAGTCTTACTGAAGCCCAGACCTTTGGGAAAAGATACTGGAAAATGAATTCCACTGTGCTGGAGAATACTGAAATTCTCCAACAAATTAAACACTTATGAAATGCAAGAAAATATGTAGCTTGTTTGGAAGATAATATGTAACAAAAAAGAATAAAAAAAATATTACAGCAACAATCCAGTCAACTTAAAGATCACTACAAAAAATATTTGATACTACAATCACATTTATTTAAAATAATATCCTTGGTAAATGAAGGGTATGGTCCATACTCAGACCAAATTAAGATAGTAAAAACAGAAATGGAAAAACTACAATAGTCCAGAGCAACATCCTTGCTCCATGAACATAAAATAATAGAATATGTACCCCTGGGAAGAACACCACAGGAGATATTTTTGAAAGCTGTAAACAAAGCATTCAGAGTAATAAATAATAGATAGATAAAATAAGGCACTCAACAGGTGAATTAAGAACCACTTAATGTGTATATTTTAAACACAGTTTCTGCTTATGTATCTAAACTGAACTCAGATCCAAAAATTCCAGAGAAACAGATCAATTTTTAACTGCAACACAAGTCACCCCAATCCCAAAATATATAATTAAGGCCCTAACCACCCCAATTACTACCTCTGAAGTGGAAACTGCCATTAAAAGTCTAAAAAAATAATACATCACTAGGACTGGATGGGTTAACATCAGAAATTTATAAGAAACCTTTTTGAATTTTCCAAAATTCTTGCAATCATTTACAACTGTATGCTAGAGGAAGCCAATATATCAACCCCGTTTGGAATCTCCTTATAGACTCTTTTGTATGAAAAATGATCAAGGCCACTGATTTACATTTATTAAAACAAAGAAATTCCATTTTCAAGACTTCAGATTCTGGAACTGCACTGGTGATTGTTACTCTAATTTCTGGATTTTACAAGGATTCTGCTATCATTCTTTTAGAATAAGCATAAATAATCAGAATTAAAGATGGCTTAATATACAGAGCAATAAATAAAGCAAATTGAAAATAATACAGGAAGGAATTAAAAGAAAAACACAAGTTTTGTAGATTTACTGATATGATATAAAATGCCAGAGTCTGTGAAATCTTTGTTTCTACCGGTATTCAGGAAGCTCTAATTCTGGAATTTTACCAGATTTTCTGGTAAAAACCAAAAAACAGTGGCCTTGAAAATGATAGATATGACTTGAGGAACGGAGGCTACTTAGCCTTCTGAATACATACACCTGTGATCTCTATACCCTCTCCAGTTGGCTAGAGTTAAAGGCTAGAATAAAATACCAAACCTGCTTGTTAGCAAATAAAGTTAGCATAGGACTTATGCCCCCTGGGGTACAAAATATTCTAAACCCTTTCTGTAACCCCTGACGTACTCAAGGCTTAGATAATCAGTTATTTGTTGTCCCACACTGTTGCACAATCCAAGGCCATTGGCCATTTCCCTACAGAGCCCCACTATGGCTTAACTTACTTCCCATGGATGTCTCCTCAGTTACCAAGTTGGCCCTTTCAAACATAAACTGTGTCAATACCTCATGGAAAATAACAGCTGTGATTGTATCCACTAATCTTACCCAGTTTATTCCATTATTTATGCCATTTCTCTATGGATCTGCAGTTCCTCTAAGCTATACTGAAGCTACCAGTATTTAGGAAACATTCCCCTTCCTTCCCCTTCACTCAAAACAACTACCCTCCCCCTCTTAATAACCCACCCAACTTTCTTCCCTCCTACCACTCTCCCTTCCTTCATCCCTTATCCCCTAATCAAACCCTTGTGCTCTACATTGCTTAACTTATCCTTCTCTCTGTCTTGCTGCCCATTACCTGACAATCCACGCTGGGCTGCTGCTCTTCCCTGCACCCTGCTTTTATAATATGTTTTATAACCCAAATGTATCCCTTCCCTCATCCCTCTTTTCCTTTTTTCCCTCATCTCCTAGTATCCCCCATCCTACTACCTGCCTCACTCTTGCCATCTACCTGTGCTTGACAAGGCCTCCCTGGCTGCTACTCAGTATCTGTCATTAACCTATACTTTATTATATACATTGAAAATGTATATGTGCCTGACATACATTGCACAATGCCTGTTACTTTTGTCTGATTGTAGCTGCTTATTTTCTTTGTAAATAGCTTAACTCGTTAAGTTCTTAATCCTAAATGTTAACCTACTGACTTGAAACCTATGTAAAAGAGCTTCTAGCTCAAAGGTGTCAATCCGAGATTATAATAAATAAAAATAAATAAATAAATACAGACTGGAAGGTACTTAATGAAAATCTTGAGAGATAGATTAGCTAAAACAGCCCCTTATCTTATAGCAGAAGGTCAAACATGCCCTGTTATAGGGAGAAGTATTTAACAAAATGTACTATTAGTAAGAGAAACAGTGGAAATTGGAGTACAAGATAATACAATGGGATTTTTATCATCACGGGACCAAGAACAGGCCTTTGACAAAGTGTCCCTTTCCCTGGGATAAGACACAGATATTGCACACTGATGAGTCCAAATGAGGACACAACACGTGTATGTGTCTGCTGTTCTCAGCCTTCTTAGCCTTTGCTGATTGCACTGTGGGCCTTTTGGCACCATGCAATTTTGCTTAAAGCTGAGCCAATCCAAATTTTCTTGTGGGGATTTGCATATGTTTCCCATGATGCTTTGCATTATGGGGTATGTGCAATTGTCTTTCCTTTAAAACTTGGCTTTAAGGCCAATATCCTCTGGGATAACCCATGCCTTGGGGCATTTGCTCTGGGGTTCTTTTGCAGTTCTTTTCCTTCTCGATTTTGGGGTCCCAATGACCCAAACAAATAACATCCCTCTTAAGGGGTAGTTGGCTTCCTCTCCTTCAGCTAAGACACAGATATGGCACATTGATGAGTCCACATGAGGATGAATCACGTGTATGTGTCTGCTGTTTTTAGCCTTTGCTGATTGCACTGTGAGGCCTTTTGGCACCAAGCAATTTCGCTTAAAGCTGAGCCAGTCCAAATTCTCTCATGGGGATTTGCATATGTTTCCCATGATGCTTTGCATTATTGGGTGTGTGCAGTTGTGTTTCCTTTAAAACTTGGCTTTAAGGCCACTATCCTCCTAGATAACCCATGCCTTGGGGCATTTGCTCTGGGGTTCTTTTGTAGTTCATATATAACAAAATATGGAATACCAAAGAAATGTTTTGTTGGTTGCAGAAACTCTGTTGGACTGCAGCAACTATACCTCTACTTAATGGATACCAGGGAACTTTGACAAAAATCAGTAGTGGGGTAAGGCAGGATTTCCCAATGAGCCCCCTTCTGTATGTTTATTGAATTGATCCACTACTGCCTTTGGGTCATCAGGCATAATGGCCACACCATTTCACCACATCCTACCCTGCAGACACTGACAAGTGTCACGGTGTGCCTTAGGGTCTTTGGCCCTTATGCCCACCCCATTCCATCAGAAAATACAGTGAGATGGGTGCGGGATAGGAGAATGGGGTGAATTTTGGGGCCGAAGAGTCCAAGGCACACCTCAATGCCTCTCACTGGCTGCAGGGTGTGGAATGGTATGAGCATTACAGGTAAGAATCCCAAGTCACACCCATGATGCCTGTCATTCTCTACAGGGTGGGGCGTTATGGTTGGAAACCCTAACACCTCAGGCATTCGTTGGTATTTTCACTCCAAATTTTCAACATGGTTTTTTTTGTGAACCCCACCTCAGGAACAGTGGCAATATCAGTTTGTTAGCCAAAAGCTGCTTATGCCAGTGACTACGGCATTTAGCAGCACAGGTGCAAAAATACATTCCGAACAGGATGTGACAAATGACAGCTGTACTGTTAATGGGGAGGTGTAAAAAATGGCAATGTTGCAAATCTGCAGTAAAAATATTAAAAAAAGTGGTGAAGTCACAAGCATGCATAGAAACTGTGCAATGCACACTCGTAATGTAATTAGTTTTAGGATTTTTTACAGCAGATTGTCAACACAGGCATTTTGGGACCTCCGATCATGAACAGTGTCACTGTGATTTTCTTTATCTGTCCCGAACAATAATTCCCAACAGCGACCGTACATCTCTGTACTGAAAGTGTGAAAACACATTTCGGACATGTTGTGAAAAATGATAGCTGTACTGTTCATAAGGAAGTGTGGAAAAAAGCCACTGGTGAAAATCTGAACTGAAAATATTACAAAGTCATGAACTTACGAGGGTGCATGGAAACTGTGCAATGCTCACTTGTAACACAATCATTTTATGGACTTTTGTCACCAAATTTTCAACATAGCCATTTTAAGACCTCTGCTCATGAACAGTGTAACTGTGGTTTTCTTAATCTGTCCCAAACATTGCTTTCGCACACTGACTGCACCATTGTGCGCTACATGTGCATAAACACATTTTGGGTGATATGTGAAAAATGGCAGCTGTACTGTTCATAAGGAAGTGTAATAAAATGGCAATGTTGAAAATCTGGAGTGAAAATATTGAAAATTTGCAAACTTACGAGCGTGCGTAGGAACTGCGCAATGCACGCTCATAAAACAGTAATTTTAAGGAATTTTTCCACCAAATTTTCAACATAGGCTTTTTGAGAGCCCACCTTATGAACTGTGGCAGTGTCATTTCATTACTCAGTCCCGAAAGGTGATTTCATGCAGTGACTGCTAAATCACCCTTTGGGCCCGATTAATGCCATGACAGTGAGAGCATTCATGAGAACGGGTCCCAAAAACCGCATGTTGAAAATTTGAAAAAATGCCTGAGATATGCAGCAAAGTTGAAAAACCCTATCTATCCCATTATACAGTTTACCGGCATTTCCTCAGTTTGCGGTCGGCTTTGAAGAGTGCAGATGTGTTCCCGGTCCACAAGATCATTGTGAGAGTCCGGAGTAAGTATAGGGTGGGGTGTGGGGATGCAGGGTGCGCAGTGGGTGGGCGCGGGTGGACTGGGTGAACGCCGAGGGAATGTTTTCTTGTTTACAGTTTTTTTTTTAACAGGAAGATGACGTGGGACATTTGCCATGCTGGGGTGGGCTCCCAGTGTGGCAGCTAGAAGGCTGTTTGGGGGGCTGGAGCCAATGGGGGATTGGGCACCCCCGTCAGCCATATAGACTTGTGCCATGCTGGGGTGGGCTCCCAGCATGGCAGCTGTAAGGCTGTTTGGGGGGGCTGGAGCTGACGGTTGGGCACCCTGTCAGCCATATGGACTTATGTACCATGCTGGGGTGAGCTCCCAGGCGTGGCAGCTATGGGCTGTTCGGGGTCTGGAGCTATTGGCAGATTGGGCACCCCGCCACCCACAGCCGGGCTGAGTTGCCACACTGGGGTGGGCACCCAGCATGGCATCTGAACCCATTTGGGGAGGAGCGCAGCACAGCCAACAGGGATTGGACACCCCGTTGGCTATACAGTGTGTGCATGGGGGGGCTAGCACACAGTATGTGTGCACGTGTGGGTAAGGGGGGAGCACGCATGAGCAGGCAATATCTTATCGCTGCTCACTGAAGCGTAGCTCCTTCTTTCAACTGTATGCCAATGCATTTTCAACTGCTGTCATAGACAGCTCCAGCAGTGATTGGAGAACTGTGACCGCACCTGCAAACACACTGACTGAATTGGAAGATGCTGACACACCTCCGAAAAACTCGGATGATAGCACTATGTTTCTTGCACATGCATGCAAGCACACATAAAAATGAACTAGGATAAAAGTAAAATTTTCTTTAAGTAACTAGGCACAGTGTCTTTGTTTTTGTTAATACCAGTGTGAAGGGGAATCAAAGGAATTAATAAAGAATGTAATAAGTTGCATGATAATATAATTATGGTAAGTTATGGAACTGTTTGTGTGATGATATTTTCTTTCAATAAAAATTCCCCTACTCTTTCTGCAGGGGGCTCTGTTGTTTTCCGCTTGGAGGGAGATGGAGGTCTCTGAGGCAACAGACACTGAAGGAGGAGGAGAAGGAGAAGGAGGCATGGGAGGTGGAAGAGACAGTGTGGCAAGCACTAATATGGAAATGAATTCTATACTGTTTAAAAATGCTGAGGACTACAGTGAAAAACTACTGACCACGGAAGACATTGCTTTATTGAAAGTAGAACAGCAACTGAAAATGGAAATGGACAAAAAAAAGCAGTACTTGCTTTTACAAATGAAATAAATAAAAAATGATTATCAATCTGAAAAAATAACGTGGAGGATGAAAAGAGGAGAAAACAATACTATGGCAGCCCATCTAGTATGCAAGAAAAAAGATTTCAACAAAATGCTGTCTTTCAGTTTATTGCAACTATGAAAGCCTCAGATTCGAACTCACACACAGAGGAAGAAAAAGAAGAAGCTAACCAGTCAGGACAAATATAAGGACAATGGATGTCAGACTCAGCTCTTTCCAGTGCAAGATGGATCAAAACAACAGAAGGGAAACAGATACCGGACCCCCAAATAGCCATCCCAGGAACTCTAGACAGTCTGCAGAGCCGCAATTTGACAATGAAGTGGAGCTGTAACATGGAACACCACAACATCTACAGACAGACCAAATGGAGAAAATGAACCTATTGAAGGCATCTAAAACTGACACACCAGGTACTATTTCTTTTTTCCAAATAGAATACACTGGGGAAATAATTTATGAAGCCCTCATGGATACTTTGCAGGCAGATCAGACAGGAGAACAGAATTTAAATGTAGTCAAGGCAAGGCAAAGTTTATTTCTACAGCGCCCAATCCAAGATGCTCTTGGCACCTTACATAAAAACATGGGCAGGGTATTAAATAAAACATACATCATAAATAAAACCACAGCAAATAGAATAATCAAATTCAGATATAGCATTAAAATTTTGGTTGGCAGTTTCTTACAGCTGGTTAGATGGATTCAGCAGGGATGGCCATTGCAAACAAGTAGGCCTTTAAAATGCTCTTAAACATCTCGACTGATGGGGGTCTCCCTGAGAACAGCTGGAAGAGAATTCCATAGGACCAGTCTGGTGACGCTGAAAACTCGGTCAGCAGATATTTTTAGTATGGTCCTTGGAACTTCAAGGAGGTACCTGGTTGAGGAGCAGAGGGAGCAAGCTGAGCTGGCAGGTGTCAGGAGATCAGCCAGGCAGCCAGGGCTGAGTGGGTGTAGGGCCTTGTAAGTGAGTAAACTCACCTTGAAGATAATTCTCCACCTGACCAGCAGTCAGTAGAGAGCATGCAGCACTGGGGTCACATGGCTAGACCTAGAAAGGTCAGTCAGCAACCTGGCAGCTGCATTCTGCACTAACTACAGCCGGTGAAGCATACCTCCAGAGACCCTGAAGTAGAGAGCATTACAGTAATTCCAGCCTGGATGTCACAAAGGCATGTGCCAGTGTAGGCAGGTCTTTGGGTGGAACTAGGGGCTTGATCCTGGCAATGTTTCTCAAGTGGTAAAAAACACTTTGGATAACAGCCATTATAGGGGAGCTTTTATTACTACCAAGCCACAAAATAGCACCCCAACAATTCCTATTGACACAAATACAACAGGGGCAGGCACCAATAATTCAGCTTCTCCCACATATGCCAGTTTATTTGAGAAACCAGTTGAAATGGCAAAGAGAAGATGTGCCGTTAGACTGAAGTACTTTCATGGAATGGGCATACCTCATGACCATTTTTTTTCTGGCAAAATGTTAATTAAACAAACATTGGAATTTTTACCGGCAGAAATGCATGCTCTCATCCATGCACCGGAGGGAGCACCTTTGATGTCAGTTTTAGGTCAGAGGCTTTATTGAAGCTTTCTGGGGCACAATACTGTACCCAGAACAATACTCTGATATAGACCCCATTTCAAGCTATACTTCTGACAAAACCTACCTACAAGATTGTGACAGTTTTAATCAAGAACGAAGGGCTCAACATCTCTGACGTGATTTACTGGTTGGAAAAACAGAGTGACACACACAGAATGCCAGACCCAATCATAGATTGTGAGGGGTTCTGGATGGTGTAGGGGTGTGGACATTTTGGATTAAGCTATGACAAAATGACACTGGGATACAACATCTCCAAAATTGTTTTTACTTGGGACGTGACAAAGGTATTTTATTTTACCAAGGCCAGCCCAGATCCTTAATAATTGTGAGTCACTGAGACATGTCAGCAACAATTGTGAAAAAAATTAAATTAACCCACTGTGACATCCTAAGGCACTCTAGTTTTCATTACACATCTATGCCCAAATGCAATGCAACTCTATGAAGAGGAAGGACATACATTCATGTCATGTCACTGAGCAGCATACAATATGGCTAGTGCAGATTATGGGGAGCAAGACTTTCACATTACTAAAGCAGCAAGAGCTACTACTGCACATTATAATAATGCAATGCATACAAATATGACAATTCCATCCACTTCCTGAATGGACACTGCAGATAACCCTAGGACAATACCCACTAACATCCAAGCCCCTGAAACTGATCACATAATTCAAGAACAATAAAGGAAGTTACCCCCTTGCATTCCTGAAGTTGTAAGCCTCACAGAACAGGAAGAGATGGAAATGCCACCCCCCCACCCCACCAGGGTGACCTTCAAATGCTACAAAAAAGGAAGTATAATGAAAAAAATGGATACTTACAAAAACTCTGAACAAATACCTTTACAAAATAAATGTGCAACATTACAATGGGGAGATACCAACATGAATGAGGAATCTGACACAGCGTCAGTGCATCCCTCACAAAAAGACCCTGCCTCAGATATGGATGAGCCAACCCTGCATGCTAAAAGTAAACCAAAAAGAAAGAGATGTGGGACAAGATCAGAGGTAAAGATGGTTACCTGATGACAATTACTAAACAATGGCTTCAAACTTCTATGAACTTGCATTGGCATCTTTGAATGTCAATAGTATAAAGACTGGGAGAAAAGGAAAAGCTAATTTTGCAATATTTGAAAATTGTCCCTATGATATTGTATTCTTTCATGATACCAGATAATGTACTACTCATCATATACTGTACAAATGGCAAGTGCAGCATGGATATGGGGAGCAACATATTGATCCATAGGAGAAGGGATATACAGTGGAATAGGAATTTGTATTAACCCCATAGCAAAGATGTCACACATATTGGATATCTTTCCAGGGAGATCACTCCTAGAGGATATGCCAATAGATGCACAGGAATTTAGATTAATAAATGTGTATGTCCCCAAACCAAGATAGGAGGAATAGATTTATTAAATTCAATGTAACTATTTTTGTTTACCTCAAAAAAAAATCCTTTTGGGGGAATATTTTAAAATTAGCAGATTCCATTCAGATAGAGGGTTATAAATAAAAAAAAATGATGATGCTATATTCCTTAACAAATTGTTAACAAACAACAGAACTAAAAGATGTTTCTTTTTATCAAACTGGAAAAACTTCACATCATGCATTGTTAAGGGAGAACTTTCCAGTGGGATAGATTACAGATTCATAGCCCCACATCTACCAGTATGAAATCAGTCAGTGCACCCAGTGGCCACATCTGATCATGGCCTGTAAAGTATTACAATAACAAACTGTTTAGGATCTAAACCTGATAAATGATACTGGACACTGAATACAAATCTACTCCTTAATCCAGAAATTATGCAATAATTAGTGTAATAACTGCTAGGAAGCCATTCCTGTTTTTGTATGATTCCACTTCTAAGTGACATTAGGTATTGTGTGATGCCGATCAAAATTCTCACATCAATTACCATTCCAAGAAAGGTGGATTTGTCTAGTTTTTTCCATATTTTTTCAGACCATTAATAGTATATTGTGTTGCAGACATGATTTCATGCATATCATTCTTTCAAAAGATTTCTTGCAATGACATTGGGGATGGCATTATGGGTAAAATGTGCCTATTCACTGATTTCACCAAGCTCTACTGGTGAGTGGACATGGCTGAAGGGATACAGGACCTACAGAAACATCTAGAAAATCTGGGGAGGTGGTCCAGGATCTGGCAGCTTAGCTTTAATGCCAGGAAATGCAAAGTTATACATACTGGAGCCAAGAATTCCAGGACAGAGTACTACCTGGGTGGAATCTGAGTATCTGCATCATAGTAGAAGAAGGACCAGGGAGTGATGATCACTAGTGATCTGAAGCACTCCACACAGTGCAAGAAGAAAGCAGCAGCAAAGGCAAACAAGATGCTGGGATACATATCTAGGGGGATCAGTAGTAGGAGAGAGGAGGTTATACTGCCCTTGTATGGTATGCTGCCCCGACAGTGACACCAACACAGTGACCTACATCGCTGTCAAGAAAATCGACAGGTTGCTGGGTTGGTGCACCTGATACAGGGGCACACAGTCTCGTGGTCCTGCACCCCCTCCCTGAATCAACTCCGACTCGGAGTTGAGAATCATTAGTACAGGGGGGGTGGGAGAGCAGTGCCCCCTGAATGGGGGGTTGGGGGGGCAAAGCCCCCCGATAAAAAAAAAGGCTGGGAGATATTCAGGATTTATGTCAGCCACAACTTGCGGTTGACATAAATCCCATTGCTGTGAAGCCAGTCAATGAAAGTGTTGTCAAACCAGCATCATAGATCCCCCTTATACAGGTCACTGGTAGTGTTGTACAAAATTGAAATATTTCGACTGGCGAAATATTTCATGTAATTCCACAAAAATGTTTCACCTGTGCAAAATAAAATTTCGCCTGTTTTCTTGATTTCATGTAATGGCGAAATTTCGCTTAACATGGCTTGTCGAAATATTTCACCTATGCAAAGAGACATTTCGCTTGGTTTCAAGATTTCATGTAAATGGCGACATTTTATTTAAATGCATTAATCTGCCAATTTCGCCCATTGATGCTCGTAATTTCACCGGTGTAACTTTTGATTTCGCTGGCAAAATGTTGGTCCAAAGGCAAAATTCACAATTCATTGTGGGTAAACAGGTCAAAAGTCACATGTAGCTGCTGCGTGTTGAGTTGCAGAGCAGACTGTTGTGGTGCATCAGAGCTAATAAAGCCTTTGACAACATAGCTAAAACTAGTTTTTGAGAGCTAATTGCTGCAAAATGTAAAGTTTTTTCCTAGTGCTACTGTGCTGCTAGGGAACATTTTCTAACTTTGTGAATTTTTGTATAATACGTAGTTTAAATTAGGTTGTACTTTTCTCTCTATCTTTGAAACAGTTGTGTGGGGTAGGGTAGGCATGTAAAGCAGTGCAGGCTATTTCTAGCCAAGCAGATTGGTATTTACCCACAATTGTGAGTGATTTATTTACTGTTATTTCTTGTTAATTTTGTTATATCTTGGCATTTATTTTTCTCTGAAAAGTTTCTTCGTCATGTTTGAGAGAGTTCCTGCCACTGTTAGCTGTGTTATATATACCATTCTTCTGCTTTTAGTTGTGAATCGATTGTAAATTCAGAAGTTTTAAACACACAGAGATGATCCTTTGTTTTATTTGTTTTGTGGTTAGTTATGTTTGCTGCAGTGTTAACTTGTGTTACTAAAACTGTGAAAATCAACAGTTGTGTTAAGAACTTCTACTTGATCACTTAAACTTGTCCATTTACAGTCACACTGCATTGTTGAATTGTTCCCCTGTATGTTATTGCTGGAGCTTGACTCTGCACACTGTGCAGTGTTCCTGTTTTAATTAACTTACATTACCCTTTCTCAATGCATTATAAAACAGTATATATTAAAATAGTCATTTTCAACAGATTTCTTGGTGATCCCTCCCACCCAGACTACTACCATATTGTGTAGTACTACTTGACTTTGTTGCTGTTTTATGGTTATCTCTGCCCGTATATAAAAAGTAAATTGTGGTACCGAGTAATAACACATTACAGTACTTTATTTGTCCAGAGACACAGGTGATCTGTATTTAAAGTCGGCCACTTGTGCCCTTTTTCTTTGTGTGTCAGTTTCTTTAATTCCTCCTGTTTGGTGAAAAAAAAGTTACTTTTTTGTTTTTTACTAGAATAGGCTGCCTACCATATATGGTATTAGTTATACTCTAAGTGCTGGTACCTGTCCTGATTGTGTTTGGATTTGTAAGGAAGCCAGTACTGTAGGTAAGTGACGTCATCATTAATGTGTGAGGTGTTATACACACAGTTAATAGTAATACATCCTTTCTTCAAATACTCCCAGAGAAAGGCAAGGCTTTGAAGCAGCAGTCAGCAAAAATGCCTTCTAATAAGTGGCCAAGTACAGGGGGGGAAAACATGGCAGTGTGATAAGGGAGCTAAGAAGTCTGCTGAAAAGGGTACAATTTCAGTTCCAGTTTTCCATAGCAGTAAAAGCACACTTATGTCTGCATCAGTGTCTTCTGATGTAGGCCCTGGTGGTGTGCCAGGAACCAGCAAAGGAGTTGGTGGCCAAACTGGGTCAGGCATACCTGTGTCTTACTTTTTTAAAGCTCAAACTGTTGCAGCCATGCTAGTGGGGGATGCTGACAGTGAGAAGAAGGGAGGCACTGACATCAACACAGGAACAGTGGTCCAGGACTCGGAGGAGGGTGATAATAAGTCTGTCAGTGTGACTGTCCATGTTCCTGCAGGAGTTTGTAATTTTAGTGTTCAACAAGAGTCTGATAGTCCTAAAGATAAGGATAGCCAGCCCCCTGAGATGGTTGTAGAGAAAGGAAAAGGTGCTGTCCTCCAAGAAGACAGTGATGGGGGGAGGAAGAGGAGGAAGACAAGGATATCATCGCTATTGGTGGTGACGATGATGATGACTGGGATGATCCCACATGGGATCCTGAGTTAAAAAAGGTCAAGGGTGATGTAGGCCATTTACATATTCAGCCCATGGGTCAGTCTGAGACTGTTACCAAGCCTATAAGCACACCTCCAAGCAGTCAAGTAACCCCCCTCCCAAATGTAGTTTTACTGAAGTGATGACAGCAGCCAAAAAAAACACACACTTAGACACCTGTTTCTGAACTATCCCAGTCCCAGAAGCATCTGAAGCCCAGAAGACAAAAGTCCCTAGTTTAGGACTTTTATGTGCTAGATCCTGCTGATGAGACCACAGCAATATGCCAACTTTGTCAAGCCCATGTTAGTCGGTGGGAAAAAAGGAAGCCACATAGGCTCCGGTGGCCAACACACCCATAGAAACATAGAAACATTGACTTTGACAGCAGATAAGGACCACTTGGCCCACCCAGTCTGCCCATTTCCCTACCTACTGGATAAGCTGCAGATTCTAGTTAACCAACAGCCTACTTCCTGCAACCCTCTACTATAATTGCCTTATATCTGTCCCATGCATGTTTGAATTCCTCCACTGTTTTAGACCCAACGACCTCCTCAGGAAGGCGGTTCCATGTATCCACCACTCTCTCCATGAAAAAAAATTTCCTCACATTACCCCTGAACCGTCCCTCCTCTATCTTTAAATTGTACCCCCTTGTTCTTACACATCTCTTTTTCTGAAAGATGCTACCCTCCTGGACTTTGTTGATTCCCTTCAGGTACTTGAAAGTTTCTATCATGTCCCCCTGTCCCTCCTTTCATCAAGAGTATACATATTAAGCTCTCTCAGTCTCTCTTCATATGGTTTCTGCTGCAGACTCTGCACCATTTTAGTTGCCATCCACTGGACGGCTTCCTTCCTGTCTATGTCCCTGCGTAGATGAGGTCTCCAAAACTGCATGCAGTACTCCAGATGGGGTCTCACCAACTGTCTGTGTAGAGGGATAACCACTTCCCTTTTTCTACTTGTGATGCCTCTTCCTATGCATCCAGTATCCCCCTGGCTCTCCTTACCTACTTTTCACATCGCTTACCCACCTTTGGGTCATCTGATATGACTACCCCCAGGTCCCTTTCCATTTTTGTTGTTACCACCTCCCCTGCTATTGTGTACTCTTCTCCTGGGTTTTTGTTTCCCAGGTGCATTACTTTGCACTTCTTTGCATTGAATCTAAGTTGCCATATGTCTGACCATTCCTCCAACCTTGCCAAGTCCCTTCTCATCTTTTCTACCCCTTCTTGTGTGTCAACTCTGTTATAGATCTTTGTGTCATCTGTAAAGAGGCATACTTTCCCTCCAGACCCTCTGCAATGTCACCTATAAAGATGTTAAAGAGGACTGGACTCACTACTGAGCCCTGAGGTACTCCACTAGTAACCCCTCTTTTTTTGGAATGTGTTCCATTCACTCTTACCTTCTGTGTCCTGTTGTGCAGCCAGTTTGCTACCCAGGCTACCACCCCGGGACCCACTCCCAGGCTGGCTAACTTGATTATTAATCTTTTGTGTGGTACTGTGTCAAATGCCTTGCTAAAGTCTAGGTAGGCCATATCCACAGCCCCTCCCTGGTCTATTACTTTGGTCACCCAGTCAAAGAAATCAATTAGATTAATCTAACATGACCTTCCTGCTGTAAATCCATGCTGCTTTGGGTCCTGTGTCCTGCTGGCCTCTAGGTACTCAACAATTCTTTCTTTTTGAAGTGATTCCATCAGTTTTTCTACCACTGAGGTCAAACTTAAAGGTCTGCAGTTTCCTGCTTCTGCTTTGCTCTCACTTTCGTGAAGGGGAATCACATCTGCCCTCCTCCAGTCCTCAGGTACCATCCCATCCTGCCATGATTTGTTAAAAAGCATGGTCAGTGGTGTCACTAGGTCCTCCCTTAGTTCTTTTAGGATTCTGGGGTGAATTCTGTCAGGCCCCATTGCTTTGTCCACCTTGAGTTTTAGGAGTTCTTTCAGGATTCTTTCTTCTGTGAATGGACTGGTGTCAACCCCCCTACCCAGGGTGCTTCTATTGTCTGGTTTAGGTAACTCCTCCTCATCTTCTTTTGTGAATACTGAACAAACATATTTATTCAGTATCTCTGCCTTTTCACTGTCTCCCTCTGCTACCTCCCCTCTCCTTTATTAATCTTCACTATCCATCCCTTAACCTTTCTATGCTCCCTAATGTACCTATAAAAGGTTTTATCCCCCTTCTTAACTGAGTTGGCTATTTTTTCCTCAGTTTGGGCCTTTGCTATTCTGACCACCTTCCCCACTTCTTTCTGCTTTAAATGATACAGTTCCCTGTCGTGCTCCTTCTGTGATTCCTTATATCTTTTGAATGTAGCCTTTTTCTCCTTAACCTTCCCTGCCACCTCTTTTGAGAACCATAGCATTTTTTTACTCCACTTTGTTTTCTTTATTTGTCCCACACAAAGGCTTGTTGCCTCTATGATGGCAGTCTTGATTTTTCTCCATTGCTCTTCCACCCCTCTTTTTTGGCCATTTGCTAGTGCATTCCTCAGGTATTCACCCATTTTGCCAAAGTCAGCCCTTCTAAAGCCCGGATTCCTTGTTTTTGTATGGCTTATATCCATGGTTGTGCTCATTGTGAAGCACACTGTGCAGTGGTTGCTTGTTCCCAGATGTTTACTGACTTCTAAATGTGTGATCCTTTCTCCATTTGAGAGTACCAGGTCTAGTATTGCTCCCTCCAGAGTGGGTTCCAACACTAGCTGTCTAAGGCCTGCCCCTTCCAGGGCATCGAGAATGACCCTGCTCTTGGATGTGGCTGCAGCACATGTCATCCAGTTAACATCTGGCATATTTGGTTCCCCCATCAACGGTATCTCCCCCTTTTCAGCCATTTTGAGAATGTCCTCTATCATTTTCTTGTCCATTTCCTCCCCTTGAGATGTGGGTCTGTATAAAACCCCTGTGCGGATTGTGATGCCATTCCCTGTCTCCTAGGTGACCCAGAGTGCCTCTTGTCCTCCCCCTTTACTTTTTAGTTCTGTAGCTTTGATCCCTTCCCTTATGCATAGAGCTACTCCACCTCCTCTTTTACCTTCCCTGTCCCTTCTGTAGACTGTGTACCCTGGTATGTTGATATCCCAGTCATGGTTCTCTGTGTACCATGTTTCCATGACTGCCACAATATCTAATTGTTCATCTTCCAACGGGGCTACTAGCTCAGGAAGCTTGTTTCCCAGACTATGGGCATTGGTACTCATTGCCCTCCATTTAATGTTGGCTTTAGCCTTTTCCCCCCATCCCTTGTTGCCCTTGTCTATTTTTCCATTTATCCCTGTCCTGCCCTGTGTTGAGCTCTGTACCTTAGTGTTTACCTTACTACCTGCCATGTTTTGGTGGGGGGAGGCTTGAAATTTCCTTCCTCTTATCAGCACCTTCCGCCTTGGCTAGTTGAAAAGTTTGCGAAGGAAGCATTTAAACCTGTCACCTAGGAGCTTGGTTCCCTTTGTGGACAGATGCAGACCATCGTGCCAGTATAGACCTTTATCTCTCCAGGTGGACTCCCAGTCCCCAATGAAGCCAAAGCCCTGTGCTCTGCACCAGTTTTGCAACCATTCGTTAAACTGCATGGTGTGCAGTACTCTAGCCTCACCCCTGCCATGGACTGGCAGCACCTCTGAGAGGGTTACCATGCTTGCTACCAGTCTGAGGCTCCTCCCCAACTCCACAAATTCATTCTGCTCTGTACTGATCCCATCCCTAGCTAGGTCATTTGTCCCAAGGTGGACAATGATATCTAGTTCTCTCTCCTGTGATGCTGCTTCTGCAATCCTGAGGATTCACTTCCTATCCCTCCAAGCCATGGCACCAGGCAGGCACCTTACTTCCTTCTCCTCTCCCTTCCCCAGTTTTACCCCCTAACAATTGAGTCCCCTATCAAAATCTGTTTCCTTCCCCTGTGGTGTCCCTTGCCACCCTTTTGTGGGTCTCCCTTGTGGTTGTCCTCAGCATTCTTCTGGGTCTCCACAGAGGGTGCCATCATAGAGGAACCTTGCTCTGCCAGAATGGCATATGATTTGTGTACAGTAGAGGTACAACTAGGGGGCTTCACCTCTGGTCCACCACCCGCACCCTCCCAGAACCGACTGTGGTCCAACTGCTCTTCATACTTGGCAACCTCTGAGGCAGTGGTTGTGGCAGTGGTGCTCTTTGGGTGGGGGAGGCCTCCTTAGTCCTTGCTAGTTTAGCCTGGAGGTGGGCAACCTCCTTCCTCAGAGCTGACAGTTGCCTGCAAATAGGACAGCAATGCAGTTTCCAGAATGTCTCCCTGAAAACTGCTGCCCCACAGCCAGTGCATTGCACCACTCCCCACAAGCACCTGCTGAGATGGAAGCAACACCAGAAGGATGCCAGAGCTGTTGGTAGCAAGTTACATGTAGTAGAGCAAGAGCAGGAGAAGGGAGGGTAGAGTGAGTCAGTGGTGGAGGAGGAGGGTGAGCATTCCTTTGATCTCTTGAGTAGTGGGCATAGAAGTGGCAGTGTGAGTCCCAGTCCCATGAGTCTGAAAAGTACACTACCACCACACCCACAAGTAACCAAAATAACTGCTTTCATGTGGTCTACATAGCCCCAAGAGTCAAGTGTTACCCCTAAAAGAAAATCATTGCTGCCACAAGTACAGCATTGTGGTCGGACAGCCCCAAAGATGCAGTCTACTCTGAAGACCATCCTAGAGCACCAGTCAAAGTACCCCCCCAATCATGCTGCTGCATGAGAGTTAAATGCTGCCACTGCTGAAATGCTGGCCATCAATCTGTTGCCATTCTCATTCATAGAGAATGCTGGTTTCTGCAGGTTGATGGCCCATGTCTGTCCCAAATGGCAAGTTCCATCGCAAAGCTATTTTAGTAAGCATGCCATGCCAGCACTGAGCAGTAGACTTGCTGATTACATCAGACAAGCATTAAAGCATAGTGCATCACACTATATCCATCTTAACATGGATATGTGGAGCAGTGGACAAACATCAGCAAGCTTTTATCTGTGCATAACAACACACTGGGCACAGTTGCCTGGTGCTTTACTTGATTTTGGGCCTGGCAAAACATGCGTGAAGCAAAATTGTGGTGGTAGCAACACACCTGGTATTCAGTAGCATGCAACCCTGAGTATGACAAGTGTCACAGGTTCTCACACAGGTGTGAAAATGCTTAATATTTTGCTGGATGAGATTTATGGGTGGCTAAACATAGTCACTCATAGCATGATTCATCACAAGTGATAATGGCTAAAATGTAGTGAAATGCATTTGCGATGGTGTTTTTTTCAGAGTGCCCTGCCTGGCTTACTGCCTTAATCTTGTTGTTCAGCAGTTTCTCAACAATTCAGACATTAAGGAAATGGTTACTGTTGCCCGTTGCATCTGTATTCACTTCACCCATTCTGCAAAGGCCCATGACCATCTACGTGAGATACAGCACAATAACCATCTGCCTCAGCATCAGATGAAGCTTGATGTTGTCACCAGGTGGAACTCCACACTGTACATGCTCGACCAGCTGTATGAACAGTATAAGGCTGTGTCAGAATACCTGCTGCTGCAGACCACCCGTGAGAGTGCAGGAGTGTCCATCGCTCTAACAACAGAGCAGTGGCACCAAATTGATGGGCTAATATGCATTCTCCATCCATTCAAGCATGCTACACAGGAAGTGAGTGGGGACACTGCTTGAATAAGTCAGTCCATACCTCTCATACGTGTGCTGAGCCAGACACTAGTGAATGTGCAACACCAGACAGAGGCAAGTCGGGATCATGGCACTTGTGATCTAATGGAGCACATGCTCCATGTGCTGGACACAGATACCCATGTATCTGGCATTTTACAGTCAGCTGACTTTGAAATCGCCACATGTTGGATCCACACTACAAACATGGCCTGCCTTCTTTAATTGAAGGAGGTCACCTGCAAGTACAACAGTTGACAGTGAGCCTTATGAGATTGGTACATGCTGCACAAATGAAAAATGTTCGCACTGCATCAAAAATGGGTATTGCTACTACCACCAGTGGCTCACAGGTAACCCAACCAGAGAAAATGGGCAAGGCAGAACAGAAAACAGTAAGCAATCCCATATGGGATGTTCTCTTTCAGATGGGAGTGGAAAATATGGAGGAAAAGGAGGAGGAGGAGAAGACAGATGAGGCAGCTGTACTCTGGGCAGCAGAACGAATGGTGGAGGCCTACATGGCAGCCCCTAAGCACCTTGACATTCATTTTTTTTGAAATGTAAAGTTTTATTGTTTTCAAACATAAAACAAATGACATGGTTCAGTGCTAAAATAACACAAATACACATACAGGCAAGATATCAGGCACTAAAAAAACAGTACCATGTCCCCTCCCATTCTAACCCTCCCCAAAATGTCAACCTCCCCTCTTAACACCCCAAAACAGTCCCTCCACCACCACCACCACACTCATCCCTCACCACCTCGGCATGGATGTATATTGACCCGCTCCATACTGAAATCAAAGCCATTCAAAGAAAGTGCATTGGATTGATGCCATGAATAGAAAATGTCTGACCACTTTCGTAGGGACAGATCAAACCTTGAATAGCATTAAACTGGTTGTACTTCCACTTGTAGCATATAAATAGCATGCATTCTGGTCCATATCTTTTTGTATCTGGAAGAGAGATAACCCAGAAATACTTTAAATTGCTCCACCCACAAATTAAAAAAGAGGTCCTGAAGCCATTCTATATACAAAAGCTTCTGAGTATCAATCTAATGCCTCAAAACAAGTTTCTTAAGTGTCAGTGCTCAATCATAGCCATGTGATATCTACGCACTCTGACCTTTACCTTGGAATAATCTCCTATGGGACAAATTTCTGGTGTAAACAGATCTTCTAGACCTAGCAGTGGGTCAGCTGTATGGTGGATTTCCATTCAGAGGTCCTGAACAGAGGGACAGTCCCAGAAAATATGATGGAGGGAACCTTCCTTCAGATTACACCTGGCACAAATTGGGGTCAGGGACTTGCCTATCTTGAAAAGTTTAAGGGGTGTTCAGTATAGATTATGTAAAAATTGAAATTGTGTAAGACTCAACCTTTCTTGAGATAAGTAGATGTAGGTTCCTTCCCATCTTTTGCTCCTTTTAATGTTAGTATCTGGGAACTGTCTAACCCAGTATATTGGGCCTCCTTCCTGATCTGTAAATGTCACGTCCAAGAGGGAGCCATACACCTGGGCTATTGCATGGAGAAGGTATACTATTTCAGCCAGTGAGGTAAAGAAATCATAAAACTTGTCCTCTGTAAACAGTTGTCTGCTTAACCGGTTCAGGAGATGAGATATTTGGTATGTTCTGAACAGTTGTCCCTTATGTAATGAGAATTTATTAATGATAGCAGACCCAGGGATACACTTCCCCACTGGGTCCAGGAAATCTTTAATTTTTGTATTCTGGAATTGGGGAATCCAAAGTTTGGGAATCTTTTGGTTTCATATCCTGAAATTTGAGTTCTCTAGTAATGGCTGATTCCAGTCTTGAGTGTGTTTATATTTTAAAAAATTACACAGCTGAGTATGGGATCTTACCGATACTCCTATGGGACAGCGGGAGATATTAATCAGTAGATTTTTAATTGTACAGTGTAACAGCATGACTGTAGGTAAGTGTGACTCAGTTAACATTTTCCTCTCAAGTATTAACCATGATGGGACATATGACAGGTTAGCTAATGTTACATCATTGGTCATCCTTTTCATATATTTAGAGGCTTGACTAGCCCAGTAATATCCCCTTATATGAGGTAATCTCAAGCCACCTGTAGCCTTGGGTGCAATCAATTTCTGGTAAGCTTTTTTCAGGGGATTGGCAGCCCATATAAATGAAGAGATAATAGAGTGGACTTTCTTGAACCATTTGGTGGGTAGCCAGACATTCAGCATATGCAACAAGTAAAAAATCCTTGGTAGGATATTCATATTAACTATATTAATGCATTCCCAAAGAGAGATAGGAAGAGATGACCATCTAGCAATATTTTGTTGTATAATGCACAAGGTATTGTCAAGATGTAACTTCTTCATGAGGGAGTCAGAGTTAATAAGATAAAGACCCAAATATTTCAGGCTTTTAGAAGTCCATTGAAAACCTAATTGTAAAATATCACTTTTAAGCAATCTAAAATTTAAAGCGAAGACCATGCTTTTATCCAAATTAATTTTATAATTGGAATAGGTACCAAATTCTAAAATAATTTGCAGGGCAGCTTTGAATGCAACAACAGGGTTGGTGGAATGCAGCAGAATGTCATCTGCATATGCCGATAGTTTAAAGTCAAGGTCATACAAAGGAGTGTCCAGAATCAATTAAGAACTTCTAAGTTTGAAAAGCAAAGGCTCTAGATAAATATTAAAAGGAAGTGGAGATAATGGACACTCCTGATGAGTACCAGAATGAAGAAGGAACCTCTCCGAGAAGACTCTATTGCAGTAAATACGAGCTTTGGGATTTTTATAGAAGGAATCAATCCAGCCAGTATATTCCTTCGGGAATCCAAATTTACACATTGTGGAAAATAAAAAGCTCCAGTCCACTCTATCAAAAGCTTTCTCCGCATCCAGGGACAGCAGTCCAGCTGATGCTTCAGAGTCCCTGTACTCGGAGATAATATGTGATAACTTTCTCAAGTAATCTGAGGAGGTCCTCTCCTTCATAAACCCTGTTTGATCTTGGTGAACTATAGAGGGCATGACCTCAGTCAGTCTATTTGCTAGCAGCTTAGAAATGGTTTTCATATCATAATTCAATAAAGAGATGGGCCTATAATTAGTTACCATTTGCAGATCCCGCCCTGGTTTATATAAAACAATTATTAGGACCTCTAGGAAACTATCATCCATTTCTTCCCCATCTAGGAATCTCTTAAACAACTGATCTAACCAGGAAGTCAACTACTTATGGAAAGATTTATAGAAATTGGGCAAAATCCTGTCAGGGCCAGGAGCCTTATTGAAGGGAAGGGAATGTATTATTTTCTCAATCTCTGTATCAGTTATGGGAACCATCAATGCTAATTTCTGTGCAGCTGATAACTGTGGCAGAGGGAGCGCCTCAAGATAGTTATCTAACTTTTGTTTCTCGGGAGGGTTAGACAACAGGCCATTCAGGTCCTGATAATAAGTTACAAATTCCTGCATTATTTTTCAGGGTTCACTTGTATAGTGTTATCTAGTCTAGATCTGGTACCCTTAATTATTCTGGAAGCTTCTTGAGATTTTAAACAAAGGGCCAACAACTTGCCAGATTTTCCCCTTGATCCACATATTTAATTTTAGTGTGCATTATTGCATATTCAGCTTTTCCTAGCAGAAGGGAGCTATTCTGGGCCCTTAAGCCATTAATTTAATTCTGTCACCTTCCGAAGTGGAGGGTGAAAGCTCTTTTTCTTGTTAACGTATGTTGTTAAGTAGTGTGAGGGCTTCTTGTTGTTTTACCTTTTTCTTATATGAGGCTATTCTAATCAGTTCCCCCTTAGAAAGCATTTCAAGGCACACCACTCTAGATCAATTCTGCCCATCGAGCCAAGATTAACCTCAGTATACTGCTCATTTGCCTTCGAGATATCCCTAACAACACTCTCGTCCCTCAATAACTGATTGTTCACCTTCCAAGTAGTTTCTCTTGGAACATTGAAGGTCAGATTTAATGAGCACCACACCACTGCGTGGTCTGAGATGACTCCGCGTTCGATGGCACTATCCAAAATCCTTGACAGAAAACTGTGACTAATTAGGAAATAATCAATTCTGGTAGACATACCATGAACAGAGGATCAAAAAGTATACTCTTTTAAAGAGGGATACAAGACCCTCCAAAGGTCAATCAATCCTAATTGATCTGCTAAGTCCCGGGGGGCTCACTGTGCAGGCGAGAGACCAGATCTTCTGACCCATGATCTATCCAGGTCAGGGGTAAAAGAAAGGTTCTAATCCCCTCCTAAGATTAATGGGAAAGAAGTATAGGGAAGTAAATCTGTGAGTAGTCTAAAAAAGAAAGTAGGAGAATCCAAATTAGGGCCATATATACAACAAAGCACCACCTCTGTCCGGTCCAGTAAGCCTTTCAAAATTAAATATCTGCCCCCTGGGTCTTGTATGCAGAGCTCACAATTGAAGGGGATACTTCGGGAAAATAATATGGATACCCCTCTACTTTGGGAACTGTCCCCTGCATTAAAAACCTGGCCTACAAATTGCATTCGAAAAAGTAAGCCCTCAGAGGGCAGTAAATGGGTTTCTTGTAGGAATGTGATAGTTCCTTTCAAACAGTCAATATGTTTTAGGATCTGATAACATTTAACTTTCTTCCTGGCACCTCTAATATTCCAGGTAAGTAGTTTGAGACTATACATCATTTAGGGTATCATTAACAGTGATATTGTAGTACAGAGTGCTGTGGCTTACTCCTATCATAAACAGCATCCAGCCGAGGTGACCCTCCCTACACCCTCCCCAATCCCCAAATCTCTTATCCCTATAGAAATTGCAACACATAACCCCAAAATCTTATACCTAAGCCCTTGAATCTCAAAACTTAGCTTATTCTCATTTGTCAAAAAGGCCAAAATCGCCCCCTCCCCCCAACTTAATAATATCAAAATATGTGATGTACAGAACCAACGAATACCAACTCCCCCCTTCACCCACTCATATCATTACAAATTATTCCACATGATAGACACTGAATTCAGAGCCTAACGCTGATTTGAGAGCAAAGAAATGGTGCAACAGGCACAATAAAGGTAATCATTAACTAGAAAAGTGAACTCTTAGAAGTCTGAACCTTGTAAAATTAACAGAAAGCCCAAAATAGTGCGTCTTAAGCGATCCATTAAACCACACACAGGCTTAGTCCATCTTGACAGAAAACAGATAACTTATACTAGGGTGACCTCATATGTCCTTAATGAGTATAACACTTAAATGAGGAAAACCTAGGGAAAATAAGTAGCTACATTTAAAATGATTTAAGGTGCTTCATCTAAGCGTTCCATAAAGTGAAAGAAAAATAAAAGAATATATGGGTACTTGCAAAACAGTCGAGTTTTACTATAGAGAAATGCTGCAAATCGGGTGACATTCAGTCCGTTTGCCATCTATGTTAAAACCTTAGGTCCATGAAAAACTAGAGCTCACAAGGCTCTTTTGAATAAGGAAAAGGCAAACCATATGTTCCCTGTAGGAATCTTTGATGTTGAAGCTGAAAGTCAGGTGTCCAAACTCTACAAATTATTAATCAGCCAAAAGTGATCCAGTGTGCAAACCATACCGTGATATCTCGCAGTGCAGCAAGTGACAATAACATCACAAAGGGAAACAAATCAGAAGACTCCTCTTCTTCAGTGATCTTTGGATAGATTTGGAAGTGCAGCTGTCAGGGTGGCTTCCGCAGTTTTCGGTTCCTAAAAACTGGACCATGTACCGACTATCAGGACCTGAAATTTTCAGGGGTACAACATTTTAAATTTTACCCCCACCAGGATCAGCATGTTGACAAGGGGATGAAAGAGAGCTCTATGCTGACGAACGGATACAGGGAGAACTTGCGTGACTCTTAGCTGGACCTCACCCCACTTGATTTGTTCTAAACTTCAGACCTTCATCAAAAAGTGTTGCCTCTCGAGGTAGTTCAGGAAACATGCAATTAAGGGTCTAGGGGGAGCATCTGCCACTGGGAAAGGGTGCAGAAACCTATGAGCCCTCTCTATGGAGTAAGAGGCGCCATGCGGAGATGGACCTACCAGCTTCACCACCAATTTTTGAACAAAGAGGATTGCGTCGGCCCCTTCCTCCTTCTCTGGCAGTCCTATAAAAACAACATTGTTGCGTCTACTACGCCCCTCTAAATCCTCGACCTTAGATTCCAATTTAGCCAGTTTCTGCCTTGTGAGCAACAGCTCTGGTTCCAGTCTCCCCAGGTGTTTTTCTGCTGAGACAATTCGTGTCTCATCATCTCCGACCCTTGTTGAGATGTTTTCCAAAGCCTTAGTCATAGATTTAAACTCTGTGGTTAGCGATCGGAGTTCTTCTTGAAATGGATTAAGCTCCATTAAGAACCGGTTGACTGTTAAGACATTAGGATCTTGCATGTGAGAGGTACAATCGGCCGAAGCAGCTTGCGGCCTTGTTTTTTTACTAGCCTTTTCTGGTGTGGAGGAAGGCGTATGCTTCGGAAATGCTTGCCTCATCTCTGCTTCCATACTAGATAGGAAAAATTCAAACAGGAAATGTGGAATAGTTCTTGACCTCTAAGAAGTGTATTTACGCATATTCCTCGTAAGTAGAATGTATTCAAATATAGATTCAAACACCGAGTGAGCAGGAGATGTTCAGAGTGCTGCTACTCGTGAACCTGCATCACATGATCTCTGCACCTTGCCATTAATAACAAGGCACTGCTGTACAGGAGCAGTAAAATGACTGAATGGCCAGCACTATTATCGGTTGCTGTGAAATACCTGAGTTGCCCACCATCCAGTGTCACTGGGGAATGAGTGTTTAGTGTGACTGTGGCAATTGTGAGTGACCTTAGGACCAATTTGTCACCCAAGAATGTGACCATGCTAACATTCATCAAAATGAATGAAAGGCACATTCCACACAACACAGTGATGCCAGTGGTGTTGCCACAGGAACTGTGTCTCAGTGATGAGAACGATGACAATCACTCGACTAAGGCATCCACCGGCAGCGAGGTGGATGGGGCAGCAATGTTGAGAGAATTCCCACCTGATGAGAACTCCAGTCTTGAAGACTGTGAGGTGTCCTTCTTGGATGATGTGGAATTGGAAGTTGAAAAAGGCTGATTTTACTCCAAGCCCTCCCCCCAACCCCCAACAACAACTTTCAACTCAGTATGGTGGCTGGGTGTGTATGTTATACCTTATTTTTAGCTATGTACCATTGGATCGGTTATGGTAATGTGTTGTTATATGCTGCAGCATGTATAAGTTTCATCTGGTCACCCTTTGCCATAATCCGTTGATTCATCACCTCACCACCAGTCCTCCAAGCCTGTATAAAGCAGCAGCATTGTAATTACCATAACCGTAAAGATTTTGCAATTGCATGATTACAGTTATAATGTTTTTCTTTCAAAAATATTTTACTTTTCATGTCAACTATATCAACCTCATCTTACAGCAAGATATGTTGTCTGCATCAGTGGCGGATCTAGTGGGGTTTAGAGGGTGCAGGTGCACCCCTCATTGTAACTTACTTGCTTGCTGCTGATGCATGTCACTTTGCTGGAGAAGTCTAATATATTGCTTGTAAAAGAATATACATTCAAAGCTATAGATTATGTTTATATTTTCAGTCAAAAATGTAATGAAAAGGATAGTATAAAGGATTAAAAAATTATAAAAAAGTTGTAAATCAAGTAGGCACAGCACCACACCACCACCCTTTGAAAAATCCTTAATCCGCCACTGGTCTGTATGTCCTTAAAAGTGCCCATGATGGCAAATTCCACACTGCCCCACTGCCCCTTCTCTTCGCCTGATCTAACCTGACACAGCCATGCACTCCATGCGACTGAAAAAAATGTTTCTGCCACTTAGTATCGGTGACATGTACAAGAACCCTGGCTCCTAGACTACTACAAGTGGCATATGAATGTAACATGCTAATTCAACAGTTAACACCACAAGTTGAACACATTTTGAGAAGTGGTGAATGGTGGCCATCTTTAATGATGTGAGTCATTAATTACAAAAGTAAATATGAAGAGACTTAACAACTTATAATATAAATTCCCCCCAAAAAGGTTACTTATGCTACAGTAGTACCAAGTTAAATGGTACTGAAACTACCAATAGTTCGAGAGAATCCTGCTGTCCTCACTTTGGAATGGATTCAAAATAGAATTTGAATCTCATTTTTGACAGCAGATAAGGACCGCTTGTCCCACCCAGTCTGCCCATTTCCCTACCTAATGGATAAGCTGCAGATCCTAGTTAACCAGCAGCCTACTTCTTTCTACTCCCACCCCCTAGAATTGCCTTATGACCGTCCCATGCATGCTTGAATTCAACCACTGTTTTTGACTCCACAACCTCCTCCGGAAGGCCGTTCCATGCATCCACAACACTCTCTGTGAAAAAATACTTCCTTACATTACCTCTGAGTCGCCCCCCCTCTATCTTCAAATTGTGCTCCCTTGTTCTTGCACACCTCTTTTTTTGAAAGATGCTACCCTCTTGCACTTTGTTGATTCCCTTGAGGTACTTGAAAGTTTCTATCATGTTCATGATTACTGCAGCGTTGCAATCTCCATTGATTAGACAAGACATTAACCCCCTCCACTGAATTATTTACTAAACACCTTCTCAATTATCTGTTTTTGCATATAGTTCCTCCCTCTATGTAGATGGCAGTGGTGATTACTCATTAATGGTAATGGTATGGACACCAGTCCAGTGGCCAGCATCCCAGTTCAAGCAACACCCCTGTCTTCCACAAACACAACACAGCTCCTGCAGGGCCTGGATTGATCATGTAGTCAAGATACAACATACAATGAAACCTCAACAGAGGAAACTGTTCTAAGCAAGATCAAAGACAAGAAAAAATGTTGGATACTCGTCAATCTGCATACCAGTTTTTTCCTAACAAGTTGGAAGAAGAAGCAGAGAAAAAATGTATACTTGCCATACCCCATGATGTCATTAAACTGTGGACATTCCCTACAGGAACATGCTGTGTGGTGCACATGATTCCAGACCAAGGTCCATGATGAAGCACAGTAGCACTAGCAGGCATTCCCCTTCCTCTATAAGCACTGCATTCCTTGAAATAAGAAAAATAAGAACAAATTTTCAGGATTGTTAAAAAGCTCCCCCCCCACCATCACCACCTGTGACCATCCACCAACCCCCACCACAGAAGACCATAAATAATGAAGAAATACTTTCCTCATGGACTATGAAAGTGGAACCATCTCATAATTAAATAAATCCCTAGATCTGGATGAGCAGCCAGCAGCAGCAGCGGCAGCAGGTTGGAACAAGATTTAACTTTGCTGGAATTCCTGATGTTGACAAAAGCAAACAAGCATTTGTCAATGCCGAATGTTTGCTTGCTGTCATTGGCAGTGGTAATGCAGAAGTTACAGAGCTGAGTAATAGGAATGGCAGTGAAGTACTGAACTGAAGCCAACCCCACCACCACCCTGCAGAGAGTGACAGGCATTGGGGTGTGCATTTGGGTCATCAGGCATAACGGCCTCGCCATTTCACCACACCCCACCCTGCAGACACTGACAAGTGTCACGATGTTCCTTGGGGTCTTTGGCCTTATGTACACCCATTTCATTGGAAATGCGGTGAGATGGGTCGATATAGGAGAATGGGGTGAACTTTGGGGCTGAAGAGTCCAAGGCATACCTCGATGCCTCTCACTGGCTGCAGGGTGTGGAATGGTATGAGCATTACAGGCAAGAATCCCAAGTCACACCCTGATGCCTGTCATTCTCTACAGGGTTGGGCGTTATGGTTGAAACCCTAATACCTCAGGCATTCATTGGTATTTTCACTCCAAATTTTCAACATGTTTTTTTGTGACCCCACCTCATGAACAGGGAATATCAGTTTGTTAGCAGCTGCTTATGCACAGCAATACGGCATTTACTTTCTCAGAGTGCAAAACATTCGAACAGGATGTAAAAAATGACAGCTGTACTGTTCATGGGGAGGTGTAAAAAATGGCAATGTTGCAAATCTGCAGTAAAAATATTTAAAAAAATGGTGAAGTCATGAGCGTACATAGAAACTGCAACGCACACCCGTAATATAATTAGGTAGGGGATATTTTACAGCAGATTGTCAACTCAGGCATTTTGGTGCCTCCGATCATGAACAGTGTCACTGTGATTTTCTTTATCTGTGCCGAACAATGATTTCCCACAGCGACCATGCATCTCAGTGCTGAAAGTGTGAAAACACACTTCAGCCATATTGTGAAAAATGACAGCTGTACTGTTCATAAGGAAGTGTGAAAAAATGCCACTGGTGAAAATCTGGACTGAAAATATTACAAAGTCATGAACTTACGAGGGTCCGTGGAAACTGCACATTGCTCACTCGTAACACAGTCATTTTATGGACTTTTGTCACCAAATTTTCAACATAGCCATTTTTAAGACCTCTGCTCATGAACAGTGTAACTGTGATCTTCTTAATCTGTCCTAAACATTGCTTTCGCACACCAACAGCACCATTGTGCGCTACATGTGCGAAAACACATTTTGGGCGACATATGAAAAATGGCAGCTGTACTGTTCATAAGGAAGTGTAATAAAATGGCAATGTTGAAAATCTGGAGTGAAAATATTGAAAATTTGCAAACTTACGAGCATGCATAGGAACTGCGCAACGCACGCTCGGAAAACAGTCATTTTTAGGAATTTTTTCACCAAATTTTCAACATAGCCATTTTAAGACCTCTGCTCATGAACAGTGTCACTGTGATTTTCTTAATGTGTCCCATACATTGATTTTGCACATACTGCGCCATTGTGCGCTACATGGGTGGGAACACATTTTGGGCAAGATGTGAAAAATGACAGCTATACTGCTCATAAGGAGGTGTGGTAAAATGGCAATGTTGAAAATCTGGAGTGAAAATATTGAAAATTCGTGAACTTACGAGTGTGCGTAGGAACTGTGCAATGCACCCTCGTAAAACAGTCATTTTTAGGAATTTTTTCACCAAATTTTCAACATAGCCATTTTAAGACCTTTGCTCATGAACAGTGTCACTGTGACTTTCTTAATTTGTCCCGTACATTGATTTACTTTACCGACTGTGCCATTGATGCGCTGCCTGGCGGAAACACGCTTTAGGTGAGATGTAAAAATGAGCTCTATACTATTCATAAAGGTGTGTAAAAATGGCAATGTTGAAAATCTGGAGTGAAAATATTGAAAATTCGTGAACTTCTACGTGCATAGGAGCTGTGCAACACGCTATTAAAACAGTCATTTTAGAATTTTTCACCAAATTTTCAACATAGCCATTTTAACACCTGAGCTCATGAACAGTGTCACTGTGATTTTCTTAATTTGTCGTGCATTCATTTCACACCCGACTGCGCCATTCTGCGCTACTGGGTGGAAACACATTTGGTGAGATGTGAAAAATTACAGCTGTACTACTCATAGAAGGTGTGGTAAAATAGCAATGTTGAAATCTGGAGTAATATTAAATTGTGAACTTACGAGCCTGCGTGAGGAACTGCTACGCACCCTCGTAAAACAGTCATTTTTGGAATTTTGGCACCAAATTTTCAACATGGGGTTTTGGGACCCCTTCTCATGAATGATGTCACTGTCATGGTGGTATTCAGGCCTGAGGTGATTTCACAGTCACTGCAGATCCTGCACAAAATACTTTGGGCCTGGACACACTGTAAACAATGTTTATAGTCATGGTAGAAGTCCCAAAACTCATGTTGAAAAGTTGTACCTAAATCAAAATACCGAGATATGCAATAAAGTTGAAACCCCCATAACCCATTATACAGCTTACGGCATTTCCTCAGTTCGCGGTCGGCTTTGAAAGTGCAGACGTGTTCCCGGTCCACGAAGATCGTCGCGCCAGAGTCCGGAGGTAAGTATGGGGTGGGGGTGTGGGGAAGCTGGGTGCGCAGTGGGTGGGTGCGGGTTGTGGGAGGGGTTGGGGACGTACCGCAGGACAGTTTTATTTACAGGTCTAAAACAAAAAAAGCGTCGTGGGACATTTGCCACGCTTGGGTGGGCTCCCAGCATGGCAGAAGGACTTGGGGCGTTCAGCCCGACGGGATTGGGCACCCCGTCGGCAAAATAAAAAAGAAAATCGCGCACCGTTTGCCACGCTGGGGTGGGCTCAGCGTGGCACAAGGAACAAGGGGCATTCAGCTGGCCGAGGATTGGGTACCCCGCCCGGCCAAAGGACTACAGTGCTTGCCACCGCTGGGTGGGCTCCCAGCATGGCACCTACAACTGGGGGAAGGGATGCAGCTCAGCCGATGGGGATTGGGCACCCCATCGGCTATACAGTGCAGGCGCCGTCTGTCTGTGCGTGGGTGGGGCTGCGCGTGAGCAGCCGATATCTTATCGGTGCTCACTCAAGCATAGCTCCCCCTTTCAACTGTATGCCACTGCATTTTGGAGCATGTCATAGACAGCTCCAAAATGCATTGCCTTACAGGGGCCGCACCTGCCAGCCCACTGACTGAATTGGAGGAGGAGGTGACACACCTCCGAAATCTCCGATGAAGGCACTATGTTTCTTGCACATGCGTGCAAGCAACATAAAAATAACACAATTACCATCACACTCAGACAACCAGATGGCAGTAACAGACATACCACACTAGTATGAAAATTCCAGTACTTACCATCTTCGTTGGGAGATTGGAAAATGTGGTGCATTCAAAGATCCATGGAGATCTCCCTCCCTTCCTCCTGACCTGGCATGATGATATCATCCACAGCACACTGAAAAAGAATATAAGAGCAGTACAAGCATATTAGAATTCATGATACCATAATACCAATCCACCAACACCTTACCTTACACAGGAAAAAAAATGAAGTCAGATACTTACGTGTTCAGCAGCAGCAGTATGGACTGTGTGAAGAAAATTCACCCACCACTAGGCATCAACCATCCAGAACAGTAGTTCTTGTGGCAACTTAAAAAGTAGTAGTCAGAGACAGCAGCAGGCAGCAAGCTACAGACAGTGCCCCAAAATGTCATTCATTCCCCACCGCCAATCAAGCTGCTACCACAGAGTCAGTCAGTCAATCAACACAGCTAGATAATCAGTACAGTAGCATAGGGATAGGGAAATGATAACTGTATATTTCTATCTCAATCAACTGAAACAGCAGCAGCAGCAGGAGGAAAGAATTGCAAGTAGCAGCAGAATTTTGCAGGAGGAATTCATTTTCTCTGCATGGGTTGGCACCGTTTTTCAGGTCCCAGAGGTGGTGGCACACCGTAAAACATCAGGACTGATGCCGCACTTCAGTCTCTGTTTGATGTAACATTTTTGGTAAACATTTCTGGACTTGTAGGTCCTGTTTGGCACCAGCAGCAGTGAGTTTCAGTCAGAAATATTTGGCAAGCAGGCCCTAAAACAGCTATTTAATATCTGGGTGGTGGGGGGACACCCTAAAACATCATGGCTGAGACAGATTTCTGTCTCAATTTAATGTCCTATTTTTCCTGCAACTTTTCTGGACATTTACTGCATGCGCTGCCCTGAAAGAAATAAGATGTGGCTGAAAAACAATTGTAAACAGTGGACCAAAGACCATTGTTTGCTCCTGGTTGGGATTTGGGCACCATAAAACATCATGGCTGAGACCAGATTTCTGTCTCAATTTAATCTACCATTTTTAGGAAACATTTCTGGGCATTTACTGCCCACACTGCACTGGCAGAAACAAGATGTGGCCAAAAAACAATTGTAAACAGTGGCCAAAACAGCATTTTAATGTCTGGCTGCTGGTGGGGCACCATAAAACATCAGGACTGATGCCACATTTCAGTCTCAACTTGATGTAACATTTTTTGGTAAACATTTCTGGACTTGTAGGCCCTGTTTGGTACCAGCAGCAGTGAGTTTCAGGCAGAAATATTTTGTATTCAGGCCCTAAAACAGCTATTTAATGTTTGTGTGTTGATGCTGGTGGGGGCACAGCAAAACATCATGGCTAAGACCTGATTTCAGTCTTGATTTACTGTAACATTTTTTGGGAAACATTTATGGAATTATGGGCCATGTTAGATAGTGGCAACACTCTGTCTCACTCTACATCCTCAATATCATCCTAATTTTTTCCAATCATACTGTATTTCTCGCCTTATCATGCCCACTCTGCACAGCATGGCTTCAAGAGGCTGTGTTAAACTGTAGCCCTACTAAAGCAGATTTTGGACCATGTGGTGGGGTTGTGGTTGGGCACAATAACACCAAGTTAACATTATGGCAAGCCATGTTAAGCCCCCAAAAAGTTTACATTATGTTTAACTTCACAATAAAAGTGCTTATGTTTCTATGATTGTTGTGTACATATTCATTCTGACTAATCCTGAACGGAGCCAACAACTGCCAGCCCACAACATCACACATAGCTTTGGGAAAACATTTTGTTCATAGGAACAATTAACAAATTACAATACTTGTCATTTCTGGATAGGAGGAGGAAATACATACAGAAGGACAAACATAAACCAAGTAGAAAGGTACAGTGATTATAGGTAATGACTAAACAGGACTGAAAGACAGTAACACATGACAGGGGGCACATCATAAGGGTCAGGTCAGGTCAGGGACAGGGTATAAATATGAAAGAGGAAAGGGAGGGAGCGTAAACATTCCATAACACACAAAAAAATGGACAAAAAGAAACAAAAGGATATAAAAAGAGAAGAGGACAGAGAAAATATATATACTTTTTTGCTTTGTTGTTTTTAGAGGGTGCAGATGAGGGAAGCGTGACAGTAAGAAAGCAAGGACAAGAGAAAGAAAAGAAAAAATAATGTTGCTGCCAGTGCTGCACTGACATTAGCTTTTCTGGTCTGGACTGTTACACTGCATTGGTGCCAGGTACCACTTCTGCCCTGCCACCACCACCACCATGCATCTCCATCAGGAGTTCAAAGAGTTTCTGTTGCTCCTCAAGGAGTTTTCTGAGGTCCTCCCTGACCTCCTGGCAGAAATCAATGAACTCACTGCGCAGAACTCTCACCTCTCTGCGCACCTCTGTCAGATCTTCTTGGCTCACTGCTGATGGTGCTGGAACATGAGCAGTTGGGGTGGCTGCAGGCTGTGCTGGGTTGCTACCATGAACCCAGTGATGCCTGTGTCTGTGGGGTGAGGGTGATGGGGGCTCTGCAGCTGCCTCCTGCTGCTGCTGCTGCTGCCAACGCCTACTCATGCAGTGCCTCTGCTAACCACTGGCCCCTTCCACCTGCTGGCTCCCTTCCCCTTCTAACTGCTCAGCACCCCAGCCTCTTTACCTGCTGCCAGCTCTTTTTGTTTTTTGAGCCAATCTGCAGGGTGGTAGTGGTGCTGCAGATGGCTGTTTTGGCCACCTGTGCCAAAGCTCCCCCTGGTCTTGCCCCTTTGAATAGATCTACCACACTATTTGCAGATCACCACTGTGTTGTTATTAGTGTTTTTGGTGAAAAAAGACCACACAGCTGATGACACTTTCTATTGGGGGGTACCAACAGTTGATGTCCTGGGGACTGGTGGCCATATCATGCTCCTGCTCGGGGGAGGTGGGGGTGCATGCTACAGCTGGGGGGATGGTATCTGGAGGTGCCTGCTACTGCTACCTGGGGTGGGGGCCACATGTTGCTGCTGGACAACAGAAAGATCCTCATCCTGCTGGGGATCACACTGCTGCTGCTGCTGGGAGGGGGTGAGGGGCTTATGCTGCTCCTGGGAAGTGGGGGCTACATTCTACTGCTGGGGGGCACATGCTTCTGCTGTTGGGGGGCACAAACATAAAGGCCCACCTGTTAATGCGAATACTGGTTGGTGGTGATACCGTTGCCTTCTTCCCAGTCTCCACCTTGTCCCTACCTTTCCCATCCATTCTCCGAGGCTATAAATCTTTGCTACAAAAAAAAGTGAAAAAGAAAGGGCAAAGAGAGTGAGGGAGCTTTACACACACACACACACACACACACACACACATACACAATCTCAGTCACAGAAAGGAAATAATAAATACACACATCAGATAGACTAAAAGATAAAGAAAAAAGAATAACTTTTATTATTTGTTTTAAAGACTGTGTACCAACAGTGTCACACAGAACAATCTCTCTGCTGCTGCCTGCTTCTCCAAACTCTCCAGCAACATACCAAAGGAACTAAATCTGTCACTTCCTGCCTGTTTACAGTCACCCATGCAGTGGTGCAAGTGGTAGACAAGAAGTACAGGAACTCAGGCACTGGCAATTATGAAATACAGAATGAAGATCTTCAATCTAAAGGATAGCGGTGTCAAGACACAACTACCTAATTTGACGCTAGTAGATGCAGTTAGAGATATTAAAGTATTTCTAGAAAAATAGCATTGTTGTACAGGTCAAATGGTGTTATGGAAACCTTGATAGCAGACCACAGATCCTGAAACTGTCACTATGTTGCTGGTTTAAGAATTTCAGTTTTAGTGTCAGTGGGAAGAAGAACAGGAACTCAGTTCCTGCTGCAAAAAAGGTACAGGAACTGAGTTCCTGTGCATTCTTGTTCACTTTCATCACTGCACCCATGTGATCTGCAAAAAGTAAATCATGTGATAAGCTCAATTTCACCTAATTTCACCTAATATTAACACAAGGTGAAATTTACAGTGAAATTACGCCATAGCAATTGGCAAAATTTTGCCATAAACTCGTAATTATGCAAAATATTTCGCTGGATGAAACTGGTGATTTCACCAAGATTTCACCAGTGAAATTAAATTTCTCAACATCTCTAGTCACTGGTAAGGCTGCATCTAGAGTATGGAGTTCAGTACTGGTACCCACACCTCAGAAAGGACATTAACCTGCTGGAGAAGGTCAAGAGGAGGGCTACAAAGATGATAGTGGGTCAGCAGGATAAGGCATATGAGGAGAGGTTGAGGTCACTGAGCATGTACTCCCTGGAAGACAGGAGAGAGAGAGAGAGAGGGGACATGATTGGGACCTTCAAGTACTTGAAAGGGATAAATAAGGTTGATAAGGAGAGTCTCTTTAAGCTGAGTGCCAACCATAACATGAGGGGGGACAGTCTTAAGCTGGAGGGTAAGAGGTTTAGGAGGGAGGTCAGGAAGCACTTCTTCACAGAGAGGGTATTGGACATTTGGAATGCACTGCCAGAAAAGGTAATCTCATTGAAGAAAGTAGGCAGCTTTAAAAGAGCCTGGGATAGGCATGGGGGAAGTTAAGGATCATGGGTAGGGATGATGAGAAGAGAGGGGAGGGAGGGCAGGAACATTAACTCAAGCTGTGGACCCTGCAATACGAGCAGACTTGATAGAGAAAATGGTCTTCTTCTGCTGGCTTCTTCGTATGTATGTTTGTATATCATTTCCTTGTCCCTGTAATGCTATTCCTGGATTTATATTCCCAAGTGTTTGCTTTTTTCCTCAAAGGCCTCAATTTCCTCTAAATTTTTTGTAGACCATGAGTCTGTGACCAGATGTAGATCTGGTGGGCTTCTTCCCCTGTTACTATCAGTGCCCAATGATCTAGTTTCTGACAGAATACTAGAGTCCTCTAAGAGGCTCTGAGAAATTTTGATGTGCTCTAAGGACTGATCTATCGCTATGGTGAGGTCTTCATTTATATCTTTGCAGGGTTTCAAGTTACTTCCTTTAATTGAGGCTGTGTTTTGCTTTAATTTGCTCACTTTTTGGCCCTTGGGGGTTGATGTATTATTGGTATGTTCCATATCCCCTCGCGTATGATCTGTAATTTTAGTCTGCTTTAGGGAGGTCACACTTCTCTCAGTCTCCCTACCAGATTCCCCCATTTATGGGTATAATTCTGGATTGCACTGTCTTTGCAATCTGGTGTTGACCATGTTTGGAAAATCCTTCAATTTTCATCACCAGAAATGAAGCCTTGCTAGAGCCTTACCTATATCGGCTGCTCTCCCAGTAGTCACAGTCAAAACACTTGTATAGTATTTGTCACAGAAAAGCCTTAATAAAACCTTACTATATCAGCTACTCTACTAATAGTCTCAGTGATCGCAAACAGTACACTTACTGTACATAATATTTATCATAGGAAGGGTACAGTTCACCTTAAATTAAACATTTAAACCCAATTCCTGATATTGTAAGTTAGTAGCAAGCAAAATCAATAACAGACTTCATAGGCTTGTAACGATTAAGTCATTCATTCACTCAACAATAATTCAAAAAAGTACTTCTAGTTGTTCTTGTTCTTAAGTTATTTGAGAATCTCCTTTTGGATATAAACAATATTTGATGTATGTTTAGTGGTCAAGTTTATCCAGTTTATAGTCACAGATAAACACAAGTAAGGTACTTTGTTACCAGTTCCATAGTTCAGATTATCCTGTGCCCAGACTGGGACTGCAGCACAAATCAAAAGTGCTATGCAATGATAAAAGACGAGAGTCCTCGACCATGAAGCCTCGGATACAGTCCAATGTTCGATGGAGTGCTCCACCTTAGTAATCTGTACGCACTTCTAGGTCACAGACAGAAGACAGTGTTTAAGCTCTTTGTGAATAACTTCAATGTACACATTATGTGATATGCAAGTGTACTCAGCTTAGTCAGTATTTATATTTCTATTAGGACAGTTAAAGAACTTTTATTATCCTTTAGTTAGTTTAATTTTAAAAGTACAGAAAAGTACAAAAATGTACAGAGATATTTAGCTGCTTTCTAGCTCTCCCAGCTATCACGAGTCAAGAATACCCCATAGGATTTTTACTTTACTATTGTACTTATTGTAAGTATTGTAGCTAGGGGTCCAGATATTCAAACTGCGCCAGGCTGTGGCGCAAGCTTGGGTGCAGCTCAACTTGGCTCTGCAGGGGCGTGGACTAAGCGATATTCAAGAAGCTGCACCATGGCTCAGCAGCTTTGAATATTGCACCCTGGCAACCCCCATTGTGCATGGCGCAGTGGCACTGTGCCAGCTCAAGTGGCCAGAGTGGAGCATGGAGATGCGCTAGCACAAGTTCCATTGCGCCATGCACAGCACCCACGATATTCAAAAGTTGACATGGAAATGGGGACCTAATTTATGCAAGGCACAGATGGGGCCATTTGCCTGTCATTATGGCCACATTTGCATGCAGGTGCACCGATCCCTGACGACTTGCGCCTGGTGCCCTGAGAGCAGCTTCCATAGGGACCGGCGCCCCAGTAGCCTGATTGCGGCATCTGTGAAAAATAAAAAGTCCTATATCCCTGGTGGTCCAGTGGACCGTTATGTGCCTGATCGCGGGCATCTGTAGTATTAAAAATAGTCCAGTATCCTAGTAGTCCAGTGGACGCTTTCTGACTGATTAGGCACGGCACCTGTACAAAGAAAGGACCAATATCCTGGTGGTCTAGTGGTACTCCCTCCCCACCACCCACTGAGCCCCACCACCCGCTCCCCGGTCAGCCAGCGGGCGGCAGCACCCTACCGCCTGCGCCCCATGCCCACCGACTGACAGCTCGGTAGGCTGCACACCCAGTGGTTCACAGCATGAGGCCAATGGGTGCCAGCATACTATACTACACATTCAACACATGGGAATGAATCACATATCGCGAAATTGTAGTACAGTATGAGCTACACCCAGTGGCTCACGCTGTGAACCATGCGCGTGCAGCCTACCGAGCTGACATGTTGCTGAAGCGCGAGCAGGCGAGATGGGGAAGCGCATGCCGGCTGATGAGGGGAGCGGGTGGTGAGCAGTGGTGGGTGGGGTGGGGGTACCACTAGACCACCAGGGATATTGGTCCTTTCTTGTGTGCAGATGCCAGCAATTAGGCAGAAAGCGGTCCACTGGACCACCAGGAATATTGGACTATTTTTAATAATACAGATGCCTGCGATCGGGCAGAAAGCAGTCCACTGGACCACCAGGGATACTGGACTATTTTTAATACTACAGATGCCCACGATTGAGCACATAGCAGTCCACTGGACCACCAGGGATATTGGACTGTTTTTTTTTTTACAAATGCCCATGATCGGGCATGGGGGGGTGCCACCAAGTGCAGCCGGAACTCCAGTGGCCACCCACAGGTGGCAGTTGCCGTGTTGCACCCTGCAATGCGGCAGCTCATCTGTGGGTGGTCAACAGTTGTTCCTTTTTTTTTTAGCTTAACTTTGTGCTGGCGCAGGTAGGGGTTGCGCATGCATGGCTCTGCACATCCTGGGTTGAATATCAGGCTGTGTAGGTTATGCATGGGCATGCCCCCCCACCTTTGCCTGCATACATTACTGATGTGCATCGGTGCATCGGGTTGTGCTTTACACTTTCCCTTTGCAGATATCATGCTGGGTGCACATCATTGGGTTGAGCATGGTAACAACACAGTTATGCCATGCTAACCCTTTGAATATTCGATAGGGTATTTAGGATATATACCTGCAGTTTTTCTTTGGTAATCTCTCTATAGTTTAAGTTATTTATATACTCACACAATTGCTTGATGCTCTTTTACATTCATACTGTACTGTTCATAAGATGACAAGTTATGCACATAGAAGTGAGCAATTTACTATCAGTCTGGTAGCCAGGAACTTTATGACAGCAATAGTTCACCTCTTTAGGCCTCAACAAGCATCTCATGGCTCCCATTGCTGCTCATATAAGTACCGGACTTTTATTTCAAAAAAGAAAAAAAAAATATCGACTTCTCTGAGCTTATTTTCCTAAGCATTTTTAAATTATCAGCAGAGGACAGAGATTTAGTCACTTATGTGCCTTTGCTTGATCTTACTATGGAAGAATAAGAAAAAAGCCCTGCTCGTAGCTAACTCAGCATACTGCAGCTTCATAGCTTTCAGGGAAATGGCACCTCATGGATTTCACATGCTGCACATGTGTATTTGAGGGAATGAATGTACACTGGGGAATGGCAAGACATTTCAACTAAATGTCCTATGTATTTGAATTACAAGGAGACATATATATATATATATATAGATATATATATATATATATATATACATATATATAAATTGAAACTTCTTACTAAATGTCTTGCTAAATTAAATTGAATTAAATATTATCTAGGTGTACTGCAGTGGCAAAAATCAACCTGAATGAATTGAATTTTACTCAGTGTGATAATACTGCCACAATAATATCTCAGCACTAAGAGAATGTCAGTCTAGGTTCCACTTAACATGTTTAAAAGGTTGTTTTTTTTTTAATTTCTAAAAAGTTAAAAGGAAATTAAGACTGTGGGAGAAAGTAAGATAATAATAAAATGATTAGAACAACATATAGACAACACATAAACATTTGTTAGTGTTCATTATATACTAGTCCTTTGTTGAACAGATGCCAGTATTTCTGTTGGGCATTCGTGGGAAACTGAATCTCCGTCCATTGTAAATAGTGGCTGTTACAGTTCAAAGAAACCTCTAGTCTATGGATACCTGAATATATACCAGACTGTCTGAGCAAAGATGTGATTCATCTAATGAAAAACCAGCACTGTGCCAATCTTATTCTACTGGAGCAATTGGGTATGAATAAACACCTAATAGAGTTACTCAGGGTTGATGTAGCTTGGAATTGGTTCATCATAAAAGGTCTCACAAGAACCACTACTAAAATGGATACATCTAGCCAGGAATCTGAAGAAAAAAATGGGAGGCCAAATTTTAGTTTTATAGATCGAGGGAGCACTCTTTTCCCCTGCACGTGAGGCACTCTTATTCTGTGAAGAGCATCTCATGCGTAGATGCCCTGGAAAAGGGCACGTTCTGGGAAGTAATTTTTTTATATATATTATTGCTCACTCTCAAGCACTAATATATTAATAAGTCCCCTGTTACCACTTATTGCTGAAAATGAGTGATTTCATTTGCCTTCAGCTTGAACCAGAACAGATCAGCTTCACTTTACTGTTCTCGCTCAGCTGAAGGTGCATGAAACCACTCATTTTCAGCAATGAGTGGTTCCGGGGGACATATTAACAAATACAATCATAATTCCAGATAACCCAAATCAGTGAAACAAGAAACAAACAAAAATAAAATAAAGAAAGGAAAAAAATCTAAAGCAAAAAAAAAAAAGAGGAGAACTCAAAGAAGAAAACATCTAGCTTAGGAGATGTAAATAATACAAATAAAACAGAGGCCAATAATAATAAGAATGTCAACCCAAGTGTGTAACTGACAGGGGATAAGAAACATTAATGAAGGCCAAAAGAAACAGGAAATATTCATCCAAAGAAAGAGTTAACAGTCTGAACCAAAAGTAAACCTAAATCAGTTAATTGACAGTCTGAATAAGCTGGGAAATGAAATCAAGCAGTTGAACACTAAAATTGGTAATAATAATAAAAAAACAGAATTAAAAGAGAGGACTGATTATAGAACAGATGAACGTGGGAATAAGTTTATTTGATTCACCTCACAATCAGAACAGCACAATCTCCTTAAACTGGTGAAGATTGAATCCACAACATTTCCCATTATTAGATTGATGGGCCCCACTGATTGGATTAGAAGAGGTAAAGAGGAGTTTGGATCATAATTAACAGAAACCCTCAGACTACTCTTGGATTTTGAGATAGATGAGGCTGGCATTAGCAAAATTAGAACAATTCAGCTAAACTATGCTATCACAGTAGATGTACTTTTTTTCCTCTCCAAGAATGGCCAACTATGTTTGGCTAAATGCTCATTCCTTACAAAGTAGAGAGTTTACTGTCACATTCCCAAACAGGCAAACTGTTAACACTACTAATAACAACATAAGGCCGGAACTAGCAGAAGAAGGGAAGTCCCCACAGTTATGCTTATTTGGACCAACAAGGCAAGTTAATGAAACAGGTAACAAGTTAAATGGCACAATTGCCAGTCATTTGGAAAATATTTTATAAATCTCCCTCGGAGGAAGGAATAACCTAATTGTAGAAAGAGTGGGAGATGGGTCACAAATCAATCTCTTACTTAAAAGAAAGAATATTGTAGATATGATAATACAAAAATCCAAATAGCTGGACAGTTTAGGGTTATATGTGGTTGAGGCAAAGATACTGGGAACTGAATGCATGATTCCAAACCATGGGGTAATAGGTATTATGCATTAGCAGGTTACTATGATTGACAGAATTGTAACCTGAACATCTCACCAGTAAAAACCATAAAACATGAACAGATAATGGAATTGCTTCATATAATCACCTGGAATATTTCCAGATGGAGCAATAAACCCGCAGATCAGGATTGGATTACTTTTATAAAGAAATATGATATAATTGTCTTTCAAGAAACATGGCAAGGTACAGAGGGAGAGTTAAGCTTAAATGGATATGAATGTTATCAAGCCCCTAACACAAGAAGTCAGAAAACTGAGAGATGGTGAGGAGGAGCAGCCACTTTTGTAAGGATTGGAATATTTAAAAAAATAAAATGTTTCAGTACAGATAATAACCTGATTTGCTAACCAGAAGCTCAAAAGACTTAAAACTTAATGCAGCAGGGAAAAATGTAATTCAATTTATGAATGAACGTAACTTTTATCCTTTAAATTGGAGATTAAAAGGGGATACAATTGATGAATGGATGTACCTATCAACAAGATGGGCTTTGGTTGTGGACTATGCTCTTTGGAATGGCCTTAATTTATGCTGGGGAGACCTACACATAATTGAAAGAACAGAAAGCAACCATCTACCTCTAGTCCTGACACGTTCTAAAAAAAACTTAAATCAACAGCTGGGGAACAAACCATGTGTCCATTTCACAGAGATCCAGGCAAAGAAAAATATATTGCGGAAGACAGAATCTGGATCCAATATCTGGAATATTGTGACACAATTCTTTCTTACAAAAAAATACAGCTTGCTTATATGCATGCTCACTTGAACTATTGAATAAAAGCCTTTCAGAATTATTTAAAATAGTGAGGACAGAACTAGAGGTAATGGTTACATCATCAAGAAATCCCACCCAAGACCAAGAAGGTTGGTAAGATAATGACTGTAGAAAGCTTAAAAGAAGAATTAGACACATTTACAGGTCTTTAAAGCTAAAAAAATCTGCCAGTACCTTAAAAGAGTCAAATAATATTAAAAAAAGAGTAAACAGTTTTAATTGCCACCAGAAAGATATATATTATAAAATACAATGGCAAGACATGCTTGATGCTATAAACATGGACAATGTTAAAACATTTTGTAACCTTGTTGCTAGAGACAGTGGCAATAAAGAACTGGCCATATTTATTTATTTATTTATTTATTTATTTACTTTTTTTGACCTGGTAGGCCCACTGAAACTAGAAGTCCATTTTTCAGGGGTGACGGGAGGGTGGAATACAGATGGTAACCAGCTGAAATTGAACCAGATTAAGTTGTTGGTGGTATTTTTAGTGAATGGGGGAAATCTGGCCAGGACACTGAGGAAATTCCCCTACTCTGACTGTAGGGGGAACCTCTAGTCCATCTACCAAGATGGCAGCCAAGGAGAAGACTGGAGGAAGGAAGGCTGCTACAGAGACAGGAGGGTTTGCCTCCCCTCCTCTGCTCTCAACCCAAAAAGCAGTAGAAAATGCAGTGGTCTTAATGGAATTGCAGGACAAAATGAAATTGCAAGACAAAATGGATAATATGGAGGTTGTGGACATTACAGATGATGCACCCTTTATTACAATGGCTTCAAAGCAACCTGCTAAACAAGGTACTAATTATAATTCTGAAAACCATACGGTCTTGCATGCTCAAGCAAAGATAACTCCTGTGCACTTAAAAGACATATCAGACACAACGGAAAGTCAGTTAAAAACAGACCTGCAGGTTAAACAAACTTGTTCTGCACACTTGAAACCTGATACTGAAACTGTCAAGTTCATTAATTTCCCTGTCAAACTTACTGAGGAGGCCTCCCCACAACTGGATTAGCAGCCTGGTACCAGCACCTTATGTTCAGCTAAATCTTCTTCTGAAACAGAGATGCACAACTTGGCTGGCAGTGTAGACAGCTCCCCGGTTGTGTGCCCAAAGCCAAGTACACCTCTCAATTCAATGGATTCAGTACCTCAGCTTGCTCCTATGGGACAAATACGCTGGCACCTCACCCCACAGCAGCCTGTTGCTCTGCCCCCGCCCCCTACGGAGAGTAAAAAGCAAGCCACCATGAACAATTTGCCTCAGCAACATACTGCAGGACTGCCTAAAAAGCCATTGGTCATTGATGAGAAAGATGCTGAGTTTCTAGCTTGGCGCACTAAACAAGCAGCTTAATCTGCATGGAGTACTGCCGAAAGGGACAGAGAATCCCTGACAAATAACTGGTTGCCACAGAAAGCCTTACAGAATGCAGGCTGGGAGCTGACTTCCAATGGCAGCTGGATTCCAGATCCTACAGATGAAACACTCAAAAGATACAATAGTACTGCCCAGAGTGAACCCAATACAAGCATAGATTGCTCTGGCCCTATGAATATAGAGCAACACAATACTGCTTTACCTCATAACTCTCCTCGCACTTTGCGACCTGAGGCGCCTCCTCCACTAGTGACAGCACCTACTATTTCTGCACCTGCTGATGTTTCTTTGCATTTGGGCCCCGCCGAAACTGCTCTAAGAAACCCTGGGCAGAAAACCTGTCTGGACCCATTCTTTCAACTTGCTGATTTGTTTCCAAACAAAGGGGAGCCATCTCCAAGAAAAAATGCTGTGAGACTTATTTACAAATGGGGCCTTGAAACCCCCTCCAGACAGACAATATATTGCTAAATAATTGTTAAAAAAATTGTTGAATTTTTTTTACACAGACAACTTTGCCTTGATTCATATTGGTAGTGCTAATTTTGATATTAGCTTTAAAAACATAGCAGATCTAGATAGATTCTGAGCACAATGTCAAACTCTTAAAAATACCCTTATTTGGATCCCTTTTTTGGCAGTACCCCTCACCAAACCTACTGTGAAATTTATCACAGTCATGTTTAAAAATGAGGGAGTCAATGTCGAGGACATTTTATTCTGGCTAAGACAATGCTGCAAAGTACTTGACAGACCTAGCCCTATCATGGGTCATGAGAAAATTTGGAATGGGAGATGGAAGATTAAGGTGAAGCTCTTTTCCTCTAACAATGGCCCAGCCCACCTTTCTAATTTTTTTTTTCTTGGGCAGAGTTAGGAGGTCCTTATTCTATGCTGGACAGCCCAGATCTTGTTATAAATGTGGTTCTCAATCACACCTCAGTGTTGCCTGTGATACGTCCGGATGCAGTCACTGTTTTGAGTATGGCCATGTTTCTTCCAACTGCCTCAATCTTTTTAAATGTAACCTTTGTGAACAAACTGGCCATGCCTATGGCAATTGTCCCTGGGCCTCCCACAACAGGGAGGATTGTCCTTTGCATGAAGGCTTGATCAATCATTGTCCAGCTAGAACAAACAAGGCAAGCTACTAAGCAGCATCAGATAGAGATTAGAGAGTCTTTACTCGAGAATGACCCTGTTTTGAATACTCCATCTGCAGTATCCTCTGCTAATAGTGACACTTCAGGTACCACTATTATACCTCCAACAGTTGCCTTTTCACAAGAGGCAGAGGCAGAACTTGATAGCCAGGAATCAGAACAGATGATACACAGGGACTCGAAGGATTTCTCAATTACAGTAATGCCCCCCCACCAAACCCAGAAAGCACTTCAATAAAGTGGTATAGACAAAAAGGTCATGGAGACGGAAAGCATTGACCTCTAAAAATATGACTCCTACCACTAAAAAGAAACAGGGGAAAACTAGTTCCTGGGCCTCAGGGAACAGATATGCAGCCCTGAACTCAGACTCTCAAAACAGGGTCTCTGATGAGGAGTCTGACACCTCCTCCATTGCTTCCACCGTAACTGACACAGATGAAGGTACTGGGGATGACTCTATTGCAAAACACACTAGACAAAGAAAGCAGTCTAGTACCCCTTAGGAAACATTGCACTCTCCTATCCTACACACATGCATTCTTTAACTATAACCACCATTAAAGTAAACAGCATTAAGGGTGAAAGGAAAAGGGGTAGGAACTATGCAGCTCTTGACAAACCTTGGTGGGGACATAATATGTGTACAAGACACTAGACTTAAAACATGTACTGAATTGCACAGAGTCTCTTATGCATGGACACAAGGCCCTTCCTTTTGGTCCACGGGTGAGAGCACCTACGAATGTATTAGTATTCTGTTTTCTAACCCACAACTACAGGTTTCCAGACTATTAGATATCCACCCAGTTAGGGCATTAATGTTGGACATCAGCTACCAAAATAAAAGGCTTCACCTCATTTCAGCATATGCCCCCCCAAACTAAGGCACAAGAGGTTGCACTTTTTAAGGAAGTGCAGCCCTTTCTACACATGTCAAGCATGGTGATATAGGCAGACAATTTTAATTGTGGTTTAAAACAAGTTGACAGAGGACTGCAGGCTAGCAAATTATTTTGTGATTCTCAAGCTTTGCATGATATAGTTACTACTGCAAATTTTCTAGACTCCCATAGATGTAAATTTTCAGCAGGAGCTAACACGTATTTTAGAGGGCCCCTATCCATATGCATTGATTTTAATTTTATCTCATCCACCTTATCTGTCCAGTGCATACAGAGTTAAGCATGGGAGTTCTCTGATTACAGGTCTATTACTATACAGGTGGCCTTGGGTAATTCCCCAAGATGTAAAAAATGCCTGGTGCCTTAATGATGCCATTTTAGAAGACCACCATGTCCAAAAAGCTTGGAAAAAAGAATGGACAGCTAGACTGTCTGTGTTAGGATGTTATGATGAGCTCTGTGATTGGTGGGAGGATACCAAAAAATCCTGGCATCAATTATTTCAGAATAGATCCAGGAATAAGATGAACAGAGAGTATATTCAGTATTTACAACTAAAAGGGCAGTTGCAGCACCTCATTTCTCAAACTGAATTAACTAGAGAAGACTACAGTGAACAAATTACACAAATTAAAAAAGAAATGTTAGATTTGGTACCCACATAAAGAAGGGGTCTTTGGACCCCTTCAAAGAATGCAAATCCAGAGTAGACCATTGGTTTGTCACTGAACTTCTTACAAATACAGGTCAGGTGAAATATTCCCCTGCTGGTATTCTTAGAGAAGTAGAACAGTATGCTACTTCACTTTTTGGGACTTCACCAAATGTAGCTCAGCCCCAGGATGTATTGTAGACCTTAAATCTCCCCCAAGTCTCTAATCCAGAGTCCACAGAAATGATACAGGACATAGTGTTAAAAGAAGTTAAAACAGCCATTTCTGCTCTCAAAAATGGCACAGCCCCTGGGTCCGATGGGATTAGTATAGGGTTTTATGAAACCTTTGTAGAGCAGTTAGCCCCTGTTTAGTAATTTTATATAGCCGTATTCTGCAGTCTAATAATATACATGAGACTATGAATACTGCTATCCAACTACTGTTATATAAAAAGGAGCACGTAATGATATTAAAAACTGGAGACTGTTGAGCGTACTAAATAATGACTTTAAAATACTGAGCAAAATCTTACTTGCCACGCTAGCTAAAGTGGCACAGAATTTAATCAGTCCCCCACAGACTTGTGCATTAGCAACTAGATACCAACAAGATAATGTTATTGAATTATGATAACTTTTTCAGTGGAGTAATACAGATGGGTTACAAGGGTATGTGTTACGTTTGGACCAGGAGAAAGCCTATTTTCCACACTAGAAGCATTTAGGATTCCGATGAGGTTTGTGTCCTGACTTAGGCAACTATATGTTAGTGTAGTTCTTATTCCCAATATTAATGGGTGGTTAGGTAATTGCATACCACTTAGATGTGGAGTTAGACAAGGCTGTCCTCTCAGTCTACCTTTATGTGTAATTGGCATTGAAATTTTTATTCACATGGTGATGTATGAGAAAGACATCATAGGTATTCAAGTAGAGCCCAGTATGTTTCCACTTAAGATATTAGCATATGCAGTTATAGTGTACAATGTAACATTGTTGGTATGATGCTGCGCTGGGATTTGGGGGTTATGAGGGCGGGAGGGAGGGAGGATAGGGAAAGAATGAATCGTTACATTGTTTGAAGTTGTTTTATCTTTACTATGCCAAATGTGTCATGGATTTGTTCTCTGTATTGAAAACTTTAATAAAAGTTGAATGAAAAAAAAAAGATATTATCATATGCAGATGATGTCACAATCATAGTTACAGCTGGCACTGAAGAGGATGTTTTATCTGAGCCATTGCTGCAATATTCTCACTTATCTTGCTCTCGTATTAATTATGTTAAAAGCAGAGGCATCCCTTTAGGTTGCACTCCTTTGCCTCCACAAATATCCTTTTCAGGATTTCAGATCTCCCATAATCCTATACAAATTCTAGGTATAGAAATCAGTTCAGGAGATATGGCATGGGCAAATTGAGAAACAGGTTTGTCTAAAGCAAACAGAATTGTCTCTTCCTAGAAATGATAACAAATTTCTAAGAAGAAAGTGGTAGTTTTGTTGAAAACATTACTTCTCTCCATATTTTTGTATCTCAGCTATGTATTCCCCCCACTACGAGACCTTGTCACTACTTTATTTAGTTTTATTTTTGTGTCCAGGCAGTTATCGGTCCACTGGACCACCAGGGATATTGGATGAGGTGTATCTTAATACAGATGCCCGCGATTGGGCAGTTATCAGTCCACTGGACCACTTGGGATATAGGACGGGGTGTATCTTAATACAGATGCTCGCGATCGGGTAGAAAGAGGTCCACTGGACCACCAGGGATATAGGACAAAGTATTTTTTTACAAATGCCTGAGATTGGGCATGGGGGGGTGCTGCCAGGTGCAGCTGGAACTCGGGTGGCCACCCACAGGTGGCAGCTGCCGTGTTGCGCCCTGCAATGTGGCAGCTCACCTGTGGGTGGCCATCAGTTGTTCTTTTTTTGGCTTAACTTTGTGCTGGTGCAAGTAGGGGCTGCGCATGCATAGCTCTGCACATCCCAGGCTGAATATCGGGCTGTGCAGGTTATGCATGGGCACGCCCTCCCCACCTGTGCCTGCATACATTACTGATGCTCTCCGGCGCATCAGGATTTGTGCAGCGTACTTTTCCCTTTTGAATATCGCACTGGGGTGCATCAGTGGGTTGCACATGGTGCAACACTGTTGCGCCATGCACAACCCTTTTGAATATCTGGGCACATATATGTATGTGTATATATATATATATATATATATACATATATATATATAGTAAAAACAGAAAGGGTAGTAGAAGTCTCATTTCCTTAATGTCCTAACTGCCACACTAAGGACATGATTCATCAATTGAGCAACCGCAGGCTGCTGACATATGTTTGGGACTTAGTATGGCTGATAAACTACTGTATGGTAGGCTATGTGTAAAGAATAACAATAAGCACAAACAGGTTTCAGATAGATATTGTCCCAGGGACACGTGTCCAAATCTTAGAGACACAAGAGTACCTATTTTTGACTTGTGATTTTATAAAGCAATTTTGGACTCAGCTTGCAGCTATATGGGCAGAGCCTTTATTCAAATCTCTAACTTAAACTGGGTTAATGTATGGCATCCTCTCAGCAGGATGGATGAAGTACTATCAGGATACTGTATATATTGTTTTTGCCATACTACGTTATTACATTTGGCAGGCTAGATGTGTTCTTGTTACTCAACAGAGAGTATTCATTATGAAAGAATTATTGCAAAATGTAAACCTTGCCTTAAACAAAGTTCTACACAATGATCTCAATACTTTTCCACTGGAAAGAGTTGCATTACTCTGGGTAAATTGTAGACATTGGACAGAAGAATGAATACATACCTTATTAAGTCTCTGTACTGTATGTAATTCAGTTTTGTCTTTTGAGGAGCGCTCCACTTTTTCTAATTGTTTTCATGTTTTTTTTAGCATAGATAATGATTTATAGTATTACCTCTAAGCTATGTTGTTTATTACACAAGCATTTTTCATTTGTATGTATTGTACTGCTTGTATATTGTTTTGTTTGATTTTCTTTTCTGTACTGTAGTTCAACCTTTTCAATAAAAATTCCCCTACTTGTTGGTAGGGGGCGCTACTCTGCTATGCACCATGGCAGACAGTATCAGGCTACCAGTGAAGGAGGATGTGTCAGAATGTCAGTGGACAAAGAGCTCATCCTCTACCTCGGTTTCAAAGCACAAGGGGATTTGCTTACTAAATTTTCTCAGGATTTGAGCACCAATGATATGCATGGGAGAACACATGCAGCGGGAGCAGTGGAAGCGGTTTCCATGAATCTTCAACCCGAACTAGATGACCCAAAGATTTCAGAGGAGACAGTGCAAATAGAAGTGTCAGGAGAAACAGCTGTTTTTCAGCTGAATGCAGAGAGCAAGCCGACAGGAGTGAGTCATAGCATTGACATAGAGACAGAAAGAATGCAGAAGAGAAACATGTTTGACGCAGCACAATCTGACAGCCGCTGGATGAAGGAACAAGAGTTGTTGCATGCTGGTTGGATTTGTTTGAACAGAAAGTGGATTTCTGATTCAGACTGTGTTTTGTTTTCTATGCAGTCAGATCCTCAGGGGGCCCCTGATGAAACTGCAGGTCAAGTAGAAAATGTATCTTCTAAGGAAGGGGGTGCTGGGGAGAGTTGCAGTAATGAAGATGGTTCTGATATGGAAACAGAGCCTCCAAACACATCTCCCATTGATTCACCACTCCACTCCCCAGGTATAGACAATAGGAGGCCTGGACCAAGATTTTCTGACTTATTTCATCACAACATTTTGAAGCAAGCACCGCGCCGCAGTGCCGTCTGTCTTAGCTATCAGAGAAGCCTGCCGGAGCATTCGGATAGGTCATATGTGGCCAGAAAACTTTTGAAGGACTCAATGAACTTTTTATCATCTGAAGTTTATGCATTAATTAATGTCAGGAGGGAAGATATCTTTGACACAAGTTTTAAAACATTTGCTAGTCTGGACAAATTTTGGCTAAAATATGAAACTTGCAAAACTACATCTTTGTGGACCCCTTTTTGGACATTTCCACTTACCAAAACATTATTTAAAACTGTACATATTATGTACAAGAATAAGGGGTAAATGTGGGGGATATCCAGTTCTGGCTAGAGCAGAAGTGTAATGGTTTGGGGCCTCCAGAGCCCATCATAGATGATGAAGCCATTTGGATGGGCAGTTGGAAATTTAAGGTGAAGTTAAACATCATTGGGAATGAGGTTCAGCATGACCCTAACAGTTTTTTTGGGGGTAAGGACAGAGGGGTTTGTTTCTACCCAGGTCAGCCCAAGGCCTGCTATAAATGTGGGAGTAGGAGGCACCTCAGTAGTGTGTGTGTGACAAGATAAAATGTGCCCTTTTTGGGGATTTTGACCACAACAGTGGAACATGCAGAAACGTTTTTTGTTGCAACTTGTGTGATGAATAGGGACATGCTTATCATCAGTGTCCATGGGCTGGCCAAAACAGGCAGGGTGGGACAGATAAGGAAGACCTTATTAATTGTGCACAAGAAAAGTATAGGCCCAATTTTCCAAACAGAGACCCACCCCAAACAGGGCCTACCACTTCAGAAGCAGACCATCCAACCCCGGAGACTAACACTCCCACAGACCAGTCAGAAACCCCACAGGATAAGCAGGACCCGATTCAGGGAGCCACACCTGATCTTCAAATGAACACTAGTGCACAGGTTATGCCTCCTCCACCTTCCTTAGAATTTCAGACCCCCACACCCCAAAAAGGTTACAAGAGCCACAAGTAGGCAAAAACAGTCCCCACTGGATTTCCTACACAAAATGCTTTTCAAGTGTTACAGGATCAAGAAGGGGGTTCTGAATCTGACATTTCATCCATATCTGGGGCATTTTCAGAAATGGAATGCGAGGAGTATGGTGGAACAGAAGTCCTGAACACAAAAAAAAAAAAGAAAGGGAGTAAACGAAAAAAAGACATACAGCTTTAGAAGTCTGTAATGGATACTTTCAAACTAGTTTCCTTAAACACCTGCAGCATGAAACATTATAAGAAGAGGTTGGCATGCTTACATTTTTGTAGGTGTTTAAAAGCAGAATTTTTTTCTGCAGTACACTATGTTTAACACCTTACAGGATGTAGCCCAAGCAAAAAAAAACTTGGATTACTGGCCCTTCATTTTAGTCCTATGGAATGGATATGGCAGATGGCCTGGGAATCTTGTTTGACCACACAGTGGTTCAGGTGCTCAGAGTGGTAGATTTAATACCTGGGAGAGTCCTAATTCTTGATTTTATATGCAAAGGGTTTTCCCTAAGGTTAATCAGTACTTATGCACTGCAAGTTAAGACTGCATACATAGATCTCTTTAAAGCAGTACAACCTTATTTATTTACAAAAAAAATGTAATTTGCAGTGGTGATTTTAATTATAGTATGGATTGCAAAGTCAGGGACCAGATTCAAATGAAAATTTATTGTGATACGCATGCACTTTAGGAAATACTAAATATGTCAAGATTGAAAGATGCGTATAAGAGATCTTTTCTCAGACCTAGGGCACACATACAAAAGGAGCAGTTATTACTCCAGAATTGACTACTTTTTTCTTTCTAAGCATTTGATTTTGACCATAAGGCTTTGATATGTAGTATAGGCCTCTCATCTGTCCCCCCTAGGTTTCCAGCTGTAACTAATAGATGGAAATTAAACTCCTCTTTGTTAGATCAGGCAGATATAAAAACCAAACTAATTAATGTAATTAATTTCAGAAAATCAGTAGCTGAAATATATGATGACTGGGTAACATGGTGGGAAGATACTAAGTTGGAAAAAAAGAAATTCTTTGTAACCTTATGAAAAACTAAGAATAATGAAGAGTACTGGAAATATCTAGACTACATAAACCAATACTATTGGCTTATGTCTTTGCCAAATAGTTCAGATATACATATACAAGAACAAGTACACAGCATAAAAGAAAAAAAGAAGCACTATCAATAGGATAGGGCAGTTTCCCTACAGGGCGAAATGCAGTTTGGTTTACAAAAAACACCCTATGCAGATCCTTTCTCTACTTGTAAACAGGGTCTGGAAAAAAAGCTAATGGAAGGTTTATGGGATGAGATGGGGCAAGTTACATTTTCTGATGTTGAAATGTTAGAGATAGCAACTCAAAATTTAAAGGCACAACATGGGGTAGGCTATAGTTCCAATAATGTGTGGGATGATTTTGCAACTTTTCAAGTACCTGACACAACAAAGGACCAAAAAGCATAATTAGAAAATCCTATAACTATTGAGGAGGTGAGGAAGGTCATTTTACAACTAAAATTAGGAGTTTCACCAGGTAATGATGGGATTACCAATGAATTTTATAAAAACTTTCCAGAAGAATTGAATGACATTTTGTGTAACTTATACAATGAAATATTAGATATGGGAAATGTTTCAAACATTTTTTCTGATGTCATTGTCATATTTCTACATAAGAAAGGACAAATATATGATTTAGGCAATAGGAGGCCGATCAGTCTTCTTAATACTGATTACAAAATCCTAACTACCATCTCATGTCATCGACTTCAAAAAATAGTGAATCAGCGATACTGCCTGTACAAACCTGTTCAATACCACATAGGAACATAAAGGAAAATTTAACTTTTCTAAGAAATCTATGTGAGTATGGAAGGTAGAATAAGATATTTGGTTATTTAATAACCTTGGACCAAACTAAAGCTTTTGACAAAGTATCCCATGAATTCATATACACAGTTTTAAAAATATATGGGATTCCCCAAAAATTTAGGGCACGGCTTCAAATTTCATATAAGGAAGCGCAATATATCTAACAATAAATGTACTTTTGGGCAGTGGGCTATCTTTTAAAAGGTGTGTGCAGCAAGGGTGTCCACTCAGCCCTTTATTGTATACATTTGTGCTACATCCTGCAATTAGATTGATCTTACAGGACACTGGGATATGGAGAATTTTGCCAGCTTTAAACATCGTGCCCCAGTTGTTAGCTGTTTATGCATATTATGTTTGCCTATATAAAATTGGGAATCTGTGGTTAAAGTTTAGGGCCCAGATATTCAAAAGGGTTGCACCATGTGCAATAGGGTTGCACCAGCATAAGTCCGAGAATGCGCCATTCTGCGATATTCAGTGGGAGGCAGTTGCGCCCCCCAAATCACGCTGAGCAACGAATGTGTGCACAACTGAAGGGGAGGAACCATGCATAAATGGCGCAGTGCGATATTAAACAACATGAACTGTTGAGCAATAGGGGAGCAAGCGGAATTTGTGCCATATAGGAAATGAGCCAAAATAATAAGGAACAAGGGAGAGGCGCAAGAACGCTACAGGGAAGCCTAAAGTTGCTGAACTATAGCCAGCCACAAAGGCAACACACACACACACACACACACACACACACACACACAGGGCAGGACAGTGAAAGGGCACCTGGAACCCACAGGCTCAGGGGAAGGTGTGGGGAGCCACAGTGCAGAAGGGGGAAGTGCCACACAGCAGGGAGGCCAGCACAGTCAGGTGTTCCCAGTGCATGGGAAGTAGCAGCCAGGACAGTGGGGGGAACACAGAAACAGCTGCTGGGGGGGTGAACACAAGCCAGGGACATGGCCAGTGCCACCATCCAGATGGAGGCAGTAATGAGGGGGGTGAGAAGGTGGGCAGCAGGGGGGCGGCCATGGAAGGGCCCGCTTATTTTATGTTTCTCAACAGGCAGTACCGAGCCCGCACCAGCTTCGAGCTGTATAGTGATACGGAGATTGTGGGCCGGTACCACCTGAATCAGTCAATTCTGAGGTGGCTCTGTGAGCTGTGCAGTGATGTGATGCAGGCACCCACATGACGGAGCCATGCTCTGTCAGTGGAGACTAAAGTGACAGCTTGTATGTGCTTGCTCACCACGGGTACCTTCCAGAGACCAACAGGGGACACTACAGGCATAACCCAGTCAGCTGCATCATGCCACCTCACCCAATTCCTCAGCGCACTGCTGCCACATGCTGCAGAGTACATCCATTTCCCCAGCACACTGGCGAAGTGCACAACAAACATACAGGAGTTCCACAGGATAGCACGTATCCCTGGTGTGCTAGGGGCAATAGACTGCACCCATGTGGCCATCCGCACACCACCTGACCCCGAGGGCGCCGCATACATGAATTGCAAGGGCTATGCTAGCATCAACTGCCAGTTGGTGTGCGATGCCAGGGGGCGCATAATCAATGTCTGTGCCACGCACCCTGGGGGAGCACACGATGCCTTCATCTGGCACCAGTTGGCACTGTGCAACAGATTCAACAGTGGGGACATCCCCACTGGCCATCTAGTGGGTGAGTATGCAAACCACATGGACAAACATAGGGCTTGGGAGGGGCATGGTCAGAGGTGACATGGGTAGTGGCCTACATGGCCCTGGGAAGGGTGATGCTGATCACCAAACTAACCTCCACCCTCTACACACAGGTGACAGTGGATACCCACTCCATCCCTGGCTGCTCACTCCATACCGGTGGCCCGCGACCCCATCTCAGCAATGCTACAATGAGGCACATGCCACCACATGTAATGTCATCAAGTGGGTGTTCAGGATGCTGAAGGCACATTTCCATTACCTGGACACCTCCGGCGGTGCCCTACAGTACAGACCCTCAAAGGCCTGCGGGCTATTCCTGGCCTGTTGCATCCTGCAGAACATGGCCAATGAATGTGGGATAGCTGTACAGGTTGAAGAGAGGGACAGTGATGGGGACGATGAGGATGCCGGTGACAATGGTGATGGGCAACCCCCCCTTGGGTTACGGGACCCCGGACTGCTCCAGCTGGCCAGATGCACCAGGACACCATCACGGAGGAGCACTTCAGCCAACCCAGGTAAGTCATGGGGCCATGTGCAACTACCAGTGGCAAAGGCACAACCCACAAACATGCATGGACAGACACCAGGAGTGCATGCCATCAAGGGAAGTGGCTGGGCATGGAACCACACGCACCACCAGGGATGGGTGAGGTCTAACATGGCACACAGACAGACAGACACACACACACACAATGCACCAGACATGCACATAGGGTAGGAGGCACACTGACCCAGAATGCCACCCCTAGCCACACACATGTCCACAGACCACCACGCCCACTGCCTGTCATTGTGCATGTGTCAGATGATGGGCACCATTGCACATTGGTGTACAGTGCAACGCAGGCATCATGATGCACACACAACTGTGGACAGCAGCCGGGAGGGTGTGCAGATGGACTGTGTGTCTGCGTGCAGGTCTGGGTACCCACCCGTGCATTGCCCCCTGAATGACACAATGCACACAGGGCAGCATCAGACAGTAGCCGCATTGGGAGACAGGTCAGTCATGTGCCACAGTACCCCGGCCACCACGGATGAGTGGGCGGCCCCACCAAGACCCGCCAGCACTGACAGGCTGACCACTGGCCTCATGAGGTGGCACCGATGGTCCTCCAGGGGTTCCATTGCATGAACGTGACCGTGCTCGCGCAGGGGTCTGCAGCACACTGAACATGCCTGCACCAGACATGCTCGGGATGCCCACAGCTGAACCCAGTGTCAACGAGGAGGGTGTCGCATGACACCAGGAATGGGGGTTGGACATTGCACTGTGCGGTGTCTGCTCCACATGGGCAAATAACTGTGTGCCCCCTGTGGCCATAGCAGCTGTGATTGTATGTGTCAGCCTGTCAATGGCAGCAGTCACATCCTCCCACATCCGGTCCATCTCTGCCAGAAGCAGAGCGGTTTCTCTGCTGCGATGCTCCTCTTCCCACTCCAGAGCCACACTCAGTGCATCCACCGCCATCGCAAGCTGCATCTGCTGATTGATTGATGCTTGCAGTATGCGGGTGTACTCATCCAAGAGGTCATCTGCCTGATTGGCATTCTGTCTCTCAGGGTGTGCATGGCCCTGATGCACAGCACCCCTTGAGGGTGGGCACTGCACACCAGGACCAGGTCTGGGCATGTCCACAGGAGGCGGTGCACTGACGCCACCCCCTGATTCTGTACCCCCAAGCCCATTGGCTGACTGCTGATGCTGTCCCTCTGGCTGCCACTCCCGAGGGCTCACTGGTGCTGCTGCAGTGGCCACAACAGTCCCACTGTCCTGTACACACACCAGTGCTGCCCCACCGGTGCTGACAGGCACAGGCTGGGACTGTGATGACATGCAGGCCTCCACAGCAGCACCATCCACAGCCATGGCCACGAATGTTACCTGCTGTGTGGCCATCCTGTGGCACACACATGTCACTGCCCATGACGTTAGCGACATCATCATCGGTGACAGACCCAGCACCAGCCCAAGTCACAGCATGCCGGCATCCATGGATGCTGGCATGCTGGGACATGGGCAGGGCCTCCTCCACGCCTGCTCCAACAGCATCAGTCTGGACTTCCAGGTGGGCCCACTGTCACACTGAGCCACATATTCCTGTGGAGGTGGATGGGCCCTCCTTTATCTCCAACTGACTGGCCTCAGTGGAGAGGCCCACCACCGCTGACCCATGCAGACACTCAGGAGCTGTAAGGGAAAACAAAGTCGCATTACTGCATGTGACCTACCCTGTCCCCCCAATAGACAGACCATGACCTACCATGCACTGACGGGCTACCACCCGTCTGGAATCCACCACCCGGAACACCCTCAATGGTGCAATGCTGCATGCTGCCAGCAACCCTCTCCTCCTGTGGGGTCAGGCGTAGCACCTTTGGCTGTCCCCCACCTGTCACAGATCATGCTGCCCTGATGGCAGCCACCTTCTCCTTAATCCTCCTCCTGTCTGTGCCCATCTTCTTCTTGCACTCCTGCACAGAGTGCTGGTGGCTGCCATGCAGGTTCACAGCATGCACCACCTCCTCCCATGCAGCAGCACGGGCTTGTGGTGTTCCCTGGTATCTGCTGAGAAGCGGCTCCTGGTCCAGGTAGGCCTTGAACAGGGCATCCATCTTGGCCTTTGTGAAACTTGGCCTCCTCCTCCTCCCACAACTCTGTTCCTCTTCCTCCACAACTCGCTCAGTCATGATTCAGCCTGTGAGAATGACAGGTGTTACCTGTGACTGTGCAGTCCCACGCATGTCCCAAAATCCACAGTCCACACTTCTAAACAGCATGCAACTCACCAATAGAATGCAGTAACCAACTATGGCCAGTGTAGCCCAGTGTCTCACTTTTATAGTGCAACCCATGCAAATGAGGTGAAGCACATCTTTAAGTGGATGCAAATGCAGTGAATGCACCATTGAATGGCTGATTAGCTGATTTACATATGACGGCTGAATATCGCACTTTTGTGCTTTGCGCAATTGTGTTGAACGTGCTGAGCCAAGGGCATAGTTCTGTGACATGCGCAGTGCGCACCTAACTGCGCATGCCTGGGTTGATGACACAGGTGCCTGCAGCGCTGTTGACTTGCTGTGCATGGGAGGCAATGCAGGGCACGGCCACCATTGTGCCAGTGGTGCTACAGCGCTGTTCACCTATATGGTGCTGTGGCACTGGGGCATTGTAGGTGCACTGGGGAAACAGTGCAGTAGGCCACTACAGGAGGTGGCACACAGGCACCCAATTGTGCTACACACATTGGGTTCCAATCGCACTGTGGCTGTCCGTGCACCAGAGACCCTTGACCCTGTGCCTGACCTTTGTCCCCTAGGTGCCATGCATCAGGCATGGGTGCACCCCTATCGTGCTGTTCAGTGACAGTGCATTAGGGAATGGCAGTGCTGTACTGTGCAGCATCTGCATGTGGCGGAACCGCACTGCACAGTGCCATTTTGACTCTACCGAGCAATAGATATGGCACAGAGGAGAGCTGGCCAGTGGAGCCAGGTAGAAATGGCAAACTTGGTTGCCATTGTGGAACCACTTGTTGGCCCACTGTTTGGTGAGGCACCCCAGGACAGGTCCAGGACTCAGGTGTGGCAGGAGGTGGCCAATGCCCTGGAGGAGGCCACAGGAATGGGGCGGATGGCAGAGCAGTGCCACCACAGATATGTGGACCTGAGGTGGAGGGACCCGGACCTGCTTGCCCACCTGTGGGCACATGCCAGGAGGGGCACAGTGCCACGGCCAGGTAGGTGCAACATCCATACACTTTTATCTTCCATATGGGTATCACGGTTGCATGTGTCCAGAACATGGGGGGGACCGTCCGGTGTTGGCTGTGGTGGTGTTATCAGGGTGTGGGGTGGGTGGGTCTGGCTGTGTGGGACTACACACACTTGGGGGCAGGAGGACTTTGATACAGGATTGTACTGATGTTCCTCTCTCCCAGACGAGTGACAGCTGGTGAAGTAGAGGAGGTGCCAGCAGGAGGACCGTCACTTTGGGAGGGGCGAAGGTCCACAGTGGTAGAGGGACCAGCCTGATGATGGTGAGTGCCTTACATCCATGATTACTATCACATGCTGTGCAACAGGGTGGGCAATGGGGTATGGCAACCATCCATTGACACCACTACCATGCACGCAACTTGTTACGGTCAGCACTGTCCAATGGCACTGCATGTCTGGGAGTGCATCTATGGTGGTTCATGTGTGCACCAGGTACCTGGCTGTGCCACTGCCTTCACACCACATAAGCATGTCACTGAACAGCCACAGTGGTGCTGTGCAGGACTTGGCCGGTGGGTGTGTGCTGTTGTCCGCATGGCTGTGTGCACCTGGGTGGGCCGGTCTTGTGGACGCGATCACTGTGGGTGGTCACAAACCATCACAGAGGCATGTTCCACGGCCGTATGCCATGCACAGTGGGTGGGCTGCATGGGGCTGTGCATTCACACCTATTGACTCTGCTCCCTTGTCCTAGGTGGACAGCAGCTGCAGGAGAATAGGGTGGCGCTGAGGGAGATTCTGCAGGTAGCCAGGGCATCCCTGAAGATACTCAAAAGATTGGACAGGCTCAGTGTCCGAAGACGTCATGGCGGGAGGAGAAGCTGGAGCAGGGAGCGGGGCTCCTGCAGAGCTTTGAACTGCCCCTGATTTCCCCTACCCCCCTGGACACACCCTCACACCCTTCCTTCCCTCTACCGTTTGTTCACCCCTGCCCCTTACCCACCCCCACCTTGTTTGTGTCCCAACCCACACACCATTGTAAATACTTGTACATAGTTTTGTTTGCTGTTTTTAAATACATTTCTTTTGATATGCCTACTGTGGTGGTCTCTGATTTTCAGTGGGCTATAGGTGCTCAGCTGCAGTGGTGTGCATGGCGTCAGGTGTGGTGCAGTCATGTGCATGTGTGTGTGTCCGTGGGGATGTGAGAATGGTGTAGAAGTGGCTATCAGTCACTGTCTGTGGCATGTGTGTTGTTCTCTGTGCACTGGATGACTGTGTGCAGTGGTCCACGGTGCATGGTCTGCGTCCATGGCACACCTGTCAGACCATCCATGACCTGTGCAGCTGACACCCATGCATGTCTGTGACATGCACGGTCCACTGGCATGTCAGTGGTGGCTGTCCATGCAGGACAGCCACTGTACCCGTCACAATGCCGGGTTGCCTCCTGTCACTGGTGTGGTGCATGTCTGCCTTGGGTGACACTGTGGCCTCCACTGTTGTTGTCCCACCTCCATACTGTGACTAGTGTGTGTTGCAGGGGATGTGCACCACTGTCTGTCACTTGTGCTCTGGGCAAATGCTGGTGGAGTACAGCTCGACAGTGCCTGCGCAGGGTGGCTGGCACTCCTGTGCCATGGAGGGGTGCTGGCCATGTGTACACGGTTTCCATGGCCACAAGCTGGGGGTTTGGTTGCCCTGCTACTGTGTCCCTGTGTTGGTGTGCCGTTGGGTATGGGTGGGTGTTTGTCCATGCACTATGTTGCATCCTGTGTGGTGCATGCTTCCATGCACCACTGTGGGTGTCTGCGCTGGCTGTTGTGGCCAGTGCTGGGTCAGGGTGTGTCCTTGGGAGGGTGTGCAGGGTGCTGTACCACTGGTGGTTAGGTCCAGGGCATGCCCTGTCACGTGTGGGCTACCTTGTGTGCTGACGAATGGTCGGTCTCTCAGCTGTACATCGGGGATGTACATGGTGACACTGTGTATGCAGTCATTGCATCGCTGTGTGCTGCCACTCACTGATTGGTGCTCGTGGTGGGGCTGCCTTGCATGGTTCTGTGGTGCACAGGGTTGCATTGTCACAGTGGGGGTGGTGGCATGCATGAGGTATCCTGCACTGGTGGACGCTGCTCCTGGGCAGGGTGTCTGGTGGTCACTGTGCAGGGTGTGCTCTCCATTGGTGGGATGGTATGGCATGGGTAGTCGGCCTTCCTTATGGGGCACCATGGCCCAGCTGTGGGTTGGTTGCTGGTCTCCATGGGCCAGTGGTTATTCCAGCCTTCCCCCAGTTGTGCAGTGCATGGGATGTGGGGGGACGATGTCTGTTATGCTGTGTGTTCCTCTGCCCATCTGTGGCATGGGTGGTGGGCCACTGCATCCCTGGTTGTGCTGTTGCATTGCTGCTCTGCTGCTGAGAGGCATCTCTGGTTGCGCTATGGCACATCTGGACTGCTCAGCTGAACATCCCTTGTTGTGCTATGGCACATCAGATATGCTCAGCTTCACCTCCCTTGTGCTATGGCGCAGGTGGTGCAATATTCAGTTGGCTGTAGACGCATCTTGGCCAGTGTAGATTTTGAATATTGCACCTCTTGCGCATGGGCACAATGGACTTTCGCTTGCTCCTGCTGTTGCACACTTTTTTGGCACAGTTTGAATATCTGGGCCACAGTGTCTATATAGGGAATGGTACTTTTGCTCCTACAATAGGCTCATTTCAGATATCCAACATAACTATTAACATTCTAGGCTGCTATTTTGCCAATGGGGATCTGGCTTTTTCAAACTGGGAAGAGAAATTAGAAAAGGGAGAAATTAAGGTAAATCAATGGAAATCATGGTCTTTGTCCAAACAAAAAAGAATTATGATTATTAAGAAATTTCTCGTTGCCAACTTTTTATATATTAGTTCCATTTTTCCTACAGGTATTCCTACAATTTTGGAGACAAGATTGCTAAGTTGTTTCTTTCAGATGGTGTGGGGGAGCCACCTGAACCCAGTAAAAACAGAGTTTACCTATTTAATATTAAAACAGGGGGGATTAGGGATGATTCACCCCATAGTGTTTTATCTTACCTTTTTTCTGAAAACTATTTTTGGGACAGGAGATGTAAATAATACACACCCTTGGGAGTATTGGACTCTAGATTTTTTTAGCTCTTTTATGCAGAAATGGGAGGTACAGTTTCCTTGACTTACAGCTTCACTAGTAGTTCCAGAGTTTGCTAAACCAGCAATTGGAAAACTCAGTATATGGGGGATCACGAAAGCACACATACATGATTCCCAAAGAAACTCTTTGTGTATCAGCATACTGGCGCAAAACTTTACAGTTCAGGTGGATTTTCCAAAATGTATACCTTCAAAACTGGATTTTGCTCTAAAAATTCTGACTGAGTGTAGAATTCCAGTTATAATGTGGGATATACAATGGTTGTGCTGCCATGGTAGGTTAGGGGTTAAGGGTAACCTAAAACATAAACTCATACTTGAGAGACAATGTATAAGACCAGAATGTATGGGGGAGGAAGAAACAATGGAGCATTTTTTTTCCTGAACTGTGTACATATCAAAAATGTTTGGGAGTCTTTGGACACCAGATGGCAGTGGAGGCCAGTTCAGCATATAATGTATGGAATACTAGTGCTAGGAGATTATACAGGTTTTTTTTTCCAGATATCATCCTAGCACCTTAAATCTGATTTTCACTTGCATTAAGTATTATCTGTGGCAGGCAAGCTGTAGGTATTCATTGCAACACACCAATACACCAATGTTAACTTTAATAAAACAAGTTGCAGTTTCTATTATTAAACAAAAAGTGAAAGAAAGAATAAGTTTAGAAGCCATGAAATACCATATGCTGTGGAAGAACATGTCTTGGTTAAGTTCCAACAGTATATGATGAAATTGTACTTTATTTTAGAAAATCTTGTGTCATTTATTTTCCTTTCTTTTGTTGTTGTTTTCAAATAAGGAGAAAGAAGTGTTTGTATAGAGAATGACATATATGATATGTGTATATTTTAGTTTATTTTTCTGTGATCTGATTTGATGTTTTGTTTATATCAATAAAAATTCCCCTACACTAGGATATTTGGGGAAGATAGGGCAAGGAAAATGTGGAAAAAATTACAGGAATTGGTTAATAAGTTGTATATATGAAACTATAAATAATGCCTGTACAAAATGTGTTTGTTTGTTGTAAATAAAAAATTCCCCTACCCTTTTCGAGAAGTGCCACAGGATCTTTAATGTCTGCCTGAGCAACCACCAGAACAGGCAGACAGGACCTCGGTTTAATGTCTCATCTGAAAGTCGGCACCTCAGTAGTGCAGCAGCCCCCCTCATGCTACACTACAGTGTCAGTATTGGGATTTAACCCAAGAGCCAGGTGTGGGGATAGAACCCACAACCTTCTAGTCTTCAGGCCTCAGAGGTGAGTATGCAACTTGCTGAGCCACTGACACTGCAGATAGATATGTTTATAGTTGAAGAAAAATGGATCAAGTATTTCAAAGAGATATTCTGGGACTCAGAAATCCTGGAAGAACCAATCAGCCAAATTTCTGGATATGAGAATCCGATAGTAATAAAACAAGAAGAATTCTGAAGATTAATTAACACCCTGAAACAAAACAAAGCCCCAGGGCTGGATGGTATCTCTGCTGAGGTCTATCTTAATAATTCTACTCTATGGGGTAAAATATTCACAATATAATTTAATAAGTGTATAAGGGAAAATAAATATCCGGAATCATGGAAAGGTGCATCCATTGTATCTATTCACAAAAAAGGAAGCACAGCAGACCCCTTAATGTACCACCCCATTATCTTGTTGGAGGAAATTCTGAAAATATTTTCTAGAGCCATCTTAGAAAAAATAAGGACGGAAATAGAATGAACTGGGTGGTTATCCATGCTACAAGCTGGCTTCTGGAAATATTATTCCACTCTTGACAATATTTATGTTTTTCACCATCTTGTAGAAAAATACATATATCTGCACAAACAAAAACTTTATACAGCATTTCTAGATTTCTCAGCAGTGTTTGATACCATCTCGAGGAGTACACTGTGGCAGTTAATGTTAGACAAAGGAATAGATAAAAATGTGATACATATCAGACAAAATTTATATTCCCAGACATGGGTGAAAGTGAAAATAGGTTACTCAGGAGGATTACCAGTCTTCATTTATCATTAATAAAGGAGTAAGGCAAGGCTGTGTTTTGGCCCTCACCCTGTTTTCTTTATACGTAAATATCTTATTGATTGATCTACCAACTTGTTCCTCTGATTCACTGAAAATTAAAGAAACAGCCTGTCCTGCTTTGGCCTACGTGGACAACTATGTGTTATTCTCTCTTACAAAATTAAGATTACAACAAAAGTTAGATACACTATATAAAAGATCACAAGAATTACTGTTAAAAGTTAATTTGCAGATAACCAAAATTGTTATACAGGGTACACTGACTAAAAATTTAAATACATGAGTAATAAGCAACCAAAAAAATAGAAGCAGTACACAACTATAAATATCTTGCAGTGATACTCCAAAGTAACTGCAACTGGATAGTACATAGTGATAGTATCAGAGATAAACTAAACAAAATGACCAAAGGTCTGGATAGATTCAACTACAGATATGGGGGCCAAACCATTAAACCATTGATATGTGCAATTAAACAAAATACTTTACGCAACTTCTTTATGGAACAGAAGTGTAAGAAACCAAAGCAATACTAAGATGAAATATTCCTGCTTTCAAATTGTTAAGGAAATATTAGGAGTGGGTTTTTCATGCCTAGTTGCACATATTACAGCAGAACTAGGTATCAATAAGATAAGGGTATTTGTGCAAGCCAAAAAGATATGTTTTTGGTTAAGCATAATGAAGTTACCAGAAGGTCATCTCACTTATGAATGCCTTAAGGAAAAAAGAACATGGTTTGACTTTGGCTATACAAACAGAGTTTTGGCATCCAAACATACTGACAATGTTAAAAATACACAGCCTGCTAAAATTAAAAAATATTGGCAGAGAAGGGGGTGTTAATAAGTCTCAAATATAAAAAATATATAAATAAGTGAATCTTAAACTGGTAGAATCAAACGGATCTGGCTACTATTGGAAAATCATATTATTACAGATGGTTCACTAAGTACAATATCTATTTGGGGTATAAACCATACCTCAACATTCTAACAGACCTGGATCTCTATTGTAAGAGGTCTGAACCTCACTTTCAGGTTCTTGGCAATATTGGGAATGCAAATAATCACAAACAGGTTGCATTCGAGTAATAAACGAGTTTATTACTACAAAAGGGATAAATCACAGTTGCCCTAAGCAGTTCTTACCAATACGAACCGGTAGCCAGTGCTAAGCGTTCCCTACACCTCAAGGTTTCTCTGTAGTCTCTTGGGATCTCTCAGGTCTCCGAGGTGTAAAGCCTGTGCATTACATTATATACCTGTGATAATTACTATGGTTACTAAAAGATAGAAACATTTCTTCTAGTTACAGAGATGAGCCCTATTGGCTAAATTAGAGGTGGCTCCACGGTCCAAGATAACATTATATAATTCTGTAAAGTCATCAGTTTTAGAACAAAGACGTTCTTATACAGAGTCTTACATAACAAGGTGTAGTGGTGCACATCACCAAAGGATGGCAATGTTGCCTTAAATATTACAATTACTTCAAGGACAGGTGTCTTGGCATCTGACAAGTAAGAAATAGACAAGAAAATATATGGTATAATGTGTGTGCATTAGCAAGCAAAAGTGGGTTACAATAATATGCATTCATATCCTGACATCTACTCTTATACGGTAGATGCCCTTAGCCCTATGTATTAGTATAACCTATGCCTAAACATTAACTGTCTATGGTGTACCCCTGAAGGTATCAATTAGGGTGCAGGGACCTTGTGTAACACTATAGAAAATGTATCACTTATAAATTGGAAAGATTCCCTAGCAATGTACTTAACAGCAGACACAAGAGGTTACCTCTAGAAAATTGCACATATGCAGTGGGAGGAACAGAAGATATAAAACATGTCTTCTGGGAATGCTCCTGATATATACATGAAAGGACCTACTGGTTAAGTAATTTTCTTGATCCTAGATACACAGTGAGTTATGAAAACCTGACATTAATCTTAATACATATGGCAGACCAGCGGGCTGTGAATAGAATTGCCAAATTCTTCTCAGCAATTAAAAAGAAAAAAACATTGGCAATGCAAATAAATCTCTGAGCTTCTGGTTTGCACTACTCTAACTTAGGGAATGCATATAAACTAGGAATGTTGAAAGCTGGTAAAACTCATTATTCATTTAAGCAGATTGGAGAAATGCTGCTTGATTACAATATAAATACATTTCTGAATTTTTGGCCTGTATAATTATAGGCCTAATTATGACCAGAAATATAAGAATGTCAAAAGTTGTTAAATTCTGTTTTCCCTGATGATAAATTTGGATAAATGCTGCAACCATTTTTTTAAACATATTAAAGGTGTACTGTCTCTGAATGATTTTATTTGTGTACTGATGTATTTATGGCATTGTGTATTTATATGTTTTTGTATAGCTTTTAAGCTCAACAATAAAATATTTGATGATGATGGTCATCTCAGAAAAAAAACTTTTAAGTAGTGGGAGGACAGTAAAAAAGACATCATTGATTATTTTTAAAATAATGGGGAAATTAAATGGATAACAAAAAAAATCAGAAATATAATGTCCTCCTGACATAACTGTACAATCTATTTACCTTACAAAAAGATAGTACACAGGACAATTCCAAACAAATAGCAAATATAAAAAACAGAAATGCTTCAGTTTCAATATGATAGACTTAAATCACTAGAAGCAGAACAAAAATTTGTTACACAAGGAAAACACTTTCACACAAACCCTTTTAATAGCTGTAACACCAGGAATTCAAAAAAATCAAGAAAATGCCTTAAAACAAAAGAAGGGGAATTGGAAACAGATAAATTAGATATTCTTACAGAGGTAGAAACATTTCTTAAACAACTATTTGGAAACCCCTACCCCAATAAAGCATACATAGAAGAATGGTTACATTTCTGTAACTTACCACATCTGCCTCATGATCTAGTATTAACATTAATAAAATCAATTACACCAAATGAATTAGCATAGGTCATTTAAAATTTAAAATCAGGTACTGCCCCTGGGAGTGATGGACTACCCAGTGAACTTTACAAGACTACATTACCACCTCTATTAGTAGAACTTACAAAACTATATAACTTTTGACTACAGATAAAGAGGCCTATTCTTGATTGTGCAGAATGGCTATGCAGCACGCATCCCCAGCACATAGCCACCCCGCACCCATTGCACCCCAGCTGTGGAATGTACAAAATAGGGTGCACAGCACTTATACACATGATCCCCCACCCATGTGAACTGCAATGTGCAGGGGGCAGGAGGGGACATAGCAGCACTATCCATGATGCACAATGGCCCATAGTGCTTACTGCGGGGGTGAGGAGGCAGATGCAGGTTACCCCAGGGAGAACCCTGCTGTAAACTCGGTTCCTCAACAATGGGACTCCACCAGCAAACAAGTGACAAGCTGCCCTGGGCCACCCACCCCTGCACATAGCCATATCCTCCACCACACACGTGCATGCTAACTCCCCTGCACACACACACATGAGGGCACTGGTCACTTGGACTACAAACCCCAAACAAGCCCACCTCCATGTCTCCTTGCTCTGCATCCCAGCCCCGCTGGTGTGGTGAGCAGTGTGAACCCCCCAAACACAAACCCTTTTGGCACCACCACCCCCACCCCTACCTCCCTGTCCAATCAGGGGCTTGACACAGCCAGTGGCAAATCCCATCTCTCACCTCCACAACCACTGACTATGTGGACATCCATGGGGGAGTGCAGCCAATGCACCTCCCACTGCATAAGGGATTCACTGAGGGATCTGCTCATTGCTGCCCCAGGTGGACCTGGGTTTACCCACACTCTAGGGGGGTAGGGTCACAGACAGGTGGCCAGTGATTCTTGAATGCCACTGGTGCTCACCTATCCACAGGTGCAAAGATCCACAGGAGGGATACATGTATTTGGCGTATAATTCCTGCCTGTTAAAGCATAGGCGCCAATGAGATTACCAGAACGGAGGTATAAAGGTCTTCTAATTTTTGTATATAAAAAGGGAAAAGGAGATTTTATCAAACTGGGGGCTCAGTACATTACTGAATACTGATTTGGATATATACCCTGGGAACCTTGTCAAGACATAGCTTAAATGACCGTATTGAGATTTTGCCATTTATTAAAAATCAACAGAGAGAGATAATTAAGTTGTAGTCATGTTATGTAGTGTGAATACTACAAAATTATTATATTCTCTATTTTCCTTTTTCAGGGTGCAGAGGACTAGAAAATAGCAGACTTCCAACACCAATAGAATAAAGCATTAAGAATACCAGATACCATTTTATTCATCATACATATTTGTGAATCCAGCTTTTTCTGCTTTTTAGTGTGGATCACTGTGCACCTTAATTGTTAAGAGCATTTGGCATGAAAACACTTTCACTTTAAGGACCTTTTTTATAAGTTTGGTGTCTGTTGCACTTCCCCTCCCCTTGATGATGCCATAGTTGTGAAACCAGTTGGGGGTTTGTAATTGATCTGACACTGCTGGTGGTATGTAAATTATGCATTTATTATAGTAATATAGTGATTTTTCTTGTAAGTGTGGTGCTGGTTTTCTTGTTTTGTTACTTATCAGGTTATGGGCATGTACAGAGAGTGTAGCTGGCTTGTGTCTGTGTAACTGGGAGATGCATAAGGATGAAGCAGTAGGAGCTGGAGGTGCAGAGATTGGACGGGTAAAAGTCTTCTCTAGTATATGTGGACACCATACCTTGCTATACCATGCTTAGTGTTATGCGAAATTGAAACATTTGCCTGGCAAAATATTTCACCTAATTCCGCAATTATGCAAAATTTTTCACCTAGGTGAAACAAAATTTTGCCTGGTATTCCGATTTCATGTAATGGCGAAATTTCATGTAAAATGCTTTGGTCGGCCAATTTCACCCATTAATGCTTAAAATTTTGACTTGTGGCAAAATTCCACCGGCTTAACTTTTGATTTTCCGGCAACATTTTACTCCAAAAGCAAAATGTGCAATGCATTGTGGGTAAATAAGTCAAATATCATGTGCAGCTTGTTTACATCTCATTCTGCTGCATGTTGAGTCAGAAAGCAGTCTGTTATGGTGCACCAGAGACAATAAACTCTTTTAAAACCTCTTTAAAACTTGTTTTTGAGCGCTAATTGCCCCAGAATATACATTTTTTTCCTGGTACTTTTTTCCAAGATTCTGGCTAAAATACTTGGCAAACAGGCCTGAAAACAACTATTTCATCTCTGTCTGGTGGGGGGGACCATATCGCATCCTGACTCAGACCATATTTCAGTCTCAATTTTATCTACCATTTTTGCTGTCACATTTCTGGAGATGTACAGGCTGTCCTGCACTCACAGAATAGAGATTCAGCATGAGATGACTTGTAAACAGTGGACCAAAGACCATGTTTTGTTTTGGGTGGTGGCTTGGATGCCATATAACAACATGGCTGAGACCTGATTTCTGTCTTAATTTACTGTCACATTGTTTGGGAAACATTTCTGGACTTCAGAGCCATGTTAGTCAGTTGCAACACCAAGATCAGGCCTGAAACCATTGGTAAACAGTGGACCAAACACCATGTTTTGGTCCGGGTGGAAGGCACACAACATTTAACAGCATGACTGAGACCTGATTTTGGTCTGAATTTACTGTGAAATTTTTTTGGGAAATATTGGACTTGTGGAGCATGTTAGACAGTGGCATCACCACAATTAGGAATCAAAAAAATTTGAAATGGTACAGAAAACAGCAGATTTGGGCACTGATGGCGGATGTGAATCATCTAACTGCATGACTGAGACTGAATTTGTGTCTGAATGTACTGTAATGTGTTTTAGGAAACATTTGTGGACTTCTGGGCCATGTTAGTCAGTGGCATCACCAACATCAGGCCTGAAACCATTGGTAAAAATTAGGCCAAAAACCATGTTTTGGTCCGTGTGGAAGGTGTGCAACATTTAACAGCATGACTGGCACCTGATTTTGGTCTGAATTTAAAGTGCTTTTTCTGTACTTATATAAGCCCTGTTGTGGACAGCACAGTGTGGACTGGAGAGGAGGGATCCAACTTAACATTTGTGGCAAGTGCAGGACACGTGTTAAGCACTGAAACCATATTTATGTTTAACTTCACAATAAAATTGCTTATGTTTCTGTGATTGTTGTGTACGCCTTCAGACTGTTGCTGCACACAACCACGACTGCTGCAACATCACATATTTTTGGAAAAACAATTTTGTTCATAGGAACAATACCTGACATTTATGGATAGGAGGAGAAAATATATGAATGAGTAACACAAAAGAAAAACAAAGGTAAGGTGTTTATGGTAACAACATTACTGACTATGACTCACGAGTAGGACAGGGGAAGGGGGACAGGCCAGGTCAGGGGTAGGGTAATATGAGAGAGGAAAAAGAAATAAGTGAACAATGAAAAGGATTGAATACTATGGGCAGCATAACATTACACATAACACACCACACAAAACCACTGGACAAAGACATGTATTTGTGACAACAAAGAAACAAGAGGATATAGAGGAAGATCAGAGGACAGAAAATTTTTTTTAATTTTTTTTTCTTATTTTTTGAGGGTGGAGAATGGAGAGAAGAGAAGAATATCAAAACACAGTGACAGGACACAGTAGGATAGGATTTAGAATTAGAAAAAAACAATTAACTGCTGCTGACTTCCACAACTTAGTTTAAACCTGCCCAGAAGTGCCACCTCCACCACCATGATGCAAGTCTGCAAGGAGGTTGAGAACTTGTTGCTGGTCCGCCATTATTTTGTTAATATCCCCCCCTGGCTATTCTAAATTCCTGACAGAACTACTGAAACTCCTGCTGCAGAGCTTGCACTTCAGCCAGCATGGCTCCCAGGTCTTCACTGGTGACTACCTGACCTGCTGCAGGTGCAGCCAGTGCTGGCTCAGCATCCTGATGCTGGTGGTGCTGGCGACTGTGGGGTAGTTGTGCTGCTGGTGTTGCTGCCTCCTGCTGCTGCTGCTGTGTCTGACTATGGCGCCCCCTGCATGGACGCTGACTCACTACAGACACAGAACACCCGCCTTGCTACTCCAGGCCCCCTTCCCCTTCTCTGTGTTCCTCTACACTGCTGCCTCTTGCTACTACTGCCAACTTTTTTTCTTTTGCCCACCACTCTGCTCTGTGGTGGTACTTGAGATGACTCTTCTAGCCACCAGTCCCTAAGTGTGTCCCTCTCTTACCCCGGTGAACACTTCTTCCACAAATGTTGCAGATGATGACACTTTCATCTGCAGCACGTGTGGTAAAAAATGACCACACTGTGGATGACTTTTTTGTTTGGAGGGGGGGGCACCAGCTGATGTCCCGGGATCTGCAACATCTTGCTCCTGCTGCAGGGAGGCAGGGGGCACTGGCTCCTGCTGCTGCTGCTGGGGGGCCAGTGGGCTCCTGCTGCTGGGGGGGTGGCCAATGGGCTTCTGCTGCTGGGAGGATGGCCAGTGGGCTTCTGCTGCTGGGTTGATGTGACACACTTGGTCCTGCTGCTGCTGAGAGGGGGGCACAGACTTCAGCTGCTGCTGGGGGGGGCAGTGGGCTTCTGCTGCTGGGTTGATGTGACACACTTGGTCCTGCTGCTGCTGAGATGGGGGCACTGACTTCAGCTACTGCTGAGGGGTTGGGGTGCCCAACCTTCCCTGTCAGTCCCCACAGGTCTAAATGCTCACCTGTTAAGGCGGATATTTCGACCAGCCTTGTTCTTCTGACCCTTACTTTTCCCATCCATTATCAAAGTAAAAAAAACAAAGCTTTCTTAACAGAAAACTAAAGAAAAACTATCAGAAAAAGAGAAAGAAAGTGTGATGGAGACAGACACACACACACACACACACACACACACACTATAATCTAACACTCAGAAAAATATACACACATAAGAAGTCCTACCAAAGAAAGATGAAGAAATTAATAATTTTTAAAACACACAGAATGTGTAAAAACACAATACACACATAAATTCTCCTGCTGCTTAGCTCTCTGACTTTCTCCATCAGAAACACAAGCAAAAGGAAGCAGAATCAGGGACTTTCTGCCTGGCTGCAGACACCCATGTGACATGCAGAGAGTAAATCATGTGACAAGGCCTGATTTCACCCAATTTTGCCTAATACTATCGCAAGGCAAAATTTACTGGCAAAATTGATGGCAAAATTTCACCATAAGTGCTTAATTTTGTGAAATGTTACACTTGGTGAAATTGATGATTTTGCCTGGATTTCACTGGTGAAATAAAATTTCGCAACATCTCTAACCATACCATACCATACCATACCATACCACACCACACCACACCACACCCCACACCACCACACCACACCACACCACACCACACTACACCACACCACACTACACCACCCCACACCACACCATACCATACCATACCATACCATACCATACCATGCCATTATATAACACCTGTCATCTAATCTTCTCACAGTATTTTACATTCAGCACAACTCAAAACCTGGCCCAAACTCTTCAGTGTATCACTTCACAATAGCTTTCAATTTCAAATGGAGACTGATATGATTTAGAAAATGGGCTTAAAAACTGTTCAGATTGGTTAATACTTGTCTGTAGACATGCATTTATTTCAAAACAATGCTCGGGTGAAAACAAGTGCCATACCTGAAAAGCTGTACTGCAACATATATCACTGTGCCTCACAATTTTAAGACTTTACTTGCAGCCAATATTTTCCTCAGTAGCAAGTGGACAGTCCCCTCACTAGCCACATTCACAGAGCACAGTCACCATGCCCCAAACAGTCAAGCTACTCATATCATTTAATATAACCTTCAAAAAATGTTTTATTTTTAAAAAAATAAACCACCAGCATGCATGCAGCTGTTCATTTTTAGCACTTGTCTTGTGCTATTCTGCCATTCACCCCTGCTCTTTTGCCTGCCCATAAAGAAAACTAAATGAGCTTCAATATTAATACAAAAAACAACAAAGTAACCTGGTGTGCATGTATTTTGCTTCCACCCTAGTGCTAAATGCCCCATCAAATGCAGCCACCCTGCCCAATGCCAGTAGTACATTTAATATCTTTACTACTGCCCAGCAATAGGCAGCCACCCTGCTCCTTATAGACAGTGGCTCAAAACAATAGATAAATGTGCTCACTAATGTGTCTGCTTTTAAATGTTTTCAATTAAGACATGCCATAGCATTACACATGGGCACCCACCCATGGACTGTGAGGTACGCTTCCTTTTTTTCTTTTATTCAAAAGTTAGCACTTCTTCCCCATTCTGTATCTAAGATTAATCAGGCCCTTTTTGGGGAAATTAATAAAATTCAAGATGGCTCTTGTCAATTTTGACAAAACATTCTCCTTAACAGTTCCTTTAATTGGTCCAAAATATGGTAGCACCTTTTCAGATATCTTACGCAGGACAGGTTATGTTTAACCCAATGTTTTATTCTTCACAATCTTCATTGCACCCCACAGAAGCTAGTTAAAAATGGATAAACGTCTTTCTTCCTTGTGTATTAGGTGTGGAGCAGGTGAAGATCATTTGCTTCATGTTTTGTTGGAATGAAATGCCATCAGCTCCCTTTAGCAAGAAATTAAAGTGAGACTTGATCCCCTTCGGGGTCTAACATAATATATCACCCCAGAAATTTTCATTGTTGGAGACTTCCATGCCATTGGTTCTAATGAGCAAAGATATTATATGGCATTGATATCTCTGTTGGTTAAAAATTGATTCTTTGGCACTGGAAGGACCAAGTGTCGATCTTCTATGCAGAATGGCATAATGGGCTGTTGAACAACCTTCATACAGAAAGGATGATAGCCAGTATTTGGCATACTATGCCAGCTTATGAGAAGAAATGGGTTAAACTATATACTGTACGTTTGTGTACTCTTACCAATGCCTTAACATCCTGATTTTGTTAAACCTTTGGATTTTTCCTTTATTATTTTCTTGGTTGTAACATGTCACACTGTCTATTTTAATCTTATGACAGTGGTTTGCATTTGTACTAATGTCATCAGGTATCTCCTCTTTTCATTTCTCCTTGGTTGTCCAGCTATTCTTCATTGGATTCCATGACAGTCGGTCAACAAATTCGTTTTTGATTGATGTTACAGTGACACCTTTATGTCAACCACATTTGCAGTTGGCATAAAGGCAGTCATTTCAGACTGTGTTTTCTTCAGGGGGCTTTGTCCCTGAATGCCCCATGTGGGGTGATTTGCAACCCCCATAACTAAATTACTCAACTTCAAGTCAGAGTGGACTCGGGGAGAGGGTGCAAGACCCACAGAAAGCAGTACCGGGGTCCAACACCGACACTAAAGTGAGCTGGCACTGTTGTCGCTGTAGTGTTGGTCATGGTAAAATTGTCACTGTAAGTGATGGCATACCTCTTCATTGTGTCTCTATTTTTTATGGGTTGGTTTGCACCCATTTGGGTGTTTTGTACATAGTATTGTTGTTTAATTGTCTGTTTGTACTTGTCTTTCCTGTTATTAGCTGTCTGTTGCTACACTACAGTACATTATTAATTTCAATAAAGCATACTAAATTTCAACAACAAAAAAAAACAATAGATAAAATGAAGCGGCAAGTAACAGAGCAAAGTGTTAGAGGGGTTAGAGCTTGGTTCCCAGAAAACAAACACAAATGGTAGGTGCTGAACAACTGTCAAGCACTGCAGTGCCCTCTACTGGCAGGTATACCAGTAGAGGGACTGTATTACCAAAAAAGGGACTTCAAATTGATTTTTACTGATTTATTTTTTGATTTTTAAAGCCTATCTAAAAATGTCACATATAGTCCATTTTCTAAGTGCAATAATACCCTCCAGGGTGGCAGTATGCACTATACTAGACAGCGCTGGGGTTATAAGGCCCTCCGCCTGTGGCACTGGGCCTCAATTACACTCCTGGGAGGTCTGATATAGCCTAATACCACCCACTCTATTGGTTATTATTGCTTTTTTGCTCATTTTTGTTCATTGGGACAGTGGGCATTAGGTGTGTTGCAGATTTCAAATTTGCCCATATAGTTCCAACAAAGTTCAAAAATTCCCTCATGCGGAAATTTCACGAAGTCTCTCTGCTGTGAAATGCATGCCAAAACTTCACAAAATATCTTGTTCATAAAGAGTTTGTGCAGTTTTTGTGAAAACATACAGTACATTTCTTAGCTTTTTGTTAGGGCTGCAGTGGGGGAAGCCTTTGCAGACCTATTGCTTTAAGAAAAGGACTCCACATTCCTTGCATTCTTTGCTACCGAACAACATGTTGGAGTGTCAACCTCGTTGCCTCTGTTTCCTGTCAGCAAGAAAGTAACACTGCATTATCCCCCCACCCAACCCCCTCTGCACCCATCATCCCACTCCCAGAAACATAACAGTGACTCTGAGGGTGCCCAATCCCCCAGTGTCTTGATGAGGAATCCTTTTTTTTTTAATTCTCTGCACTACTGTGCTGGTGCAGTTATTTCTTCTTCTTTTTTTAAAATACAGTATATTGCTATCCCGTCCACCTGACCCTCCCTCTCAGACCCCGGCCAGAAATATAGCAGATACTGGGTGTGCCCAGTCCCCCAGTGTCAGCTGAGGAATCCTTGATACATTTTTTTCATGTAAAACCCTATAAAAAGAAAACGGCCCATCAAAGTCTTTTGCAGATTTAACTGCCACCACCTGACCCTCCCACTCAGCACCCTTTCCAATGAAGCTCTTTCTTACTGATTGGGAGTCCAAAGCCGTAATCCTCTCTGGACCACAAACATGTCTTCACTCATCAAACCCAGACCACAAACTGAAGAAATAGGTATACCTTGCAGTTATGCATTTGCACATTTATCCTATTTATGCCCATACTGTCTGCTATTGTATCAGTGATCCATTTTAATCTACCTTTGTGGGGGGCCAAGGGGATCAATCCAGAGGGACAGTAGGGCAAGTAGGTCTAACTGTTTTATATTTATCAGCCAGCTGGCAGGGCCTCTCCTGGTTGATACTGCTCCCTGTAGTGGCACGGTAGACACCTCTTGGCTCTCCTCACTGGCTGCTGCCCATCCACATTCTGCCTCGCTCACTGCACATTGGTGGCCCTGCTGCTTCCACTGCCTCCAACCAATCCGATGGAGCTGGTCGTGTAGTGGAACTCACCATTTTTTGATCAGGCTCTGATTTGTGTTCTTGATGAAGAACTATTTCCCCTGCAGGCAGAAGCTGCCTCAGATCCCACCACAGAGACTCAGCACTGTCACATAACCTGGATTGCTGTTCATGGTCCCAGAGAAGAAGCAGTGTGCCTGACTGGATGGATGTAATTTAAAACGATTGAGGGGCATATTTCTCCAACTAATAAAAGCTGCTGAGGAGAGTATTCATCTGATTCCTATTGGTAATACTATGCAAATGGTATGTGCTATTGCCTAATACTTCTCGGAGCTCCAAGACCATTTCTGTTAAGCAGCATGCAGTGGAAGGCTAGACTCATGTTTCTAGGCTGCAAAATGTCATTTGCTAAACTGGGGAAGTTCCCTGTGTGGGGAAGGGATTCATCATTGCCTATACAGATTGTAGCATTGTTTAAAAATAAGAAAGTGCTAACTTACCTGGTCCTTGACTCGACTTCCTGACTAACAGTGTTGTCAAATCCAGTGATAAAAGGAACATAAAGGATGGTTCCTGTTTTCAAAGTCGAGAGTTACCCAGAGCTGGGAGGGGATTCAACATTGCCCACATCCTTTACTATAGCAGTGTAGGATAATTATATCCAATTATAAATCCCAGGTAAGCTCCCTTTTGCTCCTACATATCTTTAAAAGGATGCCCTCCGGGAGTCACATGATGCGGTACACAGACTAGCTGCGTCTGCCGGTCGCTCCGTTCTGCCGAGATTCACTTTCGGTTTTAACCGACCCCTTTCGAGCTAATTACCGTTGGATTTTGGTCAGAACTGTAAGGTGTGTGTATCGTGGTCACGGATGAAGGTAGATAAGCGAAAACCTCCCCAGCGACACACCCGGCCGGCCACTCCAGAAAAGGCCGCGAAGAAATCGAAAGCCATGACCTCATCTGCATCCCAGGGAGCCAGGGAATTCCCCATGCTGGAAGAGCCTCTCTCTCTTTCGCGGTTTTTGGAGGAGATTAGACCATTAAGAGAAGCAGTCCAGGACCTTTCCGGTAGCATGAAAACCATTTCAAATGCCATGGAGGAATTAACGAGGAGGGTATCTGATGGGGAGGCAAGAATCAACTCATTAGAAGGGCATACTGGCAGGGTGGATTCCATGGTTACCAAGATGGCCCACAGAATCCAGAAGCTGGAGCTGAAAGTAGAAGATTTGGAGGGCCGAAACAGACGCAATAATGTTGTTGTTATTGGTCTACCCGAGAAAGCAGAAGGTACGGAGCCTATTAAGTTTGCTCAGAAATTCACAGAAAAAATTGCTGGTCCCTCACAATTTGGTGCCACATATGTGATTGAAAGAGCTCATAGGGCGCTACGTCCAGTGCCACCTCCGGACAACCCCCCCAGAGCATTTATTTTTAAATTCCTAAATTATCAAGAGAGGCAGCGGCTGATGGATAAAATTAGAGAAACTAAGGACATATTCTGGGAGGGAATCAAAATTAGAGTGGTGCAAGATTTGCCCTTGTCCGTCCGGCAGAAGCGTGCAGCATTCCACCCACTGGTTAAAAAACTGATTGCAGCCAGAATTAAATTTTGAATGGGTTATCCAGCAAGGCTTCAAGTTTGTGCCAACAACGAGTGGAAAACTTCGAATCACATGAGTCGTATGGACCTGCTCCTCGCGGTGCTGTTTCCAGCTTTATTCAAGGATCCTTGAAGTGTACTGTCTTTAACTTGAATCATGTCTCTGTCTCTGGGGGCAGTTGGTTGTTGTTTAGCTCAATTTTAAATTCAGGATCCCCAGTTGGAAAAGAGTTTCACCCTCTAAGCATTGGAAATACTCCCCGTCCTCATTTATAAATCTTACCGGGGCGGGATTCGAGACTGGGACCTTGTCAGTTTTTGTTTCAAGCTGTGAAGATCTGGATTGGTTAAGACTGATCTCCCAGGACTTAGGGGGACATCCACTGTTTTGTTTATCCTACCATCATTGCCTATTGGATTTGGATGGTTCGCTGATTATATATATATTTTTTTTTTTTGAGGTCGGTTGGGTCAGTCTAATACTATCACCAGGGGGGTAGGTTACTTCAGTGTGAGATGGCAGGGGGCTTGCCCAGTGTGGTTGGGCTGCTCCCCTTTACTATGTTTCTAATTTTCAAGTTTCTACATGCTATGGGGCTGCGTGATTATAGTATTTTCACTAGGTATGTTACTTAGTTCAATAATGTTTTATCCTTATTTCCAGATTTTTGGATGGGAAGGGGTCTTTCTCTCTCCTTTAATCTCGGGGGTTCGAAGGATGGCTTGTTAGGCGAGGCTTAATGGGCTGGTGTCATGGGTCGTATGTAGTTCGTGAGAACAGGTGGGTGGACTGGGGAGGTCAGTTAAGATGGGTTGTTTATAGTGGATTAAAGAAAGGGTATGGGGGTTGGGTTTTGTTTGGAGGGTGTTGTTTGAGGGACTTTGGATTTTCTGTTTGGGGGTGCACAAGGCCTGCAAATATTGGAGCTTGGGTTGGTTCAGTACACAATCACAAGACAGTATAGGGTTTATTCAGAAATGGAGACGGATCTTGTTATAAAGTTTCTTACTTTGAACATTAAAGGAGCAAGGAATAAAACTAAGCAATTTAAGATATTGAAGTATATTGATGCATTGAGGGCTAAAGTTGTATTTTTGCAAGAAACTCATTTGTTACAAGAGGAAAGTAATGCTATGCGGAGACTTCAAACAGGGAGGATTTTCTCGTCCCAGGAAACACGAGACAGAAGGGTCATGTTATTATTCCACCGATCAGTGCACTTTATCCCCTTAAGGCTATCCAAGATAAAGAGGGAGGTACATTTGTGCAAGGCAAATTGCAGAGTAAGGTTATATTGTTTGGGGCAGTATATGGCCTTAATTCGACTCTTCATGGTTTCGGGTTGAATTATTAGGGTCCTGCAACCATTTAGCCACTATCCCATGATAATAGGAGTGATTTTAATACGTCCTAGACCCTCTTTGGATAGAACTTCTAAATCCCATGCACATTCCACTCCTGCTTCCGTGCTCTTGTGGAATTGGTTGAACAGTTAGTCTAGCAGATGTCTGGAGGTTCTCCATCCCGAGGAGAGGAGTTACACATTTAGTTCCCAACTCATGGATCGGGCTCCGGCTGGATTATATTTTAATATCTCATATTGCTCTCGGATTCTCAGCTCAGCCATCGTGCTGCTCCTCTCTCTGATCATTCGCTGTAGACCTTATAGTTCTTTGGCCTTCCCTAACCCAAAAAGTAATAGATGGAAGATAAATAATCAAATATTGCGGAGTCCCAAAATAACTAAGTATTTGTCTGCACAAATTACGGAGTTCTTTTATTTTAACCAGAAAGAGGAGGTTCACCCAGATATTCTTTGGGGAGCATTTAAAGCTTACATTAGAGGCTTACTGATCAGCCAGTCTGTGCAGAGAAAGAAAGATAGGGAAAGCACAATGGCGGGGCTGTTAAATCAGATCAGGTCTCTAGAACATAAGTTTCTCAGTACCCCCACTGAGGAGGTGAAATTAAGTTTAGTGAAGGCAAAAGATGCATATCTCAAGATATTGGGGGAGCAGGCCGAACTGGCTATTATTAAAACTAAGGCAAAGTTGTGGACCAAGAGGAAGTCAGGCAAAGTGTTGCCAGGACGATTACCCAATTTGAGGCTTCACGATTAATTGAGGGTATTGTATCAGAAGGGATGGTACTGTCAAAACATTCCTGAAGATATGGCTAGATTTTCAAAACTATTTTAAATCTCTATGCGGGAATGCAGTCACCCCATGGAGGCTGAGATTTCCTCATTCCTGGAAAAACTTCCCCTCCCTACTCTTAGCGAAGTGGACCGATCATTGCTCAGTGCAGAGATTACAAAGGGGGATGTATAATTGGCCATTAAGGGTCTTACACCTGACAAAACACCAGGGCCAGATGGGTTCTCACCCAATTTTTACAAAACATTTGCCGCCCAGCTATCCCCGATTTTGCTTAATCTTTTTCAATACATTTTATCGGGTAAGGAAGTAGAGCACTCCCTCACTGAAGCACTCATTGTGCTTATCCCCAAACTGAATAAGCCGCCTGAAAGGCCGGCCAGTTACAGACCAATCTCGTTGTTGAATTACGATATAAAGATTCTGGCCAAGATTCTGGCTGATCGCATTTGCCAAGTAATTCCGAGGTTGATTGGACCTGAACAAGTGGGTTTCATGAGGGGCAGATCCTCTTCGGATCACTTTAGAACTCTGGCGCATGTTTTCTCGGCCTCCAAGGGGTCCACACTACCAATGACGTTGGTCTCCTTGGATGCCGAGAAAGCCTTTGATAGGGTCCATTGGGCCTATCTCTTTGCGGCAATGAGCAGATTTGGTTTCCCCAAAAAATTTGTGGATTGGATTAGGGCTTTGTACACTGACCCCTCTGCTAGGGTCGTGTAACTGGGCTTTCTCTGCATCCTTCAAATTATTGGCAGGAACGCAGACAGGGATGTCCCTTTTGCCCCTATTGTTTAATTTATACATCGAGCCTCATTAGGAGTATAGTTTTATCCTCCAGATTTTGGGTATTAACGTTAGGGGACACATAATTAGGTCACCGCTATGCCGACGATTTATTAATCTATGTATCGAAACCCGATAGGTCTATTCCCAATCTATTAAAAGTTATTCAGAATTTCAGTCTGTTAACTAATTATAAATTGAATCAGGACAAAACTGTTGTTTACCCTTTGAATAACAGAGTATTAAGCCTGAGGTTGTAGGACTAGGTTTAGGAGGGAGTCCAATGCTCTCAAATATTTAGGCCTCTTCTTGGCAAGCAGTCAGGATAGACTGCCAGTTGAACTTAGAATCTTTAGTGCACACAATCAGACTTGATCTCAAAAGATGGACACAAATGCCTCTGTCCTTGTGGGGTAGAATAAATATTGTAAAAATGAATATATTCCTAGGCTTTTCTATCCCTTTATATATGTTAAATATTTGGATTCCCACTCTTGGTTTAAAAAGCTGCATGGAATTGGCTGACTTTATCTGGGGATATAGAAAGGCCAGGATGTCCTGTCTCAAATTATGCCCTTAAAAACCTCGGTGGTCTGAGAATGCCTCACTTTGCCTTTATTTTTGGCGCTCATTTAAATAAATATGGCAGATGGATGCTTGAAGAAGGCACCATCACAAATGCTGGATACATTCCATTATGGGTTAATTTGGAATTTAGTTTTATTAAGACCCTAGATATTAATCCCAAGGTTTTACCCTATGTACCCAGTTCCTTGCTTCCTTCTTTACTGAAAAAGTCTCCTATTGGACTTTCTTTTAGAATACATAATCAGTTATGTAATTTTCTGAAGTATGAACAAACACGGGACATGGGTCAGCCTGTTTGGGGGAATCCGCAATGGCGGATAGGACATCGGACTATCAAACAGAATTGGTTGCCCTTCCTAGAGGAATGTTCCCTGAGTGATTTTATAAATACTGATGGTGGCATAATTCCAGCAGCCCAGATTTTGGCAAAGTTCGAGCTGACGCAGAGGGATATGTTCAAAGTATACCAACTATGCCATGCACTGGTTCAGAGAACGGAAAGTAACCGTTTTCCTGCACCTCATATTTCATTTTGGGAGGAACTTGGCTGCATTAGTTGGAGCCCCTCAGGCCATTTCTAAGATCTACTTAGTACTGTTCAATTGGGCCTTTAGGGATAGTCTAGGACCTAGTTCATACTGGGCCAAAGTATTTCCCAACATAATCTGGGATTGGGCACGGATTTGGCTGAATTGCCACAAATTGATTAGACAAGATCATCTTAGAATGGTGCAGTTTAAAATATTGCACAATATTTACTACACGCCTCAGAAATTACAGGATCTAAAATTAGTACAGAGTTCTCTGTGTTATAGATGTGGTAGAGAAGGGGGAGACCCTCTTCATATTTTTTGGCACTGCCCTAACATTGCCCCTTTGTGGAATGAAATTAAAAATAAAGCTGATCCATTACTTGGATCAGAGGATCTGTTTACCCAGAAATATGTTTACTAGGATATGTTGGGTTGCACTGTTAAACAGAGGAAATTCCATATATCCATGATCTCTTGTATCGTTAAAAAAGTTGTGTTGAAGCACTGGAAGGACCCCTGTCTAATTTCTTATTCTGAATGGTTAGCGGAACTTCTTTCGTGCCTCAGGACCGAGAGGATGATTGCCATATTGAATAATATGTTGCCCCGCTTCAAGAAAATATGGTCTCCATTAATAATTGCTTATTCATAATAAACCTGTGGTAGTGATACCTTGTTTCCTCTTAAGAGGTTTCTAATTGCAGTGCCTTGTGTGGGAAGGGGGGGGGGAGGGAGCCGGGGGAGGGGGCTATGGAGGCTGTATGTACTTGCTTTTCAGATTGTACTGAATGACCTTGGTGTGACCTCACTTGTGCTGTATTTACGATTGCTTTTCTGTCCCTGCAAGTGATTGTATTAAAATGTTAAATAAAATATTAATTGCAAAAAAAAAAGGATGCCCTCCCACTCCACCAGAGAACAAAGATCTTTTAAGACCCCCCCCAAAACCTAAATATCAGAGATCTTATTTTCCCCAAGCCTAGGATCCCCAATTCTACACCCAGCTTCAGATGTAACTATCCACTCTAGTTCAGTAATGCCAGTACTGCCTTCTTATCACTATCTGTTGGAAACGTAACAGTAATACATACCTGCTGTCATAGTAAATTGTATCTTATGTCAGTGTTAGGCAGTGATTACACAGAAAAAAAAATATGCAACATCCTTTTTGACCTGTTTATTAATTGTCATTTGAGGAAAGCTCTATATGTTGTATCTGTCTGTTCCTGTGTTGTACTCTTGAAAACTTGGAAAAACAATAAAAATATTAACTGCAAAAAATAAATCCCAGGTATGGTTTTTAGGTTTCTTGGGCCCTGTAAGCAGTCAAAATGTCAATTTTAGCTGATGTGTTGATTTCCTCCATGTTATGCGAGTAACATGATTGAGAGGGGGGGAACTCCCATAGATGACTAGAATAAGTGATGCCATCTGCCAGAACCAGAACACATTTGGAGCAAATATTTAGTGCATTTCAATAGCCTACATCCAACACATTCTAATAAGTGAGTGTCTCACGTCTACAGTGATACAGATTTTATTCAGTAAGAGGCACTCTGAGGTTAGACGGGTAACCAGTGGAGTGCCCATGAGCAGGTTCTGTGCTTGTTAATCTGTTTATCTGACCTTGCAGAAGGGATCCAGTATAAAATGTGTCTCATCTCTTTATGGATAACAGTAAAATATGTGACAGTATGAACAGTGAGGACAGAATTAGGGACATGAAAGAGGACTAAGCAAAATTGGAAAAGGCCATGATCTGGTAGTTCAAATTTAATGCCAAAAAATACACAGTCATGCAAATGGGGAAAATAAACTCAAAAGCATAGTATTGGGGGCAGGGGAGTAAATTCAGACATTAGAACAAAGGGACCTTGCAACTATAAGTGGGAGCATTACACGCAGGCTCATATGTTTGGTAATATTCAATATTTTTACCCCAAATTTTCAACATAGCCAGTTTTGTACAGCACATCATGAATGTGATATCTGTCATTTATCAACTCCTGCCCAAATGTGTTTTGCATCCCAACATGTGATTTCACACTCCCTGCGTGAAATCACCTTTCGGCCAGAAGATGAACGTTGTTCCTTCCCTTTTTCATGAGGCAGGATCATAACAAGACTATGTTGAAAATTTGGTGTAAAAATGTTTAAAAACAACAAATTAATGAGCTTACTTTACATTTTGCAAATGGAGGCTAATAACTTTGGTAATTATCAATATTTTTACCCCCAATTCCTCTACTGCAGCCCTATTGACTCTGGCCAGAGTTTGTTTTTTATACCAAGAATGTACTTCCTGAAGCTGTTTTTTTTTTTTTTCATTAATCAGAAAATTTCAGGAAAAAAGAAACACAAGGCCCATGCAGTAGGCCCTGACCCTACCTACCCTATGTATTGGCAAGGGGACCCTATGTAGCCCTCATTTTCCACCACCCTCTCCAGGTGATTTTTCCTTTTAATGAGACCCATGTGTCTGTCACGTGCATGCCTTAACCCCATTACTATCTGCAGCTTCCCTAGGCAACCTGTTCCATCTATCCCCTACCACTTCCATCATAAAACTTCTCCTTACTAACTTCACTGTGTTCCCTCTTGTAACCACATTTGTGCTCAACCTAAAAATAACTCCATACTCTTTACCCTGTTAATTCCCTGGAGGTAATTGCAGGTCTCCATCATATACCCCTGGCCCTCCTGTTCTGTAAGGAGTACATGCTGAGACCTTTCAGTCTTTTCTTATAGGCTTTCCCTTCTAGCATTGTATCATCTTGACTGCCCTCCTCTGCACAACCTCCACCCTGTCAATGTCCTTTTTAGGGTGAGCGCTCCAGAGCTACACACAGTATTTAAGGTGGTGGCAAACCAGTGACTTGTAAAGGGGGAGTATAACACCACCTTCTGCTTGATCTCCCCCCACCCCATGCAGCACAACATCCTATTTGCTCTTGCCATTGCCCATGAACCTTGGGCTGCTACTTTTAGATTGCCATAATGATAACCCTATGTCCCTTTCCTCTGAGGTACATGACATTACATCACCTCCCATCCTATACTCATCACTGGGTTTTTTGTCTCTGATGTGCATTACTTTGTATGAAATTCTTCACAGATCTGGCCAAAGTCAGTTTCTGCAAATTCACATACAACTAGCGAGCTTGGATATACTTTTAGCTGTGTCCAGGGCACAAAATACAGGGCAGCAGTAGTCACTTTGAAAAATGAACGTTGGAAATGAAAGTAGTGAAGCTACCACATAATATCTACATACACATACAAGAGAATATATCTGAATGCAATATATCATGAACTCCATTGAGTGTACACCTCCTGTGTCACAGCAAAATAAAAATTATACAGCTTTACAGTGCTGCAGTACTACTGATAATATGTAAAGCTAAACTATTGCTGAATTATTGACGGGGAAATTTGGCCATGATGCTGAATAAATTATCCTACTCTTTTTGAGAAGTGTGATGGAACTAAGGAATAATGCATGACAAAGTGTGTGTGTCATGCTGGGATAATGTCATGCCTTGAGTGTTTGGGCACAAGGCCACAGGCCAAGTGCAGCTAACACTACAGAAGTGACATTATCCCATCATGACGCTCATCTTGAAGTGCCTTATTACACAATGCTTCAAAATGAAAAAAATACACATTTGTAAAGCACTTCTGAGTTTTTTTAATTGTTTTTCTAAATGTAGGTACACATATATTAAAATAAGTGCGTACTTGCTGATTTGGGCCAGTAAGTGGCTCTGTGTGTAAGCCTCCTGTATGTGCTTTCACATTGCACCCCCCATCTGTCTTGCTGTGTTTGTGTCACTTTGGGATTGTTCCTGATTTCTGACAGCAGACTGAAGTATACGGGAGAATCTCTCCCACTTTTGTTTTCAGACTGTAAAGTTTATAAGTTAGTCAGTGTTCCTGCCCAATCACAAAACAGTTGGCCAATTTAAAAATACAGCATGGTGTGTGGAACACATGCTGTTTAAACACTGTGGATGCTGTTGTGTGTTTTACTGTATTTTTACAGGTCTCTTGGTTCAGTTACTCGTATTTAGTGTTTGTACTGAAACTTGAAGCTGCTGATCTGGCAATATTGTGCTGCATGTTTAAGAAAAAAACACGCTATGTGCTTGTCTGCTAGCAAGCTGCTATAGCTGCAGCTTTGTTTTTGATTAAATGGACAAAAAAAAAATATGTGTGTGGAAACTGGGCTGTGTGGAGTGGGACTAGAAGGGAATACTGGCTGTTAGCAAGCTGGTGAACTGATGGCAGACTTTGGGCTGTGGAGAATGGCAGTGAAAGGGAATTAATATGGCTAGTGCACATTGAGTACTTTGACATGGGTTCAGTGATATGTAACATGTGTACATTATACAAAATGGTCAAGGAAATCCCTGTGTCCTGATTGGCTGAGACTTGGTTTTAGCCATTGCCCTAAAAGAGCACTACTAATAGCTAAAAACAAGTTTCTGCCAACTGTGGCAACTCACAGAATTCATAAATCAGTTGCTTCCTTTTAATTTTTTTATTTTATCTTTTTGCCCTGCCATCTTCCTGCTGATTATCCATCTGGTCACGGTGCCTGGTCATCACGCTTCCACCTTCCCCCATGCTTATCCCCCAAAACCCCTGACTTACCCTTCAGAGGGTGGGGTCATGGCATTGGCCAGATGCCGCGATCCTTGTGACTATCTGGGGAGAGCTGGATTGACATCCTGCATCCGCCTCACCCCCTAAGTACTGTTGCTTGCCAGTAGCTGCAGTGCCCCTGGCCTCTGCAAGGTGTCCGTCAAGTGCCAGATGAGATCCCCACCCTACCCCTGGAGAAGAAGAGCTGTCCACAGGACACTCCATCCTTCTCTCCTGGCCAGCTATCCGGTGACCTGGGTCCATTCCCGAACCCAGGTCGCTGGCGTCACAAGCAGAAATCAAACCACTGTGCTGATGGGCCGGCAGCCAGTTGTTTCCTAATCTCCATCACAAACATGGCTGCAACCTTTACTCATATGTAGAAATGTTCAACTTGGCCCTGAAAATGAAAGCCCATTAAATTAACTAAAGAAAGTTAATAATTTAATATTATTTTCATTCAAGAGCCCCTCCTTACACATGTACACAAATTTAGAAAATCAAGTGCTATTCAGAGTTTCCATTGCTGGTGTTTCTTTGATGACCATGGACAATTCCCCTCCTATCCCCACCAGTTGCCGAGAACTCCCTGCTCCTTACCTGGCAACAGATACAATTAAGATTCTGGCTCCTCTTAAGGCCTGTGGAACTCTGAAGAAATTTGAATTCATGTATTCCATGTTACCATTCCACGGGTGTGTGTGTCGTGGTGGTGGTGGGGGGGCATTCTACTACTGGAATAATGCAGAGATTTGAATTCTTCTATTCCATGGTAAACAATCACACAGGCTCTGTCCACACTGGAGTTCTTGTAATGTTACTGGCAGTGGTATCATTACAAGAACAGCAAACAAGGTTTGCATCCACACTGTCGCACAGTAAAACTGTGCTACAAACTGTGTTCAGAAACTGTGCTCAAAATCTGATCACAGCCTGTTTCGAGCATGGTCTCAGACCAAAATGGTTATAAACCATGTTAACAATAGTGTGGATGCAAACCGTGCTGTAACATAGTTAAAGGCAACCTCCACCGACTTCTGTTGCTATTATTTTGATTCCCAAAAGAAAAAGGGATAACATACTTACATCCCTGACCTCACAATGAGCTCCCACACCCAGTGAAGTGATTTTAATCCTGATCTGTTTCCATGCCCATTCGTGAGTATTCCAGTATGTATTGCAGTGCCTGGTATTGCCGCAAGCATGCCTGGGAACTCGGAATGGCAAGCATGGTGTCAGATCACAGGGTGGACACATCATCAACCATGATACAGCACTGAATACATAACATTTTTAAGAACATTTTAAAAAAAGAGCAGCTGTATGGACAGGGCTACAGTATACTGGATATGAAGAAAGACAGGTGACTGACAGGTGAAAAACATCTGTGGATGGACTGTGTTACATTATTTAGCAGCATTTTATTATAATTATTGTGGGTTTTAAAACTTTTGACTGTTTGTTAAAAGTTGCAGCTGGGCCCATGCTTTGCATCGTGCCTTAGAATGCCCCTGACCGTGGAGTAAACCTAGCATAACCAATGCCCTGTCATGCCTTATTGCTTACATATAAAATAATAATGTGTGTGCTGACACTAGATCTATGATGTTGTGCTTGGAGAATATCACGGGTCTATACCCAGACTGACCAATCAGAGGCCAGGATTCTTTCTTGCCATTGTACAACTTTTACTATAAATCTGAACAACCACCAGAACAGGAACTTGGGACACAGACTTGATTTTTCATTCAAAAAATGAATGGCACCTACAACAGCCCAATGTCTTCCTAACACCATGCAGGGGGTATAGGCATGGTTCCTAAAACCAAGCTGTCAGTACCAGCTGCAGGGGTACATTTTTTAGTTGACAAGGAAGGAAGGAAGGAAAGAAGGAAGGAAGGAAGGAAGGAAGGAAGGAAGGAAGGAAGGGAGGAAGGGAGGAAGGAAGGAGAGATAATTGTTATATTTGTATATGAGGATATAAAGGTGAATCTGTTGTTTGCAGTCCAGAGAAACTCAAACAAGGTCTCCAAACAGTTTGTGAAATCTGTATTGGAAAAACTAATATCCCCCAAATCACAATGTTACTGCTTTATACACTTTTTTGATGTCTATTATATAGGAACTGACTGTTATTTCTGTCCTAAAGCGTTAGGTCTGTAACATATCCCACATCTCAGCCCTTTCATCTTTCTGCATAACATTCCTATGCTTAATGATTCATTTTATTTTCTCTCCTGGGATAATTCTGTATCCAGGCAACTAAACTATATTTAATGTACAGGACAACTCCTCCTCCTCTGTCCTTTCTAAACAGCCTACTCAGGTAAGTGGGATTAATCACCATCTTTAAGGAAAAGTGTAAGTAATGCCTACTACATCATAATTATTGACTAACATGCAATTCCAGCACTGGCAGTTAGCAGTATTTCTAATGCCTATAGAACTGGGTCACAAGCATTTAATAATGTCAGCTTCCTTATCACATACATATCGTATAACTTTTTTTCTTGTTTGTTTCATTCTTATGCTTCACATTTATTTATTTTTTGTTGACTGGGGAAATGAGGGCTAAGCAAGTCTCCCTGTTTTCAGCCTCATTGGGAGGAGGGGGTGACATACAGATGGAAACCAAATGAAAACTGAACCAGACTTTAAATGATTGCTAACTGGTGGCAGTTAGTAATGCTCCAGTTAACAGCAATGAAATTTATTCCTCCAAATGAGCCATAGTAAACTGTACCTGAATAAATACTGATGTGAAAAACCTGTGTTTTTAGTTGTTTTCTTTTTAAGGATGAGATTCTGCACAGTTCTTTTTATTTATTTATTTATTGAAATGTTTCACCAGGAAGGCACACTGAGCAACAAGTCACTCATCTCCCAGTGTGACCTGGGGGGAAGGGGTACATTAGGAATGAGACATTAAACATTTGAGTTATAAGTTCAGTATTAACATACAGTTGCAAGACAGATGTTACAAACAGTGTTACAACAGTGTTGCACATGATAGGTAAAATGAGTGGACAATAATAAGTGCTGGGTTAAAAAGTTACAAGTGCTTACATGAAAGTAATGGGGGAAAAGAGAGGGACTTGTGAGGTGGGTGGGAAGGGGAAAGAGTCATGTCCCTGAAGACCACTTCAGGATGTAAGTAACCCTTCAAGGGAGCCGGTGGAACCAGAGGGAAGATTATAAGGAAGTGTCCCAGAGATACCCCTTCAGGATGGTGGGGGAAGGGAGTACATGAGAGATAAAAGCCACTTTAGGGGGTAGGAGAGGGACCCATGGAGAACAGTCAGGGGCCCCTTACATTCTGTGAGAGATCAAGGGAGGCCAGTAAGGGAGAGCAATTTGGGGAAGCGGAGGAGAGCTAGGAATTTGGGTGGGTGTGCACAGGTTAAAATGAAGGTGACTGTAGAGGGGTAGGGTTTGTCCAGGGCTTAGAGGAGGGAGTTAGGGAGAGACATGGCAGGAACAGCTAGGAGCAAATTAATTATTGAGGGCAGAGCTGATGGAGTAGGCAGAGGATGAGTGCTGGATTTGAGGGGGGAGGGAATTCCAGATTTTTGGGAGGTGGTGAGAGTAACCGGATTGGCCAATTAGGGTGGATCTGAGGAGGACTACCAGGGTACAAAAGTCAGTTGATCTAAGGGAATAAGAGGGTGGGGGAGTGTTTTAAAGGAGGAAGTGAGGTAGGATGGGAGCTCACTCAACCAGTGCTTGGAGGTGAATTTATCACAGTGGGAAAGCCATCTATTTGCAAGACAGAGGAAGGACTGGGCATGATAAAGATCATAGTGGTGGATGCAAGGGGGGGGCATCCAAGGCAAAGTGGTAGAAGGAATTGAAAAGGGTGTCCAGTCTGGCCAGAGAGGACTTAGGGGCAGCACCATAGACTATGTCACAGTAGCCAGAAATGGGCAGTGTCATCTTCTGAACAAGTTCACGCCTAGCCGTAGGAGGGATGAACTATGGTACCTTAACAGGGCACCAAGCTTGGGGTGCATTCTCTGGATGGTATCAGTTAGTTCAGAGAAGTTTAGGTGTTGGTCCAACCAAACACCTAAGTAACTGAAGGAGAATGTGTCCTCAAGTAAAGTACCATCACGGGTGTGGAAAATGGGTAGGGAGGGGAGCCTTGAGAGTCTCTGCCTTGTGCCAGAGGTCATGGAGACAGTCTTCCTGGCATTGAGGAAAAGTTGATGGTTAGCAAACCAGAGCTGAACCTTGTCAATGTCTTGCTGTAAACTGGTTGTAACCTTCTTTTCATGGAACCAGTAGTCTGGAGTATTTACTATGTCATGGTTTATGTACAGAATGATAATTATGAGCTGTTGACCTACCAGAACCTTGTTCAGAGTTCTGTGCACAAACCGTGACATAGCAGAACTCCAGATCACTGATTCCAAGAAGAGAACTGTAACAGAATACTGCCCATGACCACTACACAATGCAAAATACAGTATTTCATATCAGTTTTTATTCAGGTACACTTAAATATGAATGATTTGGGGTAATAAATATATCTGAAAATAAGAAATTTATAAACAGCTACTAGTTAGAAATTATTTCCTGTCCTTTTAGCTGTTTGTGGGTTTTTTTTTAGTGATTGGGGGAAATTTGGCCAGGATACCAAAGAAATTCCTCTACTCTTTTCAAAAAGTGTCACTGAATATTTAACATCCACCCGAACTACCATCAGAACAGATAGACAGGACCTCTGTTTAATGTATAATCTGAAAGCTGCACTCAGGGAGTGCACCCCACCCCCACCCCCAGTGATTTTATTGTGATTTTACACCAAGTTTCTGGTGTGGGCCAGGTGTCCGCTATCCCCAGATTTGGTCCTCCAAAGGCTCTGCAATGGTTCCCCTATGCAAAATCCCTCATCCTGCACAGTCCTTTCACATCCTAAAGATTAGGTTTGTTATGCTACTTAATCACTTTAAGTAGCATGACAACTTAATTCATTTTGCTCTTTCCTCCATTCTGGGAGCCCCACGTGAAGCAAACATTACCCATTCTCCATCTGAGCCAAGCTACTAAGTTTATGAACCTATTGTTTTATACCTAACATACATTGTAACACTATTATTTAAGGATGAAAGAGACTCTAGGTTCATGCCCACACCTCATTCCCTCCTCTCACTGCCAAAAAATTGCCTAGGCTTACATGGAAAACCTGTACTGTCTTCATGACTACTGGAGGCAGAGACTGTAAGTGGGTTCAGGTACAGATGGAAAAGGGCTAGATCTCATTGACACAGACTCTGAGGGACAGTAGGTCCAGGGTTCAGGTCATACAAAAAATGGACAGACAGGACCTTTGTTCTTTATCTGCCATGACAGTTTATGATTCCTTGACTCTTCTTGAAGGGTATTTCATACAGTCATCACCCTCTGGGAGAATGCATGCATGCTAAGAGTAACCCAGAATTTACTAATTCTGAGATCTAAGGCATGTCCCCCCTTCCTGCCTGAGGACACATCTCTGTTCAATTTTGTTGATACCCTGAGTATGTGGAAAACTGAAATCAAGACTTCAACCAACCAATCAAACAATCAAATCTTTATTTTACTAGGCTAACACCATTGAACAAGCTCATTTACAAGGTGGACCTGCATCACACAAGGTTGAGATACAATGCATTTATACACAGGCAGGAGGACAAAAGATGTATATACATAATAAACAAGCTATGTGACAATAAGATAAGCAGTGTAATATCTGAGCACATAATGTATTAATTCTAACTAAACTAAAAAACATATTTTCAGGGAAGAAAAAAGGGATATTGGTATGGGAGCTATAAATAGAGGAGGATGCAGCAACAATATTAAAAGAAAACCCACACAAAGATCAGGTAACAAGGGGAAGGGAAGTGGGGGGTCATGGGTGGGAATGATGCAGAGAGTGAAAACCCAGGTCGGCTAGGGGTTGGGAACACAGAAGTAGCATCAGGGTAGGAGTTAAGGTGCAGGGTTCCTAAATGGTAACACTTGTGGAGGGCAAGGAGAAGTGCAAAGGGTGGCTAGTACATAGGTGGGGAGCGGTTAGAGATGGTGGAAACAGCGACATACTTCTGTGACCGTTTTGGCATACAAGGTCTTGAATACTGCAAGACTAATTGGGGACCTTAATTTCAAGGATATCTGCAACTTATTCCAGAGAGACGGCAGTGAGAGGCTTATGGCCGCTCTCCCAAAATGTGTGCAGACCCTAGGAACCTTCAAGGAAATTATGGAGCAGCTCCTTAGGGAATAATTTTGGAGCCTGCTTAGAGGCAGTAAGTCAATAATATACTGTGGTAATTTTCCAGTAACAGCTCTGAATGTCCATATAGCTGCATTTCTCTTTTGCCTGTATTGTAGGGAGGTCCACCCCATGGCAGCATATAAGGAGCAGTGGTGGTGGGTGGAGAAGGGAAGACCGGTAATGAATCACAAGGCTCTGTGGTATAGTATGTCTAGTTTTCCCAGATATGAGGTGTTGCATTGGCTATAAATAAAGTTGGCATAGTCAGTTAAGGAGATGAATGTGGACTGGATAAGCTGCCTTTTTGCCTCTATGGTTAGAAGGTGGTTTATCTGATAGAAGAGACCAAGCCCCTGCCTCAGTTTTTTCAGCAATTCCTCCAAGTGATCCACAAAGGAGAGTCTGTGGTCTAGCCAGACCCCCAGATATTTGAACTTCATTACAAACTCCAAGTTTTCACCTAATAGGGTAGTGATAGGGGTAGAGTACCAGTAATAGCAGGGTGTACCATGTGGTTGCCAGGTAAAAGTATCATTGCCTTTGTTTTCTTGGCATTGAGGAGCAGCTTTTTGCTAAGAAGCTGGTGTTGCAAGATATTAAAGTCCAATCACAAGTCTTCGCAGGCAGATTCAGGTGATGACCAGCTTAGGTAGAGTACTGTATCATCTGCAAACAGGTGTATGTTGGCCTCCTTAATGCCAATATCTATGCTGTTAATATATATAGTGAATAAGAGTGGGCCCAGGATAGAGCCCTGTGGGACACTTCTGATTAACGGTTTGAGGAAGGAAAACTCTCTCTTTGACATGACCTGCTGGTGCCTATCCATCAGATAATCATAGAACCAGTCCAGTGAGGCAGTGTCAAGACCTAAGGCTTTTAATGAAGAAAGAAGCAGACAATGGTCGACAGTGTCAAATGCCGTACTGAGGTCTAGGAAAACAGCACAAGTTTTTTACTGTCTAGATCACAATGCCAGTCATTTGTTACCTTGGCCAGTGATGTAATTGTACTATGGTTAGCTTGGAAACCTGACTGTTTACTAGGAAAGCTCTCAGCTGGGCGTTCACAATTTTTTCTGAAAGTTTTCACAGAATGGGGAGAAGCGAAATTGGCCTGTAATTATTTAGGTCCCAGGGATCCCCAGATTTAAAAAGCGGTATGATATAAGCAGTTTTCCATAGATTGGGAAGAGACCCTTGAGACAGTGACAGATTAAATAGGTGAGTAATTGGCACAGCTAGAACATGCCAGGCAATCCTAAAGTAGTAGTGGTCAAACGAATCTGCACCGGCACTTTTCTTGGTGTCCAAATGTAGGAGAAGTTCTTCAGCCTCTTTCAAAGAGGCAAGTGAGAAGGAAAATGCAGCACTTGTTAGATTGGGTTCGGGGGCAGTACAGTCATCTGGGAGCGCAGGGTGCAAGTGGGTGAGTTGTCGAATGCTTGACCTGCGGAAGCAAAATGGTTATTGAAGGCTTATAAAATCTCCTTTTTGTCACTGATAGTTGCATTGTCGGATGAGATTTTTGAGGGGAGTGCATTTCCTGTCACATGTCCAGACAGCTCTTTTAATGTGGACCAAAATTTGGTGGGGCATTTTGAGGCAGAGTCCAGCTCTGAGCGGTAGGAATAAGACTTGGCCTCTCTAATCAACTTAGTGCAGGAGTTTCTGGCAGTTCTGAAGAGGCACCAGTCTTTGGCTAGTTGTGATTTGCAGGCTTTTTTTCCAAAGCAAGTCTCTATTTACTAAAGCAGTCTTAAGGTTAGCAGTGAACCAATGATGTGTTCTAGGCTTTATGCGGATTTTGACCAGTGAAGCGTGGGTGTTGAGGGCGTTTGTTATAATTTCCTGGAAGATATCACATGCTTTGTTTACTGTTTTGGCAAGGTAGAATTTCTGCCAGAGCAGTGAGGCTTTCAATTTGTTGATATAAGCCAGCGTGTCAAAGTTCTGTTTGGATCTTTTAGTAGAGAACTTTGTGGTAGATGTCAGTTTAGGGTTGGCTCTTACACCAGTGATGAAACAATGGTCGCTTACATTGGCATGAAAGAAGCCAGCATGGGAGAAGAAGTGCAGTTTATTCACTAGTAAGACATCTAGCAGCATGCTATTCATGAGATTTTTCTTGTTAATGCGTGTTGGTTCATTGATAAGTAGTGATAGTCCATGGGAGTCACAGAATGATTTGAGAGGTAACGAGGCACTGGACAGCCAGTCATAGTTAAGGTCCCCTAGTATAATTGTTTTGAGGTTACTAGAGTCCATGATAGATGAAAGTGAGACAGGAGCTGCAACCCAGCAGATGGTGGTCTGTAGCAGACTATAATATGGAAGGCTATCACAGGTGTAATTTCAATTTTCATGGACATACATTCAAATCCATTAGCAATAGAAGAGGAATCAAGGGAGGAGACCATACATTTGTCCTTAATATAGATGGCAGTGTTACACGAGGTCCCTGCACCCTAATTGAAACCCTCAGGGTTACACCGTAGACAGCTAATGTTTAGGCATAGGCTATACTAATACATAGGGCATAGGGCGTCTACCATATAAGAGTAGATGTCAGGATATTAATACATATTATTGTAACTCACTTTGCTTGCTAATGCACACACATTATACCATGTATTTTCTGACTATTTCTTACTTGTCAGATGCCAAGACACCTGTCCTTGAAGTAATTATAATGTGTAAGGTAACATTGCCATCTTTTGGTGATGGACACCACTTCACCTTGTTATGTAAGACTTTGTATAAGAACGTCTTTGTTCTAAAACTGATGCCTTTACAGAATTATATAATGGTATCTTGGACCGTGGAGCCACCTCTAATTTAGCCAATAGGGCTCATCTCTGTAACTAGAAATGTTTCTATCTTTCAGTAACCATAGTAATTATCATAGGTATAATGTTATGCACAGGTTTTACACCTCGGAGACCCGAGAGATCCCAAGAGACTACAAAGAAACCTCGAGGTGTAGGGAATGCTTAGCACTGGCTCCCGGTTCGTATTGGTAAGAACTGCTTAGGGCAACTGTGATTCATTCCTTTTGTAGTAATAAACTTGTTTATTACTTGAATGCAACTTGTTTGTGATTATTTGCATCTCCAATATTGTCAAGAACCTGAAAGTGAGGTTTAGACCCCTTACAATTGGCGACCGTGTGCAGGCGATATTGGGTGTTGTAAGTTTTCACTTGTTGCTGTAAATTTCCTTTTTTCCCACGGGGACTGCAGGTGTACATTTCCGTATCACCTCTCCTGTTTTTTCTACCAGTTTGTAGATACTTGCAAGGTCTGGCTGACTTTTTGGGTGTGGTCGATGCCGTCTCGACCCACTCCATAGCAGCTTTGAATTGCAAGCCTACAACTTATACAGTAGCCCGGCTGTGTTTAAAGTACTCGTGTTGTGGATCGATATGCAACGCGTGGTCTTTTTCACAGTTTGAATTTTCGTTCCCTCCCACATAAATGGCCACCGTATCAGATATCTGCACAGAACTGAGACTCGATGTCTCAAACTTTCTTACCTCCCATGGAGGATGGGCTGACTTCGCGCGGGACTCAAGTCAATCCAAAAACCCTGTACTGGGGATTTCAACCCAGTACACAGAGACACGACAATCAACCAATAAGCGTTGTGCTAAAGGGTTGATGGTCACTGCTCTCTACGCTGCTTTGGAAGCCTCTGAAGCGAGGTTTCGAACTCTTGACCTGCAGATCGCATCTCTTAAGCAGGAGATGGGTCTGCAGGAAACAGAATGTATTTGGATACAGCAGAACTTGGAGTCAGAACTCCAATCTCTGCGTAATGAAAAGGATTCACTATTGCATCATTCTGCACAGGCTGGTGAACAAGAAATGTGTACTCTGAAGAATGAGTGTGAAAGTTTAAGACAGGATAAGAATCAGGTGGTACAAATGAATGATTTGTTGAGTGCAGCGAATGCACAATTGAGTGATGAGATGGTGAATTGCAGGATGAGATCAATCAGGTAATGTAATGATTTAGAAACAGCTTAAAGGGACAATCGCGAATTGAGCGCCGCGTACCATGTTTTGCAGAAACAGAAACAGGATCAGGTTGATATGGATGTTGCAAGTGTGAGTCATGATGAATGTAAAGCTAAGATGGATAAACTGCGCCATCAGCGAGAGGTTTTGACTGGCCATGTTAAGGCAATGGGTGGCGTAGCCCCTGCCTTTCATTCGTCGTCGGAGGGGGAGCTATCTGACGATGACATCTCACAGTACAACACCCAGCCACGCCCTTACTATGGCTCAGATTCCCCCCCCCAGCCATCCACAGCATGGTGGGTCCCCACCCACCACTCCCCAGGTCACACGTAGACGACGTTGTGACACTCATCATGGGAAATGCCATCATGGCGGCGCCCATGATGGGGGGGAGCAGGCCCAAGCCTGGTCCTGACAGTGCCTCCGGTAGCCGTTATTAGTGTGGAAGACAGGCAAGAGATTGAAACCATGATTGATAGGGCATTGGAAAATGTTCCTCTTCCTGAAAGAAGTATGACAGCCATTAAAAGTCAGATTCGAAAAATTTTTCAAGAAGCTGGCACTCAGGAAGGTGTTGTTCGGATGGCGGCTGAAGCTGCAGCCCGCGCACATTGGATGGTGCACGAGACGCACTACCCTTGCCTGATCGACCACCAACTAATCCCCTGCAAATGGCCTACTCTGTTCAGCAAATTGCTGACAGCATCGGTCGGATGAACCCATCGGACAATCTCAGCTGCCATTTGGAAAAGGTGCGCTCCAAGTGTGAGATGCTTAGTCTCGCCGCAGAATACCAGGTCCAAATACTACGCCAGACCATCGATCCTGGTTAATGGGAAAAACTCCCTGAAGTAGTTCACCAAGACAGGAACACTACCTTTGACGAAGTCGCAGCTGAGCTCATTTCCGCTCACAGCACTGGTGTGGTTGGAGTAATGTTAGCATACCCCGTGAAGCAAAATGCTAAAGAAAGTTCAGAGACTTACCATCAGAGACTCTGGATGGCCTATCGAGCAGGGAAACATCTGGCACAAGAAGCCGCAGATGTAGATCTTATTGAATATAACACCCTGTTCCTTAGAAACATGATTTCAGCCGTGAGAGAGAAAGTAGAGCCAACCACATACCCGAATATGGATAGGTTTGCCGATATTCTTTGGAAAACCAATAGAGTGTACCAATTGTACATCCGTGAATTGGGTTCCGGTTCCAAGAAGGTTGCCGCTGTGAAACCCGCTTCTGGGACCACGACACACTACACGGTGGAAGGGCAGGCCCAGCAACAACAGCCCAAACTTCCTTCGGCCCCTCCAGTTAGCACCCAGCAAAACCCCCAACAACAACAACAACAACAACAGTGGGATGGGAACCAGAATTGGCCTAAGAACAGAAGGTACAAAGGCAAAGGGAAGCCATTACAAAGATTGGGTCCCTCATATAAAGAGATAGCTGAAGAAAACCGAAAATTTCGGGAGCTCCTGGGGCAAGTGCATTCTGTAGCGGATGCCGTTCCCGCACAAACACTTGCAGCAGTACAACTGTTGACCCATGACACTACTGGCCATGGAGACACCGGAGGTGTGGGTGCACAGACCCATTGCAGCCTGAACCCGGAAGCCCCGCCTTACATTGCATCAGTGCAACACGGTGAAGTCATTCATGCAAGCCAAGCCCAACCTCTGCATGCCTCCAACAATACGGATTGACAATTACAGGCCCCAGTCTGCATTGTAAACAAGCTGGTCTTGGATACAAGCGGAAGGCCTGCACCGAGGCGAGGTCGGGGCAGCCAATTAATTGTCTTATTAGATACAGGTGCAGCTGTATCCGTGTTACACGACGACCACCCTGAAATGTCTCCATGGTCTACCAGACGTAAGACCAATATGTCAGGGGTTGATGGTGCTAGGTTACCTGCATAGCGTTCTCTGCCTTTACCAGTAGAACTAGGCCATTTGAAGGCCTCACATGCTTTCCAACTAATGGTGTTGCACGATCACCCTAGCATCATCGGGATTGACTTCCTTGCACCACACGGCTGTGTGGTGGATCTAGCAAACATGCTGTTGATACAGATCCAGGATCAATACCATACTGTTTTAATTCCTGACTCACATGCTGTGGCAATGATATCCATCAACAACAAAGAGTATGATGTCATAGATTTATTCAAGAATCATGAACTATTCCCTAAACTTTTACCTATCCTACAGCATCGACACTTGGAAGCGTTTGCAGTCAACAAACACGATTGTGGCAGAATGCATACCGTCATTGAGGTGCCAGGCCCGGCACATGAGAGACAAAGGCAATATCCATTTCCCCCTGAAGCCTTACCTTCTCTTCTAGAAACAATTAAGTCACTCCTTAAACAAGGAGTAATCAGAACCTGTGTCTCCACTGCCAACTCTCCTGTTTGGCCTATGAAGAAACCCACAGGTACCTGGAGACTTACTATTGACTACAGGAAACTGAATCAGGTCACTCCCAGTTGTTCCCCAACTGTGGCATCTGCACCGGATGTACTTCGACTTTTAACACCAGATCAGAAATGGTTCAGTGCTCTGGATATTTCCAATGGTTTCTGGTCATTACCATTGGCCCTGAAGAGTCAATATAAGTTTGCCTTCACTTTTGAAGGGTGACAATATACGTGGACTTGCTTGCCACAAGGGTTCCATAACAGCCCATCCCTCTTCCATCTCCATATGATGGATGCCCTACAAGGTTTCTCAACCCCCCAATGTCTCTTACAGTATGTAGATGACCTGTTGTTGGCTACTGCCACACAGGAAAAACATCTGGATCTCTTGGATGAACTATTGACTCTTATTCAAAGAGCAGACTTGAAGTGTAATCCTGCAAAAGCACAACTATGTCAGACAGAAGTACTCTTTCTAGGTTTGAAGATAACAGATCAAGGTCGGAGTCCTACTTGGAAAAAGATTCAAGGGTTGCAAGACTTGCCATTACCTACCAGTGTGGCAACTCTTAGGAGGTTTCTAGGTATGGTAAACTACTCCAGAGATTTTATTTGTGATTTTGCACAGAAAGCCGCTCCACTGTACGATTTACTCAAAAAGGACGTTCCATGGAATTGGGGCCCTATCCATACCCAGGCTGTGATGTCACTGAAGCAGCCCACACAAACTCTATGTACACAAGGTTAAAGCTCACTCCTTACATGATCCCTACCACGCATTCAATGACACAGCAGACACCCTTGCTAAAGAAGGGGGCCCGAGGGGGGGATGTCTGGGTGATGGAACATCCAGAGGCCAACGCAGCTGTACAGGTTGCAGCTCTTAAAAAGAAATCTGAATCTTTTTCCCCCTTGGACCTCTCAGCAGCTCAGCATTTGGACACTGAACTCAAGGAAGTGTTCAGATTCTTGGACAAGGGTACTGAAGAAAGGCTTCCTACACATAACCCGTACCGTAGGCACGAAGGTAAATTACACTTATCCTCTGATGATGAACTCATTTGGTTCCAGCCAGAGGATACTACCACAAAATTGTGGGTAGTCCCCAGACATTTGAGATCTGAATTTTTGCACCAGGTACATGACACACCTACTGGTGGACACCAGGGGGGCCGAAAATACCCTCCAATGCCTCAAAACCACCGCCTGGTGGCCTGGGATTACCAAAGATGTTAAACAGTACATTGATAATTGCCTTGTTTGTGCACAAAACAATCCTATACCTACAAAACAGAATGCCAAACTTTCACCACAGAGACATACTGGCCCTTGGCATGCCATCCAAATTGATTTTATTGGTCCTTTGACCAATACCAGTAGAAACAACAAGTATGCCCTCGTAGTGACCGATCTATTCTCTAAGTGGGTTGAGGCTTTCCCCACCAAGACTTGCACTGCAAAGACAACCGCCAAAATCCTGGTAGAACAGATTTTCTCCAGGTGGGGCCTGCCTCTCAAGGTAGACTCCGATAAAGGAACCAGTTTTACAGGTGAGTTGATGAAAGAGTCCCTTGAACTCCTAAGGGTTCAACAAAAGTTCCACATACCTTATCACCCTCAATCCTCAGGTCAAGTAGAAAGAGCTAACAGATGGATTAAGCAAATGCTTTCCAAATTCATTGAGGACAATCCCAAGACTTGGGATTCCCTACTGCCTTTACTCCTTATGGCAATTAGGGGTACACCCTCAGCCACTACCCAGCTTACACCCTTTGAGGTAATGACTGGCAGACAAATGAGACTACCTGAACACTTGCTCTTTGACCTGCACACCCCTACTGCGGACCGACGTGTCTGTAGATCAGTATGTGGAAAAACTTAGAAAAGACCTCATACACACACACTTGTATGCTGCAAAATTGCATGGGCAAGGCCCAGCAACAGTCCAAAATACAATTTGACAAACATGCACAACAAGTGGATTGGCAAGTTGGAGATCAGGTAATGGTACTCTGATTTGCACATCCCACCCACTCCTTCTCCAACAAGTGGGAAGGCCCTTACCCCATTGTCAACAAGCTCAGTCCAGCAGTCTATCAAGTTAGACTCCTCCACAACAATAAACTGACTGACAAATGGTTACATGCAAACCAATTGAAATTGTACAAAGGAGCTTAAAACGTACTCTTCCTAACCCCATTGGGCGGAACTGTACTAATATACTAATCTTTCATCTTCCTTTTCAGATACATTGACAAGATGGCTATCTTGTTCCTATCTCTACTCCTTGCAGGAGTACTCCCTTTCGCCCAAGGCACGGTACTGGACCTCCTTCGACACCTTGATCCTCCAGCACCTCATACAGAAGGAGTTTCCATCAAAATTCCAGACACTATGATTACTGTCCAGGAAGGTTCCGATGCATACCTCACTGCCTCGGTCGTTGCTCCTGACAAATCCACCCTTCAGATTGAGTGGCAAACCACATCACAAGGACAAGTTCTCCCTGTGGCCAAACTCTCTAAGGGAACTTTCCAGGGTTGGCCCAATGCTAAATTGTCCCCGAATGGTTCACTGTCCTTGTTACAAACTGCATTAAGACACTCTGGTTTGTATAACATCACTGCTTTAATTGACCCTGCCTATTGTAACTCTCTTTCTCAGGATTCTGCCCACAGATTTTGTGCTGTACACCACATGGCCTCTGCTGCCATGTATCTATCTGTGCTAACTCCTACTGAGAAACAGCTTTTGGAATGTCCAAAACATACTCCTGGTCCCCGTAGTGGTCTCACAGCCACTGCCCTCCCAGGTTCTTTGATTAATAATTTACAGTTTATGCATATACCTGTTGTATTTAACCTTACTTATTGGAATATGAAAGAATTTGGTATGTGTCACAATACCAATACCTCCGCATTTTACAGTACTTTGTTGCTAGATAGTTTAGCTGCATTTCAGATACGTACCAGAGATCCCTTTACTGGGGTTTATTCTACTGAACACAGAGGTAATTTTAGGAGGAAACCTCCTAGTACTCTTACTCATAAACGTACTAAACGTGAAGTTGACAGTTCTGATGTCACGGGTGCCACGGGAACTGTCACAGGTCTTTTTGGTACTGCTATGTCCATTTGGAACAAAGCAGACATTGCTGCTATCAAAAGTCATTCTGCAAAGTTCTCCACTGGTTTGGTTAATGATGTTTTACCACCTTTATTGCATGGTGTGGATGGTCTTAGTCAGGAAGAAAGTTACACTGTATACAACATGCACGACATTGCAAAAGCCTTCACTGATTCCAAAGATAAGATTAACGCACTCATACAACAGAACAATAGAGAAGCTGATAGACAATACATTGGTAGGGAAATACTTTGTTTTGCATATGGTTCATACATACTCACTACCATTAACAACCTTTTCAGAGACCTAGAAACTGGTAGGATTCCTGATATTATACATGACAGACGTCTATCTAAATGGTATTGTCCTAAATGTAAATCTCCATCTTGTATTTCCCTATGTATGCAACAAACTTTGTCCATTCCTCTCTCCACAGCTCGAAATTTGGGGTTTGTCACCAGACATCCAAACACTAGTCCTTGTTTTTCTGCCAAGAAATGTTCTATAACAGATACCATGTTTGTTTCTTTTACTGTCTCCTTACCACGCTTTGATCCCACTACAGCTTTGTTCGACAAGCTGGCACTGGCGCATTCCATAGGACATTTGGATGAAGACATCTACCAAGAACGCCTGGATCTACCTCCTCTACCGGTCTACCATTCCTTCCTGGATGCCTGGGTGGCACCGCACATGGACTGTTGTGCGAAAAAGCAATACATCTACCTGTGCCGATGTGATGTGTTTGATGTTATACGCCCTGTTTGTGGCTACTCTCCAGACAGCATTGACTGGACTTTCACTATGGATGCTGACATCACTGAGAATGGCACCAATGCTTTTGAATCAACGAAGTCACCGGATCAGCTCTACCAGTCCTATCATGAGGAAGCTCATCGCCTGTCAACACGAATCTCCAAGACGACTTACACATGCCCTGTCCAGTTGCAAAAATGGAGACTGCCTACTGTACGATCACAGTACAACTCTGACGGTGAATATTGCGTAGTCACTAATGTGAAAACTTATTCTTATGGTTCTGTTACTTGTGTAATTGATTACCCCAATTTCTGTTTTGTTCCCCATCAGAAAACTGTTATTGGACACACTGTCATAACCCCTGTTCCCCTTATGGAAGCAGATATTATTTATGGTAATCCAGATTATTTACTTACACTTGAAGAATACCTGCCCTACTTTAATGTACACATAGATCCACTGACACTTACACAGAAATCACTTTTAGATAGAAAGGACACACACCTCATCCACATCAGCAATAATATAACCAAAGCCAATGAAGCCATTCTTGACCTGATGAATGATGGAGACATGAATAATGCATTGACTAACACTTGGTTAGAGATTACTTTTAAGGGTTTTGTTATAATACAAGCATTTTTGATATTTACTTTGATTATTATGCTTTGCTGCCTACGACGTACTCTTTGCCAACACCGTGAGCAGCTTGAGTTTCTTTACAAGGCTTGTGCCTCTGGATTGTAAAGAACCACTGCTCCTGTCCACACCTTAGATTCGCCTGTGTTGCCCTTTTTAGGCAACAAGGGGGGGAATTGTTACACGAGGTCCCTGCACCCTAATTGATACCCTCAGGGGTACACCGTAGACAGCTAATGTTTAGGCATAGGCTATACTAATACATAAGGCATAGGGCGTCTACCATATAAGAGTAGATGTCAGGATATGAATACATATTATTGTAACTCACTTTGCTTGCTAATGCATACACATTATACCATGTATTTTCTGTCTATTTCTTACTTGTCAGATGCCAAGACACCTGTCCTTGAAGTAATTATAATGTGTAAGGCAACATTGCCATCTTTTGGTGATGGACACCACTTCACCTTGTTATGTAAGACTTTGTATAAGAACGTCTTTGTTCTAAAACTGATGACTTTACAGAATTATATAATGTTATCTTGGACCGTGGAGCCACCTCTAATTTAGCCAATAGGGCTCATCTCTGTAACTAGAAATGTTTCTATCTTTCAGTAACTAGCAATTATCATAGGTATATAATGTTATGCACAGGTTTTACACCTCGGAGACCCGAGAGATCCCAAGAGACTACAAAGAAACCTCGAGGTGTAGGGAATGCTTAGCACTGGCTCCCGGTTCGTATTGGTAAGAACTGCTTAGGGCAACTGTGATTCATTCCTTTTGTAGTAATAAACTTGTTTATTACTTGAATGCAACTTGTTTGTGATTATTTGCATCTCCAATATTGCCAAGAACCTGAAAGTGAGGTTTAGACCCCTTACAGCAGCCTCACCTCCCCGGTTTGTCTATCAGATCTGAACAGCAGATAGTTGGGAATGCTGACCTCCTTATCAGGAGTGGATGGATGAAGCCAGGTTTCTGAGAGCACAAGAACGTCTGGTTCAGTGTGTGTGACCCAAGCCTTTTAATCTGGATTGAGATGAATTTCTTTAAAAGGCTACATGCATTGACATGCATAAAGCTAATTCCTTTTAATTTTGTGAGTTCTGAGGGTGACTTCTCTTAATCTCTTTTCCTACAAAATCAAAATAAGTGCCATCAGCCTCTGCTTATAGTGCTTGCTTCACAAACTCTTAATCATTTCAGTGGCACTGTGTTGGACCCTTTTGACTTCCTCAATGTCTTTTTGTACTGGGGAGGCACAAAACTGCACACAGTACTTTAGCTGGGGTCTGACCAGTCACTGCTTTTTTTCATATTGTTTTTCCTCCTACACCAGTGTTGCCCTCCTCTGCCAGTCAATCTCCAAATATCATATTCTACCCTTCTGTGTTATTTGGTCCCAGAGATTCACTGAGGGTATTTCCTCAGCCGATGGCATTTCCTTCATGATGTGCTCCTCTGAAAAGGTCTTCAGCTATGATGTCCCTCGGGCCATCTTGTGTACAAGGACCAGTAGGCAGTTGAGAACAGTGGGCTCCAAGCATGTGGGTGTCATGCTGCTGCACACAGAGTTTTTCACATTTCCTGTTCCACTGCACTATCAGGATACAGCATGCTGTGGCTCCATGGTGCATGCACTCACAAAAGTGCATAGACACACACCAAAGCCCCATGAACTTGAACATCCAGTTGCAACACCAAATGTGGTCACTCAGGTGGTGGCATCATAGCTGGGACTACAACTCCCACACCCTGAAGTACAGCGACCACTGAAACACTCAGTCCTCCTCACATTGTCAGCTTTCCATGTCCCAGGCTCATTCCAGAACTCAGTTCACTGGCTTCACAAGTAGCTACTACTGTGCTGAAGGGCTGGCTCTATGTCCCCCCATAATGCACTCCAGAATTCTGGAGGCTCACTTGACAGCAACCATGCACTGTTTGTCATGCTTCAACTCCTTGTCTGTTATGATTTCCAGGTCCTTTTTCTCCTGCATTGCAACAAGGGGAGCCCCTCACTGTATGTAAGCTCTATCACTTGCATTTTGCCACATTGAGTATGAGACTTCAGGAGTTTGAGAAACTGCCCAGTTTATTCAGGTTCTCCAGATGTTTGTCTCTATCTTCAAGGGAGTCCACTACCCTGGCAAGCCTAGTCATCAACAATCTTAGGCAACGTCATACAAATATTTAATTTTATGGACAAATAAGATGCTTGGCCATACAATGTGTTTTCCCATCAGCTCAGTGGGACTAGTCTGTTATCCCATTGTCTTCTCTGTTCCTATCAAGTCTTTGTGTAAAAGTAGATAGAGAACAGTATTTCTGTAGGTTATAGTAGCTGCTCTGGAAGTCTGTTCCTCATATATAGTATCTGTCACTCATTCTGAGAAAAACCTTTGAAGTTTCCTCATTTTGTGTCTTCTCTTGTTCATTTGTCCTTGAGATTTCTGAAGAGCACTGTTTGATGTGATATGATGGTGGTATCTCTTTCAGTTACTTGAATAATGTGATCAAATCTCTCTGAGTCCTCTATTTTCAAATGAGAAGAGTTCCAGTTCCACCACTTGGTACTCATAGCTTGTGTCATTGATTAAGTCATTGATTAAGTTTATTGTTGTCCTTTAGACTTTTTTTTTGATAATGTCAATGCTTTAACCAGATACGGGCTCCAGAACTGCACACAGTACTCAAGATTTGGTGGGACTAGACCAACGATCAGTGCAGGTGCATTACAATATCTTTTAATCTGGTTGAGAAATTCCTCTTGATAACTGCCTTAGTTCTGTTTTGTTTTGCAGATTGCCACCCTATGCAGCTTGTTCCAATTAAATGTGCTACCAATCGCTACCACCAGGTCTTTCTCCTGTTAATATTGGTAATTTCTACATCCTGTAAGAGGCATTTTTCTTTTAAGGTCTTATTTCAAAGTGCATGATTTAGTATTTCTCCACATTGAAGCTAATCTGTCATCTCTCTCTTTGCCTACTTCCCTAACTTGTTCGAGTCTTTCTGCAACTCATTTATTTCCTCTTGTGTTGCAACTACTCATCCCATCTTGGTGTCATCAGCAAACTTGGCAGCTCAGTTAGTAGTTTCCACTTTCAAGTCACTTATAAATTTACTGAGCAGTGCTGGTCCCTTATTGCTGAAAAATGTTGAACAGTGCCCTCATCACTGATCCCTGAGAGACACCAGTTAGTACCTATCTGTACTTGCAGCAATGTCCATCCATCACAAACCTCTGTAACCTGCCCCTAAGCCAGTTATCAATCCCTTTTGTGTATGACACAAATATACTAAAGTCATGTACTTTGCCTTCAGCTTTCTCTGTGTGTAACAGTGTTAAAGGCCTTGCTGAAATCCAAATATTAGTAATAGCAATAGCAGTAGAAGTAGTAAGTAAAAGTAGAGGTACTGTAAATATGTTTATTGGAGTCAGGAATAGACCATTAAGCGTACACAGCCTGCGCCTGTCTACAACCCTGGTTAACCCCTGGACAATGGTGAACAGCTTGATTTGGCATAATCTGTACCTCATATAATGTCATACTGAGATGGGGGAAGAACCTTGGTCACAGCAAAGTGCTCCATTATTCTGTTCCTGATAACTGCTTCTGGGACCTTGCCCCAAACTTATGTCACACTGACTGACTTGTAGTTGTCCAGCTATGTTCCTGCCCACTTCTTGAAGATGGAGGCCATGTAGGCTAGTTTCCAGTTCTCCAGCATCATGTCCATAAGGTTACACTCAAGAAAGACTACTATATGAAGCCCAGTTAATTGTTCCCTTAAATCCACTTTGATCCTGGGATGCATCTGGTCTGTCCTGGGGACTTACCTTGCTTAAACATAACCAGATAGCTGGTTCCCAGTGTAGGTGTGATGTTGGCAGGTTGCATCATGGCTACCCCTGATGCTTTAGGCTTTCTCAATGAGCACCCTTCCTCCTTGTGGGCCCTTTATTATATGTATTCAGCATCTCAACCATTACCTCTGGTTGTCTCACAAGTTCCGCTCTTTGTAATCCTTGTTTTCAGGGACTCAGTCTCCTCCTACACATTCTATCTTTTGATTTATCTACTGAAAGAAGGCCTTTGTGTTTGCTGTGGCTCCTCCTGCTATACTGGCTCTTAGCCCCTCCTTGTCTTTCTCAATTCCAGTCTTGCAGTCCTTCAATGCTGCATTGTACTCTTCTCTGGCCTTGAAGCAGTCCTTCTCTTTCCACTGGCCATGGACATGTTTAAGTGCAGGAACACTTGCCATGCATCCCTGCTGAGATATGTGGTCTCTTATTTGCCCTTATTGCTTAAAGGGATGCTTTCCCCGGTGGCTGCTTCAAGAGCCCTCTTCAAGAAATTCCACATGTGCTCTGCATTACAAAGCCTCATGCAACTGCCCCAGACCCTTGAACAACAGATCATTTACCTTAGTAAAGTCTGTCTTTCTGAATTTCCCTGGTTCTAGTGAATGATGCCTGACTAGTGTTTCTTGTCACTAGGGAGAAGATTATTGGATGGGGATCACTGCCTTTTATCAGTTCCTTGACATTCATATTGGTGATTGCACCCCTTTGCTAAGAAGTAGGTCAAAGGTGACAAGAAACCTAGTCCTCTTTTGAACCTATTGCTCTAATAAGCAGTCCTTTATGGTGGCCAAAAACTGTTTCCTAGCCCCGCTGTTAGCCCTCTTAATTTGCTAATCCATGTTCAAAGACTTGCGCTCCCTTTGCATATCCACTACTTGATATGGCTACTCTCTTAGTGTCTCCAAACAGCTGGGCATCATGCTTCTCTGAGCTGTTTAGGGACCTGTAACATGCATCATTTACCCTGTTCACCTTTTTACTTAGCAAACCCATATGCACTCTGGGACATTATTTATCCTACTCCATGTCCTCCACACAATTCACGGTGACTCTTTCCCTTATGAAACTATCTACCCTAACACACCACCTTTCCAGTTAGTTCTGTCCCTTCAGCATAGTCTGTATCCCCCATCACAGTATCACAATTCTTATCTTTCCTCATCAAGTCTTTGTGAGTGCCGCTATGTCCTGGACTTCAAAGTGTATGATGCCATCAAGCTATTTACTGGCCTAGATGAAAGTAATAATAATCACTTTGCTATGCGTTCTTGTCCTCCCTGTGTATCCTCACCAGGCACTCCCCTGTTCTATTGTACTTCTCTGTGTTCTCTGCTGTACTGTATGTACTGTTCTATGCTTCTGTTAGATACATTTTCCTGAATGTCATTTGTCCACGCTTAAGAGTGACAATATGCTTACTACAGTACCAGTGATCCAATCCAGTACTCAGCCATAACAGCTGTTCCTCATTTTATATTCCATACAGTACCTCACAGTCACTCACCTCTCCAACTACCAATGGTATAATTTATCTCTACAGCTATTGATGTTATGCCAACAAAAGGTGGGGCACTATCTGAGAAAAGAGATGATGGGTAGAACACTTCATATTCTCCTGTAGATAAAAATGCAGATTGCAGTGTAAATACAATATGTTTATTCACATTTAAAAAGTTGGCTGATCACTGAGAAACAGAAAGTAATTTGAATTTCTGCCTTCAAGTCTCCATGTCACTGTAAAATGCAGAACAGCAGCTTCTTCTCAATTCAGTTTATAGGTGGTTGATACTGCAACAAAAATGAGTGTTGCATTGCTGTCGGGTTGCACCCCAAGAGTGATTAACTCCAAAGTCCACAAAAGCATGAAAGAGTACATACTATAACAGGCAAAAAAAGACTACTATATATGTCTTTAAATATCCTATAAATCTGTATCAAACAAGCCAAGGTTCAAAGTACAAATGACAAATTTTTGCAGCTTACCCACAATGAAGGATATCACTAACACCCTACCAGCTTCATGTCTTGGTGGCACTTTCTCAGGGCATCCTTTACTTGCTGAAATACATTTTTAACATATTTATGCAGATATGAAGTGTCCTTATTTTTGCTCGTTTGAGTGCACACTCCTCCATTGTTTTGATTTTTTTACATGTAGTTAACCCCCTGCTGTGCTACACCATTCTACCTTGTGGAGTTTACATGTAACGGATGTGTCACCAGATCACAATCAGGTAGTGGTCATTCTATAGCTAGGATACTGAGGTGCGGCAGCTGCACACTGACCTGTTGCAGAGAAACAGATGCAGAAGGAGACTGACAAAGCTCATTTGAATTTACAGAAGGTAAACCACCATTGCCTAAACTGTTTTAAATTATGCTGTTAGTCTCTTTCCAGCCTGACTTGTGCTGCTATGAACAGTGTTTTGTTTTCTTGCTCTGTCTTATTGCTGCTAGGTGCCAGGAGTCCTGTCAGTGGGGCTGCCCGCTCTTCAGGTGAGTGAAGGCAGCAAGCCCTGTGCAGGGCCATCCCAGTGTGGAAACTTTGCTCCAAACTCATTACATTGCAAGGAAAAATCTGATGAATTTCCTATAAAAGCCCTCAACAGTGTGTATATGGTTATTATCCAGTCAGTTGCAGGTGTTAGTTCAGGCAAGCCATCTTGGACCTCTGTGCCTCAGCCTGCTCAAGACCATAGCTCTAACAGAGTTACTGGGAAGTTGGTTAATTATTTAACTCATCTTCTCTTCTGCTTTTGCTAATCTCAAGCCAGGCTGATTGAATAAGTAAGCAATAAAACACAATGGGGTGTGCATTAAACAGTTCTAGTGCATGGCTAGGAGGCATAATGAGGCACATGGCCACAGGCTGAGTGCGTCCAGCTCCCTAACCATGCATTAGAACAGTTTAACACACATCCCAGAGTGTCTTACTGCACTTATAAAATGGGGCTTCTTAATTTACATGGGGGAGAGAGAGAGTAAAATGTTTATGTTTCAGTACTAAAACAGCAACTTTTTACTGTATCACAATGTCAAATAGTTCCTCTGCCTGCATTTGCTTTCAGTTTCTGATCTATTAGGGCCACCACAGCTGAGAGCTTGTCTGTGATTGCTGTGCCCCTCCCCCCACACACACACATAATGTCATTGTTACAAGACAAAACACAGTAAGCATTTTAGAAAAAAAAAACAATAAATATTTAAATATTGTGCTGGCTGTTCAGGGCTTATTGCAGAATGCTTGTCTTGTACCTGCACAAGCACATGTCAAAGTTGCAAGCCATAAGTGAGTGGCTGGCAAGTTGGAGGAAAGCCCACAAAACTAGTTGATTTATATGTTATTGCCATGTCTTTAATGGAGAAACAATCTCTTGTTTACTAGCAGTCAAAGTGAGGGAAGAGATGCAGCTGATGTTTGCGGCTTGTGGTGGAGCAGATGAGTGGTTACAGCAGCCTGTTTGACTGCTCCATGTTTTTTTCCCTGCTCTAATTTTATCAAGGTGCATGGGAGACAGAGATGGCAGAGTGAGAGAAGAGATGTAACTCATGTTTGCGGCATGTGGGGGGAGTGGGTGAGTTGCTACAGAAGCTGATGTAACTGCTCCGTGTTTTTTTTTTTTGTTCAAATTTAAATATTATTGCAGAGCATGGGAGAGAGAGAGAGAGAGAGAGAGAGAGATAGGGGCAGGCAAGTAGGTGGCTAGAATGATAGATGATCAGTGATGGCGTGCTGGTAAGGAAATGGGCACGCCAGGCCAGTGATGAGCTGAAGAGGGTAGTGAACAGCCAGCAGTGAACAGCTAACAAGAGTCAACAGATTACTTCAGATATTAAAAGTGTGAAATATTACTGGAAGTTCTTTGGGGTACTATGACTGACACACAGAGAAGGAAGCAGGCATTTGGTCTGGGTGCTAAGTGGTGAACAATTGGTGGCTTTTACTTTTTGAACATTTTAAGTTGCTCAAGGATTTCTTACATTTCCTGTGGCCCAGGTTGGCAGCACTTGATTTTAGTTGTACATTAGACACTTCTAATGCACAGCTAATGACCGATCAGGACCCATGATTTTCTCTTCCCATTTTATAAATACTGTTTTAACTTAGTCTATAACCAATGTTGTTAAGTGGGGGCCTCTAGGGTTGTAATTGCTTAGTTATAAGACTGCAGCTTCAGTATGACTTATTAAGAGATAAGTTAGGATGTATTTCATTTAGGATACCCTATATTCTAAACATATTTTAAATTTATTTAAAAATGTTTTAGTTCAAAATTTGTGCAAGGAGGTTAGGTGACCTTGCCTTTAAAGTGTATGTGTGGCATTCTCCTGACAGAGACATCATCTCTAGTGCAGGAGCAGACACTGTAGTCGGAATATGTGGTTGACTGGCTACTTTTTTTTTTAAGTAAAATAACCACGCCACTGTGTCATGGAGGATTCTTGGTTTCCCTTAGTGCCAGTTCTGGCAGGATCAGTTGGAAAAGGCTGCTCATAAGTAGTGGACAAAATTGTGCCTGCTTGTTCTCCCTTGGAAATGCTAGCAGAAGTAAGTTATTGTTTTAGATTAGCTTTAGTGTTGTGATACGATTGATTCTGCTTTTTTGTGGATGGCTTAAGGTGTATCCAGAGCTGTTTTTCTCTAGGTACAGCATATCTATTTTTGTGTTATATTTTTAAGCATTTATGGAAAGTTCCCCATTAAGATTTTCCCCCTTACTTTTAAGTGTTGTGCATCAGTGCCTATTGGCTGGAAAAAAAAATCTCCTGAAAGCCCTATCATCCAGACTAATTAATGCAGTAGTGGTGCTAAACCTTGGCTGAGTGGTACACACCTGTAGGCTTCTTTCATTCAAAGAATTTGCACATGCCCTTCTATAAGAACTATAAGTCCTTGTGTCTGGGACTCAGGTCCAGTATTTTTGCAACTTAATGACTTTGCACCATTCTTCAGTGCATACTAGTAATATTATTGGACTATATTGTAAGACTGGGGAGTAAAGAGAAGCAAAAGCCTCAAATCCTGAAGTGAACACTTAAGGGTTATGCAATGCTGTTTTTATAAACTGTGGTCTCTTTAACCTCTCACTCATTCTTCCCATATGAAAGTGAAACACTCATTTGCTATTTGCTGTTTGTTCTGTTTATTAACCTACAGTATAAACTGCTTCATTCTAGATAAATACTCTCAGACATTTTAATTAAGAACATTATGCTCCACAATTAACATTATAAACATCATAGTTATTGTATAGATGTTTTGAACTTATTTGTTTGCCTATTGCAGTATTTAGTTGGGTATTACAGAGTGACTCATCTACTTGTCATGAGCGCCTCTGTTAATTTAGGGATAGCCAACTCTTTCTGGGTGGCTCCTTCTCCTATTATAAATGAGTAGTGCACAGTATTCAATGGTTAAGAAAGGACTATGGTTAGCACACGACAACAAAGAAGAAATAATAATGACTGTCCCCTTTATTATGTTAATCTTTGTAAGACATAAAAAGATAGCAATGTGCAAATGTTTAAACCAAACAGACAATAATGACAGAACAATTATTGTTATTGAATCCAGTAGATGAGGACAGAACTTCTACACCTAAGTTAAAAACAAGCATTTCACTGCCAATTTTAGCTAAAACTGATTTTTTTAAATAATAGTAAAAGAGAACATTTAGAAAAATCACCTAATATGTCTTTTCTGCCAAGCTCATCAGTAGTCAGTAAGGGAGAAATGGAAGATAATAACACCAAGGGAACTGCTTCTGGTAATATTGTAGTGTCAGTGGCTCAGCAGGTAGCAAACTCGCCTCTGAGGCCGCAAGATTGGAAGACTATGGGTTCTCACCCCACACCAGTGATGTGGGATACATCCCAATACTGATACTGTAGTGCATCATGAAGGGGGTGCTGCATTTCTGAAGTGCCATCTTTCAGATCAGATAATAAACTGAGATCCTGTCTGCCTGTTCTGGTGGTTGTGCAAGTGGACGTTAAAGATCCCATGGCACTTCTTGATAAGAGTAAGGAAATTTCCTCAGTGTCCTGGCCACTTTTGCCCACATTCACTAATATCACAAACAGCTTAATCTGGTTCTGTACGTCAGTTTGCATCTGTACACATATTCCCCTTTCCTTTCCTTTCCTTTCCCCTGGGTCGCACCTAGAAATGAACCACAACTCAAAGTGCCTCTCCCAGTCACCAACATTCAAATACAACATAAATAAATAAAGATATACTGTATATATATATATATATATATATATATATATATATATATATATCTATATGTATATATCTATATATCTATATCTAACTATCTATAGATAGATAGATAGATAGATAGATAGATAGATAGATAGATAGATAGATAGATAGATAGATATCAGAAAACAGCTTCTTTTTTGGACCAGGAGAAAATAGCTCTAGAACAATCGAGACTGCTCCTAAGAACCTGAACCAGAGGGAGAACTATATGGTATCTAAATCTGTTATTGAACAGGTTATACAATACCACCAGCAAACAATAAGGGAGCTTAACGAAATCAAAGGAAACTTTGAAGGAATCTCAAAAATGTTCAAGCATAGGCATTATCAGGATGACACTATGGAGAAGGGTATGGTCCAAGGAGGAACTTACTTATGTCACCCTACCTGTCTGAGTGAGGATCTAATTAACCTGTTAAGAGAAGAATTTACTGTAAATCAGATCTTTATAGAACAAATGGTAATCCTAAAAAATAACATTGATTCCACAAGAAAGGACATAGCAATCCATGCAGCAAGAATTGATCACCTGAGTGGAAAGCTTGACAGGTTAATTCCTTCACAAGAATTTTCATCAATAGTGGTCGCCCCCACAACTACGTCTCACATAATCATGAGACCAGATTTTAGTGCCATCTCAATTCCAGAGGGGTCAACAGAGGGTAAAACAATGGTGGGGAAACAAAGGAGGAAGACACATAAAAAAAAAGAAGGATTCCAAGAAGTTTCAAAAGGAAGAAAAAGAAGGGAGCTTAATAATTCAGGAAATGAATGACTTTCTGGTCTCTGTACAATTAGCACACCCCCCCCCCCGGCAGAAAATGCTGCATCTGAGCATCATGATCTGAATCGGCAAGTGCTCTTGGAGGAGCTTAGATTCCATTTAAATAAACTGGAGAAGGAGAAAGATTTTTTAAGCAAACAATGTGAAATATCTAATCAGATTCCCAGCTCTCAGGAGGGGGTTATTACTATCAACAAAGTATCTTGTAATAATATAGTTAAAGTACCAGTTAAATTTATTTATTTATTTAGTTTTTGTTAACCGGGTAGGTGCACTAGCCAAGAAATGACTATTTTCAGACACAACCTGGGAAATTGAGGGAAAATCTCCCCAAACATTCTGAAGTGCTCCTTATTGAGCCTAAACAGCTGGTAGCAGAGTGCTCCAAGTCTGGATGGGAGGTAATAAACAGGTGTTTATCCTACCCTGTGTTGATGTTCATAGGTCCCCTCTAATTGGATCAATACCTCCTCTGAAGACCTCATACAGCAGATAACAGATGTAATCAGAGTGAGTTCAGAAATGGAAATTTGCAGCAAGGAGATAAATGAAACAAGGCTGGTTGCTGAGGATGTAGGCAACATTGTATATGTGTATTTTCTCTCACCTAGAATGGCTAATTATGCTGGTACAGTGATGCAAATGCTGAGAAATGGGCTATTTGTATGTCCTTTCCCAATAGAAGCAAATTTAACAAGACATATGAGCAAGATCTGAGGGATGTTATGAACCCTGTGTGCTTCAGTCTATTTGGCATGTCACAGATGCCTAGAGAAAATAATTATAGATTAACTGGCTCATTATGTAATATTTTTAGACATTTTCTTCAAATCCATTAGGGAAAAGAGTATTTTAAGTAATTTAAGAAAGGGGTTAAGGGTAGTCAAATTGGTATATTTGTTAAAAATAGAAGTGTGGTGGATAATATCATACAAAAAATAACATGATGGATATGCACGGACTCTATCTGATTGACAGTAATGATACTGACCAGCTTTTCTTTCACCTAATGCAAAGACTGAAGTTGCCAGAATTATACATGAGTTTCCTCTAACAAATAGATTGATGGTTTTGACAGGATATGGGAAATGACTACTGCCCAATTTGATGGACAAAACACAGCATAGTGATAAGTTGGTTAGCAAAGATGTAGATGAAGTTAGAATTAGGGAAGTATTAATCTTTCTTTCTTGGAATATAGCTGGATATGAACATAAATGTGAAGACTCTGAATGGAAACAATTTGTCACCACAGGTGACATGATTTGTTTGCAAGAGACTTGGCACAATATGGATACAGTTAAAGCTGCTTAGTGTGGGCTCATGCATCGTCTTCCAATTTGCCCGCAATGCAGATTGGATGGAATATCCAAAATTAGCATTTCAATTTATTCTGGTAGTCGCAACATACCTGTATATACCTGTATGTCAAAACAAACAAACAAATAGTATTGTAGTGCCAAATACTTTTTTTCTAACTTTATTTTTAACATAAAATAGTGGGTTAAATAAGTAAATTAAACTAAGTAAGCTAAGTAAATTGAGACATTTAAAAAAACAGTCCAGAAAGGGATAAAACATTTGAGTTAAAGTTACAGTACATACAGTAACTGTACTGTTTTCCTACAGTGACCCAGCTCTCTCAATGAAGAATTCAGTTATTTTTTTCTGGACAGTGTTCGCTTCGCAGTAAGGCTGCCACATCTTCTCTGTTATGGTTAATATTTCCCAAATAGGCTCGACACTTTTGTTTTGCTCCATCGCTTTCCTCAAAGTGAGAAGTGCTGCGTGGACATCGGCATGGATAATGGTTGTTTCTTCCATGTCTCCCTCATCTTCTGCAACTTCTGATTCCTCTTTTGGTTCCACAGTGTACATGGATGAAACAACAAGCTCAATGTCATACAGGGGCTGTTCTTGTTCTTGTTAACGATCACCTAGGTAACAGAGCTGTGAAAATTCATCAGTGGTCAGTCCCAGAGGAGGTTCCAATTTAGGTTCCTCCATGTCTTCGGACACGTCAGTGGGCAGATAGATCATCCTTCCAGAAACCTGCTTTACAAAAGTGGTTCTGAATTGTGGGAGTTACATGGTCCCAAGACTGCTTTAGCAAATGGACTGTGTTGAGAAGTGTAATGTTTTTAACACACTGGCTAGCAGTGAGCTCAATGAAAGAGTCCAATGCCTCGAGCACTTTCTGGTGCATGCAGCATACGTATTGCTGCTTGAGGAAGTAAATGTTGCCCTGGTCAAGGGGCCGGATTATACAGATCAAATTGGAGGGTGAGAACACAAGCTTGATGATTTTTACACCAGGTATGGTAGACTGCCCAACGAAATTGTCCTGGACAAGGACAATTTTTATTCTCCTTAAATGCCTGTCCCATTTTCTAACCCACTCCATAAATATGTCACCTGTCATCCTTGCAGTTTTATTACATTTATAGGTGACTGGAAGATGATGAACCCCTCAAAAACAATGAGGGACAGTGGATTTGCAAATCAATAGCAGCTCCCACTTGTCATTGCCATCCATAATGTGGTAGGTGAGAAGGGAGAGATGCTCCTTTACCTTTTTTCTGCCTGGGTAGATTTTCAGATTTGAATGCTAAAGTCCCATAGCCGACACAGTGAAAAACAAACGGTTTCATTGGCATTGTAAATGTTATTGGGGGTGTACCTGTCAAGCAATCCAGGCAGCACATCAGTGACCCACTGAATAGTGCTGGCAGCATCCATGCTGTTTCTCCACGTGGGTCCTGTAAAAGCCGATGTTATTTCTTGCTTCCACTGGCCCAACCATCCATCAGATGCAGTGAAGTTTGTGTGCCCCAAGGCTGCTGCCAACTGTTCAGTCTTATTGGTGAGAAGTGGGCAAGAGATCAGGGCATCACACCTGCAAACATTTTCGAAAAAAATGGAGAAGGGCTTCCTCCACTTCTATGATTTTCCCTTCTCTTTTCCTTGTTCTTCTTGGATTGGCACTGGAATACCATTCAGCCATTAGCTGCTCCTTCTGCCACATTAAGTCAGCGATTGTTGATTCTGGCATTCATAAATGTTGATGCAAGTCACACTGACTCATGTGAGGCAGATGTTTAATTTTGTTTAGCAGCTTGACTTTCTATTCCAGAGACAGAGCTTTGTGTTTAGCTCCTCTGGTTGCCATTGCTGACAGGAGCAAATTCACAAATGAACTGGAAAGATGATTCAGGGCCAACAATGGGTTGCATTTACGCACTAGATGTAAGCTGCAGGCAATTAAAGAGGTAAGCTGCAGGCTATTAAAACATTGCAGAAGTGATAATGAGCTGCTAATTAACATTAATCAGATATACAACCTGTTTTAAATTAAAACTGAGTACTGAAGATCAACAAAAAACAGATGAAATACAAGGCTGGCTTTTTATACACACTTCAATGAGAATGGCAAATGGATTTCAGAATCTGCCCATTGAAACCGAATGCTCAGTTCATCTGTGGGCATAATAGACACATAGATACATAGACAGTGTCGGCAGATATGGGCCTATGGCCCACCCAGTCTGCCCATTTGAGCTTGTAAGTTCAGTTTATGTTTTCCTAGAAGTCTGTTGCCCCTTACCCCTGACCTCCAGAATTCCTTTATGTCTATCCCATGCATTCTTAAATTCCATGATTGTTTCAGCCCCCACCACTTCCTCTGGCAGGGTGTTCCACTTGTCCAGCACCCGTTCTGTGAAGAAATTCTTCCTCATGTTTACTCTGAATCATCCTCCCTCCAACTTCATCCCATGCCCTCTAGTCCTGGAACATCTTTTTTGCTTAAAAATAGTGTATTCCTGTACCCTGTTCCTCTCTGTAAGATACTTGTATGTCTCTATCATATCCCCTCTCTCCCTCCTCTCCTCTAGAGACTACATGTTCAGTTCCTTCAACCTGTCCTCATAGGACTTGTGATGCAATCCATGCACCATCTTTGTTGCCCTCTTCTGAACCTTCTGTACCCTGTCTATGTCCTTACGTAGGTAAGGTCTCCAGAACTGTACACTGTACTCCAGGTGGCGCCTCACTAGTGTCTTGTATGGTGGAATTATGACCTCCCTTTTCCTGCTGGTGATGCCCCTGCCTATGCATCCCAGCATCCTATTTGCTTTACCTGCTGCCTTGTCACACTGTTTCCCTACCTTAAGGTCATCAGAGATGATAACCCCAAGTGAACCCCAATACGTGGCATTACCTGCAGTAATATTCTCTTAAATGAGCTTGAGATGTTCTATTATCCTGAATCTAAAGATAGTAATAACAGAAGATGTTTTGGGTGGCTGGTTGTGTATGTTAAAATTGGATTATTTACAAATATTACAAAACATTATATTTCAGCCAACTTTGTATCTATTCTTATGGAAAATCAGCATCACAAATAAGTAGTAATCAGTTGTTATTTTACCTCCAAAAGGATCAAAATATTTTTCAAATAATATTTGGGACTATCTTAGATTGTTTTTACAGGACATCAGACATACCTACCTTGACAGGGATACTTTACTACTGGATGACCTGAATGCCAGAATTCGAAATTTTTATGATTTATTAGATGACTCAGTATTTGAAAATAGTAATAACCTTCCTGTAATGCCCTCTAAGCAGATGAAAGACATTAGAAAGACTAAAGCTGGGTTAGAGTTAATTAGCATACTATTAGAATTCAGTCTGTATCCACTCAGTTGTAGACAGGAAGGAGCTTTAGAGGGGAAATGTACTTATTTTAAATCCAGAGGTACATCATTATTGGACCTAGCCATTTGGTCAGGACAAATGAACATTTGGGGAAGCCTGAAAAGTCCTTCTTGATCAGAGAGTAATCACCTCCATGTTACTTAGAGGTTTGACTAGAGAAGAAGAAATAGAAACTAAATTATCTTTCCCATTCAGTGAAATTGTTATGAATTAGAGACTTACATGGGATTGCACTACACAGGAAAATATTGGATATCTAATATAGGTGTCTCTCTCAGTAATGATTAGGGAAGCTTTACATAAACTAAGTGTGTAACTACTTTGGGGAAAATGAGTGGTCCTCTTTGATAAGATCAAAGAAACCTTATACCAGGAAATAATATTGCAAGGTCCACCCAGGAGGAAGAATGGTGGGTTTGATACAGATTGTAAAAATTATAAAAGTTATTTGATGTCCATAATTAAGATGGAAAAAATACCCTTTTTACCAGATGTTATTTAAAAGCTTAAATCAGGAAAGAAAGAAATATAATAATGTTTTAATGGACAAAAAAAATACAATATTATGTCTCCCGATGAAACAGATATTAAAGGCAATAGAGGAGAAAGACAATAAAATCATCTGGTTATATGTAGCAACATTTTATGATAATTACAAAGATTCAATTTACTTCTACATCTCTGAAACTTAGTTGGAAATACTTTTTTTAAGTATTTTCTATTCAATTCAATTCAAATTATATTTGACATAACTCACTTCTCATATTGATTCTGTGCACTTTACAATAAAACCAAACATTTAAAATGAACTAATAAAACAAATAATATAAACAGTATATGGATACATGTACTAAGATTCTGAAAAAACTTGGTTAAATAAGAATGACTTTGGCTCCCTTTTAAATATTTCAACAGATAAGCTATTGTGCACTGGATAAGGAAGGGAATTCCATAAACCTGGAGCTGCAAATGAAAAAGTGCATGCCCCGGAAGTTTTTAAACAAATCCAGGCTACCTCCAGCAAAATCCTCATCACTGGAGAGGAGGGGTGATCAGGGTGGTATGGAGTCAGGAGAGCTTGCAGGTAGCTGGGCTCTTGGCCATGCAAGGCATTATAGGTCAGCAAGCTGACTTTGAAGGTGATCAGACACCTAACCTAAAGGGGGGTACCGCTGGACATCCAGGGATGGGGTGTAATCTTTCTTTACACTTCTGCCTGCAATCAGGCTGCGAGTGGTCCACTGGACCACCAGGGATATAAGACCTTCTTTTATTATACATATGCCTGCAATTGTGCAGTGGAGCACTTTGCTGCTTGTGCAGGGGGTGTCAGTCCCCAATGGCTGCAGCCTGAGAGGGCACCAGGTGCAAGTCGCCGGGGATGGGTGCACCTGCATGCAATTGGGGCAATATTGACATGCAAATGGCTCCATTTGTGCCTTGCATGCATTATGGCTCCATTTACATGTGCACCTTTGAATATCACAGTTGATGTGCCTAGCACAACGGCACTTGCACTAGCACATCCCCCTGCCTCTCTCTGGCCACTTGCACTGGTGCAGTGCCACTGCACCATGCACAATGTGGGTAGCCACATAGTGATATTCAATGGTGCTGAGCCATGGTGCAGCACCATTGAATATCACCCTGTCAGCGATGTGGCACATCCCATTTGCGCTGCAAACAGGCTTGTGCCACTGCCTGGCACAGTCTGAATATCCCACCCCTGGATTCAAAATTCTGCTTAGTTCCACTGGCAGAATGTTTCTCTCTTAACACACTGTACATATAGACAACAAAGACCTTTATTACAGCCAGATACTCAATTATCTCACTATCAGGGCAAGAAGAAGAGAGTTCTTTGATGAGCAGGTAAAGACAGAAGGGGGATTTTTCACTGTCAGCAAAGAAACAGTTGTAGTGAAAATTATAAACAATACTTATTGTTTCTAATTTGTTTATGTATGTAAGGAGAGTGTGATAATCAGAGAAACAACATTTAATTAATTTGTTTTATTTTTTATTTGAAGTAGTTTTATTTTTAGGGCCCAGTTAAAGTTTTTCTACAGTGTAAAGGTAGCAGTCATGTTAGTGGTGGAAGATCAGTTCTGGCTCTAGGGGGCTAACTGAAATGCCTGTGTTCCAAATGCCCATTGATCTGGGTTCCAGGCTCTTTGCAGTCCTTTCTTTAACCATGTGTAAACCATATTTTGCACATAAATAAGAGCCAATCAGATTACATGATTTTATCCTACCATTTTATAAGAGAGCAAGAGAGTACTGGCTTGGAACAGTTCTAAATAATTGGAGAGATCTGGATAAATCCAGTCTTACTGGAGCAATTGTGAACACAGAGGATAAGAGGACTACTAAATTAGTGGCAAACTAATGTATTTTGTGAAAATTAGTAAAATAAAACAAAATTAAATGAGAGGTATATCATATACTGTACAGTATAGAGCAGCATGGATACTGTCAGCCTAGTCACTCTCTTGTGAAAGCACAGATTTGCAGTTTATTCATGGTAATTCACCTAGTTGTGTAATCTATTATACCCGGAAATAGTCACTATTATGCACCTAGGATGTGGCTTTAGTTAGACTATTATGGGTTTTAAACAAATTTCTAGACTAAGCCACTTAGTCAAGACTGAGAATTAGAAGTGTGTGAGCTTGTTTAAGTTGTAGTCCTGCATATGCAGGCAAAAAGGTGGTATAAACTTGAACATTTATATAAGTAAGGCCAGTATAATTACACAAATTGCCCTGCTTTAGAGTAGGAGTATTTATTCTACATTACATATAATGTTATTAGCTTCCCATAGGATGTTATGTAATTTTTTAAAGTTGTTATTCTTATACACATTCTATCATTTAACATGTTATATATGCATTATAAAATCTTGTGCATTAGTTTTACATATGCTATTTAAAATGTTTTCATTATATTGTGAAATTGTAAAGACCTTTTAAGGTCTATCATTAAACTAAACTACAGTACAAGTCACATTAAACTGTTCCATCAACTCACTGGTGTAGCATTTTTGTTTTGTGATGCTACTGGAGTGCCAACTCAAACTGTTGATGCTTTCAACTATTTTCCAACCATCCTTCACTGCCTATTCAACTCACATGTAACTGTTTAGTGAAATGGCAGTAGCTGCATTTTCATGGCATTGTTTATAAATATCACAGCATTCCTTAAGAGAATTGTTTATAAATATCACAGCATTTCTTAAGAGTTGTTTAGTCTGCCTTCTGAAATGAAACTCATAAGCAATCAGCTGAAAATAGAGCTTATAGTACATGACAGCTAGATGCAAACCAATACTAACCTTTGACTAATTCATTGAATTAAACCCTAAACAGTTTAGGAAACTCACTGAACAATGCTACACCAGTGAATTGAGTGAACAGTTTAATGTGACTTGTACTGTAGTCTGAAAAACCAGGTATTTTAAAACATCTTTAAAAACTTACCTCATTTGGACATCTAATGGCCCAACATAAGTTTGCTATGGTTCTATGCCAGTGACCCAAGTTCAGAAGTGAACACAGGAGCCAGAATCAGTTGCTGCCTAGATTAAGGACTGGTGTTGCTTGTAGCATGAGCCCCGGCCTTGGGACAGAAGTTTTAGTACCTCTCTAGTACAGCAACTTCTTTGTGGCGGGCTGGGTACCCTGCTCCCTGACAAGGGATTGGTCATGGGTGCATGCCTTGCAAGACTTATAGAGGCTATAGCCAACTTCAGGGAGAAGGGAGGAGGAGGGGAATAAAGGGAGAAAAACATCTGCTTGCCATACCCATAATGGCTGCCACATTTTGGATCGCCTCAGTATGAAGGGTTTGACAAGCTCAACCCACCACATTTACAATGCAGCTTACTGTAGTCAAATTTGTGGGGAAGCACCTGGTGTGTGACCAAAGAAAAGTATATAGTTAAGGTACCATTGCCCCCCCCACACTCTGCTGCTTTAAAGCCTGCACATTTTTTCAAATAACTCCAATATTCTTACTTGTTATAGATTGTTAGAGGGGTTCTTTTTTTCAGTTTAATATACTTTATTAGACATTTTCACAAAACACAGAACAACATTATGGTACATACCATCCATCAACAGCCCCCCCCCCATACATGTGGTGACATCTAAACATATCAATATGGAAAGCTGTGACCATAAATCTGTAAGGGCTAATAAATATGAAAACCAAATCAAACAGTAAACAGGCCTAGTCGGTTGAACTTATCTACATCCTAACATTTTATCCCTCCTCCCGCCCCTCCCCCATACCCCCGTCTCACCCCTCCCTTTGGAGCCTCTACAAAAATAACACCTGATAAATGACTTATCCAGAGTGGTCATCTGGATGAGTACCAGACAGACAGAGCCTAGAGCAACAGCCCTATTCTTGTACCTGTTAGGCAATTGCATAATTGGAAAACCCAGTTCCCCTTTATGAGATTGGATTCGCTGGTGTGCAGTGCATAACAGGTAAAAGGGCCATCAGGGGGCCCCATCTCTTATTGATGCCTCCTTGTGATTCAGCTGAGAGACAATATGTCTCTCCAATTCAAGAGCTTGGAGAACTTCTGAGCGCCATTCTCTCAGAGAGGGGCTGATTTGGTTTAACCAATGTTGTGTTATAATGAGTTTAGCTACCACTGAAATTATAGAAATAAAGGCTTTATGGCAATCTATCATGTCACTAGGAAAATGGCCCACCAGATAAATTTGCTGAGTAAAATATGAGTCTAGGCCCAACACTGGATCCAGAGCACCCCAGATGGCTTTCCAGAAGGGGGCCACCAGGGCACAGTCCCAGTGAATATGTTTTAATGATCCTTCTGATTTCCCACATCTAATGCAAAGGGGAGACACCGATCTACCTATACTGTATAGTTGAGTGGGAGAGAAGTAGAGGTTATGTAAAATGCAAAATTTCAAAAACTGTAGACAGTCCTGCTTTATGAACTTATATAGGCGTTGCCAAAATTGTTGCCATTCCTTGTCATCTAGGTTAAGATCTAACTCATGCCTCCAGTAGAAGCATTCTCCCTGTGGTCTGTTAGGATCTTGGTGTTGTAAAAGGTTATAAACTTTTGAAATTGGGTGAGGTAGAATAGCTGTGTCTATAAGCACCTGCAGTAAAGGGTTGGAAGATTCCTGTCATGGGGAGGGGCCCAGAAAGGAGGAGACTGTATCATTCAGTTTCAGATGTTTAAAGAAATGATAAGTAGATATAGAAAATTTGTCCTGAATCACATTTGCAGGACTAAACTTCCCGTCAGAGATCAAGGTTGAGACTGGAACCCTGGCAAAGGCTGGGGAAAAGCTCAAGGGAATGGTGCAGTTGGTAATTCTAAAATGTGGATTGCCAAATAGGGGTTGAGACAGGTCTTCGTATAATGACACATTATGGTGGGAGAAGATCTGATGGAAAGCTTTGAAAGATCACCATACTGGAGAGTCCCACAGAGATTTAGGGAGTTCAGAGAATTTGGCATAAATAAGACATCCTATGTCAATAACCTGAAAGCGGCATAGATGTTGTTCCAGAGACAGCCACTGAGGAATGTGTCATCTAGAGAACCGTCAGTGTTGGCGCTCCACCTGAATATTTTAGAGCAGTGCATCGCACAATAGTAGAGAAAAAAGTTGGGAATTTGCAAACCTCCCAAATCTTTCTGAGTCCATTTGGAATAGGCCCTCCTGACCGCTTTTCCATTTCAGAGGAAATCTAAAAGAACAGTTTGTAACTGAAGAAACCAGCATTTGGTAAGGTATGGTCTCATCATATTTAGTCAATAAAGTAACCTAAGTAAGATGTTCATCTTGATCACATTCACACAACCCAATAGAAAGCGTGGAAGAGATCTCCATCTCTGTAGATATGTTTGAATAGTTTGACAGATAGGGGAGAAATTAAGTTTAACCAGGCAGAAGTAGAGCAAGAAATCCTGATCCCTAGATAGGTGAGAGCTTTGGGTTCCAAGGCAAGACCCAAGTTCTCAGTCCAATGTCTTGGGATGTGCATGTTAAGAGGCATGACTTTGGATTTATCCAGATTTCATTTATACTCAGCTACTAGAGCGAACTTATCTATAATGTCTATGCTACTGGTATAGAAGTATGGGGTTCTCCAGATGCAGTAATAGGTCATCTGCATAAGCCAACAGCTTATACTTGTCATTGCCTACTTGGATTTCCAGAATCTCTTGACTATTCTGAAGGGAACAAACAAAGGGTTCCAGGTATAGATTAAAAAGAAATGGAGAAAGTGGACAACCTTGCCTGGTACCTCCTAACAAGGGGAAGGGTGGGAAAGGAATCTGTTGCGGTGGACTCTAGCCATAGGCTGATGATAGATAACATTAAGCCAGTTGCAGAACTGAAAGGGAAAGTCATATTTTCTCAACATAGCAAACATGAATGACCAAGAGACATGGTTGAAGGCCTTTTCCATGTTGAGAGAAACCAGGACTGATGATGTTTTCCTATCTCCCACAACTGATATCAGGTGAAGAACCTTACGCTTATGGCCAGAGGACAGCCAACCCACCACGAATCCTATTTGGGTCAGGCTGATAAGGCCCTGCCATATTTTTAAGAGATGGTTAGCCAGAGCTTTTTCTGAGTTTTTAGGTCTGATTTTTAAATCAGAATTTAGAAGAGATAAAGAACGATAATTACCTGGTACCAGATGCGATTTACCAGGTTTGGGGATGATGGTGATCCATGCTTGAGTGAACGAGCAGTCTGAGAGACCAGATGAATGTAGATAGTTGAATAACCTTGTGAGAAATGGCACCAAGAAGTCTATAAAGGTAGCATAAAAAGAATTATTGAATCCGTGCAGCCCTGGAACCTTTTCTTTAGGATGTTGCTCTCTTGCTCGTCTCACTTCATGCAAGGAAATTAGGGATTGTAATATCTCCTATTGGGACTCTGTGAGGGTGGGCAGTGGGACTGAGTCTAAGCAACTATCTATGAGGTCCAAGTCGGAAGTCCTCTCTGCTTCTGGAGCATAGAGAGTTTTATAAAACTACTGAAAGGCCTCAGCTATGTCTTGAGGGCAAGTAAGAATAGCTCCCCGAAAGTTGGTTGAAGACTCTGAATCATACTTTGGGTTTCCAGCTGTTTGATCCTCAAGGCTAGGAGCTTACCTGCTCTCTTACTTGTCTCTAGGTACTGGGATTTGACTCTCTGTAGAGCTAGGTTGGTCTGTTCCACTAATAACCAGTAATATTGGGCCCTAAGAGCATGTAACCAAGTCCACATGTCTTGGGCAGCTGAGTCTGAAAGATGGTGTTCCGGATCTCGGATCTGAGCTAGTAATTGTCGTGTCTTTTCTTCCCACTGCTTCTTAATCTTTGAAGTAAGCCTAATACAGTCCCCTCTCACAGCGCATTTCGCAGCTCCGCATAGCACATTCATAAATGACACAGTACCCTCATTCTCTTGAAAGAAAGTTTGTATGAAATCCGTAAGGGTCTTAACCAACTGGGCATCTCACAGATGCATAGAGTTAAATCGCCAGAACCTATCCTGGTCCTCCAGGCCCCTTAAAGAATGCTCTATAGAAATCAATGAATGGTCGGATTGCACAGTAGGCAACATACCACATACCAAAAGACCCGGAAGACTCGAGGTGTTACTCAAAAAATAATCAATACTGGAATATGACTTGTGCAGAGGACAGAAAAAAAAAAGGTGTATTGTCTATCATTAGGTGTAACCATATAAGTGTACCTATGTCCTCATCCACTGTCTCCAAACTGCCTAACTGCTCATGTGTGCACAGTGGGTCAACTTGACCTAGGAGAAACAATGAGTTTCACTCACACCATAGCAACATACAACAGCATGAGCCTGCATGTCCTTATATGAGTCTAACAGAAACCAATGTGTAAAATGCAATACCCAAGAATGCCCAAACATGTCTAGACAAGTCCTGCTTAGATGCTAATAACAAAATGATTTTATTGGTACATGGGTGATTTTATGCTAAAAGGTGGGGAGAGATGAGGAGAAATGACTGCAGTGTGACTGGACTTCTCTGCTGGGACTATATTGCTCTCCCCTCCACCCAAAACTAGTTCTATTTTTATAGGCAAGGGATTTGACTGACAACAGGAACTTCCTGTTTGGGAGCAGGAAGTGAGAGATCACAGAACTACCAAAGACCCACCATCCTAGAAGGGCAAGAGTAGCTCTCCGGCCCCCTCTAGCTGCTGGAGGTCTGCCTCTGAGCAAATAAGTGGTCTACTGAGAGATATAGGATATTCTTGTCTCAGAACAGGACAGTCAGGAGCTTAAAGGGCACACAGGCAGAAAGAAAGGAGAGAGAGAAAAAAACAGAGGAAAGAGTAAGGATTGCAAACAGTTAAGGGGCCAGAAATAAGACATGATTGGAGTGGTGCAGTGCAGTGGCTGTGGAGCAGCAGTCTTCCGGGAGATGTTCTGGAGGATGCAGTGTTGTCCCATCTGCAGGCACCTCTCTGGGCTGAGGGAGGAGGTTACTCCTCTCCAGGCTGAGTTGGCCAGGATTTGTATGACCTCCTCTTCCATCCAGGGACCACCAGTGCCACTGCCGTTGCCTCAGAGGTTGCCAAGAAAGAGGAGCGGTTGGACCACAGTGGGCTCAGTGTGGGTGAGGGTGGTGGAACACAGGTGCATCCCTCCAGTTGTACCTCTCCACAATTCCTATGCCATTCTGGCAAAGTGTAGTTCCTCTATGGAGGCACCCGCAGTGGAGACCGAGGAGGATGCTGGGAACCTCCACAAAGGAGACCCACAGGAGGGTGGCAGGGGACCCTGCAGGGGAAGGAAACAACTCCTGGTGGGGGACTCCATTGTTAGGAAGGTAGAACTGGGGAGGAAGGGGAGAGGGAGGTAAGGTGCCTGCCTGGCACCATGGCTTGGAGGGACAGGGAGCGAATCCTCAGGATTGCCTGAGCAGCTGCACAGGGAAGGGAGCTGGATGTCATTGTCCACCTAGGGACAAATGACCTGGCTAACAAAGGGATTAGAGAAGTGCAGGAAGAGTTTGTAGAATTGGGGAGGGGCCTTAGTCAAGTAGCACACACGGTAACCTTCTCGGAGGTGCTGCCCATCTATGACATAGGAGAGTCTACGGTGTTCCACACCATGGGATTCAATCAGTGGTTGAAAACTGGTGTGGAGCTCTGGATTTGGCTTCATTGGGGACTGGGGGTCCACCTGGAGTGATGCAAGCCTATACTGGCATGATGGGCTGCATCTGTCCAAGAGGGGAACCAGGATCCTAGGTGATAGGTTTAAATGCTTCATTGACAAGCTTTTAAATTAGCCAAGGGGGGAGGCACCTGAAAGGAGCGGGGAAATCCTAGCCCCCCCAAATAATCACGGTAGTAAGTGCAGCAAACACAAACATAGAGGTGTCGATAGGGAGAAGGGCAGGGGTAAATGGAGAAAGTGACAAAGGCAAGAAGGACAGGGATGGGGCAAAAGGGAGTAAGGCCATCAGGAAATGGAGGGTAATGATTACCAATGCCTGTAGTCTGGTTGTAATCCAGCACATCACTTTAAACTGTAAAAGTCCTCAGAAGAATTGAATCAACTCCATTGTTTCAGGAGAAGTAATTTAGGGACTTGGAAAAGGTCACGGAACATATTGGGAAGTTCTTGTTTTGCCTGATCCTCCAAATCAAAGGTTTTCATTGATACTTGATAATTTACCTGCAGCCTGGCTGGGTACAACATCTTGAAGTGAATCCAGGCTGCTTGTAACTTAGAGACAACTGGGTTAAACTCTGCTCACTTTCATCATACCAACGGGGAAGATCCTGGGTCATTTTACATGTGTTACCCTCCCATAGCAATTCCTTAGTGTCTGTCAATTTGGCTAGAATGTGGACTTTATCTAAGAAATTCAGAAGTTTAAATATCATGGGTCAAGGTGGAGAATTTGGAGGGGGAGTAGGCCTCAGTGCCCTATGAGCCCGTTTGATTATACAGCCGGAGCCAATAGGCGAAGGGCCAGCCACTTTCTCACAGAATTTTTGCATAAACAAGATAGGGTTCTGCCCTTCCGATCCCTCTGGTAGAGCAATTAGTAGAAGGTTATTGTGTCTACTGTGGCCCTCTAAATCTTCCATCTTTTCTTTCAGCCTGGAGACTTTCCTACGAATGGCTACAGAGTCAGTTTTCTGGCAAGTCCTCCAGTCTTCCAAAGAGCTGGTTCTAACCTCTGCATCACAGGCTCTACGTGACAGGGTCTCCATTGTCTTTTGGAGGATAGCAAGTTGGCTTGTCATACTCAGGAGTGCATCTTTTATGTAAGAGAGTTCCTGCAGGAATTTCTCTTCCGTCAGTGGAGTAGGCGCTGAGCTGGGTTTGGTGATAGCTGCCGCTTGCGTTTTTGTTTTCTTTGTGGCCTTGGCTTTTTCCAGTGTGGGTGGTGGGGTGTCTGATGAGCCCACAGGCCACATCTCAGCCTCTATTGAGAAGTTCAAGCCCCAGCAAAAGTAACAATCTAGAAGTTGCAGATAAGAGGTAGAACACCTTCCGAGCACCTAGCACCCACTGTACCGTATGTTTTTAGACCTGAGGTATAACTATTTATCCATTTTTACTGAGCCATGGAGTGGAGCTGAAGAGAACACATTCTACCCCCTCAGACACATCATGTGACCCCGTGCTAGATGGGATCTTAGTCTCATCATCTATCTGAATTATGTAGTGTGCTTCAGCCAATAAGAGGCTCACAAGATGATACCTTAACTACATGCTTTTGTTTAGTCACAAACCAGGTTCTTTTCCACAAATATGACTAAGATACATTGTAAATGGGATGGTTTAAGCTAACAAAACCCTCTATACTGAATTGAATGCAGGAGAATTGTGGCCTTTGTCTAATTGGTGAGCTCCAAGTAATCACTTGTAAGCCTCTAATTAGCCTGAACACACTAAATAAACAATAAAGCTAGAAAGTGATTTCCCCCACAAGACAGAGAGAAAGCAGGGGTGCCTCAGCTCAGAATGGCAAGGGAAATGTGATGCTTTTTCCTGTCCAATGGATGTGGTCACCTTGTTGTGGTAGTCATGCTTGATCGTAATTCAGCAATATGATGAGATTAAGAACTCTTCTAACAATTTATAGCAATTAAGAATATAGTAGTTATTTGAAAACATTGCAGGCTTTAAAGCAGCAGTGTGTGTGTGTGTGTGGTGGTGGGGGCACTGGTACCTTAACTACATGCTTTTGTTTGATCACACACCAGGTGCTTCCCCACACATTTGACTAAGATGCATTGCAAAAGTGGTGGGTGTAGCTTGACAAACCCTTTATAATGAACTGAATACAGGAGAGTCATGGCTTTCTTCTACTCGGTGAGCTCCCCAGTAATCACTTGTGAGTCTCTTATTGGCCAGAGCACACTACGTAAGCAATAAAGCCAGTGAGTGTTTTCCCACAAAACAGAGGACAGAAAGCAGGGGGACCTCAGATCAGAATGGTGAGGTGAAATGTGATGATGTTTCCTGACTGATGGAGGTGGTCACCTTGGTGTGGTGGTCAGGCTTGATCATAATTCAGCTGGATGATAAGACTAAGAACCCCTCGTATAGTTTATAACAAGTAAGAATATTGGAGTTATTTGAAAAAAAATTTTAGGCATTGAAGAAGCAGAATGTTTGTGTGTGGGGGGGGAGAGCACTGGCATCTTAATTACACATATGAGATTGCCATCATGAAGCCCTCTACCTGCACATGGAACCTCAGTACTGAGGAGCGGTCAAGGACAGCCCTACTGCAGGAGTCCTTGGCAGGATTTAAGATGCAGGATGATGGCAGCAGGAATTCTAGTGGCAAATGGGGCTGGGTGATTGCCTGTTTGGAGTAAGGGCCCTAACTGGCAGCCATTGCAGAGAAGAACCTTAACTGAAAAAAATGACTTCATTGCTCATTTTTTTTTGTGTAGTGTACATTGATACAGATTTAAAAGCAGAATCCACATTTCAAAACCAAGTTTCAAAACAAAAAAAGCAACAAAAAAGTAATAGCTGTTTCAGCATTAGATAATGATAGATTCCTAGTCCCTGTCATAGTTTTAAGTAATTTTAATGTTGGCTTATGCATGCACAGCCAACATATTGTGGTAGTAGCAGATTTGGAGGTGCGGTCACTGTTGGGTGAATGCAGGGCACGCATCAGTAGGAGTGTCCCTCACTCCCCAATCAGTCTGCGTGCCGGCACCATACCATGCATACTTAATGTGGTGATGAGATCAAATGAAAGGTCTGCTACAATGCAAGCTAAGCTCGTCATACACAGCGGACCTCCTGACGTGCTTTCCCTGGTGGTGAAAAACAAAATGAACATGGCGGAACACTGCCAGCCGTACTGCCGACTTCGGGGGTGCCCACTCCCTGCCAGCATAATGCATCCCCTTTGTTATGTGGCTGAGGAGGTGCCCAATCCCCTTGGCTCTTGCCCCCACTTTCATTGTGTGCCAATGGGGTGCCTAATCCCATCGGCTACAGTGTCCCCCCACCACAAAACACTTAGGTGGCACACTGGGAGCCACCCCAGCGTGTCAAAGCCCCTGCAAAAAAAAAACAGTCCCCCGATGTTTTTTTTTTAACCTGTAAAGAAGAAAATGGTCCATCACCTTCTCCCTGCTCCCCCTGCCACCCGCACCCACCCACTGTGCACCCTGCCTCCCCACATATCCTCACCCCTTACTTACCTCCTGAGTCAGGTGCGACGATCTTCGGTGGACTGGGAACATGTCTGCACTCTTCAAAGCCGACCACGAACTTAGGAAATGCCGGTAAGCTGTATAATGGAAAAAATAGGGAGTTTTCAACTTTGATGCATAGCTCAGGCATTTTTTTGTAATTTTGGCACCAAATTTTCAACATGGGGTTTTTGGGACCCCTCCTCATGAATTCTGGCACTGTCATGGCATTAATTGACCCCAAAAGGTGATTTTGTGGTCACTGCATGGAATCACCTTTCAAGACTGAATAACAAAACAACAGTGCCACTGTTCATGGGGGGGGGGCTGTCAAAAAGCCTATGTTGCAAATTTGCCGGGAAAATCAAAAAAATGTCTGTTTTATGAGCGTGCATTCTGCTGCTTGCATGCATGCTTGTAACTTCATCAATTTGTAATATTTTCAATCCAGATTTTCAAAATTGGCATTTTTCCACACCTCCTGATGAACAGTACAGCTGTAATTTTACATATCCTGGCCGAAATGTGTTTTCGCATGTCCGGCACAGAATAGCGTGGTCGCTGTGTGAAATCAGTTTTCAGGACAGTTTGAGGAAATGACGGTGACACTGTTCATGAGCAGAGATCCTAAAATGCCTATGTTGAAAATTTGGTGCCAAAAGTCCATAAAATGGCTGTGTTACAAGAGTACATTGTGCTGTTTCCATGCACCCTTGCAACTTTACAAATTTGCAATATTTCCATGCCAGATTTTCAGCACTGGCATTTTTTCACACCTCTTTATGAACAGTACAGCTGTCATTTTTCACATCCTGCCCAAAATGTGTTTTTGCACCTGTAGCGCACAATGGCGTGGTCGCTGTGAGAAATCAACTTTTGGGACAGATTAACAAAATCACAGCATCACTGTTCATGATGGGAGGTCCCAAAATGCCTATGTTAAAAATGTGGCTAACAAACTCCCAAAAATAATTGGTTTATGGGCATGTGTTGTGCAGTTTCTTTGCATGCTCATGACGTCACCAATTTTTCATAGTTTCACACCAGATTTTCAATGTTGCCATTTTTTATGCCTCCTCATGAACAATACAGTTGTCATTTTCCACATCCTGCTCAAAATGTGTTTTTGTCCCTGTGTCGCCAAATGGCATAGCTGCTGTGCAAAACCACCTTTCAGCTAACAAACTGATTATGCCACTTTTCATGAGGTGGGCTCACAAAAAGCCCATGTTGAAAATTTGGAGTGAAAATACCAACACACGCCTATGGTGTTTGGGTTTCCAACTGTAGCACCCCACGTTGTAGAGACTGACAGGCGTCTGGGGTATGACTTGGTATCATCGGCTGTAATGCCTACGCCATTTCACCCCAACCCCCACCCTACAGCCAGTGACAGGCATCATGGTGTGCCTTGCACTTTCCGGCCACAAAGTTCACACCATTCTCCTATACTGCACCCACCTCAGGATATTTCCTTCTGGAATGGGGTACGTATAACGCCCAAAGACCCCAAAGCACACCACAACACTTGTCAGTGTCTACAGGGTAGGGTAAGGTACAATGCCATGAGCGTTATAGCTGATGACCCAAAGGCACACCTCAATGCCTGTCAGTCTCTAAAGGGTGAGGGTGAGGGTTGGCGTCAGTTCAATACTTCACTGCCAATCCTATTATGTGCCTCTAACTCTGGCACTACCAACGCCAATGCCAGCGAGACAACATTCGGCATTGACAAATGCTTGTTCTATCATGTACTGGCTAAAGGAGATGACTACAAAAGTACTATCCACAGTATCCCCAACTTCAGAGAAATCCTCCATGCTTTACCGAAGTTATGTGATTTTGAGCAGGAGCAGTAGAAAGTGAATGTGCCAAGCAATAGCACTTTAGTGCTGTTCTCTAATGCTGAAACTTCTAAAATCATTATGCAAAAAAACTGAAAACTGAATCTAAGTATTTAAGGCTGAAGTGGAATGGCCTGACAGTGCCCACCATCTGAAATAGAACCGCATTCCAAGGGAGCTAAAAGTAGGTATAGAGCTGAACACTGGAATCAATATAGATGCATTAATAAAAAGATGGCATGGAATAAGAACTAAATGAAGTGTAGATTTCATGTATGCATTGACAGGGAGAATTATCTTAGAAGGATATAAGCTTGCAGAGGAAACTGAAAAAGATGAGGAACTATTAAAACCCTAGCTTCAGCTAAATTAATTTAATCAGTGGTTGGAAGACACTAAAAATAAGATAAATAAATTTGAACAATACATTAGGCAAACTAAGCTAAAAAAGATTCAATGGGACACTGTAGATATTTGTGATAATACGATCTATTCATACAAAAAAAAAATTGTCAGAAAGGGACCATATCCAGATAGTTGGTCAAACAGTTCAGGTAGCTCTACCAGATATTATCCCGTGGGAATAGATGATAACATTTTTTTAGAGAAACAGAATAAACAATAGCCCCCTCAGGGACAGGTTGAGGAGCAACAGGGGGCACAGCCAGGCCCATCGAACCAGTGACAAATAAAACAGGCCTTTGAGGTAAAATCTACTTGCATGCCCTCCAAGGATAGGAACAATCTGGTAGAGACATATAATGAATTAGTTCAAAAGGATATTGATAAAGTGATAAAAACCTCCATGAAACTGAGATATAATCTGGACAAGAAAAATGTACAGCTTTAAATAACCTTGTAAGTGATACATCAGTGTTCATTAAACCAGAGGATAAAGGAGGGGCAATTGTAATTCAGGATATGGGGTACTATCATAGAATGTGTTTGGATCTACTGGAAGTTATAGCTAATTTTGTTGTGCCTGATGAAGGCACACTGACTCGAACTCAGTGCCAGATTCAGGAGACAGTCCAAAAGATGATTTCTATGGGGTGGCTATTGTAATGGTAGGGAGAGTTATTAATTAAAAAGCTCTCCAGAATACCATAGTTTTATGCCCTACCTAAAGTCAGTAAAGATCAAATTCACTCACCTGGAAGTCCTGTAGTTTCAGACATAGATTCCGTTTTTGAACATCTTTTGTCTTTTGTCATTTTCCACTTGCAGTCCCTCATAGAAAAGACTCTGATTTATAGTTAGGACATCACTCACGTACTGCACATCACAGAGGAATTAAATGACACAGTGGATTTTTGAGGAAGCGTTTCATGTGACAATAGATATTAAAAAACTATACATTTCAATACCTCATAATGAAGGAGTGGAAGCAATGGAGGAGGTGCTGACTACCAGACTGGAGGGCTGTAGATCTAAAACTAGACTGCTACATGATCTGGTGGCCATGGTGCTCCATAAAAATTATTTTAAACATCAGAATACTTTTTTGGAGCAAATAAAAGGAACAGCAATGAGGAGCACCATGGCTCCTGTGTATGTAAATGCCTATATGTACAAATTTGAGAAAACACACATTTTGCAAGAGGAAGGGAATGCATATAGCACCTACATAAAATGTTGGAGGTGGTTTATTGATTATGTTTTGTTAATCTGGAAAGGTAGTGGGACTGTACTAGAAGAGTGTGTGCAATATATCAATTCAAGGAACCTGTGCCTCTGCTTCACAGTAACAATGAGTCAGAAACAACTGGAATTCTTGGATATTATGATTTCTAAAAGGGACAATAAGTTGATTGCCACCTTATATAGAAAAGAAACAGACTGCAGTACAATTTTACATGCAACATGTTTCTACCCACAGTCACCCATAGGCAGCATACCCTTCACACAGATGCGCTGAGCCAAACATAACTGTAGTAGTGAGAGGGACACCCAAAAAGAGTCAGGTCACCAACAGGTTTGCAGTTAGGGGGTACAAAAAGCCATTTGTTGCATCAGCTGTAAACAGTTGATTCAATGTTGGTGAAATATGTAGTGCTTGGTGATACTGTGAATTTGATGATTATTTATTATGTGTCTTTCCTCTATTCTCACCCTTGGTAGAAAAGCTGGGTAGCTGTAGGGAATAGAGGCCCTAGGCAAGGGTGGATAGAGTGCTGGAGGAGAAGGAGGTTGATGGAGTGGATGGTGGGTGAGTTCCTGATTCTAAGCATGAAGTGCTGCGAGGGGGGGTTATGAATGGGATGTGGGAGGAGCTATGCCTCCACATTGAACCTCAGGCTTAAAGCCCTCCCATTCAATGTTGGTGAAATATATAGTGCTTGATGATACTGTGAATTTGAAGATTATTTATTATATGGCCTTTCTCTGTTCCCACACTTGGTAGAAGAACTGGGAAGCTATAGGGAATAGCAGCCCAAAGGAATTACCTCCTCCAACTCTGGAGAGTGTGATCAGGAGCACTCAGGAGAGGAAAAAAAAACTTTAGGGTAAAACCTCTGAGGACCATGGCTACTGACCTACTCGTCCTCTGAGCAAACTAAGAGGAGATAATAGAAAAGGCATTTTTAAGTTTGGCAGTTGGATTAGGGATGTATACTTTGAATGTTGATGATTTCCATCTGCCTAGTCTTTTGATGATGTGCACAGGAATGTAATGATGAGATGCTGCAGTGTCTGCTCCTATTCAAAAGGAATGACCAGAATAGGAGACTGGAGCTAGTCTGAGTCACTGGATGAGGGTTCTCATGAGGTCTAGGAACCATTTGGATGTCATAGGTGAGTTGAAGTTGAAGGATAACAGGGGAGAAGAAGGATTAGACCTGGCGTGAAACAGCATAAGCTTTGCTAGCCTTGCAACTGGACACCAATTGTTTGATGTGGAATAGTAGGTTATGGAAATTCCAGAATGCAATTTATCAGTTTTTGAAGAAGGCAGCGTCAAGATGTAATTGTTGTTATGCTTCTTAAGGTTGGATACTCTGAGAAAAGTGGAAGAGAGAGAGATGATCATGTGGTAAATTCCCTTGGGTGCAGAAATCCATAGAAGGCGAGGGTAATTGCTGAATATACCATGAGATTGGAATTAGGACTGAATTGACTTAAGCCCAATAAGTCCAACAAACTACAAAATAGAGGTCCTTCTACTGGAAGGTGTCAAGGAGTATTTGGAATTGATGATCACTGAAAGCCCAATAAAAGTAATTTGATGGATTGATTGGAAAACAATGAGGGAGAGGATGGAGAGTGTTGGGAAAGAAAATAACTGGATGCCAGATAAATACAATTTGATGGTACCATGGGAAAGATGCAAAACTTGATGGTAAAATGTCAGAAATACTAGTACCAGGTCGACTGAAATGACAGATGGATGGAAGGATGATGAAGTGCAGAAAGAGACATATTTGTTCCAGGTGGTCATAAAGGCAGCTTTAGTGGAAGGAGCCCACATGGACCACATGATGAGAGATGCTTGATGACAATAGTGATTTATGTCATGATGAGATCATAGTAGGATGCTGGATGAGTCATGATGAGATCCGCTGAAGGATGGAGATGATGGAGATCCTGAAAACGAAATTGAGAAAGAACATCAGCTGCTTCGTTCTTGGCACCAGGAATATAATAGCATGTGATGATGAAGTCATGGATGAGTGAAAGCCAGGTTAACCGCCACATGAATAACATAATGGAAGGTAAGGATGAGCGACCTTTATTAACGATGGCTACAGTGGACTGATTGTCAGAATATATGGATACTGATTGGTGAGATCATAGATGCCCCCATAGAAATGCGGCCGCTATGATTGGGTATATTTTGAATAACGGAGAAGTAGAAGAAAAGTCACTCAGTGAAGAGACATTGGAAGGCCAAAAGGCAGCGAGCCAGAACTGAGAAAATATGGCTGCATATCCATGGGTTGGAGAGGTGTCTGTGAATATTCAGGGATGTAATTCAGGAGATGGATCTTTATGGAACATGGAGCATCCATTACAGCTGGCAAGAAAAAGGGACCACATGGCTAGGTTGGATTTTGCTGATGCTGTGATACAGACCTGATGGTGAAGCCCAGAAACAGCTGAAGCTTGGATGAGAAGATAAGAGATGAATGAACAACCTTCAGGAATGATCTTCTTTGTGAAACTGAGGTACCCGAAAAGAGAAAGCAGCTCATGTTTGGTGCAGTAGGATCTGGCAGAGAAGGAAGAGACCAACTCTTGAATCCAAGAGAGCTTATCCAAAGGAAGACAGGCTTCCATTTGGTCGGAGTCCAAGACAATGCCCAGAAATTAGAGGGAAGTGGAAGGGCCAAACGTCTGATGCCAGAGGGACCAACAGGTCATCAAACAGCAGAATGAGAGCAGACAAGCCCTCTGCTGGGGGCGAGGTAGTTGGGTCGATGAGGAGGAAATTGTCTACCAAGTGAAGCACAGCAGGTCGATGGCAAATGTTGAGCAGAGCCCAACACAAGACTTCGGTGAAGGTGTCAAAAAGTTTAGGACTGCTACCGCAGCCGAAGGCAAGGTGGACAGCAAAGTAAAAGGCATTATCCCAGGACATACCGTAGAAGTGCCAGAGAGAAGGCTGGATAGGGAGGAGCTTGAAAGCATCGGTGATGTCTTCTTTGGAAAGCCAAGAGCCACGGCCAGATCATTTGATGATGGTGATGGTGTTGGTGTCATTGATGTGAGCATAGGACATAGAAAAGTCATCAGTATGAATAAGGGAGTTGATGCTAGGTGTTGAGGAACCACGGGGTTCTGACAGGTCGATGATGAGTCACTTCTTACCAGAGAACTTCTGAGTGGTGATTCTGATGGGATTGATTTGGTAAACGGAACGGTGGATGAAGGAAAGGACCCAAAATGAAGTGCTTACTAAGTTCCATCTGGAGGAGGGTAAGGACAACGTCTGGTTCCTGGACAGTAGACTGCAAGTTGGCACAGACAAAGGATGAATTAGGGAGAACCCATACACCTATATGGAGCCATGGGTGAAAACCAAAAGGAGATAATGCACCAACTCAGGAGAAGGATGTGCAGTCAAGAAGTGAGTCAGGCCAAGTAGGATGATAGGAGTGGAGGGATGGACTGCACGTCATTTGGACAGTTTCAGAACCTTGGGGCAAATGTAGTGAGCATACACATCACTGCAAAGGCAGCACAGATGTAGGAAAGCACAGCCAGGAGTGGTACAACCCTGGTCATTAAAATTGTAGCAGATGAATTTGCTCCTGGTGTTCCTGATGGGGTGACCATGCCTGTCCAGATGAGCTCACGGACTGGAAACAGGGCAAGGCAAGCCTGATGAAGAGGGAGAATCCAGAGTGCAAGAAGGCCTGGAGGTGGATGAGGAGGAGGACAAAGGAGACACAGCTAATAGACAGAGAGCAGCGAAATGGTTGAACAAACCACAAAGGGAACAAGAATATGCACACTTACCAGCAAAATGTTGACAAAACAGCTCATTGTCCAAGAAGGGCCAATTCAGCTTCATGTTGTAGTGGGCTAAGGTAGTTGCCGCCTTGGCCGAAAAGGAGTGATGGTAGTTATAGAAGTGTATGCCACCGTAATGCATGCTGAGGTCAACCAAGGGGTAAAGATAAGTGTCCAGTTCAACTCTGCAGGCCAGAAAAGCTGAACAAATGATGTCCTGGAAAAGGCTGAAGGCCAGAACAAATTCGGACTTTGTCATCTTATGAAGGAGATGGGAGTCCTTAGATTTCAAGATGACTGACACATCACCACAGGAAACAATATGATTATCCATGACATCGTGAGAAGAAATGAGCAGGGACACTAAATTGAAATCCTTACCATCCAGGATGCCCTTTCAGAGGTGAGCTGGCATGAGAGGAACTGGAGATATGAATGAAGCTGTGGAAGGGGGGATGGACCTGAAGGAATAGCAAGAGGCAACAACAGAGAAAGCACCATGGCCAGAGCAGGTAGCGAGGCTGGCAGAGGAAAGAGGCTCATGGACGGCTCACTCGCAGGCTGAACAGGAGCCAGAGGAGAAGATGATGGAGCTGGGGGGTGGGCCTCAAGGGAGGAAAGGTGAGACTGGATACCAGTAACAGAAGCAGTCATTTGAGCCATGAACTCTTCAATATCTGATAGCGTCACTGAGGTAGGCTGAGGAATAGGCTGGTTGTGGCCAGGGCAGGCCCCTGGGCTGGAGACGGAGGCTATGAATAAGTCATAAATTTCCTGCTTTCAAGCAGAAGCAGGGTAGGAAATCCCTTTTCTGGAGAGTTCCAACATGAGCTGAGGCACAGTCCAGTCCTTGATGGAATGACAAAACTTGGAGGTGCATTTTTGACCAGTGGGAGCAGCAGAGGGTGATGTAACCAGTGAAGATTCCTCAACAGATGGAGCATTGATGGACGACATGGCCAGGAAGGAAACTTAAGGAGCAGAGAAAGAAAGGTAAAGTTAGGAGGAGCAGAAGGGCACTGGTATGGGCTTGGGAGGGGAAATCAGGGATGGGCTGGGGAAAAGTGGAGAAAAGAAGACTGGGGGGAGGAGGGAGGAGGGAGAAGGGAAAGAGGGATAGGAACAGAAAACAGGGTGAGGAAATGAGATCTTACCACACAAGGATGGAATCCAGGTGCAGAAGAAGGAAACACAATGGGAACACAAGTCAGAGGGCTCCAGTTGATGACAGCAGGCAAGCCGATAGAACAGCATGAGAAGACCTGAAAAAAATATTAGGGTTAATAGGGCAGAAGGAATGAAAGGAGAGAAAAGGGGGCTGGGAGGGAGTGTTGAGGAATGAAGGATAGGAAGTTAAAAAGTGTTTTGGTTTTTTTACATAATTTCGAGTTTGTAGGAAATGCAAACTGCAGCAGCACAGGGCGGAAGGCCAGTACCAAGAGGAGCAGAATGAAAGCACTGGAGAAAGGAAGCAACATGATGGCCTGGAAAGGCCTCAGGAACACAGGTGACCACAGGCTGAGGAAAGATGCAGGAGGAGAGGGACAAATGAATAGCACACCGCCCCTAGACACGCACTGACCCACGAAGCCTGACGATGATGAATGCACCAACAGGAGACCAAGGTAGAGACGAAGTAGCCCAGGCAGAGGCAGTGGGCCACTACACAGCCAGTTCGACTGGCTGGCCAAAGAAAGAAATACAGAGCCATAACCAGACAGGCAGGTCTAGCTCAATGGCCATGCAGTTCCCTACTCCAGGCACTACCTGCAGTCATCTAACTGGCAGGACTGAACTCGAGCAAATGAACAAGGAAGGGGGCCAAAAATCCACATGGCCATGGTGAGGGGAGTTGAGGTGTGATGGGGGAGAGCACTAACAACCAAATAAAACAGGAAGCAAGTGAGGGACGATAAGCAGAGCAGTAGAAACTGAGTGCAGCACACACCACGCAGGAGCTCAGGGGGAACGTCTCAAAAGAGAGTCCCCAATTCTAAGCATGAAGTGCTGTGAGAGGGGAGTTTATGAAAGAGACATGGGAGGAGCTATTCTCCCACATTGAACCTCAGGCTTAAAGCTCTCCCATAAAATCAGCAAGCAACAAGCCATGCAGGGTAGAAATCGAGGACAACAGCCAACAGACAGTTTGATGCTTGCCACAAAACACTGTTTACAAATGCCAAAAATTAAGGCAGCAATACAGAAGCACTGGTATATAATACAGGGACACTCAGGAACCTGCCATACATTTTGAATGACTGTTTGTAGTCTCTAAAAGGGTGCCTAACCTTAACTGAAATTGGTGCATACAAAATCAGTCACTAGAAGCAGCAATACTGGACAGTTATTAATGGGGCCAAAAGGTATGCACCCACGTGGGAGATGCTCAGTGTGCAGGCACCCTTCATGTAAGGAAATATTTTAACACCCACATATGGGTAAAGAATACAATATTAATTCTCATATTACATGCAATTCAAAGGGGATAGTTTTTATTTTCATCTAGCTTATTATCCCCAATTTTTGGGAGCTGGCAGGCATGACTTTGCCCCCCCCCCCCCCCCCACCAGGGGGCTCACACTCAGCCTGTCTGCTTCCCAATCACTGGGATCATAGCCAGGACCATCATGGAACCTGGCAGCTCCATTTTCTCCCTTCCCCTGTTGCGGACACACGTGCACATATGGAGGTGCATGCACTCTGTGTTCCCACAACACCCTCCCTCCCTTCCTACCATCCCCCATCCGACACTGCCACCCCCGCCTTCACCTGGTAGCAGTCATATGGTGTGGGTGGCAATGTCCCTCCCAGGAGCAGAGAACAGCCATGTGGCTGCTCAATCCAACTCCCACTCTCCCCCATGGCTGACCCCTGATGACCCAGGCTCATTCCCGAACCCCGGGTTGCTAGCATGCAGCAAGGTGTGGTGTCCAGTGCCTCAACACTCAGCACCATCAGGCCGGCCAGTGGGGATAGTTTATGTCATTCAATGTCCCTGCAACTGTCTGTCTGTATGTAAAATCTCTAGGGAATTAAAGTGCAGGATCACAGAGCATAACAGTCCAATAAGAAGACAGGGTGAAGGCTCCAGTATGGCAATGCATTTTAAGGAAAGGGACCACACTGAGGTTTTATTGAGATTTTAGGGGCTGTAACAAGTGTTGCCTGCAACTAGAGGAGATTTTAATACAAAAAAAACCCTAGAAAAATGTGAAATATGATGGCTTATTGAATTAGGGACCTTAAAAAATTTATGTAGATTGAATGAAGAAGCAAACTGGCAAGTTTGTTAGTAAGGCATATGCCGTATATAACTACCTGTTTGTATGAGAGGTGGCTGGTTCTAAGACTCTTTGGTGAGTGACCTGCAGGGACTTGGTGTTCAGTGTTAATACTAAATATTGGATTACATTTGAGTACAGGCATTAGCTGTTCCTTATATCTCTGAGTTTAGTTAAGAGCTAGTTAAAATGGGTTACCTAATGAAGAGTGTTGTGGCATGCTGGTTTCAGTGCTGACGTTTCCCTGGCTGTTCTTAAGGGGAGGGGTGGACATGGCAAAACAGCATGGCACTATTCCTGATATCTAGGAAATTAACCCCGTAGGGTAAGGATTATCTTTGCATTTCTTAGTGAGTTGCTTATTTTGCTGTTTACAAATTGAATAAAGAGATAAGAAAATGAAGCCATGGTCTTCTGGTGATGCATCGTGCAGAGTAGCAGCTTCCTGTCATAGCACCAGCCACCCGATCTTTAAAAAGTATCTTTAGCACATAAACAGCAACTCTATGGTATCGCAATGCCTATTAAAAAGATCCAAAGAAGAACTGAGGATACTTTATGTCCCTCCATATGGATCTGGAGATTAAAAAAATGCTACCTAAACGCACTCCCCGTTACGCCTGAAAAGGACCCAAAAAAGCCTATGGCCTCGGCCTCCAGCCAGAATCTAACTTCTTCCTCCTCCACGGGGGACAGTGAGCTGCTTACCATCCACAGATTCCTAGAAGAATTTAAACCATTTTGTGAAGATTTGCATAAACTTACGTTGGACTTCACCACCCGGACATCGCAACTGAACAAAGTATCACAAAGGGCCTCTGATAATTCAACAAAGATCTTTTGGCTGGAGAAGAAACAGGACAAATTCGACCCTGAGCTCAGAGCCTGCAGACAGTGGCTGGCCAAACTGGAACTAAAGGTGGAGGACCTTGAGGGGCGCAGTCGTCAGAATAATGTTGTAATGATCAGGCTCCCTGAAGGGGAAGAGGGGCACGACACAATGCTATTCACTCAGAAGTTGATACAAAAGCTTGCTGGTCCCTCGCCCTTTGGTGATAAATATATGATAGAAAGAGCACATAGGACTCTCTGATCCAAGCCAGCGCCTGGTGCCCCCCCCCCCACGTCCATTAATTTTCCACTTCTTAAACTTCCTAGAAAAACAACATTTTCTTCAGAAAAGTAAGGAGTTTCAGGAATATAAGTGGGAAGGCAAAAACCTGAGAATAACCCAGGATCTGCCTACCTCCGCAAGCCTCAGGAGAATGGCATTCCATCCGATGGTGTCTAAGTTAATTGCTGCTGGCATTAAATATAGAATGGCATACCCAGCCAGACTTCATGTCCTTATTGCAGGAGTTTGGACCCCCTTCGATGATCCTGAGGTAGCTGCTCCACAGCTTAAAGTTGCCTTTCCTGACCTCTTCAAGAGTCCCTGAGGGGATATTGGGAAGACTTTGGTTGGAAAAGCGGAATAGTAAGATTGAAAAGGAACTGTTTCCTTTGGAATATACCTCGTGAGCCCAGGTATCCTGTTCGTCATTATCCACTAAAAAGAATCAGGAAATATCCCACTTTATTGCACTCCTCACATGTATCCCATGCTGATGAGATGAAAATAGTCAGTCCTAATGTAATTTCTATACTGGCCCTAGGCTAGCCTTGCCATGCTTCTTGCAGTGTATACCCCTGATTTACCCTTCCAGTGTCTCAGCACCTTGTCTTAAAAGGGAAAAGTGCTGACTTCGGAAGATGGAACTGTCTCTCAACGTGAATGCCAGAAGGTTTAAACTTGGACTGAGAAGATGGAGTATACCTCACCATAACAGGGGACTTGTATTAATATTTCCTTAGTGGCTCCTTGGAGAATCTGGGGAGTGGTATTTGTTTTCTTTTTCTTTCGTTTTCTGGTTGGTAACACCGAATTTTAGGACCGGAGCATCGTGGTCATCAAACCGAGTCCCCTTTGGGAATTTTTTCTTTTTTAAACATTGTCGCTATGAAAGGGAGCTCCAACACAACTAATGGACGCTTGACCTAAATCATCGCATTAGCGGTGAGTAATCAAACGCTGATTTGGACTTCTCTGTTGATGGACTTTGCAAGTGGGACTATGTCAGTGGAGATATCATGCTGTCTCCAGATTAAATGATTTGCTTTGATTTTAAGGAGGGATACCTCCCTTTTTTTTTCCTTCTTTTTTTTTTTTGATTTGCCATGAAGAATGCCTGTTTTTAGGGGAACTTATAAATGGCTATAGCATGAGGGAAAATGAGTAATAGGCAGAGCATTATAGTAGAATTGTTTAAACTATAGTTCTAGTTGTGATCTAGGCTATAATGCTGGATTTCCTTTTGTTTTGCTCCTCACATTTGGGAGGGAGTTCTTTAAGATATTGATAGGCACTAGTAAAAACCTGTGGATACAGATGTATTTAATTTCATCCCAGGGCACACGTTTTTGTTAAATTAGATAACGATTCTTGAATTATTACATGATTAGAGAACAATTTAGTAGTATTATAGCAGCATTTAGATATTATAGACTTAAGTTCATAGTCTTAAAACATCTTTTGAGTAAATTGATGTTAGGTAAGTTTTGGATATTTTTTAATATGTTTATGCATCTAACTAGCTAGTAATCTTATAGGAGTCTTGCTATGTTTGACACTAGAAGAACTTTTGAGATTATTATTCTTAAATGTTTAAGATTTGTTAGGGTGGCTGAAGTGCTGGGGATGGTTGCGGGGCATGAGGCAAAAGGCGAAACACAGCAGAATGGGGGGAGGGTTGGGATCAAAATTCATTGTTTACACCATGTACGATACACAACGGGGGACCATTTAGGCTTCGGGAGGGGGGGGGTTCTTCACACAGGAACTGTCATTTGGGGAAATTAATGGATACATATCTTCCACTTCTACCAGTATGCAAACCTCTATGGTAGGTACAGTGAGAATTCTCACATGGAATGTCAGAGGCGTGAGACGTAAACTTAAGCAGTACCAGATCCTTAAACACCTTAACCTGCTGGCAGCAGATATTGTTATGATGCAGGAGTCCCACTTATTAAATTCAGAGGCAGACAAATTACGCAGGCAACAAATAGGTCAGTGCTTCTAGGCGGAGGGTAACACCCAGAGTCAAGGGGTTCTGATTCTAATTCGTAGATCTATACCATTCACTCCCAATTTAATTATACCTGACCCAGAAGGGCAGTACATTATAGTCAAAGGAAAACTTTCTGGTGTCTCGGATGCTAATATACTTCCGGGTCCATTATCTGACCACTCCCCAGTGTCATGCTTGATCTTCCTTGTGTCTCTTCCTACCAAGGGTGGGCGATGGAAGGTCAACAACCAATTGTTTAAAAGTCCAGAAAATGTTAAATATATAGCTGAACACATCACAGTTTATTCCAATATTAATACTAATTCAACAGGAAGACCTGATATTGAATGGTGTGCCTTAAAAGCCTACCTTCGAGGCCTTTTGATTGGGCTGGCATCCAAAAGAAAAAAGATGCAAGAAGAGCAACTTAAATCCCTATTATCTCAAATCCAGTCTTTGGAACACAATTTAGAACCCCAGTCTCCTGATCCAATTAGGCAAGACCTAGTAAAGTTAAAAGATGCTTATTTGAATTTACTAAGACAGAAGGCTGAATTTTCTATCCTTAAAGCCAAAGCCCTCTATTTGGACCAGGGAGAAAAGGCAGGGCTTCTCCTGGCTCTCAGACTTAAACAACTTGAATTGAATAGATTCATAGCTGCGATCCATTCTACGGAAGATGACACCTTAAAAATATCTCTGTTAGATATTGTTTCTGAATTTAGAAAATACTATATGAGGTTATATAGTCCAATGGAGGAACCTCTGTCACTATCTAAACTTAATTCTTTTTTAACACATTTCTCATTGCCCTCTATTTCAAATTTACATAAAGTTGCCCTAGTCGCTACCATTACCTCAGAGGAAATAATCAGACTTATTAAAGATCTGACAATAGACAAGACACCAGGTCCTGATGGTTTTTCAGCTAATTTTTATAAAATTTTTGCCCCACAATTGGTTCCATCGCTTTTGGCCTTATTTCACCACATTCTTTCTGGGCAGGCTTCAGATAAGTCTTTTTTTGAGGCTTTAATCACCTTAATACCCAAAGATGGTAAACCCCCTGATAGAACGCAAAGTTACAGACCGATTTCCCTTTTGAATCAAGATTTCAAGATTCTCACAAAATTTCTTGCGGATCGACTAGGCCCTGTGCTTCTGGATATCATAGGCCCAGAACAGGTGGGATTCATGAAGGCCAGATCCTCAGTAGACCATCTTAGAACCCTGTCACACATCTTCTCGGCTACCAGGGATGCTGATTTTCCTGTTGTTCTTGTCTCCCTGGATGCCAAGAAGGTGTTTGACAGGGTTGATTGGAATTTTTTATTTCAATCACTTCAAGCTTTTGGATTTCCCCCTTTGTTCATAAAGTGGATAAAAGCATTGTATAAATCTCCAGTTGCATGCGTTGTCTGTAATGGGTTATTGTCCGATCCATTCACACTTTACTCTGGAACCAGACAAGGCTGCCCACTATCCCCCTTATTGTTTATTATCTATTTAGAGCCCCTTATCCACAGGATTAAGGCAGATCTGGATGTCCAGGGTATAAATATTCACCATCAGACTGTCAAAGTCTCGGCTTATGCGGATGACTTGCTCCTACAGCTGTCTCACCCTAATACTACAATGCCTGCCCTGATTACAGTCCTGGAAGAATTTAGCTCCATGTCTAACTACAAGTTGAATAAAGACAAGACTGTGGTTTTCCTCTAAATTATAAAGCGATGAAGGTAGATGCTTTAGCGGTGGGTTTCTCCTGGCAGACTAAATCCTTGAGATACTTGGGAATCAGCTTGTCATGGGACCCCGGTAGATTTACAAAACTAAATCTGGATCCATTAATTTCTGTTATTAGACAATATCTTAAAAGATGGGCATTACTCCCGCTTTCTTTCTGGCGAAAATTAATATAGTTAAAATGAATATTTTTCCCCTGTTATTTTACGCAATTAAACTTTCTAATGTTTGGATCCCCCTGGCATGGTTTAAAAGGATACACAAGATAATTACAGACTTCATTTGGGTGGCTAAGAAGCCCCGGATAAGTTACAACAAGCTTTCAGCCCCGAAAGCGAAAGGAGGACTCAGTTTCCTGCACATCGGGTTATATTATTGGGCTAGTCATGCAAGTAAGTACTTGAGGTGGCCCACTCCTGAACACCCTCCAACATCATAGTCTTTTATTCCCATATGGCTCAAAACAGAACATACCCTAATAAAGGCAAATAGGCTATCCCCCAGGGCACTGTTACACATTAAATTAAAATCTTTGTCCCTATCACTTAAAAGCAGCCCCATAGCAGTATCCATCAGAGTTCACTCACAGCTGTGTTCCTTTCTGAAATATGAGCATATCACAGATCTTTCTCAGCAATGGTGGGGGAACCCAAATCTCACTATTGAGGGTAAACTTCTCCAGTTGAAATGGATCTCCCAGCTCGGAGATCACCCACTTAACTTCTTTATTCAGGAAGATGTCTCTTGGTTAACCTCTCCTGAAATTATACACAAAGCCCTTATCACAAACTCTGTTATTTTCAAAATATTTCAATTGAGCCACCTGATTGTGAAATCTTTTGGCTCTGTCCCACCCATACATTTAAGTTTGTCCTACTGGACAGAATTGATTACTATGGCAGGCCTACCTCATGCCGTATCTAGAATGTATGGGATACTACATAACTGGAAATGGCCAGATTGCCTTGGCCAGACTCAATTTTGGGCTTCTCTTTTTCCCCACCAGGAAATTAGTTGAGTTGTCATAAATACATAAGACAAGACAAGCTCCAACTAATACAGTTCAAAATCCTGCATAACTTTTATTATTCACACCAGAAATTGGCTAGGCTGGGACTCCCGTCATCCTCTATTTGTACTCATTGCCAGCACGAGGAGGGGAATTTACTGCACATATTCTGGAAATGTACCAAAGTAGCTCCCCTTTGGAAGGTGATTCGACAGCGGGCTGATCCTCTACTAGGTCTGTCCGACCTTTTCACTCCTGAAATATGTATATTGGGGTATCTTTCCTCTGTCACAGTTACTAACAGAAAATTTCACATAATTCTTATAGCTATGTCGGTTCAAAATCTGGTTTTGCTTCATTGGAAAGATATGACTGACGTTGCTTATAGTGAGTGGTTAGAGGAGTTACTGGCAAATCTACAATTGGAAAATATGATTGCTAATTTACATTATCAATTCCAGAAATTTCAGAAGGTATGAGGTCCCCTGCTGACACTGTATTCCCTACAATTACCATAGAGGTTTCTTTTCTCTCCAGCTGATAGCTTATCCTGTGTGAAGAAATAGGAAAGGGAGGGTGGAGGGGGGGAGAGTTGATCTAACTCCTGGTATATATTCCTGTCTCATCTGTATGTATGCAATTTTGGATCTTCTCTCTGTAATTGTACAAAAATGAATAAAGATTGAATTGAAAAAAAAAAGAAAATGAAGCCATATGGGCTTTTGAAGTTTTATGATTGCAAAGGGCATAGACGAGCAGTTACAATCAGTTTTTTTATACATTTTGAATAGTGGCATTGATGTGCACCCTTCATTCTGTGACCCTTGTTAAATATTATGTGATTCTGAACAGGAGTACTAAAAAGTAAATACACCAAGCAATAGCACCTTAGTGATGTTTAAATTCATGTAAATATTTTAGCACAAACAGAAAACTATCCAGAACACAGTTCCACTAGTGATGTGCCCACCACCAGGCTGTGTGTTGGCATGCCAGTGGTACCCTGTGTGGACACTTGCTGACATCTGTGATGCTGGCACATGGCATGACAGTGGGTACAAGAGAAGGAGCTGTTCAGTGTGCTCTTGCTGTCAGCTAGACGAGAAGTAAGGCAGACCATGGTAAGGGAAACCTGTTTTTTTCTAAATTCCCACTTATTTTGAATGTGTTCCTTCCAGATTGAGCTTAATAGAAATCCACAGAACAGCTTCTAAAATGTTTTTTTTCAATAGTAATTGGTATCTTGAATGCTAGACTCATGAAAGCTGAGTATGCATTTTGGAACACTTGCATTAAAATAAGCATTAAATAAGTGAAACAGGACTCATTCATGAATACAGAGTGTCCCTCAAGTAGATTTTTTAATAAATAAGAAAAATCAGCAGAAACTGCCCAAAATACTAGTTGGGAATCATAATTACGGTTCTTGGGAAGTCTTAGAAACTTACTTATTTTGAGTCTTAAAGGAATAGTGTTTTAAAGTGATATAACCTAAAATGTGCATATACTTGTGAATTGTCTCAAGGAAATAGGAGCAGTTTTATTGTTTATTGAGATGGTCTATCATTAGGACAAATTTAAATGATATCATTATGAGACTATTGATTTAGTATATAATGTAAATTTGCATTATGAGACTTGAAATTGATTAGCGTCTCAGAATTTGTACATATATATTCGTGTAACAATGTTTCAGAAATCTCATGAATATGATCTACTAATCTGGCAGCCACACATAGTAGGAACCAGTGAAATGGTGGGTAAAGACTGTAGAGGTTTTTGACACAAGCATGAATAAAGTGCTCAAGTGAGGTGCTGGGTTTGCAGTATCATTGATATCAGATAGTAACTGACTGTATAGCTGATTGATCTAGGTGAAGCAAAAAAATACCTCTTACAAGTCTTCTGGAAAACCAGAGTGGGCAGTGACGTGCTTGATCTCAAGCTCATTGCCTTAACCCTAGATGAGGTACTACTGCCCCTTATCAGAATCCTGAACCTCTTCCTCATTAACAGCAAATTCCCTTGGGCATGGAAGAAGGCTGTGATCACCCTCCATCTTCAAAAGTGGGCATAGAGCAAGCCACGACAATTGTAGGCCGATCTCTATTCTCCCCCTCTCTCAAAAGCACTAGAATGAATTGTCTATGATCAGCTTGTTGACCACCTTGACAAATATCAGTTGCTATGCCCAGAGCAGCATGGCTTCCAAGAACAACACAGCAGCACCACTGCCTTGGTGGAGTTCACAAGCTACATCCATGATGCTCTTGACTGGGGCCGGTTGGTTGGGGGGACTTATATCGACCCACCAAGGCCTTCGACTCAGTCAACCATGAACTTCTACTGGACAAGTGTACCAACTTGAGACTCTGTCCTGAAACTGTATGTTGGTTTAGGAGTTACTTCTCCGAGAGAACACAAGAAGTGAAAATTGCTGATGTCCTCTCCGAAATCCAGGCTATAATTACAGGGGTACCACAGGGGTCAATTTTGGGCCCCCTGCTTTTCAGCCTGTTCTTGAACCACCTCCTCTGAGCATGTCTGGACCATGTCCTCCTCTATGCTGACAATGCAGTGCTTTTTTCCAGCCAGTCAGACCCAGTAATGCTGGAAAAACAGATGCAACTTAATTTCGCTGCCACTGAGTCCTGGTTCATCAACTCTAAGCTGCTATTAAACTACAAAAAAAAGAAAAACTATCCTGTTTGCCTCCCCCCATAACCGGCACAAGTCCTACCAGTTGCATGTAGCGAACTCTCAAAATGCCCCCAAGGGATGGTTTAATACCTCAGAGTCATCTTGGATAGTTCTCTTTCTTTCACTCATTACATTGACCTAGTAGCTAAAGCAGCCAATGCTAGGATTGGCCAACTATTTAGGCACAAGCACGGCCTAACTGATGGTGCCCTAAACCTAGCTGTTACCAGTTCTGTCCTATCTGTTATTGATAATGGAATGGTAATATATGGCACTGCTGCTGACGCAGCCCTCAAGAGGGTCAAATGATCATCACAAAGCCTGCCGGCTGGTCCTTGATGCTCCCCACCTAACACATACCTGTGACCTCTATTCCCAGTCAGGGTGGCTAAACTTGGACTGTAGAATTCGGGACCAGGCATGCCTCCTAGCTAAAAAATCTATGCTAAGGATTGCATCTCCTGGTGTTCAAGCCTTCTCTTCCCTATCGACAATACACACACCACTAGGGGGTCCAACATCTTAACCTAAAAAAGCCCCTTTCCACCACATCGTCCAGGGCCAGCAGTCCTTGTTATATCATGTTCCCCTCTGGCTGGACTCTCTCAGCAAGGACATGCTATCCAATACTAAACTCAGCCCATTCGAAGCTAAGCTTCGTGACTATCTTGAACCATAAGCTGTTGTGACTGCTGCTTTTAACCTGCTCAAGTCCCTATCAACACCTGCACTTCCCCCCTCCCACAGCTTCCCCAGCCTTCATATTTCTCTCAGTGCCTTCCTCAGTTTCCCCAGCCATGGCCCTCCATCCCCCCCCCAGATCTACATGCCCTTCCCATTCCCCTCACTCCCCCCATCTACTCCCTCGCCTGCTAAATTTTGACAAGGCCTACTTGGCTACTCCTGTCCTCCCCTCATCCCCTCTCTTAGTCCTTCCTTCACTATCCCTCTCCTCCCCTCACCTCCTGCTACCCGTCCCTTCCCATCCATGGTCCTCCTTTCTTCTTCTGGCTTGCATTATTAGTGCACTTATGCTACACGTGATTTTGTTGCTGGATATACTGTACCATAACATCAGTACTTTTTTAATCCTACATGTTAAACCACTGTATCTGAATTGCTTGTTTGTTTTCTTTGTTAACACTGTTTTGATTTGTATAACTTAACTATTGTATACCTGTTTTGTCATGACGTGGAGCCTTTGTAAATGAGCTTCCAGCTCAAAGATTGTAATCTGAGATTTCAATAAATAAATAAATAAAATTACAGAATTTGAATTAAAGACTGGAAAAGAAGGCTTAAATATTTAGAGTACTGGTATGTGAAATATAGTTGATGCACTTTTAAGCTAAAAGTAGTTACTATGAAAACATGCTATAAATAGTGTACTAAAAATAAAAATGTTTTCATTTATGTTTATTTATTTATTTTATTTATTTAGTTTTTGTTGACCAGGAAAGTGCACTAGACAAATCCTGCCTATTTTCAGGCACGACCCGGGGGAGGGGATACAGATGAATGCCAACTGACCTTGAACCAGATTAAGCTGTTTGTAGTATTTTTTTCAGTGAATGATGGAAATTTGGCCAGGACACCGGGGAAATTCCCCTACTCTTTCAGAGGGGACTCCTTGTCCAAGATGGAGGACGCTTTTCTGCCAGCAGCAGCTGGAGCTGTGGAGACAGGAGACTTGGTCTCGACTCCTGTCTCTGTATCTGGGGAGACCACGAAGGTTACTTGCCTAGTTGTACCTGTATCTTCACCGGAGGAAGATGATTTCCAGGACACGATTTTGATTTCTTCAAAGATTGCTTCAAAGGAGATCCAGAGCATTGTGAAGAACCAACATGATGTTGGATGTACAGGGGGACCGCAAGAGACGCACACTTCCTGTAGTGCGGAACCTGAAAGTCAGGAAGCGTCTGTACAGCACGACTGCCTAATGGAGATGGACCGCCATCCACCGACAGTCGAGATGGATACTCAGCAGAGTCCAAGGACACCGAATCAATCCGGTTCATCAACGGAGAGAAAAGAAACTGTAGTTCCAGTCCTAACAGACCAGCTCCATGTCTCTGAGCAGGTACAGTGTGAAACATTAGCGGAGGTATTTTCTGCCTCTCATATGCAAACAGGACATTCTGAAAGTGCTTTATGGAAGGGGACTTTGCCCTCTACATCTCAGACTCAGCCTCCTCATGGTAATGAAAACCTCACAGTCACCCCAGAATGGTCCGTAGATGCCACGTTAAGGGCGGCAGGATGGGTGAAAGACCCTAAAGGATGTGCATGTGTGCCGGGTCCACCATCTACTAAATCCCCTAGAACTGCACAAGACTTATCCCTCGAGGAAGGTAAATCAATTCCTCAAACAGTAACTGACCCTATGGAACTGCCTGACGAGCTATGTTTAACCCAGAATCCTATCCTGGATATTCACAGGGTCCAAAAGAAACAAACATTTTCAGGTTCTGATCCCATGGCTGAAGAGTCCCTAGCCACTACTCGACCTCCTGTTTCTCCTAAAGGACAAGCGAGGTCCTTTTCATCTCTGTTTAAATTCCCTGTTCTGGCTGCTAAACGACATAATGCAGTCAGGCTTTCATATAAAGGTGGACTTGAGGATCCTCCTGATTGTGTATATGTGGCAAGAACTTTGTTGAAAGACTCTATGGAGTTTTTTGCCCACGAAATATATGCCCTGATACATGTTTCAGGAGAATTAAATTTTGATATTAGTTTTCAGACATCTTGGGGACTTGATCGATTTTGGGCAAAATATCATACTTTGTGTAATACTGCTCTTTGGACCCCATTTCAGGCCATTCCCCTCACTAAACCGGCCTTTAAAATAATCACTGTCATGTTTTGTAATGAAGGTGTAGATGTTTCAAATATTGTTTACTGGTTAAAGCAACGATGTACGTTACAAGGGCAGCCAGAGGCTATCTTGGATTCAGAAAACATATGGACAGGGGGTTGGAAATTTAAAGTTATGCTGAATGTCTCTGAATCTGAACCGGTACATTTACCAAATTCCTTTTTTTTAGGCCGAAATAGAGGAGTTTTGTTTTACCCAGGTCAGCCTAAAGCATGTTATAGATGTGGAGACCCCTCACATCTGAGTAGCTCGTGTGATAAAATCAAATGTCTTTATTGTGGAGAAATGGGTCATGTAGGTATGCACTGTCTGAATGAAAGCAGGTGTAATCTCTGTGATGAAATGGGTCACACATTTCAGTCATGTTCCTGGGCTGCTCATACTAAAATAACTCATGATGGAGGTGTAGACCAGCGTTTTGTAATCTCTCAAGCACAGAAAGCTCGTTTCCGCAACACCAAGGAAGTTCCTATTACAGAAGAGTCTCCCCCCCAAAAAACTACAGCTATGAAAACCTCTTGTAGCATTGCACCTTTGTTAGTTAACAAAGATTTATCCCCAGGGAAGGTACTAACACCTGCTAGCCATGCGGAGACTGAGGCTATGGAGCAGGCCCCAAGCTCTAGTACCATGCCTCCCCCCGTGAACCAACAATAGTAATAAATCACAGATCATTGTGATCTGGCTCCCATAATGTAACATCTACTCCACAGGCTTATAATGTATCCCCTATTACACTATCAAATACCTTTGAGGTGCTTCAGCCGATATCGGATGAGGCGGATGGGGAATCTGATTCATCCTCCATCGCTTCGTCCATCCCAGAAGGCCTTGATGACTCTACACCACCATTAGGTACTGGCCTTTCACAAAAACGGAAGGCTAAGGTAAGATTGAAAGGGACTAGGGTAGCAGGAAAGAGAAAATCCGGATTGTATAGATTACTCTCCTTATGACCTATTATGTCACTATTTACATGCCATACTATTAATGTAAATAGTTTGAAATGTGTAGATAAAAGACGATTGGTGTTTTCCTTTTTGAGGTTTTTACCAATAGGGATATTTCTTTTACAAGACACAAGACTCCATATGGTAAGAGATCCAATTGGCTCAAAGAGACTGGCTTATGGGTCCCTCCTTTTGGTTGATAGGCCAGGACCCCTGTTCTGGTCTAGGCATTTTGATTAACATCCCAGATTTTAGGCTCTTAAAGCTGTTTGATTTGGTCCCTGGTAGAGTTTTAATTTTAGATTTTCTGCTCGGACAGTGCCCATACCGGGTAATAAATGTATATGCCCCCCAAATTAAAACCGAACGAATAGCCATTTTTGATTTAATTCGTCCCTTTTTACACTCTTCTTTTTGAATCATATTGTATGGTGACTTTAATTGTGGACTTAGTCTACAGGATAAAAGTTCCTTTGCTACTAACAAGAAGATGTACTGTGACTCTCTTGTCTTAGGACGCATGATTCGTACTGCTCGTTTGACGGATTCATATTTATCTTTCACAAAACAGCATACTCCCACATTTCAAAAGGGTAAACTGGCTACCCGTATTGATTTTGTTTTCACTTCCAATACTTTGGTAGTTGCCTCTAATGTAATACAGGCAATAGCCTTTTCAGACCATAAGCTACTCTCTGTCAGTCTTGGATCTCCTGCTATTTGTGATAGAGGACCGGGCTTTTGGAAATTCAGTGTTTCTTTATTACAGATACCATCACTTCAGCAAACCCTTTTGTCATTTGTTCATGCTCGTAAATCTGTATACCCCATGTATGATGATCCAATGAGATGGTGGATGGATACTAAACACACTTTAACCGGGATGTTGAAATCATATAGTCGTTTAAAAAGTAGGTCTGATTATCTGGTATATCTACAAAGAGGGCTCATTTCCAGTCTCTAATGTCACCGTGATACTTGACAGGACAAGATTTGCTACAACAAATTCATTTATTGAAGAAGGATATGTTAGACTTTCAGTCTAAAAAGTCACAACAACTGTACCATCAACATAGTTATGCAATAAAAGGTACTAGGGAAGTAGTCTGTCCATTTGAATCGAATTATCATCAGAATGCTCAGAAAACAATGTCATGTCTTATCAATGCAAATGGAGATATCAGTACCTCCCACTTAGATATATGTCAAATTGTTACAGACCATACGACTGCATTATTTTCCCCGATACTCAAAGCGTCAGAAGACTTACAACGATTATATGGTACCATTGAAATCCCAATTCCTTCCGAGCAGAATGTAGACTCTGCATGTAAACCTTTCACAGAACAAGAAATTCAGATAGCTATATCTTCACTACCCCTGCTCAGGACCCCTGGCCCGGATGGTCTCCTCACAGCTTTATATAAATTCTTGGGAGAACACCTCCTTCCGGAATTGACCTCAGTGTTTACTTTTCTCCTTGCAACTGAACACATTCCCTTAGAGTTTACTAAGGCATATTAATCTATGTTTATAAACGGAAAGGCTACATTAAGTCCCTAGACAACTGGCGCCCTATATGTATGTTAAATACAGATTTTAAGATATTAACAAAACTTATTGCACAACGCTTGCTGAAGCTGGCAGAAATAGTTATTCATCCAGCCCAATCCTGTTTCTACCAAATAGAAGAATTTCTGATCATTTAATTCTTCTCCGTGAACTATTTTCTCATGGTTTTTCAGACTCCGTTTCTGAGCTTATTGTTTCAGTTGATCAAAAAGCTGCTTTTGACTCTGTTAGCCATGATTTTCTATGGTCGGTATTACATTTTTTACATATTCCTGATAAGATTATTAGCTGGATTAAGACATTATATAAGATGGTGACAATTGTTCCTTTAATTAATGGTTGGGCAGGCCCAATGATCCCGGTGAAATGAGGAGTGTGCCAAGGTTGTCCATTAAGTCCTCTCTTATATGTTTTTTTTCTAGATATATTGCTTCGCTGTCTTAATGATCACCCCCAAATTCGTGCTATATCATGTTCAGTTCTAAAATCTCCATTTACTGCGATCGCATATGCAGATGACGTATGTTTCTTAGTAGCTGATGAAGCTTCAGCACTTGTATCTCTCCAAGAATGCTCCTCTTTTGGTGCAATATCTGGAGCAAATATAAATTATAGTAAGAGTATGGGAATTTGGTTGGGATCCTCTTCCCACTCTTCGGACACTATTAGCCCTTTAAAAGTAACTGAAGGTCAAATCCGTATACTGGGTATTTACTTTGGGTTAAGAAACTCTGATTTATTTAACTGGGAAGAGAAGCTAAAAGTAGGTAAAAACATGGTGACCTCTTGGAATAAAGGTCAAACTGGGAAGAAGAAACGTGTTTTTCTGATTAAAACTTATCTTCTCCCTTTGTTTTTGTATATGAGTTATGTTTTCCCTATCCCAAAACAGTTGGAAATGAAGGTGTTTAGTATATTTTTTTCAGGCCCTTTGGGGCAGTCGGTTAAATCCGATTAAGAGGAATACTACTTACTTGCCAATTTTAGAAGGAGGTATTCTGATGATTAACCCATTGCTTTTCTTCACTAGTATTTTTCTTTCAACTAATCTGCGGCCTTTACTGGTGAACACCCAAACAGGGTGGGAAGCGTGGTTCTACGACTCTTGTAGATATTGATTTCATAAGTGGGAACATAATTCTTTAGGAGTATTAAGACAACAAGGGGATGTTCCGACATATATAAAACATATGTTTCTTCATTTAAAACAATGGAAAGTGCCACCTCAGACTCTTATTTCAAATACGCATAAGACTTTATATAAAACTCTATTGTCTTCAGTTTGTAAAGTACTAGCCCCCTTTTCCAAAATGCCCGGATAGTTGTCTACCCTCGCTTCTAACTTTGTTACGTTGTTCTAGAATCCCTGAACACATGTGGGACTTCCACTGGTTATCATGTCATGAACGTATAAAAGTAAAAGCAAATCATAAACATAAACTGTCTCAGGACAGGTTTTTTTCAAGACCTCTTTGTATAGCTACCCCGGAGACAATATCCCATTTGTTTTTTGATTGCTCTTACATCACTAATTGGTGGTCATATTTAGCAGATTCGTGGGACGTTCCTATATTTTCCACAGTTACATATCAGAATATCATGTATGGTGTTTTTTCTTCTCACTGGTCAGCTTGGCATAGAGATACTCTGAATCTTGTCTTTCTTGTTATTAAATGGAATGTTTGGATGTCAAGATGTATGTTTACACTTCAACAAAAATTGTGTTCTTATTCAGAACTTGAAGAAAAGATACTAGCGGATTTACAGAAAATATATGAACATGAAAGGACTTTGTATTCGGTACAATCTCTGTTGGCCTTATGGACGGCCCTCCCATGGATCACGAACACTGATTCAGCCATTACTTAAAGGACTTATACTGCATTTTTATTATTTCTTCTTCTTCCTCTTTTTTTTTTTGCTTGATTTCTCTGTATAATTTTAATCACTGTATTTTATGTTGGATTCTTTGTACAATTTTTTGTTTCAATAAAAATGTCCCCTACTCTTTTCAATAAGTGCCATGGGATCTTTAACATCCACCTGAACTACCATCAATCCAGGCAGATGGGAACTCGGTTTAACATCTCATCCGAAAGACGGCACCTCAGAAGTGCAGCACCCCTCTCATGCTGCACTACAGTGTCAGTACTGGGATATTAACCCAAGTGCCAGATGTGAGAACTGAACCCACAGTCCTCTGATCTCCCAGCCTCAGAGGTGAGTTTACTACCTGCTGAGCCACTGACACTGACTCACCTGACCATTCAATAATCTCTGGTATGAGAACAGGTCAAATAACTAACCTGTATTACTCTATCTAGTAATAACCTAACTAAATGAAATTAAAACTTTTTCTATTAAAATAAAAACGTTTCCACTTTTTAAACACAAAAACTCCCATCATGTTACAGGTTTCTTCAAAATAAATGTACTTCCCAGGTTCATTCAGAGAAGCTTGGCCTTTGTTACCAAACTCACATATGCTATCTAGCAACAACCTAACTAAAGAAACATTAAAACCTTTTTTCCATTAAAAAATATTTTTTCATTTTATAAGTCAGAAATCTTTTCTATGATATAGGTTTCTTGAAAATTAATACACTTCCTGGGTGCACAAAAAAATCACTCGGCTGTTAGCCTTGTGCCTTCCAATTCACACAGGGCATTAATTAATTGTTTAGAAACACACCATCTGTTGGGTATTAGTGCTTACTTATCTGCCTTGATGTAGATGTGATATTGGAGAAATCCACAATCTTAGTAACATGGGTGATGTCCCTCTCAGTGTGGGACAATTGAGAGGTATTCACTCAGGGACCTCCAGCACCTGGAATTGATTATATTTCGTTACTGTCTTGGTTCTTTCACCATTTCTGGGTTTGCTCTTTCTTCCTCTCCTGGCAGGTTATCCAGTTTCTGCCACTACTGTCTTCCTCTGTTTTATCTTTAAAACCCACACCAGACACATATGCACACTGCTTTCTCTCAGCTGTCTCTCCCTTAGAATCCATAACCAGCCATGAATGATCAATCAGTATCTTTTAGTCCTTGATGTCTCTGTGCATTTCAGCCTTCCTCTCTTTCTCTGCTTCACAGCCTTTATTAATGCACAGCTAACTGAGCAAAACTTTCCTGTTCCATCCTCAGTTCCAACAAATGACATTCCACAGCAAATGCAGCACCTTGCTAATACATCTGGCTCCATTTACAGAGATGGTAATACTTGCAGTATATTTATACAACTAAGCAAAATGGGGAATTTACACAAACAATAAACTATATACTGATGTACTACTAAAAACAAGAACCCCAGAGCAAATGACCTATGGAAAGCATTACCCTGGAAGGGTACTGGCCTTACAGGCAAATTTTAAGGAAAAACACAATTGCACATACCCCAATAATGCAAAGCAACATGAAAAGCATATGCAAATCTCCATGAAGGAATGAATTCTGTCATGGGGATTTGCATATGATTTCATTTCACAAGAAATAAGCTGAAATATTTCTACAGTTATTTGGGTCCAGTGTTGTTCAACATATTCATAGGATATATCTCACAAGGCATTAGGAACATGGTCAGCCTTTTTGCAGATGACATGAATATCGGGGCAGTGGACGACAATGCAGAAGGGTGGCAAGGATTGCGGGGTAATCTATTTAAACTTGAGCAGAGGTCAGAAACATGGCAGCTTGGGTGTAATGCTAAAAAGTGCAAATTCATGCACTTGGGAGCAAGAAACCTGAGAAATGGTTTTTGGTTGGGTGGGGTACAGTTGTTCACTACAGAGGAGGAAAAGGATCTGGGAGTGCTGATAACAGGAAAAATGAACCACTCAGCACAGTGTAGAAGAAGAGCAGCCAAAGTGAACAAGATGCTGGGGTGTATAGCAAAGGGAATCGCCTCCAGGCAAGGAGAGGTCATCCTGCCACTGTACAGATGACTGGTGAGGCCACACTTGGAGTACTGTATGCAGTACTGGTGCCCCTACCTAAATAAAAATATCAGATTGCTAGAAGAGGTTCAATGCAGAGCAACCAAGATGATCCATGGGCTGGAAGACAAGCCATATGAGGAGAGACTGAGCGTGCTTAGCATGTACACCCTGGAGGATCGGAGGGATAGAGGGCAAGTGATAGAGACCTTCAAATATATGAGGGGTATAAACAAGGTTGTCTCAGGTAGCATTCTTAAGCACAGGCAGGGAAGGGACACTAGAGGGCATAGTCTGAGGCTGGAGGGAGGTAGATTCAGGAGGCAAATGAGAAGGCATTACTTTTCAGAAAGAGTAGTGAAAGGGTGGAACACCCTGCCAGGTGAGGTGGTAGACTTAACATCAGTGGGAGGATTTAAGAGTGGGTGGAACAGGGTTAAGGGGGTGTTCACAAAGAGGGAAAAGGAGGGGGTGAGGTCTGCAGGCAGGATCATGACCTCAAATGAGAGAGTCGGAAAAGGAGGGGCAGCTGCAGTATAATGGTCTGCTAGCGGAACACTCAAACAGACTTGATAGACTGTAAGGCCTGTATCTGTTGGCAGTTCTCATATGTTCATATGTTCATATACCTATTCATGTAAGTAGATCACTTTTGTGTTTAAGGGAGACAGTTTAGTCAAGATGTTAGAGTACCAATCTGTGACCTTGGGATCCAGAAGACCTGGGGCCCAATTCTCAAAGAGGGCTTAGATCGGTGCAAGCTACGTCAGACAGCAGCTTGCGCTGAAGTTCCTTGCACCAGGAAACTGGCACCAGATTCTGGTGCAGGAGGGATCCTAAGTACTCACACTTGCGGCAGCTCCTCCCATGTGGCAAACACCTGGCATAAGGGAAAGGTCTGCCACAGGCTTCTTGTGGCAAACACAAGCACCCCCCCATTCATCACCAAAGTCGCCAGTGTCACTGTAATACAATATACTTCCTCTTTTCTTGTAATGTTGCCCTCCCTGATCCACAATGTCTGATGTCATTATAATTCATTTTTTTCCCCAATACCAGGTGGTCTAGCAGCCCCCTCCTGTCCCTGATGTCACCATTGTTTATGTCATAATATGCCCCTTCCCTTATCCCAAAAGTCACCCTATTATCCATGTTATACTTTACCCACCTCCCTGATCCTCAATGTTGCAGTTGTCATAATATAAGGTAAGACCCCTTTCCCTGGTGATCTAGTGGTCCCCTGCCCCCCCACCACAGCAGGTAGTGCCCAACACCCATCGGGTGGTGTGGGGGACTGCGGTACAGTGCTGCAATGTACATAACTCACCCAGAGGGCATATTGGCTGGTCTAAGTGTACTTCAAAATTTGCATTCTGGGTAAGTTTTGTGAATCTTGATCCAGGAGCTTTACAACCTGTGTCTGCCACATGCTCTTTACACCTTGCTGCAGTCCATGTTTTGGCACATGGGCAGTGCAAGCACAGTTTGGGGCAGGCAATCTGTGATGACACAGGCTGCCTAAGTGAATTGCTCCCGGGGCACCTTGCACCAATCATTGGGATGCAAGCCCCTTGCGCCACCCCAGAACCTTTGAGAATCAGGCCCCTGTATTTTAATTCCACAGTTGCCACTTTTATGTTGTGTGACCCTGAACAAGTTACATATCCTCCCCGTGATTTCAGGTCACTCCAGGAAATGAGTTTTATTTCAGTGTGTCTTTCCCAGCAAAAGCTTCTACAGTAAAAATGAAAAAAATAAATGTATCTGAAACATGCCTTAGGGAACCAGTACTATATTAAATAGCCTATTTAGCAGCACTCCCTTTCACCTCCACTTTTAATTTACTTGTCTTTTAAAAAAGAGGCTGTTCCAAGTTTTCAGTGGTATGTGATAGAAGCCTTTATTGCCATCCCTTTTTTACCATAATGATAACTGCATCTCAAATGGCAAATTACATTTATCCTGCCAAGTAGACCTTTTTCGGATGAAGCAGATATTTTCAATTTTAATAAATAAAATCTGAGTTCAACATGTTTCATTTACTTTTTTTATATACCTTCTGGACTCAATTCTCAGTCACAACGGACTGGCAGCGTATCATCGTGAAACAATTTTTTGCCATTCTCTGCCTGTGATCCCCTCAAGCTATACTCAAAAGGAAAGGTAATGGGTGTTAGAGTGCTGTGCAAGGTGCACAGTCCTGCAGCTGATTTGAGTTTGGACACATGGATGACCAGTGCTAAGGAGGGGTGCTAAGGAGGGGACAAGTAGACCATGAAGTACTAAAACACTATTGGCAATGGTTTAGGGGCTCATTGGACTAGCTGGGAGATTGTTGGGGGGGGCAATGAACATAAAGATAATGACTGGCAGGGGGCCAGAATCTGGGATTTGGGAGATTTCATTTGTATCCATACAGCCCCATGCTTTAATGTACATGCATTGTGTTATTCACATACATTCATTAATGCACATGGAGGGAGAATGCACCATTTCTACTTTGTGGTCTGTGTGGCGAGGGTCTTTGCCCCTCCAGATGGATTCTTCCTTCTCAGAATAGCACTTTTATGTGCCTCAGAAATGGGGTACATTTTTTGTACTGTATCTGTAAAATTGTGCCAACTGTTTCTAGCACTTATGTAATCCATCAGTGAACTCCTTTCCATCTTCTTCAATGTCTGTTTCCCACCCAATACTACTGTGGAACAACATTCATACCTGCCTTTTCTCCAGTGACTTTGACCCCTGACCTAGTAACCTGTAGTCTGTCCCCATGGACCGGGTGTTACAGGTATTTAGGTCTCTCAGGAGATACTTCTCATGACCATTCAGAGATCAGCAAGAGAAGCCAGTGAGGAGCAGAAAGCAGGCGAAGCATCCCAGGAGGTTGTGATCTGATCATGGAACTTCATCTCCTTAAAGCATATTAATTTTCCCGTGCTTTAACCCTCATTACGAGTGCAGTCTGGGGGGGCGGTGAGGTGCAAGAATCTGGCAGTGGCATTTGGGAAGGGACTGAGCAATGCATGAACCCTGCTTCACCAGTTGGCAAAAGAAGATCCAAGCCCATGGCACAAACTTGACTTCTTTTAAATGAAGTGTTTCCACTAGGACATTCAGAGGTGATTAAAGGGAAGCATACTACAAGAGAGCCACACAGCTTCCAAATGCTTAACAAATTCCAAATTTAGCAAGCTGTACTCTTGTTTAATACACAAAGTTCAAATCACATTTCTCATAAGGGGTTCAACTAGCTTATGGTATGTAACAACAAAGTGCAGTGCACAACTGCCCCCCCCCCCATGTAAATGTTTATGGAGTTAAACTTTTTATGAGAAATGTTATTTTGGATAAGCGTAAGGAAAAAGGTTTCAAACTACAGTAGAGGTGGGGGTGGGCAGGGCTTTATCTGAATGACTGGCTACCTAGTTTTGCTCTTTAAATGCTTCCCCTGGGCTGTCACCATAAATGACATATACCTCTTGCACATGGCGACAACATGGATAAAGAACTTTGGACACCACTATCAGAATGGCAAGTAAGGGGGAGGTACTGTTAGTTGGCACTTCAGTCTGCCAGATGTAAAGTAAAGCCTTCCAGACGTAGCTTTTGCAAGGAGCAAGGCATCCTTGACTCCCTACAAAGGGCTTTTCTCAGATATAGTCAAAGAACCTACTAGAGATAGGGCTGTGCTGGACCTGGTGCTTACAAACAGGGACAGCATTGTAGATGTCACAGTGGACAGTCGCTTGATTACTAGTGATTACCTTACAGTGTGGTTCAACATAAGAACAGGAACAAAGGCAAACCACATGAGGATGAAGATTCTGAAATTTAGGATGGAAGATTCTAAAGCAATGGGAGACTGCCTCCGAAACTGCCTCAAAGAGGTGAATTGCCAGGAAGAGGTAAAAACATAGTTGGAAACAAGCATTTGTCAATGCCAAATGCTGTCTCGCTGGCTTTGTCATTGGTAGTGCCGGAGTTAGAGATGCATAATAGGAATGGCAGTGAAGTATTGAAGTGACGCCAATCCCACCCCCCACCCTGTAGAGACTGACAGGCATTGGGGTGTGCCTTTGGGTCATCAGCTATAATGCTCATGCTGTTTCACCTCACCCTACCCTGTAGACAGTGACAAGTGTTGTGGTGTGCTTTGGGCATTAGACATATCCCATTCCATAAGGAAATATGCTGAGGTGGGTGCAGTATAGGAGAATGGAGTGAACTTTTTGGCCAGTCACTATAAGGCACACCACGATGTGTGTCACTGGCTGCAGGGTGGGGGTGGTGGTGGAATAGGAAGCATTACAGCCAATAATCCCAAGTCACACCCCTGACACTTGTCAGTCTGCACAGGGTAGGGTGTTACAGTTGGAAACCCTAACGCTGCAGGCATGTGTTGGTATTTTCACTCCAAATTTTCAACACAGGCTTTTTGTGACCCCACATCATGAAAAGCTTCACTATCAGTTTGTTAGGTGAAAGGTAGTTTTACACAGCGGCTATGCCATTTGGCAACGCAGGTCTGAAAACACATTTTGGGCAGCATATAAAAAATGAGAACTGTATTGTTCATGAGCAGGTGTAAAAAAATAGCAACGTTGAAAAGCTGGACTGAAAATATGGAAAATTAGCAAAGTCATGAGCATGCATAGAAACTGTGCAGCACACATCCGTAACCCAATTATTTTGGGAATTTTTTTAGCCACAGTTTCAACATAGGCATTTAGGAACCTCTCCTCATGAACAGTGGTGCTGTGATTTTGTTAATTTGTCCCAAAAGTTGATTTCCCACAGTGACCATGCCATCATGCACCACACATTTTGGGCAGGATGTGAAAAATGACAGCTGTACTGTTATAAGGAGGTGTAAAAAAACTCCAGTGTTAAAAATGTGGCATGAAAATATTGCAAATTTGCGAAGTTATGGGGGGGCGTGGCTTGGACCAGAAGGAGATGGCAGCCTAAATTTTTCTTTCTGCCCCAGCCTGACAGGAAAAGAGGATTAAAATGTCTTAAATGCTGGACTAAACTTATTCTAGCACTCCCATGCACCTTCTCCTGCCTCTGCCACCACCACCAAGATGTAATTTGCTGAGCCACACACTTGTGCAGTACCTAACGGGATACAGACACTCCAGAGCCGATGAGCAGTAGTAGGCCGTGCAGGCACGAGCTTGATATATCAGTGCTGTTGTACTCTCTTTCCCCCTCCTAACATGATCGGAGCTGCAGCGTTTCTGGTCTCCCCCCCAGTGACTATCAGGGCAAGTCCAACGAAGATTCCAGAGTCAGTGGGAATTTCTGCTGTTCCCCCTGAGGGAGAGGACACTAAACCTGTTGATTGCTGGCCATAGGAGTTTGTTGCAGATATGGAGCCTGCTAGCTGCAGTATGGCTGGAGCTTCTCATCAAGCCACTCTGGCCTCTCTTGATCAGGTACAAGTTGGTGAAGCCCAAGCTAATATCATTAAAATGCTGGAGGCTTTACTGAGCAGAGTGGACACAATAGTCACCTTTCTAACTACCAATGTTGCAGATGAACGTCATTTAGAGGACCAGCTTAATGTTTTGAAACAACGGACAAAAAAGTTAGAGAAACAACATCTCCAAGTCCTACAAAGGCTTCAGGACCATAAGACCCAGTTATCCCACTTATGGTACAGAGCAGAGGACCAGGAGAATCGAAGCAGAAGAAATAATATACAAATTCTAGGTGTGACTGAAAGAGTCAAAGGACCTAATATGGAAAGATTTTTGAACAACTGGATACCACAGCTCCTGGGTGACCGATAGAAGGAACCAGTTGGGGTGGAGAGGGCCCACCGTGTTTTCGGTAACCCTAACAACACTAAAGGCCCACGTACCATTATAGCCTATCTGCTATGCTTCTCTGTCAAGGAACGTTTACTATGGGCAGCTGGAGACCTGGGAGAGATTGAATGGAAGGGTAATACCATATCTTTTTACAGAGACTTTACTCAAGAGGTGGCAGTGAAATGTAGAGCATACAATCCTCTAAAAAAAAATCCTTGCAGCCAACTCAGTGTAATATCGCTTCAAGGGTCTTACTGCTTTGTACCTGAACAGAGATGGTCAGTCTTTCCTCGTGGAATCCCCAGGAGATGCAGAGCCCTGGATCCAGGCCCATTGGCTGGGTATGATACCACAAACTACATCCCCCAGACACCTCTGGGAGCATAGGAATCAAATGCCTCAGGGAACCATCAAAAAGGAAAGCGGTGTATCAGGGGACAGAAATTTGTATCAGAATGGCTCACCAAATAAGGATTCCCCCATTAGCAAACAGCTATGGACCCCACAACCTATGGGGGATAAGATGAATAAAATCAGGGCTGATATTCCTAATGACCAGGAGGCGCCAACTAGCAAATTGCATAATAATAATCTGGGCGATGTTGTGACTCCACTGCCTGCCAGGCAAAGGCAACATTCTAGAAGACCCCACTCCTTGATGTCAAATGGTGCTGCAGCCAACCAACCAGAAAGATCAACTGGAGGAAGAGGTCGCTACACCCCTGGAGGATCCGACTCCGTTGGACTGGGCAACTGAAATGGATGTATATGAGGAAGAAGCTGTGGTGGCTGATGGTTTGCTGAAACCGGGCTTGCAGAGGCCGCTGCCTCGGGTGTTAGCCCCACTGACTCTGGACTAACTTGTAAATCAGGGGATGCCATGACGCGCTCTGACACTTAGGGCATATCAGCCCTTCTTGTGGGTTTTTCTAACGGGCGACAGCCCCTGCGCCAATTAACATATGAGGCGTTGGCAATGCCATGCCATGGGTAGTTTCCTGCCTGGGCAATTTCTGCCATTTCGGCTACTTGCCTCCTATATGGGACGTGGGTCTTTCACCCCTTCCCCTAACAGATAACATGTAGTAGCTGTAATGGACCCCCTCTCCCCTCCCCTTGGTGTGCTGTTTATAGACAGGGAGGGTGTGAATCTATTGCTTAGAGGAATCCCAGTAACTAGGGCGGTCTACGGGGTTGGACCATCATATTATAGTAAGATTATGGTTGAACAGATACAACTGGAAGCCCATCATCTCCTTGAAATCAACTCCTAGACTAGAGGGCACCACTATTTGCCAGGAATAATAACCATTTACGTGTGGCTGACAGAGGCTCCCCCTTCCCCCCTCCCCCATCCCCTATTTGGGTGACCTAAGATCGCCAGACATGCCTAGACTCTCCAGTTTTGGTATTATGGAGTCCAGGCTGGGTCAGGTCATCTTTACTGGGTGTGACCTTTCCCATTGCTCTTTGTGGTGACTGAAGCAGTGTGGCTCATAGGGGTCTTTTACCTCTATTCACACGTATACCTTGACACCAACAACTTAGTTAGTCTTACTAATATTGTTACATTTTACTGTTTGATAACTTTCTATTATACTATAATTATTGTTAAAGATAGATAACTCTTTTTGTCTCTATCCTTACTCTGCTAGGTATCTAACCAATATAGACAAGACCATATGCTGCTGTTTAATCTTTATTTCATCACTCCCCTTTTCCGAGGTCTGCCCTCATACCCGGCGGTGACAGGTTACTTTCTCTATGTTGCATTGTGTTTACCTAGTCCTACTTGCAGGGTGAGTATTTTATACTTCTATAGGTATTTGAGGGTGAATCGCCATGGCGGTGACTACTGCAGGACCACGGGGGTGGAGGTGCATCTCCTGGAATGTCAGGGACTCAATCACCCCACGAAACATACTAAGGTTTTGCAGTTCTTGAATTCCATGGGGACTGATGTGGCTCTGCTCCAGGAGAAGCACCTCACTAACCGAATGGTTCAATGGCTAAGGAAATTATGGGTAGGTACAGTCCTGGCAAGCTGTGCAGCTACAAAGTAAAGGGGGGGTTGCCATCCTCCTTCAGAGATTGGGACCATGGTCAGTCAAAGTCCAGCATAAAGACTCCCAGGGGAGAAGGTTAGTGGTCAGGTTGTCCTACCCGGGAGGCAAAGTTATAGAGGCCAGCGTCTATTGCCCAACACAGATTCCGGGGATCTCTACTCTGAATTGAACCAAGCTTTAGCAGAACTTTCGGAAGAGGAGGCAGAGATCCCTATACTATTGGGTGGTGATCACAACATGGTTCTAGATGTTTTTATAGACAAATCCATCCCCATGCCACAATCTCATCCCAAAGTTCTAGCTACCTTGAATACTCTGATGTCAGAGTGGGCTCTAGGAGATCCATGGTGAAACAGCCATCCACAGTGGCATGACTATACCTTCTACTTCAATGTGCATGGCACCCACAGTAGACTAGATTTTTGGCTAGTCAATCATGTAGCAGTGCCAGGTGTGAGTAATGCGACCATAGGTAACATTTTGATATCTGACCATGCCCCAGTTGCAATTACTTTCTCCCCACCAGGCCAAAGCCCTCCATCTACAAGATGGAGAAGCAATCCCCTTCTGTTACAAGATGCAACTCTCTGGGATTACATAAAGGAGGAAATGCGCCAGTACTTCTCCTTGAACACCCCTGGAGAGACGAGAGTGACCACAGTATGGGAAGCCTTCAAAGCTGCCATAAGGAGGAGAATTATTACTTATGCAGCCGCTAAAAATAAGGAGCGTGCAAAACATCTTCGGGATTTGCAGGACCAATTAGCAAAATTGGAAAAGCAATTTAAAGTCTCCCATCCGAACCCACTTAATTCCCCACTTCTGACCCCTATTACAGGTTTAAAATACCAGATTGATGTTTTGTTTAATAGAAAGACAGAATGGCAACTGATCAAGGCAAATCATAGGGTATGGGAAGGTGGGGACAAGGGAGGGAAGCTCCTTGCCTACTACTTACAGAAGCAGCAGACTTACTCCAGAATATTGGCCCTCAAGAATAAGAAGGGAGAACTTCTCATGGCACCAAAGACCATTAATGTGGAGATGCAAAATTTCTATCGGGAACTCTACCGATCCCAGAGTACCCTCTCAGATGATGAGCTCTCCTACCGATTAAGTACCCTATGTCAGGGGACCCCGCTTCCTCGACTTCGGAAACACAACAACGTGAATTGGATGCCCCCATCACCTCTGACGAGCTTCGCAGTGTGTTATTCCAGATGGCAAAGGGAAAGGCGCCTGGGCCGGATGGGGTGTCGGTGGAACTCTACCAACTACTCCAAGACCATATCACTGACCCACTCCTACAGGCACTGCAGGAAGCCCAAAAAGATACCTTGCTTCCCACGACTATGCGTGAGGCATTAATAATCCTTGTCCCTAAAAAATTATCCGATGTTCTCCTTTGTGCGAATTTCCATCCTATTTCGCTCCTCCCTGTGGACATCAAGTTATTGGCTAAAATCCCTACCGAATAGATTAGCCTTGCTTTTACCCACCCTAATTCATCCATCACAAACTGTTTTTTTAAAGTGGAAATCAAGTGCAGACAACTTGCGTTTAATCTTGAACCTTAAGTGGTTGGCGCTGCAATCTAAAACCCCAATGGCTGCTCAGGCAATAGACTTTGCAAAGGCATCCGATACCCTAGAGTGGGTGTTCCTCCATAAAGTCCTCATGCTATATGGATTTGGGCCAGAGTTTGGTTTACGGGTCTCTACATTATACCACTCCCCTACAGCTAGAGTTGTCACTAATAAAGATACCTCCCCCCCTTTCCGTTACAAAGCGGTACCAGGCAGGACTGCTCTCTTTCCCCTCTTCTTTTTCTCATTGCCTTGGATCCCCTAATTAGGAAACTGATAAATTCACCCAACATTATGGGTATTCCCATAAGAGGGACAACTTATCTGGTTAACGCTTACACGAACGATATGCTCCTTACACTTTCAAATCCCCAGTCCTCCATCACTCCACTTTTAACAGTCTTATAGGAGTTTGCTTGTCTCTCAAGATTAATGGTGAATCAAAAGAAAACTATCCTGTCCCCACTAAATGGAGCATGTGCCAGATACTGTCTTGCCGGCACTGATATTACCTGGGCCCTACAAGGCTTCCCATACCTATGGGTAATTATTACTATGGCTTGGAAGGATCTAGAATCCATGAATTTCTCCCCCTTATTGGCCTCTTTAACAACTGAAGTTCAGCGATGGAAATGGCTCCACCTTACCCTTAAAGGTAAGTTAGAAGCCATTAGAATGTTCCTATTTTTCAGAGTGTTGTACCTACTAAATAACCCTTCCCATCCCACTTTCCCCAAAACTTTTTAAGACCATAGACAACTTAGTTTCCTCTTTTCTGTGGGAGGGCAAAGCTCCGATATGGGGACGTATGAAACTCCGTGCACACTAGACTAGAGGTGGGCTGGGGCTCCCTTGGTTTGAAGGATATCATTTGGCTTATAGAATGGCCCAAGCTACAGCCTAGTTTATTCCTCATCTCCCCTCTCCTCATCTGTGGGTGTCTTTAGAGGCCAACCTGTCAGTGGATACCCCCCTTTTTACTCTGCTTTCCAGTGCAAAGCTGGCTGCAACTAGGCTCACTCCCATTATGTCAGAAACATGCAGAGTGTGGCGGAAGGTGATGGCAATTACTAGGGTTCCGAAATAGAATATCTTCCACTGCTTAGTTATGCCCTGATATGGAATAACCATCTTGCCATGGTTGATCATAAACCGCTTTCTTGGCCCCCATTGGGCCTCAAAAACAATTCGAGTTATAGAGGATCTACTACTCCCAAACTCTCACTCATTAATGTCCTTTGAACATATTCGGGACAGATATGGGCTGGGATCCTCAGACTTTTGGAGATTTTGCAGCTGAGAAGTGCTCTCTCTTCTCTTCTTAATACCCCCTCGTCACAAAACTCCTGGGATTGTTTGAGTGTCCTTCATCTGCCTAGAAAGGGCCAGGGTCTGGTGAGCACTCTCTATAAGACACTTAGAGGTGCTCAGCCAGATGCTACTCTCACCAGTAGAGTCGCCTGGGAAAAGGACCTGCTCCACCCCTTATCCCAACAACAATGGTCGCTGTGCATCAGAGCGGCTCATACAGCCTATGAAGACTCTAAGAGTCAACTAATACAATTAAAAATTCTCCTAAGGTGGTATAAAACCCTGGCAGTATTACATAACCTTAAGATTATACCACAGGATCAATGCTGGCAATGCCACTCCTCCCCTGCCCACCTACTCCATGTTCACTGGACCAGCTCAGCCTTGCAAAATTTCTGGACGCAAGTCCTAGGGGACTGCTCCAGGATAATTGGTAAACCAATTCAGATGCAGAACTATTCCCTCTTACTGGGGGACATGTCGGCATTAAATCCACTCCCTCCCCTCAGTGCAGAGTGGATCCTAGTGGCTGTTATGGAAGTTAAGAGGGCCATCCTGATACGCTGGAGACAATCTACACCCCCAACGATTTCACAATGGTGTCCTGCTATGACTAGCTTGGCTACCTTTGAGAGGCTTTCAGCAGTGGCCAAGGGACGACTTGGCAGATACTACAAGAAATGGGGAGCTTATTTACATTCCCATATCTGTTCGGTTGCACCTCCACCTTTGCAAACCCCCCCTGTACCACAAAATGCAGCATAGTTTGCTAACACTATAATAGTCGACTGCGACTGTATGGATTTGTCACCCTCTCTACTTATACTGTCCTATATGTCTGGATCTTCTTGGCTTTTTCTTTACTGTTTATTAATCTGAAGGATAGAATTTCCTTGGTCTCTACAGACCATTATTAATTAGTTGTTATTTCATAGACGCCTGTATTGATAGAGGGTAGGATGTACTGATTGGACCCTTGAGACCAGATCAGAGCAACTTTTTGGCTAAGATAGAAGGACCATGTTAGCTAGTTCACCTACTGTGTGAAATCTATATTTTGTAGCCTGAAGTGGCGTATATTTCATACCTGTATTAGGATATACTTGTCTAAAGTATAAAATTTGTAGGTAGCCTACTGTACCCTGAGAATAATTACCTATGTATTAGTGTCTGACTATATTGTGTGCTTAGTGTATGAGGGCCGTTTTCATGGCTTATGATACCTGGAACAACCCAATAAAATCTTACATGATAAAAAAAATTTGCGAAGTTACAAGGGTGCGTGAGAACTGCACAACACACGCTTGCAACACAGTCATTTTATAGACTTTTGTCACCAAATTTTCAACATAGGCATTTTAGGACCTCTGCTCATGAATAGTGGCACTGTCATGTCCTCAGACTGTCCCAAAAACTGATTTCACACAGCAACCACGCTATTCTGTGCCGGACATGTAAAAACACACTTTGACCAGCATATGTAAAATGACAGCTATACTGCTCATAAGGAGGTGTGGAAAAATACCAATGCTGAAAATCTGGAGTGAAAATATTACAAATTGACAAAGTTATGAGCGTGCATGGAAACTGTGCAATGCACACTCATAAAACAGCCATTTTTGGGATTTTGTCCACCAAATTTGCAACATAGGCTTTTTGAGAGCCCCCCTCCCATGAACAGTTGCACTGTCATTTCATTAATTAGTCCCAAAAGGTGATTCCACGCAGTGACTGCGAAATCACCTTTCAGGACCAAATAATGCCATGACAGTGACAGAATTCATGAGGAGGGGTCCCAATAACCCCATTTTGAAAAATTGGTGTAAAAATTCCCCAAAATGCCTGAGATTTGCACCAAAGTTGAAAAAACCCTATTTATGCCATTATACAGCTTACCGGCATTTCTTCAGTTCACGGTCGGCTTTGAAGAGTGCAGACGTGTTCCCAGCCCACCGAAGATAGTCATGCCAGGCTCCCAAGGTAAGTAGGGGGTGAGGGGGTGTGTGGGGAGATAAGGTGTGCAGTGGGTGGGCGCAAGTTGTGAAAGGGGGCAGGGAGACTGCGAGAAACCATCTCTTTTTTACAGGGTAAAAAAAAAGAGGAACATTGCAGGATGTTTTTTTAATTGCAGGGACATTTGGCATGCTGGGGTCGGCTCCCAGCTTGTCACCTGATTGTTTTTTTGGGGGCTGTAGCCGACGGGGGATTGGTCACCCCTGTAGGCACATACTGAAAGGGGGGGCAAGAGCCGAGGGAATTGGGCACCCCCTCGGCACACAACAGATAGAGGGGAGACATTATGGCAATGGGGAATGGGCTCTCCATTGGCAAAATAAACAGGGAAGGGGGACTGAAGCCAATGGGGATTGGGCCCCCATCAGGAAAGAAAGATTGTTAGGGAGTGCCATGATACCGAGGGGATTGAGCACACCCTCGGCTCGCACTTGAGGGGGTCATGATGCCGACAGGGATTGGGCTCCTGTTGGCAAATAAAGTGGGGCGAGTACGCTTTGGGCTGCAAGGTCAGTGTCGCGATGTTTACATGGGAGGTATCAAGACAGTTACTGCAACGAGAAGCTTGCTTCTCGTTGCAGCAGACCTTTTCTTAGATCTCATGGCCACATTCTGAAATGCTGGTGTGATGCCTGAATGCTGGCTGATTGGGGAATGAGGGACGCACCTACTGATGCATGCCCTGCATTCGCCCAACAGTTACCTGGCCTCCAAATCTGCTACTACCGCAATGTTGGCTGCGAATGTGTGAGCCAACATAAAAACTGAGGCATGGCAAAATCAAAGAAACTGATCTCTGCATGAAGGAAGTGAGCAAAAGCAGAAGGAAAAAGAAACCATTATGGTTCTTCAAGGAAGTGGCAAAGGTGTAAAAAGAAAAAAAGGTGGCATTCAAGTCATACAAGGAAACACAGAGAGAAGAAGACAGGGAGGTATACCAAGCAAAGCAGAATGAAGCAGGCAAGGCAGTGAGGAGAGTAAAGGCATAGACAGAGGAAAAGATTGATAAATGGGTTCAGCAGCTAAAGGAGAAAAGACTTTCTTCTATTTATTTATTTATTTATTTATTTATTTGTGTCTAGGATTACAAATACCTTTACAAAGGTTCTACACCAGCAATTAAGTAAAAAGCCAAGATACATGGGAATCAGTCAGTTACAGGAACATTAAAATGCATGCACTTAGGTTAATAGCAGCCAGAGGCATTGTCAGGGCAGGCTTTCTTCAGGTACATACGTGAGAAAAGCAAAGAAATGGAGGTATAGCAAGGAGTAGAAGGGCAGAGGGGAACACTGTGCAGAAGGGGACCAAGAAAAATCTGACTTCTTAAACAGATGCTTCTGCTCAGTCTACCCAGTGGAGGTAGGAGGGGTCAGGCCACCGGGGAAAAGCAATAATGGGAGCTAGATATAAGGTAATTTTCAGAGGAAAGAGTCCCTGCAGCACTGAAGGTAGACATGACTATGAGATTGAATGGGATTCACCCTAGGGTACTAAAAGAACTCAAGGAAGTGCTAACTGCCCCATTGAAAGCCTTGTTCCACAGCTCAGCTCTTAATTTTGTTATTACTTATGGCAGGTAGTCCAGGACCATCAGGTATATAGTTGCCAGGCACTGGAACATTTTTCAAGTCTGACCCTATTGTGAGGAATTATGCTCAGAATTTATTTATTTATTTCAGATTTGGATTAAAACCTTTTGAGCCATGGGCTCGTTTACAAAGGCTCCAAGTCAACAAGGAATACAAGACATTTACAGATGATAAAACACTGCAGAACAGAAAGACATCAACTAAAAGTGGTATTAGGGTGCAGTTACAACATCAAGCAGAGTACAAGAAGTAAGGATAAACAGGACCACACTTGCAGAGAAACATATTAATGCAGCATTAATTAAGTACAGTACAGTACAGTGTTTAACAATCATGTTACAGTTCAGACATGGTGCTCCCAGTCTGCAGAAATGCAGTTTTAGCAGCCAAGGTGAGGCTTTGTCAAGGGGAGGTAGTAGGTGGTAGGAGGTGGGGAGGGGGTTGGCAGTTATGGAACAGGAGGGTGGGAGTGAGAGAGGGTAGTGTTTGATGGATGCAAGAACCGCTGTCAGAGTCCATTGGTTGACAGAAACGCAGGCAATCACATTTGCTGGCAAGAAGAAATTGAAGCCCATTTTTAAAGTGGCCAAGTCTGGTGAAATCGGCAAGGTCTGCAGGCAGATCATTGAACCATTTAGGCCCACCATAGGAGAGGGATCTTTGGCCAAGGGTGGTTTGTTTGAAGGGAACAGTTAAGACAGCCCTGGAGGCACTCCTTGTGCATTTAGATGGTTGTGCAGGCTCAAAGAGGGCTGAAGTAGCAGTAGGCATGGACCCCATCAGGGACTTTTTTGCAAGGAGACAGGCCTGGTATTGGAGTCTGTGGTGGAGTGGGAGCCATCCAGTTTCCTTGTATAGATTACAAGAGTGAGTCATTTTTGTTTACTCCCAGGACCAGGCAGCAGGCTTTGTTGAAGATGGTTTTGACCGTTTTAAGCACTGTGTCTGTGCCTGCCCCGTATATGACAAGGCCATAATCCACAGATGAGAGAACTGAACTGTACATAACAAGTTTCAGGGCAGCTGGTACCATTGAGGTGCAGTGTCTACGGTATGCCAAGCTTCATGTTCGTGGACTTTACCAGTTGCTCAGCATGGGCATTGAAGGTGAGGGTGTAATCAAGGTGAATCCCTAAGTACTTGAATGTGTTGACTTGGTCTAGTACTTCTACTTCACTACTAAGTATATGCAGTGAGGACCCTCGAATCTTGCTCTGTGGGGTGCTGAAGAGCATGCTCTTAGTCATTTTGTAGTTGAGTAGCAATTTATTTCGGGTGAACCAGGATTCCAATGCATGAAAATTGAGCTGAAGTTCAGAGCTAATTGATCCCAGGTCTTCCCCTGGGATGGAGATAACAGCATTGTCTGCATAGAGTACATAGTGTGCAGGACAGGTAGAAGGCATGTCATTTATGAAGAGGTGAATAAGAGAGGACCGAGGATAGAACCTCGTGAGACCACTCGGTTTACTTCCTTGTGCTCAGAGATTGTATTGCCAATCCTGACTGGTTGAGATCTATGGGTGAGGTAACTATGGAATCTTTCTAGGATGGTCTTTAAACATGCACTGAACCTATCAGATAGGTTGGTCCACAGGTTGCAGCCCATGGTATGGCCAGCAATACAGAACTGGTTACCGCCCTTGCCACATGGCAGTCTTGTACTGTATATGGGCATTGCAAAAGACTATGCACTTTACATCAGTTAATGCAGGTAGAACATTTAACATCATACAGTTCATAAACTGTGACACCATGCCTATTGAGTATTTCTACCCTGTACTTGTGGGTCTTTCTACATAAGTAAAACCACCCAGAATTTTAAAGTCAGAATAGGTGAACATATTAGGGACATTCAGAAGATAGATTGCTCTAGTGCTCTATCCCTTCACATGCACTTCCAGCAGATACCTGGGAAACACACATTTCAATTGTTAAGCTAAAAAAAGGTTAAAATAAGCAAGCAGGGTCGAGACCTACAAACCATTATCCTGTGAAGGGATGCTCTGCAGATGGTGCATCTTGGGAGAATAATTTGTAGCATGAGTAAATGAGACATTCAATTTAATGTCCCTTATCAAGGATAAATGAATTTCCTGCATACTAATTATATCACTTGTTACTGTGTTATTACTTGTATTGATGCCAGTTTGAATTAATAGCCTGTGGCTAGCAGAAGTGTACCATAGTTTAAAAGTTTTCTACTACTGTAATCTGATATTAATTGTGATATTTACTTTTCCCATAGGTTAGAGTGGAGTGAAGCCTCTTTCTGATGTTGAGACAGACAGCCAGTCAAGATGAAACACTGGCAAGTTATCACTTGTGAGGCAGTGTGTTCGCTTATAACCTGGAGCCTACTCCAAGCAGATACTTTTGGACTATTATGTTTTCCCTGTTAGATGTACTATTTAAATGTGTTCTAAATTTGTAACTATTCCACATTTGTCTGGAAGTATCTGTGCATGTTTTTTATCTCGACACTGAAATGCCCACAATTGAGTAATGTACCTTTAAATGAACTGGATTTAAGCTTTCTGCTTCCTACATCCTGAGCTCTTGAACAAGCCTCTGGGTGAAACCAGTCGAATGTTTGATGGGTCCAGGCATCTTTTTTGTTTTTGCCAACCTGCCACCTTTTTTTCTTAAACTCATGTTTATTGAACTTATTAAAATAACATACAGGAATAGTGACATTAAATTACATCATTCCATAAATCCATGACCTTAAGTACAATCTAAATCCCCTGCCCAGCACCAACAGAAGTCTAAAACTCATAATGTGAAAACATTAATAACATGTTCAAAACAAATTATAATGCCAGAATAAACATATCTGGTTTAGAAACCATCAGCCCTGCCCAAACTGCTACCCTTGATGCAATAAGTTACAACTTTTTTGCTGCTGTTTTGCAAATTTCTTAATTCACTTGCATACTTTAATAAAGCTATTGCACAGTGGTCCCTGTATTTGGTGTTGTCTTTGATTTGTACAGTTGTATGTTTTTAGCCTGGTACATTCAATTACTATGAAGCAGCTTCTTGCTTTTTTCTTCTTTAATGTCTTCATAAAGGACATAGCTGGAAAGTAAGGTACCGTATGCCTTTTTGCAGATGGTACCAACATCTGCAATAACATGGACATTCAGGAGGTGGTGGACAAAATGTGTGTGGTGGGCTTTAGGAAAGTTGAGGAGTGATAACAAAATGGCATTTGGGGTTCAATGTCAAAAAGGGAAAAATCATACACATAGGACATAGGAACCCCAACTCTGAGTTAGGAAGGGGTGTGGAAGTATTGACCATCACTAGACAGGAAAGGGACCTTGGGGTTATCATATCTGAGATCTCAAGGTGGCAACACAGTGAGACAAGGCAGTGAGTATTGCTAGCGGGATGCTGGGGTGCATAGCGAGGGGTATCTTCAGCAGTAGGAGGAAGGTAGTGATGCTGCTGTAATGCTCACTGGTGCGACCCCACTTGGAGTACTGCGTCAAATTTGGAGACAGCAAATCTGGAAAGACATTGACAGAGTGAAGTAGTCCAGAGGAGGGTAACTAAAATGGTGCATGTTTTGCACAAGAAACCATACAAGCTGAGAAAGAGAGATCCTAACAAGAACACCCTGGAAGAGAGGAGAAAGAGAGTGAGAGAAAGAGATCGAGAGAGAGGGGGAGAGAGCGAGAGAGAGAGAGAGAGAGAGAGAGAAAGAGGTGACATGATAAAAACTGAGAAGTAAATCAAAGGGATGAATATGGTGCAAGTGGGGAGTCTCTTTAAAATGAGAATGAGCATCTGGTATGGGGGCTTCCAATGAAACTGGAGGGGGGAAGTTGACGAGTGATGCGAGTAAATATTGTCTCATTGAAACAGTAGTAGATGACTGGAACAGACTGCAAGCAGAAGTTGGGGATGCTAGAACAGTGGGGGGGGGCTTTAAGCAGACATGGGTTAGACACAGGGATATATTAGATAGGAGGCAGGGATATGGGAAGTTTTGCCAGAGACCAAATATGGTCTGCAGTGGCAGAACATAAAGGTAACATCTGGGCAGATTGGGTGGGGCAAGGGATCATTTTCTGCCAACAAATTGTATGTATCTAGGTATCTGTGTTGCCTCTTACTGCAGCATGTCTTGAGGTACCTCAGGCTAATTGGATTAACTTCATATTGAGAACAACAGGTTGCTGCATTATGTAGTACCACACTTGCTGAAGCATTCCACAGCATTGGGAAACTGTTTTGAAGCCCCCACTATAGGAACACACACATAGAAACATACGGCAGAAAAAGACCAATGGTCCATCCAGTTTGCTTGTGATGTACATGTGCATATGGTGTACATGGGCACTGCCATAAGTTTTCTTACCACACTGCTGCCTAGCCCTCACTAGGTGCTAGTTTCATGGCAGGATATACAATCTACCTTCATCAGGGATAAGCAATCATTGGGATGCTTCTTCCTCCTTCCCTAACTAGTCCCAGATGGCTTAAACTCATTCCTGAACTGGGATCACCAGTCTAGTGAGTGGCAGCACTACTGCTGTGTTACTGGGCCAGCATACTGTAGACACAAAAACACTGCCATGGATTCCGTGTCCAGTTGCCCAGAGCATACTCCACCTACTGAGGGGCTCTGCACCTATGTTTCAGAAGATGGAGTGAAAGCTAATAGCCAATTGGTAGTGCCTGTTGACCAGCCTTCCCTCACCAATCCAGATAGAGAAATGGATTTAATTGGAGTGCATATTGACGCCAGACTTGAGGTTGATCATGTCAAACAAACTTGACTCATTTCTTTGACTGGTTACCAAAGCAATAGATCAGGGTGGTACGGTGGGCATAGTGTACCTAGACACCGTTCCACACAGGAGATTGGAAAACAAACTAGAGCACACAGGGTTAGGGCATAAGATAGTTAACCGGGTTAGGAATTGGCTACAGAATAGGAAGCAGAGAGTCTTGGTCAATGAGGCTTTGTCACAAGAGGGGGAAGTGACCAGCGGTGTACCACAGGGGTCAGTGCTGGGTCCAGTCCTCTTCAACATCTTCATCAGTGACATCACAGATGAATTGAAGGGGAAGGTGTGCCTGTTTGCAGACAATACAAATATCTGCAACAGGATGGATACATGGAAGGGGGCCATAAAAATGGTAGCTGACCTCAGGAAACTAGAGGAATGGTCAAAACACTGGCAGTTCAAATTTAAAGCCAAGAAATGTAAGGTCATGCACCTGGGAAAGTGAAACCCAGGGGTAAAGCACACTCTGGATAGGCAGCAATTGGAAGTGACAAAGGTGGAAAGAGATTTGGGTGTACGCATCACAAATGACGTCAAAGTCACACAACAGTGTGAAAAAGCTGCCGAGACAGCAAGTGGAATCCTCAGATGTATAGGTTGGGGCATTAGAAGCAAAAAAGCAAAAGGTAATCATGGCACTGTACAGATCCTTGGTTAGGCCACACCTGGAGAACTGTGTCCAGTTCAGGAGGCCACACCAGAAAAAGGACATAGACAGATTTAGAGACAGTGAGAGCAGGGCTACTAAAATGGTGCAAGGGCTGCACCATGAGACATATGAAACTAGGCTCAAGGTATTAAAATTGTACTCACTAGAACAGAGAAAAAACAAGCATTTGTCAATGCCGAATGTTTGCTTACTGGCATTGGCAGTGGTAGTGTAAAAGTTACAGAGCTGCGTAATAGGAATGGCAGTGAAGTATTGAACTGAAGCCAACCCAACCACCACCACCCTGCAGAGAGTGGCAGGCATTGGGGTGTGCATTTGGGTCATCAGGCATAACGGCCACGCCATTTCACCACACCCCACTCTGCAGAGACTGACAAGTGTCACATGTTCCTTGGGGGCTTTGGCCCTTATGCGGACCCCATTTCATTAGGAAATACGGTGAGATGGGTGCAATATAGGAGAATGGGGTGAAGTTTGGGGTCAAGAGTCCAAGGCATACCGATGCCTCTCAGTGACTGCAGGGTGTGGAATGGTATGAGCATCACAGGCAAGAATCCCAAGTCACACCCCTGATTCCTGTCATTCTCATAGGTTGGGTGATTTAGTTGAAAAGCCTAATACCTCAGCTTATCGCTGGTATTTTAACTCAAATTTTCAACATGTTTGTTTTGTGACCCCACCTCATGAACAGGGGAATATCAGGTTGGTAGCCGAAAGCTGCTTATGCTCAGTGACTACGGGATTTAGTATCGCAGGTGCAAAATATTCAACAGGCTGTAAAATGACGGCTGTATTCTGTCATGGGGAGGTGTAAAATGGCTATGTTGCAAATGTGTAGTAAAAATATTTAAAAAATGGTGAAGTCACGAAGCTACATAGAAACTGTGCAACGCACACCGCTATATAAGTAGGTTGGGGATATTTTATAGCAGATTGTCAACTCAGGCATTTTGTGCTCCGATCATGAACAGTGTCAATGTGATTTTCTTTATCTGTGCCGAACAATGATTTCCGACAGCTAATTACCATCTCTGCACTGAAAGTGTGAAAACACACTGACATGGCAGCTGTACTGTTCATAAGGAAGTGTTGAAAAATGCCACTAGTGAAAATCTGGACTGAAAATATTACAAAGTCATGAACTAACGAGGATGCGTGGAACTGCACAATGCTCACCGTGAACACAGTCATTTTATGGACTTTTGTCACCAAATTTTCAACATAGCCATTTTAAGACCTCTGCTCATGAACAGTGTAAGTGTGATTTTCTTAATGTGTCCTAAACATTGCTTTCGCACACCAACAGCACCATTGTGCGCTACATGTGCGATAACACATTTTGGGTGACATATGAAAAACTGCAGCTGTACTGTTCATAAGGAAGTTTAACAAAATGGACATGTTGAAAATCTAGAGTGAAAATATTAAATTTGCAAACTTACGAGCATGCATAGGAACTGTGCAACGCACACTTGTAAAAGTCATTTCTAGGCATTTTTCCACCAATTTTTCAACATAGCCATTTTAAGACCTCTGCTCATGAACAGTGTCACTGTGGTTTTGTTAATGTGTCCCATACATTGAGCTTGCACACCGACTGCACCATTGTGCACTACATGGCGGAAACACGCTTTTGGCAGGATGTGAAAAATGACAGCTGTACTGCTCATAAGGAGGTGTGGAAAATGGCAATGTTGAAATCTGGGTGGAAATATTGAAAATTCGCAAACCTACGAGCGTGCGTGGGAACTGTGCAACGCACACTCGTAAAACAGTCATTTTTAGGAATTCTGTCACCAAATTTTCAACATTGCCATTTTAAGATCTCTGCTCATGAACAGTGACACTGTGATTTCCTTAATGTGTCCCATACACTGAGTTCGCACGACTGTGCCATTGTGCGCTACATGGGCAGAAACACGTTTTGGGTGAGATGTGAAAAATGACAGCTATACTACTCATAAGATGGTGTCGTGAAATGGCAATGTTGAAAATCTGGAGTGAAAATATTGAAATTTCGCAAACTTACAAGCCTGCGTAGGAACTGCGCAACGCACGCTCATCAAACAGAAATTTTTTGATTTGAGAATAAATTAATGGGTTAGCCCCTTCTCATGAATGATGTCACTGTCATGGCGGTATTCGGTCCCAAAGGGTGATTTCGCAGTCACTCGCGCAGTCACTGCGCCAAATCACCCTTCAAGCCCAAATAACGCCATGACAGTGATATCATTCATGAGAAGGGGTCCCAAAAACCCCATGTTGAAAATTTGCAAAATTCCCAAAATGCCTGAGATATGCATAAAGTTGAACCCTCCTATTCAGCCCATTATACAGCTTACCGCATTTCCTCAGTTCGCGGTCGGCTTTGAAGTATAGTAGATGCGGTTCCCGGTCCACCGAAGATCGTCGTGCCGGGTCCTGAGGTAAGTATGGGGTGAGGGGTGTGGGGAGGCTGGGTGCACAGTGGGTGGGTGCGGGATGTGGGAGGGGCTCGGGAGGCTGCCGTGGGACAGTTTTCGTTTTACAGGAAAAAAAAAAGGCGTCGGCGGGACCGCTTGCCCACGGTGGGGTGGGCTCCCAGCGTGGCTGCTTGACTTTGGGGAGGGGTGTTCAGCCGGCGGGGAGTTGGGCTGCCCCGTTGTCAAAAAAAAAAAAACTATTGGCATGTTTGCCCACGCTGGAGTGGGCTCCCAGCGTGGCACAAGGACCTTGGGGGGCCGTTTAGCCAATGGGGATTGGGCACCCCGCGGCAACATCATTCATTGCCACACTGGGGTGGGCTCCCAGCGTGGCACCAAATACTGGGAAGGGGGCGGGAGCAGTGCAGTGCAGCCGGCGGGGATTGGGCACCCGTCGGCTACTCGTTGTATGCAGGGGCGCGCCGCGTCTGCGGCTGGGGAGCTGGGGCGAGCAGCTTCTTATCGCTGCTCACTCAAGCGTAGCTCCCCCTTTCAACTGTATGCCACTGCATTTTGGAGTGTGTCATAGACAGCACCAAAATGCATTGGCTTACAGGGGCCGCGCCTCCCAGGACACTGCCTGAATTGGAGGAAGAGGTGACACACCTCCGAAATCTCCGATGAAGACACTATGTTTCTTGCACATGCGTGCAAGCAAACATAATAAAGGAGACATGACAGAAATGTTCAGATACGTCAGAGGAATAAACACAGTGGAGAATCTCTTCCAAGTAAACAAAGGAACTCGGACACAGGGGCACAACTTATGTCTGGTTGGAGGCAAGTTCAGGAGCAACTATAGAAAGTGCTTCAAGGAGAGGGTAAAAGATACATGAAACAGCCTGCCAGCACAGGTGGTGGCAGCTAAGACAGTAAGAGAATTTAAACTAGTGTGGGACAGACAGTATGGACAGCTTGGCTTGAACAATTAAAGGGAGGGGGTAGACAACTTGGGCAGATCAGATGGATCAAATGGTCCCCATCTACCAACACCTTTCTTATGTTCTTATGTGTACACTCTCTTGGTCACCCTTCATAATACCTCCTTGCCACACCTCTGCCCAGCTGACATAAGATATGTTCAGTGGATACACTACAACTTGGGAGTGATCATTACAGCATTTAGAAAACTGCTAGATTTTGTAAAAGCTAAAATCACATTATTCTGATGTACAGTACTGCTTTTTCCTGGGGGAGTAGAACAAGCTTGTTATACAAAATGGACTGTTGTGCTGAATTTCACAGGGGTAAACACCTTTCCCTAGAAAGCAACTGGTTCTGCCCATCAAATATCAGAAACTGGTTCTGAGATCTGTCCATGATGACATGGGGCACCTAGAATTCAACATGACCCTGAACATAATCAAAGCTTGATTTGATTGGCCATTGAAGTGAGTGACACTGTAAGTGGTGTAACTGCTGCATCACTGTTAAGACTCTGCCAGAATGGGTGGTATCTCTCATTAACATCCCCAGTAAAGGACCACTAGACCTGACCAGTCTGGACTTCTTTCTTTTGAGACAAAATAGGAGGGGATCAGAAATGCTCTGGTCATGACTCTGAGGTTCTGCCACTAACTGGCTAACAAGGGACATGCCAGCCCTAATGAAAAATAAGGATAAATGCTAGAATAGATTTAAGAAATCTGACTGATCTGATTATCAGAAATAGTGAAATGTTTGTAGAACTGCAGGTAGAAGTAGATAGTTAGATTATGTAGGGAATAATTTGCCAATTCTGGTGGTGATCCTCACAGATTCTGGGATAGTATTAAGGCCTTCATGGGAATGAAAAGCCCTGCTCTTTATCTAATGTAATCACTAATGGTTTGAATTGTAATAACCTCACTACAATTGCCAATGCCTTTAATGTCAAGTTATTGAACCTACTTTATCAGCGTATTCCATCGGCCCTAACGTGGCACAAGTTTGCACCTCTTCCACCTGTAATGGCACTAGTTTGGCTTATTTTAAACATTTCTTGCTAAAAACATTGTTAATGCACTAGCTAGGATTAAATCAACAAAAGTGGGGAAATTTGGCATTAGGGTTTTCCACCCTAACATCCTACCCCCACCCTCCAGGCAGCAACAGGGAAAACCATTATGGTTTCATCTCTCCTGCATCTTCACAAATTAGTTGTGGGATTTGCCTTGGGGTCATCAGCTGAATTGCTCACCCCATTAAATCATTAATGAAGCCAAGATGTGTGGAGCATATGAGAATGGGATGAGCATTGTGACTGACAACTCCAAGACACATCCTATGCATGATTTGTGAAGACGCAGGAGAGGTGAAACCGTAATGATTTTTCCTGTTGCTGCCTGGAGGGTGGGGGTGTTAGTTGGAAACCCTAATACCACATTTCCCTACTTTTGTCAGTTTAACTGCAACTAGTCCATTAACTAAGCTTTTTGCAAAGAATTTCCTTTATTTTTGAAATAATGGAATCATATCCTCATTCACACAGGTCCCTTAGGGACCTGATGCCCTACGCCAAGAGAACACTCCGTCCATCTACAGAAGTGCAGGTCCCTTGCAGTCCCTGCACTTCACTTAAGCAATGGATGTGAAGATTTCATGGGGGTGCTAGTGGGCTGCAGATCACAGGACTCTGTGGTCCTTGCACTTCCATGTGACCGCAGATACAGATACACAGGGCAAAGAGTGCATCTTTCAGCTAATGCGCATGGCCTTCTGCCATCCAGGGGTGCAGATGTCCAGGGCCCTATGCCAAGAAGACAGTTGTCTTCTCTATATAGTAGCCAGGCCTGTGCAGACAGCGCTGCATTTTTCATTCCCTGACTGGGGGGGCTTGCATAACAGCACCATCCCCCCACCCTCACCCCATCCAGCTGGGTCACTGAGCTCACCCCCAAACTGAGCTCACCAGCACTGGATCACAAAGCATATCCATTGGGTCAAGAGTGGCATTACTTGCAAACTTTGTTAACAATTACAGTATATATATATTTTTTTTTAGTTTGACCACAAATTTTCAAGACACCCATTTTATGTTTTGCCTTATAATCACAACATGTACCATTTATAGTATACTGGCCGAAATGTCATTTTGCACAAGAAGTGTGAAAACATGTATCATCCAGGATTTTAAAAAAATGACACATATGAAGTAGTGTGGAAAAATGGCTATGCTGAAAGTTTAGAATCAAAATAGTGAAAATCAGTATGAAGTTATGTGTAAGTGTTGAAATACTGCAACATTCACTCATAACTTGGGTGTTTTATAGCATTTGTACACCAAATTGACAGCATGATCTTCTTATTACCCCCACCTCATGAAAACCATAGAGAAAATGTTCAAATCCCCATTAAAAAGAGATTCCATGGCATTGAAACATCATTCTATGCCACAGGTGTGAATAGACATTTTGGCCAGGATTTGAAAAATGACAGCTGTCACATTCATGAGGTGATGTAAAAAATGGCTATGTTGAAAATTTGTAGTTAAAATATTTAAAATTACCAAAGTTACCAGTGAGTGTAGTAAAATTTCAATTTATGCACATAAGTTTGCAATTTTTACATATTTTGATCCAAAGTTTTCAACATAGGCTTCTTATGACCCAACCTCATGAACAAGAATGTTGAACATTTTCAAATCCCTCCCGAAAGGTGATTTTGCTAAGAAACCACAAAATCACCTTCTGAGCTTGATTTGTGTAATCCCACTGCCATTGATTATGAGGTGGGGTCCCAAAAAGGCCATGTTGAGAATCTGGGGTCAAAATATGCAAAAATGCCAAAGTTATGCATCAAAGTTCAAAACCCCATTGAAATACATTGAACCTCACTTACCTTAGTTTCTCATATTGCAGTCGGCAGTTTCAGCAGCAAGACATGTCTTTGACCAGAGAGTGGATTATAAACCTGTGACCTGTTTAAGTGAATGAAAGTGAGTGGGGTTGTACTGGTGAGTGTGGTGTGGGGGTGTCAGATTGGTGAGAGATTGTTTTCTTTTTTGCAGGTTAAAAAAAATGTCAAGGGTTAGTTTTCTATATTTCAGACTGGGACCCCACACCCCCTTCACCCCATACTTATCTCTGGAACCTGGCGTGATGATCTTTGGTGCACTCTTTAAAGCCGACCGTGAACTGAAGATGCCGGTAAACTTTATAATGGCATAAAGGTGTTTTTTTTTTCAACTTTGATGCATATCTTGGCAATTTTTGCTAATTCTGGCACCAAATTTTGAACATGGGGTTCTTGGTACCCCTCCTCATGAATTCAGTCACTGTCATCTCGTTGTTCAGTCCGGAAAGGTGATTTCGCAGAAACTGCGTGGAATCACCTTCCGGGATTGATTAACAAAATGACAGTGTGGCTGTTCATGAGGTGGGCTCTCAAAAAGACTATGTTGCAAATTTGTTGAAAAAATTCCAAAACATGACCATGTTACGAGCATGCGTTGCGTAATTTCCACATGCGCTTGTAACTTCGAGAATTTTTAATATTTTTACTCCAGATTTTCAACATTGTCATTTTTTCTACCTCCTTAAGAACAGTACAGCTGTCATTTTCCACATCCTACCCAAAATCTGTTTTCACACATCTGGCGCACAGTGACGCAGTCGCTGAAGGAAAACATACTATCTATTAATTCCTTATCTTTGTTTATAAAGCTTGAAATTGGGTTTCTTCATTTGGGGGCCAAGATGTTATTTACACTTTCCCAAAAATTTCTTTTATCAAGGAAGCTTGTTTTTTGTACACTTTTTTTAAGATATCTAAAGTGATTCCAGTCACTTTGTAGTTTTGATTTTTGGTACTGTTGCTAGGCAGTTTCTCTTTCTTTAATTAATTTCAGTAATGTGCTGCCCATGGCTCCTGATAAGGTGTGCACCGGCCTATTTTGCTCACCTCATTTTAGAAAATACTCTTCATAAAATTTTGTAATGAGTACCAGTACTCACCCAACCTTTGTTAATTCTCCCCACTCCAAAGAATAAGTGCTTCATAACATAACTGGTGATTCAAAAGGAACAGTTTTTTGCCAGATTTACAGCACTTGTATGCATCCCGCTTTTGCTTTACTCACTGTTTTAAAACTGGTGAGTAAATTCCTACCTGCCCACATTATTTGGAGCATTGCTGGCACCTGAAATTCTTTTCTAGAAAAAAAAAACTACATTTTTTTAAATAAATGTATTCCTCAGTCCCCTCTAGCAAGACATTTGTAAACATCTGAATTTCATTTTATTCACCTCACTTTCAAAATGAGGAGTACAGATACTCATCCCAAACAATCTTATGTAGAGCCCTGGTGCTGCCTATACATTTGTTTCTTGCAACATTTACTCTTTTTTCTTTAACAGAGTTCTATTATCTGTTAGTTTGCTTGGTTGATGTAAAAAAAAAGTTCAACAGTAGTATTAACATTTTCTATATCATTCATCATGTTCCAATTAGTTTCCGCTATATCATTTTTTTATATTGGATAGTTTTTCTGCAGTGAGTGCTCTGGTATCAACTTACCTATTCTTATCTGTTTTGCCCTTTGTTGCTCCAGATATAAAATATAGGTAAATGCTCACTTATTGAATTTGATAGTGTTCCTACTGCCTCGTTATTGCTTTAATTGCTACCCATTAGCCAGTCCAATAATGTTAGGGGTTTTGTTTTGTTATTGGGTCTTGTCCCTTGACTTATTAATTGCTTTATGTGGACTTTTTGTAGAAAATTATTATATTTGCTGTTTTCATTTCCTAACCAATTTAAGTTTACATCTCCCATCAATTCCATTTCCTTATTTGTGTAGTTCTCCAATAAGTTTATTAATTCCTCTAGACCATGTACTTTTGATTTGGGTGGATTATATATACAACCTAGCAACAACTTTTTTGTGTTGCTAAGTACCAGTTCAATGGGCTAATTTCCACATCCTGAACCTAATTCTGATGTTACTAATTCTTTAATTGTCATATGCTCCCTGAAAAAAATTACAAGGCCATCCCTTTATTTGTTGTTCTACCCTTTCTAATTGTATTGTATCCAGTTATCCATATCAAATTGTCATTTATACTTGGTTTCAGCCATGACTCACAGATCATAGTGATATTTGGGTTAGAGGTAGAAATCAGAGCTTCTAGTTCATGTGTTTTTTGGGGGGAGAAGACTGCAGATATTTAATGTATTATTTCTAATCCCTCATTATTAAACCTATTGGGCATTTCTGAGTGGTCCCGTGGTCCAGGATTTTCCTTAATGTCCCCTGATTGTATCAGTCTCAAAAATGTAAAATTAAATAAGCTCTGATCCATGGTTCTGGTCACTATGTGTGCCTCTGAGCACTTCAATTCTGATTTACTTAGAATACTTAAACTTAACAAGCCTATATCTTGCTCATGTGATTTTTCAATCAGCTGTTCATCTAATTTATTGTCATATGCTCTATTGCTATCTACCCATACCACTTTATGTATTATTAAATCAATTAAGCAAAAAAACAGAAATGTATAGTACAGCTACAGGAATCCTTTGCCAGACATTTCCATACAAAGCTATACAAAACAAACTGTAATAAAATTGAAGTACAATCAGTGACCAGACCAGCAAGTTTATATTAGGACAGTCAATAAATAGAAGTGTAAAAAATTGGTATTTGCTACATGTTGAAGTCAACTTGCTATTTCCAAACCCAAGGTATGTCGAGATAGTAAATGTTCCAAACAAAAGCTTTATAGATTTATTAGCTTACTTAAACAACTTTGCAGAAGACAAACAATTACAAATGAAAATTGACACAAGCACAAATATTCCAAAATTTTATTTTAAGCGAATAGCAATTTTGGTAATTTTAAAGACCCTGAAAAGATTGGTTGAAGCCAAAGGCCCAGATCCAGATTTGCTTGAAGCAAAAACATTAAAATATGTGGCTTGAACTTGACCACCCACTGCAGATAATATTAAACAAATCCTTAACAGCCCACATTGTGCCTGACAAATGGAAAAAGTCATTTGTTCATTCCATTTTCAAGGGAGGAGACAAAAAAATGTAAAGAAATTGCAGGCCTATTTCATTATTATCTTTGTTAGGGAAGAGTCAAGAAAGTTTACTATATTGTTAGGTCATAGAGTATTTAACAAAGTATAACAAACTCACTACAGAACAATATGGTTTCAGAAGGGGGTGTGGCATGATGATGGCCTTGGTCAGGTTCACAAACGACCTACAGATCAACATGGAGGAAGGAAGGTACACAGTGGTGGAGTTTGTGGACCTGACCAAGGCCTTTGACCTAGTAGATCACCAGCTGCTTAAACTTAAATTGCATTATATCGGTTTTGGGGCTACAGCCTAGAACTGGATACCCAGTTATTTAACTGGCAGAACATAACATGTTTGCATTAATGGGGCTTATTCAGATCCCACGAAAGTTGTGCATGGAGTGCCACAGGGCTCAATTTTGGGACTCTTACTTTTTTCCCTATATACAAATGAACTCCCTGACATTTGCATTAAATCTAGCATGGTCTTATATGCAGATGCTGTTATTTATGTAACAGATAAAGATTTGGCAAAGTTAAAAATGAATCTGGAATCTGAATTTGGAAGCGTGTCTAAGTGGTTTCAAAAAAACAGACTGGTTCCCAATCCTCCAATAATCAATGGTGTCCAATCAGCTACAACTTAGGGAAACAGAGCATCCAGTCCACTTTACTCAGCAGACTGTCTAAATCAGGTCTGCTGCCAGCTGGGGTTCATCCGGTTCGAATGAAACCCCCCCCTTCCTTGAACCTTCTTTTTTTTTCTTGAATTAAATTTTGTTTTACACTGTGAGTGTCTCTTTTAATCCCCCCCCACATGATCAGTCCATCCACTACAGTCACCGTAGTGGTGTGCACATAATGGTTGCTCTGTGCCTTCCTCCTCTTTCCAGTGTACCTTCTCCCCATTCATGATTGGCCAATCAGTGTACAGCTGAAATGCAGAAGTCATGCTGATGGGTCTCTGTATAAGAACTGCACAAATATAGCAGCCACAGCTTGAAATTGCACAATGGACATGTCGCAGCAGTGAGAGACACTACCAGAACCATGAAGTGGACTACTGGTGGCAGAGCAGACAACATGGAGATGCAGCAGGGGAAAAAAAGCTGCACAGTACATATTAGGTTTGGGACTTGAGTAAACTTCCAAATGGAAAAAAAAAAGAGTTACCTTATCAGTTCTGGTGGCCTACATCTCCAGCCAACAGGGACTGAATTACACGTGAATGCCTCAGTGCTGCATTTGTGCCTGGGCCATATATTAAGCCTTTTCCTACCAGGACGTGGGCAGGGGTGTAAACTCATTGGGCACAGCTCTTTCGCTTGGCTAGGTGGTGGTTGTTTAAGTTGACTAAATGCTTGCTGAGGACCTTGACTGTGCCATGACTCTGGGCTTAGGATTTTGAGAGAGACCATCTCTGCTAAGTCCCTTGACTCCATGTAGCCTAAACCTATGCTGTGGGTTAAGGAAAAAGCTACCGATACCTGTAGTTGTTTTGTAAGTGTGTAGATAATTTTTTGCCAAAGGTTCATTCTGTGTGAGCAGATGAAGACTTATGATGCAATAACAAAACCACTGCAATGTTTTCTTTGTAATGAATGCAATTTATTATCAACAAAAGGCCAGAGAACAAATAAATTTACTTTAAGCAGCAATTCCCCCACCCTGCCCAGTCCACCTCTGGTAATAAGTCCCAGAAAGTTGCACTCCAACAGAGAAACAAACCATGTGCTTTTCAATAATAACTTAGAGACAAGAGGATCCTGCTTCCAGCATATGTCATGAGCTCACCCTTCAGATTAAAGTAGGCACTTCTGGGGGATATATTTGAATACCACCACTGTGAAATGGACTCCTTGTGGTATAGGCACTTGTCTATGAACAAAAGACCATAGAAAAGGCAAACAAAAACAATATCAGTATTGTGAATTATAACATATGACAGTTTTCTGACATATAGAAAATCAATGATTTTCTATATGTCAGAAAAATGTCATGTCCCAGGAGATGCACCAGAAACAGGATCCTCTTGTCTCTGTAAGCTACTACTAAAATCATTAGGGTTTGGAAAATGTAAAATCTAGTGTTTAGTAATACCCACATAATGCAGAGTTTTTCTTTTGTTTTTAACCTGTTTCTTCACTGGGTTGTTATGGTTTACATATGTATACCTGTATGTATAGTTTTTTTGTGAGCATATTGTTAGGATATCATCAGTGGGAAACTATAAAACTTCAAAGTCTGTTTCCTAAGGTCAGCCCACTGACAAAGCTTTATTGGTAGGCAAAGTGCTAGGGTGGAGTTTGGTTCACTAGGTGACTGGCTGTGGCCATTCTGTCAAGCAAGTTTTGCTAAATAAATTCTTATTTTAATTCAGTTCCCTGACTGAGCTGCATTTGGTTCTCTGTTAAAGTGCAACTTTCTGGGACTTGTTCTTGAGTTTTATGGGGCTTGCCACCCCTCAGTTGCACCCCTGCGGCTCACTGGAGTGTGTATACACCTTTTGGGAGAGGCTGAGCACCCCTGGTAATGTGGGGCAAATGTTCAGTATTACCTTGAAATTTCTGACCATGTTCTCTGCTTCAGAGTGTGAGCCCAGTGATATCATGCTGTTTCATACCTCCACCCCTTGGGCATTTTATTTTTAATCCCCCACCATTCCATCTGGTGTGCGTGGTGGTTACTTTGATTGCTGCATTAAGGAGCTGTGGCTCTGATGTCATGATAAGCACAGGCTGCTTTAAAAGGGAAAAGTCAGCACTAAGATCCCCATACCCAAGTCTAGTGCTAGTCTAAGTTTGCACTTCATGTGCAAAAACATTTTTTTACTTGATGTTTACTGCAGTAGAATGTATCATGCTAATTTTAGTTAAGCTGCAGGGGATTCTGGGATTTCTGATTACAAAATATCATCAACTTGTATGGCAACATAATTAGCCTTATACAAATTTCATTCATGCAGCAGTAAACAGTAAGTAAAAAAAAAGTGTTTGCACACAAACTGCAAATTGGGAACAACCACACACCTGGGTGTGGTGCTCTTAGGGCTGTTCCCATTTAAAATGATAGTGCATAATATTTTAATGGCTGTTCATGGCTAGAAATGTTGTGTGGCATGTGTTAATTAAAGCAATGATAGTAGGCATTGGTGGGGCAGGGACAATATACATATATATATATAGATATATATATATATCTATATATATATATATGTATTCAAACTGCAGCCAATCAGGTAGTAATGGTTTTCCTTAGAGCAGTTGGTGGAGGAAAGCTCAGAGATGAGTTGTTTAACTTCAAAAATGCACACAAAATGCACCACAGAGCCTCTAGTACACCAGGGTTTGTGCAGACCTAGCATCCCCCAGACCCCTGGCCTTGAAGCCAGCAGGCACAGCAGCAAGGTAGTACGATACCCAGCCAACCACGGCTACAGATTCTGCCTTGGGTACAGTACATTCTCAGCATCTTGCTAGTCTCAGGTACCAAATACACATACATATATATTAATTATAGTGGTGCGGTATCATCAGTATAGTTAGGGTTGCTCAGGGGTTTCTATGTTAAACCTCAAATTTTACACTTTAACAACTTTGCAATCATTCAACAGATTTGCATGAAATTTTGCATGCACATTTTTTTGTGGTAGGTCTCTTGACATGCAGAGTTTTGTTTTGCTCAGATTTGCTGATTCTTAGCTCAGCATAGTGCTAAAACATTAAAAGTAGCTGTTGCCAGACCAGTGGCGCAGAGGGCTGAGGTGTTGGCACCTTACCTCACACCACACTGGTGACCCAGATTTGGGAACAGACTCAGGGCACCAGTGGTTGGTAGGGAAGGAAAGGATTGAGCATCCAGAGGACTGCTCTCCCTCCTTTCCTGGGGTGGGTTGGTGGAAGCCCTGGTCTGTGTGTGTCCCCCGGTGGAGATCAGGGGGTACTACAAGAGGTGGCACATGATAGGGGACCAGAAAAGCATGAAAATGTAAGCATGCCATCCAGATGATGGCAACCTATCTCCCTGCGTCTCCCGCTGAGATACCTCCAGGCTGCATTTCCATGCCTTGGTGAAGCTGCAAGGGAGTGCTACATGGACTCTGGTCTCTCCTCCCAATGGCCCGGTTGAATATGGGAGAGCCTCCCCCCCAGTGAAGGGATATGTCTGGGAGAATCGGGGCATTGGAGCAGCTGGATGGTGGATTGGTCAGAGGAGGCAACGGCAGTACTTGGCCACCTGAAGGAGAGAATGACAGCAGGCGGGTTGGAGAGAAATAATGCAAAAAAAATATATAGCTGTTTTTTGTGCTTTTTTTGTTATCTCAATGCACCCAGATGGTTTGGAATTTTGGTCTGACATTTTCATGGTAGAAGGGGCTTGCCTCTCAGAAATGTATTTCACTGCTTTGGTGAAAAAATATTAATCCGCTCTAAAGTTATTTAATTTTAAAGTTTCAAGTTCTGAGCAAGCTCAGTTCAGTCTTTTGGATAGCTTCCTGGAATAACAGAAGAATTGGGTCTTACAGAAAAGGATTCATTGTTCTGAGGAGCCAATCCTTTTTTTGTGAGAAAAATATTCCACTTTGTGAGACACCATCTTTGCCCTTTAATATCTTCACAATCATTCAATGGATTTGCACAAAATGTTGCACGTGCGATCTTGGAGGGTAGATCTTTTGACTTGCCAAGTTTCATTCTGGCTGCATGTGTGGATTCCAAGATCCGGATAGCAAACAAAATTTAAAATCTGTAATTTTTTGCTGTCATTTTTGTCATCAGCTAGCACCCAGACAGTTTGGAATTTGGTGTGAAATTTTCAGGATAGCAAGGGCTTGGCTACAAATGTGCTTCTTGCTGGTTTGGTGAACAAATAATAATCCATTGCCAAGTTATAATGATTTGAAATTTCGGTTATGAGCATGCTCTGTGGGGCTTTTTAGATAGAAGTTTGATACCCTGCTCAGAATCAAAATTTAAAATGGTTTTAACTGGGGAATGGATTCATATTTTTTCACCAAGCCAATGAAAGGCATCATTCTGTGGCATACCTTGTCTACCCTGAAAATGTCAGACCAAAATTCCAAACTGTCTTGGCTGTAGGTGATGACAAGAAAAGGAAAAAAAAACTAATTTTCCTTAAAAACGCACTACTCAGATCTTGCAGTCATCACATCTGACTGGAACAAAACTTGGCAAATCAAGACATCTTGCCGCCAGACAGTGCATGCACACTTTAGTGCAATTCTGTTGAATGGGGTGAAACTATTACTATATTTATACACAGTGTATATCTATATTCATTGCAAAAACCTAGGCTAATACAGACATTAGGGATCAAGAACACAAAGCGCATATATACTATAAGAGAAATGAAAAAGTATTTGGGATTTGGGTCTCTGGAATATTGACAAATCAGTGGTGGGGTCTTCTTTGGGGTTGTCAACCATAATGCCCATCCCCTCCCTGCAGCCCATACCTCCTGACCGAAGCCCAAGCTACAGTTCCTAGCTAATGCCTCATAGTTATACACTATGGCCAGCATAATCACCATAGGAAACAATGTTCAGTACAGAGTAAGAAAATCACAGTAACACTGTTCATGAGCAGAGGTCCCAAGATCCCAATGTTGAAACTTTGGAGAAAAAAATGACAAAAAATGACTGTGTTATGAGCGTGCATTGTGCAGTTTCCATGAATGCATGTAAATTCAAGAATTTTTAATATTTCTACTCCAGATTTTCAACATTGCCATTTTCTCACACCTCCTTATGAAGAGTGCAGCTGTCATTTTCCATATCCTGCCCAAAATGTGTTTTAGTACATCTAGTGCACAGTGACTCAGTCGCTGTAGGAAAACAATGTTCAGGACAGAGTAAGAAAATCACAGTAACAGTGTTCATAAGCAGAGGTCCCAAAATGCCTATGTTAAACAGTTGGTGAAAAAATTCCACAAAATAACTATGTTACAATTGTGTGTTGCACAGTGTCCATGTACAGTCATAAGTTTGAGAACTTTTAATATTTTCACTCCAGATATTCAACATTGCCATTTTGGCACACCTTTTTATGAACAGTAAAGCTGTCATTTTTCACATCCTGCCCAAAATGTGGTTTCACACATCTAGCACACAATGGCACAGTCGCTGAGGGAAATCAACATTTGGGACAGATTAAGAAAATCATACTGCCACTGTCCATGAGCAGAGGTCCCAAAATACATATGTTAAAAATTTGGAGAAAGAATTCCAAGAAAAGACTTTCATGAGCATGTGTTGGACAGTTTCCATGAACACTCATAACTTCGAGAATTTTTAATATTTTCACTCCAGATTTTAAACATTGCCATCTCTTTAGAGCTCCTTATGAATGATGCAGCTGACATTTTTATGTGGTGTAGAATGATGCAGTTAGTGTGGGAAATCAACATTTGGGACCTATTAACAAAATCACAATGACACTGTTCATGAGCAGAGGTCTGACATGCTTTCATGAGGTGGGGTCACAGAAAGGTCATGTTGAATATTAGGAGTGAAATACCAATAAATACCCACGGTGTTAGGGTTTCTAACCATAATGTTCCATCCTGTACAGACTAAAACAGGTGTCAGGGTGTACCTTTGGATTATCAGCTGTAATGCTCATGCCATTGCACCCCCACCTCTACCCTGCAGCCACTGGCAGCCATCCAGGTGTGCCTTGAACTCTTCAGCCCCAAAGTTCACCCCATTATCCTATGCTGCACCCATCTCAACATACTTCATTAAGAAATGGGTTGAGCGCAAGGCTCAACAACCCCAATGCACAACGTGACACTTGTCAGAGTCTACAGGGTAGGGTTAGGTGAAATGGCATGAGCGTTATGGCCAACGACCCAAAGGCACATCCCAATGCCTGTCACTCTCTGCAGGGTGGGGTGGGGTTGACATCAGTTCTATACTTCACTGCCATTCCTATTATGTATCTCTCTAATGCCTGCACTACCATTGCCAATGCCAGCAAGACAACATTCAACATTGACAAATGCTTATTAGTTAAAGTGGGGGACTTTTATAGATTTCGGCATACCTTGGGTTTGGAAATAACAAGATGACATCGACATGTAGCAAACATCAATTTGTTACACTTCTATTTATTGACTGTTAGAATGCTCGTGTTTCCTAATATAAACTTGCTGGTCTAGTCACTGATTGTACTTCAATTTTATTACAGTTTGTTTTGTATAGCTTTGTATGGAAATGTCTGGCAAAGGATTCCTATAGCTATACAATACATTTCTGTGTTTTGCTTAATTGATTTAATAATACATCAAGTGGTATGGATAGATAGCAATGGAGCATATGACAATAAATTAGATATACAGCATATTGAAAAATCACATGAGCAAGATGAAGGCTTGTTAAGTTTAAATATTCTAAGTAAATCAGAATTTAAGAGCTTAGAGGCACACATAGTGACCAGAACCATGGATCAGAGCTTATTTAATTTTACATTTTTGAGACTGATACAATCAGGGGACATTAAGGAAAATCCTGGACCAGTGGACCACCCAGAAATGCCCAATAGGTTTAATAACCATGGTTCAGAAAAAATATGCTTACATATCTGCAGTCTTCTCCCCTCAAAAAAACATGAACTAGAAGCTCTGATTTCTACCTCTAACCCAAATATCACTATGATCTGTGAGTCATGGCTGAAACCAAATATAAATGACAATTTGATATGGATAACTGGATACAATACAATTAGAAAGGGTAGAACAACAAACAAAGGGTTGGCCTTGTAATTTTTTTCAGGGAGCATATGACAATTAAAGAATTAGTAACATCAGAATTAGGTTCAGGATGTGAAAATTATCTGGTTGAACTGTTACTTGGCAACACAAAATAGTTGTTGCTAGGTTGTATATATAATCCACCCAAATCAAAAGTACATGGTCTAGAGGAATTAATAAACTTATTGGAGAACTACACGAATAAGGAAATGGTATTGATGGGAGATGTAAACTTAAATTGGTTAGGAAATGAAAACAGCAAATATAATAATTTGCTACAAAAAGTCCACATAAAGCAATTATTATGTCAAGGGACAAGACCCAATAACAAAATAAAACCCCTAACATTATTGGACTGGCTGATGGGAAGCAATTAAAGTAATAACAAGGCAGTAGGAACACTATCAAATTCAATAAGTGAGCATTTACCTATATTTTATATCTGGAGCAACAAAGGGCCCAAAGGCAAGAATAGGCTAGTAGATACCAGAGCACTCACTGCAGAAAAACTATCCAATATAAAAAAATGATATAACAGAAACTAATTGGAACTTGATGAATGATATAGAAGATGTTAATACTACTGTTTAACTTTTTTTTACATCAACTAAACAAAATAACAGATAACAGAACTCCATTAAAGAAGAAAGAGTAAATGGTACAAGAAACAAATGTATAGGCAGCACATTACTAAAATTAATTAAAGAAGAGAAACTGCCTGGCTACAGTACCAAAAATCAAAACTACAAAGTGACTGGAATCACTTTAGATATCTTCAAAAAAGTGTAAAAAAGAAATAAAAAGGGCAAAAGTGCAATTCTATAGTAACGGACAAAAAACAAGCTTCCTTGCTTAAAGGAATTTTTGGGAACGTGTAAATAACATCTTAGCCCCCAAACTAAGAAACCCAATCTCTAGCTTAATAAACATAGGTAGGGAATTAATAGATAGTATGGAGATAGCAAACATTCCAAACAAAAGCTTTCCAGATTTATTAGCTCACTTAAACAACTTTGCAGAAGACAAACAATTACAAATGAAAATTGACACAAGCACAAATATTTCAAAGTTTTATTATAAGTGAATAACAATGTTGGTAATTTTAAAGAACCTGAAAAGACTGGATGAAGCCAAAGGCCCAGATCCAGATTTACTTGAAGCAAAAACATTAAAAAATGTGGCTGAAGAAATTGTCTACCCACTGCAGATAATATTAAATCCTTAACAGGCCATGTCATGCCTGACAAATGGAAAAAGTAATTTGTTCATCCAATTTTCAAGGGAGGAGACAAAAAAATGTAAAGTACTTGCAGGCCTATTTCATTATTATCTTTGTTAGGGAAGATTCAAGAAAGTGTGTTATATTGTCAGGTCATAGATTAACAAAGTATAACAAACTCACTACAGAACAATGTGGTTTCAGAAGGGAGTGTGGCATGGCCTTGGTCAGGTTCACAAACAACCTACAGAACAACATGGAGGAAGAAAGGTACACAGTGGTGGAGTTCGTGGACCTGACCAAGGCCTTTGACCTAGTAGATCACCAGCTACTTGAACTTAAATTGCACTATATCGGTTTTGGGGCTCCAACCTTGAACTGGATACCCAGTTATTTAACTGACAGAACATAACAAGTTTGCATTAATGGGGTTTATTCAGATCCCATATATACAAATGAACTCCCTGACATTTGCAGTAAATCTAGCCTGGTCTTATATGCAGATGATGCTGTAATTTATGTAACAGATAAAGATTTGGCAAAGTTAAAAATGAATCTGTAATCTGAATATGGAAACATGTCTAAGTGGTTTCAAAAAAACAGACTGGTTTTGACTCAGAAAAAGGCAAAAGGCATGCTATTCTGTAGAAGTCATAAATTAAAAACAGCTATTGAACCCTTCACGATTTCAATATCAGATGGAATAAAACTGGATATAGTGTCAGAGTTTAAATATCTGGGAATCATTCTAGATAATCAATTGAACTTCTGACCGCATATGGAAAAGGTGACTAAACAATTACATCAGAAGCTAGGGACACTATATGAAGTCAGGGACTTTCTAGCAGATTATACAAGATGAACAATAGCTCAACCTTGCCTAATTCTGATCCTTGATTATGGGAACCTAAAATGGGGTAGGACATCTAAAAAAATCAAAAATCAAAGGATTAGCTTATACAATGCAATATGATGATTTGCGCTCGGGGCTAAAAACAGACAACATCACTGCAATATGTATAGCAAGTTGGATTGATTGCCTCTCAAGCTGAAAGACAGATACCAAATATCATGTTTCATTTATAACATACTTCACTCTGCTCCTTACAATCCAATTGTAAGCTTTTTGAGCCAGAACAATATAACCTATCTTTAAGATCGCAAAACTCAATATCATTAACAATTCTTTTTTGTAAAACATCAAAACAACAAAAGGCTTCTTAGGCAAATTGCCATTGGGATATGGAATTCCTTAGAAGATAATCTATGTAATATTACAAATAGCAATATCTTTAAATTATCTCTAAAAGCCTTGCCAACAAAAGATGCACAGTGTAAGGTAATGTAAACTGAAACATTGTGCAATTTTGACAATTCAATGACTGTTTGATTTGTATTTTATGTTGCACATGTGTTGTCATGATAATTGTGTCATTGTAATAAGTTTATCTAACTGTTGTGTTTATACTCTGATTATGTCAATACACTTAATACAGTATGTGAATGTTTGTGATTGTATCCTGGTCTTACTGTATATTAGATACTTGGCCTGTGTGTCTTTTAGTAATCCAGGTTGAGCCTGTAAAAAGGCCATGTGGCCCAGTGTTGTTTACCTTGTTAATAAATACAATTCATTCAAATTCATTCATTCATGGAAGTGCTACAAGTGATGCTGATGGTGAATAATTAAACATACTTGGGAAGGGAGATTACAGGGGGACACCCACCAGAAAATCTCTATAGACATCCCAGATAGAGGGGAGTAGAAGGAGAGTGGCATCTGACTCTAGGAAATTAGCATCTGCAGTTGGATATTACATCACAGATTACAAAGCAGGTTTGACAAGACCCCAGGGCCAAGGCCGCCACAGGTACTAAGACAATAACCATGGATGAGTGGTCTGTGACCAAGGCAACAAAGTACAAAGAGAGAAATGGCTCACCTTTGTAGGGGCAGAGGGTAAGCCTTATTGAGAAAGAAAGTACACACCCCAAACAGTGTTATAGGTCTCCATTTTGTTCTGGGCTACGTGTAATATTTTTTCGCATCTGGCAGCCTGGCATAGCAGGTTATTCCACTTTTTGGTGTGGGTGGGTCAATGTCTCACCATTATCACAGCAGGACATGTTTAGTTGCAGATAGGGCAATATTAACCCAAGTAAGCTGGGCAGGTGAGCACTCTAACTAGCCCAGATATGGTAATCCAGTAATCCAAAGCGACATGCGTCATAAACGGGCAGCAAAAGAAATATTTTCAATCAGCTTTGTTTTTAATTAAATTTGAAACAGCAGCTAGACAACAAAGGAAGGATGGATTTTTAGAATGTTATTTTGCCACTTGCTTGTTTTCGTGCTTGAAATTTCTTTTACCTGCTCCACCTGAGACAAGGTACCAGTCTAGCTGCTGTTTTGAACATAAATAAAAGCAAAGATGATTGAAAATATTTATTTTGCTGCCTGTTTGTGATGTATGTCATTTTGGAGTACTGGATTACCATATCTGGGCTAGTTGGAGTGCTAACCTATTTTGCCTCTTTGGTGGCTCTGTGTCTACATAACTGCCTGACCCTGGTAAGTGAACCATGAGCTTGTGAATTCTTGATGATTCTTTGAGCCACTGTTTCTTTTGTGTGTTCTGAGCTGGGCAGGCATCAGAGCGGGATCTGGAGGAGGGATTGGCAAGATAGTGAGTTTGGGGTCCCTTAGGTCAGGCAGTGGAACTAGTTTACAACAAGTTGTCCAGACCTGATCTCAGCATGAGTCAAGGATGGTGAAGCCCCATAAAACATGAGTTACGGTGGCCTGGAGCTGGAAGCACCTCAACAGTCATTATGGTATAGGAGGCCCATGCAATAAAGGGCCTGTGGGGACTGATAGGCCCTATGCAGTGAGGGCTTTAAATGGGGATATTCTTTCCTGGAGTTCCCTGTTAGGATTATGAGCTTGCAGCCATACAGAACTCCACTCTGAAGAGGAAATAGGAGTGCTCAGTTCTATTTCTTATTGCTTCCTGAGCCCACTAGTTATAGCTTGAGAAGGTTGAGTCCTTGAAGTGCTACAGCTTGTCTGTCATATGTCTAAGGGAAGAAAGAATAGTTAGCTACATGTCCATAGAATTGGGGTGATATCTGAAGTGATGGGCTAAACTTCTCTCATAAGAGGTCCCATATCTGGATAAGGTGCCAGAAAGGGAGGGGGAACTGAGTCCTCTGCTACTGGCAGGTCAGAGAACACATGCAAAACACCTAAAGTAGGATAGTAAGGGTTACCCACCTTTTCAATGCCCAGACACTTCCATTTGGCCAAACAAGAGATTTACCCCCCGATCAGCAAGGTGGGGTTGTGATAGATGGGGCAGAATATAGAGATGGCCACAGTCCATCAAAAAGATGCAACCAGGTGCCACCAAACCTGTCTGGTGTAAGTAGTACAGGTGGAAGAGGAGGGTGGGAGTGGCTAATCTTTATAAAGTAGAGCTGTTGGGGTAGTAACCTTGCTCTGCTGCATCTCCAAGTGCATCCAAGGGGCTCTTGGACAGAGTAAATCTGATCAATAACACAGTACAGCATGGCACATGACCACACACTGATGAAAAAATGTCAGGTAGGCCAAAACCTTTCTCACACCAATGTTTCTGTATAATCTGCCAGCAACTCTTGAGCACTTAGCCTCCCCAAATCAAGTGGAATGGTTTAGTCTTCAGCGTCTGGTAAATGGAGGCTCGCATCCGAAATAGGTTGCAAGGATATACTGCAACTTAGGTAAGGAAATCAGTTTGGCTGTATTAATCATGACAAGATAGATAACATTATCCCTTTCCACCTATTAAGGTCAGCATCAAGCTTGACCAACACCACTTGAACATTGGCTTTAATCATATCCTTAATGGAGTTTTTAAGGTGTATGTCTAAACAGGTGACCCCTTCTGGGGTTCACTGGTAAGGGTAGGCCTGAAACATGGAAGGAAGACATTGTGAGTTCATGGTCAAGATTTCAGATTTTGCTCCATTAAGCTTGTAGCCTGAGATCTGGAAGTATTCCTGAGGGATGGAGTGTAGAAAGGTACTGAGAAAAAGCATAATGTCATCCACAAACAACACAGGTTTTTGATTCTCCTCTCCCACTGTTACCCCTTGGAATGCAGGAAAAGTTCAGATTTTCTTTGCCAAAGGTTCTACTGCCAAAAAAATAAATAGGGGGACTGATGACAGCCCTTCCACATCCTTCTTTCCAGGGTGAGACTGGTGGAAATGGTGGAAAGTATTTTAGCAGTGGGGGACTGATATCAGAGACGGACACTGTTAATGAACTGTGGAGACCAGTATAGCACGTTTATGTGCCTGAGCAGTGGCAGTGTCCTTTTCCCCCATTTTCTGGCAGATTAAAGTGAGTCAGTGAACAGGGACCCATTTCTCTGCAAAGACAGTAGAACTCAGATTGAAAGGCGACATTAATTGTAACAAATACAACAAGAGTCTTACAAAAAAAAATTTTATTGTCGCAAAGTCTACTGTTGTGCACTGTAAGGTGCTCATTCTTTTTCAAATCTGTAGCAATGGCAGCATTTTTTAACAAGACTGAGTAATAAGTTGGATCAGACTGCCGGCGAGCATACTGCACATACACCTGCCTTGCCTCTGGTCGAGCAAGAGGCAAGATCACTGTACATAATCTGGCTTCGGTGACATCTACAGGTAGCCTCAGATTGGCCATTAACTCCTGTGAGATATTGAAAATTACCATAGCCCTCAGCACACCCTGTATATATGCATTTAAAACATTGCACAGGCACAGAGGATGTTTTGAAGGGTCAGCAAGAAAGGAAAGGCTGGGTTTACACGGACTCACTTGGTGCAGGACCTGAGCACAGCAAACAGGGGTCAGATGACCCAAACAGATACAATCAAGCAAAAGCAGGAACTTTCCACACTCCAAACCTAGGCTGGGAGTCACTGAATGAACAAAACTCACCAGGCTGAAATGCAGTTGAAGTATTTGTTTCACAAAATACAAAACCAGCAAACTCTCAGGCAGGGTTCCATGTGATAGGGCAATTGCCAAACGGCAATTGTCCTTATCAAAAGTGCACATTGCCGAAATTCAATTTCAGCAATGTGCAACTACATCAACAGTAAAAGCAGTGCAAAAACATGGTATTTTACCTTAATGTGGGGGGCTGTGCCCCTGCACCCCACCCCCGCACAACCCTAAATTAAGATTTTCGACTCCAGGGGTTGCATGTTGGGGGGGGGGGCATTCCATGTAAAAATTAAAAAAATTCCTGTCTCAGGCCAGGTGCAACAAAAAACACCGTCGTCCGGTCCCAAACCCTGCATCCCTGCCACCCCAGTCCCACACCCACCCCATCATGCCATTACACCACGTCATCAGCAACCTGTGGCACCACCCCTCATAAACCATCCCGCCCCTCGCTTGGCGCTCTCGCTGCCACCCCCTGTGCATATACACGCGTGATATCCCATTGCCGTGTCATGAACCCTCCCCATTTGGTTGCCCTCCCTACACCCTCACCATTGGGGCAGTTGCTACAAGTGGGTCACCATTTTGGTAGGTGCCCACTTGCGGTGAGCCCTGACATAGTATACCCCAGGCAGTGCTAAAAAGCTGATGGTCCAGGTACCCATTTCTTTTCTCTGGGTGGAGCTTCATCAGGGGGTGGGTACCTGGAATTATGACTCTTCCTTAAATAACACATGTGGACCTAGTCAACCAATCATAGAAGAACTGGGACCTATACAGAACAAAAAGGCCCATGCAGTATTCACTGAGATTCAAAGTTTCCACTCACCATAGTGTTCTGTTGAAATTAATGCACAGATAGTTGCAAATTAGGTAAAATTCAGTAATAACAAAACACTGTACAAAACAGAGAAAATAAAATGTAGAACTAAGTAAAGAAACAAAAATATATGTAAACATATATAAACAAAAGTTAATCACTAATACGGCTTCATACGTTTTGAAGCAACTTAACATTTAACCATGTAACATATCTATACTCAAATACTGAACTAATGTGAAAATTCCTGAAAAAAACATCGGCTATAAGCTGCTGCTATAGTAAAATAATTAAAAAAGGACAGAAATTGTGAACCTGCAGCCTCTTGAGGCGGGAGCTCAGCACATATAGTGAACCTTGTCCTTTAAAAATGGACATTGGGTTATTTTACAGCTCCACTGCGGTCTCCAACTGCCCAAAGGCTGCTCTATTAAAGGAAGAGGGAACACCTAAAAAAATGAAAGAGACGGGTAATCAGTTTAAAAAATGGTTTAGTTACCATGAATATGTTTTTATAACTGATTATCTTGTGCTTCAATTTCTTTCAGGTTTTCTCTTCCATCTTTCTTTAATACAGCAGCCTATGAATAAGTGGAGACCATAGCTAATGCTGTTAAAAAAAAAACATATCAATTTCTACAGCTTGTGAAGTTGCAGGTTCTTAGTCTTTGCAATAAATATGTACATATGTGATTTTATCAAATTATAATGAAAATGTTTTTGGCACTAATTAGTTGTTGTTTGCATCTTCCTTTGGTCTCCCCTTTCACATTTTGGTTCTGTCAGATGGTAAGCAGATTAAGAGTGCAGCAGAGCTATAAAATAACCCCATGCCCATTTTTAATGGGTGAAATTTACTATGCATGGCAGCAGTGGCTTATGTGGTATTTAAGGGGGTGGTCATCATTCAAGGTACCCACCCACCTGATGAAGCTCCACCCAGAGTGAAGTTCAGGGCATCTGGACCATGAGCTTTCTAGCACTGCCTGGGAGTTTGCTGGTTTTTCATTCTGTGCAATTAATATTTCAACTGCAGTTCAACCTGGCAAATTTTGTTCATTCAGTGAATCCTAGCCTAAGTTTGGATCACAAAAGTTCCTGCTTTTTACCAAAAAAGAAAGGATCCTCACACATCGACCACCTCTAGAGGTGTAACTACCACAAAAATACAAACTAAAAAATAATAAACAAGAAATGACATATGCAAGATATGACATTAACAAGAAGTGACATACACACCATTGCATACACACCACGACATACACACTGGTGTTTGGCCTGTGAGTTCCTGAATAAAGATATTAACCCCAGTAAAGGTGTCTGCAATATTTCTTATTTTGTTTTTTTTGTTGTTTACATTTTAATGTTTTGGGGAACAGGGATAGGCTAGACACAAGGATTCCAGTATGTTCCCTGGATTCAACTGACAGTGGATCCCCTGGTCAAAAGTAACAAGCGAATTGTAACATATGGCAGTCCATCAAATTTGTCAAATTAAAAAAGTAGCTGCTGGGGGGGGGGGGAGTTGGACAAGACAGTGATCATGGTAGGCACCTGATTGCATAGCTCTCCTTGAGCCAATCCCAATCCTCCAATAATCAACGGTGTTCAATCTGCTACAACTTAGGAAAACAGAGCATCCAGTCCACTTTACTCAGCAGACTGTCTAAATCATGCCCATTGCCAGCTGGGGTTCATCAGGTTCGAATGAAACCCCCCTTCCTTGAACCTCCTTTTTTGTGTTGACTTAAATTTTGTTTTACACTGTGTGAGTGTCTCTTGTTAATCCACCCCACATGATCAGCCCATCCACTACAGTCACTGTAGTGGTGTGCACATAATGGTTGCTCTGTGCCTTCCTCCTCTTTCAAGCATACCGTCTCCCCATTCATGATTGGCCAGTCAGTGCACAGATGAAGTCCACAAGTCATGCTGATGGATCTGTATATGAGAACTGCACATATGCAGCAGCTGCGGCCTGAGATCGCACAATGGACATGTTGCAGCAGTGAGAGACACTACCGGAACCATGAAGTGGATGACTGGTGGCAGAGGAGACAACATGGAGATGCAACAGGTGAAAAAAAGCTGCACAGTACATATTAGCTTTGGGACTTGAGTAAACTTCCAAATGGAAAAAAAAGAGTTACCCTATCAGTTCTGGTGGCTTACATCTCCAGCCAACAGGGACTGAATTACTCATGAATGCCTCAGTGCTGCATTTGTGCCGGGGCCATATGTTAAGCCATTTCCTACCAGGACATGGGCAGGGGTATAAGCTCATTAGGCACAGCTCTTCCATGTGGCTAGGTGGTGGCTGTTTAAGTTTACTAGATACTTGCTGAAGACCTCGACTCTGCCATAACTCTGGGTTTAGGATTTTGAGAGAGACAATCTATGCTGAGTCCCTTGTCTCCATGTAGCCTAAACTTATGCTGTGAGTTAAGGAAAAAGCTACCAATGCCTATAGTTGTTTTGTAAGTGTGTAGATAATTTTTTGCCAAAGGTTCATTCTGTGTGAGCAGATGAAGACTTATGATGCAATAACAAAACCACTGCAATGTTTTCTTTGTAATGAATGCAATTTATTATCAACAAAAGGCCAGAGAACAAATAAATTTACTTTAAGCAGCAATTCCCCCACCCTGCCCAGTCCACTTCTGGTAATAAGTCCCAGAAAGTTGCACTCCAACAGAGAAACAAACCATGTGCTTTTCAGTAATAACTTAGAGAAAAGAGGATCCTGCTTCCAGCATATGTCCTGTGATCGCCCTTCAGATTAAAGCAGGCAATTCCTGGGGATATATTTGAACACCACCACTGTGAAATGGACTAGTTGTGGTATAGGCATTTGTCTATGGGCAAAAGATATTGGAAAAGGCAAACAAAAACAATATTAGTATTGTGAATTATAACATATGACATTTTTCTGACATATAGAAAATCAATGATTTTCCATATGTCAGAAAAATGTCTTGTCACAGGACATACACCGGAAACAGGATCCTCTTGTCTCTGAAAGCTACTACTAAAATCATTATGATCTGGAAAATATAAAACTAGTGTCGACTAATACCCTTATAATGCAGAGTTTTTCTTTTGTTTTTAACCTGTTTCTTCACTGGGTTGTTATGGTTTACAAATGTGTACCTGTATGTATAGTTTTTTTGTGAGCATATGGTTAGGATATCATCAGTGGGAAACTATAAAACTTCAAAGTCTGTCTCCTAAGGTCAGCCCCTGACAAAGCCTTTTTGGTAGGCAAAGTGCTAGGGTGGAATTTGTTTCACTAGGTGACTGGCTGTGGCCATTCTGTCAAGCAAGTTTTGTTAAATACATTCTTATTTTTATTTAGTTCCCTGGCTGACCTGCATTTGTGTCTCTGTTAGAGTGCAACTTTCTGGGACTTGTTCTTGAGTTTTATGGGGCTTGCCACCCCTCCATTGCACACCTTGGTGCTCACTGGAGTGTGTATACACCTTTTGGGACAGGCTGAGCACCCCTGGTAACGTGGGGCAAATATTCGGTATTACCTTGAAATACCTGACCATGTTCTCTGCTTCAGAGTGTGAGCCCAGTGATATCATGCTGTTTCATACCCCACCCCCTTAGGCATTTTATTTTTAATCCCCAACTATTCCCTCCGGTGTGGGTGGTGGTTACTTTGATTGCTGCATTAAGGATCTGTGGCTGTGATGTGATGACTAGCACAGGCTGCTTTAAAAAGGAAGAGTCAGCACTAAGATTCCCATACCCAAGTCTAGTGCTAGTCCAAGTTTGCACTTCATGTGCAAAAACATTTTTTTACTTGATGTTTACTGCAGTAGAATGTATCATGCTAATTTTAGTTCAGCTGCAGGGGATTCTGGGATTTCTGCTTACAAAATATTGTCAACTTGTATGGCAACATAATTAGCCTCGTACAAAGTGCATTCATACAGCAGTAAACAGTAAGTAAAAAGAAAGTTTTTGCACACAAACTGCAAATTGGGAAAAACCATTTACCTGGGTGTGGTGCTCTTAGAGCTAATTGTTCCCATTTAAAATGATAGTGCGTAATATTTTAATGGCTGTTCGTGGCTAGGAATGCTGTGTGGCATGTGTTAATTAAAGAAATGATAGTAGGCATTGGTGGGGTAGTAAGAATGTATATATATATATATATATATATATATATATATATATATTGTATTCAAACTGGCCAATCAGGTAGTAATGGTTTTCCTTAGAGCAGTTGGTGGAGGAGAGCTCAGAGATGAGTTATTTAACATCAAAATGCACAAAAAATGCACCACAGAGCATCTAGTACACCAGGGTTTGTGCAGACCTAGCATTCCCCAGACCCATGGCCTTGAAGCCAGCAGGCGCAGTAGCGAGGTAGTATGATACCCAGCCAACCACAGCTACAGCATTGGGTACAGTACATTTTTAGCATCTTGCTAGTCTCAGGTACCAAATACGATATATATATATATATATATATATATATATATATAGTGGTGCGGTATCATCAGTATAGTTTGGGTTGTTCAGTGGTTTCTATGTTAAACCTCAAACTTTGCACTTTAACAACTTTGCAATCATTGAATGGATTCACATGACATTTTGCATGCACATTTTTTTGTGGTAGGTATCTTGACATGCAAAGTTTTGTTTTGCTTGGATTTGCTGATTCTTAGCTCAGCATAGTGCTAAAACATTAAAAATAGTTGTTGCCAGACCGGTGGCACAGGGGCTGAGGTGCTGGCACAGAGGGCTGAGGCGCTGACACCTTACCTCACATTACACCGGTGACCCGGATTTGGGCATGGACTCAGGGCACCGGTGGCTGGCAGGGGAAGGAGAGGACTGAGTGTCCAGAGGACTGCTCTCCCCTCCTCTCCTGGGTTGGGATTAGGTGGGAAGCCCTGCTCTGTGTGTGTCCCCTGGTGGAGACCAGGGAGTACTACAAGAAGTGGCACACAAGCAGGGACCAGAAAAGCATGAAAATGCATGCATGCCATCCGGATGATGGCAGTCCACCTCCCTGCGTCTCCCGTCGAGATACCTCCAGGCTGCATTTCCATGCCTTGGTAAAGCTGCAAGGGAGCATTACATGCACTCTGGTCTTTCCTCCCGATGGCCTGGTTGGATATGGGAGAGCCCCCCCCCCGGTGAAGGGGTATGTCTGGGACAACCAGGACATTGGAGCAGCTGGATGGTGGATTGGTCAGAGGAGGCAATGACAGGACTTGGTCGCCCGAAGGAGAGGACAACAGCAGGCACGTTGGAGGTGAAATTATGCAAAAAAATATATACTGTAGCTGATTTTTGTGCTTTTTTGTTATCTCGCTGCACCCAAATGGTTTGGAATTTTGGTTTGACATTTTCATGGTAGAAGGGGCTTGCCTCACAGAAATGTATTTCACTGCTTGGGTGAAAAAATATTAATCCACTCTGAAGTTATTTAATTTTAAAGTTTTAAGTTATGAGCAAGCTCAGTTCAGTCTTTTGGATAGCTTCCTGGAATAACAAAAAAATTGGGCCATACAGAAATGGATTCATTGTTCTGAGGAGCCAATCCTTTTTTGTGAGAAAAATATTCTTCTTTGTGAGACACCATCTTTGCACTTTAATATCTTCAAACCATTCAATGGATTTGCACGAAATGTTGCATGTACGTTCTTGGATGGTAGGTAATTTGACTTGACAAGTTTCTTTCTGACCACATGTGCAGATTCCAATATCTGGATTGCAAAAAACATTAACAATCTGTTATTTTTTTGCTGTTTTTTTGTCATCAGCTAGCACCCAGACAGTTTTGAATTCGGTCTGAAATTTTCAGGATAGCAAGGGCTTGGCCACAAATGTGCTTCTTGCTGGTTTGGTGAACAAATAATAATCCATTGCCTAGTTATAATGATTTGAAATTTCGGTTATGAGCATGCTCTGTGGGGCCTTTTAGATAGATGTTTGATACCCTGCTCAGAATTAAAATTTAAAATGGTTATAACTTGGTAACGGATTAATATTTTTTCAACAAGCCAATGAAAGGCATCATTCTGTGGCATATCTTTTCTACCCTGAAAATGTCAAAATAATATTCCAAACTTTCTCGGCTGTAAGTGACGACAAAAAAGGAAAAAAAAAAAAATCTTCCCCAAACACGCACTACTCAGATCTTGAAATCATCACATCTGACTGGAACAAAACTTGGCAAATCAAGACATCTTGCCCCCAGACAGTGCATGCAAAATTTAGTGCAAATCTGTTGAATGGGGGTGAAACTATTACTCTATTTATATACCTATATTCATTGCAAAAACCTAGGTTAATACAGACATTAGGGTTCAAGAACACAAAGCACATAAATACTGTAAGAGAAATGAAAAAATATTTGGGATTTGGGTCTCTGGAATATTGACAAATCAGTGGTGGGTTCTTCTTTAGGGTTGTCAACCATAATGCCCACCCCCTCTCTCCAGCCCATACCTCCTGACTGAAGCCCAAGGTACAGCTAAAATCTAATGCCTCATAGTTATACAGTATGGCCAGCATAATCTGTCATAGCTTTTTTCACACAAGGCCCTGCAAACCCTGCGTAAATACATCACATCTGAGCTCCTTTGATCAATGGAGGGGTGAGCATTAGGGTTGACAACACCAAGGAAAACCCCAGCATTGATTTGCCAGTACTCCAGAGACCCAAATCCCTAATGTGTTTTCATTATCTTTCTTTGTGCACTTTGCATTCTTGAATCCTAATGTCTGCATAAATAAAGTTTATAAAATGGTTGGGTAAAATCATGTAATCTGATTGGCTCTTATTTATGTGTAAAATATGGTTTACACATAGTCCCACACAAAAGATTAATATATAAGTTAGCCAGCCTGGGAGTGGGTCCCAAGATGACAGCCTGGGTAAAGAATTGGCTGGAGAATAGGACACAGAGAGTAATAGTAAATGGAGTCCACTCAGAAGAAAGGAGGGTTACTAGCGGAGTACCGCAGGGTTCAGTATTAGGACCAGTCCTCTTCAATGTCTTTATAAGGACATTGCAGAAGGACTGAAGGAAAGTATGTCTCTTTGCAGATGACACTAAGATCTGCAACAGAGTTGATGCACAGGGTGGGGTGGAAAGGATGAGAAGGGACTTGGCAAGGTTAGAGGAATGGTCAAATGTATGGCAGCTTAGATTCAGTGCTAAGAAGTGCAAGGTAATGCACCTGGGAAACAAAAACCCAGGGGAAGAGTACACAATGGGGGGTGAGATACTAACAACAACAAAAATGGAAAGGGACTGGGGGTAGTCATATCAGATGACCTAAAGGTGGGCAAGCAATGTGAGAAGGCAGCAAGGAGGGCTGGGGGGATACTGGGATGCATAGGGAGAGGCATCACCAGTAGAAAACAGGAAGTTATTATCCCTCTGTACAGACAGCTGGTGAGACCCCATCTGGAGTACTGTGTGCAGTTCTGGAGACCCAATCTCCGCAAAGACATAGACAGGATGGAAGCTGTCCAGAGGAGGGCAACTAAAATGGTGCAGGCTCTGCACTGGAGGACATATGAAGAGAGACTTAAGGAGCTTAATATGTATAGCCTCGAAGAAAGGAGGAAGAGGGGGGACATGATAGAAACTTTCAAGTACCTCAAGGGAATCAACAAAGTCCAAGAGGGTAGCATCTTTCAAAAAAAGAGGTGTGCAAGAACAAGAGGGCACAATTTGAAGATAATGGGGGAGGCCAGAGGTAATTTAAGAAGTATTTTTCACAGAGAGGGTTGTGGATGCATGGAATGGCCTTCCGGAGGAGGTTGTGGAGTCAAAATCAGTGGTGGAATTCAAGCATGCATGGGATAGTCATAAGGCAATTCTGGGGGGTGGGGGTAGGAAGAAGTAGGCTGCTGGTTAACTAGGATCTGCAGCTTATCCAGTAGGTAGGGAAATGGGCACACTGGGTGGGCCAAGCGGTCCTTATCTGCCGTCAAATTCTATGTTTCTATGTTTCTTTGTTAAAAAAAGGACTGCTCGGCAATAAAGAGTCTGCAACACAGATCAAAGGGCATTTGGAAAACAGGCATTTCATATCGCCCTCTACTGCCAGAACTGATATTCCACCACAAATATGGCTGCTACCTTTACACTGTAAAAAAGCTTCAACTGGGCCCTAAAAATAAAACTACTTTAAATAAAAAAGAAAACAAATTAATTAAATGCTGTTTCCCTGATCACCACACACTTCTTACATACATAAACACATTAGAAACAATAACTATTGTTTATTGTTTTCACTACAACTGTTTCTTTGCTGAGAGTGAAAAATCCCCCTTCTGTCTTTACCTGCTCATCAGGGAACTCTCTTTTTTCTGCCCTGACAGTGAGATAATTGAGTCTCTGGCTGAAACAAAGGCCTTTGTTGTCTGTGTGTACAATGTGTTGGGAGAGAAACATTCTGCTAGTGGAACTGAGCAGAATTTTGAATCCATGTATTCCATTGTAAACTTTCCATATCTTGAATGTGGAGAAAAACAGAGAAAAAAAAACAGGAAGAAGAAAGTAGGCAAAAGTACAATGACATCATCAGTGACATCACTTGCAGTGGGCGGAAGGATAATTTTATCTCAAGTGCACAAAGTAAATCTATTTTTCTACATATAAACATGCTTTTCCCAGTAGTCAAAAGTAAAAAAAAAGTCAATCTTATCAAAACAATAAGGCACTCAGGGGTGTGTGTAAACCATATTTTACAGCACGGTCAGCAGCTGAAGTCACCCGGCCATTGGCCTCGTGCCTTACTACGCCCTGGCTGTGCTGTAAAATATGGTTTGCACACACCCCTTTGTGCCTTATTGCTTATGTATTGCAATGTGGGGAAGGCTCCCTGACCCAACACAGGATGTTGTGTCTGTGCCATAATACTGCTCCATCCCTACTGAGGTCAGGGCTGCTGCAGATGCTACAGCACTTTCCCCATAAGCCTTGTCCCATTAAACCGGTTAAGTGAGTTCAAACTGAATTCAGGTCATTGGCATGTTAAGGCAACATGGTTGCTAAGTGGTGCAATGGACATCCCTGCAAACAACGTTGCTTACATAACATTTTTTTTTAAATATTTTAATCCATCTCATGAACCCGGTAGGTGAAAATTTTAAAATCCCTGCCAAAATGCCATTTCTCTCCACAGATGTGAAAACTTTTTCAGGCAGGATGTGAAAAATGACTGCTGTAATGTTCCTGAGGTGGTGTGAAAAAATGGCTATGTTGAAAATTTGAACTCAAAATATTGAAAATTATCAAAGTTATGAGTGTGCAGACAAAAATTTCAAGATACGCTCATAACTTGGAAATTTTAAGGAATCTTTTTCACCAGATTTTCAACATGGCCTTTTGGGGACCACACCTCATGAACACTGTTGTTGATATTTCAATAATCAGTCCAAAAGGTAACTTCACACAATGACCGCAAAATCACCATCCGAGCCTGATTAACGAAATATCACTGGAAGTGTTCATGAGGTAGGGTCCCAAAATGGCACTGTTGAAAATTTGCTGAAACAAAATTCCAAAAACTGACCAATTTATGAATATAAGTTCAATACAACATTGAAATATACAATGCGGCACTTACCCATATTTCTCAGTTCATGGTGCAGCTTTGAAGAGTGTAGACATTTCTCGGTCCACAGAGGATGAATATTGTTCATCCTTGGCTGGTAAGTATAGGGTAAGGGTGTGGGGTGGGCTGATGGGTGCTCAGTGGGAGGGTCAGGATTGGGGAAGGGGGATGACGGCAGTGATGAGGGGCCATTTTCTTTATTTAGGGTTAAAATAAAGATGTTGTTGGACAGTTTTCATCTCACCAGGTAATAATATAAAATTGGAGAGGGAGGGGGTACCTCTGGACACCAGAAAAATGGGAAGAAACTGGAGACAGCAATGGGAGGGTGGGGTGCCAGTGGACACCAGGGACACAAGCAATAGAAATGAGAACAGCAATCAGAGGTTGAGGGGGTGCCACTAGACACTAGGGAAATGGGAACAAACCAGGAACAGCAATTGGGGGAGGAGGTGCCACTAGACACCAGGGACAAAAGAAATAGAAATGGAGACAGCAATCAGAGGGTGGGGATGCCACTAGACACCAGGGAAACAGCAATTATATCAGGGGACAGCAATCAGAGGATGGGGGGTCACTAGACAACAAGGAAATGTGAATTACATTGGGGACAGCAATCAGAGGGTGAGAGGGTGCCACTAGACACCAAGGAAATGGGAACAAACTGGAGACAGAAATTGAAGGGTTAGGGTACCACTAGGCATCAGGGACACAAGAAAAAGAGACAGAGACAGCAATTAGAGGGCTGGGGTGCCACTAGACACTAGGCAAACAGGAATTACAATGGGGGAAGCAATCAAAGGATGGGACACCACTAGACACCAGTGAAATGGGAATTACAATGGGGACAGCAATTGAAGGGTGGGAGGACACTCGGCCCCAGGGAAAACTTATAAGAAAAAACTGTGTTTCATGTCATATACTTTGGTGTTCTGCTATTTGAAACACCATGGTATATGATATGACACATAATGAAATATGATAACAGAACATAAGGGGAGTGGTGGGGGGACCACTACCCACCAGGGAAAACTTTTTTTTTTTTTTTAATTGAGGTTCAGTAAACTATTTTTCATTAAGGGTTCTGCTTTCTCCAACATTTGCTTATGTCAGTATAGACCCTCAAGATAGCTTCATCATAACCTCCTACACTGACCTATCTTTCTTCATCTATTCTATTCTAGACCTGGGGGCTATTTAACACTAAGTATTTTAGTAATAATAATAGTATATTCACCACAACATAACCCAGATAGACCATCTTTGGGTAGCTGGTTCATTCTACTGGGTGACAACCAGACGAAGCATACTGATGAGTCCTGGTAGGGTGAAATATGTGTCTATGTCTTCTGTTGGCACCCTTTGCAAACTGTGTGAGATGCCTTTCTGCACCATGCATTTCTGCTTAAAGTTGAATCAACATAATATTCTTTGGTGATTTGTATATGCAGCCCATGATGCTTTTCATTATGGGGGCATGTGTGATTTTGTATAATGATATATTATTTATATAAACCCTTAATTTATTGCAAAGTATGAAAACAATTTAAAAACCAATAATACCCTGGCTGATCATGGAGTCAAAGGGGTGCCAAATCTTTTCATACTGGTTTTCTTGCCCTATACTCAAATATTGTATTCTTTCAAGCTTCATTGCATCCAGCATGAAGTTTATCCAAGCTGTTATTATTGGTGGGGGATAGAGTCCTTCCATTTGACCAGAATGCACTTCCTAGCTAAGATTATTTCTATAGTAAGGAAGGTTTATTGGTTTTGATCTATATCCATTGCATCTACTTGAGTTGCAAAAAGAGTAAATTATGTTATATTAAATTGCTTACTTTTATTATTATTTTAGTTGTTTAACCAGGTGAGACACACTAAGCTGAAAGCTTTTTTACAGGTGCAACCTGGGAGCACAGGGAAGTTAAGTGACTTGCTCAGGGTCACAAAGTATGCAAGTGGAAGCTGTGGGATTCAAACCCAGGTCTGGTCTGCTGGATGTCACCAGATTTTCAGCTCAGAGCCTTAAACCACTGCGCTATACTACCTCCTAAACCTCCTAATTATTTAAAGTCCTATTTAAGATATGGCTTATTTTAGATCAAAAGTTTGATAAGTATGGACATTTATGAACCATATGAATCAAAATGCCACATGTAGTTGTACACATAGAACATTGGTCCGATAGTTTTGGGTTTATTTTATGTAATTTATATGGGGTAAAGTACGTTCGGTGCACTGTGTCATACTCTATTTGTTGTAATTTACTCAACTTGATATTTATAAAGGGTGATGTTCTTATAATTGGCATGATTTCTTCAGAAAGTTGTACACCCAGATCTTTTATCCATATTCATTTTAGTTCTAGTATCTCTTGTGTTTCCAAAGGTAATAGAATAGTGTATAGTTTTGAGATTAATATTTCATTTATTTTCTATTGTTTCAATACATCTAATATAGGTGTGGAGGCAAGTTTCAAACTGTCATTAGTTTTTATTGTAAAACTTTTTAATTGTACATATTTATAGTAATTCTTTTCGGATATGTCATATTGAAACTTCAATTGGTCAAAGGTTTAAAATTTATTATTATCAAACAACTGCAGACATTCATTCAGGCCATGATTGTTATACTCTTTATATATTTTATCATTAACTGATGGGATAAAATAACAATTATTATAAATCAGGGAAAACTAGGTTACATCTAATTTAAAGTTTAAAGTTTCATGAGCTTTATACCAACATTTGATAATTATATAGGTTGTTCTATTATATTTAACTATTTTTTTGGTGTTTTTATATATTCTGGAGAAAAGAACATTTAGCAAACTATTATAGTTATATAGACTAGATTCCATTTCTACAGTTATACAAGGCTGAGAAAGAAACTTTAACCAATTCCAAATTGTAGTTATTTGTGTAGCTAAATAATATGCATAAAAATCTGGTAGTGCAAGGCCACCATCATCTTTATGGAGAATTAACTTGTTTTTAGAGATGCTTGGGGGATTTGTTTGGCCAGATGAAGTGTGTTATCGTTTTTCTAAGTTTCTTAAAATATTCCATTGGAACTGTGATTGGCAAAGCTTGAAAGTTGTATAAAATCTATGGTAGAATCTGCATCTTTATGATACTTACATGCCCAATTCAAGTAAGTGGGGCAGAGATCCAATAATCTAAGTCATTTTTAGCTTTTTGTAATTGTTCAAAATTAGTCATATGTATTTTATCCATAACATTAAATATCACAATTCCTAAGTACTTACATGAATCAGTCTGTAAGCATGGGCATTCCTTGGGTAATTTAATACTGTTCTCTTTAGATGGATTAAAGACTGATGATTTTTTAAAATGTATTTTATACCCAGATAACTTACCATATTCATCTGTTATTTTTAAAATTTAGATTTAGTAGTTGCTGTATTGGTCCTTCCAAGAAGATCAGAATGATTTGATATTTATCGATCAATAGATAATAATAAGAATAGGTTAGTTCAATTCATTCTTCTTCAGAAGCTCATGGCCATGAGCTTCTGAAGAAGGACTGGTTGGTCCGAAAGCTAGAGCATTTTGTTCTTGTTGTTACATCTATGTTGGTCCATTAAAAGGTATCAAATCATTTGCTTCTGGATCTGTTATTTTTATGAATTCTTCTACTGATTTTTCATAATCTGAAAGATATATCAATGCATCATCTGCATATAAATTTATTTTATGTTCTATGTGATTAAGTTTAATACCCTTAATTAGATGATTTCTTCTTATAGTTTCTGCATGGGGCTCAACTTTTAGTGCAAAAATTAAGGATGAAATGGGGCAGCCTTGTCTAGTTCCACATGTCAACTGAAATCTAGGAGAAATTATACTATTTGTTTTAATTTGAGCATATGGTTCCTGATATAAGATCCTTATCCAATTTATACATTTTCACCAAAGTTCATTTTTGTAATGTTAAAGTAATACATTTCCATTTGACATGGTCGAATGCCTTTTCTGCAAAATTATATTTTTAGTATTTGCCTCTAATATCAAATGAATTATTCGTCTTATGTTTTCTGTTATCTTCCTACCTTTAATAAATCCATTCTGGCCATAACTGATTCAATGTGGGAGTGTCTTTTCCAGTCTATTTGCCTATACTTTTGCTAAAATGTTATAGTCTATGTTTAACAATTATATAGGTCTATATGACTGACATTGTTCAGGATCTTTTCCTTGTTTAAGAAATACCTGTATTTGAGCATGATCGAAAGATGATGGTGCCTTAGTCTGCTGATGTGTCATATTAAACATATGTGTCAATATTGCAAGTGATGTGACTTTATATTTTTTGTAAAATTCAGCCTGAAATCCATCCAGGCCAGTGGCTTTATTTATTTTAAGATTATCTATGGCCACTTCTATTTCAAAACTTGAAATAGGAGCCTCTAATAATATTTTTGTTTCATTGAATAATTGTTGTAAGGGTACTTTATCAAAAAATGTATTATATGTGTCCCTATCCATATTATTTTGAGAAGTGTATAAGTCCTTATAGAAGTATACAAATGTTTTATTAATACATTCCAGATCTTTCAACAGGTTGCCTTCTTTATTCCTTATGCTAAAGATATGATTACTTTCTTGATCTTTTTTTCAGTTGCCATGCAAGAACTTTGAGTGGTTTGTCAGAATTATTATAATATGCGCTTGTTTGTAATTTTTTTTTTTTTGCTATTTCTGTTAATAAAGTATTGTAGTTCTGTCTTTCTTGTATGATACTGCTATAGGTGCGTTTATCCAAAATATTGGAATGTAGTTGTTCCAGAGTCCATATTTCTGTTTCTAATTTATTCTGTTGTTGTTCCCACTTTTTTTCCTTCTTCTTTGAAGGTTTTGGATTACCCCCCACATCCTTACTTTGAATGCATCCCATATTATTAAGATGCTGGTATCCTGTTCTGTGTTCCTTATAAAAAAATATATATTTCTTGTTCAAGTGTTATACTGATCTTAGGGTTTTTAATTAAGATAAAGTCCATTTCTAATCCATTCTAATTCCATTATACATGGTGAATGATCTGAAATAATAATACCCAGGTAAGATGTATTCCTTGTAGTGTAATTTAATGCTTCTGATACCAAAAAATAATCTGTTCGTGAGAATGATTTATGCATATTTGAATAAAATGAGTATTGTTTATTATTATGGTTCCTTTGAGTCCAAGGGTCACTTAACTTAAAATCAGACATCAAATTCTTGGTAGTTATTATAGATGTTTTATAATTATGTAAAGGACTAGAAGATCTATCAATTTTATTTAAGACTAAATTAAAATCCCCACGAATTACATATGGAGTTTTATAAGAAGATAATAATAAAAATAATTCTGCAAAAAAAGTAGAATTATTATAGCTAGGGCTGTATATTGTAGCCAAAGTAAAACTTTGTCCACCTAATTCTATTTCCAATATAACATATCTGCCATTCTGGTCAATATTTCTCTTAGTAATAGTTGGTTTTAAGAGTTTTTTGTTGAAGAAAACCGCAACCCCCCTAGAGTTGAGGTAAACAGTGAATGAAATCCTGGTCCCCACTTCTTTTGGAACCATCAAAATTCCTTTTCTAAGAAGTGTGTTTCGAGTACCAAAATACAGTTAACTTGTTTTTTATTTAAATAGTTAGTAACTTTAATCATTTTAGACCTTTGTCACAGCCCTTTAACATTCCATGTCACCATTCTTAAATCAGTTGTCACATCTCTTTACAATTTGTACTACATTTTTGTAATATTATTCCAGATTTTAATTGTACCAATTGCAGCAGATTTCCATTATTTTTATTTTTGTTTTTCTTGTACTCCCCTTCACCCAACACACACACCGTAAGTGCCCTCACCACACCTGTGGAGAAAAAAAAACATTTTTCCAACCCCCCCATATTAGCAGAGATGATCTAAGAATCATCCCTTGTGCCAAAGATATGTCACCCAGGTCACATTTGCAATATATATAAATATATATATATATATATATATATATATATATACCCCTTTTTTTCCTTTTCTATTCTCCAATGCATTTATTTCTGTTTTCCCCTCCTCTTTTTCTTTTATTCTCTCTTTACCTTCCTCTACTTCCCCTTTTTTATTCCCTCTATTGCATTATATCTCCTTTCACTTCTTGAAATTCCTGGGGGGGGGAGACAAAGAAATGATTATTAGCAAAGGCTTGTTCTTCGATTCCCTTTTGCCATTGTTTTCCCTTTTCTCCCTCTCTCCCTATATCCCTCTTACCTCTGTTTTCCAACAATCTCGATCCCATTGCAAGATTTCATGCATTTTTTAGTTTTTAATATGGTTGTGCTCTAGATGTATGTGGCCTTGACTGGTGTGATTTTGAACTATAATGCTTTTCAAAATCCTCCTCTGCATTCTCATAGTCATCAAAAGTTGTAAGTTTCCAATTGACAACAAATGTCAGTTTTGCAGGGTATATCATTGTGAATCTAATACCTTGTTCAAACAACTTTTTCTTAACTGGGTTAAAGAGTTTACATTTCATCATAGTCTCATTAGACAAATCCTGGAAGGTGCTGAAATTCACATTCTGAAATTTTAGCCCCCTATCCACTTTGGCCTTCTGTAAAATAGCCTCCCAGTCTTGATATCTATGAAATTTCACTAAAATTGGCCTTGAGTAAATTTGCTCCATATTACTAGAGCATGGACCCATTCTGTTCATTCTGCCCAGCATTATTTTTTGTTCTGGATATCATCTTCCCATAGATTCAGTTATCATTTTTTCAAAATAGGGAAGGGGATCACTAGTTCCCTCCATGCCCTCAGGGAAATTCCTTATCTGAATATTACCCCTTCATGAGCGATCTTCTAGTTCAGCCACTTTCTGCACTAGGCCTTGCAATTGCTTGTCATGCAGGGTTTGAGTTTTCAGAATAGGACCTTTTATGTCCTCAATTTCTGATGCTCTTTTTTCAAGTTCTTGTGTTCTTATTGTTAGACCTGACAATTTATCTGTTAGTGAATTCACTGATTCAAATACCACCTTGATAGAAGTATTAATTCCCCTATGGCTTTCAGCATCTCTTCCATCAATAAAGCCACTGCATGTTTGATCCCTGAGGAATCTTCCTGGGTTATAATGGAGGGTGCACGTTCTGCTCCATGATATCAATTAGCAGTACTTCAAAGCCTGGTTCTGGTTCTCTTTTTCTATTCCTTGTGAACCATCTAAGATGTTTTCTGCCATACATGCATGGGTACTATTAGCATTGATAGCCGTCTGTGTTACCCCATGTAAATTATGAGCGGCATCAGAAGTTTTCAACTTTTTTTTTTTGGTAGGCATTACTAGCTCACTATTCACAGTATCCACAGTGCTATCTCTGTTTAAAAAAATAACAAGATCTTTCCTTGAACGTTTAGCTCCTTTTGTAGTTTGTCAGGGGTTTTGGGAAGTGGTGAAAGCAAAGCAGTACCCTGCAGGTTTAAATCTTACAAGTTAGAACTAACAAGATGGTGGACCGCTGCCACTACCTCTGTCTCAGCAATAGTGGAGTAAGCAGGCTTACCATCTCCTTTGGCTTTGCCGCACTGTCGAGTGATTTCTTTTACTCACTGAACTGATTTAGATATATCTTAGAGCAAACAGCCCAGTGTCCATTTCTTCAGTTGGTGTTGCAGTCTATCGACTGTGCGCATATTCTGCTCACTACTTCTCGAGAGGTATGCTAAGAAATGTACTGCTTTCCATGCTGAAAGGGAAAAAAAGAAAAAAAACAAGAGGCAAAGAGGGGGTATCAGGTAAACACCAGCTGTTCCACATCTGTACTCATGAGGCTTCCTACATTGATTCTCCTTTTTCTTCTGTTTCTTCTAAAGGAGAATTTCACAAACATCATTCTTCTGTAAAGGAGAGTAAAATATTAATGATTAAATTATGTTTCAAGAATTTATACTTCTTTTACTCACCATTCAACCCACTGGGCAGCCTCTTGGCATCTTGCTCAGCTGCTAACTGAAGGAACGGATGACATCAAAACCCCAACCCAGCTCATCCATCATCCCACCAGGTAAAACTTTATTACATATTGGGCAGGTTATCAGTTGGGTGGAGGGACCCCTGAACACCAGGGAAAACATATATGGGGGTGATTGGGAGGGGGGAGAGACCATTAGCAACCAGGGAAAATGTTCTTATATATGGGTCTTGCTTTTTCCATTATGTGTATAGTATCATATACTGCGGTTTTATGTGATACGAAACACCACTGTTTAAGATTCAACATACATAACAAAATATGATAACAGGACCTCACTCTTCCGCAAAAATTCATTAATCTTTAGAATGTTGATTTTTTGAACTGTGGATGCTCACAAACTAAACTTTTTCCTAAATAATTCAACAACTATGTAACAACTGGACCTAAAAACCAGAAAAACATGTACCATTGGCCAAATTCTATCAAACCTGAATGTTTCAGGTTTCAAATCCTCAAATTTCTTTCAGTTATTGGGGTAAAAAAAAGTATTAAAATTTTCAAAAACTGTGATTTTTACATTATTGCACCTTTGTAGCTTTGCCCCTACTGAACCAATCTACATGATATTTTCAGGATCAAGAGATCCTGGCAAAAGGATGTGCTTTCCAAATTTCATGTAAATCAGTTGAATGGGGGCAACATTATTAAAGTGCAAAAACTGGAGTTTAATGTTAAAGTGCTTCCTCAACCCTACTATACAGGCACCGTGCCTGTATAATACGGTATTATAGGGGCATGGTTGCATCACTATAGTTAGGGTTCAACCCTCACATCTACATAAAACTAAAACTTTTGCACTTAAATAACTTCACAACCATTTAAGCGATTTGCATGAAAGTTTGCATGTGCCATTAGGCTCCAATGATCTCTTGATGTGGCAAATTTTGTTCTGGTCAAATGTGTGGGTACAGAGATACAGAGTGTCACAATATGTTTACATTACCTTTTTTGTAAAATTCTTTGTCACGCTGCTGCACAAAAATGGTGTGGAATTGTTATCTGAAATTTTTAGGTAGAAAGATCTTGGGTCACAAATGTGCCTTTTGACAATTTGGAGACAAAAAATTAATTCTTAAAAAATTATTAAATTTCAGAGTTCCCCATTGTTTCCTATGGGACCAGTAGATGTCCCACTTGAAAAATGATTCTTTATCACAAATATAGAATATTTTTTCACCAACTCAGGATCTTTTGCCATAAGTGAGGAATCTTTTTCCGTGCAACCACCATCTTGTTTTCAGTTAGTGATGACAACAAAATTAAATAACTAAAAAAATACATGGGTTTAGTACACACCAAAATTACCTAATTGGGACAATTAGAATCTGATTCTGGGGTTACTGTTTTGATAGCTGACTTGTAAATGTTTTCTTAGCATGCCAAAATCCTTTTCTGAAAATTGCAAAAAAAGAATCATGAAATTGCATCCTTTTTTTGCAATTTGCAAAACAGGATTTTTCTTTTTCTGCAAATTGCAAAAAAGGAACGACAGGAAACGTATCTTTTTCTCAATTTGTGAAAAAGGAATTTTAAGACAGCTGTTTCTTTGCCACTTCACAGTTACCAAATGGTTTGTGATTTTGGTCTGAAATTTTCAGGGTATAAAGGGCTCGCCCAACCGTTGTGCCTTTTGCTGGTTTGTTGAAAAGATATTACTTTGCTCTGGAGTTTTGTGGGTTTAAATTTTGCTTCATTTCCCATAGGATAACATTGTAATGTAAGATGTACACAGTCATTTCTTTGTCACTCAGCTGAGAAGAAATGGTTCTCAATTTTGCTCTGAAATTTTCAGGATACAAAGGACTTTCCTGACTGATGAGGGCCCTGTATTCCCACAGAAGAATAAGGATACAATTACAATCTCTCAAAAATTATGGATGGATGGATGGGAGCACATGGTCACAAGTAAATAAGTTTTCGATTATGCTATCTCAAAAAATAAGGAAATTTGTTGCAAAAACTTTATTAATGCATCAGTTAGGGTTTCAGTGACAAAATCTGGAAAATGTGGTGTTAGGTTTCCAACCCTAACACCTCATCCCACCCTGCAAACATCAACAGGTGGGGGGGTGCCTTGGGATTGTCAGCCCTAATGCTCACCCCATTCTCCTATACTGTACCCATCTCAGCTTATTTACTTATGGAATGGGGTGAACATTAGGGTTGACAACCCCTAGGTACACCCCTCATGTCTGTTGCTGCATGCAGGTTGGGGGTGGGGCAGTAGGTTTGGAACCCTAACATCACATTTCCCAACATTTGTTGATGGAGCCCTAATTGATGCATTCATGAAGTTTTTTTTTGCAACAAATATATATATATATATATATATATATATATATATATACACACACAGATATATTCAGCATGCCGCCACCAAGATAGTAATTTCCCTTAGAGCAAGGGGCTGGGGAGAGCTCACATATGAGTTATTTAACTTCAATATAAGCCAAACAATGCACCATAGAGCATCAATTACCCCAGGGCTTCTGCTGGCTGAGCAGCCCACAGAAACCAATGGTACAAGCCTTCAGACACAGCAGCAAGGAGCAGCCATTGTTGGCTTGGTTTTATACTACCTAACCACAGCTTCTGACTCTATGCCTCAAGTACAATACATTGCCAGCATGTTTCTAGCTCAGGTAATAAATACATATATTTATTTATTTTATGTTTAGTTTTTGTTGACCGGGTAAGTGCACTAGACAAATCCTGCCTATTTTTAGGCATGGCCCGGGGGAGGGGGATACAGATGAATGCCAACTGTCCTTGAACCAGATTAAGCTGTTGGTGGTATTTTTAGTGAATGAGGGAAATTTGGCCAGGATGCCGGGAAAATTCCCCTGCTCTTTTTGATAAGTGCCATGGGATCTTTAACATCCACCTGAACTACCATCAGTCCAGGCAGATGGGACCGAAAAAGACAATAATAATTTCTCTTATAGCAAGGGGTGGAGGAAAGCTCACATATGAGTTATTTAACTTCAAAATAAGCCACAAAATGCACCACAGAGCATCGAGGACCCCATGGCTTCTGGGGGCCTATTGGCCCCCAAGATCTCCAACTCTTGTAAAACCCTCACACACTACAACAAAAGAGTCCCCCTCGCAAAAATCCTGTCAGCGGGCCTGTAACTCCTTGAAAAAGCAGTCGCCGTCCAGGGCTTAGTACAGGATAAGGAGGTCACTCTCATCAATGCGTACTTCCCCCTGGTTCCACCCAGCAAACTCTCTGTTCCCTCTTGACTAAGATAGTTCAGATTACTAAGGGTACTTTAGTGTTAGTGGGAGATTTCAATATCACCCCTAAACAAAGTGTAGATTCCACATGGGTTATAAGAGGCAGACAACCAGCATCTCATAAATTTTTTAAGAGGTTTGTACAGGAGATGGGATGGGTTGATGTATGGCACGCCCTTCATGCTAGGGACGAGAGATACACCTTTTACTCTGCTGTACATGGCTCCTACTCTAGGACAGACCATTGCTATACACAAAAAGAATGTTTAGACACCCTTAGGGCAGCAATAATTGGTGATATTGTTCATACCGACCATGCTCCAGTCATCACTACATGGGATTTTGGTCTTGAGAAGTGAAATACACTATGGAGAATGAATCCTGTCCACCTTAAAAGTCCCCAATTTTGAGGATTTCTCGATGAGAAAATACAGGAAATCCTCAGGGATAATTTACAGCCGTAAATCTCCTCCACTATCATATGGGACACGCTGAAAGCTGTCCTATGGGGTCACCTTATCCAATACTCCTCCCACCAGGCCAAGCAGTGAAGGGAAAAACAAGCTCAGCTGGAGGCAACACTTCACTTCCTTCAGGCTGTCCACCAACAAGGTGACAACTCAGTGAAGGCCCAGTTAATTCAGATTAGGCAGGAGCTGGAATCCCTTGTCTGACAGAATACAGAGGTGGCTTTAGCCTTTTTAAGGCAAAGATATGGAGAAGTGGGACTGTGGGCCTCCCACCTACTTGCCTACAGGATTCGTAGGCAATGTCGGCTCTCCACTATATCCTCTATTAAAGACCCTTCATCGGGCATTATTTATTCCAAAACTGATCAGGTCACCCAAATCTTTTGTGAGTATTATAAAACTCTGTATACCCCAGCCAAACTGATAGACCCAAGAGATGTTGGAATTTTTCTTTCATCCTTGAGCCTTTCTAAAATAGATGAGGATCAAAGATCCTCCTTGGTCTCCCCCATAACCCACCCTGAACTGAAAGCTGCCATTTCCCACTCCAAAACCATGAAGACCCCTGGGCCTCATGGATATGGGGCAGAGTTTTATAAACAATTAGAACAAACACTCTCCCCTACCCTTTTAATGGCCTATAATGATATACTGCAGGGCGTAGCGAACCCCACCCCCTGCAGCTGGTCGTATGCTGTAATATCCTTTATTCCCAAACCCGTTAAAAACCCACAAAATTGTGCATCTTACCCCCAATTTCAGTTCTAAATGTAGACTTTAAATATCTGATATCTATTTTGGCCAAATGCCTGGACATGGTCTTCCCCACAATAATTAATCTAGACCAGATTGGTTTTGTCAGTGGCAAATCCACCACTAGACAACACCAGAAAGGCCTTGCATTTAGTATAAGAAATGCAAGCCGCGATAACACCCTCTGTCCTTCTCAGCTTAGATGCTGAGAAGGCATTTGACAGAGTTGCATGGCCTTATCTATTCGCTGTAATGTCAAAGCTGGGTTCCCCCTCCCTTTTATCTCTCTGATAAAAACACTTTATTCCTCCCCCCAGGCCTGTGTAAAAGTTTCAGAACACCACTCCCCCTACTTCCCCTTGTTTAGAGGCACCTACCAGAGCTGTCCTCTCTACCCTAGTCTATTGGCCATTTTTATTGAACCCCTGGCACAAGCCATTAGAGATTCCCCTGGGATAAAGGGAATACAACTGTAAGGTATGGAACATCGAGTAGCTCTTTATGCAGATGATGTCTTACTTTTTTTAGCGAATCCGCTTCACTTAGTTCCATCAGTGTTTGAACTCTTAGACTGCTTCGGCAAATGCTCGGGGTATAAACTTAACATTACAAAAACTGAAGCACTAACTTTTCATTTCCCTCCCTCTATTTCATTCAAACAAAGGTTCCCTTTCCATTGGGATTTAGAGAAATTAAAATACTTAGGAATGTACCTTTCCCATCAGGCTGTGGATACAATTAAACACAATTATGATTTGTTTTCTGCCCAGCTAAGGGCGGGCCTAGAGAGTTGGAATATACTTCCCCTGAATTTACTGCAGAGGGTAGAGGTTATCCGTATGGTGACCCTAACGCGGGCCCTTTACCTGTTTCAGAATGTGCCTGTCTGCATCTTGAATAACACTTATAAGGCCTGGAACAAACTCATCAGCAGATTCATATGGGCAGGCAAACGGCCTAGAGTGAGAGCTCCCATCTTGCACCTCCCCAGGAAACAGGGTGGGCTAGCCCTCCCTAATCTTGAGCTCTATAACTGGGCCTCACACCTCTCCTTTATAGTGTGCAGACTAGCCAGGTCCAACCTTGCATTGTGGAGGGAGATTGAAGAGGGCTTAATGCCCTTTAATCAGTTAATTAAATCCATAACGCGCTGAATGCCTCCTCCCTGACTACATGACTCGGCTTTGACAAATCCCTGGATTATTCACCAACTGAAAACCTGGAATGTCATATGCAGACACCTGTCCTTGTCACCATTTCTCTCACTCATCTGCCCCATTTCTCTATTGGAGAACTTCCAGCCAGTACAATATGATCATACATTTGCCACATGGGAGCACTTGGGGCTCACCAACCTCACTCAGTTCCAAAGCGAAGGAGAGTTTAAATCCTTCCTGAGCTTAAGTCAAACACATGGCATGAGGTAACAAGATTTTTTCCGCTAACTGCAATTAAGACATTTTTTTATTCCCTTCCAAGTCAGATAAGACAATTTGAAAGCTCCTCCCCATTGAGTTTTTGTATTCAACAACTTGTTCATGCTGGCAATACGACCCATACTGTCTCTGTCTTATACAAGGCACTTGGGGTTACCAAAGGTGTGAATACTGAAAGCTTATGTGCTAAATGGGCAGAGGAACTTGGTTTTGATATCCCAAAGGAAAACTGATATAAGGGCTGTCTTTCGATAGCCCAGCTTACATACTCTCATAGTTGGAGGCTGTTTTCCTGGCAGATAATGACCGGGTACTTTTGTTCCCCCATAGTCACTGCACATTTTAATCAGACACGTTCAGGAGCCTGCTGGCGGTGCTGTGGTGAATCCAGGGTGCACCATACCCATATATTTTGGACATGTCCCCTGATACAGATCTTTTTATCTCTACTACAGTAGGAGCTGAGATCTCTCTTCAATAGCTCACTCACCCTAACTGCAGACTTATTTATCCTTCAGATTTTTCACCCAGAGCTCAAGGATTCATTCGCAAGATACCTCCTGGGAGTGCTGCTGTTAGCAGCCAAGAAGGCTCTGACTCATCACTGGCTTACCCCCAACCCCCCTACCATCTCAGAGTGGAGAGAGATTACTATTCGGATTTATAGATCAGAAAGAATTTCTTATCAGCTAAAAGATAAAACCGACTTAAGCTCATTGAAATGGTCCAGATGGGTACTCTATATTATGTCTAAGGCTCCCTCCTTTGTCCCCTAAAGGAGTGTCATGGAGAGAAGGGCCACCAAGGTAGGAAAAGCTTTTTCCCTAAATCTGATTAAGTGCAACCTAGGTAGTAGTACTAGTTGCCCGGGTAGCTGAGCATGGGTTTTGCTCAGCCGTATAACTTAACTGCATTGACTATTTACAGCTTGAAACTGTGATTTTTGCTCTATAAATTACAACTGCTGTGTCTAATGTATTTATTATTAGTTACTTAAACTCCTCCCTCTATGTATTCTGATTTTTTATCCTTCTTTTATATACGACACTGAATGAAGTATAATTATAGTGCTAAGCTGAATGATTTATCTTGTAACCATAAGCAATCTATGTATTCAATGAACTGTGACTGTCTGTTTCCCACCCTCCTCCCCCCTTTTTTCTTTTGTACCCTTTCCCCCCAAGTTGTAAAAATGTTGAATAAAAATGATAATAACAAAAAAAAGAAAAAGCAGTCGCAACTACCATTTGGCGGAACAACAATGTAAGACATCTCACCAGAAATCTGGGCCAGATCTGGCAGCATGGTGCAGAAGCATGATGAGGAAAGTGAGAAAGTAGAGCATCCTATTTCACTGAAAATTCTGTTAATCAACATGGCAATAGAGATAAGACCCAGTTTTACCAGTCTCAGTGCAGAAGTATCTCATATACAAGGAATCGTTGATGGACTCAGTGAGACAGCGGCAGCCCAGACCATAACAATTGCTGAACTAGAGGAGCAGGTAAGCAATGTGGAGAGCCTGCTGAACAACTGGGGCAGAGAATATTATTAGCTTAACTCCACAGTTGTGGAGCTAAAAGTCAAAATCAACTACCAAGAGATTCATGCCTTCAGGTCGAACATCTGTGTCATTGGTCTTTCAGAAGAGCTGGAGGACAGAAATCCCAAAGTTTTGTATCTCCTGTTGGTACTTGGAGAACTTGGGACAGGAAGATTTGAGCAAATGTTTGAGGTGGAACAGCCCATCAGACCCACACAAGTGGAGAGACCTGGGCACTTGCTTGCCAAATTCCTAAGGTACCAGAACAAAGAGGCAATCCTTCAGGTGTCATGTCAAAATGGCCCATTCAACCCGGGTGCCTCAGAAGTGCTGATATTTGCAATCTACACCAGGGACTTATAGAAGGAAATCAGAATTTGGGGATTTCAAAGCTAGACTGAGGTGGGGTGGAATCACCAGCATTTGTACCCCTCCAAGCCTCACATTTTCAAACCAGGTCAGCCATCCAGAGTATTCATGGAGGCCCAGGAAGCAGATGACCATGTTAACCAAGAGGATGCTGTAGAGGGAGGCCTTTCAGCCCTCAGGACAATGATGCCAGCCACCTGAAAGATGGTGGGTAGATGCTGCAATAACTAACAAGGTGCTGTAACCCAGGTATAGCTGTCTCCCTAGGGACCCATATGGTGATCATTGAATAGTGTGCCAGTCCAGGAGCACAATGGGGCTGAGGTTCACTGAATCTGATGTATACGCTGCTGCTACATGCAGCCCACCAGTGCAGCCTTTTACAATACTTTTCTGGAGGGATCTGATCATGTGGGACTTGCCTTTGCTGACATATTAGACCCTACTGTGACAAACCCTGAATGAACCAAGCCTATGGGGGGGGTAGCAGGCCTGCAAGGGAAGGGGGCATTGAACCAGGGATTAAAGAGTTGCAAGGGGTTGTGTCTAACAACTCACATAGCAAAGAGGGCTCTGATCAAGATATTTTGACTTTTACCAAAACAGAATGCCCTGCACAGATGTGGGTAGTTTTAAAACCATTGCCAAGCTTACTTACCGTATGTTTTTAATCTTTCTATGTTTGTACTGAAGCAGAGTTAGCTTTACAACGTTGTTCTATCAGGTTGGAAGGGACTCAGGGACAGGGAAGTCCCAATGGATCTGGGAGGTAGCCCACACCAAGTTGGCAATAGCTGTTTAGTTTTTATGGCTGTGTGAGCAGAGCTCAGCAGACGTATTGCTACAATTTAGAAGAGTAGCACTGTGGAATCACATGATCAGACCACCGTCTGGAGTTCTTCCACAGTGCTACAGCACACTTCCAGTGGCAGTGTTTATGCGGCCCTTCCTCTCCGCCAGCCTCATAAACAAACCCACTTTTCGGTACTCTACTTTTTGTTATGCAATTTTAGAAGAAATGGCCACCATTCCAGAGGTAGCCACCCCTTAAACTGTGCTTGTATGACTATCATGCATGAGCAGTTCTGATATTGCTGCCATCTTGGGTATGGCAGCCTCCAGCTCAGCAAGAGCACTGAGTATTCTGGAAACTGCTCTTGCTGCTCTGAGCAGCTATATCAGCTCTGACCAGATTTTGTTTTCCTCTTCGTATGCATCTGTTCTGCTTTAAAATTTTCTCTTAGCAGCCTACCGTTTGGTGCACAAACTCAGTTTAGTCCCTGTAATGAAGCCTGTGTTCAGCTACAGTTACAATTGCAGTGAACACCTGGGATAGCAATTCAAGGCTGAACAGTTAGCTCCAAACCAGAGATGTGCATGCTTATGCTATTAATCTTTCTACATATGCACTGAAGCAGGATAAGATTTACAACATTGTTCCATAAGGCTGGAGGGCCCAGTTGGAAGCGCACACCAAGCTGGAGTAAGATGTTATTTTTTTTTCTCCATGCTCAGCTGTGTGGTTCTAACCTTTACTCTGGGCAGCATGCCCTCTGCAAACTTGGTATAGTCCACATGACTATATCTATATTCAGTTTAAATGAAAGTTATTACCAGGGATGGAAATTCACAGCTGAACAATCAGATCATGGGGGGGAGGGACTGTGAGGTCACACAGGGCAGAGGAGAAGATTGGTTTGGGTTTGGAACTTAGTTGCCCCTTGACTTGGGCAAGTTGTTTACAAGTTCCTATTGATAAATATTCCTAATGAACTTGTAAGGTGTGGGATTTCAGAGAAGTGTAAGCCCTCCAGCATGATAAGCATGAAAGAGGGAACAATAAGTTGGTAGGACAGGAGAAACTTACAGGGCAGGAAAATGAAGAAGTGTAGCCACTAGGTGATGTAGTGCTAGATTCAAAGCATAGTACTGGGAAAGAGAAGAGGGGATGCCATTGGGCTCCATCAGCTCCTCTGACAGGGAGAGGGGAAGCACTGAGATTGGAGTAGCTAATGTGGCTCAGTCCTTTAGGGGTTTCAAATGTATATTCAAAACTTCTGAGTGGAAGAGAAGTGATCAGAGTAAAGGATCCTGTAGAGGAGGACCCATCTTGAAGCCTAAGCCACAGAGGAAGCAAGAACCTCCTCAATGTTGCCAAATCCTCACTTGGGAGGTATGCAAGAGGGATTGGGAGATGCTCTTGACTGCACCAAGAATGACTATCCACCATCACAGGGGGAACTTGGTGAGTCATGTTGGAGATCAACTCTCAGGGGGGATGGAGGGCTAGGGAGTCATAGGGGGAGGTGGGCACAATGGAATAGCTTCACAATTGGGAACTTAAGCAGTCCTTTAAAACAGTTACCAGACAATGTGGATGGGATCTTGCAGCATCTAGTCTGAGATTGGATAAAAGGTGGACAGGCTCACTTATAAATGTTATAACAAATGTTGGATTGTTAAATCTGTACACATACTCACATGGCTAATAAGTTGAAGGTGGTATAATAAAACGTCAATAGCCTGAAATCCATAAGCAAAAGAAAGAAGGTATTGGGTTATCAAAAATTTAAACCAGACAATGTGTGCCTCCAAGAAATGCATACCATGAAAGCAGAGGTTCAACACCTAGCTAACAACTTCTGGGGGCATGGTCCAGTTCATGTTTTAATGCAAATTCCAGGAGCATAGCTATTTTTGTAGACTGCACTTCCAAGTAGAGATTCAGAGGGCTGTAAACAATCTGGGAGGTTGATAATCCCTTATCTAGCTTCAGATCCCTACTGGTAATAAGTATGCCATATGGTCCTTTTGCGGGTCTAAATTTGACACGTCATATATTTTTTTTTTAACTCTGTTGAAATGGCAACACTTGAAGGAGAATGGATCCTAGGGTGGGGGTGCCAATTGTGAGCTGAATAACATTCTAGATAGGTCCTCTAGAAACTGATATACAGTAAGCCTATGAAAAGTGAAAATGCACTAGGGACTTTAATATCTGATCACAGGCTTCTAGACATTTGGAGGGTTAAGCACCCCACAGAATGGATTTTACATTTTACTCCCATGCCCACAGCTCATATGTCAGACTAGATCTGGTATTAATTAATCAGCGTGCACTCCAGGAAGTGGTGGAAATCAGTTATGGCCAGCCTTCAGTTTAGACTATGCTCCAGTGACTATGAGTTTGGGCAGGGTGACCATCCACACATCAAACTCTAGAAGCTGTTCCCCACTTTTCTATCATGAAAGAATCCCAAGAACATGTAGTAAGAAGGTTATTTGAATTCCTAACTCATGATGAAAAGATGATACTACAGAGGCTACCAGATGGGATGCCTGTGGGAGGAAATAATTTAATATTCACATCATAAACATAAAGCCAAGGGGACTAGAGGAACAGTTAGATAAACTGAAAAGGTACTATGAGTTAAACCTCTCACTAGGAGGGTACCAAGTCCTGCAAAAGGTGAAGCTAGAGGACAATACCATGAACAAAAACCCTTATAGATGCAAATTATCCTGGCAAGGGTGGGGGCCTACTGTGAGGGTAATAAGGCAGGCAAATGGCTAGCTTGGCAGCTTAAGACCAAAAGAGGCATGCAGTAGCGTTTGTTTCCAAATTGTTCAGCACAGGGGGGACACCACTATGAACATAAAGGAAATAGAGATGGAATTTTGCCAGTACTTTCAAAGTCTATATGAGTCTAAAAGCAAAGCGGGTAAAAAGAGTTGGAGTACTTTTTAAAAGTGGTGAAATAGAGAAGAAGATCTGTTTTAAGAAAGTCTCATTGCAGAGTATTCTGGGGAGCTTAGGAATGCCTTTGATGCTCCACTCTCAGGGAAAAGGATAGAAGATGCCATCAGGAATCTGGCGTTGGGGGGGGGCAGGACAAGATGGAATCCCCATTGACTTCTACATAGAACTCAAGATGGAACTTAATGAGCCACTCATGGAGATGCTACAGAAATGTCTCACCAAGGGTTGGTTGCCTTCCTCCACATGGTCTGTGACCATAATAGCACTGTCCAAGCCAGGAAAGGACTCACTGCTGTGTTTGTCCTACCACCCCATCTCCCTTCTTGCAGCAGATTACAATATTCTAGCAAAAGCTATAGCCACTAGGCTGTATAAGGACCTGACAACCATTATGCATGTGGACCAGTCCAGCCTGATCAAGGGTAGGCAGGGCAAGGGGAATATTCAAAGAGCACTAAATGTGGTATGGAGGTGGAGAGAGTAGGGGGGAGCCAGCGGGAATCCTGGCACTGGATGCCGAAAAGGCATTTGACTGCATGGAGTGGGGGGCATTTGCACAATACCCTAGAATGATTTGAAATAGGTAAGAGGTTAAGGGGCTGGATTAAAGTACAGTATACACAAGTTATGGTCAATATGAGACCCTCCCCACCATTCGGGTTAAAACAGGGAACTCACCAAGGGTGCCCTTTGCCTCCCTTACTCTATGTCCTATCTCTTAAACCCCTGGCAGTAACACTTAAGAGCAAAGTAGATATTGACAGTCTCCAGGTGGGAGGGGGAGCAATATCATAAACTATCACTGTTTGCTGATGACCTATTAAGGTATTTAAGGTACCAAAGCAAGGTTTTCCCAAGAGTGGCTGCACTCCTTTCAGAGTACAGAGTTCTCTCCAGATATACAATTAATTGGGGTAAGAGTGAGCTGCTCTACATAGGTGAAAGACCTGCAAGTAACCAGAATGTTTTCATCCTTAACCTCAGGGCTGTGGACTCCTTAAAATACTTGGGAATAAACATTCCTAGGAAACTAACTAGACTATATGAAAATAATTCCTTCCTCAGTAAAAAAAATTAAGGAAGAGCTAGACCAGTGGACCTCTTTTCCATTAACTCTCTCCACCTCCCTGGCCAGACTAGTCACCCTCTGCAATGCCTTCTTTTATTTTGCTACCAACTCCCCCTCTAGTAGTCATCATTGCTCACATTGCTCCTCCTTATCCATTCTTCCTCTACCTTCACATTGACAGAACCATTGTGCCTAATTCATATCCAAATAGTGTTTGAATCCTTCCCTCTTACTTCTCCTCACTCCCCTTCTCCATTCCCTCTACCTCCTGCTCCCTCCATTCCAGGAATTCTAACACTTTCATCATTCCTCATCCGCTTTCCTCTTACTGGACAATTATCAGCCTTTCTGATCATCTCCTTCACTCTGGAACCTATCATTTGACTACCTCACCTGTTTCCTTCCAGGGCCTGATGAAACTCCTTCCCTCACCTGCTCCTGCTTTATCCCTATCTGACTGCACCCTTTACAATTGCCTCCTACCCCAATGTAGGTGTGGCTGAATTGCCTGATTTGTGCTACTTGCTCTTATTGTTCTTATTCCTGATTTAGTCATGTACTTTATTCCACTTTACTGTAATTGTGATTTGTGTTAGTGCTACATAGTTGCATTTAACTGTGTGCTGTGTCCATACTATGTATATGCTTCCCCTGTTTCCATCCTCTGGATAGCACCTGGAAATGAGTTTTGGCTCAGTGCACCTTTCCCTGTGACCAATTTTTAAATCAATCAATCAATCAATAAATGAATAAATAATAACATTAATAAAATAAAGGTTCTCATGGGGCAGGTTAATATGCTTAAAATGTTTGTCTTCTCTGGTTGTTATACCTATTACAGGCAATTCCCATTAAACTCCCTCAAAAGATATTTAGAACAATACCTAGGATATTTCATCAGTTTTTTATGGAGGGTGAAACAGACTAGCATCCAAGATAGCATGCTGTAGAAGTCAATGAAGGAAGGGGGACTGTCTCCCCCACACAGCCACCACCATTACTGGGCTGCACAACTGGCTCATATGTGGAAAAAAAAGGGTGAGTAGAGACACCCATGGAGACAGATGGAGGAACAGGAACTGGGGAAGGGGACCATCACGGAAATTGTAATAAGTTCTGGACTGTGGAAGGGGGTAGCCATATCATCAAAAATCCATTGATAAGACTTACTCCTTAGTATCTGGACCCAGTCCCACAAGTAGACAAATCTTAGCAAAGCACCTACCATAAGCAGCACAGACATCACTCTTTAAGTGTCAGAAAGGGTACACAGTCTATGTACATCAAGAACTTAGGGAGTGGGGACAGAAAGAGGCTGTGGACAGTGGGTGATCTAATGGAGGGAAGAATAATAATAGCCCCTTTTGTAGTTCTCTGGGACAAACTTAAATTACCATCCTATATATACTTTGTATACTTCTGTGTCAGGGGTCTTATATGTACCTGGATGGTGAATGGAGCCAAGAATAGTCTCTCTCCTGTGGAAAATATTATAGTAGTCCCTCAACCAGGATCTAAGTCCATATCAGTCATTATTACATGGTAAGTGGGGGGAAGGCCCCATGGGCAGAGGACTATAGTGCAGCTTGGGGAGAAGACAAAGGCTCTGAGGACAGAGGGCTATAATGCAGCCTGGGATGAAGACTTGGAAATGACTTATAAAAACACAGAAATATGGATGCTGGCCATACAGCATTTGATATGTTGTGCCAAGGTTAACAGGCTCAGGCAAACACAGTACAACATTTTATACAGGACTCAGATTTCCCCCGTCAAGCTTCACAAAATTAAGCCAGCAGAAAGAGATTTATGTCTTAGATCTGAAACTGTGGTAGGCACTTTTGGACATATGATATGAGATTGCCCTAAAATTCACCCATGTTGGGGTGAGGTACATAATATTATGGAAAGAGGTCTTATAAGGCCAGTTCCCAATGTCCATCTAGAATTTATATTCAGGACAGATCCCAACAGAGGAGCACAATGCAGGGGTCCCCTATGGCAGTTAGCGTTAACAAATGCCAGGAAGACTGTGGCACAACATTGGGGTAAAAATCAACCTCCTCCTATTGTGCACTGGTTAGCCAATATCATGGATTATTTGGAACTTGAGAAGCTACAGCTCAGGGTCAGTGGGGAGGGGGAAGTTTGAATAGTTACAGAAGTCAGTCCTCCAGACACTAGAGAAGGGAATTATCTCGATTTAGTAGGGGATAGTATGGGAAGAACCATTATTCACTTCAATATCATATTCAATATTTCCACTGGGAAGCCAAATACTCCATACATCAATAAATTCATGTGGCACAGGTGAACAGTGCTGTTGACAAATGTATTTGCATGTGTATCCCTTTATTCAACTAAAAAACAAATGTGGTATGCCATAATAAACCTAAATGTATCTGCTAATCAGTTGTATTGATGGTTTCTTTATATATTAAATTTAACGGTTACTGTTATGTGGTGTATGAATGTGTCTGAATCTGCTTGAAAACTGGAAATAAAGTTTATAGAAAAGTTGCTGCCTAGCCCTTTAGGCTATATTGGAGGTCTAAGGTCTACCGGTGGTATGGCTATTTAGTCCCCAAAACAATCTGGGGAGATGGGCACAAGGTGAAAATGGACAGCTCACTGCTAGGGTCTCCCATCACATAGCCTCTGTGCCTTCATTTCCCTCTTCTGCAGTAGTATCAAATGTTCACCAGCTCTGGTCAGAGCCAACAAGGCAGCATAAAGCTATTTTCAGTGTCACTGACTCAGCAGATTGCACACTAGCCTCTGAGGCTAGAATATCAGAAGGCTGTCGGTTCTATCCCCACACCAGGCACTTGAGTTAAATCCTAATACTGGCACTGTAGTTGCAGCACAAGGGGGTTGCTGCACTCCTGAGGTGCCGTCTTTCAGATGAGATGTTAAACCGAGGTCCTTTCTGCATGTTCTGGTGGTTGTTCCGGTGGATGTTAAAGATCCTTATGGCACTTCTTGAAAAGAGTTGGGGAATTTTAATTGAAAAAAGGACTTCAAGGGGGATCACGTGACGCTAATGGAGGGTTAGCAGCTTTGGAAGTGGGCTCCTGATCCCGATCACTATCTTGCCAACATTAGACCGCTTTACACCGTGGCTACTGTTTAAAAATACCTTGTATCGTTTACTGGTGTCCTAAAGATCCTCTGTGGCTGGTTTACGGTGCAGAATGCAGGTCGGCGAACAAGAGGTTGAAGCGAAATGGCGGCGTCGCAGTACCTCTCCACAGGCGACCGAGGAAGACGACCCGACAAGTAAAATCCACAGCGATCTGGCTGTAATCAAGGAGCTCTATTCAGGCTGGTGGAGGATGATGGAGTTCAAACCCGCCTACTTGAACTGGCACGCCGGGTTACCGACAGTGAAGCACGTATTTCTCATTGGAGAGGGTGCAGAAGAAATCAAGGCCTGCTATCACAGAGTGCAAGAAATCTATAGCTAAATTAGAGGACCGACTGGACGATTTGGAGAATAGGAGCTGGCGCAACAATTTAGTGCTTCTGGGGCTGCCTGAAGGGGAGGAAGGCCCTAATATGCTCTCATTTTTGCAGAAGTTACTGAAGAAGATAGCTGGGCCCTCACCAAATGGCCCGGAGTACGTAATTGAAAGGGGGCATCGTGCTCTGAGAGCCAGACCTCTGCCATCTGACCCTCCAAGACCCATAATATTTAAACTGTTAAATTACTTGGATAGAGAGCATATCCTAAGGAAAACAAGGAAGGTTTCTGCACTGCAATGGGAGGGCAAGAAGCTACGGATTACACCGATTTGACCCTGAGAATGAGGCAAGCCAGGCCTCCTTTACCCCATCACATCAAAGTTGTGGGCAGCGGGCATTCTACATCGTATCCTTTACCCAGCCAAGTTAGAGGTCACTACTAAAGTTGGGATGAAGCGCTGAAAGTGCTGATGAGGCCCTAAATCTGCTTCTGGAAGTATTGCCTGATTTGTTTCCGAAAAGCTGAGTCATAGAGGGCTGTTCTATCTTTTCAATGGCTATTTTTCTGGCCAAGAAGTTCTTTTTTGGACACTCGGTGTTGTTATAATGTTAAATTAGTAGCTGGGGCAATCAGTCACATCTTGTTTTAGTTCACGGATCTAGAATACTGCAGCTCTACCCAAAGAACACTTTCACCTTTTGTTATATTTAATGGAAGGACTTTGCGAGTCCCGGAACCTGAGGACTATTGTTACTGACAGTATTTAGCAAAGACACTGATAAATGGAGTCCTTTTTCGTCTGATACTTTTTATGTATTTGGATTGTATAACTTTGTTAATATCATTATGATTCAGGGGAGGGGAGAAGGGGTTCTCTCTCCAACTGGGTATCTGCGTTAACAAGTTTGCAGGTTTATGGTTACTATTTTATCTATTTTGGGATGGGGGGCCCTACCTCCATGGCGCACTATGAACCGAAAAGATTGGAGGTGGCTTCGGGCCTGGGGGGTAGTTTATTTGTTATTTGGTTTTGGGGGGTTAATTTGGGATTCGGGGGGGCAGGGAGTATCTTGGGTTGTTAGGGGATTATTGGGGGGGGTGGGGCAGCTATCCATATTATGGTTCGGATATTTGTTTGGTTACATGGTCTCTAGTTTAAAGTTTCTTACGTGGAACATTAAAGGGGGGAAAGATAACTGCAAAAAACACTTAGTTCTAAACCACCTAGCTCGTTACCATCCTGCAGTGGTATTTTTACAGGAAACCCACGTTTTGTCGAGTCATCTTTCCTATTTCAGGAAAAAGTGGGTAGGTCAGGTATTTGGGGCTGGCTATTCTTCAGCTAGCCAAGGGGTGGCAATATTGATTGCTCGAGGGGTCCCTTTTTCACACTCGGAAGTAATTACTGATCCGAATGGCAGATTTGTTATAGTTTCGGGCACTTTGGGAGGAGTGAATATGGTACTGGGGTCTATCTATGGGCCCAACGTGGAGTCCCCCTCCTTTTTTGCTCATTTGGCTGTGATTCTATCTCCCTTTAAGGAGAGAGTGATTATATTGGGTGGGGACTAGAATCTAGTCCAATCAGATAGACTAGATAGGTCTGTAAGTAGGAGACCGCAGACTTCCTCAGCCCAACAAGCTCTAGCCGAATGTACCTCTTTTTTGAGCTAAGGGATCCGTGGCGGCTGTTTAACCCCTCAATTCGGGACTATACCTTTTTCTCGCCGGTTCACAACACCTTTTCCTGGATTGATTATTTTTTGGTGAGCCAACAATGTGTTTCTGAGATTACTGAGGTATTGCTGTTGCCTAAAGTAATCTCAGACCACTCTCCAGTTCAATTCGTATGGAATCCTTCCCATATTGCCAAAAGATCCTACTCATGGTCCTTAAATAACAAGATATTTAAAGATGTCCAAACACTAACTCGTTTCAGTTCTTTTATGCAGTCTTCCATTAAAGTTAACTGGGCCTCAATTTCTAACATTGACCAATCATGGGCCGCTCTTAAAGCGGTTTGGAGAGGGGAGTTAATCAGGATTGCCTCAGTGAGAAAGGCGAAGCATAACCAGGAACTCTCAAAATGTTTAGAGAGGATTAAAGCACTTGAGAATGTCCAGGAGGATAAGAGATCAGGAGCCCAGGTCCAGGAACTTTCTACTTTGAGGGCTTGGTATGCAGGAGCCATGAAGGAGAAGGTGGTGGACACTTTGGGGAAAGTGAAAGTGGCCTACATTGGTTTGGGCAGTAAGACCGGGAAATTATTGGCCTGGCAGCTAAAGCAAAATGCTGAAGCTAGATGGGTACCGGGCCTGAAGCATCCTGCTTCTAGTGAACTGGTCACTGACCCTGATAAAATTCTCCAGATTTTCACGACTTTCTATAGGGAGCTGTATATGAGTCAGCCGTACTCTTCTCATGTTCTTTCTAAAATGAATGCTTTCTTGGCTGAGACGCCACTTCCACAGTTGTCACAGGAGTCCAGTTTGCACTTACTATCTCCTATTTCCCATGATGAGGTTCTGGCGGCTATTGATTCACTAAAGGCTGACAAGGCACCAGGACCGGGACGGGTACACACCCCAATTTTACAAGTTATTTAAACAGGAAATAGCACCGCTTTTAACCCAACTTTTTAGTTTTTGGTCTCTCTATGGGGTTAAGGAGGAATCCCTTTTTGAAGCCAGGATAATTTTATTGCCCAAACCAGGCAAACCTACAGATCAAGTGGGGAACTATAGACCTATTTTGTTGTTGAATATAGACGTTAAAATTTTTGCTAAAATACTGGCTTCCAGGCTTAAGAAGGTTTGGGGAGAGTTGATTAGCCCGGAGCAAGCTGGCTTCGTGGAAGGTCGCTCCGCGTCCGATCACTTTAGAAAATTATTTTACCTAATCTCTGTGACCACTGACCTGAGCATGGAAGCCTTCCTGATTTCTTTGGAGGCGGAAAAGGCTTTTGATCGGGTGGAATGATCTTTTATGTTAGAAGTTTTAGCTAAATTTGGCATCCCTCAACATTTTATTCAGTTAATTCAAATTCTTTATACCTGCCCAACGGCTAGAATTCAAAGCAATAATTTAATTTCGGAGACTTTCCCACTGTTAAGAGGCACCCGTCAAGGATGTCCTCTATCCCCCTATCTTTTTAATTTATATTTAGAACCCTAATTAGAGCTATTAAGGCCGACATTGGAATTCAGGGTCTTAGGATTGGTGGTCAGGAACACAAATTGTCGGCTTTCATGATCTACTTTCTATTACAGTATATTCGGGACAACAACAGTGTCACTTCCGAGAGCTCTGGACCTTATCGAAGGTTATGGTGTTTTTCAGGGTTTAAGCTGAATTTGGCCAAATCAATGTTATTTCCACTGTCAACGTACTCTGACTAAGGGTGGTGTCTAAATTTGGGCCTCCAGTGGCAAACTAATTCCCTAGGATACTTAGGTATTCAAATCTCTAAAAATCTGGAGGATTTGGCCTGGCTACATCTAAAGCCTATCATTAAATCCATTAAAGTAGATTTAGATAGGTGGATGAAGCTTCGCCCTATCCTTTTAAATCGAGATGTAATATTATCAAGATGGTAGTGCTGCCAAAAATTTTCTATCCCTTTCTAGTTTGAACATATACCTCCCTAATTCGTTTTAAGGAATTGAATAGGATGTGTTCAATTTTATATGGGAAAACAAACCTCCTCGAAAGCTTACTTTAAACTCTGTAGGCAACGTAATATGGGGGCAGGCAGTTACCTGATTTCTTTAAATATTATTTAGCAATTCATACAGCTAGGGCTGTCCTTTGGCAGGTAAAATGGATGGTTCTTCTATAGGCCTAACCTTGGATAGGACCTTTGTCAAGGAGTTTAAGATTGATTTGAAGCCTTTTATATATTCCTTGGATCAAAGTTCGGATAAAGTAAGGAACACGCCTCTTGGGTGGGATATCAGGGCTATATATCAGCTTTACGCTGTTCTAAAATTAGCCGTGCTTTGATATTTCCCAGCCCCTGCTGAGGAATCCTAACCTTTAATTGGGAACCAGCCAGTGGTTAGGTTTTTTCATCATTTTCACCTAAGGTGAGGGTGTCAGACTTTTATACGGGTAATTCTATACTTCCTCTTCGTCTGTGGATAAATTTGGGGCTAAACCTAAATCTTTATTAAGACTGTAAATAAGAAGCAGTATTCAGTCGGTTTTCAGCAAAGATTCTATCTCAGTCCAAGTGGGTGACTTATGGGATAATCTTTTTAGGCTGTGTCTTTCAGGAAGAATGGTATCTAAGATCTATCAATATATTACCATGAAATTGAGTGTTAACTTATCTCCAATTTCTTTCTATTGGAAGGCCAATTTGTCCCTGGATTGGCCCGAAAACCTGGGAAGAAATCTGGATAGATGTCATTCACTTATAAAGCAGGATAGGTTAAGGGACATCCAATTTAAGCTGTTACATAATATTTATATGTCTCCAGCCAAGATGCATCGGTGGAATAGCCAATATTCCCCAGCTTGCCTGAACTGTAATGGTTCAATTGCTACTACTTTTCACAAATTATGGAGTTGTCCTAAGAGCGCTATGTTGTGGGAGATGGTTAAACAGGGGCTGAGACCCTTTTGTGATCTTTCAATATTTTTCACACCAGAAGTTTGCATTCTGGGGAGATACAATGTTATCTCACGTTACGCTTTGAAGACATGAATGACATTAATTGCATTGGTCACCAAATTGGTGATACTCCGCCATTGGTGTGAAGTATGGTCACCATCTTTTAAGGAGTGGTGGGGAGTTTTAAATGCATTACATGCCGAAAGAGTGGTATATTTATCCACGCACTCCTTACATAAATTTGATAAATATTGGGAAAATTTTACCCACCAGTTGAAAGAAAAATATGGATTTTAACCTTGCTCTAGGACGGTTTTATTTTGCCTTTCCTGGCGTGTTATAGATTAACTTTTGTTTTTCCTTTTTGGGTTATGTAAGGTAGTAGCCGAAATAAATACTCTTTCTTCCCTTCCCCAAGATAGGACACCTTGGATTTAAGAGCATCAGGTTTATTCATTAATCACTTTATTGTATTCAGTTTTATGGATAGCTGCGGGGAGGTGGGGGGGATGGGGTTATTTGTGGGAGTGTTGTCTTCCTTTTTTTTTTTTTTTCTTTTTATTATATTATTATTGTTTAAATGTTGGTTAGTTTTGTTGGGGATTTTGTGCTTACTGTTTAAAATGGAAAACTTGCACATGTTTGTTAAGTGTTGTAATAAAGTGCAGTTATTGGCAAGAAAAAAGGACTTCAAACAGAAAACAAATGCACAATCATAATAACACAAAATAAATCAGTAAAAAAAAAGAACAAGTTTCATATACAAAAAGTAATGCACAGCATATGCAAAAGATGGAAATAGCCTTATCTAAGGAGGTTTATACCAAGATTCAAAATTATCCCAAAGGAGCTATATTTTGTTTCTGTATACCACTTACAATCTAATTTCTATGCTTTATTGAGAGAAATAACAATATTCTGGAAAATGTCAAACTAAGAAACCACTTTTTTTTGTATAAGCCAAACACATCTGGCCTGCAACAGGTAATACCTTATGATAGCGAAGACTATTGAGATGGCCTCATTATGATACTTCCCCCATCTCCCTACAGGATAACCATATACAAGAGTTGAATATGATATTGAAGTGAATAATGGTTCTTCCCATTCCTTTGCAAGAAATTGTCAAAATGATCTGGCAAAATGACAATCTGAAAAAAAGGTGTTCCTGAGTTTCCAGGATCCTAACACATGTTTCTCTTCGACAGTACCTATCATCCACCTGCTTGTATTTGTTATTGTTTTGAACATTTAATTTTCCATGTACTGTAAGCCACACAGTATCCCAGATGAAAACTGGCAACCTTTTAGAGGTTAGCATAGCCAAATTAAATGGGAGAGCCTCCAAAGGACAATTAGCCAGTGATATGATCTCTCTCCACTCTTGAAGGATATAAGAGTATATCTCTTTCCTAGATTTGACTTGAATAAAGTTAACTGAGATCCCCCATTTCATCATATATTTAATATGCATAATCCAATCACTCAGGAGATCTTTCAGTGAGTGGAGGGCACCAGGATTTCCCTGAGTCCAAGCTGGTAAACACGGGAAAAGCCAACTCAACACAGCCTCCTTCCATGTTTTAGCACCAGATTTCAAAGCACCCTCAAAATTGTAAGCATAAAAGATGCTGCAAGAAAAGGCAATAGGATGAATCATGTTAAGACCTCCCTCATTTAAGGACTTGTATGTAACCTTTTTTTTAATGGGGTTAAGATGGCCCCTCCATAATGCCGGAAAGCAAATGCTATATAGAGGAGTGACAATAGTCTGGTTAGGTGGGAAGACGTAAATGAAATATTATAAAATCGGAACCAAAAGAGACTTGATAAGGATGACTCTCTTCTCTTTTGACAGTTGTTGACCTTTCCAAGAGTTCACTAATCTAGAAGCTTTCTCTAAGCCCATTTCCCAGTTTCTTGAGGCCATATCATTTCCCCCAAAACTTACACCCAATATATTAACGCACCCTTTAATTATCTTAATTCCCAAAAATGTATAATAGTTAGGGATTTGGGTACTTCCTAAGGCCACTCCTAAACTTTTGGAGTGATTAATTAGAGATCCAGACCAACTGGAATAGGCCTGAAAGATTCTAATCAGTTCCTGTTCCTGAGTATTTTGATATAGACACAGAACCAGGTCATCTGCGTATGCCAGGGCTTTAACTGGAGAAGCCGATGGACTTAACCATAAACCCTATACATCAGTGCTCAGATCAATACTACGTAAAAATATATCTATACAAAATGCATAGAGTATGGGTCTGAGCGGGCATCCCTGTCTTACCCCTTTCTTAATGGAGATCTCACTACCAATCCAACCATTAATGTTGGGAGTAAGAGAGGTCCTGTTATATATTATTTGAATTCAAGAGACAAATAGTTCTGGAATACCATAGGCTTTCAAAGCTTTGTATTAAAATTGATGGTAGATTTTATCGAAAGCTTTTTCCTGGTCAATACATATAACAAATCATGATACATTTGAATATTCGGCTTGGAAAAATATTTCTCTAAGCAGAATCAAATTATCATATTGGTGTCTATTTGGTATGGCACATGTCTGAAAGGGAAAAATAACTTCATCAGCTATGGTGACTAATCTATTCAATAACATTTTACTAAGTATTTTAAGGTCGGTATTTAAAAGACTAAGAGGTCTCCAGTTTTTAAAGTCCTCCTGTTCCCCTTTTTTAAATAAGAGAATTAAGGAGGCCTGATTCATAGATTTAGATAGTGCCCCTTCCCTAAGTATACCATTAAAAACTATCTCTAGCTCTGGAGCCAAATCATCCTGAAAGGTTTTATAAAAGGCAGCCCCATCCCATCCATTCCAGGAGCCGAGTCTAGCTTTAGCCCTTGGATGGTTATCTTAACCTCCATGCTAGTAATAGGAGCCTCAAGAAGGAATTTGTCAGTATCAAAGATCTGTGGAATCTGTCCATGGAAATAATCATCACATGGAGGAAGCAAGTCATCTTCAAACTTATTTCTGAAATGCTGATCCACATACTTCAGAATTTCCTCAGGAACAGTTATATTTGTCCGGATGAATCTGAAATCTTAACCAAATTCCTGTTGTCTACTCTCTTTGAGCACTCTTTAAAGGGGTCCAGGGAGCCTTTAGTCATGGAAACACCAAAGCGAAGTTCTTGCTCCAAACATGTTGCCCTATCGTATTGGAATTTAAACATTTGTAGCTTCAATTCTTTTATCTGAGGCCCATAATCTCTTCTATGTAACTCTGTGAGGGAGATCAAATTCTGCAACTGCCCACTTAATCTCATATACTCATTATATGAATTGGAGGCATTAGTTTTAGATTGAAGCTGGAAAAATTCTTTCCAAGTTTTGTTGTATCTTCTCACCATGTTGCTATGCAGTCATAGAATTCTGTGACAGAGGGTCTAGCCTGCCATTCATGTCTCCGGGCCTTTGAATGCTTTATTCCACTAATACTGAGCTGTTTAAATGCCACATATTGTTTTTGCAAAGGGGGGCTAAATGGCAATCTAATGTAACCATGATGGATCTATGATCTGTGAACTCCCAAGCTTGAACCTTAACATGGACAATATCTAAAATGGTAGAAAGAAGGATACAATCAATCCTGGTTGAGAGGGAACCCCTGAAATAAGTATTACCTCCAGACAAAATGTGGCACCTATATGAATCTTTCAATTTTGCACTAAAATAATTTGTCTAAGGGTTACTGTGACACTAAATAATTTTTCTGTCTGTGCTCCCCTATCAGATCTATCCAGACCACAGTTGAAATCTCTGGCTTAGATAACTAACCTGGAAGTATGCAGGAATGGTTGGATTTGTCTGAACAGGGTCGCACAGAGGACCTTAATTTGAGGAGCATAATTGGTTAAAAGCCTAAACTGTTCTGAATCACAAATGAAGTCTAGTAATAAATCCGTTCCAGGATCTATATCAACCAATCTAGATACCTTAATCCCAGGTTTACTAAATAAAACCCCAACACCATCACAGGTGTCCTGACCAATAGATCAAAAGGTGGGGCCCTTGGTCCAGGTTTTAGAGGCCTGCTGTACTTCATATGTGGTTTTGAGCCTGGTATCTTGGATACAAATAATATCTGATTGAACTTGTGACAAAGAACCTAATACAGTGATCATTTTAGTATGGTTCTTAATGCTGTCCACATTTAGAATAGAGATCCTAATGGAGCTCATAAAGAGAAAGAAGAAAAGGAGAGCCATACTTAATTTCATGGGGTTTTTGCTGCATCTCCTATGCCTAGTGCGCTGTGAAATATGTTTAGATCCCCCACCATCTTCAGAGTCAGAGGGAATGTCTGCAGATGTTTTGGAAGAAAAGTCTGAGATACCATCCCCTGACTTCTCATCTGACTGGTCAGTTACCAATGCAGAAAATGTGTTTCCTATCTTCCAGGCACCCTTCCTAGTCTCTTTTTGTGAAACAGCATCTGAGGTTGCACACTTCCTAAGAGATTTTCCTGATCTTTTATGTTTTTTTGCAGAAGCTTTCCTGGGTTCAACCACAGGAGTAGGAGGGGGAGGGGAGCATATCCACCACTACATTTGAATCCACATGGGGATGAAGGAAGTTCACAAAGATAGGGGTATCTGTAGCATGATCAGGATCCAGACCTTCAACATGGGAACTTGTGACAACAGAGGGGATACTAACATTTTGATCTGTTGGACCTTGGGGGGGGGAGAAACCACAGAAGTAGAAGGTGCTACAGTAGTAGTTTTTTGAGTCTGTAACTGTTGAGCTGTATTAATTAGACCATCTTGAGGGGGGCAGTTTTCCCGATTATGAGAAGCCCACAGGCATTTACCATAACCATGCCCTGTGTGCTCACAAAGGCTACATTTAAAAAGGTTAACGCAGTTTGCTGAAAAATGACCATAGTCTAGGCAATGGCTGCAGCAAGGAGTGTCACAGGTGGAGATTAAATGTGTGTAAGCACCACTTTTAAAACATGATTTGGGCTGGCCTATGTAGAATAAAATACCTCTATCCTTTCCTAAAAAAAGGAACTTTGCAAATGAACAGGACCGGTGTTTGTAGTGAACAATTTAACCTTCACCTTCCATCCCCCATTCCAAATTTGTTCACTATTCAAAATCAGGGAAGGTTTATCCAGGATCTCACACCTTTGTCTGAGCCAAAAAAGAATGTCCTCTATGTAGACCCCCTCATTGTGTAACATAACCATGATTGGTTTAACCGCAGGTTTAGTAAGCAGAATTGCCATGTACAAAGGGGAGTTCTTAACGGTCTGGTACTGGGCCCAGAATGTATATAAACTAGATACTGTCTTGAAACTAATATCATAGTTTCCATTACCCAGGTGAATTAAAGCATAAACCTCTGAGGAGAAAAAAATGCATTGACCCTTTCAAAAACTGTTTGGCTATGTGAATTCTGTCAGGGGGAGATTCTAAGCCCCTTTAAAAATTACTCTCACAGCATTCCTCTGAGGAGCCGGCACACCCTTGTTTTGAAAAAGATCTGAGAGTTTAAACATAGGGTTGAGCCAAGCCCTCTGTGAGGGATTCCATAAAACTTCTTCTGCAGGGCCCATTCTGACATTTTGCAAATTATCCCCATTATTAATATTAGACACATTTCCTATATCAGAGACAACTGTAGCGCTATTCTTGGTGGGGCCCATACCTGCAGGTTTACACTCATAGTAGGCCTAGTGTTCAAGTGTCCAGAAGATGAGGTGGTAGCTACTTGAGAAAGGTGTATGTCTTTACAGAAGCACTGTACATCTGTATCATTTGGGTCTGGCACACAAGTCCCATCCGATTCCTGACACCAACCAGCATCCTGTAATGCGGAAGCTGGAGTCCATGCATCGTTAGCTGAAGTTTCAGAGTTCACAGGTTGCTCACTGTTCATGTTTGAAGTGCTCTCCATTATATTCGACTTGGATGAGATCCCCGGGGAGGAGCCTGTGCCTGACGTCCCATTCCTAGTCTGCGACTTTGCTTTTCTGATGGTATATAAAGTCTCTTGCTGAAACAGAGCTTTTGGCACTCAGCCAACTGCTGATGCAAGCTGCCAGCCATGCGATCAGACTCTGAGGTTTCTCCATGTGGAGACATTTCTGTAACTTTAAGTGGGACTGCGTCATCCCTTGGCTTGGAGTTCAGCACTGAGTCATCAGTTATTTCAGTACTATGATAGTGGGAATCCTCTGTCAATTCAGCTTGAAGCGCTTTTCTAAGCCGCTTCAATTCAGCTTCTTTTACCAGCAATAATTTAATTTCTTTTTCCTTGTCTGTCTTACTTTCTGGTGGTTGTGAGACATTAACAGCAGCATAACTCACCAAAGCAGGAGCATCTTGAGAAAATACAAAGTCCATATCAAAAGAGTCATCAAGTACATCCATGCTCTCCATTTCTTGTGAATCATGATTAGCAGCCTCTAAGGAAATAGGGACAGGAGAGGAGGCTAGTTCCACTGTCTCTCCAGCAAGATATCCACCATCTCCAGGCTCTGAGGGAGCGGCGGTCTTGGAAGAAGATGACCAGAGGTTCCCCCTACTGTCAGAGTAGGGGTGTTTATTAATGCAGACATCAAACAAGTAAACTTACAGATTCAAGTAGTAAAGACTAGAAGGATAACATAGCAGGACCAAAAATCAATATACAGAAAGAAAAAAAGCAGTATTGTAACATCAAATTCGAGGAAAGGAAAAAACAGGTTAAAACAGGCAAGAACATAAAGAGTGCAGGTAATACAAAATCAAACCAAAAACACACTATTACACCAGTTTGAAACCCCAACTTTATGAAAATAAAATATAGAATTCATTGCTTCAGTCAGTAAGAGCCATGAAGCTAAGTGATAGGGCCGTCAGAATCAGTCACCCAATGCATGTTTCTCCATTGGGTTGTTACGAGCTCCGGAGGGAACAATTTAACCTCATTCTAATAAATACTCAGAAGTTCAAACTGTATTTTAACAATCAATTCCAAATGGGTAATCACTTTCTGTACCATTTAGTAACCAGTAGTACTATATATAAAGTGCTCTTGTTCCAAGTGATGGCCAACCCCCCATATTATCCATGCATCAGGGCTTCATACGTCACATTTAGGAACCAAGGCTCTAGCCACTCCTGTGAGAGTAAGGCCCAAAAACCTTGGATGTATGAGCAGGTAAAGAACAGGTGCTCTGTAGTCTCAAGTTGTGTCACACAATGAGGTCTGCTACAATACCTCTCCTGTAGCTGTTTATGTTTGCGGCTGGACTTAATGTTCATTTTTCCATGGCAACTAAGCCAGTGCAAGTCCCACAGTTTAGGCGGGATCCTTGCTTCCTTAACCAAAAGGGCCAGAGATGGAACAAATCTGGAAGGACAGTTGGACAACGTCACAGGTTCTGTAAAAAAGGCTTCCTGTACCACTGTATACACAGTTTTATGGTTAGTAGTTATTACCATTGTATAGGTAATGTGCCATTGTTTCAATTTAAGGAAAACCTCTCAGACGTATTCCAGGATAGCAGAGGATCTCCTCAACACCCTGAGTCTCCCAGCCTCCCATTGAGAAAGCCACGGTCTACTTGAGTCAAGGAGGAGGGGTACCCATTCCTGACCAGCAAACACCAAAAAAGTCCTTAAATTAGAATATAACAAAATACTGAAAAATAAATTAATGGGACTAATCATCCCTAACCCTCCCAAGTTCTTTGTTAGGTAGGTCAAATTTCTCTTAATAGAGTTCAGTCTGCTCCCCAATATGACCTGAAAAAAAAAAACACTTCAAAGTTTGGTTTCCAAAGATTTGGGCACCGGAAAGACATGGCAAAGATATAAAAAAAGTGGCACCGAAAAAATCTTAACTAAGTAAACCCTCTTCTGCTTATAATATTTCCACCTGTTCCAGCCTCCAACCAACTGCTGCCCCATGTCAATTTAGACTCCCAATTACCAAGAGCATCATCAGCCGACCCATGCAATACGCCTAAAATTTTGACTGGATCCGTAGTCACCCTGATACCCTGGATGTGAGTCAACTGAACTTCAGGGATTCCTAATTATTTTGCCATGCATTTAGTTACATTAATGGAGAAGCCAGTAAAGGGACCATAAGAGTCACAAATCTGCAGAGCAGCTGCCGCTGACTCTGAGTTTTGAACTAAAATGCAAACATCATCCACATAAGCTATTGCAGCTACATCAAGCGTAACATCTCTAAAACGTAGATGTTGAAGCACAGGAGAGGTATTTAAGAGCCTGAGTAGTGGATCAATACAGAAAGTGAAAAGCAAGAGGCTCATAGGGCAACTCTGCCTGATCTCTTTCTCCACCGTATACATGGATCCAACCCACCATCTCACAAGGGGGGCCACCGTAGTGATTTTATATAAGTATCTGAGCCAAGAAATAAAGGTGACTAGAATCCCATAATGCTCCAACACAGCCCAGAGAAAATCATGCCTCACTGAGTCACAGGCCTTAGACTGGTCTAATGACAACACTACTCCCTGTGTGTCAGTGTGTTACCCTCAGACAAAAATTTCTCTGAGCAAGATCAGGTGGTCCAAAATGTTTTGTCTTGGCACAGAACATGCCTGGGCAGGCATAATCAAATCAGTTGCCATTTTAAGCAATCTGGAATTGAGAATTTTAGCCAGGATTTTAAAATCAGTATTCAGCAAGGAGATAGGTCTCCAGTTCTGGGTATCGTGCCTATCCCCTTTCTTAAAAAGATATATAAGCTGACCTGTTGTTGTTCTAAGAGAGGGGCTATGAGTCTGAAGAAGATGAGTAAAGACCTGTGCCAACTCATCCTGCAACACTCTGCCCATGTATTTATAAAGTTTGCTGGTCAAACCATCATAACCCGGGGATTTATTACTAACCAAAGAACCAAAAACCTGGGCCACTTCAGCAGGGTGGATGTCCTGCATCAATAAGTCAGCCTGTGCAGCTGAACAGGTAGGAAAATCCAAGTCACGAAAAAGGGAATCAAAATCCTGAGTGCCACCAGATACCACAGAAAACAAACATTTTGTGTGCTCATAAATAAGACATTTAATCCTTGGGAGGTCCTCATGCAAGGTGTGGATCTCATCCCACAAACCAGCCATATTTTTTTGAGAGACATGAGTTGTGGAGGCATCAAGAGGGCACATGTGCTCTTTCCTCCCCTGCATAGTGAAATTTTGTTGGTTGTTCAGGTTCTGGGCCTGGGTCTGGTGAAACAAAACCATGGCTTTCTTAAGGATAGCAATTTGGCCAGAAAAATCATGACCCCATAATATAGGAGAGCGATAGCAACTTTTGTAAGTGTACCCTTGTCTGCAAATACTGATGGTAATTAGCAGTCCGCTTAAATTTGGAATAGGCTTTCAACAAAAGGGACAAGTCAGAAATCATATCCTCCCACCACTGGAGGGGTATTCATCATACTACACATAAATAGATTTCTGGGATGCCAAAAAATAATCAATTTCTTGCCTAGCTTCCTGAAAGTCCAACGAAGAAGAGTTGAACTTCCAGGTGCCAGGACCTTGTGTAGTGTGGCCTGTGCCTCCCACCCAAATACACAGCATATCATTGTCTGAGAATTCTGATGCCAAGACCCACGCCCTACAAATCTGCTGGGAAGGGGAAACAAAAAAATAATCTATTCTAGTGTCCAGCATGCCCTTATGGAATGTAGGGACAGCCATTTTAGAGGGGGTGAAGACCGCATCGAGAAGTGAAGCCATTTTCACCATTCTTTGTAAGTATGCCATGTCACAAAAAAGTTTTGTTGTTTTGGCTTTCTGTCCCCCATCCAAAAGAGCCACACTGCAGTTAAAATCTCCCCCGAACAACACACATTGAGATGAGAACAAGTATGGTTGGATTAGCTGAAATAACTCAGTCCGTGCCACCTTCGTCTGGGGGGCATAGATGTTAATAATGCAAAACAACACATCATTAAGTCTCAGCTCCACCAGCAAGGCCCCACCTGGAAAAAGGTCCAGGACCTTAATAAAATGAGCATCAATACCAGAAAGCAGAATCACCAGCTCAGAACATGCATCAACACCAAGGGACCAATAAGACAGGCCAGCTGACCATAGTGTGGAAGCATCCTTCAAATCTTGTAACGTGTGCAATCATGTATCCTGCAATAAAAAAATACCCGGGCCCATTGACCAAAGCAGTGAATACACAGTCTGCTTCTTACAGTGAGTTTTTACACTATTCAAATTCAATGAATAAAATGCCACTGATGCCATGAAAACACTGAGGAGAAAACAGGAACAACTCATAGGGGTTTTCTAGAGGATCCTCTGGTTGGCCTTTTGGGTTTAACCACATCATCATCAGAGAGAGGTCGGGGGGTCACTGGTATTGGGTTTATCTGTGGGAAGCGAATCCTCCCTGTCGGAACTCCCATCCACCAATGAAGACTTGAGAGAAGAATCATCTGATTCATTCCCTGAAGCACCCAGAGGATCTACAAGAGGGTCAAATCTATTGGACACCAGAAGACCGGTGGTCCTCAAAACCTTTGACTTAGGTTGAGACCAGGTTTGATGACATCTGACAGCTCTCTTAGATTTGTCAGCCTCTGCCAAGAGCTGGTAGGGGGGATGCATGTCTATCTGCATGCCAACAGCCTCTTGTGACCCCTCTCCTGTATCAGGGGGATCTGCGCAATGCACCTGGGAATCATGAGACACTGGGGTAGTTACGTGCAATCCGGCTAGAAGCATCACTTCAGGGACAATAACGGGTTGCAATACCGGGGAGGCCAGGATAGATTCCCCATCCTGGGGCAACTCCGAAGCAGTGGGGGAGGGCCTGATTAGTAAATGACCTGCCCCTTTTCTGTTGGGTTAATGCAATCAATAATATTTGTTCATCATCATCAGTCTCATTAGGCTGGTTATGGGTGGCCCAGGGGCAAGAGTGGTAGGTATGCCCTTTGGTATCACACAAATTACATACGTGTGCATTTCAACAATGACCACTGGTATGGCCCAGTTCCCCACACAAAGTGCATTTGAGTTTATTTCACAAACTGCTAATATATCCCATCTCCCCACACCAGTAACAAACCTTAGGCTGTTCTTGATAAAATAGAACACCCCTGTCTTGACCAATGAAAAAGCTGTTGGGCAAGTGTTGGAGACCAGTCTCAGCAGTATGTAAAACAATGCAGATTCTCCATCCCCCAGTCCAGATCTGCTCATTATCAAAGATTGCTTCAGGGGTACCTAAAACTGTGCATCTTTTCCAGAGACAGTAAAGAAAATCAGTCACACTAACCTAACCTCCTCATTATGAAACAAGATGGCAATAGTTCTGGTTGCAGGCTTAGTCAAGAGGATAGCCTCAAATAAAGAACACAGTGGTGGCAATTTCAAAGAATGATACAATTCCCAGAACTTCTGGAATCCACTATTAAATTTAAAGCTTACATCAAAAGACTGTTCTACAGAGACATGGATTAAGGTGTAGATTTCAGCTGCATTAAATTTCATGGACTGTTTCAGCAGTGTTCTGGCCACATACACTCGGTCTGGAAACTCCACCAGGCCTCCCTTATAGATCAGATGCACAGCATTGTGCCTTTTAGCTGGGAACGTAGGCTCACAGAATAAGGAAGCATAAGACCTCCTGTCTCCAGCCCATTGACTACCATATGTATTCCCCAAAGGAATCACTGGGGGGACAGCAACACTAGGGCACCCAGTTGCTGCCACTGGATTCTGATCAGTATCCATCTCACGTTCATCAGTAGGGGCCATCGCCTGGCCAGGTCTAAAATGAGGCAAGACAGGGTGTTGCGTCAAGCACAACTCATTCAGAATATGAAGTGGAGAATGTTCCCCCAAAGAATTTGCAGGTCCAGTTTTAAGAGCAACACCACCTTTAACTACCTGTGTGCACCTAACAGGTGACTTAGGCATCCGAACTGGGGAGCCATCTGAGACCCAAGCGCCATCAGGGGTCATCGCCCATCCTGTTCCCCATAGTGCAGAATCCACTGACCAGTACCATACAGCATGCACCTGAGTGTGAGGGCTGAGGGTTAGGTGAGGAGCTAAGCTTCTCTCACCTGCAGTGTTTGATACTGTTCCCACTTTAGGAGCCAGATTACCCTTAAAACAAAATAAGGATGCAGTACTCATGACTGCCGCCAATTGTGGCACCAAGTTATCAGTTGTAGCCACTGGGATAAATCCAGATGTAGCCTCCAGAAAATCCATAGAAGTCACAACATCCTCCACTGCATCAGAGGCTCTTCCCCACCTAGGCAGCCGATCAGTAGGGCTTGGTGGCTCCACCGCTGCCAATCGTTGGGCTGTCAAAGTGCACTTCTCCAGAGCTGCTCTGAGTACTGAGCACCAAAACAGATATCCGGATTCCTCCTTCAAAAGTTGAGCTTCCAGCTCATCCGGCAACAATAAATCATCCACTCGTCCATCACCCAATCCAATATAACTTAGGGCCTCAGTGTGCATCGCAGCTTGCAACTCCTTCAGAGAAACACCTCCGCTAGCCAAATCCACATCTCCTACCACTGGAGTATGTTCTAAACCAATCCATGCAATCAAGGCATCCAACACCACAATGGTCTCTAACTGCGCTGAGACAGCAGCGGAGACCAACTCTGCTACCTGCACCACATCCATCCGAGACAGTGAGCTGACTGGAGTGGCCATCTCACAGGCCAGAGGTTCCTCCTACAGCTCAGTAGGGAAATTTTATTAGTATAAACTTCAGAACAAAACAAAGAAATACAAAACAATGTTAAATTACACAAAAATAATATACGAAATAATATACAAAACGTAAGAAAAAATTAAAACAAGTATTGCAATCATACATGTTCTAAACTATTTTCAAAGAAATCCCCAACCTAGAACACATCCTGATATTGAGAAGGGTCCTCCCTCTAGAAGAAGCAGGTGAATACAAGATATTAAAGATCATACCAGCATAAACCACTTGCAAAGAAATGAAGAACAATAAAAAAGAAAACAAGATATAGCATGACCATAGGCTTATATAATTTGGTATGAAAAGCAAGATAATACTCTAATAGGTGCATCATTATCAGTAACCCATGGTAGGTTCCTACACTGTAACAATAGAAGTTTCTTATCATACAACCTAGACTCAGTTCTATAAATGTGACGGAGTTTCAGAGAAATCTTTTGTAGAAGTTCTGCATGAGAAAAAACTTTTTGTGTAATGTAAAAAGGCACTGACTGTGCCATATAAACCATTTAAAGACAGCAAAAAATACATTTAATGTACCACTATCGCATCTTTTCCAAACTGACTGATATGAGCCATGTATCAAACATTCATAAGAAACAGATATAAACAAAGTTCTCATTCCAAACATGGGCAATATACAGCCACAATGATGAGATATATGAACAAAAAATAATATAAGTGTTGCATAGATTCGAGTATCTGGGAACACCCAGGCCATGAACAATTCCGTTCATCCAACTGTTTGTGTTTTTGATTTCCCTTAAAGTTGAGTTTCTCATGGCAACACAACCAGGTAATGTCACGTAATTTAGGGGGGATTCTTTTATCAACTAGAAGTCCCTGCAATGCCTGAAGGTGCAGCACAGGACATTCTGGGAAAGGAATGGATTCTATGAAGTGGGAATCAAGTACAGCTTGATAAACACATTTTTTTATGTTTTGAAAGAATCCAAGAATTGGGATATGCCACAATCTCAATTTAACAAAAATGTCACAGAGATATATAGCCACTAACAGCTCAGATTTAATATGCCCATTCATGCTATCCTTCCACTCCTGGAACAACTGCCCCAATGATTGCCTAAAAAGATCCATCCGTAATTTGGGAATATGTTTTAATAAGGACAGAAAATTAGGGAAAAATAATTGACAATAAAGAAACAATAAGAGATTCATCATATTAAGTCTGCCTTGTGAAACCAGTAAATATAAGATGTTTCACTTGATTGGGTTGAGACGGCTACCCCAAACTGCCTGGAAAAAAACACTAAGAAGGAGGTCTTCATGCTGCTTGGGGGGGGGATATTACTCAAAAATAGAAACACAGGTAATAAATAGGTCTTAATCATGTATATGAGTTTGGATTTACTCAGTTCCCATTTCTTCCAATTCTGGACCATAAGTTTCCCTTTTTCAATTTGTAAATCCCAATTATGTAAGTCAGGGCCTGAAGTGCCAAAGACGATACCTAAAATCTGTATAGGGCCCACAGAGAACCCAATACCAGAAATAGAGGCGTGGGTAGGGTGGGTAATGCCCAGTTCCCTCCAAACACACTTAAGTTTGTTTAAGGGAGTAACAGAAAGCATCCCATAAGACTCACACATAGAAACTGCACGCTTAATGGCAGGAACATTTGAGGTGCATGTGCAAATATCATCTGCATATGCCAGGGTGGAATAAGGGACTATAATACCAGGTATGTAAATAGGCAGTATGGCTATATTTAACAAATGCAACAAGGGGTTAATACAAATATGTATAACAAAGAACTACTCGGACATCCTTGTTTCACCCCTCACTTGACTGGAATGAGTGGTCCAAGATGCCCGTTAACCAGAGGGAATACTGTGGCATATTTGTAAATTTTTTTCAACCAAGTAATAAATAAATGGGGTATGCCATAATGCTGAAGGGTGAGCCATAAAAAATTCAAGATTTACTGAGTCAAAGGCACCCCTCTGGTCTAGAGACAAAACAAACTTGGAATGACCCACATCATATTTCCTATCAAAAATTTCCCATAAAAATAACAATTGGTCAGTGATGGCAAATCCTGCAATTGCGCAGGATTGTGCAGGTGTTATAAGAAAGTGTGCTGTGGTTAAAAGGCGTGTATTTCAAATTTTCAGCACGACTTTTAAATCAATGTTCAGGAGACTGATAGGCCTCCAGTTAGAAAGCTCCTACTATCACCGTTATTGTGTAGAAAAATAAGAATACCGCCCACCATATCTAAAGGGAAATCAGAAGAAAAAAAATGTTATTATAATCATCAGCCAATTCCTGGGAAGATTCAGAGCTCAATATCTTATAGAGTTTGGATGTCAGTCTGTCCCTACCTGGTGCCTTACTTGACTATAAAGAGGTAATCACACGGGTTACCTCCATGGGACAAATAGGTTCCATCAACCGCTAAAGAGTTGAGGGGGGGCAATGTGGAATATCAACTTTCTGCAGATAAGCAAGGATATCAGCAGGGTTAACTAGCTGTTCCTGAAATAGCTTCCTTGTGTAATTTGTAACTTCAAACATCATCTCGCATTGGGACACTTGTAGCTGATTATCTTGCCCCTTGATACCATCAAAACCTTTTTTCTTCACTCTATCTCTACAACTGAGGAAGGCGCAAACCGTTGCAAATTTCTCCTGTGTACCATACACTTGCTGCAGCTTTAGAGTGTACAATTGGTTCACAAGGTATTGCATCATGCTGTCCTTTAAAGATCTGATTTGTACAGAAAAATCATGTTTGGTGGTTTGGGCTAGTGACATAATATGCTGCAATTGCTGTCTATACTGTAAATAAGAACAATAGCTTTTGTCCTGATAAGACTTCCCTATAGATTTCAAGAGATATGTGAGTTCCCTTTTAGTGTCAATCCCCCACTGTAGGGGGTCCTCATACATATCATATAAGGATTTCTGAGTGCATAAAAAACACTGTAAATGCTGCAACACTTCCTGGTAGTCCCGAAGGGAAGCATTCAGTTTCCATATACTTTTCCCAGGGGTCAAGGCAGTACGAGAGCCGACTGAAATACATAAAACACAATGATCAGAAAATTCCACAGAGGTCACAGAAGCCAGACATAGAGGTAATGTTTTACTGATGAAAAAAAAAAGTCAATTTGAGTGGCTAATGTTATGGAAAGTAGGGACCATGATCCCATGCAACTGAGCATATGCATCACTTAGATTTGCAGTTTGTACAACATTAGTTAAGCAAGACATGTCACAAAATATTTTCCTAGTTGTGGTACCCTTACCCCTGTCTTTAACAGATAATCCACAATTAAAATCACCACCCCAAACAATTTGGTGTGACATGTGTAAATAAGGCTGTATCATGTGAAACAACTCTACTCTCACCACCTTCGTTTGGGGGGCATAAACATTAAGCAACCTAAAACAAAAACCTTGAAATAAAACATAACAATATCACAACACATCCTGGAACCAGGTCAAATAACTTCAAAACCCTGATGTCAGTGTTATAAAATAAAATGGCCACACCAGAACAGGTCTCCAGGCCCAAAGACCAGAATGAGACTCCAGTGTGCCACCACTTCACAGCACAGGACAGTTCAGCTACTGTATGTAACTCATGTTCTGTAGTGGGAAAAAAACACGTTATTGCTAGTAGACTGTAAATAAGAAAAAATAGTGGTCTGCCACATTTTAGACTTGATGCTGTTCACATTAAGTAAACAAAAGTTTAGTGATGTGGACATTCAGTCCATACCAAAGACCTCCTCAAGGGGGCTTATGTTTGCTTTTTTTGTACCAGAGATGTTGGGTTTGGCAAGAGGGAGCTTGCCCCTTCAGAGTCTGCATCAGAGATCCCAGCAGGCACCTCCATATCTGTTTGGGAAGATTCTAATTCTGCATCAGAAAAGTCTTGTGCAAGCTTTAAAGCATGAAAATGATAAGAAGTGGGGGTCATGGATAATTTAGGAACATTAGAATCAGGCTGATTGCTATACATCTTCATTCATGTCACCCTGGACTGCGAGATTTGCTCTTGGAGAAGCTGAGGAGGAGGAGGCATGGATAAAGCATCTGGAAGAACCAGAAGGGGGGGTGGAGGGAGCAATGTTTTTTAATGAGCAGTGAAATTTGGTGGCTGGTGTAGGGTGAAACAAGCATTATGTAAAATGAGTGTTTAGAGCACTGTCTGTTAAAAAAAATGTCAGGGTTTCTTTTTAGTAATTTGTGTTTATACAGAGTATATTTAAACTATTTAGGCTTCAAGTAGCATAAAATGACATTGGCTTAGCATTGAGTAATGAAACTGTTGATTGATGAATTGGAGTACTGAAGATGGTTAAATTTCAGGAATTGAAATTAATATAATCTCTCTCTATTTATTATAGTTCCTCAGAAGAAGCCTGATTGCCAGGCGAAACGTTGGGACTGGTGAATAAAGAAATTTGATAAACTTGAGAAATTGAGGTGTTGACAAAATTGTTTTTGCTAGAGCTAGCCAAATCTGTTAACTGGATACAAATTGATGATTTTCAAGTGGCCAGCTCCACTGTCTATGAAATAAAGGAACATTCTATGGTGATTTCCAGAGGAACTGTTTTATTTTCTAAAGTGAGGAGGAGGCATGGATAAAGCATCTGGAAGAACCTGAAGGGGGTGGCGGGTGGGGGTAGTTTTGGAAGCACTCTGGATTCCTCCTAGATACTACCCATACTGATCTTAGTCCTGGGGGGGGGTCAATAATCAATGACTCCGTAGGTGCTGAATCGATAGGAGGCTACAAGAAAGGAGGGGGCTGAGGGTCAGTAGGGAGGGGTGGATCAGGATGTGCAACATGAGATCTCTGTGCTAGGGCAACCATCAGTCTTTGCTCCTTGGAATCATGAGGGGCAGACTGCCTATGAGCAGCATCTGGACAAGTGGAGTAAGAGTGGCCAACAGCTGCACACAAATTGCACACTGCATTGCCCACTAGTGTGCCCACAGGAGTTACGTTGCATGCATTGCAGATGGTCACAGACACTGCTGATATGATCAGGTTGCCCACATCTGTAAAATGTCTTCAGTTAGCCAGCATAGAAGAGAATATCCCTATCCCTACCTAGAAATACACAATTAGGTAGATTCTGCAACCCTTCATCTGTGGAGTGCCGTATCACCCATATCCTCCAACCCCCCCATCCAGATATCTTCAGTATCAAAGATTGCCTCTGGATGACCCAATACAGTACATTTCTGTTTCAACCAAAAAACAAGATCGGTGACACTCACACCTTAATTTCTGAAGAGAACAGAGACTGTTTTGTGAGCTGGTTTGGTTAAGGGCAAAACCACGAAAGGGGACCATAATGATGATTGTTTAACCTTATGGTATCCATCCCAAAATATATCTAAACCTCTACTCAGTTTAAAACTGATGTCAACATTCTTTTCTCTGGAAACATGTATCAATGCATACATTTCTGCAGATGAAAAATGTAAACTATCTTTTAACAAAGTCTGAGCAACAAACTTTCAGTCGGGGAATGTCTCCATACCCCCTTTATAGATTTGACGAACAGCGTTATTTCTCTTAGCCGAAAAGGAAGGGGTTTGAAAAAAGGATGCATAAAAACGAGGATTTTGGTGAGGTCATTCATCATTAGAGCCAGGTAAAGGGCCCTCTTGGTTATCCCCAGTTGCTTGGTCCAACAGATGTTCTGTGGAGAAGGATGGCAACATCCAGGGAGAATTCAAACCAACAACTGGTTGAGAAAGCACAGTATTGTTAGTTTCCAGCTGTAATACTGGATTTTGTGTCAGGTGTAGTTCTGGGGGGAGTGCAAAAGGCAACTCCTGTAGTATGTTAGTCGATGGTGAGGCCTTGTCAGGCTGGGCCCTACTGAATGGTTCCTGAGATGGAACTATTGTAGACACTGCAGCATTAGGGTGGGGAATATTAGCAGTCATATCTCTGCTTGCCAATTGAACCCCCCAGTATCAAAACGTGCAAAAACCCAGAAATCCAGAGACAAGAATCAGGGAGCTGTGCCCATCCAGCCAACTTTAAGGAGTGTTCTACGGACCATGAGCCATCTACCTCATTCACTTGTTCAGCCCAAGAGGTGATCTGTTTCCCAGAAGGTATAAGGGCACATTTTGTAGATCGCTGTTCCTTTCATGCAGCAAAAGAGAAAACAGTAGCCTGGTGATGATCTGAAAAATCAGTAGAAAAAACAATACCTGTAGGTGCAATGCCATCAGTGACTTGATTTCAGGAACATGCCTGGTTGCCAGGGGTCTGAAAGCAGACTAATCATTCTTCACATAGCTGTCCTGTCCCTGGGAGGGGAGGCATGCTGACTTGACCTTTGGCTTCCCCCAGGTGAAGGCAGGAACTCAAGAGGGGAAAATGCAGAAATGGCTAGTGCAGGCTCCATAAAGCTATACCCAGCTACCTCTGTCCAACACGACCACCTGGATGACTGGCTCAGTTGTGGATGTAAGTGACTTGGTGCGGGAAAGGATGGCTCTCCCCTTTCTGGCCGCAATATCATGGGGGAGGGAGACAATCCATGGGAACTTTGGGCTCTGCGGTTTGGGACAGGGGAGTAAGGTACCTGTAGGTAAGGAAATGGGCAGACTAGGTGAGCCAAGCAGTCTTTATCTGCCATTAAAGTCTATGTTTCTATGTAATAGATACGGGAGGTGGGGACAGGGCTGAGACCTGCCTGAGTCAATTGGCAAGGCAAGAAATTTTATAGAGAGGGGAAGAATGCTGCAGTATGTATGACCTTAAAACATACAGTATACATAGCCCTCCCATAATGGGTGCAACTGCACTGTTACAGTAAACCTACCAAGTATAAATAATATGTACAGGATCTCTTACCAGTGGAAAGTGCGGCCGAGGGGGAAAACTTCTGGAGGATTAATCATTTTTGTGTGATTCTGCCCTGAAGCCGGTTGTCTCTTCGGAAGTGTGTGGCCAAGGAAGAACTCCTAGAGGATTTACCATCCTGTAAGACTTTTGATCTTGACCTGAAACTTGTTTTAAGCTATAGAATAATATGTTTTGACACTCAAATTGGGTGCTGGGCCTTGGTTTTTGATTTGTTCTGTGAGGACTTATTGTGGCTCTGCAGTGATCTCCCAGCTGGAGTCTGCTGGCCCACGGGGGCTCTTTGAGATTATTAGTTAGGTAGCTGGCTGGTGTTCTTAGTGAGCCCCTAGACTCCTGGGACTGGCTATTTGTTTGGCTGACCCCAGGTGTCGAAGTAGTACAGTAGAAGATTTCTGGCTGGGGTCCTGGGGTAGCAGAGTATTGCTAGCCCGAAGATTACTGCCCTCATTTGCTGGATTCTTTTTAGTTATATATGATTTTGTATTGACTTAAAGTTTACAGTCTTTACCTCCTGGATTTATTTCAGCTGATCTCGTCTTGTCTGGGGACACTTGGATCTAACATTTATGTTAATTACTGAGCGTCATTTCTCTTGGCCATACTTGCATTGAATTGAATTTAGTCAGCGGCTCTGACTTCTTTGGATTGTTGGATTTTACTGCTGAATTGGACTACCTGAACATCTCTCCCATATTTGGATGATTTCTAAGCCTTGCCTTTTTATTTTATTTGTAGACTCCTGGTGGTGAGAGGACCAGGGTGTCCATTTTTTATTTACTTTATTTTTTTTTTTTTGAAATGTTATGTTTATGTTTGATTAATTTTTGTTTTTCTAGGCAACGAGAGAGCCTAGAACCTTTTGGCCCCTTCCTTGGCTGTGAGAGGGCTGGGAGGGTGAATTTTTCTGTACTTTATATCCTGTGAGAGGGGATTGTGTTATTTTCTTTTGGGGGTTCAAGATCATTCATTATTGGGAGTAGGTAGTTGTTATGTTTTATATTTTGATGGGTGGGGTTTTATTATTTTTGGGGGGTTTTAGGTATTTTAATTTTTTTATTCTGGAATTAAGAGGTTGGAGTTTTGTGTGTTTGCCCCACTGTGATTGTATTAGTTTGTTGGAATGTGCCTGCTTGCCCCACCTGTCCTGCGCTATTCAGCCACTGATCTCCGCACCCTCTGCCCGTTCTCCACTCCCTCTCTGCCTGTTTATACCTACCAGCACTGTCGAGCACTGGGGATTGCTCATGGAGGGGCAAGGTGGTGGGGGGGGTGGACAGTGGAGACCGAATGAGTGATACTCTCCCATCAGGGTGGTTGGGACCAGAAACCCCAGGGGTGAAATGGTGCCTGGAACATGGTCATCCTGTTCTGGTTCCCATACCCAAGGGTACCTCCTCTTTTTTTAGGAGGGCAAGTAGTTGGAACCACTAGCCAACATCATCCACCCCGGGCACTATTATGCAATGCCAGATCTGTTTGCAACAAAACTGCCTTTATAGTGGATTTTGTTGGTATGGCAGATCTGGCTTGCATTACAGAGACCTGACTGGATGGGAAAGCTGCCCCTATTTTGGAGGCAGCTGTCCCTCCTGGATACTTGGTTATACATCACCCAAGATTGGACCGCGGGGGAGAGGGGTTGCGGTCTGTTTCAAGACCAAATTGAGCTTAACTAGTGTACTGGTTGAGGAAGCCATCTCATTTGAGTGCACATTGGTAACTGGTTTGGGGTGCAGGATAGTTCTCATTTACCATCCACCAGGGGATGAGAAGCTGTTCCTGAGGAAGTAGCAGACTCTGCCGCCGACATGACATTGGAGTCACCCAGACTGATAGTTCTAGGTGACTTCAATGCCTGGGTCAACGATGAATCCTCGCTTTTTGGACAACACTTTCTCCAGGTGATGACATCCCTGGGCTTCACACAGGTTGTTTCCTCAGTTACTCACAAAGGTGGTCACTCTCTTGATTTGGTCTTCCTCCTGGGGATCGAGGCCTCTGACATGGTGGTGGAACCTGTCGGTTGGTCTGATCACTACACGGTTGGGTTCAATTTTTCAGCCCCCTCCGGGTAGGTTGGCCCCTGTGGAGATGGTCAGTTACCACCCTTTGTGGGAAGTGGTCCCAGAAGACCTGATGGCTGTTATTGACCTCTTGTTGATTGGCGAGTTTAGCACGGATCCCAAGCTATTAGAATCTGCCTATAATAGGTTTATTTCTTTAGCTCTTGATCTGATTGCTTCTGTCCGTGTTCACCCCCTTCTGCTGTGCCCCAGAGCCCCATGGTTTGATGGGGTTCTGAGGGAGATGCGGAGGTTGGGGCATAGGTTAGAGCGTCACTGGCAGAGGACTGCCTTAGGTGCTGACCACCTTATTTTGTTAGAGCATTATAAACTCTATCAAACAGAAATTTCCCATAAGAAGGCAGAATTCCTGTCCTGGGAAATAGCTGTCACATGGAATCGACTGGGTCAGCTCTTCCGAACTGTTGACAGGCTGTGCAACCCAGCCTGTCAGTAGTTCCATCTAGCTTTTTCACAAAATGAGTGTGATGAGATCGCTCATTTCTTTGCGAATAAGGTTGTCGACATCAGGCATGAGTGTCATCAGCTTCACCCTATGGGGGATGCTACTGGTCGGTGTTCAATCACAGCACCCAGATTTTCCTGGAGTACCTTTGATCTACCAAGTATGTGGATATTATGAGGCTTGTCCAGGGGATGTGTCCCACTTGCTGTAGTTTAGATCTGGGCCTTACTTCCCTGATTTGGGGATGTAGTGATATCATCGGCACGGTCTTGGCTCGGATTGTCCGGTGCTCTTTGGACTCGGGTGAGTTTCCTAGCTCCCTGAAGAAGGCAGTGGTGACACCCCTCCTGAAGAAAGCTTCTTTAGACCCAGAGAACCTAATGAACTACAGACCTATCTCTAACCTTCCTTTTGTGATAAAGGTTATTGAGAAAGTTGTGGCAGCTCAACTGGAGGACCATTTAACCATCCATAATTTATACGAACCTCTCCAAACGGGTTTTTGTAAGAGGCATAGTACTGAGACTGCTCTGGTTCAGGTGCTCAATGATCTTCTAATGGCGAGAGATCAGAGAAACCGTTCCATCCTGGTACTCCTTGATCTGTCATCAGCTTTTGACACTGTAGATCATGGGATTCTGCTCGTGTGTCTGAGGTTAATCTGTGGGCTGTCTGGGACAGTCCTCGGATGGTTTACATTTTTCCTCTCCAGAAGATCTCAGAGAGTTGTCACGGAAATATTTTCCTTCGAGTCTTTCTTTCTGCTTTGCAGGGCTCCCCAGGGCTCGGTGCTATCTCTCATGTTATTTGCAGTGTATATGCTGCCCCTCAGAGACACTGTAAGAAGGTATGGGCTGAGGTTTCACTGCTATGCTGATGATACCCAGCTCTACCTGTCTTTGGCCCCCGATCAGGTTAGTGCTATCTCAGTACTGAACAGCTGCCTTGTAGAAATCCAAGATTGGATGAGTTCCAGTGGCTTAAACTTGAACTCAGGAAAGACGGAGGTTTTGGTTGTGGACCCAGGTCATAGGACAGAGGGGTTGAGGACTGATCTCCCCTCAGGTTTAGTCCTGGTTGGGGCCCAGATTCTCACCTCCAAGCTGGTGCGTGACCTGGGAGTGGTGCTTGATGATGGGCTGACCCTTTGACATCAGGTGTCAGCAGTCATCAAACTGGCCTTTTACTGTCTTAGGAACATTTCCAGAATCAAGCACCTTGTTCCATCCAGTGACCTGCCTACTTTGTTCCATGCCTTTGTGACTTCTCCCCTTGACTATTTGCAACTCCCTTTACTTAGGCCTTCCAGGGGTTGGTATCCACCACTTGCAGCTAGTGCAGAATGCTGCAGCACGTTTGTTGACTGGGGTATCAGGGAGAACCCATATCACCCCTATGCTGGGTGAGCTGCACTGGCTGCCTGTTGAGTGGCGGATCGCCTTTAAGGTAGGTTTATTAACTTACAAAGCCCTACATGGACCGGAGCCTGACTACCTGAAAGAGCTTCTGGTCCCCTACACCCCACTGCGACAGCTCTGCTCGGCTGATGAGGAGTTGCTGGAGATTCCAAGGGTTTGTTTAAAGTCATCCGTTGCTTGCTCCTTTGGGTTTGTTGCCCCTACCGTCTGAAATCCTCTGCCCTATTAGCTACTTGAGTGTGGGATGGTGGGATGTTTTAAAGAGGCACTGAAGACTTTTCTGTGGGGAAAAGCATTTTCTGAATTTTTGTGATTTTATTGGTTTTATTGTTCTGCTTTATGTGATTGTGCAGTGCCTTGGTATATGAAAGGTACTATATTAAATAAAATGTATTATTATTATTAATATTATTATTACTACAGAACCAGAAATAGGAGTCATAAAGTGATGACATTTCTTAGACCTGTAGAATAAAATAGAGGAAAGGGGTCACACAGGATCCTCAGTTCTTAGGGAGTTACTAGGAAGGATAAGACAGGTTAGACATATACTTATCTGATGGGGAAGCAATTCACATCCTGTGAGACCTGCAAAAGTAAAGAGAAGAAGGTTAATATGGAGTAAATACAGTAGTGGGAACAATAGAGAGGAGAGAGATGAAAATAGGTATAGTACAGTGTAAGAGATAAAAATATAGCTGTAGAGGGAAATGTATACAATTAAATGAAGTAAAAGAAACAGACTTGCTTAATTTAAGCATTATGCTAATATCAGTAACTTTTTACCATGAGTGTCAAAAACAAAACAAACAAAAAAACAGAATGATGAAATGTGTGTTGCCATTGGAAAAGCTGTTCCTGTGTTTTCACCTTGACTTGCATGTTGTTATGGCCGCAGTAGGCAAAGCCTGCAGATGTTTTGCATGTACTAAAGGAGTGCTGTCATGTTTTCTGTCCATGGAACTAACAGAAGGTGTAAATGGTTTCCTCCGCCTTACCCTCCTCCAAGAAATGTTTTCAACCCTCAAATAAATACGCTTTCATGTCAGTCAATGGTTGCAGTGCACTATTTTCTTTCTTAAGTGGGAGGTACAAGAACTGAAACCTGAGTAGTGGGAGTCAGCATTAGATTTTTTTTGGGGTGGAGTAAGATCCACCCCCATCTCCACCCAAGAAGCTCCTAAATATCCACCCCACCTTTTGTTTGGTTCATGTGGGAGGGGCATGAGGTGGATCTATCATGCTGGAAGAATTGACTATCAGAGCTGCCTGGGGCATCAGAGCTTAAGCTTCAGAAGGAAAGAAAAAGGCTGAAACTGCATCCTTATACAACACTTATTTAAATAGCCTTGGCCCAGCTTACATTCCTCTCCTGGTCACACATTTTCCTAAATACATTCCAAGAGCTGGAAAGTCCCTCCTGGTGGGTATATGGTGTTATTCAGACCTGTCCTCCAACCCTGCCCCCACCACCTTACTTTGTATTTTGCTTCAGCTGAAGCATGTCAGTACAATAAGAGGCCACAGTGTATATTTTTACTGGGCTTGCAGTTTTAAAGGAGTAGTCCACTGAGAATTTGCAAAAACATATGTTATGCGGAGTGTTTTGATTTGTATGTTAAGTCCTAGTGTTTCCTTCCCTCTGTCTGCATTTAGGAGTTTTTCCTAAATTAGTCTATTAGCAGATACCTGAGAGCTAGCTAACTGGGGTTTCTGTAAGAAAACTGCTACTAAATTATGCTCTAATTCACTATTGTTGTTTTCTATGTCTGTCAGGTCTAGCTTGAAGGAGTGTTCTAATTTTAAAACTTTTAATTTCATCAAACTATACACAACCATAAAAGCTCAGAAATTGCCCAGATCATTAGCACTATAATTAAAGACTGTAGCTGTTTTCTTACAGAAAACCTACTCAGTTAGATTTCAAGTATTTGCTAAACTACAAATGTAGTTACCAGCATTCTATTAGGCAGAACTAGTATTTAGTGCTGATTTTGCTCTATGACATGATTTCATTTTTTTTCACAAATGAAGTGTATAGCATGAAGCTGCAGCCTAGAAACTGCAAAAATACTTTAAAGTCACTTTTTCTCCCATGCATGGTATAGCATGAAAACAGCAGGATGACAGTGACTATTTCAGCTACACATTTGATCCCATTTTACAATGGTTCATTGCACTACTCATTTAGTGTATCCCACTTTTTCAAATAATAAAACAAATATTCGCCAAACTAAATAACTCACATATACATATTTTTATACTTTATTAAAAAGATACTTCACATTTGTAACCAAAAAAAAAAAAATTGAAAATCATGTCACAGAGCAAAATCAGCACTAACTGCCAGTTCTACCTATTAGAATAGAGGAGGCAGTATAGTGCAGTGCTCTAAGGCTCTGATCTGCAAACCTGGTGTCCTGGGTTTGAATCCCACAGCCTCCACGTGTGTACTGTGTGTCCCTGAGCAAATCATTTAACTTCCTTGTGCTCCCAGGTCACATCTGTAAACAAGCTTTAGTGTGTCTCTCCTGGTGAAAAAAAAAGAATGCCGGTACCTACATTTACAGTTTAGCAAATACTTCAGAGCTAACTGAGTGAGTTTTCTATAAGAAAGCTGCTATAGTCTTTATTAATTATAGCAGTGATGACCTGGGACAATTTCTGTGCTTTTTATTGTTGTGCCTAGTTCTATTAAATTAAATTTTAAAATAAAAACACATATTACTGCTAGCTAGACATGACATACCCAAAAAACACAAATAGTGAATCAGAGCTATTTAGTAGCTGTTTTCTTACAGAAACCCCAGTTAGGTAGCTCTCAGACATCTGCTAAATTGTAACTGTTGCCATTTGTGCTCACTGGATAAGAACAGTTACAAAGCTCTGCTGTTGTGAACTGATTTTAAAAAGCACTGCATATGCTAAATCTATGGGCCTGGCTACATCACTGTCACATGAGACGGGGTGCATTGTGAAGGCAGAAGGCAATAAATCTATTTGTGATGGAGATCCCAGGAGTCATAAAACTACCCTAAAGCTAGCGGCCTAATTTAGAAAAAAACTCCTAATAGCTGACAGAGAGAAGGACTCACTAGGACTTTACATACAAATCAAAACACTCTGCAAAACATATATTTTTGCAAATTCTGGGTGGACTACTCCATTAATTGAGCCATCCCCAATTCTGTATCTTTCCAAGAACCACTTTATGTGGTGTGCATACCAGTGTGGTTATTTCACTCTTATTTACAGCTTTACACTTTATTAGTTTTTAATTGCAATTGCATCTAAACACTCCACTGTGTGGCCTCCAGTCTCCCACTATACTTGCATGCATTGCAGCACTGTTTCACTGCATGCAGGAAGATCGGAGGCTACCAGAACATATGCAGATGGCAGTGTGGAGCACGGGTGTAGGCTGCAATACTGAGATGCCTCCATACCACAGTAACCTGACCGCTGTACGTGTACCCCCCCGGGTGTACCCCCATGTCCCCACCTAACCTATCTCTCTGTCCGCATTTGCCTCCCCGAGGGCCACCTCCTGATAGTATCCGTGGACTGTCCTTGATTACTCTTCTCACTGTGCAGAGTGTCGGGAGTACCCTGCCTGCCCATGTGTGATGTGGCAGCAATACTACCTTCAGAGCAGTGGCAGTAGTGAACACATACATTAGTGGAACTCCTGAGTGCATCATGGAGCACTGCTGTGGTGGACAACTGATGTGTGGCACTATGTACAGTGGAACAGTGGGGAACACTGAAGGCAGTAGTAGAGGGTCTGCCTTCAGCCATACAGCAGTAGTACATGAACGTCTGTTGTGCCCAGGTGCCCTAATACTGGTAGAACTGATGCCATGTCTCCCCCCTCTTTCTCCTTCCCCTTCCCTCCCTCTCACTGATGTAGCCCCTGATTCAAACATACAGATCTCCCCCTCCCTTGAACCTCTCTCTGTCACCTCCACAACATAAGTGTGTTGTATATGATGAAATATGGTTATTTACATAATATGACTGTGCCATATACACAGTACTCAATAGGACATGTAGGAGAGCACCTCAAAATGCAGCTGTCATCACCGAATGCACCATGGGATGTGCACTGCTACTACAGGGTTGAGACCACACACACTATCGCACTCAGTCTGGACAGGCTGTATTGTTTTCAAACCATTATCTACACTGTTCATTTGCAGTGTGGACACATTGTAACATTTACAGGCTGTAACAGTTTGAATCCATTACAGCTGTTTCGAGTGTAGTGTGGACAGGGCCTGCTTGTCTATGTAATCATCTATCTTTCTATCAATTGCATGTATCATTATTTTTACCTATTTCTAAAACAAGCCTGCATATCACATTTGCCTGCACTCTGAGCACGTACTTATGAAACTGTGCATATCTGTACTCCACTTCTGCACAGACCTCATACTTTCCTAATATTCCCATTATCACAAACATAACTACCTTGCCCTTATCAAAAGCGACCCCCTCTGAAACTTACTATCACATTTTCTCTGCTAACAGTCCATCATCATTTCACCTGACTTCCTGACATCAACACACTGCTTAAATATAACTTACATTACCTCATGGACAAAAACCCTGTTTCTCTAAAAAAAAAAGCCTGTGTAAATAATCCCAAGGCGGAACATATCCCAGCCATTACTTTTTCATGTACTGCCATCTTCAGTAGCATCATGGGGATTTGCAAACGTTTCCCATGATGCTTTCCATTATTAGGTTATGTGCAATTGTGTTTTTTTTTAAATTTGGCTGTCTGGCCAGTTTCATCTGGGATAACACATACATCAGTGGCATTTGATCTGGGGTTCTCTTGTAAACATAAATTGCTTCCGATTCCTTCCATTAAAATGTACACCTCCATGTATTTTCCTAATAATATGTATGCCTTCCTTAGAACAGGAACTAAAACAAATCTTACTACTTACAAATCATTGTGTTGTTTCTCCATGCCTCCTTAACAATTCCACACAACTTCACTAACTTCATTATGCAGCTGTGGTGGATCTGACCAGATTTTGTTTTTAGTGTGTGTTGTATATCACTTTGACAATTTCTGCACAAATGAGATGCACGTTTGTATTCCTCAGACCTGCCAACTGAGGAAAGACCACTGACGGCTTGAAGTGCTGGCCCATGTGGGTGCATGCCAGGCATCTTGCTGAAAAATAAGTCTTGCACTTTGCATGTAAAACTGAATCTAGGAGTGCTGAACATTATTTTCCTTTGTTATTACAAGCTGGCTGCTTTACTTATGCACTGCCTTTTCCTTTGCTTGTGCACCGCTCTACATTACTTACACAATAGCCACAGCACTGACCCCTGACCATCACAGGACTGACCCTCCCACCCCTGACAGTCGCAGGACTGTACCTTCTCAGACAGTCACAGGACTGACACCCTCCACTGTCAGTCACAGCACTGGGCACCCATGCCTGACAGTCACAGAACTTATCCCCAATCCTAACAATCACAGCACTACACCCCACCACCATGACAGCACTGCCTTCATATCCCTGACAGTCACATGGATGACACTTTCCACAGACAGTCACAGCAGTAATCCCCACCTCTACCAGTCACAACACTGTACATCACAGCACTGACAACCATCCCACACAGTCGGGACAGCACACCCCCCAAACAGTCACTTAGTTTGGCACCTTATACAACCTTCCTGCTGCATGTACAACTTCCTGCAAATGCTTCAGTCCTTCAGAGTTGTAGAACTCCACAGAAGCAGACCTCCCAAAAGTCAGAGAAATTGCCCTCACCCTGAAAGTCACATAAATGGCACCCTATCCCTGACAGTTACATAACTGACCCTCCTCCTGACAATCAAAGGACTGTACCACCGCTCCAACAGTTATAGTACTAACACCATTCACCATGAGTCACAGCAATGACCACTCCCCAACACTCATAGAATTGGGCCATCCCCCCCAGTCATAGGACTGTCCCTTCCAGTCACAGGACTGTTCTACCCCCCTCCACAGTCACAGGACTGTACCACTCCCACTCCACACAGTAACAAGACTGTATCACTCCCTCCACCACAGCCATGGGATTGACTCCTCCCATGTCACAGGACTGTTTCACCCTACTGACAATCACTGGACTGACACCCTCCACTGACAGTCTTGACAATGACTACCCATATCTGGCAGTCACAGGACTGATCCACACGCCTGAGAGTCACAACACTTTCTCAGTATTCCCAACAGTTACAGAACTGCTCTCCTACCCACCCAACCTCACAGTCACAGCAATGACCATACACCCCTGAGAGTCACAGCACTGATCTCCATCACCCCATAGTAACAGGACTACTCACAGCACTGCACCTCATCCCATCTTACAGCACTGATCATCAATCCCCAACAGTCACAGCACAGCCACCTCACCCCCAAAAGTCACAGAACTGACACCCCCTACCATTAGTCACAGAACTAAGTACCATCCCCTGACAATGAGAGCACTGACCCTCTACTCCAAATGGTCACCACACTGACCACCATCCACAATAGCCACAGCACTGCCTCCTCATCATAATGGTCACAGGATTGCCACCCCACCTCTGATAGTCACAGAACTGTACCACCCCTTCAATAGTCACAGAACTACACTGTCAGTCACAGTGGCCACCTACCTGACAGTCACAATGCTGATCCTCATCCCCAACAGTGACAGCACTTACCTCTACCCCCAATGGTCACAGAACTACCCACCACCACAGTCAAAGCACTGTCCCCCTACATCCGTGACAGTCACAGGGTTGATACCCTCTACAGGCAAACACAGCAGTAATCTCAACCCCCACAGTCACAACACTTCCCTCCCACTCCCAAAAATTACAGCCCTGCCCCCAGCTGGCAGTTATGGCACTGGCCAGCCACCCCCCTGACAATAACTGCACTTGCATCCCACCACCGACACTCCCAACCTCAACAATCACAGTACTGACACCAACCATTAACTCAACACTGCCTCTGAACCTCCTTCAACTGTCATAGGACTTACCTACCCACTTACAGCACTGCACCCAACAGTCACAGCACTGACAACCAGCCACAGGCAGTCCCAGAGGTGACCACACCCCAGTCATTAAATCTTAAAAAAAAGTTGTTTAAGTACTGGCAACTCATCGCAGAGAGTGCAGGGGTTGATATTGGTACAGGCTAACTAGCTAAATTCTGGTAGATTTTGTGTTAGGCCAATAAGATTTTCCTTGAACTAGCCCTGTAGGTTTGTACTGTAGAATGTAACCAAAAAGTACATCATCTGGGCTAGTAGAAGAGTCTGTGGGGCTAGTAAAATTTTCCAGTCACTAGACCTGATGGATAGTCGCTGCATAACTTAATTTAGAGCCCTAGAGTGGGCCATGCCATCCACAAGATGGCCCTCTAGACATTCCTGCCCAGTGACCAGCCCTAAAGCTGAGCACTCTGCTAGGAGTAGGAAAACCCACATCCCAGTCCCCCCCAACAGGACCAGTCTTCCAGTACCAGTGCAGCTCTGTATATTAAACTTTACATTGCTTGTTAAACAGGCTTCTGGAATGTATAATTTTACAGCTGCTTAAGTAAGGAATTCAAAGAAGAAATATTTACAGTCTCTCAGTCCTGGTGATGTGCACCCACAAAGAACTAGCAGCTTGCTTACCTAGATGTGGCTTTAAAGTTCTTACAGTTCTGTTCCTGCTAAGTTCCACTTAGTTTGCTGCTCTCTGACTCAGAACTACAAGCCTTTCAGCCTGTGAGACTCAAATTCCTCAAGGTCCTAGTGCCAGTCTGATAAGAAACTGACAGCAGAATGTGCTTGGAAAGGGTGATCATATCCTGTGTTTTTAAAAACTGTTGAGAACTATTTCTTCAGTACCTCGGCAGGAGGTGGAGAAGAGGGGGTTGTCGGTTCTGTGAATGGGAGGGCCAGTGGAAAACCAATGCTAGGAACATGATTATAGCACTGTTGAAGGACACATGATAGCATTTCTTTCCTCTTTTCTCTTCTACTTCATAGCAATAAGACAGCATGGCTATGCCCACACTACCTTAAAAATTGCCACAGAGTGCCAGCAAGCCCACTCTTATTATCCACACTTGTCTGCACACAAACTAGGTCCACTAACATGGCACTCTTCTCAGGTGGTGCAGTGAGAATTGTGGATGCAAGTAGGCCTTTGCACCAGTAAAGATGTGCCTCCTCATATCTCTGCCCTCCCCCATTAACCTACAAAGAGGTGCATCAGTCTTTATAGGGCTCACCTTTAAGACACTATAACTACTACTTTACTTTAAAAACTGCCAAAATCATTCTGGGGTGAAGGCAGAGTCCCAATAAAGTGAATCCAGAAAACAATGCATAAGAAATGGTGCAAAATGCATGATTTTATTTTGAAGATAGACTATTATTTGGTGAGAAATCTCATATATTGGAATAGACTGAAATACAATGGAACTGGGCAGGCAGTATAGACTAGAGGTTAGAGTAATGAGCTGTGAATGAGCTTGGTACATCCAATAGACCTGGGTTGGACTCCTACAACCTCTACTTGCATACTGTGTGACCATGAGCCAGACTCGACTGCATTTCCTCTGGAACTGCTTGCTGTACTTGTTATGTTTTTTGTGACTATCTGTTTGATGTGGAACTTTGTAAATGAACAGCTTGTGCGCCAAAGTAATCTCGGAGGCTTTCAATAAACAATTAACTTAACTTCCCTGGTGCTCCTGGGTCACCACTGGAAACAGGCACTTTTGCCTAGTGATCCATACCCAGGAAAGAAAGTAGGAATGAAAGAAAGAAAGAAGGAAGGAAGGAAGGAAGAAAGAAAGAAAGAAAGAAAGAAAGAAAGAAAGAAAGAAAGAAAGAAAGAAAGAAAGAAAGAAAGAAAGAAAGAGAAATGCAGACCCCGGAAAGCTCCAAACCTTTGAAGGTGAATTGATGCCATCATTAGTACAACACCATCCATATTGTTCAGTCACTAGAAATGATCATCATTGCTATGCATGATACAGAAAATAAGTAACATGTATGTTGCTAGACATGCCCTTTCCTTAGTTTTCAATATGATGTCTACAAAAACCTATGGTAACACCTGATGGATAAATCAAGGACTAAACAGAGAGGGTTTTTTTTTTGTCTGTGACTAGATTGCAGGTTTAAAATACATTGTATAAGATTTCCTTAAGGTCAACATACGCCTACCTCCCATGGACTGCTATCGATTCTAATGTAATTGAAGTTTTTTTTCCCTCTGCATCATGTTTCATGAGAGATATCTCTTGCATTGGATTTATTTTATATAACTAATCCACATATACATTTTCAAGAAGAAAACAGTGCCAATGCTACACAAATAAAATATATGACAAGGCAGTAAAGTCCTCCATATAATTAAGATCCGATGATTTGATCAGATGTGAGACAAATTGGACCGCCACAGTTCAGATAACAATTCCTTTTGAGTTTTGTGTCCTTGCACGTGATAGCCCTTGAATTCTCTTCCATATATTTAAAACTCTTACTTAGCTTTGGTCTTAAGATATATTCCAGTTAATAATGTATGTTGTTTATAAGATTGCAGCTTTCAGCTAGCTAGCTTGTGCAGTGTTAGAGCTACCTCTTGCAATGCTAGTGACCCAAGACTACAACCATTCTTGGAAGCCAGTGAGCCAGTCAGGGGAAGGAGGACTGAGCATCCTAAGGACTGCTCTCTTCCTCCAGGTGAAGGATGGGGAAGTCACCAGAGCGGTACTGACCCATTGCGGAGGCCAGGGATCTGACCAGTGGAATGGTAGTGGCTGAGAGTCATGACAGACACCGGGTGTGCTTGCTGTCCACATCATTGCATGCCACACCTCCATGAAGAGAAAAGGGGGGACCTCCCAGCCTGACAGATGACACTTCCTCCCCACCGGCCCCGCACCCACCTACTGAGCTATCTGTTCACATTTGAGCTAAACTCTTCCTGAGCAAGTGGGATTCCCACTGGAGGCTCTGTCATGAAGGGGTAAACCATGGGCCAGTGTGGACCAGTCGGGTAAGTCCCAGAGACTGCAAGGTGACAGGACTGGAGGAGAGGCAGAAGGGGCAGGCTGGGTGAGGGCAAAAAAAGCATACTAAATAAAAAAGATTGCAGCTTATGTCATGTGCTAATCATCTGCAGTTGTACTTTTATAATCAGGTTTATGATCATAGACAAGTTCAAATCTGCATCTTGCATTTTTGCCTAGTCACAGTGTACCAAGGGAATTGGGATTATGCACAGCAAAAAAGCGTTTCCCAGTGTTTGCATTTTTGCTCTTTTTTTTTGGCTTCATTCCTGCACCCCCTGACTTGCCACTACTTCTGGTCAGTACAGCTTCCCATTCTGTCTAGCAGTCTCACCCTCTGCTGATGATCATTTCTACCTGGTTCCCCAGGCTAGTCCCACATCCTCACAGGGTCCAGCTTATCACTGCTGTGGGGTCTTCCTCCCCTGGCCAAGAGGAAGGGAGTGGCAGTTCCTGGGGGTCCTCCAAGGTATGCAAGGCAGGGGAAAGCAGTGAAGGTGCACTTTGGGGATTGTTGATGTGGGAGGAGATGGCAATCATCATCTAGAAGGCCAGGATGGATGCTGTTTTCTGGGCCCCTTCCCTCTTCCTTGTGGAACACAGTGTGCCGCCCCCCCCCGTGGAAGAGCCAGATGACATGTGGTCACCTATGCCAGCTAAAGCTCTGCAAAACATCAGGTGTCACTCTCCAAGTGGTACTGTGTAGCACCCTCCTCCAGGAGGAGATGACCATGGGATGCCTCTATCACCCTCCCTGTCGGCCTTTGCTGCTAATGGTGTTTTTGTTCTAATATAAACTATATTAGTTTGCCACTAGTTACTACAGAGTACATTGCCTTGTAGCTTGATGGGCTGACCAGGAGAAACAGTGTGATATTATAACTTTATAAGGTCAGTAAGGGGCTGGCTATAATGAATTATAGATCCTACTGGAGGATGTGGTGCACGGATCCATGACAGTCGGTCAACAAATTCATTGTCCATCAACATTACAGGAGCACCTTTATGTCGACCGCATTTGTGGTCGGCATAAAGGCAGTCACTTTGGACAGTGTTTTCTTTGTGGGGTATTGCCCCCTGAACCCCCCATGGGGGGGTCTGTCACCCACACCCCCATAACTAAATCAACTCCGAGTCACAGTTGATTTGGGGAGGGGGAGTAAGATCCCCAGAAAGCCATGCCAGGGGCCTGCGCCAACACTACAGCGACCTGGCGCTGTTGTCGCTGTAATGTCGGTCATGGAAAAATTGTTTCCATAGCAACAGCATACTGTAGTGCACAGGTATAAATGATGAGAATGAAGGCTGAGACATTTTATAGCATCCTGTGTCTGAGAAAGTTACCTATAATTCATCACTGACACTCAGCTACTCACCTTATAAAGCTAATATAAATCATTACACTTATTTTTCCATATCTTCTTTGTGGGCATCTCCAATAGCTAAAGGCAAGATTTATCAAATTGATATTAGAATGCCTGTTATGTTGTGACTAAGGCCTCCTGATAGAGACAGGCAAATCTGAGCCCTTGTGTTTGGCTTGCAGTACAGTTTATGGACCACAATAGTTAGCTTGGGTGGGTCCAGGGCTCATGCTGAACATTTCTACATTTTAATTACATTCTTTACAACATGAAACAACCACTTTGAAATATAGTTGGTTAGGTTGCTACGTCAAGTTCCTGCTAGCATATGTTTGTGGTCAGAAAAAGCAAGAACTATGCCCAGAACATACCCAGAGGTTCTGGCAGTGCAGATGGCTTGTCTCTGAACAGCAGGTGAATACTGTCTGATTGCCTACTGAGCCCTTTGATAAGTGAGGCATGTTTTGGAGTGTTGGAAATCATATCTGATATGCAGCCAGCTTATCTAGGTATCTACTGCAAACTAATTCTGTGCAGGGTGATTGGTTAGATGGCTGTGGGAACAGATAGTTTGACTCTGAACTGACACTGGTGCTGGAATGCATGACTAGATTTTGTAGTCCAGCTAAGCTGGAACATATCATGTGTGTTGTATACTGTATTTGGAAAGCTGACTTTGTGCAGCAGCATCTATGTGTGATACAAGGAGCTGTATTAACATATTACTATAGTGCTCAGGAAGAATATCACCAGTGCTCTTTATTGGTCAGAGGCTGAAGTGATGGGAATGTTAGAAACACACTTTAACCTAACAAGTAATAGGAATTTCTCTTTAGCTGATTCCCATCAATGGCTGGAGGGGCACCTACCAACCAGAAGGGACACATAGAACATAACAATTGCAATAAGGATTGAATTCCTCCACCATAGAAACACAAGTGGAAATAGGATTGTATATGTGAAGAGCAGCACCATCTAGATATGGGTGCTGAAATGACATCGTCTTACAGTGATTGGGATTTTGTTGTTGTTGACTTTTTCTGGTCTGTATAGTAGTCTAGTTCCTGTTTGGATCAAAGTCAGGAAGTGTTTTACATCTGCCCGATTGAAATGCCCTGGGAGACAGGGGTGAAGCTTTTTATGGCTGTTGTTGAGTGAATTTGTAATCAACCATTGCTCCTTGTAGCTGTTTGTAATGCTCCGCTAATCAGGAATATAGAATTTGTAGCCAGAAAAGAACAACTTGGCCCACTCTGCCTGCCCAAATGCTCCCTGTATAGTCTGTCTTGGCAGAACATAACTGGTCTCTGGCAACCCTCTCTCCTCCCCGCCCATTTCCTAATATTCCTCTATGTCTATCCCATGCATGCTTGAAGTCCCTGACTATTCTTACAGTACCATCACCACTTCCGCTGGCAGTGTATTCCAGGTGTCCACCACTCTTTCAGTGAAGTAGTACTTCCTCACATCGCTCCTAAACTCCTCCCTACAACTTCATAGCATGCCTTCTGGTTCTGGTTCTGATGTTCTTGTCTTCCTCATTTGACAAAAGCTACCTTCCTGCACCCTGCACACCCTTGTGAGGTACGTGTAGGTCTCTATCATGTCTCCTCATGCTCTCCTTTCTTCCAGGGTATACATGTTGAGATCCCAAAGTCTGTACTCATAGGGCTTCTTGGTGCAACCCCTGCACCATTATAGTTGCCCTCATCTGGATGGCCTCCATCCTGTCTATGTCCTTTCTGAGGTGCAGCCTCCAGAACTGGACACAATACTCCAGGTAGGGTCTCACCAGTAGGAAAGCAAGTCAGTGATGTACACTGGCACTTTTTGTCTGACACACTTCCACATAAAAGTTAGTATATTTATTTATTTATTTGAGTTTCGGTAACTGGGTAAGTCCACTGAGACAATTGCAGTTCCTTTTTCAGGGGCGACCCAAAAGTGCGGTATGTATACAGTACAGTGCTTTAACTTAACAATGACAGTTACAATGGGATAATTGATATACAGTGTTCATTGAACCACAGGACTATGATACAGACAGATACAACCACAGGTTTATGAAATAACAAGCAGGTAGGTTACACAGTAGTGTGACAAATACATGATCTTTTCAAGAGAGTATACCACAATATATAATTGTTAGCTAATGATATCAGATACAAGAGGGCTAACCAATAGCAGTTATGTTTAAAGGTGAGGCAGTGGTGTAGCAAATTCCCAGAGGGACTGGGTGCATGGGTATGTTATAGGGCCCCCCCCCCCCGTTTTGAATAAACATCAAAATTATGATTTGGGCCCCTCAAACCTCATGGGCCCGGGTGCGACTGCACCCCTGCAGCTACACCTCTGAGGTGAGGCACAGAGGGCAAGGTAAGAAGCCAGGGTTAAGGGAAGAGCAAGGATGAGAAATAGACAGAGCTGCTGGGGTCGGGGTTTAATATCACTAGTAGCAGGAGCAAGGTGTAGAGCCAGAGAGAAAAGCAAACAAGTTGGATTGGAACTCAGGGAGGGTGGAATATGACAGAATGGAGGGAGTAAGGGAGTTCCAGTCAGACACAGCTGTGAAGGTGAATGATTCATGGGCCACAGCTAACCACTGTTTGGGCATTATAAGAAGGAGAGGGAGTCAGATCCCAGGGTTTGTTGAGGTTTTCTTAGATAATTAAGCTCACTTGAGGCAAGGAGGAGTATGTTTGTGGATCAGCTTCTGCAAAAAACTCAGAGTGGCATACCTTAGTTTAGATTCATACAATAACCAACCCAGGGAAGAAAGGACATCACAGTGGTGGTGACGGGCGTTGAGCCTCAAGATAAATTGATCCACCCTCACTTGCCTCAATGTCTGAGAAATATTCTGCTCCAAAGTACACATCCTTCAGCCTTTCTTGCTCCAATGGCAACCAGTGGAGGGCTCTAAGTAAAGTGTAGAGATGCATTTGCCTAGGTGCAAGCAGGGCAAATCATGCTAATTTAAAACACAGCATGTCAATCTCTGGGGATAGGTTCTCAAAAGGCCTGCATAGACAATGCCTCCATAATCGAATAGAGGCAGTATCATGATCTGAACTATTTGCTACCTCACATCTAATGAGAAAAATAATCTATTTCTATACAAAAACCTATTCTTTGTTCTTTTTTTTCTAACACTTTCAGGCTGTGATCCCACTTAGCATTTTCATCTAAAAATAGGCTCAGGTACTTGTAGCTGGAGACATTTTGCAGTTTCTTTTTTTTTAAAGGTAAAATGGAAATTTGCAGATTGTGTTTGTTCTTACATGCTGAGTCAAATTGTATAATCTGGACTTTGTTACATCTATTGATAATTTACTGTGGTTAAAAAAAAAACACTGCATGTCATTGAAAGCTGCCTGGAGTTTGGCCTAAAGCAATGCATCATCAAAAGTCCAGCTATAGACCAGACCAGAGATCAGTGTAGATGTGGACTGCAGTGTTGTCTGTTGGATCCTAAGGTCATTAATGAAAAGAGAGAAGAGAAGAGGCCCCAGGAGAGAGCCCTGAGGAAACTCACTTTTCACTTTGATTTTTATTTGAGATCACACCTGTAATGGAACAGTCTGGTGCCTGCTAGTCAGGTTAACTAGTCAGCCAGTTAGTTACTAGTCTATATTAGCCCATAACCTTCTTTTGTAAAGTAATAGAGCATGGCCTATTGTGTTAAAGCCCTTGGATAGGTTGATGAAAATCGTTCCAGCCACCATGCCACTGTCAACTGCCCCACAGACGTCACTAGTGACCTTCACAAGGGCAGTAGCTGTGCCATGGTTGGAACTGAAGCCAGACTGGTTCTTGCAGGTATTTGAAACCTGAATGACTTCTAAGTAGTTAGACAATTGCCTTTCCAATAACCTCTCCAAAACATTCAACATAACAGAAAGTAATGAAATTGGGTGATAATTGCAAAGTAATGCATCATCACCTGACTTAAAATTGGAAATACTTTTGCAAGTTTCCAAATTTCAGGGAACTCTCCATGGCATATTGACATGTTAAATGAGTAAATCAGGGGATGGCATATCACTGGGACAGCATACTTCAGTAATCTGGAATGTAATCCTGCAATTCTCTCACTTTTCTTGTGTCAAGTTGTAATACAACAACATGCACACATAGTGCACTGTAAATACTGTTAGTGAAAAGGAGGCACAGTCATCAGAAGAGACCGCTGATGGCATGTGCAGCTCATCTGTACGGATGCATTCATTGCTGCCATCTGAGGTCTCACTGTCTGAGCCTGTGACAATAAAATAGGCATTAAAAGCCTTTACTATAAGGTTCATGTTACCTACTCTGTTCTTCTCAATTACAAGATAATTTAGGACTGCTAGAGCAGAGAATGAATTCAGACTATTTACTGTGTCCCAAAACATAGTGGGGTTCAGAGTACTGTTTTTATCTAACTTATTCCTGGCAAAGTGTTGCTTTGCTAACCTTATTTCTTTTAAATAAAAATTCCTTTGAACCCTATAGTCTAACCAGTCTTTTTGGAGATCTGTTATTTTAGCTGTTTTCCAGGCTTTTTCTCTTACTTTACGCAAATTGTTACGATGGGATGAGGAGTAAGGGGAGTGGTTTAGCCTGATATTATGTTTCTTAACTGGGTCATGCCTGTTACTATTTCAGAGAAAATTCTCATGAAATATGAAAAAGTGTTGTTTACATATGGTATACTCTCCAGATGCTCCCATTTAATGTTTTTGGGGTCAGACATAAAAGCAGTATAGTCACATTTTTTGAAGGAACAACATTTCTTAATGTTTGGTTTCCCTTCAGTTTCATCTGGCTAGTAAAGCAAAAATATAAATTGGTGATCAGGCAGTGAGTCCAACAAAACCTCTGCCCGAGCATACATACTGTATCAGGCCTACTAGAAAATATTAAATCAAGAATAGTGGACATTCCAATTTTTAAATTAAGCCTTGCTGGTTCCTTAAATAGATTTCCTAGGCCAAGATCAGTGGTCAAGTCAACTAAAGTTAGTGAGTCACCACTCCTATTAATGTCCCTATTAAAAGAATGTCATGGCTATTGCTATAACTTGAAACCAGCTCATCTGCACTAACAAATTGTTTGAGTGGAGATTTAGGAGGCTGATAACATCCTATAAGACATAGTAGCACTGAAATTTTAAAAGCAACTTCCAGAGCTAACAGCTCAGTACTTCCTTTTGAGACTGGTTCTGGCAATTGATTTATGCAGTATTCTGTATATGTGCACTTGGTCAGGGAACCAAGAATTTGGGCACAAATCCGAAATGGCACTTAACCGAAAATGCAGTTTGCCACCTGCCAGTAACATTAATACTTAAAGAGATGTGATCTATAGGTATTCAGTGGATCACAAGTTTATTACAGTACATGAACTGCAAATGAATTCAAGGCAGATAATCAGGTAGTCAAATAAAACCAATCAGTAAAATGTTTTAGAAGCCCGTACAAAACAAATTAAGCAATGACAATGACTGTGCATTACTCATTTTTAAAAAACTGCTCAATGTTCATTTGGCGGCTGTTTTTTACAGAAAGAGTCCTTAACCTTCTTTCAAATCAATAGACCCAGCCAAAATCATACTGCTGTCTAGTGTCCACATACTGTCTGATTCTGCAGGCCATGCTTCAGACTTCTGAGGTGCTCAGGGTCATGACCTCTGGGTCTTCCACATCTTCCTCCTTTGTGATGCATTCTCCCAGAACAGCACTGCAAATTTCCTGATCAGTGAGCTCTCCCAATGTGGGCTCCTGGTTGTAAGTTTCAGCATACTGGATGAATTCTTTGGGTAGCATACTGAGCAGAGGGGGAGGTCAGGTAGTGTCACAAACTGAGCGTAAATAATGCCAGCTTTGGCAAAACAATTTTGTGTACACTCTGGGGATCACTTCTTGGTTCTGGCAATTGATTTATGCAGTATTATGGATATGTGCACTAGGTCGCGGAACTGAGAATTTGTGCACAAATCTGAAATGGCAGCATAAATCACATGTATTGCATCCTGCTTGGAAACTGACCTGGCAGCATCTGCAAAGTCCTGCTATCTCTTATTAAGATCACCAAGGATTTTGCTCACATTTTTTTGTGATAATGTTGTTTATGGCAATTTATGAACCCTTAGTGGATTGACTGAATTAGAGCAGTACAGTTGGGGGTAGGAACAACAATTTTCATATCTTTTGAGAGAAATGTCTTGTGTGCAGGGTGCTGTTTAATTAGTATGGTTATTTTTCTTTTCGTGCCAGATTTTTCTCAATTTTTCAAGCAATTCATGGAAAATGTTCAATATCATCCATGCATTTGAGTTTGCCGTGTGTTGTGCTGGGTATGCATCTAGGTTAACACTCTTAAAACATTGTGGCCATTTAGACTTGCCAATAATGAGAAGGGATAACTTATCTGTGCCGATGTCATTAGAACACACCATTAGGGACACTCTTTGTTTTTTTTGTGACAAGAGAATGTTTCTGTTTTAAACATGTGTGTCCCAGCAGGTGTAGCACTAAAACAAAGCACAGTTTAATTCCCATTGTAGATGTCTGTGGGGGTATTCATTCAGAATTGTGGGGAGAACTTTCTGAATCCAATCCTAAAATGCAATTTGGTCAGATTCTGATTTTTTGACGTGGGAGCATTTGTATCCTATACAGTGGCACTCCTTCCACCTCAAGAGCCACCCATACATGGGTTCATACTCAATACCTATACACTTGGACAAACTCCTTGCTTTCTCTGTTAGCAGCTGTCCAAACACAGGGATACCACAATCACAGGCTGCAGTAAACCATACCAACAGAGCATCTTCAACTCTTTAGTCTTTGCCATCTCTCTTCTGTTTATGGCCCTTGTTACAGTCACCACTCCAATCTGACAGGATAACCTCATGGTTTGGTCAACACAGGACACATGGAACCAGATTGTTGGAAGGCCACTAGATCAGTGTATGGTGTGCCGATCCACAGCTGCAGCAAACTCCAGGTGCTTCAGGAACCCTGCACCTGATTTCAAGAGTTGCTGCAGTCAGAGTACTGTGGCAAAGAACTGGTACACAGGAAAGGTTTGATGGAGGGTTCTGGCAAGCCACCCTGCCCTTCGCAATGCCAGTCCAACCACAAAGGTGGGGGGGGGGATGCCTGGAAGGTTGTGGGACAGGCAGTGGGACTTGTGGGGGTGTGTACTGAGTGGCAGGGGCACATCAGCTGTGGCAGGGTAAAGACCTGCCACTAGGTGGATGTGCCCTGGACAGCTGGACAGAGCCACTAGGACCGAGTGCTCCCTGGTAGGCAAGCACAGCCTCTGTCCTGGACTCTAGCTTCCACCAGCCCTGGAACCTTACCTGGAGCTTACACAGTCCCTGAAAGTGTAGTTGGTCATCAGTATCACTTCACTCGGTATACTGTTGAGCAGGATAATGTCACAATGCCCAGGGGACATCCCCGTCCACTGACTGCACCTAGTACCCTGCAGCTAATGCCAACAGCTGCATGTCAGGGACTGTGTAAGCTCTGGGATAGGTGCCAGGGCTGGTGGTACCTGGGGTCTGGGACAAGGTATGTGCTTGTCTACCAGGGAGTACCTGGTCCTAATGGCTCTGTCCAACTGTCCAGGGCACATCTGCCCAATGCCAACTCTGTACCCTGCTACAGCTGCTGTACTCCTTCTGTCCACTAAGGCACCCCTATAGGCCCTCTGCCCTGTTCCACATCCTCGCAGGCTCCCCATCCCCCCGCTGGCCTTCCTATAGACATCTGGCAGAGGGCCATTAGACCATCTCATGCCTGCTCTATCCTCAGCCCTGTCTTGCAGCAATGGCAGGGATTTCAAAATCCAAAAAAAGGGGAAGCTGAAGCCCCACTGTGGCACAAGCCCCCATTCTACCTGGCATACCAACACTTGGCGCATGAGTGGGCAGGGCTGCTTCAGTGCATTACATCCCAATTACAACACAGCCTGAGTTCAAAAATTGGGTTGCTCAACATTTGGTGCAAGGTGCCACTTGCATCAAATCCTTTTGGTGCAGGCACCTTAGGCCAACAGTCGCCATTTGAAAATCTGGTCTATCAACTATAAATTCCAGGGCTAGTTTTTTTTTTTTTTGTGAGAGCCCTGCAACAGCAGCATGGTGAAGGAACTTAACTTTCTGCTTCAGTGTGAGCACATGGTGTTTAATGGATGTTTTCGGCTCCATGTTTGAAACACACTGTTGCAGTCAGGGCTTATGTAATGGGCTGCTAATTGCCTAAATAACACCTTTGTGCCAGTATGGCTGAGTCGGTGTAAACTGCCAGTGTAATTTTCAGTGTGAATTTTTTTTATTTTTTATTTATATCAAGGCTTGGAATTACAACCGTTTGCATCAGGGACTCATTTGCAAAGGCTCCACATCATACATAGAAAAAAGGCAGATACAGAGTATACTATATTACAGTGATTAAATGCAGAGACAGTAATGGTGGCTCTAACATTTAAGTATACCTCCCGAATACAGTCGGTAGAGAGCTAGTGTGGTATCGGGCATACGTTCAAAAGTATAGCAGCACTCACAACAGATCTGCAGGACTTTTCTGGCACCCGGAGTCCCCACAGCTCCACAAAGATCTCTTGGCCCCAATCTTAATTACCCCTGCTGCTAAGCACTCTGTCCCACAGCTGCTACGTGGCTGCTCCCCACCTGCCCCCACCCCCACCCTTTCCCGGCATTTGTTATATAGCGGTCATGTGCCCCACCTACTGTGGGGACATGGGGACGTGAGAATTTTAACTATCTCCTCACTTTCCCATTTGAAGCCTATACTTCTTCGCCACTAGAGGGCTCTCAGAAACCTGCTAAATCATATCTCTATCCCACTTCTTGGTCTGCAATCTGGTGTGCAATCAGTGTTTTCTGTCCAGATTTTCCACCGATACCTGCAGAATCTTTTTCCTCTTCAAATAGCTATCTCGCTGTCACATACTCCATCCTCACTATGACATTCACCTTTTCTAACAATAGGGTCCCAAATCACTATGCAATCTCTCTCTATTAGTCTCTATTATTGCTCCACTCTTAGTGATGCCCCTGTTAAATGGCCCACTCTCTTGGGACCGCATCTCTACTTTTTCTTCCAACATGCTTACACTATCCCACTCAGCCCTAGTCACCTTTCCTCTTTTTGTCTCAAACAGGATCACCTACCATTGCTTACACGCTTCATAACTCCCCTCCTCCTATCACCTCCCTGCCCGCCTCGTTCTTTCATTGTAAACTGTGGTACCTACTCCTCCTATTATTAATGTTAGCAAGAGATGTTGAACTCAACCCAGGACCTGCCAATAACATTCCCCACCATGCTGCAGCCTGGAAGGACTTAAAGGGGCTGTGTATTGTTCACCTGAATATTTCGAGTGTTCCCCACAACTTAACTGAACTAGAGGCCTGTGCTACCCAATATAACCCTGACATTTTGTGTATCTCAGAAACCTGGCTAAAACCCTCTACCCCGATCACTTGTGCACATTACCTAATTACAAAATACTCCGGTAAGATAGGTCCACATCTAAACGTGGTGGTGGTGTTGCTATCCTCTTTAAAACTCACCTATCCCTACACCAAAATGTCTCTCTCACCCTCTTTCACTGTGAAGCTATTCATACTACCCTTCAACTAGGCTCTAAGAAACTGCATATAGTGTGTGCCTATAACTGCACTATTGGTAGCATCGCTGGGCTCAAGGAACTTCTATCCCAGGTGGATACAGCCATTGGTCAAAATGAGGTCCTCATCATGGGAGATCTTAATATCAACTGGATTAGCAAATCAAATCAATCCTACCACACCGTGGTACATGGCCATAACCTCCATCAACTAATCACTGACCCTACAAGGGTCTTGGCCCCCCCTCGTTCTAGTACACTAATAGATTGGACTTTTACTAACCATCTCGACAGCATGGTCTCTGCTGGTACTCTGGCAGACTCTATAAGTGATCACTCCCCAATTTACTGCATCTGGCGCTCCGCTAGACTGCCATCTCTTCCTCCCAAACTCATCACCTTCCGTAATCTGGCTAATCTTAATCAGGCACACTTTTTGCTTGACCTCTCAATGATTGACTGGTCTCCCTTCTTTGCCTCCTCTAATGCTCAATCAGCTCTTGACTACTTCCTGGCTAGGTTTGGATGCCTACAGGACATCCTTGCCCCCAGAGTCACATGCCACATACGGGGAACTCAAACAAAGTGGCTCACCAAAGATCTCCTTACTCAACTCAGGCAAGGGATAAAAGCTAGCGGCGTTTCAAGGCCTCAGGGCTTCGAGAAGGTTTTAACAACTATAGAGTCCAAAGGAACTCCTGCAAAAGGAATATTCACCTAGCAAAAATCTCTTTCTGTAAGGACCTACTAATGAAATCTGACAGTGACACCAGGAAATTCTGGTCCATCATAAAAACTCTCCTTGGAGCCAACAAATCATCCACTAGTAATGACATGTTGATAAACAACATACATTGTAATAATACAGTGACCATAGCAAATGCATTAAACTGCCATTTCTCTGATCTATCGAGCTACTCAGCCTCCTTCCCCCCTGGTCCCCCACTTCCAGTTCCATGAAGACAGAACCAGCACTCTCTCACCCACTATTCCAGTTTTGGACCATCACCAGAAAAGAAGTTTTAAACCTGTTACTCTCCATCTCCAATAGCACAGGCTCTGGTGCTGATGAATTAGAACCCAGACTACTTAAAATCGCTGACCCTCTCATCACGTCCCCTTTAACAAAAATCTTTAACTTATCAATATGTCATGGCATGGTTCCCAACATCTGGAAGATAGCCAGAATCACTCCCATCCTTAAGAGAGGTGATCCTAAAGATATATCTAACTATCGACCTATAGCCATTCTTTCCGTGCTCAGCAAAATCCTGGAAAAATTAGTGGCAACCCAAACTACAGCACACCTACTGAAGCATAACCTCCTCGCAGGTTCCCAGCATGGCTTCCGCAAAGGCCACAGTACTACCACTGCCATCCTAAAACTTACAAATGACATCTATGGTGCAATGGAATCCGGCTTCTTGACAGGCGCTATCTTCATTGACTTAACTAAAGCATTTGACCTTGTAAACCACACCCTTCTCCTTACCAAACTCCGCTAGTTCGGTTTCTCCGCCGAAACAGTTGCCTGGTTCAATAGCTACCTAACCAACCGTATGCAGGATGTAGCTTTTAACTCAGCTATGTCCAATCTCTCTCCCATATGTATGGGAGTTCCCCAAAGCTCCATACATGGCCCGCTACTTTTCTCTATTTTTATAAATCACCTCCAATTGGCTGCACCAGACTGCTTTTCCTTGCTGTATGTGGATGACCTTGTGATTTACCGGAGTGGAAGTAATGTCGTGGATATTAACTGCTCCCTAACCGATGGCTTCCTAAGTATTCAATCCTGCCTACTTGAAAACAATCTTGTTCTTAATGCAAGCAAAACTCACTCCATGCTTTTTGGCTCTCCAGCCAGACTCAAATCGACTCTCAACTCCTTTCAAATTTTGTGTGCCAATGGTTCCCTGGTAGTTAGCACCAGCTCTTTCAAATACCTGGGTATCCTCCTTGATGAATCCCTGGATTTTGACCTTCATATCACCGCCACCTGCAAATCGATCAACGCTAAAATCGGAGGTGCCTATCGTACAAACTATGCCCTCACGCCATCTGCCAGGCTGGCTGTGGCTCAAGGCCTACTGCTTCCGGCCCTGGCTTATGGCTCGGTCACATACCTAGGGGCTTCTAAGACCTCGCTCCATAGATGGGACACCACCTACAATAGCATCTGCCGCTATGCCTCTGGATCACCATGCTTCAAACATCACTGTCAGCTTTACGCTGACCTAAAATGGCCCAGTCCTTCAGCCCACCAGCTACTAGCCCTTGACTCCCCACTTGATGGTATAACTAGATCAGGTCTCCGCAAATCCCTTGCCTCCTTGCTACACTCCCAAACTCCCTCCTGTGGTCTCTGATCAAATCACTCTGCCCCTCTTTTCATTCCTAGACGTAAAACCACTATGAATGCCAGTGCTTTCTCTTACTCTGCACCTAAGTACTGAAATTCTATCCCTCAAACTATTCGCCTAGCTCCCACTCATGCCGGTTTCAAGAAACTCCACCATGAACATCTACTGGCCTCAAATCCCTGCACATGCTTCCATCCACCTTAGCCCATTCAATCTTTCCACCTCCCACCCTGTTCTTTCCTGCACTCACCTTCTTTCCTCTCACCCCTTTTCACCCCGTTCTTCCTCCTATCCCCCCCTCTTCCCTCTTCCTCTCTCTCTATACTGTGCCTCTCGATGGCACTTATTGTTTTTCTGCACTTTCCTGACAACTCCTGTACAGACTTGTTGACACTTGTTTTGTTTAGTTTACTTTTTCCTAATGGTACTGTCTATATTGTTTGACATTGTCTAATCTCTGTATATCATCCAGTTGCCAATACTGTCTGTATCCAGATAATCCAATTTGTCTACCTCTCCCTTGTGCTGCATCACATTGTACTTCTCATATATTTTTCACTTGTATGCTCCCGGGTTGTGCCTGAAAATAGGCATCTCTATGTCTAGTGCACCCATCCGGTTACCAAAAGCAAATAAATAGATAAAATAAATACATACATAGAGTAACACCAAAGGTGTGAAACAGCAAATCATATATTATATTAGGATCAGGTACAGACAGAAACATTGCTCTTGTTTGAGTGGTATAACTACAATCACATAAAGAGCTAGACATAATGTGGCCACACAGCTCAGTTTTAAAAGGCCCCAACCTGGGAATAGATAGGGTAGGATCAGGGAGAGAGTTCATCCACAGTGGAGCCCTGTATCAAAAGGACCTTTGGCCAGTTGTGGTCCTTGCTAAAGGGATATGAAAGGTAATAGAGTCAGAGTGTCTTGTAGCCCATGTCAACAAGCTTGTTTGAAGGAGAGAGAGACAGCCAGAGGGAGCTAGCCCTAGCTGGATTTTTTGGGGGCAAATAAGCAGGTCTGATAGCGTAGATGACCCTGAAAGTTTAGCCATGATGAGCGTCGATAGAGGTCACAGGAATGCGTGTGCTGATTGCAGCCTGTGGTCAACCAGCAGGCTTTATTTAGGGTGCGTTTTATACTGGTTAGGGCAGTGTTGGAGGAAGCACCATACATGATCATGTTGGGGGTGGGCGAATAGCATGATCTTTGTTTTTTTGTAGTTTAGGACATGCTTGTGGGAGGTAAACCATGATTCTATTTCAGCGAAGAGCCCTGCAAGGATTTTTGGAGCTGGGTAGGGTCAGGGTGTTGACTAAAGATCACGACATTGTCAGCATAAATGAGCAAGTGCCCATTGGAGGCCAAGGGGAGGGAGTTTAAGTATAAAGAGAAAAGGAGCGGGCCTAGGATAGACCCCTGTGGGACACCCGAGTGGACAGGGAGGGTTGTGGAAAGGATGCTATTTATTTTTACTTGCTGGGTACAGCCATGAAGATAGTTGGAGAACCAGTCAGCTGTCTCTTAAGAGACACCATCACAGTGGAGGTAATTTATCAGCATACTGTGATTGACAGTATCAAAAGCCTTGGAGAGATCAATATAGACATATCCAGTCAGGGCTCCCTGATCAAGGGCATCATGGATAAAGGAGGTAAACTCAAGCAGGGCAGTGGTAGAGCTGTGCCCTTTCCTGAAACCATGCTGCTGCTGGCATAGTAGGTGGTATGAGTCTAGTTAATCAGAAAGTTGATCTGCAACAATTTTTTACAATGCTTTTGAGAGGGGAGGAAGTATGGAGATGGGCCTATACTTATTACAAGAGGTACAGTCTCCACTTTTATGAACTGAGGTAATGACCACCCTTTTCCATTGTAAAGGGAACTGCCCTAGGCACAGAGATATGTTGAGTATTTTTGTTAGGGGTGTTAGAACTGCATCAAGGGTTAAGCAGCTGTGCATCAGGATAGTCACCACTCTGCCTTGTCCTTCCAAGGAGCATGGCGAGATATGGGCAGGACTACTCAAGCAGCCTAATCTGCTGCTAAAAATGTGCACCTAACTGAAAATGTAAGGCACTTAAGCAGATTTTTTTAAATGGGTTTTAACAGGTGTGATTCAGGACCAATGGATTTTGTGCACACAAGCAAAATATGCACACATCTGAAAGGCACACAAGTGAAATTGACTGTAGTTAGTATCTGCATAAATCAGTAGTCCACCTCCCCTTTTGTTCTTGTCCCTATGCCAAATATTGTAACCCTCAAATGAGATTTATTACTGATTTTCAGTGTTAGCCAGGTTTCAGTGATTACGATGAAATCTGGTTTATAGAAGGAGACCCAATATTGTACTGAATCAATTTTTTGGAAAAAAATACTTCATATATTACAATGAACAAATGATAACTTATTAGTTCTGAGAACTTCTGAAGTGCAGCTCCTTGAAACATGGTTCTGCAGACCAAGGTTTGGGTGGATAGCTCCACAGAGCAGTAAAGTGATACACAATAGGAACATCAATTTTGGTCTACCTTTATGGGGACCCAAGTTTACTCAACAAGTTCTAATGCTCCTGCCTCTGAATAGCCCATCCAAATTCTTTTTAGCAAAATACAAGGAGTGGCATGACAAAGCTATAGACACAAATTTGTATATAGCATTAGCAGAAGTCAGTGCCAATAAACCTGAGGTGATTTCAAATGAGGCCACTTGGCTAGGTTTTGTGCTTATGCATAAAATGCATCCTTTAGGTTTCAAGTCATATACAAAAAGGGGCTGTCAATGATGATTTCTATAATTGCTCAGACAATAGTCTTCTAATATAAATCCAGACAGAAAGACACTCAGTGTAAAGCCATGTCAACTGCCCTCCTCTTATCTATTTCCCTGGTCACCCATTTAAAGAACTTGAAGTGTCCTCCCATTCATGAATCCATGCTTCATTTGGTCTTGCAGCTCATTGGATTCCATATACTCTACCAACCTTTCCTTGAACAGTGTTTCCATTAATTTCCCAAACAATGAGGTGAAGTTCACTGGCCTAAAAATGCTGCAGCCTCTATGTAGGGAGACTATGTCTGGCCTTCCCCTTCCCCTTCTTTCCTGCTGATCATTGGTGGTTTATCCCCCCCCCCCGAACCTCAGAACTCTGAAGACTGAGCAGATGTACCTGTTCAGGGTGTCTGTTTTCCTTTGGTCTTCCTCAGTGCAGTGTCCCTTTGCTGCCCTCATTATTCTCATGATCCCTACCCTTGCTTTCCTCTTCTCAGTCACTTCAGTACCTGAAGAAAGTCTTATCCCAGTTTGCTACCCCTTTGTCTATTCTTTCCATGGTCTGTGCCTTTGCTTCCCTCTCTGCCTTACCTGCTTTCCTCTGGTTTATGTGGTACACTTTCTTGTTTTCCTGTCTCTGGATTTTGTTATATCTCTTGAGTGCCAGCCATTTATCCTTCACCACCCTGCCTACTTCCCTAAAGTACCATAACAGTTTCTTCTTCCTATTGCTTTTACTCACTTATTTCACACAGAAGCTGACTGCTTTACTTATCCCTTCCACTATTTTCCCCACTGTTCCTCTACCTCACTCTAGTATCCCCCCACTACAGAGTTTTGAGATAGTCTCCCATTTCCTTAAAATCCACCTTCCTAAAGTACAGAACCCTAATCCTTGTGTGATTGGCCTCTGTTTCTGTCTTAATGTTAAATGGGGCTGCATGACGATCAATGGTGCCTAAGGGAATGCCCACTGCAGCATCTGCAATGCAATCTCTATTTGAAGCACCATGTCCAGTACTGCCTTTTCCTAGTCTGTTCATTGATTACTTGCCTGAGAAAGACTGAAGTCATCAACTAGCAACACCTCCTTCTTAGTTGCCATCCTGATGATGTGCTCCCCAAGTGTATTATGCAACCCACTTCCTGTGCTGGAGGTCTGTATATCACCCCTGTTTGGGTTGCAGCCTCAGTTCTGCACTTCCAGTCCTTCCATTTCCTCCGGGTGCCCCTGCCCTTTTGTGGCCTTGATTCCCTCCCTCACATATAACACTACCTCCCATCCTCTGTTCCCTGTCTTTCCTGAACAAAGAGTAGCCTATTATGGCTTCATCCCAGTCATGGATGTCAGCGCACCATGACACTGTTATAGCCACCAAATACAGACACACCTCCTCTATGATGGTCTTCAGGTCCAGAATTGTATTTCCAGACTTTTTGCATTGGTGCATATGGCTATCCATACCTTAATCCCCCATGCCTGCCTTCATGCTTTCTCCCTCTGTCCTGCCTGTGCTATACCCTGGAACTCCTTCTGACCTCCTCTTCTCATGTACCTTCTCTGTTACCTGTATCCTTTTCTCCTCTCTTCTTGCTATCCTTACTTATACCCCTCTTGTTCTGTGTCTTGTCCCCACCCCTGTCTGCCTGCACCCCCAGACCTGGGGGGGGTCCTGCACTTGGTCACCTCCCTCCTTGTTATTTCATCTACTTGTGGGAGTCATCTTTGCCTCCTTTGGGTTTAGCCCCCTCAGCTAGTGTAATGCTCATCCAAGAATAATTTAAATCTCCTTCTAAAGACTATAGTCCTCCTCCTGGAAGGATAATGGCCATCTCCTCTGTAGAGGCTCATATCCTCCCAGGATCAGTCCCAGTCCTCAGTGTAGATGTAGCCATCCTCCATGCACCATGTTTTCAACAAATTTTTAAAAGGTGTGGTGCAGAGTGCCCTTTCCTCTCCTTGGCCATATATAGGAAACACCTCTGCAAATATCACCTTTTGTGGTACTTGCTTCAGGCCCCTTCCTAGCCACCTAAAAGTACCCTACACTATTGCAGCCCCATCCCTTGCCAAGTCATTGGTCCCTAGGGGTTAACTTTCTGTTTGGCTGCAAGGAGGAGAGTGCATGAGGATCAGCTGAGCAAGCAGTGCTACTCTCGTACGCGTGCATGTGGTTTAGGTGATACCCTGAAGAAATCCTCTGGTTATTTAGCCTAGTCCCCCCCCCCCCACACTGTAATTACAAGAATGACAATGAATGAGCTCAGAGAGAAAGTATTTACTGTACAAACTCTCTGGTACAACTTTTTTCGAATGGAAAGCTAACCTTTTCTGTTTTTTTCTAAAAAAAGAAAGAAATCAAACATATAAAACTGAGTTTTCATGCTTCTAAATTATTGCAATGCAAAAGGACAAAAAATAGTATAGCTGTAGCACCATTTGATGCTTGTAGGAACTGGAAAGTATCTCTCCCAACCTCTCTGCATAATGAAAAAACAGCTGAGTTTCCACTCACTCTGAGAACTGTAGCCTGGCCATGGACTGGGAAAACTAGGGGAGAATCAGTTGCTGTAGTAAGGGGGAGAGGGAGGCAATTTGCAAACAGCACTTAACCAACATGCCTTTCAGACACGCTTTATCCTAAAGTGTTTTAGAGGGCACACGAGTTCCATACTGTTAGTGCAGGGAATGTAGAGTACTGTAGAATAGAATTTCTGATACCCAGTGTGGCCCAACAGGAAATGAAATAAAAATCTGTCCCCCTTTCCCAACTATCTGATGGGTCAGGTGAGCAGCCTGGCTAATCAAGGAATTAAAAAAGAAAGTCTCTCTCCCCTGCTACATGATGGGTCAAGTGCCCAACCCAGCCCACCAGGGAATAAAACAAATCTGTTTCTCTTGCCTACAACCTGACAGATCCAGTACCCAACTTGACCCATCAGGAAATAATAAAACAAATATGTCCTCCCCTTCCAAGTATCTCTCTGGTCCAATACGCCATGGTCTCTCTGGTCCAATTCTCAGTCCAGTCCAATCTAATTCAATACGTTGCTTTCTCCCAAACTACCTGATGGGTCTGCTATTCAACCCAGCCAGTCAGAGAATAAAAAAATATATCCCCCTCCCAACGACAACCTGACCGATGTCCAATGTGGCCCATTATGGAATAAAAACATCTGCCACCCTCCAAACTGCCTGATATGTCGAATGCCCAACCCAACCCAAAGGGGGGGGAAGAAGAAGGGGAAAAAAGGGGAAGTCAACAATATTCATGGTGGGAGTGGTGCAATGCAGTGGCTGTGGGGCGGCAGTCTTCAGGGAGACATTCTGGAGATGGTGGCACTGCCCCATCTGTGGGCACCTCTCTGGGTTGAGGGAGGAGGTTGCTTATCTCCAGGCTGAGTTGTCTAGGATTTGGAAGGCCTCCTCCCCCACCCAGAGACCACCAAATCCACACCTGCTGCCTCAAAAGATGCCAGGAATGAGGGGCAGTTGGACAAAGGTTGGCTCAGAGAGGGTGAGGGAGGTGGGGCAGAAGTGCATCCAACCTAAGGTTCCAATCCTCAACTCCTACGCTGTTCTGGCAGGGTGGGACTGTCTTGATGAGACACACACAATGATGGACAAGGTGGGTGCAGGTATCGTCCAAAGTGGAGACCCCTGGGGTGATGGTACAGGACTGCAAAGGATAAAAAAGAAACTCCTAGTGGGGAACGCTATTATCATGGGGATAGTCCTGGGGGTGGGAAATAGGGAGATCAGATGCCTGCCCAGCACCACCGCTTGGAGGTATCAGAAGTAAATCCAAAGGATTGCCGGGGCAACAACGCAGGATGGAGAGCTAGATGTCATTGTCCACCTGAGGACAAATGACCTGGGTGAGGACAAGGTGAGGGCAGTGCAGATGGAGTTCTCAGGTTTAGGGAGGGGTCTTAGACAGGTGGCATGCACGGCAACCTTCTCGGAAGTGCTACCTGTCTATGGCATGATGGAGGCCAGTATAGTCTGCACCAGGAGATTCAATGAATGGCTGAAGAGCTGGTGTAGAGCTGAGGGTTTAGGCTTCATTTGGGAATGGGGGACCACCTGAAGAGATGTGGGCTTGTACGGGATGGACGGCCTGCATCCATTTGGGGGGAGGACCAAGATCCTTAGTGAGAGGCTTAAATGTTTCAATGACAAACATTTAAACTAGCCACAGGGAGTGGCAGAATTAAGCAGGAAAAAATCAACTGCCCTCCCCCCCCCACACAGGTTAAGGTAGACAAACAGACAGATACTAGAACTAAGAAAGGAACATTTAATTTTGAAATGGGGGTGGTGGAATTAAGCAGGGGAAAAAAAAATCTGCCCCCCCCCCACTGAGAAAGGTAGACTAACAGGCTGATACTATTGCTGTGGAAGCTACAAAAGGATACATAAAGGGAGGTAATATCAGGGGAGGCATAGAGAAGGCACAAGGATCAGGATGGGGGAGCTGGTACAGGCGGGGGCATCAAAACATGGAAAGCCATGTGCACAGATGCCCTGTATTTAAAAATACACCCAGCACTTCAGGTAAAATTCAGGGAGAATGTACTGTATTTATTTTTACAAAGAAAATTAAAAATATTTACAAATGTAAGTGCAAAAAGTTATTTTCAACATCAAGTACATCAAAATGACAAGGCTCCAAAACCCATTCCAGCCTCAAATGCCCTGTGCCTGGGAAACAAGATCCAAGACCTAGTGGCCTTGATGATGGAGAAAGACCTAGACATTGTTGCAGTCACTGAAAAATGGTACACAGAAAACCATGACTGGGATGTTACCATACCAGGGTAGACAATCTACAGGAGAGACAGGGAGGGCAGAAGTGGGGGAGGGCTGGCTATGTATATTAGAGAAGGGATCAAAGCAATGGAGTTAAGGGAAGGGAAGAGGCACTATGGGTCATATTACAGACGGGTAATGGCACCATCATCCATACTGGAGTTATGTACAGACCTCCAGGACAGGGGGAAGAAATAGACAGGATATAAGTGGAAATCATAGACAAAATGGCAGAGAAAGGGAAGGTGTTGCTGGTGGGGAACCTAAACATGCCAGATGTTAAGTGGAACACATATGCAGAAGCCACTACCAGGAGCAGAGACATCTTGGATGCCCTGACAGGAGCATGCCTCAGACAGTTGATGAAGGAGCCCACATAGGAAGGAGCAATACTAGACCTGGTTCTCACAAATGGTGATAGAATAACGGATCTATCAGTGGGCAGCCATCTAGGATCCAGTGATCACCATACAGTGTGGTTTAAGGTGAAGACAGTAGTAAGGCAGAATTTGCAAAATTGGGGGAACACCTCTGGAGAATCCTGCCAAAGGGGGAGGGGGGGGAGTAGAGGAACAGTGCAAGAAATTTAACGGAGCCATAGTAGAGACAACAGACCTCTGTGTAAAGCTAGTAAACAAAGCAAAAAAAAAAAAAAAACACTATGGCTTTCAAAAGAAATGGCAGGGAAGGTTGGGGGGGGAAAAAAATAGGTGTTCAGAAAGTACAAGAAAACACAGACAGAGGGAAGGAGACAGGGAAATGTTCCAGGCAAAGCAGAAGGAGATGGGGAAGGCAGTCAGTTGCACAAAGGTGCAAACTGAAGAAAGGATAGTAAAATCAGTAAAAGAAGGTGACAAAACCTCCTTCGAGTATATCGGGGAAAGGAAAAAGACCAATGGAGGGATTGTAAGGTTGAATAAAGAGCAGAGGTTGTGCAGACAGGGACCTAGAAAAAGCAGAAATTCTAAATGAATACTTCTGCTCAGCATTTACAAATGAAGGGGAAGGGAAGGGACCAAAATTATGGGGTAGAAACACACATGGTGGGGAGGTGGACACCAGTCCATTCACAGAGGAGAGAGTCCTAAAGGAACCCTCAAAACAAAAAGTGGACAAGGCAATGGGACCAGATGAGATGCATCCTAGAATACTGAAAGAACTCAGTGAGGTCCTTGAGGCACCACTGACAGCCCTATTTAACAAATTACTAGAGGAGGGAGTGGTACCAAAGGCTGGAGGAGGGTGAGTGGGGTACCTCTACAGAAAAGCAGGATCAGGGTGGTCAGCTTGACCTCAGTGGTGGGGAAAATCATGGAATCCATATTAAAGGAAAGGACTGTGGTATACCTGGAGACTAGTGGTGCACAAGACCTGAGGCAAAATGGATTCACAGCATGGAGATCTTGTCAAACAAATCTGATAGATTTAATTGGCTGGGTAACCAGTGTGGTGGATCAGGGAGGGGCTGTGGACATGGCCTACCTAGATTTTAGCAAGGCATTTGACACCGTCCCTCACAGTAGGCTAGTAAACAAGTTGTACAGTCTGGGAGTAGGTCCCAAGGTAGTACACTGGGTCTGAAATTTGTTGAGCAACAGGACACAGAGGGTGGTGATAAATGGAGTTCAATCCCACTAGAGGGGGTGACAAGTAGGGTGCCACAGGGCTCAGTTGTGGTGCTGGTCCTGTTCAATGTCTTCATTAGTGGCATTTCTGAGGGGCTTGAAGGGAAGATATGCCTCTTTGTGGATGGCACCAAGATTTGCAATAGGGTAGACACTCCAGATGGGGTGGGAAAAAATGAGAAGAGATCTGGGCAAATTGGAGGAGTGGTCAAGAGTGTAGCTGCTTAAATTCGATACAAAAAGTTCAAAGTCATGCACTTTGGCAACAGGAATCCTGGAGAGGAATACAAAATGGGGGGGGGGAGATACTAATAACAACAAAACTGGAAGGGGACCTGGGGTAAACATAACAGATGACCTGAAGGTGGCTAAGCAGTATGAAAAGGTGGTGGGAAGGGCCAGAGGGATGTTGGGTTGCATAGAGAGGGGCATCGCCAGCAGAAAACAGGAGGTGGTGATGCCACTGTACAGACAATTGGTCAGGCCACATCTAGAACACTGTGTTCAGTTCTGGAGACCACATCTCTAGAAGGACACTGACAGAATGGAGGCGGTCCAGAGAAGGGCAACAAAAATGATGAAATAAATGCACCAGAAAACATATGAGGAAAGACTGAAAGACCTCAATATGTATACCCTGGAGGAAAGGAGGGCAAGGGGGATATGACAGAGACATTAAAGTACCTCAGGAGAATCAACAAGGTCCAGGAGGGCAGCATCTTTCCAGAAAAGAGATGTGCAAGAACAAGGGATCATAATAACAAAAATCTGTCACCTTCCCTCCTTTACCTTATGGGTCCCATGCCCATCCTGGCCTGTGTATTAAGTCAAACAGAGATAAGGAAGAGTAGCAGCAAAGTGGTGAGTGGAAGGTGGAATTGGCAGGGAAGTAAAATGCTGCTTTCCCATGCCAATCTACTGAGGTCACAGTGAGGGGTTCAAGCACTGCATGGGAGGCTTGGGGCTGCTTCTGTACTGCTGCTGCTACCAACCTCTTCAGGCATCTCCACCTCCTTTGTCATACAGCACACTAGCATGGGAGACTGGACCAGGGAGGAACTTATGGTGCCCACTTCTGAAGCTGTAACTGCAAGGGCCTGTCATCCTGGCTCCATTGCCTGACACTTCCTATCTCACTCTTTCCTCCTCTCAGACCTCAGTCTTGGCTCTGCACTCTTTCCAGAATGCACATTGGGATCAAGCTGCCATGCATGGTCCAACCCAGTCTGTTGTGCAGCAGAATGAGATCCAAAGCAATCCCTGAACCCAGTGGAAGTCAAGTGAGTGCAACGTAGTGGGCAGAATGGTCTGGTTCCCAACCTGGACCATAAGGGACTAAAACAAAATCTGTTCTCCTTGTACAAACTACTTGATGGCAAGGCAAGTAAATTTTTTTGGTGCCTTTTCCAAATGGTTCAAGGCACTTTACAGCAATATAAACAGAATGAAACAGTGCAAAAGAATGAAAAGACAAACATAAAACACATGAATAAATAAACACTTGAAATGTTCCAGTACTTTTATATAGGTGAGCCTGAGCAAATAAGTGGTTCTTCAGCTGGTTTTTGAAAGCCCCAAAGAATGGGGGCAGATTGAACAGCTTCTGAGAGGGAGTTCCAGAGTAGAGGGACAGCAACCCCAAAGTCCCAGTTCTCAGATTACTTAAGGCAGGAAAGAGAAACTTGAAGCAGGCCTGCATCTGTGGAGTGGAGAGTGTGTGTAGGTGTGTAGGACATCAATAGATTTTTCAGGTAGCTTGGTCCCAAACTACAGCATGTAGAGCCTTGAATGTTAACTAGCATCGTTTGAGGGTGACATGCAATGGAACTGGCAGTCACCATAGGTGACAAAACACCGGTGTGATGTGGTCCCTCTGAGGAGCTGGGACCAGTGTCCAACCCAACAAAGAATCAAAATATCTGTCCCACTCCCCCAACTAGCTAACAAGTCCAGTGCCCAACACTTTGTGTTAGAAAATAAAAAAGTCTGTCTCTCCTTCTCCACTGCCCAAATACCTGATGAGTCCTGGGCCAAACCAGGACTGTCAGGGAATAAAAGAAATCTATCCCCTTCCCTCAAAAATCTGATGAATCTCAAGCCCAACCCAGCCACCCAGGGAATAAAAAAAATCTGTCTCCCTCCCTCCATCTATCTACTCAATGGGTTTGATGCCCAAACTGGCCCACTGGGAAAAAGACCCATCTGCCACCACCACCACCACCTGATGGTGCAACGTGGAGCATCAGAAAATAAATCAAAGTACCAATGGTACTGAGTGGAGTCAAGGTATGGATGTGCCAGTTTTGTATAGTAAAAGACATGTATAAGACATATATACATGCAAAACAAGCTACTTCTTATTTATTTATTTATTAGATCACCAGTTTACAGATCTTTGAGCCATAAACTCATTTACAAAGGCACTTCGTCAAGAGAGCAATGCATCACAGCAAACAAAACAGTACAGTACATAATGCTTAGATTAAAAAAGCAACCAGTGTTACAGGCATTCACTGGTGGTACAAGCTTGGTAAAACAGTAGGTAGATCACAGTAGTCATAATATACGTACGTGAGTACCATGTCAGGTAGCAACCAGAGATATTTTATTTATTTATTTATTTCAATCTAGGATTACAATACCTTTGAGCCGAGGCTCTTTTACAAAGGTTCCAAGTCAGCGTGTGCAACAGTCATCATTTTTAGTTACAAACATATAGTCACTGACTTACAGACATGTAATAACCAGTACAAAGACTTGAGCTGTGGGCAAGACAAGGGGGGGATCAGTGGGGAGAAGTGAGGTAGGAGATCGAGGGGGTAGGAGGTACAGGGGTAAGGGGAGCATGGGAGGTGGTTGGGGGCAGGGGCAGGAGTGGAGATATGGGGGGGAGGTGGGCGAGGGTGGGAGACAGTGCAGCCAGGGGGCCTTGTCGAGGGAATATGACAGGTAAGGTGCTAGGAGTGCAAATACTGATTGTAAGTGCTGGGTGCTGGGGCATGTGCAGTTGGAACGGTGGAAATGTTAAGATGGGCAATGGCAGGATACAAGCAGTGAGAGGTGCAGCTTGGACTTGAAGAGGCCGAGTGTTGGAGCGGTCCCTATGTCACTGCCAAGAGAGTTGAGCCAGTTGGATGCCCGATAGGCGAATGATCTTTGTCCTTAGGTCGTGCAACATCGTGGGATATGTAGTAGATGGGAATTGGATCTCCTTGTAGTGACATTCCTATGTCTAGGTTTAAGGAGGGCACAGACACCAGGTGGGACAAGCCCCATTATAATTTTCTTGACCGTGATGCAGGTTTGGTATTTTATGCGTTTGTCTAGTTGAAACCATCCAGATTGAGAATAAAGGTCACATGTGTGGGTACGGCGATGTGAGCAAGTGATGAGATGACAGGTCTTATTCAGGGAGGTCACGATACGTTTGAGAGCAGTGGTAGTTGCAGACCCATATATGATAAGACCATAGTCTATGATGCTGACAATGGAGCTTTGAACGGCCACTGACAGTGCTTCTGGGGTTAGGTGTTTCCTGTGCTGGAATAATATGCCTAACCTCACATTGGCAGACTTTACCACATTGCTGATATGGACAGCGTATGAGAGGTGGGAATCAAGGGTGATGCCAAGGTACTTGAACAATTGTGTTTGCTCTAGGATGGCTCCTTGTTCGGTTGCAATGGAGAGGTGGAGTTGTTTGTTTTTGTTGTGGGGGCTGCAAAAGACCATAGACTTGTTTTTTTTCTGATTGAGGAACAGTTTATGATTTAGGAACCAAGATTCGATGGAGAAGAAGGCCCGCTGAAGTTTATTTTGTAATTGGATTGGATCAGGGTCCGAGGTGAGGATCACAGCATCATTGGCATAGAGAATTATTTGTTCTGGGCAGCTGTCCGGTAGTGAGTTTAGGAATAGGCTGAAGAGGAGGGGTCCCAGAATGGAGCCCTGGTGGACTCCCGAGCAGACCAGTCTAGGGTCCGAGAGTATATCAGCGATTCTTACTGTTTGGGACCGTTCTTCAAGGTAGCTCTTAAACCAGCCAATGGTGTCGGTTGACTGCCCAGTGTTCTGAAGCTGGACAAGTAGGAGGCAGTGATTGATGGTGTTGAAGGCTTTAGTTAAGTCAATGTAGATTGAGCCTAGTAGTTCACCGGAATCAAGTGCATTGTGGATTACGCCGGTGAATTCAAGTAGGGCTGTGGAGGTGCTGTGACCTTTGCGGAACCCATTTTGTTGCTTGCACAGGATGTTGTACGTATCCAGGTATTCTGTAAGCTGGTCCGAGATGATGCGTTCTAGTGCCTTGGAGAGTGGGGGTAGTAGGGAGATAGGTCTGTAGTTATCATGGGCAGTTTTGTCACCACTTTTATGGATTGGGGTGACAGTGGCTGATTTCCATCTGTCTGGGTCCTGTTTAAGGCTGAGGAAGAGGTTGAAAATTCTGGTCAGAGGAATAAGCACTTCATCAAGTATGAGAGACAGGATCTTGAGATTGAGGGAGTCATTACTGAATCTTGATTTACCAAGGGCTTTGGTAACATATTTGCATACTTGGTGAGCCTTGACTGCTTTGAAGTAGAAGCAGGGGGAGCTGGTGGGAGTAGTGTTCATTGCAGACAGAGGGGCTTCACCATCTTTGAAGTAGTCCTGAGGTAGGACAGTGCTGAGGTCGGTAAAGGCTTTGTTAAAGGTATCCACAATGGTTTTTGGGTTAAGGGTTGTGGTTCCGTTGATATTGAGTATTGATGGGGGGGTTTTGGGTGAATTCCCGGTGAGTTCCTTTATGTTCTTCCAGAATTCCTGACCATTGACCCAGGAGTTTGTGAGGACATGCTTATAGTAGGCGGACTTCATTTGACGGATGGTTTTGGTGCAGTCATTGCAGGCAATTACATTAGTCAGCAGATGTTGTCCGAGACCCCAGGTGCAGTATATACAGCAAAAGTAGACAATGGATCTACACACATATGCTGCACAATACAGACACATACATGCATGCGTGTAAGCACACACATTCACTTCAAAGAACAAGCCATTGTGTGAAGCAAATAAACAAATCAAAATGAAAGAAAAAGCCACTATGGTTCTCAAAAGAGGTGGCTGTGAAAGTCAGGAAGAAAAAGATAGCATTCCGGAAGTATAAGGAAACACAGAAGGAGCAGGACAGAGAGCTGTACCAATTAAGGCAGAAGGAAGCAGGGAGGGAAGTCAGAATAGCAAAGGCCCAAAATGAGGAAAAGATAGCCAACTTGGTTAAGAAGGGGGATAAAACCTTTTATAGGTACATCAGCAAGCGTAGAAAGACAAAGGGAGGGATAGTGAGGCTGAATAGAATGAACGTTGGGTGGGCAGAGGGGGACAGTGAACAAGCAGGGATACTGAATGAATATTTCTGCTCAGTATTCACAAAAGAGGAGGGGGAAGTGCCTGATCCAATTAACAGAATCACTCTTGATAGGGGGGACGATCCCAGCCCTTTCACAGAAGAAAGGTTTCTGCAAGAACTCCTAAAACTGAAGGTGGACAAAGCAATGGGGCCTGATGGAATTCACCCCAGAATTCTAAAAGAATTAAGTGAGGAATTAGTGAAACCACTGGCTACTCTTTTTAATAAATCTTGGGAGGTTGGTGTGGTACCCGAGGACTGGAGGAAGGTGGATGTGATTCCCCTTCACAAAAGTGGGACCAAGACAGAGGCAGGAAACTACAGACCTGTCAGTTTGACTTCTGAGGTAGGGAAAGTGATGGAGTCACTTCTGAAGGAAAGAATAGTTGAGTACCTAGAGGCCAGGGGCACTGGACCCAAGGCAGCATGGGTTCACAGCGGAAGGTCATGTCAGATGAATCTAATAGATTTCTTTGACTGGGTGACCAAAGTAGTAGACCAGGGAGGGGCTGTGGACATGGCCTACCTAGACTTTAGCAAGGCATTTGACACAGTCACACACAAAAGATTAATAGTCAAATTAACCAGCCTGGGAGTCGGTCCCAGGGTGGTAGCCTAGGTAAAACATTGGCTGGACAACAGGACACAGAAGGTAATTGTAAATGGAGTCCACTCTGAAGAAGAGGGTTACTAGTGGGGTACCAGAGTTCTGAATTAGGTCCAGTCCTTATTAATGTCTTCATAAGTGACATTGCAGAGGACTGGAAGGAAAAGTATGCCTCTTTGCAGATGACACAAAGGTCTGCAACAGGGTTGATACACAAGGAGGCGAGAAAGGATGAGAAGGGACTTGGCAAGGTTGGAGAAATGGTCAGAAGTATGGCAGCTAGGATTCAATGCAAAGAAGTGCAATAATGCACCTGGGAAACAAGAACCCAGGGAAGAATACACAATGGGGTGGAGGTAGTAACAACAACAAAATGGAAAGGAACCTGGGGTAATCATATCAGATGACCTTAAGGTTAGCAAGCAATGTGAGAAGGCAGTAGGGAGGCTGGGGGTATACTGGGATGCATAGGGAGAGGCATCAGCAGCAGAAAACAGGAAGTTGTTATCCCCTGTACAGACAGTTGGTGAGACCCGTCTGAGTACTGCATCCAGTTCTGGAGACCCCATCTCCGCAAGGACATAGACAGGATAGAGGCAGTCCAGAGGAGGGCAACTAAAATGGTGCAGGGTCTGCAAGATAGCTCGTATGAGGAGAGACTAAAGGAGCTTAATATGTATACCCTTGAGGAAAGAAGAGAGAGGGGGACATGAATAGAAACTTTTAAGTACCTCAGTGGAATCAACAAAGTCCAAGAGGGTAGCATCTTTCAGAAAAAGAGACGTGCAAGAACAAGGGGACACAATTTAAAGATAGAGGAGGCGGTTCAGGGGCAATGTGAGGAAGTATTATTTCACAGAGAGGGTAGTGGATGCACGGAACAGCCTTCCTGAGGAGGTTGTGGGGTCTAAAACTGTGGGAGAATTCAAGAATTCATGGGACAGACATAAGGCAATTCTTGTGGGGAGTAGGAAGAAATAGGCTGTAGGTAGGGAAATGGGCAGACTAGATGGGCCAAGTGGTCCTTATCTGCCGTCAAAGTCTATGTTTCTATGTTCCTATGTTTAAACAAGAATAGCCCACACAATACACACACTCTGTAGTGTAACTTGATCAGAACCTGCCCTATAGTCACTACAGTCAGCATGATCTTTTGTAAATGCTGTGTCCCATTCAGTACCCAGTATGATGCAGCGCAAAGTTACCACCATATGAATAATATATACATTGTGTACTGATGCCCTGGTGACCAGCTGTAGTCTGTAGCTTTTGCTATGAAAGTGTGGTAGTGAATGTCCAGATGGCTCATACAGTGGCCATTGCAATTGTTATGGCAAGAAGCCCATATCTTCTGGTTGAAAACAGAGGTAGCCTGCAATTAACAAAATGGGCTTGGATGTTTCTGAGTCACATGGTGCTCAGCGGATGAAAAGGGATGAAAGTGGCATGCAAAATGCCCACTGATTTCTCCAACCTTAAAGCCTGTTTTCTTTCCCAAATCAAAAAAACAGTGGCACAAAAAACTATACCACTGGAACTCATCATAAATCTATTTATCACCACCTTTATTGCGGCCTGTGATAGGTTCGCCCCCCCTTACCAAGAGAATGACCAAAGGTAACCATGCCCCCTGGTTCTCAGACCACCTCCTGGGCTTACTGCGACATTGTGATGCCCTATGGCATCTTGCAAATGAGACCCAACAGCCTACGGATAGACAATGGTATAGGGAAGCCCGTAACAAGTGCACAATGGCCATACGCACCGCCAAAGCAGATTATTAAAAAGCTTCCTTAACATCCACCTGGGGTGCTGGGCATAAATTTTGGAACAATATAAAGGAACTCTGTGGCAAAGTCCCCAATCTGCCTCCAGACCAAATGGAAATAGACGGAAAGCTCACCTCGGACCCCTTCAGCATAGCCTCTGATCTAAACTCCACCTTCACTGATCTCAACCATGTCCTCCCCCCGAATTTCTTCGACCCCCACCTGCCCAGATCCACCACCCTCCTCACATGTGCCACCCTTCTATCTACACATCCTTACAGTGGAGGTAACCAAACCCTACCTAGCCAAAGCCCTAAGCCACTCCCACTATAGTAGCAATTCCCTGGACCTAAGACTTCTCCGCCTCAACCTCCTGGAAGTCCTAACTCTGCTCACCCATATTCTCAACCACTCCCTCAGTCTTGGAAGTTCCCTTCCCGCTGGAAATCGGCTTCCATCACCCCCATCCATAAGAGTGGGGACCGCACTTCCCCTAACAATTACCATCCTATCTTCATTCTACCCTGCCATCTAAAGCACTAGAACGTATTGTCATGAACCAACTCACTGACCACCTTACTAAATATAACCTTCTATGCAACCAGCAACATGGCTTCCGAAAGGGACATAGTACTACCACCACCGCCCTCCTTGATTTCACCTCACATGTCCACTCCACCTTGGAGCATGGCCACATCACAGGACCCATCTTTGTGGACCTCTCCAAGGCGTTTGATACCGTAAACCATGCCCTCTTGCTGAACACACTTGCCGATAGTGGCTTTTACGATGATGCCTTAAGCTGGTTCGCCAACTACCTGTCTGATAGAACACAGCAGGTCAAGGTAGGCACCGCCCTGTCCCCTAGCCTCCCAATCCACTCTGGTGTCTCACAAGGCTCCATTTTTGGCCCTTTGCTTTTCAGTCTTTATCTAAACTCCCTCCCATCGGCCTGCCCAGGCAACCTGCTCCTTTATGCAGATGATGCCGTCCTGTTCACCTCTGATCCTGACCCCCTTAAACTTCACCAGTCACTCCAACATCCCTTCCGAGAAGCTGAACACTGGTTCGCCGCCCTGCGCCTAGTAATCAATTATAAGACAAAAGCCATGATCTTCGCCCATCCGCAGATCCCTCTTAAGAACCTCTGCCCCCAATTTCTTCTGCCAATCTAACACCCCTCAAAAAAGTGAACATCTTTAAATACCTAGGAATCTCACTAGACCCAGCCCTCAACATTAATCAACATATTCTATACCTATCCACTGCCCTTAACTCTAGATTAGGCATATTTTATCTGTACAAACATTGACTCACTCCAGAGGTTCTACGACTTACTGTGAATTCCTCTGTCCTCACTCTGCTGGACTACGGTATTCTCATCTACAGTGCCGCCCTTACCACCACACTCAATAGACTCCGACTCATACTAAACAAAGCCTGCCGTCTCATCCTCAGATGTGATTATTTCACTCACACCTGCTCCCTCTACAGTAACACTAACTGGCTAAACCTAGACAACAGAATCAGGTATCACACCTGCCTAATGACCAAAAAGATAGTTCTAGGCCTCACCCCCCCCCCTGCCCTCGGTACAATTATTCACCCAGCATCTCCAGTCAGAGCAACCTGCAACTCAGACAAACCTTTGCTATGAGTACCCACTGCAGTACCTCACAATTCCAAAGATCTTTCAGTTACAAAACCCCTTATTGGACAAACTCTCTTCCAAGCCTTACAACTAATGAAATAAGGCTTGGCCCCTTTAAAGCCAGGCTCAGGGAACACCTCCAGGCCTCCAGCCTATGTGACTGCCCCTGAAACCTTTTCCCCCTAGATGACTGAGATCTCTTTTGAACCTTCTATTCTAGGGGTCTCCATGCCTAAACTAACCTATGTTACTATATGACTTTCAGCCCTCTATAGAACCTCTCTGTAACTTTATGGCTGTGCAAAAAATATTGAAATTTCTGTTATCTGTGACTGATATCCACTGACAGAACAATTATGAAAACCAATGCCTGTTATGTAATATAATGCTCTGTACTCTGTAACAAATGTTGACCCTGTATCATCTATGTATGATGTGGGACCTTTGTAAATGAGTCTTTGACTCAAAGGTCTTTCTGAATATCTCAATAAAATAAGATAATAAATCAGTATGGTCCCCTCTGCAGAATGGACCATGGGAGCAACAGGGTTAAAATAGATCATGGTAACTGGGCACAGGAAAAAGACAGTTTTTTTCTTGTTTTAGCATGTTGCTGGCAGGGTATTTTCTTCTTCACTAAGTGGTCAACCAAAGCAAGACTACTGCTTATCACCAAGGAGACAAATTTGCATCAGACTGGCCAATCACATAACCACTAGATGAATGAGATCAAAGTGTCAGATTTTATAGACTGAGTACTGCCTCCCTATTTAGCATTCATCAAACAGCAAATGGGGCTGCCAGGTGAATAGAAAGCTCTCTTAATTATGGATCCATTCCACACCCACACAACCACCAGGGTAAGAATATAATTTGGAACTGAGCAACACCATCCCTGTTTACATCCCTGCCTCTTGCACAGATGTTTTACAGCTGCTTGGCATTGCCATTAACATGTTGCTAAAACTGCTAAAAAAGCAAGAAACAAAGACCTTGCACTCACACGCTGTATTTTTTCCAAGTGAGGAAAACTTTATTTTGAATCCAGCTCCATGATGAATGAAAGCAACACCTGACCCGACTGCCAAACTCGGCAATAGAGTGCGGTGTAGTTTTTACCGTGGAGCTGCTTTCAAAATAAAGTTTTCCTAGCTTGGAAAAAATATATCGTGTGAGTGCAAGGACTTTGTTCTTTGCAGTTTGTTGACCCTATACATACTGGGGACCCTGAGCCACTTTTTCTCTAGTTCAGCTACTAAAAGACTTGCTACAAAAACACTTTACTTACTGATTTGTGGGCTGAGCCTCAGTGCAGTTGTAGAAAGAGACTACCAACATGAACGCTGACTTGAAAATGAGCCACCTTAAAGACATGCTCACTGGCTTGAAGGAAGTTTCAAGGATTTGTGCACTAGACATCAGGACTGCATGGGGGGGGGGTTGTCAGAGCTGGATTATATGAGGGGCATCTAGGATGCTTAAATGATCCCCAAACACAGGTATGACTATAAGTGGAGATACAGGTGGTACTGCGTAGTGCAATTCAAGGTGAATAAAAGTTAAAACAACAAAAATACCTGATCAGTGGCCTGTAGATCAGTGTGCATGTTCAACATGTGCACATCTCAGCAGCCAGGCAAAAGGAGAAAATTGTAGAGTTTGAGTACTAATCCTGGGCAGCAGCTGCAAGCTATCTGTCCATCTGACACACAGCACAGCATGCAAAAAAGATGCATAGACAAATCACTCATGCAAAAAGTCTCCTTAAAATTTTACTAAAAAGAACTAGCATGACCACAATAAGCACTTACAACCTATGCTTGCTGGATCCAAAAAAACACAGGGATGTGGAGGAGGGCTATAAAGTGAGTTTGGTACTGGGGGGGATGAAACTAACTGCCTGGTGTTGGGTGGACTGAATCACTGTGTATAGTCTAGGGAGCATTACTCTAAAGCAATACCACTGCGCCCAAAGCCCTCCCTGCGGTCACTGAGTACAAAAAATCTGTAAAACAGACATTAAGTGTAGTTCTCAAATAACTACAATTGCAACAGTGAGACTGGTGATACAGTAAGGCCTGCTACAAAAAATAAACAAAGGTAACATAAAACAAGCATTTGTCAATGATGAATATTTGCTGATGGTGTTGCTGTTCTACTGGGTCTTGCTTGTACACATTTTTACTATATATGTATCCAGGATAGTGCAGATGAGCTGCAATATCTCATTTTCTGTGGTGTCGTTCTTTGACACATTATTAGATTGCAATTACCAAGGATAAGGCAGCTGAGGCTATATCTACTTTTAAATGGGACCCACACTTTGACCCCAAGCATCCAACAATCTTTTTATCACCTGACATTATGATCAAGACAGGTGGAATTTTTAAAATCTCATCTAAAAGGTGATTTCGCTGTGCGACTATGGCAACAAGTTTCAGAGGTGATTTGAAAAAATGACACCTGCTATGTTCAGTACGTAGGGTAACACAAGGGGTATATTGAACATTAGGGGCCAAAATCTGCAAAAAATGAAGTTATCAGTAAATGTTGGAGCAATTTGTTTCATCATAACTCATAACTTGGTTTTTCACATTTTTACTCACACTTTTCCACATATTCTTTTTATGACCACTCCCGATCATGACAGGTATCATTTGTAAAACAATGACTGAAACTTATTTTGAGTCACAAGTGTTAAAACACCTTTTGGGTAGAGCTTGAGAAATGACAGCTGTCACATTCATAAGGTGGTGTCAAAAAATGGTTATGTTTAAAAGTTGGGGTGAAAGTACTGAAAATTATCGCAGTTACAAGTCTATGTTGAAACTTTGCAAAGTAAACTCATAACTTTGTTGTTTTCTTAAATGGTTATCCCAAATTTTCAACACCCCACCTCATGAACAAGGGTAGAGAATATTTTCAAATCCTGCCCAAATGGTGATTTTACACCACAACTGCAAAAGCACATTTTGGCCAGGATTTGAAAAATGACAGCTGTCACATTCATGAGATGCTGTGAAGAAATGGCTATGTTGAAAGTTTGGGGTTACAATATTGAAAATTGCCAAAGTTAAGAGCTTACATTTGTAAATTTCAATGTAGGCTCATAACTTTGTTTTTTAAATATTTTTGCCCAAAATTTTCAACACAGTCTTCTTATGAAGCTCCCTCATGAGCAAGTGCAGAGAAAATGTTTAACTCCTGCCTGAAAGGTGATTTTGTGCAGGGACTACGAAATCATCTTTTGCGGTGTAAAAACACATTTTGGCCAGGATCTGAAAAATGAAAGTTGTCACATTCGTGAGGTGCTGTGAAGAAATGGCATTGCTGAAAATTTTGGGTCAAAATATTGAAAATGACCAAAGCTACAAGTCTGCATTCAAAAATGTCAATATTCTATAGACTCATAACTTTGTTGTTTTTGAATATTTTTATGCCAAATTTCCAACATAGCCTTCTTATGACCCCACTTCATGAACAAGGGCAAAGACCATTTTCAACTCTGGTCTGAAATGAGATTTTGTGCAGTGACCACACAATCACCTTTGGGGAGAGATTTGCCAATTTCTCTGCAATTTTTCATGAGGTGGGGTCTCAAAAAAAGGCATGTTGAAAATCTGGAGCAAAAATATTCAAAAATGGCCAAGTTATGCCACTGTGTTCAAAACCCCATTGAAATGCATTCAACCACATACCTTATTTACTCAGTTTGCAGTCTGACTTTGAAGAGTGAAGATGTGTCTGTGGTCCACAGAGGTTTATGGCATTGGATTCCCAGTGAGTAAGTAAGGGTTTGGGAGGGGTGTGGGGGTTTTGGTGCTTAGTGGGAGGGTCAGGTGGGGAGACTAACAGCACAACAGACATTGATGAATAGTTTTCTTTTTTGCAGGGTTAAAAAAATGATGAGGGACACTTTTCTTTATTTCAGATTGTGACAGTGACACTGGGGGATTGGGCACCCCCAGTGTCAGTGTTATGTTTGTGGAGGGGGTGCTGAGAAGGAGGGTCAGCTGGGGGGACAGTTACAGGGATGGCAGCAACAGTTATCGATGGATGTTTTTTGTGTTTTACAGGCTATGCATATGTACATAAAAACAGAATGTGGCAACAAAGGGCACTGGGCACCCCCAGTATCAGTGTTATGTTTGTAGAGGGGGGGTGTGTGGGGGGGTGCTGAGATGGAGGGTCGGTGGGGAGGGACAGTTACAAGGGCACCAGCAACAGACATTGAATGATGGTTTTCTTTGTTACAGCTGGTGTCTGTAAGAGCATGAGGCTCTTCCTGGATGTTTGAAATTCCTCAGCAAGCTGATCATGACAGATCAGCTATGCTTGCTGGGTGGCATAGATCAAAGTAAAAAGCTGACCCATGACTGTGTTAGCGTTTTCTTTTCAAATACACAAATTTTCCACCCAGCAAGCCAAAACTGTGTTATGATCAGCCTGACTGATGATTGGTGTGGCAACGATGTGTCCCTTTGCAGATCACTCTACATTGCACTGACAGTGTCACACCCCTCAAAAGGCACTATCATATCAAGATGTTCACTTGCATGAGCAGCAAGAATAAAAAGCATAACCAGCTTTGTTGGCATCAGCCAAATCTTGGTTTTGATTTGTTGATAGGGAAAAGAGGATTGGAAAAGTTTCCTATTTTAAGCCCCCCTCCCAGGGGTTGGAACAGAGAATGCAGACAACATCAAATGGTACAAATTAAATGTACATTTTCAGTAAGGTGAAGCTGATTTAGAAATTGTTGGAGTACTAGGCAGGGACCCTGATGACCGAGCTATGGCAGGCTGGTGTATTTTAGCTAGTGGACAAAGTGTGTGTGTGTAAGTGTATTTTGATACATGAAAAATGCCAGGGAAAAAAAATGTCTCGCAGTGTGTCTTGTCTCTCTGTCTGGAGCTCATTATACTCCCTCCAGTAGCACTCTGGGACAGTGGTAGGATTAGCTGTCTCCACCACAGACTAAATTGAGGGAACCCTTCTCCAAGGAAATCTAGCTCCATCCATGGAGTTAGCAACTAAATATCATCAAGTAACTACCTTGCCTGGTATATTTCCTACAATGAAACTATTTAGAAGTTAAATTTACAATTCTTATGAAATTGGAAGTCCTGCAGTGTGGCACTTTTGGTCTGCCAGAATTTAATGCCACCCACTTGCGAGCATTGGTAAACATGCAGCAGAGGCGACATGCAGGCAGAGGCAAGTGTGTCTGCCTATATCTGCTGAGGGAGACAAAGAAATGAAGCCCCGCCCTAGAACTTGTCATTCTGGTGAGTCTTATTGCTCCAATTGTATTAATAGGTTTTTAACATAAGTTCAACTGTGCAAGCCTTCTATATACTATGTGAAGAAGTGTTTGTCCATCACTCCACACTTCACAACCCTGCAACACAGCCTGCAACACCGGCAGTACAAGATTTGACTGGGGCTGTGGTGGGATTTGTACTACACTCCTACTGTTTTAAAGCTTGGCCTTTGAAAACCGCTCCATCCTGGTTGTTCTGATTGTTGGATGTATCTGAGGATGAGGGGGTGTTAGCAAGCAACACCTGAGCCCAATAAAGGGATCTGGGTGAATAAAGAGAAAGAGAGGCTTTTTTGTTTCAGTTAGATGCTGTAAGTGGAGACACAGCCTGAACTGAATTCTGGCTCAGCTGAATGCGAGCTGTTTTGTTTTTTCTTTTCTGCTTACTGAGATAAAAAAGATTTAATGTACTTAAACTGGCCACCGGAGTATTCCTTTTGATAGTGTTCCCAGAAGCCGCCCTGCACTCTACCCCATCATATACTATAAAAACAATTTGCTAGATATGGACCCTACTGTTGATCTCCTCACCCTTCTATGCATTAAAAGATCAGCAGTTACATGTGGTAAATGTAAAATGTACACAATGAAATCTGCTAATGATAATATGGGCACCTTCTCATGAATCAAATGTTTGACTTATGACTCCCTCTTTTCAGAACTGAACACAATTAAACTAGTACTAAAAAATAATCAAGAAATTAATCAAATAGAACATTCAATCAGAACATTAGAAGCAGAAAATGACATGCTAAATCATGCACAGGGTAAAACTACCCAGGAAGAAATACAAAAAAAAACCTTGAAAGAACAAGGAAGAGCTAGATATATCCTCTGATGATGAGTGGTGCTCAGTCTATCCACAGAAAAACTATAAACCAAGTTGCTGAGCAGAAATGATTAAACCTCCACCCATCCCTTTGCAAAACAGATTTGAAACTCTGGCCTGTACAGTTCCTCCTCCTCATGATCAACGTTCTTTATCTTAACCCACTAGCAGTAGTAATCAAGCAAGAACCAAGATCATACAATACTGTGACACTACTATTTTAAAGAAAGATAAATTTAACACTATAGTTTCCAGCGATCCAGGTGCTAGAATACAGGATATAAAAAAAAACTCCCCAGAGTTCTCAAAAATTGTGGCTCTAACCCCAACATTATGCCACATATTTGCACTAATAATGTAGGAAAGGACCATGAGAAAGACATTTGTTATGAACTATTAGCATGATTTCTGATGTAAAACATAAAGGCTGTGATGTCTTTTTCTCAGGAATTCTCCCAGTCCCAAGAACTTTACCTGAATGAAAATGACACAATAAGGCGAATCAACTACAGATTTGCAAACTGATGTAAAAGGGAATGAATTGGTTTCATAGGCATATGGGATGTTTTTGCTGGAAAAGATATGTGCTTCCTCCTAAGCCAACAAGGGGTAAATAAACTTGGGAACATTATCATTTCTAAAATGGATTCTATGTATTTAAGCTGATAGGGGAATGGGACGGCACCCAAGAAATTTACCTTCTGACATCTTCACAATTAAAATTTAGAAACAAAATAAAATAGAGAATAAAAAATCTGAATAAGCTAAACTCCATAATGTAATACACGTAGTCTTGATATCAAAATGGAGGAACTGGAAACCATTATATCCTGCACATATGTTGACACTATATTCATAAAAGAAACCTGATGGGTTCCAGAGGACACCCGGGGCAAAACCATTCAGGGTATAGCTTGATACATTATGACAGAATGAACAAAAGGGGAGGTGGTCTTGCTGTCTATACCTCAGATTAACGATAAGTCTCTGATATTACAGCCTCCATTAACAAAAACAAAACATATATATCAAAGACAGAATCCTTATGATGTAAACTTACTAGTAAAAAACAATAGGCATAATATCTGGATTATATTATAGACCACCAGATGCATAAACATCAACATATTTAGAGAAATCACAGGAACAAGAAAAAACAACCAATCTTGGTAAAGGTATCATCATCAGTGACTTTAATTATCTAGCAATTAACTGGTTTAATAATACATCTAGGGGTAAAAGTAGCTGGGAGGTTATAGATATGTCTAACCAGTTGCATTTATGTCAGGTGACTGAACAACCCACATGTAATAACAATCTACTCAACCTAATTCTCAAATCTGAGAACATTGCAATATCTGACTATTCTGTGGATTCACCTTGATACAATAGTGACCATGATACAGTATACTTCAGTATTACTATGACAGTTACTAGAACAACTGGAATTACTGAAATATATGTATACCACTCTGCAAATATCAGACAGATTCATAAGGAGATGACTGGGAGAAAAAAAACTTGATTTACTGTCAGTAGATGTGCCTTGAAATAATATCAAGTTCCATATAATGCAACCATATCATGCAAGACTGTGTCAAACAAATAAAAAAGCCAGGAAGTATAATAACAAAGACCTCAAGCCAAAATAGCTAAATAAACACGTAAAGAGCATAATTAAGAAAAACTACTAAACTACAGTATATAATAAATATCTCAAATCCAAAATTACAACTGACTGGATCAATTATAGAGATGCCATTAGACAATGCAAAAATAAAATTAAAACAAAAATCCAAAAAGCATTATGAGCCACAACTAGCAAAAAATAAAAATAAACAGAACTCAAAAACTATTCTACAGCTACATTAATTCCTTGAAAAAGAGCAACAAGACTATTGATCCAATTAATAACGGGGAAGTTCTTATTAATCCTAGTTAAATAGCAGATGCATTTTAAGATTGGTTTTGTTCAGTATTCACACCATATCAGGGTCAGGCAGCAACAAATCACACACACCAAAACCAACAGACTGAGATTTCACTAGACAAAACAGAAAAGGAAATGCAAAATTTAAAGGATCACTTTTCGACAGGCCATGACAAAATCTCAGCTAAATTGTTAAAAATCATGGGTAAAAGCATCATCAAACCTCTCACAATACTGCTTAAAAGGTCAATACGAAGAGTTCAAGTTCCTTCTGACTTGAAAGTAGGCAAAGTTATCCCAATTTTCAAAAAGGGTAACAAAACTGAACCCCCAAATTATTGCCCATTTACCCTTACTGCAGAACCAGGAAAGACCATGGAGTCAATACTAGTTGACAGAATTAAACAACATATCACTAACACTAATAATAATGACACAGAACAACACTGTTTCACAGCTGGAAGATAGTTTGTGCCCAACCTGTTAAGCAAAGCCCTTAATATTAATAAACTTGTATGTATCATATATGTGGATTTTTGCAAAGCATTCCACAGTGTACCACATTGGGCCATCACTGACAAAATTATCAGATAAGGAGTAAATTCCCATATCATTAATTGGTTCTCTGGGTGCTTAGTATTTTTGAATGTATATAGATTCAGGATGTATGTAATGTACACTGCCACAGTACTGTTAGGGTTAATAGCCAGTTCTATAAAAGAACACAGGTCATAATAAATGGTCACTGTTCAAAGTAAGGTAAAGCAACAAGCAGGGTTCATCAAGGGTCCATGCTAGGCCCTATCATATTCTTACTATTCATTGCCAGTATGAATACTGAGGTTATTAATGGACATCAAAATATGCAGACAACAGCAAACTGTAAAGCACCTGCAGTACTATGGAGTAAATGTGTAGTTTTCAAGTGGACCTTAACAAAATTGCTGCATAGGCATATAGATGGGGCACGGCCCTTAACCTAGAAAAATGCAGTGTTATTCATCTGGTCAGAAACAACCCCAAGGAAAAATATACCCCAAGCAATACTACACTTAAAGGAATCTCTGAAGAAAAAGACCTATAGTAGGTGTGATGATCTCAAACACATACTGTATAAGTTCAACACTCAGTGAACATCTATGATACCCAACGCTAATAAATAACCCTGTTCCATCAAAAACATATCAAAAGCAAAGAACCACACATTTTTCTTCCACTCTACAGATCTTACTTATGTCCCCACATGGACTATGTTAACCAGGTATGGAACAATCACACTCAAAAATATAGCAAACAACTTAAAATCTATTCAGCGGAGGGCAACCACATCTATAAATGGACTAAAAAATCTCTCATATGACACCACATTAAGTCACATCAAATCAATGCCACTGTATACTAGAAGACTAAGTGGAGACCTGTTAGAGCTTAATGACTATATTACAAAACCTCTACCTTATGACTGAAATAATTTCTCATATAAGCAAAGATACATTAACACTAGAGGCCATCTTTTGCAACTACAGCACTTACCACTCAGAACTACTCCTAGAAAATCTTTCTTCACTCACAGAGTGGCTGTGTCTTGGAATCACTTACCAGAATATGTTATATCAGTAAAGCCTGAATTTAAGAAAAGACTATATGATTACCTTATGGTCATTCACCAAAATGCCACACAAAACTACAATATTCAAGAAGCTAATAATGGGCTCATGCCTTCTCAGCTTCTAATTCTAGTATGACTCCTATATAGAAACATAGAAGATGATGGCAGATAAGGACCGCAAGGCCCATCCAGTCTGCCCATTTTTTCTACCTTATGAATGCGCCATACAGTAGATCTGTACTCTGTCAATGGCCTATCTATTCATACTCATCTTTATTGCTCCCTTATGCCTGTCCCATGCCTGTTTGAAGCCCTGCATTGTATTCATATCCACCACTTTCTGAGGAAGGCTGTTCCATGCATCCACCACCCTTTCTGTGAAAAAGAACTTACTCACATAACCCCTTAATTTGCCTCCCTCTAATCTCATCCTGTGTCCTCTTGTCCTGCTATTTTTCTTATATTGAAACATGTTAGACTCTTTCATCTTGTTAATGCCCTTAAGGTGTTTGAATGTTTCAATCATATCACCTCTCTCCCTCCTTTGCTCCAGGATATACATGTTGAACTCCGTTAAACTGTCCTCATATGTTTTCTGATGCAGTCCCTGCACTATTTTGGTTGCCTTTCTCTGGACTGCCTCCATTTGGTTAATGTCCTTGTACAGGTGCGACCTCCAGTGCTGCTCGCAGTACTCCAGATGGGGCCTAACCAGTGTCTTGTAAAGAGGGATTATTACCTCCCACTTATGACTTGTGATACCCCTACTAATACACCCCAACGTCCCTCTAGCCCTACCTACTGCTTTAGTGGTCTGCTTGGATGATTTCAGGTCATCTGCGATGATGATGCCTATGTCTCTTTCTTCCCTTGTGATTGCCAGCAACTCCCCTCCCAGCCTATAGGTGGCTTCAGGGTTTCTCTTCCCTATGTGCATGATCTTGCACTTCTTTGTGTTAAATCCCAGTTGCCACTCTTCTGATCATTTTGCCAGTTTATCCAGATCTTTTCTCATTCTGCCCCCCCCCCATCTGGATCATCTACTCTGTTGCAGATCTAGATGTCATCTGCAAACAGACAAACCTTACCCTCCAGTCCATCTACAATGTCACTGATGAAGAAATTGAAGAGGATGGGCCCAAGGACTGTTCCCTGAGGTACCCCATTCGTGACTTGCCTCTCTTCTGACTGTATACCATTTACCACCACTCTGTGTTTCCTGTTCACCAACCAGTTTGCCACCCAGTTGACCAACTTCTGACCCAGCCTGAGCCTACCCAGCTTATTAATCAATCTTCTATGTGGAACAATATCAAAAGCTCTGCTGAAGTCAATGTAGGCAACATCAGCTGCTCCACCTTAGTCCACCACTCTGGTTACCCAGTCAAAGAAATCTATGAGATCAGTTTGACAAGATCTTCCCATTGTAAACCCATGCTGTCTTGAATCCTGTGATCTTATGGATTCCAGGTATTGCACTATCCTTTCCTTAAGGAGTGCGTCCATGATCTTTCCCACTACTGAGGAAAGACTGACTGGTCTATAATTCCCTGCCTCCTCCCTCCTACTTGTCTTTTGGCGTGGGATCACATGAGCCCTTTTCCAGTCTGCTGGGACCTCTCCTGTGCTCAGAGGCTCACTAAACAGTTCTGATAATGGCTGTGCAAGTTCCACCCTTAGCTCCTTTAGTACCTTGGGATGTATGCCATCAGGTCCCATTGCCTTGTCCACCCTGAGCTTAGCGAGCTCTTGTAGGACTCTTTCTTTTGTAAAGGGACTAGTACACACCTCCCTCCCCCCTGTGTCCATGGTGCTGAGTTGTGAGCCCTGCCTTAACTTTCCCTCAGTAAATATTGAGCAGAAATATCTATTTAGGATAGATGCTTTTCCTTGGTCCTCCTCCACACACACTCCTCCTATCTGCTTTGATCTTAGCAATACCCCCTCTGGACTTTTTCCTTTCACTAATGTATCTGTAGAAAGTCTTGTCACCTTCTTTTACTGTTCATGGTAGTATTTCCTCAGATTGAGCCTTTCCCTGCCTTACTGTCTTCCCTACTTCCCTTAGGGAAGTTTGGTATGACTCCAATATTCATCCTGCTGTGTTTTCTTATATTTCCTGAAGGACAGCCTTTTGGCTCTGACCTTTTCTGCTACTGTTCTTGAGAACCAAAGTGGTTTCCTTCTTCCTTTGCTTTTGCTTTTCTTTCTAACACAATGGGATGTTGCTTCAAGTATTGCATCCGTAATGCCTGCCCACTTTGCCTGTACCCCCTCACCTGTATTTCTTCTTGCCAGGGCTAGCTTAACTCTGCTGTCCATCTTAACAATGTCAGCTCCTCTGAAGTCACATATTTTTACCTTGGAATGGGATGATTTATTTCTAGTGGCCAAATTGAATCATACCATGTGATGGTCACTGGCCCCCAGGTGACCTTCTACCTGGAGGTCTGTGATCCTTTACCCATTAGTCAGTACTAGATCTAGGATAGCCCTGTCTCTTGTGGGTTGTGCTACCAGATGTTTGAGGCCCTCCCCCTGCAGGGAATCCAGTATGTGTCTAGTTCTGGCAGATGTTCCTGCTGGTATTGATCAATCTGTATCTGGCATGTTGAAGTCTCCCATTATCAGAACCTCCCCTTTAGCAGTCATGTTTTGTATATCTTCTAACAGTAATGTGTCTATATCCTCCCCCTGGTCTGGAGGCCTGTAGACATCCCCAGTTCGTATGGCAGTTCCATTTACTGTTTCCAGGGTGATCCACAGTTCTTCTGGCTCCTTATGTGCATTCTGAATTTCTGTAACTTTGATAGTTTCATTGACATAAAGGGCCACTCCACCACCCCACCTTTTTGAACCTTGGTCTCTTCTGAAAAGTACATAGCCAGGTACTGAAGTCTCTCAAGTGTGGTTACTGGTGAACCATGTCTTGCTAATGGCTACTATGTCCTGTTTAGCCTCTATCATTGTTGCCTGTAGGTCTGGGATCTTATTTCCCAGACTGTGAGCATTTTCTTTTTTCTGCCCACTCAAGTTCAATGAATCTCAGTGAATCAGAGAGACTGCAGTGTGTGAATACCTATTAACACAGTGCTTCACCTACTCCTAATATGCAATAGGGCATTACTTCTGTTGCAAAGTGCATGAACATATGGAAGGATACAGTTTTTCTGGTCAGTAACAAAGCAATGTGGCATATAGGGAAAACTAAGGCACAGATTCATTTTGCAGTTGCAGTATGCAAGGGTTTATGAATGCTCAACTTGGCATAGTCCTTACAGCAAATGTTTAGGTGGATATGGTTTGCATATCCATTGTAGGGGTTCAATGATAGATAAAGAGTAGGAATGGTGCTATCCCTTCTCTTTAATGGTTCTAGTCTGATTGTAATTGAAAGTGAAAAGTACAGGCTAACTTCCAGTTAATTGGAATTTCTTTTTAGTTGAATGGTTGGAGCTACTGCATTTGGACATCAGAACGCAGGTTTGATTCTCAGCAAGAGCTCTTGGAGAGTCTGTGCAGTGGAAGGGACAGATATCAATTATGATAACCCTTCTTCTAATCTATCAAAGTATGAACCCACACGTGAGGCAGCAGTACGACCAGTCCTGCTGCTTAACTGCCACACATATCCTTTCATGTTATTACAAAGCATTTCTTTTTTTCTGCCTACTGAAGTTCAGTGAATGAGAGAGGCTGTAGCGTGTGAATACCTCTTAACACTGTGCTTCACCTACAGCAACCTTTATGTCTACCCCTGTTCTAAATTCTATAGTCTGAATTCAGAATTTTTTAACAAACTAACCCCAAGTAGCCTAGTCTAGCATAGCATCATGTTGTAACTTGTAAGTATAGCTGCACAACATTTTCTTAACTCTACCTTTTCCATAAGAGCAACTGACACCTTTGGAAAACTTTGGAAAATGTAATATCATATATCTTCTACAGATTTCTTCTCTTCATTATTTATTACTGAAAAAGTTCCTGTTGAAACAACATCTTGATCCATTAGAGTTCATCTGCTTCTATAGCATATTCCCAATTTGACATTATAATGCTCTGTTGTGACATCACAGTCTTTTGCCATGGGAATAACTGTGATGTCCCAAGCAGAGTATTATAACAACAGGTTAGGAAGAAGCAATAGGAACTGACAAACCTTCAAGAAACAACTGTCATGTTTGCTTGCCTATGACCTCATTAATAAATAATGGGGGTAAGAAATGCTGAACTTGTAAGAATATAAACTGCTGTGTGTCCAAATATTATGTTTTTTTATGTTATTCTCAAGGCTTCGGTAGCTAATTAAAGAATGGTACTAACACACTGAAAGACTAAACAAATTTAAAAAGTTTCTTTGTTTAAATCATATTTTTTACTGAGCAGCTAATCCAGTTCCTAGGTATTGTTGCCAGGACCTAGCAGTAACAAGCATTTCTCAGTGCTGAATGTTTGCTTTCTGGAAATAGTATTGGAAATGCAGGAGTCAGATGCAGAATAGGAATGGCAGTGAAGTATTGAACTTCATGCCAACCCCACCTCCACCCTGCAGAGACAGAGAGGAATTGGGGTATGCATTTGTGTTGTCACCCATAATGTTCATGCCATTTCACCTCACCCTATCCTGCAGATACCAACACATGTTGAGGTGTGCCTTGTGGTGTTTGGCTTTACAGTCACCTCATTCCATAAGGATATATGCTGAAGTGGGTGCAGTATAGGAGAATGGGGTGAACTCTGGGACTAAAAAGTCCAAGGCACACCTTGATGCCTGTTCCTGGCTGCAGGGTAGGGGGGAGGTGGGGGTGGAATGGCATGAGCATTACAGTCAACAATCCAAAGGCACACCCCTGATGCCTGTCAGTCTGTACAGGGTGGGACGTTATGGTTAGAAACCCTAACGCCCCGGGCGTCTGTTGGTATTTGCACTACAAATTTTCAACATGGCCTTTTTGTGACCCCCACCTCATGAAAGCATTTGGGACCTCTTCTCATGAACAGTGGTACTATGATTTTGTTAATGTGTCCTGAACTTTGAATTCTCACAGTGACCGTGCCATTCTGTGCCAGATGGACGAAAACAAATCGAGCAGGATGTGAAGAATGACAGCTGTACCATTCATAGGGAGGTGTGAAGAGATGGCAATGTTGAAAATCTGTAGTGAAAATATTAAAAATGCTCAAACTTCCAAGTGTACATGGAAACTGCACAACACATGTGTGTAACACAGTCATTTAGTGGAATTATTTCACCAAATTTTCAACATAGGCATTTTGTGAGCTCTGCTCATGAACACTGTCACTATGATTTTCTTCATCTGTCCTGAACATTAATTTCCCACAGCACCCGCACTATTCTGCACCAGATGTGAAAATGCATATTTCAGGCAGGATATGAAAAATGACAGCTGTACTGTTCATAAGGAGGTGTGAAAAAATGCCAATGTTGAAAATCTGGAGTGAAAATATTACAAATGAGTGAAATTACGAGGGTGTATGGAAACTACTCAATGTACGCTCATAACACAGTAATTTTATGGACTTTTGTCACTAAATTTTCAACATAGGTATTTTAGCACCTCTGTTCCTGAACAGTGTTAATGTGATTTTCTTAATCTGTCCTCCTATTTTCCAAAGAGTTCCTATATTCCTTCTTCCTTTTTGTAACCAAGATGTTGGTCACGCTGGACCAGCCTCTGTGAACTTATCCTGAAGTTATTCTGAATCTATCCTGTTGTACTGTTTTATCATTCTTTTTTGTTTGATTTTGTGCTTTCAGAGGTTTGAATGCTGTTTGTTGCACCTCTCGATTCGTTTATCTGCTGTTGGCCATTTTTTTGGTATTATTTTGGCATGCTGTGCATAGTATAAGGCCAAGTTTTGCTCCGGTTTTGGCCCAGACTCGTTTCTCCGTGTTTCTGTGTGTTGGCACGAGTTGTGAGCTGAGGGGGTTCGGTGCCCTGCTGCCTGGATTGGTACTTTTTGGATGTCCTGGCTCTGTACTTTTTTGATATCTTCCTGGATGTTTGGATTTTTGCAATGTGCTGGACTTGTAAGAAGAAGCGCACAATTGAAAGAACTAGTAGTGTTGCCCTGGAGTACCGACCAAAAGATTTGGTAGTATTGTCTTGGCATGCCGACTGAAAGAACTGGTGTTGTTGCCCTGGAGTGCCGTCAGTGGTGGGACCTGTTTTGTTGATTGGTGTCCTTCTTCTTCTTTGAATTTGATCCCGATCACTCTGATTGTTGCTGCAGTACCACCACTGGGATTATATTGGAGCAATCAGTATCGAACTTGGGGTAGCAGGGCCAGTGTGTTGTGCTAGGAGAGGGAGGCTCTTATCCCCCCCCCACTTGTGCCTGGGTGACCTCTGGTCATGCTGCCCAAGACTGAGCGGATTTTGTTTGATTTGCCTCTGGGGAGCTGGATGCATTTTGTGGTGTGTTCCTAAGAGATCCTGGGGTCAGTCTTGTTGGTTTGGCCTCGGGGTGTCTGTGGCTGCAGGTCTTGGGTGGTGTATGCAAAGCCTGATTAGGTAGATTTGGGTGGGGGGAGTCTTCACTCTTTGTTTTGGTATATGCACACTCCTGGCCTCTGCTTAGGGTCCCCTTGCTCCTTTCCATCAATTCACATTGAGACTGTATGTACTGTCCTTGGATTTATGATTCTGGAGTAGTTTGGAGCAGCTACAGATTTTTTCCGAATTGTTGGTGTGATATTTGACTTTTCGCTGGATCTTTTACCCTTACTGTGTGAGGGAGAGTGTGGGCAGTGAGAGTGCCTTAACATTCTCGTGTGTTTGGACCCTGCTTAACTTTCTCCTTATTATTATTGGCAGTGAAAGTGCCAAAAACTGGATGAAAGATTATTTATATTCCTACCTTTAAGTACTGCTACAGTCCTGCTGATAGTGAGAGGACCATCGGGACTTGGATAATTTTCTTTTATTAGTATTTTTTGATTTTATTACTTTGTTTTATTTTTAAATACTATGTTTATATTTGTATAGTTTAACTTTATTCTCCTCAGAGTTGTGAGAGGGTTTTGGTGTGGGGAAGTTTTTTTATTCGTGTTTGATGCTTGTTTATTTTTTTGGGGGTTTGGATTTTTAAAGTTTATGTAAGTGAGAAAGGTGCAATGTGGGTGGGTTTTTAGCTTAAAGTTCTATTGAATATATTGTAATTCAGGATAGTTACATATAAGAAAATTAGTACTCTACTGAGGTGTTAGTTTCTAGCTGTTGTTTGCTTGTAGTTTGTGCCTGTTAGCTCCCCCCTGTCATGCATTATTTGTCCTCCTCTCTCCGTGCCCTCTGCCCGTTCCTTCCCCAGCCATTTTCTAGCTACCAGCTCTGTCAGGCACTTGGCATTGTACGTAGGAGGGATGGGGTGGGCATGGTGGAGGGTGTGGACATTGGAAGGCGAAGGAACAGCCCTCTCATATAGGGTTGGTTAGGTCCAGAAGACACCCTGGGATGAAATGAAGCCTGGAACGTGGTGATCCATGTCTAGTCCCCATACCCAAGGGTACCATCTTTTTTGATGGGCAAGAGGCCGGGACAGCCCAGGAACCCTGTCCAACCCGGGCAGTGTTGTGCAATGCCAGATCTGTTAACAACAAGTCTGCTGTTATTGCCGACTTTGTTGGAACAGCTGATCTGACTTGTATCACCAAGACCTGGCTGGATGAAAATGCTGGTCCCATTTTGGAGGCAGCAATTCCAGCCGGGTACTCGGTGATACACCACCCGAGATTGGACCACGGGGGGGTAGCGGTCTGTTTTAAGAGTGGGTTGGAACTCACAGGTGTACCAGTTGAGGAGGCCAAATCCTTTGAGTGTACTGTGGTAGCTGGTGTGGACTGCAGAATAGCTGTCTTCTATTGTCCACCTGGGGACGAAAAGTGATTCCTGCAGGAAGTGGCAGACTTTGTCGCCTACATGGCATTGGAGTCACCCAGATTGATGGTTCTGGGTGACTTCAATGCCTGGGTCGATGACAAACTCCTGCCTTTTGGCCAACACTTCCTCCAGCTGATGACATCGCTGGGCTTTATACAGATTGTTTCTTCAGCTACCCATAATCATGGTCACTCTCTAGATCTGGTTTTCCTCCTGGGGATTGAGGCCTCTGATTTGGGGCTGGAACCTGTCAGTTGGTCTGATCATTACACCATGAGGTTCAACTTTTGTGCTCCCCTTCATAGGTCTGCCCCTGTGGAGATGGTCAGTTACCGCCCTTTACGGGATGTGTGCCCTGAAGACCTGATGGCGGTGATTGACCTCTTAGAGTTTCCTGTTGCCAGCTTGAGTGCGGAGTCGATGGTTCTGGCCTATAATCAGGTAATTTTCTCTGCTCTAGACTAGATAGCTCCTGTCTGTGTTCATCCCCTCCCACTCCGCCCTCAGGCCCCTTGGTTTGATGGGTCCTTGAGGGAGTTGTGGCATGTGGGACGACGGTTAGAGCATTGCTGATAGAAATCTGCTTTGGAAGTCGACCACCTTAGTTTGGTGGAGCATTATCAGCTCTACCAATCAGAGATCTCCAGTAAGAAGGCAGAGTTTCTGTCCAGGGAGATTGCTGTTGCTCAGAATCAACTGGCTTAGCTCTTCCGAACTGTGGACAGGTTGTGCAAACAAGCCTGCCTGCAGCTCCGTCGAGCTTTTTTCACAAAAAGAATGTGATGAGATTGCTCAATTCTTTGCTAATAAGGTGGCTGACATCAGATCAGAGATCCGCTTGGCTTGTTCTATGGGGGATGCTGTTGGTAGGCATTTGGTCACGGTACCTCATGTCTCCTGGAGTACCTTTGACCTGCTGTAGTTCGAGGATATTATCCGGATTGTCCAGGGGATGCCCCCTATGTGCTGTAGTTTAGATCCAGGCCCAATTTCCCTGATTTTGGGTTGTTTTGAGATCATTGGCCCATTTCTGACTCAAATTATCTGGTGTTCCTTAGAATCGGGGTGAGTTTCCAAGCTCCCTGAAGGAGGCGGTGGTGACAGCCCTTCTGAAGAAAGCTTCATTGGACCCAGATATTTTTGTTAACTATAGACCGATCTCAAACCTTACCTTTATTGGAAAGGTTATAGAGAAAGTAGTGGCAAACCAGCCGGAGAACCATTTGACCATCCATAGTATCTATGAACCTCTCCAGTCAGGTTTTTGTAAGAGGCACAGTACTGAGACTGCTCTGGTTCGGGTGCTCAATGATCTCCTGATGGCGAGAGATCACAGAAACCATTCTATTCTGGTAGTCCTTGATCTCTCTTCAGCTTTTGACACTGTAGACCATGGGGTTTTGCTCGAGTGCCTGAGGTCCATCTGTGGCTCGTCAAGTACAGTGCTCAGATGGTTTACATCATTCCTATCTGGTAGAACGCAGAGTTGTGTCTGGGATTTTTCTTCTGACTCTTTCTTTCTGCCTTGTGGGGTTCCCCAGGGCTTGGTGCTGTCCCCCATGCTGTTTGCAGTGTACATGCTACTCCTTGGAGACATTGTAAGATGGTATGGGCTGAGGTTTAACTGCTATGCTGATGATATCCAGCTCTACCTGCCTTTTTCTCCCAACCAGGTTAGTACACTCTCAGTATTTAATAACTGCCTCACTGAAATCGATGACTGGATGAATTCGAGCTGGTTAAAGTTGAACTCAGGAAAGACTGAGGTTATGGTAGTGGACCCGGGTCACAGGATAGAGGGGTTGAGGACTGATAAGCCTCTGGTTTATTTCTGGGGGGTGATCAGATCCTTACCTCAGAACAGGGGCATAACCTGAGAGTGGTACTTGACGATGGGCTGACCCTTTGTTATCAGGTGTCAACAGTCATCAAGACAGCCTTTTACCATCTTAGAAACATTGCCAGGGTGAAACACATCATTCCATCCAGAAATTTAGCTGTGTTGGTCCACACCTTCGTGACCTCTCGCCTTGACTACTGCAACTCCCTTTACTTAGGGCTTCCTGGGGTTGATATCCACTGCTTGCAGCTAGTGCAGAACTCTGCAGCTCGATTGTTGACAGGGGTGTCAAGAAGGTCACACATTACCCCTGTGTTGTGTGATCTGCACTGGCTGCCTATTCAGTGGCAGATCACCTTTAAAGTAGGTTTGCTGACCTACAAAACCTACACAGACTTGGTCCCGAATACTTGAAAGAGCTTTTGATTCCTAACAACCCTGTGCGACAGCTCCGCTCAGCTGACAAGGGGTTGCTGGAGGTTCTGAGGGTTATTTTAAAATCTTCTGGGGCCCGTGCTTTTAGTTTATGGCCCCAACCCTCTGGAATGTTGTGCCCCATCAGCTTTGGGAATGTACGGCCATGGGGAGCTTTAAGCGGGAACTTAAGACCGTCCTGTGGAGACAAGCATTTATGAGTTGATGTGAGTGATATCATGATTTTAATGTATATTTTAACTTTATTTCTTAGGATTTTATTTTCATTTTTGTACAGCGCCTTGGTATTTGAAAGGTGCTTAATAAATAAAGTATTATTATTATTATTAATAATTGTGTGCTGGAAGTGCAAAAACACATTTAGGCCAAGATGTGACAGCTGTATTGTTTATAAGGAAGTCTGAAAAAATGCCAGTGTTGAACATCTGAAGTGAAAATACTACAAATTTGCGAAGTTACGAGGGTGCGTGGCAACTACACAACACACACTCATAACACAGTCATTTTATGGATGTTTGTCATCAAATTTTCAACATAGGCATTTTAGGACCTATGCTAATGAACAGAGTCACTGTGATTTTCTTAATCTGTCCCAAACACTAATTTCCCACAGCGACCGCGCTATTCTTTGCAGGAAGTGTGAAAACACATTTTGGCCAGGATGTGAAAAATGACAGCTGTACTATTCATAAGGAGGTGTGGAAAAATGTCAGTGTTGAAAATCAGGAGTGAAAATATTACAAATTTGTGAAGTTTTGAGTGTTTGCGGAAACTGCGCAACACACACTTGTAAAACAGTCATTTTTTTGGATTTTTTCACCAAATTTGCAACATAGGCTTTTTGAGAGCCAGTCTCATGAACAGTGGCACTGTCATTTTGTTAATCAGTCCGGAAAGGTGATTCCATGCAGTGACCGTGAAATCACCTTTTGGGACCAAAAAATGCCATCACAGAGACTGAATTCACGAGAAGGGGTCCCAATAACCTCATGTTGGAAATTTGGTGCCAAAAGTCCAAAAAATGACTGAGATATCCACATAACTTGATAAAACCCTATTTATACCATTATACAGCTTACCAGCATTTCTTCAGTTTGTGGTCAGCTTTGAAGCGTACAGACGTGTTCCCGGTCCACCGAAGATCATCACGCCAGGCTCCGGAGGTAAATATGGGGTGAGTCGGGTGTGGGGAGGTGGGGTATGCAGAAGGTAGGCACGGGTTGGGGGAGAGTGCACTGGACACAACACAGGACTGTTTTCTACTTTTCAGGTGAAAAATAAAATGAAACCATTGTGGGAAGGTTTTCCTGTTTTGCAGGTAGATTTGGCACGCTGAGGTGAGCTCCCAGCATGCCACCTGAATTTTTTTGGGGGGGAGAGATTGAAGTCGATGGGGATTGGAGGCCCCCTGTCAGCAAAGTAAGAAGGATCTGTGTTTTTGGGGGGAGACATGATGCTGAGGGGGATTGGTCACCCCCCTTGGCAAACAAAATGTGTGGGGGGCTATTATGCCGATGTGGAGTGGGCTCCCCCATCTGCAAATGATCTGTGGAGAGGGCATGCCAACAGGGGGATTGGCCATCCACATCAGCTTTTATGGGGACTCTGAGGTGGCGACAGCTGCCGGCATGTAACTAGAAATGTTACACCAGCCAAGGCACTGCCCTGCAATGATGGGTTGCTCCCTCATTGCAGCAGAATGGCTGACATTGCAATGATGAGGTGGACCCTCATTGCAGCAGCCAAATTGTTTCAAGTTGGTGGCACTTTTGCAGAACCAGTGTCATCAGGACACTGGGCCTGTATTAGGTGAACAGTGCCAAGCCTACAAATGCAGTGCCAGTGTTCGCTGCCATAGTGCCACACCTCTACAACCTGCTTCTCTCCTAAGCTGCCACTTAATGTTTCTTGCTCATGCATGCAAGCAAACATAAAAATCACATAGGAATAGTTAGCTTGCTGATAAGAGGGTTTAGGTTGCAGTAACTTTGATTTGTGCCCTTGAGAAGTATTGATTGTCTCAAGTGCCATATGAAAATGCACAGATAGAGTATAGGCTGAGAATGACAAATTGAAGGGCACACACAGTACAGTATGGCCCAAATTCCTCAGGGCATTAGCAATGAGCCACTCCAAAAGCATAAGCTTATGAGAGGTGGAGTCATGCATACATGGTGCTCTGTCATATCTGAATATAATTGGAGGTGCTAATAGACTATTCAGTGATAATTAAATAGCATGTGCTTAGTAAGGATTTATAGCTTAAAAATGAAGATTTGGGTCTTTGAGATACCTTAGTAATCATTTTGTTTGCTTTTGGTTCTTTACTTACCTTTTCATAATTTTATTTTCATTTTGCCAATTACTAGTAACAAACTTTGTTCAGAGCCAATATGGCTGCAAAAAATGCAGCCAAAAAAAGAGAGAGACTGCTTCATTCCATCTCATGAACCCCATAGGTGAAAGTTTTCCAATCCCCACTGAAATATGATTCAATGCCAATGAATTTCCACAGGTGTAAAAAATACATTTTGGCCAGGATTTGAAAAATAACCGCTGTCACATTCATGAGGTGGTGTGAAAACATGGCTACAGAATGTTGAAAATTTGCAGTGAAAATATTGAAAATTACAGAAATCATGAGTGAGCGTAGAGAAATTTCAACGTGCGCTCATAACTTTGTTGGCTTTCTGTATTTAGACCCCAAATGTTCAACATAGCCTTCTTATGACCCCACCTCATGAAGAAGCCTGCTGAAAATGTTCAAATCATGCCTAAAGGGTGATTTCACAATGTCAGCATGAAATCACCTTTTTTGCTGGCTTTGCATAATTCCACTACCATTGGTCATGAGGTGGGGTCCCAAAAAGGCCATGTTGAAAAGTTGGGTCCAAAATATGCAAAAATGACAAAGTTATGCTTTAAAGTTGACAACCCCATTGAAATATATTGAACTGCACTTACCTTACTTTCTCATATTGTGGTTGGCAGTTCCAGCAGCAAGATGTGTCCTCACTCAGAGAGTGTATCTTTGCCGTAGGGCATGTTCAGGTCAGTGGGGGGGTAGAAGGTGTGGGGGGTGTGGGGTGATGAATGTTGTGTGCAAGGTCAGGGTGGGGGTCAGTTCTGCAAGGGACTATTTTCTCTTTTGTAGTTTTAAAAAAACATTGAATGATGGTTTTCTTTATTTCAGCTGACATTGAAACAAAACAAGGATAGTGATCATAGGATGGAGGGTGCCACTAGATGCAACTGAAGAAATACTACATAACAGAGATGGTGACTGGGGAGTGATTGGTGCCACTAGACCCCAGGGAAGCAATACTACATAACAGTAGAGATGCAGCAAATTTTTAATCCACCAGCAAAGTGGATGCAAAGTGGCCACTTCGCGTTAGCGGAGCACAACATGAAGTGGGCACTGCAAGGTACTCACTTCACGTCATTATTATTACCACTTCGTGTTGCCATTATGCCTTAATGTGAAGTAAGGTGAAGTGAGAAGAGAATAGGCAGCCCGCCACACGTCACACGGCTTACAGTACTGTAAGTCACATGCTTTAGCCAGGCAGGAAGGAAGTGAGTCAGAGAAGCAGTTTCACTTTCTCCTTTGCATTTGTAGAGGGAGAAAACATTGTGAGAGGAGACTAAGAGTTAAAGTGCTTGACTGCCTTACCACTAGCATTTCAGAAGAAAACCAACAGCTTTTTTAAAAGTTATATCATTATTTAGTTTTTGTATTGTATTTGTGGTTTTTTTTTTGTTAGTGAAATTTTTTGTATAAGTTTTGTTTTGTGTGTGTGACTGTGTGTTTCAATGAGTGTCAGTGTGTGTGTCTATGTACGTGTCGGCCCGGGGACTTGTTGTGTGTGTCAGGATGGACCCAGGAGAAGGCGAGTTGCTGGCCCGTCAGCATGGTTGGAAGGGAGTGAGGACCCATGGGGGGCGGCCGTGTCATGCTGGACCGCTCCCAACTCCTGGGTGTTGCTTGCCCCCATGTTCAAGCAACAGGAGCAGCAGCAGCAGCACCAGTACCACCGGTGGCTGCTGTGCATACACCTTCTCCACCACTACTACCACCATCTGTAGCAGCAGCTGTAGGGACTCCAGCAGCACCCCCTCCACCACCTCCACAGCCACAGGAGGTGGCCCTGGAAAATGTAGGTGGTGAGACTCATGTGAGGACTGTGTCTGGTTCCCCCCACAGCTCCCCAGTGTGGGAGTTTTTTAACTCTGTGGGGGGAGACAGCACAGTGGTGGTGTGCCATCTGTGTGGTGTGGTGGTGCACCGTGGCCCCCATGGGACACATTTGGGGACCTGTGGCCAGCGCACCTACATGCTGAACCACCACAGGGCAGAATGGCAGGCTGCCATGGAAGGGGCCAGGCGTCCACCTGCTGACCCTTCCATGGCAGTGGCCGAGGGTGCTGCTGGGGTGGGAGTTGTGCCTTGTCACTGTCGCAGCAGGAGGACTAGTACAGCAGTTGCTCCACCACCACCACTGCCACCGAAGCCACCAGCAACACCCTCTCCACCACCACCCCACTACCTGGATTCCCTGCTGCAGTGGTCCCTGCCACAGTCCCTGCAACACAGTCTGACATCGCCCTGGTGTGGGCAACTCTTGAAGAAAACAATGAGTGGTTCACTGCTTTGCAGCAGCAGGTGAACAGAATAGAACAACAGCAGCAGCAAATAGTTTCAGTGCTGCACCTGCTGCTGGAACACCATGGCATTCCATGGCCACAATAAGTTAGGGGATTGTTTTCTGCCTCCACCCCAACCCACCCCACTACTGTGTTGTAATGTTTTTGTGTGTTTTTTCTTTGTTGTTGTTTAATAATACATATTTTTACTTCCAGGGGACTCTTTCTTGCACCATATAGTGCAATACATTTGTGTGAAAACCACCCATAATTTCATTACAGTGTGTCACGTGAAGGAGGAATTCCTGTTTTGAAAATCTGTCCACATTCTGCCTCCCTTCTCAGCAACGTTAGGACGTGATGGCAGGGACAGCGTGTGTGCATGCTCCTTACAGTGAATATCCGATTGTCCGTCAGCTTTCTGAATGTTTCTTTATGTTATAATGGTCAGTTTGTCATGAAATGTGTGGACACGTTTCCAGTAAGAAGAGCCTTGTTAGTGGAAACATTTACACATTTCAACACAAAGTCAACCTTATAACATAAGGAAACATTGGGATAGCTGCCAGACATTCACTATAGTGGAGCATGCACCTGCACTCCCCCTGGCATCGTGTCCTAATGTTGCTGAGAAAGGGGGGCAGAATGTGGGTGGCTTTTCTGATCAGTAATTCGTCTGTCACGTGACACACTGTAATGAAATTATGGGCAGTTTTCACAGAAATATACTGCACTCTGTGGAGCAAGAAATATTCCAGTGGGAGTAATGCCTCCACATATTAGTTTATGTGCATCACTATAACTACGTAATGTGGTGAATCTCTGTAAAGCAGCAGCACAACAATCTGTTGAGAACTCTGACCTATATTTTTTAATGCTATGTTACAACTTCCTTTACTTACATCCTGACTGACTGGAATGATACAAGTATTTGAAGTAATTGAGTCTGCTGTACTATCTTTTTTCATGTATGAAATAATGAAAGGAGCATCCCTTTTAAATTGGTGCTGACCAGGTCTTTGTCACTGTTTTCTTCTGCTTTTCTCCATCACATCAATTAGTTGTTATATATCACTTCTGTTGTTAATTAACAGTTATGCAGCAGGCAGTGTTTTATGACACCATGGAACAATAGTTATTGAAAAGCAGCTGCAAATTAATACAAACCTGGTCTGAACAATATTGGAAGGCATGCTCATTTTTTTCATACATAAAAAAAGTAGTCAAGTAAGTAAAGCAGACATACATTGTGAAAAGAAGCGTATCATTCAAGTCACGACTCGGAGGTAACTAGTGGAGTCTGTGGCAATGTAAAGTAGCATAAAAAAGTACAGTTCAAAACTGTGAGGACATTCTTGCAATGCTGCATTAATTGTAAAAATGTCAGTATGACATCATGAGCTCACAGCAACAATCACAGAACACACAAAAGTGGCACAGAGTCCCCAGATTTTTTCTGTAGGCCCAAAATGCATCCTGCTTGTGTGCAGAAAATTGATAAGTGTTAACACAGTGGAATGGGAGTGTTTCAACACATACAAAGTCTCCCAGAATTAATGGCGCACTCAGTCATGCGTGCAGTGGTGGCACAGAGTCCCAGATTTTTTCTGTAGGCCCAAAATGCATCCTGCCTGTGTGCAGAAAATTGACGAGTGTTAACACAGTCTAATGAGAGTGTTTCAGCACATACAAAGTCCCCCAGAATTAATGGCGCACTCAGTCATGTGGCACAGAGTCCCAGATTTTTTTTGCAGGCCCAAAATGCATCCTGCTTGTGTGCAAAAAATTGACAAGTGTTAACACAGTGGAATGAGAGTGTTTCAGCACATATAAAGTCCCCCAGAATTAATGGCGCACTTAGTCATGCACACAGTGGTGGCACAGAGTCACAGATTCTTTCTGCAGGCCCAAAATGCATCCTGCTTATGTGCATAAAATTGACAAGTGTTAACACAGTGGAAAGAGAGTGTTTTAGCACATACTCCAGTATAAAATGATGACTGTGAGCATCGTGTTGCTGGTCCAATGTGTTCTGTGAGACGATTCGAGCAAATGCAATGTGATCATCTCAAATGGATTGAAGGGTGCTGTTTGGCTGTACACTAATAGTAGCCTTGGTGAGTAGATATATATATATATATATATATATAGATATTTGGCTTGTGTATTTTGTAGGTGGGGGGGTTGACATGAACATGTACTCATGGTATTGTTCTGTATCACAGGTCACACAGAAACTGTTGGTGTGCACATTCCAGTGCTCAATGAGAACTTTTTGTGCTGAAATTGGAAACAGATAACTCTCAAGCACATGAAGGTAAGTATTATTTTTTTGGGGGGGTGGGGGGAATCATACTTGCAGGTTTGTCCATAATGGTTTCTTATTTTGTTACTTCTTCACACATTTCATCAGTATCTTTCTGGAGTCCGGTTGTTAATGATGGTCATGGTCATCTAATGAAACAACTTCTGCATGTTGCATGTGTGCCCAAGCTCAGGGAAGGGGGATGCCTGATGTTGAACAACTTTTTTAGATAAGGCCACTTTGACAGAACAACAAAGTATCTGTAAGTTTCCTAAAAAAAGAAAGGAATGACTTCTTACAACTTAATTGTTACGTGTCCCTCCGTGGTTCTCAAATCTCAATATAAAGTCAACTTACATTTCAAACCCACATCTTGTCATCTAACACAACCTGTGTGCAATATTTGCTGCAGTCTTTCCAAGATAATGAAATGGATGAAATAAAATATTCATACTTACCAGAATGGATTTCACATGTATATTACGTCGCTGCCTCTCTGTACGGTACAGCTACAATACCATTCCCAATGAGTTTTAGCAATGGAGCCTTTTTTTGTTACCCTGTAAAAGAAACAAAATAAGTGTACCGTATGTGTTTTACCACTGTGGTTCTGAAAAGCTACAGAAAACAAAACAAACAACTAAAGGAAGTGAAGGAGCATAACAAACATGAGTGCACGTACTCACTTTACGGTTTAAATATTAAGAAGCTTTGTGTCTCTGGCTGATGGATGTGGTGGTCCAGACAGACTCAGGCTTAGTGGTGGCAGTGGCTAACATCAGTCCTGGTGGTGGTGGTCCAGGGGGGCGGTCAGACTCAGGCTCAGTGGTGGCAGTGACTAACATTATTCCCAGTGGTGGTGGTCCTGGGGGTGGACAGACTTAGGCTCAGTGGTGGCAGTGGCTAACATCAGTCCCGGTGGTGGTGGTCTGGGGGGGCAGACAGACTCAGGCTCAGTGGTGGCAGTGGCTAACATCAGTCCCAGTGGTGGTGGTCTGGGGGGTGGACAGACTCAGGCTCAGTGGTGGCAGTGGCAAACATCAGTCCCAGTGGTGGTGGTCCAGGGGGTGGACAGACTCAGGTTCAGTGGTGGCAGTGGCTAACATAATTTCAGGTGGTGGTGGTAGTCCAGGGGGCAGACTCAGGCTCAGTGGTGGCAGTGGCTAACATCAGTCCTGGTGGTGGTGGTGGTAGTCCAGGGGACAGACAGACTCAGCCTTAGTGGTGGCAGTGGTTAACATCAGTCTTGGTGGTGGTAGTCCGGGGGGGCAGTCAGACTGAGGCTCAGTGGTGGCAGTGACTAACATCATTCCCGGTGGTGGTGGTCCTGGGGGCGGATAGACTCAGGCTCAGTGGTGGCAGTGGCTAACATCAGTCCAGGTGGTGGTGGTCAGGGGGGGCACACTGCCTTTTAAAAACTTCAGTTAAAAGCTGCCAACATTAACCACATCATCATCTTCATAAAGAAAACTGCCCTCACAGTCATCAATGTCTGAAGTCTGACCACTGGGAAATTCTTTTCCTATTACATTGTCATCTATGTCAGTGGTGGGGTGTTTCAGGCAGTCACTGCCAGTGCCACCAGGATGCTCCATTTCCACATCTGCAAGACCACCATGACTAGGCTGGTGTACGAATACCGAGGTTGCAGTCTGTGCTGGTATGTGCCTCTCATTCATTTAAATGAATGTGAGCAAACTAACATTTGCAGGAGACAGGTTTGTTCTACGATCCCTAACTATTGCACCTGCTGAGCTGAATACCCTCTCAACACTTACACTGGAGGGTGGGCATGTTAGGTACTTCAGTGCCACTGCAGTCAGCTCCTGCCATTCACTGACCTTTCCACACCAGTACAAAAGAGGATCTTCAGTTATTGTCAGATGCCTGTTTTCAGACAAATATGACTCAACCATTCTCTGTGCCACACTAAGTCCAGTTGTTGACGCATCATCCTGTTCTCCCGAATCATTTATTTCACAAATACCTACTTGGGACAAAGCCTCCCAAAGCAGGTTGATGCCAGCCACTTTGGATGACAGACCACCTAGAACTGCAGTCCCCTTCCCCTTGCAGGATATGCTTGATACTCCTTCAGGTACACCTTCTGCTGGATTATGCTGCTGAGGTTTGCTGACCTTGGCATGTGACTTCTGTGCCCCATGAACCAAGTGCACCAGTTGATCACTGATATTTTTTACCTGTTCAGGCCCTCCCTCCAGTACTGATGCAATTCCACATTTGTATCGTGGGTCCAGCATTGTTGTTATGGCAAAGTTGTCACTATGCTGAATGCTCACAATGTAACGATTATTGTTAAATACTCTCAGCATGTGTTGCAGCAACATACTGCTACCACCATCTCCGGCAACATCAAGGCCATGCTGTACATTCACCAATGTCTGCCTCAGCACCCTCAGCAGTGGAATTGATTGGCTAATGGAGGCAGACTCGCCACTCACTGCCTGTGTGGCATGTTCAAAAGGTCACAAAGTTGTTATCATAGAGTCCATGAGGTGCCACTGTTCAGTCGTCATAGACATGGAGGCCCTGGAACTGTCACGGCTAGTGAGCATAACAAGATATTCTAAGATGGCTTTGTATTGTTCCTACAACCTCTCTGCCATGTATAAAGTGGAGTTCCATCGGGTGACAACTTCCAGCTTCTAGCGGTGCTGAGGCAGGCTGCTTTGTATCTGAAACTGCCACAGTTGGTCACGGGCCTTTCCAGATCTTGAAAAGTGAGACCAGATATTTGTGCAGTGGTCAGCATTTCCTTTATATCAGGGTGCTACAGAAACTCCTGAACCATAAGATTTAAACAATGGGCCATGCATAGAACATGAAAAAAAACACCATTCGTGATGCATTTCATCACATTTGACCCATTGTCACTTGCTATGAACCCAGCTCTCAGTGACAGAGGGTTTAGCCATCTGTCAATTTCAGTCAGTACCACGTCCAACATGTTCTTACCAGTGTGTGAACAAGTCACATTGTGCATAGCAATCGTTGCATGCTGTCGAATTCCTTGAAGATAGCTACCGTGACAATCCACCTTACTGCACTGATTATTCACACTATCAACATCACAAACAACCATTAACATCTGCGCCCAGTGTGCAGTTATACACAAATATAAACTCCCTGCTGTTTTGCCACTTGTCCACATAGCAATCAATCAATCAAATCAAATCAATCAAAATCTTTATTTATCCAGGCGGACACTGTTGAACAAGCTCATTTGCAAGGTGGACCTGCATCTCACAAGTCATAAATGATACACATAATCATACATCAATACAGACAATGCGACAATACATGGTACTACATGAGAAAAAATAACAGTGTAATGGACAGAGAATGAATACATATAACATGTAGTCACACATAGTTGCATGCAATGAGGAAATACATATGGGTAAAAAAGAAAGAGAACCAGAACAAGCACACAAATAAGTGGGAAGCGCAGCCCTGTGATCCAAAAGGCTCAGGTTGAATAACTAGTTATATACAAAACCGGGTGGTGGGGTGGGCGAGGGAAGGGAGAACAAGTGGGGTCTAGAGGTGTAGGGTGCAAAGTGGGGAGGGTGTGGCAGAGCAAAAGTTCTAGTTGTAGCACTGAGCCGACTACTCTTTATTTCATTATATCTGAGAGACGTAAGGGTTGAAGGCTTATTGTGTCTCAGACTAAGTATTAGTTATTTGGGAAGACTGGAATGCTCGCAGAAGGAGATGACTTTGGGTATGGCTTAGCAAACATCAAGTGCTCAAGCGCTGGAGCAGCTTCTAGTCAGCGACTGCTGATAGCCGTGTCCTTCACTGTTTGGGGTGAGTGAGGTGCAGTCATCGATGCTAGATCAACTTCTGGGTCAAAGACCACTGGTGGCCATGTGCTTGGCTGCTAGAAATGAGTGAGCTGTAGTCACAGCACTCAGGGAGCAGCATGCGGTCGATGGTTTCCGAAGCGTTGGCCTTGAAGGTACCTGCTACATTTAGGCTAGTGTGCTAAGACTACATGGAACTAAGGGAGCATAATCCAAGTGTGTGTTCTCGAGCAGCTTCAGGGACATTGACCGCTGGTAGTCACAGTCATAAGGCATCTGCACTGGGTAATTAAGCGATCATTTAGCATAACTTGGTGCTAAACAGAGGCAAGGGGTAGAGGGGGGGAGAAGATGGTAGAATATAGGACCAAACGGGGTGTACTCGGCAAAGGTGCTCACGTTCCAGTGGTTTTACAGCTTTACTGCATCTCTATGGGCTTGGATCTGGTTTAGTGGACTCGGGCGTCAGCTTCAGGTGTGCCGCCACCCAGTGAACGCGTATTGTATGGCGGTTGGGCAAGGAGCCCTGGAAGGGTGTGGAGCAGTAGAGCATAGACGGTGGATCAGTAGCAAACCTCTTTGATTAATTTGCATATTCATACCTAAATGGATGAATGGAGACGAGGAATGTTGAAGGGCATGTCTTACTGAGTCAGACACAGTGCGGAACAACACGGGGACAGCATGGGTAAAAAAGTATGTCCCAGATGGGACTTTCCATTTTGGACTGGCACATGCAGCAAACCACCGGATCCCAGAATTCTCCACAAAGGAGAAAGGCAAATTATCAATTGCCAGCATTTCCTCTACAGCAGCATTAAGTTCACGTGACACTGTATGATTCGGGAGGGGTACTTCAGCTTATGTGCAAAAACACTCTGTAACATGGGCTGACTTAAACATTTTACATGGGGTGTGTTGATCACAAATGGTTGTGCTCTGTGATGAATGGCATTGGCAGGAGCTGGAGTGTGGACATTTGATGAAGATGGTTGCACAGGTGATGATGACAAACCCAGAAATACTGTTATTTTGCCAGATTTGCCAACCGGGGTTGATGTACCGCTTGCACTAGACATACTGCATTCACCACCACCACCACCACAAAAACTGCTACTCTCACCAGAAATAGACAACATTTTAAAGTCATTACAGTCCTCTACCTCATCATGCCTGTAGTAATCCTCTGCTCTTACTACTGCACTACTGCACACGTTTAAATTCCTACTGGGCTTAACATTCATGGAAGAGGATAACATGTTGGCTATGGTTGCCGGTGACGAGGGTGAACACCCCATTATAGAATTAGCTGCCAGCTTGAGCTGGGTCCACAGTGCCAAGTGCCTATTGTTAAGATGCATATGCTGTCCTCCTGTGCCCAGATGGCTCCCCTTTTTACCTCGACTCACACGCACATGGCAAACCTGGCAGATTGCAATTGACTCATCATTTGCATCTTGAACAAAAAAATCCTAAACAAGGGATTGTGATGCTCTGCTTTTAACATGTCCATGATGTGGCTTATTTAAGTCCATTTTTTTTTAAACACTGAAGTGGGGGGGGCATGTGATGTTTCGGGCACTGCACACCTGGACTGCAACTGACCAGCACAGCTACCTATCATATTGATTACTGGGTCATCATCATCATCAACTAAAACTGGTAGATCACAAGTTTTAACAGGGGGGGGATTCCTGCAAACAGACTCAGACACAGCCACTTTGAATTTATTTTTCTCCGGTTCCCAGCTGGGGTCAATTACATCATCATCATATTCATCAATGTCACACACATCCACATCTTCTGCTTGGATGCTAGCATGTGGACTGCATGTTGCAACAACAGCAACATCATCGTCATCATCACATTCATCATCAGCATCTACACCACTGTCACCTGATAATTTTTCACCACACTTTGAATCACTGCATGGAAAATGTGTGACGTTAAGTGCCAAGGTGGACAGAATATCACATTGTATGCTATTGTTGACATGATTATCAGAATCCTCAGGTTCAGTTATTGGGATGTTACTGGGAAGTATGACATCATCTACACTGTCACTCACTTGCACTGCTTCACACTCAATATTTTTTGATATGGTACACTGGTCAGAATTAGAACTTGACACAACAGTACTAATACTACCTCCACCACCACTAGCACCAGTAACACTAACACCACCAGCTGGGAAAACATCATCTCCTCCAACTATGAGTAAAGCTACTGATTGGGCTGTAAAAAACATTGCAGGGGAAATACCTTTCCTCACATCAGCAATGCACTTCTGCATCTGTGTACTACTACCACGCCCACAGACCATCACTGCCAACATTGCCATGGCCAGAAACAGCTTTCTTTGCACATCTCATTGCAGGTATTTTAGGGGATCAACCATAATATTTTTATAACCAAATTCAGATTTTGATACATTCACTTTCTGATTGGAGGGACACTGGATGTGAAGCCGAAAAAACAACTGTGGCTTCAGCAACAGATAAGAGACTACTCTGAGACTGCCATGGAATTAAAACAACTTCAGTTACTGGTGGTTCTGATGAGGTCACAAAAACAATCCAATCTGGTAAAAAATACCTTTTGAACATAGGGGTGGGGGGAGCACTGAATGCAGACAGTGCAGATTTTTACGGTACTACAAACAACAAAACTAAGAACAGATACCTCCATGATCGCAGTACAAAACCAGGCAGCTGTAGTGGATAGCTGGTTCACACTGCTGCACCTGCAATTACACTAGTCTGTGGCACAATAAAAGGTGTATTATTTGATGCATGCAACACTGCACACACACTCACACACAGAACAGTTTTTGTACAATGCTGAATGAGGACTGCGTAGCAAATGCAAAAGTTCAGTACTATGCCACGTTACGTATTGTAAATTTGTAATGTAAACAACCTGAACTGCTGCACCACATCCACACAACAAACAGCAAGAAACTTTCAACTATTACTGACAATATTACTGTGTGTACATTAACACAGTCAATTATATACAAAAATATAACCAAAAAACAAAGAAATCACTATTTCTCCAACTTAAATCTACCTATACCACAGATACGCCCCTCCCCCAAAGCACACTTTCACTGTCTTTCACCACACACACTCAATGTTGTAAATTAACATTCAAAATCCACACAAAAACAAAAACGCTCGATGATATGAGCACAGGAGGGTTTCCTACAATCGATAAGCTAAAGTTGGATCCCCCCAAAAAAATGCAAAAATGCTTTTTGAACAACTTGTACAAAATTTCTATCACAGACAGCTATCAGAGCACACTGTCACCTACTCCTTCCTACTCATACTACCCTGAACTGAGGCTGTGCAGATCAATATAGCTCATGTGACCTGAAATCCCATGAATCACTGCAAAATTTGCCTTCGGAGCTCAAAAACAAGGCAAAGTGAGGCGAAGTGCATTGCCCGCAATGCACTTCACCTTAAATTTGGCAGAGTAGTGGTCTGGGGAGGTGGAGTAATGCGGAGTCATTTTTTCCAATGAACTTCGCATTCCTCATTATAACACGAAGTACTCCGCTTCACATTGCAGAGCACTCCGCGAATCTGGCTTTGCTCTGCGAATCGCTTCGCGAAGCAGATTGAGCCCACTTTACCCACCATGCCCACCACTACATAACAGTGACAGTGCTTGGAGGGTGGTGGGTGCCATTAAACACCAGTAAAACAGTACTAAATTATGGGGACAGCAATCAGAGGATGGGGGTGCTCCTATACACCAGGGAAACAGAACTAGACAGTGGGGATGGTAATCAGATGGTGGGGTGTGCCACTACACACCAGGGAAACATTATTACATATATAAATGTGGCATTTGATTTGATCAGGCATGATCTGGCTTGTCTCAAGTTGCAGGATTTGGGTTTATCTGATGTTTCTGTTGCTTTGGTTAGGGATTATTTGTCCAGGCATTCTCAGGTGGTTTACATTGGTCCTGTTGAGTTTCATGAGTCATCCATTAATTGTGGGGTTCCACAAGGGGTCCATTTTGCACCCCTTGTTATTTTCTTTGTTTGTAAATCAATTACCATCTCAATGCTCAGTTTGTGAATTTATTCTTTACTCTGATGATCTGATTTTATTTTATCAATCAAATTCTGTTCTGCTATGGTTCACTCTATCCAACAGGATTTTAATGCTGTCTGTGATTGGTTTACAAGTAACTCCATGGTATTAAACTCAAAGAAAACAAAATCAATGTTATTCGGTACAATTTCTATGTTAAAGGGTAATGCTAACTTATTGGTTAAAGATTTGTCTGAGGCAACCATTGAGCAAGTGCAACAGTTCAAGTATTTGAGTGTCTTGTTGGACCCTGCATTACATTTTTCTTTACAAGTTATTTCAGTTAGCAGAATAGTGAATCAGAAAATGGGCCTTTTATATAAGTTTAAGACTTATTTTGCCTTTGAAACAAGGAAATTTATAGCCAAAGGATCCCTTTTTCCTCATCTCGATTACATTGCCAGTTTATAAGTTATAGTAAGTACCAAGGAGCTGAATATTCTATCTGTAAAATATAATAGTTTATATTATAAGTTAGGTAAAAAGGAGCTGAATATTCTATCTGTAACATATAAAAATATTTGTTGTTTTGTTTTATCTGTTTCTGTATTCTCAGTTAGGCTGGATGTCTCTTAGTTCAAGAATCAGATATTTCTTTTGATGTTTGATTTTTAAATGTATTTTTTACGTCCACTAGTTTCCTTATCTGATTTAATTTCAGTTTGTAAGGTTCCATTCATGCTGAGGTCTGCTAATGGGTTTCTGCTTAAGGTTTTAATCTGTAAGCATGAACTTGGGTCTCATGCTTTTCTATTTCTGCACCACAATTTTGGAATTCCTTAACAGTGTCTATACACATGGTTAATTCTATTTTGTGTTTTAAGACTGCTTAAACAATTTTTATTGACAAAATCAGTTTATAAATGCATTAAGTATTTGTGTTACCTGTTTGCTGTCATGTGATTTTGTATTGTGACTAGCTGTGTTGGACCTGAAAAAAGGACGTCTGTCGAGTGTCCCTACCTGGTTAATAAATGATTAAATAAAAAATAAATGGAGGAAAATAAGTGCTAGCTATGAACCCAGATGTGAACTAGAAGTGAGCGCAGAGTGGGAAAATAGTGTGTGGGGAAAGGGAGGAACAGCACTTTTGTAAATGGAGAGGACTGCATGTGGTTCAACTCCACTGTGGAAGGACACAGTTGAGGTATCTGGTCATGTGCTTCCAGAGTCCCCTGTCTCTACTACATTATAGAAATACATTGCATATCTCTGCTGTGCAGTTGTCATAAAAAGGAACTCTATGGAATTGTTGTATTATGAAGCCAGATATTTTTTACTGGCAAGGTTGGCAGTGTATTTCAATGGGAAACATCAAGTCTGTTTTTTGATATTTATAGAGAAGTAAAACTTTCATCCTCTAAAATATTAAAGATTTAATACAAATATATGATTTTTCATAACAATGGAGTCCTTCATTTTGATTGAGTGGGTGATATTTTCTTGCTAAACAGATTTTACTCATGGAGAAGAAAAAATATGCCATTTGTAGTACTATTTTAAAAATTGTAAAATCATACAGATAGACCACAGCAGTGCAAACATAACAGCAGATTTTATTGCTGACAGAAGTATCTATTTCTTCTGAAAAATGTGGTAAGATATATTTTGATTCTTAAAAATACATTGGGCACTTAAGTAGTTAGTAGTTTCTGACCTCACAATAGCAGAATTATATTGAATTCTTTTTTACTAGCAGTATGAGAAGAAAATGAGAAAAACCCACTCGTTTCACTGCACAAGTAAATGTGTGTTTTCTTTATAAAAGTAGAAAGTAATTACCAGCACATCAAAGCACAATAAATAAAATAGCTGTCTATTCATTAGGCATACACACTTGCTCATTAACGCCTCCAAAAATCCCATTTTATGCAAGTGTAACCCCTCGCTGTTCCCTGTCATCAGCTCGCTGGTGTTCAGTGGCACAGTTTCCCTCAACTAATCCCTATTTAGTATTCCCTTCAGTTGGTTGGTTCCTTCTCCCTCTTCTGAGCCCCATTAAAAAAATGTCCTGGTGTCTGGTGGTCCCTACTTCCTCACTCAATCCCCTTTAAAGTATTCATTTATGTTTTGTGGTCTTCCTCCCTCTTTCAGTGACCATTAAAGGGATCACTTATGTCTTGTGGTCTCCTCTCCTGCAGTTGGTATGAGAACCATGGTACCTGGTGTCCACTGACACCCCTCGCCCTGATCAATACACAAAGGTTGGTACTTATCATCCACTCATACACATGGCTTGCCACTTTCTGTTTCATGCAAGTACTGCAGTAATGTACGAGAAGGTACATCATTATAGTACTTCTGGGACAGCTAAAAAAAAGAATGTACTGTATCATGTTTAATAGGCTAGCAAGTAGAATTATTCATGAAACAGTACAGATGTTCAACCTTCAATGTCAGCTTGCTCCATTCCCTGAGCAAAAGTGAGATATCAGGGTGAGGGTATTGCACTTTTATCTTTTCTAGCCCCTTATCCAGCGGAACCACCTCTATCATCAAATTAGGATCAGTTCCTTCAGCTTTTTTTAACTCAGAATGGCTCTGCCATGGCAATGTTGTGAGATCCAATCCAACGAAGTAAAAGTCGGTCTTTGTTATCACATCTGGCAAATCTCCCAATATATTTCAATGGCCCAATTTGGATTTGTATGTGTAATTTTCTCATTTTATTTTATTTATTCATCATCAAACAGCTGAGACATTGCTTTGACTCCATATTCCAAAACATGGGTGTAATGGCTGTCAGACACTTGTTCTCTGTGGGGGCATGAGAACAAAGCATCTGCATCAGTGTTTTTCACCCCGATTTGAATTGCAGGCTGAAATTATAGGTGGGCAGAGCTAACAACCACCTTTAGCCTGCAACATTCAGTTTCATTGTTGTCTCAGAGAAACATAAAAATATGTTGGCAGAAAAAGATATGTAGTCCATCTTGTCTGCCATTTTCCTACCTGAGCTGTACCAACCTACCCTTGGCTGTTCCTCGGCTGACTGCCCATTAGAGGTTTATCCACTCTCACCCCCCTTTAGCTGCCTTAGATTTTACCAACAACTTAAAGTGGTCCTATTCTCTGTTAATATTACCTTGAAATGCTTTTTGAAGTCCAAGTTTTCCATTACTTAAACCTGATACAAAATGGTCACCCAGGTATAAATGAGTTAAAACCTGTCACTGTCTTGGGGTTTAACCCCCTTTGGCAAACCATTTCATCTATTTACCACCCTTTCTGTGAAGAAGCACTTTCTTACATCCTTCCCAAAACCTGAGTCTACCCTAAACTACCAGTTTATACTTGTCCCCAAACTGCTGATTCCACACTATGCTTAAAATGTCTCTACACAGCGGAACTTATTATTGTCACTTTCTTACCATAAAACAAACTCTGTATGAGTAGTCACGAAACTGTTTCACCTTTGTCAACTTCAGTGTAAGGAACTGACATTTATGCACTAGATAGGTCTTCTCTGAGATCATCATATTCAGGGCCCTGTGTACATGCAAAGTGGACCAATTTCCATGATAGGACCTCATGCTTGCTGCAGTCAGACTATGAACAACTTTGAAGTGATTCTGTGGCAACTCTGTATTGGACTTTACATTCTGTGGCAACTCAAATGAGCTCAAAAAGGAAATATAGTTGCCCTGAAAGAATACCAGAAAAAGGCAGCCTGACAGCACAGCAGATGCACAGGCAAGGCAACAGAAAACAATTATGTTACTATGATTAGGATTGGAGATAGTGCAGGGGGGAATTGAAGGGCTATTTTTCTGTTTTATCCTCCAATGGCTCCTTCCCACCTGTCCAGTGCTGGTTTATTGCAATGATGTTCTTGTGGATTTCTCTCTCCATTCCCACTTGCTTGTAGATCACTACTGCCAGGTTGCTAAGCAATGCTGTTCCACTGTCTCCCTCACTCCCACCCATTTGCTTGAAGCCTGGTGGCACAGGTTTGTGCTGTAATGCTGCTCCAGTTGCTTCTTCATACTCACCCACATCAACAAAGGTGGTGCCATTTTGGCGAATGCCACCCGACTGCCACATCTTCTTCTCCTCTTTCACCCTGTAAAGATTTACTGTGAAGCTAGAGAGCAGCTGAGCCATTTTAAATTAGACACAGGTTCACAAAGCCTGCTATTTTGTGTTTTAGTAGTAATAACTAATACTTTTTCATTGCACAGTTCTGCAACTAGCAAATAGAATCACAGTTTTTTTTAACATGAAATAGACTTTCAAAAGTTTCCTCAATGTTTGTAGAAGGCCATAATGGTCATAAACTTCAAGGCTAAGTGCCAGTGGATTGAAGAGGGTTTTCCCAACTGATGGCTGATGGAGGAAGAGGTGTGTAATGGATCTGTCAGCAAACTCACAATATCGCCATTTTAGGCTCACTCACAATCATTTTTACAGTTTAGTTGTAGGTTTTTAGTGATGAAAACCATCTTTTTTGCACCAGACCTGCTGTTTCAGTAGCAAAGACTTGTTTATATGGCAGGATTATGTTTCTTCAGTAGTTGCTGCAACAGTAGAATCACAGAAAACCTGGCGCCCTGGTCGTACCACAGTTAGCAGAAGTTGCATGTTTCTGTCCTTCGAGGTGCTCCTGGTACAATACAGCACCCATCCAATTCAAACTAACATTGGTTAGAAAGGTGTAGGGCTTGGAGGGATCTGCAAACAGCAGCACAGGAGTATTACTCAGGGGTTTAATTATCTCCCTCCAGGCAACTTCAGAATTCTGGTCCGATTGGGTGTCAAAAGGCTCATTCACTTTAAAGTAGCCTTTCTTGGTCTTAGCATTCACAAGGTGTTGCTTTTTATGTGAGGAGATGGGTATCCTTCTGTCATCTTGAGCAGGGGTTGGACCACAGTGGAGCAGTCCTTCACAAAACATTTGTAATACCCAACAGAAACCCAGAAGTAGTGCAGTGGCTTTAGGATGTGAGAGCAGAACCAATTGAAAAGAGTCTCAACCTTGGCAGGATCAGTTCTGACTCCATTCTCCGATATACTGTGGCTCATGTATTTCATGTGTGTTTGACAGAATTTGCACTTGTCATTGAACACCCTAAGGGTGTACTCTCCATCCTGTCTAAGACTTTAATTTGTCAAACATCATGTCTTTCATGAGTCCACCTATGAACATATGAAACTGCCAGCAGATACAGACCAAATGGTCTATCACATCTGCTCAACTGTGCAGCATAGAGGTTAGACTCCTGCTGCTCCCCCAACCCCTTGCTCTCCTCCCCCATCTTCCCACTGACTAGTATCTTGCCCTTAGCTCTATCCCACCTCCTTTTAAAGCTCTCCACTGTTTTAAGAGATACCACTTCTTCAGGGAGCACTTTCCATCCCCCTGCCACCATCTTCATGAAGTAATTCTTCCTCGCCTCCCTCCTGACTCTACCTCCACCAACTGTAGGCTGTGCCTCCTAGTAATCCCTTCTCCCTTTAATCAAAACATGCCCTCTGTACTAACCCTGTATATGCCCTTTAAGTACTTGAAGGTTTCAACCCTCCAATGAGTACATGTTGAGGTCCCACAACCTATCCTTGTAAGGCTTCCTGTCCATGCCTCTGGTCATTTTAGTCACCTTCTGCTGTACCCCTCTAGTAATCTGATGTCTTTCTTTAAGTATGGGTTCCAGAACTGTACACAGAACTCCAAATGTGGCCTCACCAGTGATCTGTACAGTGGCAGAATGACTTCCTCCCTCATTCCTTCCATTTTGAGGTCAACTTCTCTATTAACATTTAAAACATAGTCAGGGCCCCAAATATGTCTTGGGTCATCTTCTCCAAATGGTAGCAACCAAGTGGGCAAAGTAATGCAGTTTTCTACTTGTCCTCTTTGTCCACAGGTATGTGGCACTATCCACTCTGGAGTCCAAGACTGAGAACCATTTGCTTCCTGTCAAAAACATTCAGGTGTCTTTCACTTGAGGCATGACATACTGATCAGGTGTAATTTGCTTGTTGAGGGTCCTGTAGTCAATGCATACCTGCATGATTCAATTTTTCTAGCCATTACTATTGCAGATGCATATGGGCTCCTGCTCGCCTTGATAAAGACAGCTACCATCACCTCCTTCAGCTGTCTATATATGTCTTTAACAGGACTAGGGCTGGGTGAAATTTATCATCCACCAGCGAAATTATGGCAAAACTCTGATTTCATTTCTGCAAAATTTCATTAAATTTCTATGAACAATTCATTAAACATTGCCAGCATTGTGATTTTAGTTATTTCTATCATATAGGAGATTCATTTTGGCCACATGGGGAGCTACTGAGGATCCAAGATGGCTGCATTCTAGGAGGGTGTGGAGGAGCCTCACAAGCAGGAGCTGAGAGAAGCATTTTATTTTTTAAGTTAAGGTATGCCACCATTGCCTCATTTGTTTTAAACTCTCTGCTCTTTCCAGTTCATCTTGTGCTGTCTGGTTCCAGTGTTGTTCCCCTGCTTTTGCTCTTTCCCATTGCAGAAATCTGATGTGGAGTCCTAGTGGTGTGCAGGGCCCGGTACTGTGGCTGAGAGCACGCCCCTGCAGTCAGTAGCTATGGAGAACACCAAAGAGAAAGTTCTCTACTATCCTGACAAGTTGTGCATGGTGGTTATTGCATGCGCCAGACCGTGCACCTCTTTTGCAGTTTTAGAAGCAGCTTGATGTAACACATTCCAGAGTAGACTGCGGTGCAAAGTCCTCTCTTCTGGGAAGTATATCTTCTCTAATTGATTATCTGCTCATCTCTTTCTGTGGCTGTTATTTTATACTATACTTTGGATTCTGGACTTTGGACTTTGGGAAACTGTGGATTTTCACCTGTGGATTTTTGCAGTCTTTTGCTATTTCCTGTTTTGATACGTATTAAGGCTTTTATCCTGCTTTCAGTGCTTTTGCCCACTCATACACTTAAGTTGCCATTCTAGAGGAAGGTAAAGGCTGAGTAAAGTTAGAATACGGTAGCATTCATAGGAGGCTCCATAATAAAGTTATTGTGGAGCCAAGTGTCAAGTCGCTATCCTGAGTGATGAACCATGAAGAATAGTCATGGACATCACAGTGCACTACCCTGAAATCTTACAATATGCCAGATAACCACTAGAGCTCACTGACTCAATGAGCTGTGAAAGCACATGCACATACAGCATAATTTCTCTACAATGATATCTGCTTACTTTTTAACAACCCTGTAGATATCAATTTACATTTTTACTATTTGAAAATAGTGGTACCAAGTGACACCACGCCTCAAGCATTATAATTAGTTGTGGCTTAGGCCATTCTGACAGGCATATCAGGATATCTTTAGTCACTATAGAGCAAGATGCTGGGCATCATAGTTACAGGAGTGCTGGAGGGCTATTGCAGGGCTGTGATACTAATGTAGGTAAGGTGATTCAGTGGTGATAAATGCTTTGTGAAAGCTAAATTCCACAAGTGGAATTCTAGTGGCATTACCTATGAATTAATTTGCGAGCAAATTTTGCCAACTAGTAATTTCTAAAGTATCTACAATAAATTTTAGCCAACTAAATCACATGTATCCAGCTTAATGATATTCCAGGACATATGTATTTTGGTATGCATGCCAAATCTTGATTGTATACCTGCAAAAGTGGTGGAGCTACAGTATTAGCATCTGAATATTTTGAAAAGTTTTACACAATTTAACAAATAATTAAACTGTGATATTTTGAAATCCTATATCTTACAATATACACAACACATTACCTCTCTATTTAGCAGTTTCTATGACTCTTACAAGAAAGCATGCATATAAATTATAAATGACCTGGCTCCAAAGGTGGCTAAGTTGTAGGCATAGAAATGTTTTCAGAAATGTTCACATGAATAAGAAATTGCCAACATTTGAGCCCCTATACTTTCCCTGCCCCTCATCCAAATGTCACGAAACTTGATATCTGTTGAGGGCCCCTTCCAAATATCATACCTTTAGCTATAATGCTGACCAAGGAATGGCCAATTAAAATAGTTTGGAAAAGTTCATAAAATTGAGCAAAATGTTGTGGAATTAAAAAAAATGTCATGCTATTTTGCAAACATTCTGCAAAATCGGAATGTGTTAATTTTGTCCAACCATATTTGGGACCCTCTTCTGAAAGGTTATTTTGTCATTCAGTCAGATGGAATGTTCTTCTTCCAGGAAGCATCCCACATCCCATTCACTCAGAAAGGAGAATACAGTCCTCTTGGCCAGCTTATTCCTGAGTCTCCACCTCCAATAGACAGATACAGGAGAAGTTGTAAAACAAAATGATCATGGATTGATGTTGCTGTGATGTTCAGGGGTAGAAGCAATGTAGACTGCTTCATTAACAAAATAAATGTATTCCTATGCCCTGCCTTTAAAAAGATTGATGTTCCTTTGAATCTCATTCTTCACCATTACAATCATTTGTCAGACACTAGTAGTGGTGAAGGCAGGTAGTACTCCTCTCTTCACCAACAATCCATCAGGTGAGCAATCATCCTGAGGGGGGTTGCTAATCATCACTGATCATTTCCCATTCTGCTTGAATCCTGCTATTCTAGTGACTGTATGTTTTGTATTTGGAGGCAGAATCAACTCCTTCTTATCCCCTCTCTGTACACCTCCCACAAAGTCCTACTAGGTGTTAGGTGGTGCCTTCTATTTCTTATGATATGCTTCCTGTAGAAATGCATGAATCATCCAAGTCCTCAAATACTGGGGCCCTCTTGGTCTTGTAACAGCTGGGTTAGGTACCCAAAGATACTGGTATTTGTTTTAATTTGTATGGGAACTTTCTTATATATTCCCATCTCAGGGCACAAAAGAACCAAAGCCTGGACAGACTTTTGGATAAAAGTGACCTTTCATGGGAATTCCAGATGCATTACAATATAGCTACTGTAATTTATGGGTAGCTCTGCTCACTCAGCCTCAGTAATACACACAAACAGAAATGTACAAGCAGAAAAAGATACTGGGCTTGATTCTCAAAGCTTGACACAGGCCTTGAACAAGCCCTACATCAAACCCTATGCTGCTCTAAACACATTGCAATACATTGTGCCTGATTCACAAAGGTTACATGCATTTGCAATGCTTTACCCCCTTTACATCAGCTTGTGCCAAATATTGGGTGCAAACCCCATGAAAAGGTCTGCAAAGTTAGACCAGCAAAAGCTGGTTTAACTCACGGCATGGGTGCACGGGATTGAGAATCCCGATTGCCAGGCGGGGAATGCTGCAAGCCCCATGCACCATGTGTTCAGCACACCCCGGGCTTGTGGCATTACAACACATTTGAGTCAGGCCCACTGCATCCATCCTGTCTGCTCTGACACCCTACCTTGAAACTACTGTCTCTTGCTGCCTCTATTTGTTCTGTTTAATAAGATCTTTGAAACCGTGCTAGTCAGCTTTAAACCTGGCAATGGTGCTTGCATTTTTCACTATGCTAGGCAAGCTATTCCACTTATACATGGCTCTTTTTGTCTTCCTTGTGTCCTCTTATGACTGTGGGTGTAGCCCAGCAGTCGTTTTCATTCAGAAAAGGGCTGATGTCATTTTTGCTACCAAACAACATTATAGAGTGTTAGAAATAAATTCCTCTGCTGAAGCCTCCTTACTACACTGCCTGTGTGTGTATAGGAAGCTGTAGAGCATTACTTTTCCTCTGGATTGAGAAGTTAATTGAGCCACAGAAAGTTAGCTCATTACCTTCTGGCAGTTATTGTGTGTCAGATTACCAATGGATAGTACAGACATCATAGAAAGCTATTGGAAGCAGAATGGGTTAAACACTTCCTAGAACTTTCTGCATAACAAGTAAGCTCTGCTGTGCCCTCAGCCCTTATGAACACTTCATTAAGCCATTTGACACCACCATTCTAAGAGCAGATATTCTGCTACTTTGCAGGAAATTCCATAGCAAAGAGTCCCAGTGATGACTATTTCCAAATAATACACCAATTTCATTTTCTCAGGCAGGCAGTTCTGGGCTACTGTTTAAGTTCTACTGAATGTTCTTAGCCTGCAATTTATGACTATAGGTGTTTACAACTGAATGATAGTAACCACATTTGCTTCACTTGCAAACAGGCAAACAGGCGTGTGTGTGTCTAATTTTTGTTTGACTTAGGATACACATACAATCTGATCAGTTCATAACATGCTGTATTGTGATTAAATGAACTGATACATGTGGGCTTTGGTTTCTTTTACAAATTCATTTTTCTTGACCATGGATACACTAAAACAAAAATTTCTCAACAAAATGTTTGAAAATAAGAAGTTTAGCAATAATTTAGTTGATGTAGTGTAAAGAGCTGCTCCATGGAAAATTTCCTGGTTTTGGGGCTGCTGCAGCAGAATGGGACTTCATGGATCGGGAACTCATGGCAACAGAAGAGGCATGATGGCAATAAAAGCTTAATGGCGTCGATGTAGAGGCACCAATATTTGCACATGACTTTGGTAGAAGACTAAGTGTGACTTGGGGTTGGGGGATCATCAGAAATTGAGTGAGTCTTAGTATTTTAAGCATAATGGTTTTCTGAAACTTCAAACTTCAATGGGTTAGACTTTGCATCCATCAGTACAGCATGTCACTAACCAAGCTGATACCTATCTCCAGCCAGAGGTAATTGTCAGATGTTTCCCAGGTACATTAGCACGGAGACACACTGACCAAATTGCTAAAATTGTACACGAAGCAGGAGAAAACATTGATGTCCTGGTACACATAGGGACAAACGATCTCACCAGCCAGTCAGTTGTGGAGACCATGGAACACCTGACCAGGCTGGGTGACAAACTATCATCCATTTCATCCGGCATCTCCTTTTCTGCGATCCTGCCAGTCTGGGAGAGGGGGCAGATAGACGGAAGGTCAGAGAAGGGGAGATAGGGGAGCAAAACATGTGGCTCAAGGGCTGGTGCCTGGAAAAATGACACAAATTTGTAGGCAACTGGCAACAGTTTTGGGAGTGAAAGTTCTTTAAATTCAATGGACTGCATCTGACTAAGGAGGGGGTCAGTGCATTGGAGCAGAAGTTTGACGTCTTTGCAGAATATTTAAACTAGCAAATGGGGAGAGGGGTGCAGCATCCGATATGTCGAATAGGAAGAACACCCTTCCCCCCTCAGTTAGTGGTCAAACAGGAGTTCAGCATGTTTGTAGTTCATTTGCATCACCAGGTAAGAAAAAAGGTCTGGCTCCCCATACGATGCACAGGGGAAATGCCAGACCTCCCCAACAACTAACACACTGAGATCTGGTCAATGGAAAATCATGTACACAAATGCTCGCAGTCTAGGAAACAAGATCCCAGACCTGCAGGCAATAATGACAGAGGCTAAACTGGACATGGTAGCCATTAGCGAGACATGGTTCACCAGTAACCACACTTAGGAAACTTCAGTAGCCAGCTATGTACTGTTCAGAAGAGACCGAGGTGCAAAAAGGGGGGGGGGGTGGAGTGGCCCTTTATGTCAATGAAAATATCAAAGCTACAGAAATTCAGAATACACATATGGAGCCAGAAGAACTGTGAGTCACCCAGGAAACAGTAAATGGGGCAGCCATACAAACTGGGGTTGTCTACAGGCCTCCAGACCAGGGGGAGGACATAGACTCATTACTGTTAGAAGATATACAAAACATAACAGCTAAAGGGATGGTTCTGATAATGGGAGACTTCAACATGACAGATACAGATTGGTCAATACCAGCAGGAACATCTGTCAGAACTAGACACATAGTGGATTCCCTGTAGGGGGAGGGCCTCAAACAACTGGTACAACAACCCACTAGAGACAGGGTTATCCTAGATTTAGTACTGACTAACAGGGAAAGGATCACAGATCTCCAGGTGGACGGTCACCTGGGGGCCAGTGACCATCACATGGTATGGTTCAGTTTGGCCACTAGAACTAAATCATCCCATTCCAAGGCAAAAATATGGGACTTTAGAGGAGCTGACTTTGATAAGATGACCAACAGAGTTAAGCTTGCCATGGCAAAAAGAAATATAGATGAGGGGGTACAAGCAAAGTGGGCAAGCAATAAGGATGCAATACTTGAAGCAACATCCCACTGTGTTAGAGAGAAAAGGAAGTGCAAGAGAAGAAGGAAACCACTTGGGTTCTCAAAAACAGTAGCAGAAAAGGTCAGAGCCAAAAGGCTGGCCTTCAGGAAATATAAGGGAATGCAGCAGGGTGAAGATAGGGAGGCATACTGTACCAAACTTCACTAAGGGAAGCAGGGAAGGCAGTAAGATAGGCAAAGGCCCAAACTGAGGAAACACTAGCATGATCAGTAAAAAAAGGTGACATGACTTTCTATACATACATCAGTGAAAGGAGAAAGTCCAGAAGGGGTATTGCTAAGATCAAAGGGGATAAGGGTGTGTGTGTGGAGGAGGACCATGTAAAAGCATCTATCCTAAATAGATACTTCTGCTCAGTATTTACTGAAGAGAATGTGGGGCAGGGCCCACAGCTCAGCACCATGGACACAGGGGGAGGGAGGTGTACATTAGTCCCTTCACAAAAGAATGAGTCCTACAAGAGCTTGATAAGCTCAGGGTGGACAAGACAATGGGACCTGATGGCATACATGCCAGGGTCCTAAAGAGATAAGGGTGGAACTAGCACAGCCATTGTCAGAACTGTTTAGTGAGTCTCTTAGCACAGGAGAGGTCACAAAAGACTGGAGAAGGGCTCATGTGATCCCACTCCACAAGACTGGTAGCAGGGAGGAGGCATGGAACTACAGACCAGTCAGTCTTACCTCAGCAGTGAGCAAGATTATGGAGGCACTCCTTAAGGAAAATATAGTGCAACACCTGGAATCCATAGGAGCACAAAATCCAAGACAGCATGGGTTTACAACAGGAAGGTCCTGTCAAACTAATCTCATAGATTTCTTTGACTGGGTAACCAGAGTGGTGGACCAAGGGAAGCAGTTGATGTTGCCTACCTTAACTTCATCAAAGCTTTCGATACTGTTCCACATAGAAGATTGATTAATAAGCTGGGTAGGCTCAGGGTGAATCAAAAGTTGGTCAACTGGGTGGCAAACTGGTTGACAGGGAGAAAACAGAGAGTGGTGGTGAATGGTATACAGTCAGAAGAGATGCAAGTCACAATTGGGGTACCTCAGGGATCAGTCCTGGGGCCATTCCTCTTCAATATCTTCATCAGTGACATTGTAGATGGACTGGAGGGTAAGGTTTGTCTGTTTGCAGATGACACCAAGATCTGCAACAGAGTAGATTATCCAGATGGCATATGCATAATAAGAAGAGATCTGGATAAATTGGCAAAATGGTTGGAAGAGTGGCAACTGGGGTTTAATGCAAAGAAGTGCAAGATCATGCACATAGGGAAGAGAAACCCTGAAGCCACCTATAGGCTGGGAGGGGAGTTGCTGGCATCCACAAGGGATGAAAAAGACTTGGGCATCATCATCAGAGGTGAACTGAAATCATCCAAGCAGACCACTAAGCAATAGGTAAGGCTAGAGGGATAATGGGGTGTATTAGTAGAGGTATCACAAGTCATAAGAGGGAGGCAATAATCCCTCTTTACAAGACACTGGTTAGACCCCATCTGGAATACTGCATGCAGTACAGGAGGCCACACCTTTACAAGGACATTAACCAAACTGAGGCAGTCCAGAGAAGGACAACCAAAATGGTGCATGGACTGCATCAGAGAACATATGAGGATAGTTTAACGGAGCTCAATATGTATACCCTAGAGCAAAGGAGGGAGAGAAGTGATATGATCGAAACATTCAAACACCTTAAAGGCATTAACAAGGTGAAAGAGTCTAACATGTTTCAATATAAGAAGAATTGCAGGGCAAGAGGACACAACGTGAGATTAAAGGGAGGCCGATTAAGGGGTAATGTGAGGAAGCTTTTTTCACAGCAAGGGTGGTGGATGCATGGAACAGCCTAGCTCAGGAAGTGGCGGATACGAATGCAATGCAGGGCTTCAAACAGGCATGGGATAGGCATAAGGAAGCAATACAGATGAGTATGAATAGATAGGCCATTGACAGACCAAAGGCCGATGGTACATTCATAAGGTAGAAAAAGAAATGTGCAGACTGGATGGGCCTTGCAGTCCTTATCTGCTGTCAACTTCTATGTTTCTTTGTTTCTAAGCCATATGCAGTAGGGCTTGGGAAAAAAAAACAGATCAATAGATCTGGACCAGAGCTGTAAAATCTGGACTGGGCTCAACTTGTGTAAATATTGCTGATCCACTCACGCCAGATGATCTGGTCTGGCTTTTACCTATCTGGTCTGATCCTGGCGATTCCGTTTTCAACCATGCCAAGGAAGGGCTGAAAAACAGACATCCAGGAGCAGACCAGATATGTAAAAGTCAGACTGAACAGTGCAACCAGAATGACCAGACCAGCAGTATTTGTACAAGTTGCACCCAGGATGGCCAGTTTGAATTTTAACAAACTGCTGTGGTTCAGGTCTGTCAGTCCAGTTTTTTAACAATCAGTCAATCTTTATTTTATACTGAAATGTATGTGAAATAAATGCCTGTTTACACAAATGTCCAGTTAAGCATAAAAAGAGAGCAGAACATCAGGTCAAACAATTACATAGTAAAATACAATATAAACAGGTCTAGCATAACCAGGTCTAATGCAGAGATCTTGAGGGACGTACAGAAGAAAGGGGATGCAAATAAATAATAGTGACAAATTTACAGCAAGGGATATAGTTGAAGGTACAATTCAGAAACATGAGCAGTTGTTTGATGCGTCAAAAAGAAGTGCAAATCCTGTGGCATCCAAATCCTGCCTGCGGATGAGCATTCCCACTGTGTGATCTGCCTAGGCCCCAAACACCAGGTCAAGGATTGTGCGGCTTGCCAATCCTTCAACCAGGCCACATGGATTAGGCAACAGAAAAAGCTCAAAGCCCACGTGCTGAAGGAGCACCTAGCTTTGATGGAAAAGGAGCTGCAGAATCTGCAGGGAACATCTTCTTCTGCAACACCAGAACCCAAAAAGAAGAAAAAGGACAAGGAGAGGCACAGAGACTGGGATAGGTCTCCATCCACTTGGCAGCGACTATCAGACACCACTGACACAGGAAGGGGCTCCACTTCGGTAAGTACCCATACAGCCAGATCTTCTACCACTCAGGCAAATCAGACCACAGCCTATCTGTCTGTTTTACTCACACTGCAGTTGGGGTTCTTCTTAGACAAAGGAACCCCTATTGTGCTACTTAGACCCATATCTTCTTCAGGGTCTATCATCAGAAGCCAGGTTGATAAGTCAATCCCCGGCCCCACTGAGGAGCGTACAGTCACAGCCAGTAAGCTGGACAATAGGTCTGCTGTTGTCTGCATGGCCCAAGTCGATGAGTCAGATGTTAGCTCTTCTGACGTCTGCACAGCCTTGGCTGATAAGTTGCTCCCTGGTTCCTCTGGGGACAGCACAACTGATGTGCCCATCGGGGTCGCAGGTTACCTCTTACATCAAGATGAGCCAGCTGCTGGACACGCAAAAGTCTTTAGAGGGTTCCTCACTCCCACTAACCCACTGGGCTTGAATGAAGATCAAGAGCCATAGGTGGGCACTAATCTGGATGTTCCTCTTCCTTTGTCTGGTCAGTCTCTTCATGGATCGTCCACTGGGCCTATTGTTAATCCCTCCAGGGAATCTTCCATCAGGACCTCCATAATCCAGGCCCCCTTCGACAACCAGGTTCCACCATCTTGGACTCTGGTTCCCCAGACAACGATGGGTCTTCCGGTTGGGTTCTACGCACACCCCGATGTCAGGTGACTCTTCACCGAGTAAGTGTATATCCAGGCATCCGGCCATTCCTGAAACACTGGATGGCCTTCCATCAGGCCCCCAGGCACCAAATCTTCTGTTACCAGACATTCCTGTGCTTGATCTAGTGCCAGCTCCTTCGAATTTCCCTATGGGGATGATGCCTGATCGTTCTGGACCACTTGCAGGCCTTCTGACCCACCTCCTGCCAGGCCTTCAGGTCTACCTCTGGCTGGACCTATGGACAATGTTCTGGGCTATCCGCCCCCACAATAACCAATGTACCTTTCGCCGGTTACCTCCGGACCAGACAGAATTGGGAAATCAGATGGGGATCTTGTCATTGCCACCCTCAACATATGCAACCTCCTCCCAAAGTTTGCTGCCCTTCAAATCTTTGCTGACCAGCATAACCCTGATATCCTTACTGTTGCTGAAACCTGGCTGATGCCCAATACTCCTGACCATGCTATTGTGCTACAAGGCTATAACATTTTCAGACTTGATAGGAGGACAAAAAGGGGGGGGAGTTGCAATTTACATCAAAGACAACATCACCTGTCACCCCGTCTCCACTACCCCCTCTGACTCTTGTGTGCCAGTCCTACCTATCAAACTACTCCTTGGGGCCCAAAATAAAGTGCTCACTGTAGTCTCAGTCTACATCCCACCAAAAGACCAAGGGATTGGTCTCTGTGCGGTCCTGGACTTTGTAAGATCCCAACCTCCCAGATCTGAGATCCTCCTCCTTGGTGATTTTAATATCAACTGGCTTGCACCTGATGTAGGAAGCAACAAGGATGCTATCTCTTCAGCTAACTTAACACAGATGGTTGATTCCTCCACAAGGAAGAACTACAAGTCAGGTACCAGAACTCTCCTGGACTGGGTTCTTGCCAGCCACCCAACCCATACCAACAACACCACTGTCCTCCCGGATTCCCTCAGCGACCATTCCCCTGTCATCTGCAACTGGTCAAATAAGTTTCGTAAGCCTCTTCCTAAAACCATTTCCAGCAGAGTCCTAACTCATGGCCAGCTGACCCATCTCAAATCCTGTCTTAGTCAGCAAGACTGGTCTCCCATATACAATGCACCGGATGTTGACTCGGCCCTTGATTATTTCATCACCACATTCAATGCTGCCTGCGACACCTACACCCCAGTAAAAACATGCAAAGTCAAGGCACTCTCCAATCCCTGGCTCATGGCTGTGCTACTGGCTCAGTTAAAATCAAGAGACCACCTCTGTGCAATAGCTAGGGCCACAGGTGCTCAACTGGACATTCTAAACTACAAACAGACTGGCAACAACTACACAAAACAAATGCGACAGACGAAGAGTACCTACTACAAGAAAGCCCTCGTCAACACCTGGGGAGATGGGAGAGCTTTTTGGGACAATATTAAGGAAGTCACAGGGAAGCAGTCCAAATCCTCCCCAACCCTACTGATGGTTGATGGAGCCACCACCCTTGACCCGAAGGTCATTGCCAGTACTTTCAATGCAGCCTTCACTGGCCTTAGTGCTGTTCTCCCCCCGGACTTTTTCTCCAAAACTGATTCCCCTTCTCCAAGTTCCCTACCTACTACCTCAAATCATCTGCCGTTCCACTTCAAAAAGGTCAAGGTGAATGATGTCTGCAAATACATAACAAAGGCTATCTCCAAGTCCAGAGCCAGTGGTGATTCACTGGACCTTAAACTGCTATCCCTCACTCTTGAAGAGGTATTGCACCCGCTTACCAGAATCTTCAACCTCTCCCTCAGCCTCAGTCAGTTCCCAAGTAAATGGAAATCTGCTATTGTCACTCTGGTCTTTAAATGCAGCAACAAGTCCATACAGGGGAACTGCCAGCCGATCTCTATATTATCCCCCTTCAGGCCCTTGAGCACATTGTTGCTGACCAGCTTACAGACTACCTGGACAAATGTAACATCCTATGTGCACAGCAGCACCGGTTCAGGCAAGGGCACAGCACATCAACAGCTTTCCTGGAATTCACTGGAGTCCTTCACAACTCGTTGGACAAAGGCCATCTAACTGGAGCCATATTCATTGATTTGACTAAGGCATTTGACACTGTTCACCATGGCCTGCTTACCAAACAGCCGCTTAATGCCAGGCTGTCCCAGGACTCCACTGCATGGTTTAACAGCTACCTGAACCAGCTCTCACAGACAGTAAAAATCTCAGGAGTACTCTTTAACTCCAAAACTGTTCGTTCAGGCATTGCTCAGGGATCCATAATAGGTCCACTACTTTTCAGCCTTTTCCTGAACTCCCTTCCACTATCCTGCCCAGAACAAATTATCCTCTTTGCCGATTATACTGTGCTTCTCACCCCCCATAAGGACCCACAACCCTTACTTCACAACCTATAGCTTGCTTTCTCCGCTGTTGGAAAACTAGTCTGCAAAACATAAACTGGTTCTAAACCACAAAAAGACTAAATCTATGCTTTTCTGCAGTTCGCAAAGCAAACACAGGTGGTATCCTCTTATCAATACAAGCGCTGGTAACACCCTCGAATAAGTGTCATCTTTTAGATACCTTGGAATCTCACTTGACCCTTGCCTATCTTATGGGACTCACATTGATAGTGTTGCCAGAGTGGTAAACTCATGCATTGGAATTCTTTACCAAAATAGACAGCATCTTACCCAGGCAGCATGGAAGATTGCTATCCAGAGCTCTATGGTCTCCGTCATTGACTACGGCCTCATAATCTATGGCTCTGCCTCTACTACTGCCCTCAGGTGCATAACGACCTCCCTAAACAAGGCCTGTTGACTGCTTACTGAATCCCACCGACTCACACATACATGCGAGCTTTACGCTCAAACGGGATGGCTTCAACTCACTAACCGCATAAAGTATCTTACCTGCTTGATGGTGAAACAAACTACTTTGGGCCTTGCTCCACCAAGTGTCCAAGCCCTCCTGCACCCAAACACTAATCTTCAAAACACCAGAGGGTCTGAACTTCAGCTTCTACAGGCCCCTGATGCCGCACCACTCTTGGCCAAAGATCCTTTGCACACCCTGCACTGAGCTGGATGAATACCCTCAGCACTTACATCACCTCCATCTCCTCACTGGGCATATTCAAATCAAGTCTCCATCATCATCTCACGGCCTCCAGCTCATGTGACTGTCACCCCTAACTTCCCCCTTTCCCACTGAGATCAACCACTCTTCTCTGATGTTCTTTGACAATGCCATGAGCTGCTCTAGTATCTTTCTTGGCTGCCACCCCCCCTCTCATCTCACGCTTCCTCCCTGATTTCTTCTAGGTTTCTGAAATGATTCCTTGTATATGTTATTCATGTATCCTATTTACCATGATGCGTACCTGAACTGATGAATATGGCTGTATGCTCTCTTTAATGTTGTATGCCCTTGTTTAACATGTTTAACATATATGTACTCTTCTGACGTGGAACCTTTGTAAAAGAGCCTTGGCTCAAAGGTAATTGTAATCCTAGATCTAAATAAACAAATAAACAAATAAAAAATGCCTGGTTATCAACCCCATTATGTACCAGGGTACTAGACGCCGGGCTTTGTCTCATCAAGAGTATGCTCCTTCTGGCTTTCCCTACTCCTATCAGACTCATGGATACCCTCAATATCAGATGCTGAGCTAGCCATTATACCAGTCTCCTCCTCCTCCTCCTCCTCTGCCTCTGCCTCCACAGCAGCCTCAGGCTGATATCCAGATAGTGTTTCAGACTCTGATTCAGGAGGCCAGGACTTAACTAGCCTTGGAGCTTAACCGTCTGAACATAGAAACATAACAGAAACATAGACTTTGACGGCAGATAAGGACCGCTTGGCCCACCTAGTATGCCCATTTCCCTACCTAGAGGATAAGCTGTAGATCCTATTTAACCAACAGCCTATTTCTTCCTACCCCTCACAAAAATTGCCTTATGTCTGTCCCATGCATTCTTGAATTCTCCACAGTTTTAGACCCCACAACCTCCTCAGGAAGGCTGTTCCATGTGTCCACCACCCTCTCTGTGAAAAAATACTTCCTTACATTGCCCCTGAGCCGTCCCCCCTCTATCTTCAAATTGTGTCCCCTTGTTCTTGCACATCTCTTTTTCTGAAAGATGCTCTCCTCTTGGACTTTGTTGATTCCACTGAGGTACTTAAACTTTTCTATCATGTCCCCCCTCTCCCTTCTTTCCTCAAGGGTATAAATATTAAGCTCCTTTAGCCTCTCCTCATACGGCTTCTCTTGCAGACCACATACCATTTTAGTTGCCCTCCTCTGAACTGCCTCCATCCTGTCTATGTCCTTGCAGAGATGGGGTCTCCAGAACTGGATGCAGTACTCCAGATGGGGTCTCACCAACTGTCTGTACAGGGGGATAACAACTTCCTGTTTTCTGCTGGTGATGCCTCTCCCTATACATCCCAGTATCCCCCCAGCCCTGCCTACCGCCTTCTCACATTGCTTGCCAACCTTAAGGTCATCTGATATGATTACCCCAGGTCCCTTTCCATTTTTGTTGTTGTTACTACCTCCCCCCATTGTGTAATCTTCCCCTGGGTTTTTGTTTCCCAGGTGCATTACTTTGCACTTCTTTGCATTGAATCCAAGCTGCCATACTTCTAACCATTCCTCCAGCCTTGCCAAGTCCCTTCTCATCCTTTCCACGCCTCCTTGTGTATCAACCCTGTTGAAGATCTTTGTGTCATCTGCAAAGAGGCATACTCCTGGTCTGAATCCAGTGGTGGCATCTACTCCTACCTCCTTTTGAACCGCTAGGTCAGTCTCTCCTGTGGATTCCCACCTTTCCAGAGAAGACTCATCAAGACACCAGGTCAGGGATAAAACCCAAGACACTACTCTAAAAATGGTTCAGACCCCCAGCAGGCACTTTTCAGACTCTGACTCCAACTCATCCTCCACCTCTGGTATGCATACACCTATAGAGCTTCAGCCTAAGGAGTCCCCAAAGTCCCCTCTGAAGGACCCTTCCTTTGCAGAAATCTTCATAACTATACAAAATGCCTGTGGCTAGGCTATCCAAGAACAAGATCCAAAGTGGAAATGGATTGTGGAGCATCTGGACATGACTGACACAGCCCCTATGCCCATACAGCCTTGGACTGGGCCCCATGAAGACTTGACGTCCTCTATCTGGCAACAACCTTCCTCCATTCCAGCTGTTTCAAAAAAAAGCACAGGATGTACCACCCCCCAGATGGGGTCACACATCTTACTGGCCATCCTAATGCAAACTCGGTTGTTATCACAGCTGCCCACGACTGGTCCTCTAAACCTAAACATTTGAGCATGTTTCCTCCTGATAAGGAGTTTAAGCAGCTGGACAATTTCGGTCACAAGATCCATTCCTCCTCCACTTGCACTCTCAGGTCCCTTAATTATGTGGCTCATATGGTTTCCTACCAGAAATCTTCCCTAGTCTCACTTGAGTCCAAACGGTGAGCTATCGAAAACAAGGAGCTTAAGGCTAAGATAGCCATGACTGTAAGAATGGCTAAAATCTCCTTTCATCATGCCCTCCTTGCCACTTATGACACAACAGACTCAGTTGCTCACACCACAGTCACAGCTGTCTACATTAGGTGACATTCATGGCTTAGGATTGCTGGCCTGGCACAAGACATTCACACCTCCATCCTGGATGCCCCTTTCAGGGGATCCATGTTATTCTGTGGTAACGCCAAGGATATTATCAATAAATTGCAGGACTGCAGTAAATCCATCCACGACATCTGCTTCATGTAGTGAGGGGGGTCACAAAGGCAAACAGCCTTTTTGTCTGCAACAGAGATGCCAGACCAAAGAGGCCCCTGCCAAACGCCAGGCCAAATGCTGGCATCCAGAATCAAGAACCCCTATGCCCCCTGCTAAGTCCCAGAAGACCTCCCCCAGAGGAGGAGCTGCTGGCTCCCTCCACTCTGCCTCCTGACTCATGGGGGGCCCGTGAGCCTCCTCCAGATCTTCTGGGGTACCAGTGGGGGGACATAACCATGGACTCTTGGGTCCTCCAGTTAATAGCAAGAGGTCACACCATAGAGTTCCTAGACAGGCCTCCAGACAATCCCCCAGGCCTCTCCCATTATCCTTCAAGGCACCTGTCTCTGATAGGGGATGAGATCCAGGCTCTTCTGCAAAAGTCAGCCATAGAACCCGTGACTCCAGCACAGATAGGAAGAGGGTACTGCTTTCATTTCTTCCTAGTGCCCAAAAAGATGGGTGATCTAAGACCCATCTTGGACCTCAGCATGCTCAACCTATATGTCAAGTACAAGAGGTTCTGCATGCTCAACATCCAGGGACTTCTACCCCTGTTCCACGAGGGCCATTGGCTTTGTGCATTGGACATGCAGGATGCTTACCTGCACATCCCTGTCTTCTAGGCCCACTGCCACTTTCTTCGGTTTGCCTACCAGGGGGAACACTACCAGTTCAAGGCTCTCCATTTTGGTCTATCCTCAGCACCTCTTGTTTTTACCAAGTGTCTAGCAGTGGTGGCTGTGTCCATATGCCCCAGAGGCTTCTAATTGTGCCTGTATCTGGATGACTGGATTCTGTCATCCCCATCACAGAGCAGTCTGAGGGAGTCCCTCTCCTTCACCCTGGACCTCTTTTCCAGATTTAGAATAACAGCCAACGATCCTAAGTCCCATCTCTCCCCTCTCAGTGCCTATAATTGATCTTGGGTGGTGTTGGATATGATCCAGGGCAGGGTCTTCCTCCCATTAGACAGAATGGAGACCCTGCAGGAACAGGCCCAATTAGTGGCAACTCATGCTGGACCACAGCCCGGTCATTCCTCCATCTTCTCAGGCTGATTGCAGCTGCAATCCCTATAGTTCCTCTAGCCAGACTACATATGATGGTAACCCAATAGAATCTTCATGTCCAATGGTATCAGTGGCTGGACAATCTGGACCACAGGGTCCTAGTGTCTGGATACACTGAGAAGGATCTTCTTTGGTGGCAGGAGTTGTCCAATATCTCCATGGGGTTCCCTTTCATCCCCCTGCTCCTACCATGACCCTTACAATGGATGCTTCAAATCAAGGCTGGGGAGCCCGCCTAGGAGACGATCAGACCCAGAGAACATGGTCTCAGCTGGAAGCATCTCTACACATCAGTGTGTTAGAAATGATGGCAGTGCTGTATGCCTTTCAAGCCTTCCAGCCTCTTCTATGTCCGGGGACACTCCTGGTTCAGACCGAGAGTTCTTTTTCACATAAAGGGTGGTTGATGCATGGAATGGTCTACCTCAGGACATGGTGGATATGAATACAGTGCAGGGCATCAAACAGGCATGGGATAGGCATAAGGGAGCAATTTAGATGAGTATAAATAGATAGGTCATTGACAGAGCAAAGGCCAATGGCACATTCATAAGGTAGAAAAAGAAATGGGCAGACTGGATGGGCCTTGCGGTCCTTTTCTGCAATCAACTTCTATGTTTCTGTGTTTCTCATCTTTCCTCATATGATTTTCATTGTTGTCCCTAGATCATTTTCATGTCCCTCTTTTGTATTGTCTGTACTCTATCCTTCATTTTATGTTTGCTTGCGCGCATGCGCAAGAAACATTATGCGGCAGCCTAGGAAAGAAGTGGGTTATGGAGGTGCAGCACTGTGGCAACACCAGAGACAGTGCATTTGGGGGCTTGGCACTGGTGAACCAATGGAGGCACAGTGTGCTGATGACACTGGTCTCCAAAAATGCAAGCAAGTAGAAACATTTTCTCTGCTGCAATGAGGGGCCACCTCGGCATTGCTGCTTCAGCCATTCCGCTGCAAAGAGGGAGCTATCTATCATTGCAGGGAAGTACCTTCCAAAGTCTAACAATTAAGTAAACATGGCGGCAGATTGCAGCTGCCTCTCGGCCACATGAAAGCCCGAATGGGGTGACCAGTCCCCTGTGGCAGCCCAATCCAGTTAATTTGCTGACGGGGCCTCACCCCGTCGGCATGATGTAACCCCTCCCCCATTTGTCGTGTGCCGAGGAGTGCCCAATCCCACTCAGAATCATGGCCCCTCCCAAACAGTTGTTCTTTGCCGACAGGAGGCCTAGTCCCCGTTGGCTTCAGTACCCACCCAAAAGGCAGGTGACACACTGGGAGTCCACCTCAGTGTGCTAGAAACAAGCCTGGGAAAAAAACCTTCCCACAATATCTTTTCTTTTTTATCTCCCTGAAACAAAGGAAAAGGTCCCACCGATAGCATCATCTCCCCCAACCTGCACCCACCCACTGTGTGCGCATCCCCACACCCCCCTTCACCCCATACTTACCTCTGGACCCTGGTGCAACGATCTTTGGTGGATCAGAAACACGTCTGTACTCTTCAAAGCCGACCACGAACTGAAGAAATGCCAGTAAGCTGTATAATCAGCTGTATCATCAGAGCAGTATTTCAACCGACACACTCTAAGGGTGTTGCTTTTGATCAGCCCGAGGTCTCTACACCTCGGTTTTCTTGGAGTACCTTCAGCCGACCGGAGTTCATAGATGTCATGCGGATTATCCGGGTTGTACGCCCTACATACTGTTGTTTGGATCCTGGACCAACATCCCTAATTGTGGGCTGTATTGATGTCATCAGTCCAGTCCTTGCACAGATAGTCTGGTGCTGTCTGGAATTCGGAGAGTTTCCTAGCTCTCTGAAGGAAGCAGTGGTGACACCCCTCTTGAAGAAAGCTACCTTGGACCCACACTGCCACATAAACTACAGACCTATCTCGAACCTTCCCTTTTTGGGGAAGTTGATTGAGAAAGCAGTGGTGGTACAACTGGAGGACCATTTGACCATACATGATGTCTATGAACCGCTCCAGTCCAGTTTTCATGAGAGACATAGCACCGAGACAGCGCTGGTTCAGATGTTCAATGATCTCCTGATGGCTAGAGATCAGAAGAGTCATTCCATCTTAGTCCTTCTGGATCTCTCATCAGCATTTGACACCGTGGACCATGGGGTATTGCTGGGGCACCTGAGGTACATCTGTGGACTGTCAGGGATGGTCCTCAGGTGGTTTACATTGTTCCTCATGGGTAGAACACAGAAAGTGGTGTCAGGAGTTTATTCTTCAGACCCTATCTCTCTGTCATGTGGGGTTCCCCAGGGCTCGCTCGGTGCTTTCCCCCATGTTGTTTAAGGTGTACATGCTCCCCATTGGAGACATTGTAAGAAGGTATGGGCTGAGGTTTCACTGCTATGCTGAGTATACCCAGCTCTAACTGTCTTTTACACCTGACCAGTTTGGAGATGTTACGGTTTTCAACAGTTGTCTGAAGGAAATTCAGGAGTGGATGGATGCCTGCTGGCTGATGTTGAACTCAGAAAAGACAGAGGTGTTGGTAGTGGACCCAGGTCGCCAGATAGGGGGTTGGGGGTTGGTTCACCTTTGGGAATTTTTCTTGATGGTGTCTCACTCCCAGCCTCTGAACAGGTGTATAACTTGGGGGTGATTTTTGATGAAGGGCTGACTCTGCAGTCGCAGGTGTCAGCTGTTGTCAAAACTTCCTTTTACCATTTTAGGAATGTCACCAGTATTAGGCACCTGGTTCTGTCTGGCGACCTTCCTACCTTGATCCATGCCTTTGTGTCCTCATGCATAGATTATTGCAACTCCCTTTACTTAGGGCTGCCTGAGGTAGAAACCCACCGCTTGCAGCTAGTGCAGAATGTGGTGGCCCGGCTATTGACAGGGTCTCTTCAATCCTGTCATATTTAGTTGGTTCTGTGTGAGCTGCACTGGCTGCCTGTTCAGTGGCAGATCACCTTTAAAGTCAGTTTGCTGACTTTTAAAGCCCTACACGGACAGGGCCCTGACTAGCTGAAAGAGCTCCTGGTTCCCTACTGCCCCGGGCGATCTCTCCACTCTTCTGATGAGGGGTTGCTAGAGATTCCAAGGGTATGTTTAAAAACATCAGGGGCGAGAACTTTTGAATATTCAGCCTCTACCCTTTGGAATTCTCTACCTAGTCGGCTTCAAGGGTGCACAACTGTGGAGGGGTTTAAACAATCCCTAAAAACGTATTTGTGGCACCAGGCTTTAGGTAACTGGCATAACTGATTTTATTAACTGATGTTATCTTCTAAGTCTTTTTTTGCTTTTTATATTAATATTTAATGTTTTTTTATGTATGGATTGTGAGGCGCCTTGGTTGTTGATAAGGCGCTTAATAATTACAATTTTATTATTATTATTATTATTATTATTATTATTATTATTATTATTATGGCATAAATAGGGTTTTTTCAACTTTGGTGCATATCTCAGGCATTTTGGGGAATTTTGACACCAAATTTTTAACATGGGGTTATTGGGACCCCTCGTCATGAATTCAGGTACTGTCATTGCATTATTCGGTCCCAAAAGGTGATTTTGCGATCACTGCATGGAATCACCTTCCATGATTGACTAACCAAATGACAGTGCCAGTGTTCATGAGGTGGGCTCTCAAAAAGCCTATGTTACAAATTTGGTGAAACAAATCCAAAAAATTACTGTTTTCCGAGGGTGCATTGCACAGTTTCCATGCACGCTCGTAACTTCGCAAATCTGTAATATTTTCACTCCAGATTTTCAACATTGGCATTTTTCCACACCTCCTTATGAACAGTACAGCTGTCATTTTTTGCATCCAGACTGAAATGTGGTTTCGCACTACTGGTGCAGAATAGCGCAGTCGCTGTGGGAAATCAGTGTTCAGGACACATTAAGAAAATCACAGTGACACTGTTCATAAGCAGAGGTCCTAAAATGCCTATGTTTAAAATTTGTTGATGAAAGTCCATAAAATGACTGTTACGAACATACGTTGCGCAGTTTCCACACATGCTTGTAACTTCACTAATTTGTAATATTTTCACTCCAGATTTTCAACATTGGCATTTTTCCACACCTCCTTATAAACAGTACAGCTTTCATTTTTCACATCCTGACCAAAATGTGTTTACGCACTTCTGGCACAGAATAGCATGGTCGCTGTGGGAAGTCAGTGTCTGGGACAGATTAAAAACAAGTCACAGTGACACTGTTCATGAGCAGAGGTCCTAAAATGCTTGTGCTAAAAATTTAGTGACAAAAGTCCATGAAATAACTGTTACGAGTGTACATTGATCAGTTTCCATGCACCCTCGTAATTACGTGCATTTGTATTATTTTCACTCCAGATTTTCAACATTGGCATTTTTTCACACATCCTTATGAACAGTACAGCCGTCATTTTTCATATCCTGCCCAAAATATGCATTTACACATCTGGCGCAGAATAGCGTGGTAGCTGTGGGAAATCAATGTTCTGGACAGATAAGGAAAATCATAGTGACACCGTTCATAAGCAGAGGTCACAAAATGCCTATGTTGAAAATCTGATGAAAAAATTCCACTAAATGATTGTGTTACGCACTTGCGTTGCGCAGTTTCCGCATAAGCCTGGAAGTTTGTGTATTTTTAATATTTTTACTACAGATTTTCAACATTGCCATCTCTTCACAGCTCCCTATGAATGGTACAGCTGTCATTCTTCACATCCTGCCCAATCTGTGTTTTTGTCCATCTAGCGCAGAATGGCACGGTCATTGTAGGAACTCAAAGTTCGGGACACATTAACAAAATCACAGTGCCACTGTTCATGAGAAGAGGTCCCAAATGTTTTCCTGAGGTGGGGGTCACAAAAAGGCCATGTTGAAAATTTGTAGTGTATATACCAACAAACACCCAGGGGCATTAGGGTGTCTAACCATAACGTCCCACCCTGTACAAACTGACAGGCATCAGGGGTGTGCCTTTGGATTGCTGACTGTAATGCTCATGCCATTTCACCCCACCACCCTGCAGCCAGTGACAGGCATTGAGGTGTGCCTTGAACTCTTCAGCCCCACAGTTCACTCTGTTTTCCTATACTGCACCCATTTCAGCATATGTCCTTATGGATTGGGGTGATTGTACAGCCGAACACCCCAAGGCACACCTCAATAGGCGTCGGTGTCTGCTGGATAGGGTGAAGTGAAATGGCATGAACATTATGAGTGACGACCCAAACGCATACCCCAATGCCTGTCCATCTCTGCAGGGTGAAGGTGGGGTTGGCATGAAGTTCAATACTTCACTCCGATTCCTATTCTGCATCTCTCTAACTCCTGCATTTCCAATGCTAATACCAGCAAGCAAACATTTGGCATTAACAAATGCTTGTTTAAGTATAGACTCCAGAACAGAACATGTTACTCAAGTTGATGTCTCACCAGTGGACTGAAAGTCCCAACTGAGGCACTTATTCTTTCCCGGATCATGCTTGAAAATAGGCAGGAATTTTTTGCCTAATGCACTTACCCGGTCACCGAAAGCTAATAAATAAATAAATAAAGTCATTCCAGAGGGTGCAGTGTCAGATGCTACAAGTGCTGCTGGTACCATTCCTCAAAGCATATCATTACCTCAGAGCAACTTCCAAGATTGCTCAACATTCAATCCTTTTGATCTTAAATGAGACCTTTGCTGGTGATACATTCAATCCCTAAATGCAATATTGTCTCTGGGAAATACATACAGTGTTGTGATTCATGGAACTTTTCCTCTTAGGGAACCCAGATGGTTTCCACCCTGGGTCCAAAAGAAGCTCCCCTGGTGCCTTCCTAGCTGATTCAGTGTTTTAGTAACATTTTGTTTCCTGGGGTGGCAAACTTGTGTTGAAAATGCTCATCATTCCCACAGTTACAGCAGAATTTCTGGTCTCATAGATGTCCTCCTCAGCAAATCTCAACAGTGTGATGTTTCATTGTCCAAGTGGCCCTCCAGGTAAGCCTGCAGGAACCTTCTGGATTTCAGCCATCTTGTCCTTCATGTCTTTTATTTTTGATTCCCCCAGTGAGTCCATCTAGAACAAGACTTAATTGAATCGAGTTGGATGGGTCTGCTGCTGGGACTTAAGAGTAAACAAGGGACTGGAAGAAAACACATTTTCCATGAAACCCGTCACGCCTGGCAGTGGTGCCTACAGATCATTGGCTGCCCCAAATTCACTCACTTTCCCCCACTTCAATAATCTTACCTATGGGATAACTCTAATATCAAGGTTGGGAGGGTGACACTCAAATGGAATTCATGGGGAAAAAGCTGTGATACATACCATATCGGACAGTTCATTGCCAAACTCAAATGACCTGCTCTCCTTCCAATTAATTCAGGCCACATTTTGAATCCCTAAACTGACTTCTGGAGATTTTTTCAAATCCGTAGTGCCATTCAATCCTTTAGACAGAAACATCACCCACAAAGAGAGTGAAAATGGTTGCAACACCTACATAAACTTAGCAACTCTAAGAGGATGGCAGGCCATATCTATCAAACTATCAGAGATGCCCAACCAGGCACTTCTAAAAAATGATAGGCAGAGCTGCATTTAGATCCCCCTCCCTGAGAGATGGCAACACTGCCACAAGGGTGCTCATCTAGCATATCAGGATGCCCTTAGCCAACTAATCCAGCCTAAACTTATACACAGATGGTATCATACCCCAGCCTTCTTGCACCTTAGAGGCTTACTACCCCACTCCTGGTGCTGGAGATGTCAGGTGCTTGAGGCTAACCTATCACATGTAATCTGTCACTGACCAAAACTCGATCACTTTTTGGATAAGAGTACTGAGGGATTGCTCTAAGATCCTGAATTGCCAGGTCCCGGAACATCCAGCATTAATTCTCCTAGGGGGACACCACATTGATACAGGGAGATTTAACACTTGCAGCCAATTGGCTATTGATTGCTTTTATGGAGGCAAAATGTGCAGCCCTTATGAGATGGAGACAGGCCATATCTCCCTCACTCATAACCTAGCATAATGTGTTGGCCCGTCTAGCTATATTTGAAAGACTGACATACTCATCTCATAATAAACTCCCCATCTACTACAAGAAATGGGGCAAATACCTCACTCCACATCTCTGTTCCATCCCCCCACCTCCAGAGTATCCGCCATTTTAACAACCCAATACTGCTTTTAGGCCCAGAACCCCACTTGCACCCAGAATAAGGTTTAGCATAATGCATACATGTTATGGTACTGTTTGTCATGGATCACAGATACTGCTTGGTTATAATTTACACATTATCCTTCTCTGTTCATTCAGGACAGACAGATATTAAGATTTTTGAATATATTAGTCTTCTTTATGACAGAAGTATACTCTACTCTACTTTTGTTCTATTTACTTAAACAAAATCTTACATGTTAAAGAAAGGTCTTTCATTTTGCACATTAACTCATGCAGCACATGCATGCTGTCATGTGAGGCATCTGTCTGAGCCATTGGCATAGACACTTTTGTGGGACTTACACTGGTCCACACATTCCTCCTTTTCTTGTACTTCCTGTATCAACTTACCATAGGATGGTAGGTTGTTCATCCAGGTATCCTGCTGACGCTTAACCAGTAGTATTTTAGACTAGATAGTCTACTGTGCGATGGTATCCATTTCAGTATGGTCTATGTCTGTTGAAGACAAACTGACTATCCTATATGCCCACTGTACAAGCTTCTCCAAGGACATTAGATATGTAGCATACTTCTCCCCTTCACTCTAGCTGATGGACTTTAATTGCATGGTTATGCTGTTGACCCACTCTGTGCTCCCAAATATCCCCTCCAAGTTAGAAAGATATGCACAAGTGGTGACATCTCGCCTAGTAATATTTATAGCCATTACTTTGCCTTGCACATCCTTACCTAGTATTTTTTTCTTCTTTTTATTAAAGCACTGCAAATTCTGAACCATGTGGGTAGGTTGTTCAATACAGATTTCACAGTTATCCTGTCTAGCTGAAGTCAATATGATTCCTGGAAAGTCTTCAGTCTTTTGTTCTGGTTGGACTTCTATTGGTGTTTGTTGGCTTTCTCCATCAGGGAACCACTATCAATCAAGAAAGCTTCCACTGAGGTTAAAACATTTCCATTCAGGATCAGAAAACTTTTAGTTCCTGTATAGTTCTACCTTTATTAGCAACAATTTCTTAAGCCTTGTTGTCATCAGTTGGTAGTGGTTGACTCAGGCCACTGGAAGGGGTGCTCCCCTGTTAAAAAGAAGTCAAGTATATCCTGTAGACTTTATGGTAATTGTGCCAGGCAGTTTGAATGTCAGTGTACTTTTCTAGGGGCACTAAACTCTTTGTGGCAGGGATGTGTGCAAGTCCTTATACTTCCATTTTGTTCATCCCCTCCGTGGTCACTGTACATCTCTGGTAGCATCAGAGATGTTACCAGATTTGATAATGGTAGCATCTCACATGCTACTATAACCAGCTTCTTTGGGGGTCCATTTGACAAGAAATTGCTGTTACTATTTATGGTGTCACCTTAGCACAAGTTCTTCAACTCCTAGTATGTCACGGAGTGTGATTTGAATTATTTGGGGTGGTGGTACCAATCCCAGATACAGTAACTGTTTGTGGGATAATCTGTGTGGTGTACAGGGGATTCCAGAAGTGCCTTCAGTGTGATCCAACCTTGTAGAGGTGGGCAAAAGTTGCAAATTCTGCATTTGTGGACCTTTCGTGAAATTTCAGAAGTTTTGCAAAATGTTCTGAACTTCTGCCATTAGCAAGATCAGAATCATCAGAATGTGTTTGGCAGATTTTCACCCTGTTCTGTGGAATATCAAACAGGATTTCATAGCTTTTTCAAACAAATGTATCAATTATGGGTGTGAGGTGATTATCTCTGAAATCCTTCCAATTCTTCAAGCATCTAAACAACACCAGATAAAAATTAGAAATATTAATAATTGGCTGCGCACTTGGTTCACAAAACAAAATATAACAATGTGCACACATTGGGAGGAGTTCAATGGAGTACCTACATTTAACTCTAATTTTTTTATTTATTTATTTATTTATTGTTGTCTGGGTAAGTGCACTAGACAAATCCTGCCTATTTTCAGACACGACCTGGGGAAGGGGGAAACAGATGAATGCCAACTGACCTTACACCAGATTAAGCTGTTGGTGGTATTTTTAATGAATGAGGGAAATTTGGCCAGGACACTGGGGAAATTCCCCTACTCTTTTCGATAAGTACCATGGGCTCTTTAATATCCACCTGAACTACCACTAAACCAGGCAGATGGGACCTCGGTTTAACATCTCATCCGGAAGCCACCACCTCATAAGTGCAGCACCCCTCTCATGCTGCACTACAGTGTCAGTACTGGGATATTAACCCAAGTGCCAGATGTGGGAAATGAACCCACAGCCCTCTGATCTCCCAGTATCAGAGGTGAGTGTGCTACCAACTGAGCCACTGACACTAATGACAAAGTACACATGAGTAGAAAGGGTACTGACACCTTTGCAATTCAACTAAATGATATTATAAGCAAATCTTTAAACTAGATGGCAGGGGGGAGGGGAGCCCATGCAATATTACATATGAAACAGGACATAGTAATAGATATCCAACAACCAATAACTTATCCTTACAAATCAATAGGAATAGGGAAGTTGAATGTGAGCAAGGATTAGGAATGTTTCTAATTAATGCCAGAAGTTTACAGTCAGAAAAGGGTGAATTACAATATATTCTAAATAAAGGACAGCCATTTGTTGTGTTATAGAGATTTGGGAGACTGATGAAACATGGAATATGGATATTAGTGGCTACAATACGTATTACAAAACTAGGAAAAATCATTCTGGGGAGGAGTTGCAATATATATATATATATATATATATATATATATATATGTATATATATATATATATATATATGTAGTGATATTAAATCATTTGAGTTATTTACCTCTGATCAAAAAGAAAATGATTTTGAGTGTGTATGGGTCAAATTAATACTAAATAACAATAATCTAACTATTGGTCCGGTTTATCATCCTCCAATCTCTCCACCAAACAAAATAATGCCTTGCTGCAATTTATAGAAAGTAAGAAGATTATAGGAGATTATGTTTTAATGGGAGACTTTAATCTTCCCCAAATTAATTGGACTACATTAGATGGTGAGATGGCGATTGAAAAAAATACATTGACTTATTTATTCATAAATGTTTGGAACAAATGATACATACACCAACTAGAGGGGAGAATATTTAGATCTCATTCTAACAAATTGTGAGGAAAAAATTCAGTCAATTCAATTACTACCACCATTAGGAAATTCAGATCACAATATGGTATCTGCATATTTTTCAAATACGACAACATATAATAAATGTAAAACGATAATAAGAGATTTTCATAAAGCTGATTTTCCAAAGATGAGAGACCATCTTGGAAGATGGAATTGGGAAAATGATTTCATGAATAAAGATCTGGAATCAATTTTGGGAAATTGTTAATAATCAACTTACATATTGTATAGAGAATTATGTACCTACCAAAACAAAAAATAAGAAAAACACTTGTACTCCACCTTGGTGGAATAACAAAATAAGAAAGTTAATAAAAAAAAAAAGGAAAATATTCCAAAGAGCTAAGAGATTAAATACTGTTGAGTTACAAAAGAAACTTAAAGTAATTAATAGAAATATCAAAATAACGATTAAAAGAGCCAAGCAAAGCATGGAATTACATCTGGCTTCCAAGATTCAGGATAACTACAAACAAGTTTATAGATATATGGGTTCCTTAAAAGGTAATAATCATACAATGGGACCTTTATAAACAGATGCAGGAACATTAACTGAAGATGAGGACCTAGCTGAAACATTAAACAATTATTTCCTCAGTGTTTTCGAACAAAATGATTCTGAGTCATTACAGTTGGATTTGACTAAATCTCATCACTCCCCATTCAGTACTTCAGAAGTCATGGATACGATTAACTCACTAAAAACTAACAGTTCACCAGGTCCTGATGGAATTACACAGATACTTATTCAGGAATTGTCTTTAGTATAAATAAATCCACTAACCTATCTTTATAACAAATCGCTACAAGATGGTGTGGCACTAAAATCCTGGCGTTTAGCAGTTGTGACTCCTATCCTTAAAAGAGGAAAGAGAGATGATGTCAAGAATTATAGACCGATTAGTCTTACATCTGTTATAGGAAAAATAATGGAGAAATTACTACAAAAAAGTCTTAATGATAATTTGAAATCTAAGGGTCTAATTAATTGTAAGCCAACATGGATTTGTTACTGGACGATCATGCTTATCCAATCAATTACATTTCTTTGAACCCATTAGTCAAGCATTGGATATAGGAATTCCTAGTGATGTAATATTTCTTGACTTCACTAAGGCATTCAATAAAGTTTCACATTCCGTCTTAATAAAGGAACTTTTAAAAATCGAATTATTGCTATACATAATATGTTGGATTAGTTCCTGGTTGGAGAATAGACATCAAATGGTTGCAGTAAAAGGTAATTATTCATCCTGGGGTTGTGTAACTAGTGGTGTGCCACAGGGCTCAGTATTAGGCCCCACCCTATTTAATGTTTTAGTAGCATCAATGCCTATTAGAGACAAAGTTTGGCTTGCAAAGTATGCTGATGATTGCAAGCTGGGAAGTCATATAACATCTATAAGTGATAAAATTAATATACAGGAACAATTAGATCAATTACCGAAGTGGGGGCATAAGATGCAGATGCAATTTAACCTTGAAAAATGCAAAGTAATGCACATTAGAAGGAACATTCCAAGTTACAATTACAAATTAGGATACACATTTTTACAGGTTGTTACTGAAGAAAAAGATCTCGGAACCATAATAACAAGCGATTTTAAATTTGATAGAAGTACTATTCTAAAGGTTAAAAAATGTCACAAAATAACAAACTGCATATTGGCAAATATAAAAAGTAGGGATCAGAGAATATTAATGCCATTATATTCCTGTCTTGTACGTCCCCATCTCGAATATAATTCACAATTTAGCACACCATATTCTATAAGAAGTTGTAAAGTTATTGAAGGTGTCCAAAGAAAATACACTAAAAGGTTAAAATCTTGTGAGGCCCAGGATTACTGTACATAGATTAAAACAATTACAGATATTCAATCTGAGGTATAGAAGCAAATAAAGAGACTTGTTTTAACATACAAGGCACTAAAGGATGGATATTTGGGTGCTACTATAGGCATTACCTTGAATAATAATAGTATCAACACTAGGAATAATGGTATTAGACTTTTTGAGGATTCCATAAAAACTACTAAGAGAAGCAAATACTACACTCAAAGGATAATTGAATTATGGAATAGTCTACCAAAATATGTTGTTACTAGCCCAACATTGGACACTTTTAAAAAGTGTTTAGATGTTTATATGGGAATAAGAAATATAGTTACCACCTTTAAATCAGGTGGCGAGTTCTTAAGATGGCCTTCAGCCTACTGAACTTGTATCTTTTCTATGATTCTATGAGTCTATTAATTCTTTGGCTGAACTGTAGAATAATACACATGAACTACAGAATAATAGTTTTAAGCAATCTTATTCTGCAGTTTAATGGAATACTCCATAGTACATGTATTCAACAGTTCAGTGATCAGTTCTGCAGACTTTTTTTCCTGCAGTTTAATACATTAATCCACAATTCATGCTTTCATTCCACAGTTCAGTGACTCACTGAACTGTGGAATAAATGTATGGACAATTATGGATTATTGTATTAAACTGTGGAGAAAGAATTCTGCAGAATTGACCACTGTTAATGATCATTATTCAGAATGTTTTTCCCACAGTTTAATACAAACATCTACAATTCATACATTTACTTCATCATTCTAAGTCAGAATTTCCATGAAAGTTGCTAATTTGCTTTCCAAACTTTCACAGATGCGAAATTCCAGCATTCATCGAAATTCCGTAGGCTGAAGTTTTTCTTTTCCACACACCTCTACAACCTTGCCTTGCTTGGCCCCATAAAACATGTGGCCCCTGCCTCTGATGGATCAATAAAGCTTGGGACTTTTAACCATTGGGTAACGGGGCTGGATTAAGATGTTATTGGCTGTGAAAATGTTAAACAACTTGGTGCTTCCATCTCTGGAAACCACCTACAGCACATCTGCATGGTGACTATTACCTCTCCTGACAGAAAATATACCAGCTCACCTCTCTCAACAGGCCAAACTTTTTTTTTTTTTGTGGGATGACAACAGGGAGCTCTGGTCCCTCCCTTGAAGAGACTCATGTCAAGACACGATAATCGGGTCATCATAGACCCTGTCGGCTCCCCGAATTTTTGCTGTTTTTGCCCCCGGGCCAATTAGTGTGCAATGGGTGTAGTGACTGGCTTTGCCTCTGCAGAGGCAGCCTAACATCCTGGATGTGGGCCCTCCCCATTCTTGGCGGTGCACCTGTGCTGACACCCAGCCACCACTGGATGTTAGCCTACAGTGCGTCACATGATCCCCTCTTCCCAGAGGAAGGAGAGCTGTCAATCGACACTCAATCCTTCCTCGATCTGCTGACCCCCGAACAACCTGAGTCCATTCCCGAGCTTGGATCACCAGCATTGCGTGAGGTGTGGCATCCAGTGCCTCAACCGTCAGCATCACTGGACTGGCATAGGCCAAACGTTTTTAAAATTAATAGCTGACTATGAATATCACTAAACTGTGAATGCTACTGTAAGGAAGAGGAGGGGGAGTTACCTAAACCAAACAAGAGAAACACTCTGAAGGCGGGGGTCGATACCAGTCCATTTACAGAAGAAAGAGTTCTGAAAGAACTAATAAAATTGAAGGTGGACAAAGCAATGGGGCCTGATGGGATTCACCCAAGAATTCTAAAAGAACTAAGGGTAGAATTAGTGACACCGCTGACTACTCTGTTTAACAAATCATGGGAGGATGGGGTGGTACCCAAGGACTGGAGGAGGGCAAATGTGATTCCTCTTCACAAAAGCGGGAGCAGGACAGAGGCAGGAAACTACAGACCAGTTAGTTTGACCTCAGTGGTAGGGAAAATGATGAAATCACTTCTGAAGGAAAGAATTGTTGAGTACCTAGAGGCCAGTGGGGCACAGGACCCAAGGCAGCATGGATTCACGATGGGAAGGTCATGTCAGATGAATCTAATAGATTTCTTTGACTGGGTGACCAAAGTAGTAGACCAGGGAGGGGCTGTGGACATGGCCTACCTAGATTTTAGCAAGGCATTTGATACAGTCCCACACAAAAGATTAATAGACACGATAGCCAGCCTTGGAGTGGGTCCCAAGGTGGTAGCCTGGATAAAAAATTGGCTAGACAACAGGACACAAAGGGTAGTAGTAAATGGAGTACACAGTAAAGAAAGGAGGGTTACTAGTGGGGTACCGCAGGGTTCAGTACTGGGACCGGTTCTTTTTAATGTCTTTATAAGTGACATTGCAGCGGAACTGGAAGGATAAGTATGTCTCTTTGCAGATGACACAAAGATCTGCAACAGGGTTGATACACAAGATGGAGTGGAAAGAATGAGAAGGGACTTGGCAAGGTTGGAGGAATGGTCAAATGTATGGCAGCTCAGATTCAATGCAAAGAAGTGCAAGGTAATGCACATGGGAAACAAAAACCCAGGGGAAGCATACACAATGGGGGGTGAGATACTGACAACAGTAAAAATAGAAAGGGACCTGGGGGTAATTATATCAGATGACCTAAAGGTAGGCAAGCAATGTGAGAAGGCAGTAAGGAAGGCTGGGGGGATACTGGGATGCATACGAAGAGGCATCAATAGTAGAAAACAGGAAGTTGTTATCCCTCTGTACAGACAGTTGGTGAGACCCCATCTGGAGTACTGTGTGCAGTTCTGGAGACCCCATCTCTGCAAAGACATAGACAGAGTAGAGGCTGTCCAGAGGAGGGCAACCAAAATGGTGCAGGGTCTGCACCAGAAGACATATGAAGAAAGACTAAAGGAGCTTAATATGTATACCCTTGAGGAAAAGAAGGGAGAGAGGGGACATGATAGAAACTTTCAAGTACCTCAAGAATTAACAAAGTCCAAGAGTAGCATCTTCCAGAAAAGAGATGTGCAGAACAAGGGGCTAAATTTGAAGATTGAGGGGACAGCTCAGAGGTAATGTGAGGAAGTATTTTTCACGGAGAGGGTGGTGGATGCATGGAACAGCCTCCCTGAGGAGGTTGTGGAGTCAAGAACAGTGGGGGACTTCAAGAATGCATGGGACAGGCATAACGCAGTCCTAGTGGGGGTAGGAGGAAGTAAGCTGTTGGTTAACTAGGATCTGCAGCTTATCTGTTAGGTAGGAAAATGGGCAGATTAGGTGGGCCAAGCGGTCCTTATCTGCCGTCAAATTCTATGTTTCTATGTTTTTATTCTATTTATTTAGTTCTCTGTAATAAGTAGTCCATCATTCATGATAATCACTTCTAATTCATTTATTTTATTGTTGGGACCACGTGCATTCATAAAAGCATATACTGTATGTGTGTGACTTAATACTTCTTTTTACATATGCAGTAATTATTTGTATTCACCACCCCGGATACTTGTTATTTGTTACATGTAATTCATATTCAGTTCCAATATGTAATTTAGAAACCCTCTATTCTTCCCCAGGTGGCCAGGGCCAGTCTCTTGGCTGACCTCTCCCTACTCCAGTGATGAATCACTATCAGTTCCCTTTCTTTTATATTGAGTTTAAAACATGCTGGCTCTTTACACAGTGCCAGAACACAGTACTGCCAGCACAAGTCTTTTCTTTACTTCACTCAAGCACTCAAATCCCCAAAGTGCACAGATTCATGATTTGGGGAGGCAAGGGTGGTAAACTTGGTTTGCTGTCTTCTCATACCAGCTCTGGAAGTCAGACAGCTGACTAATAGAGTGCAGTGTTGCACATGACCTAGAAGAAGGAGGTTGAGAGGTGTGCTTCATTGTTAATCAGACCAAACAACCCATCTGCCTAGCATCATCAATGATGGGCATGACTCTGCCCCCCCCCCCCGATTAAGTGTACCTTTGCACTGTATCAATCAGCAAAGTGACTAACAGGGATGCCATGCTGTAGATTAGGTAGGGGATGACTAAACTATCTGGGATTACTACATTCTCCCCTCCCCCAAAAATCACAGATCAGTAGCCAGTACAGTGACTAGAGGTGGGCAAAGTGCTCCTGCTTTGCTACACAGAACACTTTGCGTATTATCCCTCAATCCACGTAGGGTCCACAATGCAAAACAAATTACTCTGCCTGCACATTTGGATGTGAAGTATGTTGTTTTCAAAATACTACATGCTACTTCACCTTGTATCACAGCCTTCCCTTTAATTTTAATGCAAAGTGCCATTGATTTGAATGGACTTTGCTTTGCTTCGCCTGTTAATTGCTATGTAAGGCACATTTTGCATTGATTCATGGGACGGCATGTCACATGGGCTGTATATTGCCTTGCACAGCCTCAGTTCTGTGTAGTGTGTGTAGTGGAAAGCTAGAGACAGCTTTTGCTGTCAGATCTCTGAGAATCAAACCATCGAAAAAGCTTTAAAAAATCACTTTTGATCCAATTATGTTGGTCCAAATTTAGTATGTCGACTGTAGGAAACCCTCCTGTGCTTAGATCATCAAGTGTTGAATGTTTTTCTGTGCATTTTGAGTGTTAATTGAGAACACTCAGCCTGTGTACTGACAGACACTGTTGAAGTGTGCTTCGGTGGAGGGGCGTATCTGTGGTGGAGTGAGATTCACATGAGAATGGCAGTCTTTCTAACTGTTTTGTACTAATGTGTGTCAGTATTTGTGTGTTTATGTACACACAGTAATATTTGAAGTAATTTTTATGTTTGCTTGTGCACATGCGCAAGAAAACATTATGTGGCAACTTAGGAGAGAAGTGGGTTGTAGAGGCGCAGTACTGTGGCAGCCAACGGAGGCATTGCATTTCGGGGCTTGGCACTGGTGGACCAATGGAGGCACAGTGTGCTGATGACACTGGCTTCCAAAAGTGCCACCAACTTGTAAGGTTTTCACTGCAGCAATCATGGGCTGCCTCATCATTTCAGCATCAGGCATTCCACTGCAATGAGGGAGCAACTCGTCATTGCATGGTGGTACCTTGCCTAGTGTAATATTGTTTGTGAACATAGCGGCAAACCACTGCCATGTTTGCAAACAATATTACCAGCCCTCAGTGCTGAGGGGGTACGCAATCCTCCTCGGCATCATGTGCTCCCCCAAAACATCCTTTGTTTACTGACAGGGGCCCCAATCCTCATTGGATTAAGTACCCCTTTCCCAGTTTAATTTGCAGATGGGGAGCCCACTCCCCATTTGCATTATGTCCCCTGTCCAAGGGGGGTGCCCAATCCCCCTTGGCTCTTGCCCCCCTTCGGTATGTGCCCACAGGGGTGCCCAATCCCCCATCAGCTACTGCCCCCCAAAGAAAAACACTAGGGTGGCATGCTGGGAGCCCACCTCAGAGTGCCAAATGTCCCTGGTAAAAAAAAAATCATCCCACAATTGTTTTGGTTTTTTGTTTAACCTGTAAAACAGAAAACAGTCCCTCATCGAGTCCGGTGGCCCCTCCCCCAAACCGCACCCACCCTTTGTGCACCCCGCCTCCCCAAACCCCTCCATACCCCATACTTACCTCCAGAGCCTGGCGCCATGATCTTTGGTGGACCAGGAACACGTCTGCACTCTTCAAAGCCGACCTCGAACTGAAGAAATGCCGGTAAGCTGTATAATGGCATACTGTTAATAGGGTTTTTTCAACTTTGGTGCATATCTCAGGCATTTTTGGGAATTTTGGCACCAAATTTTCAACATGGGATTATTGGGACCCCTCCGCATGAATTCATCCACTGTCATGGTGTTATTCTGTCCTGAAAGGTGATTTTGCAGTCACTGCACGGAATCATCTTTTGGGGCCGATTAACGAAATGATAATTCCAGTGTTCATGAGGTGGGCTCTCAAAAAGCATATGTTGCAAATTTGGTGGAAAAAATCCAAAAAATTACTGTTTTACAAGCATGCATTGAGCGGTTGCTAACACACATGTAACTTCATGAATTTGCAATATTTTCACTCCAGATTTTCAACATTGCCATTTTTCTGCACCTCCTTATGAACAGTACAGCTGTCATTTAAGTTCAAACCATGCCAATAACCTAACTGGTTTCCCAAATATTGTGAAGTCTAAATCAGTGGCCATGAGTCAGAGTGTAGTAGATGTCACACTCCCCAACATCCCCAACCCCATCCACACATTGGTTGAGCATGATTCTGATGCTGATGAAGAGTCATCACAATCTCATGTTTCCAGTGCTGTTGATGAGGTCATGCCTATGCCATCCAACCCTTCAAATGTTGTAGAAAAAATATTGTATGATCACAATGATGCTGCGGTTGGTACTTGTTCTCTACAGGACAGCATCCAAGCTGACATTGTGGATGTGGATGAGGAAAATGATGATGATTTTAGTGACACCAGTTGGGAACCGGAGAAAAAGAAATTAAAGGTGGCTGTGTGTAAACAGTTTCAGTCTATCGGTGTTAAATCACCCCCTCTTCAAAGTTGTGATGTGGCAGTTTCTGTTGAAGATGATGACCCAGTAGTAGTCATCACAGATAGTGATAGGCCAGTAGAGCCCAAGTGTGGCCAGCAACAGAAATCATGTTATAGTACACACCCCATGTCATTGTCTAAAAAACTGTTGTCCAATCTGCAGCATTAGGGACCTGTGAGAACTAAAAGTAGGGGATCTAAATCCCTCATTTGGGATTTTTTTGTACAAGATCCAAGTGATGAAGCAGTGGCAATCTGCCAGCTTTGCTGAGCATATGTCAGACGTGGTAAAAAAAGGTTGTCATCTGGGCACTGGGGGCCAGCATACACATCTGAAAAACAGGCACATGGCACTGTGAACTTGGCACCAGAGGGGAGCTAAAGCTGCCATAGTGATGCGTTCACCCTCATCCACCTTATTAAGCATGTTATCCCATTCCATGTCTGTAAGTAGCCCAAGTAGCCATGTCTATATTAGTGGTGAAATAACTGCTGAGAATTACTACAGGCATGAGGAGGAGGATGATTTTGATTTGTTGTCAAGTGGTGGTCAGAGTAGCAGCAGTGGTGGTGGTCTATGCAGCAGTATTTCTAGTCCAGCATCACCCCCTGTGCTTAAAACGGGTAAAATAACATAGTTTGTGGACTTGTCAGTGTCACCTTTGCATCCCTCTTCATTAAACAGCAAAAGCACCACACCCATGGCCACTTGCAGAATAGAGCCATTTGGCACACCACGTGCAAAACAGTTAACAAATCAGCCCATGTTGCAGAGTCTTTTTGCCTGGAACATGAAATACCCACCCAATCATGTGGTGCCATGTGAAGCAAATGCTGCTGTAGTGGAAATGTTGGCAATTGACCTGTTGCCCTTCTCCTTTGTGGAGAATTCCAGATTCCAGTGCTTTGTGGCATGCACTTGTCCCAAATTGAAAGTCCCGTCCAGGACATACTTTTCCACCCGTGCTGTCCCAGAGTTATACCAGACTTTGACAGAGTCTGTAAGACATGCCCTTAAGCATTCCTCCTCACCATTTATCCACTTAAGTATGGCTATGTGGACAAGTGGCAAAATGGCAGGCAGTTCACATTTGTGTATTACTGTACATTGGGCACAGGTACAGGGGGTTGTCTGTGCTGGCAGTATTGGAAATCAGTGTAGTAAGGCAGACTGTTGTGGTTGCAACCTTTCTGGAATTTGACAGCATGCAATGCTTGCAATGTGCAGTGTGGCCGGTTCCCACACTGGTGAACACATGCTTGACTTTCTACTGACTGAAATTGATGAGTGGCTGAACCTCGTGTCCCTGAAAGCTGGCTTTATAGCCAGTGACAATGGCTCAAACATGGTGAAATATATCATCAATATTTGCTTCATTTGGGTTCCATGCATGGCTCACTGTTTAAATCTATTGGTCCAGGAGTTTCTGCAGCACCCCGACATCAAGGAAATGTTGTCAGTTGCATGCCACATCTATGCACACTTTTCATGCTCCTGAAAGGCCAGTGACCAGCTTCGGCAGCTGTGAATTCAAAACAGCCTACCTCAGTACCGCCTCAAGCTGGAAGTTGTCAAGTGCTGGAACTCAACTCTTTACATGGCAGGGAGGTTGTATGAACAGTACAAAGTCATCTTGGAATACCTTGTTATGCACACTAGCCATGACACTTTGGGGGCCTTGATGTCTATGACAACAGAACAGTGGCGCCTCATGGACTCGGTGGTATCAGTTTTGAGACCCTTTGAACATGCCACACAGGCAGCGAGAGCAACACTACCTCCATAAGCCAAGCCATCCCACTGCTGTGCATGCTGAGGCAGACTTTGTTGAATCTGCAGCATAGCCTTGATGTGTCTGGAGATTGTTCAAGCAGTGCGTTACTTTAACACATGCTGACAGTATTGTACCACAATTGCCACATCGCAAGTATTCTGCAAAGTGCCGAATTTAGCATAGGAACAATGCTGGACCCACGATACAAATGTGGAATTGCATCCTTACTGGAGGGAGGGCCTGAACAGGTTAAAAATCTCAGTGGACAACTGGTACGATTGGTTCATGGGGCACAGAAGTCACGTGCCAAGTTTAGCAAACTGCAGCAAGACAAGGTTGAAGGACACTGTGGACTACTAGGAACATCCAGTAAGGTGGCTCTGGGTCCAGGTGGGACGTCAGCAAAACTGGTTGCCATTAACCCACTTTGGGGTGCCTTGTCCTCAGTGGGAGTCTGTGACATTGATGAATCAGGTGAAGGTGAGGATGTGTCAATAACAGGACTGCATGCAGCGCAGAGAATGGTTGACTAATATTTGTCTGAAAAAAGGCATCTGTCAGTAATTGATCATCCACTGCTGCACTGGAGTGGAAAGGTGAGTGAATGGCCAGATTTGACTTCAGTGGCACTGAAGTACCTGACCAGCCCACCCTCCAGTGTAAGTGTGGAGATGGTATTCAGTTCTGCAGGGTCAATAGTTTGTGACCATCATACCAACCTCTCGCCAACAAATGTCAGCATGCTGACATTCATAAAAATGAATGAAGGTCACATACCACCTCGAACTACCACATCTGTGTTTGTACCCCATCACATTGATGATTGTGCTGATGATGTGGGAGAAGCAGACGTTCCTGGTGGCAGCGTTAAATGGCCGAACATTGAGGTTGACGATGCAGTCATGGACAAAGTATTCCCTACTGGACACAATTCTGACCTTGATGACTGTGAGGGCAGCTTCCTGTTTGATGAGGATGAGGCGGATGTTGGTGATATTTAAGTTAATGGTTTGAAAGGCTGTCACATTTTATTAATGGTGCATTTTTTGGTTTTCATAAAATAAAACCAGTGTTCTTGACTAACTCGCATTCCATAATTCAGATTGGCATTGCTTCATCACAATCATTCCATTTTACCTTCCCCATGGTATATATTCTGATTCCGCTTAAGGAGCAGGTATCCACTATCAATTACTCAGCCCCCCTCAAACATAAATATTAGCTGACCTGCTCCACTCTTGAGCAGTGTAATAAAAATTCCATATGCTTCACTCCAGTTAAAAAGTTACAGTACCCCAAATGTGCACCCCCATAAAAACAGCTGTGCCTGACGTGCACCCAGGGATGTACCCCCAGCCCCCTTTTGTGATGTCAGAAAATGAAGGGGGTGTGTGTGCCACTTGGAAAAATGAAAGTGACCACTTCAGTAAACAGTGACTGTTAATACAGTGGCTACTTTTATTTTTATACAAGGCCTCTCTAGATAGTACTAAAAGTAACAAAAACATTGCATGCATACAGGTTAATGGAATGCATACTCAGTATTCATTTTCTGACATCGCAAAAGGGGGCTGGGGGTAGATCCCTGGGGCATGCAGGCTCAGCTCTGTTTTTATAAGGGTGCACATTCAGGGTGCTATAACTTATTAACTAGAGGGAAGTGCATGGAATTTTTAATACCACTCAATAGTGGAGCAGGTCAGTTATTATATATGTGTGAGGGGGCTGTGTACCTGACAGTGGGTACCTGCTCTTTAATAGAATGTGTGCTGTCATTAGCAAACACAGTCAGTCTCTTAAACACAACTGTCCATTTGTAGTAGGCAGTAGTCACTTAAATCCTTCCATTTAAAGATACTGTACCTTCCTCCTGAGTGACACTGAAAGACTGTAACACACCATATCCTGTCACCCAGCCATCTGTCTGAAAGTGAGTGAGAATGTGTTCCTGTGGCCCTGAACAGAAGTAACCCACAGCCAGCCAAAGCCACCAATCTGTCTAATAGGGAGAGAGAATGTGTTCCTGTGCCTATGACCAGAAGTAACCCTCAGCCAGTCAAAGCCACCAGTCGCTATGCCAGTGAGAGGGAATGTGTTCCTGTGACCAGGACATGCTAGAAGGATCCCGCATCCAGCCACAGCCACCACGCTTCTTATTATCAATAGTTTACTGTGAGTATGTACTAATGATTTATACTATGGAATTTCTTTGAGCTGGGTGAATGTTTCCTTTAACATTTTAGAAACACACAGTCAACTTTTTTTCTTTTTTTACAGGTTTCGAGTTTCAAACAGTGTAATGGACCGGAGGATAGGAGTACTGCAGTATTGTCTACAACCACCTATAGGATATCAGTTTCAGGTAAGTATATCCATTTTATTTAATCACTTCTTTTAGGTTTTTAATTTTTTCAAGCCAGTTTAAAGCATACAAAGTAGGTGACATGTACGGCAGATAATATATTTTTCATGCACATCAGTCACTGGCTTATTTCAGCATGCCATGGGGTTGAACAAAGTTTTATCTGGGTCATGACAAGACATCTTGGAATGTAACTTAAGTTAGGACACAGAGACAGTGCATGTCACACGCACTAAACTTGTTATTGGTCTTGGTGTGGTTTACTAATAGCATGGTATCTGTTAAAGCAAGACATAACAGACAGTAACTGCCACACTTACTTAGAACAGAATGTGTTAGTGCAATGAAGTAAGAATTATTTCTTCTTCATCTGTTTGCAAGTAACAGTTCTGTGCTGTGTGCTGCCATCAGTGTTTTCTTCAGATAAGAACACACACAACTGGTATTAATATGGAGGATACACAGAAAACCTGTAAAGAAGTCAAAACAAAACCATTCATGAAACTTGCTTTCAAATAATCCCTCACCCCCCAAAAAAATACTTACATTTCCTGGCTTGACAGTTTTCCTACAGCAAATTCCTCAACAAGCAAAAAAATGCGCAACCAAAGTATGACTGGGTGACCTGTGAGAGAAAAAAACAGCAATGATTACGTGTGTGTGTGTGTGTGTATATATATATATATATATATATATATATATATATACACATACATAAATTTAATGTCTGGTTCTGTGTAAAAACATGAGCGTGCAAGATACAGTAACCTACCAATGGTATTATGAGTGTACACACACATAGGGCATCATGTTACAGCCAGCGCAGCAGACTTTCTGACTGCCTATGCATCATCACATCATTGTTCACACAATGCTCATCGGTGGCTATCATCATTTGGCAAGACAATGCGCATCGGTCCAGTCAGTGCAGGCAGCAGAAGACAGAAGTACAGGAGTAACAGCAGGTGCCATAGTTGTTGTGGGAGTGTGCGCTCACATACATCAGCGTATCGGGAAATAATTGAGAATTTTCTCAACATTTTATAACATTATTTCTCTTCATCTGGACTCTGGTATTTTTGGGACACTGTCACAGCAGCCATTTCTTGGACCACATTTATGCAGAGTGGGTGCACGCATACATCGGTGCATCGGGAAATAATTGAACATTTTCTGAACATTTTATCATGTTATTCCTCTTCATATGGACTCTAGCATATTCAGGACATTTTGACAGCAGCTAAAAAAACTGTAAGAACAGCATCCAAAAACAGTTCAAAGAAAATAACCTAAAACAGTGGTGTCTTTTTCTTCCTTATATTACTACGTAATAATTTATGTTTAACAACAGGAAATAATGTTTTGGTCTCGGTAGTGTTTTCTTCCTCTCATGGGGTGTTTGTGGAAAAGAAGCAGTGAGCAGCTCAATAATCTTCTAAACGGCATGTGTGCACTGTCAGGTGCCCATTGCCTAGCCCTCTGAAAACATATGATAGCTGACTTGGTCCACTTTTGATGGTATAACTAATATATACCATATGTATTATTTGTACCATCATCAACAATGGACCAAGTCATCTATCTCATATGTTTTCAGGGGGCTGGGCAGTGGGCACCTGACAGTATGCACATGCTGTTTAGCAGATTGTTGCACTGATCACTGTTGGTTTTGCACAAACACCCCATGACAGGAAGAAAACATTACTGAGACCAAAAAAATATTTCCTGTTGGTAAACAGAGATTATTACATAGGAATATAAGGAAGGGAAGGACACCATTTTTTAGGATATTTTCTTTAAACTGTTTTTGGGAGGTGTTCTTACAATTTTTTGGGGGTAAATAAGGTTATGAGAAAGAAAGACGGAACACAGACCTAAACTTATACACCAAACAGTGCACAATGGGGGGGGGGGTACTAACAACAACAAAAATGGAAAGTGACCTGTATCGGATGACCTAAAGGTAGGCAAGAAATGAGAGAAATCAGTAAGGAGGGCTGGTGGAATACCCGGGATGCATTGCAGAGGCATTACCTTAAACTCAAGTACAAAACAGGAAGTTCTTATCAGTCTGTACAGATATTTGTGAGACCTCATCTGGAGTACAGCGTGCAGTTATGGAGAGCACATCTCTGCAAGGACATAGACAGGATGGAGGCTGTGGAAAGGAGAGCAACTAAAATGTTGCAGGGTATGCACCAGAAGCCAGATGAAGAGACACTAAATGACATTACATATAACCACATGGAAGGGGGGGGGGCATGATAGAAACTATCAAGTATCAAAAGGGAATCAACAATGTAAAAGAGAGTAGCATCATCCAGAAAAAGAGATGTGCACAAAGAAGGGGCCAAAATTTGAAGATAGAGGGGGGACAGATCAGTGGTAGCATCAGGACCTATTTTTTTCACAGAGAGGGTGGTGGGTGGAAGAACAAACGAAAACTAATGATCGGCGATGTGCTGGGACAGCAGAACTTGAAGTATCCCCCATAATTTGTAGCTGGTGCCTCTCAATTCTCCCCAACTGCTGCTCAGTGTTGTCAAGACAGTGGTTAACAGCCTCCAACTCACTCCACATCAGGCCCAAATCAGCTTGTGTGACAGGTAGTTGGACAGGGTTGCCACTATCACCTACTGCAGGTTGTGGTGGTGGAGCAGCCACTTGATCCATGGCCTTCCCCTGCTTCATATCACCAAGTGCAGGTGGATGCTGTGCTGTCACCTCTTTCCGAGCAGGGCCAGCAGGCACATTACTGCCCTTTTCTGCAACCTTGGCTTCCCACTGTACACAGTGGTAGTTCTACAGGGGGGTGCACTGACCACCTGTACCAAGGTGAGTTCCTTTGGGGCCATGGCACACCACCATACAAAACAGATTACATTTCACTACACTGCTGTCCTCAGGCAGTGTAGTGAAGAACTCCCAAACTAATGAGGTGCAGGGAGGACTGGGCACAGGCGGGAGACCCCAGGTATTGTTGGAGATGGTGGCTGCTACTCCTGCTGCACAATTGGCGCCAAGGGTGCAGAAACCTGCTGCAGCTGAGATTGCTGTGGCTTCCCATCCCAGACTTTCTGCTGCTGAGCCACTGGCACAGGGGCCATAGCAGGTGGTGTCACTGGGGGAGCACTGGTAGGTTCCACCAGAGGTGGTGCTTCCATGGCACCAAGTCCACTACTTCCTGCTTCGGGGGGGGAACACTAGTCAAGATGGTACTTCAGTTCAAATGCAACCTGCCACCATGTGTGCATACACCTATGCGATCTCCTATGCTACATTGGAGAAAACCCTCTCTCTCCCCCTCCATTCTGTTCTCTCTCTCTCTCTGTCTGTCTCTCACACACACACACAGACACATCAAAACAAATTAACAGTTAACAAATACTACACAAACACAAATCCAGACAACAAATAGGATTTTAAAATATAAAAAAATCTGCTAATTAGCACAAAAATTAAAAGATGTACAGTAGTTTTTGGATTTAGTCTCCTCTCTCTCTCTCTCTCTCTCTCTCTCTCTCTCTCTAGTCAACCAACTCTTTCTCCTACAAGGCAAAAGTGAAATTCACTTTCTTGCATGATTCACGTCCTGCCTGAAGCATGTGACCTAGACTGTGTGAGCCATGTGATGTGTATAGAGTGTAACTTCTCACTCCGCCTTTAAAGCAAAGTAAGGCAGAGTGATCAACACAAAGTCATTATCATTATTATAAGGCAAAGTGGCAAAGTGGCATTTTTTTATGGGTGCTTTGCTTACCTGCAGAGTAACGCAAAGTGGGCTACTTCACCCCGACTACACGGGCGGATTTAAACTTCATTGCATCTCTAACAGTGACCCAATGTGAGAATACTGGCGCTTATGGGGTCAGGCTAAGAAGGAGGAAGACTTGAAATCATGGTACCAAGAGCTGGTCATTTTTTTAAGTAATGTGTGCAAATGGAATGGAGGGTGAGATATCTCAGTTCTGGGACAGGGTGGCCAAAACGTGAGCCCCAGCCACTAGGGTAAGGATAATTTACTTTTTTGTTTAACTTTTAATTTTTTTTGTACTCATTTCTGAATACAAGTACCACAAACAATAAATAATAAATACTATATACTTGGTCCCAAATACACAGTTATTTATGGTTATTGGTAATTAATGGTACTAGGCAATTAATATCTGGGGCACATATACCCTTACAAACACATTCCCAAGTAAATTGAGCTGCCACTGTCAGATGTTTAGATTTGGTATCTGATTTGCCACCCTACACTAAAATAACATTTACTGCATTTTCCTAGTAACATTGATTCACTGGGCCAAGTTTTCAAAGGGTGAAATTTGGCACAAGGTGTCTGAGCCAAAAGGAATTGATGCAAGTGATGACTTGCACCAAATGTTGTGACAATCCCAACTTTTGAATGCTGGATGCATCGAAACCAGGAAGCCTTGCTCTGAACCAGCCCTGCGCCACCCCTGCACCAGAAGTGGTGGTGTGCCACATCATTAGGGGCTTGTGCCACGGTGGGGATGCAGCATCCCCTAATTTAGGATTTTGAAAGCCCTGCTATGGCCACAAGTCATAGCAGTGGTCGGACCAACCATGAGCTGGTCTAACAGTCCTTGGGACACAGATTGGGACTGTGCAAGGGAGAAAGAACCTGCAACCTGCAGGGTGCAGTGCCAATGGTCCTTTTGTAGGGCCCTATTGGGCAATATGTGCAATGGCATGGTGTGCTAGGGTAGCAGGGTGGCACTGGGAAGTTGTGCCAAGGACAGTCCCACAGATCCACAGACGGGGTAATCCCAAGTGTGAAGGCACCAGCCATGACCTGAACTCCCTGGTGATCTCAGCCCTGCCAGCAATTCCATAGTTGTCATACTCCTGACAAGTGAGGACTGTCCCTGATTGCATGGTATGAGGTGCAGGATTATGACAGGCATGAACCCTCTGGCAGCATGGCTCAGGCAGTAGGACATGCCCATGTCTCCCACACCTCTGTATGCCAGAATACCGCATCTTTGGGTGCCACAGTAGGAATGGCAGGTTGGTGGGCACCCCTATAACTCTGGGCAATGGACAGGCAATGGACCTGCTATCAGTGTTGTACACTATGCACCCTGACCCAACATGTCAATGACATTGTTTTGACTAGGTAGAGTACAGTGGCAGTGATGGAGCTTCTGCACCCCTGTATCTGTGATACCAGGTCTGTTGCCTGTCTGTCTGCCACAGCTATGCATGTCACCTGTATATAGGAGTGCTCTGGGATGGCCCAGTTTCCATTTGCCTTGGTAGCACAACAAAAGCTGTATTCCTGGCAGCCTGGGTTCAAGTCCTAGCTAAGGCATTTACTTCTTTCTCTCTTCTGTTTGTATGTGTTCCATAAATAAGCACACCACACTTTCGTGATTGAAAATGTAATTATCTGTGCAGCACCAGGCTGTGTATTGGAGAAAAAGTAGCGTGCCCCGGGATAGCACAGTTTCCAGTTGCCTTGGTGGTGCAGCAGGTAGCGCAACTGGAATGGTATTCCAGGCTGCTTGGGTTCAAGCCCCAGCTGAAGAATTTACTTCTTTCTCTCTCCTGTTTGTATGTGTTCCATAAATATGCACAGCACAATTTTGTGATTGAAAAAAAAAAATAATAATAATAATTTGAGTATGTCCAATCTCTCTTATAGATACATAGGTACAGTACATTGATTGTAAATGACATAAAAAAAGCTGGTCCTGATTTTCAAAAGTAATGATACAGATGCAATTCAAGATGTTTGGCTGTGCCTGCATTAACCAAAATGCTCCAACACGGTTGTACATCCGAAAGTGCATATGAACCTGCCAGCAGATAAAGGCCTTGTGGTCTATGTAATCTACTCAAGTATGCAGTTCCCATTGTGTTTGCAGAAGGAACTGTCCCCTCCCCATTTCTCTAATGACCTCCCTCAGCTACCCCTCCCCCTTCTCACAGCCGTCTATCTACAGCTTTCCCCTTCACCTTGTCCCATCCTGTCTTGAAGCTGTCCGCCATTTTTAAGGACATCACCTCCTCTGGCAGCTCATTCCACATGGCCACCACATTCTCAGTGAAAAAGTTCCTCATAATCTTTCTCCTGGACCTTCCCCCACCAGCTTCAGGCTGTGTCCTCTAATGGTCTTGTCCCCACTAAGGCTAAAGAGGTCCTCAGTACTTGGTCTGTTTATTCCTTTAAGGTACTTGAAGGTCACAGTCATGTTTCCTCTCTTCCTTCTTCCTTCAAGAGGGTACATGTTGGGCTTCCTCAATACATGTTTCCTTGCTGGCCCTGGATCATCTTGGTTGCCCTTCTCTGGACTGTTTCCAGCAAGTTGCTATCCTTCTTTAGATATGGGCACCAATGTTGCACACTTCATTCTAGTTGAGGTCTTACCAGTGGCCTCTACAACAGCAGAATGACCTCCACTCCCCTGCTGGTCATGCCCCTGACTATACAACTCAGCATCCCATTTGATTTGGTTTCTGCTCTCATGCAGTGTGCTGAGTGTTGTTCACTCATGATAATTACTCCCAGGTCTTTTTACTCCTCTATCATGTTTTCCTGCACTTCACCCAACCAGTATGTTATGCCTGGATTCTTTTCCCCAAGTGCATAACTTTACACTTTTTAGCATTGAACCACAGTTACCAAATGCCAGACCACTTTTCTAGCATGGTCAGGTTTTCCCTAAGTTCCTGTCTCCCCTTCTCTGTGTTCACCCTCCCACAGACCTTGGCTTTGTCCATGAACAGGCAGATTTTACCCTTAATCCCATCCACCATGTTGCTTTTGAAGATGTTAAACAACACTGGACTGAGCACCAAGCCCTGTGGGGCTCCACTGGCCACAGGCCAAGCTTCTGAGAATTCCACCACTGGCTACCAACTTTTGGCTTCTGTCCTTCAACCAGCTCCTGGCCCATCCCATGAGCTTAGTCCCCACCCCCAGGTTTTCCAGCTTCCTCACCTGTCTCCTATGAGGCACAAGGCTGAAGGCCTTGCTGAAGTCCAGATACAGTACTTCAAACAGTTGGCCCTTGTGTCCACTGTCCTAGTGTCCCAGTCAAAGAAGTCAATAAAGTTAGTTTAGCAAGACCTCCCAGACACAAACTCATGCTGCCTCATGTCCTAGAGCCAATTTTTCTCCAGGAAGCCCAGCACTCTCTCTTTCAAGATGCACTCCATCAGTTTCCCCACTATTGAGGTCAGCCTGACCTGCCTATAATTCTCTGGTTCATCCCTCAGGCCACTTTTATGAAAAGTCACCACACATGTAGTTCTCCACTCCTGGAGCATGCCTTCCAACTCTAGAGAGGTGCTAAACAGGTCTGCGAGGGGACCCGCCAGAACCTCCACCAGTTCTCTTATACCCCCTGGATGCACACCATCTGGCCCTGGGGATTTGTCCATTTTTTCAGGCCCTTGGGCCCTTAATAATCCTGTCACTTTGTATTATGCCATCTGTGACTTCCCCATCCCAGCCCCAACCCCCTGCTTCCATGTGACCCTGGTGCATTCTACTCCCTAGTGAAGACTAAATGGAAATACTTATTAAGTTCTGCTTTTTCTCACTACCATCTGCCCAAACCCCTCCTTTTTCAGTCTTACCACTTCATCTTTTATGTTCCTTTTCTCCATAAACTAGAAAAAAGCCTTCTTAGCTGCTTTTATACCCTGCACTAGTTGTACTTCTCTTGTAGCCTTAGTTTTTGCCTTTCTAACTGCTCTGATGGCTGCCTTTGATTTAGCAGATAATTCCTTCCTATCTTTTTTCTTCTGAATATTGTTTTACTTCATGAAGGCTACCCACATGTTGACCAGCAGTTTCACCACCTGCTTGCTGAGCCAGCAAGCTTTTTGGCTGTAGCTTTCTTGCTTTTGATGTTGCACACTCACTATTGGCCTCCATTAGTCCAATCTTTATTATGGCCAATTTCTGTTCCACATCCATCCCCATTCTGATCCCAACAACGTGTCCTATCAGAACTTCCCCCATCGGACCAAAGTCAGCCTTCTTAAAGTCCAAGACCCTCATCGTGGTTCTGACCTTTACTCTACCTGTGTTTAGGTGGAACCACGCTGTGTGGTGGACATTACCTGAGAGCGTCACATCTACTTTCATATCTTGAACATGTGCATAGTTGGACAGGACCAAGTCTAGGAGAGACCTCTCTCAAATGGGCTTCATGATACCTTGCATCAGGAAACCACTCTGGAATGCAACCAACAATACTTGCTCCCTAGTGCAAAAGGTAGCAGGTAGACTATTTTCAAGCACTTTAATGCATTAGCAAACGTTTACCTTCATTATGGCACAAAAGCAATTGATATGTAATTGTTTGATGGATATGTTATTTTCTCAGAGGAAATTGTCACAGTTTAATTAAAAAGGTCACATTTTGCACCAGTGCAGAGGGTAGAGGAACCCATGCCTCACCTGCTGCCATGCCAGCAACCCAGGTTCACTGATGGACTAAGTTCACTGGGGGCTGGTCAGGGAGAGGAGGATTAAGCATCTGGAGGATGGATGTCCTCCTTTGGAGCGGGAGGGTTGCGGGTCCCAGCACTCATCTGGCCCTAGCAAAGGCTGGGGGACAGGCAGCTAGTGCCAGAACATTGGGGTTGAAGGGATGGTGGCTGTCAATGTCCCTTGCATGGCAGCATGTGTGGTGCATCTGGACAGTATTGCACATCTGCCCCTCTGACTTGAACAGGGAAAATGGCCAGGTGCATTATGGATGACATTTACCCCTTGCATGCTCCGTACCAGCTCCAGGGCACTCTCTTGAACCAGATCTATTTCTTTGGCAGTAAAGCACCTACCATTGACCCCCGCCATGGGGGGCAAGCCGTAGGGAAGCACTGGAAAGAGGTAAGTACCTAGGATGCCAGGTGATGGACTGGAGGGATTGGTGGAGGGCTAAAAGACTGCACTGTGGAGGGGAGAACAGAGAAATTAATGGCAAAAAAGAAAACAACACATTTTATGTGATCTAATTTATTGTTACAAGTTGCACAGTTGTGGTGAAATCATGCCACAAGTCCTGGAAGTCCTTTTGAATATCCAGCCCACTAAGTTTATCAAGTCTTTCTCTAGTTCTGGTGCTGCTTAATTCTGCCCTTTTAAAGTGCTCCCAACCCCTGCTACTCTTTTGTTTCTATAGTAATTATCTCTTTGAAGATATTGCATTGTGCCTTGAAGGCTACAATAGTTCTGACATTAATCACATTGCTGGGTAGACTGCTTCACCTAATTGCCACCCACTCAGTGACATACTTTCTGATGCCTTTTCTGAATATGTCCCTCTCCCCATGCTGGCTTAAGGTTATGCCCCCTGATAATGTTGGGCTGCTCTTCAACATTAATCCAACCAATTATACTTCTGTGTGAATTTTTATGTTTCTGTTGTGTCTGTCCTTTCCTTCCATCACCCAGGAAGTGCATGTACCCTGTTGCCTTTGGACCATTTGCACAGACCTCCTCTGGGTAGGCTTTAACCTCTCACAACAAGAAAAAAACTGGCATTCACAGTTGAGGAGTAGTCTTTGAAGGAAGGCTCTTACACAGATTTCCAGGCAAACTTATTTTACTGTGTAAATCAAAGAGTAAACAGCCTTTCAGTGCAAGAGAACTGGTCTGTGACAACAAGATGCTCTGGCACTTCAAGGCTCCTTGATGAAGACAATGATTGAAGTGCCAGGGCATCTTGTGGTCACAGACCAGTTCTCTTATGCTGAAATGCTGTGTAGTCTTTGATTTACACAATAAATGCAATTTGCTTGGAAATCTGTGTAAGAGGCTTCATTCAAAGACTACTCCTCGACTGTGAGTACCAAGTTAGCAGCTCCCTGTCCAGGACTGGACCTCTTCTCTGTCTAAGCATGGCTGTTGTCCTGTCTTAGTCTTTAACCTCTACCTGGTCTTCTTCAGAGGCAAGTTCCTAAATTGCATGCTTTATTTCTTACGTGGTCTAACAATTACCTGAGCAGTGACAATAACACTATTTTTGCTTTGACTAGTGAACCACTGCTTGCTACATTCCAGCAAAATGCTAGATGACCCATATGGCATGCAGTAGTTGGAAAAGGTGTTCAGGTTTTTTTTTTTATCCCTGGATCCCTTTTCTCCTTTGAGTGTTCTATAATGACCCTACTGATGTAATAGTCTGCAGATTTTGGTTTCCAATATGCTTTACTTGACATTTCTAGCCTTTGAATTTTAATTGTACTTTCCAGACCACTGCAACAGCTTTTCTGCTTCCTTGTTTCTGCCTGTTAATCCCCTTATCATTATTCAGTCACCTACAGAGTTTTTGTGAAACCTGTGAACAGACTCACTTTACCTTGCAGTCCTCCAGTATCCTTGATGTGCGTTACCATATGTTAAAGAGTACCGGTCCCAGGACTCACCCCTGTGACACTCCACCAATGACATTTTTCATATTAGAGAGTTAACCATTGTGTATCACTTTGTGTGTTGTGTCTGACAACCAGTTCCCAATCCATCTAGTTAGTCCTCTCCCTAGCTCATAACTCCTTTCCCTTGAATTCCATACATCCAATACCTTATTTCCATGTAACTGTAATGCAATTATTAGCCAGATAAAATGTATAACACTGTTAGTAATCCACACAAATTAAAAATAAGTAAAGTTAAAATATAACTTGCAGTTTCTTCTTAATCATAAAATGGATTAAAGGTGGATTTTAAGACTCCAGTTTTCAAATGAAATTAGAAACAACTCAGTATTCTGCTTTTTAGGATAATGTTTTATAGTATTCACATGTGATCTGTAAAACACCATGCAATCCACAGTAAATCAATAGTCTGTAAATGCTGACTTTGCATTAATGCAGCTCAGTAGAATAAGTGGGTGGTCTAGTAATTGGAACACTGAACTATAAAACGAGAAATATCAGATTTGACTGCCAGCAAAGTTGTTGATATACCTTGCATCCTTGAAAAAGCCACTTGAGCAATCTACTTACATACTCCTAGTTTTACAATTGAGTAGAGTTAAGATGGGAATAAAAACAAGATACTACATCGCTGTTTTGGTATCCTGTGTATATTAAGTAAAACAAATCTTTTTTAATAGTTTTGTCCCTGAGCCATTATAATTTTTAATAAATAAGGATGGATTAGTGAGTAGTGGTACAGTGCACTACGGCTTAGTTGTTCTAGCTGTTAACATAGGATGAGTAATTCAAAATAAATCTGGGAACTGTGTTAAAATATTGCATAATGTAATTGTTATAGGTATAGTTTTGTCAGTTATCTATGGAAATGAGTGACCAAACACTTGACCTACATAAATCATTTGTAATTCATGTGTGATTCTATTCAAAGTTAATTTTAATATAATAATGTATTTTATGTGTTATAAATGTGTATTGTACTACTTCAGTTGGTGCAACATTTTTTCTCCTGATTACAATAAGCAATAAACTTTAACTTGTAACTTAAAGTACAAGAAAGTTCTTCAGAAATTGCCATCAAATTTTGTTTTTGCCCACAGAATGATTTTCTATTATTTTATTCAGTCCACATCCCTTATTTTCTACAGGGGGTATTCACTCGTGGAGATCACTCCTTCCTGATGATAGATCCAAAAATAGTGTAGCTCACAACCGACAAAGAGAAAATGTTTGGAGTACAGTACAAAAAGCATGGACTGTAGGCATAAGGCATAGCCCATCAGATCTGGTTAATCAACCTTCTGAAGAAATAGCTCTCCAAGAGCATACTAGTTTTATACAGACTAGCTGGAGAGAAGTTTAGTTACTTATAAGTATCAGGAGATCTTTGAGAGAATCTTCTTCCTACAGCCACACATGTTGAGCAGTAAGCTATTGGCATCCAGACTAGCCCTCTACTATGATGTACATTGTTGGTGCTTATATAATGTGGGAAGTTCCATACGTTCCTAAGTTCTCAACTCAGAAAAAACTCAGAGTTGTACAATTCTATCAGAAATGGGACATCAGAACCCTGACCTGGACAACAGAAGAGGCATGGAGAAAAATACTCCTTTAAGGGGCAAAGATATAGGAAGACCAAGTGTACAGTACCCACCAGGTCTCCAACAGTATTCCACCTCAAATTATAGAAGAAGGTGGGTAGAAGGGTAGATTTGACTCTATGCAGGAGATGCTCTTGAATATCTACTGTTACTGGTAAGTAACTTAGCCATCTTCTTCAATGAAATTTTCCTCCATGAGTCCACAGACATTGGACAGTTCTCAAGTGGTTTGGCACTGCAGGGCAGAGGAAGGTCAGGCAGGAATGATGCATAGCTCCTTATGACAGCAGACTTTGAAGATGGCAGGGCTGAAGACAGCCCATCTACAGAGATCAGATCAAAAATGTATGGTAGATAAAGACCCAGGGATGGATGGGATGCACGCAAGGGTACTCAAGGATCTGGCTGCAGAACTGACTGAATCTCTAGTATGGCTATTCAGTAGCTCAGTTCAGAAAGACTGGATGGTTGCAGATATAGTCCCCACAACACAAGGGGGGGGGGCAAGGAGCAAACAGGGAATTACAGACCTGTCAGCCTTACCTCTGTAGTGGGTCAACTGATGGAGTCACTGATCAATGAGGACTTTGTGGACTGCCTTGAGTGCTATAGTCTACAGGATAATAAAAAAGCATTGGATTTGGTCAGGGAAGTTTTGTCAGATAATCCTGATAGTTTTCTTTGACTGGGTAATAAAGGTAGTAGATAAGGGCCATGCTATGGATTTACTATACTCCAGTTTCAGCAAAACTATTGATTCAGTGCTACCTTGAAGAATGCTGAAGAAGCTGGAGGACATGTGCACAGCTAGAGATGTAGTCATATAGGTAGGAAACTGGTTGAAGGAGAGACAGCAGGGGGTGGTGGTAAAGGAGGTCAAGTCAGGAGAGATGGTGGTCAAGAGTGGGGTGCTGCTGAGATCTGTCCTGGGTCCTGTCCTCTTCAATATGTTTGTAAGTGACAATGGATACGGAATCTGGAGCAAGTTGTGCCTCTTTGCAGATAACAACAAGCAATCCAGTAGTGAAGATAGCAACACAGGGATCAAGGCACAGCAGAGTGATCTGCAAAGGCAAGACAGGTGGTCTAAGGTTTGGAAGTTGAGATTCAATGCCACAAAATGCAAGGTTATGCACCAAGGGGGAAACATATGACAGAATACTGGATGGGAGAGGTTAAACTGAGCACCACCAAAGGGAAAGGGACAAGGGAACCATCATTAGAGACTCCCTCAAACAAGCAAGCCAGTGTAACAAGTGCTATAGTGAGGCTATTATGATGCTGGGGTATATTAATAGGGGTATTGACAGCAGGAAAATGAAGGTACTATCACTACATGTATATAGGTCACTGGTGAGGCTGCACCTAGAATACTATGCTCAGTTCTGGAGTCCTCACCTAAGTGTAAGGCCCCCTCTCATGAGGTCTAGGGATATGTCTGATATTTGCTGGGGAAGGGGGGCACTGTACAGCCAGAAACACAGCCCAGAACTTGCTCATTACCTGAAGGAGTGATGGATGGTCTGGAGGTGCAGACAGTCTCTGACAACACTACAGCTGTGAGGGCTTCAACTTAGTTAGGAAAATTGCAAGACACAGGAATTAAGTCCATTGTCCGCAACTGATTAAAAGGTCCAGAACTTATTTAATTGGACAAGACTTAGCAGCTACTCCATGGAGAGTAGGGGCAAACACAACTTAGTGGGCAGTCCTTAAATATGCATGGCTGAGATCAAGATACAGTATGCTGATCCAAGGATCTGATGCAGGCACTCCAGGAAGCTGAATCAGGCTCCTACCAAATAATGGCAACAAGATTGTTCTTCGATCAAAACAAGCCTATAACAGTCAGCTCCAGAACTCCCTCCAGCACTAACATTACACAACTCTCAAACTAGGGACCATCTCTATCCAACAGGATGTCTCCCTTGTTTATCTCCAGATCACACCATGCTGCAAAGAGCTCTCCATAGCTTTCTTCTCCAGGCAGTCTCGAAACCACAACACTAGAACTCTTAGGGGCCATAAAATGGACACACTAGATGGACACAGGACCAGGTCAATGGCAAGGGGTCACAGGCATCCACCACTGCATCCCCAATGAGGAACTACTACATGACTGTACCCAACCTAACTATCTGAGGGCCCCAGGTGACCCACCCACCCATTTCCAAGGGTGGTTTGCCTGGTATCATCCTTCACACTACACCAAAGCTGCCATAACCTGCCACAACCATAGGGGAGGCCAAAAGGATACCACCCACTCATTTAATAGAACATAATAGCACAAACTTTAAAACATTTGAGGAACCAGTGGCACCTACACAAGGGGCACACAGAATCAAATAACAGGACAACAATAATAAAGTGGAGAACCAGTAACACCGGAGAACATGTGCACCCCCCTTTTCTTTTCAAAACATTTGACTAACTTACTGCCACACACACACACATGCATGCACACACACATGCACATGCACACTCACAAACTCACCCTCATGCCACTCATACTAGAATTTTGCAGGACCAAACTACCACCACTAAAACAGCAGTTTGAGCCCCATTGACAGTCTCTGAAAGTCCAAAAGGAGATGCAGGCCTGTCAACAAAGCTAAACACTTACAGGCAAGGCAAACTGTTTTAACTATTACAGCCTTTAAAACATGGCTAACCATTAGAAGAAAGAGTTTTTTTTCTTTTAAAGAAACACAAAAAGAGCTGATCTTACCCAGTGAAACAGTCCAACACGAGGAAGTCCACCAAGGAAACTGGGGAGTGGTCGGCAGCTGCATTACAGTCCTGCAAGTTCAGAGGAGCATCCTGCAAGTTCAGAGGAGCACAGATGCACTGACAGGTCTTGCTTTCTGGGTGTGGTCTTGAGGGAAATAGTAGTTTGGATCTGGTTTACTGACCTCCTCCCAAAATGAATCTTTGCTTGTGATGAAATACTTTTTGCAAAGGCCTTCCACATCCTGTATCATTGCAAATGTTTTGAATAGTATGATACCAGTCCACAACGTTGAGGCATATATTGACTTGAGCTGCTTGATGACTTTTTGTTGGTTCATGGATTGTTCTAACGGGCTGATGCTCCAGTGGGCTCTCACCTTGTCCAGGGCTCCCTGGTAAACCCAATCCTCTCACTGCTCCTCGATGACATCCCACAGTCTTTCACACAAATATGGACATTCCTTGCCAGGAACTCTTTACAGATTCAATGGCTGATCCATCACTCCGCAGCACACCTGAGACCAATCGGGAATGCTGTGGATACAGGTTCTGGGGGCTGTCCCTTCCTGCAGCTGATTCCCTGAAGTGTATTTCATCACCCTGGAGTCAGAGTTTCTTAGATTGTCCAAGTCCTTATGCCAGTTTTTAAAGGCCACCTCAAACAGGGGATGGTATTCGGACACCTGAATGAGGGGAATCAGTAGGGCTGAGGGATGTCACACTCCCAAAATGGGTCTTCATAAATAAAGGATGTCGAGGTGATACCAGGAGACTCTAGTTCTGCCTGTAGAATGGCCAGTGTCTCTGTCTCATCACTGGAGCCTCCCTCCAAGATGACATCCTCGATCTCCACATCAGGTCTCTCACTTTTTTCAGGGGCAGAATGAGCCTCCGCCATCCTAGATGGGATACCTGCTGCCACGGGGCCTTTGACAGGGACCTTGACCAAGGGTAAAAATGTCTGACCATGGCCTTCTCCTCTGCCATGGAAGGGGCAGGATCATGGGGAGGAGAAGGTCTGGGTAGACGTCTTGCACCCTTTTTCTCCGAGGCCACCTCAGTCACAGCCTTGTCCATTTCCTCCCAAGTATGCAGGCTTGTCAAAATGGGGAGATAACCATTGTAAGGGAGGCGGGCCACCACCAGTAGGGAACATATAGTTGAAGTGATGGACGATATGGTGGGGCAGCACCTAGGGAACACTGAAGGCATACAGGCAAGCTTCTTACATTGGCCTCTGAGGTGCCACAAATGGTGCAATGGTCCCTTGAGTCAGTCTTTTCTACAACACTCCACAACCAGGACAGCAACAATGATGACACTGTTACTTCATTTCTAGATGATGCAGGGGCCTCCTCCATGGTTCTTTCCAATAGTGCGCCCTCTGAAAGACAGAAATCTCCCTTTCTCCATTTTCTTTTTATAACACTGTGCTGCAAATAACGTCTCTGTCCTTGCACCCACAGCAAAATGATGCCCACTCCATGAGCATGCCAATCTCTCTCCTTGACTCCCACACTGCCCAACCAAACATAGCAGGGCTACAGCTTATTTACATGCATAAATTATGCAGGCTTAAAGGTCTGTGCCCAGACACATGGCTCCATTTCTCCAACAGGTGCGAAGACCCATGGTTCAAGATGGTGGGCTCAGGAAATACAGAATCCCAATTCAAAAAGCCAAAACAGTCTCCCAACACTGCAACACCCAGAGTCCCAGTCCAGGTAAGCTCCTGCACCTCAAAATCAAATTCTGGATGAACCCCGATATTTTAAGGCCCCATCCTGAAGTCTAGGGGTATGTCTGATATTGTTGGGAGGAGGGGGGCACTATAGAGTCAGAAACACAGTCCAAAACTTGCTCATTACCTGGTTAGCAATGGATGGTCTGGGGGTGCAGACAGTGTCTCAGGGGTGCTGCATCTATGAGGTCTTCAGCTTAGTTAGGACAATCACAAGACACAGGAATTAAATCCATTGTCCACAACTGATTAAAAGGTCCTAAACTGATTTAGTTGGACACGAGTTAACAACTACTCCATGGAGAGTAGGGGCAAACACAACACTGTGTACAATCCATAAATATGCATGGCTGAGACCAAGACACAGCCTGCTGATCCTTGGATCTAGGGAGCAATATAGATGAGTATGAATAGATAGTCCATTGACAGAGCAAAGGCCTATGGCACATTCATAAGGTAGAAAAATAAATGGGCAGACTGGATGGGCCCTATGGTCCTTTTCTGCCATCAACCTCTATGTTCTATGTTTCTATTGGGATAGTGCCACGTAGAGGTTGCACTCTGACTCAACAACAACACATATGAAGAACGACTGCATGGCCTAAACATGTATTCCCTGGAACAGCATAGAGAAAGGGGGAACATGATTAAAACCTTCAAGTACCTGAATGGAATAAGCAAGGTCCAGGTTCAGGACATGTTTCAGGTCAAGAATTACACAAGAACGAGGGACCATGACATAAAGCTGGAAGGAGGTAAATTAAACATAGAAACATAGAATTTGACTGCAGATAAGGACCGCTTGGCCCACCCAGTCTGCCCATTTCCCTGCCTACTGGATAAGCTGCAGATCTTAGTTAACCAGCAGCCTACTTCTTCCTACCCCCACCCCCTAGAATTGCCTTATGACTGTCCCGTGCAGCCTTGAATTCCCCCACTGTTTTTGACTCCACGACCTCCTCCGGAAGGCCGTTCCATGCATCCACAACCCTCTCTGTGAAAAAATACTTCCTTAAATTACCTCTGAGCCACCCTCCCATCTTCAAATTGTGCCCCTTGTTCTTGCACACCTCTTTTTTTGAAAGATGCTACCCTCTTGGATTTTGTTGATTCCCTTGAGGTACTTGAAAGTTTCTATCATGTCCCCCCTCTCCCTCCTTTCCTCGAGGCTATACATATTAAGCTCCTTAAGTCTCTCTTCATATGTCTTCTGGTGCAGACTCTGCACCATTTTAGTTGCCCTCCTCTGGACAGCTTCCATCCTGTCTATGTCTTTGCGAAGACTGGGTCTCCAGAACTGCACGCAGTACTCCAGATGGGGTCTGACCAGCTGTCTGTACAGAGGGATAGTAACTTCTTGTTTTCTACTGGTGATGCCTCTCCCTGTGCATCCCAGTATCCCCCCAGCCCTCCTTGCTGCCCTCTCACATTGCTTGCCCACCTGTAGGTCATCTGATATGACTACCCCCAGGTCCCTTTCCATTTTTGTTGTTGTTAGTATCTCACCCCCCATTGTGTACTCTTCCCCTGGGTTTTTGTTTCCCAGGTGCATTACCTTGCACTTCTTAGCATTGAATCTAAGCTGCCATACATTTGACCATTCCTCTAACCTTGCCAAGTCCCTTTTCATCCTTTCCACCCCACCTTGTGCATCAACTCTGTTGCAGATCTTTGTGTCATCTGCAAAGAGACATACTTTTCCTTCCAGTCCCTCTGCAATGTCGCTTATAAAGATATTGAAGAGGACCGGTCCTAATACTGAACCCTGTGGTACCCCACTAGTAACCCCCCTTTCTTCAGAGTGGACTCCATTTACTATTACTCTCTGTGTCCTATTCTCCAGCCAATTTTTTACCCAGGCTGTCATCTTGGGACCCACTCCCAGGCTAGCTAACTTGAATATTAATCTTTTGTGTGGGACTGTGTCAAATGCCTTGCTAAAGTCTATGTAGTCCATGTCCACAGCCCTTCCCTGATCTACTACTTTGGTCACCCAGTCAAAGAAATCTATCAGATTTGTCTGGCATGACCTTCCTGCTGTGAATCCATGCTGCCTTGGGTCCTGTGCCCTCTGGCCTCTAGATACTCGACAATTCTTTCCTTCAGAAGTGATTCCATCATTTTCCCTACCACTGAGGTTAAACTAACAGGTCTGTAGTTTCCTGCTTCTGCCTTGCTCCCACTTTTGTGAAGGGGATCACAACTGCCCTCCTCCAGTCCTCGGTACCACCCATCCTCCCATGATTTGTTAAACAGGGTAGTCAGTGGTGTCACTAATTCTACCCTTAGTTCTTTTAGAATTCTGGGATGAATCCCATCAGGCCCCATTGCTTTGTCCACCTTCAGTTTTAAGAGTTCTTCAGAACCCTTTCTTCTGTAAATGGGCTGGTATCAACTTCTGTATCCAGAGTGTTTCTACTGTTTGTTTTAGGTGCCTCCCTCTTCCTTTGTAAATACTGAGCAAAAATATTTGTTTAGTATCTCTGCCTTTTCACAGCCACCCTCTGCACACCCTCCCCCCCTTTATTAAGCCTCACTATCCCTCCCTTGGTCTTCCTTCACTCCCTGATGTACCTATAAAAGGTTTTATTCCCCTTCTTAACTGAGTTGGCTATCTTTTCCTTGGTTTGGGCCTTTGCTGTTCTGACTGCCTTCCCAGCTTCCTTTTGCTTTAACTGATACAGTTCTCTGTCCTGCTCCTTCTGTGATTCCTTGTACTTCCTGAAAGCTTTCTTTTTCTCTTGAACCTTCGCTGCCACTTCCTTTGAGAACCATAGTGGTTTCTTACATCGTTTAGTTTTGTTTATTTGCTTCACACAAAGGCTTGTTACCTCTGTGATGGCAGTTTTTATTATTCCCCATTGTTATTCCAACCCTCCTTCCTGCCCATTTGCTAGTGCATTCCTTAGGCACTCACCCATTTTTGCAAAGTCAGCCCTCCTAAAGTCCAGTACCTTTGCCTTTGTATGGCTTGACTCTATTGCTGTGTTTATTGTGAACCGTACTGTTCAATGGTCGCTAGTTCCCAGATGGCTACCCACTTCTACATCTGTGATCCTCTCTTCATCTCCATTTGAGAGAACCGGGTCTAAGATTGCTCCCTCTTAAGTGGGCACCAATACTAGTTGTCTAAGGCATGCCCCCTGTAGGGCATCTAGAATAACCCCACTCTTCGAAGTGGCTGCTGCAACTGCACTCCAGTTAACATCTGGCATATTTAGATCACCCATCAGCAATATCTCCCCTTTTTCTGCCATACTAAGTATACTTTCTATCATTTCCTTGTCCATTTCCTCCCCCTGAGAAGGTGGTCTGTATACAACCTCTGTGCGGATTGTGTTGCCATTGCCGGTCTCCAAATTTACCCACAGTGCTTCTTCTCCTCCCTGTTTTCCCTTTTGTTCTTTGCTTTGATTCCTTCCCTATATAAAGAGCTACTCCTCCTCCTCTTTTACCTCTCTGTCCCTCCTGTAGATAGTGTATCCTGGTATGTTTACGTCCCAGTCATGGTTTGTGTGAACCATGTTTCTGTGACTGCCACGATATCCAGATGTTCCTCCTCCATCAAGGCCACTAATTCAGGAAGCTTGTTACTCAGACTACGGGCATTGGTACTCATTGCTTTCCATTTTTTGATGGCTTTACCTTCTGTTGCAGCATCCACCACTGACCTTTCTACCTCAGTCTTTTTCTCATTTAGTACCCTGTTTTGTAGGGAGAGGCTGGGATTTTCCTGCTACTTATCAGTGCCTCCCCCCTTGACTAGTTTAAAAGCTTGCCAATGAAGCATTTAAACCGATTGCTCAAAAGACTTGTTCCCTTCCTGGACAGATGCAGACCATGAGACCTGTCACCATTGGATTGGTCCTGTGTCCACCTAGTGTGTCCATTTGAAGGTCCCTAAGAATTCTAGAGTGGTGGGTTCAAGACCACCCATAGAAGAAAGCCATGTGGTGCTCGTTGCAGCATTGTGTGATTTGGAGGTAAACAAGGGAGACATCCTGTTGGATAGAGATGTACCCTAATTTGAGAGCTGTGTAATGTTAGCGCTGGAATGAGTTCTGGAACTGCCTGTTATAGGCCTGTTTTGAGAGCAACACATGAAAGTTCTTCTTTACCAAGAGGGTGGTGGACACTTGGAAGGGCCTCCCACCAGAGGTTGTTGAGGCTAGGTAAGTTGGACTGTTAAGAAGGGCATGAGATGGGCACAAAGATTTTATAACACTGAATAGCAGTTGTGGGGCAAGGCTTATGGGCAGAATAGATGGACCATGTGGTCCCCTTCTGCCATCATTTTCTAATGCAAGCACTCCAGGAAACTGAATCAGGCTCCTACCAAATTACAGCAACAAGTTTGTTCTTCGATCAAAACAGGCCTATAACAGGCAGTTCCAGAACTCATTCCAGCGCTAACATTACACATTGTGGAATCTTTTCTTTGTTTTGCTGCTTGCACTGCCATAAAAATCTGCAGTCAGTGATCCTCCCCCACCCCACCAGCAAAAGGAATTCTTTTCCAGATTGGATTGTTTGTGACTTCAGCACCACTGGGTAGTTAAGGTGTTGTTTTCACTTGTGAATTTGCATCTGTATCTGTTGCTAAAGCCACAGTTGTTTTTTTGGCTCCACATCCAGCATCCTCTCACCCAGTGTGAACATTCCAAAATCTAAATTTGTTTAAAATATTGTTGTTGATCTCCCAAAATGCCTGCAAAGAGACGTGCAAGCAAAGCTGGTTCTTGCCATGGCACTGCTGCCAGTGGTAAGATTGTGGGCGTGGTAGTACACAGATGCAGAAGTGCATTGCTGATGTGAGGAAAGGTATTTCTCCTGCAATGATTTTTACAGCCCAATCAGTAGCTTCACTCATAGCTAGAGGAGATGATGTTGTCCCAGCCGGTGATGTTAGTGCCGTTACTGGTGGTGGTAGTATGAGTATTGCTGCCTCAAGTTCCACTTCTGACCAGTGCACCGTGTCCAAAAATATAGTGGTGTGTGAAGCAGTGTGAGTGAGTGGGAGTGTACATGATGTCATACTTCCCAGTAACATCCCAGTAACTGAATATGAGGAGTCTGATAATCATGTCAACAACAGCATACAATGTGGCATTTCTTCCACCGCAGTTCAGGTCACACATTTTCCATGCAGTGATTCAAAGTGTGGAGAAAAAATATCAGGTGACAGCGGTGTTGATGATGATGATGAATCTGATGATGATGATGTTGCTGTTGTTGCAACATGAAGTCCACCTGTCAGCATCCAAGCACAAGATGTGGATGTGGGTGATGTTGATGAATATGATGATGATGATGTAATCGACCCCAGCTGGGAACTGGAGAAAAAAGAAAATCAAGGTGGCTTTGTCTGGGTCTGTTTACATTAATCCCCCCCCCCCCGGTAAAATCTTGTGATTTACCAATTTCATTTGATGGTGATGATGATGATGATGATGATGATGATGATGATGATGACCCAGGAATAATGATAGGTAGTCATAGTGGTCAGTTACAGTCCAAGTGTGCTCTGCCTGAAAAATCACATAGCACACCCCCCACTTCATGGCTTAAAAGAATGAAGTCCAATAAGCAGCATCAGGGACATGTTACAAGTAGATCACCACAGTCCCTTGTTTAGGATTTTGTTGTGCAAGATGCAAATGATGAGTCAGTTGCAATCTGCCAGGTTTTCCATGTGTGTGTGAGTCGAGGTAAAAAAGGGGAGCCATCTAGGCACAGGAGGACAGCATACTCATCTTAAGAATAGGCACTTGGCACTGTGGACCCAGCACAAGATGGCAGCTAATACCACAGTGGGGCGTTCACCCTAATCATCAACCATAACAAGCATGTTATCCCCTACCCTGACTGTTAAATCCAGTAGGAAATAAAATATGTACAGCAGTGATGAAATAAGAGCAGAGGATTACTACAGGCATGATGAGGTGGAGGAGCATAATGATTCTGAAATGTTGTCCAGTGCTGGTGAGAGTAGCAGTTTTGGTAGTGGTGGTGGTGAATGCAGTATGTCTAGTCCAACTGGTACATCAACTCCAGTTGGTAAATGTGGCAAAATAACTGCATTTGTGGGTTTGTCATCCTCACCTGTGCAACTGTCTTCATCAAATGCCCACACTCCACCCCCTGCCATTCGCAGAACAGAACCATTTTTCATCACACCCCGTGTAAAACTTTTAAATCAGCCAATGTTACAGAGTGTTTTTGCACATAAGCTGAAGTATCCACCCAATCATACAGTGTCACGTGATCTTAATGCTGCTGTAGCTGAAATACTGGCAATTGATCTTTTGCCCTTCTCCTTTGTGGAGAATTCTGGGTTCCGGAGGTTTGCTGCACGTGCCTGTCCAAAATGGAAAATCCCAACCAGGACAAACTTTTCGACACGTGCTGTCCCCGAGTTGTACCATACTGTGTACAACTCAGTAAGACATGCCATTCAACATTCCTCCTCTCCATTCATCCATTTAAGTATGGATATGTGGACAAGTGGCAAAACAGCGGGGAGTTCATAGTTGTGTATAACTGCACACTGGGCGCAGGTGCTGGGGGTTGTTTGTGATGTTGGTAGTGTGAATAATCAGTGCAGTAAGGTGGAGTGTCATGGTAGCAGTCTTCCAGGAATTTGACAGAATGCAACGATAGTTATGCGCAATATGACCTGTTCACACACTGGTGAAAACATGTTGGACATGGTACTGACTGAAGTTGGCAAGTGGCTGAACCCCCTGTCTCTGAGAGTGGCACGGGGTCAATATGTCGCACGGCAGAATGCTGTGTGGCACAGTCGCGTTGCACGATTCATGGTTATCTTTTTTTCTATGGGGAGCTCCACCCCCCACACCACCAGTTATGGAGGCTGTGCCCCCTGGACCCCCCCCCACTAAAGATTCTAATTCCAGGGGGGTTCAACTCAGAGAGCACACAGGTCCGGGATTTGCCATAATGCCGTATGCTATTAGGCGTACAACATTATGACCCAGTACGCCTGAGAGCTGGGTTCATAGCAAGTGACAATGGATCAAATGTGGTGAAATACATCACGAAAGGTGGCTTTTTCCATATTCCATGCATGACCCATTGTTTGAATCTTATGGTGCAGGAGTTTCTGCAGCACCCTGATGTAAAGGAAATGCTGACAGTTGCACGCCGTATCTGTTCTCACTTTTCACAATCTGCAAAGCCCCGTGACCAACTTCTGTACTTGCAGATGCAAAGCAGCCTCCCTCGGCATCGACTGAAGCTGGAAGTTGTCACCCAGTGCAACTCCACTTTATACATGGCAGAGAGGTTGTATCAACAATACAAAGCCATCTCAGAATATCTTGTGATGCAAACTAGTCATGACAGTTACAGGGCCTCCATGTCTATGATGACTGAACAGTGGCACCTCATGGACTCTGTAATAACAATCTTGCAGCCTTTTGAACATGCCACACAGGCAGTGAGTGGCGAGTTTGCCTCCATTAGCAAATCAATTCCGCTGCTGTGGGTGCTGAGGCAGACATTGGTGAATGTACAGCATGGCCTTGATGTTGCTGGAGACAGTGCTAGCAGTATGTTGCAGAAACACGTGCTGACAGTATTTGACCAGAATCGTGACATTTTGAGCATTCAGCAGAGTGAGAACTTTGCCACAGCAACAATGCTGGACCCACGATACAAACATGGAATTGCCTCAGTACTGGAGAGAGGGCCTGAATAGGTAAAAAATGTCAGTAGGCAACTGGTGCACTTGGTTCCTGGGGCACAGAATTCACGTGCCAAGGTCAGCAAACTTCAACAGCATAATCAAGCTGAAGGTGCACCTGGAGGAGTATCAAGCATATCCTGTAAGGAGAAGGGGACGGTCTGTCATCCAATGTGGTTGACTTGTGATTTGTGAAATAAATGATTCCGGAGAACAGGATGATGCATTAACCACTGGACTTAGTGTGGCACAGAGAATGGTTGAGTCATATTTGTCTAAAAACAGGCATCCATCAATAACTGATTGTCCTCTTTTGTACTGGAGTGGAAAGGTCAGTGAATGGCCAGAGCTGACTGCAGTGGCACTGAAGTACCTCACATGCCCACCCTCCAGTGTAAGTGTCGAGAGGGTATTCAGCTCAACAAGTAAAATAGTTGAAGATCGTCGGACAAACCTCTCTCCTGCAAATGTTAGTTTGCTAGCATTCATAAAAATTAATGAGAGGCACATCCCAGCACAGACTACAACCTCAGTATTCATACCCCAGCCTAGTCTTGGTGGTTTTGGTGATGTAGAAATGGACCAACCTGGAGGCACTGGCAGTGGCAGTATGAAACGGCCTACCACTGATGTAGATGATGACACAATGGAGAAAAAATTTCCCAGTGATCAAACTTCAGACATAGATGACTGTGAGGGCATCTTTCTTTATGAGGATGATGATTAGGTTAATGTTGGCAGATTTTAACTGAAGTTGTTAAAAGGTGGTGACATTTGCTGTATGATATGATATATGTTTTCTTTTTCATGACATTCTGTGCCCCCCTGGACCACCACCAGGACCACTGTTAGCCACTGCCACCACAGAGAATGACTTTGTGTGCCCCCCAGACCATCACCAGGACCACTGTCAGCCATTGCCACCACAAAGAATGACTTTGTGTGTCCCCCTGGACCACCACCACCAGGACCGCTGTTAGCCACTGCCACCACAGAGAATGACTTTATGTGCCCTCCCGGACCACCACCACCAGGACCGCTGTTAGTCCCTGCCACCACAGAGAATGACTTTTTGTGCCGCCCTGGACCACCACCAACAGGACTGCTGTTAGCCACTACCACCACAGACAATGACTTTGTGTGCCCCACTGGACCACCACCACCACCAGGGCCACTGTTTGCCACTGCCACCACAGAGAATGACTTTGTGTGCCCCCCTGGACCACCACCACCACCACCCCTGTTAGCCACTGCTATGACCACCAGATGCAGGAAGATGTCACAGGGAATGTCATCATGTGCCGCAGCTATCACCACCAGTACCCACCACCAGTGTCATTCTGACAATGTTTCCCCATTACATTGACCATGCCAAGGCAGAGGGTGTCGAACAGGAGACCACATCCATCAGTCACAGATACAAAGTTTCTTAATAATAAAACTATAAAGTTAGTATGTGTACTAATTTTTTTTTTATGCTATTCAACTTCCTTGAGCTGTGTGTTTTGTTTTCTGTTGCTTTTCTGAGCTGCAATGGTCAAACCCATATGGTAAACTTATTTTTAATTTTTATAGGTTAACAAACAAGCATTTGTCAGTGCTGAATGTTGATTGCGTTGGTCTGTTGAGCTCGCTTACTGCCCCTGTGTCACTTGGTCAGTCTGTTTCTCCTGGTGCTGTAGGCTGCGCTTTTGTACTGGGCTCCTGCCTGCGTTGGCACCTTGTTCTGGCCACTAAGATATCCGCAGCTGTCCTGACAGAGCTCTGTTGAGGTGGCTCACTCCCCCTCTCTCACTCGCTCATTCTCTTCCTCCTGGCGCTGCAGGCTGCCCTTTTGTACTGGGTTCCTGCCTCTGCTGGTGGCTTTTTCTGCCACAAAGAAATCTGCAGCAGTCCCAACACAGGTCTGTTGAGCATGCTGACTCCCCCTCTCTCACTCGCTCATTGTGTTTCTCCTGGTGCTGCAGGCTGCCCTTTTGTACTGGGCTCCTGCCTGCATTTGCACTTTTTCTGCCCACAAAGAAATCCACAACTGTCCCGACAGAGCTCCTTTGAGGTCGTTTACTCCTCATGTCATTCACTCATTCTGTTTCTCATGGCGCTGCAGGCTGCCCTTTTGCACTGGGCTCCTGGCTCTGTTGGCACCTTTTTATGTCCACAAAGAAATCTGCAGCAGTCCCGACAAAGCTCCGTTGAGCTTCCTAACTCCCCTTCTGTCATTCGCTGAGTCCATTTCTGTCGGCGCTGCAGGCTGCCCTTTTCTATTGGGCTCCTGCCTGCATTGCCGCCTTCTTCTGCCCACAAAGAAATTTGCCGTAGTTACAATAGAGCTCCTGAGCTCGGCCAGTCCTCTCTCTCACTCGCTCATTCTGGTTTCCCCTCACTGCAGGCTGCCCTTTTGTACTGGGTCCCTGTGTGCATTGCTGCCTTTTTCTGCCCACAAACAAATCTGCAGCAGTCCCAACAGAGCTCCATTGAGCTCACTCACTCCCCCTCCCTCACTCACTCAGTCTGTGTCTCCTGCCGCTGCAGGCTGTCCTTTTGTACTGGGCTCCTGCCTGCATTGGTGGCTTATTCTGACCAGAAAGAAATCTGTTGCACTCCCGACACAGCTCCCTTGAGCTCTCTCACTCACTCATGCTGTTTTGGCCCACGTTGCAAGCTGGCTGTAGTGGCCTCCTGCCTGTGTTGCCGCATTATCTGCCCTCAAAGAAATCCGCAGCCATCACAATAGAGCTCCGTTGAGCTTGCTCACTACCACTCTGTCACTCACTCATTCTGTTTCTCTTGGCGCTGCAGGCTGCGCTTGTGTATGGGGCTCCTGGCTGCATTGGCACCTTTGTCTGTCCACAAACAAATCTGCAGCTGTTCTGACAGAGCTCCGTTGAGGTCGCTTAGTCTCCCTCTGTCACGTACTCATTCTGTTTGTCCTAGTGCTGCAAGTGGCCCTTTTGTAAGGGACTCCTGCCTGTATTGGCTCCTTTTTCTGCCCACAAAGAAATCCGCAGCAGTCCTGATAGAGCTCCATTGAGCTCACTCAGTCCCCCTGTCTCACTCGCTCATACTGTTTCTCCCACCGCTGCAGTTTGGCCCTTTGAGCTGGGCCCCTGCCTGCACTGATGCCTTTTTCTGCCCACAAAGAAATCTGCAGCAGTCCTGACAGCGCCTGGTGAGTTCACTCACCCTCTCCGTCATTCGCTTCCTCGCTCTGTTTCTCCCAGTGCTGCAGGCTGCCCTTTTGTACTGAGCTCTTGCATTGGGCCCTTTCTCTGCCCAAAAACAAATCTGCAGCAGTCCCAAAAGAGCTCAGTTGAGCTTGGTCACTCCCCCTTCACACTCGTTCCATCTTAATGTGTCCCAAACAGTGATTTCCCACAGCAACCATGCTATTCTGCGGCAGGAGTGCAAAAACATATTTTAGCTAGGATGGGAAAAATGGCAGCTGTACTGTTCATAAGAAGGTGTGGAAAAATGCCACTGTTGAAAATGTGGCGTGAAAATGTTACAAAATTGCGAAGTTACAAGGGTGTGTGGAAACAGTTCAACGCACATTTGCAACAGAGTCATGTTATGGAGCTTCATCACCAAATTTTCAACATAGGCATTTTAGGACCTCTGCTCATGAACAGTGCCACTGTCATTTTCTTAATCTGTTGCGAGCAGTGATTTCCCACAGTGACCTTGTTATTATGCACCGGAACTGTGACAACACATTTCGGTCAGGATGTGAAAAAAGACAGCTGTACTGCTCATAAGGAGGTGTGAAAAAATTCCACTGGTGAAAATCTGGCGTGACAATATTACAAATCTGTGAAGTTACAAGGGTGCATGGAAAGTGTGCAACGCAGACTTGTAACACAATCATTCGATGGGTTATCATCACCAAATTTTCAACATAGGCATTTTAGGACCTCTGCTCATGAACAGTAGCACTGTCATTTTCTTAATGTGCCCTGGACAGTGATTTCCCACAGTGACCACTCTATTCTATGCCGGAAGTGTGAAAACACATTTCGGCCAGGATGGGAAAAATGACAGCTGTACTGTTCATAAGTAGGTGTGACAAAATGCCAATGTTGAAAATCTGGAGTGAAAATATTATAAATTCGCAAAGTTATGAGCTGCATGCACAAACTGTGCAACGACGCCATAACACAGTCATTTTATGGAGTATCATTACCAAATTTTCAACATAGCCATTTCAGGACCTCTACTCATGAACAGTGTACTGTCATTTTCTTAATCTGTCCCAAACACTGATTTCCCACAGCAACCATGCTATTCTGCACCGGAAGTGCAAAAAAACACATTTCCACCAGGATGTGAACAATGACAGCTGTACTGTTCACAAGGAGGTGTGACAAAATGCCAATGTTGAAAATCTGGTTGAAAATTTACAAAGTTATGAGCGTGCGTAGCAACTGCGCAGCGAAACGCTCGTAAAACAGTCATTTTTGATTTTTTCACAATTTGCTAATATTTATTTTTGAGACCCCACCTCATGAACACTGGTACTGTCAGCTTTTGTTAATCAGCCCCAAAGGTGAATCTTCGAGTGATGGCAAACCACATTTCGGGGCTGATTAATGCCATGACAGTTCAAGCATTCATGAGGAGGGGTCCCAAAAACCCCATGTTGAAAACTTGGTGAAAAAATTCACAAAAAGGCCCGAGATATGCACTAAAGTTGAAAAAACCCTATTTATTACATTATACAGCTTACCGGCATTTCCTCAGTTCACGGTCGGCTTTGAAGAGTGCAAATGTGTTCCTGGTCCGACTAAGATCATCGCGCTGAGCTTTGGAGGTAAGTATGGGGTGGGGGGTGGGGAGCAGGGTGCGCAGTAGTGGGTGGTGCGCGGTTTATGGTGGGGGGCAGGGCAAGCGCGAGGACAGTTTTTTCACGGGAAAAAAAGATGCAGCGGGACCGCTTTTTTCATTAGGGCATCTGGCACACTGGGTGGGATCCCAGAGTGCCAGCAGAGGCTTTGTTTGGTGGGCCAGCAGTAGCCGACGGGGAATTGGGCACCTTCTTCAGCAAACAAGGGAGGGTATCATTATGCTGAGGGGACTGGGCACCCCGTCAGCAGAAACAAAAGCGGGGGGGGGTACATAATGCCGACAGGAACTGGGATCTCCTGTCGGCAACAAAAGGAACACAGGCCCACCAAAGCAGACGGGGATTAGGGCCCCCCCCGTCAGCAAGTAAACATGGTGGGGGGGATTATATTGTTTGTGAACACGGCGGCAAGCCTCCACCATGTTCACAAACAAAATCAGGGCTTTTACATTCTGCCCTGCAATGATGGGTCGCTCCCTCATTGCAGCAGATGGCTGATGCTGCAATGACGAGGCAGCCCCTGATTGCAGCAGCAAAATTCTCAGAACTTGGTGCCAACCTTCCAAACTGCTGTCACCAGCAGCTTGCAACGGCATTGGGGGAAGCGGAACATGCCTTTGCAGGCTGTGGGGGCATTGGCCACAACAGTGCCCCGCCTTCACAGCCTGCTTCTCAGCAAACTGTCCCAATATGTTTCTTGCACTGCACTCAAACAACAAAAAAATTACTTTCCTTTGCTGAAAGTCGGTATCAATGGTACTGCAGCAGTACCGTATACAGGAACCTATTTAATATCCATTTCAAATCCATACTGGTAAGTATATATATTTTATTTCATCTGTTCATTTTTTTCAAAGAGTGCAACAAATCCTACTGAGGAGGATTCATAAACTAGGTGACATGTGTACGTCGCAAAAACGTTTCTGCAAGATATCATGCACTGTATTCTGAACTTGCAGTTGTGCAGCCATGACAGTGTGAAAAAGTTGCATACAGGTTGTGTTACTTGACAAGATGTGGTTTTGAAACATAACTTGAGTTGAGATTGAGAACCAGGGACACTGGCACAGTGTATTTGTTACACAGCCTGGTACTAAATTAAGTTGTGATTGATCTGCTGATTGCAGTGTGACAGCTTACTATCTGTGTTAATAATCCAGATATCCGTGGAACAGCCAGGGCTTAAACATAATGTGTTACTACTACAATCAAGTTGCAATAAGCCCTACATTTCTCTTTTTAGGAAACTTCCAGATGCTTTATTGTGTCATAGTTGCCTTATTCAAAGAAGTTATTCAACATCAGGCATCCCCCCCCCCCTCGGGCTGGGGCAGACATGCAACACGCAGAAGTCATTTCAATCGATGACCATGACCATCATTATCAACCAGACTTGAGAAGGATGCAGATGAAATCTGTGAAGAAGTAACCAAATAAAAACACATTAATGAGACCTGCTTGCAAATATGCTTCCCCTTCCAAAAAAAAAAAAAAAATACTTACCTTCATTGACTTGAGAGTTATCCATTTCCAATTTCAATGCAAAAAGTTCTCATCAAGCATGGGAATGTGCACACCAGCAGTATCTGTGACCTGTGATACAAAACAATACAATGAGTACATGTCTATATATGTCAACCTCCCACCTACAAAATACAAAAAAACAATATATATATATATATATATATGTATATATAGACTCACCAAGGCTACTATTAGTCTACAGACAAAGGGCACTCTTCCATCCAGTTGAGATGATCACATTGCATTTGCAGGAATCGCAGCACACATTGGGACAGCAACAGTTCAATCACGGTCATCATTTCTGATGGGACTTTGTATGTGGTGTAAAGCTCCCATTTCACTTTGTTACCAATTGTCAATTTTCTGGACACAAGACAGATGCATTTTGGGATGCAGAAAAAAATCTGAGGACTCTGTATGAGCACTGTGCCCATGACTGAGTGCACCATTAATTCTGGGGGAGTTTGTAGGTGGTGTAACACTAGCATTTCACTTCCTTAGCACTTGTCAATTTTCTGGACACAAGACATATGCATTTTGGGGATGCAGAAAAAAATCTGGGGACTCTGTGTGGACACCGCGCTCATGACTGACTATGCAATAAATTCTGGGAGACTTTGTATGTGGTGTAAAGCTCCCATTTCACTTCATTACCACTTGTCAATTTTCTGGACAAAAGACAGATGCATTTTGGGGATGCAGAAAAAATCTGGGGACTGTGTGTGGACACTGTGCGTATGACTGACTGCACAATAAATTCTGGGGGACTTTGTATGTGGTGTAATACGAACATACGAAATTTGCCAGCAGATAAAGGCCTAGAGGTCTATCAAGTCTGCTCGAATGTCCAGCTAGCACCCCTTATTCTGTAGCTGCACCTCCCTTCCACTCTTCCCCTTCATTAACCCTCCCCCTTGTCCTGTCCCATCCCCTTTTGAAGCAGTCCACTGTTCTACTGGATATTACTTCTGCAGGTAAAGCATTCCACCCAGCTACCACCCTCTCTGTAAACAAGTGTCTCTTCATCTCCCTCTTGAACCTTCCTCCCTCCAGTCTCATATCATGGCCCTTGGTGTCCCTCCCCTCCCTTACTTTGAACATCCCTTCTGTACCTGTCTTTTTTATTCCTTTCATGTACTTAAAGGTTTCAATCATGTCCCCCGTCCCTCCTCTCCTCCAGTGAGTACATGTTTAACACCTTCAGCCTCCTCTCATATGATAAGTCCCCCAGCCCCTTGATCATCTTTGTCGCCCTGCACTGCACCTCCTCCAGTAACTTAATGTCACTCTTCAGATATGGGCGCCAGTACTGCATGCAGTACTCCAGGGGCGGTCTAACTAATGACCTACACAGTGGCAGAATCACCTCCTCCCTCCTCGAGGATATACCCCTTGCAATACAACCCAGCATTTTGTTGGCCTTTGCAGCTGCCTTCCTACATTGTGCCGAGTTGTTCATTGACCCTGTAATGAGCACCCCCAGATCCTTCTCCTCCTCTGTCTGGGCTAGCTGTACTCCCCCCAGCTGGTAACTCCTCCTTGGGTCCTTCTTCCCAAAATGCAGCACCTTGCACTTTTTGGCATTAAACCCCAGTTGCCAGGTGTCTGACCAGGTTTCAAGCTTTGCCAGATCATCCTGCAACCCTTGCCATCCCCCTAGGTCATCCACCACTGCTCCTGCCTTGGTATCATCAGCAAACAGACTGATCTTGTTCTTGATGTCCCATGATATATCTGCAATAAATATCCCAAACAACACTGGTCCCAACACTGAGCCCTGTGGAACACCACTCATCACTACCCTTAGGTGTGAGAGCTCTCCACCCACCACCACCCTCTGTTGCCTTCCCTGAAGCCAGTTTCCTACCCATCTCACCAGCTTTGCACCTGCCCGTGTGCCTACTAACTTATTTCCCAGCCTTCCGTGCGGTACCGAGTCAAATGCCTTACTGAAGTCCAGATACAGGACATTCACTGCATGGCCCCTGTCCAGTTGCCTAGTTACCCAGTCATAGAACTCTACCAGGTTGGTTTGGCAGGATCTGCCCCGTATGAAGCCATGCTGTCTGCTGTCCTGAAGTCCTTTGGCCTCTAGGAGGGCCACCAGCCTCTCTTTCAGTATAGTCTCCATTAGCTTACCCACGATGGATGTGAGACTCACTGGTCTGTAGTTTCCCGGTTCATCCTTGGGACCACTCTTGTGGAGGGGCACCACATGAGCAATCCTCCAGTCCTGAGGTACACACCCTGAATGTAGTGAGGCATTAAATAAGTCTGCCAAAGGTTCTGCAAGGACCTCTGCCAGCTCCTTCAGTACCCTGGGGTGGATGCCATCTGGGTCTGGTGTCTTGTCCACCCTCAGTGCCTTCAAACCCTCTCGAACTCTGCTCTCCATGATTTCCCCATCTGTCACCTCTTCCCCCCCTTTTTCTGCCATTTCTCCCCTTGGGTGTCACCCCTTCTCTTAGTCAATACTGAGCAGAAGTACCATTTAGTGCTTCTGCCTTATTGCACCCTGCTTCCACCCAACCCCCCTCCTTCCTAATCCTTATTATGTGGTCCTTATAGCTCCTTTTCTCCCTGATGCACTTAAAGAAGTCCTTCTCCCCCTTCTTAATGCCTTGTGCCAGCCTGAGTTCCGTAGATGCTTTGGCTTCCCTTACTGCTCTTGTCACCTCCTTCGATTCTGTCAAGTACTCCTCCCTGTCCTCCCCACTACCTGTTTTCTTGTACTTCCTAAAGGCAGCTCTTTTCCTCCTTACATTTTCCATGACCTCCTTGCTCAACCAGCTCAGTTTCTTAGCCCTAGCCTTCTTGCTCTGGGCCTTGCAGCAGGTTTTGGTTGCCTCCACTATCCCCGGCTTTATGAGCTCCCACCTCTGGTTAGTGTCCATACTAGATTGAATTCTGGCCAGGTACCCTTTTACCACTTCCCCCATCCTCCCAAAGTCGGCCTTCCTGAAGTCCACCACTCTTGTGCCAGATTCCACTCCTTCCTTGCCCATATCCAATGTGAGCCATACTGAGTGGTCGTCACTCCCTGACAGTGGTTCCTGCACTGTAAGTTCTCTCACAAAGTCCCCATCTGCCAGCACAAGATCAAGGGTATTCCTTAATCTGGTTGGTTCACTGACCATTTGCAGTAGGAAGCTGTCCTGAAAGGCATCCAGCAGTACCTGCTCCCTTCTGTTCCTGGTTGTTGGGGTACTCCAGTCCACTCCTGGCATGTTGAAGTCCCCCATAATCATCACACTACCCTTCTCGCAGGTCCTCCTGATCTGTCCCACTAGTTCCCTGTCTAACTTCTCCATCTGAGATGGTGGCCTGTACACCACTTCCATTCTAAGAATCCTATTCTTGGAATTATGGATTTGCATCCAAAGTGACTCCATTCTACCCTCCTCCCCTTCCTCCCTTACACACTTCAGTCCTTCCTTCACATATAGTGCCACACCCCCTCTTTTCCCAATCACCCTGTCCCTATGAAATAACCTGTACCCTGGTACAGATGGGTCCCAGTCATTGTATTAGGTGGCCCATGTTTCTGTGATGGCTGCAATGTCCACCTCTCCCTCTGCCATGAGCACCTCTAACTCTGCAGTTTTCCTCTCAAGGCTCCTAGCATTAAGGGTAACCACCTTCCACCCTCCCCCACATCCTACCCTCCTTTACTAGCATCATCAATAGTACTTGCCATTTGTCCTTTGTCACTGTTATGAGGGGTAAGCTCATATGGTTTCCCAACCTGTGGTCTCTGCATATCTCTTGCCCAATTGCCACCCCCCCGCTCCTAGTTTAAATTCCCAACTTCCTCTATGTACTCCTCCATCCTCTGTTTCGACACTTTCTTTCCCTCCTCACTCAAGTGTAGTCTGTCCTGAGCATAGAGACTACTGTCCTCCCAGGTCCCTCCCCACTCACCAACAGCCCATACCCTTTAGCACAACACCAGGTTCTTAGCCATCCATTAAATTCCTCTATTCTCAGCTTTATTGTTGTGCTTGCCTTGGGCACTGGAAGTATCTCTGAAAAAGTTACTGATCTTCCTACCCCCTCACATAATTGTGCTAGTTCCTCAAACCTCCTCTGGACTATATCTACTGTCTTGTCAGCCAGGTCGTTCGTCCCAAGATGTATAATTAAATAAGGCTTGTCCCTACCCCTTCTAGCATATTTCAGAACAGATTGTCCCATGCTTCTGCTGTCATTCCTGGCATGGCCTCCACCCAAATGTGACTATGCCTCTCCCTTGCTACCCCACCTGACCTCTTAGTATTGAGTCCCCAGCACTAAGATTCCACCACTCTTACTCCCTGCTTGCTTCCATTCATCTCCCTCTCTCATTTCTAGCTCCTCTTCTTCCTCCTGCACATTATTTCCCCCTTTTGCCCCTGTTGCAATTCTCCCAGCAGAACTTCCCCTCGCTCCGGTTTGGTCTAGGCATTTATCAATTACTCCTCTAATTTCATCATTTCCCTCCTCCACCTTCTTCCTCTCTAGCAGTGTAAAACTATTTTCTGAAGACCCTTCACAAATGCCCACTCCCTCTCTCTTCATAGTAACCTGTTCTCTCCTTTCCACTCCATGACTTTTGCCACTTCTTTGCCTCCCCTCACAAGTCCCTATCTACTTCTTCCATTTGCCTTTTGTCTCCTGACCTGGTTTCCCCAGCAATCGTTCTTCCTGGCCTGGGTCCCTTTGTCTCTGCTTCCCTTCTTCTGACCCTCTCCTCACCACTGATGGCTTAAATTGCCCTCCCTCATCTCCCCTTCTTCCTCCCTCCAGTATTGAGCTAAACCCATACCCAATCTGCCTTGCCTGTCTTAATTCCTCCTGCAGGCCCTCAGTCTTCTTTCTAAGTTTCTCTATGTGGTTGCACACTAAACATACTCCCACACGCCAGGCAATTTTTAGAAAGATTGGTGCACCGCAGTTGTTGTAGCCTACCACCCTACCCATTGCTGTCATTGCCCACCAACGACCACCAACCCTTCCAGATGCAGGATACCAAGCACCCCCCCAAGTATCCCCCTCCCCCTTCTATCAGTTCAAAACATCATTTTCTTAATTTCCCTTACCCCCTTTGTTGTACACGTTTAGATAGATTGAGCAACTGCTTTTTATATTCCTATTCTTCCTATCCACACTCAAAAAGAGACTTTAAGTAGCTATTGCACAACCTTCTTCAAACTCCTACACCTCCTTTCCCCAATGCAATAGCAATGCAAAGAAGTAACAATGAAAGCTCCTAGATTTGCAGTTACTTCCCTTCCACTGAGATAGCGGTCACCTCTTCGCTTGCTGCTGTTCTTTCCTGGATGTCTGCTACTGCTATGACATGTGCATATCCTTTGCCCATTTGAGGAAGTGATGTCAGAACCCCTGGTATAAAGTAAATAATGGACATGGGGCTGGTGGGGTGAGGAGTTGGGGGGCAGGACCAGCTCAAGTCTTCCAGAAACAATCAGGTAGCTGAGGCCCCTGGTCAGACCATTAGCACGCTTCCCCCACTCTGCACTAAACTTTGCAGCTAGTGAAACCAGCAAAAATGAATCACAATTCTACTCAAAGACCCCAAAATAGGTTTGCTACCAAAAGAAACAGGGCTCCAATTCAAACAGCTACACCAACAACACATCAAAATAGGCTTGAAATTAGAAGATACTGTATTGGTCTCCAGTTCAAAGAAACAGCCCCAGTTAAATCACACCAAATAGGTTTTAAATCAGAAGAAATAGGCCTCTACAAATGCAGCGTGCTACACAGTGAAACATCAAACAAATGAGCCCACTTATAGCTACCAAAACAGGTTTCAAAATTCCAACAGCCCCAAACAATACCCTGCTAGCCCCTTAGAAGTAGTAAGAAAGAAAATAAATAACCTTCTACCAAGTAGAATCCACAAGAAACAATGTAAAAACAACAAGAAGAAGCTACTGTACTGTAACAGATCTGATCCTGTCCCCTTCACTTCGTTACCACTTGTCAATTTTCTGGACACAGGACAGATGCATTTTGGGGATGCAGAAAAAATCTGGGGACTCTGTATGAGTACTGCGCTCATGACTGAGTGCGCCATTATTTCTGGGAGACTTTGTATGTGGTGTAACAATCCCATTTCACTTTGTTACCACTTGTCAATTTTCTGGACACAAGACAGATGCATTTTGAGGATGCAGAAAAAATCTGGGGACTGTGTGTGAGCACTGCGTGCATGACTGAGTATGCCATTAATTCTGAGACACTTTGCATTTCATGTTACATTCTCATTTCACTTTGTCAGCACTTGTGAATTTTCTGGGCATACACAGTTGCATTGTGGGGATGCACAATAATTCTTGGGACTGTGTGTGAGTACTGCGCACATGACTGAGTGCACCATTATTTCTGGGAGACTTTGCATGTGGTGTAACAATCCCATTTCACTTTGTTACCACTTGTGAATTTTCTGGACGCAAGACAGTTGCATTGTGGAGATGCACAATAATTCTGGGGACTGTGCATGAGTACTGCACGCATGACTGAGTGAGCCATTAATTCTAGGACACTTTGCATTTCATGTTACACTCTCATTTCACTTTGTCAGCACTTGTGAATTTTCTGGGCACACACAGTTGCATTGTGGGGATGCACAATAATTCTTGGGACTGTGTGTGAGTACTGTGCACATGACTGAGTGTGCCATTAATTCTGGGAAGCTTTGAATTTCATGTTAAGCTCTCATTTCACTTTTTCAGCTCTGGGGAATTTTCCAGACACAAGATAGTTGCATTTTGGGATTGGGAATTCTGGTGAGTCTGGTAAATATTTTTTGAGCCTCAGTAATGTTTACTTTCTGTCATGCTATCGTGAAGTATTTGTCAAAAAGCAGGACTGAGCACTGCAATTATACTGTGCTAAACTACATGTGTGCAGTCCATCTTCTTTCCTGTTTATGCAGACACTGTCCAGCGTCAAGTTGCAAACATATATATATATATATATATGCTGATGCTGACTTGTTGCACTGTTCATGGAGATGGTATAAAGAATAAAGATAAGAATATATATTGTATATTTTATTTGTACCATCAACGGCAGCAGACAAAGTCATATGATATATTTTCAGAGGTCTTGGACCAGTGTGCACCTCAATCACTTGTCACACAGACACAGTGCACACTTGACTTTGTGGAGATAATAGCACAAAAAGTCATGCTTTTAAACAAACCATACCCAACAGACATAAAATATTGCTAAGGCACCCAAAATATTTTATGGTGTACAGATGTGTTCAAGTCAGACTATGTAACAGGTCCTGTAGTCCACTGCCACCACACTGTGCTACCACTGGTATCATGTTGTGTTATGGTGTACATCAACTTACTTAAAAACTGACACCGCCAGTGTAAACTAGAAAAACATATTCCAGAACAAATAATGAAAAGAAGGAATGTGGTAGTACAGGGTGGTGGCAGTGAACTGGACCTTATATATTTTCTGACTTTATAATGTCTGTATGCCATGAAATATTTTGGGTGCATCAGCAATACATCATGTCTGTTAGACACGGTTTGTTGAAAAGCAGGATTTTTGGTTGCTATGATCGCCTAACAAAATATATGTTACATATTCTTATCTTTATTCTTTATACCATAAACACAGCAACAAGTCAGACAGCAATCAGCATATATATGTTTGCAAGAAGCTGGACAGTGTCTGCAGTACATACACACAACGGAAAGAAGACTGACTGCACACATGCAGTTTAGCACAGTACACTTGCACTGCTCAATCCTGCTTTTCCACGAACAATCCGCGACAGAAAGTAAACATTAATGAGGCACCAAAACAGTGCATACACACACACACACACACACACACACACACACACACACTTAACAGGAAAGAGGGGGCCAGAATACAAAGTGTCATGCATACGGAACACAACAAAAAAAGGGCATAATTACATACAAGGGTCAGGGATGGTGGAGGAATACATTTTATGACATAGCAAGGAAGGTGTGGGGGGGGCACATGGTGTGAGGAAAAAAAAATGACTGTGGGTTCCCATGATGATCCAGCTGCAGTTCCAGCATGGATATAATTTGTAACTGATGTCCCTCTATGTGATCCAGCCACTGATCGACAGCACTCACCCTCTCATTGTTCTCCTTGACAGGACTACAGAGGACTGCCAGGTTAGCCTGCGTTACATGCAGTTCTCTGGGGTCCACACATTCTACAGGTTGACCTGCTGGTGGTGGTGGTGGTGGTGGGGGTGCTGATGGAGCAGCAGGTGCTGCTCTGGCCCTCCTCTTCTTAGGGCCACCACCACACACAGCTGCACCCTCTGCCACATAAGGGCCAGCAGGTGCAGGCCTGGCCCATTCTGTGATAGCCTGCCACTCCAAATGGTGGTGATTGAGCATATGGGTGTGCTGGCCTCCAGTCCCCAGGTGAGTCCCCCGGGGGCCATGGCACACCTCCACCTCACATAGGAGGCACCTGACCATGCTGTTGTCCCTCCCAACGCAGTAAAAAACTACCAAACAATGGAGGTGCAGGGAGGACCAGGCACATGCAGGGGAGGGCCAGATGAACTGCAGCTGTCTGGTCATAGTGCTCAACAGTGATGGGATCCACACCTGGGCCCGGGGGCACAGGCACATCCTGGTACAGAGGACCTGGTGCTGGAGCTGATGCTGGACATGGTGGTGGCGGTGGTGGTTGAACTGCTTCAGAGTCAGGAAGAGGTGCTGGTCCTGCTTCCAGGGAAGGGGGACACTCAGAATTTTCGATCAGTCCAACAGGAATTGGTGGCCATGCCCCCCACACATGTGCACGGTACCATGCCTATCAGTACCATGCTCTCCCAGAGCTGCCCCCACCCCAGACATTTCCGCACCCTAGTCCATCTCTCCTATTGTGCTCTCTCAGTCTGAGCAATCACTACTCACACTGTCACACAACACACACACACACACACAGTCACACAGACACAGACAAACAATTAACTTCTTATAAACATAAGAAAAATTAATTTACAGAAAGAACAAATTAAGTAAAAAAGAGTACAGAAAAGACAAAATAAATTAGCTTTTAAAAAAGCTGTTTGGTCTAAATCAAAGTTTAAATCTCCTCCTTGCTCTGATCTCCAAGTCTCAGTAGTGACAAAACAACACACTCCTCTCTCTCGATCTGCACAGGAGAAAGGGAAAGTGTCTGCTTGTATGACTCACTTTCTTCCTGCCTGGCTAAAGAGCATGTGACCTACAGTACTGTAAGCCATGTGATGTGTGGGGCGACGGAGGCTGACAAATCTGAAAAATGAAGTGGATCACTTAGAATCATAATGAGGAATGAGAAGTCCATTGAAAACAGTGACTTCACTTTACAGGTGCTTCACAGTGCCATTCCACCTTAATGTAAAGTGGTAATGACAAGGTGGAGTGAGCACTTTGCATTGCCCACTCCACATAGCAGAGTGGTAACGTGAAGTGCCCACTTCGCATTCACTTCGTTGGTGGAATTTAAATTCGCTGCAGCTCTAATTGCCTATGTTTACTGAAAGAATGGATCTAAGTCATGCAGCAACAAGATATAAGTTTTCTGCTGAAAGAGAATGGAAGCAAGCCATATAAGTGATCATACCATGAGTAGCATATCCAATGTCAGGACCAAACTTGGTAGCAGAGTCGCTACAACAGAGGTAATATGGGGGATGAAAACAGACATGGGCAGATTGGAAAGGTGGTCCAAAATAGAATGTCAAAAAGTGTAGTTATGCACACTGTTATGAAGAAATCCAAAAACAGAGCACTGGTTGAGGGAGATTGAGAATGGAGCAGACAACAGAGGGGAGTGACCTTAAGATCATTATTAGCGAAAGTCAGAAGTCCATGCTTAATGTCAGAAGGCCACAGGAAAATAAAATATGATATTGGGGTGCAAAGAAGGGATTCTAGCAAAAGGAAATTGAGGATTGGCTCCTGAATAGATCCTTGGTGAGACCTCTGCTGGAGTACTGTGTGCAGTTCTGGAGCCCACAACTAATATGGACAAGGGTCTCTTGGAAGCTGTTCACATGAGGAACATAAAGATGAATCAGGGACAGCATGGGAAAACATACAAGAAAAGACTGGAGAGTTTCAGTTTGAATACAATACAGACCAAGTGGTAGAGGGGATGTGATAGAAACCTGAAAGTACCATAGGGATATTAATAAAGCTGAGAGCAGTGCCATGATCAAAAAAAGAAAAAGGCAAGTAACCAGAGACCATGGATGGAAACTGGTGAAAGGAAACATCAGAGGGAAACAAAAAAAGTTTCATTTTACAGAAAGGGTGGTGGAGAAGTGAAATGCAATGCCAGAAGAAATGCCTGGCGTAGAGTCCACTGCCAGCTTCAAACACATTTGGGATAGGTAAAAGGGGAATTATCCAACCCACAGAAGTTAGGGAGATTAGGTAGTCAAGGAAAAGATGTGAGTGAACTAGGAAGGAGGGATTTCAAAATATAGTCAGGGACATCGTTGGCTAGCTTTGATCCAGCATTAGGCTGGGTGTGGATGCAGGTAGGTGATGGGAAGACTTGATGGGTCATCGGGCCTTTCTTTACCATCAACATCAAAGCTTACATAGAAACATAGAGGTTGACAGCAGATAAGAACCGCAAGGCCCATCCAGTCTGCCCATTTCTTTTTCTACCTTATAAATGTGCCATCGGCCTTTGGTCTGTCAGTGGCCTATCTATTAATACTCATCTGTATTGCTCCCTTATGCCTATCCCATGCCTGTTTGAAGCCCTGCACTGTGTTCATAGCCACCACTTCCTGAGGTAGGCCGTTCCATGCATCCGCCACTCTTTCTGTGAAAAAGAATTTCCTCACATTCCCCCTTAATCGTCCTCCCCTCTAATCTCATGCTGTGTCCTCTTGTCCTGCTATTTTTCCTATATTTAAACATGTTAGACTCTTTCACCTTGTTAATGCCCTTAAGGTGTTTGAATGTTTCGATCATATCACCTCTCTCCCTCCTTTGCTCAAGGGTATACATATTGAACTCCGTTAATCTGTCCTCATATGTCTTCTGATGCAGTCCCTGCACCATTTTGGTTGCCATTCTCTGGACTTCCTCAATTTGGTTCATGTCCTTGTGAAGGTGTGGCCTCCAGTACTGCACGCAGTACTCCAGATAGGGCCTAACCAGTGTCTTGTAAAGAGGGATTATTACCTCCCTCTTATGACTTGTGATACCCCTACTAATACACCCTAACATCCCCTAGCCTTACCTACTGCTTTAGAGGTCTGCTTGGATGATTTCAGGTCATCAGTGATGATGATGCCCAAGTCTCTTTCTTCCTTTGTGACTGCCAGCAACTCCCCTCCCAGCCTATAGGTGGCTTCAGGGTTTCTGTTCCCTATGTACATGATCTTGCACTTCTTTGCATTAAATCCCAGTTGCCACTCTTCTGACCATTTTGCTAGTTTATCCAGATCTCTTCTCATTCTGCCCACCCCATCTGGATCATCTACTCTGTTGCAGATCTTGGTGTCATCTGCAAACAGACAAGCCTTACCCTCTAGTCCATCTGCAATGTCACTAATGAAGATATTATTCATTTATTTTATTTATTTGTACATCAGTTTACAACCTTTGAGCCAGAGGCTCATTTCCAAAGGTACCTCGTCACATTGAGGACAAACAGAACAATTTTTGGTTATAGCATACGAGTCACATAACTTAGCAAGCACATAGTGGTTACATACAGAGGACTGGCCCCAGGACTGATCCCTGAGGTACCCCACTTGTGACTTGCATCTCTTCTGTATACCATTTACCACCACTCTCTGTTTTCTGCTGTCAACCATTTTGCCACCCAGTTGACCAACTTCTGAACCACCCCGAGCCTACCCAGCTAATTTATCAATCTTCTATGTGGAACAGTGTCGAAAGCTTTGCTGAAGTCAAGGTAGGTGACATCAACTGCTCCCCCTTGGTCCACCACTCTGGTTACTCAGTCAAAGAAATCTATGAGATTAGTTTGACAGGACCTTCCTTTTGCAAAACCGTGCTGTCTTGGATCCTGTGCCTCTATGGATTCCAGGTGTTGCACTATCCTTTCCTTAAGGAGTGCCTCCATAATCTTGCCCACTACTGAAGTAAGACTGACTGGTCTGTAGTTCCCTGCCTCCTCCCTCCTACCACTCTTGTGGAGTGGGATCACATGAGCCCTTCTCCAGTCTTCTGGGACCTCTCCTGTGCTCAGAGACTCACTAAACAGTTCTGCTAATGGCTCTGCTAGTTCCACCCTTAGTTCCTTAAGTACCCTGGGATGTATGTCATCAGGTCCCATTGCCTTGTCCACCCTGAGCTTAGCGAGCTTTTGTAGGACCCTTTCTTTTGTGAAGGGAGTAGTGCTCACCTCCCTCCCTCCCCCCTGTGTCCATAGTACTGAGCAAAAGTATCCATTTAGGATGATGCTTTTACAGGGTCCTCCTCCTCCTTACATGCCCCCTTTTCTCCTTTGAGCTTAGCAATACCCCCTCTAGACTTTCTCCTTTCACTAATGTATCTATAGAAAGTCTTGTCACCTTCTTTTACTGTTCGTGCTAGTGTTTCCTCAGTCTGGGACTTTACCTGCCTTACTGCCTTCCCTGCTTCCCTTAGGGCAGTTTGGTATGCCTCCCAATCTTCATCCCGCTGTGTTCCCTTATATTTCCTGAAGGCCAGCCTTTTGGCTCTGACCTATTCTGCTACTGTATTAGAGAACCAAAGTCGTTTCCTTCTTCTTTTGCACTTCTTTTTCTGTCTAAAACAATGGGATGTTGCTTCAAATATTGAATCCTTAATGCTTGCCCACTTTGCCTGTACCCCCTCACCTGTGTTTCTTTTTGCCAGGGCTAGCTTAACACTGTTGGCCATCTTATCAAAGTCAACTTCTCTGAAGTCCCATATTTTTGCCTTGGAATGGGATGATTTAGATGTAGTGGCCAAATTGAACCACACCATGTGGTGGTCACTGGCCCCCAGGTGACCTTCTACCTGGAGATCTGTGATCCCTTCCCTGTTAGTCAGTACTAGATCTAGGATAGCCCTGTCTCTTGTTGGTTGTTGTACCAGTTGTTTGAGGCCCTCCCCATGCAGGGAATCTACCATGTGTCTAGTTCTGGCAGATATTCCTGCTGGTATTGACCAATCTGTATCAGGCATGTTGAAGTCTCCCATTATCAGAACCTCCCCTTTAGCTATCATGTTTTGTATATCTTCTAACAGTAATGTGTCTATGTCCTTCCCCTGGTCTAGGGGCCTGTAGACAACCCCATTTCTTATGGCTGTCCCATTTCCTGTTTCCAGGGTAACCCACAGTTCTTTTGGCTCCTTATGTGTATTCTGAATTTCTGTAGCTTTGATATTTTCATTGACATACAGGGCCGCTCCACCCCCCCCCTTATTGCACCTCAGTCTCTTCTGAACAGTACATAGCCAGGTACTGAAGTCTCCCAAGTGTGGTTACTGGTAAACCACATCTCATTAATTGCTACTATGCCCAGTTTAGCCTCTGACATTATTGCCTGCAGGTCTGGGATCTTATTTCCCAGGCTGTGAGCATTTGTGTACATGATTTTCCATTGGCCAGATTTCGGTGTGTTAGTTGTTGGGTGAGGTTTGGCATTTCCCCTGTGTATTGTATGGGGAGATGGACCTTTTTTCTTACCTGGTGATGCAAATGAAGTGCAAACATGCTGAATCCCTGTTTGACCACTAGCTGAGGGGGAAGGGGTGTTCTCCCCATTCGACGTATGGCATGCTGCACCCCTCTCCCCATTTGCTAGTTTAAATATGCTGCAAAGACGTCAAACTTCTGCCCCAATGCACTGTCTCCCTACTTAGTCAGATGCAGTCCATCAAATTTAAAGTACTTTTGCTCTCAGAAATGTTGCCAGTTCCTTACAAATCTGTGTGCTTTTTCCTGGCACCAGCCCTTGAGCCACATGTTTAGCTCCCCTATCTCCCATTCTCTGACCTTCCGTCCATCTGCCCCCATCTCCCAGACTGGCAGGATCTTAGAGAAGGAGATGTCGGATGAAACGGATGATAGTTTGTCACCCAGCCTAGTCAGGTGTTCCTTGGTCTCCACAACTGACCGGCTGGCGACATCATTAGTCCCTATGTGTACCAGGATGTCAGTGTTTTCTCCTGTTTTGTGAACAATTTTAGCAATGTGGTCAGTGTCTCTCCACGCTGATGTACCTGGGAGACATCTGACCATTACCCCTGGCTGGAGATGGGTATCAACTCCCCGAATCATGGAGTCTCCTATGATCAGAAGTTTTTTGGATTTCCTTTTTGATTTTTTTGTTTTGGTTCCTGATTTGGGAAAATTGTGTTGTGCTAGATCCTGTGCTGCAGTGTCTTGCTCTGCACACTATGTTTCTATGAAGCTCTTTACCATGGTTCTGTTAACAGAAAGAAATGCAGGATGCCAACTGTTTGGATAGGCACTGCTTAGAATACAACAGCACCTACCTTGCTGGTTGCAAATGGAACAAGAAGCTGCAAAAACTTTCTACAGTCCTTTGTGTGATCCAAATAAAAGTGCAACAGTCTGCGGACATCCGGAGAATAAATACGACATCTCCAACATTTTGTGTGGAAAGAAAGATCAAAGGAAGGTAAATAGTCTCATTTAGGAAAAATGCAGATCTGTCTTGGTCAGGAAGTGAGGATGGGTTTGAGTTGGGACCTCGTAAAAAAAAAACAAGGTATGAAGGTACATTACATAATCAAAATCTAAAACTCAGAAACCCTCTTAGCTGAGGTGATAGTCACCAGTAAAATGTTTACCATGAAGCCTGAGTAAGGGATACCAGAAACAAATTAGGTTCTAGACTGGAACCAAGTGATAAACCAGGGAATGCAGATTGCAGGAGACATTTCAAGAATTGGTCGAAAAACTCTGTGTGTGAGAAGGTGTGGGTGCAGTAGAAGCACAGACAGATTTGTTATAGAGCAACGCACCTCAGTGTGGTTTTATTCTTCAGGATGGTCAGGATTATTCAAAATAAAAGAAAATAAACAAACAGATAAATAAATAAAATGTCAATTAGTCAAAGTTCATAGCATCTTAGTAGAGTACTTTGGATGACCATTTTCTGAGGTTAATAGATAGTCAAATCTGTCCCTCTATTTTCAGTCTTGAATGCTCCGCCTTTCCTACCATCAGGAGAGGAGTGAGATCCTTCCTCTGCTGTGTCCAGCAAATGTCTGAACAAGTCTGGAATGAATCTAACTTCCCTTCTCCCAGTGGGCCTTTTAATACCCCTCCCCTGTGGTCACCTGATCCACCACTTAACATTAAACATCAATTAGCTATTGTACAGAAAGGAAATCTGGGTTAGTTATACATAGATTACATTCATCACAGTACCATATAGCATCATATCAGACAAGACTACTTCTGTGTAGATAACTGCACTATTTTATTACAAGGATAATTAGTGCATATTTAAATCTGGGGCTAGACCTGCCTTCAAGACCGCCCCTGCAGCTAACAAAACCCACCTGTCTGTCACATGAATATCATCATACTGAGGATGACTACTCCCTACATCAGCACTCTGGAAGAACACTGCTAGCACTGGCCTCTACTCATGTAAGAGAAGCCTATTTCACCATTTGTTTTATAAAAGTAACAGGCTATAAAAGTAACTTCCCAATTTCAGGATGTCTGCTTTCTATTGGCAGAATTGTACATAGACTATAAGTAAAACAGCATTGGTGGAGAACATCGGACCACCACAATATACGTAACGTATGTGTATGCCATAGTGCTAAGAGTGCTATGAAGCACTGAACAGACTGAATTTAAGAGACACTGCAGATGATCTTACAGTTACTAGTTCATTTGAATTGGGAGGCTGCGCCCCCTCACACCCCTCCCAATTTAAACAAGCATTTGTCAATGACAAATGTTGTTTCACTGGCATTGGCACTGGTAGTGCAGAAATTAGAGATGCATAATAGGAATGGCAGTGAAGTATGGAACTGGCACCAAGCCCACCCCCACCCTGCAGAGACTGACAGGTGCTGGGGTGTGCCTTTGGGGGTGTCAGCTATAATGCTAATGCCATTTTAACTCACCCTACCCTGTAGATACTGACTAGTGTCGTGGTGTGCTTTGGGGTCCTTGGGCCTTATACTTACCCCATCCCATAAGGAAATATGCTGAGATGGGCTCAGTATAGGAGAAAGGGCCTCACCCTACCCTGTAGACACTGACAAGTGTCGTGGTGTATTTTGGGGTGTTTGGGCCTTATACTTACCCCATTACATAAGGAAATATGCTGAGACGAGTGCAGTATAAGAGAATGGGGTGAACTTTAGGGCTGAACACTCCAAGACACACCTCGATGCCTGTCACTAGCTGCAGGGTGGGAGTGGGGGTGCAATGATGTGAGTACTACAGCCAGTGATCCCAAGTCACACCCCTGATGACTGGAAGTCTCTACAGGATGGGGTATTACAGTTGGAAACCCTAACGTTGTAGGCATTTGTGGGTATTTTCACTCCAAATTTTCAACATAGACTTTTTGTGACCCCACCTCATGAAAAGCGGCACAATCAGTTTGTTAGCTGAAAGGTGATTTTGTACATCGGCTATGCCATTTGGTGACACAGGGACGAAAACACATTTTGGGCAGGATGTGGAAAACGACAACTGTATTGTTCATGAGGAGATGTAAATAAATGGCAACTTTGAAAATCTGGAGTGAAAATATGAAAAATTGGTGAAGTCATGAGCATGCCTAGAAACTGCGCAACACACGTCCGTAACCCAATTATTTTTGGGATTTTTTTAGCCACATTTTCAACATAGGCATTTTGGGTCCTCCCCTCATGAACAGTGGTGCTGTAATTTTGTTAATTTGCCCAAAAGTTGATTTCCCACAGCGACCACGTCATTGTGCGCCACTGGTGCGGAAACACATTTTGGGCAGGCTGTGAAAAATGATAGCTGTACTGTTCATAAGGAGGTGTGAAAAAATGCCAGTGTTGAAAATCTGGCATGAAAGTATTGCAAATTTGCAAAGTTACAAGGGTGCGTGGAAAATGCGCAATGCACGCTTGTATCACAGTCATTTTATAGACTTTTGGCACCAAATTTTCAACATAGGCATTTGCTCATGAACAGTGTCACCGTTATTTTCTGAAACTGCCCTGAAAACTGATTTCACACACCGACCACACTATTCTGCACCGGACGTGTGAAAACACATTTCAGCCAGGATATGGAAAATGACAGTTGCACTGTTCATAAGTAGGTGTAGAGAAATGCCAATTTTGAAAATCTGGAGTAAATATATGACAAATTCATAAAGTTACGAGCGTGTGTGGAAACAGAGCAATGCAAGCTCATAAAACAGCCATTTTTTTTTTTATTTTGTTCACCAAATTTGCAACATAGGCTTTTTGAGAGCCCCCCTCATGAACAGTGGCACTGTCATTTCGTTACTCGGTCCCAAAAGGTGATTCTGCGCAGTGACCATGAAGTCACCTTTCAGGACTGAATAACGCCATGACAGTGACTGAATTCATGAGGAGGGGCTGCAATAACCCCATGTTGAAAATTTGGTGCAAAAATTCCAAACAATGCCCCAGATATGCACCAAAGTTGAAAAAAAACTATTTTTGCCATTATACAGCTTACCGGCATTTCTTCAGTTCGCGGTCAGCTTTGAAGAGTGCAGACGTGTTCCCGGTCCACCAAAGATTGTCACGCGAGACTCAAGAGGTAAGTATGGGGTGAGGGGGTGTGGGGAGGCAGGGTGTGCAGAGGGTGGGTGCAGGTAGGGGCAGGGAGATGGACAGACTGCGAGGGACCATTTTCTTCTTTTACTGGTTAAAAAAAAACATTGCAGGATTTTTTTAATTTTTTTTTTTTACAGGGACATTTGGCATGCTGGGGTGGGCTCCCAGCATGATACCTGAGTGTTTGGGGGGCTAGATGACAGGGGATGCGGCACCCCCATTGGCACATACTGAAGGGGGGGCAAGAGCTGAGGGGGATTGAACACTCCTCTCGGCACATAACAAATGGGGGGTACATTATGCCGACCAGGAGTGGGCTCCCCCGTCGGCACATAAACTGTGTCAGGACATGCCGACAGGGGAATTGGGCACCCCCAATGTCGGCATAGTGGCAGGCAGTGTGCTGCCATGTTTACTCTAATGTTTCACCAGGGAATGCAGGTCGGGAGGTGCAGCTGCATATGATGAGCTTTGCTCTCATTGCAGCTGACCTTTCCTTAGATGTGCTTGCCACATTATGTAACCCTGGTGTGGCACCTGCATGCTGGCTTATTGGAGAATGAGGGACGCACCTACTGATGCATGCCCTGCTTTTGCCCAACAGTGACCGTGCCTCCAAATCTGCTACTAATGCAATATGTTGGATGGTGCACAAGCGTGAGCCAACATAAAAAGAAAATGAAAAACACGGAGAGGGTGTGGGGCAGCGCCCACTAATTCAAGTGAACAATTAACTGGTAACTGAAAATGTTGTTATTTTACTACATGCTACACTGAACCTATTACTGCTATCCCCGTAGTAACCAATACACAACCAGTTTGACAGGTGACACTTGTTGCTTTCACTATGTACCAATGTAAATACAAAACATTTTGAAAGTTACCAATGCTTTTGTTCTTATTTGTTTATTTTCATGCTACAGCTATAGTATAAACCATATGATACTACACATTACTCATTGCCAGTTGAATTTGTGTAGCATATCGTATTGATTGTGACATTCAGACCTGATGCCTCTGCATTATGCCAACACTTACACTAAATTGTTATTCACAGACCAGATACGATTTTGGTCTGATGTTCTCCACTAATGCCAGTAAAACTACAAAGTATACCATAAAATAAAAATAATTATGTGAAAAACAAAAGGTTCTCTTTTCTCTTTGCAAGGCTAGATGATTTATTTGATAAAAAGGTATTCTTTCATCCTGTCAGTTTGTAGCTATAAGCCTAAAAGGTTCCGTATAGGAATGTTCCAGTTTTCTAGGATTATTTACATATTGCTTAGCTGATAGCAATGCAAGTATAGGAAATGCAGCATAAGACTTTTAAAGGACATAAACAGATGTCCTAGTCATTTCCAGGCTGCTATATACATATAAAGCAACATTTCTCATACTGGTAGCAAACTATGTAAGTCTTGTAACTTACAGGTTCGCTGTATTTAACTATTTTAAACATACCCTGCTCTGCAGGACAATAGCAGCAAGGTATGCTGTGTTTTTTTTTTTTTTATTTTAAAAGGTGGAGACACTATGACCAGCACCAGAATATAAAGGAATATAGGAAAGGAATGCAGAAACAAAAGAAAAGGGATAGGAGGCTTTGTGACTGTGGGTGGACTTCCCACAGTCAGAAGGAAGACAGAAAGAAGAAAGGACAGAACAGAGCTGTTTTGCAACAGATTTCAAAAGGCTGGTATCTTTCTTATGTTTATTTGTGTTTCTTTTAACACAGAAACATAGAATTTGATGGCAGATAAGGACCGCTTTGCCCACCCAGTCTGCCCATTTTCCTACCTGATGGATAAGCTGCAGATTCTAGTTAATCAACAGCTTGCTTCCTCTTACCCCCTACTAGAATTGCCTTATGCCTGTCCCATGCATTCTGGAATTCTCCCACTGTTCCTGACTCCACAACCTCCTCAGGAAAGCTGTTCCATGCATCCACAACCCTCTCTGTGAAAAAAATACTTTCTAACATTACCTCTGAGCCGTACCCCCTCTATCTTCAAATTGTGCCCCCTTGTTCTTGCACATCTCTTCTTCTGAAAGATTCTACCCTCTTGTACTTTATTAATTCCCTTGAGATACTTGAAAATTTGTATCATGTCCCCCCTCTCCCTCCTTTCTTCAAGGGTATACATATTATGCTGCTTTAGTCTCTCCTTGTATGTCTTCTGGTGCAGACCCTGCACCATTTTGGTTGCCCTCCTCTGAACAGCCTCCACTCTGTCTATGTCTTTGCGGAGATGTACATTTTCTTTGTTTCTATTTATTTCTCTGGGATGTCCCTTGATACAGTGTATCTAAAACAAAGAAAAAAAAGCATTTGTCAATGCCGAATATTGACGTGCTGGCATTGGCTTTGGTAGTGCAGTGCGGATACACATTTTTGGCAGGACGTGAAAAATAACAGCTGTACTGTTCATAAGGTGATGTAAAAAATGGCAGTGGTGAAAATGTGGCATGTAAATATTGCAAATTTGCGAAGTTAAAAGGGTGCGTGGGAAATGCACAATGCACACTTGTAACACAGTAATTTTATGCAGTTTTGGCACCAAATTTTCAACATAGGCATTTTAGCAACTCAGCTCATGTACAGTGTCACTGTCATTTCCTCAAACTGTCCCAAAAAGTGATTTTGCACAGCGACCACACTATTCTTCGCCAGCTGTGTGAAAACATATTTCGGGCAGGATATGTAAAATGACAGCTGTACTGTTCATGAAGAGGTGTGGAAAAATGCCAATGGTGAAAATCCAGAGTGAAAATATCACAAATGCACAGCGTTACGAGCATGCTTGCAAACTGCGCAACACACGCTCGTATCACAGTCATTTTTTGGAGTATCATCACCAAATTTTCAACATAGGCATTTTAGGACCTCTGCTCATGAACAGTGTCACTGTTATTTTTGTAATCTGCCCAAAACACTGATTTCCCACAGCGACCGCTGTATTGTGCGTTGGAAGTGCGGAAACACATTTCGGCCAAGATGTGAAAAATGACAGCTGTACTGTTCACAAGGAGGTGTATAAAAATAACAATGTTGAAAATCTGGCATGAAAATATTGCGAATTAGCGAAGTTATGAGCGTGCGTAGCAACTGGGCAATGCATGCTCATAAAATAGCCTTTTTTTTGAATTTTTCCACCAAATTTGCAACATAGGCTTTTTGAGAGCCCACCTCATGAACACTGCCACTGTCCTTGTGTTAATTGGTCCCGAAAGGTGATTCCATTCAGTGACAATGAAATCACCTTTTGGGACTGATTAACATCATAACAGTGATAAAATTCATGAGTAGGGGTCCCAAAAACCTCATGTTGAAAATTTGGTGCAAAAATTCCAAAAAATGCCCGAGATATGCATCAAAGTTGAAAAAAACTATTTATTCCATTATACAGTTAATCGGCATTCCCTCAGTTCGTGGTTGGCTTTGAAGAGTGAAGACATTTTCCCGGTCCACTGAAGATCATTGCACCGAGCTCCGGAGGTAAGTATGGGTGTGGGGGTGTGGGGAGGCATGGTGCGAAGTGGGTAGGTGTGGGTGGTGGGCAGGGAGACTACGAGGGACCATTTTCTGTTTACAGGTAGTAGAAAAAAAACATTGTGGAAAGTTTTCTTTTTTACAGGTGGTTTCTTTTGGGGGGGTACAGTAGCTGATGGGGTTTGGGCACCCCGTCAGCACAGAAAGAGGGACATCACGCTGATGGGAGTGGGCTTCCCTGTCGGCTGATAAAGTGGGAAAGGAGGGGACAGATGCCGATGGGGATTGGGCACCCCCATCGGCAAACAATGAAAGTGGAGGGGACACATTCTGCAGACGGGGAGTGGGATCCCCTGTCAGCACATACTTGAGGGGCATGGTAAGCTGAGCAGGGGCTTGGGCACCCCTGAAGTCGGCAGTTTAGCGGCCACTGTGCTGCCATGTTTCTAGCTGGTGAAGCATATAGGAAGGGTCCGCTGTGTGTGACAAGCTTTGTTCGCATTGCAGCTGACCTTTCCTTAGATGTGCTCACCACATTAGTATGCATGGTGTGGTGCTGGCATGCAGGCTGATTGGGGAATGAGGGATGCACCTACTGGTGCATGCCCTACATTCGCCCAACAGCAACCGTGCCTCCAAATCTCCACTACCTCAAGATGTTGGCTGCACAAGCATGCCAACATAAAAAGGGCCATGCTGTAGCAGTACTGCTATCACTAACATCCCTTTCAGGGCTAGACAGAACCTCACCCTGTCACACTGTGCCACAGCCTTGCCATCTAAGATCACATGAAAGGCACAAATGGGCAGAAATGTACCTTCACTAGACAGTAGTAGACAACTACATTCTGACATGGACAGTAGGTAATCCAAACCCTACTGGACTGGAGAAGAAAATGTGTTCAGGGAGTGAGAGCCATATCTAATACTGAAACATTTCCATTTTAGGGAAGAGAATTTCAAAGACAGTGGGGGAAATCACAGACTTGAACAGTTCCACGTCTTCATGAGCTAGGCATGAAGATGACATGCTGGAAAATCTGGGTCAAGAAGCTGCAAAAGTCCTAAAAATGGAGCCCCTACTGAAAATAGAAGGGGACTGAAGGTTCAACTGCCATATTATAGAGCAGTGGAAACAAAATTTATGTGGGCCAGAATGGTACCAACAGAATTAGAGGGCCTGGTTCTGAGCTGAGCTTCACCAGTGTGCTGTAGATTAGGGGAATCAATATGCTCTAGATTAGAGTAACTGGAGGAACCTATAGAGGAACCTCTCCTGCCAGGAGAGGGACAAAACATCTCACCAAAACTCTCCAGTTTCTGGAGAAGGCAAGCAAAAACAAGGTAGTTTTGTGGTGTGTGTTGATATAAAAATATCCATCTCAAGTTGACCCCCATTTTTCAATCATGTCACCTTGGAGCTCCCTTTCATAGGACAGAGTGACTAACCTGCTAAGAGTACCTGATAGGATGTTTCTTTTTTCCCCCCAACTATTTTTCCCTCCTGTTACCGCTGGCTGGGGCACCATCGGTCATCCTACCTGTTCCCCACCTGCTGAGATCCTCCCAATCTAAGCTCTCTGTCTCCCCTCACCCATGACACACCTCTGGAGAATCCTCTGGTCCATGATCCCCACAGTGGCACTGCCTTCTGCTCCTCGGCGCTATCTCTTCCAATGGTCCTTGGGCAGAGGTGATGGGCAAGATGAGATCTGGTGGGCATGGCCCAGCATTAGAGGTAGGGGCAGATGACATCTTCCCCCCAGCCAATGGGTGGTTTCCTTGTTCAAGATCCCCTCCCCACAGGAGCACGGATGTACAATGATGTCCAGCGCAGGCTGTGAGTGCTCGCGCGCTCCTCCCGTGGACATCAGCCAAAACTCCTTTGCACATATCTGATGTGATCCTCTGGCTGTTGCACCCCCAGCCTCCGCTGGGAGTCACAATTGCCAGGAAATCATTAACCCACCCTCCCCAGGAGAGGAGAGCTGTCATCAGACATGCAATCCTCTCCACCCTGCAGACCCCCGATGGCCCAGGCTCATTCCCAAACCCAGGTCACCAGCGTGGCGTGAGGTGTGGCGTCCAGTGCCTCAACCTTCAGCACCACTGGGCCAGCTATCTGGTAGGATGTTGAGAACACTGGGCAGGTAGGTGACCACTATGTGTATGTTGTTTTCCAGAGTACATTACCAAACCTACTTTGTTTCTCTGCTGAGGCGTAGGACTGGGTACTACCTAATTTCTTAAGGTAGTGCACAGCATATTGACTGGCCATCCACATCAAAAGAAGACAGTGTTGAATGTGTGGGGTAAAAGCCTGGGGTCCAAGAAGACAGCCGTCATCTCTAACATATTTAATGTACAGAGAAAAATTAGAAAGGGATTAAACTCCCTGGGTCAGGAAGGGACCCAGGTGGAAACTCCACCCCATCTCAGAGTTGTCCATGTTGAAACCCTGCTGAGAGGAAAGATGGTGAAATGGGGTCCCATGCAAGACCTGCGAGTGGTCTTGCTACCAGCAATGATTGCCACATAATGGTGATGTGACACAAACCAGGTGATCCAGGGGTTGAACAGCTTAAGTCTGCATAAAATGCAGCATCTACTGGGAAATACACATCTAGAGACAGACCAGTGGGATCATCACAATGTAGCCCCCCCCCCATCTAGGGGTATCCAGATGGTAAATTGGTGGGAGGGGACACTATACAACCCAAGCAACACAGTCCAAAGACTGTAGAAATGTGCTTACAGTATTATCTGGTGCTTGTGATGGCAGCAGGTGGTCCCCACTTTGAAGGGGGCAGGATCGCTCCTTAGATGTAACCAATGAGCTACTGGGGCAAAGGTTGTAAGCAGGCACAAAATGCTCAGTTCAAATTTATTAAATCCACTGTCCACTCCAGAATCAAAATGCAAAAACAAGTTTAAGGACAAGAATAGTTAATGAACCACTTCATGGAGCATGGGGATAATACATACGGTGGGGTCATCCACAGCCAGACACCAGATTTTCATACAACGGTCTCTTTTGCCAACAGACTGACATATCATGCAGTAGTCCCTCGAGCTGAAATGGCCACATTCCTGCCAGCAGCAATATAACAGGCTAAAACAGGCCACAACCCGAGGCAGCTTGTACTTAGCAGCATCCAGGCGGTCTTACATACCCTGGTCTTTCTCAGTAACTCCCAACACTTTCCTCTCCTGCAATGATTCCAATTTCAGGACTTTCTTCACCCAGGGGACTAATTACTGTGTGGCACAAAGCACCTGGATAGTCTGCCACCCCCAGCCAACCATTCCCCACATGGAACTTTTCCTGCCTCCATAGGCAGCTCAGCTCAGGAGTCCCAACTCTGTGGTGGCCACTGGCCAGGGGAAAAGGAGTAGTGCTGCCATAACTATGCCAACAACAGCCCAGGCTGCCACCTCTGGACCACATCCTGGCCCAATTTGCTATAGCAGGCCCGGTCTCAGGAAATACTCTGATTCCACGCTCTGTACTTGCCCACAGGTGAGACTACTTAAATTACAAGGGCCCCATCGGTGCTTACCCTACCAGGGTGCTGAAGTTCACTTAGCAGGCCTGCATTATTCTTTCACTTCCGAGGCTTTGGCTCCCACTGCACCAACAGGCTCCATCCTTCAGTTCCAGCTTCACCCCCTTCACTTTCTTGGCCTGAACTGCCACACTTCTCATACACGAGTCTTCAAGGGAGGAGGACCGGGGTGGCAAGCTGCCAACCCCTGCCCACCACGACCCTCCTGCCAAATTTGTGGGCCGACTCCCAGACCTCTCTCCCGCTCTCTCTCTCTCTCTCTCTCTCTCTCTCTCCCCGCCCTGGTGCCAAAAACCCTTCCTCTATATACCCCTGAGGATGGGGCCCCCTGCTTCTAGGAAACAGACCTTACATTCCAGACCTAAGGGCACCAAGCTCTCTTTTTCTCCCTTGCTACACCTAGCAACCAAAATTAACTAGTAAGCCACCAGAGGGTGATTACAATTCCCCCCACACAGAACTTTCACCCTCTGGTTAATGCCTAACCAGGTCGCACTGCTATCCCCCAGAGGAGAGGTATGTTCACACTCTCTCCCCCCCAAAGAGTAAGGGAACTAAACTGGTTGTACGGCAAAGATTGGAAATTCATGCACTTTAAAATCCCTTTGCTCTTAACACTTTACAACTTCACCACATCCTATCAGGGCAAAATAGTGACCCACCACTGATTCCCACAGACACCAGCTGGGTACTGCAGCAGTGGAATCCCAGCCCCCTTATCACTATAACGCTACACTTCACTCCCAAAATTAATTTGAAAGCACTGCTGCCAGGAATGGTTACAGACATTTTAGAATTTCCCCCAAAACATCACTTAAACCTTTTATCATAACCAATTAATCCAACATTATCAGACTGCAATATACTAACTTTTGCAACAACATTAAACACCGTTTAAACATTTCCCAACTCCACAACAGGCATAACCTGTACAACCACTCACGCTCATGCTTGCCTCCAATTGCTTTCAAATCCACACTACCAACATGCATGCTTTATGCTCACTTGTCCTACTACTAACATCATAATATAATAAACATTTTACCACAATGGGAGGGCTATAGCCCGAGGTTCAATGTGGGGGAATAGCTCTTCCCACGTCACCTACAAAGGCCAGCCTCCATTGCAATTCCCCACTTAGCTCTTTGTGAAACACGCAGTGCCTGGGCTCTTTTGTGGCTCTTGGGCTGAACCTCCTTCCCATTCTGCTCCCTGCTTGCTTCCCCCTGCTCCCTCCTGTTTTTCTCTTTTCTTCCTCACCACCATCCTCTTGTTCCTTGTTTACTTTCACCTCTCCCGTTTTCACCCTCCTCCTGTCTGTGTCTGTTCCCTCCTGTTTGTCTCTGTTTCCCCTCCACCCCTCTCCTATCTCCTTTGCCGCTCCATTCTCTGTTCCTGGGGTAGCCACTTTGTGTTTCCTTCCCATTGAGTGCAACATCATCCCCATATGCCTGTTTGGCCTTTCTACCCAATCCTGGAGCTGCTACCTGGCTGCTGCACCTCTAGGAGCCTGGACAACCCATTCCCATCCTCTGCACCCATATTTTCAGCACGCCACTTTGCATAGCTCATCACCTGTTTCTTGCTTACCGCTGAGAGCATCATCTGCGTGCCGCCTCTAGCTGTTTCTGCATCCTGACCTTTCAGTGGTCGGCGTGTGCTGGAGACCTCACTACAGTTTCCCCATGGACAGATGTGTGCTGGAGACCTCACTGCAATTTCCCCATGGACAACCAAGTATGAACTTTACCTTGACTCTCAGCTCATTTCAGTCTTTTTCCCTGCACTGCATTTCCTGATGTTTCTTGAGTGAGCAGCACAATGCTTGGTTTACCACCATTTACTCAGGATGGGATGTTAGGGGTTTGGGGTATTACAGACTGGTACAAAAATGGGGTCAAAGGGGTTTTGACTTTCTTTGCTACGAGTAACTTGTGTTTCACTTGCATGGCGCTATCTAGTAGGGACTCTGGTGCCTCCGTGCTACCTAATGAGTGCAGAGATGTAGTACTCCTAGTCATTTGCCACCCGGGACACGAATCCAGACCACTTTTGGACTCATATGCCAATTTCACTACTTGCTGTGGACCACAATTACAGACAAGCATGCTGGCAGCCTGAGTCCTGTGAGTGTCTGGGAAATGCATACACTGGCATCTCACAGGTTTCATTATGAACAGTCATTCTTTTCTTGTTGTAAGCCTTGTCATCCTGCTGCTGCTTTCTTTTTAGCCCAGTCTCTATTCTTCCAGTATGCTCTGGTCTGCCTGTTCTCCGGATTCTCTGCAGACTAGTCTGCTACCTTCCTGTGGCTGACCCCCACTGGTTCACTCGTGCCACCTTCCCATTGCCTTCCTCCTCCATGGCTGTACGCATGGTTTCTCCATCCTATCTCGCTACCAGATTTGCCATGATCTGTGCAGTCCACTGCCCTTCTGCCTGATCCAGCAATGACTGTTGCCCTCACCCCTTTTCCAGCCCTGCCTTCCCTTCTTTTCTCCCCTGGCTCCTTGCCTTCCCCAAACATCTACCCAGGCCCCTCTCCCCTGTTCCTGCCCTTGTCCCATGATCCCTTGGTTCTCCTTTTCAGGCCTTTCTCTCCTCACACCTGCATTCCATCTCCATTTCAACCCCTTCTACCATCCAGATGGTGCTACCTCTAACTCTAGTCAGGTGATTGCACCTCTTACCATTCTGCCCTGATGCTATACCCTACTCAGCTTCATGAATTGTTTCCTTGTTCTACTCATCATGTTTTTCACCTTCCAGCTTGCCAGTTACTTGCACCTGCCTTCATGGCTCCCACTGCTATTGCATGGATCACTGCTTTTGCAGTCTACTCAGCTTTCAGCCATTCATTGCAATATATAGCTACTAGCATACTCCTTTCTGGATTACTCTTCCTCCATCTTACTGGCATTTCCTGACTACTCCTCCTCACGTTCTCCCACTCCGACTTGCTGCCTCCCCCTTTCTTCTGCCTCACTATTTCCCTACCTATGACTACACAGCCACCTGTCCTTTCATTGCTCAGCCCATACCACCTGTTTTTTCTGAACTCTGTCCCTAACTCATACCTTCTGAGGCACCGAGTGAAGGTGGGCTTGCCCTGTCTACTGGGTATGGGATTCCGTTACAATTACGACTAGCTGCTACTTATGAATCTGACATCCTCTGTTCCTAACTCTGCCTAGTGGCATCAAGTGAAGATTAGCATGCCCCCAACTGCTAGGGATGGGAGCCATGTTTGTAATCTGCTGTGTCATACTTATGCATTCTCTACCTGATACTAGTTTCTGCTTCCCTTCAGGAGTGGGACCTCCTTACCCCATGTACCTTCATCATCCTACGTATGCATAGCAGCCTCAAGTCAAGGTCATCTTACCTCGACTACCAGATCTGGGAGCCTGAATCTACATTGGACTGTTTCAGCCTTACGCTTTCTCTACTTGATACCCGATTGCTGCTTCCCTTCTGGAATCGGACTAGTATACACCATTTACATTTCCCATCCTACCTCTGCCTGGCAGCATCGACTGAAGATCTTCTCGCACCGACTTCCAAGGATGGCAGCCTGTGTCTGCAAGCAACTGTTTCAACATTATACATTCTCTACCTGATACCCGTTTGCCACTTCCCAGTGGAAATGGAACCACTTTACCTCATTTGCCTTCAACATCCAGCCTCTGCCTGGTGGTATCGACTGAAGATCATCTCGCCTCGCCTACCAGGGCTGGATGCCTGCATCCATGATCAACTGTTTCAACTTCCTGTATTCTCTATCTGCTACCCAGTTGCCGCTTCCCTTCAGGAATGGGACCACTATGCCTCATTTGCATTCAGCATTATTCCTCTGCCCGGTGGCATCGAATGAAGGTCATCTTGCACTGTCTCCCTGGGATGAAAACCTGTGTCTGCAATCCACTGTTTCAACCTTCTGCATTCTTTACCTGAATACAGTTTGTCGCTTCCCTCCGAGACCAGTATCACTGTACCCATTTGCTTTCATCATCCATCCTTTGCCTGGATGCATCGATTGAAGATCATCTCACCTCAAATACCAGGGATCGGAGCCTTTTTCTGCAAACGTCTGTTTCAACCTTATACATTCTCAACCTGTTCCCCGGTTGCTGCTTCCCATTGGGAACGAGACCACTATACCCCATTTGCCTTCCACATTCTACCTTGCCAGTCTGCATCGAACACTTCCATGGACTCCTCATACTCATCCCCACCTTGGTCTCCTCATCCTCTAGATCTGGACTCCCGCCAGCGTGTTCAGCCTCTACCTCCATTCAGTTCAACTGCCTACTGGAATTCCTTGGTCCTGGTCTCCTTTTCTGTCTGCCATGTGAGTTCGCCTTCTCCTTTGGAGTTGGGAACCTCATGCCTCATCACTGCAGTGCCTTCTGTTCTCTGCACTTGCTGTTCACTGTCTTTTGCAGATGTGGGACTTTCATACTTCAACTTTGTAGTGCTTGGTACCCAGATTTGCTTCTGGTCTTACTTGGGTCTGCCACTCATGGCCTGATGTGGCTTTGCTACATCCTACTTCAGTTTCCTGTGGGTGCTGACCCAATCCTCTTCCTTCCAGCTCCTGCGATATCAGTATAGCTTGGCCTATACAGTCTTCTAGGACTCCTTCTTCCTGTCCGCTGACATCTACTCCAGACTTTCCTTTCCATCCTTGGTCAGCTGCCTTCTCCTCGCTGCTCTGGTGGCTTGGAGCTTTGTCCTGTTTGTTGTGGCTCTTTCTGGGCAATTTATACCTATCACCAGCCAGTATTCCCACCCAGACAACTGCCCCCATTCATCTATTTCATATCCCTACCATGGCCGTCCTAACAGCTCCATCCACTACTCGGCTGGATACTTGTTTATTGCACCTGAGGACAACTTCTTTTAGCAACATCCCTAGAGCTATATACCTTATAGACTCTTACATCACCATAGAATTATCAGTACTTTCCAATCATCTCACTAGGATCGGTTCTGGAATCCCATTCAAATGGACTATAGAAAGATCTCATCCCTCATCCGACTCTAGTTGATGCTCCCTATGCATCCTGTCCATTTAAGCACTATGGTTTCCCTATTTACCATGTCTCACAGGATATCCCTTTACATGGAAAAGTGACCAAATTCCCTCCACCATGCAATAACTCTGTAATCATCATCACTGTTACGGATAACGGGAACCACAAGATACCTCATAGCAGTACTGACATCATCCGTTTTACCTTTCCATAGCTTCTCCTATGAACACTGACTCTGTCAATCATGCTACTCGACTCCTACTTCTTCATTAGGCATTGTATGTCCTAAGACTTTCACAGCTACCTTCCCAGAACTCCCATCACTGGATCTCTGGTACCTAAGCCACCTTACTAAACATATTCTATCCAAACCACTGTTTTCTAGCCCCTGGTTGCCACCATACTTCATACAGTCATCTACATTCCTTCATCATATTACCATCAGTCGGGTCAGCTGCCCATCCAGCAGTCCTTCTTGCTCATCCCTCATGATTCACCTCCCATACTCCCTCCAGCAAAGACTTTCACCAAGAGCAGGCTTCCATTGATTCTCAAGCTACATGTCTGCAACTGATATGGCTGTCTCACTATCCCAGTCTTGCCTTTCAACAGATCTACATTTGACTAAAATGCTAGGCACCCCTGACATTCTACACCGCTCTTGACTTCCCATTGACGCATCAGTCTATAGACTCTTCATATACCCATTTCCAGGCTTCCAACAGTATTTAGACATTGGATCACCTGTAAGGCAAAACAGTCATGGCCACCTCAGCACATGCCATGGGCAATTATGCTACAGAAATACCCATATCTACTTTTTCTACTGCCAGACCAGCAACAGCCTATACAAGTATCATTACAATATCAATACCCAAATCAACTCTCAAATTCCTCATACAGAATTTCCAATTATTCCATACACATTAAGTTACCATCTCTACTGCATATACCAGTCTTCCTTCATTGGTCTAAAATCATCCACGTTGCTACTCCTACCAGGCACATAAAGATTCTGTCCGACTCCTTCATCTGCTGCATGGATGCCTACATTGCAACTTCTTGCTCACTGCTTACTTCCTCACCTCCAGACTCTAACTTGAATATCAAATCTTCTACAAATCTCTGTAATCCCATTGGACATCATCACCTTGGAAGCCTGGACAACATTTCCCCTTTTTCAGCTGGACCTACTCCACTCTCAGGATTTGGATATTCCTTAGGAATAGATCTACCTCTTCAACTCCAAATTGTCCTTCTAAAATGCATCGTCCATGGATTTCAAGAAAGATCGTCATCTCTCCAAGCAGTTCACCTTCCTCAGAAAATTAACTTATGGTTGCTAGAACCTAGGGTCATCTCCTTTTAGTTTGCCCAGAGGACAGATGGGTCAGTAGCCATGGGTCCTCAGAGGTTTCCTCCACCTGGGGGGGGTTTCCTCACCCGCATGCTATTGGTCATACTCTAAGTGAGTTGGAGGAGGTAATCATACACTTTTGAACATTCATTGATAATTCTTTTGAGATTTCTATTCCCTACTCACTACCCAGCTTACCTACCAAGGGCAGGAATAGAGAAAAGCCAAAAGTAAACTACAGTTACATAAGCACTACTAACCCCATACTCTATTAATCCAAACACTGAATGAGAGGGCTATAGCCCAAGGTTCAATGTAGGGGAATAGCTCCTCCCACATCACCTACAAATGCCAGCCTCCCTTGGCAATTCTCTACTTAGTGTGTTGTGAAACACCCACTGTGCACCCCTGCCTCCTCCTTCTCCAGTACTCTACTCACCCTTGGTGTTGAGCTTTCTATTCCCTACTCACTACCCAGCTTACCTATCAAGGGCAGGAATAGAGAAAAGCCAAAAGTAAACTACAGTTACATAAGTGCTACTAACCCCGTACTCTATTCACCCAAACATTGAATCAACATTATTAAAATGTGTTCTTTTGTCTTTTTCATTTGTTTTTTTTTTTTAAACCACTAAACATTAACATCTATTAAATTAAAAGAGAAAAATGGCACCATTAAATCAAGAGAAGAGTCAGGCCCCTTAAACATTTTTTTAAACAATAACAAAAGGGGTTGATCTTACCCAGAACATGGGAGTCCCAACTTGATTAGTTTAGTCATTTTTCTCAGATGTAGGACCAACATCAGAGGGCATATCTTAAACAGTCCTCAGATTATTTGGGTAGGAGTGGGCAGTGCCGTGGGGCATACTTTAAGCAAAGTACAACTAGGGATCTGGCTTGATGCACTCATTATCGAAGGCATCTTTGCATATGATGTATTATTTAGTTCTTTGGCCTTCCATATCCTGCAGCATTGTGAAGGTCTTAAACAGGATCACTCCAGCCCACACTGTTGACAGAAACATTTGCCTAGCTTCTTAATGGCTTACTGCTCCATGTCCACCCAAGTCTAGTTCACTTCCACGACTCTTGGTCTTAACTTTGTCCAGAGCAGCCTGGAACACCCAGTCCTCCCTTTTCTCCTCAGTTACATCCCATGTGCACTCATTTACATGAGGGTAATTTGCTCCAGGATATTTGTTTCAGATGTGACAACAAACCCAGCGCTCAGCCTGAGACCAGTCTGGGATGCTTCACACACTGGTTCTGGGAGCAGTACCTTTTAACAGCCAGACCTAGGACGTATACTTTAGGTACCAAGGGTCAGAGGGATGGAGAGTGTCCATGTCTTTTCGATGCTTCATGCAAACCTGGCACAACTGTGGAATGGTATCTGGGAACCTTTTGCTGGGTAAACAATATGGCTTGGAAATGTCCCATGTCCACATTTGGTCATCAAATGTATAGGCCTTATATGATGCACCAGGTGGAAGGGGCACAATGTATTTCTGCTCTTCTCTCACACTGGAGTCTCCCTCTAAAATAACTTCTTCTACCACCACATCAGGACACAGTCTAAAAGGGGCCTACCCAGCCATGGATGGTGGTCCTTAGAATCTCTTTACGGTACCTGCCACTGTGGGGTGTGGGCCCAATGCAGGAGACTCAAATGGTTCAGTCCTACCCAGCACACCATGACCTCTCCCTCTGTCATGGGGAGGGTCAAGCACCGCAAGAGGAGAAAGACTGGGCAGATGGCTAGTGTCCATCTCATCATGGGTCACTTCACTTGTGGCCCACCCCCAACTGTTTCCAGTTCTCCAAACTAGATGATGTCACACTCAGTAATTCAGATGTGGTAGCTAAATAACTCCAGGTGGGCTGGTACTCAGTAGCAGGGCAAGCTGGGAAAATGGCAGCACTACCAGCACAGTCCAGGCTGACAGGCAAAACTTTCATCGCACCACAGGAATGATGGCAAATCACACACTTTTCTTTAGTTATTCCTTTTTCAGCCATGTCCCATAGCCACAATAACATTGAGGCTGGCAAAAGAACCATGCGGCTTCCATCTCCTGAAGCCACAGCCATGGCGGAGTTTAGCAAAGTTCATTTAAAAGTACTTCAATTGGTTTAACAGTCCCAAGCACTCAGCCGCTATCTCACACCGGTACAATTGTGGCACATTTCAGGTGGGGCTCAAAAAACATGGCACTCCCTGCTTCATGCAATGTGACCCTAAATCCCAGCTTGGCTACCTCCAACCAATCAGCAGGGAATCCCAACATTCTGCATACATTAAGTGGATGCTAATCAGTTCATGTTGCCAAATGGCACTGCTAGGAGGCAGGCTACTGCACGAGTGCAAAATAGTGCACTCTCCTGCAGCTCTCAAACATAAGTCCAGGCACAAAACTTGCTCCCCCAAACAGTTCTTTCAAATCCCAGATGAGCCCCCACATTGTAAGCCCCCCTCTCTGTCTAGGGGTATCTGGATGGTAAATTGGTGAGAGGAGGGGCACTGTACAACCCATGCAACAGAGTCCAATGACAGTAGAAATGTGCTCATTACCTGGTTCTTCTGATGGCAGCGGCTGGACCCCAAATTTGGAGGGAGCAGGAGCGCTTCTTAGATGTAACCAGTGAGCTGAAAGGGCAAGGGTGGTTAGCAGGCACAAAATGCACAGTTCAGATTGATTTAATCCACTGTCCACTCCAAAATAAAAATGAAAAAACAGGTTTAATGAACAAGAATAGTTAATGAACCACTCCATGAAGCATATGGATAACACATACGGTGGGGGCATTCACAGGCAGACACGAGATTTTCCTACAACAGTATCTTTTGCCAACAGACTGACTTATTTCGTGTAGTAGTCCCTCAAGCTGATATAGCTGCATTCCTGGCAACAGCAATACAGTGGGCCAAAACAGACCACACCCCGAGGTAGCATGTATTTAGCAGCACTTCCATTGCAATTCCCACCTTTTCCCTACATATACTTCCAAATCCTTACATCAGCCTCTCTGGCTCACTTTCCATTCCTGACTTCTCAAACACTAGGCATTCACTAGGGACCATGACAACATGAGAAATTTCTACTGTCCCAATCCCTCTTTCAAGCTTGGCCTTTCTATACACTTTCTCCACAGGGTGGGGGGCACCTTACACTTCATGGAGTACTTCCTTCACTTCAAGGCCTTAAATCAGTCAAAATGATTTTCTTTTGCAAGAACAGAACCACTGAAGACCTTCTGGACACCCAATCGCTGAGGCCAGAGCACACAGTAGCTGGGCCTATAGAGGCAGTCTTACGTACCCCTGGCCTTTCCCAGTAACTCCCAGTACTTTTCACACCTGCAGTGATTCCAGTTGCAGCACTGTCTTCACCTAGGGGACTAATTGTCATGCCACATGGAGCCCCCTTACAGTCTGCTACCCTGCCAGTGTCCCAAACAACCATTCCCCACATGGACCTTTGTCTACCTCCATAGGCTGTGCAGCTTGAGAGTCCCAACTCTGTGGCTGCCACCGGCCAGGGGAAAAGGAGAAGTGCTGCCACCACTATGCCCACAACAGCCCAGGCTGCCACCTCTGGACCATGCTCCAGGCCCAATTTGCCATATCAGGCCCACCCACAGAACACACTCTGACACCACAGTCTGCACTCACCCATGGGTGAGACTTCTTAAATTACAAGGGCCCCATTGGTGCTTACCCTACCAAGGTGCTGAAGTTCACTTGGTGGGCCTCCATAATTCTTTCACTTCCCAGGCTTCAGCTCACACTATTCTGAGAGGTCTCATCATTCAGCTCCAGCTTCACCTCCTTCACTTTCATGGCCCAAACAGCCGCACTTCTCATAGGTGTGCCCTCGAGGGAGGAGGACTGTGGTGGCAAGCATCCCACCCCAGCCCCGCCACTGCAATCCTGCTGAACTTTCTGGCCAACTCCCTGAACTCTTCTCCCCCCAGTCTCTCTGTCTCCCCTTTGGAGCCAAAATCCCTTCCTCTATATACCCCTGAGGATGAGGCCCCCTGCTTCTAGGAAACAGGCCCTACATCCCAGACCTAATGGCACCAAGATCTCCTTCTGTCCCTTGCTACACCTAGCAACCAAATTTAACTAGTAAATGCCCAGAGGGTGCTTAAAAGTAATCATGAGGCCCAATAGTCTTAGCAAAGATGTGTCAGTGACCCAATCACTGGAGGCAACCATATAAGCCTAAGAAATCAGAGTATTGACATTGTTCTTTGAAATGAATGCCCTAGCCTTTGCAGCATCTAAGACTACTTCCATAAACTACAGTCATTGGCATGGGATCAGGACTGACTTGTATTAATTGACTAGAATACCCAGTTGATCAAACAACTTATTAATCCAGTGTATGGACAGTATAGCTAGATCCATGGAGGAGGCTCTGAATAGCCAGTTGTCCAGGTACAGGAATGAATAAAAGGTGTCTTGGTGAAGGGCCGCAGCTACTACAGTGAAGACCCCACAGAGCTGAAGAGAAGTGAAAGGGCAAGACACAAAACTGCTAGCACTGGTCCTCCAGAAGGATGTGCATGTATTACCAATAACAGTGCACTCTCCGGATATGGAATAAATATCATGCATATTTAGGTACAGAGTCAGTTCTCCCCAATAATAAAGTTAGAAGGTACTGAAGAGAAACCATCCAAAATTTTTAGTACTCCTTGTATTCATTTAGATTTCAGAGGTCTAAGTCAGGACATAGATTACCTGTCTATTGTTGTACTAGAAAATACCAGGAGTAACAACTCTGATTCTGTTCAGAGAGGGGCGAGGGCTTAATTACCTATTTTGCCATGACTGTATACTTCAGTCTGAAAGACTGACAAGTGTGTCAGAGGGTAAAAACAATGTCTGAAGGATGTACAAGAGGTTGTACCAGTAATCCCAGAGCATGGTTGTCCTGAGTAATACCTAGGACCCACCTGTCTGACACAATGTCATGACACTTGTGCAGGAACATAGTGATCTTACTCCCACCTGGAATCCCTGGCAGTGAGGCTGCAGAGGAAGGAACAGAGTCAGAAGGAGAGAGATGGTGTGGTGAGAGCACTACTCTGTCTGTTACCTTTGGGGTTAATGAAGGAGGAACCAAAGGACTGCAGCTACTAAAAGTCTGACTTTCCCATTTACTCAGAAAGTTGGAGGAGTAGGGGCCCCTATGAAATGAACTGCCACTCTAACAGTGAGTGGGCTAAGGATCAAGTGCCTTAATGGAATGGAGACCTATCTTGGATGACAGCAGCTCCCGAAGTGTCATGTCCATGTTATGGCTGAATAGTTTAGAGACATGGAAGGGAGAGTTAAGCACTGATAACTGCACATCAGTGGCAAACCCAGCCACATGCAACATCAATCAAGGCAGATACCAGTGGCAGAAGTATGAGTGGAAGTATCAGTCCTTGTAAGTGGGCAGCAAAAAATGTTTGCCAGGCAACAAAACCATGCTTAACACTCTGTTGAGCTTTTGTCTTTGAGAAAAAACCTGGCATGTTGTCCTCAGCGATGGACATAGACTTCAACAGACTGTTTTGATATTTTATCATAAATGCTTGATAGATGAAAACACAGAAGCCTAATGTAGCAGAGACAAAAATCTGTTTCCCTTGGTATCCAACTTCCTGGATTCCTTGTCGAAGTGACTTAGTGCTTATTTGATGAGGGGCTTTGGACCTATCATGAGACACAATAATGACCACCACATCAGTTTCAGGCAGTGGTAAAACAGAAATTTACTGAAGGAGCAGGATATTGTATATCCCCTTTCACATGAACTGCTGGCAGTGTGCTGGGCCTATACAAGACTGCCATGGTAGCATCCTGTAAAGCAGGACAGGTAGGCAGGATGACTACATATCAATCAGCAGGGGTGTCTCAGAATTCATAAATGTTTTTTTTACTAAAGTCCTTATCCTCAGTGGAAAACTGGAGCTTTTACTGCATTAAACACATTAGAGTTTGAATTAAGTCTTCTCAGAAGAAGACTGGGGAAAGTGTCTTTACTACAAAAGGAGATAGCAGAACTGGAGTCAAACCCATTATAGATAAGACATTCATCATCCTCTTTCCCTTACTCTTCATCTAGCAGGTCTGGATAATATTTATCTTCTCTCTTCAAATTAGGTGGAAAAGGCTGCATAGGAACAACTAGAGTCACATTCTATGGCACAGGCAACTGTAGAGGAGGAACAGGGAGAGAAGATCCACTAGGTTCAAACAATGTTGATGGGCACAGTGATAGGGGCTGCCTTGATAAGAATGTCCTTGTTGGCAGGGTAGGCTACAGTCTCAAAATGAGCAGTTCAGAAAAACTAATCAAAACTGAGGCATTTGCATCAACAGTGATGGCTGGTGTCATTTACAGCAGAGTTTGTGGGTAATGCCCATTAACCACACTTTTACTAGTACACTTAAGGGCACTATAAGACCTGAACTTTAGTCTGCATCCAGTGTTAATGTTTCAGTGATGTTTGAGCTGGCAATGGAGGCCATAAAATGGACTTAAGTGTATCCTCACACTGCTTCAAGATGGAGATCTGGACCTGGAAGAAGAAGCATTGTGGTGATGCTCCACTGAAGAAGACTTTTGCGTCGTATCCTCTGTTAAATGATTCTTCACCCTAGCAGGTGAAAGCATTGCAAAGTGGAGAGGACAGTGATGGGTCTTTAATTGAGCCCGTTGTGTATCATGCTATGGAGCCCCCATGCACACATGCATGCTGCACTTTTGGTGTTTTCCATTTTCTGTAAAAAGATCTCCATTGTCTTTCAACAGCTTCTTTTCATGGCTCAGTTGAAACTTTGTCAGACAGAACATGGACTTCAGCTCATGGGAAAGGCCCAGTCAGTGAACACAAAATTTATGAGCAACATTACTGAATATCTTACTGCTGCTCTAGCAGGGGAAAAAAAAAAAGCTTCTTTGGGGATGATGGTGACAGCATATAACAACATAACTGTAGTAGAAAAAAAAAGAAACCTAAAAACTTAAATGATAGAACTTGACAATGGCTTTTTTTCAGTCTAATGAAAGTGGTTGATGGTGGGAAAAAAGAAACTTCAGAGGGATAAGGATGCCCACAGGATATGGACACTGACATTCATTTGACATAGCGGTGATGCCAAATTTCCCAGTGATCTTGCTGTTGATGGCTTGCTGTTCAATGCATGTGGATTTATCAAGGGAGATGTCCTATGAGCTTAACCTTTAAGGTATTTTTCTGCCACTCCCTGAAGATGCTAAGGTGAAACCGGTAGGAGTTGGTGGGGCTCTGTTGGTGTTTTCCCAGTCTCGTGTTTTACATGTTTGGAGGACAATACACTCTGGTATGAATTACAGTCATGTTTATTTAACAAGTGCTTGTGTTTGCTGGCATTTGTTGTGGTGAGTTTTGTGCTGGAGAGGCTATTGTGTTTATTTTTCTGCCATTAACATGAAAAATTCACACACACACACACATATGCACTCAAGCAGGCAAACATACATGAACACAAACATTTAGCTTTTTTTCATTATTTTTGTTATACACATATGCATAAATAAGACATCAAAGTCACCTCAAATGTTTGAGAAGTTCAGCATATAAAAATAATATAATACCATAAGGTATATCATCCAATGATATTATAACTACTGATCAACTATCACGTATTGTCATTTCATCCCATACCCTATCAATTAATTATTTTAGAGTTGGGGTGCATCACACATTCAAGGCATACCATTATTAGTTATTTCTTCATTTCTTTATTTGTATGTATGGGTCTTGCCAGGATGACCAAGCTGTGGCATCTTGTTTCCAGGCCTGTCCTGGGGGTGACCTGTTTTACTGTTAAGGGGGAACGTGGCCACTATCCTGGGAAAAATTCCCCTTCTTACAATAAGTGCCATGGGCTCTTTAACCTCCGCTGGCACAATAATAGGCAAGCAAGACAATTTTATTTTTGTGGTACCAATCCCAGGGACTCTGGGAGCCAAATATACTACACCATAATGAACCATGGTAAAGGGATATAGCGATAAAACATCATATTACTAAATTTAATACTCATCAGACCCATAACATGATTTATTTCAATAAGTTTTTAATAAAACTTTAAACATGTCATCTGAGAGAGGTCCGCAAATATAAGGTGACAGAGCATTCCACAGAACTGCAGCTGCAACTCTGCTGGATCCTCTAAGAGCTAAGTCAGTTACAAGGAACATAGAGGGGGTTCATATTAGATGAACAAAGGGGGCAGACAGGAGTATATTCGGTCAGGAGGTCATTTAGGTAGCCAGGGCTCAAGTCATGCTGGACATTATAAGCTAACAAACAAATTATGAATCTGACATGCCACAGAACTGACAAACCGTGTAGTACATGAAGCACAGGTGTGATATGCTCAGACCATGAAGTTCCAGCAATAAGTTGGGCTTCCACACTCTGTGTTAACTGCAGATTGCACACCAACTCCACATACAATGCTAGGTAAAGGGCATAACCAAGGAGTATAATTTATTGTACTGATACCTTACCTTCTTGTCTTAAAGCTAATTCTCTCTAAGGAAATATGTTCACATTTGACTCCATCTTACATTTGTGGCTGTATCATATACCCAATGTTCGAGAAGTGCCTTGTTTGTAATATATAGCATTATATTTATTGTACTGCCCTTAAAATAAGTGTTCTTTGTATTTGTACTGGCACTCCCTCACCCAAACAGTACTCTAAGTTGTGTGTTTTCTATGTTTCAGGATGAATACTCTTAGCTATAATGTCATCCCAGTGTGTCATCACAAAATCTCTGAGGTTTGAGGCAAAACACAGGCCTCTGTTTAAAAACACATTATGTGCCTTTATTTGGCATGCATAATGTGTTGCTGACTAGAGCTCATTGTATGCCTACTGGTCAGCTGTGTTTCTGAAGATGTTCTGCTGTATCAGGTTTTTATTCTGTAGTTGTACAAACTGCTCAGCATCAGCTTGCCGTTCAAGCCACTGAACAGAACTGATCATTTGGTTAATGCCATTCATTCATGTTGGGTCTACCAGTAGAAATGCAAACTTTCTGGGAACAGTTTTCTAATTGGATCAGCTGTTTTATCAAACATACATTTCCTGCTCCTTACGTACTCAGCATTATCCGCTATGAGTCTGTCAGATTAGTGAACCCCATCCCTCCATCAAGTGCAATGGCTCTTTCAGGAGGACTTGAACCGGAAGATTCTTTTGCTGTTGGTTCCCTCCCTTTCCCAGCTAGACAGGGAGCTCCCTTCCACTTCTCTGCTGCACTTCTGTCCTAATGGCCAGATGTCCAAGCTGGCCTCAGTGAGGGAAGGGGAAGGAATGCTAACTGTGGCTGGCCAGATGCAAAGGTGAACAAGGGGGCACTGTAATTTATGGGGCAAGGAAGCCAGTCAGGGATAAGTACCAAGGTAGTCTTCCAGGGAAGGGAAGGGATATACTGGAGGTTGATAAGCTCTTGCTTCCCAGGAATACAGCCTGCCTGGGATCACAAGGAGCATGACCCCCCACACACACTGGGAGTGCAAAGTAAGGGAAAAAGGATCAGACAGAGTAAGGGACTGTGGGTGGGGAGCCCAAGGAGCTTGATTATAGAGCCACCCATCCACTCTTTGAGGGGAAAGTAAGGGAGAAAGGATCAAACAGGGTAAGGTACCAGGGGGAGGGAAAGGGAGATGTAGTGAGAGAACAACAATGATGCAGCCCTGCTTGTGAGAGAATCACTGCTGGGATAATTTTTTTTTTTTTATAAACTTTATTTTAAAGAGCTTCACAGAAAACATTTTATTATTGCATTTGATACATCTTGAACCATATTTTACAAACAGGTACACTGATGAAAAATACATTGACAAACAAGTAATATTCTCACCATTATCAGACTGTATGAATGGTATTTCCGAACGCACTTTGGCTATGTAACTTTGCATAATGTTAGCATGGACCCTCCCCTGAATGCTACCCATAGTCGATTTGCCCAATGTCTATTTGTTTGTCCCCCCACCCAGAGAGGGGTGGTCCAAAAGGGACTGGCAGATCAGTAGGGCACCTTACATGATTCCAGGGCAGTTATCAGGGGTGATCACATCTGGTCAAATTGGTCACATTCTCCCATAGAATATACTGTGCTCTTTCTAACTTGAGGCACTCTAGTATGCTGGACACCCATAGTGCCATGAGGGGCATGGGAACACTTTCACCCAGTACTGTGCAACCTTCTTTTACACATTTACCAGAGAAAGACTCCAAAGTGGCCTCCCAGCTTCTCCCACCTTCCCTCCCTCCCTCCCTCCCTCTGCCCTCAGCAGGAACTCCAGAGGGGAGCTAGGGAGTTCTGACCCCAAGACAGCTTCCAAATACTTATGAACCTCTGACCAAAAGGGCTTAATTTTTTGGCAGTCCGGTGTCATGTGAAAATAGATCCTTTCAGTGAGTTTGCATTTGGGGCATACAGGACTGAGTGAGGGCTTTAACTTGCTAAGTTTCTGGGGTGAGAGGCAGATTTTATATAAATAGTTGTACTGTATTTGCTGGATCTTGTTTGATCTAGCTAGGAGGTTGCATGTTGAATCACCCTACTCCATACCTTAGGACTTATAAGGATCCCCAGGCCTTTCCACCAGGCCTCCCCATAGTCTACAGAAAGAAGAGGAGTGGCACCTCTGAGCAGGCATTAGAGGGCTGCTAGTGGTTTAACAGAAGGGGTACAGATAAGTAGATATTCTCTACAGGAGAGAGCCAGTATGAGGTCCTTACCATTCTCATCCCTCAGCAGCCAACTAACACACAGGTAAATGATGTATGAGTTATAAGGTGTATGCAACTGGTTATTATGTTCTGTGAAAGTGGAGATTACAACCCCCAGAAGAGGTCCTCCACTGTAATGATTCACTGTACTAATGCCCTTCTGCCCCCACTGCAACAAGCCCTGGTGCATGAACACCATGTAGCCCATCTGCCCAATAAAGGTGTCCATTAGGACTGCCTTTGTTGCTTGATGTGCTTGGGGGAAAATCCCCAGAGAGTGGAGAATATATGTATGGTCTCTTCCATATCTCCCTTGTGCATTTCGTAAAAGTGTTCTTCACCCCATTCTAGGCCCTCCCGATGACTCCCAACTAGGTCATCGGTGCCCATGGAGGCCTCCTTTAGTTGTAGCCATAGGGACCTCTTTCTGCTTGAGACCTTACAGTACCAAGGATGGTGAGCAGGGCAGCCCAACAATAATGCTCAGTATGAAGGAGAGCCATCTCCCCATCCTTAAATGGAGCTTCCAGTGTGGAGGCCCTAATTTGGGTTGATTTGTCCCTCCATAAGAAATGATGGAACAGACTGTTTACTGTCTTGATTTTTTTATTGTATTTTGATAGGCAGGGCCTGGAGCAAGTATAAAATCATTGGGGAGGTACGCATTTTGAGAGAGTTCACCCTCCCAATTAATGTCAGAGTTAACTTTGTCCAGTTCTCTAGGTCTCCCTTGATGGCTTTGAGTAGGGGTGGTAAGTTAAGCTCATATAATCTGGGTAGTTGCTTTGGGACTAGAGATACAGTGAATTTCACCTTCTGTGGTGAAATTTCACCTTCTGAGGGCATAATTTTGCCGTGGAAGGCGAAATTTTACCTCATATATAGCACTTTAGTAGTTAGTAATATAGAATTGGCCACTGTGCCTTTAAATTGGTGTTGATCTGGGATTGGTTGGGTATTGTTTTTAAACCATAATGTCTACCTTGACCAGTATCACTTGAGAAAGCCTTGCGGGCTCACCTGGTCGGGAGTTCTGTATGCACATTTGCACAGCTAAGGCCACATTTGTATGCTATGATATTTAATCTATTTATGAACTAATTCCATCATTAAATAAGTTTATTACAGCTGAAGCCTGGTGCCCGAGTTTTTGTTTGCAATAGTTGCTTTGGGACTAGAAATGCAGTGGATTTAATTTCCGGCGTCGAAGTGGCCAATTTTGCCACGTGGAATAATTAGTGAAATTTTCCGCATTTGGCGGAATTTTGCCTACACAAAATTTCACCTAATGAGGGCATAATTTCACCTTCTGTGGTGAAATTTCACCTTCCGAGGGCACAATTTTGTTGCAGAAGGCGAAATTTCACCACAGAAGGGAGAACTGCCCCACTGAAGGTGAAATTTTGCAGTTCTGCCAGGCGAAATTTCGCATTTCACTCTGCAAAATGGGCAGAATTTCACGGATTACTCTGTGAAGTGAATTTTGCTCACTTCACCCACCACTATTTGGGACATAGTTCCCCAAATATTTTTGGGCCTACACCTCTTTTAGATCAAGCCCAATGTTCCCATTTTTCTTTTTACCCTTACCCAGTAATAGTATCTCACTTTTTCCTCAGTTAATTTTATACCCTGAGAGGGCACCATACTGGCTCATCACTGATGATATCAGGGGCAGGGAAGACAGTGGATTCCTCACATGGAAGAGCAAGTCCTCCGTGAACAATGAGAGTGAGAGTTTGTGATCCTCACCATTTACCTTCAGTCCATCAAATTGTGTGTTATGTTTGAGAGTAGCTGCCAGAGGCTTCAGCGCCATAACATAGAGAAGCGGGAATGGGGGCATCCCTGTCATGTCCCCCTGTGGAGAGTGAATGGGGAGGAAAGACTGCCATTGATCATAATGAGAACTAGGGGTCTGCACAGAGGAAGTGCACCCACTCCCTGAATTGGTCCCCGAGACCAAAACTCTCTAAGGCATAGTGGATGTATCTCCATGCCATATGATTGAATGCCTTCTCTGTATAAAGCACTATAATGCTCAGGTGCTCCCTCCACATCCCTCCATCGCCATGTGACATTGAGGGTTCTACGTGTTCCAAGGCCCCCTGATGAAGAGCTACAAGATTGATGCACCGGGGCTTCTGGCTGGAGTTGCCTTCCACATTTGCTTTTCATTTGCAGTGTGCAAAATATATCGAGATTTTTGCATCTTTGGCTACAGAGTGCAGTTCTGTTCTCTCTGTGTTCTGTGGGAGTTCCCTTTCCCCTCTCTACCAGTTACAAAACTTGATTGATCTGGATCAATGATCTCCAGTAGAACCTTCTCAAGGTGGGATGCCATAAGATTAGCAAGAGTCTTGTATCTGCTGTTAACAAGGAATTTGGGTAGTAGGAGGGGCATAGTAGGGAGTCTCTCCCTGGGAAAAACCATAATGGTTGCTGACCACGTGGAAGGGGGCAACAACCACACTGCATACTTTCAGAGAACATTACCATAAGGGGATTTTGGAGGGTCTTTCCACACACCTGCTAGAGGTCAAGAGATAAACCATCTGGGATCAGTGCCTTGCCACCCACTAGTCACCTTCTTTCCTTCTAGACTTCTTCCCATGTAATCATAACATCTAGCTCCTTCCTCTGTTCTAATGTAAGCCATTGAATAGGGCAGTGTCAAAAGAAAGCATCAACGTCTTGCAGGGTGGGGTTGCACTCTGAGAAGTAGAGTTTCTGATAAAATTTGTGGCACTTGAGTTTCTATTTCAGAAGACTGTGTCAAGACTCTCCCCTTGCAATTTGGAGATGGCTACTATTCTTGATTTATTATGTAGTTGCCACGTCAGTCACTTCCCAGTATCGTCCTCTGATAGTAGGCCCAGCTCTAGATAACAAGATCTGCTCCTCCAGGAGTTTAATATTAATTGTGTTAAGGTCAATTTTGTCTTTTTGCAGCTTCCCATATACCACTGGGTCCTGGCATGCTTTGTGTAGGCTCTTAAGCTGTTGAGTTGATTCCTCCAGCTCCTTCAACCAAATCCTAATGGCCTTCACTTTGTGACTACCCAAGGAGATACCTCTCTCCTCAGGATTGCTTTAAGGACTTCAAATCTGTTAGACTCAGTTGTCTCCCCTGGCTTGCCGTACATTAAGAAATCCTTGATCACGTTAATGACATGATCCCTATAGTGTGGATCTTTTAGGAGGGTGGGATAAAGCCTCCAAACCTTTGGCCTCTGTTCTCCCTCCCTCCCCTGCCCTTCCCCTAACCAATCTCATTGCATGGTTAGATACCAGGAGAGTGCCATGCTTCTCTCTCTAGTCCCCTTGCAAGCCCCTCTGCTGGAAAAAATAAAATATATCCTAATATAGGATTTGTGGGCATATGAGAAGAAAGTGCAGTCTCAAAGAAATGGTTTCTGCAGCCTCCACATATCAACTAGACTGTGATTCGACATAAAGGATTTGAGGACCACTGTGCTTTTTGTGGCTTTGTAAGGGACTTTGGAGGAATGGTCCAACACATTATCTAAGACACAACTGACATCCTCCACTAACAGCCCTTCCCCCTGAAATTGGGCTATTTCCAGGGAAAGCTTTGTGAAGAACTCAGCACAATCAAAGTTGGGCCATAGAAAGAGTCGATAGACAGTTGTTTTACAGTGCTTGTTAGAATTTGTGTAAGGGAAAACCTTACTCTGTGTTCTTGTAAGCAAGCTACATCCAGGGTGGATTTCCTTCTCTGACCAAGGATTTTTTTTTTCCTTTTCATGTGTGGCTTTAAATCACTGACATTCGATGACATCAGTTTTAGGGTATCAGCCATAAGTGCTTACATAAATGTTACTGCAACACAAATTGATATTCCAGCTATGAGGTGAGCTATACCACCTGCTGAGCCACCTTGGTGAGCTAAATATGCACAGTATGAATAAACCAATGTGCTCTGCATTTCCCCATTGTCTGCATCACCTAAACTTTGGAACAACTGGACCCCACCACACTGTACATGCATGTCTTGTATCCTTCACCTTCAGAGGACACTACTCCAACTAGTCCAATCCACACACACACACACACACACACACACACACGCACACACTTCAGTGGAATATGCTTAGAAAATGCTCTGCAAGGTGCTCCAGCCCCCCCCAAATAGACACAACAGTATCCCACTAGGTGCACACGGAGCACTGTGGGATATTGAGACCAAAGCATGTACCAACCAATCAAGGACCAGCCAAAGCTGGGATGGACTGGAGCCTTAGCTCACTCCACATTCTGCTAAACTAGTACCATCAGCACAGACTTGAGCCTGCTATATTCCCACTTAGACTGTATTTACAGAGATCACACTGCCCCCTCCCAAGCTAACACCCCGAATGGTTGATCACTTTAAACAAGAAGGGTAGTCTGAGATTTTGATGGTCAACTGCAACCGTTGCAAGAGAACAGTAGAAGTCTATACCAATTTAAATGTAAATGGCAAACAATTCAGCTATTTGGAAAGTTGACAAATCAAGACCGTAAAAAAATCATGTTAAACAGGCATTTGTAATTTGTAAGTCTCAGTGTCATAAGACAATGCAAACTGATGGTTGGACCCCACTTACAGTTTTTCTGGGGCCCCAATGAGTCAATATCTGTGAATAAGTTCATCAGCGAAGCTTAGAGGCTCAGCTTCAAAGACCTGTAGTAACCTCATCTCACCTTACCGGCTCACTCAGCCCACAATATATTCCATGATCACCCCCCAATAGCCATGCTACTCCCCTCCATCCCTTCCCCAAGCCAGAGAGCAGTTGAAACACCTCCTGCTAGCGGAAAACAAAGTTAAGTGGCTAGATCCAAGGAAACCATTTAGAGCACCATGAGCAATAGAATGTTAGCACCAGGGATTGACTCCCACCATGCAGCCTCAGTGCCACACTGCCTATGCCTCCACAACATACCCAGCAATACCAATGGATCTCAATCACCCCCATGGGGAATTTACAGTTAGTCTTGCCATACTGCATATTGTGGATAGGTTAGGGACAGACGGGAAGGCGTCCTAGGGGACTACTTGGTAGATTTTAAAATATACAAGTACCTTACATATAGCTGAAGGCAGGGTAAGCTCATTTCATTAGAGCTGTAGCTCTTGAGGATGATCTTCCTGTGGTTGCTACTTCTTATCATTTTTCTAAAGTTGTCTGCCTGTGCCGGATTCGTGAAGGTCTTAGATTGCTGTCCCAGTCTCAGGATTCTCAGCTTAGAGGGGTACATGTGGTGGTGCTGCCACCCCAGCCTACAAAGCTTACCTTTTCCCTACACAGATTGTTACCATTCTTGTTGTAGCTCCCTGCTGTAGTCTGCAAATATAAGGCTTCAGGAGGAAAACAACAAACACCATATTGGGACAAGGGTGCCTCTGAGATGCACAGGCAATGTGGAAAAGGAAAAACATCTGGGCACTCACCATTGAAGAAAGGGCACAAGTTGCTCAGGTGCAAAACTTTTTTTTTTAAGTAATGTTCAGTACAAAAGTTTAAAAGGAAATCAGGCTCCGCAAGACTTGGCAGTCACTGCCTGTAAGACTGCATCTTTACCTTGATTTCTGTGGAACTAGGCAAGGAAATGTTGCAGACAGTCTCCTGGATGTGGATGACCTCCTGGTGTTTGATGGGCCCTTTCAGCTTCAAACGTCCTCCAGTGTCCCACAGCTCCAGGTGTTCAATTAACCATTTTTCACTAAACTCCTTCAGTCTGTGACCCTCCAGATCCTCTGGGAGCCTGATGATGTGTATGTTGCATCTCTCTGACCTATTCTCCTAGTCATCAATGTGCTTCCTCAGTTGTTTGATCAGTTCATGCAGGTGGGCTTTCTACACATCCCACCTGTCTAGCTTGTCCTTTGCCAAGCTTACGTGGATCTCAACCACTAACAGACATGGCTTGTTGAGGCCTCATTGAGTGTCTCCATGATTGATTAGTCATGGGTTAGATGGGCATGCATATTTGTGAATCCCTCCCACATTTCTGACCACATGGCTGTTATTAGAGCTTTCAAAGAGTTTCAACACACAAGCAAAGGGCTGCTCTCAACTGGTGGTGCACCCAGCAAAATAGGTTAGTCAGCACTGAACGTGTGTGGAATGCCCTTAAGGCCCTAAAAAAGGAAAAATCTCCAGGGCCAGATGGCATACATCTGAGAGTTCTATGGGAATTAGCAGGTGTACTAGCTGCACCCCTGGTGGAGCTCTACAACAGGTCACTTGAGACAGGGGTAGTGCCTAGGGATTGGAGAGAGGCATATGTGGTGCCAATTCACAAAGGGGAGTCAAGGGAAGTGACGAGTAACTATAGACCTGTCAGTCTGCTGTCGTTGGTGGGTAAAATAACGGAGAGTATACTGAAGGAGCCTTGGGGGGGGGGGTTCTTGGAGAAAGTAGGATGTCAGGATATTCACCAACATGAGTTTGTGCCAGGTAGATCATGTCAAACTTAACTTGTGGAGTTCTATGCATGGGTAACATCGGAACTGGACAGGGGAAAGCCTGTGGATGTACTATTCTTGGACTTCAGCAAGGTGTTTGACTCAGTCCCACACAATGGCCTACTGGAGAAACTGAGGGGGATGGAAGTAGGCCCATTGATGGGCAAATGGATAGGAAACTGGCTGGATGAGTGCACCCAAAGTGTAGTGGTCGGAGGGGAGATCTCAACCCCTAGAGAGGTCATTACTGGGGTACCACAAGGCTCAGTCCTGGGACCAATCTTGTTTAATGCATACATCTCAGATATCAGGGAGGGCATAAAGTGTGAAATGAGTCTCTTCACTGATGACTCCAAGCTGTGAGTAGTGGTTGAAGGGGAGGAGGGGGAGGGTGGCCCTGTAAGGGGACCTAGAGACTGTGGGTAGGTGGGCTCCAACTTGGAAATTAAATTTTAACTCCTCCAAGTGCAAGGTGTTACATCTTGGGAGGGGGAACCCCAAACATGAGTACACCCTGGGTGGGGAGGTGTAGCAGGCCATGGCAGGGGAAAAAGACCTAGGGATCCTAGTTGATGCAAATATGAATAACTCTGAGCAGTGCAGGTGGGTGGCAGTCAAGACAAATAGGATGTCAGGCTGCATCGCAAGAGGGATCACATCAAGGTGTAGGGAAGTGATTCTGCCACTGTACAATGGCCTGGTTAGACCACACCTTGAGTACTGTGTGCAGTTCTGGCAGCCGCACTTGAGGAGGGATACACAGCTCCTGGAAAGGGTCCAAAGGAGGGCAACCAAGATAATATGGGGACTAGGGGATTTGACGTATGAGAGGAGACTGGAGGAGCTTGGCCTGTTCTCACTGGAGGAGAGGAGGGACCAGGGGATATGATTGAGGTCTTCAAGTACCTCAAGGGAATAAATAGGGTAAACAAGGAGGGGATCTTTAGATTAAAGGAGGGAGGTATCACCAGGGGACATGGTTTGAAGTTGTAAGGAGGAAGGATGAGGGGGGAAAAGAGAGGATGTATTTCACTGAGAGGGTGGTGGAACCTTGGAATTCACTGCCTGGTGAGCAGGTTCTGGCCTCTACAATGGAGGGGTTCAAGAGAGGGTGGGACAGGTACAGAATGGGGATGAAGCGGGGTTGGGCCTGGCCCAGGGGGGCCGGGATGGAAGACAGGAGAAACAGAAAGGTGATGGCGGGAAGGCCTCAGTACTTAACTGGGGTCCTGAGGCAGGAGCAGACTCAACAGACCATAAGGCCTATTCTGCTGGCAAATAGTATGTTAGTATGTATGTTAGCAAACAAAAAAGCTGGACTAAATGTCACATACCTCCATAAAGTAGCAAAGTCAGTTGATGCAGGTTAAAACTGAAAATTTATTCCAAGTACAAACACAGCAAACAGCCTCCACAGCCTGACCCTACATTTCACCCAGATATTCTGGGCTTTGTCAAGGGAATACTGGCCTCTAGTGGAATGACACTTGAATAGCACACATTTAAAGTGACCATTAGTGACCCATGAAAACAAATTTGTGAGTGGGGCCCCCTTCCTCCATATGTGCAGGTAGCATATTGTCCAAATTGCATTTGTCAATATCACTTAGGTGCTCACCAATCCACACCTTAAATTGTCTCCCCTTTTTGCCAATGTAAAAACTACCACAACAACAGAAGGCCATGTACACCACAGACATAGCATTGCAATTAACAAATTTACAGACAGAGTATTGTTTATTAGTTTTAAGGTGCAAACAATTGTCCGTAACTTTAATACACTTGCAATACCATGTCTGGGTCATGGGTTTGGAGAAAATACAGATAGGCCAAAGGGAAGGGAATCTGCAGAGGAAACTTTTGCAAAGGGAGTCCTTTTTCGATCTACACACCTGGGGGTGCTTAAATCCCAGGTTTAATGATATATATGAATTTAGACCGTTTCTAGGATAGTTGCTAGTCTGTGTTATGTTCTTTCACCTGCACAGCTTGTTGGGAACCTGCTCTGCTCCACTGTCTCCCACTTTTGCCACATTCTGAACAAAGCCTGGAAGGCATATGCCTTTACCTGGTGTCACATAGTTAGGTGTTTCCATCGCCCCTGGATATCAGCTGATGTCATGAAACTCTGCAATTCCCGCAACCATGTATGGGCATGCTACAAATTTTCCCTTTCCCACGCTGATCTTTGTCTTTTGTTTACCATGTTTTTACACTGTTATCATATGCACCTTGTATACCATGTTCTCCTCCCTCCCCTCTCCCCTGGATCGCACCTGTAAATGTGCATCTCCCAGTTACCAAACTTTAAATAAATAAATATTTAAATTACCTAAGTGCATTATAGTTATGGAATATCTTGTACTGTTCTATTTATCTAGGTATTTATGATAAGTCTTATTTTCATAATACATTGTTGTTTTTAATGCTTGCATTTGCATTTTTCACTTGTATAGCACTTTGTTTTTGAACTCATTTACACTATTATCACGTTTATGTTTTGTGGTAACTTTACATGTGTGCTATACAAGTGTCATTCCACTACTGGCCAGTATTCCTTGACAAAATGACAAAGCCCAGCGTATCTGGGTGAAATGTAGGGTCAGGCTGTGGAGGCTGTTTGCTGTGTTTGTACTTAGAATAAATTTCAATTTTTAGCCTGCATCAACTGACTTTGCTACTTTATGGAAGTATATGATGTTTAGCCTACCTTTTTAATGTTTGCTTTCAAAGAGTCTCCCTGCAGGTCTTGTTCCTTAGTGGCTGGTGCTTCCTGCACTGCTGCCATGCTCCCTGCCCTTGCTCGGGTCTCAGATCAATTCAGAGGTGTCATTTGCACAGTAAATGACAGCTGATACTGCATCTTTCTCAGTTTTGACATAGTCCAAGATAAACGCTTACACTTCACTTCAAGAATACATCCAAAAAGCTGGCCTGGTGTCGCAGAGGGATGAGGCACTGGACGCCTTACCTCATGCTACACCGGCAATCCAGGTTCAGGAATGACCTCGGGTCATCAGGGTGCCAGCATGGAGTGGAGGGCAGAGCAGGATTGAGCGTACTGGTGGGCAGCTCTCTTCTCATGAGGGTGGTGAGGGGGGGTTGGCGCCCCCCCACATAGTTCTGCTCCAACCGGATGGAGGTCCAGTGGGTAGCATGGGTGGAGAGTGAGTGGCAAAATAACAGGATGTGAAAGGGGCTCAGCTGGCCCCATGTGGTGTGAACTGTGCCTCAACAGGCTCGCATGGCTGTCAAGGGAGAAAATCTAAAAAAAATGTATATGTGTCCCTGTTGACAGGAGGAGGATATGGGGACCAAGCAGCTATATAAAAAAAATATATACATCCAAAAAAGCATTGATGCCATTGATTTAGAAGGGATACCAAGCACCTTTATGGGAGATATAACATTAGGCAACCACCATTATCAACCGCTAAGCCTTACCACCCGCCGCGGGTTTATAAGGACATTTTTCAAAGTTTTCCCCCTTTTAACAGTTTTTTTTCTAGGTGTTTGCCCTCTTCAGGCTGGGTCCAGGGAGCTCAGGTTAGCAGATCTGGAGGTAAGAACCTGTCATTGCCATTATAAGCAGACAGGGAGTCTATGGTGTGGGGGTGTCATGTGTTAAATCATACAGTTCGAGTTGGCACCTGAAGGAGAGGGGCACTGCCCAGCATGGTATGCTCCTGAACCATGGCAAAAGAGGGAGGGGATGTCACTATGCCTCACCCAGCATGGTGGGCTATGATTCTTTCTTTCTGTTGAAAGCTTCTGGGGTGGCTTTTGGCTCAGCCTTCCCTACCAGTAGTAGGGGAAGCAATTGTGGAGGGGGGGGCACCCATTGGAAGATCCTTGTTAGAATATCCTACCAATTGTGGAGATTCTCCTACCCGACTCCTTTCAATGCATGAAGTACTCATGTGTACTGCTCTTAAGACTTTAATAAACTTACGGCTGTGAGCATTTAACCCATTAGATGGTTATGGTCATTGAGTCTAGAGAACACTGGAATGGATCCCTAACCAATTAAGGTAATAGAACTTAAGCTTTACAAAACTAAATTTCTCCTCTATAAGAATTAATCATGATTTACCTTTCTGGGGTGAATGCACCCCTCACCCAACATGAAAAAAGATATGACTCATTGCTGAAACTGGGTCAGCACAAAGATGTACTGTAAGTTTGAAAAGTTCATTTTAGGAACTGTGGGGTCAATGAGAAAGTTCTATATTTGCGGGTCTCAGTTTTTAAGATCTGTGCTATTGCAGGTACTGCAGTGCTGGGATTATGGGGGCATAATGGGGCTCCTCAGAGCCCTAACTGTGAAGTAAGACAATTTTCATTTACCCATACAACACTGCCATTTGGTTTTACTCAGCAGGAACTCAGTTTAAAGATTGAGCCCCCATAGCTCCTAAACCAAATAAAATGGAATTTGAACACTACAGTAATAGAATGATGCTTTCATCTGCTGTTTTTGTGCATGAGTTATACTTAGACCAAAGGAAAAAAGGGATTTTATTTCTATTAGAGTGACATGTTAGAGCTACAGTGATTTAAAAGCTTTATTTTTTTTTTCTTTTCAATGACTTATAAAAAAAGATAAATGTCTCCTGTTTCTGAAAACAAATTTTTCTGATTTATCACAGGGTTTCCTTTGTGTCCCTTGCCTCATCTCTCCAAGACATGCAACATTCTAATGATGTCATTTTAGTCATTAGCCTTTTCTTCTCCAGTCTTTATGAAACAGTATTTAAGCAATAACATAAAAAAATGATAGAGATCATGTTTCAAATACTAATGAATTCAGTTTAACTCTTTCTAGTAGGAGGAAAAGTGTGTCATGACTAAAATGTCATCCTGCTGTTTCTGGTAGAATGTTGTGACTTTGAGAACCACCAAGAAAAGCAGCAGCAACAGAAAGGAAAATATTTTACCTTCTGGTAATTGTTTTCTTTCTCCCAGTGGTGCAACTGTCACTCCTAACTAGCAAATGGCTCCTCCCATTACTTGTGACAGGCAGGAGATTAAAGCTGTGACATCCCACTTCATGTCCCAAGGGAGCTACTGTACAGCTCCAGTACAAAATCTTGCCCAGCTGAATCAGATAAAATAAAAAAGGTAATCTAGAAATGGACAGAAGAATACCCTCAGAATGCCAGTCATAGCTCAAGACATAAAAAGGGAGTGACGGAGTGACAGATGCACTCCTGAGAGAAAAGAAATTACCATAAGATAAGAGATTTTCCTTTCTCCAGCACATGGAGTGCCTCTGTCATTCCTAACTAGTGTGATGTAAGTTGAATTAGAGACATACTATGGATAGAAATAAGAGAGATTCCAGAAAAGGCAAAAGCAAAAAAGAATGTTGCAGAGCACCACACAACACTGCAGGACTGCAGTCGGGTGATTGCTCCCATCTGACGATCACCACTTCTCATATGTTAAACAGTGGATGAAACCCCTGAACAACACATGGCGCAATGAAATGGTGCATAGAGGGGACCAACTCAAATACTAAGAATATAATGAGTAAGATCCTGCTCATTGACTGAAGCCGTATGTATCAGGCCAGCAGAGATAAGGAAGGTCAGCAACAACACACCAAAAAAAAGGAACAAAGGAAAAACATCCTGTTTGTATAAACTGGGTGAGGATGAACGTGAGCAAGTATCAGGTCAGAAGTAGTGGGAATGACAAAATAACATGACTGGAAAATTCAAAGGCAGCTTAAACACAAGCCACATCCTGTAGACATGGGAAGAATGGCACCTCCAGTCTACTAGTTCAACTCGTCAGTTAAAAGCAACTCCCCTCTTAGCCCTCTCCTCACACTAAGAGTATTCCCTTCCTCAGAACCAGCTTGAAAAAGTGCTGCAGATGCAGGGAACTACTATTAACCCCTCATACATTTCCAGCAACAAAACTGCAGGAAAGGAAATTACAAGGATATTTTCTGTAAGACAGGTCAGCAGGGCTATAGAGTGGAGACTAGTACTTGTCTGACAACAAACCACTAGCATTAGGCTACAGGGATTGAGCTGCTGAACCATGCAGCTATACAGTTAAATCTCTGGTAGGACAAAAGTGTTTCTGCCAGGAGAAATCATGCAAAGCACCAGACTTATATGCCCTTGAGAGTGTCTGGGGAGTTGGATGCCTGACTCAAGCCATATGGCTTTCTATAGCTCCTGAATTATTGTTCACAAAACATGCAGGAATGAGAGAAAATAATTCTTTGTTTTGCCCCCAAATTTGGGCTCCATACTCCCAATTAGGGCTGCAAGAAAGGAATTAGACTATGCTTTGTGGAGGCATTTCTGACATGTGAGTCAGTCACACTCTGCAGTAGCATTAGATTGGTTTGTGTGAAACCCAGACGGCCAACCTGATTGAAATAGAAAGTAGTGAGTGATGCATGTCCCTCCAGGATAATTTAGGCCAGACCAGCCTGGTAGCAAGGTGGTAGAGATACTGCCTGCTTCACCAGCAACCTGGATTTGGGAACAATGTGGCTCAATCAGGGGCTAGCTGGAGGGAGGAGGATCAAGCATCCCAAAGGACACTTTTCTCATCCAGGGAGGGACTGATGACAGCCAGCTTTGGCACTCTACTGCCACCTGGGTGACTGGAGGTGGCACTACACCTGGTGCAGCTCATGGCAGGGAAGACACAAATAGTGACACAATCAGCATGCTTTGCATGCCTGAGCTTGTATGTGCCCTCATGTTGGTGTCCACAAGGGGAAGAAAAAGAGAAAATGCTGGGGGGCTAGAGCAGAATCTTACCCCTCTCCAGCCCTGCACTAGCAACATGAACTCTTCCCCCCCCCCCAAGGAACTGGATCCTGTGCACAGAGCATCAGAGGGGAACCTGCCAGCTCTGCCACAGAGAGTAAGCTGTGGAGGAAGAAATGGGGATGCCAGGTAAGCCCAGAAGAAGCTGGGTAACAGGGTTAGAGGGTCAGACTGGAGAGAGAACCTCACCAGATGGGATGATAAGCAGAATATAAAAAACAAAACTGAGTCAGACCACCTCTCAAGTTGCCCCAGATTGGGCCACTGAGTCCATATCTAAGAGGTTTGACAATATGAGTCAAAACAAAATTAAGCTTTGCACTGTCAGATCTTCCGGGACTTCATCCCATAGAAGAGCCCACGTTATGCAATATTTGAGCCTTTGGCTAACTATCTCACAGGAGAACCCAGGTTATGTACCAATTGAATTTCATAGCATTCCATAAGATGGCTGAGAATGAAAACGAAGCTATGCACTGTTTGATTCACTGGGACCCCGTTTCATAAGAGAGTCCAAGCTGTTCACTGCTGAAGTTCACATAGGCGAGACCTGGCCACATACTCTTAGAATCTTTGGGACACCATCTTGTAGGAGAGCTCAGGCTGCAGTGCTATTCCTGCACAAGAATTCCTTTTTACATTCAGCTGGACTGATAATAAGTACTATGATCCTTGATCTGAGTATATTAGCCCACCCCCCCCAATGAGAAAGAGATTTGGCATATTTATGTTGGAGCGCACTACTACTTTTGGTTCCTTAAAGATGACTGCCAGGCTAGGCTGCCATCAGCTTGGAACTCATGATTTGAGCTCCATTTTCACAAAACCCTGTTTTTACATTTATTAGTGATACATTTCTTAAGGGAGCTCCAGGATAACTTTACTGAAAGCCTGTGGTTAGACTTCATTATACAGATTTAAACAAATAAGTTAGTGTATTAGTGTCTGTTAGCATCTGCTAGTGTCTGCTAGCGTGTTGCATTTAATTAGATATTTGAGGCTTAGGGACAGAAAACAGTTTGGGTTGGGTGGTGAGGTAGCTGTAGGAGGAAGATTTTTAATTTTTCAGCCAAGAGTCCTCTTCTGTGCTTAATAGTGGGGAAACCAACATCTGTTTAATACCCCTTTTATGTTTCATTAGTCTCTCATAAACTGTTGGACTTTCCGGTGAATCTGTAGCATTTGATTATACTAGCAGAGACAAGGAGGAACTTCGGCTGGTGCAGGATGTGCCATTGTTTCTAAACTCAGAAAAGCTACATGTGGTGAAGTTCCTAAGGATAGATGCTGGTCTGAGAAGAAAGTGTCAGTATGCTCAGGTCGGTCCATGGAAAGACTGGTGTGCAGTCTGGAGTCAGGTGAGGGATTGAATGGAGTTCTGGGATGGCCTACAGGTCCCCATTGGGATCCTGCTGTTAGCAGGATGAAGAGCTAGACTTTTTCCAATGTCTGCTGCAGTGTATCATGGTGTTGTGGAGAAATCTGAGCTATTGACTGTTTCAGTCCCTGGACATTCCAATAGAACAAAAAAATAAATGGCCTGGGACAGCGAAATCATCTCTTGTTGATGCTGACTGAAGGGACAGGTGGTAAGAGCATTTGATGATTGTTAAGTTTCTTTGTCTATCCTGTTATTCACTGAAATCCCCAAACTAATGGTGAGAGTGCTGCTTTTGGGGGGAGATTCCCCATTTTGTTTAAATAACTGGACTTGCTCTGATGGCAGCAGAGCCTGACTATACAGTACATATGAAAGTTGCAAACTGATATCAATGAATAGTGCACAGTGACTTTCTCCTTTTTTGCACAATGGATTCTCCTTGAATGTCTTGAATTGAATTGATATCTATAATTGCCTAACTGTTTCATTGTGGGAGAAAGGGAGATTTTGGATGAAGGGCTGTTGATTCTATGATAGGCTAGTGGTTGGTTGGTAGGTATATCTGAGTAGTTAAATTATTGTATTAGAACAGTATGAAAGGTTGTAGGTGTGTGTTTAGGGCTTAGCATGAGTGAGGGGAGGATTACTTCATTTTAAGTTTTGGTCTGAATTTGTTTAGGAGTGGGTTATTGTTTTGGGGGTGGATGGAGCAGCCAGTGGAATCATGTGTATAGATCGCAGACCCCAGGCTTAGTTACTGTCCATCCTGGCTAAAGGACCTCTGACTTTTCAATGACCACCTCTAGGGTGGTCTATAGGCATTGTATGGAGGTGGTAATCCTAAGGAGGTTGGATGATAGTTGGAAGTGTGTATGGAGTACTAACTGGAAGGGTATTATTGGGGTGGCAAGGACCAGGAGGCATCCTAGTGTGAAATGGAATCTGCAAAGAGGTCAGACACATTTGGTTGCCTTACCCAGGGCTCCAACCAGACTGAATGAGCAGGTGACCATAAGACCGGCAGCCTCTGCTTGTCCCCTTCGGGTGGTGCTTTGAAATGCTAATTCGATCAGGAACAAGACTGTAATTATAGCAGGCTTGATTTCCTCAGTCTATTTGGCTTGCATCACTGAGACCTGACTGAGTGATGATGCCAGCCCAGTTTTGGAGATGTCTGTCCTGGCTAGATTCACCATGGTTCACTGCTAGAGGAGGGATTGCAGGGGTGGGGGTGTGACTATCTGTTTTAGATCCAACCTGAATTTGTCTGTACACCCAGTGGGTTCTACTTCATTGCTTGCATTTGTGGTCATACATGGGGGTCCAGGTACAGATTGCAGAATTGTTTTTGTTTACTGGCCCCTTGGCATGAGAGGGAATTTCTGCAGGAGGTTGCAAGCTTTGTTGCCAAGAGAGTACTAGAGTTGCCATGATGGCTGGTTCTGGGTGATTTCAGTGCTTGAATCAATGATTAACTTTCACAGTTTGGGCAAGACTTCCTCCAGGCGATGGATTCGCTGGGCCTCCCACAGGTAGTTACTTCTGTGACCTTCCAACATGGTCATGCTTTGGACTTAATATTCTTACTGCTGCTTGAGACTAATAATCTCAAGATTGATCTGGTCATTTGGTTAGATTACTGCATGATAAGGGCCCTCCCTTTTAGTTCTTCCCCTGTGGGTATGGTTTGCTACTGCACTTTAAAGGGGTTTTCCCCATTAGAACTCCAGGTGGAAATGGAGCTCTTGGGTGTGATGGCTGCTTGTGGAGCAGTATCTGGAGAGGCGGTGATGGACTATAACAGGGCTGTCACCTCAGCTCTTGATCCTGTTGCACCAGTCCATATACAACACAAGTCCTCACCTGAGATCCCATGGTTTGATGGGGAGCTCAGGGTGATGAAGACCATGGGTCAAAGGTTGGAGTGTTGCTGACAGAAATCTGGGACTGATGAGGACAAGCTGCTTTAAGAACTCACTATGGGGAATATCAAAGCACAATCTCCCATAAGAAGGCAGCATTCCTGTGCAGGGTGATTGCTTCAGTGAGGAACAGTCCAGCTCAGCTCTTTTGGACTGTAGAGAAGTTACTTCATCCTACTCATCTGCAACCAACAAGGCAGTTTCAGCTGCCAGGTGCAAAGAATTTGCTCAGTTATTCTCTGGCAGAGTGTCTTCCATCAGGTCTGGGGTTGCCCCAACTGGGCTGTTACAGCTCCACAGAGGAGAGGTGGTTGTCAATAGGAGTACTCGTCTTGTCTGGAGTGAGTTTAGATCAGTGGGGATGGAAGAGGTTGCGTTTTGCTCGTTGTGAACTGGACCCAGGCACACAATGTCTCCTAGTGGGCTGTGGGGGGTCTGTAGCTATGGGTGTTCACTGAGATTGTCCAGGGCACTCAGAGGGATGTTTCCCTAGCATTTTGAAAGAGGTGCTATGATGCAGCTTTGAAGAAACCATCTCTGGACCTGGACTGCTTAATGAATTTTAGACCTGTCTCTAACCTTCCCTTTTTGGGAAAGGTTATAGAGAAGACAGTGACACTGCAGCTTGAGGCACATCTCATTAACTTTGACAGCTATGAACCTCTTCAGTCAGGATTCTGATCCAGGCACAGTACAGACACTGTGTTGGTCAGGGTGCAGAATGATCTTCTCAGGATTAGAGATAAAGGAAAATGGTCAGTTCTCATTCCAGTTGATCGTTCCCCAACATTTGACACCATGGACCATGGTATGTCATTGGATAACCTAAAGGGAGTTCTGTGAACTTGCCAGAACTGTCATCAGCAGGTTATGAGTCCTTTCTTACAGACAGAATTCAGAGGAAGGTGATGGGGAATTTCCCTTCACTCTCAAAGCTCCTGTTGTGTGAAGTTCTTCAGGGCTTGATCCTCTCACCCATGTTGTTTGTGGTGTACCTGTAGCCCCTGGGGGAGATCATTAGAAGCTACAGTCTTGAGTTTTCACTACTATGCAGATGATACCCAGCTTTATTTGCCATTTGCTCTTGGGACACCTGACACGGTTGAGGTACCAAATCTGTTCCTGGCTGAGATCCATTACTGGATGTCTCTTGCTGGCTGGACTCATTCTGGATAAGACTGAGGTTTTGATAATGAAGCCTGGTCATTGTCAGTGTACTGAGGTGGTTTGAGGGTAAATGACCTGGTGCTTGGATCCTCTCAGGTTGTAGTTTCTGCTAAGGTAAAGAATCTAGAAGATAGATTGACACTTGAGGCTGAGGTGTCATCTGTAATACGGAGTGGCTTCTACCATCTCAGGAACATCCCTTGGATTAAAGCCTTGACCCCACCCATTAGCTTGCCATCACTAGTTCATGTTTTTGTGACTTCCAGACTCAACTACTGTAAAGATCTTTATCTCAGGGTTAATGGAGGGGTCCTACGTCACCTGCAGCTGGTGCAAAATGCCGTGCCCAGTTTGTTGACAGGCCTTCCAAGGTCCTGTCATGTGACCCCAATCCTGCTCAACCCGCATTCGATGCCAGTGAGGTGGCAAAATCACCTTCAAGGTCAGGTTACTGACCTACAAAGCCATATACAGATCCTGGCTTTTTGAGAGACCTCTTGGCTACCTATCATGCCCATGTCCCTCTCTACTCCTCCAAGGTGGGTCTCCTAGCTATTATTAGGGCACAGCTTAAGTCAGCAGGTGAATGAGCTTTTGAGGTGGTGGCTGGCTATGGCACTCACTCCCAAGATCCTTGATGTTGTTCCCCTCATTGGAGGCCTTTAAAAAGGGCTTGAAGTCTCACCTGTTTACGGAGGCCTTCAGATCATAGTTAGGGACACCAATAAACTGGCTGCAATCTGATATAATTTTATTTATTTTGGTTTAATTCATTTCATTTGTAATTATTCTGCTTGCCTTTTGTGCTAGTTATATGGTTAAGAACTAGATTTTATATATGATACATATTTTATGTACTGCTTGTTCCTTCACCTATGTGCAGTGCTCAGAGTCAAAGGGAAGGGGCACTTAACAAATACAATTTTACTTACTTACTTTTTCCCTCTTGCACGTGACAGTAGGAGAATCCTGAGGACCTTTATACATGCCTAGGCTAGAGGGAAGAAGTTGCTACTAACAGAGGAAGAAGCTCCACATATTTCCGCCATCACTATTCAAATTAAGTTTTGCAGCATCACTATGGTAAACACATGTTAATCAAGTTTTTCCTTGAAACTGCAGAGTAATTCCTCTAGCCACTTAGGAAAATTGTAGCATTTGGCTACTTGGCTGAGGGATCGGTGTTTGTACCCTTATTTAAAATCCAATTGTTTCATCATTAAGAGATTATAATCCGAGAGGTGAGCACATAGTTGCTTAACTACCAGTCTTTCAAGTATTTTGGCAGGAGCTGACAATACAGAAATAGGTCTGTAGTTTTGTTTACATATGGCGTCCCCCTACCTTTAATACTGGGGTGACATGTGCTAGTTTCTAGATGTCTGATACCATACCAGTATGTAATAATTAGCTGCATGTGTAGGCCAGGGGATAGGAGATTACTGAGGCAGCTACCTTCAATAGCTTGGGTTCCAGCTGGTCACTACCAGCGTTTTATCTGGCATCAATTTCTGTAGCAGCTTGTAGACTTCAGTTATCTCTACCTGTTTGAAACAGAAAGCTGGTGTATCCTTGGGGGTTGCTGAACTGGGTCAGAGATTTCTCTTCCGAGTGTGCTTGCCTGTCCAGCATTTGCTTGTATGGGGAAAGGTCAGTGAAGAAGTAATTTGAATGACTGGCTATTTTTTCTGATGTGATAATGTCTGCCCCTTGATCTGCTAGCCTTGCTATTTGGGGGTGATTTGTTTTTACTTCATAGCAGCCTTTTTATAGTATGCCAGAACATTATGGGCTTTTTTAAGTTGTTGACCTGATGGGTTTGGATTTGCCTTAGTAATATTTATCTGCTGCATGCACCTGTTTTGCTGCATTCTGTATGTTTTCCGTTCCTTGTCTAATCCTGTAGTCTTACCGTAAATCTCTTCCAGGACATATACTTTACTGTAACAGTGCACTTATCTCTAGTTTGTACCTGTCCACAGTGAAGAAAGGAGAGTTACTAGTGGGGTACCGCAGGGTTCAGTACTGGGGCCGGTCCTTTTTAATGTCTTTATAAGTGACATTGCAGAGGGACTGGAAAGGAAAGTATGACTCTTTGCAGATAGCACAAAGATCTGCAATAGGGTTGATATGCAAGGTGGGGTGGAAAGGATGAAAATGGACTTGGCAAGGTTGGAGGAATGATCAAATGTATGGCAGCTTAGATTCAACACAAAGAAGTGCAAAGTAATGCACCTGGGAAACAAAAACCAAGGGGAAGAATACACAATGGGGGGTGAGATACTGACAACAACAAAAATGGAAAGGGACCTGGGGGTAGTCACATCAGGTGACCTAAAGGTGAGCCAGCAATGTGAGAAGGCAGTAAGAAGGGCTGGGGGGATACTGGGTTGCATAGGGAGAGGCATCACCAGTAGAAAACAGGAAGTTGTTGGCCCTCTGTACAGACAGTTGGTAACACCACATTTGGAGTACTGTGTGCAGTTCTGGAGACCCCATCTCCGCAAAGACATAGACAGGGTGGAGGCTGTCCAGAGGAGGACAACCAAAATGGTGCAGGGTCTGCACCAGAAGACATATGAAGAAAGACTAAAGGAGCTTAAGATGCATAGCCTTGAGGAAAGAAGGGAGAGGGGGGACATGATAGAAACTTTCAAATACCTCAAGGGAATCAACAAAGTCCCAGATGGTGGCATCTTTCAGAGAAAGAGATGCGCAAGAACAAGGGGGCACAATTTGAAGACAGAGGGGGACGGCTCAGAGGTAATGTGAGGAAGTATTTCTTCACAGAGAACATAGAAACATAGACTTTGACAGCAGATAAGGATCGCTTGGCCCATCTAGTCTGCCCATTTCCCTACCTACAGGATAGGCATCAGATCCTAGTTAACCAACAGCCTATTTCTTCCTCCCCCCCCACAAGAATTCCTTATGTCTGTCCCATGCATTCTTGAATTCTCCCACAGTTTTAGACCCCACAACCTCCTCAGATAGGCTGTTGCATGCATTCACTACCCTCTTTGTGAAATAATACTTCTTCACATTGCCCCTGAACCGCCCTCCTTCTATCTTTAAATTGTGTCCCCTTGTTCTTGCACGTCTCTTTTTCTGAAAGATGCTACCCTCTTGGACTTTGTTGATTCCACTGAGGTACTTAAAAGTTTCTATCATGTCCCCCCTCTCCCTTCTTTCCTCAAGGGTATACATATTAAGCTCCTTTAGTCTCTCCTCATACGGCTTCTCTTGCAGACCCTGCACCATTTTAGTTGCCCTCCTCTGGACTACCTCTATCCTGTCTATGTCCTTGTGGAGATGTGGTCTCCAGAACTGGACACAGTACTCCAGATGGGGTCTCACCAACTGTCTGTACAGAGGGATAACAACTTCCTGTTTTCTGCTGCTGATGCCTCTCCCATACATCCCAGTATACCCCCAGCCCTCCCTACTGTCTTCTCACATTGCTTGCTAACCTTAAGGTCATCTGATATGATTACCCCCAGGTCCCTTTCCTTTTTTGTTGTTGTTACTACCTCCCCACCCATCGTGTATTCTTCCCCTGGGTTCTTGTTTCCCAGGTGCATTATTTTGCACTTCTTTGCATTGAATCCTAGCTGCCATACTTCTGACTATTACTCCAACCTTGCCAAGTCCCTTTTCATCCTTTCCACGCCTCTTTGTGTATCAACCCTGTTGCAGATCTTTGTGTCATCTGCAAAAAGGCATACTTTTCCTTCCAGTCCCTCTGCAATGTCACTGATGAAGACATTAAAAAGGACTGGACCCAATATTGAACCCTGCGGTACCACACTAGTAACCCCTCTTTCTTCAGAGTGGGCTCCATTTACAATTACCTTCTGTGTCCTGTTGTGTAGCCAATGTTTTACCCAGGCTACCACCCTGGGACCCACTCCCAGGCTGGTTAATTTGACTATTAATCTTTTGTGTGGGACTGTGTCAAATGCCTTGCTAAAGTCTAGGTAGGCCATGTCCACAGCCCCACTCTGGTTTACTACTTTGGTCACCCAGTCAAAGAAATCTATTAGATTCATCTGACATGACCTTCCCACTATGAACCCATGCTAACTTGGGTCCTGTGCTCCACTGGCCTCTAGTTACTCAACTATTCTTTCCTTCAGAAGTGACTCCATCACTTTCCCTACCACAGAGGTCAGACTGACAGGTCTGTAATTTCCTGCCTCTGTCTTGGTCCCACTTTTGTGAAGGGGAATCACATCCGCCTTCCTCCAGTCCTTGGGTACCACACCATCCTCCCATGATTTATTAAAAAGAGTAGCCAGTGGTTTAACTAGTTCCTTCCTTAATTCTTTAGAATTCTGGGGTGAATTCCATCAGGACCCATTGCTTTGTCCACCTTCAGTTTTAGGAGTTCTTGCAGAACCCTTTCTTCTGTGAAAGGACTGGGATCGACCCCCCTATCAAGAGTGCTTCTGTTAATTGGATTAGGCACCTCCCCCTCCTCTTTTGTGAATACTGAGCAGAAACATTCGTTCAGTGTCCCTGCTTTTTCACTGTCCCCCTCTGCCCACCCACCGTTCATTCTATTCAGCCTCACTATCCCTCCCTTTGTCTTTCTACGCCCGCTGGTGTACCTATAAAAGGTTTTATCCACCTTCTTAACTGAGTTGGCTATCTTTCCTCAGTTTGGGCCTTTGCTATTCTGACTTCCCTCCCTGCTTCCTTCTGCCTTAACTGGTACAGCTCTCTGTCCTGCTCCTTCTGTGTTTTCTATACTTCTGGAATGCTATCTTTCTTCCTGACTTTCACAGCCACCTCTTTTGAGAACCATAGTGGCTTTTTCTTTCATTTTGATTTGTTTATTTGCTTCACACAAAGGCTTGTTGCCTCTGTGATGGCAGTTTTGATGATTCCCCATTGTTGCTCCACACCTCCTTCTAGCTTGTTTGCTAGTGCTTTTCTGAGGCACTCTCCCATCTTGCCAAAGTCAGCCCTCCTAAAGTCCACTACCCTCACTTTTGTACGGCTTGACTCTGTAGCTAAGTTTAACATGAACCACACTGTTTGATGGTCACTTGTCCCCAGATGGCTACCCACTTCTAGATCTGAGATCCTCTCACTGCCCCCGTTTGAGAGTACGAGATCTAAGATTGCTCCCTCATGAGTGGGTTCCGAAACTAGCTGTCTGAGGCCTGCCACCTGTAGGGCATCAAGAATGGCCCTGCTCTTGGATGTGGCTGTAGCAAATGTGCTCCAGTTAACATCTGGCATATTCAGGTCTCCCATCAACAGTATCTCCTTTCTCTGCCATTCTAAGAATGCCTTCTATCATATCCTTGTCCATTCCTCCCCTGACATGGGGTCTGTACACAACCCTGTGCGGATTGTGGTACCCTTTCCAGTCTCCAAGGTGACCCACAGTGCCCCTCTCCTCCCTGTTTACTCTTTTGTTCAGTTGCTTTTATCTCTTCCTTTATATAGAGTTACCTCCCTCTTCTCCTCTGCCTGTCTCTCCTGCAGGTTATGTACCCTGGTATGTTAACATCCCAGTCATGGTTCTCTGTACCATGTTTCTGTGACTGCTACGATATCCAGGCATCCTCTTCCATCAAGGCCACCAGCTCAGGGGCTTGTTGCCCAGACTATGGGCATTGGTACTCATTACCCTCCATTTCCTGATGGCCTTACTCACTTTTGCCCCATCCCTGTCCTTCTTGCCTTTGTCACTTTCTCCATTTACCCCTGCCCTTCTCCCTATCGACACCTCTATGTTGGTGTTTGCTGCACTTACTACCATGATTATTTGGGGGGGCTAGGATTTCCCTGCTCCTTTCCAGTGCTTCCCCCCTTGGCAAGTTTAAATGCTTACCAATGAAGCATTTAAACCTATCACCTAGGATCCTGGTTCCCCTCCCGGACAGATGCAGCCCATCATGCCAGTATAGGCTTGCATCACTCCAGGTGGACCCCCAGTCCCCAATGAAGCCAAATCCCTGAGCTCCACACCAGTTTTTCAACCACTGATTGAATTCCATGGTGTGGAACACCCTAGCCACTCCTATGCCATAGATGGGCAGCACCTCCGAGAAGGTTACCGTGCATGCTACTTGACTAAGGCCCCTCCCCAATTCCACAAACTCTTCCTGCACTTCTCTAATCCCTTTCTTAGCCAGGTCATTTATCCCTAGGTGGACAATGACATCCAGCTCCCTCCCCTGTGCAGCTGCTCCGGCAATCCTGAGGATTCGCTCCCTGTCCCTCCAACCCATGGCACCAGGCAGGCACCTTACCTCCCTCTCCCCTTCCTCCCCAGTTCTACCTTCCTAACAATGGAGTCCCCCACCAGGAGTTGTTTCTTCCCTGCAGGGTCCTCTGCCACCCTCCTGTGGGTCTCCTTTGTAGAGGTTCCCAACATCCTCCTTGGTCTCCCTCGGGTGCCTCCATAGAGGAACCACACTTTGCCAGAATGGCATAGGAATTGTGGAGAGGTACAACTGGAGGATGCACCTCTGTTCCACCACCCTCACCCTCCCTGAGCCACTGTGGTCCAACTGCTCCTCTTTCTTGGCAACCTCTAAGGCAACGGCAGTGGCACTGGTGGTCTCTGGATGGAGGAGGAGGTCCCACAAATCCTGGCCAACTCAGCCTGGAGATGAGCAACCTCCTCCCTCAGCCCAGAGAGGTACCTGCAGATGGCACAACACCGCATTCTCCAGAACGTCTCCCGGAAGACTGCTGCTCCACAGCCACTGCACTGCACCACTCCAATCATGTCTTATTTCTGGCCCCTTAACTGTTTGCAATCCTTACTCTTTCCTCTGTTTTTTTTTTCTCTCTCCTTACTTTCTGCCTGTGTGCCCTTTAAGCTCCTGATTGTCCTGTTCTGAGACAAGAATATCCTATATTTCTCAGTAGACCACTTACTTACTCAGAGGCAGACCTCCAGCAGCTAGAGGGGGCTGGAGAGCTACTCTTGCCCTTCTAGGATGGTGGGTCTTTGGTGGTTCTGTGATTACTCAATTCCTGCTCCCAAAGAGGAAGTTCCTGTTGTCAGTCAAATCCTGTGCCTATAAAAATAGAACTAGCTTTTTGGTGGGGAGGTGGAGGGAAGGGAAGGAGGGCAATATAGTCCCAGCAGAGAAGTCTAGTCACACAGTAGTCATTTCTCCTGGTGTCTTCTGCCAAGAGAGAGTTGTAGATGCATAGAACAGCCTTCCTGAGGAGGTCATAGAGTCAAAAACAGTGGGGGAATTCAAGAATGCATGGGACAGATATAAGGCAATTCTAGCAGGGGGTAGGAGGAAGTAAGCTGTTGGTTAACTAGGATCTGCAGCTTATCCATTAGGTAGGGAAATGGGCAGACTAGGTGGGCCAAGCGGTCCTTTACTGGTGTCAAATTCTATGTTTCTATGTCTCTATGATGGTGCCATTGATCCATTTATGTTTGTAAGGTGTGTGCTTATTGCATATATCCAGAAAGTGCATTATAAGGTATTTAAAACAAAATTAACATCAGGGATAAATTGTATTTGAGTCCAGTTTTCCTTGTGCAGGTCAGCCATGAAGCTATTTTGGGTAAAACATGCATAGCAACATAGACAATAATGGTAGAAAAAGACAAATGGTCCATCTTGTCTCCTCATAGTTTCATATCAAATACTGTGACCGAGTATCCATACAGGGTACTAACCCTCACTACCCAGTCTCCCCATTCTCCTACCTACTGCCACTGCCCCAAGTAACCACTATACCCTTAACTCTGTCCCAGCCACACTTGAAAACATTTATGGTTTTGGCACCCGCCATCTCATCAGGCAGACTGTTCCAGGGCTCCAGCATTCTTTCTGTAATATAAAGGAAATTTGAATAGGGAGGATATTGTGCTATACCAGGGACTACCCAGGGGCATAATGAGGCCCGACACCACAAGCAGAGGGCCTTATAGCCCCTGGAAGGTCCAGTATAGCACAATATCGCCTACCCTGGAAGGTTTTATTGCACTTAGAAAATGGGCACTGTCAAAAAAATTAAGTTTAATAAAAAATGGTAATTAAAAATTATGTTAAAGTCAGTTTTGTTATGAAATAGTTCCTCCACCTGCATTAGAATGTGTTTTTATGCTGTCTGCATACTCTTGGTATTGACGCTAGAGGGCACTGTAGCTGTTATTGTGGAGGCAGGATTCACTCACACCCCATCGTTTCCTGTTATACAAAAAAGTGTTTTTTCACTTCATCCCCCCCAGTCTCTTGTTATGGTTGTTCAGTAACAAACTCAGTTTTGACTCTTTCTGCTTGACCTCCCCCCCAGGAGTTGCAGGACTGTTACAGCCGCACGGTCTGCCACGTTAAAGCAGGAAGTGCACACTGGGAGGTACGTTGTGACATGGGAGCTCTGTAAGTGTTTCAGATCCAACAGTATCCATTTTTGTTAACTTGTTTAGCGTTTCCTCTTTCGTGGTGGATCACCATCAGGGATTTCAGTGGTCAAGATGGAGTTACACTGGGAAGCTAATTCAAACAAAGTTGAAGGTGAATGTAGTATTTTTTTAAACAGGAAGTGTGTTTTTTTCTGTTATTTTGTTTACATTTGTAAAACAAAACCAAAACACAAGGCACACAGGCTCTTTTTGCTGTTTTTTTTTATTTATTTATGCATTGACCTTTGAACCCATTTTTTAACTGTCACCTCCCCCCCTCCCCGAGTGTCAGCGCCAGATCAATGAGCATCTGTATGGAGAAACGGGAACAGATTGGAGCAGATTGCACTGCATGTGACAGGACACTGCATTTGATCAGTTAAGGATATGAATTTTGTTTCATAAAAAAAGAAAGAACAAAAATTGATTGCCTTGTTTCTGTGATTTTTCTAAGTGGGGATGCAGTGAGCAGGAGCTGGACTGGCTCCGATTATCCTCGCCAGTAATCACTTTGGGGGGGGATGCTAGTTCACATTGCTGGAGCACAGACCGAGTGGGATGATAGAAGGTAACTGAGTTCGCTTAGTCTGTTTCTGTTAGAACTCGGAAGCCCTTACTGTAGTGTGGAGCTGATGTGCTCTATAGAAGATGTCACGGCACTGCTCCTGAATTCAGCATACTGTACACTCGGACAATAAGGGTTGCGTTCATTACATAGGGAGTTCCGATACATAGGGGTTAGATCAGAGCCCTACAGTGACATTTGCTGTACTTGGAGTAATTGTGCTGTACTACTTTGAAACAGCAGGCAGCTATTTCTTTTTGTTATTTTTCTTTCAGTTAGGCAGCATTACAAAACAGAGACAGAATGGGGTGGACAGCTGCCAACTCTCTCACTTAGCGAGATAAAAAAAAATGGTGGCATTGTAAAACTGAAAATTCTATGTGCATAGTAATATTAGAAGGTAATCAGGCAGCTAGAGACTGGGACTCATTATTTCCCAGTCTCTGTTGCCTGATACTGGACCATCCGATTGGTGCCATTAGCCAATCAGCAACAAGAATTCGCCCTACCCATTTTCTAAAACTTACATACTTCCATCCTAAATCTCCCTCCCATCAGTTTTCACTACTCATGCAAATAGTTTCTTGCAGTTCACCTTGTTTATTCTTTCAGGAACCTGAAGATCTCCATAATATCACTCCTGTCTCATCTGATCACTAGCTAATACATGTTCAGTGACTGAAGTTGATCCCCCCTGTAATTTACGCCTGTTGGTCCTGAATCTTCCCGGTCACCCTCTGGTGCACCATCTTTAGCCTGTCCTCATATTTCCTGAGGTGAGGACTCCAGAACTGGGCACAGTACTTCAGGAATGGCCTCATCAATGATCAATAAAGTGTCAGTAATACCACTTTTCTTTTGCTGCCAGTACCCCTTCCAATACATTCTAACATCCTATTACCCTTACTATAGGCCTTGTTGGACATGCTTGATTGTCTAAGGGAGTCACTTATGATGACTCCTAGATCACTTTCCTCAGCTGTAGTGTTAGGCTTTACCCATCAAATCCAATACTCCGTCCTGGGGTTCTTGTTCACTAGCTACATGACCTTGCACTTTTTGGCATTAAATTTAAACTGACAAACCTTAGACCACTTCTCTAGCCTTTGCAGGTCACTCTGCATCTCCCTACTTCCCTCATTCTTATCTACCCTCCCACAGATCCTAGTGCCATTGGCAAAGAGACACAACTTGTGCCAGATTCTTTTTCCAATGTCACTGATAAACAAATTGAAGGGACAGGACCCAGGATGGATCCCTGTGGCACTCTACGCTTGACCTCCCTCTGTTCTGATATGATATCATTAATTACCACCTTCGTCTGCCTCTTCTTAAGCCAATTTACTATGCCCCTTACCACACTCATATCCATCAATTTCTTCAGCAGTTTTCTGTGAGGCACCGAATTGGAAGCATTGCTAAAGCTGAAGTAGAGTAAATCCATGGCATGTCCCCTATCTAATACCATCAACACCCAGTCAAGAAAACTTTCAGGTAGGTCTGACAAGATCTCCCTGCCAAGAACCTATGGTGTTTACTATCCTGGAGTCTACTGCTCTTCAATTAGTCCACAAGGTCCTCTTTGACAAGTGACTCCATTAGTTTTCTTGCAACAGGCATAAGACTTACAGGTCTGTTCCCCACTTCCTTTATATCCTCCCCCTTATGAAGTAGATCTATGTCCACTACCCTCCAGTCTTTTGGATCTACCCCTATCTGTAATGAGTTATTTAATAGACTTTCTAGGGATTCAGACAGTTCTCCTGCAAGTTTATGAGTACCCTTGAATGTATAACATCAGGCTGTGGGGCCTTATCTATCTTTAGGGCAGCTATTCCTTTCTGGACAATTTTGCTGTTAAATACTGGCTGCGTCACCTTCAAGACCACTTTTATGGCTGCTTTACTGTCACTGTCTGGCAAGAGCCTGCTGTCTTCCCTTTTGAAGACTGATCCAAAGTTACCATTAAGGATGGCTGCCTTTTGCACATCCTTCTCTACTTCCCGACTTCCCTCAGATAGCCAAACAATACCTGTCCTTTCTTTTTATTTCCTTAATATACCTGAGGAACTACTCTTCACCGCCCTTGATCGCCTCCCCAATACATAGCTCAATATCTGCTTTTGCCTCCCTAACCACCCTCTTTGCATCCTTATTTCTCCATTAGTATTCATCCCATTCTTCCTCTTCCAGCATTTCCTTGTATCTGGTGAAGGCCTTATCTTTGTCCTCACTGTTTCCCTGACCCTTTCTGAGAACCATTTGGTATCTTGTACCTGCTTCTTTTGGTTGCCATTCCTATGCATAATTTAGATGCCTTGACAATGGCACTTCTAATTGCCCCCATCTCTTCTTCACACCTTCAGTGCAGTTTACCCCAACTAACTTATTCCGGACCAACTACCTCATTCTTTTTAAATCCGTCCCTCTGAAATCAAGGACTTTAGTCCTTGATTGGGGCCATCTGATCCAAATGGGCGGCTAAAACCAAAGAATGGCAGCCTGTCTGGTGGATTCCTTAACCCATGACAAATGATATAAGATCACAAAGTGCTGGGTGGATCCTCTTTCTGCCTCTGTAGAAACTCTCCTTAACAGCTCCAGCTTCAGTAATAGCTTCTTTGTGTTGCCTATTGATGGAAAGGTTTCTCTACGATTTTTTTTTTTTGCTTTTTCCATAAAAGTGTTTTTTTTTTTTGCTTTTTCCATAAAAGTGAGTGTTGGATGAAATGTTTTCTCACAAGATCTACGTTAATGGTTTAAAATTGCTTCCTCAATAATGACGAACATTTACTTCTAGTTATCTATGACACTCATTCTGCAAATGAAAGAATTTGTGGCAAATGGAGTATGGTAATATACAATGAAACATTAATTCAGTTTTGGTTTCTCCTTGTGGTGTATTGCACACTAATTTTCTGGTGGGTAAAGTATAGCGAGTGATTGAGAACACCCCTTCATTCCAGAATGCTAATGGTGTGTAGTGAGCTCCCACTTGGATATTGGTGGTTTGGGTTGGTTCCTTAACCAGCTACACTAACAGACAGTCCTGGAATCTGTTCAGCCGGACTTGACTTTTAGGTCTCCTGACAGCTGGAACATCCCAGTAAGTATCTGGCAGGTTTAGAACACCCACCACCACTACCACCCCCTTTTCCACTCCCCTTCCTAGCTCTTCCCCAAGCTCACTGTCCCTCTTTTGTCTTGTTGCAGGCAGAGAATAGATCATCCCAATCATAGTTTCTTGCCTAAGCCACCATGAGCTGCAGCCACAGTGACTTTGTCTCTCTATTACTTTCTCCGATGTATCGATCTTTCACAGCCTTGATGCCTTCCTTGACATATAGGACTATGCCCCATTTACTCCTTTACCCCTCCTAAACACTGTGACACCAGGGACTGTCAGGTCCCAGTCATTATTTCCTGAGTTCCAAATTTCTGTGATGGCTATGAGGTCCACCTCAGTGTCTGTCATCATTGCCTGGAGCTCACTAACTTTATTACCTAGACTCCTGGCATCAAGGGAAAGACCATATTGTGCCTTAAATCTGTCCTGCCAGACTGTTGTTACTTAAGTGTACCAGCACCCACCGCTGCCCCTCCTTCTTCACCATCCTTCCTTTTCTGTCTACATTCTGGATGACCGATGCATTAGGAAGGTATCTGACCATCCCCCACCCATTCAAGCCCTATCCTACCACACTCTTTATCCCTGATCATTGAGTTCCCAACCACTAAGACTTTCCTGGCTGACTCTGCCTGCTTGTCTCCCTGGGTGCTGCCAAGTCATCCTGCCCATTACCTCCAACTGACTCAGAATCCCCCCCCAGCAGAATCAGGTACCTGAGTCTCCTCCAGAGGTGCAAAGTGATTTGTCATCTGGATGGTGTGTGGCTGATCAACTTCCTTATTGCTACCCCTACCACTTTTTCCCCTCCCACTCCCCACCACTCTCCACTCCCCTGGGCTAATAGACCTCTGGGGAAGTGGAGGGTGTGGGGCGTGTGCACCAGCTGAGCTAATGATGCGACTGGGATACCTCTTCCCTTGCTGCTACCAGCTGAGCATGGAGCTCTGCAAAGGTCCTGCAGATGGAGCAGTGCTCCTTCCTCCAGAGCATAACCCTGGAGAAGAGTGCCACACAGTGGTCACAACTAACTAGCTCACTGATGTCCTGTACTTCATCTCCATACTGATCCCGTGATAACTTAGATCACCAATAACAACCTGTATTCTCTTAACAGCCTAGCGCCTATTGACTACAGCAAGGCAAGTTACTTCCTGTCCTGGTTTGCTGCCTGGTTGTCCTTTCTAGATTACTACTGTGTACTTCTATTCTATGTAGATAGTTTGGGCAAGGAAGCTAGCTACCACAAACTCACTGTCTCTCAATACTGTGTCCTAGCACAGCCCCTGTATCACAACCCTATATAAGTATTTGGCCAGGGATTCTAATTTTTTTCAGCAGATACGACACCATAATCTTCCAGCATTTGTTACACTATAGTGCCATATATTAGAGTTACAGTGTCATATATTAGAGGTAACATACAGTACCCTGTTGCTGAGGATCTGTTTCCCAACCATTTTTTTTTTTTTTACATTTGCTACCTGGATTTGTTCCCTACAAGCCTTCTGGATGTTATAGTAACAGTAAATTGTTTAGGTTTCACCTCTTCCCTTTTCAGAGTCTTACTGTCAGAGTCACCTGCAGATCTGTGTCTCCTTGCAGAAGTCCTGCAGATGCTCCCAGGTCAGAAGCTCCACTCTTGCTCTGTCCCAATCATGTAATGGAACAAAAGTGTGAGGAGACACACTTAGTGAGAATCTCAGTTTATTCACACTGAGCACCTTCCACACACGAGTGAGGTTTAAGTACCAAATCCAAACTGGTTACATTAACGGTCCTGCCCTCATAGCACCTCCTTCCAATTTTCATCTAGCTCCAGATACTAAGTCAAGACAATTTTTACCCAGCTCCCAACCTCAGGGCAGGATACAGCTTTTTAATATCGTTCCTGAACTGTGAGCATGGCTGGCTTATCCCATTAACTCTGTAGGCCCCATATTTTTCAATATATTTCAATTTTCTACTTGTCTTCTCCTGGGTTCAGTTTCTGCTAACTTGCTTCCTAGTCCCAGTCCAAATACCCTGGATGCAGCTGCTCTGTTTAAAAACATAACTTCTGTTATAGATCAGTTTAGGTGTCATTTTCAGCTTCACAATTTTACAAATGCTGTAAACTGGAAGATGGTCACTTATACAATCAGCTAGAGTGCCACAGTGCTGGAAGTTGTCTGGTTTATTTGTTAGTATCCCGTTTCTGGTGGTATGCTTTTGTGTTTTTAAATTTAATATGGTATGACCAGAGCTAAGTTGCTCCAATTCAAACTCTTCTAGTAGCAGATGGCGTTTGCACTTGCCGCAGTTCCAGATTATGTTTGTTTCTCCTAGGATAGTGTTCCCCTGCATTACTGATATGGTTTATATGATGGTCTCATAGTAACAGGGAGTTTTCACCTGTCCCAGGTGGGAAACATAAGCAGGTGACATAAAGTGGCTTTCCATTTTGGGCACCCAAAATTAGTTTAGTGGTCAGTCAGACGGCGGATCCTGTATCCACATTACTTACAAGGGGGTACAAGTGAGGCCAGATTTGATATAAATTGCAACACCTGCTTCCCTTTTCTTGTTCTTTCAATCCTTTCTGAGGATTGTATAGCCAGTGAAATCAACTTGTCTGTTTTCTACACTATGGGAGAGTAACACTTTACTAATAGCTAGGATGTTAGAGCTAGTATGGAGTATCCACATTTTTAACACATCAAGGTTTGCAAATAGGCTCTGCACATTTTGGTGGCTTAGAAATAGCTCCTTTGTTTTAGAGATGGTGGGTGCTTTTTGTCCTAGACAGGCAGTGGAGGGTTCAAGGTTTAGTTTAATGTACCCTGCTAATAGGAGAAGCATGACTAGGATGACTTGCCTAAAGAAAGGTTTGGCATTTTGGGTAGGTTTTTTTTTTTCATTTTATGAGCTATCAGGATTGTTATCCAAAGTCTCAGAGTTGCTTGTATCATTAGTAGTAGATTAGAGGGCTGCGCATTACCTGGGAGTACTGCAAGCTTGACTAGGGAGTGGCCTTTTATGTGGTATGGTCCTGTAAAGGTTGGGGTACGTCCCAGGCTGGGGAGTGGGGTTTAGGTAGTAAGTATGCGGCACCACAAACTGTTAGTAATCCCACTGGTGTAATCTTTACAAAAGGCTAAGTGGCAGATAGGGTGTAGATACACAGCACATTCAGTATTAGTGCTAAAGTAGTTAGTCACATGGTTAAAGGCTGCTGATGAGCATCACTGCTCAGCCTGCTTACCTTGTTATCAATGCAGCAGGTACGGTTGTGGTTATAGGACTATCTAGCAGGTACCATGTACTATAGGTAATTAGGACAGTTAGGCAAAAAGAGATAAGCACCATTAACTGTATACATAGAATTTGTTACAGTTTTTATGTTGGTGCACTTGCGCAACCAACATCTTGTGGTAGTGGAGATTTGGAGGTGTGGTCATTGTTGGGCGAATGCAGGGCATGCACCAGTAGGTGCATCCCTCATTCCCCAATCAGCCTGCATGCCAGCGCCACACCACCTGGGCAAGCACATCTAAGGAAAGGTCTGCTGCAATGTGAGCAAAGTTCATCACACACAGTGGACCTTCCTCTGTGCTTCGCCAGCTACAAACATGGTGGCACAGTGGCCGCTAAACTGCCGACTTCAGGCGTGCCCAGTCCCCCGGTCGCCTTACTCTGTTCCTCATGTATGTGCCAATAGGGGAGTCCACTCCCTATCGGCATAATGTGTCCCCCCCTTTTTTGCTTGCTGAGGGGGTGCCCAATCCCCCTCGGCTCATGCACCCCCCCACTTTCGTTGTTTGCTGATGGTGGGGTACCCAATCCCCATCGGCATCCGTCCCCCCTTTCCCATTTTATTGTGCCGATGGAGGAGCCCAATCCCCATCTGCATTATGTCCCCCCCTTCTTCTGTGCTGATGGGGTGCCCAGTCCCCCTCAGCTAGTGTCCCCTACTCCCTATATGCCGACGGGGGTGCCCAGTCCCCTGTCGGCTACTGTATCCCCCCCAAAAAAAACACCTGTAAAAAAAGAAAACCATCCTCGATGTTTTTTTTTAACACCTGTAAACAGAAAATGGTCCCTGCTAGTCTCCCTACCCCCTCCCACCACCTGCACCCGCCCACTGCACACCCTGCCTCCCCACACCCGCCCCTCACCCCATACATACCTCTGGAGCTTGGCGCAACAATCTTCGGTGGACAAGGAAAATGTCTGCACTCTTCAAAGCTGACTGCAAACTGAGGAAATGCCGGTAAGCTGTATAATGGAATAAATAGGTTTTTTTCAACTTTGATGCATATCTCAGGCGTTTTTTGAATTTTTGCACCAAATGGTCAACATGGGGTTTTTGGGACCCCTCCTCATGAATTCTGGCACTGTTATTACATTAATCGGTCCTGAAAGGTGATTTCGCAGTCACTGCACCGAATGACCTTTCATGACTGTTTAACACAAGGACAGTGGCAGTGTTCATGAGGTGAGCTCTCAAAAAGCCAATGTTGCAAATTTGGTGGGAAAAATCCAAAAAATGGCTGTTTTAGAAGCGTGCATTGCGCTGTTGCTACGCACGCTCGTAACTTTGCAAAATTGAAATATTTTCATGCCAGCTTTTTAGCATTGTAATTTTTCTATACCTCCTTGTGAACAGTACAGCTGTCATTTTTCACATCCTGACCGAAATGTGTTTCCGCACTTCCGGCGAACAATAGTGCAGTTGCTGTGGGAAATCAGTGTTCGGGGCAGATTATGAAAATGACAGTGACACTGTTCATGAGCAGAGGTCCTAAAATGCCTATGTTGAAAATTTGGTGACAATACTCTATAAAATGACCGTGTTACAAGTGTGCATTGCGCAGTTGCTACGCACGCTTGTAACTTCGTGAATTCACATTATTTTCATGCCAGATTTTAAACACTCTCATTTTTCTACACCTTCTTGTGAACTGTACAGCTGTCATTTTTCACGTCCTGGCCAAAATGTGTTTCCACACTTCCGGCGCACAATAGCGTGGATGCTGTGAAAAATCAGTGTTTGGGGCAGATTACAAAAATGACAGTGACACTTTTCATGAGCAGAGGTCCTAAAATGCCTATGGTGAAAATTTCGTGAAGATACTCAATAAAATGACTGTGGTACAAGCATGCATTGTGCAGTTTGCATGCACACTCGTAACGTGCATTTGTAATATTTTCACTCTGGATTTTCGCCATTGGCATTTTTTCACACCTCTTGATGAACAGTACAGCTGTCATTTTATATATCCTGCCCAAAATGTGTTTTTGCATGTCCGGCGCAGAATAGCATGGTCGCTGTGCGAAATCACTTTTTGGGACAGTTTGAGGAAATGACAGTGACACTACTCATGAGTAAAGGTGCTAAAATGTTTATGTTGAAAATTTGGTGCCGAATGTCCATAAAATGACTGTGTTACAAGCGTGCGTTACGCATTTCCCACCCACCCTTGTAACTTCACAAATTTGCAATATTTACATGCCACATTTTCAACACTACCATTTTTTTACACCTCCTTATGAACAGTACAGCTGTCATTTTTCACATCCTGCCCAAAATGTGTTTCCGCGCTGCACTACCAAAGCCAATGCCAGCGTGACAACATTCGGCATGGACAAATGCTTGTTTATATATAAGGCTATCTATCATGGACCATATACAATAGGTATCTTTAGTTATGCTAAACGGAAGCTAGCTACAATATTTCATGTACCACGGTGTCAGTACTGTATAGGTTTGTTATATAGAGCTATCTGTCTATCTACAACATACCATGAGAATAATCAGTTTTGCTAAGCAGAGACTAGCTACCACATGCCATGCTTTTTAGATAGATATGTTATACCGAATAAAGCTAGGAATCTTAGACCATACAACATAGGATTTGTAATACAGATTATAGGCAAATCTCACATTTACCTTAGATTATTCAATTGTCCCACTGGTTTTCCTTTTAAGTTCTTTACTTACAGTCTGTGTTGAGAGTGCAGAGTAGCCTGTTGCTATGCTATTCTCCTTCTGAACACCTATTTGACTCTCCACTCTTATTGTTCTGCTCACACTGGACTCACATATGCAGGAATCACCTGCTGTATTTTCTGTAACTGACTTGCTGCACACGCATTTTGGTTCTTTATGAAAAGTGCGTCAGAGGATATTAATGCAGCTATGTGATGCACATGGAAAAACTCTGCCACCTTATGACATACTGAAGCATGTGGATAATGCACCTAGTCACTGTCATGCTGCAGCTTTGGAGCCACTCACCACCCTATTGACTTTTGGCGTAAGGGAAAACAAGAAAGCAAACCTTTAGTCAAAACTGCATTAGAACAAGATATCAGAACACAGGGAGTCACTGTGTATTCAAACTACTGCTACCAATGCTGTAGAGACAAACAATGATGGGTAGTGAAAAGTGTAGGCTTCTAAGCAGGATTACAACCAGGACTCCCCCAAATAAAATTCTTTCTTGCTCAGAGACATTCACTACCATTTTGAATTAGTACTTCCTGTCTGGCTAGCCTCTGGCCAGAGTTGATAAGGCTGCAGCCGAGGAATTTGGGGAGAAAAATATTGAAAATTACCTAAGTTACAAGCACGCAGTTGCAAACTGGTCCATAGGCTCATAAATGTGTTGATTTGTAATATCTTTACACCAAATTTTCAACGTAACCATGTTATGACCCCTCCTTATGAAGACAGGCAGACAAAATGCTCAACTCATGACTTAAAGGTGTTTTTGTGCAAGGACTGTGAAATCAACTTTCAGAAAGCAAAAACACATTTTGGGGCAGGAGTTGAAAAATGACAACTGTCACATTCATGAGGTGCTATAAAGAAATGACTATGCTGAAAATTTGGGGTACAAATATTGAATAATACCGAACTTATGAGCTCATGTTTGCAAAAATCAACGTAGACTCATAATTTTTTTTTTATGTTTTTTTATCAGATTTCCAACATAGCCTTCTTATGATCCCACCTCATTAAGAAGGGCAGAGAAAATTTTCCGCTCCTTGTTGAAAGCTAATTTCACGCAAGGACCGGGAAATCACCTTTTGGGATATAAAAACAACATACTGGCCTGGATTTCAAAAAATGACAACTATCACAGTCATGAAGTGCTGTAAAAATATGTCTGTGTTGTAAATTTGGCGTAAAAATGATAAAAATACCAAAGTTGTGTGCCAGCGTTCTCAAAATACAATGTAGGCTTTTAACTTTGTTGTTTTTCATTATTTTTACACCAAAATATTTTCAACATAACCTTCTTATGGTCTTACCTCATGAACAAGGGAATAGAAAATGTTCAACTCATGCCCGAAATGTGATTTTGTGCAGGGACTGTGAAATCATCATTCAGGACAGATTTGCCTCATGACAGTGACATTGTTCATGATGTGGGGTCCCAAATAAGGCATGTTGAAAATTTGTGGCAAATATATATAAAAATACCTAAGTTATAGCACTAAGTTCAAAACCCCATTGAAATACATTGAACTGCATAACTGTGTCTTCAGTTTGTGGTCTGGCTTTGAAGAGTGAAGATGTGTCTGCGGTCCAGAGAGGATTATGACGTTGGACTCCTGACGGGTAAGTAAGGGCTTGGGGTTGCGGGGTGGTGGAAGCTGAGTGGGATGGTTGGAGAGTAAGGAATGGCCACAAAACACATCAATGAAATGTTTTTTTACAAGTGAAAAAAAAAAAGAGTCTGGCAACCCCAATTGCAACACGGGAGGGGGTTGGGCACCCCCATTGTCACAGTTATGTGGTGGAAGACATCAAAGGATGGTTGTTTTTTACTAGTAAAAAAAGACAGATGATCCCTGATTGCGATATTGGAAGATTGGGCACCCACAGTGTCACAAAAAATACCGACAATCCCTAATCGCGACACTGGGGGATTGAGCACCTCCAGTGTCACAGTTATGTTTCTGGGGAGGGTGTGGTGTGGTGGGTGCTGAGAGGATGGTCAGGTCAGGAAAATTTTTATAATAAAATAAATAAATAAATACAATAGGTGGACATGACAGAACACGGCCCACTCTGCTGTGACCAGGATGGTCACCGCATGTTACTGTGCATGGGCGACTGCTAGCACATGTGTAGTAGAGTGCTGCAGCCATCTTGGACATGATGGAGTGTGCTGTGTTCTACTGTGACTGCTGGCACTCCAAAATAATGCAGTGCTGTGCTGATAGGGACAACATGGGCCGACTGCTTCATGGAAGGGAAGGCGACTGTGACACAAGTCCAACATGTTGTTCGTTTGGAAAGAATGCAGAGTCTGTTCTTTTTTCTCAAAGAAAAAGGTCTGCAGCCCACTGCAGCCTTAAAAAAGAAAGGCAATTCACTCATTGCCCCTGTAAAAAGCAAAGGACAGGCAGAGAAAGATGGGGTTTTATCCCTGTGGAGAAACACATCCTATTAAAAGAAGAGAACATTGCACTGAGAAGCACTTTCTACCCTTGGAGTAGCGCTCCCCACCCTAATTCAATGGAAGTGGTGTAAACAACAAGAGTTGCATAAAATGACACCTTGATAGTGTCATGCTTTCAACACTATTGAAGCAGAGGAGTAAGTCAAAACCTAAAGGCGGAGCCATTCAGTGCCATCACTTGATGTAGCACCACCTCCAGAAGCAAACAGGTAGGGGTGCTGATCACAAGAAATTAAAAAATGGTGATGTAGAGCCTGAGACCAACATGGCAACTTGAGCTCTTAGCTCCACAAGAAGAGGGACAAAATCTGTCAAGATCCAGCATTGGGAGAATTGTTAAATAAAATTTTGCTTCATGCTACAGAGGGAGAATGTATCTACAACAACTTGATGTTCTTATTTCCTTCTGCACTCATCGGATTAACAGTACGTACAGCTCTGAGTGTAACAGGGCCAGACAGACATAATGTTGACTTTTACTTCATCTGCTGCAGGCTCGGCCTCAACAGAACAAATGTTCAACCAATTACTTGCACAAATGACTCAAATGACGGTGGTTATGAATGCTAATACACAAACTCTAGAGGCTATTGAAGTTCGACTATTCCATACTGAGCGACATCTCCAGTCTCACGATGCTGCCTTGCAAGACCTTACAGCAGTGACTAGAGAACAGGCCCGTCTTATACACCAGATCCAAGACAAGGAAGAGGATCTTGAAAATCAATGCCGCTGTAATAAGTTATGGTGCATCAGTTTTCCAGAGGGCGTTGAGCAGCGTGATATGATTGGATTACTTCAAGCCACTCTACCTAAAATCCTAGGCCTTCTGGCCGACACATGCCTCCAGATTGAGATGGCTCACCTGCTCCCCCCCTCCCAAGCCACGGGAACTCCAGTCCTGGCCCACTTTCTAGATTTTAGTTAGAAAATGAACAAGTTGCTGCAGCAGCCAGAGGAAAGCACTCAATAGCCTGGACCAGCAACTGCATCTAGATTTACCAGGACCACTCCCGAGAACTCTTGGACCGGTGCAAGGCCTACACTGATTGCCATAATATCCATCATAATCACAACATCACCATTTCCCTGAGATACCCAGCTACTATGTGGCTTCTTGTCAAAGGTAGTACTCTCACATTTGCAAACCCAGACAGCTTGATAGAGTACCTCATGAAAACCTATCCATAAGACTCTCATAGCTGGAATATGTCGCCAGTGGCAAAAGGCACAACTCAGCCCTATCCTAAAGAGCTAGCAGCACCTCTGGGTGCCTCTCAGCACCAAGATAGACCTCTGGTGCAAGTGTTTGAGGCCTTAATCCCTCCTATAAGCAAAAAGCACCTACAGCCCTACAGACATGAAAGGCGACAGCACCCTGCAGTCAAACAACGAGAGGAGGATGACATGGATCAGGAATGTGTGGATCTTATGAAATTTTGCTCATCAAACTCTTTTTGTGCTCTGCAAGATCAGCCTGTAAGCCCTCCACCATTAGACATCACTAATCCTCCAGCTCCCCCTGCTAAGGGAAGTCTGAAAGGTCAGAAGACATGGGCTGCAATCACTGCAACTGAGCCGCAAAAAGAACAGTGCAACAGGTACTCAACGGATGTCCCTGCTGGCCATTCGCAGACACCAGAGAAATCCACTGAACCTCTCACCTTGGACAGGAAAGAATGTGAAGGTGCCAATACAATGACATGACCTGTCAGCTAAGTGACTTGGTTAGCTTTGTTGAGAGGGCTGTGGGGGTGGGGTGAGGTGCTTTCTGTGCACATCTAAGATCCATGGATCCCCCCCATGGGCTGATAACAGGCTGCTTGATAGGCATGTCCTTTCCCCGTTGCAAGCGGGACTCCAGTGCTGGGCTGCCCTGGATCACATACTAGATTTGGTCATTGGTCATAAAGGACCTGTGCTTTATTGCAGTTTCCTGTGAGCTATAGCAGCAAGACATTCTACATTATTGCAATCTATAGGTATATGTATACTGCAATGACACTTATTTTGTTTGCCTCTCTTTGCAGGATTAGTGAATGTGTAGCACACTGAAAGTGTATTGTGGAGTCAGCTAACCCTTTGACCTCCTATTGGAGATATCGTGCACTCTCTCTTGTGAGCCCCTTTTTTTCTTCATATGGTTGAAGTGCATAGCTGGCCTCAGCCCCTGGTAGGACCACTATCTACCGCGGTTTCTCCTACACATGACCCCAATTAACTTGCTTTATGGGCGGTGAGCAGAGAATCATAGAAACATAGAAACATAGAAACATAGAAGTTGTCGGCAGATAAGGACCGCAAGGCCCATCCAGTCTGCCCATTTCTTTTTCTACCTTATAAATGTGCCATCGGCCTTTGCTCTGTCAGTGGCCTATCTATTCATAGTCATTTGTATTGCTCCCTTATGCCTATCCCATGCCTGTTTGAAGCCCTGCACTGTATTCATAGCCATCACTTCTTCTGGTAAGCCATTCCATGCATCCACCACCCTTTCTGTGAAAAGAATTTCTACATTCCCCTTAACCGCCTCCTCTAATCTCATGCTGTGTCCTCTTGTCCTGCTATTTTCTTATATTTAAACATGTTAGACTCTTTCACCTTATTTATGCCCTTAAGGTGTTTGAATGCTCGATCATATCACCCTCCCTCCTTTGCTCAAGGGTATACATATTGAGCTCTGTTAATCTGTCCTCATATGTCTTCTGATGCAGTCCCTGCACCATTTTGATTGCCCCTCTCTGGACTGCCTCAATTTGGTTAATGTCCTTGTGAAGGTGTGGCCTCCAATACTGCACGCAGTACTCAGATGGGGCCTAACCAGTGTCTTGTACAGACGGATTATTACCTCCCTATTACGACTTGTGATACCCCTACTAATACACCCTAACACCCCCCTAGCCTTACCTACTGCTTTAGAGGTCTGCTTGGATGATTTCAGGTCATCAGTGATGATGATGCCCAAGTCTCTTTCTTTCTTTGTGACTGCTAGCATTTCATAATAGGCTCACAACCATTGATGCCACAATTGGTAGCTTCCTCTGGGAAAGAAACAACCACGCTATAGCAGGAATAAACTTCGATCTCACTGGAAGGATGGGACTGGGGTCTTCCACAGCTAGAAGGGTAAAAATGGGTGTTCTCTATAGCACAGATCTTGAAGTGGTTTACTAAACTGTCTCGAAATTGCCTCAGTAGCTACACATGGAAAAAAACTGCTGCCTGGTTACATAGCCTCCCTTTATTGATATATAATCCCTTACTTCATGCCCTGGCATTTCATCCCACCATTGCACTGGTGGTTAAGATCTGGAACAAAGTCCATGTCCAGCTCAAAGTTAATCCCAGGCCAGTTTCCCACAGCCCTTTGTTTCATAATAGGCACATATTGGTGGATAATAAACCTCTGCACTGGCCTCACTGGGAGCAGAAAGATATAACTATTTTATCTGATGCCTTAGATATATCTGGGACAGCAATTCAATCCTTTCAAGAGCTGAGCCAGGGGAAAGGGTTAGGGAAAGCTGATTTCTGGAGATACCTGCAGCTTCGCAGCTCCTTAGCCGAATTTATCAAACTTTGTCCATTAAGAGACGCACATATCCAAAAGCTTTCTTGTTGGCTCTCACTCTCTAGAGGTCAAGCCAGTTAAGTGTATGCAGCCATAAGGGGCAGGATCCCATCCCAATCTGGGGAATCCAAAATCAAATGGTCAGAAGCTCTGAACCTCACAATAACAGAATCATAACGGAAACAATGTTGGAAATGGGCCCACACCAGGTATCCTGATATGCACAGTAAACTAATCCAAAACAAAATCCTGCATAATTGGCATAGAATACCTGATGTCCTGCACAAACTAAAGCTTGTGGATGATGCTTTGTGTTGGAGAGGTCAGGTGCAGATAGGGACAATATATCACATCTTGTGGCTCTGCCCAGTGTTATCCCCATTTTGCAAGGCAGTCTGGCGACTGGCTGACCAAATTCTAGGTACCCAACTAGAAAATGACCCCCTAGTCTGGATCCTGGGTCTCCCCTCACAACAGTCATGCCTTACATCTCATCAGAACCGTTGGCTTGCTCTGCTCAGCCTGCAAGCCAAGCTCTTCATATTGTGTTGATGGAGGACTACTCAAGTTCCTTCATTAGCAGAACTTTTTCAATCATTTACGTACTGGCATCCCTGGATTGTCTGACTCATGTAGCAGCTAATACTTTGCTTGCTGGGACCCCTTTCTCCAGTATTTAAAATCCAGAACTGGAACTGGCTCAATGGACATTGAGAATGAAGTTTATATGTATGCCAGTCCCTGGAAGTCACATGACAGCAGTGATGTTACGTACTGATAGTGTGTATGACTGCAGCCATTTATATTGTCCCCTTTTATTTATACTTCTCTCTACCATATAAGTCATTGTCTGTGTTTATTAGAGCTAGGTTTCTGTTGATAGTATGTGTTCAGAACAGAGAAGTCACCCCGGGCGAGGGTTTGCTGTATTTTCTTTTCCATCTCATTTGTCCCATTTTTCCCAGGCCTGGTGGTGCTCCTTCATAATTGTTAATGTGAAGTGTAGAGGGGTGCTGCTTCATTATACTGTATTGAGATGTTATGGTGTCATTGGCTTCCCTGATGTTTCTGTTCTGTTTAACTGTTTTACTGGCATGTGAGATATAGCAGTTTATGATTACATGTCAAGCACCATTATATATATATGCTCAGTGTTTGTATTATTATGCTGAAAATTAATAAAACTGATTAATGAAAAAAAAAATGGTGATGTGAAAATGTCTTGCTTCCCACCCTGCTGTGAGCATACAGGGGTTAAGAAAACATCTTCAGCTTGAGGTGACTTGAAAAAGTTCTAGAGCTGAATTAATGGTAACATGTTAGCACCCCTCCCTGCTGTTAGAAGTTGAAGTTGCCTGAATCTTTTATTTAAGTTGCTTGTTCATAAGACTAGGGCTGCCTGATGCAATACTGATCAAACAGAAGGCAGCACACCTATAAACCTTTCACATGTTAGGTCTCACCAACATGTTGAAAAGCAGTCACATGTCACCCCACGGTAACAGGGAGAAAATGCCTTAAATATACCCAAGATCCAAAAATACATTTTATGTTGCTAATGATCTTCGAATTAGCTCATCAGGTTGCCTAACTGGAATAGATGGCTTAATATTTTTAATGACACTTATTTTATTTCTTTCAATTCTTTTTTTATTTCAACCTGGGGTTATATTTTATGAGAGTTAGTTGCACTCATATAGTACAGTAATCTGTGGTATATTTAGGCCTTCTGGTTGGTGAGCAGGTTTTTGCAAGTGACAAAGTTTACAACACATTCGTCCACTGAGTGCCACTTGTGGGAAAATACATTTTTGCAAGCAAACAACATGAATGTGAATGGTAAAGTATTTCATACAAAGCTACTGTCACCAACAGTACACTGAGTAACTGAGGTATTTTGATACAAGATCCAAAGTATTGCAAGTTAGAGATTATAGAATGTTTCATTTGGGGTGGGGTTCAAATCCCTTTTACTCTCTGGCTCCTGGTGTGCTTGTGGTTTGAAACAGTCTTTACTTCTTGCTTATGACTTAGATAAAAAGTACTGGATGTTCAGGTTTTCAAGAGCAGTACATACAGTGGTAGTTATAAACAAGTATTTGTCAATGCTGAATGTTGTCTAGCTCACATTGTTAGTGCAGGAGTTAGAGATGCATAATAGGAATGGCACTGAAGTATTGAACTGACGCCAATCCCACCACCAATCTGCAGAGACTGACAGACATTGGGGTGTGCCTTTGGGTCATCAGCTATAACGCTCCTGCCATTTAACCTCATCCTACCTTGTAGACACTGACAAGTGTTGTGGTGTGCATTGGGGTCTTTGGGCCTTATACTTACCCGATTCCATAAGGAAATATGCTGAGATGGGTGCAGTATAGGAGAATGGGGTGAACCTTAGGGCTGAACACTCCAAGGCACACGTCGATGCCTGTCACTGGCTGCAGAGTGGGGTTGGGGTGGAATGGCATGAGCATTACAGCCAGTGATCCCTAGTCACACCCCTGATGCCCGTCAGTCTCTACAGAGTGGAATGTTACAGTTGGAAACCCTAACACCCATAGGCATTTGTTGGTATTTTTACTCCAAATTTTCAGCATGGGCTTTTTGTGACCCCACCTCATGAAGAACTGCACTATCAGTTTGTTAGCCGAAAGGAGGTTTTGCACAGCGACTATGCCATTTGGCGACACAGGCACGAAAACGCATTTTGGGCAGGATGTGAAAAATTACAACTGTAATGTTCATGAGGAGGTGTAAAAAAATGGCAACGTTGAAAATCTGGAGTATAAATATAAAAAATCGGTGAAGTCATAAGCAGGTATAGAAACTGCGCAACACACATCTGTAACCCAATTATTTTGGGAATTTTTTTGACCACATTTTCAACATAGTCATTTTGGGACCTCCCCTTATGAACAGTGGCACTGTGAGTTTGTTAATCTGTCCCAAAAGTTAAATTCCCACAGTGACCACGCCATTGTGGGCAGGATGTGAAAAGTGACAGCTGTAGTGTTCATAAGGAGGTGTGAAAAAATGCCAGTGTTGAAAATCTGGCATGAAAATATTGCACATTTGAGAAGTTGCAAGGGTGCGTAAAAACTGCGCAACGCACGCTTGTAACACAGTCACTTTAAGGACTTTTGTTACTAGATTTTCAACATAGGCATTTTAGGACCTCTGCTCACGAACAGTGTCACTGTCATTTTCTCAAACTGTCCCGAAAACTGATTTCGCACAGCGAACGCGCTATTCTGCGCCGGGCATGCAAAAACACATTTTGGCCAGGATATGGAAACTGACAGCTGTACTGTTCATAAGGAGGTATAAAAAATGCCAATTTTGAAAATCTGGAGTGAAAATATTACAGATTCACAAAGTTATGAGCGTGCATGGAAACTGTGCAATGCACGATCGAAAAATAGCCATTTTTTAATTTTTTCCACCAAATTTGCAACATACGCTTTTTGAGAGCCCCCCTCATGAATAGTTGAATTGTCGTTTCATTAATTGGTCCCAAAAGGTGATTCCATGCAGTGACCATGAAATCACCTTTCAGGATCGAATAATGCCATGACAATGACTGAATTGATGAGGAGGGGTCCCAATAACCCAGTATTGAAAATGTGGCACCATAATTCCTCAAAATGCCTGAGATATGCACCAAAGTTGAAAAAAACCTATTTATGCCATTATACAGCTTACCAGCATTTCTTCAGTTCGTGGTCGGCTTTGAAAAGTGCAGATTTGTTCCCAGTCCACCAAAGATCGTCCATCTGTGCTCCAGAGGTAAGTATGGTGTGGGGGGTGTGTGGGGAGGCAGGGTGCACAGAGGGTCGATGCGGGTTGGGGGGAGGGCCACCAGAGTCAAAGAGGGACCATTTTCTGGTTTGCAGATTTAGAAAAAAACAAAACCCATTGTGGGATGGTTTTGTTTTACAGGGGCATTTGGCATGCTGGGGTGGGCCCCAGCATGCCACCTGACTGTTTTTTGGGTGCTGTGGCCGACAGGGGATAGGGCACCCCTGTCATCACATACTAAAGGAGGGGGGGACAAGAGCCAAGGGGGATTGGGCAACCCCTCAGCACACAACAAAAGTGGCAGGGTCATTATGCTCATGGGGAATGGGCTCCCCCTTCTGCAAAATAAACAGTGAAGGGGGGACTGAAGCTGATGTGGATTGGGCCCCCTGTCAGCAAAGAAAGACTGTTTGGGGGGTGCATGATGCCGAGGGGTATTGGGCACCCCCTCGGCATACACTTTAAATGGGAGGGGGGCATTATGCCAATGGGGAGTAGACTCCCCCATCAGCAAATGAAGTGGGTTGGGGCACTTTGCGTGGTGGCAGTCAGTGCCGCCATGTTTATTAAACTGCTTCACCAGGAAGGGCACACCGCTACATGATGAGCTTGGCTCTCATTGCAGTGGACATTTTCTTAAATCTGGTGGCCAGTTTAAGTGTTGCTGGTGTCAGCATCTGCAGCTGCCTTATTGTGGAATAAGGGACGCACCTACTGATGCATGCCCTACATTCACCCACAGTAATCGCACCTCCAAATCTGCTGCTACTGCAATATGTTGGCTGGTGCGCACGCGTGAGCCAACATAAAAAGATGACCCAGTATAATGCAACTGTGGTAGAATGTTAGCATGGTATAATGCAGTTGCATTTAAAAGATTGCATTGAATAAGATGAAGATTTTTACTACACCTGTATTATACCATGATAAATTTTTACCACAACTGCCTTATACCGCAATACCAGTTCAACTTTTTTGTAACTACCATTGTATTTATAAATGCAACACTTCACTATATCTTAGTGTCAGGAACAGATTAACCATTAAGTTAATAGGGCACAGGCCTAGAGACCCCACCCACTGAATTCTGGTGTATAGTGCATGCTTGCACAATGGAAGAAAATCACATCCAGTAATAGAAATGGATAATTATCATGCAATGTGCCTTGAAATATGTGTGAGTCACATAACACCCAGTGAACACAGCCTCCTCACTAGAGATGTAGCGAATGTAAATTTTGCCTATGAAGTGCCAGCAAAGTGGGCACTTCGCATTGGCACTTCACTATGCGGAGTGCCCCATAGGGAAGGCTCACTTCACCTTGTGATTATTACTTTGCATTGTCATTCCGCCTTAACACGAAGTAAGGTGGAGTGACAACAATATTGGCAGCACTCTACACAAACAGTCACCAGAATTAATGTGCATCCCCAAAGTGCTACTGGCTTGTGTCCAGAAAACTCCCCAGTGCTGACGAAGTGAAATGAGAGCATAACAAGAAATGCAGAAGTCTCCCAGAATTAATGGCTCACTCAGTCATGCACACAGTGATCACACACTGAGTCACCAGAATTAATGTGCATCCCCAAAATGCTACTGTCTTGTGTCCAGATAATTCCCCAGTGCTGACTAAATGAAATGAGAGCATAACAAGAAATGCAGTCTCCCAGAATTAATGGTGCACTGCAAATGCACAGACGTATTAAGAGATTGTGCTGCGCACTCAAGAGATGCATACATAAAAGCACAACAACACCTAACCAGTGCTCACAAGTCACAAATCCAAATCTGGAAAAGAATAACTTTTGCCAGTTGGGAGATTAGTGCACAGCAGTAACAATCCACTACCAGTAAAGAGACCACAAAGCAGTACAAAAGATTAATGCAGGTGCAGTAGATAGCAGGTTCACACTGCTGCAATTACTCTGTGGCACAATAAAAGGTGTCTGATTTAATTGCACACAACACACACACACTCACACACACACTACAAGTAATACATAGCAAATTGAAAACCTCTAGTAATATAACCAAATGTTTTAAACAGACAAATCATACACTGCTGCACCACAACAATCAGCAAAAAAATGTCAAGAATTACTAAAAATATTACTGTGTGTACATTAACAGTTATGCAAGAAAAATATAACCAAAACAGAAAGACTGCCTTTTTCTCCCAGTTACTGTACCTACACCACAAATACTCCCCTCCCCCAACGCACACTTCACAGTACACAGACTGACTGTTCTAAATTAACATTCAAAATCCACACACAACAATAAACACTCAATGATATGAGCACAGAAGGGTTTCCAACAATTAATGTACTAAATTTTGAGCAAAAAAATGACTCAAAAAGGCATTTAAAACTGCTTTTAGAGGTTTTGAATCGCAGAGCTCTGAGAACAAACTGTCTCCAGCTAGCACTGCACACACACTACCCAGGACAGAACTGAGGCTGTGCAGAACAATCTAGAGCCTCTGTCACCTGCAGTCCCATGAATCACAGCAGAATTTCATTTGGGACTCAATTACAAGGCAAAGTGAGGTGATTTACATTGATTTCAATGTACTTTGCCTTAATATTGATGGAGAAGTGGTATGGGGAAGGTGGAATAACGCAAAGTCATTGGTTTCAATGGACTTTGTGTTCCTCATTATGAAACGAAGTACTCCACTTTACATTGTGGAGTGCTCCACAGTTTCCGTGTTACTCTGTGAATCACTGCGTAGAGCGAATTGGTACCACTTCGCCCATGACTACTTACAGTTCTGTAACTCACATGCTGGACAGGAAGGAATGCAAAAGTCTATGGCCGTACTTCCCAGATGAGCTGAACCTGCATCATAAAACTCCCCAATTTAAAAACTCTTATTAATGAGTACAGTGGTGGCGATTGGGTGAAGCCTGGAGAGATACTAGAAAACAGGATTACAATACGTGCAAGTAACTAGTAAAAGAATTAATTTTGTGATTCGTTACATGATCGTGATTCGTGAATCATAATTTGTGACTGCATTTGTGACCGTGATGACGAAGAACGTGATTCGGTGTGAGATAACCAATATGAAACTGTGAGGGAATGCGAATGCCTATGGCTGCACTTCCCTGATGAGCTATAACACAAAACTGCCCTATTGAAAAATTCTTATTAATGAGTACAGTGGTGGGGTGGTGAAGCCTGGAGAGATACTACAAAACAGGATTCCAATACATACAAGTAACTAGTAAAAAAGTTCATTTTATGATTTGTGACGTGATTGTGAATCATACTTTGTGACTGCATTTGTGACCATGATGATGAAGGACTTCATTTGTATCACGAGTGACTCGTGATGATGGCCCTTGATTTAAAAACACATGTTAATGAGTACAATGTTCATGCAGAGATATGCACCACACCTGTCCAGTGCTCTGAAGGGAAGCCAAAGAAACAACTGTGGCTTAAGTTACTGATGGAGACTGGGCCCTAAAGTGATGCAAATGCACAGACAGATTAAGATTGTGCTGTGCATTGAAGAGATAGAGACACAAATGCACAACACCTAACCAGTGCTCACCAACAGAAATTCAAATATGGAAAAGAATACCTTTGCCAGTTGAGGCGGTCCACGGGGGGGCAGTGTACTGCAGTAACAGTCATTACTACTAGAACCAGTAAAGATGCCACAAAGAAGTACAAAAATCAAGCAGCTGCAGTGGATAGCAGGCTCACATTGCTGAAATTACTATGTGGCACAACAAAAGGTGTCCATTTTGATGACATGCATCACACATACTCACACACACACTAAGTAACGAGTAGCAAATTGAAAACTTCAGTAATATAGCCACGTATTTTAAAGAAACTAAAATTATGCACTGCTGCACCACAACAATCAGCAAAAAAATGTCAAAAATTATTGAAAAGATTACTGTGTGTACATTAACACAGTTATACAAGAAAAAATATCACCAAAACAGAAAGAACTGTCTTCTTCTCCAAGTTAATCTACCTACACCACAGATATGCCCTTCCCCAAAGCACACTTCCACTGTCTCAGTACACAGACTAAGTGTTGTACATTAACATTCAAAATCCATACACAAACAATAAATGTTCAATGATATGAGCACAGGAGGGTTTCCTACAATCGATGACCTAAAGTTTCAGCAAAAACAATTTCTCAAAAAGGTTTTTTTAACAGCTTTTAGAAAGTTTGAATCACAGAGAGCTCTCAGAGCAGGCTGTCTCCTACAGCTTCCTGCACACACTACCCTGAACTGAGGCTGTGCAGAACAATCTAGAGCCCATGTGAACTGAAATCCCATGAATCACTGCAAAATTCACCTTTGGAGCTTAAAAACAAGGTGAAGTGAGGCAAAGTACATTGTTTTCAATGTACTTCACCTTAAAGATTGGTGGAATAGTGGTTTGGGAAGGTAGAGTAATGCAAAGTCATTGTTTCAATGGACTTCGCGTTACCAATCATAATGCAAAGTACTCAGCTTCGTGTTGCGGAGCACTCCTCAAATTCACCTTCACTCCATGAATCACTCCATGGAGTGAATTGAGGCCACTTCACCCATCTCTACTCCTCACTGACTGAGAGAAGGAGCAACTTTGGGTAGCAGAATTGTTTATTTTCATCAATCTCTGCAGCAAGGCATCAATGTTTGAAACTACTGTTAAAAGAGAGGTAATTTGTCAGAGGGATATAAGAGAAGGCACATCAGGTCATCAGTGATCTCCAACTTGCATGCGGTTATGTGGCTAGTCTGATTATGGGGGACCCACATTTTTGTTAGATCTAAGTTCTCAAAGTAACCACAATCTGCTCCTGTTTTCTGCAGATAGTGTCATAAAATATTGCACATACATATTTCAGTGTAGTACACTGTCTGATGTTTAGGTGTAAAATAAATGTGGGCCAGACTCTGGGGCCTAAGGTAAGTTAATTAAATTACAGAGAACACAGAAGCAATGAGGTTGGTAGACTCATAGAAACATAAAAGTTGATGGTAGATAAGGACCACAAGGCCCATCCAGTCTGCCCATTTATTTTTCTACCTTATAAATGTGCCATCGGCCTTTGCTCTGTCAATGGCCTATTCATAGTCATCTGTATTGCTCCCTTATGCCTATCCCATGCCTATCTGAAGCCCTGCACTGTATTCATATCTACCACTTCATGAGGTAGGCCATTCCATGCATCCACCACCCTTGCTGTAAAAAAGAAATTCCTCACATTACCCCTTAATCAGCCTCCCTCTAATCTCATGCAGTGTCCTCTTGTCCTGCTATTTTTCTTATATTGAAACGTGTTAGACTCTTTTGCCTTGTTAATGCCCTTAAGGTGTTTGAATGTTTCAATCATATCACCTCTCTCCCTCCTTTGCTCTAGGGTATACATATTGAACTCCATTAATCTGTCCTCAAATGTTTTCTGATGCAGTCCCTGCACCATTTTGGTTGCCCTTCTCTGGACTGCCTCAGTTTGGTTAATGTCATTGTGAAGGTGTGGCCTCCAGTACTGCATGCAGTATTCCAGATGGGGTCTAACCAGTGTCTTGTAAAGAGGGATTATTACCTCCTTCTTACGACCTGTAATACCCCTACTAATACACCCCAACATCCCCCTAGCCTTATCTACTGCTTTAGTGGTCTGCTTGGATGATTTCAGGTAATCAGTGATGATGATGCCCAAGTCTCTTTCTTCCCTTGTGACTGCCAGCAACTCCCCTCCCAGCCTATAGGTGGCTTCAGGGTTTCCCTTCCCTATGTGCATGATCTGTCACTTCTTGGCATTAAACCCCAGTAGCCACTCTTCGGACCATATTGCCAGTTTATCCAGATTTCTTCTCATTCTGCCAGCCTATCTGGATCATCTACTCTGTTGTAGATCTTGGTGTCATCTGCAAACAGACAAACCTTACCATCCAGTCCATCTGGAATGTCACTAATGAAGATATTGTAGAGGACTGGCCCCAGAACTGATCCCTGAGGCACCCTACTTGTGACTTGCATCTCTTCTGACTGAATACCAATTACCACCACTCTCTGTTTTCTGTCCTTCAACCAGTTTGCCACCCAGTTGACCAACTTTTGAACCACCCAAGCCTACCCAGCTTATTAATCAATCTACTATGTGGAACAGTATTGAAAGCTTTGCTGAATTCAAGGTAGGCAATATCAACTGCTCCCCCTTGGTCCACCACTCTGGTTACCCAGTGAAATAAATCTATGAGATTAGTTTGACAGGACCTTCCTGTTGTAAACCCATGCTGTCTTGGATCCTGTGCTCCTATGGATTCCAGGTGTTGCACTATTCTTTCCTTAAGGAGTGCCTCCATAATCTTGCCACTAGTGAGGTAAGACTGACTGGTCTGTAGTTCCCTGCCTCCTCCCTGCTACCACTCTTGTGGAGCTGAATCACATGAGCCCTTCTCCAGTTTTCTGGGATCTCTCCTGTGCTCAAAGACTCACTAAACAGTTCTGATAAGGGCTCTGCTAGTTCTACCCTTTGCTCTTTTAGTACCCTGGGATATATGCCATCAGGTCCCATTGCCTTGCCCACCCTGAGCTTAGTGAGCTCTTGTAGGACCCTTTCTTTTGTGAAGGGACTAGTGCACACCTCCCCCCTCCCCGTGTCCATGGTGCTGAGCTGTGGTCCCTGCCCTACCTTCTCTTCAGTAAATACTGAACAGAAGTATCTATTTAGGATAGATGCTTTTACATGGTCCTCCTCACACGCCCCCTCATCCCCTTTTATCTCAGCAATTCTACTCTGGACTTTCTCCTTTCACTAATGTATCTATAGAAAGTCTTGTCACCTTCTTTTACTGTTTGTGCTAGTGATTTCTCGGTTTGAGCCTTTGCCTGCCTTGCTGCCTTCCCTGCTTCCCTTAGGGAAGTTTGGTATTCCTCCCTGTCTTCATCCCACTGTGTCCCCTTGTATTTCCTAAAGGCCAGCCTTTTGGCTCTGACCTTTTCTGCTACTGTTTTTGAGAACTAAAGTGATTTCCTTCTTCTTTTGCACTTCCTTTTCTCTCTAACACAATGGGATGTTGCTTCACGTACTGCATCCTTAATGCTTGCCTACTTTGCCTGTACCCTCTCATCTGTATTTCTTCTCGCCAGTGCTAGCTTAACTCTGTTGACCATTTTATCAAAATCAGCTCCTCTGAAGTCAGCTCTTCTGAAGTCCCATATTTTTGCCTTGGAATGGGATGATTTAGTTCTAGTGGCCAAATTGAACAATACCATGTGATGGTCACTGGCACCAAGAGAAAGTGCCTGCAATTTGACTTAAACTTTTAAGGTAAATGGTAATAAGTTAGCATGAGGCAAAAGGAATTCAATGTGGATAAGTGCAGGATCCTTCACTTAGGCCCAAATAATTGCTGGGGGGGGAGGGGTGTAGTACAGTATTTATGTAATGAACAACTAGCAATAATAGGCAAAGAAATAAAAAAGAAGGTGTCATCCATGATAAGACTTTGAAGTTGTCACAGTAATGTAAGGTAAATCTAATGCTGGGTTGCAAGAAAGCAGCACTAATTGAAAGTCATTATGCTGCTTTACTAGTTCTGTATTTCTGGCAAAAACAACTGTAAATCAAGTTTTCTTTTTATTTTTATTTATTCCTAAACTAAGATACATATGTAATTTTCTAACATTTTAAAAACTCTTGGTCCTTTGTAATGCCCACCAAGAAAAAAATAAAACAACTTAATATAGTGCAGTGTTTTTAACTATCAGAAATATGTGTTAGCACCATTATAATACATCCACTGTATAAATCCAGTAAATAAGGTAAAATGATACCCACTAGGGAAGAGATTTTTAAACACTGCAAGTGGTAGCCGTCTTTAAAGACTTGAGCCATTAATATAAAAAAAGGTACAAAAGCTGGTTTTCAAAATCTGACATTAAAAGATACAGATTATGGGCCCGATTCAAAATGGGTGGCGCAAGTTGCCACCGACCACAACTTGCACCACCTGCAACTGCGACATTGAACCTGCGCCCTATTCTAGAAGGGTAGGGTCTCCGCAGCAAAGTCCTGCGACTTGTGACATGAGGCTAGTCATGCCACACAGAGGGCTTACCTGGCCAGCATGTCACAACCCGCAGTCACAGGTCACAAGTGCACCCCCCACCCAGCAAGCCACAACAGCCGCCCCGTAGGGCTTTCCACACCCCCTGCCCCCCCAAGCCTCCAGTAATCGCCCCACATTGCTGGCCACACCAACTGGCCCCTGAAACATCTTCACAGTGCTCCACAGGGCTGGCCACACCAACTGGCCCCGAAACATCCTCTCAGTGCCTGCAGGGCTGGCCACACCAACTGGCCCTGAAACACACATAGGAATGCCTCAGGGTGGCGCAGTCAACCCCCATGCCCCACCCCCTGTCACCTGCCGCAATGCGCATTACCCTGACATGCCCTGTAGTCTGGTGGCTCCCACCCTCACCCAACTGTGCCAGCTCACTCAGCATCCCCCACCCATCCCCAGCCAGGGACTGGCACAGCCCACCTCACACCACCACAGCCAGCTGCCGACTGAGTTAAGTATGAGAGAGTACCGAAAAGACATGCTCAGAAGTCGGTGGCTGTCCATAGTGGTGAGAGGTGGTTGTGTCAGTCCCCAGCTGGGGACAGGTGGGGGCTGGGTGGGCTGGCACGGCAGGGTGGGGCCTACCAGACCACCAGGGCATGTCAGGTAATTGCTGCAATTGTGGTGGGTGACTCTGGGGTGGGGCACGGGGTGGGTGGGTTGACTGTGCCACTGCAGGGGCATTTCTATGGGTGTTTCTGGGGCCAGTTGGTGTGGCCACCTGTGGGGCACTGAGAAGATGTTTTGGGGCCAGTTGGTGTGGCCAGTCCTGCGGGGCACTTACTGTATGGGGGCTATACAGTAGGGGGATGGGGCAGGATTGTGGCCCCGAGTCCAGGACTGTTTGTGTGGTGCCCATTGGGGCAACAACAGGGGCAGTCTGGGCATGGGGTGACACATTGTCCGGGTTCTACAGAACCCTGGGAGGAGGTATGTAAGTTACACCAGCTAAATACAGGTGTAACTTATGATGCCAGTTCTCCTCTGGGGGTACTTTTAGAATCCCAACATTGGGGTCTTTGTTGCTGCCCTTCTGGAATGGGGTGTAACAGCTGCCGTAAACCCCCTAGCGCCATGTCGCAGGGGGTTTATGGCGCAACTGCCAGCATAACAGCTGTTCGGTGCAAGTGGCCTGCAACAGTTCGCAGGCCACTTTGTAGACTAGCGCAAGTCGCAGCTGCTGGCGTAAGTTGCTACTTGTGCCATTCTACTTGGTGTAAGTGCTGTTACTCCAGGCATAACTTTATTAGAATCTGACCCAATGAATATTAAGATGTCAGAAATATATATCTGCTAAAAAACTACATGATGAAAATTGTTGCTGACTAATAAATACTGCCATATCAAAAGGGTATAGCATACCATGAAAGTGTTGAGATTCTGACCCTTTATGGGACAGTGATAACAACGCATTTGGAGTTCTGTGTGCATTTCTGGTTACCACAGTACAACAAGGATATTGCAGCAATCAAGAGGGTGTAGCAGCAGGTAGAAACTAAAATAGTTAAGGATACATAAAGATTAAGAACTTATCCTCAGATGGTTCCCAGTCTGTCTGCATGTGTGGATTGCTGGGAAAAGCCACACAGTGTCCTATTCATGCAAGATGTTCACTAACAGGGCCCTCCATATCATCTACAAATATGGATGTAAACCCCCTTTTGCACCTGATCCCAAGTCTTGCACCTGGTATTGCAGCTGGCAAGGACAGGGGAGGTCAAGGGGTGGGGCAGGTATGCCCCCCTTCTACTAAGGTATTTTCATTGTGCAGCTGTCTGGTGAAGAGGGGACTATGCTTCACAATCCAATGATCTGTAGTAGAGCTTACACACACCCCTCTGACTAGTCACATGACCCCCTACAGATCCATTTAAAGCAGGCTACCATATGCACCCAGCCCTCTGAGCAGCTAGGGAGGGCTGGGGGTCATACCAGCACTGACTGGTTTAACTCATTGAACTTCACTTTTGCTGATTGGGATACTGCAGTGCTGGAGACAGGCAGGGATCCACTGGTGGACTGGCACGGGCATTCAGTTGTATTCTCGTGGTCTAGACCAGCTCCACACCGGCAGACTGCAGGGGGAAAGGGTTGTTAATGCCTGACAGTGCACAGGCAACCACAGTTGCGTGGCAACACATCTCACATACACTGAAGTCATACATATCTGGCTGGAGTGCCATGAAGATCAAGCCCTATGCTATGAAGAACATCTGGACAAGCTAGTAGGTTGCAGCTGGAAAACCAAAAGAAAGCCAAGAGGAGATATTTATCTGTTTTTTAAATTATAAAGACACTAGATGAAGTGAGTCTGGGAATGTAAGCTCCAAAAGGAAGCCATGCAAGTAGGAGTGCCAAACTTTTCAAACCCAAGTTGGATCAGTTCCTAATGGAGATAAGCACTGCTGGATACAGTAGTATTTGATTCATTAGAGAAAGGAAGGCCAGAAAGCACATGCCTCAGAGCAGAATTAGAACATCTGGGAAGAAAAAAGGAAGCTCACTTGACACAGGTTCCCAGATGTTTCCACCACTGGCAGTTTTCTTTTTTTAGTGCCAGAGTCCACATGATGCTCTTGTAGGACTTCCCTTTTAACAACAGTTTCAGCCATTCACATGATATCTCAGCTGCATGGCAGGGGACAAAACTGATATATATATATATATATATATATATATATATGACCTTTCTTTGTCTAACATAGCCTAGTTACTACATTCGGGTAGCCATCTTTAGCCATCTCAGGGGACTTGAATCCAACCTCCAAACCTTCAGTATGTTTTTAGGGAGTGCTACACTTCTGCCAGGGTTGTAATTCCATTACTGGACACATGCAAGTTGATTAAGGCCTGAAATGAGACTGTAGCAATTATTAATATGATTTTGTAAAACTAGCCATGAACACACGATACTGTATGTACCTAATGTATGGTCCTGGAAAGATTTAGAAGGTCACAAAATGGACATATGAGTTGTTTTATTGAAATGCCCCAATGAACGGAGCTAATGGGTTATTTGTGACATTTTAATAAAATAGAATAAAATGTCACAAACATTCTTAAAAGCTAGTAAATATTAATAGAAATACGTTTTGTTATAAAGTAGTCCCTCTACTGGTACAGATGCCAGTAGATGGTGCTTCTGTTTGGGATATATATTTTTTGTGTGCCTTTCATGTGTGCTTCACTGGTGTTTCCATGTGGCTCCCTCCTCCCTCCCCCCCCCACCAGGAGTTTTGGTATCAGTCCTTTTATTGGATTCCTGTCTGGTTTGGTAGATCTCTTTTTTTTTTTTAAGAGGACTGTAACTGGTTGAGACTGGGACAGCAATAGCAGGGTCGGAAGATTGACACTATTTAGTGCTGTTGGGAGAAGCGTTACATTGTTCTCCCTCTCAATGGCATACTGGACTACTTCCACGGTTTTTAACTTTTTTTAATAGTAGTTTTGTTAGTATTAACCAGGACATTAGTCAGGAGCCTTTATTGGAGGTAGAACAACGGTCAAATGGGGAAGCGTGAGCATGAATACTTCTAACTGTTAAGGACACCAGCAATACTTTTATGGCTTGATCTCCCACAGATGGAGATGCACTGCTGGCTTGTAGCAGCAGAGGAAATGGACTGGTAGCTTCAGGGTGGGGGCCTGATGATTAACTGAGGTAGGAGTGGGACTGACAGTGATATGTGACAATAATATTTTCAAAAGAGATATTTTTTTATTTAATAATGCAAAGGGAACAGTGTAAACTGGAAAGTGGAAGGATGTTGGTCATTTGTTAACTCTAATTAAGCAAGACACAAAATGGCTGCTATATACTTTGTGAACAGTTTATGACACAGTAATATCGTATCTTGAGTGAAAAGGAAGAGAGAGACTGGTGGCTATTGCCTAATACTGGACTGGGTGATGAGCTCTCTGAGCCAATCAAGTTGCTGGGTTTTTCAGACCCATTTTCCAAGGAACATATAATAGTCACATTCTGAAGCAGTTAAAGTATGCTTTGAAGATGGACTTCACTGTTCATAGTTTTGGTAACCTACTATACAGAAACAGTAAAATAGTCATATTTCCTGAGTCTGGAGCACAGTTAGCCTTCATACATAGCACCTAGTATTAAAAATATGTTTTTTTTTCCTGTTCAGTCTGCAAAAGGAGAAACATACATGCTTGTATGTTTCAGGTATAGTACTATAAAATATCACCCCCCCACGAGGCAATCTTTCTCTGCTGATGCATTTCTATGACCAGCACTGTAATTGTCTGGAATGCATTCTGAACTGCAGTTTGTACAACACCTCTACAAAGTTGTTTTTTTTTTTAAACTGGGCCATACTATTCACTATTTACATTAAGCAGTGACCCCCCAAAAATTGGTCATTTAATAAACAACATTTAATGACTGACTTGTAAGTGGCCCAAGGCAAACCCAAAGGCGATTAAAGCACTAACAGATGCATAACTAACTGACAGATAATGAATGACTTCCTGAGGTTATTGCCATATATAAATTCTATTCTTCTATATAATACTCATTTTAAATGCATTCTAGTTTTTAGGCATTAAATACATGCCTAGACCAAAACTACATGAGGAAGTCAGCTCCTGGTGGTTAACTATGAATTTCCCTCCAATTAGAACACAGAACATTTTCTACTGAATTGAGAATATCAATTAATGATACTACCCTCCATCATGATTTATATTACGCATGAGCCACAGTAACTGAATCAAATTCAGTATAATTATAGGTACCAGATACTCTCCTCTGACAGTGCTTAAGCTCCCAAATCCTTACTAGCATATAATCAGATTCTATTCTCCACTATGCTTCAAACCTAACATAGCATATTTCTTCTTGACCTAGGGAGTGGGACAAACATGATAGAGTGTTGGCCATTTATTTCTGATCATGTGCTTACTGGTGTAACCCCCAGGGGGTGCTACCCTTAGGGCTACTACCCCTGCCTGCCTCCGCTGAGACAGGGTGAGGGGCCCAGATCCGTTGACGGGTGCCTCCACCCAGAGGTCGGGGTTAATACTGTCGAGATTGCCTCGGTCACAGCCCTCTGGGTTACTGCAACCCCCCTTTTGTCCCCTTAGTGGCTCACACTGGGTACCAACAATTCTTTTCACCAGTACACTTACCCCCAGGTAGTATCTCTCAGCTCACTCCAGGGACCCCTGTAAAGTAAGGTACAGTTATATCACAGTCACTATGCAGCAGTTCACCAGGGATGCACAAACCAGCCAGGATGTAGTTACAACACAACAATCTGATTTATTAAAGGCAAACAACAAGGAGGGAGGAAATCGAGTTGATTGGCTTATCACTATAATTATCTACCTAGGGCTCTGTGCACAGGCCTGGACCCTATTTACTGTCCCTGGGTACCCAAGCCCTAATGGCTAGTCCACCGTGGCAGCTGGTTGGGGCCTTGACACAGATAGCGTGACAATCCTGAAAAGGTCAGATTGGGAAGACAGTTCAGTTTGGCAGGCAGCAGTATAACAGTACAACTTGAAACCACTCTTTACACACTTGGCAGGGAGCTACCCTGATTCAGTACTCACAACTCCAGCAACAATGGTTCCTTCACCACTGGCAGGGCTGAGCCTAAATTTCACCAGCCTCCTCACACATTTACATGGCAAACAACAGAGGGGTACCATACCAGACAGCAGCTTCTAGGCCCCACGCAAACTTGCAGCAGACTCAGGCAGTAAACGGCAGCTTCAACATCACGGGTGGACCGAGCGCGATTCAGCAGATTCTCCAGTCCTCTCAGGTTGAGTCTGGTAGGTAGCTGGGCTGGAACCAACCTCCTCCGACCGCATGCTGGCGGATTTAGTCCAACTTACTTTGAAAGCAAAAACGGCCACCTCAGGCCTTCACGTGCTTCCTGCGTGAACACTACTCCAGCGCAGAAGCACAGAGCTCCTCTCTTCTCCTCAGCCACAACACATCTGCCCCTTCTCAGCATGGGGCTCTCCTTACAATTTGGGCGCTACCCGAGTCTATTGGCTGGCATACCTGTCAGTCAACCAATTTTTGCCCCTCAGTGGTGCGAAAAAGCGCCATAGCCCATAATGCCTTTCCCATCTTACAAGCAGTTCCTCTATTGGTCAGACAGCTCTCCAGAGTTCTGAGGTACTGATTGGTCCAAATCCACAGTTCTGGACCAAAAATGGAGGAGACAATCGAAACAGTCTTTACTGCAAAGGAAGGCAGGTTAGAACAACTACATTATCATTATTATTTTACGTTATTTCAAGCAAACAATCACATCCTCCAGCAGAGCTCCCTCTGCACCACTAGCGATGGCAGAAGGGAGCTATTTTTCAGCGTCCCAGGCGGGACTCGGGCATACAACCACACAGGCCCCCCCCATTTAAGTTAATTACAACTGCAACAGGCAGCCCTTAAAGAGACAGCATACGGAGGCTTTAAAAGCACTCACTGGCTACCCATTTAAACGGCTTTATGCCAATCACCAACCAGGCATGGAGCATGGAAACGAGCTCCGAGAAAGCTTTCCAGAACCCCCATTTGCAAGGGAGTTACACCGGTACATTTTTTTTTGGGGGGGGAGGTAGTGGTATGTAAGCTTACCAATCTTGTGGATAATTTCTCTGTGCAATTCAGTGGTAATGATTTTCAAGAATTTCATTGATGGTTACAAGTTCAAAGGGTCTAGTGAATCAAAACCTGGTCCATTCTATTAATAAACGAATTACTTGTGTATAAGCAAGGACTCTCTATTCCTAGCACACTTTGATTGTCTTTACCTTGGCCTCTTACCAGTTTACACAGTCAGACATCCAGGACATCAACCACCGGTAGGTCCATCACACAGCAGATGTTACCATTAGTACTTTACTGTACCTCTATAGCCAGGAATTTGGCACCAAACCAACCATACAAATTTTGGCATTAGGGGCCAGAAAATAACAACAAAATATTGGTACAATTTAATTTTGTGTCAGTCTGTCTATTACCATTATACATAGAGTAATTCAATCAAGCAATATCCCGTGAATGGATAGCATGTCTCAAGAATTAATACATACTCCAGGTGAGTTGGAAGGCATAAAGGCAAAAAGCCAAGTGACTTTCATATACATGGGAAGTTCATTAATTCTCAAAATACTCATGATCTGGAGTGGGTTATTATGTTTTTAAAATGGGAAAAGAAATGTTTTTCGTAGAAAAAGGTTACATTTTCCTGTAGGTAGTTGGTTGTTAGATAAATTATGCAAGTTTGGTAACTGAGGTTGAGTGCCTTGGAATGAACACAGGAAGTGCATTTACTTTAAAGAAGCATATGAGCTGTTTTTTTTTTTTCATTTAAAAAGTGAAACTGTTCTAATTTTAACAAAAAGGTGGTTTATTTTTTATTTAGTTAGGCTGTTGCTGGATATATTAGGGTAAATTAATTATAAATGGTTGCTGACCAGGGTACAATAAATACTGGACACACTGCAACACTTCTATCAAAGCTACCAGGCTTGTGAAACCAGAATACTTTGCATCCACCCTCCAGTTAGGCTCCAGAACAAACTAAGCCATTCATCTAAGTTCTGGATGGTCATGCACTCAATAGTCTCCCCTCCTACCCAGTCTCCTTCTCTAGTCATCATGCTAGATAACACTTCTATCTCTGACCCTAATGAAGTTGCTTCTTTTCCAGATGTTTTTTTTTTACTTTCTGTACTCATAAACTCCTCTCATCTTTCTTCTACTGCTCCTAATCCTCTCCCCCCTCCTTCCTTCATCCTTTTCCTGCCCTTTGCACTTACTTCTCCTACTGCCCTGCTCAATGCACTGTTTGCTCTATCTCTCCAAGGATCTATGTCCTAATGGTCTTGATCCTCAACTACTGCACCTTTCTGCTCCTGCCATTGCTGTTCCCATCACATCTATTCTCAATACCTCTTTTTCCTTGGTTGCTGTCCCTGAGTCTTGGAAGTGGGCAACAGTTATCCCCTGCCCCAAAGGGCTGACCTCTCTTCCCCTTGAAATAGTTGCCCAGTGTCTCTTTTTCCTACTATTTCAAAGCTCCAAGAATATATTGTCTTGCCACAACTCTCTGTTCTTTCAGTCCTTCTCCTTTTTTATCACTTTCCAATCTCACTTCAGGAAGTTCCATTTCACTATCACCTCTCTTCTCTAACTCACTGACTCCATCATTACCAAAATGAATGAGGGACAGATTCCCTGTGTTGTCTTTGTCAACCTGGCTAAGGCCTTCAGCACAGTTGTGCACCCCTTCTCCAGGACATGATTAAAAGTGTGGGGCTCTGACCACTTTGTCAGCTGGTTCCAGTCTTACCTTGAGGGCCATTCCCAAGCTTTTCACATCAGAGACGCCACCTTCTCCCATCTTCCTATCAGCTCAGGTGTTCCTGAAGGATTTATCTGTGACCCAATCCTCTTCTCCATCCTCCTTAATAACCTCCGTAGTGCCTGTACCTCTTCAGCCATCCACATGTATATAGATGATACTGTGCTTTTCACCTGTTGTTCCTCCTTCCCTGTCCTGGCTGCTCAGCTCCAATCACATTTCTCCTGTATTAAATGTTGTTTTTAGCAAATCAGCCATGACCATTAGCACCAGGCAGAGGCTAGCCAGATTCTTTGCTTCCCCTTGATTATATACTTTTGATGTAGCTTTGATTCAGGATGTCTACTCATTTAAGTACCTTGGGAACTGGTTGCACTGTCACCTAGATTACTCTCTGCATATGGGCGTAATTCACCTGAAGTTCCACCCTAATCTCAGTGCTGTCTACAGGAACAAAGGTCGTATCCTGCTTTCTGCTTGTTGAGAAATCAGCTTGAAGATGATCCTTCCCATCTTTGATTATGGTGACACAATATACAGTGCCACTCTTAAGTCTCCACTGGCCAGACTGGACCTCTTCTTTCAAGCCTTCTGCTATGTCACTCTGGAGTGCTCTCCCTCACACCCAACACTCTCCCACTACACCTCCCTTTCTCTTCCTTCTCTTGATGGCAGGTGCCTCATTCACACTGTCTCCTTTATCTTCAAATTATGGCTTGGCTCTCTCCCACCCTACCTTAACTCCCTCCTGTCCTATCCTCCTGCCCCTATGTACTCTTCTGCAACTATTACTCATACCCTTTCTCCCTCACCTTGTAAAATCCTCTGCAGGTCAAGCTCCAGTCTCATTCAGATTCCATAAGGTCTGTTTTTCTCTGTCCCTGCTATTCTCTCTGCCTTCCCCCCCGTTCTCTCAAAACCTTCCTTAGTGACTAATCTTTTCACACCTGCATATACTCCAGATTCCTCCAGCTACTCTTTGCACTATTACAGCTCTGTGATGAGGCCATGTACTGCACCCTTGAATGCAACTGGCTGTTAATCATTATTATGTAATAGTTCTAATCTTTATGGAACTGCTATTGTTTTGATGTAATTTATTTTTATTTTATTTACTCTTCATGCTTTATTTACTGTAATTGTACTTATTACTATTTTCAGATAAATTGTACTCATTCAAGTTCCTCCCCTCTGGACACATCAAGAAACAAGCTGATACCAAGTCAGTATGCTTTTCCTGGTAAAACATTTGAAATAAATTAATAAATAAATCAATAAATAGCTAAAACTATGCAGATACCAGAGACATTGTTGGTCAGGTGATGTGTTTAGGCCAATGAAGTTGTTAGGATTTTGAAGCCCATTATATAATTCAAATTAGGCCTTGTATGGAAGGCTGTCTGCTGCTATACAAGACCCACAAACCACAGCCCCTTTTCTAAAGCTTTCTTAAATTTCTTTGACCTTTGAATGTATGTTCTTGGATGGTGTTAGGGTAGCCTAAGAGGGAACGGAACTCTTCCTGACTCTCACCATGACACTGTTGAGAGATATTCCTGTTATTGCTGTTGCTGATTTAGGCTCTGTTTAGAACAGGATGCACACCCACATATATATGATGACCTACTGTACCCATGCATTCTAACCCTATGCTGCTATCACAGGTTTTTACTTTCAGTTTGAACCATAAATGAGATTTACAAAGATTATGTGCCTTTTGCAAATGGTAATTTTTTTGCTGGTATACCATACTGTATGTTGCAGTGTTTGTTCATTTATGGGGATACTAAAACTGGCCAGAGATGTCTAGTAACATTAGAAATGAAGCATTTCTATGAAAAATGACTAGTGTGTCAAAAACGCTGCAGCTGTAACAATAACAAACTTAATTTATTAAGGTAATAAAACATATAGAGATAAAAAATATTTTATTAGGGTGAACTGATCCAAAAATTCCAACTATTTGTTATAAAATATTTGGCTATGAAAGTACAACAATAATAGCTATTCTTTTGTAGGTGACTAGAACTGTGAATGTGGTTTGCCTGTGAGAAAAGGGGTAAAAGTAGTATAAGTTGTGTTCATAATCATATCACTGAAAGCCATTTAAACTGTCATCTAAACTGACTCTGTACCAAATTATCATGCAGCATGCACCAGATGTAAAGGTTTTGTTACAACACTGTTTCTATAATTTAGGCCTGGACTACCATAATGAACTCATTTACTAGCTACAAAAGGGAAAAATAAAATAAACAAAATTTACCAGACTCTTCAAAATGGGGGAAAGAAATAGATTGCCACAGATGCAATTCTCTCAAAACTGCATATACAGGTAGGTGCTAACATATTTGGAAAGGATTTTATGCCCAATATTTGCTGATTGCATATAAAGCATATGCCCTGTTTGTGTTGCTTGAACAAATGACTGAACATTCTCCATCTTTTTGTGGTATAGCAAAATGTTTTTCTGTTTTGTTCTCTTTCCAGAAAACTCATGACCATAAGATATATGTGTGATCTCCTCATTGTGATTAAGTAATCCAATTTGGGCTAGTGTAACACGAACCATATTATCTTTCTCACTTTCTCTTGTCTTTTCTTACTTGGACATGGACAGTCTTAAAAGCAGGCATGCTCTTCCTAAATAAAATAGTTTGGATTGATCTAGCATCATTCATAAGTGTTTCAAATTCAAAGGGATTAATAATGGAATGGAATACTGTTATTGCATGTGTAGTCACATGGGATAGCCTTTAAGTTCACTTGACAACACCCAACACATTGGTGCAGTATATACTATTTCATTAGAAATCTCATCTATTAAAGATGCTGTGCTGAATAGGTTGTGGAGATAGTGGAGACTATAGGGACAGAAACAGAAAACTTACCAGAGAATCTTTTGCTAAGTATCTTCTCAAATAGGATAAACTGTTTAACTTGCAGAAGTATGTATTTTCTTGTTCTGGTCATTTCGAAAAATACATATTTCACTGAATAGTGATTATACAATTTCCAGCAATAATAGCGATACATGGAGAGTAGGACTAGGTGAAGTGTATTTTTCTCCAGTGGAATTATGGCAATCTTATGATTTTGCTTTGGCAAAATTGTTATGATGAATTTACCACAGGCTATGGAGAGGTATACCAAGTATTGAGTCTCTATCTTTAAAGGGGAATGGAGCGTGATGCTGGGCATTACTGTCACAGGAGTGTTGGAGAGCATTGAAGGGCTGCAATACTTGTGCAAGTAAGGTGATTTGCCTGCCTGCCTGCAGTACAATTCAAATGAATGTGATCAATAATGAACCCAAGATGGACTGATGTTCTGCATTATAGCAGTGAGCTTGTAAATGCTGCAATGTGATTGGCTAGGGCAGGCTAAGAAAGGTTACAGTAATCTTTAATTAATAGCCATGTCCAGCCTGTTCATATTGCAGTATGATCTCTGTATGAAGTTCCTCTGGAATACTAGAATGCTTTGATAGTTCTGCAGCACTCCAAGATAGAATTGTGGTTACATGGAACTATGTGTCCATCACAATCGTCTTAACAAGAGCCACATCTGTGGACTGAATCAGTGGCATAAGCAAGAGAACAGAACAGAAATCAGACACAATTTGTTTTTCATTCCATGACACAAATATTTATAGAAAATAAAATGCTTACATGGTCCAGATTGTAAAATTCAATTTAAGAAACACAGAAACATAGAAATTGTCAGCAGATAAGGACCACTAGGCCCATCCAGTCTGCATGTAAGCCCTATACTTGTATGTGGCCTCTGAACCTGTCTTGTTTCCACTATGTATTCCACACTCGTAACCAGCTAGACTTAAATCAAATGCTATTTTCCCAAATAAAGAAATGCAATCAACCACATAGACAGTTCGCTATACAGTGAGTTCATTGCATAGTCATTGCTTTTTCTGATTTGCTTCTTTGCAGTTGCTATGTCAACCACACGGTGAATACCACAAGATCCTGTGGTTACTACTGTTAATGACTGTCCCCATGGTAACATCACAAAGCATGCAGGTAATGCTCAGACACATTTTTGCAGAGCACTATATTAGATCCCTTGCTGACCTCAGACTCACTTTGCAAACCAACTCTTGATTAAGTAAAATAAAGTAAGTGAAACTGTAAGCTCCCTCTTTGAGTTTGCCACCAACTGACAACATTGACAATAGCAGCTCTCAGCTGTTCTTAGCCACCCTGCCACGCTCTCAAAAATTTGATTACAACCACAGCTCTTACATTTATTCTGCTTTCAAATGGAGTAGACCTCTTGACAGAGTTCATAGCTTACTTTCCTGCATTTGACTATCCAGATCCAACACTCTTGCTGCTCGTACTGATCCAGACAGCTCTCAGATGGCAACAGGGTGTGTTTGTATCTTGCAATAAGGTGGGGGCTGGAGCTGGCAGAAAGTGAAAGTTTGATTGCAATCCTCAGTTCCTGACAGTGATTCCCCACAATGACAGTAACTTATAAACCACTTCCAACTTTTACAGATATAAAATGGCTCAGTCTAACTGAATAATGATGCCAGCTGCCAGGGAGTGTGAGCAGTTTGATGTGGGGGTGCTTGTTACCAATTTGAGCAGATTCTAAGAGGTGAGTGGAGTCAGAGATGTGAACAGAAGCAAGCAGTGTTATCAAAACTTTTTGAACCAACATGCTTGATTCTAGCTGCAATGTAATATGTAACAGAGTGGATAGACTGTTTTACATCACTGCCAGATATTTAAAAGAAAAAAGCAAAATGAATTTGTATGATAAAAACATGGTTTCCCATTGCTATTATAGCAGTAAGGTACTTCCAGGGATTGCTTTAACCATATGACACTCAGCTTTCACCACTTACCACATTACATCCCTAGGGGTGAGTAACATACAATTAATGCAACCCCTGGTTGTTCCTTATTGCTTAAATGATTGAGGAGGTATGGTCATGTCAATGGTGAGGGAAGGCAGGAGGATTTGAACTATAGAAGTGGGGAGGAAGCTAGTCCAGGCGCCACCAGTGGCAGGAGCTAGATACATGAGTTTACAAAGAGAATGGCAGTGGGTCTATGTGACAAAAGAATAGTAAATGGATAGCTAGCACAAGAAAGCATGAAGGGACAATTTTCACTTGGAAGCTGGACATGTGAGCATCACACGCAGCAAAATTGATTGGTCTGAGCACCAAATTCACTAGAAGCTCAGAACTTAGTGGAACTCACGGAGACATGGGGGGGAGAAGAAAATGACTGAGGAATCAAGAAGGAGAAATTCTGGCTATTCCAAAGGATAAGTCCTACAGGGATAGGAGTAGGAGGCTCTCTTTTAAAGAGAGCTTGTCTGTGAAAAACAAGTAGGAAATAGGAAATCAGTGCGTCAAGCAAATGCACAAGAGTTCATCTTATCAATCTCAGGGAAAGAAGACTGAGAGACAAAATAGTTACCCAGAAATGAACTACAAGAATGCAAACAGCTCAGCACAGCTAAATGGATTCAGTGATGCTAAGTGCTTTAGGAAAGTTTAATTCCGCAAGAGGAATTCTAGTGGCACTACCTATTATGCTTCCAAGAATTTTTGAGTAAATTTAGCCAGTTAGTAATTTCTGAACTTTCTAAATTACATTTTAACATACTAAACCACATTTATCTAGTTGTATTTATGACACACTTCATGATGCATGCAGCCAACCATACAGTTTGCTGTTTCCGACAGGATGCCGTGCTTGCTGACAATTCACATTAAGTTTACACATTCCATCATTGGTTGAAATCTGTGCTAAGTGTCAAAGCAGTCCCAACTGAGGATGTTGCTGTTCAGCTTTGAATTTAAGTAAGGCCAGCAACACCAATTTCAATGGGGCAAGTGAAGTGCAATTCATTCTATGCTCTCCCTAAAGAGGATGTTTCTAAAATATTAAAATATACAGCATTTCAATATTTCTTTTCATTCATAATAAGCAGTGATCTAGCTCAGTCTTTCAGTTTCAAAATGATGCTGTCTGTGCTCACCAGATTCCAGCTCATCATGGCTTAAACACAACTTGAAACAATGAATGGAAGACCCACAATGATGTTTTAATCAAGTTTTGCACAACCAGATTGGGTAGGAGCCATTATTCAGCAGGCCAGGTGCAAAGCATAAATTGGGCAGTGCCTACGAGTAGAATACACATCCATACAAATAAGGGATTCCTCTTGCATGCAGTGCAAAGTGGATGCAATTTTTAAAGATTTAAGAAGAGATTAATGGCACTGTTGCAATGCTGTTTAACAGTTTCAAACCCTACACTTTCAAAGTGCACAAGTCATTTTGTGGAGTGACTCCAAATATGGTAATATACTGTAGTAGAAGAAAGACAAACTGTCTTTCAATATAATAGCTTGTTATCAAAAATAAACTGAAGGCATTGTGAAAGATGCTGTCAAAGTAAGGTAATATTAGGGTCACGGGAAGGGGTCAAGATGAGAGTCAGATAGGAAATATGTCAAAGTGAGTTTAGGGTGCAAATGATGGTGGGGAAGGGATATCACTAACAACAGAGGCTGATGGGAAGGGCAAACAATGGGAAGACTATTGTGTAACAATTGACAGTCAGTGTGACCCATCAGTCCTGTAAAAAATAAAGAAAACATAAGTAGGATTCTGCACCAATATAGTTTAAAAGTACAGCAAAACCAGATATTGGCTAATAGATGCCACTCACCACTGATGATTATTAAAATGATGCTATTGCCATTAAAAGCACACAAATAAGTACTGCTGTGCCATTAATGTCTCATGCTCAGCATAGACATGTCCTGAGGTTGGACAGGAACTGTAACCATACAGTAAGTAATACATTAATTGCTCTTGTAGATAAGGGGAGTAATACTCATGTGTATCAAGATAGACGGGGGGGGGGGTCAATTTAAGGATTAGTCCCCTTTTCTACCTTGACACATATGAGTAATAATGTCCTTATATACTGCACAAGAGCAATATATCTATCATTTACTGCATGACTGTAGTTCCTGCCCACTGTAAGTAAGTGTCCAGTTTGGTTACAAAGACATTGTGACATTGCTGTACTTCTTTATGTGCTTTTGATGACAATAACATTCTTTGAATTACTGCAGTGAATGGCATCTTACTGCCAGTATCTGTTTTCACAAGATTATTGGGACCCAAGAAACAATGGCATTATTGCATGTGGCTGTAATGAAAGGGTTATGAGAATTATGGCTGGAAGCATGGAGAAGAAGAAGACGATGGGAAGGGGCTGGATAGCACAGATAGTTGAGGATGATGTGAAGGGTAATGGCATGATGTAGGGAAACACAGGGATGCAGTTCAAGGAACAGAAAAAAGGGGGGAAATTATGTGAGAATGAGAGAAGGAGAAAAAGACAAAGAGGAAGAGATAAAGAGTGAAAGAGAGAGAGGGAAAGACAACAAACAATTTTTAAGGGCACATCACAGCAAAGGCAAACAGTTGTGGAAATTAAGAATACAATCAATTCTTGGGAATTCTGGAAACATGGCTGTCAAAGGTTTGTTGAAGCCACTTGGGTTGACAGTACTCAGGTTGTAAATCATACAGTTAGCTTAGGTGGTGTCCATGGCTTCCTGACTTTCCGGTAAACCAGAGAACCCTCCCAACTCAGGTATGATATTATTACTTTACCTCTCTACTACTTATATCTTAGTTTATTAGTTATATTTTCTTCATTTTTGCTTTTCAACCCTTTCTACTTCATATACTTAATCCCGGTGTTTCTTATACCCTGCTCTACCACTGCCCTTCTTATAATTCTCCACTCTCTGAACAAACCCTGCCCTATCCTGTGATGGTCTGATGTCACATTCTTCCCATCACACTTCTATCACCCTTTCATCCCCACAGCCTGCAGTTAATAACTTTTTGCTATTGTTCCCAGTATAAAAACTCATATCTACCTTCCCATCATCCTCCAGTTTCATTAATAGTCCCTCCACTTTCCATCTTCTGTAGCCTCCCCACCATTCCCTATCACGTCTAATCACCACTTTAGACGCACAATCTCCCTGTGACTTAAATAGGACATAATCTGTTTCTCCACACCTCTTTGTTCTTGCTGATAAAAGATGGTCTGAAAACATCAGTTTTATTTTCCCTTTCTGGCAGTCTCCCCACAAACTGACCTTGAGTCCCCCCCTGTATCATTCTGAGTTGTATCCAGTGCCACACTGCCTAATCACCCCACCCAACCACCACATTTTGCATTATCAGTTTAGACTGGTGCTTCAGCTGCAGTATCAACTGCAAAAATATGTGATCATCTCTACAGTATCTGCTCATTCCAACTTTTGTCTTCCAGTAATGTACATAAATATGAGGCAATCATTGATCTAAATGTCAAATTTGCTCATTTTGTCAAATGATGCACAGGGTAAAGTGCAGCCATAAACAACTGAACAGCTCCCAACTGTGGCGAAATCTGTTTTGTTATTTCAGATATAAATTGCCTTCTGCAGTCAGACGATAGGTAGTATGGTATTCTTCATCAAGTGAAAATGTCAACTGAATATTTGACTGTTGCTCTTGCAGTCGCTTGCCCTGAGGGGAATAACTCTACTCACTATATGTAGTAGTCTAGAAGACTAATAAGTACACATTCCTTTGGGAAGTTACAGTCAGAGAATCTGTAATATCTATCCAAGTTTGTCCCCACTGGTGCATTTATCTTAATGGCTTGGATTAAATCAGTAGGTTTACAATGCTATGGCATGTCTCACCTGCAGATTTAACATCCCTGAATGTTTTTTTTAAAGTTTGGCTTCCATTTTACCAGAAATAAATGAAGAAAGTGTTTCCTCCATACAAAATAACTAATTATTTGGGCATCATGGAATGTTTCCTATTACCTTCACTAGTAGTTTTTAACACCATACGTATATATTCTGTACAGTTGATGTAAGTGAGACAAAAATGCAGGATGCATAATTAATCCAACCTAGCTCAACATTCTAAATAAGAATAAACACTTAATTCTCTCAATGTAAATTTATCCACACACACTGCACACATCACTGTTCATCCTTCCCTGAAAGAGCTATCATATCACAGTCTCATTCCAACATTACCTGGACCAATCTGAAAGCTTTGCCTTCCCCCATTCACTAACTGGTTCAAACAGCAGTGAAACACTGACAAATTAATAAAATAGTTACACTGTTTTTTTTTTTTCAAATATTCTGTAGTGCATATATTCAAAATAATCAAGTGATATCTATGTGTAAACAGCGGAATACTGTGTACCCATGATGACCTTATACATATATGTTTAACTGTCTATAATTTCATGTACTTTTATTCCCGGGTCGCCCCTGAAAAAGGGACCTCTGGGGCTCAGTGGACCTACCCGGTCATCAAAATTCAATAAAATAAAAAACAAATTACCACTTCAAAAATTGAGTATATAAGGATAGTGTTTGGATAAATGTTTCATTCATCCATACTCAATGTGGTGACCTCAGAAACATTTCACTCTGGTAACACTTCCCACTGAAACTCATGAAGTCATCTGAGTTCATGATGACACATATGGATAAAAATGTATCCACCACTTCCTTTTTTTTTCATATAGGTTGTTTCCACTGTGCGCACCACGGACAGCTGAGGTCAGCCCTGTCCCTGCCTCCCAAGTCCATCTACTACCTTTCCAACTCTGCTGACCTCCCTTCCCCAATGGATTTCCTCCAATGGCAGGGGCAGGAAAGGGAGGGCCATCATCCCCCCATCCAGTAATACAAAATCAAGATTGGGTATCAGCAAGCAGGTGATGGAATGGGATGAGGGCATGCAGGCAGGGCTACATGTAACCCACAACTGCAATTTTACTCCACTTTTCTCCCCATGACATGGCAGCCATAAGAGCGTGCATGTGGAGGTGCTTCCACACTACATAGCTGTGACCCCTACCTGCTGCTTGGATTCCAGTGATGCCACCTGGCCTCCACTAGATGGCAGCCAAGGACCAAGACAGCCAACCACCCCCACCTGGGAGAGATGAGCAATCCTTCAGATGCTCGATCCTCTCCCCCTCCTGCAGACCCCTGGCAAACTGAGCTTGCTCCTGAACACAGGTCTCTGGCATGGTGAGAGGTAAGGTGCATACTTCCTCAGCCCGTTATGCCACTGGGCCAGCTTGTAACCACCTCTTCAATATCTCATATATGTATGTATATATTTATTTATTTATACAATGAGTAAGAAAATTACCATGCGTTATTCCACAACAACCACACGACTGCCCTTCTTTTCATCCTGCAGAACCTTCTATACATTTTATAAGACAGATAATTCACTACAGGGCGTGTGATCGTGCTCTGATATATGCACACCTTGGGTATTTGAACACAAACAAGGCATGTGCATATCAGAGCACGACCACACACCCTGCAGTGGATTATCTATTATGCTTGCAGACCCCACCAGCTTCCTTCTTTGCATGCCGCAGAACTGACAGAGTGCCCAGCCTATCAAGCTGTAGAAGGGAGGCCCTGCTTTCACAGTTATCTTTGACCTCTTTTATGGTTATCTCTGACTTATCTCTGACCTCCCCCCCAGCGGTCAGTCCTTCCTCAATGTGATACTTGTGCTAAGGGCTGCAGAATTAGGGTGTGTACCATGGGTCTCATCTGTGGTGATGGCCATTGGCTGGAGACTGTGCACAACTGCAGCCAGGACCGAACACCATAAGCTTTCTTTACAAACCATCCTCTTCCTGTGGAGATGCTGTTTGAATATGTGAAAGTTCATAAGCGCTCAGGTAGGGAGTATTGTTTGAGAAAGTGATGCTGGGTAGTGATGACAAACCATACCTAATGTGAATGAGAACTGTTTTAAAACACCTTTGAGTTTGAACATTTTGTCTCTTCCTCTGAAACACAGTTTGGAGTCAGTATTAATCTCCTTGGAAGTGAATAGGTTATTATCTTGTGCACTCTTCTGTTAGCATATTGTGATGTACAAGTCTTGTTTGACAACTGCCTAGACTTGTTACAGGTTATTGTTTCACTGCTGCCATTTGCAGTTAGCAACCTCACATTGCTTCAAGCCTGGGTAATTTATTTCTGGAGTGTTGCTCTATCCATTTGCTGCTACTCACCTGTCAAGCCATTCTCCTTTCCCCCATCATTGTGTCCCTTAACCAGTTGCTATAGCAGCATTTACTCACACTTACAGCTACCCTGATTAAGTTGCCAACTCGTTCGCTCTGCTGTCTGTACACCCAGCAGCTTTTTGTTAGAGAAATCTAATTGAATTGAGTGTTATATATTTATTTATTTATTGAATTTTGTTGACAGGGTAAGCCCACTGAGACAGATGTCCCTTTTTCAGGGGAGACCCAGAATTAATTACAAAAATGTAGAGACAGAGAACAATTTGAATATATAGCAGCAGTTGGGAATAAAACTTGGTTATTTACATATAATTACAAAAATGTATAGACAGAGAAGAGATTGTATGAACAGCAGCAGTTGGGAATCCTACCGGGTCATAATGTCATACGCTTAATAGCATACTGCATTATGGCTAACCCGGTACTGCATAGTATGCCAGCGCTACTGGTGCAATACCGTGTATACTGCCGTACGTGGTACTGCACCAGTAGTGGTTTCCCAGTCAGAGGATAAGACCTCTGCTAGGAGCAGGTTCCATTGAGCAGCTGCCGTGGCTCACAGGACTGAGCCACAGCAGTAGGAACCCAGGCGCTGTATCTGGGACTGGGTTTGATTCCCGGTTCTACACATTTTATTTTTTTTCCGACATTGTGAGCTCCACAAGGTAACCCCCAACCCCCCGGAGTTGAGCATCTATAGTGTGGGGAGGTTCTGGGGGTGCATCCCCCCATAGAAAAAAGACTTGTGCTGCATGGCAGACATCGCGCTGCATTGGTAACTGACCAATATGACCCCGTGCAATTGAGAATAACACTTGGTTATTTACATATAATTACAAAAATGTATATACAGAGAAAAGGTTGTAGATACAGCAGCAGTTGGGGATAACAACTGATTATTTACATATAATTACAAAAATGTACGGACAGAGAAGAGGTTGTTATACAGTAGCAGTTGGGTATAACACTTGGTTATATAAATACAACACATAGGTACATAGAATCAGTATAACATTGATTTGGATCCAAACACACTTGGCAAATAAGATATAAATTACAGCTTAAGGGAGGGCAGATATATCATGTCCATAGTGAAGAGAGGTGGACAGAATACAGGAGGAAAGTCAGGTGCTGAGTAAGGGTAAGGGGTGACGAGGTTGAACTTGGTCAGCCAAGACTGTTGCAGATATTACATCCTATTAGGTAGGTGTTAAGGTCTTTTTTGAATCCCCCAAGGGTGGAGGTGTTTTGGATGGCAGGAGGAAGATTATTCCATAGTGATGAAGCTAGAGTGGCAAAGGATCACTCCCCTACATTGGACCTCACATGTAGGACTTCCAAAATTATGTGATTGGAGGACAGTAGAGATCTTCTCAGGGGCTTGATAGACACTGTATTTCTCAGGTTGAGTGGTGCAGGGCCTTTTATTAGTTTGAATGCTAGGCAGAGCAGGGAACACTCTAGGCTGCCCTCTGGGTGGACCAACTGAGTATTTTTATTACCATACTATGGTGCTCTCTGTTGGGTGACCCTGCTGCAAAGAGAGCTACCCTATGATAGAGGTAACTGAGTTTTTGTAATTCTGTTACCCTGGCTGCCCTAAGTGTCAAGGCATCATATAGCAGTGTGGGAAGTAGAATGGACCTCACAATAGCTAGTCTGGAATTTTAGCTTATGTAGTGTTTTAGAAGGTTTACCTGTAGCAGTGCAACATCCGCTTTGCCAGCATCCCTGACAGTGACAGCCAAAATGTTGAGTGTCAGCATTGCACTATTGGGGATGTCTTATTGTTTTTATTGGGGGCTCCACCCCCCACGCCCCCCAGTCTCTAAATATACAACTCCAAATCAGAGTTATATCGGGGAGGGCGCGCAACACTGGGACATGTATGCTGGTGTCGGCAGGGACCAGCACAACGAGCCAATGATTTCAGGTGATATCTGTCACTGTGCTGGTCTTCAAGGTGGTGATGTCACTCTCTGGTCAGTACACCATTTTAGGCAATACAGCAGTACAATGTTTTGGTTCATAGTCTTGTTTAGATGCTCAACATTGGGTCTAAGGGTCAAGGCTTTGTCCAGGTTGATTCCAAGGTATTTTATGAATTCCACAACCTCAATGGGAGAACCATGGCTTATATTGAAGTTTAGTAGGTTCTGCCAGGCTGCCTCATGGTGCCTGGTGCCAAACAGGATAGCTTTGGTGTTTTTTGAGTTTGGGATTAATTTGTTGTCAGCACACCAGGCTTCCAGTATGCTATGACCATTAAGACTACTAGTACTGATGGCACTGTGATATAGTACAACGTCATGTACATGGAGCAGGAGGTTTGCCCCGCCACAGTTTTCCAGAATGTCCTTTACAAAAAGGGAGAATGAAAGTGAGCCAAGGATTGAGCCTTGTGGAACACCATTTATAATTTAGCACTGACCTAATCGGACACTTCTTCACCTTACTAGCTGTAATCTGTTGGTCAAGTAGTCTGTTAACCACTGGAGGGATAGCCTGTCCATTCCTAATTATGTCACTTTGTTCAGGAGGAGACTGTGATTTACTAGGTCAAAAGCTTTGGTGAGATCAATAAAGATTGCACCAATTTTATGCCCCTGATCCATGGCCCTACATATGTCTGTGGTCAACCTGACCAGAGTTGTGTCTGTCCCATGGTGTTTTCTGAAACCATGTTGTTTATCAGTAAATAAACCTCTCCACTCCACATATTCCTGAATCTGGTTATAGACTAATATCTTTTGCATTTTGGCTACTGAATGGAGGAACAATATTGGTTGGTAGTTTTCTACTGGTTCATTAAGGCCTCCCTTGTGAATAGGTGCAACCAGTGCTATCTTCCATTTAGCTGGAATGTTCCCTTCTAATAGGGATCTGTTGTAGAACATGACTAGTGGGTCTGCTATAACAGGGACAGTTATCTTTAAGATTATAGGGTCCAAATTATCACATCCCACTTCAGCATTGAGCTTTCTGAGGAGTTTTAGCACTTCTCGGTGGGTAATTAATCTGAAGTGAAATTCATCTCCTACATTAGTAGTGGGTATTTGGATAGGGAGGGTTGTTGAGATCCAGGTAAGAAATTTTAGAATTTGCACAGGTCAGTAGAAAAGTTGTTGAGTACATTTGCTGAGTCAAGGGGGTCACTATGATGTTTACCATCAGCTATAATATTCACCCTGATGGGGATGAACAGCCCTTAAGGAGAGTATTAATCTGAGCCCAGAATTATTTGTGATCAGCATGGTTCACGTTTTGAACTGAGGTGTGGTATTCCTTTTTTGTTATTTTAAACTTAGTTTTACAGATGTTTCGTAACTCCCTTTATTTTTGACAATTAGTCTTGAAGCCAATGGATTTGAGTTGCCCCCATAACTTATCTCTCAGCTTTATACATTTTTTTAGACCATTATTCAACCATTTTGAGTACTGCCCTTTAACTTTGAGCTGGCTGAGAGAGGCGTGCTTATTGGCAGCTGAGAGTAAACTGTTAATACAAAAGTCAAGGGCATCATCGATGGTAGCAGTTCTTTGATCCTTGACCAGTTAGTTTCTGATAGGGTGGAGAGGAAGGAGGCCATGGAAAACTGGGAGAAACCACAGGCCCAGAAAATTCTGGGGATGGGAAATTGCTTTTCCAAATGCAGAAGATTAGCGTGTGGTCAATGAGAGAGTAGGCAAAAAAACCTGCAGCTTTGTTCTGTCAGGTCTTGAAGATAGCATCCAGTCCAGCAGGGTTTGATTTCCAGTTTTGTTATTATACTGAGTGGGCATTGTTATTATTTGGGCAAGCTGAGGTTCTGCTTATTCTATCTTTAGATTCCCCCCCCCCCATGTTTTGTGTCCAATTATTGTTAAAGTCTCTTAGTATAATTAATTTGCCTTTCGTCTGATCTGAGTTTAAAACCACAGAGCCTACATCTTTTTTGTACAAAAACTTTCTGATTATAATCTTGCCAGTATTTTGTATACTGCAATGAACACTTCTTGGTCGCACTACACTTGAACACAAAAGTACAAGTCAATAGACCAGAAACAGTGTAAAAATGACAGGATCAACCAGATAAGTTTTATTTTTTAAATAACATTTAAGCTGTTAAAACCATGTTAGGATCAACCAGATCACCTAAACGAAACTCTTAATTTCTGCCAGAAAAGGACTACATTTTGCCCCCAAAAACATTTCTAGCCATTTTAGAAAAAAGATAATCCATTACAGGGTGTGCAGTCATGCTCTTCAATACACACTTCTTACCTGGATTAATGCACACCAAGATGTGCATATATCACAGCACGACCACACACGCTGAGGTGGATTAAGTATCACTTGTAACACGGCATTAATGGTCCAGACACAATCGGGATCCGGGATAGGCTCAAAAGCGTCATGGGACCATAGCCGGAGCTGGTACTAACCCAGCTTATATGCCGTGCCCGCTCCGGCAGTACCGTGACCAGCCAGACCCCCAGCCTAGCAGCACTGGGTCCTGTGGCCGAGCAAGATGAGGAGTGATAGGAGCGCCGGGCAGTCAGCCTCATTAGCCGTCTGAGCATGGAAACAGGGAGGGGGGGACCTGAACCTGCGGCGGACCGAGCGGCCAGACTTCCACTGCCAGACCTTCACCGTGCATGGCACGGAGAATGTGTTCCATGGAACGGGGCCACCAGTGATTGGGAGTGGAAGCAGCCGGGCAGAGGAAGAGAGCACAGGGCACACCGAGGAGCAGGATAGACAGCCCAGCTGGAGCACGGCAGCACGGAGCAGTGTGTCGGAGGCAGAAGGAAGTGACAGCCCCCGGCATGCATAGCACCAGTGCGATCCTCCTTGGAGCGGCCGAACCATGCACCTGAGACCTCCCGCAGTGGGTATCAGGAGAATACCAGCACCAACCTCCACACAAGTGCAACAGCGATGTTGGCCGCATACCTCCGGGCGAAGCTAGGGACAGAAGCTGATCACCACATATGTACATATGCAATGTTCCACACTGTGCTCTGATCCCGAAGTGAAGCTGTACAAACCTCGCACCGCTGCCGCCTCTCATTGTTGATGTCGCAGAGTGGGCCCCTGCCAGCTGCCTCCACCGACCCGCGGCCCGTGTTACAAGCGCATTAAGCCACTCCGTCGGTGGGCTCTAATGCGATTGATGCATGGGGGGGGTTGGGTGGTAGCCCTCGGCCCTGGGCCTCGGGCATGCACCGCCCCCATGCATCAATCCAGCATTAGAGCCCACCTCCGTCGTGGCTTAATGCTTACTTATATTTATTTATTTAGTTTCTGTTTCCTGGGTAGGAGCACTAGACAAATACAATACCTGTTTTCAAACACTGCCCAGGAGAAGTATAAACAATAAAAAACATTGGTACAAAGGCACTGTAGTACATAATACAATCATTACATATAGTAGCAAGGGACAAATAAATATTATACAGTGGCAAAAAAGAATCCTGGCTTCTGATTGGTCAATTGGACATCACAGCAGGGATGTTATCCTGGCATAACAACCCTGCTGATCAACTTGATGATTGTTTGTCACTAGAGCCACTTCTCTTAAGAAACAAAAATATTTTTAAATATTAAAAAAAATTCTTTAAAATTATTTTTTTCTGTATAAAACAACAGGCCATTTTATAATAGGAATAATGCCAAACATTACCATGAGGCAAATCATGGGTCAGCAGCCACATTAAGGTTTATTGGACTGCAGCAGGTTTGAATCCCACCAAGGGGAGGAAATGGATATAATTTATTATTACAACGAGAAGCCTTTTGGATTTTCAAACTCCAAACATTAACACCAAAAGGGCTGAATGAAGATCATGGCTATGCAAGTTATTTGTAAAATTAGACGGTAGAGAAATACTACTTGAGAGAAGATGAATGAATGAGTGTTTCTGTGAAGTTCTGTATATGAGGGGAAATAAAGATATAAAGGTCTGAGATGAATGTTTTTAAAGAAGTTGTGTACATGAGGAGTAAATAAAGCACAAACGCATGTTCCAAATAAAAAGGAGTGATGGCGGTTACTATGGCAACCAGACAAGAAATAAGGAGATTGGATTCCCTGGAAGAGCTAGCTCTAAGGATGGGGTCACATGACTCCAAAACGTCAGCACGTTATGGGTGCAAGGAGGAATGATAGTAGGAGCAGTGGGAAGTTGTAAGAACTATATCTAGCTTGGCAGAGAACATTTGGAGCAAGGAGTCTTCGAATATTTCCAACTGCTATGTTCTACTAAGAATATTTGATGGAAGTGCTGAATCCTGTGGACATAAATGCGGCTGGGATGTAGGCAATTGAACCAGGAAGATGTAAAGCTGAAAAAACCCCAAAAGCAGTTGCAGTCGCTAAGCAGTAACTGGTAAAGTACTGAGATTTTTTCCATGTAGCTGCAGCCTAACAGTATTCGTGCAAATGGGCTTTATTGTACATGTAGGAAATGAGACTTTGTAAGGCCAGCTATAATACAAGCAAAAGGAAGAAAAGAAAAAAATGATAGCTGAGTATTTATTTGCTTATATGTGGCTGGTGGAGTGTTGTGAACCTTACAACTAGTTACTGCTTAAAAGCAAAAAGTAAAAGTGCGAAGATTTTTTTCCAAATAGCAGCAGCCAACAATATTAGTTTAAAATGGCTTTGCTGTGCATGTAGGAAATGCAATTTTGTATTGTCAGCTAGAATTTAAGTAAAAGAAAAAAGGAAAATATAGCTGAGCACTTAGCGGCTTACAAGTGGCTGATGGGGTGTTATGAACCTTATGTTTAGCAACTGCTTAAAAGCAACCGCGGACTCATTAATAATTTAAAGAATGGAAGTGAGAGCAGTTTTGCACATATAAAAGAAATGGGACTTTAATATGCCAGTTGGTTTTAAATGAAATTAAATAATTGTGGATGATTATTATATTGTGGTTCAAATCATTGAAGTGATTGCAAAAATTAATAAAAAGAAAAAGAAGCCAAAGTGTGCGGATGGTGGTTGTCTTCTGAGACAGTAATAGAGTTTACAACCATTTTTATGTTGCCATCGTCCGTCTCTTTTGCCTAGAGCTGTGGGAAATTATTAGTCCCCTAAGATATGCTTTAAGAGCATCTCATCTCACCGCTGGGGAAGTTAACTTGGGGTTATTCATACTTAAGTATGTTTTTACTCCCTCTGACATTTCTTTTTTGAAGTCTTCTGAGTTTATAAGGCCCACTTTCAGGTGACAATTAGAGTTCCGTACCACCGGGGTAAAAACTGCAAGTCCACTGGTGAATGGTCTGACCATGTCATGGGTAGGATGGAGCATTACTTAATACAGGACTTTCACTCCAACAGAAGGAAACATATCCAGCCAGGAAAAACACCCATTCCTATGGGAGAAAAAAGAATAATCCCTCTGTTTGGGATGGACCTCCCTCTATGCATCCAATAACCCAGTTTCATCCAGGAGCCTCCCTAGGAAGCTACTACCTGGACTACCTGGGCCATCCAAACTGGGAAAGCCTCTACTTCTCCTATCCTAACCTGCAGATAATACTCCGTTAAAGTCTCCCCCTATAATATATAATGCTTCTAGGTCTTCTATTGTATTTATGATCAACTGTCTAAGGAAGCATTTATTGGCCTTTTCCTTGTTGGGGCATATAAACACACTAGTATGCACTTCATATCAAAGAATAATGCCTGTACTTTTATAAACCTCCCATTGGGGTCTGCTATGACTTCCTTAATCTGTAGAGGGGTATGTTTTCTTACCAGAATTGCTGTTCCCCTCCTGTGAGGATGTGTGGGCCAATCCACTGCTAGAATTTCCCCCACCGACCTTCTTTTCAACTTTTGGTTGTTCAGATTCCGTTAAGTGAGTCTCTTGTTTAAAGGCAAGATCTACTCTCCTTTTCCCCAGCTCCTGTAAAATACATGCTCTCTTGATTGGCAGATTCAGGCCTTTCACATTGTGTGTTATAATTTGTAACTCAGACATTTATACCAAAAATCTTGGTAATGTCTCCCTTTCTGAAATCTGAATTCCACTGCCCCCCCCCCCAAGTCTCCCACTTGCAAACCACTATTGCATTTTTGTTTCCAGGCAATAACAGTTCATAGCATAACTAATACATCAACTTGAATTTGAACAGAACAGTTCATCAAACTATACTGGGGAATTCCCCAACTATTTTTCTGGCTTCCAAAAGTGCCACCATATCCAACCCTACACTGTACTACAGGGAAGTAGTGCAACCATCTAGGATGCACCTAACTTCAGCTCTCAGAGAAGCTATAGTTTCAGGTGGATTGCCAGGCTCTATCTGCAGATCTTTCCGAATGGAACCAAATGTCCCCCCCCTGAGGTTGGCCCCCCACTGCCAAACATTCCCCCTTAACATTTAAACAGCACTAAATACTGTTATTAAAACGCGTTGCATAATTTCAAACATCATTTCCCTCGTTAATGTGGTCCCTCCTTAAAACAATGAGAAAGTAAAATCATCTGAACCAAGCCACTTAAAACTGATTCTCAGCACTCTATAGGTACAGTTTACTTCTTTTCCAATTAGGTTTCGATTAAATTAGATTGACATTCAGTTCTTTCGTTTTCATTTTTAAAGCATGTGCCACCACCTTTTGGTAGCAAAAGAAGTAAATTATTCAAAGCACAAGAAAATATGAGGGAAAGATGTAGGAGGGAACCAAAAAGAGAAAAGATACAGTCTTACGAATCGAGAAGATTAGTTCTTCGAGTGTCGAGGTCTGCAATCCAACCACCACTCTGGCAAATCTGGGTACTCCAAATAGAGAAGGCGTTCAACTGTCCTTCATTGCTTGGGAGCTAGTGGGTACCTGCTCTTTCAGGTTCTTTCTTTTACATCTGTTTTTTTTGCTTCAGAGGTCCCTTCTTTGGAGGTGCCAAGGCCTGGGTTGTGTCCGATTGTTCCAATGGTTGAGTTTCTCCTGAGTGGGCTGTGGGGCCTCCTCTGCAATGATTGGGGCCTTTAGTAACATACCAGTACCTGTATTCCAATGCTTTAATGGTCTTCGAGTTGAGTAAGGCATTGAGAGAGAGATGTCCCATTGTTGAAGAAATTTTGCTGCATCTGAAATTGCAGGAGAGGACTGAGTACCTGCATCTGTTGTGAATTTTAAAATGGCCAGGTAGTCCAAGTGGGCCTTTACCCCTTTAGCCCAAAGTTGTTTTAAAATGGGGAATAACTGGCGTCTATGATCCATTGTCGTGGGTGCATAATTGTGCTCAAAAGATAAGCGAGTATCCCCAAATATCACTTCTTTCTTAGCCCATGCTCTCCTAAGAATATCTACTTTTGTTGTGTATTCCAAACATGCCAGTATTATGGAGCAGGGACAGGCTTTTGGGTCCACTGGTATAGCATTTAGCTAACAGTGGGCTCAGATAATGTTCAGCTGGTAGTCCTTTTCTAGGCCCAGGATCTCTCGTGGAAAACTGTCCATGTAAGCAACCATGTCCCCTGATTCCATTCTCTCTGGCAAGCTGTGTATTCATATATTTACCCTATGAGAACAGTTTGCAAGGTCTTTAAATTTTTGTTGCAGTCTGACCTCTCTGCCATGTAATTGAAGTAGTGCCCTGTTATGTGCATCCAGTGTCTTAGATCTCTCCGTGACTGTTTGTTCAAGGTCTGTGATTGTCTGGTGCTACTCGTTCTGTTCTGAGTGGACTTCTCTGAGCTCAGTTTGAAGTTTGTTTAAAGAATCTCCTAAGCAACACAGCTCCTTGAATAGTTTTTTGAAAGTTATAGTGAAGGAGCCCTCTTCATCTAAGCTGCTCTCGGCTACTGACTCTGAGCTCGAGGCTGCCAAATGTTTGGCCGAGTTGCAGCCTGTTCCTTTTTTTGGTGTCCCTGCTGCAAACTCTCTGAGGCGTTGGTGAGTGGACGCCATAATGTGGTCAATCCTCTGCTTTTTGTTATGATTAGCCAGATTGGAGCAGGGATGAGAGCAGATGAAGGCACCAGTCCAGGAAACCTCCATTGGTTCAGTCTGCCATCAAAGCCTGCTACACTGGAAGTCGATCCTTTGGGGTTTTTGCTAAAAAAAAAAAAGTTATTTAGTTTTTAAGTAAATTGGGATTTATTGGTCACACATATGTATGTCTCAAAATATTAATTGAGAAAATTACCTGAAAAAAACAGTTGATGACTGGCTTGGTGGCGCTGAGGGTGGAGGTGCTGGTCACCACACCTAATGCCACAACAGTGACCCAGGGTTGGGAGTGACATTGGATTGCCGGGGGTTGGAAGGGAAGGGAGAGTAGAGAGCATTCGACCGACTGCTATCCTCTCCCTGGGAGGGACAGGTCATCATCCCGCTCCTTGGCTGCCCCCTAGTGGAGGCCAGGGAGGCATCACCAGAGTTAGGAAGGCACAGGAGCATGGGTACATGGCATGCATATGCCTTCACAAGTGCACACCCACACCGCAAGGGGAAGGGGGCAGGGTAGAAAACAGAAATATGGTGCTGACCAGCAGGATGACACCAGTCCTCCACAGGCTCTGCACCTGCCATTGAGGTAAGTCCTGGTGAATACTGGGATGACGGGGCTGGGGATCCGATGGAAGGGGGCAGGTAGACACTGGGATGAGAAAAATACATTATAAAAATTGTAAAATAAGTTGATTTTTTTTCATGCTAAAGTACTACATGAACAAATACATTAAGGTAAAATTAGTTTTTAAATACTTAAAAGTTAAGAAAGACATGTTAGTGTTTGTGAGGGAAGTTTAATGCAAATTATACAACGTATTTTTGTAAATAAAATATTATCCATTAGTTATCTTTGATTGCGAATGAAAATGTTTGCACAGAAATCCTTCACACATTTGTTTTCTGCAAAATGTAAATGTAACATGAATATTTTGACTAGGTTTTCAGCATATTTGGAATGTACAAGAGTTTTTGTCCTGTACAATGATTTTCACAATTTTTGAGGCCTTATAAAGTATTTATTAAAATGTTCATGCTGCATGACAGTTTTGAAAATCTATATGCTGCTTGATAGTTTTCATAATCTAGGCACTGCATGATGGTGTTTAATAAATATCCACGCAGAAATACTTTATGAAGGTTTCAAAATCTATGTGCGAAACAATGGTTTTGAATATCTACTTGATACACACAGTTTTTGAATTGATATGCTGCATGAACATTTTAACACTCTATGTGCTGCACAACAGTTTTGAAAATCTTAATTCTGCACAATAGTTTTCAAAATCCATGTGCTGCTTGTTGGTTTTCTAAATCTTTGTGGTGCACAGAGATATTCAGTTTGGAAACATATTTGCTATGTGAAGGTTTTTATTACTCATCAACAAAATCTTTAATGTAATATATCTTATTAAATACTTAAATGTTAAGAGTGACATTTTACTATTTGTTAGGAAAAGGTATACCTAGACACACAATTGGTTCCATGAATCATCAGGCCAAGAATACACCACAAAGGGCATATATCAAGATGCACAAGTTTCCCTTGCCCCAGCCAGATATGTAGGGCTTGAAGTTCCTATCCTTGGCTAGACAGATGTGTGGATCTGGAGCTACATGCAAGGTATGGTGCCACCTGGGGGACAGTGCTCAGTTGTACTGTGTAATTTCAGTTGGGAGGCACAGATAGTCCTATGATCTGTGGGACCGGAGAATCATGGTGCACAGCAGTCCATGAAAGAACATGCTGTATCTCCCATGGTTGATGTGCTTCTGATTTTTCACAGGCCAGAAAGGGTCCTTCGAAAAATGTCTAAGTCACCTCCTGTTTTGTGCAGAATCTCAAAGACAATGTGTACTGTAAAGGAAGTTATTACAGTAATTTCCCAGGTTTGTACATGGAAGGAGTATGATTTTGTTTAAAATCTGGGTTGCCAAGAAGCCATCAGTACCAGAGACTTGTTTTTATTATACAGTTTGAAGTTTGTATTTTAAAAAGAAGTACTGTATGACAGAGAAGGAAGCAGCTATAATTTTTAAGCTTTAATTTATATTCTTATAACACCTTACACAGAAAGTGGACATTTATCCCCATGGAAGTGGAACAGAATGATGTATTTATGCAATGAGGCATGATGGTGAGAGTTATGGTGAGATAACAACCCAGCCTGGATGGATTGAAGCCTGAGCTGAAGCTGAGTGCATCCACCAGCTGAGAAGGGTGGATAGCCCACCTTAGCACACACTCTGCAGTACCTTATTGCAGTTATGAAATGGGTACTTTGTAGTAAATTGAATGTATTTTTTAACATATTTTTGCTGAGCTACTTTCAGCTGAGCTGTTGTCCTGCAATTATAGCCCAATTGAAACTACTTATTGACCAAGCGGAAGCCAGCATTCATTTTTCCTACCAATTTCATAACAAATCTTTATTTTGTAATAATCCAGCTCTGTAGGAATGCATGATGGTCTTACTTTTAGAATGCTCCACATATGTAGTACCAAATGTATGAATTGGGCATACACTTTCTTTGAAAAAATGATGTACTTTGTATTATTATGATAAATACCTGACTGAACATTGTATTGTTTGATACAAAAAGTAATAAAATGTAAGTTAAAAAGTAAGATAAGGAAATTTATTGTAAAAGACAACATTAATGCTTATTAGACTTGCTACCACAACAAACTAATTCACCACAAAGAGTGGAAATAAACTATTTGGACTGTCAAGCCATGCTAAATGTTGATTGCATTGGTCCATTGAGCTCACTCACTGCCCCGTGTCACTCGCTCATTCTTTTTCTTCCACTGCTGCAGGCTGCTCTTTTGTACTAAGCTCCTGCCTGCATTGACATATTTTTCTGCCCACAAAGAAATCTGCAGCTGTCACGACAGAAATCTGTTGAGGTGGGTCACTCCCCCTCTCTCACTCGCTCATTCTGTTTCTGCTGGTGCTGCAGGCTGTCCTTTGGTACTGGGCTGCAGCCTCTGTTGGCAGCTTTTTCTGCCCACAAAGAAATCTGCAACAGTCCTGACACAGGTCTGTTGAGCTAGCTCACTCCCCCTCTCTCACTCGCTCAATATGTCTCTCCAAGCGCTGCAGGCTGCCCTTTTGTACTGAACTTCTGCTTGCTTTGGTACCTTTTTTCTGCCCACAAAGAAATCTGCAGCTGTCCCAACAGAGCTCTGTTGAGGTCGCTCACTCTACCTGTCTCACTCGCTCATTCTGTTTCCCCTAGCACTGCATGCTTCTGTTTTGTAGTGGTCTTCTGCTTCTGTTGGCCCCTTTTTCTGCCCACAAAGAAATCTGAAGCAGTCCTGACAAAGCTCCGTTGAGCTCGCTCACTCCTCCTCCTCTCTCACTTGCTCGTTCTGGTATTGTCAGCGCTGCAGGCTGCGCTTTTGTACTGGGCTCCTGCCTGTGTTGCTGCCTTCTTCTGGCCACAAAGAAATCTGCAGCAGTCACGATACAGCTCTGTTGAGTGCACTCACTCACTCCCACTCTCTCACTCATTCGTTCTGTTTCTCCTACCGCTGCAGGCTGCCCTTTTGTACTGGGCCCCTGCGTGCATTGCTGCCTTTTATTGCCCACAAAGAAATCTGCAGCAGTCCCAACAGGGCTCCGTTGAGCTCACTCACTCCCCCTCCCTCACTCACTCGTTCTGTGTCTCCCTCTGCTGCAGGCTGCCCTTTTTTACTGGGTTCCTGCCTGTGTTGCCAGCTTTGTCTGCCCACAAAGACATGTGCAGCAGTCCCGACACAGCTCCGTTGAGGTTGCTCATGCCCCGTCTCTCGCTCGCTCATTCTGTTTCTGCTGGGGCTGCAGGCTGGCATTTTGTACTGGGCTCCTGTCTGCATTGGCACCTTTTCCTGCCCACAAAGAAATCCGCAGCTGTCCCATCAGAGCTCTGTTGAGGTCAATCACTCCCCCATCTCACTCGCTCATTCTGTTTCTCCTGGTGCTGCAAGCTGCCCTTTTGTACTGGGCTTCTGCATCTGTTGGCATTTTTTTCTGCCAACAAAGAAATCTGCAGCAATTCCAACAGAGCTCCGTTGGCCTCACTCATTCTCTGTCTCACTCGCTCATTCCATTTCTGCCAGCACTGCAGACTTCCCTTTTGTACTGGACTCTTGCCTGTGTTGCCACCCTTTTCTGCCCACAAAGAAATCTGTAACAGTCCCAACAGAGCTCCATTGGGCTCACTCACTCCCCCTCCCTCACTCGCTCATTCTGTGTCTCCCGCTGCTGCAGATTGCTCTTTTGTACTGGGTTTCTGCCTGTGTTGGCAGCTTCTTCTACCCACAAAGACATAGGCAGCAGTCCCAACACAGCTGCCTTGAGCTCGTTCACTCCCCCTCTCTCACTTGCTCATTCCATTTCTGCCGGCGCTTCAGGCTAGCCATTTGTACTGGGCTCCTGCCTGCATTGCCGCTTTTCCCGCCCGCAAAGAAATTTGCAGCAGTCCCAACAGAGCTCCATTGGCCTCACTCACTCCCCCTGTCTCACTCACTCATTCCATTTCTGCCAGCGTTGTAGGCTGCCCTTCTGTACTGGGCTCCTGCATGCATTGTCACCCTTTTCTGCCCACAAAGAAATCCACAGCAGTCATGATACAGCTCCATTGATATCGCTCATTCTCCCTCTCTCACTCACTCGTTCTGTTTCTCCCACCACTGCAGGCTGCCCTTTTGTACTCAGCCCCTGCATGCACTGCTGCCTTTTCCTGCCCACAAAGAAATCCACAGCAGTCCCAACAGAGCTCCATTGAGCTCACTCGCTCACCCTCCCTCACTTGCTCATTCTGTGTCTCCTGGCACTTCAGGCTGCCCTTTTGTGCTGGGTTCCTGCCTTTGCTGTTGCCTTTTCCTACCTACAAAGAAATCCGCAGCAGTCCCAACAGAACTCAGTTGAGCTTGGTCACTCCCGCCCCCAGTCGCTCGATCCTAATCTGTACCAAACACTGATTTCTGACAGAGAGTGCGGTATTCTGCACTGGAAGCATGGAAACACATTTCGGCCAGGATCTAAAAAATGACAGCTGTACTGTTCATAAGGAGCTGTGAACAAATGCCAATGTTGAAAATCTGGCATGAAAATATTACTAATTTGCAAACTTACAAGGGTGTGTTGAACCTGCACAACACACACTCATAACCCAGTCATTTTATGGAGTTTCATCACAATATTTTCAACATATGCATTTTAGGACCTCTGCTCATGAACAGTCAGTGTGATTTTCTTAATATGTCCCGAACACTGATTTCCCACAGCGACTGAGCAATTGTGTGCTGGAAGAGCGAAAACATATTTTGGCCAGGATGTGAAAAATGACAACAGCACTGTTCATAAGGAGGTGTGGCAAAATGGCAATGCTGAAAATCTGGAGTAAAAATATTGCAAAGTTGCGAAGGTACGAGCGTGCGTGGAAACTGCACAATGCACATTTGTAACACACTAATTTTATAGACTTTTGTCACCAAATTTTCAACATAGGCATTTTAGGACCCTTCTAATGAACAGCGTCACTGTCATTTTCATAATGTGTCCTGAACATGGATTTCCTACAGTGACCACGCTATTCTGTGCCAGAACTGCGAAAACACATTTTGGGTAGGATATGAAAAATGACAGCTGTATTGTTCATAAGGAGATGCAGAAGACTGGCAAAGTTGAAAATCTGGAGTGAACATATTCTTAATTTGTGAAATTACGAACGTGTGTGCAAACTGCGCAACACATGCTTGTAACACAGTCATCTTATGGAGTATCATCACCAAATTTTCAACATAGGCATTTCAGGACCTCTGCTCATGAGCAATGCCACTGTCATTTTCTTAATCTGTCCTGAACACTGATTTCTCACACCAACCGCGCTATTCTGCGCCGGAAGTGCAAAAACACATTTCAGCCAGGATGTGGAAAATGACAGCTGTACTGTTCACAAGGAGGTCTGAAAAAATGCCAATGATGAAAATCTGGCATGAAAATATTGCAAATTCACAAACTTATGAGCATGTGTAGCAACGGCGTAACGCACGCTAGTAAAACAGTAATTTTTGGGATTTTTTTACACCAAATTTGCAGAATAGGCTTTTTGGGAGCCCACCTCATGGACAATAGCACTGTTGTTTCATTAATCAGTCCCAAAAAGTGATTCCATGCGCTGACCCTGAAATCACCTTTCAGGGCTGAACAATGCCATGACAGTGCCAGAATTCATGAGGAGGGGTCCCAAAAACCCCATATTGAAAATGTGGTGCCAAAATTCCAAAAAATGCCTGAGATATGCATCAAAGTTGGAAAAAAAAAACTATTCATTCCATTATACAGCTTACCAGCATTTCCTCAGTTCGTGGTTGGCTTTGAAGAGTGCAGACGTGTTCCCGGTCCACCGAAGATTGTCGTGCCAGACTCTGGAGGTAAGTAAGGGGTGAGGGGGTGTAAGGAGGCAGGGTGCACAGTGGGTGGGCACAGGTTGTGGGGGGCAGGGAGACCGCCGAGGGACCGTTTCCTTTTTTATAGGTTAAAGGAAAAAAAAAAGACATCACGGGACCATTTTTGATTTACAGGGGCATGTGGCATGCTGGAGTAGGCTCCCAGCATGCCAAGGGAGTCTTTTTTGGGGTAGCTATAGATGATGGGGATTGGCACCCTGTTAGCACACAACAAAGGGGGTTACATTATGCTTGACGGGGATTGAGCACCTTCGCTGGCACACAACAAAAGGAAGTGTGACATTGTGCTGACAGGTATTGGGCACCCCATCGGCAGACAACAAAAGTGGGGTTACACAATGCCCATGGGGAGTGGGTTCCCCCATCGGCAACATAAACCTTGGGCCACTGAAGCTGACGAGGACTGGGGCAACTGTCGGCAAACAAACATGGTGGGGGGCACATGCTGCCGAGGGGGATTGGGCACCCCCTTCGGGGGTGGGGTTAATATTGTTTGTGAACATGGTGGCAAGACACCACCATGTTCACAAACAATATCAGTGTTTCAAGGTTCCACCCTGCAATGATGGGTCGCTTCCTCATTGCAGCGAATGGCTGACGCTGCAATGACGAGACGGCCCCTGATTACAGCGACTAAATTTTACAAGGTTGTGGCACACTGTCTGAACTAATGTCAGCAGCAGCGTGCCACAGCATTGGGGGAAGTGGGCCAAGCCTTTAAGGGCTGTGGAGTCATTGGTCACAACAGTGCCACGCATCCACAACCTGCCTCTGGAGAAAGCTGCCAAAATATGTTTCTTGTGCATGCATACAATCAACATTAAAATGGGCTATTATGGCTGTTAAGCCTAAACACATTACCCCCTCAGCCTCCATCGCCCTTGTGACCCAAGGCCAAACTACAGGTACAGAGTCATACATCAAAAGTCTGGTACCTCATACAGGTCCAACATCTTCAAAATTGATTAATATCAACCCGAATAACACTACGCATGCCTCTGGACTTTGCTTCTTTTTCACTATTTTTGTTTATATCATTATTTACAGTTTTTATGTTTATTATTGACACAATTTTGTCAGTTGTTTCCATTTTGTCCCCAAAGTTTCAAGTGCCAACTTAGCATCCCACTGCAAGACCACATAAGTGACACCTTGTTTATCTGACACATTTCTTTTTGGGTATCAACCTCCAACATAATCAAGTGTTACTATAGGAGGACATCATTGTTCATTCATTCTATGCAATACACTGACTAGTGAAGAGGGCAACTTGCTCCAACACAGGCCAGTTTTCTTTTTTATAGGTTATGAACTGTGTCTTCAAATTTGAGACTGGGGGAGAAGGGAAATTGGGAGCTAGAGGGTGGTTAGGCTGGGAGGGTTCTCTCATGAGTCCTGGTGTTAACTGTGTGGAGAGAGGTGTGTAGGTCTGGGTGAAATGTATTTTCTGCCTGTAGAATTCTGGCAAAATGTCAATTTCACTTTAGTGCAATTTAGTGAAATATCTGCACAAATTCTGGAAATGTCACCAAAATTGTGATTTACAGTATTTCCATTTAATTTAAAAAGTATTTGTCTAAACTACACCTTGCTTATTAAAATAACTTTGCCAGGGTCAACACAGAAGTGTAACACATTTTGAATCTCTGTCTTTAAAGGTGACAGAGTTTTGAGCCTCCAAATGTTCAGGAATTTTGAAGTTATATTTCGCACTTATACGAACAGCAATTTTTAAGCCCCTATAACTTTACATAGAAACATAACATAAAAACATAGAATTTGATGGCAGATAAGGACCGCTTGGCCCACCTAGTCTGCCAATTTCCCTATCTAATGGATAAGTTGCAGATCCTAATTAACCAACAACCTACTTGCTCCTACCCCCCCCACTAGAATTGCCTTATGTCTATCCCATGGATTCTTGAATTCCCCCAATGTTGTTCCATGCATCCACAACCCTCTCCATGAAAAAATACTTCCTCACATTACCTCTGAGCTGTCCCCTCTTAAAACTGTTCCCCCTTGTTCTTGCACACCTCTTTTTCTGAAAGATGCTACCCTTTTGGACTTTGTTGATTCCCTTGATGTACTTAAAAGTTTCTGTCATGTCCCCCCCTCTCCCTTCTTTCCTCGAGGGTATACATATTAAGCTCCTTTAGTCTCTCTTCATATGCCTTCTGGTGCAGACCCAGTACCATTTTGGTGGCCCTCCTCTGTACATACAGCCTTTAAAGCTACATAATAGAATATCACCTATTTTGTTAGGTCCATTGACCCTAAATATTGACCTTAAATTTTAGGCTTTGAGGCCACCCCATGACCTAGCAGAAGAGTGTCACACTGCCATGCTGACGACCCGGGTTCAGAAGTGAGACCAGGAAGTCACATTGGGAAGCAGGCCATGGCCAAGACAGCTGCCACTCCCCAGTGTACATCTTTGTCAGGGAGAGTTGGTGGCAGGTTCTACCAACAAAGTTAGTCTCCCGGCTGGGCCATGGAGCTCGCTTCTGCTGCAGGGGGAGATGCAGTTGTGCCATGCTGACAGAGGCACCGCCATCACCAGGGGAGATGGGAGGGAACACATGTTGGAGAAAAATGCAAACTAAGTGATAGCTGGGTTGAGCCTGATCAGGGTATATCCCTGTGAACTGGTTATATCCCTGAGAGAAGAGTTACCTGCCAGGTGAAAAAACAATATGGAAAAAAAGAAGCTGAGATTGTCAACTTTCTATTCTCTTGCTCAAAGGTTAGCCAAGTTATAAGCAGGCAAAGATCCCAAAATAACATCAGTAATTATGGTTGAATTTTATGATCTGTTGTGGAATCTGTTGTGGAATGTTGTGATACTTTTGTCGAAGCCATGTCTGTACATTTTGTCCAGTCATACACTTGAGTTGCCACTACAGGGAAGGTAAAAGCTGGATGACGTGGCAATATGGTAGCCTTCATAGGAGACTCGATAGTGAAAGTACAGTGATACAAAGTGTCAGGTCACTATCTTGACTGATAATCCATGAAGAATAGTCATGGACATCACTGCACACTAGCCTGAATTCTTGCAATATGCCAGATAACCAGTACCACTCATGACTTAATAACTTATGGAAGCACATGTGCTTACAGCATTGTTTCTGTACAATGCCACCTGCTGACTCTTTAGCAATCATGTAGATAACAATGTATATTTTACTATTTGAGAACAGTGTCACCAAGTGCTGCCAGGCCTCACAGCTAGTCATGACTTTGGCCACCGTGACAGAAGTATCTGAATATTTTTAATCATGATGGAGCATCATGCTTGGCAACACTGTTGCAGGACCATTATGCTAGTGCAGGTAAGGTGATCAAGTGGTGATAGGCACATTTTGAAAGTTAGATTCCTCAAGTGGATTTCTATTGCCATTACATATTACATGATTTATTATGTGATATTTTGAGCAAATTTTGCCAATTAGTTATTTCTAAAGCATTAACAATAAATGTTAACCTACTAAATCACATTTAACCAGATTAATTAGATTCCTGGACATATTTACTTTGGCATGCATGCCAAATTTTGAGTGTATACTTGCAATAGCAGTGGAGCAAAAACATCCAAATATTTTGAAGATTTTCACATAATTTAGCAAATAACTGAATTGTGGCATTTTGAATTACTGTTTCTTATAATTTACACAACCATTTACTGTCCCCTTCTATTTAACAGTTTCTATGACTCTTACAAAAAAGTGTGCATATACAGTTTCAGTTATCTAGCTCCAAAGGTGGTTAAGTTCTAGGCATAGAAATATTTTAAGAAATGTTCACATGAATAGTAAATTGTAATACATTGAGCCCATATAATTTCCCCACCACTCATCCAAATGTCCTGAAACCTTGCAGCCTTTTATAGTCTCTGCCAGGCTGTACACATGTCATATGCCAGACCTGTAGCTATGACTCTGAGTTATGACCAATTTACCAATTTCAGAAAAGCTCACAACATTTCTCAAAATGTTGTGACATTTCTCAGAATTTCATGGAATTTCATGACAATTCTGCAAAATTGGAATTTGCTAATTTCACCAAGCCCTGGAGGTGGGTGGTTATGGAACTTACATGATTTGGTGTGGGTGTGGTGAATGGATGTCAGATCATAAAATATAGCCTACTACTTATTTATTTATAGGAAACTTCACTTGGACTCTGGGGGGAGGAGGGAGGTGGGTGCTAGAGGGAGCTGGGTAGAAGGACAGCATTTTTAAAGGTCTTGGTGGTGGGTGGGATTTGGGAACCCTTAGAACAGTGGGAGGGGGTGGATTACACTTTAAAAACACAAGTTTTGAAAAAAAAAACCTTGGCACAGCTTTTACCAGTCAAGAGCTACTTTACCTGGTGAAAGTACGTATAGTGGCAGATTGCCGACATTTTTGCCAGTGAAGTGCCTTGATGCATAGTCATTGCTTGGTGAAGGTGGATTTTTCATCAGGTGCAAACTATATGGAATGCACTCCTGGCATGGCAAAGTTGGGTAAACATGAGAAAGTACTTCATAAATACAAGTTCCCCCACTTCACTCACCTCTTGTTTTAACTTACTTTGTGTTACATAACAGCAGAGTTTGGAGCTGGTTAGACTGTTATAGTAGAACATTCCTTCAACAAACCAGTGCTTTCCCATTTTCCTTTGCCAGGTCAGAGCTCTTTGTGCTAGTGCAGAGAAACCCTTGTGACTCCTTTGTATATTACTTAAAGGACTGCAAGGTTGAACTGTACCGTGAAGTGGTCCTGGTGATCACTTTTCAGCATCCAGGTGGCACTGTATGTGGCCCCTTTTGTATTGTTAAATATTTCATTATTATAACAATTTACACATAAGTACTTGCAATGTGCTAAGCTGGAAAAAAATTACTTTGCAATTTGAATCACAAATTTGCCACAATTTGCAAAGTTAATCTGCCTTGTAAATTGTCAATTCTCAGACTAGGAATACCATTGTGAATTGCAAATTTGATAACTTCACCATAAAGTGGGTCCAACAGGTGAAGTTCTCTATGTACAGTACTATGGAATTAAAGGTAACACGGTACTGAAATCAGGTGTATGTCATGCGGAGGCTGTGTTGCGTGCAGTGGTCTTAAAAAACAGTTGCAGAGAAGTTGGCCCCTGCTTGTTTGACAAAAAAAAACAAAAAAACTTTACAATCAGTCCAAAATATGGACATTTTGAATCCAAATCCCTCCTAACATTATCTAGAGGACCTTGTGCAGCTAGATTAGTATTGTTTGTTTCTAGTTTTGTTATTTTATTTAATTCAAAGTATTGGCTTTGTTTTGTCTAGTAAAGCATTGCTGTGTAGGGGAGTGTGGGGGAAGGGAGGTATTTCACCTAGCAAGGCAGCCCATAATGATCAGTGACCTTGATCATTTTTAATGTGAACACTAGTCTGTGTGCAGCAGGTATCTCATATATTTTTTCCTGTCTTTGTTGTGAATTATTTTTTTGTCTGTGGTCTGTGATTTCTCATTTTATTTCTGAGGTACAGCTTGGTGTGGTTATGTGAAATATTGTTTCAGTTTCTTTCTATATGAGTTGTAGTTATTTCATTTGTATGTTAATGCTGCCACCTGGACCACTGTTACGATTGTAAGAGTGGTCTCGAGCATTCCTAAGGTATAAGAACTCCAGACCGAAGGTGAGCAGTTCTGATAACCTAAGACTGTAAGTGAGACCACTCTTACAAATGTAAGAGTGGTATCAGTGGTGGTATTAATATATTATTAATCAAGCTTAATCAATAACATATTACATTTTTAATAAAACTTTCCTTAGCATACCCATTTCCAGGGTAGCTGCACATGGAACACTCATCACAGAATAAGAGTTTCTCATGCATAGAAGAAAGGGGCACTCCAATTGGTTGGGATTGCTCCTTTAAACCACTGTATAATAAAGTGACAGTGTTACTTACAGTAACATGTTAATTACCTCTGTCATGTGTATCTTGTTAATCCCCATCATGCAAAAATAAAAGATAAAATAAAAAAAAAATGATTTTGGGTGGTTCAGCTGTAGCTGCTATTAGCCCAAGAAACTGTTCTGTTTAGGATCAGATCACATTGCTAATCTCTCAGGGTGTTGCCTGCTGATGCTATTTAGTTTTACTGAAGGGTTGCTTTATTTTTTTTTCCCTAACAATATTATAAAATCTAAATATATAAAATAACTGGAAAGAGACACCTGACTAAATATTGAGGTGTCTGGCAGGAAGCAAAGAATTGTATCCATTCTATGGGGCAAAAGGGTGTTGCAGCTAAAAACAATGCCTGGAGTTGGGTCTGGGCTGGTAGTAGTAGTAGTAGTAGTAGTAGCACAGAAGTAATTAGTAGTAGTAGTAGTAAAGAAGTACTTGGCCGCAGTGGTGGTGGCATTAGTGTGGACAAATATTTCTCTGCTGCACTTGGGGCATCCATGCTGGGGGTGCTGGGGGAGGCGGCGACAAGATAAGCACTCTAACAGGTAGCAAAATGTTCAGCACAGGCATAGTTATTGGCATCCCGGTGACTTCTTGTGGTTGTGGTGGCACTGAGCCTGATCTTGATGATAGTTTCTCATTCCCAAATGAGAGTGTGGAGTTTGAACATGTGTCACAGCCTGGAGAGAAAGATCTGATTATTGTACAGTCTAAAAAGACTATATTTCTAAATGCATCTCAAACTAAAGAGTCTTGGGAATTCAAGGGATCTAGGTTTTTGACCACTGCTAGTGGGGTGGGAGGGGTGGACTAGAAGTGTCAATGGTGCACATCCACCTTTCTCTAACTAAGTAAACTAAGTAAGCAAAGATGATGAAAGGGAAAAGAGAGTCTGGAGAAGGTGAATATGAAGAGGACATACTGTAGCTCAGGAGGAGGAGGAGGAGGATATCAGCAGCAGTGGGGATGATGATTTGTATCCCCTATGGGAACCAGACAAAAAAAAGAGGAAGGGTGATGCTGCTGGACAGGTGGGGCTGTACACACTGGTGTGTCATGGAATCAAAAACCCCCAAATACTACAACAGTTGTTCCTCTTACCAGTGTTGAGCCAATTACACTGTGTGAGTAACCCAGGGTCATAGTGCACAAATTATCCCAAAAAGCACACATTTCCACCTCTCCTGTCCCACTCCACCCACTATATAAAATCAAGGGGTACAAAATCCCTATTTTGAAATTTTATATACTGGACCCAGCTGACAAAACTGAAGCTATTTCTGAGCTATGTCAAGCATGAGTTAGTAAGGGAAAGAAAGGCAGCCACCTAGGCACTGGTGGCTAAAACAACACCTAAAGTCAAGGCATCTGTTATGCTAGATTTAGCACCAAAAGGAAGCTGGTGCAGGGGTTCCCTCTCACTTATCATCTACATTTGTCAAGGGATCAAGAAGAGGCAGGGAAATAGTTCCGGTAATAAGAGGGTTGACTGAGAAGGAGTACTACAGAGATGAAGAGCATTCTGTGGGACTGCCTAGTAGTGGTCATAGAAGCAGTGGTGGGTTGAGGACTAGCACCAAGAAGCACAAAAGCACAGCAACCACTGTGCATAAAACACCTCAAATCAGTGCTTTCATTAGAGAAATACCCATGAATCCCCAGGACTTAAATACTACCCCACCATCTATGCTGACATACCGAGTCCAGCTGTTTTGTAGCCCAGTACCCAGAAAGGTCCAGCCTATATCGCATATCATGTTTAAGCATCATGTGAAATACACACCCAGTCTTGCTATTTCACATGAACTGAATGCAGCAACAGCTGAAGTGCTGGCAATTGATCAGTTAATATTCTCTTTGGTGGAGAATGTGGGATTAAGAAGTTTGATGACACATGCCTATCCCAAATTATAGATTTACTCAAGAACTTACTTCTCCATGTGGGCAATTCCTGAACTTTATGGTATAACACACAGTAATCCATGTCCAGCTGCATTCAGCATCACCATACATTCATCTCAGTATGGATATGTTGATCAGTGGTCAAGCAGCTGGTAGTTCCTGTCTGTGCATTACAGCACACTGGACACAGGTAGGTGGGGTAGTATTTTTCTCTGACTGGGGGAAAGAAAACTGTACTAAGCCCAATTGTAGCGATAGCAACAATTCAGGTACTTTTCATCATGCCACATTGGCAATGAAGAGTATAACTGGATCACAAATTGCTCAGAAAATTACAGAATGAGATGGATGAGGAACTGCACTTCATGCTCTAAAAGTTGGTTTCATTGCAAGCAATACTGACTCAAATATAGATAAATCGAGTAGTGATGGGTGATTTCCCATGGTGCCATGCCTGACACACTGTCTTAATCTCGTTGTGCAGGAGTTTCTAGCATATTCTGATATCAAATCCATTTTGACTGTTGCCATTGCATCCCTAACCACTTTGCCTCTTTCTGGAAAGGCTCGTGAGCATCTCAGGGCACCTGCAGCTCCAGAACAAACTGCCTCAACACTGTATGAACCTGGAAGTCATCACCAGATGAAACTCAACGCTGTACATGATCGTGCACTTATACAAGTCATACAAAGCCATCTCTAAATATCTGCTGCTGCATACAAACAAGGACAGTGCTAGAGTATCCATGTATCTGACAACAGACCAGTGGAGACTAATGGATGACCTGATTATGGTTTTAAGGCCATTCAAACATGCAACACAGGCAGTGAGTGGGGACACTACTTGTATCAATCTGGCCATCCCACTTCTACAGGTGCTGAGGCAGACTCTGTTGAATGTACAATAGTTACTGGAGGCAGATGGTGATATGAGAACCTGTGCTTTAATGGAATGCATTCTCCATGTCTTGAACAGCAATTGCTATATTTCCTGCATTCTGAAGATTTTGGAAGTGCCACAATACTGCTTACACAGTATAAACATGGCCTGTCATCAATACTTGAAAGTGGGCATAATCAGGTTCAGATTTTAACTAATCAGCTAATATGGCTGGTATACTGGGCACAGATGTTAAAGTAACAGTTATGTAAGGCACAACATGAAAGTGAACAGAGACTAGGTGCTGCTATCACTTCACATTAGTGAAAAAACTATTAATCAGCGAATTGGGATTCGGTATCGGAACCGACAGCTTCTTACCCATTCTGCACTGAGGATTGCCATCCAATCCTCTATCATCTCAGTCGTTGATTATGGCTTAGTTATATACAGATCTGCCACTACTACAGCACTTAGTCGCATTACAACATCCCTAAATAAGGCCTGTCGGTTGCTCACTGGTGCACACCCGACGTACTCCACACATGTGAACTCTATGCTGACTCAGGTTGGTTGCAACTCTCAAACCGGATAAAGTACCTTACCTGCCTGATGGCGAAAAATCCACTCTGGGCCTCACTCCACCCTCTATCCAAGACCTGTTATGCCCGAGTGCTAGCACCCGCTTTACCAGAAGATCAGAACACCAGCCTCTCCAAGTCCCCGATGCCGGACTTCTCAGGGACAAAGATCATTTGCCTATCGTGCCCCCAGCTGGCTAAATGCCCTCAGCACTCATATTACTGCCTCCACCTCTCTAGGTATTTTCAAATCAAGGCTTTTCTCTCACCTTGCCACCTCCAGCTCCTGTGACTGCCCTGATTAAACCTCCTATTTTCTCACTACCCACCCTGTCCCGTTATTTGACAAAGACATGTTTGGGAAACCTTTTCTCCTGCTATTGTCTGCTCCCCACACCTTTCACTTACCCTCTCTGTTCTGGACTTTTTCCCTATTTGTTTCTCCTAATCTGGCATGACCTCTTTCTTGTAATAATAATGTGATTATTGATATCTCATGTCCTTTTGCACAAATGATTTGATATGTATTTGTATATGTTTTCTTGCTCTTGACACAACACAAATTGTTGTGTTATCTATGTAACCTTTTGTACTGTACCTAATTGACGTGGAACCTTTGTAAAAGAGCCTCTGGCTCAAAGGTAGTAATTCCTAGAACAATAAACATGGTAAATGGGCTGATAAAACATGCAAAGTAAGAGAAAAAAAAAACACAAATCTACTTTGGGATGTTGTGTGCCAGGTGGGAATTGAAGATCTTAAGGATAAGAAGAAGGAGGAGGCTGTTGATTCAGTGGGATTGTAGGCAGCTCAACACATGATGGATGCATACTCGGCTGACACCATGCACCTTCAATCAATCTATCAATCAATAAAATTTTATTTCTACAGTGCAATTCACAGGGTATCAAAGAGCTTTGACAGTTAAATTAAAATCAGATAAAAACTCCTAAATAAATACAATGTAGTAACAACACATAACTTCCTACAGATACTTAGAAAGCAAGATTAAAACAATGTGTTTTTAATGCAGACTTAAAACTCTCCAAGGTCAGGGACTCCCTTATCTGATAAGGTAGAGAGTTCCACAGGTTTGGGGCCACAAATGCAAATGCATGGCCCCAGAGGTCTTCAAACGGATGCTGGGAACCTCCAGCAATCCCTTGTCAGCAGAGCGGAGTGGGTGGAAGGGGCAGTAGGGACGGAGAAGCTCCTGCAGGTAGCACGGCCCCTGTCCGTGTAGGGCTTTATAGGTCAGCAAGCCAACCTTGAAGGTGATCTTCTACTGAATAGGCAGCCAGTGCAGGTTGTGCAGCACTGCAGCACAGGCATGACATGGCTAGATCACGAAAGACCAGTCAACAGCCTGGCCACCACATTCTGCACCAGCTGCAAGCGGCAAATATCAACCCCAGGTAGCCCAAGGTACAGGGAGTTGCAGTAGTCAAGGTGAGTGGTCACAAAGGTGTGGACCAATGTTGAAAGATCATCAGGTAAAACTAGGTGCTTAATCCAGGCAATATTCCTCAGATGCTAAAATGAGGTCTTGACAACGGAAGACACCTGAGATTTAAGTGTCAATCCATCATCAAGAATAACACCCAGATTTCGCACCCATTCAGATGCCATCAGCTGACTACCTCTAAGCCTAAGCCCGATGGCTTCCCTGCTAAAAGCCCTTCTACCTGACAACATGGGTCCACCACCAAAAACTCAATCTTGTCTGGATTCAACCTCATCCAGTTGGAACTCATCCGGTGCTGAATCTCCAAGAGACATTTGTTAAATACAGACATGGCACCCTCATGATTGGGTAAAAAGGACATGTACAGCTGAGTGTCATCTGCATAGCAGTGAAAACTCAGCCCATACCATCTTACAATGCCTCCCAACAGCATCATGTACACCGCAAAAAAAATGGGAGATAGAATGGAGCACTGTGGCACCCCACAGTGTAGGGAGAAGGTGCCAGAGGAATACAGCCCGACACCACTCTCTGAAACCTGCCCATGAGGAAAGACTGGAACCATATGATAACTGTACCAGACAGTTCACAGATCAGCCGCAGGTGCTCTAACAACATACCATGGTCCACGGTGTCAAATGTTGCAGAGAGATCAAGAAGTACCAAGATGGAACGACTCTCCCGATCTCTCTCTATTAGCAGATCACTGAGCACCCAAACTAGGGCCATCGCAGTACTATGTATCTTCCAAAATCCTGACTGAAGAGGATCATAGATATCATGGATGGTAAGATGATCATCCAGCTGCTGCATGACCACCTTCTCAATAACCTTACTGACCAAGGGAATGTTAGAGACAGGCCTGTAGTTAGCTAGACAGTCTGGGTATCCAGAGAGGGTTTCTTAAGAAGGGGTTTAACAACCACCTCCTTCAAGGTGTCCAGAAACACACCTGTCTCTAAGGAGCTCCAGACAATCTCAGCTAGGACCGGGCTGATGACCTCAATGCACCCTACAAGGAGGCTTGTTGGGCCCAGATCCAAACTATAGCAGGTCGGCCACATACTCTGGATGACCCACACAATATCACCAATCTCCAGCTGGTCAAAGTCAGACCAGACATACCGAGCTTCTGTAACCTTCCACCGATAACCACCGCCCCCATTGGAATGAGTTGCATGGATCTCAGACCTGATGTCAGCAACCTTATCTGCAAAGAATCAAGCAAACTCATCACACTTCTCTTGTGAAAATGCTCTCCAAGACTGCAGGCAGGCTGGATTGTACAGTCCGTCTACTGTTCTGAAAAGCTGAGCTGGTTGATTCTGTGAGGCAGAGATCTCCCTGGACAGGAACTCTGCCTTCTTATGGGAGATGGCTGATTGATAGACCTTGCAGTGGGCCATCAGTCTAAGCCTGTCGGCATCTAGGCCTGATTTCTGCCAACGCCATTCCATCCTTCGTCCAACTCTCCTCAACTCCCTCAAGGTCCCATTAAACCTAAGGGACCAAGGGCAAAGGGTGAGAGGACAAACACGGACAGGAGCTTTTGAATCCAAAGCCTCAGTCACGGCCTTATTATAGGCCAATAACAGATTACTGGATCCAAGCTTGCACGTAGAGGACCCGATAGGTCCAAGACCGCCATCAGACCATCTGGGGTCAAACTCCTTAAAGGGCAGTATCAGACCATCTCCGTAGGGGTAGGCTTATAGGGGGGGAGATTGGAAACTGAACCTGATAGTGTGATGGTGAGATCATCCGACCAGTTCCACCACCAGGCCAGAGGAAGACCAGATTTAACGAGTGACCATTTTTTTGGGTCACAGAGGTAATCACCTCTGTGAAGCCCAACAAATTCATAAGTTAGAGGAAGTCCTGTCCAAATTGTGAGAGTTTGTTGTTGACCCAGGCATTGAGGTCCCCCAGAACCATCCATCTGGCAGACTCCAATACCATGTACCATGCCAACGAAGAAGTCTGTGACTTCTTGCAGAAATTGCTTCTCACCCCTGGGTGAATGGTAGATGAGAAAAATCCTACACCCCACACCTGCGCTGATGATACACTCAAAGGAACTTGTCTCCCCCACTGGCACCTCTACCAGGCCCAATTCTGATCTAAAACATATGGCTACACCCCCATCCCTAAGATCCTCCCTCAGGCAGTGTATCACCGAGAACCTTACCATCATGGATAGAGATGGGTGAAGTTGGAAAACTCCACTCTGCAGCTTAATTTGTGTTTTTTCCTCATTTTGTAAAGTTACTCCATGGTGTGAAGCCCAAATTCGCCCTCCCAAAACTCTTCAAAATGTGGAGCTCAAACTGTATTTCGTGGAGTATTGTTTCTAGTGTCTAGTGGTTCCCCCCCATTGATCACCGCCTGACACAGAATAAAACTCCCTTGTGTCTAGTGTTCCCCCCACCAATAACCAGACTGATGCAAAATAGAATTCCCTGGTGTCTAGTGGCCGCCCCCCCACTAATCACCGGTCTGATGTAATATAAAATCCTCTGATATCTAGAGGCCCCCTTCCACCTATTGCCTGCCTGATGTACAAGAAATGTAAACTTCCCTGGAGTTTAGTGGACCCCCCTCCCTAATCTTGTTCACCTGTAATAAAAAAAGAAAAAGGTAGTCCATTTTCTCTGGTGCCTAGCAGACCCCTCTCCCTATCTGCGATACTCTGTAATAACAAAATGGTAGCCCATTCCCTGGTGTCTAGCGGACCATCCTTCCAATCCCCGATCCCCAGTAATAAAAAATAGTAGCCCCATTTGGGGGGTCCACCAGGCTGTCCCCCCAATCCCAAACCTCTTCCAGCAACTGGAGCAGCCTTTTGCTCTTGTCTGCATCACCCACAGAGCTGAATGAATGAGTGTGAGCTGGCTTGTCAATGAATTAGCGCATGACTGTACAAGCACGCACTCATTCATTGACAGCACAGGTGGCTAGCTGTTGTGGAGGGCAGAGGGTTGTGCTGGTCATTTGGGATTGGAGTGGGGGGGCCAGGGTGGTGGGTCACTACCTGCCATGGTGGGAGGGTGGGGGTCCATCACACACCAGAGAAAATGGGCTACTTTTTCTTTTATTACAGAAGATCAGCAATGGGGGGGGGGGGCACTAGACACCAGGCAATGGAGTTACCATTTTTTTGTTACTAGGGATTAGGAATAGGGAGATCATCCACTAGAAACAAGGGAAGTATAAATTTCTTGCACATCAGGCTGATGATTGGTGGAGGGGGCCGCTAGACACCAGGTAATTTAATATTACATCAAGCCGCCAATCGATGGAGAAGGAACCACTAGACACCAGGGAATTCTAGTTTACATTGGGCCAGGGATTGTGGGGGGGGGGAGGATTCACTAGACACCAGAGAATTGTATCACTGATCAAGGGGGAGTCCTAGACAACAGGGAATTGTATTCCTTTTTTGAAATTCAGCATACTTTATTAAATTTCCAAACAAACAGTGACAACAAGCCAACAAACAACAGCAAAACTGAAAAAAACAACCCCCACCCACCTCCCCCTAGAAGCAGAGTAAATGGCAGGAAAAACAACACATTGACCAATAAATAAATGACATAGAGGACTCACAATGCGAACGAGTTAAATAAGACTTGATAGCAATATAGAACATCACACAGCTAGTAATACTCTGGGGGACGAGAGAGAGTATGAGGTGTGTAGTCTACTCCATTTTTTTTCATATAGATCCATTCAATTATGAAGACTAGCTGTCATCTTCTCAGTCCTTAAATTGAACAAGAGGTCTTGCTGCCATTCATGGTAAGTGAGCGATACTTGATCAGTCCAATAGAGGAGGTCAACCTGTTTAACAGAAAGGGAAATCATAGCTACATCATGCTTCCTTTCCTGCACCATTATCCCTGTGTGACAGGTGAGCTGGATAAGGGTCATGCGGTGGATGTTCTTTACTTGGACTTCAGCAAGGCCTTCAATTTGGTGAGTCATGAGCAGCTTGGGGGGAAAGCTAATTGGTGTAGGGATGGGGCAAAAATGACAAACTGAATTACAAGCTGGCTGAGTGGGAGGCTACAACGGGTGGTGGTGGGAAGGGAGTTCTCAACTCCGAGGCCAGTGACAAGCGGGATGCCACAGGGCTCTGTGCTGGGACCAGTATTATTTGGGCTCTTCATATCAGACATTGAGCACAGGGTGGTGAGCAAGGTAAATCTGTTCGAAGATGACACCAGAATGGGAGCAGTGGTGGATTGAGGGGAGGAATGGAAGCAGCTGCAGGGGGACTTAAGCAAGCTAGAGGAGTGGTCAGAGAGGTCACAGGTGGGGTTCAATGCAAAGAAGTGTAAAGTTATGCACTTCAGGGTGAAGAACCCAAGGAGAGAATACTGGCTGGGGAGGTTAAGCTGGGAATCACTGAGGAGGAGAAGGACCAAGTGGTAATGGTAACAGGAACCATGAACAACACTGCCCAGTGCAGAAGAGTGGCTGCAAAAGTGAACAAAATGCTGGGGTGCATAGTGAGGGTTTTTTTGTCCAGGTGAAGAGAGGTGATCTTACCACTCTACAGGTCACTCATAAGGCAGCACTTGGAGTATTATGTGCAGTTTTAAAGGCCATACCTGAAGCGTGATATCAGGCTACTGAAGGAGGTGCAGAGGAGGGCAACGAAGATGATATATGGAATAGAGGGTAGAGACTATGACAGCAGGCTGGGAGACCTGACTACCTACACCATGGAGGATAGAAGAGACAGGGAGGACATGATAGATACATTCAAGTATCTGAGGGGAATCAGTAAGGATGCGGCAGACAGGGTGTTTAAACTAAAGAGGGCGAGGGGACACCAGGGGGCACAGGCTACGAATAAAAGAGGGAGGGGAGATTTAGGAGGGAAATGAAGAGACACTATTTCATGGAGAGAGTGGTAGCAAAATGGAACGCACTACCAGAATGGGTGGTATCATGTAAATCTGTGAGCACCTTTAAAAGGTCATGGGACAGGGAACAAGGGAGAGTGAGGGTGGGGGAGGTAGGGGGCAGCAGTGGGATGACAAAGGGAAGGGGGGTGGGGCAGCTGCAAACTAAGAGTGTTAGCTGCACACTCGAGCAGACTTAGATAGACCAGGTGGTCTATTTCTGCTGGCGCATTTGTATGTTTGTATGTGTAATCCCTGACATTACATACTGTACTTTGGGTGTAAAAAGCCCTTCAAAACCTAAAAGAGGGTCTACACTGGCTTTGATCTGAGCCCATAAGGCAGCCACTTTGACAAAGTTCCATAAGAGATGGTGTAAAGGGCACTCTGTCTGTCCACAACTCGTACAAAGAGGTGAACTCAATTTACCCATCTTAGTCAATTTTAGAGGAGTATGATGAATGTTATTTAGAATATAAAACTGGGTAACGCGAAGTTTGTCATTAGACACATACATTTAAACATCCTCCCATATCTTCTTCCAATTAAAGGTAGATTGTGGAAAAGCCGAGAACTAATATGAGGACTGACCAGGGAAGTTTATTCTACATTAGGCCAGAAACTTGCATAGGGGGAGAACAAGGATATGCTGGCAAAACTTCGAAATTTCAACAGCGAAAGTCATTACAATGAAAATTTCGACGGACTTCGAAATTGTCACTGTAATGGACCCACAGTCAAAATTTTGCTCTTTTCACTGTCATTCTCCCCCTTCTGAGTCAATTGCAACTCAGAGTTAGTTATTTAGCAATTAGGGAATGTGGGGTGCAATCCCCTCCCCCCCGGAAAAAACACAGCGAATGTCTGACAGGTGAAATTTTGCCTGTTGACATTACACCTGTTGCTGTCAGGGATTTCGACAATATTGTTGTCAAACCAACTTGGTGGAAGTGGGGAACTAGGCACCGGGGAAAGATCAGGCTGGTGATCTGTGGGGGTTGGAGGGTTCGCCATTTCTAACTTTGCCTTTCTTTTCTTTTTTTTTAAGTGCAATTTGCACTTAAAACAACCCAAAAGCAAGGCGAAGTTACAAAAGGTGAATTTCAATTAATCAGGAAAACATAACAAAATGACCCAAGGAGGCGGATTTGGCAACTTTGCTGGAAATTTGCTGGAGAATTAAAACTTCATTGCATCTCTAATCATGGAAGACACTTCACTGTACTGGAGTAGCAAGGTCACTGATTGGCCAGGGCTGAAATAAAATTTCTGAGCTGTTCACCCACAAGTGACAGTGTGGAGAATGTATTCAGTTTTGTAGGGGCCATTGTGCATAACTGGCATACAAATCTGTCACATAGAAAAGTTAACATGTTAACATTTATTAAAATGAATGCGGGTCACATTCTGTGCAACAAAATCATGTCTGCATATCTACCACATGAATGTCACAGTGGTAGTGAAGGTGAAGAACCTGAGGTTATTGGCACTGGTAAATTGCCTTCTAATGAGGTAGATGAAGCATGAATGGAAAAATAATTCCTATCAGAGGACAACTCCAGTCTGGAATACCGTAAGGGCTGCTTCCTAAATGAAGAAGATTGAAACATAAAAAGAGATGTGTTCTGTTTATCCTTTCCCCCTCATCAGTTGAATTCTTTTCTTTATGATTCAGTTTTATTTTACTGTCATATTGTTCCCCAACTTGTGCTGCTGTTCCACACATCCATCTGATTATCTTCCTCTGCCCTCTCCTACGTGATGCCAAAGACAAATTAGAAAATCAGTGAACACTGCATTATTAAATGCCAAGTTTGCCAGCAGTAACACTGGCCACTGCCACCTCTACAACATACATCCAGGCAAAAAACCTGAACTCTTATGCCAGCATAAATGCCATTGACAGCCATGAAGGCCATGCATCCTTCAGTAATCAAGACACTACCTGCTCCTCCTCTGGCCTGATTGTGTCCTTTACATCCACCAACACCATAGGCCACTGCCATGTCCACTGCATGCATCCAGACTGCGAATCCTGGACTTTATGCCTTCATAAATGCCATTGCCAAGCAGACCTCCAGTCAGCCAGTCCATCAAGGAAGCAAGACAAGAAGTCCAGCAAGGCCTAACTGTGTCTTCCATGATAGTAAGTTATTTTCAATGTTGTTCACACTCCTTATCCTCTTTGCTGGTGGTGAGTCCATCCTCACTCAGGCAGGGCTTCCACCTTCCTTGCAAAACATTAAAGTGTGTTTCTTTATTTCTCCCTCTCACTGCAGGTCTGACCATTCACAGGAAAAAGGCAAGCCTGTCACTAAGCCAGAAAGCATACGAGGCATCAACATAAGTTGCCTCTTCCTCCACCACACCTCTTTGTGGCACCATTGTGCCAGTACATGGCATGGCTATCACTAATTTGATGGAATCATTACATAATTTTTTTCTTTATTTAATAATTTAAGTTTTCATTTTAAAGGTACACAGTGGCCAAGTCAAGCTACATAATTTCACTTTTTCCTTCACAGGTGACAGGTACAGTATAGTAAGACTGGGAGTGGAAAATGGATATACTGCGCAGCCACCATGGAGGCCAAGTCAGCAAAATAATTTCTACAAATCCAAAACAAAGTGAGCACCAGGAAATGTGGTGCTACTAGGCCACTTTGCAAATTCCAAAAGCTACTACAGCTGCACCCACACTCCAACAGAGAGACCAGAAACTTGCTTGCTTGTAGTTAACTTATTTTAATGCAGCATAGTAAACACATTCTCCGTAATGAGAATCAAAGAGGAACAAACTGTGTTGGGGGGTGAAACGTAAGGAATGGTAGTGTTTCCACCAGTTTGTTCCTCTTTATTTCTCATTATGGTGGATGTGTTTACTATGCTGCATTAAAATAACTCCGCTACAAGCAAGCAAGTTTCTGGTCTCTCTGTTGAAGTGTGGGTGCAGCCGTAGTAAATTTTCAAAATAATTTCTCCATTTTTTCACAGGTGACAGGCATAATAAAACCTGTAGTCGACAATAGTTATACCATCTGTGCAGTCACACTGAGTGGCTAATTGAGTAGAGTCTAAATCATTTTCTCTAATCTTGTTGCTTGTCTGGTTGCCTTTAGAGATGGGTGAAACTGAAAAATTTAATTATGTGAAGTATTTTGCGAAATTCACGCATTTTGCAACATTTTTCACGGGTGCAAAATGTGAAATTTCACCCAAAAATGGTGAAATTTCACCAGCGAAATAGCAAAGTTCACCGCTCGAGGGTGAAATTCTTCCATTTTCAAGTAAAAGTTTGCATTTTAAGGGTGAAAGATCACAACTTCGCACCCTCAAAATATTTCACGGAATGATAGAATTTCGTGACATATTTCACATGGCAAAATTGCTGATTTCATGGGAACTACGCTGGCAAAATTTAATTTTGCCACATCTCTAGTTGACTTACCATCCAGCAAGACTTGTCCTCTTCTGCCTGGGGTTCATTTGTGACAGTGACGGAGTCTGACTGTGGTGCGGTGTGAGACTGTGTTTACAGTGCAGTGTTTGAGCCTGGTTCTGGTTCTGGGGTTCCAGGAGAGGAATTGCTTCCATCTCCTGTGCAGTTCAGTCTAGTAGCCTGATTGCTATTGCAAAGCCTACTGATGGATCCCTTAAGAAGAATCAACATTACTAAAGTGAGTAAATTCTTTTCATTTTGTAGATTTCTCTGGTTCCCAATTGGTTTCAGGAACCAGAGAAGGTCACATTGTAATGTGGTTTCTGACTGAAGGGAACCAACTGTATTTTGGCTAAACATTTAAAAACACTACTTTTACTTGTGAATAAGTGGTTTTAACGCTACTACTACTATTACTCGCATTTTAGTGTTTTTTTTTTACGTATTTTGCAAAATAATATATTTAAACCCATGTGTAATTGGGAACTAAAGCATTTGAATTCTAGGTCTCTTCAATGTTTGGCATAACCAATAGACCTTAAAAGTGAACAGAACCCACAGGCTTTAAAAACTGTATTGATTGTTTTCAGCTCCTGGCTACAGCAGACTGCTATGCAGTTTGCCTAAAATGCCTTGGTCCAGATCACAATTTTATAAATTGTGAATGTGAACTCAGTGAAACATTTTGCTCTAAAACCCCAAAGAAAATTGCTTTAAAAATAGAAGAATGTATGGCTTCTCAGTCCACCTCTGTCACCAAATCACAATAAAGGCTTAGAGGGAGTTTCTAATGATGGTGGCTCCCTATCTTGCCTTGCTAAGTACAAGTCTATTAGTGTATGAACCAGAATTACTAGATCTGCAAAGGCAGACAGCTTTGCAACCATGCTCCTGGAAACCTTTACCACCCCTCAACATTCTGGAAGGCCATCCATGCCCTCCCCCCTCATCTACAATATGGGAGACTCCCCCATCTCTGATACCAATGCAGTCACCTCATCTTTCAACTCCTTTTTCATCCCTACCTATTGGCTGACAAGCAAGATGGCTGCTCTGCTGCATCACTGCACACCATGCCAAACGAGTGTCCTAGTATTTTAAGACTTTGTAGATTTTTAAAGTTTTAAGCTCATTCTCATCATTATACATTAAGTGGTGCTGCAATCCATTTAAATTTTTTGAGCCCTGTTTGATTAATCAGACTTGTCCTACTGAAGTGTTTGTCTCCAAACAGAATAAAGGTAATGATCAGCATTTTTTTCATTGGGTTGCCTGAACTGATTTTTCCAAGATAAAACGTTAAATGCAAAATATGTTTTCCCCTGGTGATTTAAAATACTGAAATTATGAGCCTGACAGAGAATGCTTGCCTTGGTGTGCCCTATTGCTTACATTTTCCCCAAAAATGGATGGCAGCCACAGGAATACAGAGATGAAGGAGGAGATGGAGCTGGAATATCAGCTGGCCGAACTCAGTGTTGTTGGCGAAAGATCCTGAGAGAAGATGATGACAAACCACTCAGATGCAGTCTGGTGCTGAAATGTCCAAGTTGTCCTTTGAACAGGTTTGCTGTTGTTGTCTAGGGCCATGGGTTTTAACAGCTTTTTCCAACTCATATCAAATTTACTACGCTCAGTGGAGTGACATTGTTTTTCTTTATTGTTGCAGGTACTCAGAAAAATTGCTCCTGAGTCTGAGGAATAGAACATAACAGAGGCATGGAGTTGGGGAGAGCTCATGAATTTATTAAAGGAATGCCAGGACAAGGAGAAAGTAGTTTTCTTCCCCCTATGTTTTATTTTTGGCTACCTCCCTTTACTAAGGTGGACAAAGATGCTGCATCAGCGATAAGTGAAGGATGAACATGGGGTTACTTACCCAGTGAGGTACAGTGTTTTTTAAATGGTGATATACTACCCAGTTCAGCAGATGAATTTAAAGAACTGGGCTGAAATGGGTTCAATGCCTTGACATTGTTTCTAGTCACAGATAATGGTAGCTAAAATCCAATTCAGATATGTTAACACCTGTATGTGAAATTTTATTGAGAAGATCCAATCCTAGTTTATATCATTAAATCCGATATTGTAACCAGAAGCTTTAAGCGAGACTCTGGCAAGTGTCACTTCAAGCCGCATATTAGTTGTTAATTGATGTTGTTTAAGCAAAGATTCTTACCATTTCTACATGCAGAGCCAATAATGGATTTTATTATGATGTTTCTGTAGCGACCCATGGAGCATGAATTATGCCTCCCCCCCCCCCCCGTTGTGTTCTCTTTGATTTTTTTGAAGTGTGGACCCCTAAAATGTGTACTTTACTATTTTGGTCAGAATTCTCATTAAGTTTCAGTATTAAAAGCTTTACTTTATTTGGCATGACTTTATACAGATGAGTCGCTGGATGACAATGAGGACTTCTAGGTATAAAGCCGATTCCTACTACTCATGAACTTTTAAATTTAACAGATTCCGTCGGCATGTTCCGTGCAAAACTGGATGGACTCTTAACTATAATGGAGCCCCTTAACTTCTTTTCTTAATTGTTGAGCTTATGATGATGGTAAATCCTGTGGAGTGGTTCCAGGAATTAGCTAAATGACGAAATCGGCAAGGTCATGGAAATAAAATGATTTCTGAGGTGAATAGAGACTTACTGTAAGGGCTCAAAATGATTAAATATTTTTTTGTTTAACCATGAAGTTCTGCACCTCTCATGATACAATCAGTTTTTTTAGTGTAATTTAATGAACAGCTGGTGCATGACAGTTTTGTTTAAAATGCACTTAGCTTTAATTAGTCTGTGACACTACTGAGTCTCAAAGGCTTTTAAAGCTCAGAATATTAAAAGCGATATTGTAATGACAGCCAATTTAAATGTGTGTTTATCATAATACTCAATGTTTATTGGATGATGTTTGAGATATTTGTTTTAGCATCCAGGTATACTTGTAGTTAAATAGTGATATTATTTAAGGTTAAATGCAAGTTGAAGGTTTGCTGGAAAATTATCCTGAATAAGTAGATAATATGGAATTACATTGTATGGAGGATTTATAGCTCTTCAAAAATAGATGCAATCATTTTATTAAGGAATTTGCATAAAACTATATTGAATGTGATGTATTTTATATTGATTCTGATATATGTGAACTTATCACCTAAGTTGCAGACATAAGTTAGTGAGCTACTGTTATAATTGTTAGTTCATAAGAATTTTTCAGTTTGCATAACATGAGATAAAAAAATGAGTCTAGCAAGCTATCATTTTAACAGAATTAAGAGGCTGGAAATGAAATGCATTTATTCAATCTGAATTAATTCCTGCTGTTTGATACCTGAGATTTGATCACTGTTCAGTATTTGAAAATGTGATTGGTTATTTATTGCAGTACATTTAATGCCAAAGTGTTCCTCTGATATATTTTGACAATTACTAGATATTTTGGATATTTCTATGTTGTAATGTTTTTTTAACTGAACAACAATAAACTTTGAACTATTTGAACTTATTTTTCACAACCTGTGTCTTCTCCCTCTCTCCCTCCACCTCCAAAACCTGCACTCCACACTATGCCTTCTTCTCCCCTACTACTAGCTCCACAACCTTCAAGGATCTTCTGTCTCTTAACCCACAACAAATGATGGAGCCCTGATGGCCTTGAACGCAAACTCCTGTCTCTTTCTGCCCTAGCCATTACCTTCCAATCATGTACCTCCTCAAATGCTCTTTGTCATTTGCTTCAGTCCCTGATCTGCAGAAGCAGGAAACTCTAATTACCTTTCCCAAAGAGTCAACCCCCTCTCTCACTGGCAACTATCGAACTACTGTCCCATCTTCCTCCTTCCCACCCTGGCTAAACTTTTCTTGACATGTCCTCCCTTCCACTATGACTAAAGGAAATCCCAGTCCACCACATCCCTCCTTAGGCTCATTGACTCCATCCTTTCTGACATGGACCGGGGCAGATCACCTCCGCTATCTTTATTGGACATGGGCAAAACCTTCAAAACTGTTCATTTTATTTATTTATTTATTGATTGATTGATTATTAGGATTATAACACCTTTGAACCAAAGGTTCTTTTATATAAGGTTTTGCATCAACAAGAAGTAGACAACAGTACATAATACAAGTTTAGCACAAGAAGAAGGAATACAATGCAATAACATTACAATCGGTGAAAGTCATGTAAGGTCTAAGCTACATTACAGTACAAAAGAGAGAAAAAATGAAAAAATACTGCAATTGGAAAAGTGTGTATGAGACAACTTGATGATTCAGGATGACCAAGAAGACAGTGCAGTCAATAAGGTGATTTAGTTGGCTAAGTGTTGTCCACCAAACCCTCCTGGGCAAGCTAAAAGTGGCTGGGATCTCAACCTCGCCTCTGAGTGTTGTTGCTCCTGCCTACAGGGTAGGACCCAAGCAATCTGTATTGGTGATGCCATCTCCCATCCTTTCCCTATCTGCTCTAGAATACCGAAGACCCATCCATGGCCCTATCCTATTCTGCATATTTCTAAACTATCATCACCACTCCTGCTCCTCTATGTCCATTCATATATATATATATATATATATATATATATATATATATATATATATATTATATGCAAAAGACATGATTCTCTTCACCTCTGGCTCCTCTGCTTCTGACCTCATGACCTGTATCCAACTGGATTTCAACAACATCCAGCTCCGGTTTTGGGCAACATCCTGTCCCTCAATGCCCCCAAAAGTCTCCATGACCTTTGGCACTATGCAGAGACTTGCTAACCCCCCCCAGACTCTTGATGGTGTTGTGAATGAGGATGTTTCTTCCTTTACATACCTTGAGGTTTGGTTGGTTTGCCATCTGGGTTTCTCCACTCATATGGACACTATCTACAAGAAGCTACACCACCATAAACTTAGAGTACTCTTAAGAAACAAAGCAAGTATTCCACTTCCTGCTCATAAAAGGTTTGTCATGAAGATGATTCTACCTATCTTTGATTATGGCACCATTGTATATAGCACTGTTCCCATGTCCACCCTTGCCAGGCTGGAGCTCCTCTTTCACTCGTTGTACTGCTTTGCCCTAGATTACCTCCCAAGAACCCACCGCTGTTTCCTGTATTATTGTCTCTCGCCTTGCCCTCCCTTGATGCTAGATGCCTAGTTTATTGTTCCACTTCATCTTCTCATTCTAGCTAGGCTTCCCCCTCTTATCATTCCTCCTTTCTCCCCATCCCTCTTTCTATTTCCTACTCAGATTGCAGCTCTTACACTAACTCTATCACTCTTCAACCTCTGTAAAATCCTCTACTAGTCAACCTGCTTTCCCCTTCTGCTCCCCTAATCTTTTGAGGACCCACCCTGTTGCTAATTGCAGTGTTCCCTCTACCCTATCATTCAAATCCCTCCTCAAGGACTTTACTACTCACTCATGCAATTGCTGCTGATCCTAGGCTAATCCCACTACTCCTCCCTCCATAGTGTTCCCTCCCCTACTGCTCTGGTTTTTTGGTCCTCTTCTCCTGTTGACTAGTTCCCATTGTATTTGCAATCTCCTTTCCCTCCCTTATAATTTGCTGCTTGTTGCACTTTGCTAAACTGCTATTGATTAGCATTTTTGGCACTACTTACTTTGTGCTTATGAACAATTGTTTACTGCATACGTTTCAATTTTTATAATTATTGGTAATGGTCTGGCTTAGTATGTTTTGTTTTTTTCCCTGATGAAACTCTTGAAATAAATAACTAGATAGATAAACAGACAGATAGATAAATCAATCGATAAATAAATAAATAAATCTATTTCAATGCTTGGCCATCTTCAATGTGACTGGGAGTATCCTTTCCAATAGTTCCACTATTTTATTTATTTATTAATGTTTTCCCCTTTCACAGGTACAACACAGTACAACATGTACTAGAGTTTAAGTAATTTCTATCTTGTATTCACAGGACTTTTTCCATTATGTAATGCATGCCTCATCATTCAGTAAGCAAACCACTGCAGTCTTCTCCACCAGATAACTGATGTGGTCAACACTGCAGACCTCCTCCTCCTCCAGCTTGTTTTCCTCTGCATGTGGTACTATTAAAGAGAAGTCAAATGCCAGAGTTTAATGCGGCCAAGGCCTGCAAAAAAAATGAAAAACAGCTGGGAGGAGTCCACTACAAAAACCCTGTTCAACATATCAGCATTTTGGAGAAATTACTCACTCACCCAATGGATATACAATGTAACGCTCTTAAATGCACATCCTATTTGTGCAGAAAAAAAAGTCCTTTTAAATGTACTGTGCACATTTCCAGACCTACGTGTTTTCAATGGAAACGTTTGAGCCTGCAATGCAGTTTTTTTATTTACTTTATTTCTGTACACAGAAAAGCATAAATGTACTGTAAGTATAACATTAAATATCACACATTAATGTGATTAAACATTTTGTGAATGTATTTCTTTAGTTCTTCACTTTAATTCACTGTTTTAAAAGGAATTAGAGACAGGGTGCTAATTAAAATATATTCACAACAGCTGAAAATAGACTGTGTGGTGAAGAGGTTTTAATTCCTGTTAATAGAAGCACTGGTGAACCGTGAAAATGTGCACTTACCAGAAATATGCACTTAACCAGTATGCACTTAGCCAGAACAGCTAACACTGCATACACAGAGGAAAAAAAGGGAAATAGAAAAAGCGTATACCTATCTAGAATGTGCACTTATTCAATACACACTTAAATGGACACCACTGTAATATGTTTATTTTGTATAAGGTATCAGTACTGCTAAAGAGAACCCAAGTCAATGCTGGCTTAGGTTCACTTTAGCAGTACTGATACATTATGGGTAAAACTATTTCTGTGAGTGAGTTATTTCTCCAATAGGCTGACATCTTATTACTGTCAACCCATCCTCTCTATTCAGCATGATTATCAGTCATCAGCCTGATACTGTTCCCTGAGTCTACATTATCACACAGTTGAAAATGACCTGAAATTAGAGAGATAACAGCAGAAAAAGTTAAAGAGTGACATACAAATAACATTTAAGAATTCAAAAACAAAAATGGAAAAAGAGAAAAAGAATTCTTATCTTCCCTGATAAGAAACACTGATAAGTTAAGTAATCAGATTGGGGCTGGACACATGCAGTACATCATTTCATCATCCTAGTGATAAATACCTGAAAACAGAGACACAGGAACAAAAGATGGTTAGAAATATACTGTTTCCACTCCTGCCACCCGCAGCCAAAAATTAAAAAAAATAAATACTTACCTTTGCTTGTAGGACGCACAGTGATACCTAAAGCACACCATCCAAATCTGTACCCTAAATAGGCATTATTATTTCATGTAAACATATCAAACCTTTCTGGTGAGTACAGTTCATCGGGACGGTGATGGGGTGCAGGGAGAACTGCACAGCACAGAAGTAGCTTATTAATTCAGGGAGCCATTTCATTTTATTTCCTTGTGTGAAAATCTCAAGAGAGGATAATTTATTAGACTAAAAATTTCTGAGCACTAAGGTTCATCCTCTAAAAATATGTTACAAAAAATGTTGCTGTGGGACAGACACATAGTGTAGCACCATGTAGCAGCATGCAACAGCTTGACATATTGTTTCTGATAGTCGGAAAAAAAAATCTGGGGCCACATAATTTATGTAGATTGTGTTTTTTGCACAATTTTCCTGAAGTGAGTTACAAGAATTGTGTTTGTTTGACTGACACACAGCATGGCACCATGTAGAAGCATACAGCAGTCTGATGTATTTTTTTCTGGTGGTTCAGAAACATCCTGGAAGCTCTGAATTTATGTATGCTGCACTTTTCTTAAAATGTCCTCTAAAGTGCATTACAAGAACTATGATGGGGGATTGAGACACAATGTAGCACATTGTAAAAGCATGCCTCAGCCTGACTTTTTTAGTCTGGTTGTTGAGAAAATCCCGGGAGCACAGAATTTATATATGTTGTGCTTTTCATACAATTTTCCCTAATGCACATTACAAGAAATGTGGCGGGGGACTGAAACACAGTGCACTACCATGTAACAATAGCAGCAGTAGTACATTACCTCCATTTAATAATTTCATGTTTGAGAGAATATTTCAAGAAGTGAGAAATGTATATGTTGTGCTTGAGCACATTTGCAACTAAAGTGCTTTACAAATACTATCTTGGAGGTTGACTTGTTCAGCGCAACAGTAGCTACCATCATTTAGTAATTTCTTGTTTATGAAAAAATTTCCAAAAACAAGAACAGTGAAAACAGTGGCTGTGTGGAGGAAGGGAATCAGTCCAAGAGGGTGACTGGCAGACTGATATAGCACATCATTAACTGTTGGACTTGGAAAAAATTGAAGACCAGCCAATTTTTTAACACGCTGCTTTTAAAAAGTACTTTAAACGTAAACAACAATGCTTTACAACAAAAAAACAATAGTGTGGGAGAAAAGAATAATATGGCACATCAACAGTGCCAATTATGAAAACAGATAGAAATAGAATTTTATTTTTTTAAGAAGGAGAGAGAGAGAGAAAGACAGCACTGAGACAGAAATCAACAAGAGAGCAACTGGGTCAAACAGTAAGAGAGACAGGAAGATTTTCAATTTTTTTGAGTTTTAAACTCTTTATGTATATTTTTTTCTTTTTTAAATGGGAGGAGTAAGACAAAGAGGAAACAGGAAGGAATCTCTGATAGAGCAAAGGATATAGTGTAAAAGATGAAGGATCAGTGAGGAGGACTGGAGAAGAAAGGACTGAAAACAACATGATAGAGTACAATTATTAATGCTCAGATGGAACAGCACCTGCACAGTAATGACAGAGATGACAAAACAAAATGGTTATATTAAATGCGCACTGAAAATAGAAAATGGAGTTAAAAATCTATGTTTCAACCTTAGGTCTTCTTCAGGAAATATCTAAAAGAGAAAAAAAAAAGTTAATGTGGGTACTAGAGGTGTCTTTCACATCACCAAGGAGTTCTCATGAACCTTCATTAATGTGGTATATTGTTTTCTTTGCAGGAAGTGTGCATTTAGATCTACCATGGGAAGTTACAGCTGGTTCCTCGGTGTGTCACTAGCTTTACTAGCGCTCAGCTCAATTCTTCAGAACCCTCATCCCTCCCTAAAGTGGAATGACCCTTGTGCTTCTCTCTGTCCTGCATCCAACAGCTCCTTTCAGGTAGCCATTCTGGACTATTGGGCTTCTCAGCTGTCTCTGCCGGGGAGTGGGACATCTCCTGAGCTGCCTCTGCAGATTACTCCCCCATCCAGGCTCGAGACTTCGTACTCATGGCAAATTCCTGCCAGGACACTAGTGGCTGCAACACTAGGTCAGTATAACACCAGGAGTGGGTACAGGCCTACCCATCAACACCATCTCCCCTATCACCCAAAAAATAGTGTTTACAAATTACAGTTTGCTGCCCTAAAAAGAATCCTGCTTCTTTTACTATTGTGCTCAGGCAATGTTGAACTCAACCAAGGACCATTAGACACCCTTGCTTCTCCATCAGACCTGGCAGGTATCAAAGGAATGTCTTTTATGCATCTTAATGCCTGTAGTTTGCTGAAAAAGTTCACCCTTATCCAGGCTTGGGTGAGTCACATCCTACCTGATGTCCTAGTGATCACTGAGACCTGGCGTAGGCCAGCCACCCCAGACAATGAAATCAATATCCCAAATGATTTACTCTTCCGAGCAGATAGGCAATCAAGAGGAGGTGGGGTGGCAATTTGTGTAATGGACAAATACTCAGCCACATGCATAGATGTATCATCCTCCCACAAAGAATTCGAGTGCTTGACCCTAAAGATCGAACTTTCGCCTTCCAGTGCACTCTGTGTAATAGGCTGCTACAGGCCCCCTTCTGCTGGGCCTCATCTCCTGTCTCACCTCAGTTCCGTACTGGGGCTCAGTTCCTTGGAAACCATTATTCTTGGCGACCTGAACTATGATTGGCTATCAAGTGCATCAGCTCCCTTGAAATCCTTTTGTGACACTCTAGGGTTGGTGCAACTCATTGGCGAGCCTACTCGCCCAAATAAAAAGAACCTTAACAACATCTCCCTCTTAGATGTAATTTTGGTTAGCAAGCCACACCTGTTCTCTCATGTCAGAACATTTTTCTCAGGCATTAGCGATCATTGTATAATCACCACCATTAGATCCGTGCACAACCCACAGTTTGTGGCAAAGTTCTCTATCAAGAGGTGCAAACGCAACTTCGATTTGTTTGTATACGTCCACGACTTGAAACATTCACCGCGATGGCAGGAATTCTTCCTAGCCAAAACGGTTAAAAGGGCATATACTATTTTTTACGATATTTTAAGTGAGGCTTTAAATAAGCATGAACCCTTGGTTAAGGTGCAGGTCAGGAGCAGCACCTGCCATTGGTTCTCACCTGAGCTCAAAGCTTCCCTGTTAGAAAGGGATACTTTATGGAAAAAAGCCTGAAGAAGCAGGAACAACTCAGATTGGTGTCTTTTTAAGACAACACGTAACAAGTGCATCAAGTTGGTCAGAGCAGCCAAGGCTGCCTACTATCGTTTGGAGCTTGCCTCTGCTTCAAGAAATCCTTCAAAGCTCTGGAAAACATTAAAAGACATGTCTGGACACACACCTGGTAATTCCATTACAGCAAAAATTAAGTCCGGCGGCAGCATTATCTCTAACCGATCGGAGATGTTGGAAGCCCTCAGTAACCATTTTGCAATGGCAGGGCTAGCATTTGATACTTCCCCTGCCAATGACCTCCACATAACTCAGGGCCCACCAACCGATGAGTCCCCCTCTACCGAGGAGGCCTTCTCCCTCCTGTCTGTCTCTCTAAAAGACGTAGAAGACCTACTGCTGCAACTGGACACCAGGAAGGGAGCAGACTCCAACTTCATAGAGCCATACTATCTGAAATGTGCCTACCATGTGCTTGCGGTGCCAATCATCCACCTATTCAACATGTCACTCTCCCAGGGTAGCCTATCCCCTCAATGGAAAATAGTCTATGTCATCTCTCTGTTAAAAGCAGGTGACCCCTGCGATCTAAATAATTACAGACCGATCTCCCTTCTCTGCATCTTGTCTAAATTATTAGAAAAAATAGTGTGTGGACAGCTAGGGGTATACTTAGAAACTTAGAATCCAGAAACTTATTAAACCCTGTGCACTCTGGATTCAGAGCAAAGCACAGCACCATAACAGCCCTAGCTAAGGTGACCAATGATTGGCTCCTAGAATTGACAACAAGAAGCATGTCTGTGCCATTTTCTTGGATCTTAGCAAGGCATTCGACACAGTCGATCACAGCCTGCTTCTTTCCTCCCTAAGCACCTTAAGCCTGGACCATAAATCTATGTGTTAGTTTGCAGACTACCTCGGAGAATGGAAACAGTAGGTTAAAGCTGAAGTTGATCGTTCTCCATTAAAACTTATGCTGAGGGGCGTGCCTCAGGGCTCTATCCTTGGTCCCCTCCTCCTCCTTGCAGTCTACATTAACAACATCAATGACCCCATCAAAAAAGCCAACATCCACTTATTCGCAGATGACACTGTGCTGTACTTGAGTCGTCCCACGCTGGAAGCAGCCTGTGAAGACCTCCAAGCTGAATTTAACCTTCTACAATAGCAGCTCATAAACAAAAAGCTTTTGCTCAATGCGAAAAAGACAAAAGACATGTTCTACTCCCCCTTCCTTGCATGCGGCAATTCCTGCTGGGGGGGGGGGGTTATCTCACAAATTACCACTGTTTTTGGAGAAACACTAGAGTATGTAGCTAAATTAAAATGTCTAGGAGTTTGGCTCAATCATAAACTTTCCTTCACCGACAATCTCGAAGAACTACAGAAGAAACTAAGGCAAAGATTAGGACTATTCTACAGAATTAACCACCTGCTCACAAACGATGCCAAGATTCAACTGGTTCAAGCTACCTTCCTATCTTTAATAGATTACGTGGACCTGCTCTACAGCCACTGCACTGCCTCTGCACTGGCTAAGTTGGACACCCTCTACCACAGAGCTATCAGATTCATTACTGGCCTTCCAGTTTCCACACACCATTGCTCCCTGTACTCATCGTTAGGCTGGACTTCCCTTCACAATAGAAGGAATAGAAACACCACCCTATGGGTCTTCATAGCGGTGACCAACAAGCTCCCCTCACATGTCTTAGACTGTATTCCCCGGAGTGTGCTAGGCACCTACGCTCTAAGGAGCTATTCACTAATTGCCCTCCAAGTTCCAAGGGTCAAAACTCACTTCAGCAAAGCTGCTCTAAGCTTCTATTTACCCACATTGTGGAACGGTTTACAAAGGAACTTGAAGCTGAGCTGCCCTGTTAGCCTGAATATCTTCAAGGTGCTCTACGATCGCTACATGAAAGCACCTTGCAAATGTTTTCCTCACTGTTAGCCCACTAATTCCACAACTCCCCCTTTCCATCCTGATGCTCGCCATGTTTCTAGCCCTGGCTCTCGCTCTTTCCCTATTAACTCTTCTTACAGCACCCACCCTTCCCTGTCCACTCCAGCCTGGCTAAATTCCCACCTCATCCATAGTATTTTCCCAATTATCTACCCCTCCTTCATCATTATCATAATAAACAAGTACACTACAGCCATCATCACTTTCTGTGGTTTTAGCTCAATTTTTCCCCCAGTCGTCGGTAATATATCCCTCCACTTCTTTACCTCTCTAACCTGCCGTCCCATCCATGGCCGCTTTCCCCTATATGTGTAGTTACTGGCTGCCTCACTCAAAAGATCTCTGCTTATAACCCCTCTATGCCTATGGTTAATTGTACATCTGCTGATTTCTTCAATTGTAAAATAATGCTGTTTTTTTTTATTTATTTCGACCTTGTACTGTACGGTATACACTCTATATACTTTTTCTTCCTTGTATATTATTGCTTTTAGTATACCTGCTTCTGTACTGTACTTTGATGTATTCATGACCAGGTTCACCTTGCAAATGAGCCTTGCTCAATGGTGCCCGCCTGGATAAATATAAATAAAGATTTTGATTGATTGATTGATTGATTGATTGATGGTGTGCAGCTATTTACATCGGAGAGACTGGTAGATGCCTTGCTAACCATTTCAGGGAACATTACAGGGCAATAAGGAAAGGAGACACTGATAAACCCATTGTATCCCACTTTATCTCAAGGGACCACAGTGTCAGTGACCTTTCTGTTTGTGTACTTCAGCAGAGCTTCTGGGATTCTGACTAAAGAAAAAGCATGGAAACCAAGCTGATCATCCGCCTTGGCTCCCAGCAGCCCTCCAGTTTAAATGCTAGACTTGTTTTCTACTAACATCTTTCAGACACCCCTTGTTTTCCCTAAAGTCTGTTTGTATCTGTACACATTTAACTTATTTTCATTTTCACCATATGTCTCCATCTTTGTCTCCTTCCACCACATTTGTCACCTTTCAGCCTTTTTACTGGCCCCTGTTAATTAATCCCCACCTGGGGACTTCTATAACTCATTCACTCCTATTATGCCTTGTCTTTTCCATCATCACCTTTTTGTTTCACAGATTCTCTCTTAATCTTGCCATTTATCACTTCTTCTCCCTGAGCCTTCCCCTTTTTTCTTACCCCACATATATATTCCTCATTTTACCTCCCCTCTGCACTAACTTTGTTTTTCCTCTTTTTGTTATTTCCTGAAGAAGACCTAAGGTGGAAACATATATTTTTAACTCCATTTTCTATTGTCAGCATGCATTTACTATAACCATTTTGTTTTGCTTTCAGACCACATGCTGACTCAGCATCTTGTTTTTGTAATGACAGAGATTGTTCATTATGTCTACCAGCACTTTTTGTTTTTTAAGTAACTTCCTGAGAGTTTCTTCCATTGAAAAGACTCTGCTGCAGCAGTTCCCCCTCTCTGGTAATAGTTGTACCAGCTCCACTACAGTGATTATTGGTGCTAACAGTGCTGATTCACCTCACTATGGCATGACCATCATTGAGGTGGTTTAACTATGTGCTGCCCTGTCCCCTCAGTGGCACAAAAGGGCTACTACCACCATCACCACCAATTGCAACTTGCATTGTCTGGCCTCCCACCTCTCTCTCTCTCTGGTGGTGGATTCTCATGTGGTCAAGTTGCCCACCAGTGCCTAGATGGATTCCCCTCTTCCCATAACTGACCAGTGTGTTGCACAGGTTGCATCTGACAACACTTTCTTCACTGGAGTCAAGGGACAAAAATTCCCAAACGAGGGAAGACCTGTGCTGCTCCTCTGTACTGGCACTGAGGAGCTAGAAGATGAGGAACTAGGACCTAACTCCTTAGGGGGAGCAGCTGGTAGCAGTGGTGGAAGCATGGGGCACAGAGGGTTCACACTGCCGCTGCAGAACAGAAGGCTGCTGCTGTTGAGCTGTGGGAACTAGCAGCTGCTGCTGCACTGGTGCTGGCAGTTGGTTGCTGATGGTGCTTTGAGGGCCTTCTGCACTGCTGTGGGGGGGGGGGCTACTGAATCACCTCTCCTGCTACCCCTACCTCCTGCATTTGGACCACTTACTGTCTGAAGCAGGTGTATGACTCCACTGAGAGTGTGCACATGACTCTACCTAGAATATGTCATTAAAAATGTACACAATAGAAAGAGAGAAAAGTCAGAAAGAAATGGAAAAAAGGAAAATAGAGTTCTATAACTAAAGTTTATAACTAAGAAAGAATAAGCAAAACATGGAAGAAACAAAAAACAAATTATTGCTAAGAACACAAAGAATTCATTAAGAATGAAAAAAGGATATGAAAAAAACTGTAAAATTAATGAATGTTGTTTCATTCAACAATTTTCTGCTCAGAAAGCTTATCAAACTCCTATCTCCTCCCCTGACTAACACAGCAGAATCGAAGGTTGAGCAGACTGATTGTATAGACATGTACCATGTGACCTGATGAAGCTTTTCCATGTGACCTTGAGGCACTTGTTCACCAGTAGCCTCATTTTGAACAAACTTCACCCAAATGTACCCCAAGGGCAAAGTTACGGGTGACATTGCCAGGTGAAGTTGTAAAAAGTGAATTTCCTACTAAATTATCAAAATTTGTGAATTGATTCACAAAGGTGAAGTTAGCAAATTCACCTTAAAGTTGCTAATGAAGTAACATTTTTGCAACTTCTCTAATGAGAATGCTTTCAAAAAAAGTTGCAATGACTTTGTTTTATGTAAGCAGATCATAGAATGGACTGTTCTGTACATAAACCAGAGCTTTAAGGGGTGAAAGAGCTGAACTGATTTCTGTGGCTGCATTGTTTTTAAATCAAATGGTTTGGGAGAAGAGTAACCAAAAATGCTTTTGTGTCATTTGGCAAACCTCTTCATGTCTAGGACATTCAGTGGGCCTCTCTGGAAACCAAATTAGAAGGCAGACAACTAAACCCCTTTGTGTGGATTCCCAGATTTTTATCTTCGAATGCTTGATGCCAGCTTGTGCAACTTCAGAACTCTGAGCTTTCCAATTACAATAGGGCATTTACATAGGGATTGTGTTTTAGTCCTCCAGAGGAAAAGTACTACTATATTTGGGGTTGTAGACAATCAGTAGAGGTTTTGCTGTCTTAATGCTTTATATCAAACAAAAAAAAACCTAATGTACTAAATGTCTTGGTGAAAGAGAGCATCCCTTATTTTAACACTCCTGTTGAAACCTGTTGTTTATGAGTTGAAATACTGAATGGACGGTCCAGCCTTAGCTTTGCTTGTTGCTGCTGCTCAGTGTAAGCTTTTGTCTTTATCCTTGAACTGTCTGATGTAGGAGCACCTCTTTAATGACTTTTTGACTAAAAAAATATTTTATATCTTATCTGACTTTGTGTAATGTGTGCTACATATCTGCTAGTTTTATTTTAATACAGCCTGTTATTTTCATAAACCAAACAGAGTTGCTGATGAGTATAAATTTGTGATTTCTTTATTGGACAACAGTAAGGAATTCACAGCCCAGAGAAATAACCTCCTGATCTTTACTCTATTCTCCTATACACTGTACTTCCTCTGGATAGCTGGATAAAGAAAAGTTCCATCTTCACAACACAGCCTTGATGAGTTAGAGACTTTTTTTACTCTAACGTTACATTTCCCTACTTTGGTGGCTTTCTACCCTAGCCCTAACTAATGCCTAGAAGTACTTTTTTCAGTTTATTTCCATCTTTTTTAAAAGGGATATTTAGTAACAAATGTGCACTAATTGATTTGACAATGCCATTTTTGACTGGAATTGTCCAAGCTTTCCTTACTGACCAGCCCTTGCTGTCCATAGGCAATCTACACCTCACCCATAGTGCAGGGAAACATTTCTAGTATTCTTGTGAAATTGTATAAAATGGCTGATTTTGCATTCACACACTTTTCATTAAATGAAGAGTTTTCTATTCAGATAGTGTCATTTTCTCACCACATCCCAGGCCAAATAGTCCCTGGTGCCCAGTGCCCCCTCATTGAATCTTAATGTCAAGCAGTCCCTGGCAACCAGAGTTACCCCCAGTCTCACCCTGCCTCATGCCAAGCAGTCCCTGGGGTACACTGACTACCCTTCCATATTCCTATCCCCATCTCAAGCAGTGTGTAGTGTCCTATGGCCACTCACTTCACCCCATCTCTATTCAACTAGTCCCAGTGTCCTGTAGCACTGCCTCTATCTCACCCTGCCACATTTTAAATAGTCCCTTTTATTCGCTGGCAACTGCCTCTGTCCCAACTGAGCAGATTCTGTGTCCAGTTGTACCCACTACCTCATCCTGCCACATTTTATGCAACCCCTGGTGTTTTGAGGCACCACCCCATCACCTTGCAACATGTTATGCAGTCCCCCTTATCTAGTGGCTACCCATTTCACTCCTTTCCCATGCAACCAGTCCTCAAGTCCAGTGGCATCCCCTCCCTCACTGTGCCACATTTTAAGCAGTCCCAGATTCTAGTGGTACCGCTCCCTCACCCTATTACATTTTAAGCAGTCCCTGGTGTCCTGTGGCCATCCCTTTAACTCCATCCTCATGCAATTAATCCTGATATTCAGTGGCACCCCTCCTTCTGTCCCTGTCCCGTGGCACTACTCCCTTATCAGCAGTCCCTGGTGTCCAGTGACCTGTAGATACATAGATGGTTCAGGACAAAAAAAGGACTGCATGTGTAAATGAGTTTGTCATGATGTTCCTACATTGTTTTACTCTGTCCTTCCTTGCTCTTAGTTTCTAGTCCCCCCCACCCCACACACTCCTGCAGATGTTGTATGGCACAACTCCTCCACTTACATCCTTGTTCAGCAACATACTAAATGTAATAATCACAAACTATGATTTATGCATATATTTCTTACGTTGTGGTTTATGATATTGTAATTCAGGTTCTGGAATGCTGAGCAGGTAAGTGGAGTAGAGGTGGATGAAAGTTGTGGATTCCGCTTTCACAGAACTTTCACATCAATTCAGAAATTTTGCTGAATTTTTTGAACTTCTGCCATTGACGAGATTGGAATCTTCCAGATGTGTTTGGCGGATTTTTACCCTGTTCCACAGAATTTTTGGGCTGAACTGCAAAATAATACACATGAACTGTGGAATAACAGTTCTGAGGAATGCTTTTTTCCGCAGTTTAATGAATTATTCCACAGTACATGTAATTATTCCACAGTTCAATGATCAGTTCTGCAGACTTTTTTCTCCACAGTTAAATGCAGGAACCTCAACTTATACATTTTTTTCCACCAATCTAAGTCGGAATTTCCATGAACAGACCTAATTTAATTTTCGTACTTTTGCGGAAGTGAAAATCTGTCTTTCGTGGAAATTCCCCCGGCAGAAGTTTTTTTTCACACACCTCTAAGGTGGAGTGATGTTTTCTTGCATGGCATGTGAATACATTGATATAGGTCTGAATTGTGAGAGGCATTTTGGGTGTGTGCCTCCTGTTCACCTATCACAACATCATAATATTGAAGTTCGTCCCCTATTATGGCCACTCTCTGCCTTTTTCCTCCTTTACCTTTTAAAGTCCTTCCCTAGTCACAATTTTATGAGTGAACTTCTTATTAGTTACCTTGGTGGTGCCACTGATAGTGCAGCTGGAGTGGTATTCCTGGTGGCCTGGGTTCAAGTACCAGCTGGAGTACTTATTTCTTTCTCTCTTCTGTTTGCATGTGTTCAATAAATGTGCACACCACACTCTTGTGATTGAAAATGTTGTTACCAGTGCAGCAACAGGCTGTACATTGGAGAAAGAGTAATGTGCTCCCGGATGACCCAGCTTCCAGTTGCCTTGGTGACGCTGCTGGTAGCACAACTGAAACAGCATTCTTGGCGGCCTGGGTTCAGGTCCCAACTGAGGCACTTACTGTCCAGCTCTGTGTCACAAAGTGATAGGGCATCTGCTTGGCATGCAGGCAACCTGGGTTCAAGCTACAAACCCAGGATGTCAGGAATGGAGGCTGGCAGGGAGGGCGATAGAGCATCTGCATAGACTATCTCCTCCCAGTGGAGGTGGCTGTGGAGAAGGCAACACCTGATAGTGTGAGGAGCATTCTGGTGTGGGTTATCACATGTCAGCTGGCTCTCCCTCCAGGGCAATGCCATGTTGTGTGCTGGTGGGGTGTGGGGAAGAGCCCAGAAAATGGAAATACAATAGCACCCATTTCGGCCTGCCAGATGGCAGCTACATAGTGCCCCCCACTTACAGTCCCCCTAGCACACTGTAGCAGAAGGAAACACAATGGATCAGCAAAATCAACTCCTTGCAACCCTGAGGGTTTAAGGGTATGGATTTAAGGGTTGGCAATGTAGCCTAGAGGTTAGAGTAAAGAGCTGTGAATGAGCTTGGTACACCCAGCAGAGCTGTGTTTGATTTCCACAGCCTCCACTTGCATACTACATGACTATGAACAAGTCACTTAATCTCCTCAGTGCTAGGTTGCCTCTGAAAACAGGCATTTTGCCAAGTGGGCCTTACCCAGATTACCAAAGAATTAAGTATAAAAAGCTGACCCTTTCCAACAATTTCAGCTTTTGGGACAGAGACACATTCCTCAACCAGTACCACTGCAAAATTAGTACACCACTCTGGTGGGGCAGGGCTGCCAGGAGGAAGCAGCCATAAAAGTGACCAAGAGGAATGTGGGGTCCCTCTGTAGTGGAGACCCTAGGGAAGGTGGTGGAGGACCCAGAGTAGGAGGAAGCAACTTCTGGTTCGGGACTCAGTTGTGAGGGGGCTAGATCTGGGAATATAAAAGGGAGGGAAGGTTAGCTCCTGACCTGCTGCCACCGCCTGGAGGGATGGGAAACTAACCCTGAGGATTTCTAGGGCAGCAGGATGGGAGGGAGAGATGGATGTCATTGTCCACCTGGGGACTGATGACCTGGCTAGGAACAGGGAGGGGATAGTGCAAGGGGAGTTTAGGGAGCTGGGGAGGGGTCTTAGGCAGCTTGCTCAGTGGCTTTCGCTGAGGTGCTGCCTGTGTAAGACAGGGGACAGGAGAGGGAATTCGGCACCAGGAGCTTCAACTCATGGCTAAAGGAATGATGCAAAGAGGAAGGGTTCAGCTACATTGCAGACTGGGGACCTACCAGGGAGGATAATAGCCTATACAGTGGTGATGGCCTGCATCCATCTGGGAGGGGATCCACAGTCCTCAGTGAATGGTTTAAATGTTACTTTGATGAACATTTAAACTAGCCAAGGTGAGAGGCAGAAGGAATTGGGGAGTCAGAAACTGCTTTCCCCCCACAGGCTGAGGTAGGGAGTATAGAGAACTCGAGGGGAGAGGAATCTCCCAGGGTGCAAGTTAATAAAGGGAGCAGGGTTGTAGAAGTAAATGGAGAAAGTAAGGAAGCATTAAAAAGAGAGGTGGAATGAAGGAGGCAAAAAGTAAAAAAAAGAGGGGGCAAGCAGAGTGGAAACAAAATCTGGAGGGCCATGTGTATGAATTCTAGAAGTCTGTGAAATTAGATTCCGGACCAGGAGGTCATCATGGCAGAGGCTGACCTGGATATTGTGGTCATTACTGAGTCATGATGCACTGAAAACCATGACTGGGATATGGCCAAATCGAGCTATACTCTGCTTAGGAAGGACTGAGTGGGAAGGAAAGGAGGAAGTATGGTGCTTTATTTATTTATTTTATTTATTTATTGTATAATCGGATTTACAACCTTTGAGCCAGAGGTTCATCTACAAAGGTACCTCATCACAGAGAGGACATACAGAGTCAACATACCTACAGAATACAATCATACAGAATAACATAGTTTTACATAAATGGCTTGAACACAAAGAGTAATTAAAAAACATTTCAGAATTGATAGGTTCAGTACCAGCAGGTACTGGCAGTGGAGAGGGAGGCCATGGGGGGGGGGGTGAGGGGGAGTTCGGCTCAAAGGGCTATGTCAATAGTGTTTTGAGAGCAGCAGAGCTTCTGTCAGCAACAGGTGCAGCAGCAGGTGTTGAACAACAGGTTCCGTAGGGCAGTTTTGAAGGGGGAGCTATTTTGGTGGTGTTGGAAATGGTTCCGGGGAGTGAGTTGAACCAGGACGAGGCTCTGTAGCTGAACAACCTCTGTGCCCGGGTGGTCCTAGTTCTGGGTACTAGTAAGGTGACTTTGTCAGTGGTTCGGGTAGTGACTCTGGAAGGTGTAAGTTGGATGGAGGCAGAAACCCCAGGGAGTGAGAGCCCGAGTAGAATCTTCCTAGTTAGTAGGCAAGTTTGGTAGCGGAGGCATTCATTGAGGCTAAGGAGTTTGGCCATGTCACAGAGCTGACAAGTGTTGGTGAGACTTGGGGCACCGGTCACTAGTCTGAAAGCCTTGTTTAGGGTGAGTCAAATCTTGTTGAGGGCTATGGAGTCAGCAGCACCATAGACTGGAAGGCCGTGATCGACAAGGGACATTACTGAGGACGTAATGGCAAGCCTAAGGGCATCAAGTGGGAGGCAGTCCTTGTGACGGTAGAGGATGCCAAGATGAGCGTTAGTGGTGGAAGCGAGGGCAGTAATGTGGGCATGAAAGGTTAGGGCCAAGTTAAAGGTGATCCCAAGGTATTTGTAAGAGTAAACTTGTTCAAGTGGTTGATGAGTGCTGGGGAAGATTTGGAGGGGGTTGTTGCTGGCTTTGTTCTGGTGGTGGGCAAAGAGCATTGCCTTAGTGTTTTTTTAGGTTAATGACTAGTCTGCTCTCCTTAAACCAGTTCTCAGCATCATTGAAGGAGCGTTGGAGGGAGTCTTGGAGAGAGGTGGGATTTCTGTGGGCGGCATAAATAACAGTGTCATCAGTATACAGGAGAATATTGCCAGAACAGGCACCGGGCAGGGTGTTTAGGTAGAGGCTAATGAGTAGTGGGCCCAAGATAGAGCCCTGGGGAACTCATGAGCAGATGGGATGGGTTTCTGAGAGTATCCCATTGTTTTTGACATGCTGGGAGCAGGCTGATAGGTAACTCGCACACCAGGAGGGGGCCAGCAGAGAAAGCTGTATGGTCAAGGGCATTTAGTAGGAGGGGGTAGGAGACAGTGTCAAAGACCTTGGAGAGGTCAGTGAACACTGCTCCAGCTAGGGAACTGGAGTCCAGGGAGGAGTGCAGCAAGTTGGAGAACTCCATTAATGCTGTACTTGTACTGTGACCAGCATGGAAGCCATGCTGTTCTGGGCATAGAATGTTGTATTTTGCTAGATATTCGGTGAGTTGAGTGGCCGCTACTTTTACTAAGGCTTTGGAGAGGGGGGGAAGATGACGATTGGATGATAGTTCCTGGGGGTGGACCTGTCACCTCCTTTGTGAATAGGTGTGACTATAGCTGTTTTCCATGCTGTGAGGAATAACCCCAGACAGAGGGACTGGTTTAGTAGGTCAGTGAGTGGGACCAGGACATCATTCAGGACCAGCTGGAGTATTTTTGGATCCAGGGTATAGCCGCTAGGACTGTTGCTGTTTAGCACTTTAAGCAGGTGTTGTCTGGCTTCCTGGATGGATACTTTGCATAGATAGAACTGGGGGTGCTGAGGATCTGGGGGGGGTGGGTCATGGGTTGGGTCGAAAAAGTTACTCAGGAGGACAGGGCTAAGATCTGTAAAGGAGGAGTTAAGGCAGCTGGCAATGTCAGTGGGGTCAGTAAAGGTGGACCCATTGACTTTAAGCTGGGCTGGAAGGGAGCATGATTTCCCATTTATTTCTTTTATATTGTCCAAGAAGTTCTGAGCACACCCCCATGAGGAGGTGAGGATGGTCTGGTAGTGGTCTGCCTTTGCTTTTTGGATGGCCCATGTACACCTGTTATGTGTGGCATTATATGCCTGTCTGTCAGCCATCCGGCCAGTCTCAGTGGCTATATGCCAGAGGTTATCCCAATCCCTGAGCAGTTGGAGTAGGGCAGGGGTGACCTAAGATGCGTTTTTCCTTTTGGAGTGGATCATGGTGGAGGGTGCAAAAAGATCACAGGCCTTGTTAAAAGCTTGTGAGAAGAGGTCGAGGGCAGCATCAATGTTGGTTGCATGGCAGATGGGAGACCAATCAATGTAAGCGAGGAACTGTGAGTTTTTTCAGTCTGCCTGGGCAGAGATGCCTGCAGTGTTTGGCTTGGGCTACATGTTTGGGGGTGGGGGCAGACCAAAGGAATAGGAGAGGGGAGTGGTCACTTAAGGAGTCCGAGAGGACTTGAATATCCTGAATCTTTTGGGGGCGGTTGGAGACAATGACGTCTAGGAGGGTGCAAGTCCCTGTAGTTTGGTTACATCTAGTGGGTTGGGAGACAAGTTGGGTCAAGTCTAATGCTGCAAAGGTATCTCTTATTTGGTGAAGCAGAGGGACTGAGCCAGTTCACGTTGAGGTCTCTGACTAGAACTTGTTGTGCTTTATGGGGGAGGGAGGAGAGATATTCAGTGAGAGACGATATCGCTGGGGTCTGGTTCCTTGGGGGTATGTAGGAGACTGTGAGATAGAGTGGGCTCTTGGATGGGTCTGGGGAAAGTTTGAGGGTAAGGGCCTGAGTACCATCTACAAGCTTGGGGGCAGTGAATGCATGGCCAATGATGGTGTCACAAGCGTAAAAAGCACAACCACCTCCACGTTTACCTGCTTGATCCTTGCGATATAGGGTGTAGCCTGGAAGGGAGACAAAGGAGTCTGGGGTGGACTTAGTTAGCCAGGTTTCTACTAGGGCTATGATGTTTGGTTGGTGTGCATGTGTTCATGGAGGCAATGCGGAGTCCTTTGGACCTAGTTGGTGGATTGGTGGGGGCAGAACCTGGGTTAGGGTGGATATTACCAGAGAGGAATAATAGATTGACCAAGGTTCTAGCCCTGGGGCAGCAGTTTGTTAGCTTTTTGGGAGTACATTGAGAGGTAGGGCAGGCAGTAGGGGAGCAAGGGGTGGGCAGGGTTTGGAGGGTCTGGAAGACACAAAGGTGTTGGAGCCAAGGGGATCCAGTGTGGGTGGTGGGGTTGGGAGGGCAGCTAGGGGGTGGATGCAGGGGTCCAGGGTGCATTGACATGGTGGGGGGGTGAGTGGGTTACACTGGTGAGGTATGTGGGTGCAGTCAACAAAAGGCAAGGGCTAAGTTCTGGCTGGTGGGAGGTGAGCTCCAGGATGCTTATGAAGATGAGACACATAAGGTAGAGGTGAGCATTCATGGTGCCAGGTAGCCTTGGAGGCAGAGCAAAGTGGCTGGAGGGGGGGAACCAAAGTTTTAAGAGCTTTAAGAATCAGAACAAAATTTTGTTGGCTTGGTGGTAGAGCTGCTGACTTTGGTCACAAGGGTACAGAGTTTGAGACCTGTGGTGAGACAGCAGAAAGTATTTTTAGTTGATTATGGAGCCAAAAAGCTTTAAGAGCTTTAGAAACCAAGAGAAATTTATCTTGGCTTGTTTGCCTAGAGGTAGAGATGCTGACTTTGGTGTCAAGTGTACAGGGTTTGAGACCTGCAATGGGACAGCAGAAAAGTATTTTTAGCTGACTATGGAGCCAAACAGTTTAAGAGCTGTGGAACAGAGGGAGTAAATAGCCTGACTCATTGGCTTAGTGGTAGAGCTGTTGACTTTGGGGTCTGTGGTACAGGGTGTGAGACCCACAGGGGATAGTAGCAGATAAGGGGAGGAGTAGTGATTAGGAGAGATGCATAATGAGGGGAAAAGGAAGAAACAATGGCTAGGAGGGTGCTATAGTGACTCCTAGTGGCCAGAAACCAATAGTAGCTGCAAATAGGGAGAGGAGATGAGGAAAGTGCATAGAGTGGTACCTGGAGGGGCACAGCAGCAACTCCTAGTGATCAGAGAGTATAAGCTGCAAATGGAAAAGTGGACACTTAGAAACTATAAGGAGAGGTCACATGATATGTCAGGTGACCTGGAAGCAGCAATAAATGTAGAGCCGACAGGATAACACCTCTCCACAAGTACACTGGAAGGAAGGAGGCTTTACCTCTTAAGGCTCTCTGGAGTCCCCTGTTGCATGCACCTACATGAGGGAAAGCACGAAATACTGGGAATACGGGGGGGTAGGAGGCAGTGGTACTGTGGGTCACCCTGGAGATGGGGAATGGAGCTACTCTTCACACTGGAGTGATCTATAGACCTCCAGCCCAGAGGGAAGAATTAGATAAGGAACTGGTAGAAGCCATTGATTGGCAAGATGGAAGAAAGGGGAGGTGCTGCTGGTAGGGGACTGCAACCTCCCAGATGTGGACTGGAGCCACCCAGCAGTGGCCTCATTTAGAAGCAGGGACATCCTGGAGTCTGTTCAGGGGGCATTTCTCAGGCAACTAGAAGGTGAACCCACTTGTGATGGGGTATTACTGGACTTAGTACTCACTAAAAGGGATAGTGTTGCAGATGTCAAGGTGGTTGCTCAGATAGTACAGAATTTTACCATTGTGATTCCACTAGCACTAGCATAGCACTCACAGTGAAATGCATTAGTGAAGTTTCACCACAGTGTCTGTGTTTTTTAATGAACATACCTTTAATAATTTATTAGTACTGTATGTATTGTATTTTCATAAACTTCATGGAATGGTTTTAAACTTTGGTGGAGGCAGTATAGCTCAGTGATCTAAGGCTCTGAGCTGCAAATCTGGAGATATGGGTTTGAATCCCTCAGCCACAACGTGCATACTGTGTGACCATGAGCAGGTCACTTAACTTCCCTGTGCTCCCAGGTCACACCTGTAAACAAGCTTTCAGTTCAGTGTGCTACTCCTGGTTAAACAACTGGAAAAAAAAACTCCTTACTTATTACTTTATTAAATGCATTTTTAATACTTCTTCTCTGGTGCCAGGCTGTTATTTGTTCAGAACTACAGCACCCGCAGTTCCAGGATTGCTTACAAGTGGTCCTGAGATTGCGGTTAATGTATTTTCGGTTATGTGCATTTTCAGATGTGTGCACAAATTCGACTGGTCCTGACCATGTGCACACATCTGTAATTGACTGTATCCTAGAAATTAGGATAGAAACAAGGATACCATCAGATACCTCCCATTTGGCCAGATAGTTGCCATGGTAGGATAGCAGTACTAGCTGACAATGGATCCTACCCTCTAGGATACAGTGCATAGATCCTATAAATGTTGTGGATCTGGTGGTTCCTAGCAACAGATCCAGCTCATATCCTAACTATCTGATCTTGGATCCATGGATCTGACCTAAGATCCATCACTATCTGACCCCACATCCTAACTATCTGACCTAGAATCCCTAGATATGACCTAGGATCCCTGGATCATAACTAGGATCCATTGTTATCTGACCCCTGATCCTAACTATCTGACCTAGGATCCATGAATCCTAACTAGAATCCATTGCTATCTCCCCCTGGATCCTACATCTGTCTTTGCTAGGATTTCTAGTAGGATCCTAAGTAGGATACCAGCACTATCTGACAGGAAGTGGTAGGATCCACAAAATCACTGTCTGAGCAACACTAGAGACAAAACAGCATGGTTTCACAGGAGGGAGGTCATGTCAAATGAATCTGATAGATTTCTTTGACTGGGTGACCAAGGAACTAGATCAGGGTGGAGCAGTGGATGTGGTATACCTAGATTTGAGTACGGCATTTGACAACGTTACACATATGAGAGTAGTAAGCAAGCTGGGTAGCTTAGGAGTGGGTACAGAGGTGATAAACTGGATAAGAAATTGGTTAGGGAATAGGCGACTGAGGGTGGTGGCAAACGGAGTTCACTCAAAGGAAGAGAGGGTGACCAGTGGGGTGCCTCAATGATCAGTGCTGAGACCGGTCCTCTTTAATGTCTTTATAAATGACATTGCAGAGGAGATGGAAGGGAAGATCTGCCTCTTTGCGAATATAAAATCTATAATAAGGTGGACACTCCAGATGGGTGAAAAGGATGAGCAGAGACCTGAGAAAACTAGATGAGAGGTCAAGACCATGGCAGCTGGGTTTCGGTGTGTTAAAGTGCAAAATAATGCACTTAGGGCACAGAAACCCATGGGTGGAGTACAAAATGTGTGGAGTGGTATTGACAACCATCAAGTAGGAAAGAAACCTGGGTTAGTCATATCAGATGGCCTAAAGGTTGCCAGGCTTTGTGACAAGGCAGTAGGGAGGCAAGTGGGATGCTGGGATGCATAGGGAGGGGTATCACCAGCAGAAAAAGGGAGGTAGTGTTGCCTTTGTGTAGCCCACTGGTAAGACCCCACCTACAGTATTGTTTCCTGTTCTGGAGACCGTATCTCCAGAAGGACATAAACAGAGTGGAGGCAGTCCAGAGGAGGGCAACTAAAATGATACAGGTCTGTATCAAAAACCCTAGGAGGAGAGACTCAAGGACTTCAGTATTTACACCCTGGAACAAAGAAGGGAGCGGAGAGCTATGATAGAGACCTTTAAATACCTCACAGTGGTAAATAAGGTACAGGAATGGAGTATATTTTAGAAGAAAATTTGCTCAAGAACAAGGGGACATACAATACTATGAAGCTGGAGAGATGTAGATTCAGAAGAGATGTGAGGAAGTACTTCTTCACAGAAAGTGTAGTGGATTCCTGGGACAGCCTTCCAGTGGAGTTGGTGATGGCAAAAACTGGTGGGATTCAAGAATGCATGGGATAAGCACAAAGGAATCATATTGGAAAGGAAGCTGATAGGGAGAAAGAGCTGTAGATCTGGCACAGTCTGATGTAATAGTGTAGGTAGGGAGAAATGGGAAGTCTGGATTGGTCAAGCGGTCCTTATCTGTTGTTAAACTCTGTGTTTCTATGTTTCTATGGAGCGGTTATATCAACTGCTGGCTGGGTGTGTAGTCAGTCTGCATGATCTTTGGTGGCCCTGATGATGGGAGCCCAGTGTTCTTTAAAGGCGCTAGATGGGGAAGGGGTGTGTTAAGATGATTTGTAGTGTCTTTTTGATACTGGAGATGGGGTCCCAGTGTTAGAACTGGGGGAGGGTTGGAGCACTAGCACTAGTTCCCATTGCCCAAACTCAAAACCTGATGCTGGAGGGAGACTGTTGGGACACCAAGTATGACTCCCTCGTATACACTGGAATTGTGGAGCATCCAAAAAGTTGCTAACACTGGGTATGGGCTCCCAGTGTTGATTTTTAGTTGGTGGAGGTTGTAGGAGCTGTGTCACTAGACCACCAAGGATGACCAGGGAAGCACCCGAAAATTAAAAAAAAAAAAAAAAACACTGTGGTATTGCTAGCTCAGTGGCACAGAGGGATGAGGCACTGGATGCCACACCTGCCACCATACCACTGACGCAGGTATGAGTCATTGGGGCTGGTCATGGGGAGGAATATTGAGCATCACAGATGATGCTGTCCTTCTCCATGGAGGGAGGAAGGCCAATTACGCTCTGGTGCAATATGGCCCCAAGTGCAGTGTGCTCCAAAATACTTACTAGATGGGGGGGGCACTGGTGATGACATGCTCTACCTTTGCACGCCACCCCGAAGCTGACATCCCAAGGGAGAAAACCAGAAGAGAAAATCCAGGACAAAGCAATGATGAGATGTCCAACCCCTTGCAGGCCCTGCACTGGCAACAGGGCCCTCCTTACACAAACCAGATCTGTTCTCTGGCAGGTAAGAGGTGACATGTGAACCCTGCCACAAGGCAGAAGCAGTGAGGGAAGAATGGAGGTATTGTTTTTGTTTTGGAGAATAAAAAAAAAGAAATCCTGAAATCTGATAATTTTCAAATTTTTACCATCTTTACCCCTGACCTTGAAGCCACTTAAGTAATTTGTCTAATATATCAAAGTTAGGAGATCCTGTCAAGCATTGTCATGTAGATCCTTATGTAAATAATGATGACTGAAACCAGGAAAAATCGCAGTTGAACATTAATAAGCCTGCTAGAACTGTACAGAATGCAAAACTCCAACAGTGGAATTCAAGTGATTGGCAAAATTTCACAGTGAAGTAAACCATGGAATTGTAATGTGAACCTCACTGTTGTAAAATTACATAAATATGTTCTGCAGAAAAACTGCATCAACTACAGCATTTTGTTGTTTTCTGTAGAATTTTACATCAGTTTGTGAAATTCAGTATGTTCCATGTTTTTTTTTTCACAGTGAAAAATGCCCACTCTCCTCAGTTATCAAAATTTTATGGGATTCTGATGGAAGCAGAATTTTGCAATCACGAATAGCACTTTTGGAATGGAGGATAGTGCTGAGTAGCTGAATTGGGTGCAAGTCAAAACACACTTCAGGGAGCTTTTTTTGAAGTGATATTAACTTTTTGCTGCTAATTCTTTCCTATCAACAGGAACGGGAAGACTCGCCATTTTGAGTGACCTGTGGACAGGAGCGATTATGTGACCATACTCAACCAATCTCACAACACCAGGAAGCTGAGAGCTCTGCATATATTGATTTCCCTTAGCATGTCCCATTACACTGATGTCCTACTACATGAGTGGCACAGAGCAGGAGCAAAGCATCTGCCTTAAAGAGCTAGTGTAACCAAAACAGCCAGACAGGGAAATGATACAAATTTTAAGAAGTATTTAGTTGTAATGTTCTATTTCTGAAGTATTTTTCTTATTCCTTTTACTCATTAGAATGTTTTCTGTCATAATATTGTGCTGGATGTGTGAAATAGTTCTCAGCCTGGTAGCTGACATCTCTGTCTATATTTCCCCCACTACATTTATTTATTTAGCTTTTGTTTACCGGGTAAGTACACTAGACAAGTAGTATGCCTATTTTCAGGAACGACCCGGGAGAGCACAAAACATGCAGTATACATACATGGCAACATTGGAGAAACAGCATGATACAGTAAAAAACAGCTATAACAACGCTTGTATAAGGGCAGAGATACTGCCACACATAGTACAAATTGTTACAGGACATAGATAGACATTAGAATCACTGAATACATATTTCATAGACCATCATGGACTCAGAGTGGACAATAGTGGACTGCAGAGTATTACATTACAGAGACTAGGAGCAGTCACACCTTGTCATTTGTTTTAGGTGGGACCGCAGGGAGGAGTGAAAGGTCCAATGGGAAGGGGCAGAGTGGACAGAGTCTGGAATGGAGTTCCAGAGCCTAGGCACAAAAGCGGCAAAGTCAATGATCCCCCATAAGGGTCCGAGTAGGGGAACTTTAAGCAACTCAAGCGGTCTCAGACCTGAGCTGGTAGGGGATGGTGTCCAGTTTTGGGAGGAGATGCGCCAGTCCTGATGGTATGCCCGTGGCAAGCACTTTCCTGGTGAAGTTTCCTACACCAAGGATCAGGAATTCCGCAGGGGGGAGCCAGCTGAGTTTGTCATAGAGCTCACATCGGTGGGTGAGTTTGGGAGCAGCAAGTGCAAACCGACAGATATTATATGCCGTGTTCCACCGATTAAGATGGATTTGAGGTGACCTGGCAAATAGGTGGTATCCATAACTAAGGGAGGAGAAGCACCCCCTCGCAATTGCCAGCCTCACTCCCGGAGTCAGGTTGTATTTGGCCCTGTAGGCAAGGCCAAGCTTACACCTGGTGGTTCTGCAGATGTTTTGGATATGGCTTCCCATGTCAAGTTGTGGGTCAAGGGTGACCCCAAGATATTTAATTGAGCTTGCTGTTGGCAACAGGGGGCCTCCATCACAAGCTATTTTGAGCAAAGCTGATGGGGCTTTTAACTTGGCCATGGAACCAAAGAGCATGGCCTGAGTTTTGTTAGGATTCAATACCAGTCTATGGTTGGTAATCCAGGCCGAGACTCTGCTGAAGTCTTCAGATAGGCACTGGTTAAGGTCAGCAGCATTACGAGCATGGGCCACTAGCACAAGGTTATCTGCATAAAGCGTGACTTGGCAATGAGAGGTCACCCGTGGGAGTTGATTAATAAAAAGTGAGACTAGGAGAGGTCCAAGTACCGATCCCTGGGGAACTCCCAGGTCACAGCCCTAGGCTCCGAGAGGACCTTGTTAAAGCAGGTGCGCTGCTTTCTACCCGTTAGGTAGCCCATCATCCAACTCATGGCATGCGGAGAGAACCCGAGAGCCCTGAGCTGCTCCCCCAGTAGGTCATGGTTGACAAGGTCAAAAGCTTTGACAAGTCAATAAATATAGCACCTGACAGTTTGCCCTTATCCATGGTGGATCTAATACTAGAGATTACAGTAATCAGGGCAGTAGTGGTACTATGACCCTTCCGGTAACCATGTTGGGCCCCAGAAAGCAGCTCATGGGTATCCACGTACTCCGAGAGTTGCTCCGCCACAACCTTTTCCAGGAGTTTACCAAGGGATGGGAGAATAGCAATAGGGTGATAGTTGTCAGGGAGTTTGGGATTTCCCTGCTTCAAAACAGGGACTATCCTTGCCTCTTTCCAGATGTCAGGGATTATCCCCAAGCTAAGGGATAGGTTAAAGATATGGGCAATCAGAGGGGCAATGTAAGCTGCTCCCAGCTTGAGAAGCCTGGGCTCAAGGTTGTCAGGCCCTGCACTGGAGTGCTGGGAGAGGGCAGCCAAGCAGTTCGAACATCAGGACAGACACGGCCTTAAGATTAAATACTCCCGATGAGGATGTTCACTCTGCATCGGAGGGATGTTAGCGAGCGACCCCATCGTTGAGTGAAATGAGAGGTGAGTCCGCAAGGGGAGAAGTGGAGCTGAGGTATCGGCTATAGTGTGGGGATTATGCACGAGACTCCATCAATAATCATGTCCACGACACCGAGTGAGAGGGCCCACTGACGAGGGACTAATGTTCCTCCAGACCTCCTAGGATCTCTGACAGAGCTAAGTAGTGCTGATTTACAGAAGTTACTTTTGGCAGTCCTAATGGCTTTTCTACACCGATTCCTGAGTTGCCGATATCTCAGTAGATTAGCAGGATCTCTGGAACCCTTAGTACTTGCCCAGCATTTGTCTGTCTCCCGCATCTGGGCAAGTAAGTCACCATTCAGCCAGAAGGTGGCTGTTCCCCTCATCCTCCGGGTGACCCTGGGGGCGTGTCTATTTTGGAGAACACCAAAAGAATGTATGAAGCAGGAGGCTGCCACTGAGGGGTCAGAGGCTTCAAGCACCCTGGTCCAGTCAGTACGTCCTAGATTGGCCAGGAAAGCCTCAGGGTCAAAACTGGAGTATTTTCTGACTTGAATGATTTTGTGTGGAATTCTAGGGGAGGGGATTTTCCAGACACAGTATACCGGGGAGTGGTCAGATATGGAGTCTGATAGCGTGCCTGATGAAGCAATCCTCTCCGGCCGGTTGGTCAGGATCCAGTCTAGCAGGGAACTTGAGGAACCATTGGCTGCCTGTCTCATCGGGTCATGGATTAGTTGGTTAAGGGATAGGCAGGCAAGTTGTGATTCGCATTTCCTAATATTGCCACACTCCCAGTTCATGTTGCTATCACCCATAATAATGAGTTCATTGTCACCTATACTGGGCCTAACTGCATCTAAGAGGTAAGTAAGTCCTGTCAGACCCCCTCTAGGGGGGTTATAGGCGCACACCAAGTGCAGCTTCTTAGCATTGCCCAGCAGCAGGAGCACATGAAGAAACTCACAAGGTGGATGATCAGGTTTACTCTGTGCCACCAGGGAGATTTTCAGATGGGATCTGTAGTAGATGAGGGTGCCACCCCCCCTCCTATCCCCAGTCCTGTCTAGAAGAATGAACTCGTATCCTGTTAGGAAGCAGGCAGAGTCAGGAATTGAGGGTTTGAGCCAAGTCTCAGTTATCCCTAGGATGTCTGGCTTGTATAGCTCAGTCCACGCTAGGAGATCATCTCGGTTAGGAAGCATTGTGACCTCACTGACAGTGACATCCCATGTGACTGATCTGGCAGCTAGTGAGTGGTTGTCACAGTCAGTGAGGTCACAATGCTTATGATGTAGAGGGGTGAACAGAGCTAGATATGTCAGCTGCCAGGCAGAACACTCTTCCACACATCACACCTACTAACATCAGGTAAAACATCTTCTAAAAACAAGCATTTGTCAATGCCGAATATTGTTTGCTTTTATGTGCTGTTTAGGTATTTGGAAGTGATAGTTCCATGCCTTCCTCCCAATACATCCACTGTGTCTTTCCATTCAGTATTCACAGAAGAGTGGGAGGGGCAAAGGGCACAGCAGTACAGCAGTTGCCAAGGGGGTGAAGAGGTGGACAATAGTCTATTCAAAGGCAAAAGAGTCCTGCAGGAGCTCACTAAATTGAAGGTGGACAAAGCGATGGAACCAGATGGCATACACCCAAGGATATTAAGAGAACTGCAAAGGGAGATAGCAGTACCTCTAGCAGCCATGTTCACTGAGTCATTCAACATGAGTGAATTGGTGGAGAGCACATGTGATCCCTCTACACAAGTCCGGCAGCAGGGAGGAGGCAGGAAACAATAGGCCGTTCAGCCTCACCTCAGTAGTGTGGAAGATCATGGAGACATTGATTAAAAAAAGGATAGTGGGGCATCTAGAAGCCATCAGAGCCCAGGACCATAGACAACATGGATTCACAGTGGGGACATCATGTCAGACAAATCTGGTTGATTTCTTTGACTGGGTGACAAAGGAAGTGAAACAGGGTGGGGCAGTGGACAACACTTACCTTGATTTCAGCAAAGCCTTTGACACCATCCCATATAGGAGGCTGATAAACTAGCTGGGTAGGCTGGGCATGGGGGAAAGGGTGATAAACTGGGTTAGAAACTGGCTAACAGACAGGAGGCAGAGAGTGGTGGTAAATGGTGTGCAGCCTAGGGAGAGGGGGTCACCAGTGGGGTGCTGCATGGATCGGTTCTGGGGCCAGTCCTGTTCAATGTCTTCATTAGTAACATTGCAGAATGTCTGAAGGGAATTTTTTCACCAAATTTTCAACATAGCCATTTTAACACCTCTGCTCATGAACAGAGTCACTGTGATTTTCTTAATCTGTCCCAAACATTGACTGTGCACACCGAATGCACCATTGTGCGCTTCATGCACGGAAACACATTTTGGGTGACATGTGAAAAATGACAGCTGTACTGCTCATAAGGAGGTGTGATAAAATGGCAATGTTGAAAATCTGGAGTGCAAATATTAAAAATTTGTGAACTTACGAGCGTGCGTAGGAACTGCGCAATGCACGCTCATAAAACAGTCATTTTTAGGAATTTTTTCACCAAATTTCCAAACTAGCCATTTAAGACCTCTGCTCATGAACAGTGTCACTGTGATTTTCTTAATGTGTCCATACAATGATTTGGCACACCGACTAGCCATTTAATGCGCTACATGGAGGAAACATGTTTTGGGCAAGATGTGAAAAATGACAACTGTACTGCTTATAAGGAGGTGTGGTAAATGGCAATGTTGAAAATCTGGAGTGAAAATATTGAAAACCACAACATACAAGCGTGCGTAGGATCAGCACAACAAATGCTCATAAAACAGTCATTTTTGGGAATTTTTTCACTCAGTTTTCAACATAGCCATTTTAAGACCTCTGCTCATGAACAGTGTCACTGTGATTTTCTTAATCTGTCCCAAACATTGACTTGAGCACACCGACTGTGCCATTGGACGCTACATGCATGCAAACACATTTTGGGTGACGTGAAAAATGACAGCTGTACTGCTCATTAGGAGATGTATTAAAATGGCAATGCTGAAAATTTGGAGTGAAAATATAAAAAATTAGCAAACTTACGAGCGTGCGTAGGAACTGAGCAACACATGCTCGTAAAACAGTCATTTTTAGGAATTTTTTCACCAAATTGTCAACATAGCCATTTAAGACCTCTGCTCGTGAACAGTGTCACTGTGATTTTCTTAATGTGTCCCATACATTGATTTCGCACACCGATTGCGCCATTGTCCGCTATCTGCGTGAAAACACATTTCGGGCACGATGTGAAAAATGACAGCTGTACTGCTCATAAGGAGGTATAGTAAAATGGCAATGTTGAGAAGCTGGAGTGCAAATACTAAACATTCACAAACTTATGAATGTGTGTAGGAACTGCGCAACACACACTTGTAAAACAGTCATTTTTAGGACTTTTTTCACCAAATTTGCAACATAGGCTTTTTGAGAGCCCACCTTATGAACACTGGCACTGTCATTTCGTTTATCAGACCCAAAAGGTGATTTCGTGCAGTGACCACAAAATCACCCTTTGGGCCTGATTAACGTCATGACAGTGACAGAATTCATGAGGAGGGGTCCCAAAAACCCCATGTTGAAAATTTGGTGTCAAAATTCCAAAAAATGCCTGAGATATGCAGCAAAGTTGAAAAAACCTTCTCTATCCCATTATACAGCTTACTGGCGTTTCCTCAGTTCGCGGTCGGCTTTGAAGAGTGCAGATGTTTTCCCGGTCCACCGAAGATCGTCACGCCGAGGTCCGGAGGTAAGTATGGAGTGAGGGGAGTGGGGGAGGCAGGGTCACAGTGGTGGGTGTGCGGTTGTGGAGGGGGCAGGGAGAAGCACCGAGGGACAGTTTTGTATTTACAGGTTTTTTTAATAAGATGACAAGGACGTTTGCCATGCTGGGGTGGGCTCCCACTGGCACCTGACTGTTTAGGGGCATGGAGCCATCGGGCACCCCTCACGGCTATAACAAATTTTTGCCACATCTGGGGTGGGCTCCTCAGCGGCACCTGGGAAGCTTTGGGGGGCATGGAGCTGATGGGGACTGGGCACCCTGTCACGTACAGTGTGTGCATGGGGAGGGGCACATGAGCACGCAGTATGCGCGGTGCATGTGTGTGTGTGTGTGGAAGGGGACTCTGCTCACTGAAGCGGAGCTCTCCTTTCAACTGTAACCACTGCATTTTCAACTGTTGTCATAGACAGCTGCAGCAGTGATTGGGGAACTGGGGCCACGCCTACAAACACAGTGACTGAATTGGAAGACGGGTGCCACACCTCCGAAAACTCGGATGATGGCACTATGTTTCTTGCACATGTGTGCAAGCAACATAAAAAACAGAAAAAAAAAGTACTTCAGATATAAATTGTAATGGTTCACTACTTTTAAAAACTAATATTAGTTTTAGTCAGTACACTAGCCTTTTAATGCATATGCAGGCATCTGCAGATAGTCTGCAGTCTGCAGGAGACTCTTCAGGGGAGACACCAGACCAAGGTAGGGAAAAACACATAGGTGATTACAGTGTACTGGAACTACCAGTAACAGGGAAGGTAGCTACAGATTGGTATGGTAAGGGTAAAGTAGGTACAGGTATAAGGGTTGGAAAGGGGAAAAAAGAGACACCCATTTAGGATACAGTAACAAATACATTTCAGTCAAGCAAAGGAAAAGAGTAGGGTAGAAAGATCAGACAAGTGAGTAAGGGTGGTGGACTTCCAGGTCAAGTTAGATGGTAGGTGGGTTAGATAAGGGAAAACAAAAGACACCCTATCTAGTGAAGGCTAACAAAGAAGTTTCAACCATGGAAACGGGAGAGGTAAGAATACAACAGGAGTAGAAAGGAGGCAGGAGGAGACAGCGAAGTTTAAATAGGCAAAAATAGTAAAGGAATGAAAGATCATGGAAGATGTGCAGTGCAACATGTAAAGGGTTGCAGTCTTTCAGGACACTATCTGGAGACTGAGTTGCTGCCCCATTTGCACTCACCTCTCTGGATAGAGAGCAGAGGTGGGCAAACTCTGGGCTGAACTGGCAAGAGTGCATAGGCTCTTCTGCAAATCCAAGGATCTATTAAGTCTGCCACCGCTCCCCCAGAGGATGCCCTGGTAGAGCAGCTGGACCTCAGTGGGCTTAGGAAGGACAGGAGTGTGGTAATGGTCCATGCTTCTCAGCCTGTACCACTGCAGAATTCCTTTGCTGTCCTGGCAGGATGTGGCTGCTGAGAGGAGGCACCTGTAGCAGTGGGAAGGGAGGAAATGGGGGTCCTCAGAAGGGGAGGACCACAGCCAAGGAGGAAGCAGCTGCTGGTGGGGAACTCTACTGGTAGGTGGATAGACCTGGGAGAAGTAGAAGGAAGGAAGGGAGAGGTACAGAAAAGTGTCTGAGAGGTACTTTGACTTGAAGGGATGAGAGCACATCCAGAGGATTGCTAGGACAGCAGGAGATGGGAGGGAGCTAGAGGTTATTGTCTACCTGGGGAAAATTGATCTAGTAAGGGACAGGATGGGGTAGTGCAGGGTAATTTCAGGGAGCTGGATATGGTCCTCAGCCTGGTTGCACAAACAATGACTTTTGCCAATGTATTACTGGTGTATGGATGGGGAAAGGAAAGGTCATTCTGCACCAGGGCATTTAACAGTTGCATGGAGTAGGGCTTTGGCTACATTGAGGACTATGGCTGACCTTTGGGGGATATTGGCCTCTATAGAGGAGATGGCCTGCATCCTTCCAGGATGGGGACCACAGTCCTTAGTGGTATGCTGAAATGGTACTTAGATCAGCATTTAAACTAGCCAGCGGGGAGGCTATAATGCCAAGGGAGGCAACACTTGTGCCCCATCAGTGATGGAGCAGCAGGGAAGGAGGGCCTGAGGGGGATAAACTCCCATATGCCAAGGCCACAGGAAGACAGAGGCTGGACACGGCAGAGAATGGGGGATAAAAATCAGGAAAGCAAGAGTAAAGGAGTAAAAGAGACAAGGAAAGAAAAAGGTAAAAAGAGAAGAGGTGGGTCGGGGGAGCAGAGCCATGTGCACCAATGCATGCAGTCTGGGCAATAAAATTCCATACCTGAAAGCCATCATTGCAAAGGCTAGCCAGGATTTGGTAGACATAACAGAATTGTATTCAGGAGAGACAGGGCAGAGAGGAGGAGGAGGAGGAGAGGAGGGGCTGTACTATATGTGATGGTGGTACTCAAGGCCACGGAGGTACAGGGACACCCTGAGGAAAAGAAAGGTCTGGAAGTGCTGTGGATTATTCTGTAGACAGGCCCTGGGTCTGCTGTCCATACAGGGTGGTGTACAGAATTACCTTCAGCACATTGACAGGAGATGGATAAGGCACTTGGGGATGCCATCATCAGGATGGAAAGTAAGGGAGAGGTGCTGCAAGTTGGTGACTTTAATCTGCCAGTTGTGGAGTGGAATCTTCCAACTAGAGATGAAGCAAAATTTAATTTTGCCAGTGAAATTGCAGCAAAGTCTGGAATTTCGCACTGTGAAATATTTCATGATATTCGTGCATTTTGTGGATTATTTTGCGGGGTGTGAAATGCGGAATGTCAAATCCATGTATATTTAAAAATGCAAAAAAAGTGTTTTTCCCCCTCCTGGCCAGCATTAAAATAAATATTATGCCCATGATCCCTGGTGTCTAGGGGTCCCCCTCCCCCCGGCCAATCGCCGGCCCAATATGAAGAATTCCACGGTTTCCAACCCACCCCTGCTGATATTCACCTCTGTCCCCCATCCAGAATTTTTTATTAAAAATAAAGATAAATGTCCCTGTTGTCTAGTGGTCCCATCTCCCTGTCCAATTGCCGACCCAATATGAAGAATGACCCTCCCCCCTGAGATTCACACCCTGGCATCCATCGGCATCCATTAGTGCCCCCAGGCCCAACAACAACAATCATTTAATTTAAAAAAAAAAGCTTTCCCTGGTGTCTAGTGGACACCCCACCCTGTCCAGTAGTGACCCCCATCCAGGACCCCAATGGGCCACCGGCACAGCACTCCACTCACCTCCATGGGTGGCAGCCCCACTGAGCGCTTTCATGAATGAGCCCTACTGAGTTTTTTCAATGAATGAGCATGTGCTTCATTCATTGAAAGGACTCAGTTGGGCTCATTCATGAAAGCACTCAGTCTGGCTGCTGGCCATGGAAGTGAGTAGTGGGCTGTGCCAGTGGCCCACTGGAGTCCTGGATGGGGGGGTAGTGGGCTGGGGGTCACTACCAGACAGGGTGATGGGTCCACTAGACACCAGGGGATGTTTTTGCTTTAATTAAATGATTGATGTCGGCAGGCCTGGCCACACTAATGGATGTCAGGGGATGATGGGGTGTTAATCTGGGGGGGGGATCATTCTTCATATTTGGCCAATGATTAGCCATGGGGGTGGGACCACCAGACACCAGGGTCATTTATCTTTATTTTTTTTGTTTGCATCATATTATTTCTGCCAACTTACTGGTCCCTGGCCTGCCACTCCTTCCGGCTGCACATGACCCCCCGACCTCCTCGCCCCAACCCCCTTCCTACTCACCTCAGATCGCAGCTGACCCAGGGGTGGCCCGGCATAACCCTTCACCGGATGGGTTCCTCTCTTCCGAGGGGGAGGGCGCCAGGAGGGGGATACCGGCGCACTTTCTGATCAGTCCCTGGGTGCTTCTGAGGCGGATTCCAGGGCGTCGGGGCATCTGAGGTGGAGGTGAGTCGGCAGCCATCATCCGGCAGACCTGGCAGCCTTTTTTCCACTTTTCCTGTAGGGAGTGACGTCTGACGACAAGGCATACGCCGACATCTGTCACTCCCCCCTTGGACACCGAGTCCCAGCTGTATTGCTGCACTCCCAGCCTCTGCCAGGAGTCAGCCCTACGCTTGATCGCATCCCTGCTCTCCCAGGAGGTGAGCTGTCCCAGACACTCAGCCTTCTCCCCGGCCGGCCTCCGGCAGCGAGTCGTTCCCAACCCGGGTCGCCAGTGTCGCAGACGGAAATCCAACCGCTGTGCCGACAGGCCTGCTTATCTTTATTTTTAATTAAAATTCTGGATGGGGGATGAGGGTGAATCTTGGTGGGGGGGTGAAAACTGTGGAATTCTTCATATTGGGCCAGCAGTCAGCTGGGGGATGGGACCACTAGACACCAGGGATCATGGGGATAAACATTTATTTTAATGTTTTCCAGGAGGGGGGAAAACACATTTTTTTTATTTTTAAATATATCCATTTGCCATTTTCATTTCCCTTCAAATGCAGAATTTTGCCCGCTGGTGGCGAAATTCTGCATTTAGCTGGCAAAATTTCACATTTCTTGGGTGAAATCCTACATTTTGCCGGTAGAATTTTGCACCCATGAAACATTTTGTGAAATGCGTGAATTTTACAAAATATTTTGCAGAACGAAGGTTTTTGAATTTCGCCCATCTCTACTTCAACTGCAGTTTCAGCAAGGAAAAGGGCCATCATGGACTCCCTGCAAGGGTCTTTTCTTAGGCAGCAAGTCAAAGAACTTACTAGGGATGGGGCAGTGCTGGACCTGGTGCTTACAAACAGGGAGAGCATTGCAGACATCACAGTGGGCAGTTCCTTAGGTACCAGTGATTACCATGCAGTTTGATTTATCATTAGTCAGAGGATGGAGCCTAACCACACAAGGATGAGGGTCACAGACTTTAGGATGACAGATTTTAAAGAAATGGGAGGCTGTCGCAGAAACTGCATCACAGTACAGAATTGTCAGGAAGGGGTAGAGGCACCATGGGGATAAACAAGGGAAGACGTACGTAAGGCAACCAGCCTCTGTGTGAAGCAGGTGAGTACGAGCAGAAGGAAAAAGAGATCTTTATGGTTCTTGAGGAAAGTGGCCATGGTGGTTAAGGAAAAAAGAGGGTGGAATACAGTGGGTATATGAAAATGTGGAGCGAGAAGGACGGGGGCGGGGTTTACTAATTAAAACAGAGAGAAGAAGAAAAGAAAGACAGGGGAGCAAAGGCACAGACAGAGGAATGGATAGCCAAAATGTTAGCTAAAGGGGCTAAGATTTTCTTCTACTACATAAGTGAAAATGGGAAAGCAAGGAGTGGATAGTGAGAATAAAGTAGGCTGCAGGATTAGACTGTACAGAAGAGGACCAACAAAAAAGCTGCCCTCCTGCACAGGTAATTCCGCTCAGTCTTCACAGTGGATGAGGGCATAGGCCATCAGGGAGCAGCAGGAGCAATAAAGGGTGGTGGACACAAGGCAATTTTCAGAGGAAAGAGTTCTGAAGGGCTTGCAGCTTTGAAGGTGAACAAGGCTATGGGACTGGAGGCGAAGCCCCCTGATGGAAAAAGGACCCTGGTCTCCTGCCGGACTTATGTCAACCGCAACTTGCGTCTACATACATCTGTCGCTGTGATGTCGGTCGACAAGTTAGTTGCCGACCCGGCATCGTAGAACTGCATAGCTGCAGCAGAGGTTCTCCCTTTAAGTATATAAATGTGCTATATAAATAAAAATATTATTATTATTAATATTATTATTATTATTTTAAGAGGGGCAGCAGGGAGGAGGCTAGCAACTATAGGCCTATCAGTCTAATTTCATTGGGGAGCAGTTACTGGAAACTCTGCCAAAGGAATGAATGGTAGAATATCTTAAATCCAAAGGGATGCAAGACCACATGGATTAATGGGGAGGTGGGATTATGCCAGACAAATCTGATTGATTTGTAGGGTATTTGACTGGGTGACCAGAAAAATAGTTCACAGGAGGGCAGTGGACATTACCTATCTGAACTTTAGCAAGGCCTTTGACACTATGCTGCACAGGAGACTGATACAGAAACTGAGCAATCTAGTAACAGGATCCAGAGTAGTGAACTGGGTCAGAAATAGGTTAACAGATAGATATCAGAGGGTAGTTGTTAATGGCACTCTCTCGATTGATGGGAGAGTGACCAGTGGGGTGCCACAGGGCTCAGTACTGGGACTAGTCTTCTTCAGTGTCTTCAAAAGTGATATTGCAGAAGAACTGGAAGGGAAGATATGCATTTTTATGGATGACACCAAAATTAGTAATAGGGTAGACACTCAGGTGGGATCTTGGTGAACCTGTGGAGTGGCCAAGAGCATGGCAGTTGGGGTTCAGTGCCAAAAAGGGCAAAATCATGCACCTAGGGCATAGAAACCCAGAAGCTGAGGACAGGATGGTGGGGAGGTACTGAAAGTCACTAAGCAGGAAAGGGACCTGGGGGTTACCACAACTGATGACCTCAAAGTGGCAGGACAGTGTGACAAAGAAGTAGATAAGGCTGGTTGGATGCTGTGGTGCTTTGGGAAAAGGTATTTCAAACAGGAGAAGAGAGGTGGTGTTCCTTCTGTATCACTCACTGGTGATACCCCACACAAAGTATTGTGTCCAGTTCTGGACGATGCACCTCAGAAAGGACATTGACAGGGTGCAGGCAGTCCAGAGGAGGGCAACTGAAATGGTGCAGAGATTGTACCAAAAGCAATATAAGGAGAGACTGAAGGACCTAAACATGTATACCCTGAAAGAGAGGAGAGTGACAAGAGACATAACAGTGATCTACAAGAATCTCATAGGAGTGAATAAGGTACTGCAGGGGAGTTTCTTTCAAGTGAGAAAGAACTGCAGGACTAGGCGGCATGCAATGAAGTTGATGGGGGGAAGTGTAAGACAAATGTGAGGAAGTACTACTTTACTGAAAAAGTGGTAGCTGCCTGGAACCAACCTCCAGCAGCAGTGGTGGAGGAGAAAAACTTGGGGGGGGGGGGGCTTCAAGCATGTGTGGTATAGACATATAGGGATATTAGTATAAAGGCAGGGAGGAAGGAGGTTTACCAAAGACCAGTTAGGGTCTGCAAAGACCAACTAGGTAGGGAACATTCGGGCAGACTGGGAGGGCCAAGCTGTCCTTTTCTGCCAAAAAATTCTGTTCTCTGTTCCTATATTTCTAGCACTACAATCTACTTAACCCTTGCTGTAGTGGCATGTCCACACCACTTTAAATCTAAACATGAAGATTTAGGTGGTGCAGCATACTATTTTTTTTTTTAATCCAAGTATTTCTGCTCCTTGGCTGGGACAGGCATGGCTGCCTCCACACTGTTCCCCAATGCCATCCTACCAGTAACCATCTCCCCAGGACTTACTGATCCAGCCCTTATTCTCCCACAAATAATTGCCCCTATGATGGGAACAGGAAGGGAGGGCCATCCCGGCCCCTGGGGTTTGTCATCAGATCTTGGCTGACAGGGCCCTGGTGGGGACATGGGAGGAGGGTTGGCACGTGGAGTGTCATAAACAGTACACCTGTACCACTATCCATTTTCCTCCGGTTTCTCTTCCCTCTGTAGCTGATGCATGTAAGCCAATGTGCATATGTGGAGGCACAGATGCACTGCTGAAGTCTTGCAACTCACTGCCCTCATGCTGCTCTGAGCCTGCACTACCATTGGTCCTCCACCTGTGGAAGTCTTCAACAGAGGTGACAAGCCCTCGCTTCATGGGAGAGGAGAGCAGTCCATCAGATGTTCGATCCTTTCTGCCCCAGCCAACTCCTAGCAACCTATGGTCACTTTTGATCCTGGATCACTAGCTTGATGGGTCGTAGTGCTATTGCCTCAACACTGTGATGGCCCGACTAGTTTTTGATGATTACTAACTCCATGCCATTCTGCCTTCCCCCCAGTGCTGGCCTTTAGCTACATGCATATCTTTCTGCAACTATACTCAAAGGAAATTTTTAATGTAAGCACAGACAGAGGCTGCAAGTTAATAAATCTTTCAGTAGTTTGTGGTTGAGACCCATGATCTGGCTCCAGTTCTTGAGTAGTGTTCTTTATGTTATCAAGGTCTGCAATAAAGACGTGTCAACTGCATCAGTCAAATGTATTTCAGCAGTCAAATATAAGTAATTGTGCATTACAGTTGACACTGACAAGACTTTTAAACAACAGTTCCATTTACTGGTACAAAAACACAAATTGCACAGAGAGGTTATGCTAGACAAATCAAGGCAGAGCTCCATCCCCCCAAATAGAAAAATAGACCCTCACACACAGCTCAGATGTGAAGCTTCCTCGGAGCCAGTGGTGCAAGAGTTAATAGACCACATCTTTATACAGTATTTTTAAACAAACATGAATGTGGATGCAATAGTTTGACAAAATGCATCCAGCTGCCTTATTTTTCATCTTCATGAGGGAAGATAGAATGAATAGATCAAATAATGGAATTTTATCTCAATCAGCTCAGCTGAGTGTGTGGGTCTTTCCTTTTATTTTGGGCACCTGCTTTTTGCCTTAGAATTCTTTCGTCAACCTCTCTTTTAAATTAAAAATGCTGAACCTATAAACTCAGTTAACCTAGACTTATTAAACATCTGCTGATGTGCTTCATGATTAGTGAACGTTTATCTTTCATCTCCATTTTTCAAAGTCCAGATTATTCTCTTTATTTGGTCATGCCAGGATTCCATCAAGCAGAGCTCTACTTGAGTAAGCAAATACATTTTCCCTGTTTTATGACTTGTACATATGAGTAGGTAGCACAATATGTGTTTTGCAGCAGGTAGCTGAGGGATAATGAAAATCACCCAGATCTGGTAGATATCTATTAATCATCTTCTATGCATTTGGCTCTGTTGAGCATGTGGATGTATAAATGCTGAGGAATACTTTCTGCCAATAGTTTGCATAATATCAGCAGCAAATCAACTGTAAATGCCTGAAAAGTATAAAAGGCTTGAAGGCATACTGTTTAAAACTTTTGTGTCCAATCTGCATGTGAAAAATGTTTTTTTCTGTGTTGGTAAAGTCAGAGTTTGCACACATTACATAGATTAGGAAATACCAGCTCCCATGTCAGCCAAATCAATAATTTATTTGTCCTGACCCACTACCACTCAAGGAAAGAGCCAAGACCCTTATGTGCCAGCAGGATAGATTTAAAGTGGAGGTGCAGCCATAAGAGGAGTACTTGCACAGGAGTGAACCCCACATAATAAGCACATTTTCATCTCTTTCAATGTACAGCATGGGAAAGGATTTGATTTCTTCTGGACACCGGCACTTTTTCTTACAAGACTTACTGTATGTACACAAATATGGTTTTATTCTACTTAATGTGGAATAATAGCATGCAGTGTTAGAGCACCTAAACAACAGATGAAGGGGACCTGGGTCTGATCCCCAGTGAAGAACATTATTAACTCACTCTGGCACTAGGCTGGGTGGTAGGGTAGTACCAACTGTGAGCAGATTTGATGGGCCACTAGTCTTCCTCTACCATCAGATTCTGTATATATTTTTCATGCTTTATGCTGAAGAGAATACCATTGGACCATGAAAATCCTCCCTCCCTCCCACTCTCTCCATCTCAGTATGAAAGTCCTGGATTGGATTTTTCAAAGACCCACTAGATAATCGCAGGTTGCGGTGATCTATAGGCTTTGCCACATCCCGGCTGCATCAGGGACCCTACGCCATATTCAGGTAGAACAAAGTCCCTTCACCAGAATTCTGGGATGTGCTGCACCCGTGGGTGTGTGGCAAAGAAAATGATGCACCTAGGGGAATGCCACAGGGTTCCCGCTGCCCCCCCCACTGCAACTATGGAGGTGTTGGGATGGTTGGGAGAGAGGGCCACACACACAGGGCATGCAGGAGGAATTTGGAGTTGGCATGGGCAGGGGTGGCACAGATACTTTTGGGGAAGGGGTGGGTGAGCATTTGATGGCAGTACCACCCATTGGGGATGCCAATTTGTGCAAAGGACTGTGACAGACATGAAATGACATTTCAGGGGTATGGAAACAGACAGTGCCATGACCTCACATGCGCACAGCCCAGATAGCAGACTCCAGGGCTGTGACCATGTGGGGCCATGGCACTGTGAGTCTCCATACTCCCCAAACACAGTTCCCTGTCCATCACAGTCCTGTACAAGAACTGACACTCCCAACAGGAGCTACTGCCATTGGATGCTCACCCACCCCTTCCACAAAGGCATCTGTGCCACCCCCTGCCCATGCTGACCCCCTACATGCCCGTCAGGACCCTGATAGACACATCCCCATGGCAGCCACAGTGGCATAAGGGGATTAGACCACCTTTTCAATGGTCTCACTCCAGTCCCTTGCTGTGGCCATGGTGGGGCTTCTGGTATCCCAGAAAAGGGGATGTTGCATCCCCGCCATGGCGCAAGTCCCCTTGTGTCATGGTGCACCTTGCTTGAAGACACAAGTAGGACATAGTACCAGCTGGCTGCAGGGAATCCTGATTCAGACACAGACTGCATTTCTGAATCAGGAATGCTGCAAAGTATGATGCAAGGTGCAAGTTGCGTCTCTCCTCTTTGACGCAACCACCTGGATTCAGTCCTGTGGATTTGAAACTCCCCCCTCCAGTCTTTATATCTGTATCCTTTGTGTGTTCAAATGCAACTTCATTCCTTGCTGGGAATTTTTCTTTAGCTTAACGCTTAGTGCCGCTGCCTGTTTTATTTATTATTTGTAAATCAGTGACTCAGAGATGTACAGTACACCAAGCTAAAGCTTATTGCCATGTGCAAATGGGTGGAGGGGGTAACAGAGGAAATGGGACAAAAAGTCAAAGAGAGCAGTAAAAAAATGGCAAAAAGCAACAACTGGTGACCACATTTGATTTCACTTCAAAAGATTCAGAGGAGCAGACAAATAAAATTAACTAGGTGGATATAGCGACAAAAACCAAAGAAAATGCACAATGACTATATGTAATAAACAATGTGTGTATGTAAAATAAAGTGCAATTATATAAAACAAATTGCAGAATGCAGCTTACATAAATAAGGTGTTGTAATGCAGTGGATTCCATTTAAATGCAATCCTCATAACAGCACTTTCTTGATAAGTGCATGCTTTTTCCATTTCCTGATTTTTTTTTACGTAGAAAGTCATGTTAATTTTGGTTTAATGCACACTGGTTAAGTGCAAATTTCATTCAAGAGTACACCTTCAGCTACCCACCCACCCTGTTTTGTAGGCTTTCTTAAATACTGAAAAGCAACTGGGGGCTGGGATTGAAGGGCTGTGCATTTCTGTTTGTGACTGAAATTAGAAGCAACAGGAACTGGTGGGCCTGTGACATCATACGGTACCTGATGTCTGCATACATACACTGTTAGTGGGACTGGACACACACTGGACTGTATGTGTTTGTGAGACTTGGGAACTTTATTGGTGGGGTTGAAATTGGGTTCATAAATAACTGTAGTCAGTATAGAGAGAGAGACTGTATTCCAGGGGGAAAGGATTGAGAAAAGGGGTGTGTGCCATTATGAACAGAGAGGGACAAACAGGGTGGCCACATTCCACCATGGCAGGCATCTTCAGAAGGGTTGTAGGCTGCACAGGCTGTGGAATGGCAATAATTCTCAATTGGGCCTGGAGAGAGAGGGAGGCTGCCCACTCTGTAGACAGCTATCTTGTATCAAGAGTGAAGTATATTGGTTAAGAAGTAAGCTGGGGGAGTTAGGGGGGTGTCCAAGGATAAGTGTTGTGGATATGGGTGGCAGAAGGGTGGGGCTGAGGGGAGGCTGGGGCAACCCTCAGAAATACAGGATGTTATGTTACAGCAAGCAGGAGGGGGATATTGGGACAGGGACCCTAGATGGGGATATGAGCGCTAAGGGAAAAGCGTCAGGGAAAACATTCCGAATATAAAGAGAGTAGAGAGGGAAGAGTCAGAAGAGGCTGTTGTGGGGAAGCCTAGAAGAGCAGACAGTGAGAAGGGAGGGGCTGTTGTGGGGAAGTCTAAAAGAGTAGACTGTGGGAAGGGAGCTCCTAAGGAGAACAGGGCAAGAGGGGAGGATGAGGGGCAGTTTAGAGGGGCAGTCGGGGAAAACTCAGGTTACTTGATGGAGGTTGGCATAGAGTGTTACAATAAATTTGAGCTACTAAGCAACCAAGAGGGGCAGGAATGCATTGGTGGAAATGAGGAAACTGATACAGAGGCCGGGGGGAGGGAGTCGGATACCCAGAGGGCATGACAGACCTGCAATGGAAAGGATAGAAATAGTCCCAGAGGGAGAAGGGGAAACATAAATGTTAAGCAGATGGGGGAGATGCAACATATTGCAGACATGAGGGAGGAGAGCATGACTGGAGAGAAACTGGGAGACAAGGAAGTGAGGGAGGGGGCCCCCTTTCAGCAGGGGAATCTGTACCAAGGATGGGGCCCTAGGTAAACGGGACCCACAGAGGGCCTCTGGAGGTAGGGGTACTATTTCAAGGGTGGAGGACGGCAGTGTGGGGGAAGGGGAAACCATCAGGGCCAGGATAAATGGTTCAGATAAGAGAGGGTTAAAGGGGACACCTATTCAGGGGGGAGTCTGAGTTAAGTGGGCAAAATAACAAGGGAGGCAGAAAGGGGAGGCTGACAAGGGGGTCTCTAATAAGGCAGGAAGACTCCCATGGAATTGAGATCACGAAAAAAGGAGGGGATGGGGGTCTGAGAGCGCATAGTGGAGGTAACCATAAGGATGATGGCGGTGTTAAGGTTCTGTTATTGGGATACTCGATGATTAGGGGTATCCAGTAGGAGGGACAGGGGGGTGGATGCCATAGCCAGGTGAAGGTAGTGAGTATCTCTGGACTGACAGTGCACAGAACAAAGTTCATGGTGTACGAACTGGTTAGGGATTGTGGAGGGAAACCGTATTTCCTGGTGCATTTGGGAACTAATGATCAAGAGGGAAATAGTGTTTTGGAAATCCAAGCAAGGTTCCAAGAACTTGCCAGAGTCTGTCAGGATAATGGATGCAACATTTCCTTTTCAGAGATATTGCCAGTACCAAAGGCCTCAGTGGAGAAAAATGAAGATCACAGAGGTTATTGACTGGCTCAGGAAGTGGGGTGAAGAGAGTGGGTTGGGAGTGTTAGGGGAACTGGAAAGGAGTCTGGGAGGATAAGGGACTGTATGCAAAGGACAGGATTCATCTTGCCCCGTTAGGGAAGGAAGTCCTTAAACAGCGGGTAGCTGACCACATTCAAGAAAGATGGGGTTTAAACTGTGGGGGGATAAGGAGGGGGGAGCTGACTGACACTCTCCTCAGATGAAGGAGTAGCCTTCAAACCCAAGGGGAACAGACTGGGAGGAGGTTTCAGAAGGAACAGAGGGAGGATGGAAGTATAAGGAACCTGGGTTGGGTTTGACAAAGGGATTAGGGATAAGGGGGGGGTGGTGTTAGTAAATGCCAGGAACTTGGGAAACAAGTTGCAAGAGTTCAAGGCCATGCTGTTTGAGGTGGGGGGTGGATGTGGCGGTGGTCACGGAAACATGGGCCAACAAAACCATGACTGGGACCTAAGCGTCTTGAGGGGTACACTATGTAGGAGAGGATAGAAAGGAGGGCAGAGGGGGTGGAGTGGCTATGTTCATTAGAGATGACATAGAAATTGCTAGGGTAGAAGAGGCAGCGGGAAACGTGGAGGCCTTATGGGTCACCTTACAAACCCCAGCAGGAGCTAAGGTCAAGCTGGGTGTAGTATATAGGCTCCCCAGGATGGATGATGTACTGGAGGATGGTTTGCTGGACAACATCATTGCCCAGTGTGGACCAAAAGGGGAAGGAATGGTGTTGATGGGGGACCTTAATATGCCAGGTACAAACTGGGGAACCATGTCCTCTAAGGTGGCCAAGGAGCAGAGGCTGCTGGATGGCTTCCAGGATGTGTTCTTAACACCATGTGATGGAGCCCACAAGGGAGGCATGTCCTGGAGTGGTTCTGGCAGATGGGGATCTGGTAGGGGCATGGTTGTAGAGGATCCCTAACTGAGGCGATCACAATACTGTCTGGTTTCAAATAAGCATGGGGTGAAGGGGGAGAGATCTAGGACACTGGCAGTGGACTTCAGGGGGGCAGACTTTGTGGGCATGGGAAATATTCTCAAGGATCACTTGAAGGGGATTACATCAATGACAAATGTGGAAAAGAAATGGGAGGTCATAAAAAGGGGACTTCATGAGGGAGTCAGGACCTGCGCTAAGGTGAAACGTAAGGGAACAAGGTCACATAAACCATGCTGCTGGTCCAGTGAGGTTCAGGTAACGGTCAGAGAAAAGAAGGTGGCCTACAAAAAATATAAAACAACAAGAGGGGATAGGGAAAAGGAAATGTGCCATCTTGCATCTAGAAAAGTCACCCAGATGGTGAGGGGGGCAAAGTCCAGTAAAGAGCAACAGTTGGCACAGGGGATACATGAAGGGGAAAAGGGGTTCTTCCGGTACATTGGGGAGTGGAGAAAAATGAAGGGCCATCTCGGCAAATTGAGATCAGAAGGTGGGTGGGTGGAAGAGGCGAGGGACCAGGCAGAGGTATTAAATGAGTACTTCGCCTCTGTGTTCACTAGGGAGGGGAATGGGATATCTACAAAGCAAGGCACGATGGGGATAGAAGCGGTAGTGAGTGGGATCAGGGGAGCAACAGAAGTGGAGCAAAGAGGAGGAGAGGTACCCAGGGTGTCACATCAGGATAAGGATAAAAAGGCCAGTAAGGTGGAGGGGACGGATGATGCTATCTCCACCGAAAGGGTGTGGTTAGCCCTCAAGGCCCTAAAGAAAGATAAATCTCCTTGGCCGGATGGCATTCATCAGAGAGTACTATGGGAATTGGCGGACATACTGGCTGCACCCCTGACGGAGCATTTCAACAGGTCGCTTGAGACAGGGAGGGTACCTAGGGATTGGCAAGAGGCACATGTGGTGCCAATCCATAAAGGGGGGTCGAGGGCAGTACCAGGTAACTATAGGCCCATCAGTTTGACCTCAGTGGTGGGAAAATTAATGGAAAGTATACTAAAGGAACGATTGGGGGTGTACTTGGAGGAGGTGGGAGGTCTGGATAGTTGGCAACATGGGTTTGTGCCAGGTAGATCATGTCAAACCAATCTTGTGGAGTTCTACAAATGGGTAACATCAGAACTGGTCAGGGGAAAGCCTGTGGATGTATTATTCTAGGACTTCAGCAAGGCATTTGACTCTGTCCCCCACAATGGTCTGGTGGAGAAACTGACGGGGTTGGGAGTAGGCCTTTTGATGGTCAGATGGATTGAAAACTGGCTAGCTGGATGCACCCAGAGAGTAGTGGTTGGTGGGGAGCTCTCGAACTCTAGAGAGGTCGGTAGTGGGGTACCGCAGGGCTCGGTCCTGGGTCCGATCCTGTTTAATGCATACATATCGGACATCAGGGAGGGTATAGGGTGTGAAATGAGTCTCTTCACTGATGACTCCAAGATGGGAGAAGTAGTTGAGTGGAAGAGAGGAAGTTGGCCCTGCAAGGGGACCTGGACACCCTGGAAAGCTGGGCTCACACATGGAAATTAAATTTCAGTATCTCCAAGTGCAAGGTGTTACATCTCAGGCGGGGAAACCCTAAACACAGGTATACCCTGGGAGGAGAGGCGCTGAAGGCCTCAACAGGGGAAAAAGACCTAGGGGTCATGGTGGATGCATGTATGAATAACTCTGAGCAGTGCAGGAGAGCGGCTAGCAAGGCAAATGGGATGTTGGGATGCTTCGTAAGGGGGATCACCTCTAGGAGCAGGGAAGTGATTCTGCCGCTGTACAATGGACTGGTTAGACCACACCTTGAGTACTGCATACAGTACTGGAGACCACACTTAAAGAGGGACATACAGCTCCTGGAGAGGGTACAGAGGGGGGTAACTAAGATGATACGAGGACTAGGGGATTTGACGTATGAGGACAGACTTGAGGAGCTCTGCCTGTTTTCATTGGAGGAGAGGAGAGACAGGGGGGACATGATTGAGGTCTTCAAGTACCTCAAGGGAATAAATAGGGTAAACATGGAGGGGATCTTTAGACTAAAGCAGGGAGGTATCACCAGAGGGCATGGTTTGAAGTTGGAAGGTGGAAGGGTGAGTGGTAAAACGAGGAGGAGGAGGTTTTTCACTGAGAGGGTGGTGGACCCTTGGAATGCGCTGCCTGGTGAGCTGGTTCAGAGATTCACAGTGGAGGGCTTCAAGAGATGGTGGGACAGACACAGAAAGTGGATATTTCAGATGATGGCCTGGCCTGGGGGGTGGGGATGGATGATAGGGGTTTTCTGGAACACAAGGGGGAGAGGGCCTCGGCACCCAACTAGGAATCTGAGGTTCGAGCAGACTCGATAGACCGTAAGGCCTAATCTACTGACAGTATATTAGCATGTTAGCAGCATACTATTAGTCCTACAGTAGTCATTCCTGATAAGTGCACAATAAAGTGCTAACAGATGTAATTGGTACCTGTACTTAATAGCCTGTCTCCAGTCTCACTAGGAGTGAGTTAGAAACAATGGAGCACAAAAAACTGTTTATTAAGTGGGAGAAGTGATAGAACAAAAGCAATAACCACCAACGTGGTGGTAGAAGTGACCAGGCCGAAGCTGTCTAATTAAGATGTTTTTTTGGCCACACCCACAGCTGTTATCCTCATAAACAGACCTATTCTTTTAAAGGAAACTTAATCCCTTGCTATAGCAAATCCCGATATACAAAAAACTCAGCTATAGTGAATGCTTCCTGTGACTCCTGTCTGTTTCATGTTTCAATATATTAAACGTATGGACCTGACCTACTGAAGTCCCAATCAGCCCTTGATTTGTCACACAAACCCTAATTTAGGCATACTATGGGGTTTACAAATGCCTGATGTGAGTTATCAGATGGGAAGGAATACAAATCAGCTGTTGGAGAAGTAAGAGGGTGGGAGGTATGGTGCTAGCTCAGAGACCCTGCTGTATTTATATAGCTTGGATATGCTGCTGTATGTAAATTTTCAAAATAATTAATCTAATCTGTACTTATTTCACCACAAGAAATTACAGAAATGCATTTTAAATGAGCTAACTGATGATTTTCAATGATACAGTATAAGACCACATTAGAGACTATTATGACAGAAACTAGTGTCTGTATCTTTTTCTATGCTGGCCCTCTATTTACAGTGTAATTTCAGATTAGTGCAAATTCTGTTTAAGTGCACAATTTGGACTGACAACCTGTGTGAGCACTTAAGTGGAATCCAGTATATCACACAAAAGTTGACCAATGGTTTTATCAAAAGGCAGGAACAGGCTAATCTGCTCAGATCTGAAGAGTAGGAAGCATGGAGTTAGGCAATGAAAAGTGTAGAGAGAGTGACAGAAAAGAGTTAAGGGTAGGGAGGAGTAAAGGGATCAGGGTATAAAAAGATGGGTCAATGATGGGAACAGAAGGGTAGGAGGTGGCAGGCACAAGAAGGGGCAAAATGGGACCTAAAGATTGGTTTTGTAGAATGATCATTGGGGGAACAGTAAATAGGAACGGGGAAATGTTACAGAGGTTGGAAAGGCAGACAGAAGGCAGATTGCCCAGCAGAGATTTTGTAGCAGTGGATGAAAGAGAAGCAAAACAATAAGACTAGAGGGAATAGGAGGAGGGGACAGAAGGGGCAAATAGTCATGAAAGTTAAGAGGGGGGAAAGGCAAGCCTTTGGGGGTTAGGGTCCTGTGTCTGATGCCCAGCAAAGTCTGGAGATGTGCCAAAGTAGAGGAACCAGACAAAACACCTGTCACCTTTTTTTCGCAGTGCTTGAAACTGGACCTCCCGATGCTTGGTACTATGGCCCTCCACATGGGAGGGGAACAGGCCAGAGTTGTAGAAACTTTCCAGGCCTTTGTGTGATAGCAGGAAGGTCCCCATGAGCACTACGGTTTGCATAATATTTAATAACCTCTGATAAATGAATTAAACCCACCCATTTTTATAGTCAAACAAACAGATGACCTTCATTTACTCTCTCCTTTAAATGCAGTACCTCCCTGAGGAGACCACACTTACAGTACATTCAGTTGTAGGGATATTTGCTTTACGGGCAAATGCATTACATATGGTCTCTTAGCTAGGGCACCCTGTTTCATTACTTGTCACCTTCACATAAAGCATAACATAATGTAAGCCCCCCAACTGATGTTGGGCTTACCTGAGTGCTCCTGTTCCTCCGCTGCCCTGATGTTTCCTTGTGTGCCCTGTGTGCTCTATCTGGCCACCACAATATTCCTGTAGAAATGGGGCAGGAGGAGTAGGTGCCATGAGACCACCGAGCTGCTGCACCCTGGATGTGCCAGCAGGCAGTCCACACATGCGCAGTAGTGCATTTTCATTTTCTAGCTGCTGCTGCAGTGAACCAGATGCCTCTCTGGTGCTCTTGACCCACAGATTCTGCTAAAGGTGGTCCAGACACATGGAGGAGGTGCCTGAGGAGGCCAAAATGTATTTAGTTTAAGAGTACCTATGAGTGCTATAGGGGCTGGATATAAATATTAATGAGGCTCATGCATATTAAGGAGACTGCCTGCTGCCTTAGGAAGACAGTTTTTTGGCAACAGCAGCAGGCTGAAAAGTAAACTGGAATGTTAAATCTCTGTATTGGGGTGAGAGGGCACAGGAGCTATGATTAAGCTGTGGGTAAAATATATAAAAAAGTTACAATGTTTGGCTGCAAAAGCTTTTGAAAAGCGGGATTTTGTTGGGATCATGCGTGCAGCAGCCACGATGTTCCCCTTCAACCCCTGCCACAGCCAATCAGAACACAGGGATTTTCCAGATGGTTCATGGGACTGCCTAGAGACTTTTGGGAGTAAAAGGAGGGCAATTTTTGGCACCCATACAAAGAACCAGTAGGGCGTCAATTGTGTTTAATGAATATTAATTTGCCTAATTGGACAAGTGAGGCAGTTAATGAGAAGGGGCTGCTGGAGATCTAATAAATAGGACTGTTTAACCCGTGAGATCGGGTCTTTGGCTGGGGGCTGTGAGCCCAGCCAGAAGCAAGGAGACAGAATGCTGTGGGCTTGCTAGCCTTGATGGGCTGTGTGTTTGCCCAACGGCCTAGTTGGCCACAGAATAGGACAAGCTGCACTGCTCCTGGAGAGATAAGTTAGCCCTATGGAAAGAGCTGCTCTGAGTGAGGAGATTTCCTAGGTGAGATATGATCCTACAGCTGAGGAAAGTTGCTGCAGTGAGAAAAATTGCTTCTGAGATTTGAACCTGTGGCAGACGAATGTTGCTGCAGTGACTGAATCTGCAGCTGAGGAAAGTAGCTGCAGTGAGGAAAAGTTGCTTCTGAGATTTGAACATGTAGCTGATGAAAGTTGCTGCAGTGAGAAAAGATGCTTCTGAGATCTCAATCTGTGGCCGACGAATGTTGCTGCAGTGAGTGAATTTTGCTCCAGAAAGTGAGCCAGTACCTGAACAAATTTGCTGTTGTATTTAAATTCCTTGGTGGAGAAGCTGGAAGTTACTGCCAAGGTTCGAACCTGTGGGTGAGAGACATTTGCTACTGGGATTGTGACCATTCCCTTGAAATATGAACCTGTTGCTTGGGAAGGAAGACCCCTCGGTTTGAGAAGAGATGTCTAGAGACTTGTCTAGTAGGAGTGGGCTATACTACCATGCAGAAAAAGTCATGAAAATTTGCAGGTGAATTTCAGAGACTATAAAGGTCACTACCTAAACTTCACAGTATCTGCCAGCTAAGATCAAGGCGATTTGCAAGCTTGTTCCCCCAGGCTGGGGAGAGAAGTTGTACCCAGAAAAGGAGAGATTAATTTAACAGGAAGACATTGAGAGGCCTGCCAGGTGAACACCTCATACAAAGGCCCAATGGGCAAAGACTGGAAAGGCCTTGCATGTGAAGAATACCGTCTTTCATCATTGCTTCAGCAACTGCTGTTTTCCTGCATAAACAACTTCTGATACTAGTACAGTACCATGAATTCCAGCATCTGCAAAACCCCTTGACAATCTGCAGAACTGTGAGTACCCTGGGCTACAGCTTTGGGGTAGTCTTTTCAGCTAGTGATCAAGTCAGAGAAAATAAAGGGCTTAAGTCCTGGCAGAACTGTGCCAAGGTTAAAAGTTTTCCCAGGCAAAAGTTGAAAAGTTTTGCATCTGTTTAAAAGTTATTGGGCCCCAACAAAAGTTTCCCAGTGGCTTCTGCATCGGCAGTGTGGAACCCACCCAAGGTGCTGTATAGACGTTTGGTCAGTTGCCATTTGGGAAGCCGGGTGAACCGATGGCTGGGAGGCGGGATTTGGTGGGCCAAAAGTATTGCAACAGTTGATAAAGTTGTCATGCTATTTTTCTCCCTCCCCCAAAATAAAATTGTTAATTATTATTGTTACAGTCTAGTACAGTGACTTATTGTGTAAAGTAGGAATTGTTGTCATGTGGGGAAGGTACAGTGCGGGCAGTTACTATATTTTCCTTGAGGGTGTTAACCTGCAGTTCATCTACAGGTATACCCTATCACTACCCCTGGTGGAGGCACCATGTGCACCTGTTTTTCCAGTACCACCTGTCTGCCAAAGTACCTAGGCCAGCCCCCTTGTAAGTGTGTCCAATGAAGACCAAAGTGCCCAGGAAACAGCCGTGGTGAGTCTAAAAGGGGCTGTGTTACAATAATATGGGACTTAAACCATAAACATGAACCTGTGGACTTCCAGTCATATTATGACTAGAGATGCAGCAAATTGAAAATCTGCCAGTGAAGTGGATGCAAAGTGGCCACTTGCATTAACATAACACTACACGAAGTGGCCACTGGAAAGTGATCACTTGGCCTTGTCATTATGACTTTGCATTGTCATTCCGCCTTAACATGAAGTAAGTCGAAGTGACAACAAAATAGGCAGCCCCCACACACATCATATGACTTACAGTACTGTAAGTCACATGCTTTATCCAGGCAGGAAGGAAGTGAGTCATAAAAGCAGATAGTTTCAATTTCTCCTTTTCAGTGGTAGAAGAAGGACACATTTTTTTTGTGTAGAGGAGAGTTTAGAGTGTTATATAAGTTTATATCTTGCAAATTGCCTAATAACAAACAGCTTTTTTAAAGCTAAATCTTTAGTTTTTTTGTAGTGTATTTTCAGTTCTTTTTTGTGACTGATTTGTTTGTTTGTTTTATGTTTTTTTTGTCTGAATGTGTGTGACTGTATGTGTGCGCATGTGTGTGAGGCTGAGCGTGTGTGAAGCAGTATTTCTTTACATGAGGTGTCGGTCGGAGAGGGAATTAGTGGGTTGTGCGCGATGGACCCGGGAGAGTCTGTGGCCCGTGGGAGTGGGCAGAGGGCAGTGTGCACGCATGGGGGTGGTCGGGTGTCGTTGGACTGCTCCCGACTCTTTGGTCTTGACTGTCTCCCTCTGGAAGCAGCAGCACCACCAGTGCCACCAGTGGCACATCCACCAACTCCACCACCACCACCAGTAACAGCTGCAGGGGCTCCAGCAGCACCGACTCCACCGACTCCACAGCTGCAGGTGGAGTCCCAGGTGTGTGACAGTGCTGCTGGCAGTACATCTGCCCCTCCTGTACCTGGCCCCCCCTCGTAGCTCCCCAGTCAGGGAGTTTTTTAACTGTGTGGGGAGGGACAGCACCATTGTGGTTTGTTGGATATGTGGCATGCAGGTGTGCCGTGGCCCTCGGGGGACACCTTTTGGGACTGGTGGCCAGTGCACACATATGATAAACCACCACAAGGTGGAGAAGCAGGCTGCCACTGAATGGGCCAGGCCTCCTCCTGCTGGCCCTTCTGTGGCAGTGGCAGAGTGTGCTGGGGGTGTTGTGCCTCGCTGCTGCAGCAGGAGGAGGGCAACAGCAGCAGCTGCTCCATAGCCGCAAGCACCACCCTCACCACCACCACTACCTGGCTTTCCCCCCTCACCAGTGGACTCCACCACCATGCCTACAATGCAGGCAGACATTGCACTGTTGTGGGCAACACTGGAGGAAAGCAATGAGAGGGTGGGTGCTGTGCAGCAGCAGGTGGAGCAGATCGAAGATAGTGTCAATGCTCAATCTGCTGCTGCAACACCATGGGATCCCCCATTAACTTATTTTTTCTGCCCCCCCCCACTGCTGTAGTGTTTTGTGATTTTTTTTTTATGTTTAATAACAGACAGTCATACAGGCTCCTTATTGCCCTATTGTTATAATTCAGTACCTTAGTAATGTGTACTTTCTGTTGTGGAGTGGCTGTGGAAAAGCCATTGTGAGCAGTGAAAGTATGATGTACTAAATTGCAAGTCAGTGTTGTTTTGTGTGTGTGTGTGTGTGTGACATCAGACATTGTGCAGCTTCTTGCAAACATATATTGCTGACTTGTTGTAGTGTTTATGTATAAAGAACAGCGAGCAGAATAACATATATTTTATTGTCACCATCATCATCAGCGGACTAAGTGATACGATACTTTTTCAGAAGTGTCTGCCCAGAGTGCATCTTAGTCACATACTGCACACATGACTTTTAGGAGAGCATGTGTTTTTTGTTCTATGATCTCTGCTAAGTCATGTGTGCACTGTGAGTGACCGAGGTGCACAGTGACCCGATACCTCTGAGAAAATATCATATCACTTACTCCGCTGGTGGTGATGGTACAAATAAAATATACATCATATATTCTTTGTTATCTTTATTCTTGAGATACTGAAACAAGTCACACTATATATGTTTGCACGAAGCTGGACAATGTATGCACACACAGGAAAGAACACTGACAGCACACATGCAGTTTAGCACAACATACTTGCACTGCTCAGTCATGCTTTATGCGAAACACTTCAAATCATGAGTCCCGATACAAAGTAAACATTACTGAGGCTCCATAAATATTTAGTTTTTGAAATAGACATTAGAGAGATTCACCAAGTTACAGCCTTGCACCCAATATATGAGCGCCTTACTTCCAGGGGAATCTTTCTTGCTCCACATGTCCTTATATAGTGCAACACTTTTCTAGCAAAAACGCCCATTATTTCATTAAAGCAGGTCACGGCGGACTTCCCTTTCTGAAGAGCAGCCCAAGTTCTGCCCACCATGCTCAGCAACATTATGACATGATGCCTGGGAGAGCATGGGGGACCTCTCCATTATACTGAATGGCCGGCAGTTTTCTGACTGTTTCTTTATGTTATAATGGTCAGATTGTGGTTAAACCTGGGCATGTTTCCACTAACAAGAGCCTTGTTAGTGGAAATATGCCCACGATTCACTACAAACTGACCATTATAACATAAAGAAACATTCAGAAAGCTGCTGGCCATTCAGCATAATGGAGCACGCCCCTGCACTCTCCCTGGCATACCGTCATAACATTTTACGTTGCTGAGCGTGGGGGGCAGAACATAGGCAGCTCTGTCTTCAGAACGGGAAGTCTACCATAACCCGCTTTAATAAAATTATGACTGTTTTTGCAAGAAAAGCATTGAACTAAGGACACGTGGCGCAAGAAAGCTTCCCCTGGAGGTAAGGCACCCATATATTGGGTGCAATACCATAATAACTGTGTAACTTGGTGAATCTCTTTAAAGCAGCAGTGCAACAATCTGTTGAAAATGCTGACTTATACTTTTTATGCTATTTTGCATTTCCACTTTACTTACATCCTGACTTGTATGCTACTATTGTTTCCTGTATTTGAGTCTGCTTTACTACTTTTTATTCATGTCTGAAATAATAAAAGGAGCACTCCTTTTAATTCGGCGTGGACCAGGGCAGGATTCTCAAAGCTTTCAGAAGGTGCAAAACCTTCCCTAAGTCCCCAAAACTTCCTTAGCTATGGAAAAAAAAGGGAGTTTGCTCCAAGTGCTATTCACAAAACCCTCCGCAGGTGCGGGAAAAACCACTATGTACTGTGGAAAAAAGTGCAGCTGTGGAAGTCCCTCAGGACAAAAAGGTGTGAGATAAGTAAGGCACAGCCCCTGAAAGGCTATTCACAGCCAATTTTTCTGCAGCTGAGGAAAGAATGTTACACTCAGTGGAATGAGGTGCAACTCTCCCTCAACACACTGCAGTAGTGCCCCAGCAATTGGAATCAATTAAGGTGGAGCTGAGGCACAGGTAATAGCATCCCAGATAGTATAGCAGTGGCTGTTGGTACAGCAATAAACGCACACATTGCCATGATATGGCAACAGGCAACAACCACCAAACCCAGTGCAGCCCATGACGGAGCTCCACAGACAGTAGAGCCTGGCCAGCCTGCAGCAAGTGCTACCCCCACAGGCCACAGGAACACCCCAGGGAGGGACAACCAGCAGTGACAGTCAGCCACTGTGATACCATGGTATAGCTGGTATCTGTGGTGCTGCAGTGGTCTCAGTTGAGGGACTGGTTGCAGGTCTCTTTGTGTGTGCTGTCAGCTTCATATTATGGCAGCAATGTTAAAGTCTGCTGCTTCAGCTACATAGCTTTACTATTGCTGTTCCTGCTCAGCTATTTCCACATCTGCAGATCTGGCTCTTGATTCACAACACTGCGGGATTCTCGCAGCTGCTGCAATTCTGCAGCTGCAGGACTTTTTTCGGAATTCCCTCAGCTGTTGGATTTTCTTTAAGAATATCATGTAACTGTGTTTCTGCAGTGCTGCAAGCTTTTTTCCCTCAGCTGCGGAATTTTTGCTGTTCTTTGAGAATCCTGCCCCAGGTCTTTGTCAGTATTTTCTGCTGCTTTTCTCCATCAGTTGTTATATATCACTTCTGTTGTAAAATTAACAGTTATGCAGCAGGCAGTGTTTTACGACCTCACAGAACAATATTTATTCAAATACAGCTGCAAATAGTGATAGAAACCTGGCCAGAACAATATTAAAAGGCATGCTTCTTTTTTTTCAGACATGAGAAGAAGTACTAAAGCAGACACAAATTGCAAAAAGAAGGTATCATTCAAGTCAGGAGGTAACCAATGGTTGGCAATGTAAAATAGCATAAAAAAGTATAGGTCAACATTGTCACCTCATTGTTGCAATGCTGCTTTAATTTATAATTTAAGTATGACATTATGTGCTCACAATCACAACATACAAAATGCATCTGTCTTGTGTGCAGAAAATTGACAAGTGCTAAGGAAGTGAAGTGGGAGCATTACACCACATGCAAAGTCCTCCAGAATTTATTGTGCAGTCACTCATGCGTGCAGTGGTCACGCAGAGTCCCCAGATTTGTTCTGCATCCCAAAATGCATCTGTCTTTTGTCCAGAAAATTGACAAGTGCTAAGGAAGTGAAATGGGAGTGTTACATCACATGCAAAGTCCCCCAGAATTTATTACGCAGTCACTCATGCATGCAGTGGTCCCATAGAGTCCCCAGATTTTTTATGCATGCCCAAATTGCATCTGTCTTGTGTCCAGAAAATTGACAAGTGCTAAAAAAGTGAAATGGGAGCAATATACCACATGCAAAGTCCCGTCAGAAATTATGACCATGACAGAACTGTTGCTGGTCCAAAGTGTGCTGCGATTCCTGCAAATACGATGCGACCACCTCAACCGGATGGAAGTGTGCCTTTTGTCTGTACACTAATAGTAGCCTTGGTGAGTGGATCGATCTATCTATCTATCTATCTTATAGTGGCGCGGTCGTGCCACTAAAGTTAGGGTTCAGCGGTCACTTACATACTAAAGTCAAATGTTTGGGCATTAATAACTTTGGACCCATTCAACAGATTTACCTGAAATTTGGAATGCGTGGTGGGGCATGGTAGATCCCTTGATTTGCCAAATTGCACTTTGGTCGGAAATATGGTCTTTGCGTATGAAAACACTGAAAAATATGAAATTATCAGTTTTTGGAGGCAGCTTTTGGGATTTTAGACATGGCCCTGCATGGCCATTGTGTGGTGTCCCATTCTACAAGATGGCTCATTTGAAAGAGCTTTGGCGGCCGAACATGCAGCTTTTAGTTTGGTGAAAAAATATTAAGGCATTCAAAAGTTATGCCACTTTTTAAGTTCCCATTATAAGTCAATGGTAAAATTTATATGTATGTTTTGCGAACAAAGAATGGGGTTCTGGCCATCTGGTCCCACCTGGCAATCAAAGAATTTGTAGCCTCGCGGTTCAACAATCTTTGTTCCTGAGAATTTTCAAAATTCTTTGATCGAGAGGCCCGTCATCTTGTTTTTTAATTTCCAATCAGAAAAACACAAATATTTCGACTCAGGGGTCACTTCTGAAGTAAAACTTGGATGAGTTTTACTCAGGGGTCTCCGCTCTATCAAGCCATGCCTTTGGTTTTATCTAAATCAGTTAAAAAATAGAGTTATAAGCTTTTAAAATCTTAATTCATGGCTCACTAGCTATCTTTGATTGCGAGCCTGCAAATTCTTTGATCGTGAGAGTCTTTGATCACAATCTTGCATTGTGACCTAAAAACACTAATATCTTGGCTCAGGGGTGGGCTAGGGACACAAATGAGGGTGGGTTTTGCTCAGGAGGCTTCGTTCTATCAAGGCATGACATTGGTTCGCTTCAAATCGGTGAAAAAAATCACGTTTCACCATTTTTTATTCTTTGATCTAGAGCGTGCAATTTCTTTGATCGAGAGCCTGCAAATTCTTTCATCATAAGATTCTTTGATCATGATCGTGCATCGCAAGTGAGGGACAAGATGGCCCAATTTAAAAATTAATTTTCTCAACCCAGGGGTGCCCTAAGAAGTCAAATGAGGGTGGACTTTATTCAGGAGGCTTCGTTCTGTCGAACAATGGTGGTGGTTTACCACAGTTCCTTCAATTTTTTGATTTATAACATTTTACATTCTTTGTTCGTGAGCCTGCAAATTCTTTGATTGAGAGCCTGCACATTCTTTGATCGTGAGATTCTTTGATCGCAATCGTGCGTCACGAGCGAGTGATGAGATGACCCAATTTAAAAATCAATTTTCTCAACTTAGGGGTGTCCTAGGAAGTCACATGAGGGTGGGTTTTACTCAGGGGATTCATTCTGTTGATCCATGGTGGTGGTTTACCATAATTCCTTAAAGTTTTTGATTTATAAGATTTTTAATTCTCTGTTCGCGAGCCTGCAAATTCCTTAATCGCGAGCCTGCAAATTCTTTGATCGTGAGATTCTTTGATCATGATCTTTGATAGCAAAATAGAGACAAGATGGCCCGAATTTTTATAATGGAATAGATAGGAACATTTTACTAATCTTTGATAATGAATATCTCAGAAACGGTTTGGTCTTTTTACTTGAAATTTGGAGGGTGTTTACGGTATGTCCAGTTGATGTAAATTACTGTGTTTACATGTCAGAATATATTTTTTTGGCAGAGATATGGAAAGGCACAGTTTACGTTCTGCAGACAGCGTTTTTCTTGTGGTGGTGGCTTGAAATTGATAGGATACCTGGCCTTACAGTCATGGATGCAGTTTACAGTCCTTGTGTGTGTTACATGTCAATAGGTTGGGAACTGTGCCACTCTGATGAATGAAAATTTCAAACTTTGACATGTTATGTCTCGGACACGGTTTGGTCTTTTTATTTGAAATCTGGATGGTGTTTACAGCATGTCCCGTGGATGTAAATTGCAGTGTTTGTGTGTTGGCAATTTTTTTTTGGTGGCGATATGGCCACCAACAGGCATTGGGGTGTGCATTGGGGTCATTGGCCCTCTCACCCCATACTCCTACACTGCACCACCTCAGCTTGTTTACACATGGGATGGGGTGAGAGTTAGGTCTGACGACTCCAATGCACACCCTGATGCCTGTTGGTGGGAGCAGGGTGGGGTGCAAGTGATGGGAACCCTAATGTTGAATTTCCTTGCCTTAGTCACTGTAGAATAACCCTAACTGATGCATTAACAAAGTTTTCATATAGAATAATTTATATTTGTATTTTGTTGGTGGGGGGTTGACATATATAGACCTGTGTTCACTGTATTGTTTTGTCTCACAAGTCACAGATACTGTTAATGTGCACATTCCAGTGCTTGAAGAGAACTTTTTGCATTGAAATTGGAAATGGATAACTCTCAAGCCAATGGAAGGTAAGTATTTCTTTTTTTGGGGGGGAGCATATTTGCAGATAGGTCTCATTAATGTGTTTTTATTTGGTTACTTCTTCACAGATTTCATCTGCATCCTTCTCAAGTCTGGTTGGTAATAATGGTCATGGTCATCGACTGAAATGACTTCTGCGTGTTGCATGTCTGCCCCAGCCCAGCGGGGGGGGGGGAGGCTAATGCTGAAGAACTTCTTTGGATAAAGCAACTATGCCACAACATAGCATCTGGAAGTTTCCTAAAAAAAGAAATGAAGGACTAATTACAACTTGATTGCAGCAGTAACACATTATGATTAAGCTGTGGCTGTTCCATGGGTATCTGGATTATTAACACAGTTAGTAAGCTGTCTCACTGCAATCAGCATATCAATCACAACTTAATTTAGTACCAGGCTGTGTAACAAATACACTGTTCCAGGGTCCCTGGTTCTCAGTCTCAACTCCAGTTACATTTCAAAACCACATCCAGTAACACAACCTGTGTCCAACTTTTTCAACATTGTCGTGGCTGCACAGCTGCAAGTTTGGAATACAGTGCATGATATCTTGCAGAAACAGTATTTGCAATGTACACATGTCACCTAGTTTACGAATCCTCCTCATTAGGATTTGTTACACTCTTAAAAACAAATGAACAGATGAAATAAAATATATATACTTACCAGTATGGATTTGAAATGGATATTCCATAGTTTCCTGTGTACAGTACTGCTGCAGTACCATTGATTTCGACTTTCAGTGGAGGAGAGTTGTTTTTTGTTAACCTGTAAAAAAACAAAATAAGTTTATCATATGTGTTTGACCATTGCAGCTCAGAAAAGCAACAGAAAACAAAACACACAGCTAAAGGAGGTTGAATAGCATAAAAAATATTAGTACACATACTCACTTTATAGTTTTAATATTAAGAAGCCTTGTGCCTGTGGCTTATGGATGTGGTCTCCTGTTCGACTCCCTCTGCCTTGGCATGGTCAGTGTAATGGAAAAACATTGTCAGAATGACACTGGTGGTGGGTGCTGGTGGTCATAACTGTGGCACATGATGACTTTCCCTGTGACATCTTCCTGCATCTTGTGGTGGTGGCAGTGGCTAACAGCAGTAGTGGTGGTCTGGGGGGTGCACAAAGTCATTCCCTGTGGTGGCAATGGCTAACAGCGGTCCTGGTGGTGGTCCAGGGGGCACACAAAGTCATTCCCTGTGGTGGCAGTGGCTAACAGCGGTCCTGGTGGTGGTGGCCCAGAGGGGCACACAAAGTCATTCTCTGTAGTGGCAGTGGCCAGGCTAACGGTGGTCCCGGTGGGGGTGGACCAGGGGAGCACACAAAGTCATTCCCTGTGGTGGTAGTGGCTAACACCGGCCCTGGTGGTGGTCCAGGGGGCACACAAAGTCATTCCCAGTTATGGCAGTGGCTAACAGCAGTCCTGGTGGTGGTGGCCCAGTGGGGCACACAAAGTCATTCTCTGTAGTGACAGTGGCCAGGCTAACAGTGGTCCTGGTGGTGGTGGACCAGGGGAGCACACAAAGTCATTACCTGTGGTGGCAGTGGCTAACAGCGGTCCTGGTGGTGGTGGTAGTCTTGGGGGGCACACAAAGTCATTCTCTGTGGTGGCAGTGGCTAACAGTGGTCCTGGTGGTGGTCCAGGGGGCACACATAGTCATCCCCTGTGGTGGCAGTGGCTAACAGCGGTCCTGGTGGTGGTGGTCAGGGGGAACATACAAACTCATTCTCTGTGGTGGCAGTGGCTAACATCAGTCCAGATGGTGGTCCGGGGGGCATACAAAGTCATTTTCTGTGGTGGCAGTGGCTAACAGTGGTCCTGGTGGTGGTGGTCCAGGTGGGGCATACAAAGTCATGAAAAGGAAAACATGTATCATGCAGCAAATGTGACAGCCTTTTAACAACTTCAGTTAAAACCTGCCAACATTAACCTCATCATCATCCTCATAAAGAAAGCAGCTCTCACAGTCATCTATGTCTGAAGTCTGACCACTGAGAAATTATTTCTCCATTGTGTCATCATCTACATCAGTGGTAGGCCATTCCATGCTGCCACTGCCAGTGCTACCAGAATGGTCCACTTCTAAATCACCAAAACCATGACTAGGATGGGGTATGAATACTGAGGTTGCAGTCTGTGCTGGTATTTGCCTCTCATTCATTTTTATAAATGTTAGCAAACTAACATTTGCAGGAGAGAGAGGTTTGTCTGACGATCCCCAACTATTGCACCTGCTGAGCTGAATACCTTCTTAACACTTACACTGGAGGGTTGGCATGTGAGGTACTTTAGTGCCACTGCAGTCAGCTCTGGCCATTCGCTGATCTTTCCACTCCAGTATAAAAGAGGATCATCAGTTATTGACAGATGCCTGTCTTCAGATAAATATGACTCAACCATTCTCTGTGCCACATTAAGTCCAGTGGTTGATGCATCATCCTGTTCTCCAGAATCATTTATTTCACAAATCCCCACTTAGGACAAAGCCTCCCAAAGTGGGTTGATGCCAACCGCTTTGGATGACACACCACCTGGAACTGCAGTTCCCTTTCCCTTACAGGATATGTGTGATACTCTTTTAGGTGCACCTTCAGCCTAATTATGTTACTGAGGTTTGCTGACCTTGGCACGTGACTTCTGTGCCCCATGAAACCAAGTGCACCAGTTGCCCACTTACATGTTTTACCTCTTCAGGCCCTCCCTCCTGTACTGAGGCAATTCCATGTTTGTATCGTGGGTCCAGCACTGTTGCTATGGCAAAGTTGTCACTACGCTGAATGCTCAAGATGTGACGATTCTGGTTGAATACTGTCAGCATGTGTTTCAGCAACATACTGCTTACGCTGTCTCCGGCAACATAAAGGCCATGCTGTACATTCACCAATGTCTGCCTCAGCACCCATAGCAGGGGAATTGATTGGCTAATGGAGGCAGACTTGCCACTCACTGCCTGTGTGGCATGTTTCAAACACCACAAAATTGTTATTACAGAGTCCATGAGGTGCCACTGTTCAGTCGCCATAGACATGGAGATCCCAGAACTGTCATGGCTAGTGTGCATCACAAGATATTCTGAGATGGCTTTGTATTGTTCATACAATCTCTGTGCCATGTATAAAGTGGAGCTCCACCAGGTGACAACTTCCAGCTTAAAGCGTTGCTCATGGAGGCTGTTTCGCATCTGCAACTGCAGAAATTGGTCACTGGCCTTTGCAGATCATGAAAAGTGAGAACAGATATGGCGTGCAGCTGTCAGCATTTCCTTTACATCAGGGTGCTGCAGAAACTCCTGCACCACAAGATTTAAATAATGGGCCATGCATGGAACACGAAAAAAGCCACCATTCATAATGCATTTCATCAAATTTGTCCCATTGTCACTTGCTTTGAACCCAGCTCTCAGACACCTTGCCACTTTTCAGTCTTAGTCAGTACCACGTCCAACATGTTTTCACCAGTGTGTGAATAGGTCACATTGTGCATAGCAATCGTTGCATGCTGTCAAATTCCTGGAAGACTGCTACCATGACACTCCACCTTACTGCACTGATTATTCACACTACCAACAGCACTAAAAACCCCTGGCACCTGTGCCCAGTATGCAGTTATACGCAAATATGAACTCCCCACTGTTTTGCCACTTGTCCACATATCCATACTTAAATGGATGAATGGAGAGGAGGAATGTTGAAGGGCACGTCTTACTGAGTCAGACATTGTACGGTACAACTCAGGGACAGCACGTGTCGAAAAGTATGTCCTGGATCAATAAGTTAATCAGCTTTATTTATAAGAAAGTACCTTTCAAAAACCAAGGCACTTGTACAAAATTCATTAAAACAATTAATAAAACTATGATAAACATATAAAACCCCATGGCTGCAATACTGATAATCAGCATATGCCATTTTAAAAAGAAAAGTCTTTAATGCTGTTTTAAAACTTTGGACAGTTGGGCTATCTCAAACCTGATGAGATAGAGAATTCCACAGGGTTGGGGCCACAAAACTAAAAGACCTGGCCCCAGATGTCTTCAAGTGAATCCTGGGAATCTCTAGCAATCCCTCATCAGTGGATAGGAGAGAGCAGGAGGGACAGTAGGGGTGAGGGAGATCTTACAGCTAACCAGGTCCCTGATCATGTAGGGCCTAATAGGTCAGCAAACCAACCTTGAAGGTGTTCCGCCACTGTACTGGCAGCCAGTGCAGTCCGAGAAGCACAGGCATTATATGACTGGACCTAGAGGAACCAGTCAATTGCCTGGCTGCCACATTCTGCATGAGCTACAGGTGGCGGATATCAACCCCCCACAGAGTTTCTCTTAGGAACTCATTTAACTCTTTAGTAACCAGACTGAAATCTGGGCAGAGGGTGACAGACTGAATACACACTTGTGCTTGAATTTTAAAATTGTGGTAGCATTAGTTAAAGATATCATCTGCATTTGAAGACTTTTACAAATGCTGTGGTTACTGTATGAACTATTTGTTGTTTTTAAATACTGTATACCTTGTAATGGACTAACAAAGAAATAGTACATAAATGTTATATTACGCAAGCTTTTGGGGCTACCTTCTTCCAGACCTATGTGACCCTGAAAACTTGTCTGTAACAGCTACTATATGTCTTTGCTGGTCCAATACAAAGTATCACAATCTGCAACAAGTCCAGTATTCCAAGGACTAATATGGCTAAAAACACTCACTCTTTGTTAAACACAGAGCATCCTACATCAAGGGAAAGCTCTCTGTAAATTAAAATCAGTATCTCTGTCTCTGTCAGTCATTCTGTCTGTCTGTCTGTCTGTCTGTCTATCTATCTATCTTCTGCTTAGCCAATTATCAGTCTATGTATCTGTCTGTATGTCTGTCTATAGGAAAGCCACCCTCCCCATAGGAATTCCAGTTGACTAAAACCTGTATGTTTCTAAAAGCTTGTCATCACCACTTTTTAAAAGGGTATTTTTCATTTTAAGGGATGCATGCATCCCTTTTGATATACATTATCATACATATTTAAATCTGTGGAATATCTTCAGACATTCAGAATCCTGTTCCCTAACAACTGTCCAATGCTTAGCTGACAGTTCAATTTAGCTGCTCAAAATACGGAGTAGCAGGGCAGCCACCCAGCAGGAACACAGCAGAATATATTTCAGAGCCATTAATTACTATATGTGGGTAGGTGTCAAGATTATGTGCTGACCCTTGGGCCTCCCACTCCCTGTACAGCACATTGGATTAAGTTGTCAAATGAAGCCATGGTGCATGAAAATAGTAGTGCTATCCATTATCCCCAGAAGAATTACACCAGGCTCTTACTTAAATCAGTTTTACAAATGCACAGTCACAACAGAGATAGGTGCTGTAGCAAATTGTTTCCTTTTCATTTAGGTTAACAAAAACAGCTTTTTGACCAAACCCTTTGGGTCTGATATTTATTCAAAGAATGCAAATGATACAATTTCAATGAGAATCCAGAAAGTGTTTGCATGTGGGAGTGCTAGACCAGTGCTGAAAAGGGCCCCCCAAATTTTCTTGAATGCATGTAAATGTCTTTCCATGTTCCTGCCTAGAACTGTAAGGTAGGTTGGTGATCATTTTATTTGACACGCTTTTTAAGACTCAGGGCACCTTCCAATAGGTAAAGGCATAAATACATAAACTATACAATAGCACTAAGTGCAATAAATACGATTAAAAATATGGTGGGGCTGGAGTATAGCCTTGAGGTTAGAGTAATGAGCAGTGAATGCCTAGAGGTTAGATTAACAAGCTGCAAATTAGATTGGTATACACAGCAGATCTGGGATTGATTCCCACAACCTTTAGTTACACAATGTATGACTCTGAGCAAGTCACTTAACCTCCCCAGTGCTCCTGGGTCACACCTGAAAACAGACACTTGTGCATAGTGGGCCTTACCTGGTTACCAAAGAATAAAAAAATAATAATAATAACATAGAGCAACAAAATATCAAAACAAAGACCTACTATCAGATAACAGTTCTATACACCAAGCCAAAATTTATTTAAACTGTGGCAGAGAGGACAGCATTGAAAACCTACATCATTGCCTATGCTTTGAAGTGACCAGATTCAGTACACCTCCTAATTGAGGCTGGGCGAGAGACTGGTGCAGCCTCTCCAAATGCACTGTCCCCTACTGAGTTTAAACATGAAAGGAAGGGGGACACTGAACAGCCTAGTAGCCCTCTCCCTGATGAAGAATCTGCAGGATTCGAAGCACTGGGTCTTTTAAAGCTGTCCACAAGTAGTCACTCTGCCTTTTGCATTGACTTAGTGCTTCGATTCTATTTGTCAGCACGATTTGTGTTCATTGCTGCTTGTTTAGTATTTTGTTATGTCTACTGCTCCCCACCTCCTCCTGTTTACACCAGCCTTTTTGCTTGTTTTCATCTCCTAATGCAGTCTGGGAGGGACACAACAGGTGCAAGCTCTCCAAATGCACTGTTCATGCTGAATTGAAACATTATAGGGGGGGCACTCAATAACCCCTATCCTACATGAGTGAAAAGTACTTTGGTGTGGTAGGGGGTCAGCAGATCATGGAAGTAAGTGGACCTCAGTCTGATTAGGGCCTTACATAGCAGAATAAGAACCATGTGATCAACTCTTTGCCTTATAGGCAGGCAGCCCAGCTTGTCCAGCAATAGTGTGATATGCTCTGATTTCTGAAAGGAAAACAAGAGTCAAGCTGCTGTGTTCTGGACCAGTGCAGCTGCTGAATCTGGCCATAGGGTAGGCCCTTATAAAGTGCAATACAGTAACTGAGTAGTGATGAGAGGAGCAACTGTACTAAATTCTCATATAACCAGATTCTAGGAAAGGTGCATATTTAAAATATTATTACACTGAATAAATCAGCTCCTAATTACAGCCAACACATAGGATTCCATAGCCATCTGTACCTCCTGATCCCCTCGCACATTATGAACAACACTACTTGCTTCCAACTGAACCCCATCCATGATTGAGATTTTGAGTCAACCTTTGAGGTCAGATGCCTTTTCCTTTGGTCCCACTATGAGCAGCTCAATTTCACTGGGATTTAGGGCCAGCAGGTTGGATGCTATATAGACCCTGATCTCTTCAAGGCATTGCTAAAGGATATGCATAGAATGATTGTCCCAGTTGTGAGTGGAAGGGAAAGAGAGATACAGCTGGATATCATTCACATAGCAATGATAGCCTGTTTTTTCCTAATTATCTCCCTACTGTAGGTGGTTTTATGTACACTATAAAGAACATGGGTGAGAGAACACAGTCTTGATGAACTTTGCAGTCTCTAGCCCTGAAATATACAGGCCATGGCCACCAACTGCAAACAATCCTGAAGGAATAATTTGAACCATGACAACTGAGTCCCACCAAGCCTCACATATTCCCTAAGTCTGTTTATCAAATCCCATGAGTCAAAGTGTCAGAGGCCAACAGTAGATTGAGAAGGATCTCAATCCCATGTCTGGAAGTAATCATTATACACTATGATCTGAGGCATCTCTGTATTGTAGTTGTGGCAGAAACCATACTGCAATGACATGAAGAGATACCGTTGCTCCAAATGATACCCCAAGTGCACCACCAACATCTTTTCTACATTAGCCACAAATGACAATTTGGGAATAGGTCAAAGGCTTTCTTGATCATCTGGGTAATAAGTTTGCTTCTTGGAAAGGAGTCTAATTGCAGCCTTCTTTGAAGCCACCAGAACCCCCCCCCATAAAAAATAATTGATAATGCCACCTATTGTCAGTGCTAGATCCATCGCCCCATACTTTATCAGCTGGTTTAAACTAGATCAAGTCTAGAATTAGGAAAGCACATTCCTGAGACCACCTGGGGTACCTCTAACATATCCACCTGGTCCAAGCCATCCCAGAAAAACTGAAAGCTCCTATGCATTACTCTCCTACACCTGTGACTCTGAGGTGATCAGGTCCCAGATACTTCTCCAAGGAGAATCCCTCATTTCCTGTGTAAAATCTGGGTATAATATATTTTCTCAATTGTAAAAAAATGTGACCAATCAGTACTTCAATGATCCTGTGCAACTGGTTTCATGCTTGTGTAACGTAGATAAACTTTGGCTGTTCACCTCTCTATCCATGGGATATACCACCCCATAGGGGTACAAAAGGAAGTAACCCTAGGGAAGGGTTCCACCCCTTGAGGTGCTGTGGGAGTGATTCCCTTGGCTAAAGGTACCTTAGGAAGAAGCCCACATGAGAGAGAGGCATGCCGTTGAAGGAGGAGGGGTGGCAGGAAGAGAAAGCAAAAATGTTTGTGTGTGGAGTAAGGAAAGCAGCCCTTAAATAGGCTGAATGGGGATGTGGCCAGTTGCACTGACCCCTTGAACTACAGGCTGTAGCCTTCCAATTCAATGTGCCTGTGTAACTGGTTTCGAGCTTGTGTAACATAGATAAACTTTGGCTGTTCGCCTCTCTATCCATGGGATATACCACACTGTAGGGGTACAAAGGCAAAGTAAGGAACACTAGGGGAGGGTCCACCCCTTGAGGTGCCATGGGAGTGATTCCCTTGCCTAAAAGTACCTTAGGTAGAAGCCCAAAAAGAGTGTTGAGCAAAGCATACAAGGTAGTGAACACTTATCCGGGTTGAAGACCTGTATATAGGTCGGTTGGTAGTATGGGTTCAGTAGGTAGCATGGGTCACTTGATCTTATTGTTCAGTAGAGTAGGCAGGAAATAACAGGTGAATAGTGACCCACTCAGAGGTCTGACTGTAAGGTGTGGAGGCCTGGTTTCCTAAGCAGAGACAGAGAACAGCCAAACGGAGAGAAGGGACACGTATGAGGAAGCCACCCAACTCCATCCAACAGCGGAAACCTAACTAAGTGAACTAGAGACTACAACTACACCTAACTAATATTATGACCATTTGCATGGAGGAGAGGAAAAATCCACTTTGAGGAGGAAACCTCTAGGGATCCAAGGGCTAGGCTGCCTTCCCACCAGGCTTTGGGACAGTTTTGTTTAGTGACTGCTCTGCTTCTGCAATTTGGTAGACCAATACTGGGGAACTGCAATTTCAGGGAACACTCTAGCTCTGTCCCTCTAACAGGAATGCTGTAGAAGGTTGCTAGCTACCTCTACAACAATAGGCATCCAAGGTGGGAGGAGGAGGAGAGTAATGACCTCCGAGGTGCTCAGCCGGCCTACCTATCTAAGAACAAACCAATTGAATCAGAGGTGATTGTAGGGAGAATAGCTTGAAAAGGTGCCTCCAAACTCACTCAAGAAGCTAAAGGGGCCCTTCCTGTGAAAGTCCTACCCCTTCGCTGCTGAAGTCTTAAATGTTACATCGAGAGGTGCCATCGCTATGGTTGACTACTGAAAGTCCACCTAGAGCAAGGACATCCCCAACTATGGGCCAGGTGAGAAGGACCTCACCCCACGTTTCGCATACTCAAGAAGCAGACTTCAGGGTACAGAGAGAGACTGTCAGCCACAGGGCTAGCCCTGAGTCCTGCAGTAATGAATATGGTCGGCATGTCTCAAAAATGTGGAAAAGTGAGTTGTAATGGGCATAAGACCTGCACATGGTAAGGAACATTGGACCCGTACGTGGGTCATGATGGATGATAGCAGACATGGGGAGACCTGTACGTAGGGTCAGACTTGAGCACTGTGGACCCAATTGTGGGTCTTGACTGGATGAGACCTGTAAGTAGGTCAGGCTGAGCAATATGGACCCTCTCATGTGTCTGGGTAAGGGAAATAGCAGTTGTCAACCACTGGAATGCATACTGACCAAGTCCATTAGAAAGCCAAATTGGAAGTGAATTGGATTGTATACCATAAGTAAGAGAATGGTGAGGCCAGGTGAAGCCCGGGGCCAATGGTTAGAGAGGAGGAGGAGACTGTGAAGCCAGTTAGGTAGGAGGAGGCTGCAAAGCCAGAATGGTAGGAGGTGCAGTTTGAAGCAAAAAAAAAACATGATATGCTATCAGACTTGGAAGGGGATGCCAGTACTGAAAGGGGAGAGGTCCTGGAATGAATGGACTTGCAAGCTGATTGCGTTAGTGCCATGCCGGCTAGTATATGAGTGATACTGCAAAGGACAGGAAGGCTGGGAGGACTGCAAGGGACAGGAAGGCTGGGAGGACTGTGTAAATCAGGTGCAGAATAGCAAGGGAAGGATGGTAGAAGGCTGGGTGAAGCCAGCTGCCCTAAGGTAGAGAGTTGCCTGGAATAGCTGGTTGGAGAGTGCCATAAAGGCTGTGTGGAGCAGCAATAGAAGGCTGGGGTGAGCCAATGACCAATAAAACATACAAGAAGTTGAAAGCTGCTCCTGCTGCCTGGAGCCACAATGCTCATTGCAACAACACTGTCTCCCACTGTGGGCAAAACGGAGAAGGCACAGAGAGGCACCATGACACCAAACAGCTAATTAAACCAGTAGGATAAAATAATTTAAGTACCAGCAGTTGAATTAAACTAGCAGATGAAATTAAACTGATGAATATCTGCAGCTGTAGCTGGGCTGGCATAGTTTGAGCAGATTAAGAACCCCAAAAGGGCAGTACACAAGGGGAGAGCAGCATGGAAGGGCAGGAGAATTAGGTGAGATTCTGTTGCATAGCTAGTAGCACTGAATACCCAAGCAAACTGAAATAGGTTTGTCTGCACAAATAATAAGGAAGTGCAATTGCAGGATGAGTAAATGCAGTGGACAGACAGAATAATTAGTAAACATAATGAAGACTGTAGAGAGAAATCCCCAAGGACAAGAAGGAAGAAGCAAAAGCAGCACACATTATCTGGAGTTGCAACAGAAATGCAGCAGTAGCTGCTGCCACAGCCTGAAGCTAGCTGACAGCAAGAGCTTAGAACAGGTGCAGGCAATTAAGTGGAAACAGCAGCAGAGGGCTGGAATGGGAACTGAAACATACAACAAATGCAGGAAACTGAGGATGCCAGGTAGCTGAGGAGGACAGGGAACTAGAGGACAACAAAGGAGCAACACAGCACAAATAAAGGGAAACTAGAAAATACCAAAAGAAAAAAAAAGAATACACAAAACCAAAGCATAAATGCAGTATAACAGAAAAACAGCACACAGCAGCCAGAAGCAATACAATTACTAACCAAAGTAGGAGAAACACAGAAACACATCCAGCAGAAACCTAGCAGAGTTCCGAACACAAACTTGGGGGGGTGGGGCAAGGCGACAGCAGGCCCAAGGTTAGAAGGCAGATGAACAGAGCTTCTGGCTGGCAAGGAAAAATGCTTGTGTGTGGAGTGAAGAGAGCAGCCCTTAAATAGGCCAACGGGGGTGTGGCCAGTTGCACCATCCCCTTGAACTACAGGCTGTAACCTTGCAATTCTCCACTGTTGTGATGTCTAAAAAGTATTTACTCTTCTAAGCCTTCATAGACTCCTGATAACTTTCATAGAAACATAGAAACATAGAATCTGACAGCAGATAAGAACTGTTTGGCCCACCCAGTCTGCCCATTTCCCTACCTAATGGATAAGCTGCAGTTCCTAGTTAACCAGCAGCCTACTTCTTCCTACCCCCACCCCCTAGAATTGCCTTATGACTGTCCCATGCATGCTTGAATTCCACCACTGTTTTTGACTCCACAACCTCCTCCGGAAGGCAGTTCCATGCATCCACAACCCTCTCTGTGAAAAAAATACTTCCTAAATTACCTTTGAGCCACTTCGTCTTCAAATTGTGCCCCCTTGTTCTTGCACACCTCTTTTTTTGAAAGATACTAGCCTCTTGGACTTTGTTGATTCCCTTGAGGTACTTGAAAGTTTCTATCATGTCCCCCCTCTCCCTCCTTTCCTCAGGTTATACATATTAAGCTCCTTAAGTCTCTATTCATATGTCTTCCGGTGCAGACCCGGCACCATTTTAGTTGCCCTCCTCTGGACAGCTTCCATCCTGTCTATGTCTTTGCGGAGATTGGGTCTCCAGAACTGCATGCAGTACTCCAGATGGGGTCTCACCAGCTGTCTGTACAGAGGGATAATAACTTCCTGTTTTCTACTGGTGATGCCTCTCCCTATGTATCCCAGTATCCCCCCAGCCCTCCTTGCTGCCCTCTCACATTGCTTGCCCACCTTTAGGTCATCTGATATGACTACCCCCAGGTCCCTTTCCATTTTTGTTGTTGTTAGTAATGATACATCATTGAGGAGACCAGATCATTCGAATGTGCCATAGTGGCAGGTGGGGGCTATAGGATGGCTCTCATCTATCGTCCACCTGGAGATGAGAAGCTATTCCTTAAGGAAGTGGCCAACTTCATAGTCGACCTGGTGTTTGAGTCACCCAGGTTGATGGTGCTGGGTGACTTTAATGCCTGGATCGACGACAAACTCTCGCAATTTGGACAGCACTTCCTCCAATTGATGTACTTATTGGGCATCTCACAGGTGGTTACCTCTGCCACTCATAAACATGGCCATTTCCTTGACCTGGTCTTCCTCCTGGGGATGGAAGCCTCCAGCGTGGGGGTGGAACCTGTCAGATGGTCTGACCATTACACTGTGAGATTCAATTTTTGCATCCCTCTGCATAGGCCAACCCCTGTGGATATGGTCAAGTACTGCCCTTTACGGGATATGACTCCCGATGGTCTAACTGCGGTGCTTGATCTATCAGAATTTCCTCTGATGAGCTTGGATCCAGAGGTTCTGGTTCTGGCTTATAACAAGGCCATTACCTCTGCACTGGATTCCATTGATCCAATCCGTGTGCGCCCTCTCTCCCTTCGCCCTCGGTCGCCATGGTTTGATAGGGACTTGAGGGAGATGCGGCGACTAGGACACAGTTTAGAGAGGTGCTGGTGGAAATCCGGCTTAGATGCCGACCATCTTAGACTCCTAGAGCTTTATCAACTCTATCAGTCAGCAATTACTCATAAGAAGGCAGTGTTCCTGTCTGGGGAAATTGCTGCTGCACAGAACCGACTGGCCCAGCTCTTTCGAACCGTAGACAGGCTGTGCAACCCAGCCTGTCTACAGGTTCATAGAGCCTTTTCACAATTGCAGTGTGAGGAGCTTGCTCAGTTCTTTGCAGATAAGGTGGATGACATCAGGGTGGAGACCCACACAGCACTCTCTATGGGAGTTGCCGTAGACCAGCCCCCAGTCGCAATCCATCTGTTTTCCTGGAGTTCCTCCTAAAGGCCGGAAATCGAAGATGTCATGAGGATTGTCTAGGGTATGCACACTATATGCTGTAGTTTAGACCCGGGTCCTACAGCCCTGATTTTGGGCTGTGGAAAGGTTATCATCCCGGTTCTGGCGAGGATAGTCTGGTGCTCTTTAGACTCTGGTGAATATCCCCGCTCCCTGAAGGAGGCAGTGGTGACACCAGTGTTGAAGAAACCTTCTTTGGACCCAGACTCCCTTGCTAACTATAGGCCTATCTCGAACCTTCCCTTTGTGGGAAAGGTAATTGAGAAAGTAGTGGCTGCCCAGTTGGACAACAATTTGACCATCCATAACATCTACGACCCTCTTCAATCAGGTTTTCGAAAGAGGCACAGCACCGAGACTGTGCTGGTTCGGGTGCTCAGTGATCTCCTGATGGTGAGAGTCCAGAAAAAATGGTCCATTTTGGTCCTGTTGGATCTGTCAGCAGCATTTGACACCGTAGACCACAGGGTGCTGCTTGAGTGCCTGAGATGCATCTGTGGGCTGTCAGGTCTGGTTCTCAGATGGTTCACTTCTTTCCTCACTGGTAGAACTCAGAGGGTGGTGTTGGGGGTATTTTCCTCCGATCCTACCTCTCTGTCATGTGGGGTGCCTCAGGGCTCTATGCTGTCTCCCATGTTGTTTGTGGTGTACTGGCTTCCCCTTGGAGACATTGTAAGACGATATGGGCTGGAGTTTCATTGTTATGCCGATGATACCCAGCTCTATCTGTCTTTTGCTCCAGACCAGAATGGAGCACTCTCGGTGTTTAACAACTGCCTCAGCGAGATCCAAGGTTGGATGAGGGCCAGCTGGCTGAAGTTGAATTCTGGGAAGACGGAGGTGATGGTCATGGATCCTGGTCACCGGATAGGGCTGGGGAGCAAATCATCCCACAGATTTATTCTTGGGGGATGTAAAGCTCCCTATCTCTGAACAGGTGCATGACCTAGGGGTGATTCTTAATGATCGGCTGACATTATGTGCTCAGGTGTCGGCTGTCGTTAAGTTATCCTTTTACCACCTGAGGAACAACGCTAGGATCAAGCACCTTTTTCAGTCTGGCGACTTGCCTACACTGATCCACGCCTTTGTGACCTTGCGTTTGGATTATTGCAACTCCCTCTACTTTGGGCTTCCAGGGGTTGATATCTGCCACTTGCAGCTGGTGCAGAACTCAGCAGATTGGTTGTTAATGGGGATTCCTCGTTCTTCCCACATTACACCAGCGCTGCCGGATCTGCACTGGCTGCTGGTTCAGTGGTGGATCACCTTTAAAGCCGGTTTACTGACATATAAAGCCCTACACAGTTTGGGCCCTGACTTCCTGAAAGAGCTTCTGGTTCCTTACCTTCCGGAGCGACCGCTCCACTCAGCCAATGAGGGGTTGCTAGAGATTCTGAGGGTAGCTTTAAAATCTTCTGGTGCCCGAGCTTTTATGTTCATGGCACCGACCCTCTGGAATTCTGTACCCCATTTGGATTAGAAAGTGCATGACTGTGTGGGGTTTTAAACAAGCATTGAAGTCTTTCCTATGGAAGAAGGCATATGGGGATGGTGCAAACATGGATTGATATTATTGATTTTAGTGTTTTTATGATGTTTTATTATGATGTTATTTTAAATGTACTGTACCTTGGTTTTTGAAAGGCGCACTATAAAGATTATTATTATTATTGTTATTATTATTATTATTATTATTATTATTATTATCATGACAAGCTTCTAAGTGTCCACCTTGGATCTTCTCCATTTGTACTGCAATTTATGCCACTGTACTCTCATCTGTTGAAGCTCAATGAAATATCAAAGTTCTGTTTCATGTGAAATCACAGTACATATTTATGTTGTCAGCAAGGAAGCATTTGCCATTGTGAGTGCTAAACTGAATGCCTCTACAGTGGTGGGGGATCATCTTGTGGATAAATCTACCAGAGGTGAGATTATTTGTTTCAATATGGCAGTCATTACATATAGAATAATGCATGGGGTGGTGTGTTTAATGATATTTTACACACACTCCGAGTTGTTGGATGCTACATAAACTCCAAGAGCGAAGCTCAAGGGGTTTATTTAAGCATCCAAGATTGAGGGGTGTGTGTAAAATCTCGAGTTAAACACACCACCCCATGTTTTATTTTATATAATAGCTGGGGAGCACTTTCTCGCCAAAGCAGCAATTATATAAAATAAAACAACTGCTCCAGTGTGGCTAACTGGCAGTCTGCGGTCAGTGGCTGAACAGCTGCTGAAACCTTTTTCCTTTTTTTAAGGTTAGCAAGCAAGTGAGCTAAATAAAGAGCTGAGAGGCAATTTTTCCTTTTTTTTCCCACTTACCACTGAGTGATACTGGCAGTGTCCAGGAAAAGTGTCTGGTGCCTCTTAAGTGAAGAGGAGAGAGCGGAGGTAGGCGCATGCGTGGATCATTGGAAACCTGGCATGTGTTCACCGTTATAACCCACAGGGTTATAATGGCAAATTATAACCCAGGTTTTTTATGGGAGAAAATGCACCCCAGTTATTAAAATTCACAGAATATAGATTGTTGGAATGTACTTAAAGATCAGATGACACCTTTGGGAAAACTTTGGAAAACATAATATTTAGACACAAGTCAGCTTGTGTTTCATATACCATGTACAGATTTCTCCTCTCCATTATTTATTACTGAACTAATTCCCACAAAAACAAGATGTTTATCCCTCAGAGTTAATTTGTCTCATAGCTTGTTCCCTACTTGAAATCATAATGCCCTGTTGTAACATCATGGTCTGTTGTTGTGGGAATAACTGTGACGTCACAAACAGAGTATTATGGGATCAGCTTGGGAAGAAACAATAGAGGCTGATGAACCCTCAAGAAACAACTGTCCTGTTTTTGAAGCAAATTACCTCAGTAATGAGTAATAGTGATAAGAAATACTGTGCTGATGAGCACTATTTGCTGCTTTGTGTCCAAATATTGTTATTGAAAGTTCTTTTCAAGGCATCGGTTGCTCTTTAATTACATTTTATAATAAAAAAATTAAAGTCATAGGTACATTTAAAATCTGAAATACATTTCAAATAAACCAAGTCTACAAATGCACTATTAATTCCTCAGTGTTTCAATAATTATAAGCATTTATGAGATACTTTATCAATATACACCTAGGGATGAAACATACTTTGCAGTATGTTGCAGCAGACCTACTGAATAAAGTAATGTATTTTCAATGGCAATTAGTCCACTTTGTCATGCAGGAAACTGTGGCATTCACTTCATCCTGGCAGTGTTGCATTTTTCTGATTGACAAAGGGGTCTAATTACCATGGAAATTACATTGCTTTATTCAGTAGGTCTTCTGCAGCATTCTGCAGATTGCTGCAAAATGCTGCAGAATTGCATTTCATCCTGAGGGACGCCACTGAAGGTAATGTCTTTTATATAGTATTGGAAATGAGTCATGTTACTGTTGTATAAATTTGGATATGACATTGGAATTTGTCAATATATTAGCTAAATGTATTTGTCCAGACATATTATAACATGGACACACCAGGTATATGTTAGATGTTTAAGATGCATATAATTCCATTTGCAATATAATCCATTTGTTAGATAATTATTATTACTCCTCCTGCGTAATCTATAAAACTGCCCCAGTAGCATAAGCTCATGAAGCTTTTCAAGAAATTTGATTTAGAGCCTTCCACCCATCGATCAATATACATGCACATTTCAACAGAAAATTTAGAACAGACAACGTATTGCTTTCTTGAATTTTGCATCTTCTGTCTGTAATTTGCTAGGGTCAGGTCATACCTCTTTAAAATAGTATTCTTTAACATTTGATATGAACTAGAGTCCTTATCAGTTTGCCTAGCATAAGCTTCTAGCATTTTTCCTGTAAGTAAGGGCATCAGATGAGTAGTCCAGATATCCTCTTCAAGTATATATTGTTTACACAGTTTTTCCAAACACCTTACAAATATGTCAACATTATCATTTTTTAAGTGGTGCTAATAAATTGTTTTTAAAGCTAGTGACTACAGAACTTGAGGCTAACTCATTTGTGCCACTACTCACTAGGTCTGGCATTTTTGGCTTTACTACTTCCAATTAATTCTCATGCTTCTTTGTGTTCTCTTCTATTTCCAGTCACCTCATTTCCACGTTGGCCTCCATTTTTCTTTCTTTTCTCTGTTGTTGCTCTCTTTCCTGCTGCTCGCTGTATTGCTCGTTCACTCCATCCTCATTTTTTTGCCAGCTCAGAATGCTGTTACAATTTTATCCTGTCCAGTTCCACTTTCTCTGAAGTCTCCTGATGGGGACTCTGTTTTGCAGTCTATTCTTGCCTATCTAGTGCCAACTTATGTGATTTTTACTGGACTCCTGGTCTCTCTGGTGGCTCTGATGATGCACCCTCTGCAGCACCTGCTTCCTCTTGGTCAGCTTTTATCAGTGCTTGCACCAAGTCTACTTTGATTGACCTTTTAGGCATCACCCCCTTTGACCTACACAAGATTTATAATGCAGGCACTGTCAGCCATTGAAGATTTTGTGCCATATTACAGATTCAGAAACAGTTCATTTGTACCTGGACTAAGTCGTCTGTTCTCTTCCTTCACACAGTGACAGATCCCAGCTACTGCGTGACCAATATGTGACAGTCAAGCTTACACTCAAGCCCTTTGCACACTGCTGTACAGTACTGTCACTGATGGAACAGACCAAGGAACTGTTTGGCATGCTCCCCAACATTACCTGCACTTCCCCCAGGGCAAGGGTCAACTGTTTTAAGGTTGCCAATACATTCTCTGAATGTTTCTCCTCTTTTTCGCAGGCTGCCTTCAACAGTTGTTTCTTCATAAGTCCCCGTCTTAAATGTGGAATTCATGCCACACACCACAGATAGTATATGAGATAACACGAACATATGAACATATGAATCTGCCAGCAGAAACTGGCCTCATGGTCTATCAAGTCTGCTCAAATATGCAGCTAGCCCCCTACATTGCAGCTGCCCCCCGTCACCCTTACCCACCCTCACCCTGTCCCATCCCCTTTTAAAACTGCCCATCATCCTACAGGATACCATCTCCTTGGGCAAAGCATTCCATTTATCCACCACCCTCTCTGTGAAACAATGTCTCCTCATTTCTCTCATATCTTCCCCCCTCCCATCTGAGACCATATCCACTTATGTCCCTCCCCCTCCTCAACTTAAATACCTCTTCTGCACCTCTCTTGTTTATCCTCATCATGTATTTAAAGGTCTCAATCATATCCCCCCGATCCCTTTTCTCTTCCAGTGAGTACATATTCAGCTCCCTCAGCCCGTCCTCGTAGGGTCTGTCCTCCAAACCCTGGATCATCTTTGTTGCCCTGCACTGTACCCCCTCCTGTAACCTGACATCCTTCTTCAGAAATGGGCTCCAGAACTACATGCAGTACTCCAAGTGTGGTCTGACCAGTGATCTGTACAAAGACAGGATCACCTCCCTCCTTCTGGAGGAGATTCCTATCACAATATACCCCAGTATCCTGTTGGCTTTAGCTGCTGCCTTCCTGCACTGTGCTGAGTTTTTCATATTCCCCGTTATAACCACCCCAAGATCCTTTTCTCCCTTGGTGGTACCTAACTGAACCCATCTCAACTGGTAGCTCCTCCCAGGGTTCCTTGCTCTGAAGTGCAGTACCTTGCACTTCTTAGAACTGAACCCCAACTGCCATGTTTCTGACCACTCCTCCAGTTTAGTTAGGTTGTCCTGTAGCCCTTGCCACCTTACTATGTCATCCACCACTGCACCCATCTTGGTATAATCAGCAAACAGACTGATAGTACTCCTGATGCCATGTGAGATATCTGATATGAAAATCCCAAACAGCAACGGTCCCAGTACCAAGCCCTATGGAACCCGTTCATCACAGCCCTTGGGGATGAGAGTTCCCTTCCCACCACCACCCTTTGCTGTCTCCCCTTCAGCCAGTTCACAATCCAGTTCACCATCTTTGTCTCCACCCCCACATACTCCAACTTTCCCCCCAACTGCCCATGAGTCACCAAATCAAAGGCCTTGCTGAAGTCCAAATACAGGACATACACTGCATGGCCCTAGTTCAGTTCCCTCATTACCCAGTCATAATACTCAACTAGGCTGGCCTGGCAGGCTCTCCCTCAGATGAACTCATGTTGCTGACTGTCCTGGAATCCATTGTCTTCCAAAAAGGTCACCAGCCTCTCTTTCAGGATTGTCTCCATTAGTTTTCCTACAACGGATGAAAGGCTTAGTGGTCTGTAATTGCCTGGTTCATCCTTTGGGCCACTTTTGTGAAAGGGCACCACATGAGCCATCTTCCAGTCCTGTGGTAAGCATCCTGTGTCCAGGGAGGTATTGAATAGGTCTGCCAGTGGCCCTGCCAGGACATCTGCCAGTTCTTTCTGCACCCGAGGGTGAATGCCATCCGGTCCTGGTGCCTTATCTACCATCAGAGCCTTTGCACCCTCCAGCACCCTGCTCTTTGTAATTACCTCATCTGTCACCCTCTCACCCCTGCCCATCTTCCCCATCCCCTGAGATAATTGCCCACCCTTTTTTTATGAATACAGAACAGAAGTACTCATTTAGTGCTTCTGCCTACTCCACCCCATTCTTTACCCACTCCCCCGTCCTTTGTAATCCTCAATATCTGGTCCTTGCAGCTCCTTCTCTCCCTGATGAACCTGAATAAGTCCTTTTCCCCATCCTTGATGCCCTTTTGTAGCCTCAGGTCTCTGGAAGCCTTGGCCAACCTCACTAGTCTGGTTACCTCTTTGGACTTCTTCACATACACTTCCCTGTCCTCCCCCCTCCCTGATTTTTTGAACCTCCTAAATGCTGCATTTTTTGCCATCACCCCTTGCAAGATCTTCTGATTCAACCAGTTTGGTTTTTGGCACTACCCTTCTTGATCTGTGTCTTGGTACATGACCCAGTAGCCTCCACCAGCCGCAGCTCAATGATTTCCCATTTTTGGCATGCATCCAAGTGTGAATGAATTCCTGCCAGGTGCCTCTCCAAAATTTCCCTCATTTTAACAAAGTCAGCCTTTCTGAAGTCAACCACACTGGTTCCTGTACCTACAGCATCCTTGACCATTTTAAGAATGAACCACACCGAATTTTGGTCACTCCCAACCAGTGGATCTTCCACCCCATCTCCCTTACTGCCTCCCCATTAGACTGTACTAGGTCTAGAGTTTTTCCCAACTGAGTAGGCTCATTAACCATCTGTGTCAGGAAGCTGTCCTGAATGCATCCAATAGGACCTATTCCCTTGCACTACAGGTGGCTGGGGTGTTCTAGTCCACTCCTGGTAGATTGAAGTCCCCCACAATGGCTGTGTTCCCCTTCGCACAGACCCTCCTGATCTGCTCCACTAATTCACTGTCCAAGTCCTCAGCCTGACCTGGTGGCCTGTGCACCACTCCCATCCTAAGTGTCCTACTTTTTGAATCCTGGAACTGCATCCATAATGCCTTGGTCCTACCCTCCTCACCCTCTTCCCTTGCACACCTTATCCCGTCCCTTACGTAAATCACCACCCCACCCCCTTTCCCCTTGACTCTATCCTTTCTGTACATCCTATACCCTGAGATTATCAGATCCCAGTCGTGGTATTGGGTGGCCCAAGTCTCTGATGGACTCAATGTCCACCACCCCCACTGCCATCACAGCCTGTAACTCAGCTGCTTTGTTTCCCAGGCTTCTTGCATTCAGAGAGATGACCCTCTAACTTATTTCCTTCCCGTCCTTAACCTATTTCCCTCCATTCTTAAACCCCCCACCATGATCCCTCCCTGGTACCATCCTTGTTAGTTTGGAGGGTAAGCTCATTCGGCTCCCCTCTCTGTTGGCTCTGCATTCCTGCTGCACACTCGCTTCCCCCCAGACCCCAGACCTAGTTTAAATCTACCTTAGTTGCTATGTATTCCCCAGCCTCTGCTTTAATACCCCTTGCCCACCTTACTCAAATGTAATCTTCCCTCTGTGAACAGGTCACTGTTGTCCCAGATGTTACCCCAGCCTCCCACTAGCCCATACCCTTTGGTTCAACACCACTCTCCCAGCCAAGTGTTGAGCTCTTCTATCCTTACTTTCCTCTTTGTGCTTGCCCTGGGTATTGGGAGCACTTCTGAGAAGGCCACTGATCTCCTTGCCTCCTCACACAACTTTCCCAGTTCCAGAAACCTGTCCCTTACCAACCTGACCGTGCTACCCATCAAATCATTTGTACCCAAGTGCACCACTACATGTGATTTCCCCCTTCCTAGTCTTGCACACTTGAGAATAGACTGTCCTGCCTTATCCGCTGTCAGTCCAGGTACTTATTCCACCTATATTTGACTATGCCACTCCCTTTGCTTCCCCATCTGACTCCATTCAGAATTGAGTCACCCAGCACTAAGACCCCACCCCCTCTCACCTTTTTGCCCCCGCACCATTCTACCTTCCTTGCATCTGCTTTTAGAACCCACTCTGTCCTGCATATTTGCAGCTTGATCTGCCCACTCTGCTATGTCCCCTGCTCCTACCAGCTGATTTGTACCCTCTGCTTTGCCCCAGCCTCTACCCTAGTCCTGCCCCTACCCTACCCTATTTCTCCCCTCATCTGACTTGCCCCATCCCCAATGCCCTCCCTGAATCATCCTTCTTCCCTACCTCACCTTACCCCATTTTCCCTTCTCTCTTCTCTGCCTTATGCCCCTTGCCTTCACTTTTATCCTTATCCCTTTCCTCTTGGTCCCCCTACCCCTGTCCCCATTGTCTGTCTGATTGTTGCCCCCTGGGCTGGCACTACCTCCTTTTTCTCCTGCTTCTGCTTGGAGAGCCTCTCCCTCATCATCCACCATTGAGGCCAGTAAAAGGAACCTATTGCTGGATCCAACGTTTCTACTGCTCACTTCTCCCCTTGTGCTATCCCTAGATTCCCCTTTACTGCTTCTATAATTGTTTACTCTCATCCCTATCCTTTGTTTCCACTGGTTCTGTGCTCCTGATTCCCTGAGGGAGTGACCATCCTGTAACAGTCACCCCTTTCCTTCCCCCAATCCTTGCTAACTCCCTTCCTAGCCACTATACTTCTGCTTCCAGACTCCTCAGCCTGTGACAAACTGAACACCCCTTCAGCTTCCATAATGTGTTCATCCAGATAGCCACCCCACATCCGTTGCAACCCACTATTCTTCCCATCCTGGATTGTCTGAAGTCCTCCTGCCCCCAGAACCAGTCCCCCTTCCCCTGCTGCCAACCCCTCTCCTGCAGCCATTAACCCCCTATTATTTTTTTTTGCAATTAAGTTTATTTTTCAATTAAAAGTTTTCCAGTACAGTTCACTAAGAAAAGCAAAATAGAAAGGAAGGAACCCCAACATCGCTGAAATTTCTTCCAAGAATGATTGGCATTAGCCACACACTGCTCTGCATTTAAGGCAGTGAGAAATTCCACCCGCCATTCACTGAATGATGGCTCCCAATCATCTTTCCAATGTCTTAGGATTAACAACTTGGTAACTAGGGAAACTATAACAAGTTGCACTTTTTGGGGGGGTTGTAGGGATAGAAGAATAAAATCCCAGAATACAGGTATCCTTTGAAAAATATGGGGTTAATTTTAAGTACAGTGCCATATTTCTCTTCACCATTTCCAAAATTTAAGGATCTTAGACCATAATTTGTGATATAATGTGGCATTATCAGATCCACAGTCCCTGCAAATGGGGGAGGGTACCTCGCTCATTCTATATAGTTTGCTGGGTGTGTAGTAAATGTTTTGGAGTATATTAAATTGAATATTCCTGAGACGGTCTTGTTTTGTTAGGGTGTAGATGTCTGTTCAAACTGTTTTCCAAGAATTGTTAGGAAGGCATTTAGAGAGGTTATGTTTCCAATAATAAGTCACAGGAGAAGGGTTGGCCCAAGGGTGACTAATGAGTTTGTGATACAGTTTGGAGACCAGTTCCTACTTTGTGGCTATGGTTATTAATGAAGCTAGGAGTTATCCTGTTTTGTCAGACCATGGGGGTTACCCAGGACACCTTTTATACAGTGGCGGATCTGTGAAAGTTTAAATGAATGTTTAGGTGGAGTATCAAATTTCACTTGCAATACAGATAATGAGAGGAGTGAATGCCCCTGTATGAAATCTATTAAGCTCGGTTCCAGGTGAGGCCACCAGCACCTAAGGTTAATAGTTTTATTGGCTATCTTCATATTAGGATTATTAAATAGGGGTTGCTTGAGATCTTTTCTAGTCCAGATTTGAGTTTGGATGCAGTATTGCTGGAATGCTTTCATGTCCCACCCAATTGGAGAGTCCTGCAGCTCTAGTGGGACCACAGACCAAGGACTGTATAGCATTGCTAGTAAAGAAACTCTATAACTTTGAGCCAGGTTTAGGTCCAGGTATACACAGTCTGGGTGAGAAATGGAATTTGTGCTAAGGGCTGTCCAGTGCAAAAACATGCTTGCATAAATGGGCAGATAATAATGGAAAAAGTTTGGGAATTACAATCCTCTGAGAGCTTTGGGATGGATAAATTTCCAATATGCACGTCTAGAGGTTTTTCCTTTCCAAATGAAGTCAGAGCAGATTATTTGAAGGGTTAAGAAGAAGGATCTGGCAAGGTACAAATTGAAGTTATATAGTGGGTAGAAGAACTTAGGTAATATAACCATTTTTAGGATGTTAGCTCTGCCCCAGAAGGATACTGGCAGTTTTTTTTCCACTTTGCCAAATCTTCCATTGTTGACTTTAGGAGTGGATCAAAATTAAGTTCCTTGACCTTCCCTATCTCTTTAATGCCTAAGTATGTTATAGTTGAGTTCTCCCACTGTAATCCTAGGACTTTGATTTGTGCTTTTTATGTTGGCTTGCCGTGCTTGCACGCAAGTCAACATCTTGCGGTAGTGCAGCTTTGGAGGCGCGGCCGCTGTTGGGCGAATGCAGGGCACGCATCAGTAGGTGCGTCCCTCATTCCCCAATCAGCTTGTATGCCGGCAGCCACACCATGCATGCTAATGTGGAGAGCACATCTAAGGAAAGGTCTGCTGCAATCCGAGCAAAGCTCATCAGATGCAGCAGACCCTTCCTGCATGCTCGTCACATTAGCAGCATGGAGGGCGGCTGCCCCACGGACGACTTTGGGGGTGCCCAATCCCCCAGCCAGCTTACTGTGGCTGCACACATTTGCTGACGGGGGAGTCCACTCCCCGTCAGCATACAGCAGCCCCCATTTCCTATATGCTGAGAGGTGCCCAGTCCCCCAGTTCTGCCCCCGCCTATTGTGTGCCACGAAGTCCACTCCCATTGGCATAAATCAGCCCTCCTGCATTTCTTATATGCTGAGGGGGGTGCCCAATCCCCCTTGGCTCTTGCCTCCCCCTGGCTGTCATTGTGTGCTGACAGGGTGCCCAATCCCCATCAGCATAAATTAACCCCCAATTATCTGCCGACAAGGGTGCCCAATCCCCCGTTGGCTGCAGCAACCCCCAACCCCCAAAACAGTTAGGTGGCATGCTGGGAGCCCACCTCAGTGTGCCAAGTCCCCTGAAAAAAAAAACTGTCTCTCGATGTTAGTTTTTTTCCTCCCCTGTAACATAAAAACGGTCCCTCGTAGTCTCCTGCCCCCCACCCACACCCACCTGCTGTGCACCCTGCCTCCCCACACCACCCCTCACTCCATACTTACCTCTGGAGTCCAGTGCAATGATCTTCGGTGGACTGGGAACACGTCTGCACTCTTCAAAGCCAACCGTGAACTAAGGAAATGCCGGTAAGCTGTATAATGGAATGAATAGAGATTTTTCAACTTTGCTGCATATCTCAGGCATTTGTTGGAATTTTGGCACCAAATTTTCAACATTGGGTTTTTGGGGCCCCTCCTCATGAATTCTATCACTGTCATGGCATTAATCAACCTCAAAAGGTGATTTCGCAGTCACTGTGCGAAATCACCTTTCGGGACCCATTAATGAAATGACAGTGCCAGTGTTCATGAGGTGGCCTCTCAAAAAGTCTATGTTCCAAATTTGGTGGAAACAATCCAACAAATGCCTGTTTTACGAGCGTGCGTTGCGCAGTTGCTATGCAGGCTCGTAACTTCACGAATTCGCAATATTTTAACACCAGATTTTCAGTATTGTCATTTTTGTAGACCTCCTTGTGAACAGTACAGCTGTCATTTTCCACATCCTGCCTGAAATGTGCTTCAGCACTTCTGGCGCACAATAGCACAGTCGCTGTGGGAAATCAGTGTTTGGGCCAGATTATGAAAATGACAGTGACACAGTTCATTAGCAGAGGTCCTAAAATGCCTATGTTGAAAATTTGGTGATGATACTCCATAAAATGACTGAGTTACGAGCGTGTGTTGGCAGATTGCATGCACGCTCATACCGTTGTGCATTTGGGATATTTTCACTCTGGATTTTCACCATTGTCATTTTGCCACACCTCTTGATGAACAGTACAGCCATCATTTCACATATCCTGCCCAAAATGTGTTTTCACACTTCCAGTGCAGAATAGCATGGTCGCTGTGCGAAATCACTTCTTAGGACACACGGAGGAAATAACAGTGACACAGTACATGAGCAGAGGTGCTAAAATGCCTATGTTGAAAATTTGGTGCTGAACGCCCATAAAATGGCAGTGTTGCAAGAGTGCATTGCATATTTCCCACGCACCCTTGTAACTTAAATTTGTTATATTTACATGCCACATTTTCAAAACTGGCATTTTTTTATACCTCCTTATGAACTGTACAGCTGCCATTTTTCACATCCTGCCCAAAATGTTTTCCCGCACAGCACTACCAAACACCTAAAGGGACACCCCAATGCCTGTCTGTCTCTGCAGGGTGGGGGTGGGTTGGCATCAGTTCAATATTTCACTGCCATTCCTATTATGCATCTCTCTAACTCCTGTACTACCAATGCCAATGCCAGCAAGACAACATTCGGCATTGACAAATGCTTGTTTCACTAGAGCTGACAGAAGTGAGACTGTTGTTTTATTTCTGTTGAGCTTATAGCTGGAAAATTCACCAAACTGGGTAATAATTTGAAGTGCTATGGAGACAGATTGGCTGCTGTTGGAGAGGTGGAGGAGCAGGTCATCTGCAAAAAGGGATCATTTAAATTCTGTTTCTAGCAACTGTATACCCCTTAAATATTTTTCTTGGCTAAGTACTATCACTAAAGGCTCAATATATAAAATAAATAAATAAGGGGAAAGGGGACATCCCTGTCTGGTGCCACTGCACAATGGGAAGGGGTCCGATAAATGGTTATTACACATTATCAGAGCAGATGGACAATGATAAAGGGTACGGATGCGGTTAATAAAGTTGTCAGGAAAGCCATATTTAGTTAGGACAAAAAACAAATAGGGCCTGGGCACTCGATCAAATGATTTATCCATATCCACGGACACCAAGACTGCTTTGAGGGTGGGGTCCTGGGATGTAGAGATAAGGTGGTAGAGTTTGCAGAAATTAACTGCAGATGACCTACCTGCTACAAATCCTGTTTGCTCTGGTCCCAAAAGTCCAGACCATACTTTTTCCAGTCTATTGGCTAGAAATTTAGCTTACATTTTAACATCTACATTAAGTAAAGAGATTGGTCTATAATTGTCAGTTATAGCCAGGTCCTTCCCAGGTTTGGGGAGAAGAATTATTCTTGCTTCAAACAATGGGGGGTCTGTAACCGGGGATGTCTCCCAATAACTGAATAGCTGTTGCAACAGTGGGATGAGCTGAACTTTAAAGGTCTTGTAGAAGAGGCCAGAGAACCCATCTGGGCCTGGTGCTTTATCAGATTTTAAGGAGTCAATGGCCTGAGAGATTTCCTTGGTAGTAATAAGGTCAGTTAAGAGAGACTGATGCTCTCCGGAGAGGCAGGGGAGATTTGCCCATTGCAGAAAGTTCTGCATCTTTTGGCTTTGAGAGGTCCATAAGGGAGTAGAAGAGTACATGGATTGATAAAATTCTAGGAAGGACTTTAGCATCTCTTTGGGATCAGTTCGGAAGTTCCCAGTTTGGGAATTTTTGATAGTTGTGATTCATTTTGCTGCAGAGCGCTGTTTCAACCACCACTTAAGCAACTTGCCAGTTTTGTTACCATGCCCTATATAAGTAGCTTTGGTAAGGGATGCTGCTTTGTCTACTTTCTCAAGTAGTAAGCTTGAGCAGTGAGGCCTTAAAAGAATGAGCTCCTGCTGGTCTTTTTTAGTTAACTTATCTAGTCCCTTAACTTCAAGAGCCTGGATCCTCTCATGACATTAATTAAGGTGATAAAGTGTTTTCTTTTTTGTTACTGTTGCAATGCAAATAAGTTCTCCTCTCCAAGTGAATTTTAAAGCTGCCCAATACCATGTCAGTCAAGGGGATAGAGTTTAAGTTTTGTTGGATAGAGACTTGAAGAAATTGTTTGAATCTTGAAGTGATCTGGGAGTCCTTAAACATGGAGTTGTTACGAGACCAAGTATGAGGTCTGAGGGGGGTAGTTGGGAGATCTAAGGTAATGGCTATTAAGGAATGATCAGAGATTACACATGCATGAATCTGAGAGTCAGTTACTGAGAGGCCTAAGTGTTGACTTATCAAGAAGAAATACAGATGGGAATATGTTTTGTGCACTGATAATTAAAAAGTAAAGTCTTTAGTCAGGGGGTTTGTGAGTCTCCAGGGGTCTATTACTCCTAAGGAGGTTATTAATTCACTCAGAGCCCGCTGTCCTGGCAATGCCCCAGCACCTGTGCGGTACGTTCAGTCTAGTCCGCTTGACTGCACTATATTCCAATCACCTCCCAGTATGGTAGGATATTGCGAAAGAGGGGCAAGAACTACAGTGAGATGAGTGAAAAAGGATGGGGTCTCTATTTTCAGTCCATAGATGGCTCCTAACACCACATTCAGATTTCCTAATTTACCATGGACTATCACATATTGGCCCTCGGGGTCACTAGTCATTCATATAGCAGTAAAAGGCAGTCCTTTTGTAATTAATATAGCTACCCCCATTTGTGAGGACCAAAGCCTGCTCCAAAGATCTGGCCTACCCAGCATTTTTGGAGGAAGCCTAGCTGATCAGAAGGCAAATGAGTCTCCTGGAGAAAGACTATTTTAGGATCATGTTTTGCTAAATGATTAAGCACAACATATTTTTTAGTATTGTTCTGCCCTCCCTTTATATCCATGAAAGAACTGTTAATTTAGTTACCATATATAAGATGGGCTAACTTGTTTACCTATCTTTACCCTAATTGAGACTGTGCTGGATCCCACACCACTCCATAACCTAAATCCCCCTTTAATATCCCTAACCCCACTAACAGAAAGAAAAAGGATTACAACTATATGACTATGAACATGACTCATAACCCGGGCCCTAGGCCCACTCCCTATGTTTCGGACATAACACTCTTCAGAGGGTGGGGATGGGCTACCGCCTACACACCAGGCTATCTATAATAGGCATAACAGGCTTCAACACCAACTGTTTTAGCAAAAACAGCATCTAAAAGCCCATGTTGACATTTCTGATTGGGGATAGGTTAAAAGAGAAAAGACTCCTTAAATATTTAGTTAGGAAGGTCTTTTCAGTGTTCCCATGCTGTAAAATCAGGGCTAAAGAAACAGAGTAGTATAAAGGGTGGTATCGCATGAGGTTGGTGCATGGGGAAGGGCACTGTCCATAACGGCGAATCATTCCCAGCAAAATCCCTCACAGTGATGGGATGGTAGGGTGACCTGATGGGGGGTGGGCGAAATGGGTGACAGGATGTCGTTATATGTACGTGCACGGGGGGAGCGAGCATGGCAAGCGTGGTCTGGGACGGGGCAGAGGACCTGTAGGCGGTGGTGCTGCGGTGGGTTGCTGAGCTGCATTGTGGTGTCGGGGTTCGGCCTGTGGTTGGGGTTGGTGAGGTACCGGGTTTGGGGTGGGCACTGGTGTGATTTTATTGCACCAGGCCTGAACCTTTAATTTTACAAGTTTTCACCCCCCTGACATGCACCCCCCTGGAGTTGAGAATCCTTTAGTAGGGGGTTGCGTGGGGTGAAGCCCCTCACATGGGGGGTGTGGGGGGCACAGCCCTCGCTATAGAAAGCATTGAAATTTATGTCCCCGGGGCCATTGTCCTGTGCGCCAGGGTGTCAGAGTGCCTAAAATGTTTCAGCACTCTGACTGCACAATAACAGCGATCGCCTTTAGGCTTTCACTGTTATCACATAGAACCATCTAGGGTTTTGTTCAGTAGCTTAATTTTAACAGTTTCTAACTAATGTAATTATTACTACAGTTAACCATGCTTGTATAACATACAACAACAAGGAAGGCTTGCACAGAATAACAAAGTGGGTTGTAACCAATCCTTAAAGAATAGCAGAAGTGAGCTAGGTAAATAACACATCCAGATTTGAACATGGCTCAGCCGAAATGTTCGCGGATTAAATTAAACTACAGCGCCCTCTGGTGATTTTTATAATACTCACTAACGTAGTAGAAAAAAAACAAATGCTTATACTGTATTTCAGATTAGCTTGTCTCTTTGAGGGGCTTTATGATAAAGAAAAATTCAGGATGAATCCACGTTATCGCCTTCTTGAGCTCATCTCCCCCAGCTATCTAGTCATCTGGCTCCAAGGTAGAAGTTCAGCAAAAATTAGTTGCGCATCCAACACTTTTAGTTTTTACTTTGTTCCTTGATGATAGTAAAGCTGAAAAAAAAAAAAAGTAAAGTTCACTCTGCCCAGACTCCCTCTGGAATCCCTGTGAGGTTCTCATTCTGCTCACCCGGTGAAGAGATTTCGGAAGGATCATCGGATAGCTTGCAATGCATCCTCCGCAGAGTCAAATCATTTTGCACCATCTGAAAAGGTCACTTCTAGCCATGCTGGGTAAAGCATGCAGTGTCATATACTCACTGCCTAGAGCTTTGAGGTGATGGGGCAGAACGCTGCATGAAGCTGCCATGTTTTGTAAGTAAGATCGGGACTAATCTCAATTTCTTGCCTTCCAACAGAAACGCTTTCAATTTTCTTGCCTCTTTTAGGATGCATTCAATGTCCAGATTGAGCAGTTTAAAGACGATTGGTCTCAGTGGCTCAGTTGGGAGAGGCTTAGCTCAGAATGACCTATGGGCCCATTCAATGACAAAATCTGGGCCATTGGGGCAAGGCCTGACTCTCTTTTTAAGGAATTGCTGGAGACATTTAATGGTGTCGGGGCTCCCCTCACCTTCTGGGAGCCCTAGCAAGACGGAGTTATTCCTCCATTTCTGTCCCTCAAGGTCATCTATGCTCTCCTCCTGTATGGCAAGGTTTCTTTTAAGCACGGCTACCTCGGGCTCCATTTTGTCTTGCTTTCTTTCCACTGAGACTACCCACACTTCAGTGTCAGCTACCCACCTGGACAGTTGTGTAAGAGCTGGTTTAATATTTGCCACATCTTTCACCAGTTTGAATATTGCATCTTTTATTGATGCAAGGTCCAAGTAGATTTGAGCTGAGGAAATCTCTTTCACCACCGGTGGGGGAGGGGATGTCATGCTGCAGCATGAGCGTTTGGCCTCTGACTCCTTCAGCACTTCTAGTTTGGGCTGAATATTTAGAGTCTCTTGTGGTAAGGCTGCTTCCATTGGGGATTGCAGGTGTCTACAGGTTCTGGCTAGCTTCTGTAACAGGTAGGTAGTTGTTGTTTGTTAAAATATAGGTATTTTTCCATGTTTTCTTGGATGGGCTTGACAGATCAACTCCCCAGATGTTTCACCTTTGCTAGAGCATCACGTGACTCCATTATCCCTCTTATTGTAACCTTTGCTAATGTGCCACATGGTCATTCTTTTAGTCCCCATACTGGTACTCCTAATTTCTGTGCTGGATTCCCCTGTACTGCACTGCCTTATATAGTACAGATGAGTCCCTTGGCTCTAACCTAACACACTTATATCACCTGTTTCTATTTCCAGTTTTTTTTTTATTATTTTTTATATATATATATATATATATATATATATATATTGTTATCTACCCATGAATTACAGGGATGGCCAGGGTCAGCTAGTGTCTGCACCTGGCTGTTCTATCCACCTATTGCAATGTGGCCCCTCCCTAATAAATGTGGAGTAGCTGGGTTATGTAGTGTTATGTAGGGGAGTGGGCTGTTTCCTCTAAAGAAAATGCAGGAAGTTGTATGATTCAGGTACCTATAAATGTAGGGTGAGCACAGGGGTGGATGGGTTAAGGGGAGGTGGGTTGGAGTAATGTTGCTGCCCCCTGCTCCCACAAAAAACAATCAGGCAACCAAAGTAAAATTCAATTGTTCAGTGCTTGGAAACATCACACCACATGACCCTGAAGATTCAGGTGACTTTTTACCCTAATGTTGGATTTTTTCTAGTTTTGTGGCAATGAGTTTTAACCATGCCTGCTACCAATATGCAGAAGTTTTTTTTCCAATGTTCAGTACAAATAAAACATAACATAGAGTGGCAGGGTGAACGTGTATATACAGTACAATAATGTTTCATTATCATGGACAGCACTTTTACAGGGAGTCATCATCTTTTCCCATGAACATAGTAACATAGTTAAAGGAACACTGTGCTGGACCTGTAATTTTTTTTCCCTGTAGTAACCAACTGTTTTTTATTACTTAAACAAACTACTACTTACAGTTCTGTTGCTTTTCAATCTTTACCAGTCTTTTAGTAAATTAAATGAATGTATCTGATGCATACACTTGTGTTAAGAGCCATTTAAGAATGGCATTATGTAGTTATACCATTGCTTAGCTTTTGCATTGTTGCCACAATGAAGATGCATTCTCCTACAGAACTCAGTGTGTGAGAGGGGCATGAACTATGTCATACATATCTAAAATAGTACCTACCACAAGATTGTATAGAAAATATTATATTATCTGTCATCTTAATGCCTGTATGCCTTGGACTGTTACTGGATCTGCTGCTAGTCTTTAGAAAATGGATTAAAGAAACCCAGTCTTCTAGACTGGCTGATAGCCCCCTGGAACCGGACAGATATCAAGCAACAGAGATAAGAAAATAATTAGTCCCTGTGCCTGCCTGTCTTTTGACTTAGTAAGTCAGTGTGCCTAAAATAGCATCTTAACTTGTTGATGTATGCAAGCAAGCAAGCCCCCCTCATTTTGCTATTGATTGACCCTGATCACTTTATCTGCTTGCTCTCACTGCTCTGTAATGATGTAAATATGTTTTAAGAAAAAAAATCAACATTAGTACCATTGCACCATCACTGAGTCTCTCACCTTAGAAAATCAGCTTGTTGGGTCCAAATGCCCGTTCCTGCCTACTGGTGCCGACAAGGTGAGCCACACAGTCCTTATCTGCTATCACCTTCTATGTTTCTACTGGCTGTGCATCTTTAAACAGCCTCTCCCAGATGCACTACTACAACTTCCTATTCCAAATGTGTTTTTTTTTTATCTAGCAGTTTATAAGATGCTCTGGAGCCCTATTTTCAGACCCAGACAATGTTGTGAGGTAGTCTGTTTAAACTCTAAAACCCTCTCCTTGGGGTTGGGACTTAAATATCTGTCAATTTTTGGTTTTCTCACATGGTCTTAATAACGCCTTGGATTTACTTGCTTCTTGAAGTAATAATTTGGCCTGGTAGTAAATTGCCTGCATGGGTGGGAGAGGAAGGAGGGATTTTCAGGGGGTTGTCAAGAGAGGGAGGAGGGGTATATGTTTTCATATAGTTAGGTTCAACTGCTGTCTAGATAGTGAAGTGAGATATGTTTTATATTGGATTAATTATTGTTGAGATTGATGGTATACCCTCTGTTATGTTGTATGTGTACTATGTCATCATCAGTTCTTTATAGTTCAATAAAGTTTATTAAATTGCATAAAAAATAAGATGCCTTGGAGTTCACTAAACTAACCTTAAAACAATAATGGCACTCACGAAGTTGGGGGAGGGGAGAAAACTTGCAGAACCTGAAAGTGTCTTAAAGGATAAAAAGATTTTCTCACTAAAACAACAAAACCCTCTAATGGCAATTCAGCCATTAGAAGAACTATTTTACAGAATTTTTAAAATGTTATTTTACATTTTTTATATATATTTTTAAAATGATCTATAATGTACATTACAAATATCCATTTGTAAGTACAATAGTACATTTTAGGGTAGGCAGTATGGGCTATACCTGCCCTTCCAGGGTTTTTAAGGCCCTGCACTTGTGGTGTCAGACCTCGTTACACCTCTGGGCTGTTGGATATAGCCAAATACTACCCACTCTGTTGGGTATTATTGCTTACTTAGAAAATGAGTCTGAGAAACGCAGCTCCCTGACTGGCTGACAACAACCCGGACCCAGTCATCTATCAAGCAACAGAGACCAGTAAATTACTAGTTCCTGTCTCTGTCTGTCTTTTGACTTAATTCTTTACAAAAAAAAAACTATGTTAATACACCAGTTAGGGTTCAAGTTAATACCATAAAAGTGGGGAAATATGGCATTAAGGTTTCCAACCCTAACTTCCCCTCCCCCCTCCAGGCAGAAAAAAGACAAAAAAAACATTAGGGTTTCGGGTCTCAGAGTCTTGGTGAAACAGTGGTGGGGTTTTCCTTGTGTGAAGAAAGGACATCATATCTGACTCTGTTTATTCAGGAAATGTGGTGGGCATTTGAGCTGACAACCCAAAGAACGACCATATCACTGATTTGCCAAGACTCCAGAGACACAGAACCCTAATGCTTTTTTCCCTTTTTCTGCTTGAGAGGCGGGGGTAGGGTTTGGGAACTAAGGTTTAGGGGTGGGAAAAAGTTGTGAATTCCACCTTGGTGCAAGTTTTGTGGCATTTTGGAAATTTCACGAAATGTTCTGCACTTTTGCCATTGGTGAGATCGGAATCTTCCGACCATGCTCTGCAGATTTTCTCTCTGTTCTGAGGACATTTTAGGCTGAACTGTGGAATAATACATTCAACTGCAGAATTTATTCCATTTGCAGTTTAATATATTATTTTGTGGTACAGCCCCCCCCCTCCGCCAATCACTAGCCCCTTTAAATTCCCTGCCTGGCCTCTGGTGTCTAGTGCCCCCCCTAATCACTGGCCCCATATAAAATATCACATTTCCTGGTGTCTAGCAGCCCCACTCACCCACCGATTGCCAGCCCCATGAGAAAAAATAGAAATACTTGTTTTCTAGTCGTCCACCCACTCACTGATCACCAGCTCCATACAAAAATAAAAGCACCACTGTCCTGTGTTCTCCTTCCTCCAGCCAATCACCGGCCCCAAGTCTTAAAATCCCTGGTGTCTAGTGGTCCCCCCCACCCACCAATGTGGGCACAATGTAGAAAAAAATACATTTAAATAATTTTTCCTCCCTGTTGTCTAGTGGACCCCCCTCCATATCTTGATCCCCTTTGCAAAGATTTGTCTCTCATTCCCTGGTGCCTAGTGGCACCCCCACCCACTGATTGCCAGCCACATGTAAAAAAAATAAATACTTGCTGTCTAGTGGTCCCTCCACCCACCGATTGCAGGCCACATACAAAAAAAAAATGTACTGCTCTCCTGTGATCCCCTACCACCTGCCGATCAACAGTCCCAAGTCTTAAAATGAAAAGAACAAATATCCACACCACACAAGCTAATACTCAAAAAAGCAACTTTTATTGTAATTTGAAAAGCAAATGCCCAACATAGCACCACAGCATCAGTACACAAAACCTCTACTGGTTTTGCACCTAGTGCATCATCAGGAGGCTGTCCAAGCATAGTAAAAGGACCCTTAAATACACAAACAATTCACGAAATTTAAAGTGACAGTGCATAATATATCTAATAATGAAAACATTGAATATACCACAATGTAACTAGAATATGAATCTCACACACAATTATAAATTTACCAGATTCTAAAATGTTTTATACTATACAGGTAGAAGGGAATATCAGAACACATTTAACTATCCTACTTGACCCTTGAAGAAACAATCAGAGTAGCAGGCACTGCTCCAAGTTTCAGTCAATTTAAGATACTATACCACCAGTATAATGTGTAAATGTGCCCTAAAAAAGAGGGGGAAATAAGGGGAAAGCATAAAATACCCTTTTTGTATATATATTTTCACATGTGATATCAGGTGCAACAGATCACTTTAATTAACTAACTTCCCCCATCTCGCCCCCTGCGAGACACTGGAGCAGCCCCCTTCCCTTTTGTACACCCCAGCAGGACTCAGAACATTACAGCGACTTGTCAGTGAATGAGCACTTGCTTGTACAAGCATGCGTTCATTCACTGAGCTGAGTTGGGTGGGCTGCTGGCCATGGAGGTGAGTGCCGGTGGCTCTCTCTGGTCGGCGTTGAGGGTGAGTGGGGGGGGGTACTACATGACAGGGTGTGGCCACTAGACAGTAGACACAAGTGAAAGTACATTTTCTTTACATGGATCCTACTCAGGGTTGGGGGAGCAGGTGGGGTACTACCTGTCAGGAGTAGGGGTGGGGACCACTAGACACCATGGAAAATAATATATATTTTTATATGGATCTGACTCAGGGTTGTGAGGGGGAGCGGGGTGGGGGTACTACTTGACAGGGTGAGGGGGTGAGGGGCCACTGGACACCAGGAATCGATCTGGGGAGGTGTTGGGGGGATTCTTCATTTGTGATCTCTACTTGCTTTGGGGATTTTAAGTGCAATTTGCACTTAAAAACCCCCAAAGCAAGGCGAAGTCACAAATGGCGAATTACAGGTTTTTGGGAAAATTACGCAAAGTGCTATGTGGGAAACATTGCCGACTTCTCACCAGTTTCGCTTGCATAGTAAAACTTTGCTGCATCTCTAACCCTAACTGGTGCATAAATGTAGGTTTTTGCAAACAATTTTCCATTTTTTTAGATAGTGGAATTGTATCCTCAATCACGCAGGTCCCAAAGGGATCTGTGCGAACAGATCCAGATGCACAGGGCACTTTGAGCCCTGCATCAAGGAAAGACTCCTTCTGCCTATGTAAATGTAAGGCCATTGCAGGCCCTGCACTTCTATGCAGCAACAAATGTGAAGAATTCATGGGGCTTTCTGGAGAGTTGCAGAAGCACAGGTTCTTCTTGTCCCTGCACTTCCCTGTGGCCAGAGATACAGATGCACAGAGCAAACAGTCAATCTGTCAGTCAGTGTACAGGCCATCTGCCACCCATGGGTGCAGTGGTGCAGGGCCCTGTGCCAAGAGAAAAGCTGTCTTCATTGTATGATACCCTGGTCCATGCAGGCAACCTTGCAGCTTTCATTCCCAGACTGAGAGGGGGGTGTCGCATAACAGTGCAATCCCGGCCACCTCACCCCATGTAGCTGGGTTACTGAGCTCACCCCAAACTCAGCTCACTACCATGGGATCACAAAGCAAACTTGCTGGGGTGTAGACTGGCACTACCCACAAAGTGTCTTAATAATTATCTTTTTTTTTTTTGACCACAGATTTTCAAGATTTTCATTTTATAACTCCCCTTATAAACATGACATATGGCATTTATAGTGTATTGTCCAAAATGACATTTTGCACCACAAATGCAAAAACATGTCTCACCCAGGATTTTAGGTGTCATGCTTATAAGGTGGTGTGAAAAAAATGGCTATGTTGAAAGTCTAGAGTTAAAATGTTGAAAATGAGTGAAGTTGTGAGTCAACATTGAAATATTGCAATCATCATTCATAATTTGTCATTTTACCATACTGTACACCAAATTTTAAGCATAGCCTTCTTATCATCCCACTTCATGAACCCGGTAGGTGAAAATTTTCAAATCCCCTCTGAAACGTCATTCCGCACCACAGGTGTGAAAACACATTTTGGCAAGAGTTTGAAAAATGGCAGCTGTCATGTTCATGAGGTGGTGTGAAAAAATGGCTATATTTAAAATCTGGGGTCCAAATATTGCAAAATTACCAAAATTATGAATGAGCCTAGACAAATTTCAATGTATACCGAAACTCAGAGACTGCTAGTGCCTAGTTGGCATTTATCAGATCACGTCACCTATAACCAAACACTATGGCACCAAGTTCAACCACCAGCTACCCTCCCCACTGCCTCCCACAATGCACCACCCTTCATCTGACCCCCTCTTTCTGATCCCTACACATGACAATGGGAAGGTTATAAGCCTGAGGTTCAATGAGCGGAGCAACTATGTCCCTCCTCTCATCAGGCTTAAAAGGTCAATCATCCTGGGCCTTCCAAGGATTTATTTCTCATTGCAGCCAGAGGCACTGCCCTCCCTCACTTCGGGCTGTTAACTCTTAGCTCCTGCACCTCCAGCCACTAGTGCCAGCAGCTCGCCAACCTCCTTCAGCCATTTCCTTTTCATCCTTCATCTCCCCTTGTCGTGCTTTGCCTTGCTCATTGCCACTCTATTCTCTGCCTCACCTGTCCTCTCCCTTGTTTCAGTATTCTCTCCCTCTAGTTATCACTGCTTGTATCTCTCTTCCCCCCCTTCACTCTCCCATGCTTTCTGCCTTCTGTCCCTGCCTCCTCCATTCCCCGCCATCCTGACCTGTTGCTAGTGCCGCTCGCTTCCCTGGCAGCACCATTCTGCTCTCCTCCTCTTCGCTCTTTTCAGCCTCGCCTTGGCTGCAGCCCGTCTGCTGCTTCATTGGACTGCTGATCAGTGTCATAGCTGCCCTTCCCACTGCAGCATTCCCTCCCATGTCTTGGCAAGCACCTTTGGTTGCTCATACCTCATCATCGGTCTGTCCTCTGTTCGCCTCCTGCTACTCTGCCCGCCTGCTCATCCTCATCTCCTGGTCATGCTTTGGGTGTGCTGCTGCCAACGAGCACCCGGATCCCGGTGTCTGCTCCTTCTATGACCATCTTGCACTTGATCTCATTTTGCCCCATCACTCACATCTCTGTGTTGTGTCTTTCCCAGGTGCTCCTTTCCTAGTATCAGGTTGCTCGCTCCTCTTTCCGCCACCCCCCCCGCTCGCTCCATTGGCTCCTGATCTTCTTTCTGCTTCGACCTATGTCTGCATGCCCTACTTATTGCCTGTTTCACTGTGTTACTTGTACCATCTATTATCCCTTCATTTTTGGGGCCCTATGTTTGTGGCCATCTCTCTGTTTCTGTTCCAGCTATACTACTTATTCTGGCCATTTGCCAGGACTTTTGCAGGCCAGTGCTGTGCACTTCACTGTTGGGGGGTACATTTTCACTTCCTTGCTCTTTGCCCTTCACTGCTCCTCGTACTCAGTGCTGCCCCTTCCCTCATTCCTCCCTCTGGTGGGTGCTTGCCCTCTTTCCTCATTCTGTGCTTTCTTTTGGGGTTTTTTCCCTATCCTTCAATAACCTTCCCTATTCATCTCCTCCTCTCACTTTAGTTCTTATGATGTCCAAGTGCCTGAGTCCATTTCACCTTCACTCAGTCTAACCTCAGGGTATACTGTTTACATTGCTTCCATTGACACTGCTCTTTGCCCATCGCTGTCACCAATTTTCTGCTGCCTCATTGTCCTGCTGTACTCTTACAGTGATCATTGCCATCGGTCTTCATCATCCTCAGCCTTCTCAGGACTGCATATTGCTACCCTTCGCTCATCTTTCTTTTACCTGGGTCTACTCTATCCCATTGCCTACTTGAGCATACCCCTCTTGGGTCCATGCTACCTAGACTTGACCTACTACCTCGACTTCTCGTGCCCACCTACGGGTATCCCTCGCTCATCTCACCCCTAGCTCATCCAGCCTCTGGGTAGGTCTTTTCATTCCCATCAAAGCTCCTCCCTCCATTATGCTCCTTCTCTGATCTGTGCTTTCTTTGGGGATTTTTCCCTATCCTGCCATCACCTTTCCATATCGTATCTTTCTCTTTAGCGACAAATGTCCTTAATCAACGTCTTTCAGCCTGGAGGGAAGGCGACCTAGGCCTTGGATCCCTAGAAGTTTCCATCTCAAAGGGGGCTTTTCCTCTCCTCCATGCCAATGGTCATAATGTTAGTCAGGGTTAGTGCTTTCTTAGTTTCCTTAGTTAGGTTCCGCTGTTGGATGGAGTCGGATGGTGGCCCCAGCTGTTTCCTCTATCCTTAGGAAGTCATTATTCATTTTCTCAGATTTCCTTTCATTAATCATCCTCACTTTTCCTCATCTTCTCTTGTCATTCCTACCTATATTTGTCACATTTATTTCCAGTCTAGATATCTTCTATTTCTCCCTTCTTTGATGCTTAGCACCTGATTGGGTATTCTTTTTGGGCTTCTTCCTAAGCTACCTTTATCCTATGGAATCTTTCCTGTGGCATCTATTGAGGGGACCCTCATTTAGGGTTCCTTGCATCATAGTCATACCCCATAGGGTGGTATATCCCATGGATAGAGAGGAGAATAGCCACAATGTAATCAAAGTCACACAAGCATCATCTCATCCAGTTGAATAAGCACAATTGAATCAATGTCATTAGTAATACACAAGCTCTCTGCCCACTCAACACCACTCCTGGCTGCACATCTCTCCATTTAGTTTGCATAGGTGTGTTCCTTCTAACAATCTTTTGTTTCCATCTCTGTTAAGGCAAAGCCTGGACCCCCAATATTGCTATGAAACCAGTGTTTCCCCTATAGCATTTAAATATGGAGTGGTCCCTAACTTGCTTCCCACAGTGTTAAAGTAGGTCCCTGATACTTAGTATTGTTTTTTTTTTTTTTTTTTTACTTATCTTTTTCCCTCCGGTCACGGTCTGCGGGGCCTCTCTCAGGCATCCTGCCTGCTCCTGCCCTGCCTGAAGTCCTCCTACTGGTGCCTCCTCTCTCCCTCCTCCTCCTCTGTCCATGATCAGCACCCCCGGCTTAACACCTCCAGGGTGGAGCCATCCCTCCTCGTTGGGCACTCTTATAGTCAGACTCCAATGTTGGCAACAACCCGGGTGGAGGAACTTGAAAGGCCAGGCAGGATGGACCCGGCCGTGGGCATGGGGACAGGTGCTGTCGCCTACCCTGCAGACTGGGCTTTTCCTTGTTCTGGTGATCGCTCCCCCCCACCCCGTATGTGTGTGCACATCCCAACGCTTGGTGCACGGCAATCCCTGCCTGCATCAGACCATGCTGATTATGTGCTGATTACGTGCATCCCAGCATGCTGCAGTGCTCCCGGTCCCCACCAGGAGCCACTGGCCCACTGGGTGATCACCCACCTCCCCACCTTGAAAGAGAACAGCTCAGCATGTGCTCAATCCTCACACACTCATGCCATCCCCTGGCAGCCCAAGGTCGCTCCCAAACTCGGGTCACTGGCATGGCATGAGGTGTGGCGTCCAGCACCACAACCCTCAGCCCCACCGGGCCGACTACTTTGCATTGTTTTTAAATTGCTGCATTTAGCAGCCACAAAAATAGACACATTAAAATGACAATCTGAGAAGGGTACAATATTGGAGCACCCCAGCTGCTAAGTATATCCAGTACTGGAGCACCCCCGGCTGCTACAACAGTATATCCAATATTAGAGCACCCGTGCTACTATAGTAAAGCCAACATTGCAGCCACGTCCCACACCCTGCAATATAGCACAGTATGCTATATTGGAGCAGATCCAGCTGCATATATATTCAATATTGTATCCTCCCCCACCATTTTGGAGTCAGTTCCAGTTCCATTCAACACCTACAAGGCAGGGGAAGTATAATAGAAAGCACCTAGAGCAGATGTTCTTAAAATGTGATACTGATCCATGGGCACCTCCACACTAAATAGGAAGAAGAGAAGCAGGGGAATTCTGGAAAGTGTGACAACATTAAAGATAAGAGAGGTGACATATACAGCACTTTCAGCACCTGAGGACACTGATGCAGGCTGAACAAAGAGTGATAAAACAGAAAAGCTTCCTGCACCCAGCAACCCAGCCTCACCAAAAACCCACACTGTGCACAAGATGAAGTGGCACTGCAATAAGTTTTATTTAAAAGTGAAAAAAAGCCAGTACATACCCTCACTTTATCTTGTGCATAGAGCCTTTTTTTTTTGTTTGTGGGTTGGGTGATGGGGTTAAAATTTGCTAACAGCCTCATCCAAGCTATTTTCTGTTCCCAGTTCCTGGGCTGTACCCCTAAAGTCCATGATCTATATGATACTGTCTCCTGCCCATCTCATATAGGACTGCACTCACTTATACTCAGAAGAGTCAGGAGACAGTCCAACAGCTGTTCACTATTTTTCTGCCTCTTTTGTATTCTTTGCACAATCGGTCCAGTCAGGAGGACTTGCTTGCTTGTTGGCACAAAAAAAGTGCAGCGGCATAGGGCAGGCGGCACTTGATGTGAAGAGGTCATGCACATGCTGCAGGTGTTGCAATGATGGTCAGGGTGGAGTGGAGGATGACAGAGGTGCAGAGTTGCGGTACAAGGTGAACTCTGAGTTCTTGACTCGTAGATGGGTCTGATCAGTCACAGTCAATACTCACTAAGGTAGCAGCCTAAGTCCGAGGGAGCAGGAAGAAACAGTGGGTGCTGTAGCCTGTTACAGAGCATAATAATTTCTACCCCATTTACTCTTTGTTTTAAGCAGTTAGGTGAACTAAACAGATGTGCTTTACTGCGTTAAAACTGGCATATTGCAAGGGATTCCTAAGATTATAATAGTTATTTCATATACTGTCTAGTTTACTTGTTTGTTATAAGGCACTAATTAGCATATTGTTTAAGGAAGGAATGTTTGACATTTTGAGACCTCTACAAATTACAGTTCTCTCAGCCTTTTGCATTTTATCAGGGCCCTTGCACACTTTCATTATAAAGCAGATTTGTTTACTTTGCTCTTAAGTTTGTTCCAAACTCTGCACTTTCTGACCCAATGACAGTCATCTCTTCCTGCTCTGTGGGTGCAAGCTGACGCAGCAGGCAGGAATTGGAGCAAAAATAAAATGAAACAGAGCTCCCAAGTTTAAGCCAACGGCTGGCATGTAGCCTAAATAACCATGGATGCTCAGGCTCATCTGATCCACTGTGTGACACTGAGCTGCATGCAAGCAGAAGGACTGGTTCCTTTATTTGTAGTACCACTTCTATCCTCCAGTAAAACATAACATACTGCAAGACACTGCTGATGAATAACGTACTAAGGTGAAGTTTGAGCTTGCACTGCACTTCTCTCTGCAAGGAATGGGATGTCTGGTACTTTGTTCCCACGCCATCCGTACAGTAATTACAGAGGGCTAAAATACAAATCTGTAGATCATTTCACAGATAAAAGCTGTATTTGGAGAGTTCCATTTTAATCAAAGTATGTGTGATGCCCAGTACACATAACGGTGCACCCTTGATTATTGGTCATAGGAAGAATATGTAAACTGCAATATTAGTCTACCTACAAAATCACTGAAGCCTCAAAATATCTCAGTCTGTTTCACTTAAAAAGTTAACTATAAAATGGACATGCATGCAAGCTTAAGAACAATATTCTTTTCAAGCCAGGATAGTGAGTGTTTTACTCATTAATAAGCTGACATGGCACAGTACTGATCTTTTTTAATTATTGTATAAGTATCTTGTGAGATTGTGAAGCCATTAACTATCAGTTTATTGAGATAACATGATTTCTCCCTAAGCACTCATTATGCAGAGATATCAGGGAATAGACCCATGGTCGTGATCACTAGTGTGATATATGCGGAAGTTTCAAGTCAGTGCATTAGCCACAAGCAGCAAAGTCTGAGTGGTAACTGGCATGAGCCAGGTACACTTTTACTAGTATTACGGACAGACTAAGAGGTAGAAATGTCTCTGATAGTGTGGAATGAGCCACTATCATATATATATATATATATATATATATATATATATATATATATATATATTTATTATTATTATTATTACCTGCCTTGGCTATTGTGAATTGGGACTACTGACAGGTCAATGTGGCTTGGGGCATTACTGAACAAAGCCACTGATGAACGGTGCAAACTAAAATATTTTTAAAAAGTATATGGCACACATATTGTGCTTATTTATTTATATCCTGGAGCAAGTGGCAGTGGCACTTGACTGTGTGTGAAGAGGAAGAGATGGCAAGACTTTACTGCAAGGCTGGGGGTGAAATTCTGAATGCCGATAGTTTGTCAATTTCAAATGGTGCATTTAGTTTCAATTCCCCCCAATCCATGTTAGGATGTTGATAGCTCTACTATGCCTTAGTCCATTGCCACAGTACACCATATGCATAAAAATGATTTAATTTAAATGGCAAAGCAACCAGAGAATTTACTGTAAATGTGTTATAAATCTGTCAGTCATCTAACTGTGAGTTTGGAAGGTGGGACAGCTGCACTTTAACACTGTCGATGGATGCACAAAAATGTTAGCTATAGAAACAATGATAATGTTACTAGGAAGCTCAGAGAGAAAGCATTTTTCTTTTATGCTGTCCCATTTGTAGCATTGCACAGGGTTTCCTTCCCTTTCTGAAGTGAAGAAATTGAGTGCACTGAAGGATTAGTGGCGCAATCTGTAGAGACCTCTTTACTCAATCTCATCCCATCCATTCCCTTTGTTTTTTCCCTTTAGTACGCTTTTTTTTCCCTCCATGTAGCTTTTATATGGTGGGCAGCTAGCTGGTGGCTTCAGCCCTCTGACTTGAGAGAGCTCAAATAAACCCCTTAAGCATGTTTCTCTCTGACCTTGGCTCCATCCTCAGACAGATTCCCCCATAGATTCCATCCCCATGGTGGGGCCAGGAAGGGGATGGCCATTCCCCCTCCGGTGGATAATTCGGATTTTGCCCGAGGAGGGGCTGTAAATTGGGAGTGTGGCTAGTGATTCATGGAGCCTACTAGTACTCCCTTTTTCTGTTTTCTCCCTCTCCCCCTCCCAATTGCTGGGGTGGGCACGTCAGCATGTGCATGTGGAGGTGCGCGCATGTTGCAGAGTCCCACAGCACACTCCCATCATAGTCATCCCAGACCCGCACCACCACCAGGCCTCCATCTGGTGGCAGTCATTCAGCAGGAATGACAACCCACCTTCCCTGAGAGAAGAGAGCAGTCCTCCAGATACTGGATCCTTTCCCTCCCCGGCTTGCCCCTTGTGACCTGATTCATCATTGAACACAGGTCACCAGCATGGCAGGAGGTGAGACGCACAGTGCCTCAGCCTTCCATGCCACTGGACCAGCCACCTTAGTACATATTCTTATGGAGGCATCTGTAAGTGTTTAAAATAATAAAGACTGATTATTTATGACTAGATACCGACTACACATCGGGAACTGTAATCAGAAACAGTTTCTTTGTAATAGAGACAGAACTGTTTCTGAGAACTGTTCCTGATGTCTGAAATTGTATCTGACATCATGTCTTATACCCATTAGTAAAAATGCCCTGATCACACCACACAATCCTGTATCTGATATGGGACCTGATATCCATTAATAAAAATTCCCTGATCACATGACACAATCCTGTATCTGATATGGGACCTGATATCCATTAATAAAAATTCCCTGATCACATGGCACAACCCTGTATCTGATATGGGACCTGATATCCATTAATAAAAATTCCCTGATCACATGGCACAATTCTGTATCTGATATGGGACCTGATATCCATTAATAAAAATTCCCTGATCACACCACACAATCCTGTATCTGATATGGGACCTGATATCCATTAATAAAAATTCCCTGATCACACCACACAATCCTGTATCTGATATGGGACCTGATATCCATTAATAAAAATGCCCTGATCACACCACACAATCCTGTATCTGATATGGGACCTGATATCCATTCATAAAAATTCCCTCATCACATGGCACAATCCTGACCTTGTTTTGTCTTTTTTTAACAGCATTTTCTTCCAGATTGAACTTCTAACAGTAAGGCTTATTCACAAACTTGCAGAAATCACTAAACCATCATTTATGTTGTCCTCCCCAAGCAAACACTGAGTTTACTACTTTATAACAAAGTTTTAGAGGTGACAGTACCAAAGTGTTCATAAACTCTTTTCATTGCTGTCACTTTCACTGCACATCCTCAGTTCTACCCGTAGTGTCTGTTGGGAGAGGGTGGTGATGACACCTATGAATGTCATTGTCAGACAGTTGAATTATGAAATCAAAAAATAATGGAAAATTGTATGGTCAATCTTGACAGTTTGGGGTGATGGGGGGCTGAAAACTATAACGCTTGTTTGTCATGAATGGAACGACTAAACTTCCAATTGTGACTTCTTTTTCTTATCCCCATAAGTCCTCTGTGCAAGCACTACCTAAATTATAGTCCAACTCCTTTCACTTTCCAGATCCCCATTCAACATCACTGAAACGGCTCTGTGTATGCCATAAGTTATCTCCAAGTCCAACTGCAAAGCGGACTCTGAAATGCTAAAAACACAATTTTTCAAATGTAAATATCTTAAAAAATACAAAACTCCCAAGCATCGACCCATCCTTTCTCACCAACTGACACAACCATGCGAAGTTTCATAATTTAAAGAATTATAGCCTTTTATCTAGATGAGAGCAAAAATTCAGAAAAAAACATTGAAATCAATGGAAAAATTACATTTTTTTCATACTTCAATATCTCTAAATGTACTGAACTGATTTACATGAGACCTTCAATGATTTCGGATTCTGCAATGTAGAACAAATCCTGAAAGTTTCATGTAAATCTGTAAAACCATCCTTCTGCAAGCAGCAAACAAATAATCGTGTTTAACATAGAACTCACCAGTCATCCTAACTATACAGGTGCTACAGCTTCCCTATAATAAATCACTGTACCTGAAACAGAATGATACAAAAGGATACAACAGTCATTCTCTCTTACTTGCTTAGCATGCAAGTGAGTAAGTGAGCTCGCCCTGCTTTAGAAACATAGAAACATAGACTTTGATGGCAGATAAGGACCGCCTGGCCCACCTAGTCTGCCCATTTCCTACCTACAGGATAGGCCTCAAATCCTAGTTAACTAACAGCCTATTTCTTCCTACCCCCCACAAGAATTACCTTATGTCTGTCCCATACATTCTTGAATTCTCCCACAGTTTTAGACCCCACACCTCCTCAGGAAGGCTGTTCCATGCATCCACTAAACTCTCTGTGAAAAATACTTCCTCACATTGCCCCGAACCGCTTCCATCTTTAAATTGTGTCCCTTGTTCTTGCATGTCTCTTTTCTGAAAGATGCTACCTCTTGGACTTTGTTGATTCCACTGAGGTACTTAAAAGTTTCTATCATGTCTCCCTCTCCCTTCTTTCCTCAAGGATATACATATTAAGCTCCTTTAGTCTCTCCTCATACGGCTTCTCTTGCAGACCCTGCACCATTTTAGTTTGCTGTTGATTAACCCTGATTGCTTTACCTGCTTTTTCTCACTGATCTCTCTTTAATGATATAAACATGTTTTAAAAAAACAAAAGTGAGCATTAGTGCCATTGCGTGGTCATTGAGTCTCTCACCTTAGCCACTCAACCTGTCAGATCTGAATACAAGTTCCTGCCTAGCAACCACACATCTTAAAACAGCGTCTCCAGAATGCACTGCCGCAACTGGCTGTTCCAAATGTGTGTTTTTTTTGTGGTTGTTTTTTAATCTGGCAGTTTATAATCTGCTCTGGAACTCATCTAACTAACATTAAACTATAATGTCACTCATGAAGTAAAAGTCAAAAGCATCTTAGGGAATAAAACAGTTTCTCATTAAAAGAGCAATACCCTCTACTGGCAATTTAGCCAGCGGATGCACTACTTCACGGACATTTTTTTAATCATATTTTATATTTTATTGTAACTTTTTTCAACATTTTCGATAATGTTCACAACAAATGCCCATTTCTGTAATGTTCATAACAAATACCAATTCTCTAATTACAATAATATACTCCTGGGTGAGTTGTATGGGGTACACCCACCATTCCAGGGTCTATAATGACCTCTACATGTTGTGTCAGGCCTCATTACACCCCTGAGTGGGTCAGTATAGTCCAGTATTACCCATCCTGCTGTTTATTATTGCTTACTTAACTGTTACTGAAACATTCTTACTGTATCTGCTGTATACATGTTAACATGTCATGGACAGGACCCAGAGAGTGGTGTTGGGAACTTATTCTTTGGCCCCTCTCCACCTGTCCTGTGGGGTTCCACAGGGCTCCATACTGCCACCTGTGTAGTTTGCAGTGTATACAGTATGCTGCCATTGGAAGACATTATAAGGTGGTACAGGCCGAGTTTTCAGTGTTACACTGATGACATGCAGCTCTACATGTCCTCTTTACTCGACCAACTGGGTGCTGTCTCGGTCTTTAATAACTGTCTCTCTGACATTCAGGACTGGATGAAAGCCAGATGGCTGAGACTGAACCCTGATAAGACTGAGGTGCTTGTCGTGGACCCAGGTTGTTGAGATGTTGGTATAGGACCTGGTCAACCATCCGGGCTTTGGCTCGATGGGAACCAGTTGTTTGTCTCTGACCAGGTGGGGAATCTGGGTGTATTATTTGACAGTGGCAGGACTATGAAATCTCAGGTGTCTGCCATTGTACAATCCTCTTTTTATCATCTGAGGAATATAGCCTGGATTAAGCATCTGGTCCCTTCTGGTGATCTACCTACCCTGGTCCACGCCTTTGTGAACTTCCATCTTGACTATTGTAATGCCCTTTACTTAGGTCTACCGGGGGTTGATATCCACCATCTGCAGCTTGTGCAGAATGTGGCAGTCAGGTTGTTGACTGGCTTACCTTGATCTTGCCATGTCACACCTGTGCTCTGTGATCTGCAATGGCTGCCAGTCTACTGCGAGATCACCTTCAAGGTTGGGTTACTGACCTATAAAGCCCTACATGGTCAGGGACTACGCTACCTGTAAAATCTTCTTTGCCCTTACTGCCCTTACTACCCTCTCCGCTCCACCAATGAGGGATTGCTAGAGATTCCTAAGGTTCATCTTAAGACCTCAGGTGCTTGCTCTTTTGCCTTTGTGGCCTCAACCCTGTGAAATTCTCTACCTCATCAGGTCAGAGAGTGCCTGACAGTGGAAAGCTCTAAATTCGCTTTAAAAACTAACATTTTTCATCTGGCTTTGCAAGACCCTGTCTAATTTTATATTGTCTATATTTTAGATTGTTGTTATAGTTTATGGTTTATTATTAATTTTATAACTTTATTGTATAGAGCTTTCATCACCTTTGAAATTACGCTTTATGAATAAAATTGAATTGAACATTGTACCTGCACTTGCTTTTGATTCTTTTGCATATGGTTCTGGCTCATGGGCTTTCTCATTCTCTCCAAATAAACTTAATGAATGCAAAAACAATATACATTAGAAACATCCATTTCAGCTACTGAAAGGATGAACAACTGGAACAATAACTGAATTAGAATCAGTACACAAGAGCTTCTACTGGGCAAATGGCTTGCAGGTTTGGTGCAGTTCACCTTTCACTGTGAGAATTTTTAATCCCTTTGGTTCATGATGGCCTAATAAAGTATGTGTCTCTCAATGATGCATGGTTGGACAGTAGGTAGTCAGAAACCTTGCCATGGGCACAAGTCTGCAGAATCAAGCTCAAGTTATAGTTTTGGCATTAGGAAGGATGCAAACAACTGAGCCAGTAATATAAAAGGCAGTGGTGAGTAAAAGGAGTCCAGGATAGGAGGAACCTGCACAGTGCATTGTATAGAAGGTCAATGGTTACAGAATGGACTTACAGGCTGTGTGGTAGACAATAATATCTGATCATTTGAGTGCCATAAAATGTTCGACACAACCTGATTTGTATACTGAGCACTAAGACAATGTTTTGATTATATTTCAGATGTATAAGACCCACAGTGGATAAGATGTGGTTACCACATTTGTTAAAGGTCAAGAAAGGGTCCAACCTCACTCCAAGGTAATTGAGCTGGTAGCTCTGTTCAATAAAACCCACTTCTGGAGTTTGAACTATGATGAGGATCATACTTTGTAAAAAAAAAGGTTGTGTGGCCTGAAGACAATATATTTGTGATAAACTGAGTTTAATGTAAGTTAATTCTGGGAAAACCCAGCTGCAATATTATCAAAGTCCATGCAAAGGCCAGTATTAATTTTAGTGATAGGCGGAGCATCGTAGATATCTACTTGCATTTGCACTCGAGACCTCCCATTTTGTTTGGACAAATCATTTACAAAAAGTAAGAAAAGAAGGGAACCAAGGATGAGATCTCTGGGGTACAGATACTCTTAATGTTATGTCTAAAAGATACGAGTTAATGCAGTTTAGGGAAATATTGCATTTGAAACCACTGAGGTAGTCTTTAACCTAGTTGCTGTGTACTGTAGCTGAGAGTGATGCTTCTAAACTTGTGCAGTAGAGTTTTTGTACACTAAATCAAAGGCTTATAACAGGTTAATAAACAGTGTATCTGTTTAGTGACATTTGTCTATGTCAAGAAGGTGATCATTTGTAACTTTGAATGGGGTAGTTATGGTAGAGTGCCCTTTCCAAAATCTTGATTGATCTGAGCAGAGCAGGTTATTTGTTTGGAGGTGTTTAAAAAGCAGGCATTGTTCTAACACTTCCAGTAATACTGATAATATAGAGAGTGCTCTGCTCTGATATAGGTCTACTTTGGATTAACTATCACTTTGGGACACTCCCAAATTGAGGGTAGTACTCCTTTGCAAGAGGAGATATTAAATACAGCTGCAGAAGGGAAGTAGATGGCTTTTGTGGCCTACTGCAGAAATGTGGGATATTTGTTATCTGCCTTTCCACACTTGTTGATGCTAGAAAGCAATCCTTTACAAACCAGTGTAGGGAGTAATGGTTTAACATTTGAAAGATCACTAGCAAAATACAGCTGAAGTGGGCTGGCTGTTTGACTGAGTGGTCTCTGAACAGAACAGTGAGAGCAGGGATGTTGTGAATTCAGACTTTGCTGGTAAAGTTCTGACTCCAGTTTCATACTTGGCACTTCATAAATAACGTACACATTTTGGTGGCTGGGCAAATTTATTGTAATATATGCTTTGTGACTTACTTTATTGGTAGATTAGTGTTTATTTGTAGCATGGTGTAAAAGATCAGGAAAGATTGCAGTGCCAACTGCTGAGTCAGAGGCTAACAAGGAGCTTGTAGGATATGCAATATGGCTGTTCAATGGCTGATGGCCAGTGGTAACAGACATGCAAGGGCAGGAATGACCTGAAAGGAAAGCAAGCACAAGAAAGCTATCAGTACCCATTCTTTGTGTCAGTTGAGCACAGGCATAAGACATAAAGTACACTGTGCTGCATTACAACTTTCCAAGGGGTGCCTACTAAACTCAACACACTGCAGTACAACAGCCGAAGTAAAGAAGTCAAAGCCTGAAGAAGGCTGGCCGATGAAACAAAAGGCAGGAAAAACCTTTAAAGAGAGGAAAAGCAAAGAAAAATGTAGTATGCAGCCTTTTCCCACTTTGTCAGTGGTAATCTAGTCCTTCACTTCTATAGTCCAGTCCAGAGTTCAGCTGTGAAAAAAGTAATGTGGTCACAAAAACATAAAGCACATCTGCACTAATGCTTACCATCAGGGGGTTCCAAACAGCAAAACACATTGAGCAACGTGGGGTGCTGCACCACACAAAACCCCCACAACCCCAGAACTAAAGAAAACCAACTCCACGTCTTACAGACAGTGGAAAAAAGGTCAGTTCCCTGGCTGTACAACCACCCGACGACTATGCCCGATCCAATACCAGTACAATCCCACCCACTGCACATCCTGTCCACCTCCCCAATACCCTCACTGTTAACAGAAGACACCTGTCAACATCAAGTCCCTGTCACTGCACTTGCCGTCATTATGCAGCTGTCGCTGTAATTCAGTTGCTGTACTGAATTTGATGGTCAAATGGTATACTCCATCGGGGATGCTTGCAAACTGAGCACCTGGCAGAAGCAAGGAGGTCAGAGCCCAGAGGAAGGCCAGCAAATGTGGCACAAAGACAGACAGGACCTTAGAAGAGAAAAAACACAAGGAAGAATGCCATCAACAAAAATCCTTTGCCAGCTCTGTCCATGTGAGTTCAGTCCATCAGTTCTGTATTCCACTCCTGAGCCCAGCTGCAAAAGAAACTACCTACCATCATGGATACCATCTTCACATGATGAGAAGCCTACATATTGGAAGAATGCTTAAATTTAGAAGCCTGGAGAACAACAGGGGTAGGCAGGAGCTGGCAGTTCTGCACAACAGCTCAACAGGAAGTAGTACTGAAAAAGAAGGCAGAGATGGTCTGCTTCATCATATCAAGAGTTAGATGGATATGTTGACTGCATAGTATGGTATGCTTCATAGCAGTGAGCCATCTGGAGCAGTGATCTGCCTGGATGGCACCATGTTACACACCCAGTAGAAGTAGGAGGATGTCTTCAACTCATCATGCAGTGCAGCCTGGTGATGGGATAAACAACATCCACTACCGGTACTAACACAACACACAATATATCAGTGTCAGTGACTCAGCAGGTTGCACACTTGACTTTTAGACTGGCAGATCAGAAGATTGTCAGTTCTAGCACTAGGAAATTGGGGTAAAATCTCAATACTGACACTGCAGTGCAGCATGAATAGGATGCTGCACTCCTACTATGCCATCTTTCAGATGAGATGTTAAACCATGGTCCCGTCTGCTGGTTCTCATTGTTGTTCAGGTGGACATTAAAGATCCCATGGCACTTCTCAAAAAAGAGTAGGGGGCGTTTTTAATAATAAAACAAACATATTACAACACAGTATTACCTTCATACGTGGGTAACATGACACTAACAAAATATAGAAGAGAAGGAAAAGAAAACAGGAGAAAACAAAAAAACACTGGATATTGAGCAGCCCGCCCCCCCCAAAAAAAAAAGAAATCAGGAAAGCTGATAAAATACATCATGGCTGCAAATGGAAAGTGACCTGAAAAGGAAAACGCATAAAGACCAGAAAAGTAAGTCGCACCAAAACCCAAACCACATGTCAAAGGATGAAAGGAGACTTGTGAAGAGCCCAAAACCAGGAAACTGCCACTCTGGCTGACCCACAGTCAGGGGCAGGAAGATCTAATTGCAAATAACTGGTAGCCAATCATGCTTCAAAATTCAAATTTGTCCCAAGTTAGCCTTAAACACCCACCATCTAGTGGCCAGTAAGCCAGGAGCCAGAAATTTGCACAACAACCAATATTGATGGAGCAGATCTCTCGTAATCAAGTCAATCAATATTAGAGGAGCAATCTCACCCTGCTGAAAAATTAAGGTGCATCAAGAGTGCCATTAATAGTATTTCACTGTGGTGCGAACAAGACACAATGTGCCTCATAAGAATGCCCTCTGGACAATGTTGCCTGTATCACTTGGTCATATGTCAGGACACCCCAACACCAATCATGCCAGGTAGCTGTCAGTGTTGTCCAAAAGACTGCAGCATAAGGACAGTCCAAATATAAATGGTCCATTGTTTCTGGGAACAAATTACATCCTACCCTAGGACAGAACCTTTCCATCTAACTTTTATGTTTGGCATTTGCCTTCATCAGCAGTTTCCATGAAAACCTAACCACAAGACATCACACATATTATGTGGTGTCCTCCCATCCAGCAAGGCTATCTTAATACTCACTGTTTCCCTGTGGGGCTTGCCAACATAAAATGGTGACAGAATCTTGTATAAATAAGCCTGGAATTCTATTGCTACAAAGTAGAATACAGCAACTTCTATTGCTTTATGTTTCCCTTACACACTCTACCATACAGAGATAACCCACTCAGGTATCTATGCAAGAGGGATCCTGTTACCAATTGCATCAAGAATGGGGTCAACCAACACAATGTCCATTCAGTCTACACATGTTGCATCTCTGTTAAACAGGGAATCAGATTCCATCTCAAGAACTGACTAAACGTAAAAACAAATGGGTTCATCATTTTCAATCCACCCTGCTCAATCGGGAGATATAACGTTTTCCCCTTAATCATGTTGAGTTGACTACCCAGACTAATTGGAAGAAACAACCATATTGTCATACTTCTAGAGTCTTCAGAACTGGGAACACCATACTAAGATATGCCAGCATGGGGAGGAGAAACATTTAAAATAGCCATCCTTTTCAACTTCATCTTATGCCATGTCTTCCAGATCAACACCTTTGTCAAACATTCCTGCAGTTTAATGTCCCAGTCATAATATGCCATATCCCTGGAGCCATATCATATACCCAATATTTTAATCGTATCCTTAGTAAAAGGTACCCCACCTGCCTACTGAACCTGTCAGGAAGTACTCAATGCCTGTCCCTGACACTTCTGGAGATTGAGGCATGCTCCGATATGAGGCCAAGGGATTGAAACACCTCAACCACCAGACAACCTGATACCTGATCCCTCACCAACAATGTTACATCATCTGCATAAGCCAGGAACTTAAGTGGTGCACCACATCCCATATGGGAAATACCATATATATGAGGGTGGTCCTGAAGCTTACACAAACTTAGATCAATACAAAAGTTATTAACAATGGGATCACTGGACAGCTTTGCCAGACTCCAGATGGTAATGCTATCTGCCTGCCCTGGAGCCCATTTATATGAGGCACCATGCTAGCTGTATCATATAAAAGCTTCAGTCAGTTGCAAAAGCATTGTAAAATGCTATAACTCTTAAGGACAAGAAATAAGTACTCATGTGAGACCTGGTTGAAGGCTTTGTCCTGATCCAAAGATACCCCACTTCCTCCCCCTCATTCCCCAAGTTGATCACCTCCCACAGAACAATCAAATGATCAGCAATATGCCTTCCAGGAATCGAGCAACACTGGACATCTGTCAGAACCAGAGCAGAGATCTTGGCCAATCTCCACGCCAGTATCATCAGAATGTTCAAATTTGTGTTCAGGAGGCATAAAAGCCTCCAATTGTTCAAATCCACCTCCTCCCCATTTTTAAAAAGTACAATCTGTAGCACTTCAGTAAATCATAGTGAAATTGCATTATTCAGCAATATCCAATTGAAAACCTCTACCAAGACCCCCACCAAATCAGCCTGGAATCTCTTATAGAATTCTGATGTCAAACCATCCCTACCTGGAGCCACATTGGGCTTTAAATCTTCAGTAGCCTGCTGAACCTCTATAGCCTCAATTAGCCTTTGAAGGGTGAGTCCAGAGGCCAAAGGGATAGGGGGAATCAGAACATTATGCAAAAAAGAGGTGTGGGGGGGTGGCTTTGGGCACACTAAAAAGGAACAATAAGTGGGCGTGAACAACATCCAGAGTACCATTCACATCAGTATGCCTGACCACCTATGGTGTCACCATCCCCTTCAGAAGGCGCATCCGGAGCCATGCTTTGCAGCCCTTGAAAGGGGCTCCAGCCCTGGTAGAACTCTGAGTCCCACATTTGTGCTCTAAAAGCAAAGATGCAGCCCTGTCATATTGCAGTGCCTTCATCTGAGCTCTAATATTGTCCACCAAGGACAGTCCTGAAACATCTCCCTCATGAACCCTTGTCAGTGCCCCATGCAATTGAAAACGTACATCCAAATATGCAATATAGGTCCATCCTCCCTGCCGTCTGGAGACATGAATGAAAGCACCCTTCAAGGTGCTCTTTATATCATCCCACTATAATCCCAAATTGTCATCCAAACAAGCCACGGACTGTCGAGCATACTGTATAAGCAGTCCAGAATAGTCCCAGTCATGTCCGAATCAGTCAGTAGGGAGTTATTGAGACACCAGTAATCCTTACCAGGAGGGCAAGTATTCCTTCTCTGAAAGGCCCCTCCTAAAAGGAAATGGTCAGGCAACTCCATAGGAAGGAGCTGAACCTGTAAAGGACATAGACCTTTAGAGATAAACAAAAAATCAATACCATTTGCCAGTTGCCCCTTATAAAGGTATAATTCCCTGTCGGAAAATGTACTCTATAAGCATTGAGCAAATTTAGCTGCCTTTAACATGCGGAGAAGAAAATTTGAATCAGAGAATAATTTGGGTGTCTTTGCACACCAATCCTTGCAGGACAGACCACAATTGAACCCCTTCCCCCCTGAAAATCACATTATAGGCTGTAAACAGGTAGGGCTGAATCAGGGAGAATAAATCCACCCTTACCTCTTTTGATTGTGGGGTGTAAACATTTGTAAAACAGTAATCGGTGTCCTGGAGATTCACATCCAACAGCAGGGGCCCTACCAGGGTCAATATCAACCAATTTGGTGATGGAAAATGAAGATCTCTTAAGGAGAATCTCCACCCCATCACTCGTATCCTGACCCATACGCCAGAAAGAGGATCCCCAACATCAGGACGGGCTAGCCCTTGTTATATCCCTAGCTGTAGTGTGCCTGGTTTCCTGTAAAAAAAACACATCATGAGACAAGTCTTTGAAGACAGAAAAAGAGACAGTCCTCCTGTGTACTGCCTTAATACTGTGACCATTAAGGGCTGCCTCTCTCAAGCCGGGATCCATCATGGAAGGACAAAAGGCAGTACAATAAGGTCCTTATGGGCCATCCCTCAGTTTGCCAGCCACAACACTCCTAGTAGTCACTTTAAGTTTTTTATGGATTCTGGATTTGACTGCCTTCTGAGCAGTGTCCTCCTCTGTATATGTTGAAACAGGTGGCCTAGAACTGTAGTTCTTAGACTTTGTCACAGTGAGCCTTCCCAAACCCATGGAAAAGATTTTGAGCCTCCCCCAAAAATTGAAATAATCTTGGGCTTCCTCAAAGAAAAATAACGTACTGTACTTTACGTAGTACACCATGAATAAATTGAAACCCCTTCGAGTACTTGACTCACATTCAGTTCTTTGTCTTATACTGACTTGAAACTTTTGAAAAAGAGCTCCTGGGCTCACAGGTGTTATCGGAATAACAAATAAAAAAAACAAATATTATTATTCAGCTTGCTGTAACCCCCTCCCCACACACACACACACAGACCAACCTACTTGCTCTGTTGTTTTCATTCTTGAACCATTGTTACCCCTTGTTGCAGTACCTTCATGGGTCAGACTACTTCCTCTGGTTCTTCTCCATATGAAATAACCTTCCTACACACTTTGCCTCTCCCCCTCCTTCTCTGCTCCTAAGCAACATCTCGGGAATTACTTTGCTCCTTCCTGCTATTGCTCTTAGCACTTCTATGCTCAACACTTGTATTTGGGCTGTTCTGCTATCAGTTTACAAATTGATCAATTACCACCACTCATTATTAGTTTATTGTTCATATTTATTTGTACTATTGCTCATTGTATATTTCTTGATTGTTTTGCAGTTACTTTTTGAAATGTATTCACTCCCTACCCTTCCACTGGTACACCTTGGCTCATTCACCTTCCCTTATCACCTATTAGTAAATAAATACATAAAATTCACCTACTATTATTTCCTCTTTCAGTTTGCTTCATTTCTTCACACAAAATATATAAAACCCAAAATTTAAATACAGTACTGTTTCAGACTTGTTTGAGCCTCCCCTGGAACAGGTTGGGGCCTCCCAAGGGAGGCTGGCCTTACCATTTGAGAACACCTGGCCTAGAAGATGGCTACGGGGAAACCCCAGATAACTGACTGTCATCTAAGTTCATTAAGTCATCTTCTAAGTGCTCAAACATTTTGGTAAAGAAAGGGGCGAACTCTCTGAAGGCAGTTGCGGTTGCTGGACAGATTTAGTAGTGAAAAGAAGGGATTGTTTATAGATCACCACCACCATGTCAGGGGGAGGCATGTCCTAAATGTCCATGAGATCCAATGCAGCAGGGAGGTTCAGGCACCAAGGAGATTGTACAGGAACAAAAAATTCAGGAAACAGCTCAGGTAAAAGAGCAGGTGGGGGGCCAAGGCTTATTGGGTGCAGGCTGCGGGGGGAGGTGTCAGGGAAGTCTTCTGCATCAATAGCATGAACCAGGCATGCCACCACCTCCCTGTGCAGCCACTGTTATTGCATCTGCAGTGCCTTGTGGATAAAGGTATTTTGCTGGTCCACATCTTGACTGTGTTTTTTAATTTTTTTTTATTTTACACTTTATCCACCACTGTGGAGCAGGCACTAGCAACCGCCGGCCACCAGCACCCGCACCCCCGGACCTAGTCTGACATATGCAACTGCACCTGACTCACACAAGTCCTGGTCAGAAGCAGGATACCTCCCAGGGGGCCAGTACAAGGATCCCAGTGGCCACACCTTCCGTGTCTGGGGGTACAGGGCGCAGCCATGAGCTGCCGTGGTCACCCTGCAATTTTCTGTCATTTTTCAGCCCCATTGAGGAAGCCAGATGTGCAATGGCATCTGATGCACCTATGTGCAGATGCCCACCATGCTCTCTCCCCCTTAGCATGCCTGCTACTGGCAGAGCACCTAGCCTCCACTAGGAACCGCTGCAGCGCAGTGCATATCCCGTACCCACCCCAGAGTAAGGAGAGCAATCGTGGGACACTCAATCCTTTCTCTCCCCTGCCAGCCCCCGGTAGCCTGAGTCCATTCCCAAACCCAGGTCACCGGCATGGTGTGAGGTGCAGTGTCCAGCGCCTCAACCCTCAGCACTACCGGGCCAGCTCACATCCTGACTGTTATGCGTGGCCCATGGACAAGAGTTATAAGAGTGCCCCAACTCTTCACACAAATTACAGCACAGGGCATTAGAGCACTGTGCACCAACATGCCCCAGGGACAAACAAAGACTGCAGAGGACATTATCACAGGCATTGCTCAGACGACACTCAGAGGCACAGCAGAAACATGTCTTCAGCTGTCCCAGATAAAAGCATTGTGCCCGATCTTTTTCCAAGAAGAACATACTAGGCAGATGATGAATGCCAGAGTCAGAGTGTCGGAGTGTAACTTTAAAGCATCAGTTGCCAGTCCAAAATATTTCCTGATCAAGAATTGGGTCTGGATCCCCTCTCACCCTGCATCTCTGAGCCAGTCAATATTTCACATCCTGCACACTGACACTGTCTTTGCACAACAAAACTGTTACAATCCTAACCATGGGTTCTGTGAGCAGAATAGCCTCAAATGATTTCCATAAAGGAGTATCTTTCAAGGACTTGTACTGAACCTAGAACCTGTTCATATATACTGCAGTGTGAAAACTTAAATCAAAGTATGAAGTATTCAGTGGGTGGATCAGGGCATATAGTTTGTTCAGAGTAACACGAAGGGTGTCTTTCAAAAGGACCCTACCCACATAGGCATGGTCCGGAGGGGAAGGTAAACCCCTAGTATAAAGCAACCTCACCTCATTCCAACACTGAGCTGGGATAGGAGAGTTGGAAAACACATTTGCTTTCTGGAGGTTGGACCACTTTTGGGCAGGCGTAGCGGCTGACTGCAGATTGTTGTTAGAACAGGTGGCCCCCTTTGAGGGCAAATCATCTTCTTCCAGTCTGTCTACCCAAGATTTCACAGGGCTTGAAGAAGCAAGAGGCACCCTGCCACCCCCAAGTTCATTTTGGATGGAGGCAGGAGATCGCTTCCCCCACAATGGCCTGCTGTGCAGTTCCCACAAGTCATTGCAAATTCCCCTCCCCCGGCAAAACACTCGGTACTCCCGACTGAAAATCTTGTTGTACCTCAGATGCATCAGTCACTGTATGAAAAAGGATCTTTGTCAAATCTGTGGTAAAAACTGCTGGCTGCAACATTTCAGTAGGAACAGTCTCAAGAGGGATGTCTGAAATCTTTCCGGCATCTGAAAAAAAAACAGCAGTGGGCTGCCCTGAGGTTTGGGAATGCCAATGTCCTGCACCATCTTGGGACCACCCTGCATCATGCAATTCCCACACTGGAGACCACTCTTTAGGTGGGTACTGGGCCTCGGCCACACCATTTCTTGGCAGCGACTGTCAGATGTATCATGCTGCATCAGCAACTAATTTGTCAAAATGCACTTTGCGACACTCTCAATATCAAAAGGCAAAATTTACTTCGACATTAAGTGTTTTTCTGTGGGGGGCTTTTGCCTGCCCTTCCACACACTTTTAGATACAAACCCAAATCTGAGTTTGTTCATGGGGGCAAATGGCAAAATTGTGACATTTCGTGATTTGAAGTCTATTACATTGGCAACATCGAGTTGTCGCTGTAATCGACTTCATTATAACAGTGTCACTGTTCGGTCGGTACACCACGACTGTCTATCCACTGTGCCATGCCACGCCTGGCCTAACATATAACAAGGACTAGAAGAACCTGGTGTTGCTGATATCAATGGAGCCTTCACAGCCAGCTCTGCTGGTAGACAGGGATCAGAAACAAGTCCAGCAAACGGGACAGGGCCCACCTTTTCACCAGCATCTGCTGGTCCAGGTATATCCAAAATGGCAGTAGTAGAATGAAAATCAATGCCTGTCTGAGCTAGTAGGTCCTGGACAGTTGGAGCCACTGAATGGATCAGGGAAACCATTGTTCGAGCATGGTCCAAAACTGGATGAGGAAGTCCTGTGGCCTTCCCACGTACTGCCGCTATGCCTGTGGAGTCTGGTAAACTCAGTGTCACAAATCCTTTTGGTGTACACTTTCTCAGAAGCTATTACCTCTGAAGGGGTTGCTGCTGCTTCTGTGCCAGAAACAGTCCTTCCTTTTCCGCTGTGTACCTGGTTTCCTCAGCCTCCATCAAAGAAACTAGGAGCAGTTTCTTTTCTTTCAGTGTGTCCTGCAATCTCTGATCCACCTTATGAAATGTTCCCTCCATACCAATGCCAGCCGAACTTAACAAAGCCCGCTGGGAATCCATCGCAGTCAGGTCCTCAGTCACCAAGTAGAAAACATCCTCCAAAGCACTCGTAGAGTCTTCACAGGAGGGGACCTTTATCCCCTACCTCAGATCGCCATCCACCACCTTCAACACATCCTCTGCCATCTTGAAAATGCGATGACAGCCCCTCACACCTAAGAGATGGAGAGTTTTTTTATTATAACTTCAAAATAAATCAAATAATATCACAATGCATGTTAAAATTCACATGAAATGAAAATACAAATCATAAGCAGAAAAAGCAAGAAATAAGTATTTCAGCATCCTCCCTACTGTCCCATTCAAAATCAGAAAATAAAATGAATACATGTTAAAGTCACATTTGAAGCAAACTACAAATAAAATACGGGAAATCAAACAAATATTACAATCATACCCCCTTTCCCATTTCTCACTACACTAAGAAAAACAAACAATAAATTGTGAACCAAAAATTAAATACTTTTGTGAAATTTTACCAAGATGTGGGAAAATACAATCTTCCCATTACAGTACTTAATTAATCCAATCAATTAAGATGTTTCCACCAGAGCTGGAAAATCTGTGGTGAAACTTTCAATTTCTCTTGATGTTTTAAAAGAAAAATAGCCTTATGAATGTTCCAAAATAGTTGTTCTGGGGAAATATATTTTTATCTTAAAGTGAGATGACATTCTTGTGCCAGATATAATATTTAAAAAGTAGCAAAATAAGATGCATTGTACTTTGTTCATACTTCCCCCACGCCTTAGGAAGTAGTCCCAAAAACAAAAAATCAGGTGTTATAAAACAAGAAGGAGAATGTGTCTAGTGTCATAATAATATTACCCAAAAGGCTGTTACATAATGACAAGTGAAGTAAAGATGTTGCATTGTTTCATATGTATCTGTACACAAATCAGACCATGGACAAAAATGCTCTGAATGGTACTTATGTTTCAGATTAAATTTAATGTTAAGCTTTTCATGCAAGCACAACCACAGGACGTCCCACATATGGGCAGGCATCCAGGGATGTGAAATCATGCTCTTTATCTGTTTTTGTTCTGATTGTGGTCTTTCTATGAAAATGGGTAATGCCAAAAAGAAACTGAATAATATATGGTTATACATTTCTTTCCTAGATTTTTGCAGCACATTTTGTTTAGTGAGCAGCCAGAGTTTCAATTTCCCAAAACAATACTGTAAATAAGGGAGCCCAGAAAGTGATTTTTGTTTCTGGATTGCTTTAAGCCATTCCCAGGACTGTAGCAAGGGGTGAATCTTGTCTAACAACCAAGCTGGCTGCAGTGTAGCCTAGAGGCTAGAGCTATGAACTCTGAAACCCATCAGATCTGTGTTTGAATCCCACAACCTCTACTTGCATATTGTGTGATCATGAACAATTCAGTTATTAAACATCTTAAGGGGATTAACAAGGTGAACGAGTCTAACATGTTTCAATATAAGAAAAATAGCAGGACAAGAGGACTCAGCATGCGATTAAAGGGAGGCCGATTAAGGGATAATGTGAGGAAGTTCTTTTTCACAGAAAGGGTGGTGAATGTATGGAACAACCTACCTCAGGAAGTGGTGGCTATGAATACAGTTCAGGGCTTCAAACAGGCATGGGATAGGCATAATAGATCAATACAGATGAGTATGAATAGATAGGCCATTGACCGAGTAAAGGCCTATGGAACATTCATAAGGCAGAAAAAATGGGCAGACTGGATGGGCCTTGCTGTCCTTATCTGCCATCAAATTCTATGTTCATATGTGATCATGATTTGTCTGAAAGTCATAATAAAGGCTTAATGTTACAATAAGGAAATATGCAAAAGAAAAAGACTACGGGGTTACCCATCCCTAGACCTCCCTCTGAAAGTGGCAAATATGTGGTACCTCTTTTAATAGGGTTAAGCCTATTATCTCAGGGACATCGAAAAAAAATGCTATATATTGTAGTTTCTAACTCTTTGGAGGTGGAAAAACAACACATAAATGTGAAAACATGCTAAGGAGAAATGTATTTGCCATATACACTCTTTTTTTCTTTGATATATGCCACTTATTCCACCTAGCCACTTTCAGTTTTGCATCACGCAATAGGTTATCCCAGTTAAAAAAAACGACATATCCCCTTTACCAAAATAAATGCCCAATATTTTCAGAAAACCGTCACAGAAAGGAATTAAAATAAGGTGGGTCTCATCTACTGTTTCCAATCCAATATGCCAACATTTACTTTTATTAAAATTTATAAGTGCCCCTGTACAGGTAATAAAATCAGTAAGTATAGATTCTGCTATATTAGAGGAAGTTTTATCAGCTAAAAGCAGACAGAAATTGTCTGTGTATGCTATAATCTTGACCTCACCAATGTCACTGGAGATGGAAAGCCCCCTAATGGTCTCAGTTTCATTCAGCAGTCTAATACAAGGTTCCAAGGTCAGGATATACTGTACAACAACGGGTTGAGAGGCAGCCCTATCTGACCCCTCTCAACAGTTCACATTCACAAACCAATCACTTATTTACATATGGGGTCACGGTGGCATTCAGGTAGCAAAGTTTTATCCACCCAAGCATTACCTCAGCTATCCCATAGTTTTGTAAAGACTACCAGATGTATGAATGTGTGACCGTATCGAAAGCTTTCACTTGGTAAAAGTAAGTAAAAAATCCTGAACGTTCTTCCGAGGTCCCTCTCTCCATTACTTCCCTAATGATAAGTAACCCATCTGAGATGCTCCTCCCTGGTACTGAACTGACTTGGGATGGATGAACTATGTCTTCCAATACTCCTGCGGGTCTACTGTATTGCTCAATAATTTGGTGAGTATTTTACAATCTGAATTAAGTAAGGTGATTGGTCTCCAATTGGTTAACAAACCCTTATCTCCTGATTTGTGGATTAAGATAAGCAAACCTTTGTACATGCTGTGTATTAGTGCTCCCAATCATAAACAAAAGTTATACATATGGGCTAATTATTCTCCCAAAGTTTGAAAAATAAGTTTGTATAACTCATTTGGAAGGCCATCCTGTCCTTGGAGTCTATCCACTATTTAATTTAAAATAACCTGTCCTAACTCATGTTCTGTGATAAGTGATATAAGGGCCTGTTTATGAAATTCTGGGATTGTACACAAAGGGCAGTGAGCTAACTAATCTTGTAATTACTCATCTGAAATGTCATCTACTGTCTTAAACTTCTGTGAAATGTAATGTTCTATTTCAGCCAGAATCTCTACCATTTGTTGTGATAGAATCCTCCTTTGTGTTAAGTGTTTGATATATTTTCTATTCCTTTGATTTTTACAACTAACAGGATTGGTATGCGCTTATCTACCCTGAGTACCAAATGTTTGCTTAAGCTCCAAAGACTTCATCCTATCATATTATATTGTGATGAGTTTTTCTTTGATTTGTATAATCTGGTCAGTGACATCTATATTGTGAAAATATTGTTCAGATTGTAAATGGTATAGTTGTTGTCTAAGACTAAAATATTCCTCCTTCTTAAGTTTCACATTAATTCTTCCATGTTGAAAATAAATCTTTATATCCCATTTTGTATTGTCCCGCCACTCATCAAGCCTATCATATAAAAAAATACCGATTGTCTAGCTTCCAGAAGATTATGAAAACCCTCAACTACAATAGGTATGTCCAATAAGGACAAATTCAGTTTCCAATAACCCGGGCCCTTAGTCATGCTAGAATAGTTAGAAAGAGTAACTTGTAATAAGCCATGGTCAGATGTAGCAACAGGAAATACTTTAGCAGTTTGATTTTGGAGGGTTGGGGTGATAAACCAATAATCAATCCTAGAAGAGAGACTACCATGAAAATTAGTGTGGGGTGCTGATGGGAAATGAACTGAGAAAACATCCACTAAACCAGTTTGAGTGAAACGTTCAGTAAGAATGGAAGCTTCACCGTAAAATTTTGATGTGGTACCACCTCTATCAGAGATAGATTTTCTGATATTAAAATCCCCTTTGAACAATATATTTCTGGCTGTAAATAAATATGGTTGTATTGAAGTTAATAAATGAATCCTGTCAGATTTCAGCTGACGAGCATAAATGTTAATGAGTCTAAATTCTATTACATTTATGCTGATGTCCAGCAATAAAGCTCTTCCCAGGGAACTAGGTGAGAAACTGTGATATCCAAGTTACTGAAGCAAATCCCAACACCACTGCACAGATCTGTGCCCATCAACCAATAACCAAGGCTTCCAGTGCCAAGCATCTGAAGTTGCTTGCGTTTCTTCCAAGGAATGGAGTGTAGTGTCCTGTAGAAATACAATGTCATAATGGCTGTTGGAGAAGAGAGAAATAGTGGCTAGTTATTTTTTTTTTCCGATAGAATGCTGTTAACATAGAGACTAGCAACTGTAAGATCATACAACACAGCATGAGGAGTTAAGATGTCAATTAAGCAGTTTTAGTGAATCTTTTTCATAATCCAGAGTGTAACCCCATTCTTCTCTTTTTCTTCTTTACTTTACTTGGCATATCTTCAGGTTGCTCTACCTCCGAGGGTATTTACATCTGAGAAGAGGCCGTTTCTGAGTCCATTTCAGTCTCAGAGGGTTCATCTGTAACACTGTGAATCTATATTCCATTAGGATAGGTGGATCCTTAAGTTCCACTGGTGCAGAAAGCTTTCCTTTGTGTTGGACTACTGTGTAATCTAAAGGTCATGAAAGATGGGGGGGAGGCATAGCTTCAGGGGAAGGTGTTGGTTGTGCAGAAGATGCTTACAGTGCCTGTGGACAAGGAACTACTGCTAAAGGATGAAAATCTGAAGCACTTGGAGGAGCTGGCCTTGGAATGTCTGAAGGCCTTGGCAGGGGTGCCTGATTTGCAAATCCAGCCATGGATTTTGCTGCCTTAAAATGTAGAAGTCTTGGACCCCAAAATCTGCATTAGCTCCATAATGAGAAGCTTTAGGGCAATCAGAAAAAGCATGGCCAGTCTGTTCACATAAGGAACATTTGGGGGGGATTGCAACAATAATAACCAGAGTGTCCTATTTCCCCACAATGCATGCATTTGAAAACCTCACAAGCTGTGCTGATATGTTGGGGGGATCCACATTTAAAACATCATCTGGGCTGTCCAGGAAAAAAAAAAAGCTTTGTCCCTCCCGATGTAAAAACAGTTAGGGAGATGCAGTAAAGTATTATTTTCATGCCACAGTTTCACCCTGAACCTCCATCCCCTATTCCAAAAACCCTCTGTATCCGAAATAGGTTCTGGTAAACCTTCTACTGTATACTTTTTTTCTAACCAGAACACTATATTTGTGGTATTTACTCCTTCAGAAAGAAAGAGTACAGTGACAGTCCTGATGGCCGGCTGTGTCAGGGGACTTACATGAAAAGGAGACCAAATGGGGTTTGTTTTTAAGGTCAGATATTTTGTCCAGAAATGCTCCAAAATTTCAGATGTCTGGAAGTGGATGTCAATAGTATGCTTTCCAGGATCATGGATAAGAACACACACTTCTTTAGGAGAGAAGGCCAAAGAATGTTTTAATAAATATTTGCCCATGTAGTTCCTATCTGGAGGAGCATCCAAACCACCCAGATATCTAAGTCTAATGGTGTTACAGTATTTTGTCAGCTCAACAGGCTTCTGAAACCAACTGGCACAACTTTTTGCTGCCTCTGGTTCAGGGGTCTGAGTTAGCAGGCCCTGTGGCATGGTACCCAGAGGTGTTTTCACCTGAACCAGTCTCAACAGTAACCCCCAGCATTGTCTCTGTAGAGACAGGTTGTAAACTGACTGATTGTGGAACATCACAAAACACTTCACTCAAATATTAAAAGTGGAGAAAATGAAACAGTACTTTCCTGAATGTCCAGTGGTGCCTTTTCCTTGGATGCTCTCCTTGGGTCCAAACATTCCTGCCCAGTCATTGAAGGGGCTATGGAAAAGTCTTGAGGTCGAGGACCTTCGTCTGACATCCATGAATCAGGCATCCACAATTGTCTGTGTTCTGTGTCCAGCCAGTGCCCTTCAGGGCTTTTTCTACTGTCCAGTCAGCATTATGCTGCAACTCTGCAGTGACTCCAACCACCTCCTGCACTCTAGGCAATACTTCAGACTTTGTATGATGAATGTTTGGTCTGAAAATGAATACCTTGGTCTGCGTAGGGGTGTAGCTATAAGGTGAGTGTCTCACATTTCTTTTTCATTTGCTGTCTTCTTCCAATTTATGTTGTGCATCCAAAAAGGCCAGATCTGCTTGTTTTAAAGTCTCATTCTTGTCATATTGTTTATTTTTGAAAGCGCTGTACAAAATAATTTCTGCGTCCAAAAAATATTCTGAGAAGAACTCTTAGTGTTGTCATCCACTGGTCAGAACTCCATTGCAGTGTCTCCTGCAACTTCAGGAGTTTGCAGCTCACCTCCATCATATTCAGGTACCAATGCTGAGCTGGATATAGCCATGATTCACCAACACACATACAGTGCCCCCTACCAAAGAGTAGGGCAATTTTGTATTATAAGACAAAACAAGAAAAAAACATCAGTAGCTACAAAAACAAATTCAGACAGTCTAACAAAAAACATAATGCTACACAGTGTATGGTACATAGTTTTCTTTCAGGCTGTGCAGTACAAAGAATTGATCAGATATACAGAAACTGGATATTTTTCCATCTTTTTCTCCATTGTATCTGTGTACTATGTGTCTTTTCATACAGACATTGAGATTTCAATTCATTTTCCAATATTTGTATTACATAAAATGGAGCAAGGTCTTGTTGCTAAAATAATAGCTTAAATCGCGTTTACCACAAAAGTAACTTAAAGCATGTACATATCAATCTGACCATGCCAGGCTCTAGTTCCAGGAACTATGATGAAAAGCCTCCTATGAGTTCCTCATATGTAACATTCTCCCACCTAGGATCCTGCCATCTTTGTACTAGTAAGGCCCCAAAGGATTTTACAAATGGGCATTGTATCAACAAATGTTCCATAGTCTCTGCTCTATGACTGCAGGACTGGCTAGGATACATTCTTTCTTCTTGACCCTTGCGCTTTGCATTAACCCTAACTGCTAATCAACCATGACATCAAGGCTATAATTTACCCCACATTCGGGGGGGGGGGGTTCTTTTATCCTCTAAGGTAAGAGACACTTCCTGGTAATGTGCAACAGGGATTTCTTTGTATTTTGAGTGTATACTAAAATCATGATCTTTTATTTTCATATATATGTGTTTTATGGGTACATGAATGTTCTGATGAGGTTGCATTTTCCATTTTCTGTGTTTCCTAACTAGAGATTTAATAAAACTTGACATTGCATCCACATACTTCAAAGAAAGTTGATCAAGGTTCCAATTATATAAAAGTTGTGGTAACCAGGTTTTAGCAAATAGTGCCCATATAGCTGGTGAGGGCATATCAGAATAGGCCAGGTTATTATAAAAAAATATAATAAACATAAAAGCTATAGGGTTGTATAAATTAAGGCCTCCATCTTTGATGCGCAGATATCAAATTTCTCTTTTAATAGGATTCAGTCAGCTTCCCCAGATTACCTGAAATACTAAGCTTAACAATAGGGTCTCAAGGATCTGTGGGCTTGGATAAATTATACTTAAGTATGTATATATGGGAAAAAGAAAGGTTTTCACTAATAATACTTGTTTTTCCTTTTTTGTTTGTTGCTAGACTTTTTGTTGTCCTAACTTTAATTTATCTTCCCAGTTCAAAGTATTATAGTCCCCATGTCCAAACTTTACTCCTAATAATTTAATTGGATCAGCTGAAATTGGTATCCTTTGTAAGATATCTTTCCATGTAGAAGAACTACTAAGAGCATATCCTCTACTTTTTTCTATATTAATTGTGGCCCCTGCTACCAGGGAATAATTAGTGACTTTTCTCATAGCATTTTGACTAGACATGTGGTCAGCTGTAAAGAGACAGACATCATCTGCGCATGCTGCATCTTTTATTTCAAGAGATAGTTGTGGGGGTATAATACCATGTATAGAGTGGGTGGCCCCCTTTTGCCCAACACCCCAACAATGAAACATGGAAAATAACCACTACAGCAACAGTCACTATTATGGTCCATTTCCATGTTTCACTTTCCCCCAGTATCCTGCCCCTAACCTGACCAACTCCAACCTGGAGTTGAGAATACTAAAGTCTGAAGTGTGTGGGAGGCACAGTTCCCCACAGAAAACACTGGGGGCTTGGGCAGCATGATACCTGTGTTGGTATTGTGCCATTGTTGTACTGGTGGTCAACAGATTTACTGTCGACCAAACTTGGTGCTTTCGTATAGAGCCATCTTGCTGCAGTACTCTGAGCAGGGGATCTATGCAAAATACATACAAAAGGGGACTCATTGGACATCCCTGTTGTACACCCCTATGTAATGTCACATAGGATCCTAGATGTCCATTTATTAGTGGTATTGCTGTTGATATTTCATAAATTAAAAAAAAATCCATCCACAAAATTGGGATGGGACTCCATATGCCAGTACAGTTTGTTTCATGAAATGATGTGATATTTTGTCAAATGCTTTCTCTTGATCTATTGATAAAATAAATCCTTGAAGTATATCTTCCTTACTCTGTTCTACTAGTTCTCTTGTTAATAAATGATTGTCTGTAATTTTTCTGCCTGCTACTGAGCAGGTTTGAGTAGTGGAAATCAAGTCTGGTGCTACCTTAGCTAATCTACATGTCAAAATCCTCATAAGTATTGTAAGATCTGCATTTAATAGACTTAATGGTCTCAAATTGTTTAAGTTTGTCATATAATCTTTCTTGTGAATAAAGATTTGTATAGCTATCCCTAAATGAAAGGCCATAGATTTTTGAGCAATATCCAATTAAACACCACTTCCAAAATGTCTACCAATTCTGTGTGATTTTTTTTTTTAATAAAATTCTGAAGTAAGTCCATCGATACCTGAATCTTTATCATTCTTTCAAGTTTTAATTGCAGTACTAATTTCTTGTGGTGATATCGGTGCTATTAAGGAACTCACTCTGTCTTGAGGAAAAAGGTGGTCAAGGGAAAGAGTTTAAAAAGATTCCTGAATCTGCTACAGTAGTGGGAGATGCTGCAGTAAGGTTTCTTAGATGTGTATTCACTACTTTAAGTACATTATTTGTAGTGGTTGCCAAAGTCCCATCATCTGTCAACAGTTTCCCCATAGTCCTAGACTCTACCAAGACCAACATCTTTCAAATATATTCCCATACCCTGTCTTATGAGAGGTGCAAATTCTTTGTTTCTGCAAAAAAGACACAGCTCTAGAATATTGCAGTGATTCCATTTCCCGCTTTATATTAAAAATGTGATCACCGAGTCCTTGTTCTCCTTCATTAACACATGAATATAGTTTAGTTAGATGTGCTGTAAGAGTCAATTTTTTTTGTATTGTGCTGTTTGTACACTTGTGGCATTCTGTATAAACACTTGTTTTACTTCAGTTTTTGTTTCTACCCACCAGTGGCTTAAATCTTCCAACAGACAAGATATAGACATTCTAGCTTTCAGTACATCCAAATATCTGGGAAGTAATATCTGGATCTTCTAATAATTTAGAATTCAGCTTCTAGTACCCCTTTCCTATGGCAATTTTATGTTGTAGTCCTCCTTCCATAGCTTCCAGAACATGATCCAAGTTTTCAGTGGGATGTGTCCTGGCATTATGGATAATAATCCCTTTTGAAGTAAAAATAAAATATATCCTGGTGTGTAACTGCCCTTTATGAAATGTGGAGCCCCCTGATGTGTGCATAGTTCCACATGAATCTTGGAGGCCTACAGTTCATATTATGGATTTTAAACAATTTGTATTGCAAAATTCATTTGTGGTTTTTGCACCGCTATCTGATTTTGATAAAATGCAATTGAAATCCCCAGCCTAGTTCATATGACTGATTGTGTGCAAGTAAGGTTTCACTAAATGAAATAGATCCACCTTTCTCTTTAGATTGTTAAGCATATATATTCAAGCTCTCCAAGCAGCACCATTATAAAAAAAATCCATCAAAAAGGCTCTACTAGATTTGTTATCAAGAATTCTAGAGATACTAAAGTTGTTCCCTTGAAATAAAACACCCAATCCATCACATGCATCTGTGTCAAATGAAAAATAAGAACCCCAACACCACAATTGTTTTGCTTTTTGTTCTGAAGAAATAGTGTGTAAATGAGTATCCTGTAGGAATATTATGTCAAAGTTCACATTTTTCAACAAAAAAAGTCATCAGTCTTTCCCTAGCATTTTTTACACTGTTGGCATACACAGTTGCAATACAAATGGTTAATGGGGATATCATGTGATGGCCATAGAGGTGGTTTTACCTAGTCTGGCACTTCTATGTGATCCAATCTCCTGCTTTTTCCATCATCCTTTAGTTGCTACTTGGGATGCAGGTTCATCCTCTGAATCTGTGGATGCCATACTGTATGTTAAGATGAGAGAGTAGAAGATGTCTCTAAATAACCCCCTTGGTCAGAATCACATGAGCCTATATGCAAAAATTCATATTTGTTTTGTAAGGGAACAGATTTTGCCACTTTTGATTTGGGTTATTGCAGTGTAAAGATCTTTTCTTTGATACCACCATCATGGGGGGGGGAGGCATTTCTTCAGATGGTTCTCTACTAGGGCAGTCCAAAGAATCACCCAGAGAAGTTACAACATACTGGAACAGTCATTTCAGGAGGGTTAGGATCTGTGGGAAGTGGAGTTGATGAGGGTATAGTCTGTTCAACCATTGTGGTTGATTCAGTCGGGCTCTGAGCAACAGTATCCATAGATTGTACTCCAGAATCCTCTCCCTGATTCTCTGAAGGAGTAGGCACAGTAAAATATGTGCTGGACTGCTTTTGCACTACAATGTCTTTTTTGGGTCATTAATCAGAATTGTGTCTTGATCTGGTTTGTCAATCCTTTTATGGGTGGCCCATATATAAGTTCTCTAGAAGTGTCCATTTTCATCATACACATTGCATTTCATGTCATTCTCACATTCTGCACTCACATGCCCATATTCCAAACAGAGACTACATTTTATTTTATCACAGGCAGAGCTGAGATGCATAAAAGACCAACATTTGAAGCAAGTTTTGGGTTGCCCCAGGTAAAAGCAGTGGCCAAAGTCACTTCCTATAAACAGGCTACTAGGCAAATGGGTAGGTTCCATAAAAGTAATGCGTAATAGTGCTTTGAATTTCCAGCCTCCAGTCCATAAATGTTCTTCAGCAAAGATTGTTTGTGTTGGTCCCAATATATCACATCTTTGTTTTAGCCAGAGAGTGATGTCATGAATGGCCACACTCTCATTTCAAAATAATATAGTAACATTTTTAATAGCTGGTCTAGTAAGAGATATTGCTTGAAATGGTAGCCATAAGGCTGAGTGTCTCAGTTTGTCGTACTTTGCCCAAAGCCTGTTGAGACCTTATGGTAATTTAAAGCTAAAATCAAATAAATTATCACCAGAAGCATGAATGAGCTCATAGACTTCATTAGTAAAAAGAAAACAATAGATCATTTGATAAGCCTTCGGCTGACGTACAGTCTGTTGGGGGGGTATCAAGGCCTCCTAAGTATTGCAAATGCACAGCATTCCTGTACTGTGCTGGGGTGGTCAGTGAGGAAAATTATTCCTTTTTCAAAAGGATGTCCATGCATTTCTTGATTATTCAGTAGTATGAAACATAGTAGGTGGTACAGGATCCTCAGCATCCATCCTATCCCACCAAATGTTATGTCAAGTACTAGGCCCTTCATCCCCAGAGTCTCTGTCAGAATCTGCAGGAGCCATCTGGTTCATGCACAACATCATCCACTCATAAATCTAGATCAGATTCAGTCACAAACTAGTCATTATCCCCCATGATAAGAGGAGAGGCAGAATTATCACAGTTATTCATAGAAGTGGTGACACTCTGCATTGCGGCAGTGTTTTGTACGGAGACCTGGGAATAGAACTGTGTTATGGGTCCAGTTTCCACTGCCCAACAGGTGTTTTTTTTCCAACCAGCAAAAAGCAGTGAATTCTCTAAAGACCAAGGTGTCTTTTTTTCAAGGCATCTTTAATTTTGGGCTATGTTCCCACCCTCCCTTTCCTAAGCCTGGATTAAATGTGGCTGTAGTAGTTAGAAGAGGGTAGAATTGTACAACATCTCTAGGGTTGTAGGTACACACAGTATCAGAAGGAGTAAAAAATCCTGATATGGAGTCTTGTAATGGAGTAATATTCATGTGTTCAATATTGAGGGAGTCTCCAGAGGCTTAAGCTGCCAGCGTTCTCACTGGGCTGAGCACCAAGTCCTTTGATTCTACTGCATCACACGCAGCTGGGTGTGGTTCACTGGCAGTTCCACTCTCTTGTCAGCACTTTTCTCTATAGCACCCGATTCCAATTCTGCAGACAGATGTTGCTGTACCACAATTTCAGGCAAGAGAGCTGGTTCGACTCCATCATGAACAGCAGACTCATGACGCTCATCACTTAGCAGAGTCAAGAGAAGCGGGCGTTTTCCCAATAATATCTCCCTGAGCCATTCTTCTTCAGACCATCCTTGCAATGGGGCTTTAGGTACAGACCTCGCAGGTAGTGTTATTTTCCAACAAGTCTGAGCAATTTTCTGAAGAAACTGTAATCTCCTTGGCTGGACCTGCAGGGAGGGAGATCAGCTCTCCTGGAGGTACACCAGTAGTCTCTGGCCATTTCAAACTGTCCAACATGATGAACAGTATCTCCCCCTACAGCAAGAGTAGGGGAATTTTTTATTACAACAAAGAATTTAAGCTTGTCACTTTATAAATTCATATTATAAAGAAAACAAATTACTGACAGATGCATAATGACATATAAGAAAAACCAAGAAACAACTACAATGAAAGTAATAATATGGAAAAAAAAGATAGGGGATATTCCCCAGTGTTCTGATCAAATTTTCCACACTCATTAAAAATCCCACCAGCAGCCCAATCTAGTTCACTTTCAATTGATTTCCATCTTTATCCCCCACTGTGGGATGAGGCAGAACATAAGCAGAATTGCTTATGCCTCCTTTACTGATCAACAAAAACTACCTGAGACTGTATGTGCCCACCTTCTGGGTTGTTCATTGTGTGATTTCCCTGACAAATCCTATGTGTTTGAAAGGGGATGGGAAGCACTTCAGCATCCCCAATTTATATCCCCATGCCCCTGTTCTCTGTCTGTCTATTGCTTATTCTTTCTTCTGTCTGTGGTCTTTAAAACCAGTTTTGTACACAATCCCCTGGAGCCCTGTTGTGCCATTAGAGATGTTCCAACCAGTGACATCTTCATTTGCTTTAAGTCAGTGGCTCCTGTTGCTGGTTCTGCCACTTTCATGACCTACTTTATTAATGAAAATAAAACAACTAATAAGGTGATCCATTTGTCTTGCACTGAATTATTGTAGAAATCTGTACATGTCGCAATATTATCACCAGGACCCACTGACAGACTACAACAAATGGTGATATTGGATGCCAGTAGAAGCACCAATGGTATAATTGCACAATAGGGGCACCACATGCACAGCATAAATTAAATATAGGGACATGGAAAACATAGAAGAGAGACATGTAAAGAGTAGACAGAAATATAATTTGTGAAAGCTGCAAATGCTTTCGCTCTCCAGAGAGACCTCATTCAGTTTTCCCTCATGCCACCAACAATGCATGTGAAAATGAAATACCACAGAAAGTCAACAACCCACATACTGTCATCATTATTGCTTAATTAGTTAAACAAAACAAGCTTTGCAGTAAAAAATCATTGCTAAGAAAATATTCCAAGATACTGCTAGTGTTAAAATAAAACACTCTAAATTTAGGGGGCAGGATTCTCAAAGCTTTCAGAAGGTGCAAAACCTTCCCTAAGTCCCCAAAACTTCCTCAGCTACAGAAAAAGGGGGGTTTGCTTCAAGTGCTATTCACAAAACCCTCAGCAGCTGTGGGAAAAACCACTATGGACTGTGGAAAAAAGTGCAGCTGCGGAAGTCCCTCAGGACAAAAAGGTATGAGATAAGTAAGGCACATCCCCTGAAAGGTTATTCACAGCCAGTTCTTTTCTGCAGCTGAGGAAAGAATGTCACACACAGTGGAGTGAGGTGTAACTCTCCCTCAGCACACTGCAGTAGTGCCCCAGCAATTAGAATAAATTAAGGTGGAGGTGTACCACAGGTAATAGCATCTCAGACAGTATAGCAGTGGCTGATGTTACAGCACTGAAAGCACACATTGCCATGATATGGCAACAGGCAACAACCACTAGACACAGTGCAGCCCATGACAGAGTCCCACAGGCAGTAGAGCCTAACCAGCCAGCAGCTAGTGCTACCCCCGCAGGCCACAGGAACAGCCCAGGGAGGGACGACCAGCAGGGACAGTCAGCCATCGTGGTGCCAACGTATCGCTGGTACCTGTGGTGCTGCAGTGGTCCCAGTTGAGGGACTGGTTGCAGGTCTCTTCGCGTGTGCTGTCAGCTTCATATTATGGCAGCAATGTTAAAGTCTGCTGCTTCAGCTACATAGATCTACTATTGCTGTGCCTCCTCAGCCATTTCCACAGCTGCGGATTTGCAGCACTTGAAGGATTCTCCCAGCTGCTGCAATTCCACAGCTGTGGGACTTTTTTCGGAATTCCCTCATCTGCAGGATTTTCTTTAAGAATATCACTCAACTGCACTTCCGCAGTGCTACAAGCTTTTTTCCTGCAGCTATGGAATTTTTGCTGTTCTTTGAGAATCCTGCCCTGGGTTTTTTGTTTGTTTGTTTTTTGTGAAGGGGCACATATTGTGGGTGTGGGGAAAACAAAAACTAACAGAAAAAACAACTTTGTCATCATTAATCAATCTATTGGTTTGTCCTAGCATTGCTTAAAAAACTAATCTGCATCTTTGATGGCAGATATAGTTCCAGATGAAAATTCATTAGTAGTGTCACAGTTCACCAACTGAAACATAGAAACATAGACAATAATAGCAAGAAAAAACCTAAGGTCCATCTAGTCTGCACAGATTTCCATGTATGTCCCAAGACCTACTGTCCATACAAGAATTCATCCCTCCTGGTCCACTCCCCCTTCTCCCCCTACTGCTACTGGCCTGAACAGCCACCAAACTCTTTGCGCTGTCCCAGCCATGCCTGAAACCATTTACAGTCTTAGCACCCACCTCCTCCACTGGCAGACTGTTTCATGGCGCCACAACCCTATCCGTAAAATAGAACTTCCTTACATCCCTCTTAAACCCCACTCCCCATTTTACACTCAAGGCCTCATTTTCTTGACTCTGTACTATTGCTAATTAGTCAATGCAAACCACCTTGTTTATTCCCTTCAGGAACTTGAAGTTTCCATCATATTCCACCTCTCTTGACTGGTCTCCAATGAGCTCATGTTCAGAACCTTGACACAATCTTTGTAACAGCTGCCCTGCTGACCCTGAATCATCTTGGTCACCCTGTGTTGCACTCCTAGCTGTCCCTGTTCTTCCCAAGGTGAGGAATCCAGAACTGAGCACTTTATTCTAGGTGTAGCTTCACCAGTGACTTATATAGAGGTAGTAGTTTGTCCCTTTTCCTGCTGTCAGTACCCCTTCTTATACACCCAAGCATCCCATTATCCTTACTATAGATCTCATTACATTGGCTAGATTGTTAGAGGAAGTCATCAATGATCCCTTACAGAACTAATTATATAAAATGTTTTCATGCTGCACACATAAAACTACCGATGTGATATGCGTGCTGCAAGCATGATTTAAATGTTAAATTGGAACTGATTGCATGGCTCAAGTCATCCCATGATGATGCCTCGCACATACTCTAGGGCTACTCCCTTCTTCGGCATGACAAGCCAGGTACAAAGGGCGAGGAAATTGCTCTGTATGTGCAGGACCATATACCGGCAACCAAAATTGGCTACTCAACCCCCATCTCCTCTAGTGAATAGATCATCACTGAATTAATGTTTGATGAGTACAAAAAAAACTCTATGTAGGCTGCTGCTATAATTCCCCATCAGCTGGCATGCTGGGACTATCCAGCTTTCTTTCTGGACTAGCAAGTGTGATGCCATCAAGAGATACCATACTGCTCAGGGATTGTAACCTCAACTGGGCAGCAGCACTTGAAAATGTCTAAGCCTCCATGTTAAAGTGCCACAATCTGGAGCAAGTCATCTCCTCCACCACCAGATACAACCTCCGCACCCAAAACCACACAATCCTAGATTGGATTGTCACAAATCAGGAAGATCTAGTCCTCCAAGCAGGCACTATGTTAACTCAATTAGTGATTAATCCCCCATGTACATCGTACTGAACACCAAAACTGCTCGCCCTTCACCAAGCTTCAGTCTTTCAGGAAATTCACTAGTCATGACCAAGACCCTGTCATATGGGATGTGAAGTCTGTGAATTGGTCATCCCTTTACCTGCTCAACAGCATTTCTGCTGCAGGTACTTTCTTTGTCGATGCCCTTCATAAGCTCCAAGATAAACACTTCCCCATCACTTCTAGAAGGGTCAGAGGTGGCTGTACATGCTGTACATGTTGGCTATCAGAGAAACTATTGGCTCAAATGAAAGACAGGGATGCCAAGTGGAAGGCCTACAAAGCATCCCCATCCCTGCAGCTGTGGAATGCCTATATGCAGCTGTGCAATTCATGCAAACAGGCAGACAAGTCACAAAAGCACAAATATTTCATCAGCCTTTAAAAAGACACCTTGGGAAATCCTCACTGCTTCTGGGCCTCTATTGGATCCCTAATCAGCCCCATGACAAGCAAACAGATAACACAACTCTCATCACCCACTGGGTCCATTTATGACCCAGCTAGGATCGCTGACATGTTCAACTCAATGGTCACTGACCTTACTCCTTACCTAAATAAGCCCCCCTCTCAGCCATGCTTAAGCCAGATTAGAAATGCTCATAGCTCCCCCTAAGGTATGAATTCCACTTCTCCCCTGCCCTTCTGTTTCAGGGCCATTGGTCCAAAAACCACCACCAAAATCTTGAAGGATCTTCCATCCAGAGGAAGCGAAGGCAGTAATGGGATCTACCCCACCTTTCTGAAGTTTAAATCCCCAGCTGTTGTCAAGCCACTAACCATCATATTCAATCTTGCACTATCATCATCATTGGCGCTTGACTCCTGGAAGCATGCAAATGTCGTTCCAATATTTAAAGTAGGTGATCCCCTTGCCCATGAGAATTATAGACCAATCTCCCTTCTACCTCATCTGAGCAAGTTACTGGAAAAAATCATTCACTTCCAGTTATCTGAACATCATGACAAATACAATATTCTGTGTCCCCTCCAGCATGGCTTCCGCAAACACCATAGTACATCCTTTGTGCTGGCACTGTTCTCTAACCATGTCCTCAGGAACGTGGACTTGGGGAAGGCTACAGGCACGGTCTTTGTTGATTTGGCTAAAGCCTTCAACCTTGTAGACTACCACCTTCTCCATACCACCCTTTTGCAATTCAGCTGCTCTTCCAGAACTGCTGCCTGGTTCTGAAGTTATCTCATCAACAGGTCCCAGTCTGTACTCATAAGTAAAGACACCTCTGCTATACTTCCCATACACACACTGGAGTTACCCAGGGCTCAATTCTTGTCCCTCTTCTCTTTTCTATGTTTATTATTGCCATCCTTGCCGACAGCATAAATTGCAATGCACAGTTCTATGCAGATGACTTAGTCTTATACCACAGCAACAAATCCCTTGAATCCATCTCCTCCACTCTCATGCTCAACTATGGTGCCACCCAAAATTGGTTCCTTTCCAGTAAACTCCCCGTCAGTGAGAAAAAAATGAAAGCCATGCTGTTTGGCTCCAGGCCTTCCCTGGCCAAGGTTGCAAATCCAAACTATTCCCTCATGGTGCTTATGCCGGCTGCCCCCAACCCCCGAAACGGTCTCCTCCTTCAAACATCTAGGGGTTACCCTTGACCCCTCCCCGACCTACAATGAGCATATAAATCTCACTGTGAATAAAACTCACCTAAAGCTAGACGCTGCTTACCACATAAACAAATTACTATCACCTGAGGCTCACCTAGCCATTGCTCTAGGTAACTTTCTGCCCCTCCTTGACTACTGCTCCCTGTCCAGTCCTACGCATCCTCAACATTGCACTCACATCTCAGCACTACATACAAATCCATTTGTCACCTTGCTCTTCAAGCCCCTTTTCTACCCACCACTGCACACTCTATCAGTACCTAGGATGGCTCCCTGTTCAGGTGCACTTTGATTATGCCATGGAGAGGGTCGGCGGGAGGAGGATTAGCGTCCAGCGGATGCCTCCTCCCTCAGGTGGGTAAACTGAGCGCTCAGCGCTCTACCTCCTCCATAGCCGGTGGAAGCACGCGCAGAGGGAAGGGTGGAGGCGGCTCGCTTTGCTCTGAGTCGGGAGGGGACGCCTCGGCAGATGAGGGTCTGCGGCGTACACGCCACCACTGGGGACGACGCCCCTAGCGCAAGGCGCCCTGGGGAGCGGGGACGCCAGGGAGAAATCTGAAATCCCCTCCGCAGCCTGATGAAGTCCACGCTTCTAAGTCCGCCTGACCAACGATAGGGACAGACCCGATGTGCAGAGGAGAGGGAGGTTGGGCACTCTAGGGCAGATCCTGAAGGTAGGTACCGGGGGACAAGGAGTCGATCGAAGGAGGGGGCACTGGAGGCAGTGAGGAGGGATAAAGATGAAAATAAAAAAAAAAAAAAAAAAAAAAAAAAAGATTATGCCATGGGATGCCTTGTTGACAACTCCTTTAGGAGCAACCAGTTGTCCCCCTTTGCCTTGCTACTGACTGGTAGAGTGGCTGCTAGGACCCTTAGTGCCTCCTCCATTCCTCCCCTGAAAATTCCCTAGGTCACCTTGGTCATGAGCAGCAATGCCTTTTCTGTCGTGGCCCCCTCCCTCTGTATTGTCTCCCATTGACCATTCATCTAGCCACATTGCACCAGTCCTTCAAAACAAGCCTGAGAGCCTGGATTCTGATAGAGTCCTCTTGTAATTGTTCCATAAACAATACAGGGGTCCACAAACTGCCCTAATCTTTCCCAGGGTACTCCGGGATATTGCCTCCTCCTTCACCATCCCCTCCAACTTTTCTATCTACTATTTGTTGGGCTAGGCCTCAGCAATGTACAGGCTTGCTGTCTCTGTTTTCTGCATCATATTAACCCCCTGTGTCTCATACTGTGATGTCCTTTGCTTTTCAGCATGATTTTATTTTCTGCTTTGGACAGGCCCAGCATCTAGCTTAATACTGCTTAATTCTAGCTGCAATATTCCAGTGTTGTTTTTGCTCTCCCCTGGCCCTTGCTGTATATTATATCTGTTCTACTTATTTTAACCCTCTGCTTCTGCCTGTTGTTATATGTAATGACTGTAATATCTATTCTGTGCTCATACCACCAATATGTGGAAATGTACCTATGTATTATGTTTACTTACTTGCTGATGTCCTGCCATATATTCTATGATGTTTGTTTGTTATTTCTGCCACTCTGTGGCTTAGATCATGGCTGAAGATGACCCTTTGGATCAGCACACTTACCTGGTTACCGAAGACAGACAGACATACATATATACATAGATAAATAAATAAATAAATACATGCATAAATAAAGTGTGACATGCATGCAGCAAGCAAGTGTGGAAAGCATGCTTTTTATGCTAAATTGGAACAGACTGCATGCATGTGGCATGCGCGCAAAAAGTGGTCACTGATAACTTCACACATAAAATTTAAGTGACTTGCACAGGATCACACCATATACTGTAGAAGTAGGGGCTGATGAGATTCAAACCCAGGTCTTCAGGTCTGCAAGTCTCCTTGGGCCCGATTCCAATATGGCCAGCATAACTCACATGCAGTTGTGAGTTACACCAGTTGCCTCTACACCATAGACCCTATGCTGCATTCCAGAAGTGGCAGGATCATGGCAATTGCAACATGTGAGATACGCCATGGATGTGGCAGTAGCCCATGCATGGCATATCAATGCCACAGGTCACATCTCACAGTGAGCATCAAGTGGCCTCTACAGAGCCTCCTCACCCTGGACAACCGCAGAACACATCAGAGGGCATGGGCAGCAAGGACAGATAGCACAGGCATCCGGGGGGGCACTACTGACACGGAACCCCAGGGGTCCTTCATGGTCGGGGGTTTGGAGGGTGCTAGTGGGGCTAGTGGGACAGCATGGTGGTGTTGCCACGATGCTGTGAGGCTACATCCAACAGTGCCAGCCATAGGATGCCAGTTATGACAGCTCCGAGCTGTCAGAAGTCAGCTACGCCACTGCATGTTCTGGAATTGCAACTGCGGGTTGCGACAGCAGGCCTTCTGGAATTGGGCTAAGTTGCTGTTGCAACCTGCAGTTGTGCCAGGTATTGTAGGCTGCAGTGTATGTGTGGTCGTATCTTGCAATTGTCGCAGCCTGCAGATGCAATGGCGTAGGTGCCCTCCTGGAATAGCAGTGGGCATGTCGCATGGCGTAAGTCGTGGGATACACCATTGGGATTGGTGCATCCTGCCTTATGCCGGCATAGCCCATCTTGGAATCAGGCCCCTGGTTTGCAGTTCAGTGCCTTTAACCACTAAGCCACACTGCCTGCACACATATGTCTCGCTTGCACTTCAATACAAATCTGAATTCATCTGCATATATGCTGCATGCTTATAGCCACTCTTATACTTTTTAGTTTTCTTGTCTCCCCTCATCTCATCTGCACAGCTGAACTGTAGCACACATACCAATGGGAAAAAAAAACATGTGGTTCATGTCGTTCTTCCCATCCTTAATACACACACTTGCCCACAAAACTACTTACTTATTTCTTTCTGGCCTGTACTCCTGCTATTTTCTCTCCATAGTTTTGAATGCTTCCACAGAAACAGGCTTTAAGGGGCAAACACAAAAGTAGCAACAACTTGACACCCGCATGGCAAGTCCCCCCCATGCACACACACTGTAGCAGGTGCAGCCATGCTGCTACAGACAACCAAACAAGTATTGATATAAGTCAAGAGTCTCTTATTTGAGTACTAGGGAGCCAAAGGAAGGCGTCTTAAAGAGATGATGTCCATGGGTCAGAGTGCTGGGGTGTACCTCCTTGAAATGAATGGAGTTATTTTTTTACTGCTATTTTATATATTATGATGGTGAGTTGGAGAATAATGAGGGCCACTATTCTATTAACAAGGCCGTTGTTATTAGTTGAGCAGTGGCCTTCATTAATCTCAACTCTCCATCAATAATGAATAAAATAGTAACAAAAAATATCCTCATTCATTACAATGGGGCACACCCCTGCACTCTCCCCTTGCCCTATGTCATAATGTGCTTGAGCATGGGGATGTGGAGGTTGGTTTCACTGGGGGGGGCATAAGCTTGACTATGGTGGGGCTCCATTAGTCTGTGCATACCATACCACTAAATTGTCCCTGAATGCAAGGGACAGCCATCATTTTATCCCTGAAAATTGCTCTGCCCCTCATCCTTCCCTCCTGGAAAACATGCTGCTCACACAGAGGTTGTCCTGTAAATTTAGACTTTATGGAAGTGACACCATTTCCAATTTCAGTGTGGGGGGAGCCAACAACCAGTGGAAGCCAGGTGGTACTTAGCCCCTAGGTGGCAAGTTCTAGAATTTCTGGAACATCTCTAAAAGGTAAAACGTATTTGTTGTGACAGAAGAATGAGGAAAAATTCAAATGTATAAGATTCATCTGAATATACTGCAGATCAGTGCATCAAATGTGGGCTTAAGACCACCCAGTTACTAACCAATTTTTTTCTTGGCTGACATTCTGACCCCCCCCCAAAAAAAACAAATGTTGTCCTGATATCTCTCCATGACTCCATTCCATCCAGTACCCATCCCATAAGGGTCATGAAGCTGCCCAAAGGTGCAGAAATGTGAAAAACATATTAATATTTCAGTTCTTCCTCCTTCCCCAATCCCCCTGTAAATAAAATTATTTACTTTTACATACCCGGCCATCTGGTCAGAACCTGCAGCCCGGCCCAATGTGCCTCAAGCCCAGTTTTCAGTCCTCTCCTCCTTCATCTTTCTGCCAGAAGCTTGATGCTAAAACCAACCATCCCAGATCCCAAGCATGGTCTGTGACCAAGTCACCTTACCAACTGAATCCACCCATCCTGTGTTGCTTGCTTCTTGCTTGGCTGCTGCCGCACTGCACTGATCAAGGCCTATGAAGGCCGCCCACACCACTATTACCACTGCTGCTAGGCCTAACTTGCTACCTTGGGGGTCTGTGCTGTCTGCTTTGTGAAGCAAGGCTAGTAGAATAAGTAGGTAACCTAGTCTTGAATTAGCTTCTAGCTTACCATCTGCCCCTTCAGCCATCAGGGGAGACAGAAACTCACTAAGAGTAGACCAATGAAAAGATGCCACCACAACACTGCTATTGAGAATTCAGTGCTCACTGAGTCCTCCAAGCTGTAGTGTGCAGCCAGTCCACTCTGTGGCAGGAAAGATGGTGTTGCACTCACATGACACATGTACTCTTTCTTGGCTGTAGTTCCTCCACGTCAAGTGTTATGGTTCCACCACTAATAGCTGGAGAGAGTGGACAACATAATACAGACACAGTTGACTCAGGAGTGCAGCTGCAGTGTGAGTATACACAGGCTGAGGGGGGCACTTATTGTGCAAAAGATTAAATCCAAATCTGCCATTAACATCTATGTATCAAATGTAATGCCATTGTTGTCACACCATAAGAGTGACCTAGGCATAATTGGGGGGGGGGCAACTGCCCCCCTCTGCCCTACCTAAATGCCACCTCTGCTTTATGGCAGAAATTCATTCTTAGGTGCTAATATTGGTACAAGTAAATACAATGGTTTCCACTGTGCTCTGAGGTACTGTTTCGCCATGTTTCAGGATGTGTCCAGTAACACCCTATATGGGCGATTATTACTGAGCAGCTCAATATGAGCGACTCGACAATTTATTTCTTTATTTATTAGCTTTTGTTGACTGGGTAAGTGCACTAGGCATGAAACCTGCCTATTTTCAGGCACAACCTAGGAGAGTACAGATTACATTAATACAGTAAGGACAACAATGACAACAATGAGATAACAAAGGCAAAGAATCCTATCAGTTCAAACAACCCAACTGGCATAAACAGTGTAGGAATAACATCAAGAATACTTCAGTAAGCATAGTCAATAAAATTGCAGCAGGAACATGTTCAAAATACAAGTCACTAGTCCTAAGTAGTGATAACAGGAGACACGTAGGCACATGTACACATTAGAAATTCAGAATTGAGCGGAAGAGCAGCTAGAGAATAATAGCAGGCCCCACAATGCCCTAAGTGCAGACACAGTAGCCAGCGGCATTAAGTGGGGAAAAAAGAGCATGCTTGAAAGCAAGGTGAGATGAGGAGTCCTTCACCTCAGGGGGAAGGGAGTTCCAGAAATGTGGAGCAAAATATGAGAAAGCCTGCTCACCCATTTTAGTGAAGCAGGGCTGAACAGCAAGCAAGGAGAAGACGGAGGACCTAAGGGTATGAGAGTGAGAGACAGGGGTAAATATAGCACCCAGGGCCACAGGATGAGGTGTTCTGGTTAAAGAGTCAACAAAGCAACCAAGTACATATGATCTAAGGGAGTTAGGAGGCAACCAATTTAAGGAAGAGTAAAGTCAGCAGTGGTGGGTCAGGCGAGGAGCCGATAAGGCAAATCTACAGATGTTGTTGTACATAATGTCCCATTTACATAGAACCCCAGTATTGGCATGAGAGAGGACTGGGAGAACATAAAGCAGTTGCGGGAGTAGCACGCATCTCACAACAGCAATCCTGGCAGCAGGAGTAAGGGAGTGACGCACTCTGTAGGCCACTCCAATCTTAGAGTTGACTGAATGACAGACCTCATTTACATTTGCTGCAAAATCCAGAGCTGGGCCAAGCATTACCTGAAGGTATTTGAAAGACAGAGTGTTAGAGACTAGAGACCCAGCACAGTCACAAACAAGAATCTTAGGGGCCTCGATCAACACATGTCTGGAGGACCCAAAAAGCATGGCCTGGGTCTTAGATAAGTTCAAGATTTGGTGATTGGAGGAGAACCAAGATTGGAGGCTCTGAAAGGCAGGAGTTGATTGTTGGCTATGGTCAGTAATGGACTTAGAAGCAGAGTAAAGTACCAGGTCATCCGCATACATGATGGTGTTACAGAGTACGGAAGGGTTCGGGATATCATTAATAAACAGAGAAAAGAGTAGGGGCCCGAGAATAGAACCCTGAGAGATTCCTGAGGTGATAGGGGCAGGTGCTGAGAGAACTTTACAGAAAGAGACTGTTTGAGAGTGATTTTCAAGATAGCTAACAAACCATGACAGGGTGGAGTGAGAAGCACCAAGAGAATGCAATTTGTTCAGCAGTAGGGGGTGATGTACCATGTCAAATGCTTTGGAGAGATCGAGGAATACAGCCCCTTTGTCCTTGTAAGCCTTTGTCCATATTGCATTTTACATCACTGATGAAGTGGGTAAGAGCAGAAGCAGTGCTGTGTCCAGCTCTAAAGCCATGTTGTAAAGGGGATTGAAGGTTGGAGTGAAGTAGGTACTAGAAGACCTGCTGATGCACTGTTTTCTCCAGCAGCTTACTGAGCGTAGGCTAAAGTGAAATGGGGCGTTAGTTAGACAGGTTTTTGGCATCACTTTTCTTGAACACTGGTATAGTTCTGGTGGTTTTCCAGGCCGAGGGGACAGAGGTTGTGCTGACTGAGAGACTGATAAGCCTGGTAACTGGTTCAGCTAGATAAGAGGCGAACTGCATGAAGATCCTTGGATCAATACCATCAAGACCTGCACTCCCATGAGCAGGATTAGGCCTAAGTAATTTAAAGACTTCTTGACGCGTGACTGAGGCAAGCGCCAGAGTGGTTGGAGCAGACGTAGAAGTGGGGGGAGGGGCAAAGGGAATAACAGGGGGAGAGGGGGTTGGCATGGGGGTAGAGTGGTAAAGAGGGCATTGAAGGCACTAGCTATAGTGTGAGGATTATTACAGTGGGTATCGTTTATAAGCATGTCATTTGGAGTCAGAGTCCTATTATTCCCAAGAATTTCCTTGATTTGGGAACAGTAGCATTTTGGGTTAGAGGCAGAGGCACTGAGCAGATTCTGGTAGTACATCCTGTTTGCAAAGTGGATCTCCTTTTTGCAAGTGTTGTGCACCGACCTCAAGGCATCAAAGTCAGTTTGAAGAGAAGAGGACTTCCAGATTGACCAGAGTTTATCCCTATGTTTCAACAGCTGGAGTAGGGGGTGCTTGAGCCATTTAAAGACCTTTCCTTTAACCCTGCACATTGTGACTGGAATATGTAGGTTCTGAAGAGAGAGAAGGGTGACATTGAAATACTCAGTCGCGTGGTCAATATCATTGGTGATATAGAGAGGAGACCAGTTGACCCAGTTGAGATCATGCTGGAATGCAGCAGGGTCGAGGCGGAAGTAGTTGGAAAAAGATATTAGTTTTGGGGGAAAGGAGGGAGGTGTGGAGTCCCAAACACAGAAAACTGGGCAATGATCACTGATAGCATCAGGAAGAACACCAGCAGCAGGAAATGTATCCTTCCTATTAGTCAGAATCCAATCCAACAGGGTGTTAGAGGAGCCCTGGCGAGAGACTCTAGTGGAAGCCTGTATTAACTGAGCAAGGTTGGCCTTGCTGTAATAGATGACAGGAGAGAGGAACATGTCCCTGCCCAATCGAGATTAAAATCCCTTGGGCAGATTACCTAATTTTTCCCCGACACAGACGGCACCAACTCAATGAATTCCTTTAGGCCTAGTCTGGAGTGTTTGGGAGGTATATACACGCAGAAGATGTGCAGGATTTTGGCACCCCCAAGCAATAGGCAGGAATGAAGGACCTCGCAGTTTGTCATGGGGGTACCCTGTATAATAGAGATGTTAAGATTAGATTTGTAGTAAAGGGCCAAACCCCCACCTCTTTTAGCACAAGTGCAATCAGCCCGAAGCAAGTTATAGCCCAGAATGGAGCATTGGGAGTCTGCTATTGAGGGCTTCAGCCAGGATTCGGATAGGGCAAAGACATCAGTATTGTTAGCGCGTACCCGGGCCTTAAGTTCAGGGAGGTTGGCAGAGAGGCTTCTTATGTTAAGGTGAGAAAAGGAGAGACAAGATGATTGTGGCATACAATATGTGGGTTGAGATTAAGTAGTGTTTGTGAGAATGGAAGGGCCAGGGTTGGTTTCTATATCACCAGCCAGGGTGAGGGATAGTTGTTATCCATAACATTGCCATCATCATCGCCTGGTAGGTATTACCATGAGAAATATAGAACCTCTGTAGGATGTATCTAAGTAGTTCCCCTAAGTACCTGTAGTTAAGCCCTAGCACAGGTGAAGGATGAGGGTCAGTCCCCACCAGTGAATTCGAGTAGCAGAAGTTCACAAGAGAGTATGTATGGGAATTGGAGGGTGGCTCCGAGGGAACTACAGAGATGTTAAGCAGAAATAGCAGCTCAAATGCAGAGATAGAGGAGAAAAGGAGCACTGAATGATCATAGCCAGTGTAGCACTGAGATATATGCACTACACTCATGAGAGAGGATATAAATGGATTAATTTGGCCAAGTCCTGCTGAGCTGGCTGTGTGGTGTAGTGGCTTGAGCCACTGCTCCTAGAGCCTGAGGTGCTGGGTTCAGATCCCAGTGCAGGAAGCTATTTTGCTTCATGGGGGAATTGCTAATTTTTTTCTATGTCCACTCCCCCTGGAGTTAAGAATCTTTATTTTAGGAGGCAAAGGGGATGTGGGGGACATATAACCCCACATAAAAATTCTTATTTGTGTGTTTTTGTTGCTGTACTGAGCATCCGTCGTTATTTGTGACAGCCACAATAATATTAGCTGCTCTTTTGATGGGGAGGGGGAGGTTTTGCTGTCACTCTTTGTTGTCGGTGAGTAAAAGTACTGACCCTTATCACATAAAACCATGTGTCCTGATCATTGTGAGGTTAGTGTCCCTCATTGTCCCTCATTTTGAGTGTCCATGTCCCTCATTTCGGTGACAAAATGTGAGGTATTGTGCATGCTTCCAAGACCCTACTCAGCACAAAGAGTGCTTGGCCATAGTGTATATGCTCCATACAGAATGGCAAAGGTAAAGTAAATGAGCCAAAACAGTCATAGAGAAACACACTTGTAGCACTAAATATGCAAAAGGGGATTTGCATGGCCCAAAACAAAAAGGGCAAGCTTCACAACACAGAGGTCCCTCTTCACACATCTGGAATGGGGGATGTTGACTGAGTACTGTATATCCTAGGCATTTAATGCAGTAATCAAGCAATACTTTATGAATTAATGGTGATTTAATGACAAAAATCAAAAGCTCTTAAACAGCTCGCAAAAGGATCAGAATTCATGAGTTTACCTAATTTTAAAAGGAACTCAATGAAAATGTATTTTAATGGTGCTAATTGCTAGCAGTAATATAAGGAATAGAAACTGATGTGTTTTTTTTTTAGATGAGATTTGCACCAGCTTAGCTGCTGCACACATGGCAAGCATGTGAACCTGATGTGATTTTCTTTTTTTTTTTTTATTTAGTTGTTTAACCAGGAGTAGCACACTAAGCTGAAAGCTTTTTTACAGGAGCGACCTGGGAGCACAGGGAAGTTAAGTGACTTGCTCAGGGTCACACAGTATGCAAGAATTTTTAAATGATGTTCACACCAGCTTAACTGCTGCACTCATGTCAAGCGTGTAACATGTAAACATGATACAATTTTTAGATGTTAACACAAGTTTACCTGCTGAAAACATGTCAAGCTTGCAGCATATGAATCTGATTTGCTTTCTAGACCTGATTTGTTTAGGTTCACTTTGTGTATGCAAACTGCATGTGAACATTATACAGTTAAGCATGTGGCATCCATTCTGCATGTACACAGCACGCTTATATTTCTGTAAGGGATGACTCCATGGTCCCTTTCCTTTGCCATAGTATTCAGTGCAACCCCTCTCATCCAGTATCCTGTCCTGTTCTTTTTTTCCTAGGTGCATAACCTTGCTTTGTTTTGCATTGAATTTCAACTACCTAACCTTAGACCACCTCATTAACCTTTGTAGACCCCTCTGCATCTCCCTCATCTCATCATAGCTATCTTTACTACAACAGAGATTTGTGTCATCTGTGAAGAGACACTACTTGTGCCATATGCCTTCTCCAATGTCACTGATGAATATATTGAAGAGGAAAGGACCCAGGACAGGTCCCTGTGGCAACCCACTCATTATCTCCATCTCTTCTAATTTGACCCCATTTACCACCACCATCTGTTGTAATTCCTTCAACCATTTTTCTACCCATCTAACTATGTCCCCAGCCATGACCAAGTCCTAGAGCACCTTCAGCAATCATTTGTATGGCACTGAGCTGAAAACCATACTTAAATCAAAGTAGAGTACATCCACAACATGGCCCTTATCTACAACCTCTTTTACCCAGTCAAAGAAAACTATCAGGTTGGTCTGACAAAACTGCTGTGCCACAGACACAAGCTGTTTATTATCCCGTGGATCATTGTTCTCTAAGTAGTCCACAAGGTCCTCTTTGATCAGTGTCTCTTTCAGTTTACCCACTACAGAGGTACGGCTGACAGGTCTGTAATTGTTTGGTTGGTTCTTGTTCCCCCTCTGCCCATTGTGTAGTGAGACTATATCACAGAAATATATAAACATAGAAGTTGACGGCAGATAAGGACCCCAAGGCCCATCAAGTCTGCCCATTTCTTCTTCTACCTTTTAAATGTGCTATTGGCCTTTGCTCTGTCAATGGCCTATCTATCATACTCATCTGTATTGCTTCCTTATGCCTATCCCATGCCTGTTTGAAGCTCTGCACTTTATTCATATCTACCACTTCCTGAGGTAGGCTGTTCCATGCATCCACTGCCCTCTCTGTGAAAAAGAACTTCCTCACATTAACCCTTAATCAGCCTCCCTCTAATCTCATGCTGTCTCCTCTTGTCTTGCTATTTTTCTTATATTGAAACATGTCAGACACTTTCACCTTGTTAATGCCCTTAAGGTGTTTGAATGTTTCGATCATACCACCTCTTTCCCTCCTTTACTCTAGGGTATACCGCACATATTGAACTCTGTTAATCTGTCCTCATATGTTTTCTGATGCAGTCCCTGCACCATTTTGGTTGCCCTTCTCTGGACTGCCTCAGTTTGGTTAATGTCCTTGTGAAGGTGTGGCCTCCAGTACTGCACGCAGTACACCAGATGGGGCCTAACCAGTGTCTTGTAAAGAGGAATTAATACCTCCCTCTTCCTACTTGTGATACCCCTACTAATACACCCTAACATCTCCCTTGCCTTACCTACTGCTTTAGTGGTCTACTTGGATGATTTCAGGTCATCGGTGATGATGACGTCCAAGTCTCTTTCTTCCCTTGTGACTGCCAGCAACTCCCCTCCCAGTCTGTATGAGGCTTCAGGGTTTCTCTTCCCTACGTCCATGGTCTTGCACTTCTTTGCATTAAACACCAGTTGTCACCCTTCCAACCATTTTGCTAGTTTATCCAGATCTCTTCTCATACTGCCCACCTCGTCTGGATCATCTACTCTGTTGCAGATCTTGGTGTCATCTGCAAACAGACAAACCTTACCCTCCAGTCCATCTGCAATGTCACTGATGAAGATATTGAAAAGGACTGACCCTAGGACTGATCCCTGAGGTACCCCACTTGTGACTTGCATCTCTTCTGACTGTATACCATTTACCACCACTCTCTGTTTTCTGCCCATCAACAAGTTTGCCACCCAGTTGACCAACTTCTGACCCACCCTGAGTCTACTCAGCTTATTAATCAATCTTCTATGTGGAACAGTATTGAAAGCTTTGCTGAAGTCAAGGTAGGCGACATCAACTGCTCCCCCTTGGTCCACCACTCTGGTTACCCAGTCAAAGAAATCTGTGAGATTAGTTTGACAGGACCTTCCTTTTGTAAACCCATGTTGTCTTGTATCCTGTGCTCCTATGGATTCTAGGTGTTGCACTATCCTTTCGTTAAGGAGTGCCTCCATAATCTTGCCCACTACTGAGGTAAGACTGACTGGTCTGTAGTTCCTTGCCTCCTTCCTGCTACCACTCTTGTGGAGCGGGATCACATGAGCCCTTCTCCAGTCTTCTGGAACCTCTTCTGTGCTCAGAGACTCACTAAACAGTTCTGATAATGGCTCTGCTAGTTCCAGTCTTAGCTTCTTTAGTACCCTGGGATGTATGTCATCAGGTCCCGTTTCCTTGTCCACCCTGAGCTTATCGAGCTCTTATTGGACCCTTTTTTTTGTGAAGGAACTAGTGCTCACCTCCTTCCCCCCTGTGTCCATGGTGCTGAGCAGTGGGCCGTGCCCTACCTCCTCGTCAGCAAACACTGAGCAGAAGTATCTATTTATGATAAAGGCTTTTACATGGTCCTCCTCCTCACATGCCCCCTTATCTCCTTTGATCTTAACAATGCCCCCTCTGGACTTTCTCCTTTCACTAATGTATCTATAGAAAGTCTTGTCCCCTTCTTTTACTGTTTGTGCTAGTGTTTCCTCAGTTTGGGCCTTTGCCTGTGTAACCCCCCTGTTACCCGGGGTTACTAGAATCCCAGTAAGACCTAGTGGCAGGCAGGGAAGGCAGCTTGTAAAATTCCAGTTAAATGGATTTCACACTGTCTCACTCTCTTCTCAGTCTCAGCTGAGACTGAGGGATGACATCACCATAGAACTATTGCAGCTGCATGAGCCACATTGGAATCTGCAGATGGGAGTTAGGTTAGAATGTTGGGAGTTTTTGAAAGCAGAGTTGTGTGAGCAGTGAAGAAGAGAGGAGCACAACAGTCTGTGCACAGGCTCTTGGAGCCTAAGCTCTGATATAGAGCTACTTATAGGGAAAGGTGTGTGTTTCCACCTAAAGAGGAATACAGTAAGCTGTTCTTGAAGTGGTGGAGACCGCTGATACTGGTCTCTGTGCCCTATCCTTCAGGGGATGGGGTTGGAAGGTTTGCCTGTTAGTCCAGGGGCAACCCCCTGGCTACTGCTAGAGAAGAAGCTGCCTTATTTTTTCCAAGTGTGTTGGGTACCAGAAGCTGTCAAGATTCGCCTCTGGGGCACCTGCAACCAAAGGGTGAGTTCTGCTCCTGTCAAAGGGCCTATGTTTCACCTGAACTGTGTTAAAGTGGGGATTGGACTGCTGAATTAGTGGGAGGCCTAGAGGAATAGGCTTAGCCAAAGTAAAAGTATGTTCAAGTCCAGCACAAGGGGAAAGTCAAGACATGTAGAGGAGATGTGCTATACGTCTACCCTTTAATCTACATTGCCAAGCTTTCTAAAGAGTTGTTTAATGTCCATAGAAATGGCCGGGTATGGATTGTGGGAGCTGGAAGTGGGAGAACCCCTCACCTTTAGTAACCAGGTCCACCTCTACGGATTTGCTCTGTGGATTTCTACTTTGCCTCATGCTCTTGGCCAGTGATGAGGGAAGTACCCAGACATGGGATTGGAAGGAAATTTCCCTTAAGGAGTAGAAGGCTTTAAGGTGGTTTCGGGAGCCACAAACAGAAAATTTGGTTCACTGCCATATGGACTGGGATCAAGAGGCCGGCAGGGGAGCCGGGCTGGGAAAAACCCAAATAGTGTACAAGTTGGGCTGTATACCCAATGCTGTGTACAAGTCTGGGCTGTGTGCCTGGTGGGTTCAGAGCCTGAGGGATGAAATAGTGAAGAAGTGTTCTGTATCTCTTATCTGCATTACCAGGAATGTAGCCCGGTGGGGGTCCGTCTATGCTTTGTTTGTTCAGTTTGGATGTGAATAAAAGCCACACTTTAGAATCCCATTCCTGGTATTGGACATTACAGTTATTGCTTCCTGTGTTTGGATTTACTTGGGTGCCTCTGTGCAGAGTAGCCAAACCTAGGCCCCTTGTGCCGAGTAACCTAGTCCTCCCCGAACTCAGTCCCCACCTGGTACTGCTGTCAGCTTCAACAGCATACCACCTGTCATTTGCAAAAAGGCAGGGGTGTAGGGGGTTACAAAATGGAGGCACCATTTTGGATTTTAATTTAGGGAGGAAAGGTGCTCGGACAGGGGGCTAGTGTTTTGGTTATCTGGCAATGGGTAGCCCAAAAAGCTGAAGCAAGGTTAACTAGTATGTCGCTATGCGTTGTTGTTCTTATGCTGCTGTTAAAATGCCAACTGTTTACCAAGGAGCAGTAGAGCTGAAAGAGCATGCCCTTGTCCTGCATCAAATATTTACAGTGTTTTTGCCAGCTTTTAAAAAAAACTGTGTGTGATAAAAAAAAGTGTGGAAGACTAGGGGTAGCAACAGGAAAATTGTGCCCTGTACGTTGGAAATGCTTTTTTAAAGAACTGTTGTGATAAAAGAAAAGTGTGGAAGACTAGGGGTAGCAGCAGGAAAATTGTGCCCTGGATGTTGGAAATGCTTTTGAGTAAACTGAGAGACTTGCTATGTGAATGGCCATGCTAAATGGCTGAAATGGGCTCCCACCGTGAAGTCAGTTGAAGAAAAAAAAAAGTGGTTTCTGCAGTTTAAGTTTGCCTGCTCGACGATCGCCATGAAGAGAAGAGCACTCACGAGGGAAAGAAGCTCATTTACATGGCGTCGTGTGATTGGTGAGGCTGCAACCAGTCCCGCCCCCCAGCCAGCTCTACAGTGACTGCCCAGCATTCAAGAGGGAGTGTAAGAGGAGTGTGTGTACTGGCTTAGTGGAGGAGAGTCACAGTGATTAAAAAGCACTGTAAAAGTAATAAAAATAGACTTTGCTGTTTAAAATCGGGCTCAACCCACATCTCGATCGACTGGATTGTGAGTGTGGTGATCGGAGAGACGAACGGCAGGACTGCTCACCCGCTTCCTTTCTGAGGCCTCCAAGACTGGCTGCAGGCCATTTTTCCATCGCAGCAAACAGCTACTGATAACAGTGAGTACCAACAGTAATAATTGCTCAAACAGTGATTTTTCCGAAAGCCAGCTGAATATGTGTGCAGCAGTGTAGTCGCTTTGCCAGTAAAGACTGTGTTAAGTTTTACCAGCTAAAGCAAGTCTGTTAAGCCATTGACTGTGAGCATAGTTATGGATTCAGCATCAGTTAAAAGTTTCAAAGCCAGAGAGAGACTGTGAGTTTTAGCAAAAGGTGCAGTACTAGTTACAGGCAATCCTGTGCTTGAAATCCAGAGGCTTTAAGGGACTGTGAGCTAAAGAAATGTTTTCAGCAAGTGAAAAGTCTGTGGCAAATCATATAAATGTGTTAGAAAATGAACAGTGCAAGTTTGTGCAGTTTTGAGCAAAGTTATCAGTAGTGTGTGTAAATCGGATGCGCAGTGGCTTGACCCAATTTCTGAATGTTGATGCGCAGGGTGGGGTAGTAAAGTAAACACAGCAGCAGAGGAGCCATTTTAAAAATGAAAATAAGGGTTCAGTGAAGTGGGACTTTTAGTAACAGTGAGCATTTTTTTGTTGTCCCTGCAGTTATGGCCTCAGAACCAGCTCGCTACCCAGATCATGCCCGGGCTGCAATAACAGCAGAAGTAAATAGGTTAAGGGACATTGAAAGGTGTTATTATGGAGGACAACTGCCTTCTCATGTGGTGATTCCTGGATATCCAGTGCAAGTGTGTCAAATATGCTTAAATGCTGGAAGGGACGTCTTCATGGTACCTCACTGTTCTGGGTGCCTAGAGAAATATGGCTTGTATAAAGCGCCTCAGTTTCGTTTGGCTCCCACATGGACAAAAGTTCAGGAATTTGTATTTGGCAACACACAGCACCAGGCGGAGCCTGTTGAAGAAGGCCCTTGGGGGGAGTGTGGCACAAAGCTAGAGGATGCAGATTAGAGACAGAACCATATGCTGATGTTTTGGGTGCTGGATTGCAGAAGGATAATTCAGACAGAGCATCAGTAGACCCCTGGGGGAGCCTAGCCCAAGTCTCTTAGGTTTAGATGAGATGAGGGAGGCCTTTGAATGGGAGGTGTCGACCTCCGCGCCCAGTGATGAGTGGATAGTCTCAGGAGTGAGGATGACTGCTCACTCCTGGGCACAGATTCTCAGTGAGGAAGAAGATGAGGGGGAACCTATGTGGCCTCGTGGAAAAGGAACGGGTACACAGCCTCAAGCTCTTGCCTCAGAAGAATGCATGGAAGACAGTGGTGATCCAACTGCCCTGGCTGTGCAAGAAGAAGAAGTCAGGGATCCGTTTTTCATCTCGTTGAGAATGCGTAGCTGGCAGAACCAGGACTGGCCACCCCCAAGCCAGGCCAGCGGTCTCAGGTTGACCAAATCTAGTAAAGAGGAGAGACTGGTTCATAGGAAGGCAAATTAAATGTATGGAATGTCCTTTCCTAGCTTTCCTGGGAGAGCCTGGGAGGAGATTGAGAACAGCAGGAAATCCTGGATCTGGGCCGAAGCAATGAAAGGTGTGCATCCTGGTGCAAACAAGCATGTCAGGAACAGACTGTTTCATGAAAAATACATCCAGTGGAAAAGAGGCAGGACACTGTTTATGGACACTGTTCGAGTAGCGGATAGAGAGGGATGTGAAAACTTCTACAGTGTGAATTATGTGCACCAAGATGGGGTAATAATTCAAGCCACTGACCCCCAGTACTATTGGCCTCAATGCAAGGACCTCCCTGCAAATGTGCCCATGCCTACCAGATGGAAAGCAGAGCAGTGGTAGTCAATACTGTCACACCAGCCATTGCAGTGTCATTGTTGATCCACCAGTATGGACATCCAGGACTCAGGTGCCCCACATTCATCAGTTCTACAGTGTACTGGCCTTTCCAGAATCCATTGACTGACCCACCAGATGACTTCAGATCCAGAGAGGACACCAGCCCAGCTGTATCCTGCTTCGTCGCCTGGTAATCGGATGACATCAGACCAGCTGTTTTCCTTTCTGTTCCTGTTCTAAAGTTCCATCTCCAGAGATGACATCAGCCAGCAGTTCCCAGATGTGCCCTCCTGTAGTTCCCAGAAGATGTCTGCCCAGCTGTATCGGAAGAATGCTGCCAGGGAGAATCTTCCACTGAGGAGCAGGTCGGTGCCGATTTTTCATTCTACAAGGGTTGGTAATTCCAAACTTTTCTATCCTTATGACATTGCAGTACACACCCTACACTAGCAGACTCCAGAATGTGTGACCTGCCCTCAAAGACTCTGCCCTTTGGGACTTTGGTCTGCTAGAACTGTGCTTCACCAGGCTCTGGCCCAGGAAAGACTCGTTAATGGACTAGCCTTCAGGCACTGTGGTCACTAGATGGGACTTTTAGGGCACTCCATCCCCCAAATGTGTATTGTAAATAATGTCATTGTTTTTCTACTGTTTTCTAGTGTATATACTGTTTTTCTACCTTTTCTAAAAAAATATTTTTGGGATTCTCCAGTGTTTTGATGGTAGGGGTTTAGATAGACTGTGTATGCAGATTATGAGTGCGAGTTGTCTTTCTTTTTCTTTCAGGTGGTCCTGAAGAAGATAGAAGAGAAGACAAGAAGAGGAGGAGGGGCTCATCAGAGTTCCTAAATAGTACTTTAGTGTGCAGTATTTAAAGCACTGTTGTTGTTATTATTGTTGTTACTGTAGTAACCCTTTCCTTCCACAGGTGTGGTTGTGGGGATGGGAGGCAGTAATGTAATGTAATAGATAGTATTAGTTCTTAGTGTGTGGTTGCAGGGTGTCCAAGGTCGGGGAGGTCTCCGGGTTGTTTTTGTTTTGGGGTGTTAAGTTAGAGGCAGATAGGTTTTTCCTAGAGGGCTGGGGGGGATAGACAGGCTGTGGCCCTGATCTTTAGTAGGGGTTGCAGTGCTGATCTATTAGGGCTATGCTCCGGACAGTTCTACCAAAGCCACTAGGCACCCATAGTTAGTGGGTAGAGTAGAGGCTGATATGTCAGCCAAAGGCCTCTAGGCCCTTAGCGTTGCCTGCCTGTGCTCGCACATGGTAGAATGGGGCCTGATCACCCCCCTCCGCAGGTAGCACGTAGGGTGGGATGGCTTAAGCTGGGTAAATAATGACTGCGGACAGTCATTTTCCTGGCCCAGGGTGGATGTAAACCCCCTGTTACCTGGGGTTACTGGAATCCCAGTAAGACCTAGTGGTAGGCAGGGAAGGCAGCTTGTGAAATTCCAGTTAAATGGATTTCACACTGTCTTACTCTGTTCTCAGTCTCAGCTGAGACTGAGGGATGACATCACCATAGAACTATTGCAGCTGCATGAGCCACATTGGAATCTGCAGATGGGAGTTAGGTTAGAATGTTGGGAGTTTTTGAAAGCAGAGTTGTGTGAGCAGTGAAGAAGAGAGGAGCACAGCAGTCTGTGCACAGGCTCTTAGAGCCTAAGTTCTGATACAGAGCTACTACTAGGGAAAGGTGTGTGTTTCCACCTAAAGAGGAACACAGTAAGCTGTTCTTGAAGTGGTGGAGACCGCTGATACTGGTCTCTGTGCCCCATCCTTCAGGTGATGTGGGTGGAATGTTTGCCTGTTAGTCCAGGGCAACCCCCTGGCTACTGCTAGAGAAGAAGCTGCCTTATTTTTTCCAAGTGTGTTGGGTACCAGAAGCTGTCAAGATTCGCCTGTGGGGCACCTGCAACCAAAGGGTGAGTTCTGCTCCTGTCAAAGGGCCTATGTTTCACCTGAACTGTGTTAAAGTGGGGATTGGACTGCTGAATTAGTGGGAGGCCTAGAGGAATAGGCTTAGCCAAAGTAAAAGTATGTTCAAGTCCAGCACAAGGGAAAAGTCAAGACATGTAGAGGAGATGTGCTATACGTCTACCCTTTGATCTACATTGCCAAGCTTTCTAAAGAGTTGTTTAATGTCCATACAAATGGCCTGGTATGGATTGTGGGAGCTGGAAGTGGGAGAAACCCCCACCTTTAGTAACCAGGTCCACCTCTATGGATTTGCTCTGTGGATTTCTACTTTGCCTCATGCACTTGGCCAGTGATGAGGGAAATACCCAGGCGTGGGATTGGAAGAAAATTTCCTTTAAGGAGTCAAAGGCTCTAAGGTGGTTTGGGGAGCCACCAACAGAAAAGTTGGTTCACTACCATATGGACTGGGATCGAAAGGCTGGCAGGGGAGCCGGGCCGGGAAAAACCCAAATAGTGTACAAGTTGGGCTGTGTACCCAAAGCTGCGTGCAAGTCCGGGCTGTGTGCCTGGTGGGTTCAGAGCCTGAGGGCTGAAATAGTGAAGAAGTGTTCTGTATCTCTTATCTGAATTACCAGGAATGTAGCCCCGTGGGGGTCCGTCTATGCTTTGTTTCTTCAGTTTGATGTGAATAAAAGCCACACTTTAGAATCCCATTCCTGGTATTGGACATTACAGTTATTGCTTCCTGTGTTCGGATTTACTTGGGTGCCCCTGTGCAGAGTAACCAAACCTAGGCCCCTTGTGCTGAGTAACCTAGTCCTCCCCGAACCCAGTGCCCACCTGGTACTGCTCTCAGCTTCAACAGCATACCACCTGTCATTTGCAAAAAGGCAGGGGTGTAATGGGTTACACCTGCCTTATTGCCTTCCCTGCTTCCCTTAGGGAAGTTTGGTATGCCTCACTGTCTTCATCCCGCTGTGTTCCTTTAAATTTCCTGAAGGTCAGCCTTTTGCCTCTGACCTTTTCTGCTACTATTTTTGAGAACCAGAGTGGTTTCCTTCTTCTTTTGTGCTTCCTTTTCTCTCTAACACAATGGGATGTTGCTTCAAGTATTGCATCCTTAATGCTTGCCCACTTTTCCTGTACTCCCTCACCTGTGTTTCTTTTTTGGCATGGCTAACTTCACTCTGTTAGCCATCTTATCAACGTCAGCTCCTCTGAAGTCCCATATTTTTGCCTTGGAATAGGATGATTTAGTTGTGGTGGTCAAATTGAACCATACCATGTGATGGTCACTGGCCCTCAGGTGACCTTCCACCTGGAGATCTGTGATCCTTTCCCTGTTAGTCAGATCTAGGAGAGCCCTGTCTCTAGTGGGTTGTTGTATCAGTTGTTTGAATCCCTCCACCTAGAGGGAATCCACCATGTTTCTAGTTCTGGCAGATGTTCCCGCTCGTATTGGCCAATCTGTATCTGGCATGTTGAAGTCTCCCATTATCAGAACCTCCCCTTTAGCTGTTATGTTTTGTATATCTTCTAAGAGTAATGTGTCTATGTCCTCCCCCTGGTCTGGGAGCCTGTAGACAACCCCAATTCTTATGGCTGTCCCATTTCCTGTTTCCAGGGTAACCCACAGTTCTTCTGGCTCCTTATGTGTATTCTGAATATCTGTAGCTTTGATATTTTCATTGACATACAGGGCCACTCCACCCCCCTTTTTGCATCTCGTTCTCTTCTGAACAGTACATAGCCAGGTACTGAAGTCTCCCAAGTGTGGTTACTGGTAAACCACATCTCGTTAATTGCTACTATGTCCAGTTTAGCCTCTGTCATTATTGCCTGTATGTCTGGGATCTTGTTTCCCAGACTGTGAACATTTGTGTACATGATTTTCCATTGGCCAGATTTCAGTGTGTTAGTTGTTGGGTGAGGTTTGGCGTTTTCCCTGTGCTTCGTAAGGGGAGCTGGGTCTTTTTCCTTACCTGGTGATGCAAATGAACTACAAATATGCTGAACTCCAGTTTGACCACTGGCTGGGGGGGAGGGGTGTTCTTCCCATTTGATGTATGGGGTGCTGCACCCCTCTTCCCATTTGTTAGTTTAGATATTCTGCAAATACATCAAACTTCTGCCCCAATGCACTGACTTCCTCCTTAGTCAGATGCAGTCCATCAAATTTAAAGACCTTTCGCTCCCAGAACTGTTGCCAGTTTCCTACAAATGTGTCCCCTTTTTCCTGGCACCAGCCCTTGAGCCGCATGTTTAGCTCCTCTACCTCCCCTTCTGTGACCTTCCATCCATCTGTCCACCTCTCCCAGAGTGGCAGGATCTCAAAGAAGGAGATGCTGGATGAAATGGATGATAGTTTGTAACCCAGACTGGTCAGGTGTTCCTTGGTCTCCACAACTGACCGGTTGGCAAGATTATTAGTCCCTATGTGTACCAGGATGTCAATGTTTTCTCCTGCTTACTGAACAATTTTAACAATGCAGTCAGTGTCTCTCCATGCTGATGTACCTGGGAGACATCTGACCATTACCCCTGGCTAGAGATAGGTATCAACTCCGTGAATCATGGAGTCTCCTATGATCAGAAGTATTTAGGATTTCCTTTTTGCGTTTTTTGTTTTGGTTCCTGTTTTGGGCGAGTTTTGTTGTGCTTGCTTCTGTGCTGCAGTGTCCAGCTCTGCAGTGTTCTCTGCCCCTTTGTTTAATTGTGGAGATAGAGGCAGATACCTGTTTGTAGTTTTTATATGGTTTGTGGAGGTAATATGTTGGAGGACACCGAGTGATGGGACACCCGATTTGCCCCTCCTAACCACTTGCCAACCTCCTGGACCAACTACCCTCTGCGGTCGAGGTGCTTCTGTTGGATGATGGAGAAATGGTGGGTGGTTCTTATATTTCCTCTTGAATATGAAATTTGAGGCATGCAATCTCTGCCCATGCTGCCTGGAGCTGAGCCCTAAGATCTCCAAATGGCCCAACATGTAGGACGGTGTCCTTAATCCTGTAAAACTGCCCTTCTGAAAAGTGTTCCACATTACCTTCAGTTAATGATATCCATTCCAAATATGTTGCTGGGTTTATAACCTGGTCAGAGTAATTAGAAGGAAGAAAATGAAAGCAAAGGTTTGATTTTGTGTTTTGTTTGTTTGTTTTTGTATAACTTGTCATAACAAGTTAAATTACTAGTGCCCCTGTAAATGAGGTCACCGTGTGGATACCCCAATGATCTAACCCTTCCTGCTTTGCCACAGGAAATGTCACAACTGGGCTACCCTAATAAAGGAGTGTAGTGTGGGGTGGTTGGGGATGGGGGTGGGTGACTGGGCCCTTTCCCTGCCAAAAAGAAGAACCACGGGCAAAAGAGACAAGGAGATAAGAGCAGAAACAATCAGTCAGCAACAAATGCAGTAACCCTGAATGCTAATGATAGATACAACTGTAAACCTGTAAAGCACCACCTGCAATAATTTCACAGAAGATATACCCTGTAAGAAACACTTTGCTACAGAGAAAAATAAAGCAGTAACAGAAGATATACCTTGCAAAAGACAATTTGAATCAGAAGATTACAGCAGTAATCTGTTAGCACACACCTGTAGGCACACCTTGTAATAATGCTGAAGAAGGTATACCCAGCAACAACATTTTGAATCAGAGAAAAATAAAGCAATAAAATGTTAGCAACAAACAGTAACAATCCCTGTGAGTACAAAATAAAAATAGCAACACACAGTAAATCTGCCTAGCCAAAAGAAGTCTTAATCCTTCCCCTTGCTCTGGAAAGGTTCTTTGCTCTGTCCTTTCAAGCAACCTAGAAGGAAAGAGCTCAGGTGAAACTAGGTGCCTTGGCCAGCAAACCTAGTCTTCCTCCTCAAAGATATCAAGTAACCTGACCTTTTAACCCTTCTTTCTGTTGGAAGTTACTGACAGTTTGCCAGCTCCACCCCCCCCCCGATACACACCTAATCCCATGGAAGAGCTGTGGGAGGAAAGCAATTAGCCCCTTTAATGTGAGATGGAGACTGCAACACCTCTGAGACAAAAAAACCTTTTCAGCAAAAAAATAAAAAAAAAATAAAATAAATGAGTGGCAAACAGTAATTTTGCTTAGCCTAATGATAAAAAATTCACAAAAATGTAAGCACCACCTGTAATAATTTCACAGAAGAGATACCCTGTAAGAAACACTTTGCTACAGAGAAAAATAAAGCAGTAACAGAAGCTATACCTTGCAAAAGACAATTTTAATCAGAAGATTACAGCAGTAATCTGTTAGCACATACCTGTAGGCACACCTTGTAATAATGCAGCAGAAGGTATACCCTGCAACAACAATTTGAATCAGAGAAAAATAAAGCAATAAAATTTTAGCAACAAACAGCAACAATCCCTGTGAGTACAAAATGAAAATAACAACACACAGTAAATCTGCCTAGCCAAAAGAAGTCTTAATCCTTCCCCTTGTTCTGGTATGGTTCTTTGCTCTGTCCTTTTAAGCATCCTAGCTACCCTGCAGTCTTTTGGAACTACCCCTGCCTGAATTGAGATATTGAATCACCCTAGTAAGAGTTCAGGCAGTTCCACAGCCAATTTCTTGAACACCCTTGGGTGTATCTCATCCATCTCTGGGGATTAATCCACTTTTAGAGCTGCTCTGCTTCTTTACCTGTGGCTGCTAATGTCTGATACACCAGTGATAATAAGTTGTTTTGTGGAATGACGTGAGAATTCATTTGTTTTAAATCTGAGCAACTCAACATTTTTATGTGATAAGGCTGTCTGATTGTCAGTCACAATAGCTCCTGCTGCACTGAACACTCATTTAGAGCTCACACTGGCCATTGGGAAATGCAAATATACAGCAAAACAGTTCAGTACAAGCCATTTCCCAAAAATTGAAGCCCAGTACAAAAGTGGCTCATCATTTTTTGTGTGATGCCTTGAGTCTGCAAAGTAGGCCTCCACCATTTCCTTAGCTGATGTTCTCTCAAAAAGCCTCCTCCTTCTGGTGTTCTGCTACATTGACTTGGGATGGTATTTCCAAAAGAGGGCTGTACTATGGGCAATGCTGTCTACTTTGTGCAGTACTCTCCCGAGGTGGGCAGCACTAAGTCAGTTTGTTTTACTGATAGTACTAGCACTATGCTGGAACTGTTTTGTGGAGGTTGATGGTCTAGAAAACTTAAGAGGACCTGCTCACATTCTTTTTCAGTCCTTGCTTCAACAACTGTGCATGAAATGGATCCACTAAGGTATGCATCATATACCTTACTGCTTCAAGATCCACAGGCAGCAATAATGACAAGCAACATTTATACCACTGATCAGGAGTTTTTGGCAGGTGCACATTGTTTTAAATGTATGGCTTTGATGTGCTTTCTGCATTCAAATAATTTAGCCACATGGTGCATAATTACACCGACAGATGAGTCATCACTGATGTGTAACTACTCCCCAACATACAATAATGCCTGCCTCAGCACATAAAGCAGTGGGATGACTTGAATAATGCATGCAATGTCACCACTTAATGTCTGAATGGTACGTTTAAATTAGCTTAAATCATAATTATGCCATCCATCATAATGCTACTGCTCATTGGTTAACACAAGAAAATCACTGAAGGATTCCTTGCTGCTACACAGAAGCATGTATGCCAGTATTGCTCATAGAGGTGCTACAGCAGATATAGACTGGAAACCCAGCTTGTGCACATCTCATTCTTTAAGCAGTGCTGAGGTAGATAGTCATTTAGATACATCTCTTGCAGATGGTTCCTTGCTAAGCAAACTGCACTAATATGGCAACAAGTACACATTAGTCTCAGAAAGTCTTGGACCCCATGACAATTATAGTGGGACATACATGACACCTTGTAACCACCACCATTATTTATGGATTTGAAAACATTTGATCAATTTTCATTAACTACAAATCCAGCCTCAAGTTCCAAGTGATGCTACCACTTATTCATTTTGGATTGCAACTCAGCCAATTTCTTAGTGCCGCTGTTGTGCTGCCACATTGTGCTTGTGATTGAAATGCTGGCATGCTGCTTAACAGTACCAGGTGTGTGTGTAGCTACTGCAGTTGGGTCAGTGCATGATTTCTATATTTTAGATTACATGCAGATAATTTTGCCCAATGTGCTGTGAGGCATGTCAGCTGCAGTCTTACAGGTCCAAATACAGTGTTTGGGGTCAGATATTTATAGTCCATGGTTGAATGTTGCAAGGCATGCAACACCCCTGCTCTACCAAATCATACAACTCTAAAACTGCTGTTGTGGAAAACTAAATTTGCAAGATGGCCCTTGCCATTTGCGGTAGGTCTTCTGTGTCAGCTTCTGAAATCCTGAATGTTCCATAAATGAATACGGCAACAAATCCAGTCGCAACCTCTCTGCTATTGCACCATTCAGTTAAATTGCAACAATATTATTAGCTGTGTTTACACGCCTGAATTGACTCCTTCTGTGGAGCATTGAAACACTGCCCCAATGCACGAAGATGCTCGGCTTCTGCATCTACACAGCCCCTCTCACTACCAATGCAAGACGAGCTGGAGAGGGGCTTGGAGTCAAGGGGAGGTTGACTAATAAAAGCCAAAAGATGCTTACAGGGTCTGGCATTTGGGAGCAAACAGTGCAGCCTGTCTACATGGCCACTTAAACTGTTCACTCCAGAACACATTCCCAGACTTTCTGGGACTGCTGGAGTGGAGTAAGGGCTGGCTTATCGTGATCCAGTAAGTTTCCACATGGTGGCACTTTCACCGCAGCAAATTGAGTGCTTGGGTTGCTGCAGTGCAAATGCCACTGTGTAAACAGGGTATTGTTTGGGTATTTGATGTGCTGCCTAAATGTGGCCTGTAACACTGGTTGCATTGATTTGTTGCAACACCATTCGTTTGGCCTACAGACAGTGGTACATTTCACAGTACCTCTTGAAGGAACAATGGGTGGAAACAAATATTCTTTTAGGGAATGTTAAAGATGCTTTCCCTGTGGGGAAACTTTGCAAACTGGGCCATCATTTTTTTCCATCTGTTCCATCAGCATCTTCCTCAACAACAACTTTTACCCCCTTATGCGGCATAATTTTATTGACAAAAAGTGATGCTCCATATTCTTCTCTAACACAGGAGCCAGACCTTTGCCTTTTGCAGATGCACCTATATTAGAGATGTATTGCTCTGGGTAACACAAAATGAACTGAAAGTGATTCTGACTTAAAAAGGATAGGCAAGTTAGGGAAGGGGAATATAGACCTGTACTTTTCAGATGGTGTAAGGCTAGGCAGGCATAAGAACTCTGTTAGTGGATCTAAATGGTTCAATTACTAGAACTAGGAGATGGCAAACATAGACAGAATGTGTTTTAGACCTGATTCTGGACAGGAAGACCTAGCACAATTCATATAAATAATTGTAACCTCCTCCAAAATTTGGGGATTACATGCCAGGGTTACTCCTGCTCTGTGGGTACATTGGGATTGTCCTCGGCATACTTAAAAGAAAGGAGGCCATCAATCCCTGAAACTTGTCCATGTGGGTAGGCCCAAGGTCAAGAGGAGTTAATGAAGGAGTGAGCTGCAAAGACATAAAGAAAACTAAACTGTTGCAGCATGATGACTGGTGAAGGAAGTGAGATGTCCCATGGTCTGGTACATATCTGTGTTTTCCCAATGTGCATGTCCTTTCTTGAGCTGCATTCTCAGGGGTAATCTATGATGAAGCTGCTGCCCACAGTTGCCTCCACAGCAAGTAGTTGTTCCAGAGATAAAAGATGCTATGAATGAAAGGTTGACAGATCTGTAGTGCCAAAATGAAAGGATGTCATAGGAAGGAAATGCATTATAAGATAAAAGGATGGCTTGTGGAATGGGTCCTCCTGTGCCCAATGTGCTATCTCAAAAAACAGGCATTAATTCAGGATTACACTTGCAGGGAACAGCCTAATGATCAATTGTGTTCCACTGAAGGGGACCATGTGGGTGTGCTCTGCTGCTTACATAAATAAAGTGCAATGCTTGACCCAACAATATGTGTTTGACCATTAGTGTTATTGATAGGGTCTGTTATAGTGTTCTGCCAAAGGTATCAGTGGCTCCCTATACCATCTGAAGTTCTTTCCCTGCAGAGAGAACCCTGGCTGGCCACACATTGCTGTCTGGGTGACTCTCCCCTTCAGGGCCCTTGTTACATATAGTAAGAGTAAGTTTAAACCATTTTCTGACAACAAGGGTAACTGTTACAACAGGTGGGCATTACAAAGTTACAGTACAACACAGAACCAGTATATGTTTACAATATGTTTTACACATACAGTAGCTGATTAAATAATATTAGAGCGTCAGAAGTCTTTTTTTATTCATTTATTTCATAGGTTTCATAGGTTTTTCAAGCTACATAGACTTTTGTCCTTAATGCTTGCCTTGCCTACCTTATATTAAATTGCTCTTGTTTTTATAGAATTTATCCAGACTTAGTTTAAATGAGTCCGTAGTTCTGCTTTGTACTATATGCTTAGGTAAACTGTTCCAAAGCTGTACCCCCCCCCACTGAGCCAGTTTTTCCTTTTTAAGGTATTCCATTTTTCCTTTTCTAATTGCAACATATGTCACCTATGTTCGTACAAATAAGTCCTCCTTATTGTAAGTCCCAAATTCTCACTTAATTGTTCATCTTGGAAAGCCCTATGAATCATGCACATATCTTCCCTGAGTCTATGATATTGTAATGTATACAATCCCAGCTCCTGTAATCTCTCATGATATGTTTGGTTCTCCATGCCCCTAATTTTCTTTTTTGCCCTTCTTTGTACCCCCTCCAACCTTCCGACATCAGCCTTTATATATGGGGACCACACCTGCACACAATATTCAAGATGTGGCCTCACCAATGCCTGGTACAGGGGAGGAATCACCCTACTATCTCTGCTACCAATGTGTCTAAAGATGCAGTTCAATGCCTGGTTTGCCTTCTTGACAATCAAACCACAGCGTGCACTAAATTTCAAATCACTCGTTACTCTCACCCCCAGGTCTCTTTCCTCTTCAGTCTTGTGAAGTACAATTCCTCCCAGATTGTAATCGAGGTTGGTATTTCTTTTTCCCAGGTCCATCACTGCACATTTATTTAAGTTTAATTCCAATTTAAACTGATTGGTCCATTTCACCATCTTATCCAAGGTTTTTTGTACATTATGTTGCTCTCCAATTGTGTTTACAAAACCCTCAATCCTGCAGTCATCTGCAAACTTGTTCATCCAAATGTTTGGGAAACTACACTTAATTGAGGAGACATATCTGTTAAATAGACACGGGCCCAACCCTGACGCCTGTGGGACCCCACTTGTAACCTCTTCCCAATCCAACATTATCCTTCTTATAGTAACCCTCTGTCTTGTGTTACTCAACCATGCCCCCACCCAGTTTCCTATGTTAGCAGATAATTTTGTACCACTCAGAACCTAAATTAATTATTTATGGGGTAATTTGTCAAATGCCTTGGAAAAATCCAGAAATATAATATCCACTGCATTCCCCATATCCAAGGCCTTATTTACTTTTTCATAAAAGGTTAACATGTCTGTTTGTTTGGCACGATCTTGTTTTTGTAAAGCCCTGTTGGGTTTCATCCATTAGTTTGTATAGTGTTATATGGGCTAAGATATGTTCTTTTATAATACCCTCAAATATTTTACCCACAATAGAGGTTAAACTAACTGGTCTGAAATGTTCAGGCTTTGTATTAGGTCCTTTTTTTAATAAGGGTACCACTAATGCAACTCTCCAACCCTGCACCACTATGGCCTGATCCAAAGATTTTTGAAATATGTAAGTCAGTAATGGGGCTATGCTGTCTGCCAATTCTCTAAGTACTCTGGGGTGTATACTGTCTGGCCTTGGGGATTTATTGATATTAACATCCTTCAATCGTCTTAATACCTTTTCAGGATCTATCAAAATCTGACCTCTCTGTGAACTTGACTTGATCCTATTATCTGAATCAGTTATTTTGTTGAATACTGAGCTAAAATATGAGTTCTGTATATTTTCCAATTGCTTGGTATCAGTCACAGTTTCCCCCAGCGTATTAATATAGGGACCAATATTATTTTGTGCCTTCTTTTTGCCATTTATATATGTAAAAAATGATTTGTGATTATCTCTCACTCTTGTAGCTAGCATAAGCTCATAATCAGCTTTGGACATTCTTATTTCCTTCTTGAGCTGCTTGACCTTCTGCCTATAAACAAGCAATCCTTCTTGGTTATTTTGCTTATTTACCTGTTTGAAGATTTTATCCTTCTCTTTAACCATGTTTTTTAATCCTAGTATTAAACCAACCTTTATTACTTTTCCTGTTAACTTTACTCATACTTGGTATGTAATTATGCACCTCCCTTAATATCTTTTTGTTCAGTTTTTCCCACATATTTTCCACTGATTGGTTTGCAGAGTCTGTTTCCCAGTCCCAAGCAGTCATTTCTGCTTTTAATCCTGTAAAGTTTTCTTTGTTAAAATTTAGTTTCTCTGTTAACCCTGTGATGTTGTTAGGACTAGCTTCCCCTGTCATCTTAAAAAAAAAACACTGTGCAGTGATCGATATTTCCTAAGGGGCTTCCAACAGTAATGCTGTTTATTTTATTACACATATTGGTCAGAACTAAATGCAAGGTGTTTTGACCCCTGGTTGGAAATGACACTTTTTGCTCCACCCCTATCTGGTCTATTTTTTCCAAAAATTCCATTACCATACTGGTTTTCCCTTTAGATTCCAACCAGTCAATATTAGGCATATTAAAGTCCCCTGCCAGCAGAATATCATCTGCTGGGTCTAAACTGGCAATATATTCCAAGAGAAGGTCATTATCTTGCTTAGTTATAGATGGAGGCCTATAGACCAATCCCAATTGTGTTTTAGTTTGAGACTTGTGCATTATTTTCAACCATAACATCTCCACATTTTCCAAGTGAACCATTTCTTGCTCACTTTTCATAGAGTCATTTATATATATAGCTATACCTCCACCTCCCCTTTACGCTCTAGATCTTGAATATAATTTATAACCTGCGATATTCTTCTCCCAAATATCTGATTCATCCCACCAGGTTTCAGTTACTAAAGCTATATCAATATTATTAGATTCTAGAATATTTTGGAATTCATGAAATTTAGTTGTTAAGCTTTTTGAGTTTAACAATACTATATTCCATTCCACACACTTGTTCCCAGACAGACCACAGTTTTTTCACTTCCCTCATGTTTGTTCATTCCTGCCCCCCTCCTTCCAGTTTAAATGAAATTGTATCACTTTGTTTAACTTTGTACCCAGGATTCTAGTTCCTGCTCTGTTCAGGTGTATCCCATCATATTTAAAAATAGCCCTATTTTGAAATGTCTTGGTATTGTCCATAAAAATGATTTGTTTATCTGCACAGAAAGATCACAGCCATCCATTTATTTGATTTATAGCCCAATTTTTGTGATCATTTGGTCCATGCACTGGTAAAATACCTGAAATTATAATATCCCCTCCCTTAGCCTGGATTTTATCCACTATACTCATAAAACATTCCTTAATAGTCTCTACTTTGTTTCTACCTATGTCATTTATCCCCACGTGTAATATGACCGAAGGTTCTTGTGAATTTTCCATTAATCCATCCAGTAGTTTATCCAGATCTGTCACTTTTACCCCAGGTAAAGTGCTAACTGTTGCATACATTTTCCTATTTCTACAAACTATTTCATCAGTCCCCCTTGTTGTGGAATCCCCAATTACCAGAATAGCCTTCCTTTTAAACTTATTTTGTCTCAAATCTTCCACTGTTATAGTATGCAGTGTTCCTTTAACATTACTAACTGGCTGGTGTGATTCTTTAGGACTCGCTATCCCATCAAATTCCCCATTTTCAGTTGACTTACTTAATTGCTTGCTATAATCTGGTGCTTCCTCAGATGGTTTATCTAATGATTCATATCTATTAAACAATTTTAGAGGCTCATTTTGACGTATGCTCTCCTTCTTATTTTTTGGCTTTCTTGTTATTTACTTTAATCAGCAAGCCTTTTTTATTTTGTTTGTTTACTACTGGTTTCTTACTTACTGGTAAATGACTAGGAGTACTAGTTGCCATACTATCTCCTTGTGCTATGACACTGTCTGATACTTAATCAATAAACACCTCTAATTCCCTTATCTCCTTTTTTACCTCCAGCCTCCCCAATAACAGTTGGATCTCTTCCTGCAGAGTTTCGACCAACAAACAATTATTACATCTAAAATGTTCTACCTTGTCCCTCTCAGTGTACATATTGCATTGTGAACATTGTTTTTGCCACTTTTTAGCTTTGCCCCTGCTCTGTAACATCATGGTTCCTTGTTTAGTTGCCTACTTAGTCAGGTACTTAGTATCCTAGGTGAATTTGTGGCTGGGGTACCGAACAAGAATTTACCAGCTTTGTCATTACCTCACACTTCTTTCAAGAACCTGGCCCTGGCATCAACAGCGGACACAGTAGACTTGCGCAGATGCGCATGTCTCTGCACGTGTCTCCGAGCACAAATCCTTATGTTCACCCCACTCCTACTTGTGTGAGGTGCTCAATTTAATCCGTCCCCAAAAAGAAGTGCAAGGTAGCCCACTTCCTGCCTAGCGAGAAGCACTCTGTTAAATAGGGCAGCAAACAGTTAAAAAAGAAATAAAATATGCCATCTTATGTGGTGGACTTTACTGCAGGGAGCACTATGCTTACTTCCCAGCTGCTAAGGTGTTGTTTGAGGATGCCAGGGAATGTAAGTGGCTCCTCCACCTTCCCTCGGTGCTCTGGGCTGCTGAGCAGGCAATCAACCCTGGGATACTCAATGCGTAGTTACCACGGCAACCAGCCCTTAACTTTCCTCTCACCAGAGGTGCCCAAAAGCTATGCAACTGTCAGTCAAGTGACCCTTACAGGCTATATACTGAAAATATATATTTACTTGAACATATTTTATCAGATAAACAAGCAGTGCCTAGAAGACTTGTTTCCAGTTGCGACCGGAAAAGCACTGTGCAGCAGGCTAGTTACATAGAAAGATAAAAGTTACAATAGCGGGGGAAATATCAAGACCCTTGGGTTCAGATAAGATGCCAGGGATTTTTGTAACACAGGTGTCCCACTGTGAAATAACAGTGATGCTACGTAATAGCAGGACCATGTCAGATACCACCAAAGGACAGATGTCTGGGGCAGCTGAAGCATGAAATCAAGAAGGAGTTGTGGACCTTGATTAGTCGCTTACATTCTTACATAAGAAATGTAGTGGATGTGATGATTTTGGGTGGGAGGCTGTTCCATATAGAGGGCATTAAAACTGTTGCTTTTGAAAGCAGGCATTACACAGATTCATAAAGCCATAATGGTGCCTTTCTTTGGCTAATAGATTGCCACACAATATTTTCTATTGAGAGGAATTCCTGATTAGGTTACAGAATGTAGGGTAATTGTGGTCAATTGTTAAAGACTTGTTTTAAAACAATATAGGTATAAATGAATGCAGTTTCGCACCCCATCCACAGTCTAGTTAAATATGGAAGATAGGAAGCCAGTGAAACAGTTTTGAGGCTAATTAACTTGTCCCACTATGTCTACTCTCAAGGTAGTAGACCATCTATCAGCATGTGATTAGGCCAGAGCCCAGGAGATACTGAACAACCAACTTGTATATAACCCTTCCTGACAAGAATCCATTGACCCAATGTTCAAAACATTACAGGTTTGTCCAGTGTAGTTGGGAGGAGAGCGGCAGAACACAGTCCACAGTACAGCATCTGCTTTCACAGTGGTTCTGTGGCATCCTCAATGCAGTAAGAATCCCCATCTTATAAAATTGGTTAAGAATTTCTAGTTTCCTGTTTGGCTAACAGACTTGTCTAGGTGGGCATTTATGGCACAACAATGGCCACCTAAAACTAGCTCCAATGCAAACAAAGTACCACGGTAAGAAAAAAATCACTGCCCGCATAGATTTTTTTTATATATACAGTACACAATGTTTTTCTCTTACATATGAGCAAAAGATGGTCCTTCTACCCAATTAATATAGTTCAGAAAATCAGCAACTGCCACAAAGTGTAATAAAGCAAACTTTTTTTTGAAAACCATAGCTTCTGCAGTAGTAAATGCCGTTATCAGACTTGACCACTACTCGCACTCCCTCCTCCAACTGCCCATTCACTTGCTTTACTGCAGCAGGCTGGCACACCTCCATCACTCTCACTCCTAGGAAGGCATCTTCTGAAGACACCTGATAAAACTCTTTCAGTGCAATAGATGCAGAGCAATACACTTACAGTGCAAGTCAACACACTGTGCTCCAACAATGTAGGGCATGACTGACTACTGCAAATGTCTTGAGTTACACACACATCTTTCCTGGGGAAAATATACAAAAAAAAAAACCACACACACAGAGGCTACTGAATGCACAAAACAAACAATGCCTTCTACTGCCAGTGCCAGAAATATAGGAACTACTTTACACAAAAACTCTTTGTTAATTCAGATTAATTAGTTAAAATATATATTTTTAAATGCATTCATTTTTTACTACAATACAGCCCAAGTCCCATTTTCTAAGTGCAATAATACTGCCTAGAATAGGCAGCAGGGGTCGATCTTAACATTGTTTTACTAGCCCAAACACTACTGCAAATTGACCAGGGCTAGGGCAGCTAACTTTCTACTTGCCTGTCTTGACTAGTGCAGATTTTCATAGCTGTTAATGAAGTTAAAAAAGTCTCTACTTTAGCATTCTCTAGTCCTCATGCAAATCTCTGTCAATGTTCCAGATGGTCAAGTGTGATTAACAGCTCATTAAGAGCTGCAATTATCTGGCAGTTCAAGAGAGGGATCCCACAAAAAGACTCAATGTGACTCATTATCACTTCATGTTTAAGACTTTCAGCTAGTGTCCAGGGTGTGATCAAGGGCAGAGTGCTGTTAAGTCACTAGGGTCCAGTTTTCTGAATGTGTCTATGTCTAACAATTTGGCCCATACTATTAAGACCAGTGCCCCTCATTTCTCTACATTTTGAGTGTTTGTATTTAACATTTCAGTGACAAAATGCAAAGCGGTATACAGGATCGGCCCTGCAGGTGGTGGGTTTTATCCCAGCCTCACCATAACTTCCCTCTCCCCTCCAAATCTCTTAACTCTGTTGTTTCCCTGGAGACCACTGCAGACCAGACTCTGAAGTGGCCATCCACAGATCCATAACTGACATTACTGGCAAGTGTAGGGGGTCCCCAGCTCTTCTAAATGGACCATGCCAAATATCATCATCCATACAGTTCCACCCTAATCCCACTCAGCATGTCCTTTCAGCCTAAAAACAAACCTTTGGATCACGTATGGTACAACAATAAACCTTGATAAAATACATAATTTGAAACCTTGAAACAGGCATTCCTGGGGTGCATAGATCATCCTATGCAGAAATAAAAATAGTATAGTGTTATGCCTGTGTATTGTTTCCTATGGGCTGATGAAAGGACAATGTTAAAGAAAAATCAATTATTGTTGGTGCAGAGCATATTAAAATCAATGTTTTTACAAATAAAAAAGTCATAGTTTTTTGTTTCCCAAGCCCCTTAGGTTTGTCTAACCCCCACCTCAAAGAAATGTTAGATGTGCTCCTGGCTCACTTGAGACTGTACAAAAACTTTCAAAAGTGCAGGTCTCCAGTTGACTATAGGGTGGGGACCGAGACTGTCTTTCTCTGCCTGACTCTGTTCAATGCCCTGTGGGTAGTGGTGACAGTGTGGTGAGGTACGTGATGATGTCAGCTATTGTGTGCACAGAGCTAGGACTGCTTGATTGGCCATTTGCTGTTGTGATATCTTTTCTCTGTTTGGTGTGGGGGAGCAGAAAGAGGAAGAGAGGAGGTCATGGTACAGAGCAATGGGGGTTGGGGCTCACTGTCTGTGATGGATGGCATTACAGTCTTTTTTTTCTGCTGGGGAGCTGGAAGCAATGTGGGAGCAGGATAAATGTGAAATAATCAGAGTATTTCTTGGCTTTGCTTGCATTGTTTCCTGTATAAGTGATCACAATTTATCATTATAATTAAGGGCTAGTGTAACCATCTGTGGGGTGGTGCAATTTTGAATCAACTTGCCCTGCTGGCTAGTGTGAAAAAAGGTTAAGGTTGACCCCTGGTAGGCAGTAGTGCTATACTTTCCCTTGACTACCCTGTCAGGTATTATTGCTTGCATAACTCATGTAATCAGTGAGTGAGTGGGTGGAGTGACAGTGACAACTCAGTGCCAAGTCTCATATTGATCCCACAACATATACACCTGTAAATAGTATCCCAATTTTCAGATCAAGTAATGAGGGTGTGAATTAGTAACACATCAGAACCCTGCACAGCAGAGTCAGAGATAGAGAGAGAGTAAGAGAGAGAGAGAGAGAGATGATTAAGCACACAGCTTGTGCCCTTTCTGTGAACTTCTAGCATCATACATTGGGATCAGCAGTCATCTATTCAAACCACAGTCATGTGATTCAGGCACTAAAGACTCCCTATGGTTCCACAAAGACAGAAACATAAATACAAATGGCTAGATGGTGAGCAGGGGAGTGTCAGTGCTGGCCACATCTCAGAACTTGGGTCATCCAGGCCATGAACCACTACAACCCTCAGTCAAGATGGGGGAGGAGCTTAGCTATCATGGCAATTTGCTGAGCATGACTTGCACACCCTCCCTTTCTGCATGTTTGAATATGCACCGGTGGCACAGAGTGGAATACTAAGCCAGAAAGCTGAATGAATATCAAGCGTGTCTTATCTTTCTTCCAAGAAGAGACAGAAAATAACAAAAAAAAAGAACATTTAAAGCCTTTCACAATTTGGGGCTAAATATGACACCTCCTAAAGCTCAGAATGGTTTAAATCAACCAGGCACATCCAAAGGCATAAGTAAATCTTTTAAAGAAATGGAAATGCAGATTAGACTGAACGTGGGGAAAACAAAAAATGAAATCAAGGATTCGGCATGTACTGTACCCAGTTCATCACCCAAACTTAACACTGAGAGCCCAAATGAAACAGCTGATAAGTTTTCAAAAGAAAAATACAGCTCCTATTTTTTTCATTAAAAAAATCCAGTAAATCCAAGGGACAAATATTGTTCACCTACAGAGTCCCTCTGTGGATGAAGGCAGTCAACTGTGACATCTCTGCCGAATCCAAATTGGGCCCTTTCAAATACAAGCTACAGCGACTACTCTCTGCCACTCACTCCTGTGACTGTTTCCGCTAAACCCTTTTTGGCAATCTAAAACCCTAACACTTAATTACTGTTAAATCTCCTTAGCACCATCTCTGATATCCCCTCCCCCCTGCTACCCTATCCCTTTCACCTTTCCTCCCCACTATCTCATTTTCCTCCCCCCAATCTGTCCTGACAAGGTCTGTTGGATGATTTCAACTTACCTTATGATTTTACCAGTAACTGACAAGGCTTGTTTTGGCTGATTTTCAATTTACTGTATGCATTCCTGCACATGAAACCACTTAGCTTTACTCATTTATATTCTTTAATTCACTGTGAATGTAAACTATTGCTTTCTTTTCTTATTTACAATTATTTTACCATATCCTGTTTAGTCTGTAAACCTGTTGATCTCCTTTCTCTGTATATACTGTTTTGCCATACTTTTTTGTTCTGTTAACCTGTTGTATTATGCTGCTGATGTGGAACCTTTGTAAAAGAGCTCTAAGCTCAAAGGTATTTGTAATCCGAGATCTAAATAAAAAAATATATCAAACCTAATGGCCAAGATAGGAGTTCAGAACTTTCACAACTTACTTTGCAGGAGGAAGAAGACTTGGAATCGTTATTCGAGAAAGAATAGGGAGAGATTGGCATTTAACAATGGATTACTGAATCTGAAAAGTACCATGAAGGTGAAAGGAACATGTAGGCAAGTTCAAACAAGGAACAGACTCAACAGAAAAACAGCGCCTGCATGTCCTCGACACCACAGATCACTGCAGCTTAAAATTCTCCAACACTGACCTCTCTTCATAGCCACATGGAGAACCAAGAAAAGGAAAGAGAGAGAGAGAGAGAGAGAGAGAGAGAGAAGTACAACTGGATTTGAGAGAAAAGCTGAAGAAGGAAAACAACACCACAAAAGTGAAAGGAGCTCGGCAGCCAATACTAGTAGGGACCAGCTGAATCACCCACTCACTACAGGTATTGTAAAAAAAACTATTTTCCTTTCCTCTGAACTTTTCCACCATAAACTACATGAAATTTCAAAGTCAGGAAGGAGAGACAATACAAGAAAAAGAAAAAAATGAGGGTGGAAGTTTTTAAGAATCTTGCAAAATGTGGATTAATTGAAGATGAACAATCAGCCACTGCTCCCCTATCTAAGAATAATGGCTCTGAAAAAAAGATAATGCCCCCCTCCTGGACCTTAGTGATGTTAGACAAATTCAAAAAGTGGGATGAATGTATTCAAAGACTTGCACCCCTAGAAAAATGATAGACCAGTTTCAGACTACAATTCAACAACTGATTACTGAAAACCTATAAATAAGAAATGAATAAAAAACAGCCCAACAGAGAATCTCTGATTTGAATATAAATTAGCCCCTTGCAAAATGCAGCTGATGTCACTGGAGTGCTCCCAAAAAGATCTAAAAAGCAAAAATACTGATTTTGAAGCAAGATCCAGGTGGAAAAACATTCACATTTTTGGGGTTCCCAAATCTTGGGACACACAAAAAGGCATGACAGAAACCTTTATCCAAACTGGTGCAGCATTAATGGAAACTGACCCAGTAACTATTAATTTCTATATTAACCAAATTCATTAAACTTTCCAAGGCAATCAAGGTCAAGGCCAAGGCCATACACACTCTACCATTGCAAAATTCTTCGGATCTGATCAGAAAGATTTGCTGATGCAAGCAGTATATACAGGGACGCAGTAATGGGGGGAAAGTGGGGATGTTGTCCGGGGCCCTGAGCTCAGGAGGGGCCCACCTGAGGAGCTGGCATTACCCTTGGCATTAGCTGCTTTGGGAAACAGGGGCCCATTTCAAGTGACTTTTCCTGGGCCCCAAAATTCATTGCTGCATCCCTGAGTATATATAAATAAGAGACTGAACCTAATGGGCACATCTGTTTTAGTTTAAAATGACCTACCTACTGACATTGTCCAGGAATGGAAACAATATGCTTTTTTAAGGAAAAAAACCTTGGGAGAACAATTTCAGGACATACACTGTATACCAGGCAAACTAAAGGTGTTCATTAACTAAGCAAGTTATATCTATGAAGCTATAGCTCTCTGGAAGAGGCCAATAAAGAGCTAAGAGTTAAAATACCCAACCTGTTTACTTGAGTTACTTGTGTAACTGTTTAAAAAAGGGAGAAGGTGAAAGGAAGAGAGTGAAACAAAATATGAATGTTATCGTTGTTGATGGATCAATATATAGCTGTCCAATAGGGGAAATGTTTTTTTTTTTCCCTTTCTTCTCCTTGACAGCTGTCCCAAGTGCCCCCAGTTATAAATATATCTTATCTTATTTTCTTATCATATATAAACTAGTATATAAATATGAATAACAGGAGCAAAAGAATAAAACTGAGTATATAATCTAACTCTGTATTGCCGGGAAGGGGGATTTGCGATTTGTTCATGGGATGAAGAAGTAGCTGCCATTGGCTACAGAACAAACAACTTCTGAAATCGGTAACTTTCCATTCATATAACAACAAGAGAAGAGGGAGTGAAGATGTGATATATGTTCACATTAAGGGGGGGGGGATAAAAGGGTGAGATGATGTGGCATATGTTTGGATTAAGGGAAGGGGAATTATTATTACTCTGGACACTCACATGAAGATGTTAAAAGCAACAATATTGAGAGATTGGTCCAGGGTATATGAAGTTATTAGAAAAAAGATTATTTGGATTTATCAAAAAATGGAAAAGCTCTTTTTAAATTGGGAATGGGACAATGAAAAAAACATCTAGATATACAAAACAATTGATGTGCAAAATGGATGCCAATATAAACCAAAGGAATAATTCACCAAAAAATGAAGGGGAGAAATGGAACCACCTTATCACAGATGGTTATAAAGTATTTTACTGATATTATAATTATAAATTTCTCCTGTATAAATGACAACCATGGTTGACTCAAGGATAATCAAGAGTACTACCTCTAATGTAAATGGAATAAATACAGCAATCAAAAGAATGCGAATATTGACATATATTAATAAATTAAAACTAGATATTATTGCATTGCAGGAGACACACTTGAGTTACATAGAAGTTAAAATACTATCAATGAACTGGATTTCCCACAATTTTATCTCAACAGGCACCAAGAAATCAGCAGGAGTTGCCATTTTAATACCAAAAAGACATAATTTTCAATTACAGGATAAGTATATTGATCAAGAAGGCAGAATCTCCATAATTAAAGGTAAAATATTTAAAGACACTATTATAACTCTAGGTTCTGTATACGTCCCGTTTAATAATTATTCTAACTTTACCACAACAATAACCCAAGCACTAATGCAAATTCAACCGAACTAATTATAAAAGGAGATTTCAACACATTACATGACCCATATATAAACAAAATCATAGCATATCTAAATAAAAAAAATATTTATTATTTTAAAAATATTTTTGGAAGAAAATAATTTAGTAGATCCATGAAGGATACAAAATCCAAAAACAAAAGAAAATACATTCCATGATAAAAAAATAAAAGCTTCACAAGGCTAGATTATATATTTATAACAGAGACTTTAAGGCCAAAAATTGAAAATACCAATATAAATTCAAGATTATTATCTGACAGTGCGTTAGTAGAAATTCACTGAAATTTATCTCAGAGAATAAATCCTGGACCAAAAACTTTGACCTTTAATGAGTTACTAATTGACAACTACTTCACAGACAAACTTAACAATGCAATTCAATAATTCTGTACTACAATTACATGGGACAGCAATCCTTATCATCTTTATGGGATGCACTAAATCCCATGATAAGAGGTATATGTATATCCCATCAAGCCTGGTTCTATAAAAAAAAAAAAAAAGAAGAGCACTTACCAGTACAAGCAAGATTAAAAAAAAATAGATACATTGATACTTCAAGATTATAATAAATACATTTAAAAATGGAATGAATATAAGATTAAATTACAACAAACAATAAATAAAGAAACTAACTATAACAGTAGGAAAGTGAAACAGGCAACATATTTATAGGTTGATAAATCTGGCAAATTATTAGGGCACCTTTGGAAAAAAAGAAAAGAAAATAACACAACACAGATGCCAGGCCACACAAAGACATCTCCTTCCTGGAGCAGGGACAGAAGTGAGCGCCTTAAGATTCCTCAGACAGTCCCTCATCCTCACACAGATGCCAGACCACACACAGACAGCTCCCTCCTGGAGCAGGGACAGAAGCAAGCACCTTAAGAGCTAATAGGCTACCTCCAGCAGCTGCATCTTTTTGAGGGGTGTTAGCCCGTCGACACACACAATGTGTTGACTTCCCCTCCTGCCCCAGCCACCCTCCCACCCAAGCTCGACCCTCAATTTATTCCCCTTTTCCTGTCATGTGACTTCCTGTACTGTTCAGAAACTAAGTCCCCACTTTCCAATTTGCAGCTTATACTCTCCAGGGGGAACTCCCTCCCTGTCTTAACCTACCTCTCTATTCATCCCCTGCCTCTACTATTTGCAGGCACTCTGTCCACCCAGCCACTCTATTGCCCAGTCTCCTGCCTAGTACCTCACACCCCCTTGTCACCTTATTCCACCTCCCTTTTCTGCTCCCCTTTTTTTCCCCCTGCTTCTCTCCTCCGCCCAGCCCCTTCTTTTTCCCCCACGGCCTTCTTAATTACCCAAAACAGCCCCTAGGAGTCACTATTTCACCCTCTCTGGGCACCTTTTTCCAGCCTCTCATTGCCAACTTGCCAATTCCACCAGCCTCTCTACCAAGGTCCTCAAACCCTCCCACCCCACCCCAGATTTCGAACCTGGTGCCCCTGTCCCCAAAGGCAGAAGCCCTACCACTACTCCATAGTGGGAGTCACCCTCACTGAAGATTAATTATTCCCCTCATACCCCCAACAGGAATTAACAATGGGCACCATGGCTATTACTATCTTCCTACTCTTAGTTACCTTTCTTGCTCAGCCCATATCCAATCCTACTTCCATGCCCCCCACTCTGAGCACCACCCCCCACTACCACCCCACAACTAAATCCACCCTACCCTGGCCACCCCATTACTCATCAGCACCCACTGCCAACTAACTCCCCATCCCCCTCCAGGACACCCTGGACCCACCCTTCCTTGCCATACCTACTTTCCACTCCCTGTCCATCCCCTGCAACCCCACCAGCAGGACCTTGCATCAGTACCTAGCCAAGGGCACTAGTCACCACAGTTCACTCATCTGATTAATCACTCTACTCCTTTTGCTCTCCAGAAACATTCACCCCAACCCCAGGCCACTGGCAACTAGTCACTCCACACCCCCAACAGGAACTGGCCTCTGCATTGCTTCCATGAACATTTGCAGCCTCCCAAAGAAATCCACCATGCTCCAGTGCTGGGTTGTGCAGCACAGACTGGATATTTTAGCACTAGTCGAGACCTGTCTCTCCAAAAAAATGCCCGACTCTGTTATCTCCCTCCCTCCCTGGCTACACACTGTTCAGGGAGGACCATATAGGCAAACATGGTGGTGGGTGTGCAGTCTTTCTGCGTGACACCCTCTTAGCCCACACACTCCCAGCCCCCAAACTCAGTCTTAGCACTCAGGCCCTCACCCTTAAGGTTACCCCTGACCCTGCCAGGGCCCCCATCTTCCTCACGGTTGCTTACATACCCCCAAGGGACCAGGGTCAAGCTGTCCAGTCCCTCATCTATTACATTACCACACTCCCACATAAGGCAGAGCAGCATATCTTAGGTGATCTTAATATCAATTGGCTGGGTTCTCCTGCCTCCAACATCAGGGACTCCTTTGCTTCTCTAGATATTACCCAACTAGTCACCTCACCCACTAGATTTAAGTCAAGTGGCTACAGCACTGTCCTAGATGTAATTCTGTCTAACCGCCCCCACAAAATCAGTGACATCAATGTACTACCAGACTCTCTTAGTGACCATTCTCCTGTCCTAAGTCATTGGTCATTTTTCACACCAAAACAATAGCCCCAGGTCACCTCCCACTGGTGCTTTCACCCCGGGGGTCTCAGAAATCTAAAAATGTGCCTAGCCCAGCTTGATTGGCCCCCTATACTATTTGCAGCAGATATTGACTCTGCCCTAGCCTATTTCTCTGGTGCTTTCAGCAAGGCCTGTGACCTTTATGCCCCCCAGACTAGAACCCACACCAAAAAACAGAACACCTCATGGATCTCCCCATCCCTTATCCAAAAACTGAAGCATAGAGACAACCTCTGGCATATTGCTATTGCCTCTGGCAAGCTGGCTGACAGACAAGCCTATAATGCAACGTGTAATAGGTGCACCTGGGCCATAAGGCAGGCAAAGGCTGAATATTATCAAACTTCCCTTGTATCCACTTGGGGCTTGTCCCGCACCTTCTGGGACAATATGAAGGAGCTCAATGGAAAAACCCACCCCCCCTCCATCTCAAATTGCCATAAACGGTACCATCACCTCAGATCCACCCTCATAGCTGAGGCCCTCAATATGGCTTTCTCAGATCTTAGCTCGGTCCTTCCCAATTACTTTTTCGACCCTATCCCAGCCACCCCCACCCTGGACCACCCCTTTCTACCTTTGCATCATGCCCTTGAAGCCAGGCCTCATCTACAAAAGCCCTAGCTAGCAACAACCCCAGCTGTGATCCTCTGGACTCCAGGATCCTTCGATTAGTCTTGGACACCGTGCTCAACCCACTAACCGATCTTTTAAACCGGTCACTATGTCTGGGCCAGTTCCCCAGTGCTTGGAATATTGCTGAAATCACCCCAATCCATAAGAGTGGGGATAAGACCTTACCTAGTAATTTCAGGCACATCTCCATTCTCCCCCCAGCACTCCAAAGCACTCAAAAAAATAGTGGCCTCACAGCTCTCCGAGTACCTAGCCAAACATGACCTGTTGTGTCCAGAACAGCATGGTTTACAACCTGGGCACAACACCACTACTACCTTCTTGGAATTCTCCCACCTCCTCCACTCTGCTCACATAGCAGGAGCTATGTTCATTGACCTTGCCAAGGCCTTTAACACTGTCTGTCACCCCATCCTACTTGACTCCCTCGACCAACTTGGCTTCTACCCTGGCCCCCTCGCTTGGTTTACCAGTTACCTCTCTAACAGATCCCAGTGTGTAAAGGTTAATGGTACCATATCCAACTCCATGCCCATTCACTCTGGGGTCCTCCAGGGTTCCATCTTGGGCCCTGTTCTATTCAGCCTCTTTCTCAACACTCCCCCCAACACCTGCTCTGGCAGTATACTCCTCTATGCAGATGATGCTGTTCTCATTGCCACCCACCTGGCCCCGCTTCACTACAGGAATCCTTACAACATACATTCAGCCAACCCGAGAAGTGGTTCCTTGACAACTGGCTGGTCATTAACCTCAAGAAAACCAAATTCATATTCTTTTCTCACCACCAGAACAAGGCCAAAAATATCCATCTCCACATTCTCCCCAGTAATCCACACCCTCTCGAACAGGTGTCATCCTACAAATACCTGGGTATTACCTTTGACTCAGCTCTTACCTTCCACACCCACACCAATACCTTATCCTTAGCTATAAATTCTCAGATTGGCCTTCTCTATCAATGTAAAGATTGCCTCCCCCAAACCGCCCTCTGTCTGGCCATCAACTCCTTCTTCTTGTCCTTAGTGGACTATGGCTTACCTATTTATGCCGCGGCTGACAACTCCACCCTCACCAAAATTCAGACCTCAATAAACAAAGCATGCAGGCTCCTAATTGGTGCATCCCACCACACTCATACATGCTAGTTTTATTCTGCCACCAACCTGCTCACCTTTGATGAATGCCTCCACTACCAAACCTGCCTACTTGCCAAAACATCCCTGCTAGGCCTATCACCCCCAGAGGTCATCACATCCCTGCAGTGTGCATCCCCAGATGTTTCCACCAAGAGCACAGTCAAGTCCATCCTCCAGGTGCCCCATACCAAGACCTCATTAGCCCAAAGGTCCTTCCACTACCACGCACCCACATGGTTCAACTCCCTCCCACCCTCCATCACGAATCTCACCAAAATTGTCCCCCTTCAAAGATGCCCTCTGTAACTTCCCCTTTGATGCCCAAAGCTGTAACTGCCCCAATTACTGTGATGGCATGATATTTGCACACCACTCCCCTAGCCTGACAATGTCAGTTGGACTGCTATTCAACACAACTGCCTGACAATGTCCACTGGATTACTATGCTATCCAATTGTAACTTCTATATGCAACATTGTCTGTTAACCATTGCAGTAAATGTGTTCTTTTTGTTATATGTACTTGCACCTGTATGTTACCTATGTTGTACCTCACACTGTTTTCTTGTCTGCCCTCCCTACGATGAGGTGCCTTTGTAAATGAGTCCTTGACTCAAAGGTTTTAAACCCAATTCTTCAATAAATAAATAAATAAACAAAAATAAAACACAAACTTAAAAAATAGAAACATAGAAGTTTACGGCAGATAAGGACAGCAAGGCTCATCCAGTCTGCCCATTTTTTCTACCCTATGAATGTGCCATAGGCCTTTACTCTGTCAATGGCCTATTTATTCATACTCATCTGTATTACTCCCTTATGCCTATCCCATGCCCGTTTGAAGCCATGCACTTCCTGAGGTAGGCCTTTCCATGCGTCCACCACCCTTTCCGTGAAAAATAACTTCCTCACATTACCCCTTAATCAGCCTCCCTCTAATCTCATGCTGTGTCCTCTTGTCCTGCTATTTTTCTTATATTGAAACATGTCAGAATCTTTCACCTTGTTAGTGCCCTTAAGATATTTGAATGTTTCAATCATATCACCTGTCTCCCTCCTTTGCTCTAGGGTATACATGTTGAGCTCCATTAATCTGCACTCATATGTTTTCTGATGCAGTCCCTGCATCATTTTGGTTTCCCTTTTCTGGACTGCCTCCATTTTGTTAATGTCCTTGTGCAGGTGCAAACTCCAGAACTGCATGCAGTACTCCAGATGGGGCCTAACCAGTGTCTTGTAAAGAGGGATTATTACCTCATAGAAACATAGAAACATAGAAGTTGATGGCAGATAAGGACCGCAAGGCCCATCCAGTCTGCCCTTTTCTTTTTCTACCTTATAAATGTGCCATCGGCCTTTGCTCTGTCAGGGGTCTATCTATTCATAGTCATTTGTATTGCTCCCTTATGCCTATCCCATGCCTGTTTGAAGCCCTGCACTGTATTTATAGCCACCAGTTCTTGTGGTAAGCTATTCCATGCATCCACCACCCTTTCTGTGAAAAATAATTTCCTCACATTCCCCCTTAATCGGCCCCCCTCTAATCTCATGCCGTGTCCTCTTGTCCTGCTATTTTTCTTATATTTAAACATGTTAGACTCTTTCACCTTGTTAATGCCCTTAAGGTGTTTGAATGTTTCTGATCATATCACCTCTCTCTCCCTTGCTCAAGGGTATACATATTGAGCTCTGTTAATCTGTCCTCATATGTCTTCTGATGCAGTCCCTGCTCCATTTTGGTTGCCTTCTCTGGACTGCCTCAATTTGGTTAATGTCCTTGTGAAGGTGTGGCCTCCAATACTGCACGCAGTACTCCAGATGGGGCCTAACCAGTGTCTTGTAAAGAGGGATTATTACCTCCCTGTTACGACTTGTGATACCCCTGCTAATACACCCTAACACCCCCCTAACCCTACCTACTGCTTTAGAGGTCTGCGTGGATGATTTCAGGTCATCAGTGATGATGATGCCCAAGTCTCTTTTTTCCTTTGTGACTGCTAGCAACTCCCCTCCCAACCTATAGGTGGCTTCAGGGTTTCTCTTCCTTATGTGCATGATTTTGCACTTCTTTGCATTAAATCCCAGTTGCCACTCTTCTGACCATTTTGAGTTTATCCAGATCTCTTCTCATTCTGCCCACCCCATCTGGATCATCTACTCTGTTGCAGATCTTGGTGTCATCTGCAAACAGACAAGCTTACCCTCTAGTCCATCTGCAAGGTCACTAATGAAGATGTTGAAGAGGACTGGCCCCAGGACTGATCCCTGAGGTACCCCACTTGTAACTTGCATCTCTTCTGACTGTATACCATTTACCACCAATCTTTGTTTTCTACCCGTCAACCAGTTTGCCACCCAGTTGACCAATTTCTGACCCACCCCGAGCCTACCCAGCTTATTTATCAATCTTCTATGTGGAACAGTGTCAAAGGCTTTGCTGAAGTCAAGGTAGGCGACATCAACTGCTCCCCCTTGGTCCACCACTCTGGATACCCAGTCAAAGAAATCTATGAGATTAGTTTGACAGGACCTTCCTTTGTAAACCCATGCTGTCTTGGATCCTGTGCCCTATGATTCCAGGTGTTGCACTATCCTTTCCTTAAGGTGCCTCCATAATCTTGCCCACTACTGAGGTAAGACTGACTGGTCTGTAGTTCCTCGCCTCCTCCCTGCTACCACTCTTGTGGGCGGGATCACATGAGGCCTTCTCAGTCTTCTGGGACCTCTCCTGTGCTCAGAGACTCACTAAACAGTTCTGCTAATGGCTCTGCTGGTTCCACCTTTAGTTCCTTAAGTACCCTGGGATGTATGCCATCAGGTCCCATTGCCTTATCCACCCTGAGCTTAGCAAGCTCTTGTAGGACCCTTTCTTTTGTGAAGGGAGTATTGCTCACCTCCCTCCCCCCCTGTCCATGATGCTGAGCTGTGGGCCCTGCCCTACCTTCTCTTCAGTAAATACTGAGCAAAAGTATCTATTTAGGATAGATGCCTTTACAGGGTCCTCCTCCTCACATGCTCCCTTTTCTCCATTAAGCCTAGCAATACCCCCTCTGGACTTTCTCCTTTCACTAATGTATCTATAGAAAGTCTTGTCACCTTCTTTTACTGTTCGTGCTAGTGTTTCCTCAGTTTGGGACTTTGCCTGCCTTACTGCCTTCCCTGCTTCCCTTAGGGCAGTTTGGTATGCCTCCCTATCTTCATCCAGCTGTGTTCCCTTATATTTCCTGAAGGCCAGCCTTTTGGCTCTGACCTTTTCTGCTACTGTATTTGAGAACCAAAGTGGTTTCCTTCTTCTTTGCACTTCCTTTTCTGTCTAACACAATGGGATGTTGCTTCAAGTATTGCATCATAATGCTTTCCCACTTTGCCTGTCCCCTCACCTGTGTTTCTTTTTGCCAGGGCTAGCTTAACTCTGTTGGCCATCTTATCAAAGTCAGCTCCTCTGAAGTCCCATATTTTGCCTTGGAATGGGATGATTTAGATGTAGTAGCCAAATTGAACCATACCATGTGATGGTCACTGGCCCCCAGGTGACCTTCTACCTGGAGATCTGTGATCCCTTCCTTGTTAGTCAGTACTAGATCTAGGATAGCCCTGTCTCTTGTGGGTTGCTTTACCAGTTGTTTGAGGCCCTCCCCCTGCAGGGAATCCACTATGTGTCTAGTTCTGGCAGATGTTCCTGCTGGTATTGACCAATCTGTATCCGACCAATCTGTATCCTCCCTCTTACAACTTGTGATACCCCTACTAATACACTCCAACATCCCTCTAGCCTTACCTACTGCTTTAATGGTCTGCTTGGATGATTTCAAGTCATCTGTAATGATGATGCCCAAGTCTCTTTCTTCCCTTGTGATTGCCAGCAACTCCCCTCCCAACCAATCGGTAGCTTCAGGATTTCTCATCCCTATGTGTATGCTATTGAACTTCTTTGTGTTAAACCCCAGTTTCCTCTTTTCAGACCATTTTGACAGTTTTTCCAGATCTCTTCTTATTCTGCCCACCCCATCTGGATCATCTACTGTGTTGCAGATCTAGGTGTCATCTGCAAACAGGCAAAACCTTACCCTCCAGTCCATCTGCAATGTCACTGATGAAGATATTGAAGAGGACAGGCACCAGGACTGATCCCTGAGGTATCCCATTTATGACTTGCATCTCTTCTGACTATATACCATTTACCACCATGCTCTGTTTTCTGCACACCAACCAGTTTGCCACCCAGTTGACCATCTTATGACCCATCCCAAGCCTACCCAACTTATTACTCAATCTTCTGTGTGGAACAGTATTGAAAGCTTTGCTGAAGTCAAGGAAGGCAACATCAATTGCACCCCCTTGGTCCACCACTCTGGATACCCAGTCAAGGAAATCTATGAGATTAGTTTGACAGGACCTTCCTGTTGCAAACCCATGCTGTCTTGGTTCCTGTGCTCCTGTGGATTCCAGTTGTTGCACTATTCTTTCCTTAAGGAGTTCCTCCATAATCTTGCCCACTACTGAGGTAAGGCTGACTGGTGTGTAGTTCCTTGCCTCTTACCTGCAGCCAGTCTTGTGGAACAGGATCACATGAGCCCTTCTCCAGTCTTCTGGGACCTCTCCTGTGCTCAGAGACTCATAAACACTTCTGCTAATGGCTCTGCTAGTTCCACCCTTAGCTCCTTTAGTACCCTGGGATGTATGCCATCAGGACCTATTGCCTTGTCTACCCTGAGCTTAGTAAGTTCTTGTAGGGCTCTTTCTTTTGTGAAGGTACTTGTGCACACCTCCCTCCCTCATGTGTCCATGGTGCTGAGCTGTGTGCCCTGCCATACCTTTTCCTCAGTAAATACTGAACAGAAGTATTTTTTTAGAATAGATGCTTTTCCTTGGTCTTCCTCCACACACTCCCATGTATCCCCTTTGATCTTAGCAATACCTCCTCTGGAGTTTCTTTTTTCACTAATGTAGCTATAGAAAGTCTTTACCCTTTTTTTTTCACTGTACTTGCTAGTGTTTCCTCAGTTTGGGCCTTTGCCTGCCTTATCACCTTCCCTGCTTCCCTTATGGAAGTTTGATATGCCTCCCTATCTTTGTCCTACTGCGCTACCTTATATTTCCTGAAGGCCAGCCTTTTGGCTCTGATCTTTTCTGCTACTGTTTTTGAGAACCAAAGTGGTTTGCTTCATCTTTTGCTCTTGCTTTTCTCCCTAACACAATGGGATGTTGCTTTAAGTATTGCATCCTTAATGCTTGCCCACTTTGCCTATATCCCTTCACCTGTATTTCTTCTTGCCAGGGCTAGCTTAACTCTGTTGGTCATCTTATCAAAGTCAACTCCTCTGAAGTCCCATATTTTTGCAAATGGAAGGATTTAGTTCTAGTGGCCAAATTGAACCATACCATGTGATGGTCACTGGCCCACAGGCGACCTTCTTCCTGGAGATCTGTGATCCTTTCCCCATTAGTCAGTACTAGATCCAGGATATCCCTGTCACTTGTGGGTTGTTGTACCAATTGTTTGAGGCCTTCCCCATGCATGGAATCCAATATGTGTCTAGTTCTGGTGGATGTTCCTGCTGGTCTTGACCAATCTGTATCTGGCATGTTTAAGTCATCCATTATCAGAACTTCACCTTTAGTTGTCATGTTTTGTATATCTTCTAACAGAAATGTGTCTATGTCCTCCCCCTGGTCTGGAGGCCTTAAGACAACCCCAGTTTGAATAGCTTTCCCCTTTCCTATTTCCAGGGTGACCCATAGTTCTTCTAGCTTCTTATGTGTATTCTGAATTTCTGTAGCTTTGATATTTTCACTGACATAAAGAGCCACTCTCCCCCATTTTGCACCTTGGTTTCTTCTGAACAGTACATAGCTGGGCACTGAAATCTCCCAAGTGTAGTTACTGGTGAACCATGTATTGCTAATGACTACTATGTCTGGTTTAGCCTCTGTCATTGTTGCCTCCAGGTCTGCAATCTTGTTTCCCAGACTGTGGGCATTTGTGTACATGATTTTCCATTGGCCAGATTTTGGTGCATTAGTTGTGGGGTGAGGTCCAGCTTTTCCCCTTCACCTCATATGGGGAGCTGGGCATTTTTCCATACCTGGTGATGCAAATGAACCACAAACATGCTGAACTCCTGTTTGATCACTAGCTAAGGGTGAAGGGTGTTCTTCCTGTTTGATGTATTGGGTGCTGCACCCCTCTCCCTATTTGCTAGTTTAAATATTCTGCAAAGACATCAAACTTCTGCCCCAATGCACTGACTCCCTTATTAGTCAGATGCAATCATTGAATTTAAAGAACTTTGGCTCCCAAAACTGTTGCCAGTTACCTGCAAATTTGTGTCCTTTTTCCTGGCACCAGCCCTTGAGTCACATGTTTAGCTCCCCTATCTCCCCTTGTCTGACTGCCCATCCATCTGCCCCCTCTCTGAGACTGGCAGGGTCTCAGAGAAAGAGATGCCGGATGAAATAGATGACAGTTTGTCTCCCAGCCTGGTCAGGTGTTCCTTGGTCTCCACAACTGACTGGCTGGCAAGATCGTTAGTCCCTATGTGAATCAGGATGTCGATATTTTCTCTTGCTTCCTGCACAATTTTAGCATTGCAATCAGGGCCTCTCCATGTTGATGTACCTGGGAGACATCTGACCATTATGGAGGTAGGTATCATCTCCCCAAATCATGGAGTCTCCTATGATCAGAAGTGTTTTGGATTTCTTTTTAGTCTTTTTTGTTTTGGTCCCTGTTTTGAGCTAGTTTTATAACTCTGTCTCTTGTGCTGCAGTGTCCTGCTCTGCAGTGTTCTCTGCCCTTTTGTTTGATTTTGGAGACAGAGGCAGATATCAGTTTGTAGTTCTTTTATAGTTTGTGGAGGTGATACATTGTTGAGCACTGAGTGATGGGGCACCCGATTTGCCCTTCCTAACCACCTGCCAACCTCCCGGACCAACTACCCTCTGCAGTCGAGGTGCTTCATTTGTATGTTGGGGAAATGGCAGGCAGTTCTTGTAATATATTTCCTCCTGAATATGCAATTTGAGCCTTGCAATCTCTGCCCATGCTGACTGGAGCTGAGCCCTTAGATCTCAGATGGTCCAGCATGTAGGACAGTGTCCTAAATCCTGCATAACTGCCCTCTCAAAAAGTATCCTGCAGTACCTACAGTTGATAGTATCCATTCCAACTGAGTTGCCAAGTTTATAATTAGAAGGAAAATGAAAGCAAAAGTTTGATTTTTTTGTTATATATATATTTTTGTTTATTTTGTATAACATTTTATAACAGTTAAATTAATTGTGCTCCTGTAAGTGAAGTCAATGTGTAGATACTCCTCTGATCTTCCCCTTCCCCTTCCTGCCTTGCTACCAGAAATGTCATGACTGTGCTACTCTATAAAAGGAGTGCAGCGTGTGTGGTTGGGCCTTTCTCCTGCCGAAAAAGAAGAACCATGGATGAAGAAAACAAGGTGGTAAGAGCAGAAACAATCAACCAACAACAAATGCAGTCCCTATCCCTCAATCTGTATCTCATATGTGCTCCTGTAATTTGCCCTAAAAACTTAGCCTAATGATAGATAAAACTGTAAAACCTGCAAGCACCACCTGTAACAATTTCACAGAAGATAGACCCTGCAAAAACACTTTGCTACAAAGAAAAATAAAGCAGTAAAAAAGTAACAAAACCTGTAAGCACAACCTGCAGAACACTTTAACAGAAGATATACTATGCAAAAAAACAGTTTGAATCAGAAAAGATTACAGCAGTAATCTGTGAGCACAAAACAGTAACAAACCTGTAGGCACAGCTTGTAACAATACAGCAGAAAGTATACCCTGCAACAGCAATTTGAATCAGAGAACAATAAAGTAGTAAAATGCAAGCAGAAAACAGTAACAAAACCTGTAAGCACAAGAGAAAACAGTAACACACAGTAAATCTGCCTAGCCAAAAGAATCCATATTTGTTTTCCTTGCTCTGATAATGTTGTTCCTTTCTCTGTCCTTACAAGGAAATCTAGAAGAAAAGAGCAAACTCAGGTGATGCTAGGTGTCTTTGCCAGCAAACCTAGTCATCCACCTCCATATACAAAATCAGAATAAAACAGAACAGTTGGATTTAACAACAATTATGTCTGTATATTTCATAAACAGGTATCAATAACCCTGAAATTATGGAATCATTCCTAACAGAAAGTCATATCCAACCATTTAATATGCAAAGTGAGTTATTTACTGAAGAACTCAAAATAGCAATACATGATTTTCCAAATAAAAAAAAAGTCCTGGGCCTGATGGTTTAACAAATGAATTTTACAGAAAATTCAGTGATATGAAAAGAACCAATGTAATTGCAATTAATAAATGCCTGTGACTATCACCACCATAATGTATCACCCCTCTGTTTACCTCACCCTTCCTTCTTTCCCACTCCCTTCTCTCAATCCCTTCCCTGACAAAGCCCCATGGCGGCTGCCCCCTTTCCCCTGCTCTTCCCCTCACCCCACTTTCCTAACTCTGTGACAAAGCCCCCTCAGGCTACTCTCACCATGCTCTGTGCTTAACATCTTTTTGATTCATTTTCCTGTTTTTTAGTGTGACCTGTTCAGAATGTCAAAATGCACTCCAACTTCATGTAACACTTTTGACACTGTAACGGCCTATTTGCTTGCTACCTGTACAGCCTGTAACTTATTGTGTACTCGGAATGTTCTGTAACCCGTTTATCTAAATTTTATCTCTCATCCACTTGACATGGAACCTTTGTAAAAGAGCCTTCCTGGCTCAAAGGTATTAATCTGCAATTTAAATAAATAAATAAATAAATATTAACCCCATGGATATTACAAATGATGCAGGAATGGGAGGATCGGGAAGGGTCCATACCACAATCTATACTGAAGACTAAATTAATTTTGACACATAAAGAAGCAAAACCCGGGGGAGGTCACGTGATGGCTGCCTGAATGGTCGCAGATTCCCTAGCTCCCGCTCCATGATCTAATTAAAGAAGGTCTAAAACAAAATCTAATGTTTTATTATTAAAAACTGGCTTACTCTATATTCAAGAAGCCACAAGGAGTGTCGCGGCATCGAGTTCCATCCAGGATGGATGAAGAAATGTGAGATAATCCACCTCGCCATACGCCACCCACTACACTGACACGGGATTAAATGGCTAAGCGCTCGAAGGTAACCCCAACTGGGGCAACAGCTGAAGTCAACTCATGGAGAGGAAGTTCTGGGAGGGAATAGCCCCTCTGAAGGAATCACTAGAGTCATTAACAGCCTCAATACAGGGTATCACTTCCTCTCTGGCTGTATTAACTCAGCGCACAGCAGACAACAAAGTAAGAATTTCCTCCCTTGATGACTGGAGGGGGAGAATCAAACCCGAGATGTCCCAACTGCACCACTGACTTAAGGCAATAGAAAGTAAGGTAGAAGACCTGGAAGGAAGGTCTAGGAGGAATAACCTTTTGATACTGGGGCTACCCGAAGGCGAAGAGGGCAGGTCGCTGGTGTTATTTGTGCAGAAGCTATGCAACAAGCTGGCAGGCCCATCTCCTAACTGGCTGGAGTATGTGATTGAGCAGGCCCATCGATCTTTAAGGCCAATTCCTCCAGCAGGATCCCCTCCATGCCCTCTAATTTTTAGATTGCTAAATTTCAGAGATAAACAGCACATTCTGGGCAAGACTCGGGACATTAGTGAGCTGCTCTGGGAAGGCAAACGAATAAGGATGACTCAAGATCTCCCAAAGTCTGTGAGACAAAAAAATGAAAGAATTCCACCCGATAGTTGCAAAGCTTATTGCAGCTGAAATCAATTTTAAAATGAGATACCCAGCTATGTTGCAAGTTTGCCATATGGAAAAATGGCACAGTTTTGAATTGCATCTTCAAGCTGCTGAAAAGCTGCAGAAGCTGTATCTGGATCTGTTTAAATGAAATATGATGTGGAAATGCTCAGTTGGATACTGAGAATGCTGCAGAACTGTATGGTGTGAAGTCTGAAATTAAAATCTGAAAAGGAATGTATCAGGAGCGGCATAACAGTGTATAAATGCTCGCAAACTTATGGAAAGAGTTCTGTTAGTATTATGTTAGAATTGGTCATGTTAATTTGTAATTTTTAAGAGCTCATTGGGACTGGTAAATAACCAGGGGGAAATGTGGTCCATATGCTGACAAGTATAATTGATCTACCATGGCCTGATTCTTTTTTTTTCTTCTGCCTCCTAGTTAACTAAAGCCTGACAGAATTGTTGGGGGAAAACAAGTTGGGATGTTGGTTTTTACATGCTAATTATTTTTGTTGAGCCTTGGGATAGCTAGTGCAAGGATTAGTTTTAATGAGGATCTTTCTTTTCAGCTGACCTGTCTCACTTTTGTTTTACTTCTGGTGGTATACGGCAACATAGACAAATGAGACATAATTAATCATCTGCTGAGTACTTTGATGTAATAGGAAGTTAGTTTTTTGAAGTAGTTTAGCCTAACTATGGGTGGTAAGACCTAAAATGACCAGTTAGACTGTATTAATGTAGTAGAAAGTTAGTAGATATCTGAATATTTCTATTTAATTGAGATAAAGTGGGGCGGGGGCGGGAGATCTTATGGGAGAGTTTAAGGGAGGGTTACATCACAGCCCAGATTGGAATAATGTTCTGGTGATGAAACCAGAATGAGGAAGGAAAGAATTTTTAATTTCTTGTTAATTTTGGGGATAGGGGTCGTAGTTGGGGTGATTCTGGGTCCTGTTTTTCTGTTTTGGGGGGACATAAGGGAGGGTAAGATACCTAATTGAGGGGGTAAATGGGTAGTTTTAGTTATGGGAGCTTTAAGTACACATTGTAACAGGAAAATACAGCATGAAATATGTTTCATGGAATGTTAAGGGAGTATGTTCCCCTATTAAAAGGCATCAGGTATTAGCTGACCTGCAGGCACTACAATGCCAGATAGCCTTTCTCCAAGAGACCCATCTCTTGACCTCAGAGGAATTTTTCCTTAGACGTCTATGGGTTGAGCATAGTTATACAGGGGGAAAACTCCACTAGTCAGCGAGGAGTTGCTATTCTCCTCCTAAGGGGATTACATTTTCAGCTAAATACAACAATTGTGGATCCAGAGGGTGGATACATCTTTTTGCATGGGGTTCTGGGCCAGACAGAATAACTTTTAGGGTGTGTGTACAGCCCGAATATCCCATCTCCTAACTTTTTTATGGGATTAGTGAAAGTGATATCCAGATTTATACACCTCCCTTTGATTTTTGCAGGGGATTGGAACATCACTATAGCCTCTAATTTAGACAAGTCGAGTAGCCGGGCTATTAGACCATCCTCGACACAGCAAGCTCTCCAGGAATTCATAACCATGGGAGGTTTATGTGATCCCTGGAGAACTTTCCTCCCAACTACTCGAAAATATACCTTTTATTCTTCAGTACATAAATCCCTATCTAGGATAGATTATTTTTTAGTTAGTACTGAATCTTTAATCCACATTGCAGATGCTGGCATAGCTTCTAGAGTATTGTCAGATCATTCGCCGGTATGGATTTTATATAATCCAAATCAGAATATTAAATGGGGTAAAGTATGAAAATTAAATACACAACTTCTTAAGGACCCATGGGTCATAGAGAAACTGCAAGCTCTTATTAAAAATTTTTGGCAATCGAATTTAAGTTCTATTTCCAGTGTGGATAAAATATGGGGGCGTTAAAATGTACCTTCCAGGAGGAGTGCATTCGGATTGCCTCGACTTGCCAGAAAAAATGGGAAGCTTCACTACAGTCTATTTTAGGACAGATAGAGAGGCTTGAACATAGCTCAACCCTGGAACTCTCCGAACGAGAGCAAGTTGAGTTAGCTAAATTAAGGCATCAATACGCTGACTTGTTGAGGGAAAAGTCTGAATATACTGCATATTACTTAAGACGAGGTCAAGATATATAGACCAGGGAGATAAAGCAGGGCATTTGCTAGCTATGCGACTCAAAGAACAGGAAGCCTCCCGTTGGGTTAAAGCTATAACTTCACAATTTGACGGTACTCTTAAATCCTCCCCAGAGGAGATTGCCCAAGAATTTGACAGCTTCTACTCCCAGTTATACTCTCCTCCTTTGAATGCCCCTTCAAATAAGGAGGTCCAAGACTATTTGGAGAGAATCCAACTTCCACACTTATCTCAGGCTCAACAAATTTTTCTAACACGGCCTATATCGCAAATTGAAATTTTAACTGCTATTCAGGCATTGACATGGGATAAATCTCCAGGGCCGGATGGCTTTCCTGCTAATTTATATAAGACTTTGGCAACTGATTTGGCACCCATTCTTGCTCAGGTCTTCTCATTTCTTTGTGATAAGGGTATATAGGATTTTTCACTTTTGCAGGCCCTTATAGTAGTATTACCTTAACCCAATAGACCCCCTGATAAGGTTACCAATTATCTGCCCATATCTCTCATGAATTGCGATATTAAAATCCTACCAAAAATTTTGACTGCTAGAATAACGCAAGTCTGGGAGTGACTCATATGGCCTGAACAGGTAGGGTTTAAGAGGAGGAGATCCTCTTTGGATCACTTGAGGAAGTTAGAGCATATTTTCTCCACATCCAGGGAGTCTCAGGACCCAAAGGTTTTGGTCTCCCTGGATGTGTAGAAAGTCTTTGATAGGGTATATTGGGAATTTCTTTTCTTGACACTGGAGAGATCTGGTTTCCCCATTAGGTTTATTGAATGGGTGAAAATTTTATACACTAGCCCGAGTGCAAAGGTTTATTGTAATGGTATCCTGTCAAAGAGTTTTTTTCTTCACTCTGGGACTCGTCAAGGTTGCCCTTTATCCCCATGTTTGTTTAATATTTACCTTGAACCTCTAATCAGACTCCTGAACTCAGCCCAAGTGCATGGTATTGTAAAGGCCCTCTGGAGGTCAAAATCTCGGCATATGCCGATGATCTCTTACTCCATATTTCCCATCCGGCCACCTCATTACCAGCTGCATAGCAGATTATTTCCCAATTTGGACTGGTCTCGCATTACAAATTAAATTGGGACAAAACCACCTTACTGCCATTAAATAATTGGGTGGGCCCAGCAGACTATGTACATTTAGGATTGAAGAAAATCAACCAAATTAGGATACTTGGGGATAATTCTTGTGCAGAGTGTAGGCCTGAGGAAGAGCTGGAACCTGGAGAATTTGATGACAACTATTGCGAGGGACCTTAATAGATGGAGAACACTTCTGATGTAAGTGCAGGTGAGAATTGGTTAAAATGAATATTCTCCCCTGCATTTTTTATCCCATTCATATGCTTAATTTATTTATCCCCATGGCATGGTTCAAAAAGCTTCATGCACTAATATCCCGTTTCATCTGGCAAGGGAAAAGCCCCCGTTGTTCCTATATTAAACTGGGTGCCCCAAAATCCTTGGGGGGACTTAGGTTGCCAAACTTCAATTTGTATTATTTAGCTAGCCATATTTCTAAATATGCTTGGTGGACCATAGAACCGGGGGAAGTGACTCCCTTACAATACGCGCCTATTTGGTTGCAAGTGGAGAGATATCTGATTAGGGCAATGGGAATTTCATTAGAATCTATGTTCTTTGTCTCGGTAAATAGATTACCTATGCAACTAAAGTGTTCAGTCATTGGGATTTCGATCAAAGTACATACTCAACTTTGTAGGTCTATGAAGTATGAAAACATAAAAGATATGTCTCAACCACTAGGTGGGAACCCCAATTTTAAACTTCAGGGAGTATTTATCTATAGTCTAGAAATACCAGAGAAACATATTTCAGATGTTATACAAGAGAGAAGGATATTTGAAAGCCCCAAACTACTCTTGGAGCTGGGACATCCAAGTTCCAAAGTCTTTAAGGTATATCAGATCCATCATATGTTACTGGATTGGTTTGGTAACCGAACTTGGGATATTAATCAAAAGGATTTTCTCTTCCATATACAACGCTTTGCCGATTCACCCCACTCGGTTTCAAATTTAGTAAACTTTATTTTCCCCTATATATATCCTGCAATATCTGGGGTATTCCAGTATTGGATGACTGCACTTCCTAGGTTATCCAAAGAATGGGGTTGCATCTGGGCAGATCTGCATCAATATTCTGCAAATGATAGGCTACGTCTTACCCAGTTCTATATTCTCCACAACATATTTCTAACTCCAAGACATTTATTTAAAATAGGAAAACTTCCTTCAGCAACATGCTCTAGATATTCCTCTGCAGAAGGCTCTTTATTTCATATCTTATGGGAATGCAATAAGGTAGTTTCATTATGGGAGAGAATTAAGACAACAATTAGTCCCCTATTAGGTTTAACAGAGCTATTTTCTTCTGAAATATGTATTGTAGAGGATTATTCATCAATCCCTATCAGGGAGAGAAGGTTTCATATCTCCTTAATATCCTTAGTGGTTAAGAGGCTGGTATTACATCATTGGTTAGACCAGGAAGACATTTCTTATTCGGAATGGCTAAAATAAATTTTGTATAATTTAAAGATTGAAAAAACAATTGCCACTCTTAGGGATCGGCCTAAGGGATATGTCAAGAGATGGGGCAAACTGGAGACTTTGTTAACAGTGTAATTACCTGTTCTACTTTTAGTGTCAAAGGAATATATAAGGTTATATTACATGGGTTCAATCTGAATGGTAAATTGAAGGTTGTGTAATAGTTTTTATAAGCTTACTGTATACCCATGAGACAGAACACCTTCAAGTTATTTTAGTTATTTATTTTATTTCCATTTTAGGCTAGGCATCTTAGGGGAGGGAGGGTTAATGGGGGTGGAGGGACACATGTATTGCTTGTGCAACTAATTACAAGATGTATGGTTTTGCATATCATGTAATGCATATTTTTATTATACAAGTGGATGCAATAAAACTTATTACATTTCCAAAAAAAGAAGCAAAACCCAAGGATTAGCCAAGTAGCTACAGACCGATTGCTCTACTTAATAATGATTATAAAATAATAGCCAAAACAATTACGAACAGACTTCATCCAGTGCTTCCCCTCCACATCCACCATGACCAAAATGGCTTCTTCCAGGGAGAACAGCCTCCTCCACCACAAAAAAAATTCAAATGTGCCTAGAGTGTGTGCAAGGATTACAGGACATATATTATGTCTTAGTGCTTGACACCAGCAAAGTATTTGATTTGATATATAGAACATACATGTTTTATGCACTAGAGAAATGGAATTTACTTCACAATATACACAAAATTATTCTGGCCTTATACAATAATCTGACAGCCAATATTTTAATAAATGGTATCCCAGCCCCTGATGTCCCAATGGAGGCAGGAGTAAGAGATGTGTGTAACCTGTCCCCAATGATCTTTATTCTGTGTTTGGAACCGCTGATCAATACTGTAAGAAAATGACCAAAAATGAAAGGCCTTGTTTTTCAGGAAGAAGAGGAAAATCTTAATGTATTCGCAGATGATACATTAGTAATATTCTCAGATCTCAATAATTCAATAGAGGCGTTATTAAAAATGATCAATACTTTTTCTGTTTTTTCAGGCTATCAACTAAATGAACAAAAATCAGCAATAATGCAATTAACCAGAACTAAAAAATAAGGCTTTTCAAACATTACAGAAATTCAATAAAGTTGATCAAATGAAATATTTAGGGGTCATTCTTACAAACTGAATGGAAACAAGCATAAACATGAATTACAAAATAGCTAAAAAGAGAACTGTGGGTAAACTGAACATTTGGAATAATGTATCTATCTCACTGCAGGGCAGAATTCAAACTTATCAAAATTATGATTCTCCCATGTTTGATATTCATAGTACAGCCAATGACTAGAATTCCTGGTCAAAAATGTTTTTTCAGACATGAAAAAAATGTTTTTCCAAATTTTTGTTGAAAGGGGGAAACCAAAGATCTCATGGAGCATAATGATTATACCTGTTAAAGAGGAAGACTTTGGTTGTCCTGACCCTTATTCATATTTGCTTGCACAAATAGTAGCACCAATGTGGGAGTGGGCTTTCCATCCACAAAATGAAATGCAAATATTGCAAGAGGAAATTCAAAGTCAAAAGGGTTCATTTGTTTAGCATAACTGCCATTGCAAAATGAACATATATAAAATACATTTCAAAAATATAAGGTTACATCTTATCCTATACAAACCAGAGCATGTTAAAAGACTTCATAAAAGGAGTAAATTCAGTATTTTAAAATACATAAAAGATACCATAAATCAACTGCCATAATACTGTAACCAGTGAAATTGGTAAGCCAAAGTTAAATAAGGATCATGCTAGGCTCAGTTTGTTTCTAGCAGTCCAGTGTTTTGTAAGCATAAAGAATAACCTAGCTGACTCTTATATTCTCATGAGTCCATATGCAGTATTTAACAGGGATCATGTGCCAATTACATAGATCCCTCTCAGATGTACTTGATCATTGTAACACAGTTAATTCTCTTGTAAATTACTGTATTTCCATGGACTCTAATAAGAGTTCTAGATAGAAGTGGAAGCATAAATTCATTAGAAAAGAACCAAAACATTTTTAACAAGAAACCAAAATAAGGTAGGTCTACTTAACAGCAGGCACTACAAGTCCACAACATCCTTGCATTCTCAAACAGGTCCTTATAGCAACCAGGAGTTCAATATCTGTATATTTTAACAGTTGAGAAATACTGAATGGTCAGAAACATATGTGTTACATTTCCCCATTGTGCTAATTGAAATGAATGTTACCATGAACCAAACACAAAACACTTTTGTACAGAAATTCTGAACAAGGGAGTCTCTGATCTCCAATAATCAGTAGTACAAGTCAAAAATAAAACATGTTGGTACAGTGTTTTTTAAACTAGGGAGTCATTCATCTCCTGTAATAATCCTTCGGAAAGATTATCTTGAAATCAACAAATACCTGTCACTGAAACAGCATCCTCCATTACCAGAAAAGGCCACAACAATAATGGAAGGAATATAGACAGCATTTGTTACCCACAATTCACCTTTCTTTCCCAGGCTTTAGGGTTCATCATTCTTGGGATAATAGCCCCTTTTTGTCATTTAAGAACACCAGCCATGTCTCTTCCATATTTCACATTGCAAAATCTCACTCCGTCCTGGAGTCTATATAAAATCTCAGGCCATTTAGCTTGTTCTCCTGGATCCATAATTTAGTCAACAATTTCTGTTAAAATATCTATTCATCTCCTTTCATAGACATAATTCTTTAGGATTTCAAGCACTCCAGTTCACCAATTCAGCTGCACCTGTAAATATGTAATAAAGAGCACTTCTCTAAGTGCAGTAACGTAGGTACAAAATAAAGTTAACCCAATTCCCTTGCACTAGACAACAGCATACCTGTTAAAAAGGGGAAAAAATGCTTTAGAGCACCAAAAGTGCTAGAGTTAGCAGATCACTCTGCTTCAGCTCTCACCAGTATTCCAGTATCCTGGAGTGTCAACACACAACTGGAGGAAGTCTGCTTTCTGCCTCTGGCCTGCAATTGCAGAATAAAAGGCTCATGCTAATTTTTCATTTTGTATCCCTAAGATGAAATTTTCATGCCCCGTACTGGGCTTCCATCACCAACATTGGGCACATTCATGGTCAGGACATACAAAGTGGCAAATGAAATTACTACTGCTGAACTTCAGTTAGTGTCCCAACATTTTGTCCCGAACCAACAGCAGCTCCCAATTGACCAGGAGCTGAAGAAACTCAATACCAGAAAGTATACATTAAATAAACATGAGTTTATTTCAACAAATTCAGAGCTGAAGGAGCAATTGCCCCAAAACCAGGAATTTTAAATGTCATGGCAAATGCAGAGCAATGGGAGCTGGAACAGCATGTTTGTCAAAATACTACCTCCTGATAAAAGAACAGTTACTGCACTCAATGTTGCAGCTCCTGCCACAAAGTAGCATTATTTTAATTAATAAAACTCAAAAATGGAGCCAAAATAAGGCTTAAAAAATTAAAATCTAAAGCACTTATTAAGGATTGGAGTAGCAGCACAGCCATCTTGCTGCTCTGCCCACCTCCTCTGTAAAAATACAACTCAACATCAGTATTCCAAGAGGAAATTAAAAAATCATACCCCAGATCTTAATAAAAAATGTAACATTCATTACAAATTATAAAATGTTGACGGGGAAATGTCCACTCCACCATATACATGAATTTGCAACAAATGCAAAAAAAAAAATAATAATAAAATAAATAAATAAATAATCTTAGTTCATGGTTGCATGCACCATGTAATATAAATGAATCTGAGAACAAAACATATTTTAACAAAATATATAATTTTCTCCAAAAGGCGGACTTTTTTTTATGGCAGCATCGGATTAAGGATAATCATTTTATTTCATTAATACAGTACAACATAAAAATGTTATTGACAACTCTAAAATAAAAAAAAAATCATATACATTAGTAGCTAAAGATTTAAATAATTACTGCCAAAAACACAAGATAGAAGAAAATAATTTGGAAAACAAATGGAATCAGAAGAAAACATGATATTCACAAGTAAAAACAAAAGACTATCAATATCTTAAAACCTGATTATCTAAACACAGAAAATACCTAGAATAAAGTAATATAATTCATGGGAAAAATAAATAGGTTCTATTCTTCAGGAAAACCAATGGAGAGCAATAAGTGTTGGAGCTAATAAAAATGTAATTTCAACAATAAAACAGAAGTATACAACAAAAAAATAATTAACAGGTCATATATTACACCGGAGCTTTTAGCTCAAATCAATACAACATATTCTAAGAAATGTTGGCACAAATGTAATTCAATAGGGATTCTTTTACACAATCTATGGACATGCCCCATAATAAGATCACAGTTGGAAAACTTTTCTCTCAAACTCACTAAATTGATGGGGGAAATTACCATGTAATGTCACAACTCTTATTCTAAATGTATATGATAATTTGAAGTTAAATCATATTCAAGAGAAAATAATAACTGTTGGATCCCTTGCATTAAAGAGAGTAATATTAAAAAGTTGGAACAGCCAAAACCTCCCTGTACTGTATCTATCAACCAGGAATGGTGGTATACCCTTAGGGAAACAATCCTTTTTGAAAAACTTGGTTATGTGATAGAATAATTAGATGATTTTCATAACAATTCATGGAATGAACTAATGTCCCTATTACCTCCATTAATAAGCATCTGAGAAAACCACCATGGATGTTTAGATTTATGAATAGATCAGAAGATTTCAGGGAGGGGGGAGGCAATAGATATGGGATACGAAAATGCAATTTTGCAGTATTGCACAGTAGTGTATTCTCATTAACCATTAATTATTACTTATACCATATTATAAACAAGCTATATCACTTGTGTTTCAAATTTAATGAATTTTGAGAATGGATTATGTACCTATTTAAATATGTAATTTGGTGAATGTGTAACACACAACATTTATTACAGTAAAACATTTCCTATAAAAAAAATACAACCCTCAGTTAAGGCATTATTTGGTTGAGTGAGATTTGGTTAAGTAGGTGAAGATTAGGTTAAATGAGACTAAAATAGGCTAGGAAATTGTTGGGAGGAAAGAAAGAAAGAAAGAAAGAAAGAAAGAAAGAAAGATGCAGGGAAGGTAATTGAGTAGCTTGAAACAAAACTGTGCTCAGCCTGCACATCTATATTTTCTGTAGAATCTGCTACAATGATTCAAACTGTGCCATTGGTCTATGTTAATTGGTCTTTTAGAAAATGGGCTGTTATTTTTATTTACTCAGGACAGCTCAGGGTGAGTGAATGTGAAGATTGCACTTCTGTTTGGGATCTGTAAAAAATTGCTATCTATGGTTCAGCTGAGACACTTCAGCCAACAATACTTCAGGTCCTCAATATGGTGATCTAGAAGGATAAGAATGGGCTTAAGCAACAACCCTTCATTGCTGTCATCCACTGTTGTCAATCTCAGCCTCTTCCACTCTCCCAAATTCCTCCAGTAAGTTTCATGCAAAAAAAAAAACCCTCAGCCAGCACCTAATGTAGGGCCAGGAGTCAGAACTTTAAAAAACAAAATAAAAACATGTCTGGGGAAGGTTATGAGGGTGGGTGAAAAGTGACTGGAGTTGTGAAAGGGGTGGTCATGGAACCAATCCTGTCCACCCAAAAAAAGCTAGATTGTTGTTTTTTTAATTATATTGCCAAAGGTCAAAGTGATCCAAAGTAGGCACACAAGTTCAGGTCATTTGGGCCGAATCAAAGGGAGAAGTGTCAGATTTTAGCATATGTATAGAGTACAACTTTTTTAGCACATTCTTAGCAGAGATTCAACATTTAATTTCCTGTAGGACTCTGCTTCTACTATTTCTGTGCCTGGTTAGACAGGGGCATTGAAAGGTGAAGTATCTTACCCATGGTTACACCGCGAGTATTTGGTTGTAGTGGGGTTTGAACCTGCTATGTCCTAGTTTTCAAGCTGGTGCTCTAAACCCAAAACCACAGTGCCTCAGTTTTTGTTTTACACACTGATATGTCCTGGATTTCAAGCTGGAGCTTTAAACTCTGGACTACAGTGCCTCTGTTTTTGTTTTATGCACTGATATGTCCTGGTTTTCAAGCTGGTGCTCTAAACCCTAGACCACAGTGCCTCTGTTTTTGTTATATGCACTATGTCCTGGTTTTCAAGCTGGTGCTCTAAACCCTAGACCACAGTGCCTCTGTTTTTGTTATATGCACTATGTCCTGGTTTTCAAGCTGGTGCTCTAAACACTAGACCCCAGTGTGTCTGTTTTTGTTTTATGTACTATGTTCTCCTGATTTTCAGTTAGGTGCTGTAAACCCTAGATCACAGTGCCTCTGTTTTTGTTTTATGCACTGATAGTAAGTACCAATTTAGAACTGTATAATATAGCTTATGTCTATGATATGCTCTTACATTTTTGCCATATTACAGCTGGGTTCTACTGCAGAAGTTTGTGGTTGAAAGGAACATTACTGATATCACAGTCGTTCCAAAAATGTTCATTACCACCAGTGTGTGAATCTGAAACACCCACTGATTTTATTAAAAGGCAAACAAAATAGAACAATGACAGTCAGTCAGAAATACAAAAACAGTGCACTCAAGGAGACAAACATTTATCCAGTCTGAAGATTTCTTCATTTACTGAAAATTATGAAGAGGTTAGAAACACAAGCACAGAAAGCATCACGGCACTTTGCTTACCAGTATTTATAACACTTCTTCAGGGGGAGCATTGCTGTTGTGCATCTCTGAAACAATACCAGAACTGGAATCAGAATGTAAGCATTATTAACAGGTTCAACACAGTTCTCTTTTAAGGTCATTCATTGAGAAAATAAAGGATGTTTAGAATTGTAGAATCAGAACTGAATTTGTCTGATTCTAGTCTTTTTTTAATCAATATTTGGATTTTAAGAATTGTAGGCAATAAATCCTTATCCTCCCCAAAGAAAAAAGGGTCAGGAATGAGTACCCATTAACATGAAAAACAAGGCCCCAGTTCAACAGTACTTAGAGTCAACCAATCTTTTACCGCCTTACCCCACACAATTAAATCCTTACTCCCTCTTCTTCCACCTTTGCAGAATCAGTGATCTCTCTTCCTCCCCTCTACTGTCATCCACAATAGATTACTGAAGCAGCATACAGTGTTAAGCTGGTCCACTCAGTCAGTGATGATGATTGTGTCCTCCTCTTATCTAATTCTGAGTCCTCTGAAAACTCATCATAGTGCCCACACTGTACAAGTCCAGTCCTCAGTGTTAGTCATAACTCGGGCAGGTTCAAAAAGCATCCATACCAGATATAAACTTGGACAGAGCAATGGGGCTGACCAGCTCAAACCCTCTAGCCTCCATGGGCAGGCACTGTAGACTGAATAAATATGAAAGAGTGCTTACACATTCATTCAGTTGATGGTGGCTGGTTGAGATGGTAGACGGGTTTGTGCCAGTTACCCTCCTAGTGAGTCCAAATTTACAGCTCACTGTCTGGACTCTTATTTTGTAACCTGCCTGAGTGACAAATTAATAGACCAACATGAGGAAAAAGCTTGGGGAGTGGGAGGTCCTACTACTGCCATTTGGAGAACTTAGAGCAGGAGGATAACACCATAACTGTCCAAATGAACCAGTGTAAACTTTGTGCAGCTGCGCCAACCTTACTGTGAGTGTCAGTGGGGAAGAGAAGGAATCCTAGATGGTACAAGAGTGTGCGTGTGAGAGTGTGTGTGTGTGTGTGTGTGTGTGTGTGTGTGTGTGTGTGTATGTTGATTGATTTAATTTTGAGGATGGGAACTATTACAACTGGCTAGCTTGGTACTGATGGTGCAGGGACATTGCATTTCTTGTTAGGAAGGGACTAACAGTACCTGAATACGGATTTTCAGAATGCAAATTCCAATTCTGGGATTGATTCAGAGGTGTTAATAGCTTTGGATGTGGAATCAGACTTGAAATCAGAATTCAGAAATTCTAATTGATACACAACAAAATTGAATCTGCCAATTCTGAGAATCCCTGGAGCAAATAGCAGTGTTCTGATTCAAACCTGGGTCTTAAGGCTCACAGCACTGCACTTGGTTAGGCCATAATACACTGCCTCAGGGTCTTATTTTATAATACAGAGCTTGCTGGTTATTTAACCTAACTACTGGTAATAAAAAAAAGCAGAGAGAAATCATTGAGATTTTATTTCTTTCACGGGGGATAGATTAGGAAAGAAACTACTGAGAACTTGTAAAATAAAGAAAACAACTTTGTTTCTTAGTCAAAATAGCTTTTCAGAGCCCAGAGGTCCAAATAAGGGCAGTTTACTTCTCCAAATTGAAGTTCAAACACCCCAATGTTTTGATCTTTTTGCTCTCAAGAGAAAGGTTAGCTGCTTCCAGCCCCACTTTGCTTGCAGGGGAAGATGCTACAGAAATGATGGAAGAAAGCAGGATTCTCTATTTCTTGCAAAAAGCTACCAATCTGCATCCTTCCCTGTGTCGCACAGGCAGTTCTGGGAAGCATAAATTGGCATGTGAAAAGAAGGGAATGTTAAAATTCTTTAAACAGCCCCAAGGCAGACAACTGCAGTGTTTACCTGTCAAGCTTGTGACCATGCTGAACATGATCAATAATTAAGTGCTACTTCTTTGAAAAGTCAGTCATTTCATTTGACTAAGTCTTGCTTCATTTCCTTGGCACCATCTGCCACCACAATCAACAATACTGCTATTGGGGTAATTCTGAGTACTACTGTATCCATATTTTATTGGCAAACATGACAACTTCAGTTCTGTTTTATTCATAAAAGTATGCTACAGTGACATCATGCGGATTATGCCCAATAAAATGGTACATTGCAAATCTGTCAAAATCATAACTCCCTCAGCCATTTCAAAATAAGTCATTCATCATTGATCATCAAGTTAGAGAAACTGTGCACCTATTACAACAGTATCCATGAAATGTACTTATGTGCTTGTGCATTCATATGTCTATATAACTGTCAGGTAGCAAACAGTAAACTGCAAGAACCTTGAAAATCTGCAAGACATACACCAGTTTGATAATAAAACAATGTATACATATAAATTATGCTGAAAGCACATTACATTTTTGTCTTGTGTAATTAAAATGACTGCGTGGATAAATGTGTGCACACGGTCAGCAGATACAGTAGATGACGTACATTACTGTAACATGAATGGCATGCATTTCCCTTGGATAAGGAACTGGTTCCCTGAGAAGCTGTGTAAAATTTAAAATTAGTCTTCAAAATATATTTGATACACATGGCTGTTGTAAATTTTGTAAACGCAGGTAAATTGCATACATTCTTTTTTAGTAAAGTAGCAAATGCATTTTGCTTACAAACAACTTAGTTATGTATTTAAAAGTTCATATTAACTATTGTAGATGTAGCTTGACCTTGTCTATCTTCTGAGCGGCTAGGATTTACAGGTACAGTACATTTCAATCAATTGCACAGCAACACATTTAATTCCATTGTAAATGAACTAGACATTTTCAAATGTGATTCTTTGTTAAATCAGCCACAACCAAGTAATTAGCTACATTTAAATCACATGCCGTAGCTGAAACTGGGAGACTACACAGTGATGTTTTTGATGGACACAGCCAATGGTTCTGGTCAGAAGATTTAGTTAATGTTCTTCAGCTTCATACATTTCTGTCAGGACATACTGTAACACAAAAAAACAATGTCCAAATGAATATACCACTAAAGTTTTGAATTATTTATATCATGGGGCTAGTTGTCATCAATAACCAAACTGTCCCAGTGAAACACTAGCCACTCCTGGGGTGGCTAGTTTTTCATTGGAACTTTCAGAACGTACTACAAACTTGTATAACTGTGTGCCTGAACTAAGGAATTTACCTATTAACATTAAATGTCTAATCAAAAAGATAAAGTCATGCCATGAAATGCCTCTGAAAGTCTACTCTTGCACCACTAAATTCCTTAAAATGTCTTCATTTCTGACAAGCTGGCTCATTTCTACTATTAATGTAAAAGCATTAGTTTCCTAAAATGTGTCAGTGTGCCCACATATAAGCAATAATTCCTGACAGGGTGGGTGGTAATGGGCTATTCTGAACCACCCAGGGGTGTAATGAGGCCTGATGGTACAGGCCAATCACCATGAAGTAATTTAGCCTGTTAAGATCCCATAACATTCTCTTAGAGACAATAGCCACACCATCAAACAAGATAAATGGCAGCAGCCATTTGTTTGTTGAATACTTATGAGCAGTACAGATGCATACATCATGTGTAGGGGGGATATTGATTAAGAAACCCTCACCATTGGGGGGGCATTCCTCTTGGAACCTTACAAGGGGTTCCCTGTTTTGCTGTGCCTCCTACCCATCAGTAGGAAGGAGGAGACATGAGTCACCCCTGAGACCTCTAGGAGAGCCTTGAGGAAAGGGAGAAGTCAAGGTCCACCACGCCAGGTATCACTGAAACTTTGCCTCCCTCCTCCACCATAGTTCAGAAGCATGCAATACTGGGTGATGCCCCTTCCCCTTCTGCTCAACACTGTGACATCCCCCATGATCAAAGACTCTCTCTCTGCCACCTAGCAGGCCACTTATGCTGGTCTTCACCCCCCAGCATGACATCCACCTTAATTTTCTTGTGGGGGTGCTCAACAACCTTGCTGTTCTGAGTGCCCTTCCAATATCAGTGACAGTGTGGCAGCATTGGTGACCAGATCAGATATGTTGTTGGCATTCTCTGCTGCAGTTTCCAAAGATCCTGCTTCATGATGTGAAGCAAACTGACTGACTTTGTGGCCCCCAGATGTTTCTCTCCTAGGTGTATGATCCAGACTTTGGATGGGTTCTGCCTCAAAGCTCCCATGGCACAAGGGGAGCCAGACCCACACAGTATATATCTGGGTGTCCTAACCAGGTAACCCAGGTTTTCCCCCACTGATGGTTGAGCCAGTGCCCCTTGCTTCTCTGCTGAGTCTTAATTATCACCTTTAGGATGACTGAGTGGCCACAGGCCCACATTTTTACTGGACTGTCTTTAGAGCCTACTAAAACATGTAGGGATCAACTGTTAGTTACAGACAATGTTGGGGAGGGGGGACATACCTCTTATACAGTAGGTTTCAGAGTGCCACCATTGCAACTCCCAGACCTAGACATCCAAAACTCTTAGTGTCACCATCTATGTGGCCAAACAGATCCAAACTGAATGAATGCTGGCAGTATAGCCTAGAGTTTAGAGGAACAGGGTGTGAATGAGCTTGATACATCCAGCAGACCAGACCTGAGTTTGATTCTCACAACCTCCACTTGCATACTGTGTGACTCTGAGCAAGTCACTTAACTGCCCAGTGCTCCCAGGTCACCGCTGAAAACAGGCACATGTGCCTAGTGGGCCTTACCCAGTTACCAAAGACTAAAATAAAAAAAATAAAAAAAAATAAAAATGCTGCAGCTGTTCATGTCCTGCCCTGCCCCAGTAAGTGCTAGCTTCAGCATACTATATATTGGAACTGAATCTTCATCACCAGGGAAGCATCCATGTACCAAATAAATGCCTCCCAACATGAGGAACAGACTCTGCTTAGTCCCTCACAAGTCAAGCCATTGTCTAAGGGAACTCTTACCAGTGAGGCCACACTTACCCAGGTTTCAGTGTCCCACTTGTGGGGTTTTGACCGGTGAATTTGAAGTATTATTTGTAAACATTAAGATTTTTCAGATGCCGGTGTAAGATTCACAGTATAAAGAAGGAGCATTACAATGTATCTGGTGATGTATAGTAACAAAGATATGGCTAACAATACATACAGTATGTACTACAAAATCCATGAGCAATTTAATCTTCATGTCATGGCCAAAAGCAGCCAAATGTATTCACCAATTGATGCCCATCCTTGTATATCTTATGCTTCAATAGTGACCTTACTGAACAATTCTACAGGAGTGGACCACAAAGAGTTGAACCTGTTTACTTCACAATTGACCACATACTGGGCTCTTTCCACTCACACACAGTAAAGCATGCTGTTCACAAAATGACTAATCGAAGAGAGTTTGTCACTTATCCAGTACTGATTAAGGGTTCTCTCTGCATTAATATGCAATTCTTCTATGCTCTGCATTGAAATCAACTGATTACTCTGTTACTTGTAGCCCTTTGACACAGTGCTGCTTGCAGTACATGCTTCCGTGTAACTATTCAGTTCCCGTTGTCATTGCTGTATTTAATTTTTGTACTGTACTCTACTTAAAGTCTCTGTATCTCTGACATGGAACCATTGTAAAGGAGCCTATGACTCAAAGGTATGTAATTCTGATATCTCCAATAAATGAATGAATAAATAAATAATAAGTGCCTGTTGCCAGATCTGAATACTGACCTGATCTCCCCTACTCGGTTCAGCTCACAGAAGAAACTCAAACGAGGAGCAAGGCAGCTGTTCATCTAGTATTCACTCAGTTATTTTATGCACCTCTTCCCAGTATTTTTGTAAAAAGGGGCAGCCAAAGACCATGTGATTAAAGGCACCTGTCTGGGATTTACATTTCGGGCAGTATTTACTTTTCGGGCAGTTTTGGACTACTGCATCACTCAGCCTGTGTAACCTCTGAGGATATAGTAGGCATAATGCATAAAATTGTATTGGACCTGCCTGAGTCTGTCTGAGCAGGTGCATGACAGTGCATGATTACCCACCCTCTTCTAGATATCTAGGGTGATGGTGATGCCAAGATCCTCACTCCAAGTCTCCCTGTTATTATCAGTGTCTTTTGTTATTCCCCTTCCAATTAATTTATTGAAAGCAGAGATAGGTCTAGTCCCTGGCTGGGGAGTATGCATTCTACTGGGGATGTATCTGGCACACTGGTGACATAGCCGAGTTTTTCCAGCAGGCCCTTGGTGCAAAGGAACACAAAGAATGAGGAGCTGGGCAGGTCATATTTAGATTTTAACATAGAAAAGGACTGTAGGATACCCCCTTCATACAGTTCTACCACCATAGTGAGGCCTTTCTTTTCCAATTGCAGGAGACCCTGTTGTATGAAGACCATATACCCTGCCTGTCCCTTGTTGTCACATGTCACATTGGCCATAGGGATAGCATTTCCCTGTGTTGAATGAATCTATGTACCTAAGTCCATACCTGAAAAGTTGTTCTTGTAAATGGGTTCTGGATCATATGGGTTTGCCCCCCCAATCAGACTTGGGCACTGTAATGCCTCCAGGAGCGGTATCCTTCATAGTGCAGGCTCCTCCATTTGCACCCACTGGGGGCTTGTGGAGCCCAAACAGGTAGCAACTAAGGAGAGCTGTGCTGCCCAGTAGTAGTAGTAGTATAGAATATTAGGTAATGCCATGCCTCCCCACATTAATGGCTCCTGTAGTGTTGACAGTTTCATTTGGGCTGGCTTCCCCTTCCACAAAACGAGTGAAAATACTATTTAATTGTTTAAAAAACTTCTTTGGTTTTCTGATTGGTAAGGTCTGCATTATATACAGGAAACCGGTAACAATGTTTTAATTATATTTATCCAGCCAAGTACCATTAGTGGTAGCCTCTTCCATTTTTTGCAATCCCCTTTTGCTGCTTTAAGTAGTGGTGGGACGTTCAGCACTGACATTAAACCGGGACAGTTGTTCCACAACTTCTAGTTGTAGGGTGGCTTTTGCCCTTGTTAAGGCCTAATTTAACCTCTTTCCCAGGTCCATTATCTCACTCTTACTTCAGTTGATTTTGCGACCCCATGGTGCACCATAGGCCTGAAGCTCAATGTGGGCAGGGTGATGGCAGGGTTTATACACTGAGATGGAGATCATCTGCAAATAAAGGTAGCTTGTGTTCTGCTCCCCCCAGAGTAATATCCTTGATCTCTGGCTTATTTCTCAATGCACAGGCCAAGAATTTTAGGATTAGGACATAGAGCAGGGTGAAGAGTGGGTACCCCTGATGAGTGCTCAGCTGGAGCTCAAATGACTGTGACAGATTACCTTTTACAGTGACCTCGGTTGTGGTATAGATATACAATACCTTGGCCCATCTTCAGAAATTCACCACAGTACCATACTGCTGCAGGACCCTGGGCATGTACCCCCACTCCACATCATTGAAAGCCTTTTTGCATATAATGCTAGGATTCCCACCTCTGTCCCCCTGTCTTACCCCCTACTGCAGTGCCACACCGCATTTGCAGTTCTACATAAGTTTACTTCACCCCGCCTCCCCCTAACAAAGCTGGACATGTCTTGATGTATCATACTAGGTAGAATGTTCTCCAGCCTGGTTGCCATGACTTTTATAAAGATCTTATAGTCCTCTGTCAACAGGTTGATGGGGGTATAAGAGCCACAGAGAGTAGGATCCTTCCATGATTAGGGAGTACTATTATCATGGCTGACTACATGGAGGGGGGCAGTTTACCAAGGTGGATGCTTTCCAACAGCACTCACATTAGATGCCCCATCAAGACATCTCAAAAACTTCATGAAAATCAATGGGTAGGTGGTCAGGGCCCAGGCATTTCATCCCATCAGTGATCTGATAGCTGAACATATTTCTACAACTTCCAGTGGGGCATCTAACTCCTCCCTCTGAACTTCTCCCTCGTGGTTGTTTGCATTACTGTCTTGTTAAAGAAATTCCATCAATCACTCTAACTGGGGGAATATTTAGATGTATATAAGTTTTTACAATAGGCCTTGAACTCCTACTCCTTTTTATTTTCTGGATCGTAGCATCAGTACCTTCCCTAGTTTTAATAGTTTGCAGAGCTATGGTCCCCACAATACCCTCAGCTGCCAGGATAGCCATTTGCTGCCCCTAGCATCTTCAAAATATCCCCCACCCTTTCAAGAAGGATTTGCCTCTCCAGTATCTGGGTGGTGATATTGCTATACTCCATTCTTGTTTTTTGAATCATGTTATATAACTGGGGGGGAGGGTTAGCTTTACATACTGCCTCTGCTACCTGCATCTTAACCTCCAGAGCAATCAGCCTGTCCTTCATAATTGTAATTTTCTGGTGTGAGAAAGAGATGACCTCCCCTCTTATTATGGTATTGTAGGCCTCCCACTTATCAGTGTCCATGGTGTTTCCTCTGTGCTCCCAGAAGTGTTGTTCCTTAAGAAATGTAGTGTGAAGTGTCCAGATTTTTGGCTTGAATTCCTCTATATTCCCAACACCATAATGGACATTGTGGCAAGGTACATAATCAAAATTGGGCCCAACTCAGCTTCAGTGACACCACACAGGGTCCTGGGGGATGCCAACATGAAATGTATTTGGCGTATAAGTTGTGTACATGTGTCTAAAAAGAATAACCCTGCCTGGTGAAATGGGTGTACCTCCATGTATCAAACAGCTGCGTTCCTGCATTAGTTCTTTGAGTGATGTGAAGCTCCTCATGGCCCTGAGTGGTATCTCAGAAGAATGGTCCGGTATACCATCCAACACATGTTTGAAGCAGGAGCCTATAGCATACACCGGACTAGAACTGAGTTGAATTTCATAAGAGAAAAATCTATTACCTGGATTGCTAATGGTTTTGCAATACTGGGCCATGACACATGGCCATACCCATACTGCAGTGCCCCTTTCCTTTAAATTAAATCAAGAATCAGCTAATATTCCTCCCCTGGTTCTTCTGTAGGTATGCATGTTCCCAGTCTATGGCATGCATCTCCTACAGGCGAACTACATCAGGACACAACAGCTTAATATGAGCTAGAATTCTCCTCTTGATAGCTGTTTTGAGACCATTAATATTCAATGTTAAGATGGCATCTTCTCAGCCATGGTTCCCAAAATGTCTGATCAGTAAATCCAGTTAATAAGAACCCTTTGAGGTGAACTTGCATACCTTACAGTACTCCGATCTGTCACTGCAACCACACCATCAGTATTAAATCTTACACCTGAAATCCCTGTGTCCAACTCCAGCTAGGATAGCCTTTCCCATCCTCCCTGAACCAGCCCTTCCCATTCCCCTCTTCCTGGCAAACTGTGGCTTATTCCCAACTTGCCTCTTAAGTGCCTGCCTTGCACAGGTGGATAGTTGCAGCTGAAACTGTAAGTGGCAACTCCCCCATTCCATTAATGAGCAATCATTTTCCCAATCTGCTAGCAGATATCTAAAAATGTGAGAGCACAGGGCTCAGTAATCCACTGCAGCAAGCAAACAGGGACCCCACCCCCAAACTGGAGGCCTCAGACCCTGCCCCCAGCCTGACACAGCTCATATGGACTAGTGAACTGATGAACCACAGCTCCTCGGAGTAGGTCATGCCCCCACCTCCACCAATTATGGATCTCAGCACCCCATGTGCAATCCCATTTTCCCCTGCCCCTTCACCATGACTGGAACAATGTTCATGGACCGGACAAAGGCATTTGATCTTACTGACCATGATCTACTTTGTTTAAAACTAAAGTCTCTAGGATTTTCTAGGAATGTGGTCTCTGGGCAGAGATTATGTGATTGATCATACTCAGTTTGTCAGTTTTCATTCTTTTTTTTCTAATTCTTGCAAAATGGTGGTGGTGGGGAGGGTACAACAAGGGTTTATATTAGGCCCATTTAATGTTTTCACCTTTTGTGAATTGAATTTCTTCAGTATGTAAATCTTGTGATTCTTTACTTAATGCAGACGATCAAATGATTTTTTCAACTGCTAAGACTTTGATATTGCAATGGCTCTAGAGACAGATTTGTCTGCTGTTTGTAATTAGTTTGCTTATTCTAGGTTCCAAAAAGACAAAATCTATGTTATTTGGTATCACATCCATGTTGAGTTGGAGCCCCTTATTATGATTGAAAGATAGTGTAACAAATGGTACTGAAAAAGTTTATCAATTCAAATATTTGGGGGTAGTTTTAGATCTCAGATTAACCTTCTTAGGTAACTTAAATTGGTCAGTAACAACATTAATCAAAGGTTGGGAGTTCTCTATAAATAAAAAAAAAATTGAAATACCTAAAGTCGTAGCTGTTGGACCGCATCTACCACATTTTGATTATGTATCTTGCCTTTTTTAATAATTTGTTGATTAAGGAGGGCACTATTCTCTTTGCCTCTTATAAAGACATATATCATTTTGTTTTTGTTTGCTCCAACTCACACATATCATTGTTTTCTATATTCTCAGCTGGGGTGATTATCTCCTTCTGCCAGGATTGAATAGACTTTTGGCTGTCAAATTTTAAAAGTGTTCCTTCCCTTTCCCTTTTCCTTTATCAAATTTAGTATTGATAAGGGCAGACTTGTTATATTTAAGATCAACTAAGGGAGTTTTACTGCAACCTTCATTTAATAAATACAAGATTGGCTATTGTGCCTTCTCAGCAGCAACTCCTTGAATGAGAACTGTTTGCCAGAATCTATGCACCACTCATGTTCTTTTCCTGTTTTCAAAAATAAGTTTGAACAATTTTTGCTTAACAATTGTACTTGTAAATGCAATTCAGTATATATTTTACCAATTATACATTTATTGTATTCGTATGTATGTATTTTTATGTACTGTATTCCGGGATTACAGGTCAAACCTGAAAAAGGACTCATGGTCCAGTGTTCTTACCTGGTCAACAAATCAACAAATTAATAAATAAATAAATACATAAATAAATAACAGACCAACAAATACATTTAACAGAAACAGCAACACTTTAACATAGTGGCTTATTTAAGAAGGTAACTCTGAGTCTTTTGAATGCTGATTTAATTGTGTCAAAGCTTTAAATCCCTTGAGCCCTTCAGCATACTCATCTCTCTAGTGCCATTGGTAGGAGGGATAAGTCAGTCAGTTTATATTTAATCTCAAAACCAGTACATTTTTCACCTTCCAGATAGTGAGCTGATTGTGTAAGTACAGCTAAGCCTCCAAACTAACAAACAAATTCCTGTCATTGCTTTGGTGGTGCTAGTGATATTCCCTCCCTGCATAGCTAGTGCTACCACCCTTCCCCTGATCAGCCCTCACGTAAGCAATAAGATATGAAGGGGTGTACATTAGACAGTTCTAATGCACAGTCAGGGGCATAGTAATGCACAAGGTCACAGGCTAAGTGCCTTTCACTCCATGCCATGTGTTGGAACTATCTAATGCACATCCTGGGAATGTTTTATTGTGCTTATAAAATAGGTTTCCTTTTTTTAAAATGTCTTTCTGAACTTAAGTAAACATGAATACATATCTAAAAATATATCTTATCAGTTGACTTTGAAGTAAAATAGTCCTTCCACTTGGTAGAAAATGATGGTATATGTTTTTCTTTAGGACATTTGCCCTTCTGCAGCACCCTTAGTTGCAGTTTGCTTCATTTCCTGGTTCATTCATACATAGTTTTTTCAATCCCTCCCCGTCAGTTACTGGTATTTGTCTTATTTCTGGAAGCCCAAACGAGCAAGCACCCTCCCATCATACTGACTCAGCCCCTTATGGTATGTGACTCTGAAAGAAAAAGAAACAGAGAGAGAATTTCAGTGACATGGAGGAGGAGGGAGTCAGCACTGTCAGGCAGAATTGGGACAGTGAGCGCAACCGTGAGTAACAACAAGCCTGTGCTGATGTGACAGCAACAGCTGTCTGGGACTTTAATTAAGTAGTTGAAATGTTTAAACAAAAGAGAGAATGTGAGCGAGGGAGTAATCATTCAGCAGGCAGGGGCATGTGAGCAAGGGAGTGATCAGCAAGCCAGCAGGATGGGGACAGGTCACTGTGGAATGAAAGGAAAAATACAGACAAAAACTGTCCAGTTACATGAAGTGCTGCAAGCGATGACTTGAAAGCAAGTGGGTCATACTGAAAATGAGTGAAGGGTGGGTCACAGATGTGAGTGGTAGGTGGGAGGTGGTGGGCAGGGAACAGAAGTGAGAGGGAGGTGTCGGCCCAGTGTTGTGGAGGGCTGAGGTATCCATGTCTTACCTCCTGCCATGCTGACAACCCATATTGGTGGTGCAAATGGGTTGCTGGGGGTTGGCTTTGGAGGGAGAGGATTTAGCATCTGGAGGACAGCTCTTCTCTCCTGGGAAGGGTGGATTTCCCATTCCACTAAATGACTGCCCCTGGGTGGAGGCCATGGGTATTGTGGGTCATGGATGTCAATAGAGTGTAGGGTGTTGCAGGACCTGTAAAATGCACACATCTCTACATGCACACGCTGATATCTGTGCGCTGGCAATGGGGAAGAAAGAAAACTGGGAAAAACAGCTGGGGATGCTGCAGACACTGTGCTACCTGGGGTGCACTCTCAGCACCCAGCACAAGCTAGCCAAATTGGATTCATGCACCGAGGGGGTGGAGAACAGACCTCCCTCTCCTGGCCCTGCCACATGGGGAAAATCCATGGAGGAAGTTTCTGGTGCTGGGCTGGGGGACAGGAGAGAGCCACATGGCTAGAGGGTTGAGGAGAGATCTCTCTGAGAGAAAGAGCCAAAGCCACCTGCAGCAACAGCCCTGGGGAGATAAACAGTGGGAGGAAAAAAAAATAAGAGAACTGGAGGCAGCAGTGGGGCACAGAGTTCTGCAGAGAAACTAAAGACACATTATATGAGAGTTACATTACGTTATTTATTTCATTTCAAAAAGAAGTGAAGTTTCATATCCTATAAGCGGAGCGCAGTGTTTGGACAGATGGGGAGTGATACAAATATTGTGAGTTAGGGAGTTAGCCAGGACACTGTCTAGGTAGGCTAAGTGGGAGAAAAAATGTTGGCTATTAAAAGTTGGTGGCTCAAGGATTTCTCAAATATCATGTGTCCAGGTTGGCAGCACTTGTTTTGAGCTGTGCCTTACACATTTGTAATGCATGGCTAATGACCTGACTCTTTGCAGATCAGTCCTGCAGGTCTAAATTTCAGGGATGCTAATTGATAGTGTTAGTCCATTTATAGAAAAAAAAGTCCATGCCACCTCCGAGATGTGAGACACTGTTAGACTAATGGCTGAACATGACACATGGGCTCATGCTCCATGAGTGATCATTGAGCATTAAGACACAGGCTCTTAGACCTCAAGTAGATGTGTTCCAAAGCAACAGCTAACTGGGAAAGTGAGGGAAAGGCCCTAGGGGAGTTATTCACTGGGATCTGACCAACAGAATGCAGTACCTGTAAAAATGATATCGTGATCCTTGATAGTGACAGCCAATAAGTTATCATGGAATCCTAATGCATATAAATTTCTGTGATGGACAGCTGAATTGTTCAATGTTGGGTGACGTTTTTCCATTGAGGTTGTTGGAAGAGAAGGCTGCTTGGGGCAAACTGTGGCACAGGCTGTCTGAGGAAAGAGGGGAGCTAAGAGTGAGTGAAAGAAGCATTTTGGGAAGTTGGCCCACAGCTTCCATAGTGATGGTAATAGACTTGCCAAAATGTTCTATCAACTGGGAGAGCTAGAATTTCCTGCTGAAAGAAGATAATCTGGCACCTTGAGAATAGCCCGCAGTCAATACAGTGGCTGGGACTGGGTATTTAGAACCTGAAGTGTGTTTCACTGACAGAGAACAGCATCAAGAGAAGCCTGCTGGGTTTCCATTACCTGAGGAGTCAGAAAGTGTTGAAGATCGCCACCACAAAGTGTGGAATCCTGCCTAGAGACTATCCATTCTGTTTGTCAGTGGGTGCATCAGATCTGCCACTGAGTTGTGTCTGCTGCCTGTGGAAAGTGAGAGACTGTTTGAATCCTCCTTGGGAAGTGACTGCATGCCAATCAGGATGGTCTGGGGAGTTAATCAGTCTTTATTGTTTAACCACAGCAAACACACATTGTGGTTTTTACATCATATACATAAAATATATAAAATTCATATCACATAACATTTGTAAAATAAGTTAATGCAATATATTAAAAAAGAAGGAAGGTGCAAATGTCACTTTACGTTACAATTGTCATTGCAAAAATAGTACACTCCAGTTTATGGGATATCTTCTATTTGCCTACTAATCATTGTTCTTTTCTTTTTTAATTTCTTGACATTTGCTAGGAAATTTGCTATCATTTCCACATCTTTTATAATTCTTGGGTGTAGAAGAATGAATACAGGGTCATAATTGACATGTCCATATGTGGTCAAGGTTTTTAGTAAATATTGGTTTGTTGCCTTTGCATAGAGTGGGCAGAGGATAGTTGTAAGGTTTCTGGAAGTCCCTTGTTACATGAGCAAATGTTGTCATTTTGTACGTACTTTAATTTACTATAATGTGTACATTTTGAAGTTATCAAGCCTAATCTTGCCCATGTCTGGGGAGTCAGCCAGGTGGTGTCAATGCTAGACATTACATATCGTCTCCTCCGGAGGCATGTGGCCCTGGTCCCTGGGACATGCAAAATTCAGCATCCACAGAGGGACATCCTGAAAGTGACAATTTGCAAGATCCTGCAACCACCTGAAGGGGACAAGCTGTGAGACTTCAGCGTCAGCTACATTCACTACCAGTGTTGCCATACCAGGCCCCAGCTCAGCTGAGACAAACTGCATCTGTTGACCCTGTTCAGACCCTGTAGCACTGAACTTCAGAAATGTGAGTAAACATAGGGCCTGCCCTGAGCTGGGGAACCACTTTAGCTACTTGAAGGTTTCATCTTTAATATTAAGTGCATCAATGCTTGTCAATCCATGGCAATGTACAGGCCTTTAACTTCTTATTCTGGGAACCCAGTTAGACTGTAGGGACACTGGTACTAGTCGGGAAGAGAGTTCATTAATGGTGATGCTGTTGGGGGTAGGCAGTATTGCCATTGTCATTTATGGAGTTACCAATTTATCAAATAAGTTCAACCGTTATTGTTTTGCTATACCAATCACCCTTACCTTACTAATAAAACATTCATTGTTGTTGCAGTTTAAAAATGCATGTGAGCATATTATTAGCAATGGCTATTAATTGCATGCAACATAGAGTTATTACTCTGGTATATGGTATTCTGTGTGTGGGGTGGCTGGAAGGGGAGGTGGGTTGGTGTAGCATCCCAGGAGTTTGTGCCCTGCAAACTACTGGCTCACTATACTTTACTCTGAGTGGAGGCATCATGCTATTTAATTATACCTTTGGTAAAGAACCCCCCACCTTTTACCCACAGAACAGAGCCAAGGTCCCTCAACCTGGTTGGACTCCCAACAGGCAGGGGCAGTAGCCCACTGTTAACATAGTGCCTGGGTTACATTTACATATTGGTTATATTGCCAATGCATTTTTAGTGTTTCAGCATTAAGCTTTTTGTAATTTAAATTACTTTCCCTCATTGGGTTCTTCATTATCCTAAAAATTGTCAGCATTTGACTGGATGAGCCCTTGTCCTGGGCTAAAACAGGATAACAGTCATTTACATTCTGCCAAGGACAAATCCAATGTCTGTGGTTTGTTATTTTCAGACATTGCAGACTGTGTGTGAGGCATTTTGGCATCTTATGGTCCTGTTAAAATATCACCAGTCTAAATGCTGTAATGGTGATTTGTATATATTACCCATGATGCACTATATTGGAGACATGTGTAAATGTGTATTTCTTATCTACTCTACTTAACAGCTACAACATACTTTGCAATGGTGTGATCTTCTTAAACCTGCCTCACCCATGTGCCTCTCCCCTGTCCTGTAGAAACAACTTGCATTAGATATGGGTGAGCCAATGCTGAATTTATATTCAGTGAACAGTACATGCTGAAATCTGCTGGTGTTGATTGGTTATTATGGTTAGGAAGGACTCAGGTTCAGTTCAATACTTTAGCACTTCAACATCATGTCACAGCAAGTTTTAGAGGGAGGGTACACTGACCATGTCCTAGCAAACCATGTGACCTGCATCAGGGAATTAGCAATGCTGGAAATCGAGAATTCCTCATGCTGCATACATCTCAGTGCCATCTGTAGTTCTCTCTCTTGCAGGAAAAGGACTTGGATTCTGACTGGAGATTGTTTCATATTAAAAACAGGAATGACTGATCAAAAAAAGTAATAGTCACCAGAGAATTGTGCACTATCATTCTAGTTAGCTAAGTCACAACATTTCCGTATATTTTCAGGCACGCAGATGTGCCAATAACAATGAAACATAAAGTAGTCTGTTATGTGAGTCACAATGTTTCTCAGCATCTCTCAGTTGGCTAGTGTGATGGTCAGTTAGTGGGGTCACGGTGTAATCAGGTGAAGTTGCTCTTTCCTGTCACCTTGTGAGTCATGCAGCATTGGGGCAAGAGCTTGTTCCAAGCATGGCAATTGTGCATCTAAGACTCATCGATGACTACTGTGAGTCATCATAGTTAGCGTCCTGTAGTGGTTGTGTCACATCATCATTTGTAAGTTGTATGTGTCATCAACATGTACAGAAAATATGAGGACATTAACAGGAGGAGAAAGGAATGCAGTGGAGAAAGGGAGAAGATAAAGACCCAAAATGGCAATCCCACCTTGTACACATTCCCAAGCAGTGGTGGAGGAGATAGAGCTGGCAATGGAGGTACAGGGAAAGGGAAAGGGGAACTTGTTTAACCAGGAAAGGGACACTAATCTGTAGCTTATTTCCAGATGTAACTTGGGAGCACAAGAAAGTTAAGTGACTTGCTCAGGGTCACACAATACACAAGTGGGGTCTGTGGCATTCAAACTCGGGTCTCCAGGTTTGCAACTCAGAGCCTTAAACCACAGCACTAAGAGCAATAGTAATGGGGCTGTTATGAGGGCTGGGTGCAGGATAGTATGGCCAAAAAAAACATGGTTTATTTGTCTCCAGAAGTGCATGGGCTTCAACCAACCTTTATGGCTGGCTGTTGAGTACATCCGGTTATGAATCCACCTTGAGCAATAAAGAAGCACACCAGCTTCCCCATCTTTCTCCTTCAAGTGCTTCCAGTTTCTATATCCAAGATAGAAGTGATTCATTGACAAATGTATAGGTAATCCCCCCCCCCCCGGCTGTCTACCTTGTATGAACAACACAAGAACAGCTGCCACAGCTACTTTTGTGTGTTGACACATGCCAGTAATCTGGATGTTCATTTAAACATGAACAATGCATTCTTCTAACAGTAAGATCCACTTCCCACTCATGTCAGATGTGACAGAAGCAGCAGCAGGGACAATAAGTTGGATGTCAGAAGCAGTTTGATAAGACAATTTATTCATGTAATATTACCACCATAGCAGCAGTCTGAGCCAAATGATGAATTCCCCTGGTGTTGGAACTGCATCCCAAAGTGTCTATCATCCACTAGCAAGAGTCAGACCCAGTGTATGCCCTCCAGAAGAAGCGGTCAATTATTTTTTTTTTTTAAAAACCTACACTGCCTGAGTCAATGCATGCCCACACTAAACTGCAACATTTACCTCCTGCTTCTAGTGTTGCCCGTTCCAGAGATATCTCATCTTGAGACTGGTTTCCAAAACAACACATCTTCCTGATCATCTCCTTCCACCATCACAGATTACATTATCTCAGCATACAGTATAAAGAATGTTTTAAGAATATCAATAACTAATACTAATAATTACATTAAAATACTCAATCATGAAACATAAATCATGTTTTCTTGGCCAATAAGTAACACATGCAAAATAATAATAAAAAAGTAATAAATGTGATCATATTGCTATCATATGGTATATCATAGAGCTTTTTAATATCATGTCATGCTCACATACAGTACATCATCCTCTGATGGATTTTGTTTATTAAACAAATACTGCTTAAAAATAACAGAAATAATAATAATAATAATTGTCATTAAATTAAATAAAAGAACCTGAAACATAACACAATGTGAAGAAGTCAGTAAGAAATGCAACCAAATTTGGGAATGCAGCAGGATAACTGTTGCTAGTAAAGACAGGAATCTCCTAATGCCACTGTTCTGTGCACTGGTTATGTTGCACCTACGGTATTGTGGGCAGGTCTGGGCACCACAAGATGGGGAAGAAATAAGATGCTTGAGCATCAGTGAGCTACATGGGTAGTAAGATGAATGGAGGGTCTATCTTACACTAATAGACTAGCTACATTAAATAAATTATCATTATAAACAAGGTGGAGAGGGGACATGATTCAGGTTTACAAAGTTATAGTTTATGGTAGAATTTTGAATTCCCTAAAAATCTATCATTCACTAGTCTTGTTGTACCATCGATTTGACGTCATGATGTTGTTGTACCATTGTGAGTACATCACATTTATGATTCAACAGGATGTAATGTCTTTGCGCCTGCACGGTTATCTGAAAATCAGCCGTGGTGGTGAGTGCTCGCATCGAACAGAACAGCACAGGGCAATGGTACAAAAGTAAGACCCCTTTTTTCATATTGTTGCCCTCTACAAAGCGTTGACTGCTGTTGTTTTTCCAAAAACACCAGAAAAATGTACTTCACTAGAGAACGTGGTCGAGGATCAGTTCCTTGCATGGGGGAGTGGGAGAAGTCTGAAAGCGTGGCAGCAGCCAGAATCACACAAGAAGAGCTCATCATTTAAATTACTGTTGCCCATACACTATCAAAGATAATGGATGGGCAACAGTAAACAGCATTGCTGCGCTCACTTCTCGAGGTTGTCAGACAACTGAAAACTTCTCGAGCTTTGCTTTCAAGGTATACATGGTTGTCATGACAACCTCTCAAAGTGAGCACAGCATTGTTGTTCACAGTTGCCCATCCATTATCCTCTATGTTAATGATAGCATTTTCTGTCAATATTCAAACTTAATATAAAGCAAAGAATTTCAATGCCAGAGGGCAACAACATCAGTGGATGGTATAACATTTTTGAACATAACAAAGATGGTATTATGTCATCCAACTTGTAGTGGATAGCTGGAGTGATTTGCTGGCCAAGATGGTAGAAAGCAACTGGATTAAGTCCTTCAAGCTGTTATTGGATGATTGCATGAAAATGGCTAACATACAATAAATGGATACACCCATTAAGAAATGGGGATGGTCACATGTGCCATGGCCTTCTACTATACTACTTTCTTTATATTGTAAAATACATGAACAAATTACTGTTAATACTGCCCTCTCTTCTCTTGTCTTCTCATGGTGCCACTACTGGGCATGACCATGACAAAATAGATAACTTAAATGGTGGGAATCCTGAAACAATGAATGAAATTTAGGAACGTTCGGAAACTGAATGCTGGTGTCATTTGGACATTTTATAAGAAAACTCAGGCATGTTATCAAAGTACGTGATGCAGGCTTATACAGCAGAACATATCTGTTGAAGAAATAGTAATCTAATCACATTTTAACAAGACAGGAAAGATAATGGCCACCACTGGCTAAAGTGTCTTTGTTTTTTCTCAGACCCCTTCTGCATTTGTGCAACTGGAGATATTGCTTCACCACATTGTTCAAGCCTAGATTAAAATAAGTTGGAATTCATAGCCTTTCTACAATTCAGCTTACCATAAACCAACTTAAACTAGTCATTCAATTATTCACATGTCCAGCAAATGACATCTATTACTATTTCCATGCCTACACCACTCCAGACTTCCACTAGCAATGACACCACCGTCTGGTTCACCACTCCTAGCAGCAGTGGCAGCACAAGGTCTGCTATGCCTACCAGCAGCACAAGTCCTCTTCCTGATCCACTACAATGATATTCACATTGTCATTTTAACAATCTCAATATGATAATTTGTGTTACTAACAAAGAGATTTAGTAATCAGTTAAGTAAGGCCCACCACCACATCACCACATACACTGATGGGATGATGATGGAAAGAGTGCCCAGCCACACGGTGTTGTACAATTATTCAGTCTGACCTCATGTAGTCAACTGTCTACAACTGAATGTTCACTGCTAGAAGCCGGAGAATGTTCATACTAAGTTCACTTGATTTAAAAACATACAAATATATAAAAAAAGAAAATCAGAATGAAAAACTCTCCTTCCATGGATGGTAAAATATTGTGACAGGTATTACAATGCCCCAATTTCATTTTCATTCCCTTTCGTTTTTTGTAATGCATAATGTTTGTTGGGTACTATTATATCATTTGAAAATCTATCAGGCCAGAGAGAGAGAAAAGGAGAACTGGTATGGAGGTAAAGAACAAACTAATGGGGGTATATGCCTTAAGGTCAGCAATGGTTAACTATTACGATTACTACCTATTGCTGTAGCTCTGAAGTTGGCAGCATTTGTCAACTGGACTGCAGCCTCTGTGCACAACACCACAAACATAGTGATACACTGCACAGTCATACCTACTACCACATGTACAGTAAGCTGCAATAATAAATATTATTTCCTGATGAAGGCCTCATCTCCAGAAAGACTTAGACTGGGTGGAGGTGGTGCAGAGAAGGTAAACCAAAATGGTGCATAGTCTGCATCAGAAGCCCTTGTAGGAAAGACTCAAGGAATTAAATATGTACTCTGTAGAGGAAAGGAGGGAATGGGGGGGGGGCATGATTGAAATGTTCAAATACCTCAAAGGTATTAGAAAGGGACAGGAGGGTAGCATTTTGCATAGAAAGAGATGCTCAAGGACAAGGGTCATGATATGAAGCTGGAAAGGGGGACACTTAGGGGGCATATGAGGAAATACTTCTTCACAGAAAGAGTGGTGGAGGTCTGGAAGAGCCTCCCAGCAGGGTAGAGGGAACTAAAATGGTAGCAGGATTCAAACATCCATGGTATAGACATGGGGACCTTAGTAACAGGGCTGGGGGGGGTTAAGGCTGGAGATCGAGTAGGGTCTGCAGTAACACAGCAGGTAAGGATTTTGAGCAGACTAGGTGAGCCAAGAGGTCCTTTTTTGCAGACAGCTTCTGTGTTTCTATGTTATGTTTCTGATCTCAAGGCCTTTTTTACCTTCTCTATGTGGTTGGATTTACACATGCCAAATGTAGCATTAGGAGCAAAAATGAGTCTACCAAAAAGGGCTACTGGTAGGTATTAACTTTCCTTTGCTTCTGGGTGTAGTCTGTCCTCCCTCAGGTGTCTCACCTGCTTTAGATTGGGAGTTTCTTTCTCTCTTTTTCTTTACCATTCCCAAACTTGACCTGACCAAAAAGATTGTCTTTCTGTCTTTTTCTCCAATTTAAACTGGAGTTTTAAAGAGCTTGGGGATTCCACTGTTTTTTTCTGTTTGTTTATTGCCAGGACACACGTAAGTTGTGGATCTTTCATATTCATACAATCAAAAAATCTATTAAAAGTACCCAGAGGAAACTGTAAAATCCATTTGAAGCTGTACCAGATGGCTCTGAATTCAGCAAGTGGACTGCAGCTAAATGAATATGTGCCAGCCGGAAGTTACACAGTAGGGGGATGCGTGGTCTTTTTAAGGCAGTTAACAAATAAAAACTACAATGGTGTATTATGCTCACTAGCAATCCCAGCCCTTGTTATCAGACAAACTTTATTTGTTTGTTCTAGGATTACAAATACCTTTGAGCTAAGGCTCTTTTACAAAGGTTCCATGTCATTGGTACAACTGAGACAGACATAGGCAAAGATAACAGTTACTAAAATTTGAAAAAAGAGGAAGAAAAGAACTGACAATCTATTTTACAGTACACAGACAGACACACACAACGAAATATACTGAAATCCCAAGTGCTGCCCTACCTCCCTCTCCTCTCCACAGTAGCAGACAGCAGTCCTTTTTGGTGCTTAACAGCACAAACTGAAAAGAGAGGTGAGGGAGAATGCCACTGCGATTTTCAATCTGAGTTCAGGAGGAAACCGGGGGGGGGGGGTGCACTAGGCAGTGATTGAGCACTCCATTGTTCTTGTAGAATGAGTGCTTAAGAAAAGCAATGTTGGCTGGCCCGGTGGCACTGAGAGTTGAGGCACTGGACACCACACCTCGTGTCATGCCGGTGACCCGGGTTTGGGAACGAGCCCAGACTGCCAGGGGTCGGCAGGGGAGAGAGAGGATTAAGCATCTGTTGTACTGCTCTCCTGTCTCAGGGAGGGATCCAGGAGTAGCCTGGTGCAGCAGTGACCCACTGTGGAGACCGGTGGCACTGCTATGCACTCAGGCTCATACAGTAAGGGGATGACGTCAGAGAGCTGCCTCCTATGTTACGGGCTGTGCAGCATTGCACGTCTCATGTCAGGGAGGCAACCAAGAACATGGAAAAAAACCAACGCCGAGGATCAGGCGATGGCACCTATCCCCCATGCCCCATGCCAGGGTCTCTTTGGGTGGCCTTAAATTTCCTGGATCCACTCCTCATCTGATGCCAGAGTATGACTTGGAAGTGCACCCAGATAGGAGGGGGCAACCCACCCCGGATAGGGTTAGCTGGGGGTGCTGACATCAGGGAGGAGGGAGAGAGGTGGCTTAGCTCGGGGATCCTCAGGCTGGCAGGACAAGGCTAGGTTGCCTCAGAGAGGACCTCAGGGCCATAACTGGAGGGAAAAAGAATTGAAAAACAAAATGCTACTACAAGCTATCGCTTCTGTGACCCACAGCCATGGTCACACCTTGGATTTAGCATTCTTGCTGGGTTTTGACATAAGTGATCTCAAAATTGATCCTATTATGTGGTCAGATCATTGCATAGTACAGTTCTCATTCAGCCCTTGTTCCCCCAATATATCACCCCCCTGTGGAGTTGGTCCGCTACTACCCTTTAAGGGATTGTCCCCAAAGAGACCAATGGCGTTAATGGATCTCTCCAAAGTGAGTGCTGCTTGTGCGGCAGGTATGAGTGAGGCAGTGGCAGCCTATAATAAGGTTGATACCGCAGTGCTCAATTCTATTGCACTTGTCCATATATAAACTTCTTGCTTGAGATCCCCTTGATGTGATGTGGAGCTGAAGGGGATGAAGACCAGGGGTCAGAGGCTGAAGCATTGCTGGCAGAGATCTCTGTCCGAGGAACACAGGCTGGTTTTGAGAACTAACTATGGTAAGTATCAAAAGGCAATCTTCCATAAGAAGGCAGTATTTCTGTCCAGGGAGATTGATGCAGGGAGGAACAGACCAGCATGTATCTCTCAGAATGTAGAGAGGCTACTTCAAACAGCCTGCCTACAGCCAGGAAGGGTAATTACAGCCACTAAGTGGGAGGAATTTGTTCCGTTTGTCTGTGACAGAGTGTCCTCCCATCAGGTCTGGGTCTCTCCAATGGGGCAGCTTCAACCCCACAGTAGTGGAATGGTTGTCTCTTGAAGCACTGCCCTTACCTGGAGTAAGTTTAGCCAATTAGGGGTGGAAGAGGTCTGTGGGGTGATTCTGAAACTGAGGCCAAATTATTGTGAGCTGGACTTTGGATTGACTCATCTTTTGGTGGGATGTGTCAAGTTCAAAGGTCCAGTATTCACCAAGATTGTCCGGTGCTCACTTTTAGAGGGGTTGTTCCTTAGATCCTTGAAAGAGTCACTGGTGAAGCCACTCCTGAAGAAACCATCTCTTGGCCCTGATGTCTTGGTGAATTATAGACCAGTCTGTAACTGTCACTTTTGGGTAAGGTTCTTGAGAAAATAATAACTCTGCAGCTTGAGGCTCACCTCATGGACTTTGACATCTATGAACCCCTCCATTTGAGATTTAGGTCCAGGCACAGCACTGAAACTGTATTGGTCAAAGTGCATAATGATCTCCTCAGGGGTAGAGATACAGGAGAGTGGTTAATTATTTTCTTCTATCTCTCCTCAATGTTTGATACTGTGGATCATACGGTATTGTTGGCTTGTCAAAGGGAGCACTGTGGACTCATTGGCCCTATCATCAGCTGGTTTGAGTCCTTTGTCGCAGGCAGGATGCAGAGGGTGGTGATGGCAAGTTTTACTCCCGCTCAAATCCCCTGCCCTGTGGAGTTCACCAAGGCTCAGTCCTCTTGTCTTGTAGGACGGCATCAACAAATTAAGTCTGAGGGTGAGCTACCCCCACTCAAACCTCTACTGAGAGGAGTACAGCAAGGATCCATACTTGGTCCATTACTATTCGCTATGTATGTTAATAACATTGATGAGAGTATTAACAAGGCCAACATACACCTGTTTGCTGATGACACAATTGTATATATAAGTCGTCCGACATCTGAAGCCACTTGTGCTGATCTCCAGGAGGAATTTAACCAGCTCCAGAACCAGCTCCTCCATAAAAAACTTCCTCTAAATGCTAAAAAAACAAAAGCAATGTTGTTCTCGCCCTATAACCGTGTGATGAATCCGGCCAGCTCTGGAGCACTACCTCAGATTATCACAATTCTTGGAGAGAAACTGGAGTTTGTCTCAAAGTTTAAATACCTAGGTGTGTGGTTAGACTGTAATCTATCATTCACTGAGCATGTCAAGGGACCTTGTAAAGAAGTTAAGGCAGAGGCTGGGGCTATTCTTTAGAATTAACCAGTTTTTCAATAGAGATGTAAAAGTGCACCTTGTCCAAAGTATTCTTCTTTCGCTGATTGATTATGCAGATTTCCTTTATAGTCAATGTTCCAAAGCCTCGCTTGCAAAGTTGGATACGCTTTACCACAGGGCCATCCGGTTCATTACTGGTCACCCCATCTCTACCCATCATTGTTTCTTGTACAAAGCCATATGGTGGTCCTCTCTTATGTTTAGGCATAATAGAAACGCAGTCCTTTGGACTTATAGAGGCTTCTTGAAGCAGCTTCCACAATATATAATAGACTGTCTCCCACTAAGTGAGCCAGGAACGCATGCCCTAAGAAGCGCATCCTACATTGCATTATGTATCCCCAAAGCTTCCTCTCATTATGGCAGAGTGGCCATTAGTTTCCTGTTGCCAACATTGTGGAACAAAGTACATAAATTATTGAAATTAAGCTGCCTCCGCAGTATGAATGCCTTTAAATCTCTATATACTGGTTATGTGTGTGAATCATGCAATTGCTACCACAGCCCCTAATTTTAATCCAAAGCATCAGGCTGCTGCCCTCTGAGCCTAGTTGAATTTATGATCACTTGTAACCTTTGGTGATCTTAACTCTGTGAGCATTTTATGCCTGAAATGTTTTTCCCCTCTAGAAATCCCTGTAGGGTTATTATCTCTTTATGGCTTTCGTGGCCACTGCACCTTACTCACCCTGCTGTCTTTTACATATTGCTTATTCTGTGGCTCCTATTCCCCTACCCTGTACCATTTAACTGCCATATTTCATCTTTATATTCCCTTTCCACTGCATTCCACTCTTTCTGTCTCTTTCCTCTGTCCACTAACTCTTTTCCCTGCCGTAGACTAGCCCTTCAGGGGCACCCTGCCCCTCAGGTGGAAGAAATGTGGATACTGGGTGGTTGTCACATCCATAGCTGCTGCCTGAGACACCTAGACTGGACTCCTTAGTAGTGAGGTGTGACACTGCCGATACCCAATTGGAAAGTGAGCGCTCTTCTGCTCTGGCATCTGATTGGCTTTTGCAGTCTGTTCCTCTATCTCCCCCAATGCTAAGCTAAAGTCAGATTTTCTGTCTAAAACTTGCGCAAAAAAGAGCTGTACTTACTTATTGCCTAACAGTTATGACCTCTATTTTTTCCTGTTTAGAGTGTCAAGAGTTGGGACTCTGTTTGATTACACTCCTTTCTGAATTTCTGTCGTTGGGCCAGTCTTTAGACATCAAGGAATACTCAGTTCTGTTATCTTGCTGTTTTGGTCATCCTGCTGGTTCAGATGTTCCATTGTCCATGGTCTAGTACTTAATACCGACCCCTTCCTCCATCCCCTGCCAAGGATATACTCTCCATGGGCTCCCTGCCCATAGGCTTGGAAAACCTGGGCAAGGGGCAGTCAGCACTGCCTCTACCACTGCCTGAGAACCTAAGCTCAGATTCTCTTTTAGCAAAGCATGGCATTAGCAGCCATCCAATAGGAATGTGAGCGCTTCTCGGTGTTGGCTTCCGATTGGTTCCTGTAGTCTGCTTCTGTGTCCATTCTAACCAAGCAGAAATCTGATTTCCATGCTGATCTTTGCCAAAAAAGAACTGTAATTACTTTTCTCCTTGACTGTTATGACCCTTATCCTTCTGTTTGGAAAGTTACATTTAGGGATACTGCTTGATTACACTACTTTTGAAATTCTGTACTTGTGCCAGCTCCCTACCCGAGCGGCTGATCACTTCTCTCTACTGAAGTTCATACTAAGCCTCATCTTATGTCCTCCTTAAATATTACAGAGGCACTCTGAACTGTTATGACTGATGTAACATTGAGTACTTACTTGCATTAATTGTTTGTTCTTGTGTTATTTGGCTCTATTGTAAATATCTTTGCATGCATTGTACCATTTGACCAGGAGCTAACCAGGTCCATCTTGTAAATGAGCTTGCTCAATGATGTTCTCCTGGATAAATAAAGATTTTGATTGATTGTCCATGCTGTTCACAGTGTACGTGCTGTCCCTGGGTGAGATCATTAGAAGTTGGGTAATTCCATGGAATGGTGTTACCAATGTGTGTTACAGAGTAGAATTTCAAAGGTCACAATTAGTACAGATAATTTCCATAATGTGAGAAGCCTAAGTCCACCCGTTGTTTTTGATTTTCATGTTTAGCACTCATATAGCCCAATTTTCCTACTAGTTAAATGTGACAAGAAAACCAGCCGAAATTTCACAGCTTCTATGCTGGTTGTATAGTGACTTGTGTAAAAAAATGCATATTTAATCATGCTCTTGTATAAATTATTTAGGAAATGTGACTGTCAGCAGTGTTTTATGCATTTACCATAATGATTTATTTATTAGTATTTGCTGAGGCATATGCAACCTCTAGTGTCCAGCCAGGCACTGTTGCTGTTGGCTCCCAAAATGTACTGAAAGAGGCTTGTTTATTTTTTTGTATTGTTTTTAAATGCCTGCATAATTTGCATGCCCAGTACTTGCCTTATGAGTGAATCATCAGCGCTATCCCTGGACAAGGTATTTGAACTCTTATCACCCCTGCTGATTTGTTGTCTCCAGCCTCAGGATCGATCTGTGCCATGTCTCCTTACGATACTGCAAGTACCATAACTGTGGTGAACTCTGAGAACGGGTCATTAGAGGGAGGCACCGGTTCAGATTTAAATCCTCTGTTTTCACACCAGGAGAGCCATTTGCCTGCAGACAATGAAAATTAGCTTGCTTTGTGTCCTGTACCTTTCTTCCTGTTCAATGTGCCAAGGGTAAGGGGACTCAGTGCTTGTACCACACGCTGCAAAAAACAATACTTCCGATGATGCCTATAATGTGTCAGATTCAATCGGAGTAGCTTTTTTTATACATATGTTATTCACTGTTTCAACAACATGCTAACTTCTTTTCACTGCACCACCAATGACTGCATGTTAATGGGACAAATGTGGGCACAGGAATGGGGAAATAACTAATTGCAAAGCAGAAAAGAAAATCTTTTTGGCTGTGCTCAATCTCTAAATACTGAACTAAAGGGTCTGAGGTGCAAGTTATCAGGGTCAGTACGTCATAAAAAATTCAGTGCCTTCTGGCATTGAAATTCTTTGCTTTATATTAAGTTTGAATAATGACAGAAAATGCTATCATTAACAACTTTGTAAACCTGAATCATATCCCCTCTCCACCTTGTTTATAATAACAATATATTTAACGTATCTAGTCTATTAGTGTAAGATAGACCCTCCATTCCTCTTACTACCCATGTAGCTCACTGATGTTCAAGCATCTTATTTCTTCCCCATCTTGTGGTGCCCAGACCTGCCCACGATACCGTAGGTGCAACATAACCAATGCACAAAACAGTGGCATCTCAATGCCTTTTTTACCTTCTGCATGTGGTTGGATTTACACATGCCAAATGTTGCAATAGGAGCCTAAGTGGTTTTACCAAAAGGGTTACTGGTACTAGCTTTCCTCTGCTTCTTGACCTAGTCTGTCCTCCATCAAGTGTCTCACCTGCTTTAGATTGGGAGTTTCTTTCTCTCTTTTTCTTTTCCATTCCCAAACTTGACCTGACCAGAAAAATTGTCTTCCAGTCTTTTTCTCCAATTTAAACTGGAGTTTTAAAGAGCTTGAGGATTACAGTATTTTCTGTTTGTTTATTACCGGGGCATACTTAAGATGTGGCTCTTTCATATTCATACAATCAAAACATCTATTAAAGGTACCCAGAGGCAACTGTTAAATCCATTTGAATCTGTACCAGATGGCTCTGAAGTCAGCAAGTGGACTGCAGCTAGATGAATTGGTGCCAGCCAGAATTGACATAGTTGGCAGATGCATGGTCTTTTTAAAGCAGTTAACAAACAAAAACTACAACGGTGTAATATGCTCACTAGCATTCCCAGCCCTTGTTATCAGATGAACTGACAATCTATTTTACAGTACACAGACAAACACACACAGAAAAATTCTGAAATCCCAAGTGTTGTCCTACCTCCCTCCCTCCCCTCTCCACAGTAGCAGACAGCAGTCCATTTTGGTGCTTAACAACACAATCTGAGTTCAGGAGGAAACCGGGGGGGGGGGGTGCGTTAGGCAGTGATCGAGCACTTCACTGTTTTTGCAGAATGAGTACTTAAGAAAAGAAATGCTACCACAGGCTGTTGCTTCTGTGACCCACAGCCATGGTCACACCTTGGATTTAGCATTCTTGCTGGGTCTTGACATAACTGATCTCAAAATTGATCCTGTTGTGTGGTCAGATCATTGCACAGTACAGTTCTCATTCAGCCTGTGTCTCCCCACTCCCCCCATTAGTCACTCCCCCTGTGGAGTTGGTACGCTACTGCCTTCTAAGGGGATTGTCCCCAAAGGGACCGATGGTGGTAATGGACCTCTCCAAAGTGAGTGCTGCTTGTGTGGCAGGTATGAGTGAGGCAGTGGCAGCCTATAATAGGGTTGATACCTCAGCGCTCAATTCTGTTGCACCTGTCCATATATAAACTTCTTGCTTGAGATCCCCTTGATGTGATGGGGAGTTGAAGGAGATGAAGACCAGGGGTCAGAGGCTGGAGCATTGTTGGCAGAGATCTCTGTCCGAGGAACACAGACTGGCTTTGAGAACTAACTATGGTAAGCATCAAAAGGCAATCTCCCATAAGAAGGCAGTATTTCTGCCCAGGGAGATTGATGCAGGGAGGAACAGACCATCTCATATCTTCCAGAATGTAGAGAGGCTACTTCAAACAGTCTGCCTGCAGCCAAGAAGGGTAATTACAGCCACTTAGTGGGAGAAATTTGCTTTGTTCTTGTCTGACAGTGTCCTCCCATCAGGTCTTGCTCTCTTCAATGGGGCAGATTCAACCCCACAGTAGTGGGATGGTTGTCTCTTGAAGCACCCCCTTACCTGGAGTAAGTTTAGCCAATTAGGGGTGGAAGAGGTCTGTGGGATGATTGAAAAGCTGTGGCCCACATATTGTGTGCTGGACATTGGATTAACTCATCTTTTGGTGGAATGTGTCAAGTTCAAAGGTCCAGTGTTTGCCGAGACTGTCTGGTGCTCACTTTTAGAGTGAGAAGCTATTCCTTAGAGCCTTGAAAGAGTCACTGGTGAAACCACTCCTGAAGAAACCATCTCTCAGCCCTGATGTCCTGGTGAATTATAGACCAATCTCTGTCACATTTGAGAAAGGTTGTTGAGAAAATAATAACTCTGCAGCTTGAGATTCACCTCATGGGATTTGACATCTATGAACCCTTCCAGTTGGGATTTAGGTCTCGGCATAGCACTGAAACTGCAGTGGTCAAAGTGCATAATAATCTCCGTAGGGGTAGAGATACAGGAGAGTGGCCAATTCTGTTTTTCTTCTGTCTCTCCTCAATGTTTGATACTGTGGACCATATGGTATTTTTGGATTTGCAAAGGGAGAACTGTGGACCCATTGGCACTGACATCAGCTGGTTTGAGTCCTTTGTCACAGGCAGGATGCAGAGGGTGGTGATGGCAAATTTCTCCTCCTATTCAAAGCCCCTGCCCTGTGGAGTTCCCCATGGTCAGTCCTCTTGTCCATGCTGTTCACAGTGTACATGCTGTCCCTGGGTGAGATCATTAGAAGTTGGGTCATTTCATGGAATGTTGTTACCAATGTGTGTTACAGAGTGGAATTTCAAAGGTCACAATTAGTACAGATAATTTCCATAATGTGAGAAGCCTAAATCCACCCATTGTTTTTGATTTTCATGTTTAGCACTCAAACAGCCCAATTTTCCTACTAGTTAAATGTGACAAGAAAACCAGCCGATGTTTCACAGCTTCTATGCTGGTTCTATAGTGGCTCATATGTAAAGAAAATGCATACTTAATCATGCTCTTGATTAAATTATTTAGGAAATGTGACTGTCAGCAGAGTTTTATGCATTTACCATAGTTATTTATTTATCAGTATTTGCTGTGGTGCATGCAACCTCTAGTGTCCGGGCCAGGCACTGTTGCTGTTGGCTCCCAAAATGTACTGAAAGAGACATTTTTTTTTTGTATTGTTTTTAAATGGTCTGCATAATTTGTATGCCCAATACTTGCCTTATGAGTGAATCACCAGTGCTATCCCTGGACAAGGTATTTGAACTCTTGTCACCCCTGCTGATTTATTGTCTCCAGCCCCAAGATCTATCTGTGCCATGTCGCCTTACGATACTGCAAGTACCATAACTGTGGTGAACTCTGGGAACGGGTCATTAGAGGGAGGCACTGGTTCAGACTTAAATCCTCTGTTTTCACTTCAGGAGAGCCATTTGCCTGCAGACAGTGAAATGTAGCTTGCTTTGTGTCCAGTACCTTTCTTCCTGTTCAGTGTGCCAAGGGTAAGGGGACTCAGTGCTTGTACCACACGCTGCAAAAAACAATACTTCCGATGATGCCTATAATGTGTCAGATTCAATCGGAGTAGCATTTTTTATACATATGTTCTTCACTGTTTCAGCAACATGCTAACTTTTTTCACTGCACCACCAATGACTGCATATTAATGGGACAAATGTGGACACAGGAATGGGGAAATAACTAACTGCAAAGCAGAAAAGAAAATCTTTTTGGCTGTGCTCAGTCTCTAAATACTGAGCTAAAAGGTCTGAGGTGCAAGTTATCAGGGCCAGTACATTGTAAAACATTCACAGCGTGAATTTGTTTAACAGCACTCTTCAAATGCCTACAAGAATACAAGTACTTCTTTAGTTATAGTGCAAAAACAGTTGTTTATTTCTTTCTTTCTTTTAAGTGCACTTACTTACTTAATATTTCTAGTTAGATTACAGAAAATAAATCTATACAACAAAAGGAAGTGGGACAAAAGCATATTGGTAGCTCTGCATTGCCAGAATAGGGGAGGAGGCCTAAGCCAGGTGTAGCCTTTAGAGGCCTGGGAGTCTATTTTTGAGCCAGCCCATTCTGAAGTTAAGTGCTGCTATAGATAGCTAGCCAGTGCAGCCCTTTGCAGCACCAGCCCGATGAGTAGGCAGTGTGCCTCATTTTATATGTGTACATATATTACAGGGGTGCGGTCGCAACCCTATAGTTAGGGTTCAGTAAGCACTTTAAAGTTAAACCTCAAATTTTGTACTTCAGTAACTTTGTAACTGCTAAATGAATTTGCACAAAGTTTTGCATGCACAGTCTTGTGTAATAGATTCCTTGACATGTAAAGTTTCATTTTGGTCGGTTTAGCAAATTTTGAGCTGTGCATAGTGCTAAAATGGTAAAATTCACCTTTTTTGCACTTTTTTTGTCATTGCGTTGTGCCTAGATGAGTTGGAATTTTGGTCTGAAATTTTCAGATAACAAAGGGCTTGCCTTAAAGAAGTGCCTTTCACTGGTGTGGTAACCACCTCCCTCCAACCCACCCCACTATTGTCTTTTCCTCCCTGTATCATGCCTTCTCCTCCTGGCCTCTCCCCTTTGTGTCCTATTCTCCCATCTGTCCCACATCCCATCTGTCCCCCCTCATCTTCTCCTGTCCTTCTTCCTGTGCCTGACAGAGTCAGTAGAAATTTATTTCTTCCTTTCTCCCTTCTCCAGTTCCTGCAACTCTCCTGTACCGCACCATTTTTTTACACTGTCACCTGCCTGAGGTCCCCCAGTCTGCACTCCTCTTATTAAGCCCCTATCTTTTGCTTGGACACCCTGAACCCCAAGTCTCACCTGACCTCCTCGTTCCTCTTTTCCTGACCTCCTCCACATGCCTACATTAGCCTGTACAGAGTTCTGACCACCTGTTACCCTACCCACTGCATACCCTCATTTTGCACTCTTTCATTTGATTCCCAGTCTCCTGCCTGGGTGCCCTCAGCCTGCTCCACTCATACTGATCCCCTTTCACATGCCTGGGCTCCCTGCATAACTAGTCCCTCCTCACTACCTGCCTCTCCAGATTCTTCTTCTTCCAGTCTCTGCAGTGGTGCAAACTTGTTTGACCCTTTGAATCCTATTGTCACTTTTTTCCACTCTTCCTCCTGGCCCCCGCCCCACTTTCATGAGGTGTATGATTTGTTTTGTTACTCCTAAAATCTGCCAGAATTTTTTTCCCCGTATTTAAATCCTTTTTCATGACTTGCTAACTTTCTTTATAGCAGAATCTTTTTTGTTCTCGTGAAAAAGGAATCGGGTTTCGAAACAGGATTTAAAAAAAAGAAAAACTAAGTCCAAAACCCTTTTTCGTGAGCCAATTCCTTTTCTGCGAAAATGAAAAAGGATTCTCAAAAAAGGAACTGGTTTGTGAAAAAGGATTTTTAAAAAGAAACTAAGTCCAAAATCCTTTTCTGCAAGAACGAAAAAGGATTCGCGAAGAAGGAATTGTCTCGCAAAAACAGATTGAAAAAAAAAATGTCCCAAATCCTTTTTTTATGAGACAGAATCCTTTTCCATGACCACAGTAAAGGATTCACAGAAAAGGACTCCATATTGCTGAAAAGGATTGAAATAAACTAAGTCCAAAATCATTTTCCTTGACAATAAATCCTTTTTTGCCAGAACAGAAAATGCTGTTGAAAAAGGATTTCTTATAATGGGAAAGGATTTTTCTCTAGTTCCCCATGAATTTCCATTGTTTTCCTCAGTATCCCCCACTCTTCAATTGTGCCCCCTTTCCAATTACTTCATATTTAATAGCCCTAGTGTCTAGTGCCCCCTCCCACCCTCCGATTGCTATATACTGTTTTATTTAATATGTCCATTGGTGCCCAGTGGTACCCCCCCATTCCCCCATATCATGAAAATCACAAAATGATTCCTTTATTTACATTGGTGTCCAGTGGTAACCCCCTGCAAAAGACTCTCATAGCCTAAAAAGAAGAAAATGGTCCATTGAGGTCTTCATGTTTTTTTTTTCTTCCCTGTAAAAAGGAAAAAAGCTGATCAGACTCACACACCAAACCAACCTCCCACTGTGCATGCACTTCCTCCACCCTCATAGACCCCGTCACACACTCTCACTCAGCTGCAGAGATCCTACAGTGAAGATCCACTCTCTGATTGAACACACATCTTACTGCTGGAACCAGTGACTGCTGTCTGAGAACTAAGGTAACTGCAGTTCAAGCAATTTCCAACCAGTTACCTTTCTTCTCATACCGCAGTCCTGCAGTAAGACGTGTCTTCAATTGTAGCATGGATTTTCACTGTGGGATCAGTGTAGCTGAGTGAGGGGGTTTGGGAGGGTCTAGGGGTGGGGGAAGGTGTGTGCACAGTGGGAGGTCAGTTGGCGGTGCAGGTCTAATTAGCGGTATTTTTTTTTTGCAGGTAAACAAAAAAATATAAGACATTGAGGGACCATTTCCTTATTTTCAGGCTATGAGGGACTTGGGGGGGGTTTACCACTGGACACCAATGTAAATAAAGGAATCTTTTTGTGAATTTCAGAATACAGGGGACTGGGGGGTACCACTGGACACCAATAGAAATATTAAACAAAACAGTAAATGGCAATATCAGCTCTCCAAAGAGAAAAGCAGACTTGGAGCAATACAAAATGGTTCATATAAGATAATTCTAGGACACCATAAATATACTCTAATGGTGCACATAAGATTGGAGACTAAGGTGAAAGCTTTAGTATTGGATGCTATAACTAGAACTATAAAATATTAAAAAAAAAAAATAGCAAATATGGAGGATAAGAGACTCCCTAAAAGATGCAGAACTGAGGCTTCAAGAAGCAGTGGTCTGAAATTGTGTTTCCAGAAATTAAATCTAATACTAGTGAAAGCTAGTTTCTCAGATATGTGGTCTGAAAACACACTATTTAATTCTAGATGTTATATGTGTGAGGCAATCCAAAGACTATCAGACATTTATTTACTTTGCCAAATTTCCAGGGCTCAATTTTTCATAGCCCTAAGAATGATGCACCATGCGTGCATCAAAAAGAAACGCTGCAAGGGGTACCTTGCACCACACTGTGCATCATTCCCATTTTTAGTACACAGCTTGTGCCAGAAGGGGGGGGGGGCTGTCTGTACCAGTGAGGTATGCACCATTCTTGAAGTGGATGCATGACTGTGTCATGGCGGACAGGGGCTTGTGCCTCAACAGTGCTGCAGCATCCCCACTTTGGGATTCTCAAAGCCCCCTCCATGGCCACAGAGTTCATCAGCATTAGATCAGTTATAGCTGGTCTAATGGCCCATGCACCACCACCATCCATTGCTGAGAAATGTCCTAGATGGTGAGATCTCCTATCCATAGTGGTACCATTCACAATATGGCACCATGTAAGGTAGGATCCATTGATATTCCTGCCCAGTGCTGCTGGCCAATGCTGATGACTATAGTGGTGGCATCAACTGTGGTGGAGTTACTGGAGGGGATACATACCATACACAGTAGTGTACCATATTTACCCGGTCATCTGCCACATCTCACTGTGCAGGGCATCGCCAGTGTCCCAGTGCCCCTGCGCATGGTAGTGGTGCTTCTGTACCATACTCACTGTGTGGGTGTCCTGTTGTCCAATGCCTGTACAGCATGTCCCCACTGACCACTATTGGTAGTGGTACAGGTATGCAACAGGGATCTGTATGCAGCTGTACAATGGTGCAACATACTAGCATGGCTCTGTACTGACCAGGTATGTGTGAGAGGGAGTGGTAGTTTCTCACTGTGTACCTCCCAGCTGCAACTCACAGTAATCATGGAAGGGAACCTACAGGTGGCTGGGACCCTAGGGGCACCATCTCCCAACACCCCGTGGAGTATGGCCTAGCAGTCCAGAGAACCCTGCATTCCCACAGCAAAATAAAGATACTGAAAAATTATATATGGATGGAGCACAGGTTCCAGAGGATCCCGCACTCACACAGCAAAATAAGGATACTGACAAATTATGTATGTATGGACATAGTCCTGGATTCACTTTTCAAACAAGAAATATGTTCTGAATTAGCTCTCGTTTTTACAAACCTTGTGGATTATGGGCATAAGGAGAGGTAAGACAATTCAAAATAGCTTATTTTAGAAATGCCGCCATTATCGGTGATCTCTCCCCCAGTGCCGTTGTGTGTGTCTGGGTCAGAGACACAGTGATTAGAACAGACCATGACTTTGTCGGATGGAAATAATGTTTTTTCAGGTGGGACGAATTAGAGAACTGTGGTCTTTTTTATCCATTTGGGTGGGTGTCAAGGAGTCTGTGTGATTTAACAATCAGGCAGGTACTAATGGTGTAGTCCATGACTATGTGGGACATTTCTGAGCATATGTCTACAGTTTGCTTGTATGCAGTCACTGCTTAAAGATATGAAATACTGGATGTATTTTATTTTTAAACTGGAGTCTTGCGAGGGGAATGATTATTTTCAACAGGTTGTCTTGTGAGGGGAAGGGGGTAAAATGGAGAACATGTTCAACTAGGCTATATAGCATTTGCTCCCAAGCCAAAAAGCAGCACATTCACTGAAACACTGCCTGGCTGCGCCACATAGTGACATCAGTGGGAGCGAGCAGTCAGGCAGCAGAACAGCCAAGACAACAACAGCAGGGCTAAAGTGGGTCCACAAAAACACATGTAAATTTGGAAAAATGGGAGCGCCTTAGGTAAAAATAACAAATGTATACAACCTTTCAGGTGCAGTATGTTAGAAATTGCAAGAACTGAGTGTCTGGACCATCAGGAAAGGTGCTCTCTAAATATGTAAGTAACAGTCAAAATGAGTCTTGCTAGAAAAACACATACTTATCCTGCAAATTTTGAAAAGTGAACACCATAATCCAATTAACTAGGTGCCATTTAGCTGCACTAACTAGAAGTGTTGCTCATTTCTTTTGAATCAGTATATCCTTAGGAGACAAATTTGAAAATGTAAAAAGGAAAAAAGGTAGCTACCTTCATGATCGGTATTTCTCTGCACATGAACTGTAAATCATAACCTGTTAACACTTGCAAAGTTTTTTTTTATTGATGGAACTTGAACTTTATCCCAAAAACTGTATAGTGTTTTTTCACCAAACCATCCAAAGGCATTCCCTTGGCACAGACACCATCATCCCAGACAATTTCACAAAGAAATTCCATACCATCTAGGTTGTAGGTGAGAGAAAAATATACCCAATGTTAAGTATAGGGTCAATTTTTTCACTTGGTTGATGCTCTGTATCTTGAAAATCATACAAGATGCTCATGACATTGTTCACATCTTGAGATTCTGACACCCTGACCGCACAATGCCAAATGTTGTGCTAATTTGTCAAATGACGGCAAAGTTATTAAGGTGCAAAAATTGCTTTTAACATTGACCTGACACACTCCTATAATATATTTTGGGCATTGGCTGGTGTGTGCAGAACCTATTTTAAACAACTTGGTTAGGCAATATTTTTTCTTCAGCAAGGTGCCAGTTAGTGCTAGTTTTGCATGCCCATGGCAAATGTAAGTGGTGCGTTGTCAGTCTTTTACTGAAACAATATAATCAATATTGTTAAGCGTTTTTCCTTCTGTGAGTTGCATGCAAGTGCCATTTCACACACCTTAGCAGAGCATTAGGCTTTACCAATTTATAAATTTTTTTTAAACCTTGTATTTATCCTCCTACTACCTCCTCTCTCCACTCTCTCAGACATCCACTAGCTATGATCCCCTCTGGTCTCGCCATGATCTGCCCCTAGAGTACCTGTAGATCCACTAACGTAGGTACCCGGATAACCCCCTGGGTGGGGTGAGGAGGGTCCCCATCCTGCTTACCTCCCCAGAACCAGCACACTGAATCGTGGATCCCTGTACAGCGGGGTCTGCCATTGCAAGCCCGTGAGACGTGCAGGGTGGTGTCATCGCCTAGGGGAGACTGAGGGTGTTTTTTCCCCTGTTCTCCCTAGATGTAGGCTTGCAATGGGGGCAGTAAGCTAGGAGGCATGCTGAGACATGCCTCCTGCTCCGCCCCCTGCCGACATCTACCCAATCTCCTTACTGCTGCTCCAACACACCGCACCTACCATCGGGCTCCCCCAGATGGTGATAATGTGGTGGAAGCCTGCAGAGAACCCCCACCCCGGAGAAGGAGAGTAGCCGTTGGGCACTCCATCCTTTTCCTCCCCTGCCAACCCGTGACACCCTGGGCTTGTTCCCAAACCTGGGTCACCAGCGTGGTGTGAGGTGTGGTGTCCAGCGCCTCAAACCTCAGAGCCACCGTGCCAGCTCCAATCCATTAATGACATTAAATAAACAATTTTATTAGAAATATTTTAGTGAGGTAGGTGCACGTTTTGAATGGCTGTGCCCAGTGATAGTGTGGCTTTGCCAGCTCACTACTGAAACCATATGAACAATTATGTTGGGCATTTCTCTGAAATGAGCTGGGTGTCAGAGTCAGTTTTCTATTCAGACAAAGGACCAAAGCACCCAACCTCAATCGTGCAGCTCACCACAGCAGGAACACGTAAGTAAAACAGCAAAATAAGTGTTAATGCAATGTCCAAAGGAAACAGCTACAGATGAAGTCTCATTACTTGGCAAAGCACCAGGGTGTCAGGCTTACCAGTTATATGGGATCCTCATGCAATGTAGTACCTTTTCTCCATTTCTTCTTGTCCATGGATATTTCTTGTAGTACATGTTGTTTATTTCTATTTTGATGCAGTTCAACAGTTTTTTTCCATTTAAAGTTTATTTTTAATTTTAAATATAAATGACAGATATACATGTACAAAAATCTTTATACATTAGCAGTGTACAACAGTCTGAATCCAGTTCAACAGTTTTGCAGGATAACACCAATACTGTATGAGCAACTTGTTGTTCACAGCACATAAAAAAGATGTTGCCGTTTATCCATTCTGGGATGGTCCATAAGCTGCTAAGTACTGTAATATGCAGAAGGAAGACAAACTCTCCCCTTCAAAAGATGATTCAGAAGGGGCTGATTAGATAGATCCCTAACTATTACGTGATAGACTGTTTGCTGGAACAAGACAAGGCCATCCACCTATACAGTATGTGGTGGAACATCACATTGTCAAGGACGCTGTTCACATTAGCTCAAGACAGTTGTAACTGACAGAAATCCTGTGCACCTATTGTATGTATTGTACCACATGCTGCTTCTGTAGTCAGGTACTGTCACTTATTGCCCTCATCAACCTCAGACTGGTCTGGATGAACTTCCACTTTGAAAAGATGGAGGTTGTTCATTCAGTGACCCTTTTGGGAAGTAATACACACTTTCAGTAACAGACCAGTACATTACCAGCATGTGTACTGCTGAACATTACATCTTGGCAACCATATTGCATCCTTGCTTTAAGGACACCTTAAGGTATTTCACAATTGGTGCATTATATCTGGAAATTAAAGGGGTAACATTTTGTGTTTGTTTAAAAAAATACATGTAAATGTTGGTGTTACCTATTTGCTCTGATTTTGTAGAGATGAACTTTGTCGGTGAGGTAAGATGATGTTATACAGTATTAGCCTATTCCAGTGTAAAATCCCACTTTGTTTAATATACACAAGGCAAGCATGTTCCCCATGTGGGCTATTTACAATGTATGAGTAGCGTGATTCAGAGAGTTCATTTCTGATGTAATGCATGCTTTTCCGACAGTTATGTAATGCTGTTGCAGATCTTGAATGGTTACATTAAAATGTTATTGAAATCTAGTGACTTAAAAGATTGTCTTTTCAAACTGAAGACATAACTGGCACTACTGGAATATTATTTGAAATAGAAGGGGGCAGGGACCAAGAATATTATGAAGACTTGTTGATTCACATGGTATCCATCTAGGCAGATGGTCCAAACAAAGAGAAACAAGGGAGAAATCACCCACACCACTGAAACGGCAGTCATTAGCAATCAGCTGTACACCTTATCTGGTGAAGAAGGAAGAGTTAAAGCCTGCTGATCTGCTGCTACTACTACTACTACTACTACTATTGAGCACAGTGAGAAGGTCTAACCAAGAACTGTTACTGTGACGGGTAAACCCTTAACACCTACTGTATGGTCTGATGAAAAACAGGGAACACACAGTCTGCCCCAGTAGCAACATCAGTTCCCACTGATACAGGCATATCTGGTACATGGGGCCACCAGATGAGCATCACACTACCATGTGACCCACACGGGTTTGAATTTCAGACTTGGGTCCTCATGCCTCATTGGCCAGAGCCTCAGTGCTGCATGTGATTGTGTGTGTGGTTCCTTGGTAGAGATGCAGCAAAATAAAATTTTGTCAGCAAAGTTGTGGCGAAATCGACAATTTTGGCAAGCAAAATGCTTCATGAAATTGTGGCAAAATTTCGCCCACAATTTTGCCCACCGGCCGTCGCAAATGCTGGTGTCTATTGGTCCCTCCTCCCTCCAGCTGCTCACTGACCCAAATTTCGAAAACAAAATCATTCTCCCTGATATTAAGTGGTCCCCCCCCTTGGCTTATCACCATGCCATAAGTGAATAAATCAAGCCCCCCCAGTTTGCTCATTATTTTCCTGGACCCCAATCCTAAAAAAAAAATTAAATCTTCACTCCCTGGTGTCTAGTGGACCCACCCCCACCCAATCATCATGAGCTAGCACCCACTCCAGCTTCCCCCCTGCAGTACCCCAATCGGGCAACCAGCACAGCCTCACTCACCTCCAAAGCCGGGTTCAAGCACATGCTCACTCATTGAACCACCCAGTGAGGCTGCTGGCCATGGAGGTGAATGGAGGTCTATGCCAGTGGCCCGATCAGGGTACTGGGGGAGAGTGGGATGTGGGCTAGCTCATGATGACCGAGTGGGGGGGTGGTGGCTCCACTAGACACTAGGGAGTATGGGTCTGATTAAATTTTTTTAATAAAAGGAAATGAGGGGACCAGGGCAACTGGGGGGTGGCTTTATTCAATTACTGATGGTGATTGGACAGGGGGACCACTAGACACCACGGAGAATAATTTGGGCCAATGAGCAGCCAGGGGGCCACCAGACACCAGGGAGAACTTTGGCCAGTGGCAACATTAAATTTCACCCACGGAAGGCAAAATTATACCCGCAGGTGATGAAATTTCACTACGGGTGCTGGAATTTCACCCACGAGCTGCAAATTTTGCTGGTCTGAGTGTGAAATTTCACTTGCTCGGGGGGGAGGGGATGAAATTTTGTATTTCGCCCTGTGAAATAGTTCATAAAATGCACGAATTATGTGAAATATTTCACTAATTTCTAGTTGCCTTGGTGGCATAGCTGGTAGCGCAACTGGAATGGTATGCTGCGAGCCCTGGGTTCAAGTCACTGGTGAGGCACTTATTTCTTTCTCTCCTCTATTTGTACGTGTTCCATAAATGTGCACACCACACTCTTGTGACTGAAAATGTAATTATTTGTGCAGCACCAGGCTGTGCACTGGAGAAAGAGTAATAAGCAACAGGATGGCCTAGTTTCCAGTTACCATGGTAACACTACTAGTAGTGAAACTAGAACAGTATTATGGGAGACCTGGGTTCAAGTCCTAACTGAAAAACATATTTCTTTCTCTCCTCTTCTTATAATCTTTAGTGTGTCATGTGCAAAGTTGAATAACAGAAGAATGTGCCTATCCTCCAAAAACTGTTTGAGGCTTACTGGTCTAAAAATGTACCTGTCCAAATTTAGATGCTCTCTAAGATTTTTTAAAGATGACAGTGCTGCAGTAATGCCACCATTCAAAGAGAATGTAATTAATGGTGGGGGCTTCTGCTACCAGTAATGTTATAGTTCAGTGAATTGTAATCATGCACCTCTATGCAGAATGCAGTCTCTTATTATTCTGTTGCTCACTTTCACTAAATCCATTTTCCTATGTCTGCAAGTTGACAGCAGAGATGGGGGTACTAAAATACCGAACCCTCAAGACTACCCGTGGACACCTCAAAAGTACCCTAAAAATACAGCAATGAAAACCGAGTAGTCAAGTCGGGTGGGGTAGTTACTACCCAACCTGTTCTGCTTCCTGATTACCCAGTCCTGGCCATAACAATTATCATGTGAAATACTGATTTTTCTTTGACTGTTACACTGTTTGTTAGGTGCCCTGAGCCCTTATACCCATGGGGGGCATAGCTGAGGTAGGTACAAGGGATGCAGCTGCTCTGATTGAGCCTGCTGATGTGTCCATAAATTATTCCCAGTGCAGGCAGTTCTGAGGTAGATATGAGAGATTCAGCTGCTCTGATTGAGCCTGCTGCTGTTTCCAAAAATCATACTCATGGCAGGCATTGCTGAGACAGGTATGAGAGGTACAATTGCTCTTAGCTGGCCTGCTGCTGTTTCCAAAAATTATAACCATGGCTGGCATTGCTGAGGTAGGTACAAGAGGTGCAGCTGCTGTGAGTGGGCCTTTTGCTGTCTGAAAAATTATACCCATGGCAGGCATTGCTGAGGCTGGTACAGGAGCCACAGCTACTCTTAGCAAGCCTGCTGCTATTTCCAAAAATTATACTCATGGCAGGCACTGCAGAGACAGGTAAGTGAGGCACAATTGTTCTTAGTGAGCCTGCTGCTTTTTCCAAAAATTATACACATGGCGGGCATTGCTGAGGCAGGTACTGGAGCCAGAGCTGCTCTGATTGAGCCTGCTGCTGTTTTCATAAATGATACCCATGGCAGGCATTGATGAGGTAGATATGACGGGCACAGGTGCTTTGAGTTAAATTGCTGCTGTTTCCAGAAAGAATGCCCATAGTAGGCGTTGATCAAACTTACATAATATAAAATTGATGACTGACAAAACAAAACTAAGAGTAGTGTGGCACATGTGGCTGGCATGGTGGCAGTGGTGATGGTTCTATTTGTTTCGTACACAGCCTAGTCATCATATTCAGTATCACAGTTTGAAGGCTGCTGTTCATGTTCAGGTTCAGACTCACATAATTCAGTGTTTGCGAAGATTGGGAAATTGTCAGCATTCATTTTGAGTAATGTAAGCCATTCCACATTTGTAGGATTTAGCAGTGTTCTTTGCTCAATGACTATTCCTCAAACTGCACTAAATATGCATTCTGAATTTATGCTTGAAGGTGGACAACTGAGGTACATTATTGCAAGATTTCCTAGATCTGTCCATATTGTTCTCTGTTGTTTACAATAGAATAATGGATCTTCCTCGAGACCAATCACAGTATGGTCTACAAAACACTCCAGGATCATTGTGCTGTGTAAGACGGTTACCAGTCTGGCAGATGGACCAGCTGCACTTTCTTTACAGGATACTAGTCCATGTTGCTGCAGGTGACTCACAAGTGATTTGCCTTTCTGACCCTGTACAAAGGATGCCTGAGAAGTAGCTGTAGATGTTCTTTCCCAGGTTGATGACACTGGTGATTGTGAAGAATTGACAAGATATGCTACTTCTGTGCCAGAGGCACGCTATGATGGTTGGGCAGGGTTTGACTGCTTGTACATCATTTAATGGTCTTGGTAGGGCAATGTCACATTTGGTTAGCAGAAGATTTCTTTAATACTCAGTGTCTTCCATTGCAGGAAGGATGGCTTCAAAGTGCTACTTAAAGAGGGGATCTGGCAACATTGACAACACATAGGTGTCATTCTTAAACATGACATTTATTCTCTTCAGTCAACAGTCTGAGACTCAAGTCATCTGCCAGCGTAACAGATGTGGTGTCTTCTTTTGACTGAAAGTCTTTCTTTTTGTCATCAAGGAAAATGTGAAGAAACCTGATTTGAGGAACAAGTTGACTCAGAGTTGCACTGTCTGCACTGACATCATGTATGGCAGCCTCAAATGGATCCAATAAGATGACCAAATATTCCAGTAGAATTCAACTGCCGGAACTGATCATGATGTCTTCTTTGCCTATTTGATTCTGTATGGTATAGTTATGTACAGCTTTTTTCTGTTCAAGAAGTCTTTTGAACATGTAAAATGTTGAATTCCAGTGGGTTGAATCTTCCTGCATAAATGTATACAATGATAAGTTGTTTGACCTCTGCAGTCCCTTCAGGCTTTTTCGTGCTTTCACACAGTGGCTGAAATGCCCACAAATTTTTCTAGCAAGACCTAACATGTTTTCAGCTTTTTTGTTTCCATTTAAGAAACTGTGGATGAGAAAATTTAAACAATGTGCAAAACTATGGATGAGAAGATTTAAACAATGTGCAAAACAAGGTATGTGTTAGTTGTCATCTCTAACAGCTTTGACTATATTGGCACCATTATCTGACACTATGAACTCTGGAGGTAAACAATACGAAGTAGGCCATTGCTGGCATAGATTTTGCAGCTCCTGCAAAATATTTAAAGCAGTGTGGTTTTCCTCAAAAGTGTTGACACATAATGCAGTCTGCTTCCTGCTACTTATGGTAGAGAGGTGATTATTACTTTCTGACTGTAAACTTGCCCAATGAGCTGTAACAGTCATGTAGTCAACTGTTTGGTTGCTGGTCCAGATATCTGAGGTTATGTGAACCTGCTTCACCTCAGAGAGTTTCAACTGCTTAGTGACTGCACTACACACCAAGTCATACAACTGTGGAACCACCTTTGTTGAGAAATATGTTCAACAGGGAATGGTGTACCATGGTTCAATCTGGTTCATGAACTTGAGGAGACTTTTCTGTGCAACAAAAGCAAGGGGGAGTTGACAATCGGCCAACAGCTCTACAATGGCTTTGTTTAACTTGACATGCTGGATGCTTGCGGGTAAATTTTGATGTCCTCGCAACACTTTCTTTTAATGTTAGTTGACGAGAATGGCAAGAAATTTTAAATTTTTTAGGGATTGTATTTTTTACGCCTTTTTCATTTGGAGTACTACTTAGGGATTTTGCAGTACTTGATGGTGTCAGGAGAAAACAATTTGTTTGTCTGGGAAGACTGCAAGGACACATCAAGTGATTTAACGTCAGTTCCTGCTTCCAGTTCAATGTTACAATGGTCACCACCACCACCACCTTCACTACTGCCCATACCAACCACTCTGTCCCTCACCCTGCCCCACTCAATTGAGTGTTTTGCCTTTGCATTTCATATCATTACTGATGTTCCAAAATGTCCTGTTTTGCCACCATAACTGACTCTCTTTTTGCATAGACTGCATACAGCTCGAAAGTAATCTGCAGGTTCAATATATAATAAATTCCATACCAAAGATTTGCCTTTTGTGCTTCACACTATGGTGCCTGGCTCTATTTCTTATACAGTCAAGGGACCTGGAGGACACCCTACACTGCTATTTCTTTGCTGACATGAATTTTTCTCATTCATGCTCATCTTCTTATTCTGGCATTTAGCATATGATTTTTTTTTTACTATACTTGCCTCTCATGCCTTACAGTGGCATCCTCTCCTACCCCCTCATGGAAACTACAGAAATCATTGCCACAAGATTCAGAAGAACTGGAAATGCCATCATCATCAGGTGGGACATAGCTTGGGCTATCCCATTTCCAGTCTCCACTATCACCACCATCTTTATCAGCATTCACTGCCTCAGTATCTGAGCTTATATTTGAGGAGGATGCCTCCTTGTCCTTGCATGCTGCTTCAGCAGCTGGAAGTATCCTGGCACATGTGTCAACATTTTCAGTACCTTTAAGGTTCACTAAGGTAGGTGGTAAGGAGCAAAAGGCAAAGCCCATGTAAGTTCCTATCAACCAAAATAAAATAACTTGTGTTCGGAAAGCAGTAACTTATCAAGCCTATTCTTAAAGGTAGTTTTGGTCTCACTAATAACCACATCTAAGGGGAGTAAGTTTCAAGGCCTGACAATTATTTGAGAGAAAAAATACTCTCGCCTTACAGAGTTAAACCTGGCATATGCAAGCTGCAAAGGATGTCCCCTGGATTCCAGAACTATTTGTTTAAAATCAAATCCCATTTCAAACATTAGAAATTGATTTTTAAGTATCTCCAATATAAACAATAGATCACCTGAAATCCGCCTTTAATTCTAGAGAAACAAATCCAAGCTCACCTAATCTGTCCTGGGAACTTATATCCTCAATACCCTTTATATGTTTTGCAATTTTTCTGTGTACTTTCTGAATGTATGTGATCTCACCCTTCTTATAAGGGCACCAAATCTGTGTTGCAAAATCAAGATGCGGGTGAATGTATTCCATATATAATAGTAGTAGTACAGATTGGTATCTATACTTTATGTTATGCCATATTGCCCACCAGATTTTATTGGTTTTATTAATGAGGTCCATTATCTGTTCGCTAAATTAAAAGTCATCCAATGAGTAACTTGTCAATTCTTTCTGAAACTCTAATAATATTTCATTGCTAACATGCTTTTTTTTTGGTTCAGGAGGACATTTAATGCCAGTCCTGGTGATGTTATTATTGTTGCTATGTTCTTCATTAGTGCTAGGATTCATATTGTCCACATCATTTTCAGTTGCACATGCAAAAGCACTGTGCTTCCTTTTAGGAGACTTAGAGTAGGACATATTAGACATAGTAGACACAGCCATGGCCTTCACTATGCTGAAGAGAAATGTCACACACATGCAATGTAGCTATGACCGGGCTCAGGGCACCTAACATACACTGTAATATAGCCTAAATGGCTTTCACTATGCTGCAGACAGACATCTCATATGGTGTTGCTATGACAGGGCTCAGGTCACCTAACAGTTTAACAAACTGTGCAGTGCAGCCTAAATGGCTTCTGCTATACTGCAGAGAGTCACAGAGTAGTTATGTCGCAGACAGGGCTCAGAGCACCTAACAGACAGGGTGTAATACAGGCTAAATGGCTTTTACTATGCTGCAGACACACACACACACACACACACACACACACAGTGTAGCTAATGTCACACAGACAGGGCTTGGGGCACCTACCAGACAGTGTAATATAGCATATGTGACTTTCGCTATGCTGCAGAGAGACATCACATGCAGTGTAGCTATGACAGGGCTTGGGGAACCTAACAGGCTAACAGACCATGTAATGCAGGCTAAATGGCTTTCAGTATACTGCAGAGAGACACAGAGTAGCTATGTCACAGACAGGGCTCGAGGTACCTAACAGACAGTGTGTAATGCAGTCTAAAGTGCTTTAGCTTTACTGCAGTAACAGAGCAGCTATGTCACAGACAGGGGCATCTAACAGACAATGTGTAATACAGCCTTAATGGCTTTTACTATGCTGCAGAGAGATACAGAGTAGCTATGTCACAGATAGTGCTTGGGGGCACCTAGGAACAGACAGAGTGCAATACAGGCTAAATGGCTTTCACTATGCTGCAGAGACAGGCACACACACACACACACGTACACAGGGCTCTGGGCACCTACCAGACAGTGCAATACAGTCTAAATGGCTTTCACTTTGCTGCAGAGAGACACAGAGTTGTAATGTCAGAGATAGGGCTCAGGGCACCTACCAGACAGTGTGTAATACAGCCTAAATGGCTTTTGCTGTACTGCAGAGAAAGCAGCTGCTACCAGTGGTAAGTGCCTTTTGTGTCCCCCCTTCTCCTTCTCTCCTGAGCACCGCACTAGATGATCCCCCAATTCCTCCTTCAGGCCCCAGTCTCTTGCTCCTCCATGGACATTTTGTTTTATGTTAACTTTTTTTTCGTTTTGCCACAATTAATGCAGAGCGAGTGCTGAGTCCTCTCTCTCCTTGCACACTCTGCTACTATCTGCATGCTCACAGCAGACACAGAGCACATACACCAGCACTGATCAATGAGATTGTCAGCCCAGTTTCATATGCTTCTCTCTCTCCTACAAGGACTACACAGGCTGCCCTTTCATGCCTGTTTACAACCTCAGAAGAATCTCATGACCCCAAAGGCTGCCTGCATGCAAAGAAGTGCAAAATCATGCACATAGGGAAGAGAAACCCTGAAGCCACTTAGAGGCTGGGAGGGGAGTTGCTAGCAGTCACAAAGGAAGAAAGAGACTTGGGCATCATCATCACTGATGACCTAAAATCATCCAAGCAGACCTCTAAAGCAGTAGGTAAGGCTAGGGGGGTGTTAGGGTGTATTAGTAGGGTATCAAAAGTCGTAAGAGGGAGTAATAATCCCTCTGTACAAGACATTGGTTAGGCCCCATCTGGAGTACCATGGCAGTGTTGGAGGCCACACCTTCACAAGGACATTAACCAAATCTGAGGCAGTCCAGAGAAGGGCAACTAAAATGGTGCAGGACTGCATCAGAAGACGATGAGGACAGATTAACGGAGCTCAATATGTATACCCTTGAGCAAAGGAGGGAGAGAGGTGATATGATCGAGACATTTAAACACCTTAAGGGCATAAACAAGGTGAAAGAGTCTAACATGTTTAAATATAAGAAAAATAGCAGGACAAGAGGACACAGCATGAGATTAGAGGGAGGCCGATTAAGGGGGAATGTGAGGAAATTCTTTTTCACAGAAAGGGTGGTAGATGCATGGAATGGCTTACCACAAGAAGTGGTGGCTATGAATACAGCGCAGGGCTTCAAACAGGCATGGGATAGGCATAAGGGAGCAATACAAATGACTATGAATAGATAGGTCACTGACAGAGCAAAGGCCGATGGCACATTTATAAGGTAGAAAAAGAAATGGGCAGACTGGATGGGCCTTGCGGTCCTTATCTGCCATCAACTTCTATGTTTCTATGTTTCTGTAATGACTGTTTTAAAAAAAAATATTACCCAACCCGTTACCTGTGTCAAAACTACCTGACCCATGAAGTACACTGTTATGTCTGGTAGGATAGTAAATTACCTGGACTACTCTACCTGGCAAAAAATCACCAGTACTCGACCTATCGGATCCAACAACATAACGGATAGCCCATCCCTACTTGACAGCCTGGAGTAAGATTGCTGCAATCACTAGTTGGCAGATACTGTATATCTACACTTGAAAGGAACAGAAACTCGTAATAATGGAATACTGATGCTATTAATTTGGCAGTTGATGGAGAAAAGAGCACAAAACAGAATGACCACCTCCCATGACTAAGCAGTGTGGACTACAAATGTTGGGTTCCAATGTTGGCCATGAAACATCAGAATAAATGAGTCATTGTATAACTGCAGTTATAAGTGGGAATTCTCTTTTTCATTCATTGATGTGTCTGTCATCTTCTTTCTCCAATTGATGATGTGCTCTCACATGCTCCATTTATCCAGTATTAATTACAACTCTGCAACATGCCAGATAAGCATTATGTTTCTAACAATTGGTAGCCTATCCTGTGGGCTGTTGCACTTGCTGCAACATGCTAGATTGACATAGGTTTTGAAATAGCTGGTGGATGGCCTTCCCTGTGGGCTGCATTGCCTGCTGCCTACATCATGTAGGAAGAAAAAACTATGCTGCAACTGTCCGCATGGGTATAAATAGTGGAACTGATGGCAGGCCAACTACACCATGGGCTGCCACATTTGCAATGATGGGTTGAGATAAGGAAGGTCAGTTAACATAGAGCATGGATGTACTGCAAAACTAGTAGTGTAGGATACACCTCTATAGGAAAGAAGACACGTTTTGACCATTTTATTTGGGGGGGGGGTCAAAGTACTCAAACTGAACCAAACCTTTTATACCTCTCTGGGTTTGATGTCAAAGTTCAAGTTCACACTGTTTTAAAGAAGTTAAGAAATTGTGAAAAGTTGTTCTTTTTTCATGTTCCCCAGCTGAGGCCAGCACTAAAGAGTAACATTAAGTTTCTGAAAACACATCAAATCAAATCAAATCATATTTTATTTATAAAGCACTTTTCAAAAATCAAAGCGCTTATACAATATTAAAACAACAAATAAACAGTTAAAATACACAAATTAAAAGGCAGCAGATATAAGACTAGATATCCTCCCCAAATGCTAAGCAAAATAAATACTTTTTCAAAGAGGATTTAAAAGTCTTGGTGGACAGGCACTCTCTAATCCGACGAGGTAGAGAATTCCACAGGGTTGGGGCTACAAAAGCAAACGCTGTAGCACCTGATGTTTGCAGACGAACCCTGAGAACCTCCAGCAATCCCTCATTGGCAGAGAAGAGAGGATGGGGGGGCAGCAAGGCTGAAGGAGGTCTTGCAAGTAACCCGGTCGCTGTCCATGTAGGGTCTTATCAGTCAGCAATGTGACCTTGAAGGTGATCCTCCACTGCACCGGCAGCCAGTGCAATTCGCGCAGCACAGGCATGACATGGCAAGATTTTGACTGCCCAGTCAACAGCCTTGCCACTGCATTTTGCATGAGCTGTAGGTGATGGAGATCCACCCACTGCAACCCTAGGTATAGAGCATTGCAGTAGTCAAGACGAGAGGACACAAAGGCATGAACTAAAACAGGATGGTCATCTGGTGAAACAAGGTGCTTTATCTGGGTGATGTTCCTCAGATGGAAAAATGCGGACTTGACAACTGCTGACACCTGTGCTTTAAGCGTCAATTTGTTGTCAAGCACAACCTCCAGATTCTGCACCCGTTCAGAAGGTCTCAACTGGTCATCCCCCAGCACCAATCCAGACGGTTGCCCAGGAGTCAACTTCTCTACTCAGTGACCTGAGTCCACCACCAACACCTCAGTCTTATCCAGATTTAGTTTCAACCAGTTAGCACTCATCCAATCTTGAATCTCAGCGAGGCAGCTGTTAAATACCAAGACATCAATACTCTGTTCGGGTTCAAAGGACATGTAGAACTGAATGTCATCTGCATAGCAGTGAAAACTCATCCCATAACACCTTATAATGTCTGCCAAAGGCAGCATATACACCATGAACAACATGGGGGATAGTACAGAACCCTGCTGGACCCCACAAGGCAGGGTAAAGGAGGGAGATGAAAAAATTCCCGACACACCCTCTGAGATCTGCCCATGAGATAAGAACGGAACAATCTGAGGACTGTCCTTGACAGTCCACAGATTAGCCGCAGGCATTCCAAAAACACCCCATGATCCACGGTTTCAAATGCTGCAGAGAGATCGAGGAGGACCAAGATTGAATGACTCCTCCAATTCATTGCGATTAGGAGATCATTCATCACCCAAACTAATGCCGTCTCGGTACTATGCCTCTTCCTGAAACCAGACTGGAGAGGATCATAGACTTCATGGGTGGTAAGAAAGTTCTCCAACTGCAATGCAACTACCTTCTTAATAACCTTACCCAAAAAGGGTAGGTTAGAGACTGGTCTATAGTTCACAAGACAGTCTGGGCTGCTGGATGATTTCTTTAACTGGGGTGTCACCACTGCCTCCTTCAATTGATCAGGGAACACCACTTGATCCAGCAAACACCAGACTATCTCCACAAGGATCGGTCTGATGACATTTATACACCTCACAAAAAGGCGCATTGGACCAGGATCCAAACTACAGTAAGTTGGTCGCAAGCCCAGAACAATCTTCATGATATCCATGATCGCTGGCAGGTCAAAATCTCTCCCAACAGATAGGGTGTCTGTGCCCTTGCATCGACCTCCGCAGTACTCATTTGAATGAGTTAAACAGATCTCCGACCTGATGGACAACACCTTATCTGCAAAAAATCAAGCAAACTCCTCACACTTAACTTGTGAAAAAGCTCACCAGCCCCGTAGACAGGCTGCAGTGCACAGTCTGTCCATTGTCCGAAAGAGCAGAGCAGGTCAATTTCTTGCTGCAGTAATCTCCCTGGACAGGAACTCTGCCTTCTTACGGGAGATTTCTGATTGATAGTCTGAACAGTGGGCGATCTACCTAAGTCTGTCCTCCTCCAGGCCAGATTTCCACCAACGCCATTCCAACCTTCGCCCCACTATCCTCAACTCCCTCAAAGTACCATCAAACCTCACTTAACTGAGAATGTACTGCATACATATTTAGAAACCAAGCCTGGCAGTGTCTGAATTTCCCAACATCAGAGACATGCCAAACTAAACATTTTCCTCCAACTATGGGACTGAATTAAAGAAATCCCTTCTACCAACCTTGTTTTTGAATTCTTTTGTTTACAACGGGCTCACTAGTCCTACTAGAACTTTTCCATCTCCCCATCCAGGGGCAGACATTATTCCACCCTCCCTACATCAACTGGCTGTATTTCAAACCCCCACCCCCAACCACCCTAGCACAAAGACTGTATTCAATTTGGCCACCTACTTCTCAGAATGGCTGATGGAGCTTGCAATGCAAATTAAAAATCAGACCTTCCTCATCATAGGAGGTTTGCTGGATTGGAGTCTCCAAGTATTGTAAATTCAAAATCATGTTTCTTGCTCTATGGAAGGTTTTTAAGCATGGTACATTCTCTTCATTAAGCTCACAGGAATCTCCAAACATGGACAATCTCCAAGGCACTGAATGGGGTTAGAACATAGAAATGCATACAAGAAGATCCAGGTTTAAATACAACTACAGTTGCACCCCAGGGTCCTTAAAGAACTAAGAGAGGTGGTGGCTGAACCTCTGGCTATCCTGTTTAGCCGATCACTGGAAACAGGAGATGTACCCAAAGACTGGAGGATAGCAGATGTAGTCCTCTTATACAAAAGTGGGAACAAAGAGGAAGCGGGGAACTACAGACCAGTCAGCCTCACCTCGGTAGTGGGGAAGATCACGGAAGCACTACTGAAGGAGAGATTGGTGGAACACCTGGTTGTCAATGGACTACAGGACCCAAGGCAGCATGGTTTCACCAGGGGGAGGTCATGTCAGACCAACCTTGTTGATTTTTTTGAGTGGGTGACTAGGGAGGTGGATCAGGGAGGGCAGTGGACATGGCCTATCTGGACTTCAGCAAGGCCTTTGACACTGTGCCACATAGAAGACTATTACACAAACTGGGGAACATGGGTGTGGGCAGGACAGTAGTGTGGTGGGTAGGTAACTGGCTGGGTGGCAGGACACAGAGGGTGGTGGTAAATGGCTGTCACTCCACAGAGGGAAGAGTGACCAATGAGGTACCACAGGGATCAGTGCTGGGACCGGTCCTATTCAACATCTTCATCAGTGACATTGCACAGGATCTAGAAGGCAGAATTTCACTGTTCGCTGATGACACAAAGCTCTGTAACAGAGTAGACACACTAGAGGGTGTAGACAGAATGAGAAGGGACCTGCAGAAACTTGAAGAATGGTCAGGGGTTTGGCAGTTGAAATTCAGTGCAAAGAAGTGCAAGATAATACATATGGGTCACAAAAACCCTGGCACAATATATCAGTTGGGGGGTGAGGATATAGCATGCAACAAGCAGGAAAGGGATCTTGGGGTTATCATCTCTGATGACCTCAAGATAGGGAAACAGTGTGACAAGGCAGCAGGTAAAGCAAATAGGATGCTGGGATGCATAGGCAGGGGCATCACCCGCAGGAAAAGGGAGGTCATAATTCCACTATACAAGACACTAGTGAGGCTCCACCTGGAGTACAGTGTACAGTTCTGAGACCTTACCACGTAAGGACGTAGACAGGGTAGAGAAGGTTCAGAGGAGGGCAACAAAGATGGTGCATGGATTGCATCACAAGTCCTATGAGGACAGGTTGAAGGAACTGAACATGTACTCCCTGGAGGAGAAGAGGGAGGGAGGTGATATGATAGAGACATACAAGTATCTGACAGGGAGGAACAGGGTGCAGGAATGCACTATTTTTAAGCGAAAAAGATGTTCCAGAACTAGAGGGCATGGGATGAAGTTGGAGGGAGGACGATTCAGAGGAAACATGAGGAAGAATTTCTTCACAGAATGGGTGGTGGACAAGTGAACCACCCTGCCAGAGGAAGTGGTGGGGGCTGAAACAATCACGGGATTTAAGAATGCATGGAATAGACATAAAGGAATTCTGGAGGTCAGGGGTAAGGGGCAACCGACTTCTAGGAAAACATGAACTGAACTTACAAGCTCAAATGAGCAGACTGGGTGGGCCATAGGCCCTTATCTGCTGACACTGTCTATGTATCTATGTACAGTTGCTGGCTTACTGTGTAACACTATGCAAATTGTGTTCCTCACAGTGCTTCAGATTATCCAGTCATCTGAGGGCACTGATGCCTCAGTTCCAGCATCTACTTTAAAGAACTTATCTGCACAAGTTATCTTTAATTTTTGCTGACTGTGCTATCAGCTGCAGTTTTTGTGAAATGCACCAAATGTTTGACAACTTTTGTGCACTTCACAAATATTTACTATTTTAAATGTGTTACTTTTGTAGCTAAAACAAATGCATGAGTATAACAGTATGATTGTGCACTTTGAACAAAATGATAATAATGGTACATTTTATCAAAAATATGCTATGTAAACATATAACAACTTTCAAAATCGTGTAATATAAAAATATAAATATTGCATGCTTTGACAAATTTAAGTACATTCTTTGTTCAATAGTGCATGTTCAACAAGAAGCAAGACATAACACAGTTGGATTTCAAAATAATGCACAAATGAGTCAAACCAAAAATTTGCAAAATGTTGGCACAAATGTCATTAAATTGTACAATCATGAAATAGTTTCACAGGTAAATCATAATTTAGAGCAGCATTGTTGGATGTGCAGTATGAACTAAACACCTTCAAAATGGTTTCCATGTTATTTGGCACTACTCAAAAACTTAGTAGATCCTCCCCCTCTCCCATCACCTTTCTTGATGGCACCCATCTCGACCAGGTCTCTAAATGCAAATACTCGGGTGTGTGGTTAGACCCCCACCTATCCTTCTCAGCTCACATTGATGCAACTGTATCCAAATTTCATCCAGAACTTGGGATGCTATACCACAATAGAGATTCCCATCCTCCTCCTCCTACTAGAAGGCAAATTGTAACCAAAATTATCCTCCCCATTGTTGATTATGCAGACATGGTCTACTGCACTGCCCCCGCAACCTCCATATCCAAACCTGACACCCTCCTAAACACCTTCTGCCACCTTTTTAAAAATACACCCTCTAGAACGCACCACTGTGATCTTTACCCGTCTCTTGGACTAACCTCACTGCCCCACAGATGATATGTCCACTCCTTCACCCTTATATCTAAATATTGGTTCAACATGTTACCTTCCTACCTGTTGGATAGTTTCTCACCTGCCTTCAACTCCCCTTATGAAATGAGACACAGAAATGAATGCTCCTTCTGCATACCCTGTCCATCATCCACCTTTGGACAGGCAGTTTTCTCCTTCTGACTCCCCAGTTTGTGGAACAAACATGCCCCTTCCATTAGAAACAGCACCTTGTACCTTGCCTGCAAGTACCAACTTCGCTGCCTTCCTCCTCCTCCACCTTGCCTCTGCCCCAGATGACCCCCTTCTTTCTAGCAACTTTCCCTTGTGCTCTAAGCCAGTCTACTGCACTTACTGTGCTACTCTCCAAAATGGGAGCACTTTCACACTTTAACTTTTTGCCTCCTGATACTACCACTGTAAAGACTGAAGAACTCTATTGCAAGGTTGTAGACACTTGCTGAACTGTATGCAAGACCAGAAGGAAATCTGTTCTGGTTCACCCACTGTCTATGTTAAAATGTTGTTGTATCTGGCATTAGAGGTGAGCCAAGTGGCCAAAATTCACTCTGCAAAGTGATTCATGGAGTAATGCAGAATCTGTGATGTAATCCGCAACATGAAGCAGAGTACTTTGCATCATAATGAGGAATGTGAAATACATTGAAACCAATGACTTTGCATTGCTCCGTCTTCCCGAACCACTTCTAAGCCAATTTTAATGCGAAGTACATAGAAACCAATGTACTTTGCATCACTTCTTCTTGTTATTGAGCTCCAAGGTGACTTTTGCAGTGATTCATGGGATTGCAGGTCACATGTGCTCTAGATTGCTCTATACAGCCTCAGTTCTGTGTAGTGTGTGTGTAGCGGTAGATGGAGACAGTTTCCTCTCAGATCTCTGCGATTCAAATCCTCTAAAAGCTGTTAAAAAAGGTTTTTTGCGCCCTTTTTCTTTGCCCAAAATTTAGTACACTGATTGTAGGAAACCCTCCTGTGCTCATATCATCTAGTGTTTATTGTTTGTGTGTGGAATTTGGATGTTAATTTAAAACATTCAGTGTGTGCTGACAGACACTTGAAGTGTGCTTTGGGGGAGGGGCATATCTGTGGTGGAGGTAGGTTAAAAGTAGGAGAAAAAGACAGTCTTTCTGTTTTGGTTATCTTTCTCTTGTATAACTGTGCTAATGTACATGCAGTAATATTTTCAGTAATCCTTGACTTTTGTTTTTGCTTATTGTTGTGGTACAGCAGGGCATAATTTCAGTTTGTTTAAAAGAATTGGTTATATTACTGAAGTTTTCAATTTTCTAAGCATTTACTTGTAGTGTGTGCGTGATTGTGTGTGTGTGTGACACATGCCATCAAATCAGACACATTTTATTGTGTCACAGAGTAATTGCAGCAGTGTGAACCTGCTATCCACTGCACCTGCATGATTTGGTACTGCTTTGTGGTATCTCGGTTTTGGACTGTTACTGCAGTACACTGCCTCCCCCCCCCCACACACCCTCAACCAGCAAAATGTATTCTTTTCCAGATTGGATTGTGACTTGTGAGCACTGGTTAAGGTGTTGTTGTGATGTTATGTCTGCATCTCTTCTTGATTGCATAGTGCAATCTTAATCTGTCTGTGCTTTTGCATCTGTTTGTGCCCAATCTCCATCTGCAAGCCACAGTTTTTGTTTTTTTGGGTTTCACATCCACCGGCCAAGACTGAAAGTTCAGAAATCTAAATTTGTTTAGAATTTTCTTGGTTATCCCCCAAAATGCCTGCAAAGAGATGTGCAAGCAAAGCTGTTTCAGGCCATGGCACTGCTGCCAGTGGCAAGATTGTTTGTGGGCATGGTAGTATGCAGAAGTGCATAGCTGATGTTGTAAAGGGATTTCTCCATCAATGTTTTTTACAGTGCAGTCTGTAGATTATCTTATAGTTGGAGGAGATGATGGTGTCCCAGCTGATGGTGTTAGTGCAGTTTCTGCTGGCATGAGTGTTGCTGCCTCACGTTCCACTTCTGACCAGTTAACCATTTCAAAAAATATAGTTGAGTCTAAAGCTGTGACTGACACTGTAGATGCTGTCGTACTCCCCACTAACATCCCCATGGTAGTTGAACATGATTCTGATCCTGGCAACAATAACTCACAATGTCACATTTCTTCCAGGGCTGTTGAGATCATGCCTTTGCCATCCAATGATTCAAAGTGTGGCACAAAAATATCGGGTGATGATGATGATGATGCTGCTGTGGTTGGAACATGTTCTCCACATGATGTCATCCAAGCTGAAAATGTGGATGCAGATGATGTTGATGAATATGATAATGATGTCAGTGGCCCCTGTTGGGAACCAGAGAAAGAGAAAGTCAAGGTAGCTGTGTCTGGGACTGTTAGCGTTAAATCCCTCCCTCTCTCCTCAAAAAAGTTGTGACTTAGCAGTTCCTGTTGATGATAATGATGATGTCTCTGTAATAATCATAGGTAGTCATGGTGGTCAGTTGGAGTCCAAGTGTGTCAAACCTAAAAAATCATGTAGCACACCCCCCATTTCAGGGGTTAAAAAAATGGAGTCCAATAAGCAGCATAAGGGACATGTTAAAAGTAGGGGATCACAATCCTTTGTTTGGGATTTATTTGTCCAAGATGCAAATAATGAGTCAGTTGCAATCTGCCAGCTTTTCCATGCGTGTGTGAGTAGAGGTAAAAAGGGAAGTCGTCTGGGCTTGGGGGGCCAGCATACGGATCTTAAGAACAGGCACATGGCACTGTGGACCCAGCACCAAATGGCAGCTAATGACATAGTAGGGTGTTCACCTTGTCATCAACCTTACTGGGCATGTTATACCTTTCCATGAGTGTAAGACCAAGTAGAAATGTCTGCAGTAGCAATGAAGTAACACTAGAGGATTACTACAGAGATGATGAGGGGGAGGGTTATGATTTAGAAATCTTGTCAAGTGTTGGTCAGAGCAGCAGTGGTGGTGGTGGTGGTGGTCAATGCAGTATGTCTAGTACAAGTGGTACATCCACCCCTGTAGTAAAATGGGGAAAATAACTTCATTTGTGGACTTGTCACCTGTGCACCCCTCTTCATCACAATTCCACTCCCAACCCCTGGGCATTCACAGAGCTGAGCCATTTGTCACACCCCATGCAAAACATGTAAGTCAGCCCACATTAGAGAGTGTTTTGGCCCGTAACTTCCCGCCTGCCTGCCTGCCTGAAGCATGTGACCTACACTGTGTAAGCCATGTGATGTGTGTGGGCTCTGTATGAATTCTCACTCCGCCTTAAAGCGGAATAAGGTGAAGTGCACAACGCAAAGTCATAATTACAATGCAAAGTGGTGAAGTGAACGTTTAAAATGGACACTCTGCATAGCGGAACACAAACGCAAAGTGGCCACTTCGTGACCACTTTCCGGACGGAATATTACTTTGCTGCATCTCTATCTGGCATCCTGCAAGCAAATTCATCTTGTTACTAGTCGATCTGCTGTTGTATGTAATACCGCTGTTTTTTGTTTATTGTTGCACACTATGTATGTGCTCCATCTTCCTTCCGCCACGTTGCACCTGAAATTGAGCCTCGGCTCAGCGTGCCTTTCCCGGTTATCGATTGTTTAAATAAAAAAATAAAACATAAAAAAATGAATTGTGCACATATTAGTGCTATATAAACTGACTGTCTTACTAGTAAAAATCCTTTTGTGTTACTAAATCCTAAGCCAGCATCTATTGAATAGAAAAAACAGAAGGGAATTGAATTAGATGGCTTGGTCTTCATTAGCTGCTTAGAACTGAAGAGGCTATGCTTGCAGTGTTTGAGAACTGCAGTGATAGTGCACTTTTTCTACCCTGTGCTTATCCCCCTACTACTGAGTGGCTGTGTCTGAAAGCCCCCCCCACCCCACAGGGCTTGCACTCCCCCATGGTAGGGCCATTAAGGACTGCAACTTCTCTGGTTGGGTCAAAGATCTCATCTGAATGGTGGGTGCCTGGGCAGTGTACAGAGCCTGTAAATGGTCAGTCACCATCCTGCCAGCTAGTCAGTTCTTCTACCATTTTCTTCCCTGAGGCTTGCTGGCATGAAAATGCCACATTATGCCTGCATGCAGCAGTAAGCATGCATGTATTGACAACCTCATAAATCTGTGACAGTCTCCACTTGCGCAACAACTAACCTCTGATGGGTGGCAGTCAAACAGTGGAGTATGGAATTCCCCCCTCCCCCAAAGAGGAGAGCTGTCAAGTGGGATGCTCATCCCTCCTTGCCCAGTTAGCCCCCTGCATCCCAAGTCCATTCCCAAGGCTGGGCCACTCAAGTAACAAGAGGATGATCTATTACTGTGCTACCTGACTTGCTGTCTGGTTATAGTGCACACTTAAGTGAGAAAATATATATATTGAACAGAAGTATTGCCAGTCAAAGAAAAAGAACAGTTCTTAACAGTGAATTGAGTTTTGTAAGTGAATTCTGCACTATTGGTAAAATACCAAAGAGTATAGTGAGAGCACTCACAAAAATCAGAGCGCACTGGACTTGATGATAAAAATGAAATCCTTTTATTTAAATACAATTCTGCACATTTCACTTGCACGAGATCCCAAGATAAGCGGTAAAGAATTTCACCAACATTAATGTTTTCCCTGACCACTGTCAGGCATCATCAGAGTGAATCAGCAAGTGTAATATGCAGAATTGTATTTAAATAAAAGGACTTCATTTTTATCATCAAGTCCAGTGCGCTCTGATTTTTGTGAGTGCTCTCATTATACTCTTTGGTATTTTTGGTTTTACTTGGATGAGCACCACAGTGATTCACCTGGTGCCAGCCATTCAGATAATTATATTTAGGATGTATTTTACATCCGAATATTAGCTCAAAACGTCCATAAATGTAGCCTCTGTAGTCATTGACATCCAGTAACATTTTCCTTGTTTAAAGCTGATGTCCATTTTTCATGGTGTGGCCATCAATCATGTCTTTATTTATTGTTAACGGTCTCCAGTCCACCAGTTGCCATGGTGATGTTTTTTTTTGTTTGTTTTTTTTTCACTTCCCCCACTGTTTAATTGGGCTATTAAGTGGCGGCCAGACTGGCATTATATTTAAAATTTGCACCTTTGCACCTTTATCTTGGTTTGCTGATCCCCCCCCCTCCCGGAAAGGTTCACAGGTTCAGTGGCCCATTTTTTCAAACTTGCCGCATGTGATTGGTGGGGGGGGGGACTTGTATTTGGTGCGATGTGCGTGTGTGCATGCGTCAGGGTGATTGTGTAGGTGAGGACTCGGAGCCAATGGTTTCATTGTGTGGCAGGAGAGAGTGAGCAGCCGGTGGCAGGGGGCTGGCCTAGGAGAAGAGAAGTGGACAATTAGTGGTGGTGATGGATTATGCCTGGTCCAGCCAGAAAAGAGAGGAGAGGAGCTTGAGAGAACAGTCAAAGAAAGATTGGTGGTTTCTTGTGCCAGGAGTTGGCAGTCGTCCTGGACACCAGAGGGAGAAGGGGGGGTCGAGGAGGGATCAGGGCTGCAGGATCATTTGGAAGAGCGGAGACACATCTGGCTGAGCAGGGAGCAACAGAGGGTGGCAGCCGGCCAGCCAGGGGAAAAGTGTATGACATGCATGGCAGGTACCGGTAGTGGTTCAGCTCAGGCCAGAGAGGAGTCCATGAACTGGGCGGGTTGTCGGTCGTCAGCCGGGTGACAAGGTCAGGCAGCGACCAGCAACTGCATAAAGAAGAGGAGTAGGACAAGGTCTGAAATGGAGGTGAGCCAGCCAGGGCCCAGCCCCAGCAGCAGTCAAGAAGAGCAGAGGAGTAACCACTTTCCACCCACCCAGAGAGAGTAGCAGGCCTGGAGGAACCCCTGTCAGGACTGGACCAGCAGCAGCAAGCCAGACAACAGTCCACCAGGCAGCACTAAGCAAGCAGCAGAGAGCAGCACCGGGTGGTGGTAACTTATACACTCCCCCCCACCACCATCAAGATATATTTGGTTGTATACACTGGTATTGCTCTACATTTGTCACATTTTGCCAGCTCATTATAAATTATTGCAGGTTGGTAAAAAGGGTACCTGCTTGCACTTTGTTTAGTATTGTATTATTTTGTTGGTCTCTGCTGTATTTCTTTCCACCATGTACCTCCACCCCCCTCCCAGGTTACATCTGGAATTGAACTCTGGATTAGTGAACCACTCCTAACTGATACCATATTTCTATTCATTGAATGTACTGGTATATTTAATGGGTTCATGATGCACTTACATACAAGTATGGATTTGCCTGAGTCCATCTCCCTTATTACCCCTTCCAGTAGTTTGATCAGATTGGTTTTGCATGACTTGTTGTCACACATAAAAGGGCATGTGACAGAGTGCGAGGGGGGGAGGAGGGGGAATGACTTTTTCAAATTGCAATGTAATGGTGTTAGGCTGCTAGTTGTGCACTCCAGCAGACTTGATAGATGGTTTGGCCTATTTCTGCTGGCAGATTCTTATGTTCAAATGATTTGAAAATGTAGTTTCTCTCCTTCAGTAAGTAAACCCCACATCCAACTATATTGAAAGTAGCTCATCTGCTGCTGCTGCTGATGATGATGATGATGGTTGATGATTGATGATGCTGCCCGATGCTTAGACAATGTAACGGGAATTCCTCTGACCGTTTAGTCAAAATCTAATAGTTGTTTGTGAATTTAAAGCATTTTGACTGCCAAAAGTTGGCGACTGGAATTATTTTGTCTTCCAAAAAATTGACAGCTGGAGTATTTTGACTCCAGTAAAACTGAAATGACTTCTGAATTTCAACCCATGGAAGTATTTGACTTCCATCCCAAAAAAAATTATCTGAAGCCCTGCCTGGCGCTCCACTTCTCTGACTCTTTGCTATTGGTAAAACTAAATTTTTTGCTTGGAACTAATCTGAAGTTTTAGTGCACTGACACTGTGTTAAGTTTTGTTCTACCCTCACTGGGATCACTGTATATTGTTTTCAAAACTGAAAGATCTGAACTTAAAGCAAATGGGAAATCTTTTAATTGAATGTTAAAATACCATTTAATGAGGTGTAAATTCAATTACCATGACAAACACCATGAGAATGATAATGCCATATATTTTATGTAGTATCTCTCATCAGGATGATAATTATTGAAAACTTGTCATTGACCATTATTTTATATGGAGAAAGAGGAGCATAAATTGCTCAGAAAGTGCTGCTACATAGTACCAAGGAAGATTCTCTTTTGATAGCATGATTACTTATATAACCGAAAATGGTGAAAATTACTTTATTTATGGAAATATTTTTAAAGGTTACTGAGCACTTACAAGATGTTTTTCTGCAGAGGGTTGAAATCAAGGAGATCTTGACCAGACTCTCAATTAGAGATTTAAGAAAGCTAAAATACATATACTGTCTTCTGTTTGTACCCTTTGCAGACTGTGTGAGAGGCTCTTTTGACCATGCTTTCTTGCTTAAAGCTGAACCAGCCTAAAATGTTGTTGTGATTTGCATATACATCCCATGATGATTTGCGTTATGGGGCTATGTGTGAGATATATATATAAATACACATGGATGGGACATTTTCCTCATAGGAGCCCATTATCATGTATTTCCTTGTATATTTGTATATCAGGGGTAGGGGGCAACAGACTTCTAGGAAAACATAAACTGAACTTACAAGCTCAAACGGGCAGACTGGGGGGGCCATAGGCCCTTATCTGCTGACACTGTCTATGTATCTATGTATCTACTTCATGAATTAAACCTACATTCTAAACAATTAAGGCTGCATACCTCCACACTAAAACCTGCATACCGTGGGGAAAAAACATAGACCAACATTATTATCACCAAAACAAACAACTTAATGACCAATTAAATCAATCAACATGTCAATGAACACACAAGCTGAACCAGTTAAGAACTTTATATGCAAATTAGCACACCTAATAATACACTTGACAAAAAACACAGCCTTATCTAATAAGCTACCTGACAAAAACACAAACTTACCTATTAAGCCTCCTTACAAAACACAGCCTTCAGTACTGAAAAAGGCACCATCCCCATGTATTATATAAAACAAATGATAGGTACGTCTGGTGCATAGGGATGTAATTCAATGATCTCGAGGTCCTAATGTGGTCATAATTTCACTAGCCCTTAGGGATTCGTGACTTATTTACCTCATTAGGACCCCTTGATGGAATTATATCCCTCTACACCACACTTACCTCTCTTTTATTCAATATATAATACATGTATGGGACCTTCTCCCCCGTAGGAGCCAATTATCATGTATTTCCCTGTATACCTCACCAGTTAAACCTACATTCCAAACAATTAAAGCTGCGTACCTCCCAATTATAGCTGCATACCTGAATACCGTGGGAACCAAAAACACCCATAGACCAACATTATGACCACCAATGCAAACAACTTAATGATCAATTAAATCAATAAACATGTCGATGAACACACCAGCTGAACCAGTTAAGAAAGTTCTGTGCTAATTAGCACAGCTAATAATCCCCCTAATAAAAACACAGCCTTCTCTAAAAAGCTCCCAAACAAAATTATAGCCTTACCCAATAAGCCTCCTGACAAAAACATAACCTTCAGGTCCAAAAGTGACATGATCCCAATGTATTGTATAAAATAGTTGCTAGACAGCTGTGGAATACAAGGCTACATACCTATCTCATGGGCTGATTATGGATGTAATGACACTCACCCTGGCTCATGGCTTATAGCCCCAGTTAACCCCCTTGTTAGGTATGTATCCTTGTATATCACAATTGCCTAGTATTTATTCTATCCATATCTATATCCATATCCATATATATATATCTATATATATATATATAGATATATATATTTATATCCAATATTCCTATCAATATATCTATATTCATTTTTCATTTCATTTCATTTTTTATTTTTCACCCTTGTGAGCCTGATGAGCAAATTGCCCATTTTCACAGGCGACAAACAATTACAAAAAAACAAGCGTAGTACCAAATAAACATGAATAACATTGACAAAACCTTTACGATACATCATTCATTGAAGAAAATTTTGTTAATGCATCAGTTAGGGTTGTTATTGAAGTGACAAAAGTAAGGAAATACAGTATTAGGGTTTCCAACCCAAACTCTGCAACCCCCCCCCCCACCACATGCACACACACAAGCAGGGGAAGGGGCAAGGCAACACAACCAAGCAGAGACAACCATTATAAGATAAGACAAACAACATACAACTCTCTTAGCATAACACAAGAGACATCCATCATCATGATCCACCAGCTGTATGAGCTCTGCTGCCATGCCAGTGTCTTGGGTAGAGATATGCGAAAATTAATTTCCGCCGGTGGAATTTTGGCAAAAGTACAAATTTCACTTCTGCAAAAGTTCAGAAATCATTTTTGGAACTTTCATGGAAATTCCACCTTAAAACAGTGGAAAAAATATAAAAAACTGCGGGATAATTTATTAAACTGCGGAAAAAAAATCCTCAGAAAGGATCACTGCCAGAGGTAATTTCTGAGGCTTTTTTTAACTGCAGTTTAACTCATTAATCCACCCCTCACTGATCAGGGGTCCCAGTAAATGCCTCCAATCCTTTCCTTGGACCCTCATGGTTTTTAGTGCCCCCCACGCACTGATCATGGCTCCCAAAACATTTTATTTTCCTGATGTCTAGCAGACCCCTTCCCTAGCCTGGATTCCTTAGTCCACAAATAAACAGCCGGCAGTCCACCAACTCATCTCCCTCTATTCCCAGTATTCCCTGGTGTCTAGTGGACCTCCCCATCCCAGATCCCTTGTAAAAAAAAATCTCAATTCCCAGGTGTCGATTAGATCCCCACAAACACCACCCTGACAGTTCATCTGCCACCAACTAACTCCCCTCCCCACCCTGCCCCTGAGCAGGCCACCAGCACAGCACTCCTTTCTCCTCCACTACTAGTGGCCCACTGAATTGTCAGTGAATAACTGCATGGTTGTACAAGCAGCCATTCATTCACTGACAGTTCATTAAACTGTGGAAATAATAAATTCTGCAGTTTTAATGCATTTTTCAACAGTTCACAAAAAAAGTCCACAGAACTCAGCGAAAATCAGTGGAAAACCCTACTTTCACCAATGGTGAAAGTTCCACAATTTCAGGGAAATTTCTGAAATTTTGTGAAAGTTCCGGGAAAGCGGAATTCTCAACTTTCACCAGTCTTGGGGGAACACTCACATGCTGGGCACCATGGAAGAGGGGCAACTGTTTGCACTGCACCCCAAAGTGCTCCCTAGAGAGCTATGGGGAGGCTGATGGAATGGTAGCTAGTGAAGAGAGAACCCTCAACAAAAAAAATTTACTAGTCAGTTCTGGAGGAGTCAGAGTGCATGGAAGCCCCAAATTGCCTCCTAGAGGCCTAACAGAAGATTGACAGAGTTCTGAGAATAAGGAAGTGCATGGTTCCTGCTGCTCCACATCTTATTAGTATAATTTTTTTTTGAATGTTAGGTGCTGGCTATTCTGCCAGCCATACCTAATTAGGAAATAGTGCACTCAATTTAGTTTCCAGTGGGAGCATAGGAGCCAAAAAGCATATGACTGACCAGCACAAAAATGATTTTTTTTTTTAGAGAGGCTGCCTGCAGTCCCATGAACTCCAAATTGGGATATTGTGTAATCAATCCCTTACTTTGTAGTGGAAGTGCAGGGGCTTTCAATCCCTGTGCTCCCATTCTTCCACTTCCATTCCTTCGCAGCTGAGCATTAGATTTTTTTTTGCAGTGCCCTGGGTGTAGTACCATGCATTCTGAATCAGTACATAGTATAAAATGAAGTCCTTACTTTATGGTTGGAGCAGAGGGACGGAAGTATCCTGCTGTTCCATTACTCCAGAGCTTAGTAGTAATTTTTTGAGGGGGGGGGGGCTCACTGACCTGCCATCCATTCCTGTTTGTAAGTTGTATAATCAATTCTTTACTGTTTGAAAATGTAGTAGTCAGTTATAGAGGAATGGCAGAGGAGTAATGGGAGTGCAGAGCCATCTGCCTACTGCTCTCCCATTCTTCTACTTCCATTCTTCTATAACTGACTAGAAAAATGTTTTTTTGGGGGTAGTGACTGTACTGTCATCCATTGCTAATTTGTAAATTGTGTAATCAATTAGTCACGTTCAAGTAGGAGTGCAGTGCCCTTGATGACCTCTGCTCTGGTTAGTTCATAACTGACTAATACAAATTTGCTTTTCAGGGGTTGGTTCTGTTACCATCTGTCCCTGATTTATAAATACTGTCATCAACTTCTTACTTTTCAAGATGGAACACACAGTCCTTAGGGCCCTGTATTCTTCCACCAATGGCCGTAGCCACAGGAGCTGCTCCCTGCTCTCTTAAGGGCCGAAAACATACAGTGCCAAAGCCCCCTGGGCAGTCCTCCATTTGTGGACATAGCCTCAGGAGCTGCCCCCTGCCCTCTCAAGGGCCAAAAACAGGTACTCATGCTCAACTGACAGAGTGCCCCCCCCTTCAGCTGTAAATTTTAAATTTGGCATCATTTCTCGGATCTTTGTGTGAGCCTGGCCGTTGACTCCATCCTTGAACCTAGGAGCTGTGGGGTCACCTGCAATCCCTAGCTTAGCAACTAAATATTTAAGAATTAGTTTTTATTCCCCCTCCTTAAGCAGCTTTCTAAATCAAGCTAGTTGCTCACTGAGGGATCTTTGTGCCAGAGCCTGCTCTCACTTGATTTTTCATCTGCCTACACCATTTTCAATATGTTCTGTTTGTTAAGTGACTGTAATGCTGCATGATCTGCTGGTGAGTATGATTTTCTAGCAGTCCAGTAGATTTTCTTGTATCTGTAAGATTTTCTCTAGCAGACCTGTATGTTTTTCTAGCACTGCTCCTTCTAGGCAGCTTCATGTAGTTTCATTACATTGTACTTGTAATTTGTGCTAGCAAGGTCTCACTGCATTGTACTATTACAGCAATTGTGTTTTCTAAAGTCTGCATTTTTTCCTCTGTGCACTGCATCTCCTTAGCTAGCGAATTAGCAAGGTCTTACTGAACAAAATTTTCTAGTGAGTTAACCAAAGTCTGCATATATTGAAAAAGAATATTAATACTTAAAATGTTCTGCTTTAGCCCCTGATTTTACCTTTCTTACCCCTGTTAACTCTAAAAACTGTATCTACCTTGCCTTGAACTTCAGCTTTTTTCTTTTCTGTATTGCTAAATAATCTTCTCCTCTTCCCTTGATCCCATCCCCCTTTCTCTCTTTTTTCTCAGCAAATACTACTTTAGCCCTCCTTTCCCCTCTTCCTCTGCCCCTGCCCTGCCCACTCAGACAGTCATTCCCCTTACTCCTGCTAATCTCTTCTCCCTTTATTTACAGACAGTGCCAAAGCCCTCCGGGCATTCTTCCACCCATGGCCGTAGCCACAGGAGCTGCTCCCTACCCTCTAAAGTGCCAAAAACAGGTACGCCTGCTCAACTGACAGAGTGCCTCCCCCTCAGCTGTAAATTTTAAATTTGGCACCATTTCTCAACTCTTTGTGTGAGCCTGACCATTGACTCCATCCTTGAACCTAGGAGCTGTGGGGTCATCTGCAATCCATAGCTTAGCAACTAAATATTTAAGAATCAGTTTTTATTCTCCTCCTTAAGCAGCTTTCTAAATCAAGCTATTTGTTCACTGAGGGACCTTTGTGCCAGAGCCTGCTTTCACTTGATTTTTTGGCCCACCCCCTCTCCACTTCTCTGACAGTTTATTATATAGACTCTGTCCAGGAACTCCTCCCACTGGAATCCCACAGTCAGCTGGTTTTCTAGCCCCTGAAACCACACCATCCCTTCCTAAAGTGATTAAATCTAAATCACCCACTCCAGTTAACTCCTCTCAGTTAGTGGGTAACCTGCCTTATTGTAAAGGACCTCACCCTAATCCTTCTTATACCCATTTAATTCTTACACTTTCTCATTAGCAGCCTATAACAAAACATCCATAGAGGGTGCCAGATTTTTCTTCTTTCAAACATTTTTCATTTTTAAATTGCTGGTTTTGGAAATCAAATCAAACAGCAACTCAAGCTCCTATTACATATTTGTTTGCACCCATTTCTTTCAAGCCTAATAGAAAGTTGCCTCCCAAAGTATGTTTTCTACTCCATAACAGGGATTTCTTGATGACACTCCCTCACTAGCTCACCTCCTACCAAATGGCTCCCCGATCACAACATTTTTGCTGATGGGCATTACACTAGGATTTATCCTGTGGTTCTCACGGGCAGGTTGCCCCCCCATCCACTAACGTCTTCACCACTGACACAAATGACTTCACTTTCTCAAATATGCTTATACTGTCCAATAAACTCCATGATATCACACCATTATTTATCTCTACCATGTAGCTTACACTTTAAAGAAGTGTCTTCTCTGCTCTTCTATCCTGCCATTCCCAATCATCCATCGTAAACTATGGTATCGCCTCCTTCTTGCTCTAATACATGCAGGGGATTTTGAACATATCCCTGGTCCACCTGCTCACCTCTCCTACTCAAATGCAGTGTGGAAGGACACAAAGGGACTTCACATTGTTCACCTGAACATTAGGAGCCTCCTCTGTAACCTAGCTGAACTTGAGGCATGGGCCATACTATATCACCCTGATATAATTTGCCTGTCGGAAATTTGGATGAAACTCTCTACCCCTGATTCTGTATGCTCATTACCCAACTACAACCTCATCAGACATGACAGGCCCACCTCCAAATGAGGTGGTGGTGTAGCCATTGTTTTATAAATCACACCTAAATCTCTGTAACCTTGCTATGTCTGTCCTTTCCCACTGTGAATCTATTCATGCTACTTTACCTTTCAATTTGGCTCCAAGAAATCACATATAGCATGTGCTTATAATCCCCCCTCTAGCTGGCACCACTGGCATTGAGGAGCTCCTCTCACATGTTGACTTAGCTGTTGGAAGAAATGAAGTCCTAATTCTAGGGGACCTAAACCTAAATTGGATTGGCAAGGTGAACAAATCACTCCACATTGTGGTACAAGGCCACAACCTCCACCAGCTAATCATCAACCCTACCAGGGTCATGCCTCCCCCCAGGTCCAGTACCTTAATTGACTATGCACTGACAAATCACATTGATTGTATAGTCTCCTCAGGTACCCTTGCTGATGCAATTAGTGACCACTCTCCAAAATATTGTATCTGGCACTCAATTGGTCAACCCTCCCCTCCCCCAAAACTCATCATGTTCCATAACCTAGCCAACCTTGACCAAGTCCAGTTCCTGAATGATCTATCCATGATTGACTGGACTTGCATCTACTCTGCCACTGATGCTCAGGCAGCCCTTGACAACTTCCTTACCCTGTTTGGATCTATTCAGGATATCCATGCACCCTGCATCACATGTCGTATACATGGAACGCAAACCAAATGGCTAAATAAAGACCTACTTGCTCAGATCTGGGCTAGGGACAAAAGGTGGTGGTGTTTCAAGGTCTCTGGTCTTATGTCTGACTACAATGACTACAGAACATGGAGAAATTCTTGCAAAAGGAACATTTGTTTAGCTAAGAGCTTGTTCTGCAAGGGTCTATTAATATATGCTGTAAGTGATTCCAGGATATTCAGGTCTCATATAAAAACACTTCCTGGAGACAAGCACATCAGAAATACAAAATATATGATTCTAAATGATGTGCACTGCAATAATCCTGACACCATTGAAAACTCCATTAATCTCCACTTATCACATTTATCCAAATACTCATCTCTTTTCTCCCTGGTGCAGCCCCCCCCCCCCCATTGGACAATGAGCCACTGCACAACCACCCTCCTTCTAAATTTTGAACCATTACCAAACTTGAAGTACAAAAGATGATACAAGCCATCCCTGGTAGCACTAGTACTGGTACTGGCACTGATGGTCTTGATCCCAGGCTCCAGAAACTCACTGCCCTTGTTATTGCCTCACCGTTAGCTCAAATCTTTACCTTGTCACTATGCCATAGCTCTCCCCCTAGTATCTGAAAGACAGCGAGAATTTCTCCAATATTTAAACAAGCATTTGGCAATGCCAAATGATATCTTGCTGGCACTGGCATTGGTAGTGCAGAAGTTAGAGATGCATAATAGGAATGCAGTGAAGTATTGAACTGATGCCAACCCCACCCCCACCCTGCAGAGACTGACAGGTGTTGGGGTGTGCTTTTCTAGGTCATCAGCTATAATGCTCATGCCATTTTACCTCACCCTACTCTGTAGACACTGATACGTGTCATGGTGTGCTTTGGGGTCTTTGGGGCTTATACTTACCCCATTCCATAAGGAAATACCCTGAGATGGGTGCAGTATAGGAGAATGGGGTGAACATTAGGGCAGAACACTCCAAGGTACACCTCGATGCCTGTCACTGGCTGCAGGGTGGGGGTGGAATGGCATGAGCATTACAGCCAATGATCCCAAGTCACACCCCTGACGCCTGTCAGTCTCTACAGGGTAGGGTGTTACAGTTGGAATCCCTAATGTCATAGGCATTTGTTGGTATTTTCACTCCAAATTTTCAACATAGGTTTTTTGTGACCCCACCTCATGAAGAGCGGCACAATCAGTTTGTTAGCTGAAAGGTGGTTTTGCACAGTGGCTATGCCATTTGGCGACATAGGGACAAAAACACATTTTGGGCAGAATGTCAAAAATGACAACTGTATTGTTCTTTAGGAAGTGTGAAAAAATGGCAACGTTGAAAATCTGGAGTGAAAATATAAGAAATTTGTGAAGTCATGAGCATGCATAGAAACTGCGCAACACACGTCCATAACTCAATTATTTTTGGGATTTTTTTACCACATTTTCAACATAGGCATTTTGGTACCTCCCCTTATGAACAGTGGTGCTGTGATTTTGTTAATCTGTCCCAAATATTGATTTCCCACAGCGACCACACCATTGTGCACCAAGGGTGCAGAAACACATTTTGGGGCATACTGTGAAAAATGACAGCTATACTCTTGATAAGGAGGTGTGAAAAAATGCCAGTGTTGAAAATCTGGCATGAAAATATTGCAAATTTGCTAAGTTACAAGGGTGCTTGGAAACTGCACATCGCACGCTTGTAACACAGTCATTTTATGGACTTTCATCCAAATTTTCAACATAGGCATTTTTGGACCTCTGCTCATGAACAGTGTCACCATCATTTTCTCAAACTGTCCCAAAAACTGATTTCACACAGCGACCATGCTATTCTGCACTGGATGTGCAAAAACACATTTCAGCCTGAATATGTAAAATGACCGCTGTACTGTTCTTAAAGAGGTGTAGAAAAATGACAATTTTGAAAGTCTGGAGTGAAAATATTACAAATTCATGAAGTTATGAGTGTGCATGGACACTGTGCAATGCTCACTCATAAAACAGACGTTTTGTGGATTTATTTTCACCAAATTCGCAACATAGGCTTTTTGAGAGCTACCCTCATGAACAGTGGCACTGTCATTTCATTAATTGGTCCCAAAAGGTGATTCCACTCACTGACCACGAAATCACCTTTCGGGACCAAATAATGCCATGTCAGTGAGGGGTTCCAATAACCCCATGTGGAAAATTTGGTACCAAAATTCCAAAAAATGCCTGAGATATGCACCAAAGTTGAAAAAACCCTATTGATGCCATTATACAGCTTACTGGCATTTTTTCAGTTTTCGGTCGGCTTTGAAGAATGCAGACGTGTTCCCGGTCCAATGAAGATCATTGCGCCATGCTCAAGAGGTAAGTATGAGGTACAGGGTGTGTTTGGGGAGGCCGGATGTGCAGAGGGTGGGCGCGGATTAGGGAAGGGCCACCTGACTCAACGAGGGACTGTTTTCTAGTTTGCAGGTTGTAAAAAAAAAAACATTGTGGGACTGTTTTTGTTTTACAGGGGCATTTGGCATGCTGGGTTGGGCTCTCAGCATGCCACCTGAGTGTTTTTTGGGGGTTCTGTAGCCAAGAGGATTGGGCACTCCTGTCAGCACATGACAAATGGGGGTCATTATGCTGATGGGGTGGGTTCCTGTTGGCAAATTAAACTGGGAAGGGGGACATGATGCTGAGGGAATGGGCACCCTCTCGGTACACTGAATGGGGGTGCATTATGCTGATGGGGAGTGGGCTCCCCGTCAGCAAATGAAGTAGGTTGGGGCACGCCGACAGGGGGATTGGGAACCCCTGAAGTAGGCTCTCCATGCTGTGGCAGTCAGCGGCACCACGTTTATTGAAGGACTTCACCAGGAAAGGCATGTAGGGAGGGCGTATTTTGGTGCCACTGCATGATGAGCCTGACTTTCATTGCAGTGGACCTTTTCTTAGATGCACTCCCCACATTATGTATTACTGGTGTGGCACCTGCATGCTGGCTTATTGGGGAATGAGGAACGCACCTACTGATGAATGCCCTGCATTCACCCAACAGTGACTGCGCCTCCAAATCTGCTACTAATGCAACATGTTGGCTGGTGTGCAAGCGCAAGCCAACATAAAAAGGGAACCCCAAGGAAACTGCCAACTACCAGCCTATAGCCATTCTCTCCATTCTCAGCAAAGTGCTCAAAAAACTAGTTGCCAAGCAATCCATCTCTTTTCTACAGGACCACAACCTCCTCTCTGTCTCCCAGTATGGCTTCCGCAAAGGCCATAGCATTACTATGGCCCTCTTGAAATTCACAAATGATATCTATCCTGCAATGGATAAAGTTCTCCTGACTGGTGCAATCTTCATTGACCTAACCGAAGCATTTGACCTTGTTATCCACTCCCTTCATCTCACCAAACTCCATTCTCTTGGCTTCTCTACAGATGCTGTAGCCTGGTTTAATAGCTACTTGTCAAACAGGAAGCAGGCCGTGTATTACTATTCTGTCCTGTCTGATCCCTCCACCATACATACTGGTGTTCCACAAGGATCCATCCTGGGCCCCCTACTCTTTTACCATCTTTGTTAATGATCTCCCCTTGCACTCTTCAGATTGTTCATCACTGCTGTACACAGATGACCTAGTTCTTTATTCCAGTACTAGGAACATCTAGGACATAAATCACTCTCTGTCCTCAGACTTCCTCCACATTCAGTCCTGGATAATTGAAAACAACCTGGTTCTTAACATGGGCAAAACACACTCCATGCTTTTTGGCTCCCATGCCAGACACAAAACAAACCAGAACCATCTCAATATCTTATGAACTGATATCTCACCATTGGCCAACACAAACTCTTTCGAATACCTCAGCATTTTGCTTGATGAATCTCTGGACTTTGATCAACATGTTACTGCTATCTGTAAGTCCATTAATGCCAAGCTTGAAAGGGCATACCGGACCAGTTATGCCCTTACCCCATCAGCTAGACTTGCTATTTCTCAAGGTATTCTGCTCCCAGCACTAGCCTACAGCATAGTCACCTACCTAGGAGCATCAAAAACTACTCTTCACAAGTGGGATACCACCTATAATAATATCTGCCACTATGTTTCTGCATCCCCTGATTACAAGCACCACTGCCAACTTTATACTGATCTAAAATGGCTCTCCTCTACTGCCTATCGGCTTAAGTGCCTTGGATCTCTCATTGATGATATTGCCAGATTAGGTATCTCTCAATCCCTTGCCTGTCTGCTGGGCACTTAAACCATCTCCTATGGGCTTAGATCCACTGACCTAGCTTCCCTCCGCATTCCAAGATGCAAGACGGCCATGGGTGTGCGGGTTTTCTTGTGTGCAACACCTAAATATTGGAACTCCCTTCCCAAGACATTCATTTTGCTCCAACCCATGCATGTTTTAAGAGGCTACACTACAGTCATCTACTTGCCTCAACCCTCTGCACATGTTTTTGCCCACCTTAGACCCTCCAGCCTCTAACTCCTGGCTTCCATGTCTCTATCTACTGCTGCCTTTCTCTCCTCCATCTCTCCTCTCAACCTGGCTTCCTGCATTCTTTCTTTCTAGCCTTGCCCTTGCCTTTTCCCCTCCCACCTCCCCCTCTCTCTCTTAATTTCCTACATCTCCCTCCTCTATATCCATGCTTTTCTGGTCAACAGAACAGTACATATACCCTGGTCTTGATCATGGATCTTTTCTCTAAACTAGCAGTCTTAGTACTTCTTAGGACCTTTAGTCCTGTGGTTGCTCACAATTTGACGCTATTGTGTTCCTACCTAAGGCAATGCTTAAATGCACTTTTATTGTAGTTTGTAAAATGTTTGCAATGATATCTCTCATATTTTGTATCCTGAATATTGTTGAACTCACACTTGCATCTTTCTTGCTTTTGTCCCAACTATATTTCTATTTCACTGGTAATTGGTTTTGTACCTGTACCCTCTGTATTACCAATTGTTGTACTCCTTCAAACTGTTTGTTATTTGTACCCTCCTGGGTTGTGCCTGAAAATAGGCATTGCTATGCCTAGTGTACTTACCCAGTTACCAAAAGCAATTAAAAAAAATAATTCCTGCACAGCTGACTGCAACTATATTTATTTAAATGGGTAAGCTGCCTGCACTGCCACATATTCCTAATTTGTAAGTATTGTTAACCAGTTCCTTAGTTACTCCTGGGAGCATAGTGCCCTGTGGGCCCTGCATTCCCAGTCCCACAGACATCAGTAGTACACATGTGTGTGTTTTTTTTCAGTGGGGGTTCTCACTTCACTACCACCCATTCTGTCAGCCTCCAGGTAGGTCTCTGGGGAACACTTTGGGGTGCAGTGCAAGCAATGGCCCCATCTCCATGGTGTCCAACATGCAGGCATACCCCCAAGGCACTGGCATGGCAGTGGAGCTCATACAGCTGGTGGACCATGATGATAGATGTCTCTTTTGTTATGTCCAGAGAGTTTTATGTTGTTTGTCTTACCTGATGATGGCTGTCTCTGCTTCGTTGTGTTGCCTTGCCCCTTCCCCTGCTTGTGTGTGTGTGTGGGGGGGTTTGAAACCCTAACACCATATTTCCCTATTTTTGTCACTTTAATAACAACCCTAACAGGTGCATTAACAAAGTTTTTTTTTCAATGAATTTCTATACTTTTTGAAAAAGTTTAATAATTATTATTATTATAATGCCATGTTACTGCTTTAAGTGATGTGCTGATTGTCACTATTAAACTATGAAGTTCATATTGTCAGTACCTTACACACATAATATTGTACTTTGCTTCAGTACAAACACATAATGTCTTGTCACTATTTACAAAGAAAGACACGCAACACACATCATAAGTTTTAAAAAGTTTATTTGAAATCCAAATCGAATTGTGACCAAATTACATTTGTGTTCCTGGAGTGGGCAAAAAACCAAGTGCTTTTTACCAAAAAGAAAAAGAAAAAGAAAAAAGATGATATGCATGCAAAACTGTTGTGATCTATTACATATTACCTGATGAGAGATAACACATTTTTAAAATGTGTACACAGCAATATTTATAAAGCACTGTCTGGTATGTACTAGTCTGCACTTGGAAAATTCTGCACTTGACTCCTTAATCAAGGTGATAATATAAAACAGCAGGAACACACCATAAGTAGCATCCTAGGTGTAACATTTAGAAGTAGTACCAGATTTTATGTCAATCTCACTTGTAAGATTCTGAAACATTGTTTTTAATCAAATCAACAAATATAATTCAGGTATTATTAATGACAAATGTTAAGTGTTAAAAAGTTAAGAAACTGCACTGCCTTCTTACAATAATAATATGTAAACTATGTACAACTGTAATCAGAAATATGAACTGTATTTTGTTAAAATCAGTATTATACAACAACAGGAATGCAGTATGTCAATATACACATACTGTGTTCAGTCCTATATGCATATTTACAAGTCTGAGTCATAGTTTGATGGTTGTTGAATAGTAGCTTAGGGATGGTGTCATAGTAGAGATATATTTTGCCAGTCCAAATCATCTTATAAAAGTACAACGGATTTCTTCAGGTACATTAGAGAGAAGAGGACCTGTAAATACAAGATTGTCCATAACAAGAGAGAGGTGGGGTTGGTCAGAAAATTGGGTGGACCAGGCAGAAGCACTCAATGAGTACTTTTTTTTGGTGTTCATTGAAAAAAAGGACAGGCCAATACCACGAGGGAAAGGAGGGAATTGTAAGGGAGGGGCAGAGGCAACAGATGAGGGCATCCACGTGGATAGAGTTATAAAAGGCCTAGAAGCCCTGTGGGTGTACATGGCCCTGGAAAAAGATGGAGTGCATCCAAGAACCTGAAAGAGTTGGTGGAGGTTGTGGCAGATCCACTGGAAGACATGTTTAACACCTCAGTGGAGACAGGGCACATGCCCCTGGACTGGAGCATTTTTCCTCCCCAAGAGTGGTCTCAGGGATGGACTGGGTAACTATAGACTGGTAAGCTTAACTTTCATTGTGGAAAAGTTAATAGAGACCATTCTAAAGGAGAGATTGGTAATCGTTCTGGATAATAATGGTCTCCAGGTCAAAAGGCAACATGGGTTTGTCTCTGGAAGATCCTGTCAGACTTACCTAATTGACTTCTTTGATTGGGTCACAAGGTCAGTTGACAGGGGCCATGCTGTGGATGTCCTGTATCTGGACTTCAATAAGGCCTTTGACCCAGTGACTCAGTACCTCATGGGAGGTTGCTGGGCAAGCTGAGGAACCTGGGGACTGGGGAAAACTTGTGGGGTTGGTGAGGAGATGGCTGCAGAACAGACAGCAAAGGGTAACTGTAAGGGGAAGGAGCCCTCCAAGCCAAGATCTGTGAATAGTGGGGTACCACAATGATCAAGGCTTGGCTCCATTTTATTTAACATCTTTATCAGGGACATAGCATAAATGATCAAGAGTAAGATCTGCCTATTCACTGATGATACAAAAATCTGTGTGACAGTGGGCAGTGAGGAAGGGAGGCATGAACTCATGGAGGGACTGTAAAAGGTTCAGCATTGGTAAGGTGTATGGCAGTTGCATTTTAATGGTATGAAGTGCAAGGTCATGCACCTCGGAGCCAGAAATCCCAGGACCAGCTATTGTCTGTGGGGGGGGGGGTGGTGCAGGTATCTATTTCAGAGGAAGAAAATGACCTAGCGGTACTTGTCACAGGGTACATGAAGGTATCAGTGCAGTACCAGAGGGTGGTAGCAAGAGCAAGTCAAATGATAGGACGCATAGCCAGGGATATCAGCTCCAGAAGGGAGGAGGTAATCCAGCCACTGTACAGATCACTGGTGAGGTCACACTTGGAGTACTGTGTGCAATTCTGGTGCCCTTACCTAAAAAAAAATGATGTAAGATTACTGGAGGAGGTGCAGTGAAGAGCGATGAAGATGATCCTAGGTCTGGGGGACAAACCATATGAGGAAAGATTAAGGGAGCTCAACATGTGTTCCTTGGAGGACAGAAGGGAGAAGGAAGACATAATAGAGAACTTCAGATACTTAAAAGACATAAACAGGGTTATTATGGAGAGCTTGTTTTGCCTAAAGTGAGGTAGTGAGGGTCACGAGGGGGACACTGTCTGAACTTAGAGGGGGGAAGATTCAGGAGGGAAATGAGGAGGCATTACATTACAGAAAGGGTGGTGGTTGGGTGGAACAAACTGCCGGAGGAAGTGATAGCATTGTAGACAGCGGACAGTTTTAAAAGGGGGTGGAATACAGTCAAAGGGAAAGTATGTACAGAAAATAGCCTGGGGGAGGGAGCCAGGGGTAGGGATGATGGGAAGGGACTAAGAGGGGGCCAGCTGTAACAGAATTATACCACAAGCTGCACACTCAGGTAGACTTGATAGACCTCTAGGCCTTTTTTGCTAGCATTTTTGTATGTTCACATGTCTGTAAATGAGTGGGTTACACTTGTTTTTACAGCAGTGTATCATCAGTAAGATCTACATGAGCTAAGATATTGTATAGCTGCTGATATATTTATACAGTCCAGCACCCTACTTTTATGAGCCCACTTAAACTGCACATATGTAATTGCCATTAGCAAGGCAATCAAGGCATTACACATTGAAGGAAACAGTAAAATGCTTTTTACTGTCCTTATGGCAACATCACTTATATTTTGTTTTGCATGAATTTTGCATTATGCACGGCAACCAACAGCAATATGTCAGATATGCTATAGACTCTGATAGTATACAAAGAGTTACTGCACCATCACAAAATGCAGTGATTACAATGAACCAATAAGAAAGCAAGTAAGTTATAAAAGCTGTGAGGCATACTGCAACAAGCTACTGTTCTGTAACTTGTACAAGCTCCATGTTTCTCAGTATAATGACGTATGCATCTATTAGATTCTTTGGCAGTCTTTCTTTCATGTTGCATACTGTATCATTACACTCTACCCATCCATGTCTGTATCTGCACCATGTCGCATAATGACCAGACTGTACAAAAGGGCCATGGTGGAAAATGACTGCATGAGTGTCAAAGTGTGCACCTGAAAACATGACTTTGCCAGCAGTAAAATCTGTAATGGGTGTCACCACTTTTAATCCATGGAAGTTAAATTGCTGTAGCACAATCATGTTGTATGCACTGCACTGAGTGACCCTCAGAGACCTTGTTGTGGCTCTGCCACATCTTCAGCACTCTACGCCACATTTTACATCACTGAATAATTTGTAAAATTTCACAGATGTGTCATTTGGGATGTACACAGATATTAGAGCTGTACAAATAGGAAAATTATGAATTTGCAGAATTTCAATGAAATTTCATGAAATTCCATGGAATTTCATCAGAATTTTGTGGAATTATTTTAAACTTAGTAATCTGGTCATACCTCTGCTGTCATTTAAGCTAGAGCACATTCTTTGGGAGAAGGGCCAATATTGTTTCAAATATCATGACATTTGAATGAATAGTTTCAAAATTATAGGTGGTCAACGTCTGTCATTTTATTTTTTGTGCAGAATTTCATGAAATGTTTTGTCTGCAGATACCTCAGCATTCTATTGGGTCAGAGATCTTAAATTTACCATGAATCCTTGATGATAGGTGTTCTAATAATTTTCCAGATTTCATGAGAATATGATGCATCGTCTCAAAATTATATGGGCTCGAAATCTGTCATTTGTTTTGCTGGACATTTTGTGGAAAAATGTAATCTGCATATAACTCAGGCACCTTAGGCACTAGACATTTGTAAGTTCACATCGATAACCTTTTTTGTAATGCTTACACAATGATCTAAATATGGAGAGAATTGGATTTGAGATTTTTAAGTTTCAGGGGTTCAGATCTTTACTATGTAAATATTTGCAAAATGTTGTGAAAACTCTCAAAAATGTGGATGTGTGTAACTTCTATGCTCTTGCAGGCATAGACTTAACATTTGACATGCATATCCATAGTCAGTGTATCCTGGTGTCTAACACAACCAGATAAATTGGTTTAGCAGTTTTAAAGTTGCAGTAGAAAAAAAATACTGGTAACATTTTCTCACATATTTATAGAAGCATGTAGATGAACCATCCAGAAATTTTTTGTGGAATTTAACATTAACAATGCACGTATCACTACTTCATTTGATAAGCTGGGTTGAGCTTTTTGCAGTCCTGCTGTTTCTCTCTGGGTGACTATCCCCCCTTCTCTTTTGGCAAAGCCAGATTGACTCAGTAGAACTACTGAGCCCACTGATATCCTTTTTGTTCTTTACGGTGACAAACTCCCTTAAAACATGAGTCACCTACTCCTTTTCCTATTGACCTACCCTGTTGGAATAGCCAGAATTCTTCCTTCCTGTTGCCCTAGACATTGCCTCCCCCACTACATCTTTTTGAGTACCTCTAAGTCCAAGACTTGCATATACATCAGGCTCTCTGGATCATAAATTTATGATGTGATCCTTAAATATCCTGCATTCAGGTTGTAATTGTTGACACTATGTACTTCCGTGCTCCAACCTGGGGGTCTACCACTGTTGTGCTACCCAGCTCAGCTGTCCATTTCTCTTAGAAACTGTGCATCTAACTTCTGAACCTGGTGACCTCTTGCACTACATGCCTCTCATACCCCCATCTTTTAATTCGAATCCTCCAGATAAGGCTGAGTGAAATTAGTATATTCCTGTTTATGGAATTTTCACAAAGACTTGTGAGATTTGATTTTAAGTACAGATGTTAATTTGTAGAGCTGTGCAGATACCTTTTTTCTGAATATTCAGATGAATAGTCTGCATTCGGGTCCCAGTATTCAGTTTTTGGTATTTGGCCAGGAAAGTTGCCTTATTAGAGAATTGTTACAGAAGTCCTTAAAATGGCTTCAGGAGGAGATGTCACAGCACTTTGGCTGGTACACTGGTGCCAGAGGTTGTTTTGTGCTTCTGGTGCTTCAGGAGGAGGATGCAGAAGTCACAGCACTTTGGCTTGTACACTGGTGCCAGAGACTAGCTTGTGCTGCTGGTGCTTCAGGAGGAGGGCACAGAGGTCACAGCACTTTGACTTGTACACTGGTGCCAGAGACTGGCTTGTGCTGCTGGTGCTTCAGGAGGAGGAGGGCGCAGAGGTCACAGAACTTTGGCTTGTACACTGGTGCCAGAGACTGGCTTGTGCTGCTGGTGCTTCAGAAGGAGGATGCAGAGGTGACAATCTCTATACGGTCACAAAGGTCTCAAGGGGTACTCAAGGGGTACTATAAGAATAACATATGCCACACCCTTAACTAATTGTGGCCATTAAAAAAAGAAAGTAATAAAACATAATGATTCCCATAGGATAATACTGGAACTTCAATAGGCCATAACTCCCTCAGTATTTGGAGTTATGTGACAATCCCTATAAGGTCACAGTTGTCTCAAGGGGTATTACATCAATAACATATGCTGCACCCTTAAATACTTGTGGCCATTAAAAAAAGCAAGTAATAAAACATAATGATTCCCATAGGCTAACACTGGAAATTCAATAGGCCATAACTCCATCAGTATTTGGAGTTATGTAACAATCTCTATATGATCACAAAGGTATGAAGGGGCACTACAAGAATACTGTATGTCACACCCTTAAATACTTGCAGCCATTAAAAAAAAGCAAGTAATAAAACATAACAATTCCCATAGGAAAGATATGGAATTTCAACAGGCCATAACTCCATCAATATTTGGAGTTACATCACAATTTCTATGTCAGGGATTTTCAACCGGGGGTCCATGAAAGGTCTGTGTGGGAGCCACAGATTACCCTTTGAAATCTTTGCTGTGCTAAAAAATATTAAGTTTATCTTCAGTTAAAAGTTATTTTCTGAGTGCAATATGACATCGTAATTCCAATCAGACACCACTGAATGCATACTCAGTAATAACCATCAACAGCCATTAACTCCGTGGTATGCTAGTAAGGTGTTAATGGCTTTTTTAATCGCTGTGATTACCATCTCTGAACTGAATGGGCACATCAGAGCTAACACAGCAGTTCCAGATCATCATGATCAGCTGTGCCTTCCACCAAAACTTGCCTGCATTAATAGCCAGTCTCTCCCTCTTGGCTGTTGGTACTCTCTGCTCACAAAAACTACCTGGTCCACCATGTTAAACTCTGCGCTTCTCTCTGTGCTATCTGCCCATTTTTTTTTTTAAACTTATTTTTGGGAGATGAGCATTGTAGCGCAGACACAGTGTTTGTTAAACTGGTGACTCAGAGCTTGTCTCTCCATGCTCTCTGCCCGGTTTAGCCCTCACATCTTTTGTTAAAAAACCCTGTCCTCTTTCTTTGCCAGATAATGTTTTTGGAAGTGGGAATAAGGACAGAATAAGGACAAAACAAGACTGAAATTTACATCAGCAGTCACATGTTTGTTGAACTCATGCGAGGTAAGAATATTTGCCTCTTTGCAGTGGATGCTGAATTAAAATTATTTGAAGTGCTGTGTTAAATTCAGCCAGTTTTTATGCAGTGGATGCTAAACTGAGTTTGTTTGAAGTGCTGTGCTAGTTAAATTCAGCAAGTTTTTTTAAGCAGTGGATGCTGAATTATGATAGTTTGAAGTGCTGCGTTAGTTAAATTCAGCCAGTTTTTTATGCAGTGGATACAGACTGTGCTCATACAAGGACTGCCAGACATTGCTCATTACATCAAGCTCAAGTGTCACATTAATCTCTGCAACATTATTAATTAATAAAATAACAGTAAAAAGGTTTTTAAAATTAGTTTACAATTGTTAATAAAACATTTCTAAACTTAGTTTACAATTGTTTTGCATTTTTCTTGTATAACGACAGTAAAAAACACACAACGATGTATGAAAACTGCATCCTATATGTAGGGGGTCCCCGACATGGCTGATGCTCTGCCAGGAGGGCCTCGGACCCCAAAAGGTTGACAACCACTGCTCTGTGTGGTCACAAAGGCCTCCTGGGGTACTACAAAAATAACATATGCTGCACCATTAAATAATTGTGACCATTCAAAAAAGCAAATGATAAAACATAACTATTCCCATAGGATATCACTGGAACCTTAGTAGGCCATAACTCCATCAATATTTGAAGTTAACTAACAGTCTCTATATGGTCACAAAGGATTCAAGGGGTACTAGAAGAATAACATATGTTGTACCCTTAAATAATTGTCATTAAAAAAAAGCAAGTAATAAAACATGATTCCCATAGGATAACACTGGAATCTCAACAGACCGTAACTCAGTCAATATTTGGAGTTAAGTGACAATCACTATATGGTCACAAATGTCTTAAGGGGTACTGCCAGAATAACATATGCCACATCCTTAAATAATTATGGCCATTAAAAAAGCAAGTAATAAAACATAATGATTCCCATAAAATAACACTGGAACTTCAACAGGCCATAACTCTGTCAATATATGGAGTTATGTGACACTCTCTATATGGTCACACATATCTCAAGGGGTACTACAAGAATAACATATGCCACACCCTTAAATACTTGTAGCCATTAAAAAAAATGCAAGTAACAAAACATAATAATTCCCTTAGGATAACAATGGAACTTCAACAGGCCATAACTCCATCAATACATGGAGTTAAGTGACAATCTCTATGTGGTCACAAAGGCCTCAAGGGGTACTACAAGAATAACATATGTTGCACCCTTAAATAATTGTAACCATTAACATAGCAAGTAATAAAACATAACTATTCCCATAGGATAACACTGGAACATCAACAGGCCATAAATCCGTCAGTATCTGGAGTTAAGTGACAATCTCTATATGGTCACAAAGGTCTCAAGGGATACTATAAGAATAACATATGCAGCACCCTTAAATAATTGTTGCCATTAAAAAAAAGCAAGTAATAAAACATAACGATTCCCATAGGATAACACTGGAACTTCAACAGGTCTTACATCCGTCAATATCTGGAGTTAAGTGACAATCACTATATGGTCACAAAGGTCTCAAGGGGTGCTACAAGAAATGATGGTGCTGCAAATGCAGTAGATAGATAGTACCAGCACACTGTTCTCATATCAATCAAGTAACAGAATGCTTATACAAGCAAAGGACAAACAAGCATACCTTGTTTTTGTCACCACAGTGTGCATCCATGTCATCATTTCCCTGCTGTCAATGATACTTCTTAGCCAACTGGATCAACACATTGCTTTCAGAACAGTGTACTGGTGCCACTCACTAAGTTTCAAGAAGGGTTCCTACTAATCTGCCTGCACTCAGTCCTCATCTAATATTGTGGACACATGGCTTCAACTGAACCATTGGAGTCTGCACTCTAGTATCTCTATGTATTGAACTCTATGCTACACACTCAGAGTGAAGAGATCACATAGTGTTCTTGGCTGTGAGCTCCAAAAACAGCCTCTGGTTGGCCAGCAAAGATTTTGAAATCTTACCCACCAAATATTATGTCCCGAATAGTGGCTGAATAGTGGACTATTCAGAAAGTCCATCTGAATATTCGGTAAAGCCTACTATTCATGGTATTTGGAAAATACTATTCAATCCATGTAGTGCCCTATTATTTTGCAATTTCTGGCAGCAAGCAATTAATAAAATTGGCACACACACTGTCTTATCGTAAGGTCTAAAAATCTGCCTAATGTCATGGTATTGCATTCTCTAGTTTTAAAGTTTCAGGGGCTTAAATTTGTAGTTTACATTCTTACAAAATGTCATTTTAAAATGTTGTGAAAGTTTAACTACTTTTAATTCAATCCCATTTAAAACTTCAAATATGAGATTTTTCAGAAATGACCATGTGGTATAGTAGTTTAAATGCTTTAACTGCTTAAATTTGGATATGTTGTTTTAAAATTAGAGGTAAATAACTGAAATTTAAATTTTAGCAACATGTTTGGCTACCTATAACTCCTCTCCCATTAAAGCTTGAGACTTAAAAAGTGGTGTATATACCCATGTTGGGGAATTCTATAAGTCCAGAGATTGTGGAGAATTTGGATAAGAAATTTTAAAATTATCTCAAAATAATTGAAAATTTAATTTTAAATAAATTTTTGGCCACCCATACCTCCACTCCCTTTTAACCTATGAATCTGACATTTAGCACAGATTTGCTTGTCAACGTGTTCTGTTTATGTTCCAAATTGGGTGTTAATTGGATATGTTGTTTTAAAACTATAGTGAAATAACTGAAATTCAAAACTTGGCAGAATGCCCCGAAATGTTCATGAAAATACTGTGAAATTCAGTGGAATCAGAATGGGAATTCTTCAGGTGGAATTTTATATTCCACACAGCTCTAACAGATATCCAGAGCATGCCATTTGTGGTTTCTATGTCTATGTAACCACATGAAAGACATGTATACTTTCACACATAATTAACTGTGAAGTACTGTCTCAGTAGAATGGCATCCTCACCCAAACTGAAGATGCAAGATGGCAGCCACGCTGAGCTGCTGTCTATGAGTGTTCAGAAGTTCTGATTTTTGGCCTGATTTTATGTTATTTTATGCTATTTAATGTTGTCATTTGAATTACAGTACCACCCGCTATATAATCGCTAGCAGTCGTTTAATATTGCAACTATTTATGTTTTTGTTATTTAAAGTCGGTGATGTGTTGGAGATACTGACCTGGTCGTAGGTGGTTCGTTTGGGTGTTGTGCTGGGTGTCAGTCTGCCTGGACATTTTTTTGAGAGGTTGGTGGTTTGTAGCCTGGAGGCTTGGTGACGGCTCTTCCTTTTGCTGGGCACACACAGAGCACGTTTCGGGAACTGCAGAGAACGCTCATTCGGAACTCAGTAAGGTGAACTGCAGTTTCAGTTTGGGGACAAAATCTTTGCTGGACCGGGGGAAAGAGACTGTCGGCTCTCGTGTGTGCCTATTTGTGTGGGACTATTCGACAAGGAAGTGGAAGGCAGAAGAACGGCAATGAAGATTGAGGGATAGTTGTCCACATAACCTGGAGGTTTGGTTCCCTGGTCCAGATGGGGGGGGTTGGTTTGTCCTGCCTCCGGAGGGTGGTGTGGCTTGCTTTGCTCCCTGGGTGAGGCAGGGGCACTATCGGAGGGTGGTTCTGCCTGCCTCATCATAACGAGGGTCGGGTGAGCTGGAGCCTGTGGTTAATATCTGTGGAGGTGGAGGAGTTGTTGGTGCTATCTGTTATATGCTCGTCTGCTGCTTCCAGGATTTTGGCTACTGGGAATTTTGGAGACTGTGACAGAACTTAGAGCGGTGTGGAGTTGGATTTGGTGAAGTATTCCTGAATCATTTCTTGCTGTAACTGTTGTGTTTTAATTACTAGGAGACTATGGGAGACCAACATGAAATTTAACTATAACTGAGTTCATCTTGAAATATCAGTCTCGTGAGAGGAGTCTGATTAATGTTGGAGCCATACAGTGTGGTGAGGGCACAGAAGTGTGACTATACAACAAAAAACTTTGAACTCTGTTTTTTGAGTTAAATGAGGGTACTGATGGATGAGTTTTAAAGTAAAGGGCCATTTTTTTTTTTTTTGTGGTTTTAGGTGGTATGCTCCTCTCCCCGCAGTGGTGAGAGTACTGTGGGTGGGGTAGAAATATAATATGTTTTGATAATTTGACAGCACTAGAATTGATTAATAGATTTTGTATTGTATTATGATTATTTAGTGTTTTATTTTTAGTTTTATTTGGAATTTTGTTTTATATAAGTTTATTTAAATCTGTTTTATATAAGTTGAGTAGTGTTGATTATTGTTAATTGTGGTGTGAACTATGTGCTGGAATGATAATAAGGTGGTCGGGTATTATTCCCCCTCTACGCTCAGGGACCTCAGTCCTTTCTCCTGTCCCCCTTTGTCACCAGAAGTCTACAGAAAATGTAGGGCTCTGGGGATTGCGAGAGGGAGACGGAGGGTTGGTGCTGGGCGTGGGGGGGAATGGAAAGGAGTGGGCGGATTGGGATAGTGGGGTCAAGGAGATGCCCTGGGGTGAAATTGGCACAGGAGAGGGGTCCTCCCTGTCTTGTGCCCATACCCAAGGGTTCTGATTTGGATCAGTGGGTGGGCGGTCATTGTCGGGTTTGTCCTCTTGGGCTGTGTGCAATGCCAGGTCTATTAAAAACAAGACGGCTGTTGTAGCCGATCTTTTTGGGTCATCTGACCTGGCGTGCATCACTGAGACTTGGCTGGATGAAAATGCTGGGCCAGTTTTAGCCACAGCAATTCCAGCTGGGTACTCGGTGATACACCGCCCGAAGCAGGATCGTAGGGGCGGGGGTGTTACCATATGTTTTAAGTCAGAACTGGGTCTGGTGGAGGTACCAGTGGGAGTCACCAGATCCTTTGAGTGTATGGTGGGCGAGGGTATGGGGTGCAGGATACTTCTTGTATACCGTCCACCAGGTGGCGAGAATGTCTTCCTGCAGGAAGTCGCAGACTTCATTGTCGACCTAACGTTGGGGTCCCCCAGATGGTTGGTTCTGGGGGATTTCAATGCTTGGGTCGATGATGAACTCTCTTGATTTGGTCAAGACTTCCTCCAGTTGATGATATCACTGGGCTTCACAAAGGTGGTTCCCTCCTCGACTCATGTTGGTGGACACTCATTGGACCTGGTGTTCCTTCTGGGGATGGGGATATCCAACTTGGTGGTGGAACCGGTCAGATGGTCTGACCATCACTCCATTAGGTTCAGTTTTGAGGCCACCCCTGTTAGGTCTGCCCCTATGGAGATGGTCCGATACCGCCCTTTGAGGGGAGTATCCCCAGATGACCTGATGGCAGTGTTGGACCTATCAAGCCTACCGATAGATTGCTTAGATCCAGGTGAGCTGGTACATGCTTATAATGAGGCAGTAACAGGGGCCCTGTATTCTATTGCACCAGTTCGTGTTCATCCTCTTACTCCTCGCCCCAGGTCTCCTTGGTTTGATGAGACCATGAGGGAGTTGAGGAGGGTTGGATGAAGGCTGGAGAGGCATTAGCGAAGGTCGGTCTTGATGATGACAGGCTTAGTTTGATGGACAATTATTTGGCCTATCAATCCATAATCTCTGTAAGAAGGCAGAGTTCCTGTCCAGAGATAAGCGGCTGCACAGAATAGACCAGCTCAGCTCTTTTGGACTGTGGACAGACTGTGCAATCCAGTCTGTCTTCAGCCAGAAGAGCTTTATCTCAAGAATGATGTGAGGAGCTTGCTCTCTTCTTTGCAGATAACGTTGTCAAAATCAGATCGGATATTAGCTCTTCCCTCCCCAATGGGAGTGACGGTGGTCGGCAGGAGATGTCTAACACCCAGTTTAGTTGGTCTGACTTCAGCCTTCCCACAATCAAGGATGTTGTGATGATCATTCATGCACTGCGACCGACTTGCTGTGATTTGGACCCTGGCCCTACACGTCTTTTAGTGGGTTGTGTGGATAAGATCGGCCTAGTCCTAGCTTTGATCGTCTGGAAGTCTTTGGAGAGGGGGATTTTTCCAGATCCTTAAAGAGGCTATAGTTAAGCCTCTATTAAAGAAATCCTCCTTAGATCCAGATTGTCTAGCAAATTACAGGCCAATCTAACTCATCCTTAGTGGGTAAAGTTATTGAGAAAGTGGTTTAGTGCAGTTGGAGGATCATCCGACCAACAACAATATCTCGATTCTCTCAGTCTGGATTTAGGAAAAGGCATAGTACGAGACAGCGCTCATGCAGGTACTAAATGACCTCTAATAGTGAGAGATCGTAGGACCCGATGCATCTTGGTACTACTTGATCTCTCTGCAGCGTTTGACACCGTTGACCATGGTGTGCTGTTGGAGCGTCTGCGGTTAGTCTGTGGACTGTCTGGTACAGTCCTCAGATGGTTTCAATCTTACCTCGAGGGTAGGACTCAGAGAGTGGTGTCGGGAATTTTTTCCTCAGCATCATTCTCCCTACCATGCGGGGTACCGCAGGGTTCTATTTTAGCACCTATGTTGTTTTCGTGTATATAATGTTAGCGCATTATTAGATGATACGGTTTGTTTTCACTGCTACGCAGATGATACCCAGCTGTATATGTCTTTTGTGCCCAGCCAGGACGCTGCCTTGTCGGTATTTAATAACTGCCTTGAAGAAATCCAAGATCGGATGAATGGGAGTTGGCTGAGGTTAAACCCGGAGAAAACTGAGGTGTTGATCGTGGACAAAGGTCGCTGTGAGGTGGGTCTGCCGGAGGGATCACCCTCAGGCTTATGCCTTGGAGGTGTTCAACTGACAACCTCAGATCAGGTGCGGAATCTTGGCGTAATAATTGATGACCATCTGACACTTAAATCTCAGGTGTCAGCGGTCGTCAAAACTTCCTTTTTTCATCTGAGGAATATTGCCAGGGTGAAGCACCTGGTTCCTCCAGAGGACCGTCCAACATTGATCCACGCCTTTGTTACCTCCCGTCTTGACTACTGTAATTCCTTATACCTAGGGCTATCGGGGGTTGAACTTCGCCGTCTGCAGCTAGTGCAGAATGCGGCAGCCAGGTTGTTGACTGGATCTTCTAGATCCAGCCATATAATGCCTGTGCTTCGCGGACTGCACTGGCTGCCAGTGTTTTGGTGAATCACCTTCAAGGTCGGTTTACTGACCTATAAAGCCCTACATGATCTGGGACCTACCAACCTGAAAGAGCTCCTTTGCTCTTACAATCCCTCCCGCTCCCTCCGATCCACTGACGAGGGATTGCTAGAGATTCCCAGGGTTCATTTGAAAACATCCGGGGCTAGATCGTTTAGTTTTATGGCACCTACCCTGTGGAATTCTCGACCTCGTCAGGTCCGAGATTGCCCCACCGTCCTTAGTTTTAAGGGAGCTTTAAAAACCACCTTTTTAGTATAGCTTTTAAGGACTTATATTAGTTTTTAACTTTACTGTATTTATTGTTTTGTGAATTTGTACAGGCGCTTTGATTTTAAGAAAAGTGCCTTTTAAAAATAAAGATGAATTGAAGATGAATCGAACACCCGTCATAAATTTAGTAACATTTTGCTGTGAATTTTCATGAACCCTTCCTGTCTGCGATAATTTGCCAGAGTTAACCAAAGTGGTGTTAGGCTATGTAAACTTGGAAGTTGCTGTTGGCTGCCAATGTTACTCTCTTCAATGCCTCAGACAGACTTGTTGATTTGCAAGCAATGATCAGTTCAACAAACTCTGGAATATGTTGGAGTACCTGCATCGCAGCATTAGCATAGTGGTTAACTCCAGTACTGTTGTCAGATATTGACATTCCTACCACACCAATACACCTCTTTGCTGGAAGTGAACTTATGTGACTAGCTACTAAGGATTTGTTATGAGAAACAAAGGCAGAAGAGTGACCATTCTTACATTTCTTCCTCATTAGTGTATGTGATGCATCCATAGAGACATCTTGCACCACTACATTGTCAGGTACAAGAATCAGATGCTGGTTGGGTCAGTATAGAGTCCGCAGGTGGTTGTACTCCAGAATGCACTTCATATCAGCACAGATCTTGTTTTATGCAAATTTTTTTATGTACTGACCTGCCAGACTTCTAACACGAGATAAGATGACATAGCTCATGCCATCATTGAAGAATGCAGTGCCTATGTCAACCATTGCATCATCAAGACTCAACCCTTGAGACTTGTGGATGGGCACATCATATGCAAGACAGAATGGGAACTGTTTATTTGTCACATATATGTCCTTCACATCTAGAACTTAGTGCACCTGTCAATGAGGACTGGTTCTCAAGGTTATCAAATTTAATCATAATCATCTCGACAAATATTTTCTGTAAGTTGTACTGCAAGTCTATTATGTGGCTCATAGCACCATTAACAAGTCCATAGTCTACGTCAAGATTGCAATGAAGCATTACACGTGCATTTTTACAGAGTAACAAAACTGCTTCTAAACCTGGAGTACATGACATGTCTGAGGTCAATTCTTTCAGTTGTGCTACCATCGTTGACACCATAGAAGGACTTAAGCACACACCATCAATTGAATCAAGTAATGATAGTGTCACAAATGTTTGCTATTTCTTCTCCAACATAATTTGATTGAACTCAGCACACTGCTTAAGTCTTGGCATTAAACACACAATATGTACATCATCAGTGTGTAGCTTAGAAAACAAGTCACATACATCCTGCATGGAACTTTGCTTTCTGGCTATGACTCATGTCTTCAAAATTTCTACATTGGAGGTGATAAGCTCCCAATGCGAGCTTCATCGAGCAGAGCTTTGTATTGTATATCACCACACTGTTATATATTTTGGAAAAGGACAACTTATGAGAAGAATTCTCATAGACTGACACCACCTGTGCAACCAATTGCTTTTTGCTTGCTCTATGGAAAGAGAATAGATGACATGTTGACCATTTACTGGGGCAAGTTGCAGTAGGTCTCCAAAGACTGCTATGTTTTTCCCAACAAATAGTGCATCATCATCAGTGTTGACTATCTTCTGCAGGCATAGGTGAATGAATCAAGAAGAACCTTTGAAACCATACTGATCTCATTGATGATTAAGAGTTCCTTTTTGTCAAACATGGTCCGTAGTTTACTTGCAACTTCAAATGATCATTTTCTATATTCTCCTGTCTTGCCATGCTCAACAGGCAGCATATAAAGTTGGTGTAGTGTTAACACCATCTGTACTGTATCCTGCTAGTCCAGTTAGAGCTAAGACAATGACAGAGATTGGCACACCAGTAAGTTTTTGTATAGCAGCACTAATGGCTTCAGTGACAAAACTTCCAGCAGCACCACTGACAAACATTCAAACTGGATTGTATTTGTCACAGGAGCACTCCTTCCAAATCTGCATGCCATTTACAATGCTGTTATGTATATTGTATACATACCAGCATTGTAAATGATGCTCTGATGGTCATTCACCATATCCTGAACCATGTAGGTGTTAGTGGTGAAGTGGCTAGCCTGCTGCATAGCACTTTCAATCTTTTACAGCAGCTCTGCAGGATCATCAGCAGGAAGGGAAGGTCCCAGAGCTCCTTTACCCTAATGGTCACACTTTTCTTGCAAGCTAACTGGAGTATATTCTTCCAGTTCTTGTCTCACTTTGTCCAGTTGCAGTTTTTCTAACTTGAATCTGTTGATGTAAACAACTGATGCTTCAGTTTTAAATGAGTAATAACTAAGATGGAATTGTTCCTCATATGTCCCACAATCACCTTTTAATAATTTTTCAACACTCCATGGCTTGAAAAGAAACAAGAGGGCAAAGTAGCAATGCTCTTTCTTTTCAGCAGTTGTCAGACTCAGCTTACAGTGGTCGATCAACCATGGTTTTCACCTCTTCACAAGACTACCCTCCAAGCCTGCGACTTTGTATATCTGTCTAGCTGGATCCAATTCAACCCCCATTTGTAATCATACCATTCAGTGACTTCAAACAAAGACGTGTTATCCATGGCATTGTGGCACTGTGGATAGAAAGTGTCAAAGGAGTTGTTCTTTAGTATATTGTTTGAAGATGGTCTGAATGCAGCAAGCTCTTCAATCTCATCATGACTTCTGAGGACACGTCATCTCTTTTCCTTGAAGTTGATGTTCAGGTAACTAATTGATTCAGATTTGCCACAGAGGTATGTGCCAGTCAGTTGGTCACTTTCTTTATAGGCCCCACATTCATGGCATGACAGAATCTTTAACCCTAGAGACCACAGCCATGAAGAGATTGCTTTTCTACTGTTGGACAAATCTTCCCAGAGTTCCTGCAAGCAAGTTTGCTTGTCATGGGATCCCCTTCCCTCAAATAATCACACTTCAGACTCATTTCAATTGGGTGCTCTGTCAGCTATTTTTGTTGCCCATCAATTTGTTTACATTCCAACTTAGTATGATCATATATTCATCACTTTATATTCCATCCATTTTTCATACTCATCACCATTTCATAATTTGTTTCACACTTTATTGTCCATCAATTTATTCATATTCACCAAATGTCATATCACCATTAAAATCCTATGTACATCCACTTTCCACTTTGTTATTATTCTCCGTCATAGCTGGATACACATCCAATCTATGTTCTGACCTTCTGGGTGCAAACCCTGAGGTACTCAACATGCCTGTATGCACACCCAGCCTATGTTTATTCTTTTTTGTCCTGGCCCAGAACCTCCGACCCCATTCTTTCTTTGTGCTGCTCCTTTGTCTCCCTCTCCCTCCTCCCACCCACTTTTCCCTTTTTCCACACCCTTTCCCAGGAGATTCCTTCCTTCATCTCTGTACGTTGAGTTACCCATGTCATACCCTCAGTCCAGGATACCTTCTATAACCAGCCTCTGCTGCTGTCCACCTTCAGCAGCCTTCCTTGGACCCTTGTACTTATAATTCCTCCCTTGGACCACAATTTCCATTTAAGAAGGCACATTTCAAAACCATCCACCACTGCTGTCTACCTTAAGCAGCCCCTTGTGGCCCCTTATACCATCAATTCATCTGTTGTATCAAACTGCCAATTCAACACGGCAGTTTAATAGGCAGCCACCACTGCTGTCTCTTTTGGAAGACCCAAAGGTGCTTTTACCACCAACTGAGCCTCTTACACCCCTGCCCCACCTGACTAAAAGGGTGGGTATGTGGGCAAAATTCTAGCAAACAGAAGGGGGATCCTCTTGAAGCATTCTCTTTTATTTATTTATTTTTTTATTTAGTTTTTGTTGACCGGATAAGTGCACTAGACAAATCCTGCCTATTTTCAGGCACGGCCCACGGAAGGGGGATACAGATGAATGCCAACTGACCTTGAACCAGATTAAGCTGTTGGTGGTATTTTAGTGAATTTTATGTCCACTACCCCATTGTTCTCCCCCAGCAAATCCCCTGCCCTATTTCCATGTAGTTCCTCCCCCTTCTGCGCCCACAATCTCTATTACCCAACACCACTTGTTCCTCTCTCTCTCTCTCTCTCTCTCATCCCCTTCCCCCTCATCATCTTGCTTCTCCCCATCCCTCCACCATCCTCCTACCTCTCCTAGTCACTTTCAGGTCAGGTGACCACTGACAATCAAGGTTGCCTTTTAGCAGGCAACTCCCTTTGTCATGGGATCCCCTTCCCTGAAATAATCACACTTTAGACTCAGTTCAATTGGGTGCTTGGCCAGCTATTTTTATTGTCCACAAATTTGTTTACCTTTCAACTTAGTATTATTGTATGTTCATCACTTTTTTGTTCATCCATTATTCATGCTCACCACCATTTCGACATCTATTTCACACTTTATTGCCCATCAATTTATTCATATTCAATAAACTTCATATCACCGTTAAAATCCTATGTACATCCACTTTCTGTGTGTGAAACAAAAAGCAGAGCACTCACAAATCAAAAATTTCAAGGGCACCTGTCTCAAAATATAACAAAAATCTGCCTGATGTGTTTCGGATGTCCACACATCCTTTGAGAAAGGATGTGTGGACATCTGAAATGCATCAGGTAGAATATTACCTCTTTGTTTTGTCATTAAATATTGATATATTTTGAGACTGGTGCCCTTGCAAATTTTGGTTTTGTGGTCTCTGCTATTCCTATATTCAGATACAACATAGCAGCACCACTCCTTGGCCTACTCCTGGCGTTGTTTTTACATCCACTTTCTGCTTCGTTATTATTCTCCATCATAGCTGGATGCACACTTGAGCTACATTCCGATCCTCTGGGTGCAAATCCTGAGGTGTCAAAAATGCCTGGATGCACACCCAGTGCATGTTTATACTTTTTTACCCTGGCCCATTACCCCCTTGGCCCCATCTTTATTCTGCTCCCTTTTCTCCCTCTCCCTTCCCACCCACTTTTTCCCTTTTTTCCACTAGCCACTACACCTATTGCCAAGGAAGATGGGCTTCCCCCCACCCTCCCTGGAGCCCTTACCCATTCTTCTGGAGCCTCCACCACTGCAAATGGAATAAATTTCAACTATGTCCATGAGGTGGACACTGTTTGACCTGCCCAATGCTGAGCAATCTTATGCAGTCCCCTGGTGCCTTGGCACCACCCACTAGCACCTGCTTTATGGCCCCCTTTTTCACTGTCACCTGTTCACTCCATGTCTCCTGAACTCCTATCCCTGGCATCCCTCACACCCTTCATAGGCTTATGCTGGACCACTCTAAGGTGAACCCAGGCCCTTTCCTTTAAATTCTTCTCCAAGACCCCTTCACTTCCCACCTTATGTCCACCCAGGGTCTACTCCCTAGATCATTACTCTCAAAGTGCATCATCATAAAATGCAGTTTTTAGGCCAGTGACTTTTTTAGTTCCTTCAGAAACAACGACAACTGGCCCATCTCATGCCCCTGTTATCCCTTTCAAGTGTACTCTGGTATTTCTGGATGCACCTCAGTTGTCTACCAAGCAGGTTTCACAGCCATTCTCCATTCTGCCTTATAGATGAAATAAATGCCTGACCATTCAATTGTATCTCTGCTTTCCAAGCCTCCTGGAAAACAAAACACAACTAGAGCAGAAAATTTCAGATGCACCTCTTCTAAATCCTTATTATGCATCCCTCACATCTATCTCCCCTAAGCCTCTTGATATATCTCCCAGTGTTACAGCTCCTTGACTCCCATTGTTGCCTTTACCTCCCCTACTGAAAGTCCAGTCCTGCACTGCTGCCTTGTCTGTGAATTGTAAGTGTCCCAGAAACTGTTGCACTGCCACCAGTTGACAATTTATCTCCCCTCATCCTTCTTAAATACTCTTTGCTCTGTATAAATTGCCCCTCAGACTTACTGCTATAGCTCTATTCTGAGTCCCTTTTAATCCTAGGATTCTAAGCTGCAGCTCAGCTCTTCCATCTCCCCTGCTGTAGGTAACTGAAAGTAAATAGAGCCTGTAGCTTGCTTTGTAAAACTATTTATTTATTACCTCCCCCCTGTGCCTTAGCTGCCTTTAGGTTATGCAGTGCTTGATATTAAACAGGCCAGGGTTCCTAAATTTATAGCTCAAAACCCTCCTTAGTAACTTTAGCCATAAATCAATGTAGCCCTGTATCCCATTGCTTAATCATGTCAACCAGATTCAAAGTGTTAGCCATAAATCCTGCTAAGCAACTACTAGCTGTAAAAGACATCCCAGCAAAGTCTGAATACCTTTGCTTGTAACATGTGCAAATGTGGCAAGAAAACATAAAAACCTTTGTCTCCCCAGTGAAATGCATTAAAGTCAGAGCTGCAGAATTGTAGCATTGCTGTTTACTCTGGAATCCTTGCCTAGTCTACATGAGTCAGATTTTTTTTTTATTTAAAATAACTAATATCTGACAAATTAGATACAATGCGCAAAATCTCCCAATTTCCATGAAAGGTCAATCATGATGTGGAGGGAGATTTCTAAAACCTATGTAAGCCTATGTTGACCTCCTTTTTTCCCCCTTACCACTTACCATATATAAACCAGCTATAATTTGAGATCTAATCTACTTTCCAGATACCTTGTATTCATTTACTCTCCAACATACATATTACATTCTCTTTTTTTTTTGTAACTAATATTTGATAAATATTTGCCATGTGCAACCACATGCCAGACCAGACAAAAAGTCAACCACAATGTGGAGGGAGATTTTTAAAGCCTATGTTAGATGCAATTGTTTATTATACAACTCTGGACATAAGTCCAGTTACCCTTAATTTGCATCTCTATCTAGCATTGCCTCTCTGTCCAGCACTTTTTTTAAATCTGTATGCAAACAGCTACAGATGCCTCATATAAGTCCACCTTTTGCAAATGTCTCCCACAAGCTAGAACCTGATCTAGATATATTGGGGCTGTTTCTTAAATTCATATAACTAAGAGTCCCATAATTTTTGACTTGAACGTCCTACCTAGGACTTGCCCCAATTCTATGAGTTATAAAAATTCTACCTGCTGCAATCCAGAATTCTACCCATTTCAACTGCTTCTATCTTTACCACCAATGACATCTAAAATGGGAAAGAACCAAGTCTGATACACTGATAAATCCAACAAGTGTGATATCTTAATAGGAACACCACCCAGGTCCAAGATGGGGAAAGCCTGGTTGGTTCAGTGAAAATGTATTCCTTCTGAAGAAGTGAACCAGACTGAGTTATCCTAGACCAGAAATGACCACTGCTTATGAGACCATTTTCAAGGTTAAGGTGTTGAATTCCATATATTGATCAAGATAGTAATACATATCTCATTTAAAAAGCCATACAATATACTATCCTGTTTAAAACCCACAGAGAAATCACCGTAGACTATTACTTCCAAACATGTAAAAATACTCAACCACAGGCAATTACCAACTGTCAGGATATTGAGTTTAGGACAGTCAGTTTCAGGCTACTGAAACTTGGGATTCTGACAGTCAGTCTTTCATCAAATAACCCATCCATCCATGTTCATGATTACTCTGCATGAGTGAGAGAATCGGTTAATGACAGTTCCCATTCATTCACTTAAAACTATGACTGTACCTATTCCACAGCAATAATGGAAGTCATGGATACTATGCCTTCCCCCTTTTTTATGAAAACAATGTGATTTGTGCTTTTTGCCATGATTAATAACAGCATAAGGAGTTTTTGACATTTCTCTTAAGAACCATGGTGCCAGGCTTTTTTTTCCCTAAAAGCTGCTTTATTAAGCTCTGGGCTCATCAATACAAAAAGGACACTCAGGCAATTGAGGGGATACCACCACAATGGTCTCTTTGAAATCCTCAAGCACTGTAGGGCTACAAAGAACAAGAAAGCAATAGTGTTTTTTTTTTTTTTTTGTTCAAGAGCTCAACATCACTTAAATGATTTGTCATAACACCTCATATAAATTTGTGCTATATACTGCCATTTATTTCCTTCCCTTTCACAACCCAGGATGTTGAAATGTCTGGAGCAACAATATGGCATGTTTCCACTTTGAGTAACAATTCCATGGTATCTAGGTAGAAAAATGTATCTTTTTTTATTACCTCTATTGAAAGTTGTATAGTTTCTCAGCCTTGCAATTCATCCTGTAGGAGGTTATGGAGACCAAAGAAAAAAAATTAGTAATATGGGCTTCTTTATGTGAATCAAATCCATTACCTGGTCCCCCAATCTACATAATAAATTGTTGTGCCATTGCTTGCCATGATTGATGGCTTATTCTGAGAATCCCACACTCATTACATTTCTAACCAATTAGTTAAGACAATACATGTGCCTTCTGACTTCAAAAAGATTTCCTTCCCCTATTGCCCTGAATCCTCTACTAGTATCTCCTTTCTAGCCTACAAATAAAATTACAAGAAGTGCTCTTACAGCTTCTCATTTGACAAATCCCCACTAACTAGACTGCAATGTGACAAATTTTGCCAAATTTTAGTGTGAGAAATTCACGAATGGCATCAGAAAAGCTATCGGCTGGTAAAACCACAGTTTGTTCTATCTTGCCCATGTGCAATTTTCATGGGGCCATCATCACTCATTTGTGTGTTTTTTTTAACCCATATTGGGGACAAACAACAATCCTACTAAAATGAGCTGCATTTTTTTAATTTCTTTCTCTTTTGAAGAAGTTAAAATGTTGTGAAACAAGTAATATTTTGTTCTTGCATGTGACCCACCTTGCTGCCACCTGGATGTGGCCACCTCTCCAAGGCCCTCAGTCCTTCCTAAAATAGTGGCTCCACATGGCCAACCCCCCCACCCTCCAGTCCAAAAACTCAAAGGCTGTCATCTCCTCAGTACCTCCCTAGCATTTGTTCCTCTGATCCCATTTGTGTTTTGTCTTTCCCGTTAGAATTTATTTTCTCTGCTGCCTTCCTGTTTTTACCCAGATGAAGCTTCAAATACTTAGAGGAACGCCGATGCCATTCACCTAAGCATTCACCAAGGACAGCTGCTCCTGGTGATATCAGACACTTCCCGAGAGAGATGAAACGTGGACTGGCACCTGCTGCTATGTGAAATCTCCACCTGAGTTTCACCACAAACAACCCTAAAGCCAAAAGAAAGGATCCTAGATGGCCTGTGAATCAACCTTTGATTTAAACCCATCCACCTTGCCTGTATAAAACATCCTGCCTGCTCCATGTATTAGCTATTTATAGAACTGCACAGTGCATTAATCACCTTATATAATTTTGTTTTACAAACCTGTGGCACTATCCTTGCATCTTGCTTATCTTTTCCTGTCTTCTTGCCTCCATCTGTAAACTGTTGTCAAGGTTTGCACCAGTCACCATCTTGTGTGCAACCTTTGATTCTCCTGAGATGGTATCCTCCACATGGCTAACCCCCAACCCCCACTTCCCTGACTCAATCATGTGCCATCCTTAACTGTTCAAAATTGTCTTTGTTTTTAACCTGCATCCTCTCGCTCCTATTTCTTATACCTGCTCCTTGGCCAGGGTAGATTTCCCCAGTTCTGCTGGTGCTCCGCTCTGCTCTCCATTCTTTTCCTGCCGCACCCTGCATGGCAGCTCTGCCATGATGTCAGATGCCAACCTGTGATCTTTAAACTGTGGGGCAGCATCTGGCCTGAAAATAGCTACTCCTGGGACAACCACCCCCCTTTTGGCTGGCCCCCTTTTCTTATCTGACCTTTCTACACCACTGGCCTTGCAGTTGGGATCCATGGGCTCCGATCCGCAACCCCTCCAGAAACCTGGAGTCCATTTTCCTGCATCCTGCAAGGTAACCCCTGGGTCCCAATCTTCATAGGTAATGAGACCTAACCTCAGTTGAATTGCATCTGTATTTGCTACTGTACATGCAAGGTATTTCTTAGCCCTACCATGCTAACTTTAATACAATGCTGCCTATGTGCCTGAAACACTGCAGCAGTCCCACTAACAAACTGCCTGCCTTATTCACCTTTAATGTGGTGCTATTCTTGCTAACATAGCGCAGACTGTATATCTGTTCCATGAGGTTTTAAACCCCTGAAATTGTAAGTAGCCCCATTACGAAAACCTAAACATTGACAAGACACAGAAAATATCATAGCATAAACTGGGCTGGATAATGACAATTTGGGGTAATTAAACTGCTATGAAATCTGTTATCTTTGAGGTTTTTAGATATGACATACAATACCTAATTAAGTGCCTTTGATACTGTATATGAAATTTTTAAACAAACATTTCTATTGACATAACCTTAAAGCCTTATTATTCTTTTTTGCTGTGTCCTGCAGTAATCATCTACTTATCCACTGATTACCTTTTTCTACCAAAGCTCTTTTTTCTTACCCACCTCACAACACTCCTTCCCTCACAGATTATTCCTCCTGGTTCATCTTAAATTTTCAAAAATTAACTACCCTCTGAATCTTCCAGAACAAAACCTGATACTACAAAATGTAAATTCCAGACCTCTGTAGTTTACAGACAACTGATGTGCTGGCAAAATTCTAGCACACAGAAGGGGGATACTCTTGGAGCATTCTTGTTTAAATCCTCCTGTACCCCATTGTTCTCACCCCAGCCAACCCCCTGCCCTTTTTCTATTTAGCTCCTCCCCCTTCTAAGTGAACTCTCTCTATTACCCAGCACCACTTGTTCTTGTCTCTTTCTCTGTCTCATCCCTGTCCCCCTCCTTATCTTCCTTCTCCCCAACCCTCCTCCTCCCTACCCCCTCACCCTACCTCTCCTGGCCACTTTCAGGTCAGGGGACACCTGACAATCAAGGTTGCCTTTCAGCAGGTAATCCCCTTTATTCCTGGTAATGTAAGAAGTAATGTACCATACCAGAGCCATGGAGTTGTCTGCAACAAAGTGTCCATCAATGTTAGGCTGCCACATCAACAACAAAGCTGAACTGTAGTCATTGATGAATGCCTGAGCTTCTTTTCTGGAAACTCATAAATGCACTTTGTGGATTTCACTTTCAGGTGATGGCACATGGCAGAGAAAGCATCACTTAAATGCCCATTTTCACACACTAGTGTAGGAAATTCAAACCAACACCTTGGGCACCAGTTTCCACATTTTTTCTCCTTCTTATGACAGTATTTGCAACACAAGTGCCACTGGAATTTCTGAACCAGTTTCCACAGTGTTGCACTGTCATTATTTGTCAGGAATCTGACATGTAATGTACAGTACAAGTCACATTAAACTGTTCCACCAATGAGTTGGTTTAGCATTGTTTTTACAGTTGGCAATGCATTGGCAACTCATAATGTTTTATTTTTCAATGCTTAACCAGCTCAAGCACAATGTTTGTAAAATGTTTTTGCAGCTCAGTTGGAATGCATCTGCAGTCCTGTCATAATGCAAGCCAAAACTGGGTTTTAACTCTTAAGTAACAGTTTGTGCACAGCACTGAAATGGATACAGCAACACTTATGTAACTCAATCAGAAATGCTACACCAACTCTTTGGAGAAACAGTTTGATGTAACTTGTACTGTACATCATGATGAAGTTGAGCAGATTGGCATCATTACAGTCACCAATGTGGGGAGCATCCTGCACCCATAGTAGCATCTTAATGTGAGGTGCTACACTTGCCTGATATTCCACCACCCCAGAAATAGTGTTCAACAATTCTGAGAGGTGGATTACTTTTTGACAGTATGAACCTGAACATTGCAAGAAATCGATGTTGAAAGTGACATGATATAGACACAGGATCTAAGGGGCATATCTCACTGAGAGTCGTGGATGCTATACTGTCTACATCTGAATTTGCCCACTTCAGAAGGTCCGCTAACTCTTCCCAGGTGTACTCTACACAGCTGAGAATAACAAATCACGTAGCCTCACCGAACTCTCACAACATGCACATTATGTCTGTGTTAGCTATATCAGTACCCTTTTGTACCATGCATAATGGAGATGATGAGCTAAGATTTGCTTGCAGTGTCTTATCCTTCTGTTGCAACTTCAGGAGCAACTGTGCCACTGTCATACCATGTAAATATGTGGTCAGCCACAAAGTACAGTATGTGCAATGGATGCAGACAGGATACTTAGTTCACTTTTCCACAAAATGTGGAACAAATACTGGATACTTCTTCAGAACGTACCATCCAAATGAAGCACTCTAGATGCTTGATACTCAGCTCAAGGAACATGTACCTCATATTCATTCAAATGACCACCAGTACCATGTGGAAACAGATCTGGGAAGCAATGAGCCTACAATGTACTGTACCAGATATTTACAGGTGTTTCTTCAACCTGATTTAGCTGGTACAAGTCAGTGCTGTCAAGTGCTCCATCATTGCCATGTAGAGGGGAAATTGTATATTGTTCATACACATTTTCATTAGTAGCCATGGATACCTTTTCAATCATTGCTTTTGTGATGTCAACCACTCCAAACTGGCTGTCAGTGTCAGCAAGGTGATCCACAATATCCTCATACACAGGATTGTGCCACTTTTAATAGCATACAGTATTTTTCACCTGCTGAACACTGACAACATATTGCCAAATAATGTTTTACTTAGTCAGCACACGATTGACCAGAATAACAATACTGTTGTCTCTGGTGATGGTATCAACATTTTCTTGCAATGGGAATGGCAGGTACATGATAGTGCCTTTTAATTATTTAATTATCCCTTTCTGTGGTAGATTTTTCATTTTGTATTCAGTCGTAGAATTGTTTGAAAAGGCTTCATTGTCTGTATCAGAATCCATTCAAACAAATTCAAAGAAGCTATTTCAGCAGGAGTAACATCTGCCTCCATGTTGTTCAAGACAGATCTTAGAGGCAAACTGTCAGATTTTATCTTACAAAAACAGTATGTACACATGGCTGCTGTTTCATTGAGATGAAAGTAATTTTTTAGCAACAAGTAGGCAACCAAATGACCCCACATTTCATTACATCATGTAATGTTGTGGAGGTCAACCTTTACCGTTTGTTTACAATAGAACAAATGGTTACATGACACACATACAATATCAGCTTTTTGTGTCTTACTCATCTCAGATTTAGCATTCTCATTGCAAAATGCCCTGAGCAAGTGTGATTCCTTTACTGTCACTGATTACTGCAGATGATCAAGACTGACTGTTAAAATATCATCTGAAGTTGTTTTCCAGATTTTGAGTTCCTCGGTAAACGATAGCAGACCATGCATATCACCATCAGTTAATAAAGGATTAAATACTGTGAAGTTTCTAACAGTACATCTGAGGTGACACAAACTTCTGATAAATGTGCACATACCTGAGCTGTTTACAGCAATCATACAAAAATTATAAAATATGCGGTCATATGCTCCAGTTTGCAGACAAGCCAACACACGCTCCATCAGACCACGGTGGGATCTAATCACTCACTTGTCAATGTGTTGAAACAGTTTGTATTTCTTACATTTCTTTCTGTTCAGAAATGTATCAATGAATGTTCATACCACATAAAAAAATTGTCAGATATTGCACATAGCATCACATGTCCATGTGGTACAACATATTTTTTTCTGTTCATCAGTAGGAGTATTGTCATCATGCATCTCCTCTGTCTCATTATGTTGGAGCACAGGTAAAACACTGTTTGCTTTACCAGAATTATCTACAGAAATAGTCACTTTTATGTTCTGTGAATGATACATTCCCCCCAGAAGTATGCCTCTATATTTTTCTCTATATTTTTCGTGTGTAACCTTCAGCCATCGAACACCAAGCACAGGTTGTTCCTCATTAGATGTTCAAAATGATGTAATTTGGCTTTGAGATTCTCAACCTCTGTGTTGAATTTGTCAATGGCATCAATCAAAGTAGTCCACAGGCAGGACTGTATATTTGTTTCCATGTTGACAAACTGTCTTGCTTCCAGGCATAGCTTAAGCAGTGAGACTTTTCTCTTAACTTTCTTTTCAGTACATGGAGAAGAGTATGTTAATGTGTGCATCGAAGGAGATGATGGTGTCAAAGGTGATGCCCAGATATATGTAGGTTTGGGCCTGGTTCAGTGGGAGGAGTGAGCTAGAGAGGATCTTTAGGTGGGTGTCCTTGGCCTTGTTTTGGCAATGTGCAAAGAGCATGGTCTTTGTTTTTTTGATGTTAACAACCAGTCTGTGGTCAGTAAATCAGTTTTCAATTTGATTGAATGAGTCTTGAGGAAGGACTGGAGTGCAGAGGAGGCAGAGTGAGAGGCGTAGAGAACTGTGTCGTCTGCATACAGAAGCACACTAATGGAGCAGGAGGTGGGCAGGGAATTTAGATACATGGACCCAGGTTGGGGCCCTGTGGAACCCCAGAGTGCACCGGCAGGGTGGTGGAGATGGTATTAATCTTTACACAATGGGATCTAAAGGTGAGATAGCTAGAAAACCAGGAGAGGGGACCTTGAGAAATACCAATATGCTAGTGTGTTCAGAAGGAGGGGGTGGGAGACCTTGTTGAAGACCTTAGAGAGGTCAATGAAAATGGCTCCAGCAAGGTGTCTTTTATTCAGGACAGAGTGAAGGAAATTAGAGAATTCCATAAGGGCAGCGGTTGTGCTATGACCAGTTCTGAGTCTATGTTGTTACCTGAATAATAGGTTGTGTGTAAGCAGGTACTCAGTAAGCTGATCTGACATGATTCTTTCAAGGGCTTTTGAGAGTGGTGGAAGATGTAGATGAGTCGGTAGTTGTTAGGGGAGGAGCTGTCACCACTTTTTAGGATTGGGTTTATGACTGCAGTTTTTCAAGTGGTTGGGAAGTGTCCCAGGCACACAGAGTGATTAAGGAGATCTGTGAGTGGGGAGAGGATGGTGTCGAGAACCAGTTGAAGGATTCTCATGTCAAAGGAGTCTTTCAGTAATTTGAGCTGCTGAGAGCTTTGGACAGTTAGAATTTGACTTCCAGTGGGGTAATGACCCATAGGTAGAAAGGGAGCTTTGGAAATTAGACTCTGGGATAGGCAGTACGGGGTCAAAAAAGTTGCATGGGAGGACTGCACTAAGGTCAGAGAAGGTGGAATTGAAGCAGTCAGTGATGGATTGAAGATCAGTGAAGGTGATGATATTTCTACATGGCAGCAAATCCCTGAGAGCTCATCCACGGACAACTCTGACAAAATGTAATCTGCATTAAGTGAGTACATGTATGCAGACTAGAGAATGGGGCGATCTTATTAAAGTGACTATTTTTAAAAACTCAGCACTTTATCATGGTTAAATATGTGTTTGAAAGTGAAGCCATGGAACTGGGCATGCGCCTTAGTATCAACTCTGATGTGCATGCCCACTGTCACAGCTTCACTTTCAAACACAGATTTAACCATGCTACTGTGCTCTGTTCTTAAACACAGCCACTTTAGTAAGTTCAGCTCTTTGTCTAGTCTGCAAACATGCACTCACTTGATGCAGCCTAAATTTTGTAAGAGTCATGTGTGGTAGAGCTCTCAGCTGTTCAGCTCCAGATAAGGATGTAAAAGCAGAGTGAACATGTGTTAGCATCAGGCAGATGGAGATTAGGGGGGTGCCAGGATTACTAATTTTCATTGACATCTTTAAACTTGAGGCATGCTTTCAGCATATATACAGTAACTGGCCATGTTGAGGGCTGCAGTTACCTTTTTTGCGATTTCTTACTTTATTTGTTATCTTTCATCCCTGGTGCAAATACTGTGCCAACAAAATTAAAATATATCCATATATTAGAAATGTAACACTTACTCATTATTTTAACTAAAAATACACAGTGCGTAGTCCATTTAGTCCTGCCTGCCAAAGCTTCCATGCATCCCCAATGAGATACTGCACCGATCTGCAGTGTACAGTCATCCATGAATATCTGCAAAAATGTTCTCCTTAGCAGCAGTTGGGAAATTGAAGCCCATTTCAAACTGAGTGCCCTATCCATTGTAATGTTGTGTTTCAAAATGTGTGCCGTAACAGCACATGCCCAGAGAGAGAGCAACAATGTAGTTATAAAAAGGTATGCAAAATGAAAACAGACTCGAAATGTTAGGAATGTACCAAATATCAGGCACATGAAGATGAATGCCAGAATGAAATCAAATAATTAACTCTGTATATATCCCTAGTTCATAGTGACATGTCTTTAAAACATCCAGTGTGTGGCATTCTTCTCAAGCTGCAGGTGCCCAACCAATTTGCAGGGTGCAGGCAACAATGAAGCATACAGTATACAGTAACAATGATCTAACAATGATACAAAGAACTGCAAGTGTTGTTCAAGTTAAAAAGTGTGAAGAACACCAGGAGGTTTCCATTGAGTATCCTCAAAGATGAGATCCTAAGGCATCAGGCATCAGAGATTCTACCTCTAAAGTAAGACTGGCCCTTTATACAGCTGCTATATTGACTGAAACAGTGATGTCTGTGCCAAGTTCGGCAATCGCAATACAAAAAAATCAGTGTCTGCCATTTTTAATTATTTGTTATGTTTGTCTTGTTTGCTGTGCTTTGTTTATTTGACTAAGCTTGGGTGTCTATACACTACAAAAGATAATGCATTGGCATCCATGCACACCCAAGCTTGTCTCTACGTTCAGAGATTTCCATGCCACTATGGAACTTATAACGCAGTGTCAGTGGCTCAGTAGGTAGCACACTCGCCTCTGAGGCCAGGAGATCACAGGGCTGTGGGTTCAGTTCCCACATCTGGCACTTTGGTTAATATCCCAGTACTGACACTGTAGTGCAGCATGAGAGGGGTGCTGCACTTCTGAGGTGCCGTCTTTTGGATAAGATGTTAAACCGAGGTCCCATCTGCCTGGACTGGTGGTAGTTCAGGTGGATGTTAAAGATCCCATGGCACTTATCGAAAAGAGTAGGGGAATTTTTATTGGAAAACAATATAAGAAAACAAAACCAAGGTAATACATAACACTATAAACATATTGCTTACTACCTATGAAACCAGAAAAAGAAAATCACAATATCCATTGTACGTATGAAAAGGAAAAAATGTATACTAAAACAAATTGTTCACCATAGAATCAAACCCCTCCCCCCCAAATACATGATATTGGAAGGAAAGAAAAAGAAAAACGCCAGACAATATAAAACCTGTATTCAGGTAACCCCTTCAAACAAAATGATTGGTAAAGCTCTCCACCAAAATGCCACTAAAGGCGCAGGAAGAGTTTTCTTCTCTAAACAATAAATTCTAGAGATTTCACTTCTGATATGTTCTTGGAGTGCAGGCAAAGCAATCGATTTCTGTTGTAACACAAACAAACAGCGGTTGTGCCAGATGCACCATTTGCAGACTGCAAACAGCACCTGCAAAGTACCTGGAAAAAAAATCTTCCAATTTGGTCCAAAGTCCCCATAAACCAATTCAGTATATGTCAAACTGGAAAATACATGTAAGCCCCATGATTGACTCAATTTAGACCATAAAGGGGCAATATATGGGCACTCAAAATAGAGGTGTTGCATAGATTCTAGTTGACAAACACATGTATCACGAATACAGTAACGTTCAGACAATTGTTTATGTTTCTGATTTCCTTTGACGTTCAATTTGTCGTGGCAACATAACCATAAAACGTCCCACATCTTTGCTGGAATTCTGCTTTCTAATAATTGTTTAACCAAACAATGTGAATCACAAGGTACTGTAAAACAAAGCGGCATTAAGAACATGGTGTGCAGAATAGAGAGCATAAACGTTTCTATTTCATAACAACTCCACATCAAGGACACTTTCCAAGTTTAAGTTTTTAAACACTTCAACAAGGTATACAGAGGAACCTAATGGAATTCTTGTAAAGGTTTCAAACAGTAGCCTACCGTTTTCAAAAAATATTGGAGCAGGATGCAAGGCTAAGGGCCCAACAATCTGTCCTGTTGTCTAAACTAGGAAAAAGGTTAGCATGCACAAAGATAGAAAAATAAAAAAGCACCGGGTTTATCATTTGCAGACCCCCCTGTTTTATAGGCCAGTAAGTGACTGATCTCTTAACAGGGTTTAGTCTACTACCCCAAAGCAATTGGAAAAATAAATTATACAGCCGGGCTTCAAGAAAAAAAGGAAGAGGAAAAACATAACTAACAAGTAAACAGAGTGGCAAGATACAAGTTTTAAGTAAAAAAATCCGTTTCCTCCGGGTCATAGGAAACCGCTTCCACCGAACAATTTTAGATTCAGCAACCTCCATAGCCGAACACCAATTACATGCCGCTGTATCAATTGGACCAAAAATAACTCCCAAAATGCAAATTTTCTGAAAATGAACAGCAATCCCTCCAGTCGTTGGCAATCTATCCAGTAAATGAATGTGCACAGCACATCCCACACTCTTTTGGATATTTAAAGCAGATCCAGAAATCCTGGAAAAGGAATGAACAATCTCAATAGCCCGTTCCCCAGAAGCTGGATCAGCTACCAGAATGCAAACATCATCTGCATAGGCCAAAACACACAGAAAAACAAGGTCAGGAGCTACGGAAATATGATGAATATCAGCCCTCCCCCCTAACATCCGAAGAAGTGAATCAATGGAAAAGACATATAACAGGGGACTTGGATAACAGCCTTGTCTGACCCCTCTCTTAATAGGGACAGGGGAAGCTCACAAACCATTAACCAATGGTGTGGTGTAAGCCGATCTATATAAAATTTTAATACAGCCCAGCAAAACCACAGGGACCCCGTATTTTTGCAACACAGAAAATAAATACTCATGTGGCACCCGGTCGAAAGCCTTGGTTTGGTCTAAACTAAAAACATAACCTTGAGTGATAGTCCCATCAAAGACCTCTCTCAAAATTTTCAGGTTGGAGATCATGGAATGACCAGGGATTGCACAAGTCTGTGTGGCAGAAATTACCTGAGCCGTCACCTGAGCTAGCCTATTAGAAACTATTTTGCACAAAATCTTCCAATCCAAATTTAATAAACTAATCGGTCGCCAGTTATCTAATTTAGTTTTATCGTGTCTGTTTATACAAAAAAATTAGATAACTGTCAGAAAAAGCGAGGGGAATAGGCAATAAGCCATGTAAAATAGTATTATAAACCTGAGTTAAATACAGTAGTAATAAGGATTTAGTTTTCTTATAAAATTAATTTGGAATCCCGTCAGGTACAGGGGTAACTGTATTTTTCAGATGACTTATAACTGGATCAACTTCTGCACAGGTAACCTGCTGATTTAAGGGTATAAAACACTCTTGGGAGAGAAGAGGAACTTCAAAGGAATCCAAAAAACTCTCCCAGGAAGGCGAATCATAAGCCCGTCCATATAATGAGTTAGTATGGAAAGAAACTTCCTCCAAAATTTTATGGTTATCAGTTATCATGATACCAGAATGAGAAACAAAGTAGACATATATTTAGATGCCACCTGTTGGTGACTACTATCATACGGATTAATAATTTTAGCAGAACCCTTCCGGCCATATTTCTGTTCCAGGAAAAGCGATGTCGTTCTCTCATACTGAGAAGCCCTCATCTCTGCTTTAACCTGTCGGATTTGGTCTGAATAGTCTAAACCCCATTTAGATTGCCAAGACAGCAGTCTTTGTAGGTGGCGCCGATATTTCAGATACTGAAAATAACGATCAGAAGACACTTTTTTAGAGTAATGTTTACAAAATTTCATAATTTCAACTTTAGTATCTTGCCACCAAAAGGCCGAATTATCATACAAGGCAAAAACAGAGATCTTATCTTGGAGAAGCCGAAACAGGCCTTGCCACCCACCTTCATCAGTCAACACAGAAATATTCATTTTCCAAAAGGTATGAGTTACAGGTTTGTTAAGTGGAAAACCAGTATGCAACAGTAATAAACAGTGATCTGAAAATTCACAAGGTACCACCGAATACCATACATCATTTAACCAGTGGAAAATAAAAAAATAATCAATTCGTGTGGAAGATCTGCCTCGATGAAAAGTGTGTTCTGGAGGGGTGACCCCAAAAGAAGACCCATCCCTCAAATCAGCAGTAATGTACAGAGTGTTAAGAAAATTGGAATCCGAATACCATTTTTGAGTAAGGCCAGTTTTATCAGATAATGACAGAATACAGTTAAAATCTCCACCAAAAATCACAGATTTGGAAGAAGGAAGAAATGGCTGGATCTGTTTCAATGTGTGAACCCTCTGGGTCTTAACTTGAGGGTTGTAAATATTAATAAGTCTCCATTCTTGTCGTTGGAAAACAATAACTAGGATCAAAACTCTACCTTGAATTAAATCAATTAGCCTAGTGACCTGAATTTCTACCCACTGAACCAGTATCCCTACTCCAGAACACAACTCTTCAGCAAGAGACCAAAAGGACAGACCATTCCTCCAATCCCTAGAGGCTTTCCTAATCTCCTGTAAAGAATGGAGCCTAGTGTCTTGCAAAAAAATGATGTGCAAGGGTAAAGACAAAAGAAATGAAAAAATGGCCCGGTGTCTCTTATCATTCTTAAGACTATTCGCATTTAAGCTCCCAAAAGATATAAAGTCCCCCATCTTGGTTAAAGAGCTTGAAATCAAGATTTTTTTCTACCATGACCCTTACCGGGAGATTTAATCTTGCATCTCTTCTTTTTATTCAATTGGACCTCCCCCAAAACTTGCTCAGAGTCAGTAAACATCTCAACCTGAGAAGACGCAATAGAGGAGGCATCAGAATCCTCCTCAGTATCCACAGTTTGCTTCGCTTAGAAAAAATCACAAACTGGTTGGAAACCGTCAGGTCAGAGGGGGGAACCACAGTAGACAGAGGTACTCCTTTCGTCAGAGAACTCCTCATCAATCTCCTGTTTCCCATTGGGACCCAGTCAGTATCCCAAGGGGGCAGCATGTTGTCCTTCAGAGAAGGGAGAACTACAGCACAAGAGGTGGAAGCCTGTACCTCCTCCACAACCGGGGAGGAGGAGGATAAAGCCTGGGGCAGAGAACTAGGGTCCTCAGGCCGTAAAGGTGTACTGGATGAAGGCACAGTCAGAAGTGAAGGTTCCAACCTAGGATTCCCAAGGGAGGGGGGAGAATCAACAAGGGGTGGAGGTATCACTGCAGTATCAAAAGGTCGAAACTGGGGCCTTGCCTGAGCCAACTTCTGAGCTTGAGTAACCGTCTCATGCTGGGAATCAAGAGGCCGGTCAGGGTTATTATGGGAAGCCCACGGACAATCTTTAAAAGAATGAGAAGTTGCCTCACACAAATTACAGTATTCAGGGTGTGGGCAGTTGATACTGACATGGCCAGAACCAAGACATGTTGAACATTTCAGCTGGTCACAGGCACTACTGAGATGTGTCTGGGCTCCACACCGGAAACAAGATTTCGGCTGCCCTGGATAGAAAAAAAAAACACGATCTCTACCCAAATAAAAATAACTGGGCAAGTGTTGAATAGTCCCATTGATTATAGGCAATTTAACCTGTAGTTTCCACCCCCTGTCCAGAAACATTCTGAATCATTAATTGGATCGGGTAAACCCAAAACAGAACATTTAGAGGACAACCATCTTACAATATCTTCTATAGCCACCCCCTCATTTTTAAACAAAACTGTAATAGATTTTATAGTTGGTTTAGTAAGGGGAATAGCAAAAAAAGGGGCCCGCAAAGGAGTATGTCGAACAGCTTGCTATCTGCTCCAAAACGTATCTAACCCAGATGCATTCTTAAAACTAACATCAAAGTAATTATCTCCAAATGTATGAATTAAAGCATAAATTTCAGAGGAGAGAAATGGAGACTTGATTTAAGCAAAGTTTTTTACATAAGACAGTCAGGGAAAGGCGTCCAGGCCACCCTATAAGGAGGTGAACAGCATTACGCCGTTTAGCCTGTTCAGGAGGGGAATGGAACAAACCAGCAAAAGTTTTAGTCCGGGGAGGCCCCAAAGCTGGACCCGAATCCTTAGTAGCCGAACTCCTATTACCCTTCAATTCAGGGGCAGGGGAAGGTTCAGGTAGGGAATCAGATATGGGCATCGAAACAGAGCGCACTGCAGTCTCTACTAAGTCAACCTGGGAAGAAGCAGGAGGCAAAGGAACAACAGCAGCAGGTAGGATGGGGGTAGGCAATACAGCTCCGTCAGTGAGCAAGTCAGAGTTTCGAAATAAACTCGGTGTAGATACCTGTCCTTTTTCCGCCTGCCAGGAGGGCAGTTGCGATAAAGTAAACCCCGAAGGAACCTCAAGTGGGTCCAAGATGTCCAATAAATCCCCTCGGGGAGCAGGGCCAGGCCGAGCAGAAGAGGTCCAAGAATCATCTAAAGGGGACTTCTCCCATCCTGCACCCCGAAGTGCTGCTGCAATAGTGATTCTAGAAGCCGAGAGGTGGGAATCAAACCCACCACCAACTGGGCTAGATACAAACAAGCCCGGTAAACCGGGCTGGCGATCCCCCACAACATCAGAAGAAACATCATTACTGTGTACAGTACCTTTCTGACAGTCAAACTCTCCTGGGAGAACTGAAGTAGATGACACAACACTGGTTTCCAGGTGGCTGCAACATTTCAGCCTGACCCCCTTCCAACTCCCGAGGTGCAGAACTTAGGCAAGGAGGCGGTGTGGGGGAGCCTAGGGGAGACTTCAGGCACTTGCATACCCGCAATTCACTGCCAGTCTCCCCGGCTCCCAGCAAACAATCATCACCGCAACAGGATACTGCCTGCACTTCCTGGTTCCTGCTGGGCTCCCGTAGAGCACTCAGCGTCTCTTGCATCACAGGGTGACTGACCTCATCACCAGGAGCGGGGCAAGAAGAAGCCCAGCAATGTGCTGCCGAAGAGGAGAGACCGGGTACAGTGGAACGAACTGTCTTAGGGGAGGAGAAGACAATGTCAGCCCCAGAATCCTTCAGTAAGTCAAATCCAGCCACTACCGCATCCATTAAAAGAGAGTCCATAGGGCAAAAAAATATCCGTTTGGCAGTGTGAAGCCTCATCCATTTGGCAGTGTGAATCCTCATCCAGTAGTCTGGTAAGAACAGCAGGCATGGTCTCCGGAAGCCTAGAGATAGGGAGACCAACTCCCCTATCTCCCACATGTCCTCTTACTCCAAATCGAAGCCCCAAGTGGCCATCGCGATAGCCGTTCCCTCACTGGGCACAGCGCAACCGCAGCAGAGTAGGGGAATTTCCCCGGTGTCCTGGCCAAATTTCCCTCATTCACTGAAAAATACCACCAACAGCTTAATCTGGTTCAAGGTCAGTTGGCATTCATCTGTATCCCCTTCCCCCGGGTCGTGCCTGAAAATAGGCAGGATTTGTCTAGTGCACTTACCCGGTCAACAAAAACTAAATAAATAAATAAAATAAATAAATAAATTTTGAGCTTCGCTCTTAAGGTTTCTCATTCCCAGGAAAACCTCTCGATGCAGAGATAGGCTGGTTATGTCCATACATTATTCTCTATATGTCCCACTTAGCTGTCAAAAGTTCACTTTACTTCAGCCATCTGGAAACTAAAAAAGTATATTTAATCAAGGTTATTTGGCAAAAATCAAATAAAGTACTATTAACAAAGTATGCCAAGTATTTTAAGGCAAAAATAAATCATTCTGCATTCATTAAAAGTCATTGATGACAGTCACTGTACGAAATTAATGCAAGTTAAATGACCTTCTCCTACTCCTCCTACTCCACAGCTCTGTGTTGAAAAATAGGTTGGAAGCAGAACATTAATGAAAAAAAAGTGGCTTCATCTCAGTTGTACTATCGTGGGTAAGTTGCTGTAACAGCACAACATCCTTAACATTATATTTTCTCTTCTGGCAGAAGAAATTTGTGACACTGTTTGTACAATAGATAATGCAAACTGGAAAATGTAAAGGCAACCCTTTTTGTACCATAATAAAAGGCTCATTCATGGTAAAAGAGGAATTATAAAGGTTTCATATAGACATTGAACAAGACAAAGAATTCACCACATGCCTTATCTCTACTTAAAAGCTAAGTGGGATGATAACTAAAACATCTTCAGCCTGCTTACTGAGATCCTGTAGCACACAGAACAACTTGTATTTCCAACAACACTGTTCAGACATTGGCAATTAGAGCAGATACGTAGTAGAGCTGTGCAAGGGCCAAATAGTATTTTCTGAATACCATGAATAGTAGGCTTCCCGAATATTTGGATGCATTTCCCGAATAGTTCACTATTCGGCTACTATTCGGGAACTACGATTCGGTGAGATTTCCAAGTCTCACAGAGTTTGTTTGCCAATCAAAAGCCATTTCTGGAGCTCAAAGGCAAGTACACCATGTGTCTTGCTCACTCTGAGCTGGTAGAAGACAGGAAACAGTGGTTTCTGAGAGCTAGCTTTGTAGTACTTCTGAGACCTTAAACTTGCCAAAAAATAAATAGTTTTTTGTTCCACAGGCTTTTTGGGGTCAGTATAATTTGTCTGATCAATGTCAGAAAAGCTATGTTTGGCTTTCTGATAGGTATTTTTGTCCTTATTGCTGTGCTCAGTTACAGGCTTTAGGAGGGCTATCTGCTAACACCCCTTCTTTGCTGCTCTCTGACATAGCTCCAGTGTGATTTTTTTTTGGGTGAAGCACATTTTATTTTTGAGTTTTGTATTTTTGCTGTTGTCTGGTTCCAGGCTTGGTTCCCTGCATGACTGATGAGGGTGTCTGCTAACTCCCCCTCCTGTAGGTCTCTGCTCATGATTTACCTATACGTGCATAATATTTGACTTTGTGAGACATTGCCCTGCATGTGCATGCTTAATATATTTTTTCATGAGGCTGGGCCCCGCATGTGCACACCTGTGTGCACACAGTTTTTGAAATAAACTTCTTCAGTTCTAAGCCTGTCAATCTTGACTCACAGAATCATTATTGTTAGTCCTCTGGCACTGGGCTTCTATCCCTGTACAAATGAGTGTGTTGGCTGACTCCCCCTTCCACTTCCACAGCCCACCACACACAATTAACCTGTGCATGTGAAACTGTTGTGGAGAACACTGTTCGACTATTGCTGTGGAGAACACCATCCAACTATTGCCTGACCATTCACTTACGCCCGCCAGTGTGTTATTTATGCACGTTCCCAAAATTACATCAATCATGACTGCTTCTCAGCAAAACGATGTTGGTATAACCTCCGAAGGAGTTTTTAATCAGCAAGTTAAATCCTGGGCTCACTGGGATTTTTGTGAGGTGCCGAAGTGAGAAGGATTTGTTCCTATCTGGAGTCAGTTTCAAGGGAAACTCGCATCTCACTTATTGGATTTTTATTGGGCTCTGCTGCCTATTTGACTGGAGGAAGGCTGCTACCTGGTGGGAGTCTACGAGGAGGAGAAGAGGTCTTAGCCTGTCCAGCTTACCTTGAGGTAGGTACGGGGGGCCGCTGTTCTTCCCCAGATGGAGTTGGGAGTACATACCAGAGGGTGGGTACTGGCCATGCCTCTAGGGCTGTTTGGGTTGCCTGACAGCAGCTAGACTTCCCTGGCAATCCAAGTGGGGGTTGTAGTTGTGCAACCTGTTGTCCTCCTTTTGGGGCGGCTGGGATTTGGCTATTTTGGATTGTAGAAGAACTATCCCACATTATGTTTTGCCTCCATTCAGTTGATTTGGTTTCCATTTTTGACGCCTGGATTTAAATTAAGCTTCACTGGAAGCTCTCTTTTTGGTTTTGCCCATTTTTCACTGAAACTAGGAGGCAGTGAGAGGGTCTCTTTTTTTGGAGCTATAGTACTTTTAATCTGAGTTGTGGATATTACTGTGAGAGGGTTACATCCTTTGGGCTGATTTTTAATGACTAAGAGGTGGTGAGAGCCTTCTTTTTCAACTTCAATCAAATTCCTAAGGTGCAGCTATTCATGTGGTTTTTCTCCATGACTTTTGACTCTGGGCTAGCATTGGTCTGAACCTAGAGAATTCACTGCTGGGGTGGTGGACTGCTTGAACTCGGGTTCAGTGCTGCTGGAGGGCAGTTACCCTTTTGCTCATGGTCAGTGGCGCTGGGGGGGCTGAAAAGTTCACCTCATACTGGGCCTAATTGCAGCCCCCACTCAGTGTGTGTTTTCTCTGGGAGATAGCTGGCTGACCAGCATCTTCAGAATTTGAAGCTATTGCTGGATAATAACTGGATTAATATCGGGTTTTTTGTTTTCAACCAAAAGATGGTCAGACTCCATGGATTTTGAACTTCTTTTCAGCTATTTTAGTCAGTGGTGAGAGCACTGGCAAAATTTCCTCCTATCTGACTCTGGGACATTTGTTTTGTTATATTGTTATATTTATGTTACCTCTGGAATTTACGTGAGAGATAATTTTGGAGGGGGGGCAGTTTTGTTCTAGCAAGGTGAGAGCTCCCCAGAAATATGTATTGTGCACTTTCATATTTGGGATATTTGTTTCATTTTATATTGTTATATTTTTATTGTGATGGGGAGAGAGCATTTTATATTGCAAGATATGTGCCTGGGAAAGAACATAGGAATGCGCAGCTACTCGGTGGTACTCCTTCACAGTCTTCACCCATTTGAGCTCCCATTACTCCCTTCAGAGACCTATGGGAGATGTCGGGCTCTAGGAATTGCTTGGAGGGGGGGGTGCCAGAGGGGGACCAGTCCAGGTGGTTGCCAGAGAGTCACAGATATGGGTGATGAAGCCAAGAAGATGCCCTGGAGTGCAATGACCACTGGAGAGGGGTTCTGCCAGTTTAGCGCCCATACCCAAGGGCTCCATGGAAATTAGTGGGCAGGTAGCTGCTTCGGTGATCCCCATTCATCCTACTTGGGCTGTGTTATGCAATGCCAGGTCAATGAGGGAACAAGACTGCCATAATGGCAGACTTTGTTGCCTTGGTAAACTTGGCTTGCATCACGGAGACCTGGCTGGAGGTGGCAGTGCCAGCTGGGTACTCCATGATTTACAGCCTGAGGAAGGATCACAGAGGTGGGGGGGGGTGGCCATTTGTTTTAAATCTGACCTAGGTCTCACGGTGCTACCTATAGGTCCCACTGAGTCCTTTGAATGTGTTGCTGTGTGGGGTGTCCTGTCATAGGTTACAGGATTCTTCTGCTCTATCGCCCCCCAGGTAGGGAGGGTACATTTTTGAGGGAGATAGGGAAGCTTGTCACAGGTCTGGTGCTGGAGTCCCCGAGATAGTTAATTCTCAGGGACTTCAATGCCTGGGTTGATGACTGGCTCTCCAGTTTCGGTAAAGATCTCCTAAGGAGCATGGAGGGGATGGACCTGGAGCAAAATGTTACCTCAGTGAACCACTCGAATGGCCACACACTGGACTTGGTGTTTTCATTAGGTCTTGAGACCATTGACTTTAGAGTTGATCTGGTAGTTTGGTCCGATCATTGCACCATGAGGTTTAGGTTTAGGACCCCACCCCCGAAGCCCTTGCCTCTGTGGAAATGGTCCAGTATTGCCCTTTGTGGAGTTTGTCCCCATCAGGGTTATTGGTGGTGCTGGACCTATTGAATGTGGGAACTGCTTGTGTGATTGGAATGGAGGGAGTGATTGTGGCATATAATGGTGCTGTCACAGCCGCCTTTGATTCAATTGCTCCCGTTCATGTCCAACCGTTATCTACTCATAGGAGACCTCCCTGGTTTGATGGGAACTCAGGGAGTTGAAGATTAAGGGTCAGAGGTTAGAGAGATGGTGGAGGGGATCTGGACTGATGGAGGACAAATTGGCTCTGATGTCACATTATAACGATAACCAGGGGACAATCTCTTGTAAGAAGGCAGAATTTTTGTCAAGAGAGATTGCTGTGGCACGGTATAGACCGGTTCAGCTCTTCCACACGGTGGGTAGGTTTTTACATCCTGCCTGCCTCTATGTGGGGGGAGGAGGTTTAAGCACTAGGTGTGAGGAGTATGCTCTGTTTTTTGCTGACAAAGTGTCCACTGTCAGAGCCAAGATCTCCTCCACTGTCACTCAAAGGGATTATGGGGTCCACTCTTAGGTGTTGCAGAACACTTCTCCTGTCTGGGCTGAGTTTGATCCAGTTGGGGTGGAGAAGGTGGTGAATGTTGTCTCGAGACTGAAGTCAACATATTGTGATCTAGACCCAGGTCCAACACAACTTTTGGTTGGATGTATGGACCTGATTGCACTTGTTATTGCCGAGATTGCCCGGAGTTCCTTGAGGAATGGGGTCTTCCCATCGGCCCTGAAAGAGGCCTTGGTTAGACCCCTATTAAAGAAATCCTCATTGGACCCACACTGTCTCGCCAATTACAGGCCTCCCATTTTTAGGGAAGGTTATAGAAAAAGTGGTGGCAAGTCAGTTTGGGGAACGTCTTAATTCCTCCTCCACCTATGAGATTTTCCAATCTGGGTTTAGGGCTGGGCATAGTACAGAGATGGTGAAGGTTCTTAATGATCTCCTAATGGTGAGAGACAGGAGAGATCATTCCATCTTGTTCGTCCTGGACCTCTCGGCGGTGTTTGACACTGTGGACCATGAGCTGCTCCTTGACCGACTGCGGTTTTGGTGTTGCCTGTCCAGTAAAGTCATCAAATGGTTCAGGTCATACCTACAAGGTAGAGTGCAGAGGGTAATGATGGAGTTGGAGTCATCTAGCCCTAAGCCTCTAATGTGTGGTGTTCCACAGAGGTCAGTCTTGTTACCCTTATTGTTCACAGTGTACATGCTGCCATTGGGTGACATTATCTGGCTGTATGGGCTGGGTTTTCACTGCTATGCAGATGATACCCAGCTATACCTGTCCTGTGCTCCAAGTAACCAGGTGGTGGACACTGTATTTAACAGCTACCTGTCTGAAATCCTGAATTGGATGTTCCATAACTGGCTTAGACTCAACCCAGACAAGACAGAAGTGCTGGTGGTGGATCCGGGTCATCGTGGGGGGGTGGGGGTTTGTGAAGATCACCTAGTCTTGTACTGGGAGGGGTGTCACTGACCCCATTCGATCAGGTGAAGAATCTGGGCATGATCATTGACAGTGGCTTGACGCTTGATGCTCAGGTGTCAGCCGTTGTTAAGAGTGGATTTTATCATCTGAGGAACATTGCCGGGATTTGGAACCTATTACCCCCGAGGATCTAGCCTCACTAGTACATGCTTGTGTAACATCCAGACTGGATTACTGCAGTGCCCTGTAGCTAGGGCTATATGGAGGTAACCTCCACTGGTTGCAGCTGGTGCAGAATGCGGTGGCAAGATTATTGATGGGTGACCATATCACACCAGTCCTCCCCGAACTGCACTGGCTGCCAGTTAGGTGGAGGATTGCTTTCAAGGTCGGGTCACTCACCTATAAAGCCCTACATGAAGGAGGACCAGTCTACCTGCAAGAGCTCCTTGTGCCTCACCACCCAACCCGTTCTCTCCATTCCACAGAAGGTTGTCTCCTGGATATTCCTTGGGTGAGGTTGCGCCACTTGGGTGATCAAGCGTTCTTGGTGGCTGCACCTACCCTATGGAATCTTTTACCTAGACATATACAGGAGGCACCCTCTGTGGATACCTTCAAAAAAGGTTTAAAAAGGTTTTTTTAACCAGGCTTTTAAATTTTAGATAATTGAATTATGTCTTGATTACATATTACTGCTGATTTTAATTGTATTTTTGTATATTTATAAAATGTTGTACGTATTGAGTGTGAAGTGCTCCGAGTCCTTGGAAAGGAGCGCTATAGAAATAAAGTATCTATCTATCTATCTATCTATCTATCTATCTATCTATCTATCTATCTATCTCCCCCCCCGAGTCTGTGACTTATGTGTGCACATCTGTGTACATGTGTTTTTGTTGTTGTTGTTTTAATTAAACCATTGCACTTAGTTGGGTAGGCTTGTCTCACTGAGTTGACTCTATGTCATCTGTCAGTTCCTTGTTCTGTTCTATGATTGACTAAAAAGGTGTCCCTCTCCTTCCCCCTTCTCAGAAGCAGTGTTTTTTATTTGCTGCTGCTTTTGTGTGGTACAGTATAACTGCTAAGGTCAGCGGGAGTATTACTGTAGTTCCACAAGCACTAAGTAAAGAATCACAGTAACCACTAGTGACCTGATCCATCATGGCTTTAACAACCTTGCAAACATGCTTGGTCCAATCCCAGCAAAGCATCTGCACCGCTGGCCCCAAGTGGTGAGGGACAGGATGATAGACCTACAAGTATACAGCACTTCCAGGCAATTACTGCTGGTGTCATCCCAGGGCTGCCAAACCCCCAAACAATCTATGCAGAACAAAGGAAGCACTCGGGGAAAGGGGTGCAGTAACAAAAGACAGTTAAGAGCAGTGGAGCATAAAGTTGCCAAAATATTTATTTGTGCTAAGGCTGGATGATGTCAATAAAGCCCTGGTGCTTTGACCTGAAGCTGGTCTTTCCCAGGGGGCATGCCCCCTGCCTCAGGACCTCCTTGTGAATGAGCTTGCTCAATGGAGTCTTTCCTGCAATAAACTTGAACTTGAAACACACTATGAATATCCAACCCTTAAAGAAACACACACCATAAATAAGTAATGTTATAATAAATGAGACTGAGATGTCTTTGTAACAAAACAATCCAAAACTAACACGGCCAAGGATGAAACACTACATCAGGATTATATAACATAGTTCATACAGTGGCGTCAGACAGTATGCAATGCAGTATCTTGCAAAAGTACTGCAAAATGCTGCAGTATGCTGCAAGGAGCAATGTAATTCAATGTCAATTAAGCCCTCTTCATCCAGTATTTTGCAACATATCATTTACTGCAAAGTATTGAATTGCATCTTGTCTTGCTCCACTTTATATATTATTGATACATAATACAATTCCAGAGAAGGTGGTGAGATAGACTACATAGACAATGACAGACAGGTGTCTCTCTGTATTCGGTGGTCTCAGACATTTCTCTCCCCAGGCAAGCCTTTTAGTTCTTGTTGTATTGGGACTAGTACTACTACTACTAATACCACCAGTAGTACTACTACTAGTGTCACCACCTGTTCCATCTGTACGTTCACTGTCACATCCTTTTGTGCAGTAGTAGGTGGTCATTAGAACATACATGCTTTGTGCAGGAAGCAGCAGACACCACCACCAATGTGTCCACTGTTACCACTATGGCTGCTGCATCCACAGGCAGTGTGCTTCCCACCACCACCACTGGTGCCATTCTTGCAGCAGCCACCCTTTCAGCTATCAACACTATGGCAGCCACTGTTATCACTATTCCTATGCCCATGGACAAAGCACCTTCTACCCAATGACTGTGACCATGAACACCCTCCTGTGCTGGCCCAATGCAATGCTTGATATCATTTTCAGAGTGCAATGTGTGCAGTGTGGTCGATCGAGTGTGCCACATCAGCTTGTGTTGCATTATTGAGAGCTGTATGTTGGTGGTTGAAGTGTCATTGAAACATAGAAACACAGAATTTGATGGCAGATAAGGACCGCTTGGCCCTCCTAGTCTGCCTATTTTCCTACCTAATGGATAAGCTGCAGATCCTAGTTAACCAACAGCCTACTTCCTCCTACCCACCCACTAAAATTGCTTTATGTCTGTCCGATGCATTCTTGAATTCCCCCACTATTTTTACTCTACGACTTCCTCAGGAAGGCCATTCCATGCATCTACAACCCTCTGTGTGAAGAAATACTTCCTCACATTACAGCTGAGCTGTCCCCCCTCTACCTTCAAATTGTGCCCCCTTGTTCTTGCACATCTCTTTTTCTGAAAGATGCTACCCTCCTGGACCTTGTTGATTCCCTTGAGGTATTTAAAGTTTCTATCATGTCCCCCCATCCCTCCTTTCCTCGAGGCTATACATCTTAAGCTCCTTTAGTCTTTCTTCATATGTCTTCTGGTACAGACCCTGCACCATTTTGGTTGCCCTCCTCTGGACAGCCTCCACCCTGTCCATGTCTTTGCGGAGATGGGGTCTCTAGAACTGTACACAGTACTGCAGATGTGGTCTTACCAACTGTCTGTATAGAGGGCCAACAACATCCCATTTTCTACTGGCGATGCCTCTCCCTATGCATCCCAGTATCCCCCCAGCCCTCTTTACTGCCTTCTCACATTGCTGGCCCACCTTTAGATCATCTGATATGACTACACCCAGTTCCTTTTCCATTGTTGTTGTTGTTGACAGTATCTCACCCCCCATTGTGTACTCTTCCCTTGGGTTTTTGTTTCCCAGGTGCATTACTTTGCACTTCTTTGCAATGAATCTAACCTGCTACACATTTGACCATTCCTCCAACCTTGCCAAGTCCCTTTTCATCCTTCCCCCCACCTTGCATATCAACCCTGTTGCAGATCTTTGTGTCATCTGCAAAGAGACATACTTTCCCTTCCTGTCCCTCTGCAGTGTCACTTATAAAGGCATTAAAAAGGACCAACCCCAGTACTGAACCATGCGGTACCCCATTAGTAACCCCCCTTCTTCACTGTGGACTCCATTTACTGTTATCCGCTGTGTCCTGTTGTCCAGCCAGTGTTTTACCCAGGCTACCACCCTGGGACCCACTCCCAGGCTGGCTAATTTGTTTATTAATCTTTTGTGTGGGACAGTGTCAAATGCCTTGCTAAAGTCTAGGTAGGCCATGTCCACACCCCATCCTTGGTCTACAACTTTGGTCACCCAGTCAAAGAAATTGAAGTGTATATGTTACACCAGGTTCATTGGGTGATTAGTGGTGTTGCTGAAGTACTTTTTTTAAGCTATCCATAAAAAACACCATTCCCGGCCGAATAATGAATAACAAATAACAAATACCTGGGACCCAAATACTGAATATTCATCTGAATATTGGGGAAAAGGTGTTCACACAGCCCTAATAGGTAGTGCTAAGAAGATAAGAAAATGAGGATAATAACTAGTCCTATGCCATGTTATATGAAAGAGGGACCAGAAAGTAGACTGATGTGGCAGGAAGGTTATATACAAGATGCAGGAGACCAGAATGTCAGTGATCATAGCTGTTTTATTTTCAAAAGTCTCCAAAAAGTTTCTCTTGAAGTGCAGCTTCAATAGCATCCAGCAATGTATAGCAAAGTGGATGGACAAGGTCAGGATCAGCAAAAACTCCTAATGGCCTAGAAGTTCTAGGATCCAATTTCTAGGATCACAGCATTCAGTTCAGTGAGGAATGTTACCCACCTTAAGGCCTGGCCCTGTTGCTCTGCTCTGCCTTGCCTTGCCCCGGCAAGGCTGGCTAACATCTGACTGCAGGAACTACTGGCTCCATTTATATACCTTGTCCGTATAGACATCTGACTGGGGGGGGGGGCTCGTACATATGTAAATAACTGAATTTTAATTTGGAATCTGATTGGTTCCTAACATTTTTAAGCCACTTACATCATACAGATACATACTTAAACAAGCAGTCTGTTTCCATAGGAACTCATTTTACTGCAACACCAGAGTCCATTCCAAATTACCTTCCTCCTTTCCAGATCAGGAAATGCTCCCCAAAACAAAGAGTGAGGGATTTCATCTTTTTTGCTAAGTGCCATCATTTTAATACAATTCTTAACATCAATTACTGATTAAATCAAAAAAGAAAGCACATTGTGTACTCATGGTTTTATGTGAATGTATCATACAGCACGACACAAACAGTTTTACTCCACTTTTTCATTTAAAAAGAGGGCCAATGTAATAGGGCACAGTGTAGGTTCTAACATACTCTGCTGTATATAGTGTAACAGTCTAGCAGCACATATACGATACAGAAAATTATTAGAATCAGTCCCTCACGAAGAACCAGCTTTCTGTCTGTGCTGAGGGCCTCGGGGGGGGGGGATGAACAACCATACATGAATTATATACTTACATGAATGTGCTTCTGAAAACAATATCCTGCCATATAACTCCCTCAATAAAAGAAAACCCATATGTTTATGTGGTTTTCTAGGGTTCACTAACACTCATTCATTTCCCTGGAAACTTCTGAGAGTTGAGAGTTGAGATGTTTTATCTCTGTCAATCTCCACACCATATTATGACATGTAATCAGCATTGATATGCTGCTTACCTGACCGATGTAACATAGTAAATTTATAAGGTTGCATGGCTATGTACCACCATGTCAAATGGGCATTCTTGTCTTTCTTCTGTTGAAACCAATACAGCAGAATGTAGTCTGTGATTAAAGTGGATTCCCTCCCTAATAGACAGAACTCTAGGGATTCCATGGCCCACTTAGCTGCTAGACATTCACTTTTGGCTGTAGAACAGTGCTTCTCACAATCAAAGAGTTTCCTACTAGTATACAAAACAGGATGCTCTTCTCCATTTGTTACTTGTCTAAGAACAGCCCCCAGATTTACATCTGAAGCATCAGTGTGGAGTTGGAAAGGTTTGCTAAAGTCTGGTCCCTTTAGCACAGGGGTGAAACAAAGGGCTGCTTTAAGGGCAAGGAACGCATCCTCACACTCAGGTATCCAACACATCTTGTTTGGATATGCTTTTTCGGTCAAGTCTGTTAAGGGTGCAGCAAGTGCAGAAATGTGAGAGAAAAAGCGGTGGTATTGGCCAGCAAGGCCCCAAAAAAATCTGACTTGTTATTTAGGCTTTGTCCATTGTCCATCCATTGGAAATTATGACAGCAAAGAAATTGGATAAAGTAGTGATCCTGTGGGACTAGAAATGAGCAAAAAAAAATACTTTTGCTGGCAGAACTGAAGCACAAGTCAGACTTTTGAGGAAATTCCACCTGCCCTGCATTGTTGCCCCATTGCCTGATAAAATACTAAAAAAAAAATCACAATCCAAAGTGCATTAAAAAAAAACCTTGGTGGCTAGTGGTCCCTCCCCCCACCTGATCACCCATTTCTAGCGGCCCGCTGGACATGTGTTTTAATAAAAAAAAATCTGGTGGCTAGTGGTACCTCCTACCACCTAATCACCCACCCAAGTGCAGACTACAAGATTCATACTTGAAGTAACCCCACATCCCTATTCCCCATATTTAGTAAAATATCCTCCCTAGTGGTCTAGTGGTAGTGAACCCTGCTCCTTCCCTGTCCCCAATCCCAACCCCATATGTATAAATAGAATTATTTTTTTTTTTGCTTGTTCCCCCAGTGCCTGGCTGTAAAAATCCAATTCTTCCCTGTTGGTCTAATGGTAATGTGGCAGTAGCAGTAGTCATTTACTGCCCCTCCCCCCTACCCAGCTGGTAGTGTCCCACCACTCTCTCTCATCCCAAGATGGAGTGGACCATTGGCACAGCCTTCCCCTCTCCTCCACAGGTGGAAGCCCACTGAACTATCAACGAATGGGCTCAGGCTTATACAAGCACACACTCATTCATTACCAGCTCATGGCCATGTTGGTTTTTCATCAGTGCAGAGAAGGGGTGGCTGATCTGGTCACTGACAAGGAGGAACATTGTTGTGGACCCCTCCTGGGGTCCACAATGTCATTCCCCCATCCTTCCCCCACCAGTGACCGGAGCAGCCCCACTTATCTGCAACCCTGAAAAACCACCATGACCACAAGCTTGCCCGACTGTCAATGAAAGAACGTGTGCTTGTACATGCATGCACATGTTCATCAATAGCTCAGTGAGCTGCCAGCTGTGGAGGTGAGCAGAGGGATGTGCTGGTGGCCCACTCAATCTAAGGATGGGAGGAGTGGGGTGGGACACTACCTGCCGGGGTGGGGGGCCACTACTTGACTACTGATACTGCCATATTACCACTAGACCACCAGGGACAAATTGGATGTTGGCAGGCAGGCACTGAGGGAATAAGTAAAAAAAAAAAATGATCTTTATACATATGGGTTGGGGATTGGGGATAGGGATGGAGTGGGGTTCATTACCGCTAGATCTCCAGGGAGGATATTTTACTTAAAAAGGGATGGGGGTTACTTCAAGTATGAATTATCTTGTCTGCACATGGGTGGGTGATCAGGTGGGTGAGGGACCACTATCCAAAAAGGGTTTTTTATTAAAATACAAGTCCAGCAGACCACTAGGGATGGGTGATTGAGTGGGAGGAGGGATCACTAACCATTAGTTTTCTTTATTTATTTAATCAGATGGGTGGTGATCATTGACTGGTGGGGGGTGCTAGCCATGGGGGATATTTAACATGTTGGGGGGTGGAACATAGCCATGGGGGTATTTAACATGTTGTGGGGGGGTGGAATGGGGTAAAAGTTTGCCCTAAACATTCAGAAGTTTTCCGATCCGTCACAGGTGGAAGCTTGGAGACTTTCATGAAAGTTCTGCTGAGGCAGAAATGGCAACTTTTGCACACCTCTATGTTGGACTTCAATCTCCTGGGCATAGATGAGTGTCTAGAGAAAGCTACTATAACAGCAGGGCTGAGACAAAGTTTCTTTCCAGCTTCAATGATTACTTCCTACTACTGCATGTCCAACAGGTGATTAGATGTGAGACTATACATTCATAGGTTTTAGAGTCAAGAGTAGGCATTAGCCTTTCAAGACTGTCTGCCATATTAATGGATTACACCAGTGTTGCCACACCCCAGTGGATGCTTTGTCAAGCTGCTGCTTAAAGCCATTCAATTAACTGCTTTTTACAATGTCAGGCTGTTCAATTGTCTCATTACTCTTTCAGAAAATCAACCTCTCCTTCTAAAGTACTAAAATTATTGCCTTTTAGCTGCTTGTTTTACCCTGGTGTAGCTATATCCTGATGACTGAGTTCTATATACAGATATTGCATTGTATCAACACAATCTCTGGCATTGTATACTATGATCAAGTCACCTCTAGTTCTTCTCATTTCCAAACTATACATCCCTAGCTCTTGTAATATTTCTCTGTATGACATTCTATTCTATGCAAACCCTTGATCATTCTAGTTATCCTGTTCTGTATCCACTCTACTCTATAAAAGTTGCTTCTGTTTGACCAACCTTGACATTGCTCTCATCAGAGGAGATGGGGGTCATCTCCAGTGTGAACTTCAAGGAACTGGTTGAAGGCAGTGGCAAAACTGGGTGGCCTTCTTCCTGAAAACAAAGAAGACTACTGAGGCTTCAGCCAACTGGACCTAGAACTTCAAAACAGTAGACCTTGTCAAGATGAAGGGCTTGATGTCCAAGAATCTGAAGCAGTTGCATGAGGCTGGCAAACACATGCTAGTCTCATTGAATAAAGTGTTTGGATTAGCATGGCAGAGGTTTGTATCTCTGTAAGCCATAAAAGAAAAATGGACAAAAAGTGATCCCCTCTCAAAAGAGAGACCCAAGGCAATGAATCCTGAACAGAAAAAAAACATCTATTACTGCTGGAAATAGATGCTGTACTTTGGATCCAGGCCAGAGAGAAGTACAGAACAGCAATGACAGACTGCTGGACTAATATTAAAAAAGTCAAGGAGGAACTGGAAGCTAGGACATGAGTAGGAGCTGGAGACAACACCAAAGCCTTCTTGTAGTACATAAATGGAAAGAAGAATGTACATTAAATGTCTGGTTTGAGCCCCTCAAAATGGTAAAACAGTAGCAAAATTGTGCAAGAAAGATAGGGTTGCATGCTGAATTAATACTTAAGTTCAATGTTCACCAAAGGGCCCCGAGTGAAGGCAGGATTCTCACTGGTGGAACTATGGCATAAGAAGTAGCCATGATATAGTCTGAGAATGATACAGCCACCCAGGTAGCTAACAGTTGAAGATCAAGCCAGGTAAATCACAAAGGGAGGCCTGGAGACAACCTGGGAGAAGTGGAGGTAAGGGAGAAGAAATGATGCAAAATTAAATTTTGCTGCACAAAACATTTTGTAAAATTCCACTGTTCTGTGAAATTTTTCACAGTTTGTGAAATTGCAAAATTCCACCTGCGGAACATGGAATTTCACTGCAAAATGAGAAATTTCACTCAAAAGAGCAAAATATCACCATTTTGTGGGTGAAATTTCACATTTTGCCTGTGGAAATTCACAATTTCACCCAAGGAATGTTGCATTTTGCACCCGCAAATATTTTGCGAAACACATGAATTTTGCAAACTGTTTTGCTTAACGAAATTTCCTAATTTTGCACATCTCTATAAGAGAGCAATGGTGTGATCCCTTTTTTAGTAGTCTTTCATGTATCTGTCCAGACAGGTGGGGTGCTGAAGAACTGAAAAGTGGTCAGTGTGGTCACAATCTTTAGTAAATGGTTAAGTACCTCAATATATGGAAGACTTTTGTTATTCGGCAGCCAGATGTTCCATACAAGGTATTTTGTTTCTGTTGTAATTATCAACCTGAATACCAAAATATCAAACAAAAAGGGGGGAAAACCCAGAAACAACCCTTCCACCTTCTTCCCCACCAACTGTCAGTAGCCCAATTGCACCTTTCTCTTTGAGCAACCACAATTTGTTAATTTGTAAGTGTGTTTAAAAAAAACAAAACAGTCCCACAATGGGTGACCTGCACAACCCATCCATCACACAGTGTAAAATAGTGTTAATTTGTGCTTATAAAATAGTGTTTATGTCCCCCAACCCCCCATCCTGGTAGCACCTGTCACAAATGCACTTCACAGGTCAGGCCCTCTGCTCCCACAGTGCCAACCTCAAAGTGCAATAGTGTGAATAGGTAGCAGACAAAGTAAGCCTCCTGTCTGCTTTTGGGTCTGAATCACCTTTAGTCTCAAGTTCTGGGTGGATTCAAACTGTGAACCTTATGCTAGTGTACCCAAATGTACAGGCTCAGATAATATTCTCTTCGAGGGGATGCAATATATTTTTTGCCTAAGGGCACCTAACCAGGTATCCAAAATAGACACTTAAAACTGTATAAGAGACCTTAGCTATATTCTTACCTTTTACCAAGCTTAGTAACACCATCAAGCCCTTGAACAGTTGTCAGACTTAATATCCATTCAGCAATAACACGCAAAAAAATGACTGAGGAGACCAAGAGAAAATGTTTACTAAAAATGGATGAAAACAGTAAGACAAAATACAGAGCAAATATCAAAGAGCATCACAATCACTTAAAAGAAAAAAAAAGGAAAGCTACAGAACAAAACTCCTACCACAATACATTTAGATATTCTCTATCTAATGTATTACCTCTGTAAGTGCCTTTAAATTAGAGAGATCTTTTTTCCTAAGAGCCCAAAAAGATATGTCATGCATTTCAGACACAAACATCAGTTTAAACTATGTGTCTCCACATCCCTTCTGTGAGTCATCTAGCTCATCCTTTTAGAATATAAAATTACAAAAATGATTTCTGACCAGCAGGTATTTTAAACAATGTGACATCAGAAGAAAAAAAGACATTTCCTAAATTATGACAGTCTTTAATCAAGCCTTTCCTTTGAACTGGTGGCTGGTTCCTATTTTCCCAAGGAACATCAAAGGGTAGTATGATGCTTTAACACATTGCTATTATCAATAGGTTCCTCTAGGAAATCATAAAAGTTTATTAAGCTTATCCTCTGGCAGATGGCCAGAGCTTTAATTAGGAGCAGAACAGGAAACTCTAGATTTTCCCTTTACTGGTCAATTTCACACATCCTCTGGTCAGTTTACATATCCTGTAGATTCACTGAAACCTGTGTGGTGTGGGAGGGCACCCATGGAAGCCCAGGCTGTCTTATGTGAGACAATCACATACTATATTTTTGTATTACAAATATTATACAACAATCATAACCAGCTGGTCAAGTGTCACAGCACCCATCCCCTGCACCCAGTTTTCTGTTTGAGAATGTGTCCAGCACAACCCACCCTCCTTCATGGCCATCCACCTTCTCATCAATGAAAGTGATCATGCATTTTCTCACTCTGTAATAGTAAATGCAGCAGATCACGATCCCACCACCAAGTTGTATCTATGTGTTGTCACTCTGTGCATCAGTCTGTAGGGGAGCAGCCACTGTTGTGTGACCCCCACATTAACATAGCTCCCCTCTGACCAGAAGAGGTACTTAAGCAGTGGGCTGAGTTTCCCTCTCCAAAGCTTGAGAGCACTGCCTCTTCACTGCTCCAGAGCTCTTCTGGCCTGAAGCACAGCAAACCTTGTTTGCAAACATTGGAGCACAATGCACACCCCAGTTTTAATTAGATGAACACTATTATTATTTATAAACTATTGTTGCATTGGAAAGGTATAGGGAGTCTAGGGCAGACATGAGTGAGTGTCAGTAACACTGTGACACTGGCAAAGGGTGTTGCAATTTCACATTTGTGGAGGTATTGACAGATGAGCACCGCTCAATAAATCATGCTGTGGGATTTACAGGCCTGAAGTGTGCATATAGATTTTAGAAGTTGACTGGATGCGTTTATATTTTTTATTTAATGATTGGGTGGTTGTTACAGTATGTGGGAGCCAGTGATGTGGAGGCTTGAAAATGTACTAAAATGTTTCTTTTAAAGTGATGGCAACTCTAAGGTTTTCAGGTGTTTTACCATACAAACATGACTGCTACAAACATGGCTGCCAGAATTCTTTTTCAGAAAATTTCTGGCAGACATGGATATATAGGTGCACTATGCCATAGTTGTCAGAAAGGTTACCAACCCAGTGGATGTCACCACATATGGCACTGGGTTACAACCCCTGTCAGCTAATCAGGACACAGCAAATTATTTTACCCATTTTATAATAATAAATAAACCAGCTGTGGGTCTAATTTTACCTGGACCTGCTAAATGTCATACAGTAGGTTTGGGAGTAGTCTGATTTTGCAGATCAGAATTGTCAATGCAGCCATGGTAGAATACAAGGAGTTGGGATGATGTTCATGAGAATGCTCTGTCTTATTAAAATTTGAGATTGACTGAAAAACAATTTTGTCTCATTCAAGTTCATGCTAACACTTTTTGGTAATAAGGAAAGCCTGAGAAAAGAGACAATTTGATTGTCACTCCCATGCTCTAATTAACAGACTTGAATGAGACTTTTACTGTATTGAGAGTGAATGAGAAATCTATAAAATGTTAATGGGACATGAAAAATCATAATATAGTCAATCTATTTTAATAGGTTTCAACAAATTGAACATAGTTATTGGAATTCAATTGGGACCTCAGGCAAGCTGGACAACTCTCATTAGGATTTTTTTTCTGACTGCTTGACAAAAAAGTCATGACTGGTTTCATCATTATTTTGTGAAAGCCAGTTTTCAGTTTAGATCGTGGGAACATGATAAAACTGGATAGAAAAGATCAAAAGCCCAATACACAATCATAAAGGGTGGTGGTACAAAGTGGAGGAGGTGGGGACATTCCCCCCTTTTGCACCACCACCATCTTTTTGTGCTATACATAAACAAAAGATTTTATTAGTCATAGGGGGTAACTGCAACCCAACAACCAAGTCAAAACCTGGGTTGCAACTCACAAAGAGATACAGCATGGCACTGCACCTGTCACATTGTGCTATACAATGCTACAACTCCATGTATTTCAGCAGCATCTTGTTTCTTTTGGGCCCTGATGATGGACGTAAACTGTCCAGTCATTTTGCTCACTACCTTGACAGTCAGTAGCTCCCTCACTGCTCTGTAACTGTGTACTTCATTCATGTCATCAAGTGCCTCCACCAGTGCTCTCATTTAGCACCTCAGCTGCTGCTTCTGAACAAAGCCTCACCCTTGTGATTTTTTCCATAGCACTGCAACCCCCTTACTACGTGCTTGTAGACATTTTACAGGCTAGGGGGTTGTTGAAGTCAGTTGCATGGTGTGTGAGGGACACTGCATTACATTAATGACCCTGTGGGCCATTTGCATAGTGGCCTTGCCCCCTTTCCAGCATGACCATGTTTAGGAACCATATAGGCAAGAATTCTGCCCCTATTAAGCATAGCTCAATAGAGTTTTAAAATCACTACTAGTGCTAAGCAGTATTTGATAAATGTATTATTCACTGAACCATTTGGCTTATTTTTAATTATCCATGATTGGCAAGTGCTTTTTATGCCATTTCTGGCTTTGGGAACAAGGGGGAGCTCTTTGTGGCCTGGCTTTTTTTTCATATTGTTTTTCCCTCTTTTCCAATGCTGTGCACCTTTCCCAGGCTACTCACAGCTCCATAGGCTCTAATTTCTGTCACTAACCTGGTCTCCAGGTGGTATATGGATCATATTTTATCACTGAAGGGCATTTCTTTGATGGTAGCTTCCCTTGTGAGTAATGGAAGCCATGACTCTCTTGTGCACATCTGATGTGTGAAGCCCAGTGAGAAGTCAGGAGCAATGGGGTCCACAAGTGCTGGCTTTATGCTGCTGAACGTCAGGGCATTCCTTCCTGTGTCTCCCAATCCACAGGACTCAAGTGGCAAGGGCCCCTAGTGAGCATACCCACACTGAAGCATGCCTATGCATGGAGTTTCCCTCACGCACATTTTTTTCTCCTGCCACCTACATTTATCCAGGAAGTAGTCTGCAACAGAGCATGCATCCCTACCTCCATGAAGGAAGAGAGTGTCCTCTAAGATGGAGAAGCAGAAGGGGTCAGACCAGACAACATGTTTTAGAATTCAGTGAATTGTTATCATGAGGAAAAGTAGAGAGTTACTTCTTAATAGTCAGGAATCTAATTGATAGACTGTGTAAGCAGTATTTAGCATGCTAATTTAAATTGTGAACTTTATTTTAGAAGTGCAACCTAGGCTGGCACTGGTACTGTTACTTCCTTGTTCAGAAGTATAAAGCTGCATCCTCCACAAGCAGCAATAAGTTGAGTAGCAGTATGTTGTGCCACAAGATAAAGTGTCATACAGAGACTTAAAAGAAGAGGGACTTGAAGGAAGGGGAGAAGGGGGCTGGTGACTCTGCCCAAAGCAGAGGCGTTGTGTCATAATTCATTTGGTAACAAGTATTTATGTGTTCTGTAACACATAATCTATTAGGGGAGGAATGCATTATAGCAGGTATAGAGCTGAATGTATGCAGGGCAGGGAATATTGTGGATGGAGAATGTGGTACTGGGAGTACTGGAGGAGAAATATTTCTACTGTGAGGGCTACAAGGCTGCAGTCTTCCAAGCTTTGCTGCAGAGGACCAGTGCATATTCCCTCTGCAGGAGTCTGGCCATACTCATTGCAGAACTTGCTATGGCACGTGATGAAATGTGCTGGTTATGCAGAAGACTGGATTGGGGATGGAGGATTTCTGCTAGCCCCTCATTGCCACAGATGCCAATCAGCCCAGGTGGCTGCAGGGTAGGAGTCGGGGGAAGGTGCCTACTGAAAGACACAGAGGTAGGGCATGAGTTTGGGACAGGTGTAGGAAAACCACTTTGAGCCCTTGGATGGCAGTTCAGTTGGCATCTCCTTGGCCTGGTGTACAAAACCATTTTCTGTGAGAAACCATATTTCTGTTCTTGGTTTTGTCACAGATTTTTTTTTAATGCAGTTTATTGAGTTTTTAAATATAAACAACAGACAAGACAGTCAGTCCACGCCAGAGTCAAGCCCCATGAAGTTACTAAATTCTTCTACTACTGATATATCATTAATAAACAGTTCTGGTGTTTGAATTACAGTAATGTTACACAAGAAAAAGATTCAAATATCAGTATCTCACCCAACAATGTAGATTAGACAGTGAAAAGCATCAGTCGAGTTCTATCGACTCTACCAATTATACCATTGTGTTGGGGGTGGGGTGGGGTGAGGAGCCTGTATTGTTCACATTGACCAGCTAGTGATGTAAACATTGTATCCAGTCATTCCCCCTGCTATGTGGGGGTGGGGGGCGCAGGGGGGCTGAAGAAGTGAGTTAGGCATATGGTGGTCTTGTGGGATTTGCCAGTACTTTGAATACAGGTATGGACCCTATGTACCTACATAGTCATACTCTCAACGACCGTGTAATGCACCTGTTCAAAACTGGCCATTCATCCTAGCTCATTTAACCATTCTGACAGTTCAGAAGGAGTTTGCTCTCATCAGTTCTTCAGTAGGATTTGCTTGCCCATAATTAAGGCTCAAGAATGCTACTTGCTGCATGAAGGAATGAGCACTGTACCTGTGCATGCCTCATCCATGATTCCCAGCATTACCAGCCATGGTGGTGAGGAGGATCGGAGTGCTCAGAATATAGCATGAGCAGCTTGGATACCATCTCAATAGGACAATAATGGTGGGCATTTCCATATTATGTGAGTAATACTGCCTGTGGTGGTCAGGCATCTCCAATACTTATCTGTGCAGGACAAATCCCACGTATGTAGTTTTGTGGAGTCCTGTCCATTGACAAAGGATTCTGAATTTTGTAAAATGTCTCTTTTTGTCTCTGTCTGCTTGCTTTAAACCTCGCTAGCATTTTTCCAGTCTTGAGAGGAAATGTCCTGCTCACCCCAGTGCTCCACTTGAGCCTGAAGGGCTCTGTAGGATTGCTCTACAGCTTATGTAGTCATTTATGGACACCCATAGCTGCTGGGGCATCTTTGTGGATGGCGACAGATTGCTGTCTAGGGCATTCTGATTTACAAGCCTGATCTGGGGGCCTAAGTGCATGATGGAGTTGAAGGAACTGTCAATGCTGTTGTTTTGCCACGGCATATTCTGTTTGCAGCTGACCAAAGTTCTCAAGGTACCCTGTGCACTAGTCGAGGTTATGTGCCATCATATGTAAGCCTTTCCCAGCTCAGTCCTTACAATAGATAAGCTTACCTCTGGTATGGAGGAGATGGGTATGCCATAGGGGAAATGGGGGAAACTTCTGTGGGCAATAGAGAGTTAGCTTAGCATACCTCTTTATGATCCTGACCATGTGGCCAACTGTCTGGTTAGAGCTGAGCCTGGGGGGGGGGGTCCTGAATAAGATTGCAGACTACTGCTGGGCCTGAAGGAGATGGGACTCACAGGTGTCCCACTTCAACTTGCAGGTATTACTGTTGGAGGGAACTGTCTTCAAGAGCTGATACAGAGCCTGTGCTGTGTGTTTTACTGTGAAATCTGGTATGCTGTGACCTCTTTTGGTAAAGAACTCTGACAGCTTTCTGTGACTTATGTGTTTGGGTCTGAGTCCCCAGAAAAAGTTAGCATTTTGGATTGTGGCTTAATTTGGAGTGGGAGGCTGCCTAGGATGTATTGAACTTTTGAAGCTGCCGATATTTTGAAGGAGTGCAGTCAACCCCAGTGTATGAGGTGGAGAATGCTTCATCTGGCCAGATCGCCCTCTAGAATCTGTAGGAACGGGAGCATATTAAGGTGTCCTAGGGAACTGAGCTACCAGAGACAGTGGATGCCTAAGTATTTGAGGTTTCCGGCATTTGGCTGTAGGTACCAAGGAAAGTTCTGGGCAGCCGAGGCTTAGAAATATAGAAACATAGAAGCTGACAGCAGATAAACACCTCAAGGCCCATCCAGTCTGCCCATTTTTTCTACCTTATGAATGTGCCATAGGCCTTTACTCTGCCAATGGCCTACCTATTCATACTCATCTGTATTGTTCCCTTATGCCTATCCCATGCCTGTTTGAAGCCCTGCACTGTATTCATATCCACCACTACTTGAGGTAGGCCATTCCATACATCCACCACCCTTTCCGTGAAAAAGAACTTCCTCATATTACCCCTTAATTGGTCTCCCTCTCCTCTCATGCTGGGTCCTCATGTCCTGCTATTTTTCTTATATTGAAACATGTTAGACTCTTTCACCTTGTTAATGCCACTAAAATGTTTGAATGTTTCGATCATATCACCCCTCTCCCTTCTTTGCTCTCAGGTATACATATTGAGCTCCGTTAATCCGTCCTCGTATGTTTTCTGATGCAGTTCCTGCACCATTTTGGTTGCCCTTCTCTGGACTGTCTCCATTTTGTTAATGTCCTTGTGCAGGTGCGGCCCCCAATACTGCAGGCAGTACTCCAGATGGGGCCTAACCAGTGTCTTGTAAAGAGGGATTATTACCTCCCTCTTATGACTTGTGATACCCCTACTAATACACCCCAACATCCCTCTAGCCTTATGTACTGCTTTTGTGGTCTGCTTAGATGATTTCAGATCATCTGTAATGATGATGCCCAAGTCTCTTTCTTCCCTTGTGATTGCCAGCAACTCCCCTCCCAACCTATAGGTAAGTTCAGGGTTTCTCTTTCCTTTGTGCATGATCTTAAACTTCTTTGTGTTAAACCCCAGTTGCCACTCTTCCAACCATTTTGACAGTTTATCCAGATCTTTTCTCATTCTGCCCACCCCATCTGGATCATCTACTCTGTTGAAGATATTGGTGTCAACTGCAAAAAAACAAACCTTACCCTCCAGTCCATCTGCAATGTCACTGATGAAGATATTTAAGAGGACTGGCCCCTGGACTGATCCCTGAGGTACCCCACTTGTGACTTGCATCTCTTTTAACTGTATACTGTTTACCACCACTCTCTGTTTTCTGCCTACCAACCAGTTTGATACCCATTTGACCAACCTCTGACCCATCCTGAGCCTGCCCAACTTATTAATCAATCTTCTATGTGGAACAATATCAAAAGCTTTGCTGAAGTCAAGGTAGATGACATCAACTGCTCAGTCAAAGAAATCTATGAGATTAGTTTGACAGGATCTTCCTATTGTAGACCCCAGCTGTCTTGGATCCTGTGATCCTATGAATTCCAGGTGTTGCACTATTCTTTCCTTAAGGAGTGCCTCCATAATCTTGTCCACTACTGAGTTAAGACTGACTGGTCTGTAGTTCCCTGACTCCTCCCTGCTGCCACTCTTGTGGAGTGGGATTACATGAGACCTTCTCCAGTCTAGTTACCAACTGAGTGCTTTCTCTCATCTAGGGATAGTAGCACCAATGGCAGATTTGGGTTAGTGGTATTCCAGATCAGGTTCAGCAGCCATCTGGTAATGTCCACTCTGGGACTTGTGACCCAGAGGGGAGAATCAAGGATTTGGAGACATTGGTCTTATACCCTGACAGTTTCCCAAATTTAGCAAGGAGGCAAGAGTTGCTGGGTCTGATGCCTTAGGTTTAGTTAACATCAGCAGTATGTTGTCTGTGTACACCAGGGATTTGTTCTTATCCCTCATACAGATGCTGTGAATATGTTCATGCTATGTAATGGCTTATAAGTAGGGGTTCAAGGGTGAGCAGAAACAGTTGTGGGGACAGGAGGAAGCCATGTCTCATTCCCTTGCCCAAGGGAAAGGAGGCTGAGGTTTGTGTGTTTGTGGCCACTGATGCAGAAGCTCCACAGTATAGAGTTTGTACTAGGTGCATGAAATGTGCACAAAAGCCAGAGACCATCCAGACGTGAAATAGGTAGTCCCATTTTACCCAAATGACTGCTTTCTGTGAATCTAGGGATATTAGCACCAGTGGCAGATTAGGGTGAGTGGTATTCCAGATCAGGTTCAGTAGCCATTTGGTAATGTGCATTCCTTGAGGCCCGTGACAAATCCAACTCGGTCATTGTTGATTAATGCAGGGACTATGTCTGCCAACCATGTGGCCAAAGTTTTAGAGTAAGCTTCATGGTCCATTGGTATAAGGGATATTGGGCGGTAGCTAAAACATTGTCTGGGGTCAGAGGACACAATCGGGGATGGAGGGTCGGCATTCCAGAGCTAAATGATAAGTAGTGGAGGGAATTTATTGTGTAGAGGCTGAGTCCTGTATTGTTACAGTAAATCACACAGGTAATGTAATTGTGTGCTATTGGCATGGGGTTAAGGACTGCTGGGATGAGGGGAGAAGTAACACAGGGCGGGCTGAGGATGGGAGATCGTCAGCCGTTGCTCAGCGCCATTGGAGGTCTCACTGGACATCATCACTACAGCCAGCCAATATGGTGGTGTGGTTCTGAAGGGAAAAAATGAACAGTCCTGCCAGAGTCTACAACAAATGGAGGATGCTATTGGGAATGGAGGGGTGGCATTCTGAAGCTAAAAGATAAGTGCTGCTGGGATTTTGTTGTGCATTGGCTGAGTCCTGTATTATTACATTAAAACATACTGCTAATGTAATTGTGTGGTATAGGTACAAGGTTAAAGACTGCTGGGTGGAGGGGGGAGCATCAGAGGTGGGCTGAGGGTGGGAGATTGGTGATCATTGCCCTGTGCCATTGGAGGTCCCTATATATTACCCAGAGGTTCAAGTGATCCCAAAGCATGAGTGCCATGAAGCAGGAAGCAGGAGTGTGGCTTCTGTCATAGTGGCATCTGGGGGTCATTGGCAGGCCATCCACAGTGAGAACCACAGGCCGCTGGCCACGCTGTTCACAGAAAGTGAGGTAAGGGAGCAGGGGTGGTAAAAACATTACACTACAGAAGGGAAGGGTAGCTACAGCAGAACCAGGGTCGGCCTACATTTCAGTAGTGTGACAAGGAAGGGGGCTTGGGGGTACAAAGCATGATGGAAAGGGGAAAGCAGCTATCCACATCTCAGGTCAGGCTACATTTGCGATAAGGAGTCAGGGTAGGAGGAGCTGGCAGATAAAAGGAGACTTGGCTGTGAACTGTAAACTGTTAACAGCACTGACTGGGCCATAACTGAGATACATAGCTGGGGTTGGGATAGGCTGAGAAGGGAGAATGTGGGGGAATAGGAGCTGGTACAGGAAGCCGAATAGCTGGGAATTGTCGAGGTACAGAAAAAGAGTATACATAGGAGTCAGGATAGTGAAAGTAGGATGGTAAGCTATAATGGGTATGAGGCCTCAGTCTTTCTGGGGATGATGAGGATAGAAGGGGGCTGTCCAGTGTGCAGTAGCCTTGAACAGCTTATGGCAGAGGTAAGCATGCTTAGATGGGAGCTGAAGATGGTGAGGTGGGGAGATAGGGGAAACAGAGCAGTGGAGAAAAGGGTAGATAGGGGCAGCCCTGTGAAAGGTGGACTGCATATATTGGTTGCGAGCAGGGAGGATACCACAAAGTCCAGAGATATCTACTCCTCAATGATCCTGGCAAACCATTATAGAGGAATCGCAGGTGGTAAGTGGAAATGGTGGATCAGCAAGATGATCAACCGAAGTGGAAAGCAGAGGGACTGGGAGAGGAAGAATTGGGGTGCGATCTTATGTTGGGGTGCCCTTATTGAACAAGCATGCAGCACTAACCAGTTTAGGGGAGAGGGAGTTATGTGGTCAGGTGGTAGATCAAGGCAACCGAGAGTCAAAGGCTAGAGGTAAGGGAGAGAGGTGAGTAGTTTGGGATGGCAGGCAGGAAGATGTAGTCAGGGTGGACTAGAGGATGGGGAAGGGAGAAATCAAGGTAAAGAAAGAGAGGGAAAGGTGGTAGCAAGCATGGTTAGCCAGGGAGGAAGGGGATTAAGGGGGAGTGGTGAATCAGAGGGAAGGGGATAGTGATGGAGGTAACAGGAAGTTAACCAGAGCTGACAGGGCACAGTTGAGGGGGAGGCAGCTAATATACCAGTAGAAATTAGGAGACTGGAAAACACACTTGCATGGGACAGAAGGGTGGTAATCACTGGTGACTCCATAATTAAAGGTATCCATTGGGGAGGAAGGGGGACCCAAAAGCAGGAAGGATGGTGGTTTGTATGCTGGGGATGATAGTAGGGAGGGCAGGACCAAGAATCAGGGAAGTTGTAACGGAGGTTGGTGAAAAATCTAACTTAGTCATCCACCTGGGAACCAATGACTTAGCATGGGAAGAGGTAGGGATGGTACAGGGTAGGTTCAGGGAGCTGGCAAAGGCTTGCAAGGAGATAATGAGCTCTTTGGACTTTTCTGAAGTGATACCAGCCCTCAGAGCAGCACAGTCAGGAAAATGAGGATAGAAGAGTTTAATGACTTGCTGGAGAGCTGGTGAAGGGAGGAAGAGTTCGAATGTATTGGGAGCTGAGGGGGCATGTGGTCGAACAAGATGCTGTATTCATCAGATAGACTACATCATAGTAGAAAGGGCTCAAATGTACTCAGGGACAAACTGGGTGAGTACATAGCCAATGAACTGAGTTTAAACTGCTAAGGGGAGGGTGGGCCAGTAGGCCCAAAGACTCCGGGACAAGGTGGTCAGTGGGCCTACCCCCCAAAACTAGCAGTAGTAAATGGGAGGGTGGGTGTTGAGGGTTGAGGGGGAGAGTACAGGAGAAATTCAGGTTAGAAAAAGCAAAAAAAAAAAGGCAAGGAAGCACAGAGTAGAGGTAGAGGGTGATGGCACTTAATTCTCATAGTCTCAGTAACAAGATGGCAAATATGCAGGTTCTCTTAGTGGAGGGAAAGGCAGACATAGCAGAAAATACTGAGACCTGGGCTACACCACACCATGACTGGGACCTCTCAATCCTGGTTTACGAGCTATATGGAAGGGACAGGGTAATAAACAAAGGGGGAGTGTGGCTTATATCAGGGAGGGGATAACATGCATGAGGGAGAAGACAGAAAAGGGGGGGTGGAAACACTATGGATTCAGATACAGACAAATAGAGGGAGAAAGATGAGGTTGGGGGTGTTCTACAAACTGCCCAACCAGGAGAAGGAAACACACAGGGAGCTGAGTTCACAACTGCTGGAAGCTGCAAGAAAAAGGAGATGGTAGAGGTGGGGGACTTTAATCTGCCAAAAGTGGACAGGGGTATACCAGCCATGTCCTGTGCCAGGAGACAAGTGATATTGGATGCAATGCAGAGTGGGTTTCTGATGCAGGTCATCACTGAGCCTACCATGGAAGGGGCAATCCTTGATCTAGTGCTCACAAATGGGGAGCACGTACAAGAGATAATGGTTAAGAAACCCCTGAGAGGTACCAACCAAGGCACAGTGTGGTTCAGGTTGGATATGGACGGGGAAAGCATCCTCACCAAGACCAAAATCCTGGATTTCAGGAGGGTGAACTTTAGGAGGCTGGGATAGGTGCCATGGATGCACCTAGAGGGTGTCAGAGTGGACATGGGGGCGAATCAAAATGAGACCATTATCAAAGAGGCAATACTGGCTGCCACAGCAGAGTATGTTAGGCTTTAGGAAATAAATCAGAGACCAAATCACCCATCTGGTTCAATTCTGAGGTTGCCAGGGTGGTGAGGGATAAGAAGATTGCCTACGGGAGAAACAGAAGGACTATGAGTGAGATTGATAAGGAAAATTACCTGACATTGGCCAAAGTGGCAGGGAAGGTAGTGCAGCAAGCTAAAGCACAATAGAAACTCCAAAAAGTCAAGGGATTAAGAGGGGGGGAGGAGACCTTCTTTTGCTACATATGTGAATAAAGAGACAAGAAGGAAGGGATAGTTAGGCTTAGGAAAGGGGATGATTGGGTGGAAGAGAAAGGGAGCAAGGTGGAGATATTGAATGATTACTTTTGCTCTGTCTTCACTAGGAAAAAGATGGGCCGGTGCCATTTGGGTGGAGAAGGGAAGGGAGCACAGATGTAGTAATAGAAGAGGATAAAGTGAGGGAGAGACAGCTGGCACTAAAAGTAGACAAGTCCCCAGGACCAGACGGCATACACACAAGGGTGTTAAGAGAGCTGGCAGAGGAACTTGCAAGGCAACTAGTGATCTGAGCCTTTTCAATAGTTCCATAGAGTCAGGTCTGGTGCCGCAGGACTGGAGAATGGCACAAGTGGTGCCTCTCCACAAGAGCAGACCAAGGGATGACTAGGGAAACTATAAGCTGGTCAGTCTGACTTCAATCATGTGCAAACTACTGGAGATCATTCTTAAGGAGAGGCTACTAAAGCACATGGAAGAAAATGATCTCCAGGATGAGAGGCAGCATGGATTTGTGAGAGGAAGATCATGCCAAATTAACTTGACTGACATGTTTGACTGGATCACAAGGGCAATGGAGAGAGGCCAAGCAGTGGATGTTCTTTACCTGGAATTCAACAATGCCGTCAACTGAGTGCCTCACAAGAGGATGATCAGGAAACTAGTGGAACTTGGGATTGGGGAGAAAATGGCCAAATGGGTAGAAAGCTGGCAGAATGGCAGGACCCAGAGGGTAATGGTGGGGGTAGAGTTATCCAGTACCAGGAAAGTCAACAGTGTGGTCCCACAGGGCTCGGTGCTGGGACTGGTGTTGTTCAGTGTCTTCATTATTGACATTGGGGAGGGCATTAAAGGCAAAATGTGCCTGTTTGTGGATGACACCAAACTCTGCGGGAGGGTGTACACAGTGGAAGGGATACAGGATCTGAGGGAAGACCTCTGAAAACTTGAGAGATGGTCCTGGATCTGACAACTTGGCTTCAATGCCAAGAAGTGCAAAGTTATGCACATTAGAGCCAGGAACCCAAGGACTAAGTACTATTGGGGGGCGGTCTGCGTAGCAGCAATGGAGGAGGAGGAGGAAAAGGATATGGGAGTAGTGATAACTAGTAACCTGAAGCACTTATCGCACTGGAAAAAGGCAGCAGGAAATGCAAACAGGATGTTGGGATTTATAGCCAGGGGAATCAGCAGTAAGCAGATGGAAATTATACTTCCCCTATACAGATCACAGGTGGGGGCCGCACCAAGAGAATGGAGTAAGATACTGGTCTCCATACCATAAGAAGGACATCGGCCTGTAGAGTGAGAGAGAGAGGGGACATGATAGAGACCTTCAAATACTTGAAGGGGATACATAGAGTGGATAGGGAATATCTCTTCAAACTAAGGGACAGCCGAACCACAAGGGGGCACAGTTTAAGGCTGGTGGTGGGGGGGGTAGGAAGGTTGTTAGAAAACATTTCATTATGGAGAGGATGGTGGCCAACTGGAATGCAGTACTGGAGGAAGTGGTCTCAGAGAAAAGCGGGCAGCTTTAAGAGGGCCTGGGATAGGCATACAAGGAAACCATGGGACCTGAGGGGGAGATAGAGAAGGAAGGGTGGCCAGGGGGAGGACAGAGTCAATGATAGAAGCAACGGTCTCTGCAATATGAGCAGACTCAATAGACCAATTGGCCTTCTTCTGCTGGCTCTTTTGTATGGTCGTATGTCTTTCCATGGTTTGGGAATAAGGGATATAGCCACAGTCCACACTGATGGGGGAAGCTCCCCTACTGTAGCTGCTTCTGTCAATGTTTCTGCTAGTGATTACAGCAGGACAGATTTAAAGGGGTGCAGAAATTTGGCAGGTAAGCCATCTCCCCGGGGCCTTACCTGCAGGCATGGAGCACAAGGCCTACTCCAGCTCTGCTTGGGATATTGATCTGCCAGTTGCTTCCCTTATCTCTACTGAGATACTTGGCAAGTTGGCAAGGACATGAATTCAGATACTTCCTTCTTGGAGGGAGAGACCTCCCTTTTATTTAAGGCCTTGTGCAATTCCAGAAAAGCAGAGTTAATCTCCTGGAGTTTATGGTGCATCACCTCATCTTTATTTTTCACTCCAGGATGGAGGCTCACTTTTGTGTCTTCTTCAGCTGATAAGCTAAGAAGCAGTCCCCTTTTTCCCCAGCCTCCAAAAAGTTTTGCTTAAGATGAAATAGGGCAAGCTCAGACCCTTGGTGTAGGTGCAAGTTCAATTTGTACCTTGTTCATACAATTCTTGCCTAGAGTTCTGGGGGATGCTGTGGATCTTCCCCATATTTTTTCTCAAGATCTTTTAGGCTCTTGAGTTGGTTATCAGGACCTTTGGCTCTAGCTTTCTTAATGTGTGAGGCATGATGCATCTAACTTGGGTGAAGACCTTTAAAGTGTCCCACCAGATTGGCAGTGATGGTTCCTCCACTCCATTTATGTCTAGGATGGTCTGTATATCTGCCTCTATTGATTTGCAGAACTGGGGATCCTTCACGAATAATGGGTTGAACAACCATTGTCTGTTAGATAGCAGGACAGCGTCAGCTGGCAACCATGAGAAGTCCATGCTTCTGCTATGTCTGGTATCCAGTGTTTTGGGACTAGCCACATATCTATTCCAGAATACAGTATGTTTATTTATTTTATTTATATCAAGTCTTGGAATTACAACTCTTTGAGTCAGGGACTCATTTTCAAAGGCTCCACGTCATACATAGAATGAAGACAGATACAGAGTAGACTATATTACAGTGACTAAGTACAGAGACAGTAATGGTTAATGCATACATAGATCAAAGGTGTGAAATAGAAAATCATATATTATATTAGGATCAGATGCAGATGGAAACATTGCCCTTGTTTGAGTGGTTTAACTGCAATCACATATAGAGCTGGACATACTGTGGCCACGTAGCTCAGTTTTAAAAGGGTAGGATCAGGGAGAGCGTTCACCCAGAGTGGAGCCCTGTAGCAAAAGGACCTTTGGCCAGCTGTGGTCCTTGAAAAGGGATATGAAAGATAGTAGAGTCAGAGTGTCTTGTAGCCCATGTTGGCAAGCCATTTGGAGGAGCGAGAGACAGCCAGAGGGAGCTAGCCCCAGTTGGATTTTTTTGGCAAATAAGCAGGTCTGATAGCGTAGACAACTTTGAAAGTTTAGCCATGATGAACATCGATAGAGGTTACAGGTATGCATGTACCGATTGCAGCCTGAGGTCAGCCAGCAGGCTTTGTTTAGGGTGCATTTTATACTAGTTAGGTCAGTGTCGGAGGCAGTACCATATATGATTATCCCATAGTCCACTAGGGAAAGGATGAAGCTGGAAATGGCTGGACAGAGGGCATCAGGTGGGAGACAGGGTCTAAATTTATGCAGGAGGCCAATTCTGATGTTAATAGCAGAGCATGTCAAAGCTATATGATCACAGAAGGTAAGGGCAGAGTCAAGGGTGACCCCTAGATATTTAAAGCTGGTGACTGATTCCAGCAGGTACCTTGGGAATTTAATATGGATAAATTGGCCACGTTATGCTTATGTTGGGGGTGGGTGAATAGAATGACCTTTATGTTTTTGTAGTTTAGGACAAGCTTGTGGGAGGTAAACTATGATCCTATTTCTGCGAAGGAGTCCTGCAAGGATTTTTGGAGCTGGGTAGGATCAGGGTGTTGACTAAAGATCACGGCATCATCAGCATAAAGGAGCAGGCTCCTGTTGGAGGCCAAGGGGAGGAAGTTTAAGTATAAAGAGAAAAGGAGCAGGCCTAGGATAGACCCCTGTGGGACACCCGAGCGAACAGGGAGGGTTGTGGAAATGATGCTATTTATTTTTACATGCTGGGTACGGCCATGGAGATAGCTGGAGAACCAGTCAGCTGTCTCTTGAGAGACACCAAAAGACTGGAGGGAATTTATCAGCATACTGTGATTGTCGGCATCAAAAGCCTTGGAGAGATCAATATAGACAGATCCAGTCAGGGCTCCTTGATCAAGGGCATCATAGATAAAGGAGGTAAACTCAAGCAGGGCCGTGGTAGTGCTGTGCCCTTTCCCGAAACCATGCTGCTGCTGACATAGTAGGTGGTATGAGTCTAGATAATCGAAAAGTTGATCTGCAACTATTTTTTCCAATGCTTTTGAGAGGGGGGAGTATGGAGATGGGCCTATAGTTATTACAAGAGATACGGTCTCTGCTTTTATTGAACTGGGGTAATGACTGCCCTTTTCCATTGTGAAGAGAACTGCCCTAGGCACAGAGACATGTTGAGTATTTTTGTTAGGGGTATTAGAACTGCATCAAGGGTTAAGGAGAGCAGCTTTGCATCAACAAAGTCACCACTCTGCATTGTCCTTCCAAGGAACATGGTGAGATACGGGCGGACGGCACTAGGGGAGATAGTTTTGAAATAAAAAGGTGGAGCACGGGGGGTGGTGGGAACTGTCCAGTACATGCAGTAAAGAAGTCAGGGAGAAGGATAGAACTAAGGTCAGATAATGAAGCATTGAATGCATCTGCTATCCTACTTTGGTCTTTTGTGGAGACACCATCGATGATAAGCATTGTTGGAGGGGAGGAGGCAGACTTACCACTAAGTTCTTTCATATTTTCCCAGAACCTCTTTCCATTTTCCCAGGTAGCAGTAAGGTTTGCCTGATAAAAAGCAGCCTTTGCCTGGCGGATAGCTCAGATGCATGAGTTTCAGGCAGCATGATACAGTTGGCGATCAGAAGGGCGGCCAGATTCAAGGGCACGGTGCCATAGGTTATCATCGGCCTTCTTTAGATCAAGCACTGACCGATTTACCCATGCTGAGGATTTAGTTTTTCCTATCCGCTTAACAAAGGGGGCGAAGACGTCACAGGCAGCTTGGAAGGAGCTAATGAAGAAGGACAGGGCAGTATCCACCGATGACTGGTGATCAAGTGGGGACCAGTCAAGGTGAAAAAGATGGTTACGGAATTGTGCTAGGGACCCTTTCTTTAGTATGTGTGGTGCAGATTTGAAAAGTTCCATCTATTAGGGTGGACTAGTCACCATTTATCAGCCAGGCCTAATTCAGTAGACATGTCCATCAGGGCACATGATGCTGGTGTTTGAGGGCCACTGGGGGATTGCTTCTGTCAGTGAAGTAATTGAAGACTGCATTGGCATCTCCAACCACAACTAGCTTACCTTTTTTGTAGCATGAGGGTCTGAGTAAGGTATTGAAAAACCTGGTGTCAGTCTGGTTTGATCCATATATATATATATATATATATATATATATATAATTGCGTAGAGTGGTCTCTTGGTTGCCTAGGCCACCCTGGATAGTAACATATGGACCCTCTGGTTCAGAGATAACTGTCCCTGCCACAAATGGTGTGTTCCTACGGATGAGGATGGCGATCCCTCTGCTCTTTGAATTATAGGTGCTACCAAACACCAGCGGGACCCAGGCAGATTTAAGTCTGGCCATCTCGGCTTGGGTGAGATGGGTGTCTTGAAGGGCTATGTAAAATAAAATTTCTGCTAGCAGAATTTTGGCAAAAGCTTTTCCAAAATTTCAGAATGCACTTTGGCAACTTTTGTGGAAATTCCAGCCTAGAATGGCAGAATGAATGTATGAATTGTGGATTCATGTATTAAACTGCATAAAGAAATTCCACGGAACTGATCACTGAAGTGTCGAATAATTACATGTGTTACAGATTGATGTATTAAAATGTGTAATGAATGTGTATTATTCCTCAGTTCAGCCAGAAATTTTCCCAGAACAGTGTGGAAAGTTACCAAACACATTTGGAAGATTCAGTTTCTTGCCAAAGGCAGAAATTCTGAAAATTTCATTAAATTTATGAAATTCTGCAGAAGTTCCATGAAAGTGGAATTTACAACTTCTACTCAGATCTCGTCTCTTGTATAAATGCAATTTCCACTCCCTCCCCTATGAGGTGATCCAGAATTTTTCTGCATTTGACCAAGGTGTGGATACCCTTAACATTCCATGATATCCATTTTATGGGATAGCCCTCGATCGGGCTGCGAGCTGTCCACTGGACCACCAGGGAAATAGGATGACTGTCATATTTAATGTATGCCCACAGTAGGGCAATGGAGTACATTACCGCACTGTGCAGGGGGTGTCGGTCCCTGATGGCTGCAGCCTGGCACAGGGCATCAGGTGCAAGTCACCGGAGATTGGTGCACCTGTATGCAAATGGGGGAAGACGATACGCAAATGGTCCCATTTGCACCTTGCATGCATTATGGCCCCATTTGCATGTGCACTTTTGAATATTACGGTTGTTGTGCCTAGCGCAACAGAACTTGTGCTAGCACACCCCACTGCTCCACTCTGGCCACTTGCACTAGCGCAGTGCCACTGCACCATGCACACTGCGGGTGGCCAGGGTGCGATATTCAACAATGCTGTGTCATATCACAGCTCAGTTGAAAATCACCCAGTCAACGCACCTGCGCAGACAAGTTGTACTGTGCCCAGGCTTGCGCCACAGCCTGGAGCAGTCTGAATATCCAGGCCAGGGAATATAGGGCAGACTAGGCTCAAGGGTCAAGGGTCCAAGAGGTCCTTATTTGCTGACAACTTCTATGTTTCCATGTTTCACTTGGATACCAGCAGGACAGCACCGGAGATTGGTAGAAGGGACTGTAGTTAATGTCACAACCAATGTACAGCACACCCCAACTGCACAGTACCCTCCAGTACTGCATTTTGATGCCAATATTTATGGTATGAGCCCCATCCCAGTGTAGGACTATAGCCCATGTCCTTCTGACCCAGAGGTGGATGTGATACCAACTGATCCTCACTGGCACCTCGCCAATGCAATGCAACATGTAAGTAGTATAAAGTAAGAATAAATAGAGATATTTTTTAAACCCCTCCTACCCCAAACTGTAAACTGCCTCCCACATATATATCATACCTCTGATTGCATGAAGTCTTAGAAACAAGATGGAAGACCTGCAGGCACTATTGGTGGATGGGAGGGTGGACATAGCTGCAGTAACAGAGACTTGGGCAACATCACACCATGACTGGGACCTTGCAATCCCTGGATATAAACTATACAGGAGGGACATGGTAGTTGAGAAGGGGGGGTGGCAGTTTATATCAGGAAGGGAATAACTGGTATGAGGGAGGAGTCAGAGGAAGGTGAGGTGGAGACATTATGGGTTCAGTTAAGGTTCAATAGAGGGAGAAAGGTAAGATTGGGGGTGGTTTATAGACCATGCAGTCAGGATGAGGAGAGGGAAAGGGAACTGACCTTACAAATATTGGATGCTGTGGGAAAAAGAGAGGTGGCAATTGTGGGGGACTTCAACCTGCCCAAGGTGGATTGGAGCATACCATCCATGACTTTGCTAGGAGTCAGGTGATCCTGGAAGGACTGCAGAGTAGGTTTCTGGCTCAGGGCATCACTGAATCCACAAAAGCTGAGGCAATTCTTGATCTGGTGCTCACAAATGGGGAGCATGTACAGGAAATAATGGTCAAGGAGCCATTGGGAGGAAGTGACCATTGCACAGTGTGGTTTCAGTTGGATATGGGCAGGGAAATCATCCCGACTAAGACCAAAATCTTGGATTTCAGGAGGGAGGACTTCAGGAAAATGGGCAAAGGGCTAAGGAGCCATCTGGTGGCATCAGAGCAGATATGGGGGTGGACCAAGAGAGGTCCATCATTAAGGAAGGAATACTGGTTGCCACATATGAGTGCATTAGGATCAGAGGTAAGAACACAAGGGTCAAAGCATCCATCTGGTTCAGTTCTGGGATTGCCCAGGCAGTAAGGGAAAAGAGGTTGGCCTACACAAAATTCAGGAAGACCAAGAGAGAGGTGGATGGGGAAAATTACATAAGGTTGGTTAGTGAGGCAAGTAAGAAAGTCAGGTGAGCAAAGGCACAGAAGGAGCTGCAGATAGCTGAAGGAATTAAGAAGGGTGAGAAGGCTTTCTTTCATTATAATAAGTGAGAACAGGAACAAAAAGGAAGGGATTGTTAGGCTTAAGAAAGTGGTGGAAGATAATGGGAGAAAAGCAGAGATACTAAATGAATACTTCTGTTCCATCTTCACCAGGAAAAAGGATGGACCAGTGCCTTCAGGAGGGAAAAGATGAGTGGGGGGGGACACAGATATAGTGATAGAGGAGGATAAAGTGAGGGAGGGGCTGCTGGCATTGAAGGTGGACAAATCACCAGGCCCTGATGGAGTACATTCAAAGGTACTAAAGGAACTAGCTGAGGAGCTGACAGGGCCACTGGCAGACCTATTTAAAAGTTCACTAGAGACAGGCTTAGTACTGCAGGACTGGAGAACAGCACATGCAGTGCTGTACCACAAAGCAGTCCCAAGGATGACCCAGAGAATTACAGACCAGTTAGTCTGACCTCCATTGTGGGCAAGCTCATGGAGACCATACTAAAGGAAAGGTTGGTGGAAAAGATAGAGGGGCATGGTTGCCAGGATGTAAGCAACATGAGTTCATGGAGAGACTGTGTCAAATAAATCTGACTGACTTCTTTGACTGTGTCACTGTCTGTAGACAGGGGCCAGCGTGAGACATCCTGCATCTTGATTTCAGCAAGGCCTTTGACTCTGTGCCCCACAAATGGTTGATTAAGAAGTTTGTGTATCTCAGAGTTGGGGAAAAGAAGGCCAGATGGGTGGAAAACTGGCTAAAGGACAGAACCCAGAGTGTGGTTGTGGGGGGAGAGTTATCTGGCACAAGACAAGTAACCAGTGGGGTCCTGAAGGGCTTGGTGCTAGTGCTGGTGTTGTTCAACGTCTTCATCAATGACATTGGAGATGGCATTAAGGGCAAAATGTGTCTATTCATGGATGACACCAAGCTCTGCGGGAGAGTGGGCACAGCTGAAGGGATACAGGACCTACAGGAAGATCTGGAAAAGGTAGGGAGGTGGTCCAGGGTCTGGCAGTTTGGCTTCAATGTCAAGAAATGCAAAGTTATGAATACTGGAGCCAATAATCCTAGGACAGAGTACTAGCTGGGTGGACAGTGTTGGGTAGGTTATGTTTTCTATTACTTTCTATTTCCTTTAGAAAGTTTGTCCAGGAAGCTCTGTGCAGTCACTAGCAAGGATGGAGAAGTACAATAAAAAGTAATACACCTGACAGTTACAGTTACTTATTTCTTTTTACACAAAAACAGTACAAAATAATAAAAAACTATAACAGATTACATTTATTTGAAAGTAATAGGTTATTTACTAGTTTCTTTCAAATAAATGTAATCAATTACAGTTACGTATTACTTTTATATAAAAGTTTTGCATAAAAAGACATAAGTAATTGTAACTGTAAGGTGTATTACTTTTTCCAATACTTCTCCATCCTTGCTAGTGACTGCACAGAGCTTTCTGAAACAAGTTTCCAAAAGTAATAGAAAGTAATAGAAAAAGGAACTTACCCAACACTGTGGGTTGAGTCTACGTGCCTGTATCAGAGGAGGAGAATGACCTGGGAGTGATGATCACTAGTGACCTGAAGCACTCCATGCAATGCAAGAAAGCAGCAGAAAAGGCAAACAAGATGCTGGGATGTATTTCTAGAGGGATCAATAGTAGGAGAGAGGCTATTACACTGCCCTTTTACAGGTCACTGGTAAGGCTGCATCTAGAGTATGGAGTTGAGTACTGGTGCCCACACCTCAAAAAGAAAATTAACCTGCTGGAGAATGTCCAGAAGAGGGCTAGAAAGATGATAGCTGGTCAGCAGGGTAAGGCATATGAGGAGAGGTTAAGGGCACTGAACATGTACTCCCTGGAAGACAGGAGAGAGAGAGAGAGAGAGAGAGGAGAGAGAGAGAGAGAGAGAGAATGATAATGATTGGGACCTTCAGGTAATTGAAAGGGATAAATAAGCTAAAGAGAGTCTCTATAAGCTGAGTGGCAACCATAACATGAGGGGGCACAGTCTTAAGCTGGAGGGTGTGAGGTTTAGGTTGGAGGTCAGGAAGCACTTCTTCACAGAGAGGGTGATGTACACTTGAAATGTGCTGCCAGAAGAGGTAATCTCATTGAAGAAAGTGGGCAGCTTTCAGAGCGGCTGGGACAGGCATAGGGGAGGGTAAGGGTCTTGGGTAGGGAGGATGGGAGCAGTGGGGTGAGTGGGCAGGGACAGTAGCTCAAGCTGTGGGCCCTGCAACATGAGCAGACTTGATAGACCAAATGGCCTTCTTCTGCTAGCTTCTTCATATGTTCATATGCTCGAATAAGGTAGACCTGTACTTTCAATGACCTAGAAGAAGTAATGTTTGTTGTACTCTCTCAATGCAGTTGCTGAGGAGGCCATAACACTGTACTTTGCCAATCAATTAATTGTTGCTCCTATAACTTAGTAATCCTTGGGAAGGGGACCTTGGAAGCATCATTCCTGTTACAGTAAATCAGTGGGTGAGTGATAAGGACATCTGGTATTTAGATGGAACTTTAATAAGTGCACTCCATCACAGTCTTTAACATCAGTCCAACTCACTGACCAATTGACAAGCATAACCACTACCTTGATGCCAGTTTTCTGCTGCCCTAAAGGTACAAATTGAATAAGAGGATTATAATAACTGGGGAGCCTTTTCTTTCGTAGGGGAACCCCAGTTATAATTTGCCATTCTAACCCGCATGTTATAACGGCGAACATGAGTTGGGTTTCCATCGCTCCATGCATGCGCTTGCCACCGCTCTCCTCTTACACAGCCCAGGAAAGCTGGCTGCCTTGCTTGACTAGCTCACTCAACTTGGTGGTATGTCAAGGATTCAATTAAAAAATGCCTCAGGATGCTTTTCAGTTTGTTAAGCAAGCCATGGTAAAACTTTAAAACTTAAGGGGAAAAAACAAAGGTTTCTGCAGCCGCTTTGCTGTACAGGCTACAGACAGCGCTTCATTCCAATGACTCGACTGCAGCTGTTTTATTTTGTATAACTGCTGTGGTGAAAAAAGGCACCCCAGCAATTATTTAATGGTGAGAAAAGGCTCCACAGCAATTATATAAAATAAAACATGAGGTAGTGTGTTTAACTCAAGATTTTACACACCCTCAGTATCGGATGGTTAAAATAAACCCCTCATGTTTCCCTATTGGGGTTTATGTAGCATCTGACACCTCGGGGGGCTGTAAAATCTTGTTAAACCCACCTGCCCATGTATTATTCTATATGATAATGATGGGAGGTACATATAAGGACTTCAAATGTTTTTTCAGTGCTGCAGGGGAGTGAGTGAATCTTGTTGTGTTAAAGTAAGACAAAGTTCTATGGTAACAGTCCCCAATGGCACAGAGGAAGGGGGAAAACAAATATAAATGTTATGTTTCTGAAGGACCAGGTCACCCATTGTTGCAATGTATTGTACTAATAGGAGGTAATGAGGCAAAAAATAAATTACTTTAAAGCTGGTGGGGGGTTCCTGGTCATCAAATCCCTAAATATCACCTGGTGAACAATGAAAAATGAAAGATTTTACCAATTTCTGCCTGCATTTAGTGAAGCTCAGCAAATTTAATGTTTGTAAACTTCCCAGAACTTTGGCTGTAAGGCTAGTATCCTACTGGATAACCCATACCTCAGAAAATTTGCTCTTGAATTCTTTTATAGTTCTTTTCCTTCTCTATTTTGAGCTCCCCAGTGCCAAACAAATAACATTCCCCTTAAGGGGTGGCTGGCTCTCTCTCCCTTTGCTAAGACATAGATATGGCACACTGATGAGTCCAAATGAGGATGAAACTCATGTATATGTCTGCAGTTCTTAGCATTTGCTGATTGCACTGTGAAGCCTTCCGTCACCATGCAAGTCTGCTTAAAATTGAACCAGTTCAAATTCTCTCATGGGGCTTTGCACATATTTTCCATGGTGCTTTGCATTATTGGGGTTTGTGCAATTGTGTTTTCTTTAAAATTTGGCTGTAAGGCCAATATCCTCTGGGATAACCCATGCCTCAGAGTATTTGCTCTGGGGTTCTTTTGTAGTTCTTTTCCTTCTCTATGTTGGGCTCCCCATGGTCCCAACAAATAACACCCCACTTAAGGGGTGGCTGGGTCTCTCTCGCGGGCTAAGACACAGACATGGCATACTGATGAGTCCAAATGAAGAAGAAACACACTGGCCCAGATATTCAAAACAGTTGCGCCATGTGCAATAGGGTTGCTCCAGCTCAAGTCCGAAAATGCGCCATTCTGTGATATTCAACGGGAGGCAGATGTGCCCCCCAAATCATGCTGAGCAAGAGCGCAATGATAATGAATGCATGCACAACTGAAGGGGGAGGAACCATGCATAAATGGTGCAGTGTGATATTCAACAACATGCACCATGCACAATTGGAGGAGCTAGCGGAAGTTGCGCGATAGCAGAAATGAGCCAAAATAAAAAGGAACAAGGGAGAGGTGCAAGAACGCTACAGGGAAGGCACATGTGGCTGACCGCTAGGCAGACACACAGGGCAGGACAGGGAAAGGGCACCCTGAACCTACAGGCACAGGGAAGGTGTGGGGAGCCACAGCCAAAGACAGTGCAGAAGGATGAAGTGCCACACAGCACTGACACCACCACAGGAAGGTGTTCCCGGTGCAGGGGAAGTAGCAGCCAGGACAGCAGGGGGAACACAGAAACAGCTGCCGGGGGGGATCACAAGCCAGGGACATGGCCAGTGCCACCATCCAGATGGAGGCAGTAATGAGGGGGATGCGAAGGCAGGCAGCAGGGGGGTGTGGCCGTGGAAGGGCCTGTCGGCGATATGCCCCCAACAGGCAGTACCGAGCCCGCACCAGCTTCCAGCTGTACAGCGATACCGAGATCATGGGCCAGTACCGCCTGAATTGGACAATTCTGAGGCAGCTCTGTGAGCTGTGCAGTGATGTGATGCAGGCACCCACACGACGGAGCCATGCGCTGTCTGTGGAGAGTAAAGTGACAGCTTGCATGTGCTTGCTTGCCACGGGTACCTTCCAGAGACCAACAGGGGACACCACAGGCGTAACCCAGTCGGCCGCTTCATGCCACCTCACTCAATTCCTCAGTGCACTGCTGCCACATGCTGCGGAATACATCCATTTTCCCAGCACACCGGCAGAGCGCACAGCAAACATACAGGAGTTCCACAGGGTAGCACGTATGCCTGGCATGCTAGGGGCAATAGACTGCACCCATGTGGCCATCCGCACACCACCTGGCCCCGAGGGGGCTGCACATATCAATTGGAAGGGCTATGCAAGCATCAACTGCCAGGTGGTGTGCGATGCCAGGGGGTGCATAAACAAAGTCTGTGCCACGCACCTTGGGGGAGCACATGATGCCTTCATCTGGCACCAGTCAGCACTGTGCCACAGATTCAAGAGTGGGGACATCCCCACTGGCCACTTAGTGGATGAGTGTGCAAACCACATGGAAAAACATAGAGCTTGGGAGAGGCATGATCAGAGGTGACATGGGTAGTGGCCTTCATGGCCCAAGGCAGGGCGATGCTGATCACCAAACTAACCTCCACCCTCTACACACAGGTGACAGTGGATACCCACTCCATCCCTGGCTGCTCACACCATACCGGCGGCCCGTGACCCCATCGCAGCAACACTACAATGAGGCACATGCCACCACACGCAATGTCATCGAGCAGGTGTTCAGGATGCTGAAGGCATGTTTCTTTTGCCTGGACACCTCCGGCGGTGCCCTACAATACAGTCCCTCAAAGGCCTGTGGTCTATTCCTGGCCTGTTGCATCCTGCAGAACATGGCCAACGACTGTGGGATAGCTGTACAGGTCAAAGAGGGGGACAGCGATGGGGACGATGAGGACGCTGGTGGCAATGGTGATGGACAGCCCCCCCTTGGGCGATGGGACCCCCGACTGCTCCAGCTGGCGCAGCTGCACTGGGACACCATCACAGGGGAGCACTTTAGCCAATCCAGGTAAGTCATGGGGCCATGTGCAACCACCAATGGCAAAGGCACAACCCACAAACACGCATGGACACACACCAGTGGGGCATGCTGTCAAGAGAAGTGGCCGAGCACAGAACCGCACACACCGCCAGGGATGGGCGAGGTCTAACATGGCACGCGGTCATACACACACACACACACCTCACAAGACAAGCACAAAGGGTAGGAGGCACGCTGACCCAGACCACCACCCCTAGCCACACACACGTCCACAGACCACCACGCCCACTGCCTGTCATTGTGCGTGTGTCAGATGCTGGGCACCATTGCACAGTGGCATACAGTGCAATGCAGGCATCATCATGCACATGCCACAGTGGACAGCAGCTGGGAGGGTGTGCAGATGGAACATTTGTGTGTGTGCAGGGCTGGGTACCCAACCCGTGCATTGCCCGCTGAATGACACAATGCACACAGGGCAGCATCAGACAGTAGCTGTGCTGGGAGACAGGCCAGTCACACGAAACAGTGCCACGGCCACCACGGATGCATGGGCAGCCCCGTCAAGACCCGCCAGCAGTGACAGGCTGACCACTGGCCTCATGGGGTGGCACTGACTGTCCCCAAGGGGTTCCACTGTGTGAACTCGACCGTGCTCACGCAGGGTTCTGTGGCACACCGAACATGCCTGTGCCAAGCATGCTCGGGATGCCCACAGCTGAACCCGGTGTTGACAAGGATGGTGTCGCATGACACCGGGAACGGGGAGTGGACATTGCACTGAGTGGTGTCTGCGATGCATGGGCAAATAACTGTGTGCCCATTGTGGCCATGACTGCTGTGAATGCCTGTATTTGCCTGTCAATGACAGCGGTCACATCCTCCCACAACTGGTCCATCCCTGCCAGGAGCAGAGCGGTGTCTCTGCTGCGCCGCTCCTCTGCCTGGTGCAGAGCCGCACTCAGTGCATCCACCACCGTCACAAGCCACATCTGCTGATTGACTGACGCTTGCAGTATGTGGGTGTGCTCATCTAAGAGGTCATCTTCCTGATCGGCATGCTGTCCCTCAGGGTGTTCGCGGCCCTGATGCTCATCACCCATTGAGGGTGGGCGCTGCACACCAGGGCCAGGCCTGGGCATGTCCACAAGCGGTGCACTGACACCACCCCCTGACACTGTACCCCCATAGCCATTGGCTGACTGCTGATACTGCCCCTCCGGCTGCTGCTCTCCAGGTCTCAATGGTGCCGCCACAGTGGCAGCAACAGTCCCACTGTCCTGGACACACACCAGTGTTGCCCCACTGGTGCAGACAGGCACAGGCTGGGACTGTGATGACACGCAGGCCTCCATGGCGGCACCACCCACAGCCATGGCCGCGATGTCACCTGCTGTGTGGCCATCCTGTGGCCCACACTTGTCACTGCCCATGACGTTAGCTCCATCATCATTGGTGACAGATCTGGCACCAGCCTGAGTCTCAGCATGCTGGCATCCATGGACGCTGGCATGCTGGGACACGGGCAAGGCCTCCTCTGCACCTGCTCCACCAACATCAATCCAGATGTCCAGGCAGGCCCACTGTCGCCCTGACCCCCGTATTCCTGTGGAGGTGGACGGACCCTCCTCCATCTCCATGATACTGGCCTCAGTGGAGAAGCCCACCACCGCTGACCCATGTAGATGCTCAGGAGCTGTAAGGGAAAAAAAGTAGCATTACTGTATGTGACCTACCCTGTCCCCCCCCACAATAGACAGACCATGACCTACCATGCAGTGACGGGCTACCACCTGTCTGGAATCCACCATCTGGAACACCCTCAGTGGTAGAACACTGCACGCTGCCAGCAACCCGCTCTTCCTGTGGGGTCAGGCGTTGCAGCTCCGGCTGTTCCTCACCGGTCACAGACCATGCTGCCCTGATGGCAGCCACCTTCTCTTTAATTCTCTGCCTGTCCGTGCCCATCTTCTTTTTACACTCCTACACAGAGTGCTGGTGGCTGCCATGCAGGTTGACAGCACGCGCCACCTCCTCCTATGCAGCAGCACAGGCCAGTGGTGTTCCCTGGCATCCGCTGAGAAGTGGTTCCTGGTCGAGGTAGGCCTCAATCAGGGCATCTGTCTCTGCCTTTGTAAAGTTTGGCCTCCTCTTCCTCCCACGACTCTGTTCCTCTTCCTCCACCACATGATCGGTCATGATTCATCCTGTGAGAATGACAGGTGTTACCTGTGACTGTGCAGTCCCATGCATGTCCCAAACACCACAGTCCACACTCCCAAACAGCATGCAACTCATCGCAATAGAGTGCAGTGAGCGACTATGGCCAGTGCAGCCCAATGTCACATTTTTATAGCGCAACCCATGCAAATGAGGAGAGGCACATCTTTAAGTGAATGCAAATGCAGTGACTGCACCATTGAATGGCTGATTAGAAGATTTGCATATTTTTTTTTGAAATTTAAGTTTATTGGTTTCCAAAATACAACCCAACAGAAAACACAAAACAGAACCAGAACAAAAAACAGACCAACCCCCTGAAGCAAATACACAGCGTATCCGTAAATACTTGAAGAAAAATGACAAACATATCATACAACCAAAATTTATTGAATACATACCCCCTCCCCACCTCCCCTCCCTCTCCCAGGGTGCACCAACAAAGGCCGAAAGGCCCCTTAAATCTGGATATCACAGCCTATCTACAGTACAATATATCAGCTTGAAACATTCTAGATCACATAAGAAAAAGATAAACAGGTCTAGAAAACCAGTGACACAAAAGATTGCTATAGGTACTATACATATTATATGAGGGCAAGGGATCGAGTCACCAAGTCTTATTGTTGAGGCAAGCATAAGGACTGGAGTTTACCCCATCTTTTATGAAACAGATCCATACGATTCTTAAAGCTGGCAATCAGATTCTCTGATTGAAGATAACATTATCTCCTTCAACCAGTCAGCATATGATAGAACCAATTGGTCCTTCCAATGTCTTAAACCAACTTCTTGACTGCCATGGACACTAAAGCCATATGGTATCTGCGCTCCACACTATCTACATAGGAAAAATCACCCAGCACACAGATTTTGGGGCAAAAGAACCTGCTCAGACCAAAAGGGATCCAAATTATCCCAGATCCGGGACCACAGTGGGGCAACTTTAGGACATTCCCAAAAAATGTGAATTAGGTTGCCCTCGGCTTGTGAGCACCTGAAACAATCCGAAACAGAGGCCAACTTACGCTGAAAAAGTTTAACGGGAGTATAGTAGAGATTATTTACAATATAATATTGTACTAACCAAAACCTATCTTGGGTATGATATCTGTGTAAATTAAGCCAAAATTAGTCCAGGCGGAACAGCATCAGGAGAAAGGCGTGTCAAAACAAAGGACCCCAACACCCTCCTGTGAGTTAAAACTCAAGAGATAGGAGTAGATTGACGAGATGGAGTGAGGCTGAGAGGCAAAGCCAATAATATTTGAAAGGAAGGAGTGCACAACCGAGTGTCCAACCATAGTGCCAAACTTGTTACCCACCAGGTGCCGGAGTTGAAATACCTTAAAGATACCTTTAGTTGGTATATCAAACCTCATTAGAATATCATCCGACGTAAGAAGCGAGCCCTGATTAAACAGGTGTTCAACCCTGACATCCTTAAATTGTGGGAGCCATTTTGGTCCTATCCAAGAATTCCCCAGTCTGATATTGGGATTTAGAACTATTGGCTGTCCTAAGTCCGTAACATTGGAGATCCGAAAGGACTTAAGACACTGCACCACGCTCTAAGAGAGCCTGTCACAGTGTCATCCGAAACTAACTGTGAGAGAGCTTTCAAGGCAGATAAAACAAGGTAGATATGTCTACCTTAAGTTCAAGACAAAACCTCTCCAACTGAAGCCAGATTGGGCAGAGGCTCTCTGTGTTCATGGAGAACCATCTCCTTAACTTAGACAGGTGGGTGGCCCAATAATATAAAAGAAGATTAGGGAGCCTTAAGCCACCCCTGTCCTTAGGGAGCGACAGGGTAGCATAAGCGTCGCCTCCCTTCCCCCGCCAGATAAAGCTGGAAAACAATCGGTGAAGCTGATGAAAAAAGGAAAAAGGGACCCAAAGATTGGTCAGATTCAGTGGATAAAAGATCCGGGGAAGAAGATTCATTTTGATAATATTTATTCGACCCCAAAGTGATATGGAAGGCTGACCAGCGTTGCAAATCAGGCTAATCGAATCTCTGACTCTGACTAAGTTTAATTTCTTCAGAAGGAAAGGGTCAGTGGAAAAGTGAATTCAAGGTATTTAATTGATTTGGAGGTCCATCTCATTCCAAAGGAGAGAAAGTCTTGTTTATCGTAGTATTATTTAAAGGAAGATCTCACATTTAGAGATGTTTAATTTGTAACCAGAAAGAACTAAACTGCATGATAATATCAAGAGCTGCCTTTAATGATGTTACGGATCCGTTAAATGCAACAGAATGTCATCTGCATATGCAGACAGAACAAGTTCCTTTGGTGAAGCCTCATACCTCTCACTTGAGAGACGACTTGAGTTTAATCAGTAAAGGCTCAGGTATAGATTAAATAATAGAGGGGAAAGGGGGCAACCCTGCCTGGTACCAGCAAAAAGACGGAAAGAGGAAGACAAGACCCCATTGCAGTAAATCTTAGCGGAAGGGCAGCTATAAAATACCTGAGTCATATTCAAAAAAGAAGTAGGAAAACCCATTTCCTCCATTACTGTCCATAGAAAGGACCAATCAACCCGGTCAAATGCCTTCTCAGCGTCGAGAGAGATTAAAGCAACTGGGCCTGAGGCAGTCCGGGCATACTGAGAGATGTGTGACAAGGTCCTCAGATGATCTGCGGCCGACCTACCAGGAACAAAACCAGTCTGCTCAGGGCTCATAAGCTCCAACCAGATCTTCTTGATCCTTTCAGCCAATATTTTAGCTAGAATTTTGATATCATAATTTGGAGAGAAATAGGGTGGTATTAGCGAATTCGATTGGGGTCCTTGTCGCTTTGGAATTAAGACTATAGGAGCCTCAAATAAAGCAGGATCGAGCTCAGAGGAGACTGGCAGGTAATTATATAATTTAAAAGAATGGGAGTCAAATCTTTAACAAAAACTTTGTAAAGTTTGCGACTCATCGGTCTCAGTGTATTCTGAGACCAAAGAAGCAATGGTATTCCTTATTTCTTCAGCTGAAATAGGGACTAATAAACTCGCTTGTTGAGACTCTGATATACAGGGAATACCTATTCCTCTTATGTATTCTTTGACAGCTGCAATAGGATGAGATGCCGGGGAATAACTATAAAGGGCCGAATAATAATCCTTAAAAATATGCGCAATATCCCTAGGCGAGGAAACAGTATTGCCAGATGGGGAGGACAAAGAAGGAATGACCCTTGAGCTCTCAAGTGCTCGCAAATGCAAGGCCAGTAGCTTACCAGCCTTTTCACTGAGATCCAGATATTTAGCCTGAGTTTTTATCAGGCAATATTCTGTTTTCTCCTTCAGGAGGTCCGAGTATTCGTTCTTGGCCAAAAGGAGCTCTTTTAGATCCGATACCGAAGAAGTTGTCGAGTAATTACTTTCTAACTCCCTAATTCTGCTTACCAGAGCCAACGATCTGGCTAACCTTGTCCTCTTCCTAAGGGAAGGCATTTTAATAAAATCACCCCTGAGATAGCACTTCAGAGCTCCCCATATCATATCGATCCTCGGAGTGGAGTTCAAATTATTGGCCAAAAAAAGAGATATCCGGGAGCTAAATTCTGAAACACATTGGTGGTCTTTTAATAACTGAGTGTTCAACTTCCACATAGAGTCACGAGAATAGTCAGGATTTAGGGACATTTGTATCCAAACTATAGCATGATCCGACACAATGATCGGCTCAATACCAGACAGGGGGATATTCGGGAGGAGAGAAAGACTAACTAATACCATATCTAGTCTTGATTTAGTACCATGTGATTGGGATTGGAAGGAAAAAGCACAGACGGAGGGGTTGGCCAGGCGCAGGGTCACCTAGCCCCAACATCGAGGTCATTTCCCAGAAAGCTATCTGCGCCGGGAGGCGGACGTTTATCCTGAGGCTCCCTATCCAGAGTTGATGAAAAGGCACACTCAGTCCCCCAGTATCACTTTGAGCAGGCAAAAACTGGCCAATTTGTCCTCGCAAAGTCATAAAAACTCAGGATTCCCCCACCGGCCATACACAGAACCGAGAACCACATTCTCTCCATTGAGAGTACCTTTCACTAGGACATATCTCCCTTCTGGGTCTGAGACAGTTAAATCTTTCGTAAACAAAACATGCCTTTTGAGAAGAATCGCAACCCCCTTGCTAAAGCAGGAGTTTCCAGCAAGATAAGATTGAGAGAAACCAGATCGGGAAAGCAACCTAGCCTCATCATGACATAAATGTGTCTCTTGCAAAAAAAGAATATCAATGTGGAGCAGTGAGCAATGGTTAAAGGCCTGTAACTGTTTGACCCGATCCCTGAGCCCTCTAACATTCCAAGACGCTAATTTAGTTGTGTTAATAGCCATTTTAAAAATATAATAAACCAATCAGATATCCAGACAGAACAATTATCACATACAAAAGCAAGGTGCACCCCCCATATACAGGTCTGGAACCCAGTATCCCAAAGTAATTTCACCCAAACGTGGGACCCAGGCCAAACAGAAAGAGTCCCGAGACAATCCCTAAACCTTAGGACCCCAAAAACATGTTGAACTATTGAGACCCCCCAAAAATAGTCTATCTGAACAGACCAGAAATCAAACAGAATAATTGAGTCATGAACTGTATCTCCCCTCCCCACCCCCCACCCCCACCCCCCACCAACCACAATCTTGAAACTTATAAAGAAATCGGGTCTAGGGAAAGAGAAACCCCCAACAACCAGAAATCCCTGTGACTTAGAATACCATGATCTAACCCCTACCCCCATCCGACAGCCCCATTGCAAACCCCAAGATAACTATGTACATCAGGAGGGTAGGCAGAAATACCCCAAAATATAAGCTATCATCCATAGGCTCGAACCTCCTAAACCCCCATGCAAACCCCCCAACCCCTCGAACCGGGAACAAATACCCAGATATTCCAAACGCCAGGAATTGTCCAAAGGAAAATGACCAAAACTGTTACCAGCCTATCCCCTTCCATCCCGGCCCCAGGCAGAGGTTAGCCACCCCCAGTACCTGGCTGCAATTCCACATCCAGCGAAGCAAGCCTGCTAAGTCCTCCCCAACGTCACCTCCCCACCCCAGCCCTCCCCACAGTATTTCAGTGACAGAGCAAAAGAAAGAAAAGAAGGACATGAGGCAGGGAGGAAAACAGCACATATATAAGGAGCAATAAGAACACCCTAATCTCAAAAGAGAGATCCATCTTCAGTGAGCCACAGCAAGCCCTGCACACCCCAATCGTCTTCCCATCAAGGCAACATTAGCAGGGCACTTACCCGAATCTATACAGCCCATAGAGGATATAGGATTCAGCCACCCCGATGCCGATATCAAAGGACGAAAAGGAATGGGCACAGGAACCGTCGGGCCACAGGTTGCTGATTCAGAGGGAACCAAAATACCAAGGCACCCGATACGGTCCATCACACAGGAAGTTCCCACCGGGAAACCGCTACTATGAATAAAGGTTCCCCCGCGGTAAACTTACGCGAAAAACGGGAAAGGAAACCCTGCGAGGAGTTGACCTCAGCCACCACGGCGATCCCGAACCCCAGAAATCAGCCAGAAAGGGCCAGAAAGGGGAAACCAAGGCGATCAGAAAGGAAAAAGAACAAGCGACAGAGACACCAGAGAAAAAGGTTAGTGAAACCATAGCATCCCCCTCACGCGTCAGGCCCAAACAACCAGGGAATCCAAAAAGAACTATCAGAGGCAAAATATTAAATTAATCCATGTCAGCTCTAGTGCAGCAAACCCAAAACCAGGGAATAAAGTCCTTCAGCCAGGCATTTTAAAAAGTTCAGGCAGCTTGCTGGATAGTTCTTTATGGGCAGCCTCAGGGGTGCTGAAACTTGCAGACAGTCCTCCAATGGTCACTCTTGAGGTTGCAGGGTAGGTAATTCGAAAAGGAATTGAAGCAGCTAGCAGTTTTTGCACCACAGGATGATATGCAGCCCTTTTCTCGCGGATTTCTTTAGGTAGGTCTTGGGCAATTCGGATCTTCGAGACTCCCCATAAGATTTCTTTCAGTTCACGGGCCTTCAAAAAAAACGTGCTGCCTCTCAATATAACTCAGGAATTTAATTATAATAGGACATGGATGAGATCCAGCTGCAGGTCTAGGTCGCAACGAGCGATGTGCCCTCTCAAGGTGGTAGGAGGCATTTATAGGGGAAGGACCCACCACTTTGCACAAAAACTTTTGCAGGAAAGCCATGAGGTCTGGGCCTTCTTCGAGCTCAGGTAGGCCCATAATTAGTAGGTTATTGAGGCGATTACGCCCTTCCAAATCCTCAGTCTTAAGTTGTAACTCTTCACCTGCTGTCTTAGTTCACCCATCTCCACCTCTGCCTTTGATCTCCACTGCTCCGATGAGGTAACTCTTACCTCAACATCTGAAACTTTCCTGGAAACTGAGGAGAGATCATTTCGCAAAGATTTAAGCTCTCCAGTCAATTCCTTGAGTATATCTTTAAGAGGATTAAGCTCTTGGAGAAATTTATCCTCAGTTAGCGGAGCCGAATGCAACAGCTTGTCTCCTCCTCGATCCGGTTTGGTGGGAGCCTGGTTTCTCTGTTTCTTTGCGGCCTTCTCAGGGGATGCAGGAGGAGTGTGCTTGGTTAAGGCCTGTTTTCCATCCACCTCCATCGCAACTTAATCAGCGTTTATTTTCTTCCAACAAGGTCACTAAACGATGGCTGATTGTTGCTCCAATAATATTTTGGATAAATTATTCGGAAAAAATTCAAAAATATATTAATAAAACCTTAATAAAGGTGGCCAGAGGGGGGAGCTCAGTATCTTAGCTGCTGTTCAGCTGAATGCCATCACGTGACCCCTAGAAGATTTGCATATGCCGGCTGAATATCGCGCTGTTGCGCTTTGCGCAATTGTGTTGAACATGCTGAGCCAAGGGCGCAGTTCTTTGACATGTGCAGTACACACCTAACTGCACATGCCTGAGTTGAGGATGCAGGTTCCTGCTGCGCTGCTGATGTGCTGTGCATGGGAGGCAATGCAGGGCACGGTCACCATTGTGCCAGTGGCACTACATCGTTATTCACATATATGGCGCTGTGTCACTGGGGCGTCGTAGGCGCACTGGGGCAACAGTACTGTAGGCTACTACAGGAGGTGGCACACAGGCACCAATTCGCGCTACATGCATTGGGTTCCAATTGCGCTGTTGCTGTCCATGTGCTAGAGACCCTTGACCCTGTGCCTAACCTTTGCCCCCTAGGCGCCATGCGTCAGGCATGGGTGCACCACTATCGCGCTGTTCACTGACAGCGTGATAGGGAATGGCAGTGCTGTACCACGCAGCATCTGCACGTGGCAGGACCGCGTTGCAGAGAGCCATTTCGATTCAATCAGACAGCAGAGATGGCACGGAGGCATGCAGTCCTTTGGAGCTAGGCTGAACTAGCCAACCTGGTGACTATATCAATCAATCAATCAATCAAAATCTTTATTTATTCAGGCGGACATCATTGAGCAAAGCTCATTTACAAGATGGACCTGATAGGTTGAGGAACAACATGAATGTACAATAACATACATATGCAAAAACACTTCTAAATAAGCAGATACAATAATAAAATAGAACAATAATACAGACATAATTACAAGCAATGTATCCAGAGATTGCAGGCTCCAGGGCAGACTAAATCAGACAGTTATGACTGAAAAATGATTTAGTTGTTGAAGGTGTTGAAAGCAACCTCTGAAAAAAAAGAAATGGGGGCTGGTGGGAGTTTTTGGATAGGAACTAAATCAACTAGTAGTGAGTGAATGGGGTAGAGGTAAGTGCCAGGGGTAGCAGAGGAGGTTTTTTGAGGGGGTAAAGGATGTGATTGGACTAGGCCTTGTGAAAGCAATTGCATTTCTCTGGGAAGAGACTTGTGTATAGCTTTTTAAAGGATGTTATAGGTATGAAGGTGGTCAGCTTTAGGGTCTTCTGCAGAGAATTCCAAGCCAATGCTAGAGAATAACTGATTGCAGATCTCAATGTCGGTGCAGGCTTTGGGTAGCTGCAAAATGATGAAATTGTTGCTTCTTAGGGCATATAGACCTAGCTGTGGCCAGTGTAAAGCAATCGAAAATAAAGGATGGAAGTTTGTTCGACAGAGCTTTGTAAATCCATAATGCAGCATTTTTGTTCCTTCTGAGGTGTAAGGATGTCCAACCAACTGCAGCATAGAGAGAGCAATGATGAGTGTTGAAAGGAAGATCTGTGATGAATCTTAGAGCTCTATGATACAAGGTATCCAGTTTACTTAAGTAGGAAGTAGTACAGTGGCCATATAGGAAATCTGCATAGTCGATAAGTGATAGAAATGAGGCCTGGATTAGCCTCTGTTTTGACTCTCTGGTTAAGTAATGCTTGATTCTGAAGAAAAGGCCGAGCCTCTGAAGAAGTTTTTTCAGGAGTTCCTCAATATGCTGAGTATAATCAAGTCTGTTGTCAATCCAAACTGCTAAATATTTGAATTTGTCAACATAGTCAAGGCTTTCTCCAAGGATGGTGGATAATTGGAGAAGAATGCTTGGTGAGAAAGTGTTATTATATATGTTGGTGGAGAAGAGCATAGCTTTTGTCTTCTTTGCATTTAGGAGGAGTTTTTTTTCAAGTAGTTGATATTGCAACAGGGAGAACTCTGATTGTAGTATTTCACAGGCCTTTGTAGGTGATGGGTTACTGACATATAAGACAGTGTCATCTGCAAAGAGGTGAACATTGGCTTTGGTGAGGTTAGAATCAATGTTGTTAATGTAAATGGCAAAAAGGAAAGGGCCCAGGATAGATCCTTGAGGTACTCCTCTTAGGAGTGGTTTTGATGAGGATAGGTCACCTTCATTTTTCACCTGCTGCATTCTATCAATGAGGTAACATCTGAACCACTTAAGAGAGGTTGGATCTAGGCCTATGGAGTGTAGTGAAGAGATTAGCAGCTCATGATCCACTGTATCGAAGGCTTTGCTTAGATCAGAAATGCAGCACAGACGACGCTGTTCTTTTTGTCTAGTTCAGTTTTCCAGTCATTTGTAACTTTTGCTAGTGCAGAAATGGTGCTATGCCTGGTCCTAAACCCAGATTGAGCAGGGTTTAGGAGATTATTAACATCGAGGTAGTCTCTTAATTGGATGCTCACTAATTTTTCTAGCATTTTGGAAAGCACTGGTAGGATGGATATGGGTCTATAATTGTTGAGGTCCATGGGGTCCCCTGATTTTAGGAGGGGGGAAACACTTGAGCTGTCTTCCACAGTGAGGGAATAGAACCAGAGGATGAAGATAGATTAAAAAGATGTGTTAATGGAACTGCAAGCGCATGTATTGCAATTTTTAGAAAATAGGGGTCCAGAGAGTCTGCACCTGCACTTTTATTGGTGTCCAAATTCAGCAATAGGTCCTCTACTTGCTTCAGTAAAACTGGCTTGAATGAGAATGAAGAATTAGCCTTCTGAGCCTCAATAGACTGGAATTTAAGTTGTGATCGCAGTAGATTAGCTGGAGAGGAATCAAAAGCAAGGCCAGCCATAGTGAAATGATTGTTGAATGCAGCTAGTACTTCTCGTTTGTCAGAGATAGCAACTTTATTAAGGTGCACTTGAGATGGCAGAGAAGTGTTAGAGTCCTGCCCTAAGATCCCCTTGATGGTGCCCCAGAATCTTGCTGGGTTGAGGTAAGAGGCATCAAGTTCAGCTGTATAGAAGGCAGCCTTGGCATCCCTCACTTTTTTGGTACAGCTATTTCTGGATTTTCTGAACAGCAGCCAGTCATTTGGTTCCTTGGTCTTCCTTGCCATTCTCCATAGCTTATCTCTTTCAAGCAGTGCAGATTTAAGATTGTTATATAGTTGAGCCCCATTCTGGGGCTTTGTATGGAGAGGCACCCTTGGACAGGGCCAGGAGTGTGGTCTTTCAGGAGGTGGCAGACGCCCTGGAGGAGGCCACCGGTATGGGGTGAATGGCGGAGCAGTGCCGCCATTGTTATGGGGACCTGAGGCACAGGGACCCAGACCTGCTTGCCCACTTGCAGGCACATGCCAGGAGGGGCACGGTGCCAAGGCCAGGTAGGTGCAACATTCATACACTGTTATCGTCCATACGAGTATCACGGTTGCATGTGTCCGGCACATGGGGGGGCCGTCCGGTGTTGGCCGTGGTGGTGGTATCGGGGTGTGGGGTGGATGGGTATGGCTGTGTGGGATTGCACACACATGGGGGTGGGGGGACTTTGCTACCAGATTGTACTGATGTTCCTCTCTCCATGTTTACCTTAAGGCCCAAAAGCCGGTAGAACCGGGATCAGAGGCGCCGCATGGAGGAGCAGCGGGCCAGGAGAGATGATGGCAGTCCTCGGCGCGTGGACCAGCCTGATGATGATGAGTGCCTTACATCCATGATTACTATTGCATGCTGTATAACTGGGCGGGCAGTGGGGCATGGCCACCATCCATTGACACCACTGCCATGCACGCAACTAGTTACAGTCAGCACTGTCCAGTGGCACTGCATGTCTGGGAGTGCATCAGTGGTGGTCCATGCATGCACCGTGCACATGGCTGTGGCACTGCCTTCACACCGCATAGCCAAGTCACTGTACAGCCATGGTGGTGCTGTGTAGGACATGGGTGGTGGGTATGTGCAGTGGTCCACATGGCTGTGGCTGCCTGGATGGGCAGGTCTTGTGGACACGGTCACTGTGGGTGGTCGCACACCATCACAGGGGCATGGCACATGGCTGTATGCCATACACAATGGGTGGGCTGCAGGGGGCTGGACAGTCACACTTATTGACTCTGCTCCCTCGTCCTAGGTGGACGGCCACTCCAGGACATACAGAGTAGACTATGTGAGCTGCTCCAGGTGGCAAGGGAGACCTTGGAGCTTCTTCAAAGGATCCACTGCCACAGGGTGAGGAGGAGAAGGAGAAGCAGACATCGGCACCATGATGAGGAGGACCGGGGCACACGTTGATGTCCCCATGCCCTGACTACCACCTTCCCCCTTTGACCCAACCTCACACCCTTCTCCCTCTCCAAATGTTCACCCTGCCCTTACCCACCCCACCTGTTATGTGGCCCTTCCCCCTCTTGTAAATAATTGTATATAGTTTTTTGTTACATCTTTTAAATATATGCATTTTGTTATGACAAATGTGGTGATCTCTGATTTGCAGTAGGCTACAGGTGCTCAGCTGCAGTGGTGTGCATGGCATCAAGGGTGGTGCACACATGGGCTTGTGGCTGTGTGTGTGCAGAAGTGAACCACCTATGGTGTGGGAAGGGGGGATCAGTCACTGTCTGTGGTTTGTGTGTTGTACTCTGTGCACTGGATGCCTGTGTACAGTGATCCACAGGGCCTGCACTGTGTGCATGCCACCCCTGTCAGACAGTCCATGGCCTGTGCAGCTGACACCCTTGCATGTCTGTGATATGCACAGTCTGCTGGCATGTCAATGGTGGCTGTCCATGCTGGATAACAACTGTACCTGGCACAATGCCAGGTTGCCTGCCATCACCAGTATGGTGCATGTCTGCCTCCGGTGGCACTGTGGCCTCCGCTGTTGTTGTCCCCCCTCCATGCTGTCACTTGTGTCTGTTGCAGGGGATGTGCTCCAGTGTCTGTCACTTGTGCTCCGGCAGCATGTTGGTGGCATACAGCTTCATGGTGCCTGTGCAGGGTGGCTGGCACACCAGTGCAATGTAAGGCTGCTGGCTGTGTGTACACATCAGCTGTGGCCACACATCAGTGGTTTGGTTGACCCACTACTGTGTCCCTGTGTTGGTGTGCCCTTGGGTATGGGTGGGTGTTTGTCCATGCACTGTGTTGCATCCTGTGTGGTGCATGACTCCATGCTACACTGTGCATGTTTGTGCTGGCTGTTGTGGCCAGTGCTGGGATGGGATGTGTCCTTGGGAGGGTGTGCAGGGTGCTGTACCACTGGAGGTGGGGTCCGGGGCATGCCCTGTCACATGTGGGGTACCTCATGTGCTGACGCATGGTCGGTCTCTTAGCTGCTCCTCGGGGGAAACGTGCAGGGTGGCATTGTGTATGCATCTGTTGCATTGCTGTCTTCTGCCACCCACTGCAGGGTGCCCATGGTGGGACTGCTTTGCATAGCTCCATGGTGCACAGGGTTGCATTGTCACAGTGGGGGTGGTGGCATGCATGGGGTGTCCTGCACTGTTGGGCGCTACTCCTGGGCAGGGTGTATGGGGATCTCAGTGTAGGGTGTGCTCTGCATTGATGGGATGGTGTGGTATGGGGTGGTCAGCCCTCCTTGTGTGCCGGTCACAGCTTGCCAGGGGGTGTGCTGGGGCATCATGGCCCAGCTGTGGGTTGGTTGCTGGTATCCATGGGCCAGTGGTTATTCCAGCTCTCCCCCGGTTGTGCGGTGCATGAGGTGTGGGGGATGATGTCTGTTCTGCTGTGTGTTCCTCTGCCCATCTGTGGCATGGGTGGTGGGCCCCTGCATCCCTGGTTGTGCTGTTGCATTGCTGCCGTGCTGCAGGGGGTGTCCCTGATTGTGCTGTGGCACATCTGGACTGCTCCGCTGAGCATCCCTTGTTGCGCTATGGCGCATCAGATATGCTCAGCTTCACATCCCTAGTTGCGCTATGGCGCAGGTGGTGCAATATTCAGTTGTCGGCCGTAGGCGCATTTTGGCTTGCGCAGTTTTTGAATATCATGCTTCTTGCACATGGGCGCAGTTGACTTGCTCTTGCTCCTGCTGTTTGCGCACTTTTTGGTTGCAGTTTGAATATCTGGGCCACTGTTCTTAGTCTTTGCTGATTGCACTGTGAGGCCTTCCGGCACCATGCAAGTCTGCTTAAAATTGAGCCAGTCCAAATTCTCTCATGGGGATTTACATATGTTTCCCATGATGCTTTATCATTATTGGGGTATGTGCAATTGTGTTTTCTTCAAAATTTGGCTGAAAGACCAATATCCTCCACGATAACCCATGCCTGAGAGCATTGCTGTGGTGTTCTTTTGTAGTTATTTCCCTTCTCTATTTTGGGCTCCCCATAGCCCAAATAAATAACATCCCCCTTAAGGGGTGGCTCTGTCTCTCTCTGTCTCTCTCTCTCTCTCTCTCTCTCTCTGTCTCTCTCTCTGGTCTATGACATACTGATGAGTCCAAATGAGGATGAAACACATGTATGTGTCTGCTAGTCTTAGCCTTTGTTGACTGCACGTGGGTTTGTGCAATTGTGTTTCCCAGAACTCTACTCCTTGAGATGGATTTTTAAAGGGAGGTGCAGGACTTGCATCATGCCCTGTGTCACAACACTTTGATTCTGCCTGTAAGTCAAACATTTTTGCTGCAATTGCATCAGATTTTCATAGCCAGGATGCAGTTGTGACACTTTACCCAGTTTATGGTTGATTTTGCCAGATCTCAGGTGCAAGCACTGTAACAATTTCTTCTACTGCATCCCAAAGCTTTGGAACTCACTACCACCCCCTATCATACTTTTCTCGTACCTATCTTCTATCTCCTTAACCCTACAGAACTTCTATTCCACAAACTATACTTGTTTGTAGGCTCCCTTCTCAACCTTCCCCATCCTTGCACATTATCCTCAATCCACTATCCCTGACTCATCTCCTATTCTCCTATTATGTCAGTGTCAGTGGCTCAGTAGGTAGCACACTCACCTCTGAGGCTGGGAGATCAGAGGGCTCGGGTTCAGTTCCCACATCTGGCACTTTGGTTAATATCCCAATACTGATACTGTAGTGCAGCATGAGGGGGGTGCTGCACTTCTGAGGTGCCGTCTTTTGGATGAGATGTTAAACCGAGGTCCCATCTGCCTGAATTGGTGGTAGTTCAGGTGGATGCTAATGATCCCATGGCACTTATCAAAAAAGAGTAGGGGAATCTTTTGCTTTATTCAATTCAAAAACATATAAAAAATGAATCACAGATTATTCTTACAAAACGGTACTACACTAAGGCAGTCCTAACTAATTGAAACATTCTCAAAAACTTTAATTAATAATAAAATATTACATCCATGTATTACTTCATACAGCAGAAATTAATATAAAGAAAACTTTCTCCTCCTGAAAAATTACAAAAAAGAAATTACTTTAGTATCTCAGCTTTTCTAATTTTGTACTCAGTGTAATTAAATGAAATCAAAATGTTCCCATAATTCAGTCTATGTCTGTAAATCATATTTCTTTAGTTTTTTTTGTTTCAATAAATGTAAATCAGCCTGTATTATATAAAACAGTTCCAGTTCCGAAATCAGCTGTTGATGTAACACCAGTCTACATCTACATATCCACAGTCAATATAATAAATGTACATGCACCACACGAAGGGTACTAATTTCCCTTTTCTTTGGTGTTGTTAATGGAATCCCATAAAATAACATATCAGGATGGGGGGATATCCAGATCTTCATGCCATCTATCCCTTACAATCTCCCAAAAATGAATCGTGTAAGCACATTGAAAATATAAATGATACATTGTTTCGATTCTGGTTTCCCTTCACATTTATTCTGTCATGAAGACCCAACCATGCTGTATCCCACATATGGACTGGAATATGAAATTGCATAATATAATCTGATATATGGGTGTGATTTGCTTTGGAGAAAGCTGCAAATGGATAGTCCACAAAGCATTTCTCCTAAATCTGCTTATATAATACTTTACGCATTATTTGTAAAACCTGGGCAAACCCAATACCCCATCATTTTATTTTATCAAAGATTTCCTCCCATCTCCATAATAATCGTGGGCACTGTTTATTTCTATGAACAAAGGCAGTTTTTTTCCATTCCTGCAAAATCCCTTTTAATGTCAACATTCCCCACTTCCCCCATAATGACTTCTTTTGCCCTATAAGCGGTACTATATTAGCATATAGAAAAATAGGAAAAAATAAATAAAACCGGATTCAACATATTCACCCCACCTTCCCGAAACCCAAGTTACAATACATTTCTCTGTACTGGATTAAGTCTACTCCCCAAAAACAACTAAAAAAAAACCTAATAATGGTACTTCTAATACTTCGGTAAAGGGAAAACTATGCTAATATATAAAAAATAGGAATCAAAAATGTTTTAATATAATATACCCTTTTTTCTTTGAGACTTTCCATTTATTCAATCCTTCCACCTTCATTTTCCCTTTATTTCATGCCTTATTCCAATTATAATGAGCCATATCGTCTCCGCCAAAATAATCCCTAGTATGCAACAGGGCATCGTTGCTATAGGGAACCCTCCCACCCATTCCTGTGTCATCGGAAAACCTGTTACCTTTAATACTTTGTTTTAGCTAAATTTAGCTGAGCCCCAGTGAATCTTCCTATAGTTTGTAATAAATCAAATGCAATCTGTAACGAGGATTCATCTTTTACCACCAGACATATGTCGTCCGTGTATGCAAGACATTTACACTGAAGGTCTCCAAAACCATTCATTCCATAAATAAGGGGGGTTTTCTGTAATATCCTTAACAGAGGATCCAAAGCAAATACATATAGACTTGGGCTCAGAGGGTAACCCTGTCAAACCCCTTTTAAAATCCTATGGCATGCTCCCTGCCAACCATTTTCATAAAGAATCATGTAAGCCAGTGCATAACATAAACATAGCCACTGGATAAACTCCTCAGGGAAACCATAAGCCCTCAAAACTGACCATAAATAAAAATGAAAAACTTTGTCAAAAGCCTTAGCTTGATCTAGGCTAATTAAATACTCTCTATGTTCTTGTAACAGAGTAACATTACTTGTGGGTTCCATAATTTCATGTAAAATTAAAAGCACATCCAAAATATGGCGTCCCAGAACTGCACAAAACTGTCTAGAAAAAAATCAAATCAGACATAATATGGGAAAATCTATTACTTAATAATTTAGAAAAAATCTTGAAGTCCGTATTAAGTAATGTAACTGGTCTCCAGTGTCCAATACCTTCCCTGTTGCCAGATTTGTATAAAAAAATCATCAAACCTTCATAAAATTGTGTAGGTAAACTACAATCCAATAAAAATAAATTATGTAATGTCACCAATTCTGTATTCATAATGTCTCATAAAACCTTATATAATTTGTTCATCAGTCCATCCGAACCTGGGGAAACTTCTTTATAAAGAGTTTTTATTACCATTTCTACTTCTGCCATTGAAAATGGACACACAAAAAATGCTATCTGTTCAGGTGTCACCTGTGGAAGATCCTGTGGAAGATCCTCAGCCCGTAATACCTGTTGTATCTCTGGGGACTCATCCCCTGGGCAACTAAAAGTATCCTGAATAAATTCATCCACTACCCCCATAATACCAACATTATCCTTCTGGACTATTCTCTCACTGGAAATTAAACCTTCAAAAAGTCATTTTTCCATCCTCATAGAACTAGCTAAAAAGGGGTTATCCTGTTCAGCTTTCCCTTGGGTGCCAAATTGTTGTTCATTTTGGAGGGACAGCATTCTATCATATTGGTAGTCCCCCATCTCTTGTTTAAGATTCTGAACCTCTTCCGAAATATCTGTTTGCTCTTTAATCTGTCAAGTTAGCCATACTTCTAACTCATAACGAAGCTCAGCATATTTATCCCTTTTATGCTTAGCCTGGGTTTTCGCCACCTGAGAAAAAAAAAACACTAATGCAAATCTTAAAATCCTCCTACCAAAGGCTAATATTGTCATATAGAAACATAGTGGTTAATTTATCTTGCACCACTATCTGTAGGTCAGTTCTAATTTGCTCATCCTCCAATAAGGAACTATTCAACCTCCAGTATCCTCTCCCTGCCTCCCTCATGGGTGTAGAATTAATGGACATACTTAATAATAAATGATCCGAGGTTTCAATAGGTATCACCCTAACTTCATCAACTACTAACGTGCTTTTTATAAAAATTAAATTTATTGTAGAATTAAGCATTCCCTTAAAAAAATGTAGGTTTAGGGACCTGTAAAAACTGTCTTGTATATCTTGCAACCCAGCTTAGAGTAAAACCTGTTTAAGAAAAGTCTTGTCACAGTATTGTTTATCTTGATCTTTTCCCAGAAGGAAGTTAATATTAAATTCCCCCCCCCAAAAAAAAAGCTGTCAGTTAGTGTGTAAAAATGGTCTTATTTTTGTTAACAATTCTATCCTAGAACTTTTCATCTGTGGATTGTGGATATTCAGTAATCGACATGACAATCCTTCTTCTGCTAGCAATAACATTGCACATCCTGGAACAATATCCACTCATTTCTGTAAGGTCAACTCTGCCATGGAGAAGCAAATCCCTACCCCACTACTTGTTTCTTCACCCAGTGACCAATACGAAGATCCCCATCCCCAATACTTAGAAGCCTGAGCATCTTCACCAAGAGTGTGTAACCTAGTATCTTGCATAAATACTACATCCATATGTAAAGAATGTATTATACCAAAATTCATCAACCTTTTCCTAGGAGATTTAATACTGTTGACATTAAGACTAGCCAACTGCAAAGAGAAGGGCTCAGGGAGGAGGTTTAATTATTTTACCACTAGACCGGATAACCCGTTTATGTGCTGTCAGTACCCGTGATTTGCAGGGTGCAAGTACCTCTCCCACAACCTTTGTCTCAAGTCCCAATATTGGTAAATCTGTACTGTGTTCCATAGGATGCTCTGAATCAACTTGTTCTCCCCTCAGGACTCAAATGGGGCAAACCTATTGGATAATGGTATTGGAGATACAGGGACTCTAGAGCTACCTTCTCCCTCCTTCCCATCCACTAGACAATCCTGCTCCAATTCTATGTCTGAATCATCCAAATGTAAGCTACAAAGAGAATCTTGTGATAATAAACTTCCCAGTCTTTGAGGCGACCCCAAAGGAGTCGCATATGGGGTAACCTGAGAAACTATAGGACCCTTGCTAGTATCAGGGTTTATACTATCACTGAGTGATTCTGACACAGAGGTATTCAGTGGTGCAACTAAACTGGAACTGGGATCCTGCTATCTATTCCCAACATTAGTTTTCGAACCTCACCCTATCCTCCTCCCACGAGGACCAAGTTCTGACATAGGATGTAAAGGTCTCTTATAAGGCCTTCTGGCTTGTTTAAAAAAAACTCTTGATCAGCAGCCTCATCAGTGTCATGAATAGCCCGTTGACAATTTGTATATGAATGATTCAAATCCCCACATAAATTACAGATGGGAGGGACCTCACAGTGGGCTACAGTGTGCCCCAAAAGCCCACACCCAAAACATTTAACCTGATCACAGTCTATATTTAAGTGATCCAAAGAGCCACACTTGTAACAACTCTTCAGTTGTCCTGCATAGAAAATAATACCCCTGTCTCTACCCAAGTAAAAGGAACTGGGTAGGTGTTGTATACCAGAATCAGTATGAAACAACTGGACATGGATAGTCCATTCCCTAGTCCAAAACCCATTATCATCAAGAATTGGTTTTGGCCGGTCATACAAAGTACATCTTTTCTCCAACCAGTACACAATGTTTGAAATGTTCACTCCTTCATTTCGAAACAGCACTGTAACCATTTTAATAGTAGGTTTTGTGATTGAAATGACTAAATAATCACACCAGTTCTCCAAGTTTTTAACATCACAATAAAGTCTCCAAAATTTATCTAAGAGTTGCATTGTACAAGGGCTTATATAATTGTAGTCAGTCGGTGAGTGCATGAACACATACACATCAGTCGAGATGAAACCCATGCAATCTATCAAAAGGGTCTTCCCCACCCAAAGCCAGTCCGGAACCACTGGGGCCTTACCCCAGTATTGTAGGCAAACTAAAAACCTATGTTTAGCAGCCTCAGCAGGCTGATGAAAAAGTCCAGCATACGTTTTTGGGCCTGGAGGCCCACGTTGTGGTCTAGGTCTACCCCCTTCAGTCGGTTCTGGTAAAGGTTCACCGACGTTACATTAGATTTCAATAAATGTGGTACCTGATCATAATCGGACTGCATTTGGTTTGCTGAGGATTTCTTTACCACAATTTCTAGCTCTAATCTTGAACTGATAGTCTTCTGTGCCAAGTTTGTTGTGGCTGGCGTAACCAAGCACCCAACCTCAGTTCCATCAGGTTGCGTAGCCACCAACGATCTCTCCTGAGATATAGAAGATACCACTTGTAGGGATTGAGAAGGGGATACTCCAACAATCTCTGGGTCTGACCGAATAAGGGAATCAACCTCAGAGGAACCAGGTAAGGGGACATCAGGACTGAGAACCCAAATCCCATTTTGCAGCAACCACCCAGCCCTTTGTAATGCATCCCCTAGTGTCCAATTCAAAACAGTCTCAACCAGAGTAAAAGTTCCATCAGTGTTTTCTAAGCAAGCCATAACAGGTTCCATCACATTCAATAATTCTATATTTGTCTCAGAAGACTTACCACCCAGCAAGCGCTTGTGTCCCATAGATAAAGGGCTAGCCCCAGACCATTTCATTTTCTTCTTTTCATCTTCTGTTTTCTGTTGACAGAGTGTGAAATCCCATTCTGCTACATTTATCATTTCCAACAATTGAGATGTCTTCAGTTCCAGCTCTTTCTGTAAATTATCTGCCTCAGATGACACCTCCATGTCCTGGTCTATTATGCCATCCATACTTCCCAAATCCAGAGCAATGTCTTGGGCCAAACCTAATGAAACATGTGCAGGCAATAAAGGCAACACATCCAAGAGCTCCAGAGCTCCAGCAGTAGGTCCTTCTCCATCAACATCCAAAGCAAGACTGAGGTCCTCCATACCTCCTGCAGCATTTCAACGCCCCCTGCAGGAAGAGTAGGGGAAATGTTTATTCAAGATTCAAAAACAAAACTGAAAAGATAACATAGATAAAATAAACAAAATGCAATTCAACTCATAACAATCACCTCATAGTGCTCATTTCATAACAGTCCATCAAACATAATCCCATAATGAAAACAGTTGTAAGATCATAAAGACAAAACCCATCACTAAGATAAGTAATAAAAGGGATAAAAAAAAAACTTATTATAGAAACATCCTAATTTCAACACTCTATTAAAAAAACTGAAAGAGAAAAAAAGGAATTAGTACAGACATCAACCTACCCACCCAACATTCTTCCACAGTTTAGAACCCAAATCCTGCCCTAACGTACAATATTCATAATCATGAATTCTATCAAGTTCTCCCTGTATGTTAAAAACGCATCTTGCTGTGGAACCACTTTATCTTGCAGGGACCTTAGACATCTTGCCTGCCAAAGGGACCACTTCACACAAGCCAGGAGTACATAAACTGTGCTTTTTGTTCGTTTTGACCATGAAGCTGGAATGTGCCCTAAAACCAAAATATCATATGTAGAAATAGAGTTTCTCCCCACCAACCAGCTAACTGATTCCAAAACCCCTGAACTTGTGCACAGTCAAAAAATAGATGCTGCATAGATTCCACCTGACCATTACAAAGCAGTTCCCCACATCCTCTATCTTTGAGTTGCTTGTGCTTTTGATTGCCCTTTACTTTCAATTTCTGATGCCTGCATAACCATATAAAATCTTTCATTTTAAGAGGGATCCATGGTTCCACCATACTTTCTAACAACAGCACAGTATCTATCATAGAAGAAACATGAAATAAGGTCTCCTCCTTATACCATTTATCCAGAATAACTTTATAAAAATGCTTTTTCTCTTTTCCCAAGAACAAAGCAAGCTCGATTTTCCATGTCCTAATATATCTCAATGTAGTCTGCACATACCCTGGAAGTACTTTCTCTTAGAGATGACATTTTCCTCTACCCCATGCTGCCAAAAAGGGTGTTCCCCACAACTGCGTTCACACCAATCCCATACCCTCAGATTCAAGAATTAAAGGGCGAATGGAGATAAAGAAGAAATTCCCAAAAAGATATACCAATGGTTGAATTATATTTAGGCCCCCCACTTTCCAAGCCCTATAGGTATGTACTCTCTTAACAAGAGTCAACCTACTGCCCCATAAAAAAAGAAAAAAGAGGCCCATAATCTTTATATGCATATTAAACGAAAGCAGAAACACATGTGAGACATAAAAAAATGGGAGCTATATATGCTCTAAGTAAATGCACCCTTTTTTACCTGGTCATCTTCCAGATAAGCCAAGACATAATTTTAAGTTTAGACAAGTCATACACCGTACTTCAGTTATTGCTTTCAGAGTCCCTAGTACCAAAGAACAAGCCCAAAATTTTAACTCTATCTTTTATCATAGAAATGGGAAATTCCTCCACCATCTTTGCAGGCCTCAGAACCAAAACTTTACTTTTTCCTACATTAATTTTAATCCCCGTGGTATCATAAACTTCCTCCAGTGTATGTAAAATCCGTTCACCAGATTCTAAATCAGCTATGGTAAAAACACAATCATCAGCATAAGCGATTACTTTCTGAAAAACAATCCCACTCTTGTTTGTAATAGCCCTAATGTCCATAGCAGATTCAATGCTCCTTAATAAGGGGTCTAACCCAAATACATATAACAAAGGGCTCATAGGACATCCTTGTCAAACACCATTTTTATATATATATATAGGTATACGGAGATGTCCATTCACCAATGGAGTGACTTGAACTTCAGTATATAGAGTTCTCAGTAAATTTAAGAAGGGCTCTGGAACTCCATAGTGTTGTAACACTGCCCAAATATATTCCTGTCACACTGCATCAAATACAGTCTCCTGATCAATAGTCATCAGATATCCATCTAGATTCATTTCTAAACCTTATTCTACTATTTCTCTAATAAATGTCAAATTTTGAACAATATTTCTTCCTGGGATTGCACAAGTCTGTACAGAAAGAATAACTTTTTGTGCAATCTTAGCTAGACAAATAGTATCTTAGTTAAAATTTTGTAATCTGAATTTAATAAACTCAGAGGTCTCCAATTCTTAAACTACCACAGATCCCCTTTTTCATATAAAAAAGTCATTATTCCCTCCTTCATACTAGGCACTAACCTATTTTCTTCCCAAATAACCCCATAAATAAGTTGTAACCAAGGAGCTAGGATGTCTGAAAAACATTTATAAAAGTCATTAGGAATTCCATCATTTCCTAGGATAGTCTTCGGGGTCATTTTTGAAATTGCCTCCCTTATTTCTATTTCTGTAATTGGCATTATTAGATCATTTACCTCTTCCTGATTCAACTGTGGTATTTCCACTTTTGTGACAAACAGGTTAGGTTGTCCTACTCTATCCTTCTGAAATGTAGCCATTATATGTTTTTGAACTAATAGCATACGCCCTCTATTATGTGTCACTAAATTTCCCTTTTCATCTTTTAAAGCAGTCATTACCAAACTCTGAACCCTGTGCAAGTCCAAGTCATAAGGGTTCACCATCTCTTTTGATCCCTTAGTCTGATATTTCTGTTGTGCTGCCTTCTTTGCAGACTCTTTCAAATACAGACACATTTGCTCTTTAATATATTGTAACTGTACCTGTACATTATTTATCTTATTGGTGCCTCGAGTCAATACTTGCATGTATTTTGCTCTAAGCCCCAAATATTGTATATATTTCCCTTTAGCTTTTACTCTGGTGAGATTTACATACAGATATTTTAGGTCCCTCTTAGTGTCTTCCCATCAATCTATAGGACTATCCTAGAGAATACAAATATCTGCTCTTGACTTAAAATATTCTCTTACTGAAGCCTGCATTAAAGCCTCCTGCATAACAGTAATGTTTATTTTCCAATAACCCCTCCCCATTGGAGGCTTCAGTTCTATTCCTAAGCATAACTGAACAGCCAAATGGTCAGATGTTTCCAAAGGGATAACCATCACTTCCTGACAAGTAACATGGGCAGATACAAACCAGAAGTCTATCCTTGTGTACAAGTTTCCTTTACAAAAAGTGTGTTTGAGAACTTGTGTCAAAAACATTATAAACATCACATAAATTGTTGGCCCGTAAGATTTTAAGTAAGGTATTTGTTTCACTATAAATCTTTGTTGTAGCCCTCCCCCAATCTTTATGAGAGAGCCCACAATTAAAATCCCTTCCCCATAGAACTAATTTAGAAGTGTTCAGGTAAGGTTCTATTCTCCTAAAGAGGGAGAACCTATCCACTTTAGCTTGTGGAGCATATATATTTATATTATTATCATAGCCCTCCCTGGCTGAATGTCAAAAACTTGAAAGACACTGACAGTCAAACCTGTAAATAAAAAACTTAATCCTGAACATGTTTCCTCTCCCAGACACCAAAAGGTGACACCCCATCTCCAGTCCTTTTGAGCCTCCTTTATTTCTGGCAAAGAATGCAGTCTGGAATCCTGCAGCAGAATCAACTGCCTTCCCCCTTCTCTAAGACTAGCATAAGTAATTTGTCTTTTTTCAAATGACTTGATGTTGTTCACATTAATTGTGATTAGAGAAATAGCTGTATTCATGGAGGACAAAATATAAAGAAGGAAAAGAATAATAACTGAAAATAATCAACAGGCCATCATAGTCATTTCTTCTTTTTACACTTTCTAGGTTTTGGCTTATCCACAGGTCCTACGTCAGAGGCAACATCAGCTTGTGAAGAAGCAACTGAGGATAAGTCTGAATCAATAACTTCTTCTTCACCACCCTGTTCAAACAACAAAGCATATGAACTGTGTACTGAAATACCTTCCAGTTCCTTAGAAGCTACTTTGGAGTATATAGGGGGTTTCCCTACCTTTGATCTAGTCACCCTATGGGGCACTGTTTCCTGCTGTACAGTAGGAGGTGGCATCAAATTCTCCTCCTCCACCATCATTTCCACAGTCTGTTCTGCTCCAACCAAATCAGAAATCAGTTTGCACCCCATTCTCAATGTTGGTTTGGGGAAGGGGGTCACCTAAATCCTTGTTTTCTACAAAAGCATCACCACCCCTTGTTCCTTCAATACCAGGCCTTACTTCTACTCCCGCAGATCGGGACTCAGGCATTACCTCATCCAGAACTACCTTCTCCGTAGTGGAGTTTTTACACCGTCTAGACAGTCTTTGGGGTTGAGGACCTATATCTGGAGCAGAGTTTAACAATTCTAACATACGAATTTTTTCTTTTTGTGCAGTAGTGACATAAGCATCTTGCTCAGCTCGAATAGACAAATCCCTGCTATTGTGAGAAGCTCAGGAGCAAGTATGAAAAGTATGCCCTCGTTCATCACACAAATTGCATCTTAAAGGTTGTTGACAGTGCGCCTCAAAATGACCCATCTCCCTACACAGGCCACACTTCTGCTTATCACAAACAATACTCAAATATCCAATATCCCCACACTTAAAACATGCCCTAGGTTGTCCTGGGTAAAAAATCACCCCACGATCTCGACCTAAAAAAAAAACAATTAGGTAAATGTTTTATTAGACCATTTTCCAAATTTAACACAACTTGATATTTCCAGCCACCAGTCCAAAGTTGTTCGTCATCTAATATAGGCTCTGGATAGCCCTTAACAGTACAATGCTGTTGCAACCAATAGGTAATGTCCGCTACATTCACTCCTTCATTTCTAAACAACACAGTAACCTTTTTCGTTAGGGGTTTCGTCAGGAAGATTGCCAAAAACGGTTTCTATATAGGAGAAAGTTTCAAAGGCCGTTATTGTTTCCAAAACCTTTCAAGACCTGCTGGATGTTAAAAGCTAATATCAAATATAGAATCCCCAGGTACATGTATAAGGACATATATTCTGTATGCATAATACTTCATGCTATCTTTAAGCAAGACCCATCCTACAAAATGTCTGTCGGGAACACCTGAAATATCTCCCCTGTATTTTAAACGTACTGCATTTCTTCTTACAGCTGGTTCTGTTAGGAGCCCTCTCTCAGATGGGAATAGTTGATCTTATACCTTATCATGGCATATATTTGCATGGGCCCACAAGGGTGTATCTGGGCTTTTCTGTAGTTCAGGAGAAATATCCTGATTCAAAGGAACAGATTTATCAACCTTTTCCCAGCTTTTAACACAGGGAAATCTTTTTCTAAATGTTTAATTTCTTCCTGTAAGGGATGAGGTGCATCTTGCAGAGGGGCAGTGATTTGCTCTGAAGGAGATCGCTGCCCTGGCTGTAAAATAGAGCCATCACTCATCTCAGGATAGGGGCTGAAATACTGGGTAAATAGTTGTAAACAGAACTTAGAACAGCCTCGTTTTATAGATGGCATCCCAGCCCATACCAGATTTATTTTTTACCCATCCTGCTGCTTGTAAAGAAGTTTGAGACCCAGTTGAATGCACAAGACACAGGCCTCGAGGGAGTAACAGCAGAATCTCCTTAAACAGGACTAATTGATTTTTCCTGCATTTGGGAACACAGTCTCCTGCCCTTCCTTGCTCCTTCTTTACCATTAAGCTTTTTCCCACCACCCAAGGAAAGCCCTATGGTGAAGACCACCGGGGGTAATGGGTTAGTCTTTTCCCCAACAGTCAGTAGGACATCCGACCCTGTACTGTTCAGGTTTTGATTCCTGGATCACGGGGGAATCAAAATGTCTCTGGGTGTACTTTCTTCTTCATGCACCTCCCTCTCCATCGTGGAAACATCTACCATGTCAGTACATCACTTACCGGAGAGCAATGGGAGACCTCATCTATGGAAGCTGTAGGCAGATTCTCTGCTTCTCTCGTACTTACTGCAGCTGATGTAGTCTCCATATTCACCTCCTTGATATCCAGTTCCTGTGTTACAGATTGCTCTTCCTGCAATCTGAGTTCCTCCTGTAACTTGCTCCATGTTTTCAAAAGGATCCGTTCCGCTGATTTGAGCTTTAAACGGATATCAGCCACTTTCTTCGCAAGGACAGTCTTCCGTTCTGTTGCCTGCATCTCGGTTCCTGATTCCATCGAACTCCGTAAGTCAGAATATGAACCCTCCATACCATATTGTGGCATTTCCAGCATTTTTTCTGAAACAGAATCCAAGCTCATTGTGGTCTTCATCTGAAGGGAGGCCGAGGAGGAGACCCGCTCCTCAGCCACCCACACATCCTGCCACTCCAAATGCTCAGGCACTTCTGAGCACTGTCTCACATCCACACAGTACCCTCTTGTGAAAAGAGTAGGAGAATTTCCCCAGTGTCCTGGCCAAATTTCTTCCATTCACTAAAAGAAATACCACCAACAGCTTAATCTGGTTCAATTTCAGTTGTTTACCATCTGTATCCCCCTTCCCCCCAGTCACCTCTGAAAAAGGGATTTCTAGGCCAAGTGGGTTTACCGGGTCAACAAAATTCAATAAATAAATAAATTACACCAATATTCTTGGTTATTTCCTCTCAGCCAACCTCACTTCTTATACCCCTCCCCCCACCCCAACCAGTTCGGCACACTACTGCTTTTCCTCCCTCCTCCTCACCATCCTCTTCCCCCACTGTTGCCTTCCTTCCACCTCTAGGTTACCTCTTTCAGCAGCCTCCTTATTTCCTTTCCCCTAGCTCACCTCCTGTCACTCGCCATCACTCTACTACCCTCTTCCTCCTTTTTCTCTCACCTCCTTTTCTGCTGGGTCCTGTCCCGCTTGCAGAGTTCTCAGCATCCTGAAGGGGTACAGTTCTGGCTTATCTCTCTTCTCTTCATTCACCACCCTCTACTCCCCTTCCACTCCCCTCTTTCTCTCACCTCCTTTTCTGCTGGGTCCTGTCCCCCTTAAAGGGTTCTCAGCATCCTGAAGGGGTATAGTTCTGGCTTGTCTCTGTTTTCTCCCATCTTACCTCCCCCTCTCACGGTCCTCCCCACCCCACCTCCCCACTTATGTTATAACTGCCTTTCCTTAGGTTTACATTTAGTACTTATTAAACCTGTGCTTAGCCTACTACTTCTAGCACTTTAAATGTGTTATCCATCCCCTAGCCTATTCCCTATTGGATCACCTGTTTTAGGGTTGTTGCAATATATGTTACATCTGCATATGGTCTTGTTTACCTCAGCCTGATGGTCTGGTTGTACTGTGCTGTAATTGTACTACACTGTAATATAGTTGTATTTGTATTGCACTGTTATTGTTATGTTTTTGCTTGCTCTCCCAACTTTTGAAACCACTCCCCCAGGACACTTCTGGAAACGAGCTGCTTACAGCTCATGTTGTCTTTCCTGGTGAAACATTTTCAAATAAATAAATGAAAAGGGTCCCCAGGATTGAAGCAAGTTAGACCACAAAAAGATGGTCTAAAATGTGATGATTGCCACACAGGATGGAAAATTCCACTAGATTACTGCAAGCCCAGTGTGCCATATAAGTGGCCCTTTTGAAAATATGTGCCCTTGTCTGTTGTTAGACATTAATACCAGCAGAAAGTCTTCAGAATTCAGTAGCTATGTGACAGATCTTGTTCTAAGGGGCAGAGGATCAAAATAAGGGAGAAAACTGGAAAAAAAGCTGGTATGGTATGGTACAGATGGATAATACTGCCATGTGTTCTCTTCTCCTTGTGTTCCAGTTGTGAATGTGGTAACATCATTAGGTGCACACGTTTTACCAATACATATGTGTGCAGAGAACTTCCCAGAAGCCAGACTACTGTACCAGAAAACTGTCTGAACCGAAACAGTTGGACTAGATCATGGGGCACTTACTAGTTTAAAGGTGCGACTTAATCGTGTTGCACAATTTATTTATTTATTTTGATCTGTGGGGGCTCTTCCCCCCAATCTCCCCATTACCCTGGATCCCCCCCACTTAGGATTCTAACTTTGGGGTGGTCCAACATGGAAAGCGCACAGGTCTGGGATTTTCTCATAATGCATAAGGTATATTATCCCTTTCGCATAAGGGACCTGGGGGTAATTGTATCAGATGACCTAAAGGTGAGCAAGCAATGTGAGAAGGCAGTAAGGAAGGCTGAGGGGATACTGAGATGCACAGGGAGAGGCATCAATAGTAGAAAACAGAAAGTTGTTATCCCTCTGTACAGACAGTCGGTGAGACCCCACCTGGAGTACTGTGTGCAGTTCTGGAGACCCCATCTCCGCAAAGACATAGACAGAGTGGGGGCTGTCCAGAAGAGGGCAACCAAAATGGTGCAGGGTCTGCACCAGAAGACATACAAAGAAAGACTAAAGGAGCTTAATATGTATACCCTTGAGGAAAGAAGGAACAGAGGGGACATGATAGAAACGTTCAAGTACCTCAAGGGAATCAACAAAGTCCAAGAGAGTAGCATCTTTCAGAAAAAGAGATGTGCAAGAACAAGGGGGCACAATTTGAAGATAGAGGGGGGATGGGTCAGAGGTAATATGAGGAAGTATTTTTTCACAGAGAGGGCTGTGGATGCATGGAACAGCCTCCCTAAGGAGGTCGTGGAGTCAAGAACAGTGGAGGAATTCAAGAAAGAATGGGACAGACATAAGGCAATCCTAGTGGGGGGTAGGAGGAAGTAAGCTGTTTGTTAACTAGGATCTGCAGCTTATCTGTTAGGTAGTAAAATGGGTAAACTAGGTGGGCCAAGTGGTCCTTATCTGCCATCAAATTTGATGTTTCTATGTTTCTATGCCGTACATTATTAAGTGTATGACATTATGACCTGGTAGGGATCAAAGGGGTGAACTAGTTTCCATTCTCCTTAATGAGGAACTAGAAATAAAGTCTTCTAACCATTTAAAAACTGTACGAACTAGAGTTAGAGAACATAGTAAAATAGATCTATGAAAACTTGAAGTACACCAGCTAATGAAATTGGAAGATTTTCATACAAAGAAAGATTTTGGACGGTGACATACTGTACAGTGAGTTTCCTTTATGGATAGTAAAAGACAAAAGGCTGAAATGCAGCATTTCAGATGAAATTTGATTAAAAATTGCAATTTTGGATATGTTATCCAATGTTAAGCAACTCGTTGGGGGGGGCAGCAATTCTAGCAATTTTCAGAAATCACTGGTCCTAACAATGAATGACAGCCTTATTCTGCTGGTATGTATATTTAGATAACTTGCCTACATCAGTCCTAGTAAATATAGTTTGGAGTATAACACCTGTCACACAGGACAGCAGGATTCAGTTCCCTGATAGGGAAAACTTATTTTTAGCCAGGGTAGCCTTGTGATTAAGGCACCAGCCTATGAACCTAGAGATTTGGGTTTAAATCCCAATGCCCCTCAATTTTTTTTTTTACCAGGAGAGACACACTAAGCTGGAAGCTTTTTTACAGGTGCAACCTTGGAACACAAGGAAGTTAAGAGACTTGCTCAGGGTCACACAGTATGCAAGTGGGGGCTGTGGGATTCAAACCCAGGTCTCCAGGCTTGCAGCTCAGAGCCTTAAACCACTGCACTATACTATGTATATATATATATATATATATATATATATATATATATATAGATATATATATCTATATATATATATATATATATATATATATCTGTATCTATATATATATATATATATATATATATATATATATATATATTGGGAGGAGATTTGATAGTAAGAGAAAAGGGGTGTTATTACCTCTCTATAGATCACTGGTACAGTAAGGCCATGTATGGAGTACTGTGCTGTGCCAATTTCTATAGCCCACGCATCAGGAAAGAAAGGACAGGTTAGAAACAGTGCAGCACTGAGTAACAAAAATGATTGATGGTTTGCAGGATAGATACTACAAGGAATGGCTTAGAGCAATGAACATGTACTTGCTGGAGGCCAGAAAAGAAAGAAACTTATATGACAGAGCCATTCAGGTTTCTGAAAGGAATGAAAAAAGTAAACAGCAAAAAACTATTCAACAGGAATTGTGAATCTAGAACATGGAGACATTTTGTTGGGCTAGAGAAGTGGTCTGGCATTTGGCAACTGGGGTTCATTGCTAAAAAGTGTAAGGTTATGCACTTGAAGGTGTAGAATCCTGGGACCAAATAGTGGTTGGGTTGTATGCAGAGAGCCAGGTCAGAGGAAGAAAAGGACCTGGGAGTAATCATCACAATTGACCTTAAACACCGAGCACACAGCAGGAAAGTAAGAACCAAAGCAAATTGGACGCTCAGCTGCATAGCAAGGAGAATTAGTAGCAGGAAGGCAGAGTTCATATTCCCACTGTACAAATCACTGCTGAGACTGCATCTAGAGTACAGTGCGCAGTATTGGTGCCCTTATCTTAAGGAGGATATCAACTTGCTGGAAATAATCTCTTTCGTGCGAGAATGTATCATTGTAACTAAACTGTATAACTGTGTAAATGTATGTAACCACCTGTGCTTGCTAAGCTATGAGAAGAGAATGCTTTAACAAAAAGTCTATTCTGTATTGTCCTCAGTGTGTCGAGGTACCTTTGGAAATGATCCTCTGGCTCAAAGGTTGTAAACTGATGTACAAATAAATAAAATATATAAACAAATAAATAAATAAATCCAGAGAAGGGCAACCAAGATGATCCAGGAGCAGCAGGGCAACACCTATGAGGAGAGGCTGGCTCAGGGGGCTCCACATGTACTCTCTGGAGGACAGAAGTGGGGGAGACATGATTGAGACCTTCATGTACCTTAATGGAATAAACAGAGTGAGCACTAAGGGCCCCGGGGGCATAGCCTAAAGCTGTGGGGTCGGGGTTCAAGAGGGAGATGGGGAAGAACTTTTTGCACTTAGAGGGCAGTAGCCAAGTGGAACAAGTTGCCAGAGGAGGTGGTCTTCCTAAAAAATAGTGGATAGCTTCAAGAAAGAGATGCAAATGGTCAGTGAACCTACCAGGTTATGGAATACTCTTGATCTTGTGCTGCAAATGGGGAGTTTGTGAGGGAACTTAGGGTGGAAGAACCACTGGCAGGGAATGAACACCACTCAGTATGGTTCACATTGGATATGGGTAAGGAAGGAGTGGAATCTGGCACAAGGGTGATGGACTTCAGGAGGGCTGACTTTGAGAGGATGGGGGAAGTGACGGAACTCATCCTAGTATGGGCACTAATCAGAGATGGGAGCTCATAAAGTTGGGCATAGTAGAGGCAACCAGAACCTGCCACAAGGCCCACAGCAAGAAGGCTAGGGCAAAGAAACCTTGCTGGGTGAGTAAGGAGGTAATGGAAATGGGAAGACGGAAAAGAGCTATCTTTAGGAGGTACAAAAAAAAACATGGAGGTGGAGGAGAGGGAGGAGTACCTGAAGTAATTGAAGGAGGTGACAAGGGCAGTAAGGGCAGCCAAGGTAACTATGGAGCTCAGCCTGGTGCATGGCATTAATAAAGGGGAGAAGGAATTCTTCAGGTACATCAGGGAGATAAGGAACTGTAAGAACCATATAGTAAGGATTTGAAAGGAGGAGGGGTTGGGTGGGAGCAGGTGGTGATAAGGCAGAAGCACTAAATGATTACTTCTGCTTGGTATTTACTAAGGAGAAGAAGGGGGTGATACCCAAGAGGGGAGGGAGATCAGAAACCAAGGGGGAGAGGGTGACTGATGGGGAAATCATGGATGTCAGGGTTCTGGAGGGTTTGAGGGCACTGAAGGTTGACAAGGTGCCAGGCCCAGATGGCATCCACCCTAGGGTACTGAAGGAACTGGCAGAGGTCTGGGTGGGACCTTTGGCAGACCTATTTAATGCCTCACTACACTCAGGGTGTATACCTCAGGATTGGAGGATGGCTCATGTGGTGCCCCTCCACAAGAGCAGCCCCAAGGATGAACTGGGGAACTACAGACCGGTGAACCTCACATCCATTGTGGGTAAGCTAATGGAGACTATCCTGAAGGAGAGGCTGGTGGCCCTCCTGGAAGCCAAAGGTCTACAGGAAAGCAGACAGCATGGTTTTGTAAGTGGCAGATACTGCCAAATCAACCTGGTGGAGTTCTATGACTGGGAAACTAGGCAAATAGGATGGGAGCAATGCAGTGGGTGTCCTGTACCCGGACTTCAAGTAAGGCATTTGACTCAGTGCTGCATGGGAGGCTGGGAAGTAAGTTAGAAAGCACAGGAGTGGGTGCAGAGTGGGTGAGATGGGTAGGGAACTGGCTTCATGGAAGGCAACAGAGGGTGGTGGTGGTGGTGGAGGAGCACTCATCCCCAAGGGTAGTGATAAGCAGTGTTCCACAGGGCTCAGCATTGGAACCAGTATTTTTTGGGATATTCATTGCAGACATGGCACTGGGCATAAAGAGCAAGATCAGTCTGTTTGCTGATGACATCAAGATTGTAGAGGTAGTGGATGACCTAGGGGAATGGCAGGAGTTGCAGAATGATCTTGCAAAGCAGAAAACCTGGTCAGACACCTGCCAACTGGGATTCAATGCCAAAAAGTGCAAGGTGCTGCATTTTGCGGTGAAAAACCCAAGGAGGAGTTACCAGCTGGGGGGAGTGCAGCTAGCTGAGACAGACGAGGAGGAGAAGGATCCAGGGTGCTCATTACAGGGTCAATGAACAACTCAGCACAATGTAGGAAGGCAGCTGAAAAGGCCAACAAAATGCTGGGTTGCATTGCAAGAGGTATATCCTCGAGGAAAGGGGAGGTTATTCTGCCACTGTATAGATCATTAGTTAGACCGCACCTGGAGTACTTCATGCAGTACTGGCACCCATATCTGAAGAGGGATATAAGTTAATGGAAGGGGTGTGGCACAGGGCAACAAACATGATCAATGGGCTGGGGGACTTACCATATAAGAGGATGCTGAGGGAGTTGAACATGTACTAACTAGAGGAGAGGAAGGACAGGGGGATATGACTGAAACCTTCAAGTACATGAAAGGAATAAACAAGACAAGTACAGAGGGGATGTTCAAAGTAAAGGAGGGAAGAGACACCCATGGCCGTGATATGATATCGGAGGGAGGGAGGAAGGTTCAGGAGGGAGATGAGGGGACACTTTTTTACAGGGAGGGTGGTAGCTGGATGGAATGCATTGCTGGCAGAAGTGGTATCCAGTAGAACAGTGGACTGCTTCAAAAGGGGCTGGGACAGGGCAAGGGGGAGGGTCAATGGAGAGGAAAGGTTGGAGAGAAGGGCAGCTGCAGAATAAGGGGTGATAGCTGCACATTCGAGCAGACTTGGTAGACCAAAGGCCTTTATCTGCTGGCAAATTTTTTATGTTCATTTGAGAGGACGGAACAGAGTGAAGAGGAAAGTTGCAGGTAGAAGAGGGGCTATTTGAGGTGAGTCATGGATAAGTGGGGAGGGGTGGCAGTTCCCTCTGTAAAAACATTAGGAATTGCACATTCAGGAATACTAGCTAAACCATAAAGCCTTTATCTGCTAGCATGTTACTATGTTTGCATGTATGTTGATACATTAGAGGAAGCTGTCATGAGGGGAATTCTGGAGGGATAAAGCTATTGAGAATTCTATCTTAAACCATTTTTTTGCCAAATATGTTTTGAAGTTTGAAGTATTCTTTGGATATTGGCTTATAAGTAATTTAACATATTAGTTAACAAGTAAAATAACTGTCTGTTCCTCTGTTTTCCCTTCTCTGACAGGACCGAGTGACCATGCACCCAGTTCAGAGGATTATTTTCAACATGTATGCCTTGAACATACTGCCATATCCTTCTGACAGTCACCTAAGTTTCCATTTCATTTCTGGTTCACACCTATTCAGTAAGGCATTTAGTCTTTAATATTAAAACTTATTAAACTATGTTCACTACTCTGTTATACATATGACCTAATAGCACTGAATTTTGTGTGTGGAAAACCAGGGTGTCATTATAAATCCATGCTCTTTGTTTTATTTCAGTATGATTGTTTTTTTTCTTTAAAAAAGATGGATGACTATAATTAGGTCACCATGACAACAGGTGATCTCTATTAAGTTATTAGTAATTGTGTATAAAAGAGAACTGTACCTTGTACATACCATGCCCCCTGATGATGGGTTTGTTTTGCCCAAAGCGCTGGGGCAAGTTGTAGTACTCCACACATCTGTCTGCACTTACTGTACTTTACTTTATATTGCAATAAAGCAGTTACTGGTGATTTGGTAATGTGCCGTTTCTGGAGGATTGTTTCAAGTTTTGGGCTGGCCAGACCCTTATTTGCATCGTGCCATTCCCAGAGTTTGCAGGTATTTGTGGATTTTGAATTCTGGATGGATAAGAGAGTGGTAGAATCATGGAAGCACTGGTGGCGGAGATGGTGGGCAACACGACCACTGATATCTTCAAACACAGTTGGGACAGAGTCAAGGGCTTAGCAGTCACCCGGGTAGGGATAGGAGTAGCAAGGCAGGGAACATGGAGGTGGGGGGTGTGGGCATTAAAGGGACATTGTCAAACCCCTTAGACCTCACAGTGTCATTAGTTTAAAAAAATACATGTTATGTTTGGCTACAGTCTATAAAAATTGTTGAAGTTGCTGGTAGTTTGAGTCTGACTCTTTTTTCCTTTTTAAAAGTGAAAAGAAGACTACCTACCATATAGGTGTTAACACATTGAAACAAGTTTATTTATAGTCCAGATCAACTCCAACTGCATCTTTCCTAGACTTGGGAACACTCCCAACACAGTCTTGTCACTCATGATGCAATGTGAGGAGAAGAGACTATAGCATCATGAGTGGAAGCACAATTTCATAGTGTTCCTAATGTTCAGGAAGTATGCAATATGGCCAGATCAAGGATATGAAACAAAACAAGGTTGGGAATAAATAAATCATTAGCATGCATTTTAGTTCTACATTTTGGATCTGCTAAGAAAGGAAGCATACAAAACAAACAGCAATATCAATGAATTTTAGAGAAGGTAAGCAATTATAAAATGTGTACTGTATTTTTAACTAGAAATAGAATGAGCAAAAAGGGTTGACAGCGTCCCTTTAACCCCATACAGACTGTAGGTCTCAAGAGTAGCATAGGGTATTTTGGTCAGATTATATGTACCAATGTTTTATTTTTTTCTGCAGTGAACTTTTATAATTCTTTGTTTCTCCAAAACAAACATAGAAACATAAAAATTTGATGGCAGATAAGGACCACCTGGCCCACTTAGTCTGTTCATTTCTCTACTTACTTAACTAGTAAACAATCTTAAAAAAGCCTTTTGCCCTTTTACTCTTTTCTCAAGAGGCCAGGGATTTCCATGTCCATCCATGAGTCATCTTCAGCTCCCCCTTCCTGTTCCATCCATGCCACAAAATGACCATATCCGGTCTCTTTCCAGCCATTACCATCACTTGACGCCCTTTTTTGTAAATAAATTGATGAGCTTTGATACAGTTCTCTGTCACTGTATTATAAGCATCACTCATTATGGGGCAAAACTGGACTTGGTGCTCACAAACTTTTGTGAAACAGAATGTCCAAAACACCAGCACTTCTGGTTTATGGGTATAAAAGGCGGACTACCAGCAGAGGCAAGCATGTATTTACAGTATGCATGTCTGACACATCAGTCAGGGAAGCAGGGGAGTAAGTCAGGTTATATATTACCTATAATCTATCTGGTAATCATATTCTTTATTTGTAATTCCCAGTATAATCTCTACCAAAACAGACACAGAACCAATAGATATGACAAGCAATACAGGCACTGAGGATGAGTTAATAATGGTGGTAGGTGTCCCCTTGTATAATTATCTCTTATCAAATGTGGACTATCAATACATGGGACAACTATCCTGATACCAAAAGTATCCTCAAATGCCAAAGATACTGTATCAGGACCTGGAGAGAATTCTTAAAAATTCACAGGAGTTGAATACAATAAAAAAATGTATGGGAGTTAGAAAACTTCATTCACAATACTATAATGGGAACTAAAGAGGACAATTAAAATTCAGTAAGAGAATCAAACAGGCATTCGTCAATGCCGAATGTCGCTCTGGCATTGGCTTTGGTCGTGCAGTGCAGGAAAACATTTTGGACAGGATGTGAAAAATGACGGCTGTACACTTCATAAGGAGGTGTAAAAAAATGCCAGTGTTGAAAATGTGGCATGTAAATATTGCAAATTTGCAAAGTTACAAGGGTGCATGGGAAATGTGCAATGCACACTTGTAACACGGTCATTTTATGGATGTTCAGCACCAAATTTTCAACATAGGCATTTTAGCACCTCTGCTCATGTACAATGTCAGCGTTATTTCCTCAAACTGTCCCAAAAAGTGATTTTTCACAGCGACTGCTATTCTGCGCTGGACGTGCGAAAACACATTTTGGGCAGAATATGTGAAATGACAGCTGTATTGTTCATCAAGAGGTGTGGAAAAATACCAATGGTTAAAATACAGAGTGAAAATATTACAAATGTACGATGTCACGAGCGTGCGTGCAATCTGCCAATGCACGCCTGTAACACAGTTTTTTTAAGAAGTATTGTCACCAAATTTTCAACATAGGCATTTTAGGACTTCTGCTCATGAACAGTGTCACTGTCATTTTCATAATCTGGCCCAAACACTGATATCCCACAGGGACCACTCTATTGTGCGCTGGAAGTGCGGAAACACATTTCAGCAAGGATGTGAAAAATGACAGCTGTATTGTTCACAAGGAGGTGTACAAAAATGACAATGTTGAAAATCTGGTGTGAAAATATTGCAAATTCATGAATTTACAAGCCTGCATAGCAGCTGCACAATGTACGCTCATAAAACAGCCATTTTTTTAGTGGCACTGTCATCTCATTAATCAGTCCCAAAAGGTTATTCCATGCAGTGACTGCAAAATCACCTTTTGGGATTGATTAACAATATGACAGTGCCAGAATTCATGAGGAGGGGTCCCAAAAACCCCATGTTGAAAATCTGGTGTAAAAATTCCCAAAAATGCCTGAGATATGCATTAAAGTTGAAAAACCCCTATTTATTCCATTATACAGCTTACTGGCATTTCCACAGTTTGAGGTCAGCTTTGAAGAGTGCAGACATGTTCTTGGTCCACCGAAGATCATCGTGCCAGACTCCGGAGGTAAGTATGGGGTGGGGGGGTGGAGAGGCAGGGTACAGTGGGTGGGAGTGGGGTTGGAAGACTACGAGGGACCGTTTTTGTTTTACCGATGAAAAAAAAAATAAAAGACATTGGGGGACCATTTTTATTTTAATAGGTGCTTTGGCACACTGAGTTCGACTCCCAGAATGCCACCTGAGTGTGTGTGTGTGGGTGGGTGCTTTAGCCGATGGGGGATTGGGCACCCCATTGGCAAACAAGGAAGGGGGGGCTGCAGAAGCTGAGGGGGATTGGGCACCCCTCATAAGCAAAAAACAGGGGGAGGAACACATTATGCCAGTGGGGAGTGGGTTCCCCCGTTGGCAAAATTCAAGGGGAGGGAGTGGTACATGCTGACGGGGATTAGGCCTCCGTTGGCAAAGAAAAAATGTTGGGGGTGCATGATGCCAAGGGGGATTGGGCACCCCCATTGGCTCACAATAAACGGGGGTGTTGACAGGCAATAGCAGCATTCACTGCCACCATGTTACTTGCACGAAGGGGGAGGTGTGTTGTGGTCACGCTGCATGAGAGCTTCGCTCTCATTGCAGTGGACCTTTTCTCTCATGTCTTAGCCTCATTTGCTAGGCAGAGTGTCGGCCCCTGCTGCTGGCTGATTGGGGAATATGGGACGCACCTACTGGTGCATGCCCTGCATTCGCCCAGCAGTGACTGCACCTCCAAATCAGCACTACTGCAAGAAGTTGGCTATGCAAGCATGCCAACATAAAAAGAGAGGTAGAGAGCATGACATGTCAGGTGTAGATGACAGGAAGGAGAAATTGACAACAGTCAGTGCATCAGGGGAGAAGGGGAGAATTTTTCTCACTGTCAAATGGAAGTATATGATTGTAAACTGAGCATAGGTTCAAAACTCCTGAAACCTTGGAATCTGACAAAATAGCTGTACTACCTATAAATAACAGACACAGTTTAAACCTAGAATCTAGGAAGGTGTTGTCACAGGTGAGTCTATCATTAAGTATTTGACAGAATAATATGCAAATTAACAAATAATATGTCATAGTACTCATTTTCAGAGGGGCAAATATTAGTGTCATTACCACTCATATACCAGATATCACCAAGCACCCTGGAAACAGCTCTCTTGTTATTGTCCATGGCAGGACTAATGACATGGGTTGAAATCCTGTTCCTCAGATTAATGCAGATTTCATTAAACTATTTGACAAGTTAAAAGAAATAAAGTGTAAAATTAGTGTATCAGGAATTATCCCCATCAGTAGAGCATCTAAATATCATAACCAGTACAAATTATATAAACTAAATGGGTGACTAAGGTCAAGATGTATGAAGGAAAACATGGTCTTCATCCATAATTGGGAAGATTTCTGGGGTAAAAGGAAGCTATTTGCTAAAGATGGGCTTCATTTAAGTTTCAAAGGAGCAAAATATCTAGGCAGTAAAATTTGTAATTATGCACAGTCAACTTTAAACTAGCTTGTGAGGGAACAGAGTGGGTATTAAGTACAGGAAATTAAAAATTAAATGCATCGCAAGCAAAGCCTAAAAGTAAGAAAATGAAACCAGTGGGAATTCAGTGTATATTACTTAATGCAAGAAGCTTAAGGAACAAACTGGATAGTCTGCAAGCATTAGTAAGTGAAAAACAATCTCAGCTAGTTGCTTTAACTGAGACATGATGGAAGGAATATGATACCTGGAATACTAGCCTGGTAGGATTTACTGGATGTTGGAAAGACATATACCAAACAAATTGAGGTAGAATGTGTCTGTTCATCATTAAAGACATCACAACCTATAACACACAAGATACATTTAAAAATCAAATACCAATTTTAAATCCATTTGGATAAAAAATGGAGCCATCACATACTAGGTCTGTGATTATAGGGTTGTTTTATACGTCACCTGAGTGTAATCAAACTGTAAATCAATATTAAACAAAATTAAAACAGTTACTGATATACTGTGAGGTCATAATCTTCAGTGATTTCAATTTCTCAGATAAAAGCTGGAACAATATGGAAAATACTTCAGAAACAATTGAAAAAGAGTTCAGTGAACTAATTATAGAGCATATTTTATCTCAACGTTGGTTCAAGCTACTTGGGGGGTTGGGGGTGATAACATTCTAGATGCCATTTACATCTTCACAGGGGATCAGAATCAAAGTAGCACTATTCAAGAACAAATATAGAGAAGTGACCACAATAGTATCTGTTTCACAGCTGTAAGTAAATAACATATTAGGAGAAGAGGAAACAGTGTTTTATGACTATAATAAAGCAATGGAGGTAGGATAAAAATTGAATTGAGAGATTGTAATTATGAGGCAACATTGCAACATTTAAACATATGTTCTACTTAGAATAGTCTTTTTGTTTTTTAATTCTATTTTTGCAACTCAGAGCTGCAGGGACTACTTGACACCTTTCTGCCCTGTCTTGCTGACCACTCAAACTCCCCCAGACCCGGCCTCCACCTCGGGGAGGGAATGGGAGCACCGTGACTTGCCCCTCACAGAGGGGCCCCTCAGAGGGGAAACAGGGGGGAGAGACTGAGATCACCCTTGAGCCCCCTCCCACTGCTAGGCTTTGTTCAGGCCAGGAGAGTGTGGGTCAGTCAGGGGCATCATGCTGCACGCTGAGAGGGTTTTTTCCATTATGGTGCCCTGAAGGAGAAGGAGAAGCAATGACACCAGCACATTATGTTGTAGGCCTCTCCCTCCTCCTGAACCTGCCCTGAGTGGTCTCAGCTGAGAGGCACCTAGTCACCACCAGGTGTCACTGTGGTACTGGGAAACACCAGATCCCTCCCTGGGAGAGGAGGATTTGCCTGATGGTAGCTCAATCCTGCTGCCCCCCCATGGCTGACCACTGACAACCTGAGCTTGCTTTCAAACCTGGGTCACAGGCATGGCATGAGGTGTGGCACCCAGCACCTCAACCCTCAGCGCCACCGGGCTGGGGCTTGCAATATTCTTAAAAACAAATGAATGGATTTATGAGAGAAATATGTTCCACATAGGAAGAATTATGATGAGAAAGCAAAAATTCCTTTGTGGTTGAATTGAAAGGTAACTAGGGAAATACAATGGAAAGAAAATAAAAATACAATCTATAGAACTACAGCATACCAAGTAAGGCAGGAAAATCTGAAAATAAGGTGACAATAAAGAAGAGGACAAGCATAAAAGAAAGAAAACTAATAAATAGGTTGATGAAAAAGAATATTTAGATACATAAATTTGCTTAATACCAGTGAGAACCAAGTAGGTTCTTAAATTGTGAATACCTAATTATATAACAGATGAGTTTTTATTTTTTAATTTATTTATTTAAATCTCAGATTACAAATACCTTTGAGCTAGGGGCAGCTCATTTACAAAGGTTCCACATCAAAGGAAAGGGTTACAATAAGGTTGGGAGGTATAGACAACATTCATAGTATCATCGGAGCACAGCAAGTCAACTGGTAACTAAGTGGGAACAGTGCTACACACTCAAGATTACAAGCACGCATAGAAATCCATAAGGTACATTTGAAGCAACATTGCTAATCAGAGGGGGGGAGGGGAAGAGAAAGGAAAAGGTAAGGGAGATGAGAGGGCAGAGTCCAGATAGAGAAGGAAAACAAAATATGGCAGCCAGAGGCCTTCTCGTAAGATGAAAGGGAGAGGGAGTAAGGAAGGCTGGGGAGATACTGGGATGCATAGAAAGAGGCATCAATAGTAGAAAACAGGAAATTGTTATCCCTCTGTGCAGACAGTTGATGAGACCCCATCTGGAGTACTGTGTGCAGTTCTGGAGACCCCATCTCTGCAAAGACATAGACAGAGTGGAGGCTGTCCAGAGGAGGGCAACCAAAATGGTGCAGGGTTTGCACCAGAAGACATATGAAGAAAGACTAAAGGAGCTTAATATGTATACCCTTGAGGAAAGAAGGGAGAGAGGGGACATGATAGAAACTTTCAAGTACCTCAAGGGAATTAACAAAATCCAAGAGGGTAGCATTTTCCAGAAAAAGAGATGTGTAAGAACAAGGGGGCACAATTTGAAGATAGAGGGGGGATGGCTCAGAGGTAATCTGAGGAATTATTTTTTCACTGAGAGGGTTGTGGATGCATGGAACAGCCTCCCTGAGGAGGTTGTGGAGTCAAGAACAGTGGGGGACTTCAAGAATGCATGGGACAGGCATAAGGCAGTCCTAGTGGGGAGTAGGAGGAAGTAAGCTGTTGGTTAACTAGGATCTGCAGCTTATCTGTTAGGTAGGAAAATGGGCAGACTAGGTGGGCCAAGCAATCCTTATCTGCCGTCAAATTCTATGTTTCTATGTTTCTATGAGGAGGCTAAGGTGGGAGAAGGGGTAAAAGAGGTTAAAAGGAGGGTAGATGAAGGAGAAGAAAATAAGGGAGAGTAGGGACCAGAGGGTCTGGACAGGTCCAGGAAGAGGGGGCGTCAGTGGGATAAGAGCAAGGAGAGGGTGAGGTAAGGGAGGAGGTGGCAGGGGCAAGGGGAAATTGTTCTATCGGGAGAGGTGAAACAAAACAGGAAGCCAAGTAAGAGCCTCAGAGAGTGAAAAAAGTGGTATAAGGGTGACTGCAGAAGTGGGAAATTAGGTGTAACAATCACAAGTGCTTTCGGTTAGGAGATGCTGACGATGCATAAGTTTAAATTGGGACAGACTAGAAAGACTGCTCAGTTGGTTGCTTAGATTATCAAACCACTGGAGGCTCTGTATTGAAAGGATCACTGGTATAGAGCAGTCCTACAGTGGGGTAATAGAAATATGTCAGAAACTGAAGTACGTGTGTGTTGAGTCTTTGGGGATTTGTTTAGCAGGCAACCAATGCTCGGGGGTAGTAATCTAAGTAGAGCTTTTTGGACAGGAGGCAGGTTTGATATTTGAGCCTGTTATTTAGTTGGAGCCAGCCAGATTGAGCATATAACTCACAGGTATGAGTGAGGCACGCAGCACCCATAACTAACCTACAGGCTTTGTTCAGGGCCACCATGAGTCATTTACGAGATGTGGAGGTTGCAGTACAGTATATGATTAGACCATAATCAAAGATCGAGAGGACCGAGCTGTGAACTGCAACCTTCAGGGCTTCTTGGGTAAGACTTCGTCTGTGTCTGAAGAGGAGCCCAATTCTGGTATTAACATCTCTGGCAACATTTTCAATGTGAGGCACAAAGATATGGTGACTATCCAGGGTTAGACCTAGGTATTTGAAAAGCTGAGTTTGTTCAAGAGCATCTCCGTGGTTGTTGGTGATAGTGAGTTGATGGGCTTAAACTTATTCAGAGAGGACGAAAGCAGCTGAAATTTAGTTTTTTTGTAGTTTAGCACTAGTTTGTGATTATTAAACCATCTCTCTGCTTCTGTGAAGACTTGTTGAAGACTGTTTTCAAGAGCATTGGGATCCAGGCAGCTAGTAAAGATGACCGTGTCATCTTCGCAGAGGAGAGGAGAGTATGCTGGTTGCAGACAGCTGGAAGGTCATTCGGGAAAATACTGAACAATAAGGAACCCAGGATTGAGGCTTGAGGTACCCCTGATTGGACAGCCCTCTGCTCTGAAACTACATTTGATATCCTCACCCTCTGCAGTCTATCACTGAGGTAGCTTCCGAACCATTTCAGGGTGTTTGGGGCAACACCAGTTTTAGAGAGTTGGTCAAGCAACAGTGTGTGATTCACTGTGTCAAAGGCTTTTGTTAGGTCAACAAAGGCTGCACCTACAATCTTGCCTTGACTGACTGCCTGTCGTATGAAGCTTGTGAATTCTAATAATGCTGTGGTAGTACTGTGCCCCTTTCTAAAGCCATGTTGTTGTGGGCACTGGATGGAGTATGTCAGATAAGCACCAAGCTGGCTGGTAACAATTTGCTCGAACATCTTGGAGACTGGAGGGAGAATGGATATAAACCTATAGTTACCCTGTAAGGAACAATCACCAGTTTTATGCACCAGAGTTACAATGGCTATTTTCCAAGCATCAGGAAATTGTTCCAGTGTAAGAGAAAGGTTTAAAATCTTAGTTATAGGTAGGAGAACTTCATCTAGGGTTAGGGTGATAAACTTAAAGTCTAGTCCGTCACTACTGTGTCTTGTGTTTCTTAGTACCTTAACTGGTAGTTTTCTAACCATTTTGCATGATACCCTTTTAAAATAAAAAGGGGGGTGCTCAGGACTATTTTTATCACCATGGCTTGTGGAGCAGGCAACATCATCATCGAAAAAGTCAGGTAGGAGAACACAGCTCAAATTGGTAAAAGCATTGTTAAAGGCATTAGCAATTTCCAGAGGGTCAGCGGTAGGGGTCCCATTTATGTTTAGCATTGTAGGTGATACTTTAGGTTTTTTGCCAGTGACGTCATTTATATTAGACCAGAACCTTCTGCTATCACCCCAGGAGTTGGTAAGCATCTCCCTATGGTACTTGTCTTTTGCCTGGTGAGTCCCCCTTGTGCAGTTGTTTCTAGCAGCTTTATAGGCTTGTAGGTCTTGCTGCTTACCAGTGGCTTTTGCACGGTGCCAGAGATGGTCCCAAAACTTCATGTGGGAAAGGAGCTCAGGAGTGATCCAGGTGTTAACCGTGCCAGAGACTTTAATCTTTTTGAGACGTGTATGCGTATCACAAGCAGTGTTGAAAACCCTCATAAAGTGACAGAGGGCTAGATTTACATCATTGGTTGAGTCCAGGATGTTCCAATTTGGAGCAAAAAGCTGTTGTTTTAGGAGGTTCAGGTGGCCCTTTCTGAGAAACCTGCTGTAGATAGTTTGGGGATGGGGGATAAGGAATTTATTAGTCCAACTGCATGCGATTGGAGAATGGTCACTGATGGAGTCAGGGTGCACAAGTACATTGGAAAGGCAGTTTGGTTGGTTATAAATTATCCAGTCGAGGGTGGTGGTAGTCCCCGTTTTATAGTTTATCCTAGTGGGCGTATTAACAAGTTGAGTTAGGTGAAGGGCTGTTATTGCGTCCTATAGTGAGTTGGTCACAGGTGACAGCCAGTTTATGTTAAAATCTCCCATGATAATTGTCTCTGTGAAGTGATTTTGTGAGTGGAGATGGTCAAGAAGACTGATGAGACCAGTGGCTGGGTCTTTGGGAGGTATGTAGACTGAGAGTACTGATATTATTTTATGGTGAGCCCCCAACAGCACTTTTATCACCAGTGCCTGGGTATTGCCACTGAGATCAATTGGTGGCATAGCATACCCCTTTAGGGAATTTTTTAGAAATATAGCACATCCACCCCCACATTTGGTCAGCCTGTCCAGCCTAAATATAGTGTATCCAGGTATAGCTACCACAGAGTCCGGTATTTTGGGGGTCATCCATGTCTCAATGAGAGATAACATGTCAGGGTTGTGCTGAGTTACCCAGACTTTCAGGATGTCAATTTTGCTTAAAAGGCTACAGATATTAATTGTGGCCAGTTTAATGGTACCTTGTTTAGGGTGCACATTGTAGGTGGGAGGTGCTTCAAGACCTGGATTAGGATGAATGTTTTCAGATAGCAGAAGTAGCATAAGGGTTATCCTGAGTAGGAGTTCTCTTCAAGCCTTAGAGAAACATTTAACCTTCGTGTGAACACAGCAAGGTTTTGTCTTTTCCCTGTATAAAATGAGGATGGTGTGGTCTTTAAGGACACGTTGACGGGGATGTGATCCTCCTGGGGGCCAAATATTTACAGGGGGCAGGATCATTGAGGTAGACCAAGGTCCTTTATTAATAGTGAAAAAGTTCCCAGATGAGCAACCTATGTTGACATAAAGGTTTTTCAAGATTTCAGTACTGGCTGAGTAAACCAAACTATGGCTTGTCTTGCTTGTGGGAGTGAGCAAAAACAGAAATAAGAGAATGGGAAAGGCACTCAGTAAGAGCTTAAAATTTGGGGCCATGGTTACTTAGAGAGTGAGTAGGGAGCAGGAGCTGTATACCTTTAAGATGACACAGGCCAGGGTACAGAAAACCAAAAATAATAAAATAGTCCATGTTGATCAGTATGCAGTTGATGGTAGAGGAGGACTTGAGAAATGGGCAGGAAACTATACGTATTTAATAGCGTCCGGGGTTGGTGTGATGGTTTCTATGGCACAGTGGTAGGGTGACGAAATATGGCTTGTTGGGGCGTAATAATCTGATTTAGGGAAGAAGGACCCAGGACAAGAAGTGCTTAGGGGATAGCAGTGGGAAGAGGAATGCAACTTCCAAGAGTTGTTGCCCTCTAGTGGCTTTGCAGTATACTTTGCAAATGGAAAAGTAGACACTTGCAAAAAAAAAAAAGCTAGAAAAATTAACAATCTTGTTCCACTAACAGTTGGTACTGGTAAACTCAGCATTAGCAGTTCTTGTATTAAAAAGGAGGTCTCAGGAAGGGTAGAGTCAGGAGCCAATAAGAGAAGGGGGAATGGCATTATGCCTAATCAGAGCTCAGCAGCAGTAGTAGTGCAGCCAAATGGCCTTAAAGGCAATAAGTGCCAAGTTCAGTCCTGTTGGTAGCTGTGGGCTGCTCTTCAAAATGTGTACCTGGTTGTAGGCCAAGTGGCAGGTGGGTCAGTGCAGAACAGCCGCTGAGTTCTGAGCAGCTCCTGCAGCTTGCAGGAGCTGGCAGTCACCCGTCCTGGAAAGTTAAGTTTAGGTAAGGAATCTCACTCTTGTTTTCATCAATATATGTGGGGAAAGATAATAAAACTCATCCAATGTTGAAACATGTGGAAAAAATTGACATACAAGGTACACTCATGTTTAAAGAAGTTGAATTAACAGACAAAATCAAAAACTTAGACTGTAAAAAAGCTAGGACAGACGAAATAATATTAAACTGTGAGACCCAATGATATAGTAAAGCCCCTTCTGCTAATTTTTAAAACATCCATGACCACAGAGGAAATACCAGGAGATTGGAGACACACTAGCATTATCCCAATGCACAAAAATGGAAACAAGGCTGATGTTGCAAATTATAGACCTATCAGTCCGATACCAGTCTGTAGCAAAATTATGGAGTCTATAGTAAAGGACAAAATTGAATCATATAACACAACAAAGTGTTTAACTGACAATACACAGCATGGTTTTAGAAAGGGAAGGACCCACAATCCACCAGATTACCTCTCAGGAAGTACTAAAGGAGCTGCTCACCCTAAATCCAACCAAAGGCAAATGCCCCTCTGGCCTGGACTCATGAATGCTCTACCTGTCAGCTCCTGCCATCGCCTCTTCGCTAGCAGTGCTTTTCAACTGCTCCTTCTCTCAAGCTTCTATCCTATCTGAGTGGAAGCACACCATGGTCATCCCACTCTCAAAAGGTGGTGAAACCTCTGTCCCTGGTAACTACCACACAATCTCCCTCCTCCCCTTACTGGCTAAGCTTCAGGAATGCCTGGTCCTCGCTCAGCTGTCATCCTTCCTCAATTCCTCATCTTCTTTCACTCCTTACCAGTCTGGCATCAGAAAGACCAACTCCACCACCACCTTCGATTCCATCCATACTGGTATGGACCTAGGCCACATCACCTCAGCTATTTTTCCGACCCGGAAAAGACATTTGACCCTGTCTCCCACTTACTCCTCCTGTCCAAACTCTGTCTTGCTGGACTCTCAAGTGTGGCTACAAACTGGATCCACTCCTACCTGGTCGGTAGAACCCAATCAGTCTGAATTGGAAACACCACCTCTTCCCCCTCCCTGTCACCACTGGGGTGCCACAGGGGTCTCTACTTGGACTGCTCCTGTTTTCTATTCTCCCTAACGATCTGCCCTTTGCTTGCCCTCACACTTCCATCCATATGTATGTGAACGACACTGTGCTGTATGCTTCCGGCCCAATGGCCACGGATGTGATGACTAGACTCCAGCTGGACTTCAATAATGCTCAGCTATGGTTTTGTGCAAACCAGCTTTCACTCAATGGCAAGAAAACAGTCTCCATGACCTTCAGTACTAGGCAGAGACTCTCTCAGCTCCCCTCCACCCCAAATTTCCACACCCTAGATGGGAATTCCCTGGAGACCTGTAGCTCCCTTACATATCTCGATGTCTGCCTCAACCAGCACCTCGACTTTTCTGTGCATATCGATGCCATCAACTTGAAGCTCCACCCCAGGCTGGGTGCTTTATACCTTAACCATGGTTGCATCCTGCTGCCAGCTCGTTGTGCTATTGTACAGAAAATTATCCTCCCAATCTTTGACTATGGGGACATAGTCTACAGTGCCACTCCCAAGTCCACTCTAGCCAGACTGGACCCACTCTTCCACTATGTCTGTCATTTAGCTTTTGACTGTCCTCCTCCGATCCACCACTATGTCCTTTATCAGTCCCTGGGACTCCCCTCCCTACATCATCGAAGACTGTGCTGCTGCACATGATTCACGGCCGAGTTCTGGACCCAGTCTCTACCCACTTACCTCGCACCTAAATTAACTACTCCTACCCTTCCTGCATACTCGCTAAGGAACAATGATGCCAGGCTCCTATCTGTACCACACATGTTAGCAGCTGCAGGCCAGGCAGCTTTCAGGTGTCACATGCCTAAACTATGGAACTCCTTCCCTGTGGCCACTCGGCATGCATCCACCACCCAGCACTTCAACTCCTTCCTCAAATTGCATTACTCCACCAACTGGACATGTAACTAAATAAACTTGTCCACCCCAGGGCCAGCATCCTCCTATTGTTATGATAGGTTAGTCCTGAAGGGTTCTGAAGTATGTGTAATCATAATTTATGTCTGTTTTCATGTCTTGCACTACAAATTGCTGATGCAGTGTATTTAAATATTGTTCTGTACTTTGTGTCTTGTATTTTTGTATCATGTTATGTTTACTGTATTCCCTACCCCTACCCCCAGGATGCATCTGGAATTGAGAAGTAGCCTGCTCAGTATGCCTTCCTGATAAAACTTTTAAATAAATAAATAAACATTACTAACTTGTTAGCTTTTGTATGAAAATATAAGTAAACATACAGATATAGAAACACCTATGGATATTATTGTTTTGGACTTCAGTAAGGTGTTCAATATTACACCACATGATGGCATTGTTAATAAACATAAATCTCTTGGTATTGATGGCTGGTTGGAGAACTAGGTTAGAGCACAGTTGATTGATATTACCCAGTTTGTTAGCATTAATTGGTTTCTCTTATAACAACCTGAGGTATCAAGCAGGGTCTGTAGGATCTGTCCTTGAAACAGTGTTATTTAAAATACAGTATATACTACTCATATAGACATAGTTTTACACAGCTGGTGTGCCCAACCCGCAGACAATACAAAACTTGGCAATATTGCAACTCCAATGTATAGTATTATAGATTGAAGGGGTGCTCCTGGCCAGTTGGAGTGCCCTTTTCCTTTGAGTGCAAGACACTGTTATTCTGTGAAGACTGTCTCAGGCACAACTACAGTGCCCTGGAAGCCAGCACATTCCTGTATTTTTTTTTTTTAATTAATATATTATTGATAAACTTGATCAATAATATATTAATACCACTGCCGAGACAACCTTATGCTCATAAGAATGGTCTCAATTACATTCTTAGGATATCAGAACTGGTCACTTTCACTACTTTTGGTCACAGATACAGGGTATGCAGATTAATCCCTTAAAATGTTCAGTAATTCATGTGGGTCAAAATAACCCAATGCACAATTACTGTCTTGGAAATCATAAACGTATAAGCAAAGAACATGCTAGAGACTTGGGTATTATTATTGATCAAGAATTAAACATACAACAACACATAAACAGCATTACAAAAATGCAAATGGTCTAATATATAATACAAAAATACAATAAAATCAAGAAATTACAAGATTACACCTATACACATCCATACTTAAATTTTGGAACACAAACGTTGTTACCTTATAATAAAATGGATATACTTAGATTATGAAAAACAATCAACATCAATTTACTAAGACACTCTGGGGACTTGGCAACCAGTCATATGAGGATAGATTAAAAAATCTAAATCTTCAGAGCCTGGAAAACAAAGGAAAAAGGGGAGACACATTACTAATGTACAATATTATACAGGAAGAGGCGCCTTTAAATTCTATAGATTTAACATTAAATGAAAAAACTCATAATCTTAGGAGACATAATAAACATTAAGTAGTTCAAAGTCTAAAACAGATAAAAGAAAATTCTATTTCATGCAAATAATTGTTGGTCTCAGGAATTCCTTACCAGGTACAATACTTTGATAAATTGTATAACTAAAGAAGGCTTAAAGAAATATTTGGATAGCTTCATGGGATTACCAAAATCAGATAACTGCCGCTGAGAAGTGAGCAAAGTCAAGATGGGTCTCTAAACTTAATACTACCTCTACAGACATTAGTATTAACATTAATATTGATAAACAGGGACAGTGTTGCAGACATGAAGGTGGGATGCCACCTGGGATTCAGCAATCATCATACAGTATAGTTTAATGTAAGGATGTGGATTGCAGCATCCCAGCTGCAGCTTCAGATAGGAGCAGGGACATCCTAGATGCCCTGCAGGGGGTATTACTCAGAAAATTATTAAGAGACCCCACTCATGAGGGAGCAATGTTGGACCTGGTACTCACCAACAGGAACAGTATTTCAGACATTATGGTGGGTGACCACCTGAGGACCTGTGGTCACCACATGGTGTAGTTCAATATAACTACTGAGCCAGAATTAATCCACACTAAGTTGAGGGTCCTGGACTCCAGGAGGGCTGGCTTTACAAACATGGTGGAATACTACAGGGATGCTTTGGCGGGGGGAAGGGGAGGAGATGGGTGGAGTGGATCAAAAGTGGAAAAAACAAAAAGGGGCATAGGGAAGGCAACAAACCTCTGCATCAGGCAAGTGAGCAAAACAAAGAGAAAAAAGAGATTGCTAGGGTTCTCAAAAGAGGTAGCTGGGAAGGTAAGGGCAAAAAAGTTAGCATTCAGGAGGTCTAAGGAGACACAGAGGGAGGAAGATAAGGAGGTGTACAAAGAAAAGCAGAGGGAGGCAGGGAAAGCAGTCATGAGCACAAAGGACAAACAGAGGAGAAAATAGCCCAGGCAGTGAAGAAAGAGGACAAGACATTTTACAGCTATGTAAGTGAAAGGAGAAAGACCAGGGGAGGGATTGTAAGGCTAAGGAGGGAAAAGAGGGAGTGTGTGTGGAGGGGGGACTAAGAAAAAGCAGACATCCTGAACAAATATGTTTGTTCATTGTTCATGGAGGAAAGAGAAAGAGAGGGACCACAGATAGGAAACAGAAGCATCGAAGCCAGGGACATGGGACACTAGTCCATTTAAAGAGGAGAGAGTCCTAAAGGAACTTACAAATCAGAATGTGGACAAGGCAAGGGGTCCAGATGGGATGCATCCAAGGATATTGAAGGAGCTCAGAGAGGTGCAGGCTGCACCTCTGACAGTCCTGTTCAACCATTTACTGGAGACAGAAGGGTTCCCAGAGGAATGGAGGAGGCACATGTAGTCACACTTCACAAAAGTGGTAGCAGGGAGGAAGCTGGCAATTACAGGTCAGTCAGCTTGATTTGGGTGGTGGGGAAAATAATGGAATCTCCGCTGAAGGAGTGGATTGTGGATTCTCCTGGGTCGCACCTGAAAATAGGCACCTGACTGTCTAGTGTGCTTACCTGGTAAACAAAAGCTAATTAAAATAAATAAATAATATATTGCAACCAGTGACTTACAGGCTTTGAGGCAGCATGGATTCTTTGGGGGAGTTCATGTCAAACAAATCTAATAGTTTCTTTGACAGGGTGACCAGAGAAGTAGATCAGGGTGGGGCAGTGGATGTAGCTTACCTAAATTTCAATAAGGCCTTCAACACCATTTGACATAAGAGACTCCTAAACAAGCTGGGCAGCCTGGGAGTGGCTCCAAAAGTGGTAAACTGGGTAAGGAATTGGTTGGAGGATAGGTGACAGAAGGTGGTGGTACACTAAGTTCACTCATAGGAAAGAAGGGTGACCAGCAGGTGCCACAAGGGTCAGTACTGGGACTGGTCCTCTTTAATGTCTTCATAAGTGACATTGCAGAGGGGCTAGAAGTGAAGGTATGTCTTTTTGCAGATTACACTAAAATCTGCAGTAGGGTAGAGAGTCTGGGGTGGATGGGGCGGAAACAATGAATAGGGATCTAAGAAAGCTTGAAGAATGGTCAAAAAAGTAGCAACTAAATTTCAATGCAAAAAAGAGCAAAGTCGTGCACTTGGGGCACAAAAACCCAGGGGTGGAATACAGGATGAGAGAAGTGGTACTGATGAGCACTAAACAGGAAAGAGACCTTGGGTAACCATATTGAATGGCCTAAATGTGGACAAACAGTGTGACAAGGCAGCAGGAAGAGCCAGAGGGGTTCTAGGATGTATAGGGAGGGGTACCACCAGCAAAAAGAGGGAGGTAGTGATATCGCTATATAAATCTCTGGTGAGACCTCATCTAGAGTATTGTGTCCAGTTCTGTAGAACACATCTGTGGAAGGACATAGACAAGGTGGAGGGGGTCCAGAGGAGATCAACTAAAATGGTGCAGGGTCTGGACCCAAGATCCTATAAGGAGAGACTAAAGGACCTCAACGTATACACCCTGGAAGAAAGGAGGGAAAGGAGATATGATAGAAATGTTCATATACCTCATAGGTATAAATAAGGTACAGGAATGGATCATTTTTGAGGAAACAAGATGCTCAAGAAGAAGGGGGCATGCTATGAAGATGGAGGGGGAAACTCAGGGGAAACGTGAAGAAGTACTTTTACACAGCAAGAGTAGAGGATGCCTGAAACAATCTACCAGCAGAGATAGTGGGGGCAAATAGTAACCGGATTCAAGAAAGCATGGGATAGGCAAAAGGGAACCTTAATGATTAGGGAAGGGAGGACTATGCCAAAGATCAAGTATGGTCAGTGGTATTACAGTAGGTAGAGAAAATAGGCAGATAAGGTGGGCCAAGTGGTAATTATCTGTTGTCAACATCTACGTTTGTATGATGGTAGCAGTGGCAAACCAGAAATTGATGAGTGTCCTGGAATTCGGGAAAGCAGATTTAACAAAAATGGGTGAATACCTCAGAGATGACCTAGCAGAGGGATAGCCTGGGTGGGATGGAGGAACTGTGGACCAAATTAAGGGATTGCATAGTAAAGGCAACACACCACTGCATGAAAGAAGTGAGAATTACTATGAATAGGATGAAAAAGAGACCACTATGTTTCTCAAGGGAAGTGACTGTAAAGGTTAGAGGTAAAAGGTAGCATTTAGGAGATACAAACAGACACAAAGAAAAGAGGTTAGGGATGTGTTTCAGGAAAAGCAGAGGGAAGCAGGGAAGGTGGTGAGGGGTATAAAGATGCAAATTGAGGAAAGAGTAGCCTATGGGGTAACTCAAGGGGTCAAGACTTTTTTTAGGTACATAAGTGAAAACAGAAAGACAAGGGGAGGGATTGTGAGGTAAAGGGCAGTGGGAAACTGTGTAGAGGATGATCAGGAAAAAGCAGATATCCTGAACAGATACATTTCTTCAATCTTCACAGTGAAAGGGGATGAAGATGTGCCACATAGAAACAGCAGGAACACTAGAGTGAAGGAGTTAAACACAAGTCTATTCGCAGGGAAAAGAGTCCTGAAAGACTTGCGAATCAGAAAATTGATAAAGCTATTGGGCCAATGGGGTACACACAAGTGTGCTAAAGGAGCTCAGGGAGGTACTGGCTGCACCTCTGACAACCCTAGAGGAGGCAGTATCACACAGTAGTTAAGGGCACTGAGCTGCAAACCTAGAGACCTGTGCTTGAATCCCATCAGCCCCCAACTGCATACTGTGTGACCCTGAGCAAGTCACTTAACTTCCTTGTGCTCCCAGGTTGCACCTGGAAACAAGTTCTGGCTTAGTGTGCCCTTCCTGGTTAAACAACTTCTCTTCCTCCTCTTCCAACTCCCTTGAAACAGGAGTGGTTCCAGAGGACTTGAGGAGGGCAAATGAAGTCCTGCATTACAAAAGCAACAGCAGGGGTTCAGCCCAAAGGTGTGGAGGGCTGAGGTGCTGGCCAGCTCATCTCCTGCCATGTTGGTGACCCAGATTTGTAAACAGATGCTGTTCCTTTGTGGGCCAGATGGGGAGGGAACACTGAGTGTTCCAAGGACAGGTCTTCTCCCTCGCTGAGGTGGCAAAGACATCTTGCTCTTCAGCTATCACCTAGAGTTTCTAGGTGACAGTGCAGCAGGACACAGAGAAGGTGTCATGTTCACTGGATGCTGCAGGCCACTTCCATGGTGGCAGAGTGAGTGCAGACAATGTGTCATTGTACTTGACGTGGTCCCAGAGAGAAAATCAAGGCAGAAAAGCCCCAATCCTGGCAGGATGGCAGACCAGTCCCCCTCAGAGCCCACACTGGTGACTGGCCTCTTCCAACATCCTCTGTAAGAGGACAATGGGGCAAGCACAAGTATAACCCAAGGAAGCTGAGTGATGGGGCTTTGGAGATTGGTCTTGAAGGAGGCCAGGTCAGCATTAAGGAGATAAAAATACTGATAAAAAAACAAAAACAAAGTGGCAGCAGGGAGGGGACTGGCAGCTGCAGGCTGGTCAGTCTAATGTCAGTGGTTAGAAAGTTATGAAGATGCTTTTAAAGGAAAGGCTAGTGGAACATCTTGAATCCCCCCCCCCCAATTGTTTAACCAGGTGAGACACACTAAGCTGAAAGCTTTTTTACAGGTACAACCTGGGAGCACAGGGAAGTAAAGTGACTTGCTCAGGGTCACACAGTATATGCAAGTGGGGGCTGTGGGATTCAAACCCAGGTCTTCAGATTTGCAGCTCAGAGCCTTAAACCACTGCGCTATACTGCCTCCAATCCAATGGGTTACAATACCAGAGGCAGCATGGATTCATGGAGGGTGGAGGTTGCGTCAGACAAACCTGATCAATTTCTTCAACTGGGTGACTAGGAAATAGATCAGGGTGGGGCTGTCGATGCGGCCTACTTAGACTTCAGCGAGGTTTTTGACACCATACCTTATAGGAGACTCAAGGAAATGGAACAATTTTGGGGTGGTTCCCAAGTTTTTTAACTGTGTATGTAACTGGTTGATGGATAGGCATCAGAGGGTGGTGGTAAATGACACTCACATTGGGGAGGAGAGAGTGACCAGTGGTGTACCTTTGTGCTCAGTACTGGGACCATTGCTCTTTAATGTCTTCATGAGTAATATTTCAGAAGTGCTGGAAGGAATGGTCAGTCTCTTTGCAGATGACAGCAAAATATACAATACAGTAGACACCCTTCAGGCTTTGACTCTGGGGTGACCAGCTGCTGACCTCAGACTGGGTGCAAAATCTGGGTGCTGTGTTCACTAGCAGTCTGACTTTAAAATCTCAGTTGTCTGCTGTCATTAAGACCTCTTTTTTCCATCTGAGGAACATCACCCGGATTAAGCACCTGGTCCCACCTGGCAACCTTCCAATGTTAATCCACACCTTTGTCACCTCACACCTTGATTACTGCAATGCCCTGTACCTAGGGCTACTGGGAGTTGATGTATACTGATTGCAGCTAGTGCAGAATGTGGTGGCCAGGATTTTTACTGGTTTATCAAAATCTTGTCATGTCACACCTGTGCTCCGTGGCCTGCACTGGCTGCCAGTACACTGGCGGATCACCTTCAAAGCCAGGTTGCTGACCTATAAAGCCCTACATGGACAGGGTTTATGCTACCTGCAAGATCTTCTCTGCTCCTACTACCCTCTCGACTCACTCTGTTCCACTGGCGAGGGATTGCTATAGGTTCCCAGGGTACATCTGAAGAACTCTGGGGTCCCGTCTTTTGCTTTTGTGGCCCCTACCCTGTGAAACTCTCTTCCTTGCCAGGTAGTGCCTAACCATCGATAGTTTTAAGACCACCTTAAAAACCTATCTTTTTGGCTTAGCTTATCCAAAATTTAATAATAGCTAGCTTACTGTGGTTTTATCTTTGATGTACTGCTGTTTTAATCTTGATTTATTTTGTGTGTTGTTAATAATTATATACTTTATTTATATATATTTTTTTCTTTTATATGTATAGTTCTGTGGTCTTTTTGGAAGAGCATTTTTAAATAAATATGAATTGACTTGATTTTAAAGAGGATAGAGAGAGAATGTTTAGAGACCTGAGAAAACTCAAGGAGTGGACAAGGGTAAGGTAGTTGGGTTTCAGTGTGAAAAAGTGCAACACCATGTGCCAAGGATACAGAAACCCAGATGTGCAGTATAAATTGGGGGATCAAATATTTATGGTTACTAACCAGGAAAAGGACCTTGGGGTAATCATATCGGATGACATCAAGATGGTATGCAATGTGACAAAGCAGCAGGTAGGGCTAGCAGGATGCTGGGGTGTATACAGATGGGAATCACCAGCATAGGAGAGAGATGGTTCTACCACTGTAAAGATCACTGGTGAAATGCCACCTGGAGTACTGTGTTATAAGTTCTGGGGACCAGATCTCAGGAAGGACATAAATATTGTATAGGCTATCCAGAGGTGGGCAACTAAAAAGGTGCAGTGACTGCACTAAAAGCCCTGTAAGAAGAGACTGAGGTATCTCAATATGTACTCCCTGGAGGCAGGAAGAAGAGGGGGAACATGATAGAGACCTATAGATACCTCATGAGGGTTAATAAAGTTCAGGAGAGGAGCATTTTTTAGAAGAGAAGGTGTAGGATAACAAGGGGGCTTGCAATGACGCTGAAAGGGATGAAATTTAGGAGGGATGTGAGGATATAATTCTTCACTGAAAAAGTGCTGGATGTCTGGAACATTTTTCCAGCAGAGATGGTGGGGGCAAAAACAGTGGTAGCCTCCACAAATGCATGGGATAGACATGAAGAAATCTTGTAGGAAAGGGGGTGGGGGTGCCAGAGATCATTTAGGGTCTGCAGTGACAGTATAGGTAGGGAAGAATAGGCAGACAGGGTGGGCCAGATGATCCTTATCTGCTGACACAGTCTATGTTTCTAGTAATGCTAGGCATGCACACCTGGAGCCTGTCAGTGTCAGCAGGGAATCCAGGCAGCAAAAAGGTGCTCTACCACTGCCGAGCCAGGTCAAAATAGCAACACCATAAAATCAACTAAAAAGCAGCAGCAGTAACACCAGACACCTTTTCTGTATAATTCAGATTTAGTAAAGTGCTGTGCTAAGACTTAAACACTCATGTCAGCAGTATTGATATGTAGACCAAACCTGACAAGATGCCCCTACCAGCTTCACTCATTTGAGCTTCTTCATGGAGGCCAGTCATCAAGCCTAGTAGTGCTATTTATACAGTTCATCAATTTAAAGAGACCGTGTTCAAAAAAAAAATCATGTGAATAAAAATGACTGACTGGACAACCAAATACAGTGATAACGTCGACATCAGGATACTGCCAGCAAAGAGACAAACTCCATTAAATATAAAGACTTCCCATTAAGTCTTTGTAGGGTATTAAGATATGCTAATTTTCCTATACCTGACTGCTCAATAGCCAGATGGCCTTTTGTTCCATATTAATTTTCATAAATCGAACTATATATTCTGGTTGGGTAAAGGAATTCCTTATATTTCAAAGAGTGTCTCTGTGGTGGTAATGTCCTGATGTTGATGTTATCAGTATATTAGGTTATCCATTCAGCATTTTTATTCACATTAATTTCTTTCTGAACACTTTCTGTTTAAGTTGATGAACTGTATAACTAGCACTGCTGGGACGATGATCAGCCTCCCAAAGAAAGCTCAAAAGTGATAAAACCATTTGGGACACCATCTGAAGTTTGAGCTACATACCAATACCTACTGGAATTGTGAGTGTTTAATTCTTAGCACTACACTTTAATAAATCTGTATTATTCAGAAAAAGTGTTTGGTGTTAGTGCCGGTCTTTAATTGGTTTTAGAGTGTCAAGGGGAATGCACAATAAGGGTGAAAGAAGTGGGATAGTGCCAACTTTGGTTTGGCTTTGAGTTGGGGCTGAAAATCAGGTTTGGCTTCACCAGTTTGGCTGAACCACTTTGGCTCCCAGTGCAGTGATTTGCATAGGGTAAAACAGACTACAAATGTGTGTGGGGAGTCAAGGTCAGCGATGATTATGAATTACTGTAGCTTACATTAGGCAGTTGCTTTTGTCATGTACAGTTAGTGGTGTGTGAAGTCGAAAAAATTCACTCCATGTAGTATTTTGTGAATCAGCCCCATTTTGTGAAATATTACATGGGTCGAAGTCCACACTTCATGGATTTTGCTCACTTTGTGGAGCGTGTGTAACTTCGCCAATCACAAAGTAGACATGCAAAGTTCCTTTGCAGGTGCAGTCTTCGTATGGAAAGTTTGTCGCAACAGGTGAAGTTTGCAATCTCTTGAGGGTGGAGGTCACATGTGGCTGAACAGCCAGTAGAAAGCTGAGGGGGCAATTCTCAGTGCAGTGTTAAGAGAGTGAGAAGAGATGACACAGAAACTAGTGATTGTGAAGAGATTGTGGAGGATACACCTAAATATTTCTTGTTTAATAATTTTCAAACCTGTTTTTGTGTGTACTACTTAACTGTGTTACGTTAATTTTTTGTTTTGCAGCCGGAGTGTTGTGATTGTGACTGTCTGTGTGAGTGTTTGTGAGTGACTGTGTGTTTTGATTTGAATACCCCTGGGCCCCTGCCCCCACACCCACTCCTTGTGTTTTGCAACCCCCCTCCACTTCATCTTTCTAATCCACTGTGCTCTGAAAATGAAAAAAAAAAAAAACCTATCCTACATGCCTTGTTGTTGTTTCACCCCCTTCCCATTTTGAGCAGCAGTGGTATCCTTCCCAGCCTTTGTAGTAGTTAGAAATCTAGCTATTCACCCAGGCAGCCTACCCAGCCTGTTGTTGTACCCCTATTGTGCGCTGTGAGAAATAGCTTCCAAAAATATAATTTTTCCAGATTGAATTTTCCTGTGTTTGACTGAATTTTCCTGTTTGTGAACACCAGTGGTATCTCTGCCTGTGGAGTAGTACTGCTCTGTTGGCAAAGTACAAGCTTTAGAAATACAGCTTTCCACTCGGGTAACCTACCCAACCTGTTGTTGTACCCCCATGTGCTGTGAGAAATAGCTTCCAAAAATATCAGTTTTCCAGAATGAATTTTCTTGTGTTTGACTGAATTTTCCTCTGTTTGTGAACATCAGTGGTATTCTTCCAGCCTGTGATATAGTACTGCCCCGTTGGCAAAGTATAAGCTTTAGAAATCCAGTTATTCACTCAGGTAACCTACCAAAACTGTTGTTGTACCTGCTTGTGCTGTGAGAAATACCATCCAAAAATATCAGTTTTCCAGATTGAATTTTCCTGTGTTTGACTGAATTTTCCTCTGTTTTTGAACACCAGGGGTATCCCGGCCTATGGTGTAGTACTGCTCTGTTGGCAAAGTACAAGCTTTAGAAATCCATCTATTCACTCTGTTCCCTACCAGACCTGTTGTTGTACCTCTGTGTGCTGTGAGAAATAGCATCCAAAAATGTCACTTGTCCGTGATACCAAACATTAATAGAAGAAGAATGCCAGCAGAGAGAAACAAAAAAGGAGAGGAACTAGTCACACAGGCAAGATTTTAGCATCGCTTGTGAAAAGTTGTGCAACTGAAACAGTGAATGAAGGACTGTCTTCTGACATTGTGTTGCCATCAACAAGTTCTAAGTGCTCTGGGATGGTCACGGCTAGCAGTAATGCCGGAGTATTTACCAGTGGTTTTCTTGCATCTAAATCTTTTCAGCAACCTCTGTGGCAGCCATGGTAGTAGGTGAGGGTGATGTGTGAGGCGGCAATGGTGCAAGCAGCCTGAAAATTACACCAGAAGTAGTATCTCATAAATATAAGGTGGAGCATGTTCCTGTTTCCATTGCTGCTGCTGCTGGTGGTGGCAGTGTTCCTCACGATACAGTTGAGGCAATGGTTGAGGGGACTGTTGGAATGCCCCAAAATATGGGTCACACCACCATGGCAACCGTTGCTGTGGAGATGGACATACAAACTGTTGAGACTGAGATTCTGCAAGACTCTCAGGTTCTGCATGATGTGAGGAGTCTGAGGAGAACATCAGTGGATGGCATGCAGATGATGATGATGCTGAAGATCATGATAATGAGAAGATGAATCCTTTATGGGAACCAGAGAAAAAGAAGCAGAAAGGTGGTGGCAGTGCAGGGGTTCTTAAGTGCAGCATTGATTTAACCACCAAATGTCACATTGAAGGTTCCCCCATACTATTCTTGATGTGATATGATGAGACAGAGTCAAACTACAAAAACAGTAGTATCCCCCTTACTTCCACTCCACTGTCCCAGTCCAGGCATCAGGATAAAAATGGGCTACAAAATCCCTTCTGTGGGACTTCTGTGTGCTGGACCCAGAAGATGAAACTGTGGCAATATGTTATTTTTGCCACGTATGGGTTAGAAGGGGGGGAAGGGCAGCCACCTAGGCACTGGTGGTCAGCACACACACTTTAAGCCATCAACACCAGAAAGAAGCAGTTGCAGGTGGTCCTAGTCCCTCATCCTCATCATCTTTAGGCAGTGCCACTGAGGGGGAGTATGTAGTGGAGGAGGAGGAGGATGTGGAGGTGGTTGCTACAACTAGTGGGCATAGCCGAGGTGGCAACTTCAGCATTCCCCCTCAGAGTCATTCCACAGTAACGCTGTCTCCATCCCATAAAACAGCTAAAATGACTTGTGTCCCTTGATCAGCACCACATATTTCTCTTGAATCTACTGGGCCACCACAATGCAGCTGTCTGTTTGCCAGCCCAACACTCCAAAAATTACAGCTGACTGTGACAAGCATGTTTGAATGGCAAATACCCTATGAATCATTCTACTCCATGGGAGCTTACTGTGGCTGCTGCAGAACTGCTCGCACTCAACCTGCTCCCATTCTCCTTTGTTGACAATTAAGGATTTATATTTGCTGCTTGTCCAAATTGGAAGGTACCATCAAGGACATACTTCTCCAAATGTGCTGTTCCTGAACTGTATGCCACAGTAAAGGAGGCGGTATTCCACACACTTAAGCATTCATCATCACCATCCATCCATCTTACAATGGATATGTGGAATAGTGGGACAACAGCTGGCAGCTCCTATATGTGCATTACAGCACATTGGGCACAGATACTTGGGATGGTCTTGGAATCTGGGCATAGTGGTGGACAGTGCATCAAGGCAGACTGTGGTTGTAGCAACATAATCAGTATTAGGCAGCATGTGACACTCACAATAAAAAGCATGCTTGGATCCCACACAGGGGAGAAAATGCTTGAAGCACTACTAGGTGAGATTGGTGGGTGCCTGCACCCACAATCAATGAAATCTGGTTTCATTGCGAGCGACAATGGCTCCAATGTTGTAAAATGCATAAGTGATGGTGGTTTTTTCAGGGTGCCATGCCTGTCACACTGCCTCAAGCTCATGTTCCAGCAGTTTGTTAGCCATCCTAATGTGAAGGATATCTTGTTGGTGGCCCGCCGCATCTGCGTCCACTTTGCCCTTTCTGGGAAGGACATTACCAGATATGTCAGCTTCAGAGAAATAAACTGCCTCATCATCGCATGAAGTTGGATGTGGTGATCAGATGGAACTCTACACTGTACATGTTGGAGCAGCTGTATGAGCAGTATAAAGCTGTGTCTGATAATCTGCTGCTACACACCAGTCGCGACAGTGCTGGAGTATCCATGGCTCTCACCACAGAACAGTGGCATTTAATGGACAGACTGATAATGATTCTGGGTCCCTTTCAAAATGCAACACAGGCAGTGAGCGGGGACACTCCCTGTATCAGTCAGTCAATCCCCTTGCTACGCATGCTGAGGTGGACACTGGTTAATGTGCAGAAATCGATTGAGGCATACGTTGACAGTGACAGTCGGTCTTGATGCAGCACTTGCTCTAAGTGTTGGACTCTCACCAAGCCAACCTGACCAGATTGGATTCCCTCTTCCACTCCTTCTGCCATGTCACCCTTGACCGCACCTACTCCACCCATCACTGTACTCTTTATCAGTCCCTGGGCCTGCTATCCCTACAGGACTGTAGATCCTCACATTGTGTACACCTGACTGCCAAGTTCTGGGACCAGCCCTTGCCTCCCTACCTTGCCTCGGTCCTGTTCATCCACTCCCCCTCTGCCTATGAGCTCAGGCAAAAAGTCACACACCTTCTACATATTCCTCTTAGGTCCACCTTGAAAGGCCAGGTGGCCTTCAGCTACCAAATGTCCAAGCTATGGAACTCCTTCTCTCCAGACTTTCGGTGTACTTCCCTCTCCTGGCACCTGAATGGTCTTCTCTCAGAGCATTTCTACTCCCCCTGCTCATGTGCCTAACAAATCCTCAGCACCTAGGTGAAGTTACCCCAGCATCAGACCACCCAGAGTCACCTCCTTTATTAATCCTAGGTTGTCAAGCGCTAGTCTAATATTGCACCTCCCTCTGTTTTAAGTGCCGCACAGTTATGGCTGAACCACTTTGTTTGTAAAGGCCTGCATTTGTGATTTTTCACTTCTGTACCTATATTATGTCCCATATTTTGTCCACTGCTGTATTTATTATTGTATTCCTCGACATACTGTTCATGTCCCCAGGACACATCTGGAATCAAGCAGTACACTGCTCAGCATGCCTTCCTAGTAAAACTCATAAATAAATAAATAAATATTGTTGGAGTTCTGCAGTCTGATGACTTTGGCATTGCTACAATGCTTGACCCATGTTATAAGCATGGCCTTGAGCCTATATTAGATGGTGTCTGTCAGAGGGTAGAAAACCGTATGGACCTTCTTGTCAGAAGAGTCAGAGGGGAACAGATGCTCAAGACACATAGGGCACCGAGTGTTGTTGCTTCCACCATACAGCACTATCAGCTTCACATGCCACAACTATGTTAACAGGCAGACAAAAATCAAAAATGAGCAATCCCATTTGGGATGTTTTAAGCGAGGTTGGAGTTGCACCCATGGAAGACAAATATGAGGAGGAACATGATGACGCGGCTGGACTCAGAGCAGCTTGTCTCATGGCTGACTATTTCATGGCTGAACAAAAATACATTGCAACTGGTGATGACCCATTGTTGTACTGGGTGAGTAAGGTAACTGAGTGGCCTGCATTGACATCTATGGTGATAAAATTCCTTAGTTGCCCTCCCTCTAGTGTCAGTATTGAATGTGTGTTCAGTGCTGCAGGTGCTATTGTACTTGACCGGTGCACAAACTTGTCACCAAAGAATGTGGAGATTCTAACATTTATTAAAAATGAATAAGGGACACGTTCCACACAAGACCATGACATTCATGTTCTTACCACATCTTGACAGTGGATCTTCTAAGGAAGATGAAGAGGCAGGTAGTGCTGTTGGCATAAAGATGAAGTCATACTCTTGTGATACCAATGTCGATGACTCAGTTCTGGAAGGTGAATATCCATTAGGTGAGAACTCCAGTCTTGAGGACCTCTAGAAGGGAGAGGTACCTAAATCAAACAAGAGAAACACTCTGAAGATGGGGGTCGATACCAGTCCATTTACAGAAGAAAGGGTTCTGAAAGATCTAGTAAAATTGAAGGTGGACAAAGCAATTGGGCCTGATGGGATTCACCCAAGAATTCTAAAAGAACTAAGGGTAGAACTAGTGACACCGCTGACTACTATCTTTAACAAATCATGGGATGATGGGGTGGTACCTGAGGACTGGAGATGGGTGGATGTGATTCCTCTTCACAAAAGTGGGAGCAGGACAGAGGCAGGAAACTACAGACCAGTTAGTTTGACCTCAGTGATAGGGAAAATGATGGAACCACTTCTGAAGGAAAGAATTGTTGAGTACCTAGACGCCAGTGGGGCACAGGACCCAAGGCAGCATCGATTCACGATGGGAAGGTTGTGTCAGATGAATCTAATAGATTTCTTTGACTGGGTGACCAAAGTAGTAGACCAGGGAGGGGCTCTGGACATGGCCTACCTAGATTTTAGCAAGGCATTTGATACAATCCCACACAAAAGATTAATACACAAGTTAGCCAGCCTTGGAGTGGGTCCCAAGGTGGTAGCCTGTATAAAAAATGGGCTAGACAACAGGATGCAAAGAGTAGTAGTAAATGGAGTCCACAGTGAAGAAAGGAGGGTTAATAGTGGGGTACCGTAGGGTTCAGTACTGGGACCAGTTCTTTTTAATGTCTTTATAAGTGACATTGCAGAGGAACTGGAAGGAAATGTATGCCTCTTTGCAGATGACACAAAGATCTGCAACAGGGTTAATACACAAGATGGAGTGGAAAGGATGAGAAGGAACTTGGCAAGGTTGGAGCAATGGTCAAATGTATGGCAGCTCAGATTCAATGCAAAGAAGTGCAAGGTAATGCACCTGGGAAACAAAAACCCAGGGGAAGAGTACACAATGGGGGGTGAGATACTGACAACAGTAAAAATGGAAAGGGACCTGGGGGTAATTATATCAGATGACCTAAAGGTGGGCAAACAATGTGAGAAGGCGGTAAGGAAGGCTGGGGGGATACTGGGATGCATAGGGAGAGACATCAGTAGTAGAAAACAGGAAGTTGTTATCCCTCTGTACAGAGAGATGATGAGACCACATCTGCAGTACTGTGTACAGTTCTAGAGACCCCATCTCCGCAAAGACATGGACAGGATGGAGGCTGTCCAGAGGAGGGCAACCAAAATGGTGCAGGGTCTGCACCAGAAGACATATGAAGAAAGACTAAAGGAGCTTAAGATGTACAGCCTTGAGGAAAGGAGGGAGAGGGGGGACATGATAGAAATTTTCAAATACCTCAAGGGAATCAACAAAGTCCAGGAGGGTAGCATCTTTCAGAAAAAAAGATGTGCAAGAACAAGGGGGCTACAATTTGAAGATAGAGGGGGGACAGCTCAGAGGTAATGTGAGGAAGTATTTTTTCACAGAGAGGGTTGTGGATGCATGGAACAACCTCCCTGAGGAGGTCGTAGAGTCAATAACAGTGAGGGAATTCAAGAATGCATGGGACAGACATAAAGCAGTCTTAGTGGTGGGTAGGAGGAAGTAAGCTGTTGATTAACTAGGATCTGCAGCTTATCTGTTAGGTAGGAAAATGGGCAGGCTAGGTGGGCCAAGCAGTCCTTATCTGCCATCAAATTCTATGTTTCTATGTTTCTATGAGGACTGTGAGGGCTGCTTCATTGAAGAAGGTGATAATTGAAGAAAACGATATTGTGTGTGCTGTACCTTCTTTGCATGATATTATATTCATATAAAAAAATCTCCAGAATTTGTTATTGTCATGATTGTTACTGTTCCTTTCTCAGAACTGTATTGCTGCTGCTGTTACCTTTTGCCCATTTACATGCGTCCTCAACCTGTCAACAAACAGCAGATACATGTAATGTATTGCACTACTGTCAATACCTGCTCCCACCCACCACTGTCAACCCTCACTGACACTGCCTCAAACTGCAAACAAATGACTTTTTAACAGTCCAGCAAGCAATTCCTGTTATGGGTATCAAATCAAATAAAGACACGGCCCTTACTCCTTCTGCTTTGCCACCACCTCCTCTTCAACTGATTGTATATATGATTTTGCTCTGTATTACTCAGCATTATCCAGTCGCTGCCCTGTTGATGAAGCCATGATCCTGAGGGAATGAAGACTGGGTATTCAGATCCTCCTATACCACTTGTACTGACTTTCTCAATGTTAGCATGGCCAGTGCCCATCCCATTATGTTCTGCATTTTTAACTGAACCACCCCTGATGTCGAGCACCAACAAACACTTGTGTACTGGAAATGTGATTCAACAATAGTGTGGATGCTACAGTCATGAGTTCCAGACCACTGCATCAGGGCAGATCCATGAGTACTAGAAACACCAGTTCAATGATGCGAGTACCATCACTGACACTCACCCCCTGCAAGTCCTGTCACAGAGGACTGTGAAGGAAAGGAGTCACTTGGCTTGCAGTCATCATTCTCATTGCATCTTCAGATTTATAATTTAAGTTTGTTTTTGCCTTTCTTTTGTTGCCACTGCAGGTTAACGCCTGTCCAACATCAGTTGCTACCTGAGTGGCATGCGCACTGCCAGTAGTTTGTAGTCTGATGTAAGCATAATCCTTTTTTACACTCTGATGGTGGATTGCTTTCATTACTTAACAAGTCACTCATGAGGTGTTTGCATGGTGTATGGCATAGAAAAGTTTTTTTTTTTTTAACATAAACTGATGTATGTATATATACCATACTGAACAGCTATGTCAGTAATATCTGTCATGGTTAGATTACATAGTTTTTGGTGGAACTGTGCATCATTTTTCCATCAGAAGGTTAGAGAGGGTTAGTATACCTACTATCAGTGTTTGGCATTGAAAACAGTAACATACATAACATGAGTAATAGCAAACATAGTCCACTCCGAAGAAAGGGGGGTTACTAGTGGGGTACCGCAGGGTTCAGTACTGGGTCTGGTCCTTTTTAGTGTCTTTATAAGTGACATTGCAGAGGGATTGGAAGGAAAAGTATGCCTCTTTGCATATGACACAGAGATCTGCAACAGGGTTGATACACAAGGAGGGGGTGGAAAGTATGAGAAGGGACTTGGCAAGGTTGGAGGAATGGTCAAAAGGATGATATCAGGGGTGTGGCTAGCAGGCTTAGATGGCAGACACTCGCTAAGGGAGCTCCCCAGGACACCAGTAGTAAATTGATTAAAATAGTCAACTAACGTGCTATTGTTTTCCTAGAATAGTGTGGGAACACTGATTGAACCTGATGGCATCTGGCAAGCAAAAAAATAAACAAGCGAAAATACCTTTTCAAGCTCACAATCTACATAAAGTGACTGGATCTCCGGCCTGTAGTCAGATAGACCACTAGGTGGAAAACTCAGCCGACCACCAAACAGTAGGAATGGGCTCCCTAACCAAGTCTCTAGCTGGGGTTCCAGATACTCTTCTTGCAATGCAACAGAAGATGAAAATGGGGTTCGGCAACATAACCTCTCAGCTAACTCATCTTCAATCCATGGTAACTAGCCTGTCGGAGACAACAACGACACATGCAGCCCAAATTGCTGAATTGGAACGCCGCATAGGGGATTTGGAGGATTCGTATGCAGGAGTTTCGGCAGAGTGAAATGGTCTCCAGTCCACAATGGCAGAGCTGAAAGAACATCTTGAAGACCAAGAAAATTGGGTTAGATGGTCAAATAGCTGTATAATAGGGCTCCCGAAGGGGATTGAAGGCCGTAATCCTAATCGGAACATATATCAGTGGGTAGTAACGCTGCTCGGCCTGCCAGAAGAATACCAATCATTTGAAATCGAGAGAGCGCACCATATTGGCCCCCCACCAAAGGCAGGTGATAGACCCAGACATTGTTTAATAAAATATTTACGCTACCCTGATAAAGACAAAATATTGCAAAAAGCGAAGCAAAATTGGCCTATTCAGGTTGGAAATGGTAACGTTCACATTTACCAAGACTTTAGCAGGGACCTTCAAAGTCGGAGACAACAATTTAACTCCGTCAAGAACCGACTGTTCCGTCTGGGGTGGTCATTTGCACTCCTGTACCCAGCAAAGCTACGTGTTGACAGACCGGGCCAGAAACCATGCATTTTCAGCTGCCCTAGAGAAGTGGAGAAGTGGCTTACAGAGGAGGAGGCCAGGGGAGAAGGAGTTCCGGATGCCTAAAGGAGATTTTATTGCAAAGTAAGTGATTTAGCAATAATTGGCTGTTCTTGCTGTTTCCCTGATGCTTTTACATCCTCTGGCCAGTCACATCTGAAGATTAAGGGATATGGGAAGAATAACTGCTGCCTTGAGGCCTGCTTGTTTTAATATCTTGCCTCAACTTTAAAACCTCGGTATTTTACTCCCAACCGAGTCTAGGGACTCGGGTCTCAGCGGGAAGTTGGAGGCTCATCTTGGGGTAGATCTGATGGGTGGGATGGAGGCAGTTGCTTCAGAGTTTGCAACTTAGACTTTTGGCATTATTGACCGGGACTTTTTTTTAATTTTTTTTATTGATTGCCTCTCATTGCTAGGATCACGATACTACCGCACCCGACTGAGCCTTGGGGCTCGGGTACCAGCGGAGAAACCTGTAAGCAGACTGGGAAGTTATTGGCCTGATGCATGGACAGCATGGCTGGAATTATAGAAGTCCCGAGTAGCCAGAATAACTGAACAGAATATATTTATATGATCTGAATGTAGGAATTTCAAACATGGCGATAACCTGCTTTTTTCTTGGTGTATTATGCATCAATTTCCAGGAGAAACAGACTTAGCAATTGACATTGCCTATTTAATCAGTGGCTAAAGTGTTGTGTTTGCCACTGAACTTATTAACCTTAATACATTGGCTTGATTTGCAAGCTGTATGCAATTTAGGATGTTCTAATAATTTGTTTTAAAGTTGTTGATTATGCAATTGCTTTAATGTTATAAAATGGTGTCGCATTGATGTACAATAGATGGCAGTTGTATTACACTAGTTCTGCCTGTTATTTGTTGTGAGAATACTGGCAGTTGTTTCTCTGCCTGGGGGGGTGAGGGGGTGTAGCGGTTTTCCACGTTGGACACCATGGGGGCATATAGTAAAATAGTTGGGGAATGGGGTCACTGACTTGTTATACATCTACTGGAGAGCCTGCAAGAAACTGTGTGGCAGGGATACCAAGTATGGTTGGAAACGGGTCCTGCTGCTTACACAGCCTTGGGGTGAGACAGGTTCACCGTGGAGAAGAAAGGGGGACAATTACTGGAGGGGATGGGGGGGGTCTGTATAGAGCTTAAAGGGGGAAAAATAAGTACAGAGGTGCTGTACTTAAGTATACAAGGTGCAATGAGGGTATATATCTTTGATGACAATGGCTGAACAAATTAAGTGTGTGTCCTGGAATGTAAACAGTCTGAAGTCACTTTTGAAAAGGAGAAAGGTTATGGGGGAAATAAGGAAAGTCAAAGCAAACATAGTCCTACTTCAGGAAACTCATTTTTCACTTCAGGAAGAGCAAAAAAAACTGTGCAGTTTAAGTGGGGTGTATGGATTTCCACCGCATTTTCTTCAAAGGCACGAGGGGCCTCAATATGGATCCCAAGTGGCCTTCCAGTCCAGATTATAGAACATAAAACAGATCAAACAGGGAGATATGCCTTGCCCAAAATTAATGTAATAAGTAAGGGGATATTTTTAGTGGGCTCAGTGTATGAACTGAATTTGGAAAACCCAAGCTTTTTTCAAAAACTGGCCCTTGAAATGGCATGCTGGGAGGGCACCTGGGTCCTAGGTGGAGACTACAACTGTATACTGGACACTATCCTGGATAGATCCAGTAGAAACCCTATGTGTAAATCATACAACGCCAAAGCTCTTGAAGAACTCCAGAGGGATATTGGCTTGCTAGATGCCTGGAGGCATGTACACCCCAGAGGGCAGGATTATAGCTTTTTCTCCCAGGTCCGTCATACCTATGCCAGGCTTGACAGGATATTGATTTCAGGGGCCTTCATGGGCAGTGTAGAGGAGACCTCGTATGGCTCGATTATAATACTGGACCATGTAATCCATATGGTCACATTGAAGGGAACAGATGTGACTAAAGCACCTAGGAATTGGAGGTTAGACCCGCTACTCCTGAAGGACCAGAGGTACGTCCAATATTTGACAGTAAATATACAAGAATATCTGCTTTAAATAGAAAGGGCGATACCTCCCATGCTACTAGGTGGGAAGCCCTCAAAGCCTATATAAGAGGACATACTATAGCTTATGCCTCCCATAAACGTAAGTCAGGTGCTCATGCTCTAAATAGCTTAAGGGCAAAAATAGAAGTATTTGAAGAGGCACATAATCTTAACCCTATGTGGGCCCTTTACAATATACTCCAAAAATTGAAACGGAAGTTCAGTACCTATCGAGTGCTCAGCTGGAGCGCTCTATACTGCTCACCAATGCAAGGGCTTACTATGATGGGGACAGAACCAGGAAACTGATGGCTTGGCAGTTAAAATGCAAAGAATCTGAGAGGAATATAGGACAGATAAGTACAGAGTGAGGGACAATAGCTCTAGGTAGGGATGAAATAGGGGAGGCTTTTAGTGAATTTTATGCCCAGCTATACACCACCGAATCTACTCCAAGCCAAGCTGATTTTGATCAGTTTTTCCAGAATATCCCTCTGGCTGAAGTCCCAGAAGACATTAGTAAAACTTTGGACCTTCCATTGTCAAAACAAGAAATTATAACTGCCCTCAGAACCTTAAACAGTGGTAAGGCCCCTGGCCCAGATGGCCTACCTATTGATTTTTTCAAAAAAAGTCAGGCCCTTCTGGTTGACCCTATATTTGATATGATCTTAGAAGGACTGGATAAGAGAGTATTGCCCTCATCCACGCAGTCTGCCACGATCACTGTCTTGCCAAAACTGGGGAAAGATCCAACCCAGTGTGCCTCATATAGACCAATATCATTGCTCACAGCAGACTATAAGATCATGGCTAAGGTTCAGGCCACCAGACTTGAACTTGTTCTCCTCAAGGTGATACACCCCGACCAGTCTGGCTTTGTTAAGGGTAGAAATAGGAAGCATAATATTAGACATACCCTAAATATTATTTATAAATGGGACAAATCTAAACGAGCGTATGGGGCACCAGTGGTTGCATTAGATGCAGAAAAGGCATTTGTCCACATGGAGTGGGGGTACTTGTTTGAGATCCTGAAAAGATTTGGGATATGCCTGATTTTTCACTCTTGGTTGAGAGCTATGTATACTCTCCTACGAGCCCAGGTATTAGTTAATGGTGCTCTTACTGCTCCATTTGGCCTGGGTAGGAGAACGAGGTAAGGCTGCCCACTATCACCACTCTTATATGTATCTCTGGAACCATTGGGCGCTGTCCGAAGTGCACATTCAAATATACAGGGCTTTGAGGGGGGAAGGCAGACAACATAAAGTGGCTATGTATGCTGATGACCAGCTTTTGTCTCTACAACACCCAGCTCAGGACTTACCTAAAGTGCATAAATTGATGTGAACCTTTGGCCGACTTTCAAGTCACTGTGTAAATTGGACTAAAAGCGAATTGCTCCCAGTTGGGTTACAAAATAGGGCCCAGCTGATGGCAAACTTGGGAGGTTTGCAACTAGTAACTACTATTAAATGTTTAGGTATACGAATGTCAGTGTCCTCTGGTTGTCTATACGCCCTGAATTATACTCCGCTAATGGCAAAACTTACAGAAGACTGTGAACGATGGATAGCGCTACCCTTATCCATGATTGGTAGAGTAGAAGTGGTCAAAATTACCATTTTACCAAGAATCCTATACCTTTACCAATCCCTCCCTATTAAGGTAGCATTGAAACACTTTAAACAACTTGACTCCCTCATTACTAGATTTGTATGGAAAAGGGGCAGGACCAAAGTAAAACGTTCTACTCTTCAGCTTCCTCCTCGTGAAGGGGGTATGGGATTACCTAACTTTAAAATATACCACTCAGTGGCAGAGTTAGCCTATCTACCACATTGAGAACAAGAACCGGGTTGTTCATGGTTAGGAATAGAAGAAGATATGCTAAAAGGCAATCTTAAAAATGATATTTTGATAGGGGCGCTGGCAAAATCCAAACTTGGCCCACTTCTGAATCCCTTTTCCAATACTATGATGCAAGTCTGGCTATTAGTACATCAAAGTTTAGGACATAGACAAAAAAAATCTCCTAATATGAGCCTGCTGAGTGTAGTCCGAGAAAGTAAGCAACTTGCTCCTATAGTAATACAATGTATACTGGCCTGGAGAAGAATGGGGTTAACAACAGTTTGTCTGCTGTATGATGGGGATATTTAAAAAAACTTTGGGACTTTGTGTAAGGAATGGGGCCTGTCAACAGGAGATTTCTTCCTGTATCTGAGACTTCACCAAATATGTGGGGAATCACTTGCTCAGGAATGCGGCTAGTCAGAGCCCTCACCTATAGAGGAGGAACTAGTGAGGCCACAGCCTGGGCAGGGGTCTCTTTCAGTATATTGCCATGCAATCCATGGGCACTTTCAAGATCAGCTGGATAGTAAGAGTAGATCTAGATGGAGTACAGATTTGTTATTATCATTAGATAGACCTACTTGGAGACACACCTGTGATCATTTTTTGAATTGTTCTAGCAGTAATAAGCTTCGACAAATTCAGTTTACCTTTTCACATAGGACATATTTGACTCCTAAGATTCTGCATAAAATGGATAGCTCCAGATCAGACATATGCCCCAAGTGCCAAGGTGAGAGTGCTGACTTCTTACATTTGGCTCAGGTTTGCCCTAAGGTTGCACCTTTCTGGCATGCTATGCACTCGATAATGAGTAGGGTGGTGGGACACCTGTTGTCTAAATCTCCGTTAGAGTTCCTACTGGGAGCAGACCCTTTTCCCTGTGTACCGAGCTCAGTAAGGACCTTATGGTCTTTGGCTCTCATTAATGCAAGGAGAATTATAGCCCAGGAGTGGCTATCCTTGACACCACCATCCATTACAAGATGGACACACAGCCTAAGAGCTTGTATGGCACTAGAAAGGGCTCAGAGTAGTGCTGAAGGCCAGCATGACAGATTTCTTCAGGTATGGGAATCCTTACTAAGAGCAGTGGAATCTGGAAGTTTCCCTATTTGATCACAGGCTGTATGTCTTTTGATAGTACTTAATATAGCATAGTATTAAGTAGATACTCCTCTTAAAACATGACGTTAATATTATTATAAAATGAGCTGTTAATGGGAGTAACAAACTCCTCAGATGCATTAAATACTAATGGAAAGCCTTTGATGATAATGTAGAGACTCTGTCATAATATGATGATCATTGAAAAACAGCCGTCATTTTAGGATATATTGTACTATCTGAGACAGCTGTAATTGTCATATCTTTGGTTTGTTCTTCAATGTCCTCATTGCTATTAATCGATACAACATGTAACTAAGAAAGAAAACTGTGTGTGCCAAATTTGATGTACTCTGGAATTTAAGATGCCTGTACCTTTGTACTTTAATAAAATAACTTGGAAAAAAAAAAAGGATGATAGCTTAGATTCAATGCAAAGAACTGCAAAGTAATGCACCTGGGAAACAAAAACCAGGGGAAGAGTACACAATGGGGGGAGGTATTACCAACAACAAAAATGGAAAGAGACCTGGATTAGTCGTATCAGATGACCTAAAGATAAGCAAGCAATGTAAGAAAACAGTAAGAATGGCTGGGGGGATACTGGAATGTATAGGGAGGGGCATCACCACTAGAAAACAGAAAGTTTTTATCCCTCTGTATAGACAGTTGGTGAGACCCCATCCGGAGTACTGTGTGCAGTTCTGGAGACCCCAACCCTGCAAGGACATAGACAGGATGGAGGCAGTCCAGAGGAGGGCAACTAAAATGGTGCAGGGTCTGAAACAGAAGCCATATGAAGAGAGACTAAAGGAGCTTAATATGTATGGAAAGGAGGGGGGGCATGATAGAAACTTTCAAGTACCTCAAGGGAATCAACAAAGTCCAAGGGGGGTAGCATCTTTCAGAAAAAGTGATATGCAAGAACAAGGGGACACAATTTGAAGATAGAAGGGGACAGCACAGGGGCAATGTGAGGAAGTATTTTTTCATTGAGAGGGTGGTGGACACTTGGAATGGCCTGCCTGAGGAGGTAGTGGGGTCAAAAATAGTGGGAGGGTGGATTCAAGAATACATGGGACAGACATAAGGCAATTCTGGTGGGGGGGTAGGAAGAATTGCGCTGTTGGTTAACTAGGATTTGCAGCTTATCCAATAGGTAAGGCAATGGCAGACTAGGTGGGCCAAGTGGTCCTTATCTGCCATCAAAGTCTATGTTTCTATGCTTCACGGAGTGCATTTTGCATTACATGGTTATGGAAACTGTGCTGATCCTGTTCCAAGTCTAACATACTGCACTCTGCTTTGCTGTTTAAAAAGTTGAGTTTCCTGTTATTGTTCTTGTAGTCACTGATATGTACAGCTGATGATGAGATTTCTCATTTAAGTGAAATATTAAACAGTTTTTCCTCTGATTTTTATTCTCCCATGTAGGTTACAGTGCCTGCTAAGATTCTGACAAAACAAACATCTGTGTGGAACATGGATGGTCCGCACAGGACTCAGGACTACTTCTAATGACGTCAGTATCATTACTTAAATTGTCTATTTCTGTTTTTGTATTGAGGGCGGGGTTAATGGTAAGTATAAGAATTTTTTTTGAGGGGGGGATTTTTGTTATTTGTTAAGGAAAACAGTGTGCCACAGTGGCCAAAAGGAGACAAAATAATTCTACTGTTCTTTTATAAGGTGACATACAGAAGTAGTGGTTGTGGCATGGGCAAGGGCTTGACTGGGTGTATACCCCATAGTGGTGGAGTGCATCAAAATAATTAATATTTTTTTTTAATCAAAGGCAACACAGGTATACTCAGATGGATATTGATGTAACAACTTTAGTGGGTGTCCTCCACTGATACAGTTACTGTTGCTCAGGCAAATTACTGTGTTCTTTTTTCTGAAATCCCGGAACACAATGAGTGATTCTTGAAGTAAAATCCATGTGAATATTCTTTTCTGTTCTTTTCTTTAGGGGCCTCTAGTGCTGTCTATGTTTCTTAGTGTGTCTGTTTCTGAAATCAACAAACAGAAGAGACATCATCATCTTCTATCCGCAGGATAAAGAACAGATAGCTTCAGGGAATTACCTGAAATGATATAATCAAGAACAGAAAACATTAAGTGTAACATCCATTGAACTGTACATATTCAGAAAAGGAACCACCACATCACCTAATAATTTAAAAGACCTACCTTCCAGTATTGGTACACAGCAACCAGAATCTAGAGCATCAGTGACAATACCCTTCAATCATATTCAGATGATGGATTCTCAAGAAATACTTGCAAGGATGCAGAAGCACTGATGTTCAAAAACACAGCGTTTGAAAGTTCTGATAAACATACCACAGAGGAAACAGAAATAGCAAAGCAAAAAAAAAAAAATACTTACCTTCAACTTGGCCCACCAACGCCTCCCGCCAAAAAAAAAACAGAACAAATTGACTTACCTGGCACCACTGGAAAAGGAAAGCATCACTTCCCAGAAAGCAATCCAGACTCTCGATGATGTGAAATCCCTACATGGAAAGAGGCACAATCGATGTTTAAAAACCAAATGACAAACCATCCCCTTTCAATACCACATTACTTCAACAAAATAAATGAACTTGCTACTCAAAGTGCAGGAGTACAGGATACAATGGGTACAACTGATCTGTCACTGTCGTCCGTGATGAGGAGAAGCACACAAAGAGTAGCAGTACCACAATTAATCCTTCCAAGGACATAAATGATAATAATAGCAGCAGCAGCACCAACACCACCTGCAGCAGCAAAACATTTAGTGTAAATTCTGTGTGTTAAGTCTTCATATGTTTTCAACCAGACATCATGAATTTTCCTTATCATCCACATTATTCCTAACTGTTCTTGTTCTCATTCAGCGATTGCACAGCTGTCTAGCAGCAGCATCTATGTGACGTGTTTTTCTGGCAGGAGACACACTAGTACAACAAGAGGCATATTCCCTTGACATAAATATTTTCTAATTTTATTCTAGGTGATTTCTCATGGAAGTGCATATACAGTGCAGTAGACAAGAGAAGGACGTAGCAGCAGGACAGCAGTTTTTCACATAAATATTTTATCATTTTATTCTGGGTGATTTCTCATGAAGGTCCACATGCAGTGCAACTAGTGGTGTGCGAAGTGGCCGAAATTCACTCCGTGAAGTGATTCACGGAGTAACGCAGAGTCCGCGAAGTGCTCAACAATGCAAAGTGGAGTACTTCGTGTTATAATGAGAAAGATGAGGTCCATTGGAAACAATGACTTTGCGTTATTCCGCCATCCCCAAGCCACTTCTCCACCAATTTTAAGGTGAAGTACATTGAAATCAAAGTACTTCGCCTCACTTCACCTTGTTCTTGAGCTCCAAAGGAGAATTTTGCAGTGCTTTATGGGATTGCAGGTCACATGGGCTCTAGATTGTTCTGCACAGCCTCAGTTCTGTGCAGTGTGTGTGTAGTGGAAGATGGAGACAGTTTCCTTTCAGAGCTCTGCAATTCAAATCCTCTAAAAGCTGTTAAAAAAGTATTTTTGAGCTATTTCTTTTGCTCACAATTTTCTACACTGAGTATAGGAAACGCTCCTGTGATCATATTATCGAGCATTTATTGTTTGTGTGTGGATTTTGAATGTTAATTTAGGACAGTCAGTCTGTGTACTGAGAAGTGTGCTCTGGGGAAGGGGAGTATCTGTGGTGTAGGTAGATTAACTGGGAGTAAAAGGCAGTCTTTCTGTTTTGGTTATATTTTTCTTGTATAACTGTGTTAATGTATGCACAGTAATATTTTCAGTAATTCTTGACATTTTTTTTCTGATTGTTGTGATGCAGCAGTGTATAATTTCAGTTTGTTTAAAACATTTGGTTATATTACTAAAGGTTTTCAATTTGCTGTGCATTACTTGTAGTGCGTGTGAGTGTGTGTGCAATGCGTGCCATTAAATAAGACACCTTTTATTGTGCCACAGAGTAACTGCAGCATTGTGAACCTGCTATCCACCACACCTGCATGAATTTTTATAGTGCTTTGTGGTATTTTTACTGGTAGTGGACTGTCTGTTATTGTGGTTCACTACCCTCCCCAGACTAGCAAAAGTATTATTTTCCATATTTGGATTTGTGACTTATGAACACTGGTTAGGTGTTGTTGTGCCTTTGTGTCTGTATCTTGAGTGTGCAGTGCAATCTTAATCTGTCTGTGCGTTTGTAGTATACCATTAATTCTGGGAGACTTTGCATTTCTTGTTACCCTCTCATTTCACTTCATCAACACTGAGTAATTTTCTGGACACAAGACAGTAGCATTTTTGGGAATGAAATTAATTCTGTTGACTGTGTGTGACCACTGCACACATGACAGAGTGCACCATTAATTCTGGGAGACTTCACATTTCTTGTTACGCTCTCAGTAGCATTTTGGGGATGCACATTAATTCGGGTGACTGTGTGTGATCACTGCATGCATGACATCTCAGTGCTCTATTAATTTTGGGAGACTTTGCATTTCTTGTGCTCTCATTACACTTCGTCAGCACTGGGAAGTTTTCTGGACACAAGACAAGAGCATTTTGGGGATGCACATTCATTCTGGTGGCTCTTGTGTGACCACTGTGCACACTCTCATTTCACTTCGTCAGCACTGGGGAATTTTCTGGATACAAGACAGTAGCATTTTGGGGATGCACATTAATTTTGGTGACTGTGTGTGACTACTGAATGCGTGATGTCTGAGTGCGCTATTAATTTTGGGAGACTTTGCATTTCTTGTGCTCTCATTACACTTCGTCAGTTCTGGGAAGTTTTCTGAACACAAGACATGAGCATTTTGGGGATGCACATTAATTCTGGTGACTGTGTGTGTGAAGGGCTGGCAAATATTGTTGTCACTTTGCCTTACTTTGAGTTAAGGCAGAATGGCAACACGAAGTAATAATTACTAGGCAAAGTGAGCCTTTTGCATTGGCCACAGAGTGACAACATGAAGTGCCCACTTTGCGGGCACTTTGCCAGTGGAATTTAAATTCATTGCATCTCTATTTGTGCCATGGGTCATTGCCATCTGGGAACTACAGCCGTAAGCATTTGTGTTCTTGTACAGAATGTGAGTTACAGTACTGTATGACATGTGATGTGTGGGAGCCCGGGGGCTACCAATATGGTTGTCACTCTGCCTTACTTCGGGTTAAAGCAGAATGACAATGAAAAATCACAATCACAATAATGAGGGAAGTGGACATTTCATGCTGGCCACTCTGTGTAGTGAAGTGACAATGCAAAGTGCCCACTTTGTGGGCACTTCACCACCAGAATTTAAATTTACTGAATCTCTAAGATGGGATACTTTGCATGTCTTGTTACACTCTCATTTCACTTGGTCAGCACTGGGGGATTTTCTGGACATAAGACAGTAGTGTTTTGGGGATGAACATTAATTCTGGTGACTATGTCTGACCACTGCCCAGATGACTGTGTGTGCCATTAATTCTAGGAGACTGCATTTCTTGTAATGCTTTCATTTCACTTCATCAGCACTGGGGAATTTTCTGGAATCAAGATGACAGTAGCATTTTGGGGATGCACATTAATTCTAGTGACTGTGTGTGTGGGGGGCTGCCAATATTGTTGTCACTCCGTCTTACTTCACGTTAAGGTGGAATGACAATGCGAAGTAATAATAACAAGGTGAAGTGGGCATTTCATGCTGGCCACTCCGCAAAGTGGAGTGACAACGTGAAGTGCCCACTTCGTGTTCACTTCGCTGGCGAAATTTAAATTTGTTGCATCTCTAAGTGCAACAGAAGAAAGAGATGTAGCAGAAGGACAACAGCTTTTGATTACAATATTTTCGCATATGATTCTAAGTTGCTTTTCTGGGCAGTTGCACACCACTGCAAAACAGTGACCAAGCAGTATTACAGCAATGTGTGATGAATTCAGGTCAGTATTTAATTCACCTGTATGAATATCACAAAACCTTTCAAAACAACACTAAATGGATTTATATTGCTATTTTTGGGGGGTTGTCTTCTATCCAGTAAGTAATCACGCTTTAGAATTTACTGTTAGAGACTGTAAACTATGTAACGGCAGGCAGCAAGATGTAGTGGCCTCGGGCCTGCATAGTTTTCCTAAGATAGGAACGATTTTGAGGTTGTGTTTTTGTCTCACTTTTCATAATTGTATTTGAATTTGTACTTTATAGGGGGTGGTGGGAACAAATATAAGACAGCAAACAGCCAGACAACTCTACCATAAACTTAGGATGATTAGTACAGAATGAAGAAAAAGTCTTGAATACAGTATAAAGAAAGATATGAACAAGACAGTTATTTCTTGGGAAAGTTACAACATGAAGTACAAAGTAATAAGGTAAGAAATTAGACAAGAAAGATAAGGGGATAGAATTTTCTTTTTGCATTTTTATATCCTTTTTTTTGGGGGGTGAGGGACAGTAACACTTGAAGGACATACACTTACAACATACAGAAATGAAAAAAAGGACAAGAAATAAATTAATGGGTACTGCCACTGCTACACCAATGAAGCTCCTCAACTAGCTTCAGTAACTTCTCCTGGTTGGCAATTATGCCCTCTTCATTCTCCTTTTATGTTTTTGACATCCTGACATAATTCCCTGAGCACATGCTGGATGTCAGATGTTTTATCCCACAGGACGGCCAGGTCTGCCTGCATCACCACTGCATTGGGAATTGATGGTGGCAGTGGGTGATGGGCTGCTGGAGCTTCAGCTGCTGCTACTTCCTGTTCCCTGCCCTGCTGAACTCTGCACATGCATGCCTAAGTGATTATCTGACAGCATGCCTTGACCCCCCACCCCACATCCCCTGAGGAGCCTCATGCTCACGCTGCAGCCTGGCATGCCATTATTTGGCACGGTGGACACTGAGGTGGGCTCGCTGCCCACTGGTACCTAAATGGATACCTTTTTCCCACCTCCATACTGCTATTCTACAGAGTTTTCACATCACAATACTGCTGTCTTTACTGCGATACTCAAAGAAATCCCACACTGGGGATATGCCTAGTTAAAACAGGGGTGACCCTGGAGTTACTGTGGGTGGCTGCTGCTGCTGTTGTACCAGTACCACCTGCTGCTGTTGTACCAGCTCCACCTGCTGCTGCTGTACCAGCTCCATCTGCTGCTGCTGTACTGGCTCCATCTGCTGCGGCTGTACCGGATCCATCTGCTGCTGCTGTACCGGCTCCACCTGCTGCTGCTGTACTGGTTCCACCTGCTGCTGCTCTACTGGCTCTACCTGCTGCTGATGTTCTGCCAGCCTCTTTAGCTGCAGCTGCATTTCACCAGGTGCCTCCTTCCTGGGGTTGAAATGCATCCCTATTAAGACAAACCCCCTCCCCCACACGCATATTGTGTGACTGCCACACACCACATCCTGCACAGGCCACTTCTTGCTCCCCAACATATTAAGTAAGTAAGTAACATAACTATACCAACTACCACAAAAAAATGAGAAATACAGGAGTTTGAATTCCAAACTCAAATGCAAAAAAAACCCAGAAAAAATGAAAAGCATAAACAATAAGCACTAACAAAATGTGAAGAGATGACAGATAAGTAGAAATAATGCACAAGAAAGTGATCAAACAACTATTTAAACACTTTTCTCTAGCAGTTTACATCACACAAAACTGAGATCAGTCTGTCCCTCAACCACTGGGAGAAAGTGAAAGTAACTCACTAATTTCCTCCAAGGATAAACTACAGATACCTCACTTCCTGCCTGCTTCAGTCTCATGTGACCTACACAAACTCTGTCATGGGATTCTGCAATTCTATTGGCAAACTTCACCCTACTGTAGCAAGCACAAGTCAAAGGCAAAATTAGCATCAAAGTCACAAAAGGCGAATTTTGTATGTACCTCTGCTGCTTCATGAAATGCTCCATGGAGGCAAATTTGCCAGCTTCACCAAAACTTTGAAAGCAAATGAAAACTTTGCAACATCTCTATGTACAGTACACTATCTGTTATGGATTACTGCTTGTGGTGTTGTGACAAAGTCTACAAAACCTACTAAGACTGCGAATGCAAAATGTAAACTACAGTAATTGTCACTATTCATAGCTGACCCCTGTAATCTACGACATCTCCACTTCATCTCATGCCAATTATTATATTCTCCCTTACAGTACTACAGATTTTATAATTATGTTTTTATATTGTAAGTATTATTTTGCTGTATATGATTTCTTATTTGTGTTATGTACTTATATGTTAAATACATTATTTTATAATTTATATTCTATTTTTATGTCTTTATGTTATATGCCTTTTACATTAGATGTTTAATACTCATAATATTACAATGATGGTAATATAATATAAATACATTTTTAAATTAATTTTTATGTAGTATGTTTTATTTATATAACAGAAAATCATGATTTGTGATAATTAATGTTTTATGCTTATAAGAACTAGCTGACTTTTGAGGCTTTTTATTTTAAAGTAATTGTATTTTTTTTTTGCAGTATACAGCATGACAGTTGTTTAACAGTATAACAGTAGGCTTCATTGAGTTGCTGCAGAAGGTCATAAGTAATAGCATGTATGCAGTTCCAGAGGACATACCATGGGAAGGACCATGAGTAGGGTGCTTATTGTGCTGGTACTGGCAGAGGAGCAGAGTGAAATGTGACCTTATGACATGAGTGACATTTATTGGAATAGATGATAGTAATATAACATAAATGTATTTTTGTTACATTAATTGTTTTATTTATAAGACACAAAAAATACGATTTATAAAGACATACAATTGTTGGCAGGCATCCACAGTGCACAGTTGGCAGTGGTTGCACTGATCAATCATATTGTACAATTTACTGTGCCATGTACAGGTAGGAAGGAAAGTGGTGTTACCCAAATGTATAGAGACATATGGGGCCAGATTTTCAAAGCCCCAAGTATGCCAAAAGCCCCTGGTGTGCCAATCATATTGTGCACAGGGCTTGCAGCATTCTCCTGGCCAACTATCAAGATTTCCAATCCCATGTGCCAAGTGCCACAAGTGAAACCACCTTTTCCCTGCTCTAATTTGCGACATTCGGGGGGACCCTCATTTATGGGGCTTATACCAAATATTTGGCTCAAGCTGCCGTAAAGTGAGGAAACTATTGCAACTGCACCTAAGAATAGAATATCGGGTACAGTTGCGGCAAACGTGTTTGGCGCAGCTATGCCAAAAAATGGGTTTGACACAGGGCTTGATGCACGCCTTGCACCACCCTTTGAAAATCCAGCCCATGATGAGGAAACATTGATTCACAATGGGGGGGGGGGGAGGACATTCCTTTTCTGCTTTTTTGTATTAATGTATTTATTTTTAATAATCATTACTATCATTAAATTTGCCTTTATTTTATATCATGGGAAAATGTGGGTTTAGTGGATTTGTGATGACATCTGTTAAATACTCCCACCCTGCAAAGGATCCATTTTTTTTTGTACATGAACTGGTGGTAGTGATATGGATACAGGCATTGTTCAGGACAGAAACTGGGCACCAGGATGGTGATTGTGAGGTGATTTCTTTTTTTCGGCCTCTGAGAAATGAAATGCCTTTGGATGGCATTGGGCAGATCACCCAATCTGATTTATGACCAGACAATATCATCAGATATAATATATGATATGATAAAATAAAAAAAATCTTATATATGAGAAGATAATATCTCATATATGATATATGAAAAATAATATGATATACAAGAAGATATAATCAGATATATAGGATACGGTTACCCTTTGTTATGTATAAAAATCAACCTGCTCAAAATCCTTGTTAAGCACATTCTAAATCATTATGCACATTCTAAAGTGTTGTTATACGCATTCTGAACAGTTGTTATACACAGTTCAAAGGTCAATTTTAAATTTCTCATTTATTCTACACCTAGCTATTTACTAACCACCCAGTGTCTAAAGTCATACATTTTACCTTTAAATAGTCTGGAAATTTGATTTTGTTATGTGAACAGAAGAAAGAAATGGCATGAATTTTTGTTTTCATTTCAGTGGGGGTCTGTCACTGTAGTGTAAAAAACCATATACTATAAAAAATAAAATATGGTCAATCATACACAACTCGGCATGTGTTTCCATCTCAGGGTTGAGATGACAGCATGGGCTTCTTGAGCTTCACTCTCGAGGTTCATATGCTGTCATCTCAGCCCCTCGATGGAAACACAGCCTTGTTGTGTATGGCTGCCATACATTATTCTCTATGTGATATATGAACAGATACTAAAAGATGATATAATGTATGTTAATATCACTGCTGAGATTACTTTTATAGTTTTAAGAGTGGTATCACATGCATTCTTAGGGTATGAAAACTGCAAAGTGATGGTGAGCAGATCTGATAGCCTAAAGATGTAAATGAGATTACTGTTACAACCGTAAGACTGGTCACGGTGGTGGTATTAATATACTATTATACAATGTCAAGAAAGAATCCTGGCCTCTGATTGGTCAGTCTGGAACTGTACCCGTGGTGTTATCTCAGCATAACATCACAGATCTAGTCCCAACACACACATGACTGCATCAAATAAAAAATAAATCACTGCACATGCCATGTCTAACCTGCTCACACTTGGCATGAACAATGTGCAATTTGCCAGGACTTCAGTTTTTTTTAATAACATAAATCCCTCCCTCCCAGTTCCACAGATTCAACCCCAAACAACACCAACGTGACATAATGCATCCCACGTAACTGTTAAACACAGTTACATTTCTAAATTTAAAGAAATGAAAACAAAAGAAAGCAGTCATCGCCATCGGCTTCACACTGTCGCCTAACTACCTTTACAGTTCCCACTCAGCAGTCACCTTCATGAACCCCGCTTGGCTGCCCCTAACATTGTTTGCTGAAATGTGTCAAGCGAATAAAAGATGAAAGTGAACCCTCCCACCCCACCACACCAAAACACCATCTCTGCAATGGGCTTCAATTAGGGCACAGAACCAACTAGGTGCATATGTCCTTTTCAGCAGCACTTCCACGGTATACTCTCACAATGGGAACTGAGGCACTGACTGCTCCAGATGGTGGCTTCAATCTGTTTGTGAAGAACTTCTCCCGGTCACACTGCATCTACTGAGAGAAGCATGCTGCTCCGGAAGGCGACTTCAATTTCTTTCTGAACTTCTCCCAGTCACACAGTGTGTGCCTGAAGAAGCCAACTGCAGAACACAGTGTGTGGTGTGGTGGTGATGGTGGCGGGTATCTCCACTTCTTGTTTTTTTCTGCTCCTTTCCCCAAACCTGATGAAAAACAGATCCAGCACAAACAAAGTTGCAGATAATGTGTGTGGGGGTGGGGGTGGGGGAGACAGAAAAGCACCTTAGACAAAGAGGACATGAACACAGACACTAAATAACATTGCAGAGAGGGAGGGAGGCTGGCCAGGGTGGAGGTGATAGAGACACAGTTATACCCCCAGCAGCTCCACCTACTGGCAAAAATAAATTAGCACTACTTTTTATGTAAGTATACCTACCCATTCAAATAATCAATAACATTTTGTTTCAAATTACACTTTTTAATCTTTTTTATTTTAAGTTTTACAAATCAGCCATTGTATAATAGGAATAATGCACTCCAGGGTGTGTGTCATGCTGGGCAAATACCACTTCTCAAGTGTTGAATGCACTTGGCCTGCAGCCTCATGCCCAACTACCTGAGGCATGATGTTATACCAGCATGACACACACCCTGTCATGCATTATTCCTTTATTGATCAAGCTTGATCAATAATATATACATTGTTTTTTTAAGCCTTATCCAAACGTTCCCATTTCCAGGGCAACTGCACATGTGACACTATTCACAGCATAAGAGTTTCTCACATGCAGCAGAAAAGAGCACTCCATTGGAAGTATGCCGTTGAGCTACACTGTAATATACAATATATCATAAAATAGTGTAATAGAATCTGAAATAATGTGATATAAAGTGATACAATGGTTATTTTGTATAATTATTTTTGTTATTTGGGTGCCAAGAAAGTATTAACCAAGAAACCAAACTCATGACTTGGGCTTGCTGCTTGACTTTCCTCATGCAGTTTTCAGAAGCCACTAGTAGCATTGAAAGGGGAAGTTTGAGGAACTGGGCAGAGAATGCAAGTTGATTTTTCCCCCCAAGAACTAGAATTCACATTTCTGGATGGAACAGTTCTATCATGAGTAGTAGAACTGGAGCCACTTGAGGAAGGAAGAGGAGGATACTGGCGTACTGCTAAGAGTGTTCAGGATGGTTTCATCACCAGATGTACTGGATGACTGGCAGGAAAGGCTACTGCAGTGGGAATGAAACCAGTTGATTTTTCTGGGAAATTAAAAATCATATTTTTGTACGTACAGTCATGTGTCCAGCATCACTTGTCCTTCCTTCATAGGCACAACCCTAAATCAGCCCTATCCACCTTGGATATGCTTTTTCATAGGGCCATAAGATTTGATACAAATGCTCCCCATAGGACGCACCACTGTGCCCTCTCCACAGTGATTGGTTGGTCCTCTCTTAATGCTAGGAGAGGGGTAATACAACCCTTTGGGTGTATACAGCACTAACCTTGAAACTTCCCCTTTAAATTTGTTAATTGTTCATTCATGATACTTGTGCTTACTCCCTCAGAGAACTTTCTTATATAACCACTGTTATACCCCGGATTAGAACAAAGTTTGGCTCAGCATCAAGAAGACATGCTTTGCCCTCTGCATGGAGCTCACTACAAAATAACCTTAAACTTAAGTTACTTGTTGGCCTAAGTGTGTTCAAGTCTCTGCTCAGATGAACACTGATGGTAAATTTGCAACTGTTTTGCTTGACTTTGCATTGGCCCTGCATTCCTCTTCCCTCATCTTTCACCAAGTACTCCTAGTGCTTATTTTTCTGCCTCTGTCACCCTACCTCTCTCTCTCTCTCTCTCTCTCTCTCTCTCCCCCTTACTACCCCCTCTGCCCTACTCTAATCCTTCCTCTTTGTTCCTTCTCCTTTAATTCCCCCTCCCTCTCCAGTCTAACCTTTTCCTACTCCCCTGATGCACTTATACACCCACTCTCCTTTCCCCCTTTTACTGCCAGATTTCTTCCTTCCTCCTCATTTACAGTAATAGATTCTTGCACCACATAACTACTATGTATTCCTATTGTGTATGTTACCATGTCACCCTTTTGCAATAAATTGGTATAGAACCTTATTATCATTTTTTGTAGACTTGCTGCTCTGTATTTTGAGTAATTGTGGTTTGCATCTGCTGTCTTATCTGTACTGCACCTTTTAATATTTGTACTTGTCCATCCAGGAGCACATCATAAATGAGTTGTCTCAATGGTGTTTTCCTGGTAAAATGAAATTGAATTGAATTACAGTTCCATGACCATGACCATGACCTCCTGCCCTTCTTCCATCAAATCCAGCTCCAGCCTCCACCACTACCACTTGCAGAGCTTGTACCTGGTGAAACAGGCATGGTGCAATATTTATCTGCCTTTTTCCTGCACTCTGAATCTGTTATTCCTCCTGTTCTTCTCTTCATGCTTCTCACATGTACTAACAGCACGCACACATGACAAATGATGGCATGATGCAGCTTCCACTGGAGGTGGACAATAATAATGACTTACAATAGTCACTGATGATTCATAGATGCCCACATGACATGCACACCACACACCCAGTGCATGGACAAGTCACTGTGCTATATAACTTGCAAGGTGATAGGGACGAGCGACACCACCAGGCTATCCTACCACTGACAAACCACACACCAGCACACTCACAGACTATGAGCAGGATCTTCAAAAGGATTGTCCCCTATTTCTAAAACAGAAATGTGTCCAAACCTACTAGATCATCTATTAGATGACCTAACAAAGTCCAAGATTTGCATCCAAAAACAGATGCAAGTGCTTCCAGACTAGACATAGCTCACAATTGCATCCCATTTCTGCAACAAATCATGACTTTTCATTGTAAATTGATGCAACTTCTGAAAAAAAGCAGAAAGGCTTCCTGGATGTAACTCTTTTGAAAATCAACCCCTTGCGACCTTGTGTCTCACACAACAGTATACTTTACTTTTCATTCACGGTCAATATGATGGGTTCAGACATACACATGCACAAAAAAGGGACTTGTGTGCCCTCCTGAACAACTAGTACTCAGTAAAACAATTATTTTTCAAATAAATCCTTTAAAGACAGCCTCTCAGAACAGCAGAGGGCTTCTGCATACAATGTTAGCAATGCAGATTCAGGGATAAGTATGCTCTCCTCCTCCTCCAGGGAGGGAGACCACAGGGGTGACCACAGGTGGTAGTGCAGCAAGAGCTGTTACAAATGAGGAGTGAACACAGATTTGCTTGGCATGCATGGCACCCCATCCATGACACTCTACTGAGTGATGTCCAAAGGGAATGTAGGAAAAAAGGTAAATCTCTCAGCATCGAGCATGACTCTGGCAATCTCAAGCCCTAATAAGTCAAATGCCACCCTGCCACCCAGAAAATGGTTGTCCTTCAGAGATACAGTACTGTATGTATGTATGGGACCTCAGAGACTCCCACCATGGTGGGGCAAGTCCATAGTAAGAAGTTGTGGGGTGTAAGCGGCAAAGAAGGCGTAATGGGCTGAGAGATCACCTGACCAAAACAGGAATACCTTAGAAAGAAGATACAAAAAGGAAATAAATCATTCAAAATTCCCCTTTGCAGCTTCACAATGTCTACTACATTCAATCTGCCCTGTTCCTGCTGCAGAAGAAAAACTTAAATAAATGAAAAATAAATATGGATTTCTGTGCCCTCTACCAAACCACCACACTTGGTAAAAAAACATATACCATTATGACAGCAATGCTGCAACAATGAATCCCCCACAGTGAAACCCTAAGATCAATGGACTGTTCATTAATGGAGATTTCACGTTGATGGGGATTTCTCATCAACAGGGGGGGCATGCACCTATCTCCACTGTTTGTGCAATGCGGAGTTAGATATTTAAAGAAGGGGGTGTGGGGGGCACAGTCCCCCGTATTGGGGGACTGGGAGGCACAGCCCCCGCATGAATGCACTGGAATGTTTTGGTTGTTGTTGGCATGTAACGGGTTCGATGTCGCAACGCGTCAGGATTGGGGATGTCGGCAACTTTGCATCACTGTGGGGGATGTCAGTGGGATTGCCATCGCTGTGGCTTGCTGGAACCATATAAAAAAAACACAGTTAGTCAGATACATTTTTCAAAGATCCCCTCCCTACCCATACAATTCTTCCCTGGCTGCTAAATACACTCTGCCCTGCTTCTGCTGACGTGCCTACAGCTGCCACTGCAATCTCTTTACTCTTCACTGCAGCATTCTTTCACAAGCCTGCCTGCCTGATACTATGGTACAGTTCAATGTAATGAAAATTTGTGAACTAGAAAGACAAATCATGATTTTATGATAATTTTGAAAAAATTCTTTGATCAAATGTTATTAGCATTCACATGAAACAAGCTCCCTCTTTCCTGCCACAGGTCCCTCACCTGTGAAAGAGACCTGGTATGGCACTGAGACGTGTGCAGCACAAAACATTCTCAGTTTCCATGTATTTTGATTGACTGCTGCAGGTCTTGTGGCTTGCTAACAGCTGGGATATGCTTTGTATATTTGCACTGTAAAAGTGCTGTGCAATGATCTTGAAGTGTCACATTGTTGAAAATGGGTCTTGGAATGTTTATTAAATGCAAATTTAGCATTGGCTCACATTTAATACTAAATACTGTAACTAGCCAGAATTTTACCTTGTGCCCCCTCCATCCTGGATGAAACAGCTGAATGCAGAGTTAAAAAAATGCATTCACAGTGGTCTTTGTCCCGTCTTTTTTTAAACACAGAATTTGATATTTGTATTGTATTTGTTTATGTTTTTTGTTTAATTCAGCACACAGATCCTTTTTAGGAGGAGAGCTATTAAAATAAAGTTGAATTAGTATTTAAACTATAATAATGGACTGGGTAGAGTGTGGGTTAGGGAGGAGAGCCTTTCTAATGGACTGGAAATGCTGCAATGGAGTTCTAGGACTAACTCCCTCCCTGTCTTTTATGTCATTTATTTTATTTGCCTGTTTATTTTTAAAATCCATCATAAAAGGCAACTGAAAAAAGGAGATTTAATTGTCCATGAAGGCAGTGTGCTCTAGTAGCTGAGGTACAGTTTCCAGAACCAGAAGACAGAGATTCAAACCCCTTTAGAGCCAAAAACTACAGTGTGACATTAAGCAAGTCACATAACCTCCCAGTCATCTACAGTAGTTTACCCAACAGGGAAATTCTACAGAAGCAGGGCCCTGCTGAATGAGAGATGTTGCATTCCAGCTTGTTGAATAAATGTAAAAAAAATATTGTCTTTACCCCTCCCTGATTTGAAACTCAGAATATTTTTTTCACCATTTTTGCTCAACATTCCCAATGCAAACTGTCAGTATGCTTGAGTTCAGATCTGAAGACGTCTGACATATTAATTGCAGCCGTCTGATTTTTCCAATGAAACCCCAATCAACCCCTCAGAACCACAGCACTACAGTGTCAGTATACTAACAGGTAGTATAACACATGCAACAGACTGACCTTGCTCTTGCCACTATTTGTGTTTTATAACTAATATATAATATTGAGTTGCAGAAACCAGAACGCTTTCCTCCACACTAGATACATGGCTTCTGGAGCTAGTCAATCTGAAATATTGCACTGTAATATGCACTGATGAACCATGATAAAAAGTTTAATATTGATCACGAATGTGTAAAAATAATGAGAAATAGGATTTTCAAAGCCCAGTGGATGCCCTACGCTCAAATACAATTGATTTTTGAATCCTCCAAATCACTGTAAGTTTATAAAAGATATTATTTTGCAAGTAATTCCAGTATCTCCATGTTAGTCTACATTTTCCAATTATCATAGTTCCTTTGGTGCTTCAGTTCAGTTAGTGATATTAATAGCACAATTCCATTCACCCAAATTTATTCAAACTTCTGAAATACTATTCCTATACCTAATAATGTGGAACAGGCCAATAATTTCCGCAAACCGTATGTTAATAGTTCCCTCGAGGGGGAGGGTTGGAGCTTACTCAGAACAGGAGTATTGTTGCTTCCTTAAAAATAATAGTTCCCTCTTTGCTATAACCTTACATCAAAAGTTGTGACATTTGGTTATGTATCCTGAAACTGTCATGAAAAGGAGACACACCCAGACAGAAGACAGACAGGTAGGCAAGTACCTTTCACTATATAGCACAGCTGCTCATGCCGTTTCAGCAGTGGCTTCTACCTATGTGGAAACAGCAGCCATAACTAGAGAAAGTGTTCACTGCCAGAGTAGTAAGGCACTATTTGTGTTGATATAGCCTCTGGTGAGACTCTCTGAGCCTGCACAGACAGAGATTGTTTTCCATCCTCTCAAACCTGTTTTGTATTTCCCTCAGAATACTGGGTTCTTTTTGTTTGTTTTTATGTTGGCGCGCTTGCGCAGCCAACATCTTGTGAGTACAGGGGATTTGGAGGCACAGCAGCTGTTGGAATGCAGGGCAAGCATCAGTAGGTGCATCCCTCATTTCCCAGTCGGCCTGCATGCCACGCCACACCATGCATACATAATGTGGCAAGCACATCTAAGAAAAGGTCCACTGCAATCCGAGCAAAGCTGGTAAGATGCAGCAGACTTTCCTTAACGTGCTCACCACATTATGAACATAGCAGCACACTGGCTGCCAAACTGCTGACTTTGGGGGTGCCCAATCCCCCTGTTGGTTAACCCTGCCCCTCTGTACTGCCGACGGGGGAACCCACTCCCCGTCAGCATAAATCACCCCCATTTGTTATACACAAAAGGTGGCCAATCTGCCACTGCTCTAACCCTCTTTACTTGTGTGCTGACAAGGAGCCCACTCCATCAGCATAAAGAACACCCCTTGTCAAATGCCATGGGGAGCCCAATTCCCTTGGCTTGGTGCCCCCCACTTTCTTTGTGTGCCAACAGGAGTGCCCAACTCATTGGCATAAATTCTCCCCATTGTTCGTAGCGAGGGTGGCCCAATCCCCGTGAGCTACAGGAACCCCTTCCCCAAACAGTTAGGTGGCATGCTGGGAGCCCACCCCAGCGTGCAAATTAAAAAAAAAACTGTCCCGCGAAGTCAAATTTTTTTTTAACCTGTAAATCGAAAATAATCCCTCATAGTCTCCCTGCCCTCCACCTGCACCCACCTTCTGTGCACCCTGCCTCCCCACACCCCCTCACCCCGTACTTACCTCCGGACTCTGGAGCGATGATCTTCGGTGGACCAGGAACACGTCTGTACTCTTCAAAGCCGACTGCGAACTGAGGAAATGCCAGTAAGCTGTATAATGGAATGAATAGGGTTTTTCCAACTTTGATGCACATCTTGGGCATTTTTTGGAATTTTAGCACCAAATTTTCAACGTGGGTTTTTGGAACCCCTCCTCATGAATTCCTGCACTGTCATGGTATTATTCAGTCCCGAAAGGTGATTTCGCAGTCACTGTGTGGAATCATCTTTTGGGGCCGAGTAATGAAATGACAGTGCAACTGTTCATGAGGGGTGCACTCAAAAAGCCAATGTTTCAAATGTGGTGGGAAAAAATCAAAAAATGACTATTTTACGAGCGTGCATTGCGCAGTTGCTATGCATGCTCATAAGTTAGCAAATTTGCAATATTTTCATGCCAAATTCTCAACATTGGCATTTTACCACACCTTCTTGTGAACCGTATTGATGTCATTTTCCACATCCTGTTCGAAATGTGTTTTCGCACTTCCGGCACAGAATAGCACAGTTGCTGTGCGAAATCAATGTTCGGGACACATTGTGAAAATGAAAGTGACACTGTTCATGAGCAGAGGTCCTACAATGCCTGTGTTGAAAATTTGGTGTCAATACTCCATAAAATGACTGTGTTACGAGCGTGCATTGCGCAGTTTGCACGCACTCTCGTCAGTTCGCAAACTTATAATATTTTCACTCCAGATTTTCAACAGTGCCATTGTTTGGCACCTCCTAATGAACAGTACAGCTGTCATTTTCACATCCTGACCAAAATCTGTTTTCGCAGTTCCGGCGCAGAATAACGCGGTCGCTATAGAAAGCTCGTGTTCGAAACACATGAAAATGGCAGTGACACTGTTCATTAACAGATTTCCTAAAATGTCTATGTTTAAAATGTGGGGACTAAAGTCAATAAAATGAGTGTTTTACGAGTGGGCGTTGTGCAGTTTGTATGTACGCTTGCGACTTTGTGAATTTGTAATAGTTTCACTCCAGCTGTTCATCATTGGCATTTTTCTACACCTCCTTATGAACAGTATAGCTGGCTGAAATGTTTTTTCCATCGTCTGGCTCAGAATTTTTTTTTTTTTTGCAGATAAGAACCGCAAGGCCCATCCAGTCTGCCCATTTCTTTTTCTACCTTATAAATGTGCCATCGGCCTTTGCTCTGTCAGTGGCCTATCTATTCATACTCATTTGTATTGCTCCCTTATGCCTATCCCATGCCTGTTTGAAGCCCTGCACTGTATTCATAGCCACCACTTCTTGAGGTAGGCCATTCCATGCATCCACCACCCTTTCTGTGAAAAGAATTTCCTCACATTCCCCTTAATCGCCCCCTCTAATCTCATGCTGTGTCCTCTTGTCCTGCTATTTTCTTATATTTAAACATGTTAGACTCTTTCACCTTGTTAATGCCCTTAAGTTGTTTGAATGCCTCGATCATATCACCTCTCTCCATCCTTTGCTCAAGGATATACATATTGAGCTCTGTTAATCTGTCCTCATATGTCTTCTGATGCAGTCCCTGCACCATTTTGGTTGCCCTTCTCTGGACTGCCTCAATTTGGTTAATGTCCTTGTGAAGGTGTGGCCTCCAATACTGCCGCAGTACTCCAGATGGGGCCTAACCAGCATCTTGTAAAGAGGGATGATTACCTCCCTCTTACGACTTGTGATACCCCTACTAATACACCCTAACACCCCCCTAGCCTTACCCACTGCTTTAGAGGTCTGCTTGGATGATTTCAGGTCATCAGTGATGATGATGATGCCCAAGTCTCTTTCTTCCTTTGTGACTGCTAGCAACTCCCCTCCCAGCCTATAGGTGGCTTCAGGGTTTCTCTTCCCTATGTGCATGATCTTGCACTTCTTTGCATTAAATCCCAGTTGCCACTCTTCTGACCATTGCACGGTTGCTGTGCAAAATCAGTTTTCAGGACAGTTTGAGGAAATGACAGTGACACTGTTTATGAGCAGAGGTCTTAAACTGCCTATGTTGAAAATTTGGTGCCAAAACTCCATAAAATGACTGTGTTGCAAGCATGTGTTGCGTAGTGTCCATGCACCCTTGTAACTTCGTAAATCTGCAATATTTACATGCCACATTTTCACCACTGGCATTTGTGCACACCTCCTTGTCAACATTCCAGCTGCCATTTCTCACAGCCTGCCCAAAACGCATTTCCGCAGCTGTGGTGCACAATGGCGTGCTCACTGTGCAAAATCACCTTTTGGGACACATTAACAAAATCACAGCGCTATGCGTCTCTAGCTCTGCCACTGCCAATGCCAATGTGACAACATTCGGCATTGACAAATGCTTGCTTTAAAGCAGTCTTGACCTTAAAGCATTTCACAGGACTGTAGAAACACTTTAACATTTTGTGAAATATTAAACTGTGTTGTATACCTCATTAGTATCTCAGGAGTGAACTATTGTTATGCTCTGTATCAAATAGTACTGCCATCCAGTACAGTACCCCTGATTTATAACTACTGTTCCTGCCTCATCCCACAATGGCACATGCCTTTCCCTGAATTCCTAGATTAGTACAGGAATGCCCCTTTTTTCTAACTGCCTTGTGCTTCACACCCACCCCTGCCTGTGCAAAACTGGGAAAAAGTAAAGCAGAGTTTCATAACCTATGTGGGCCAAACTCAAACCCTCTGTGACAACTGGGCTAACGGAGTTAGTAACTTGAAAACTAGAGACCACAAAGTGTGTGTAAACAAGAAGTGGACTTTCAAGGTAGGTGAGAGTTCAAGAACCCTCTTTTTTTGCCTAGGGGGTGCTGCTGCTGTCATGTTATCCAACCCTAGGTAGGAGGTAAATCCATGAGGCTAATGGCTGCAGATCTCCAAGGGGGTCAAAAACTGCACAATACAATGAGATGGTCAGTGGTGGTAAGAAAAAAAAGAAATGGGTTTGAAGAAGGATCAACATCATCCAGAGGCAGGGTGAACAAAGGGCATGGGTATAGGTGTGTTCCCCAACCCTCTATGATAATATATCCTTGCCAAACTTTAACGCTGTTCTCGGTAGCTCTCCCATCCCATGACTGTATATAAGAACATACTGTGTTCCTTTCTTAAACCAACACCGTCTACCCTTTTTGCATCATATTTTTTTCTTATTGAAACCCCACTTTTTCTGTTTGCTTACCAACTAAAAAAAAGAATAGCTGTTGCCAGTTGTTTTATCTGATTCTTTTCCTAGTAAAACTTAAATACATGTTGATGGTGTAATAATTACATCCAGCCTTGTTATGTTTCAGTTCCTTAACTGACTTTATTGCATACTTCGTGAACATCCGGAATACCCCAAACAGAGCAGCCACTCATGCTGCAGTGGTCTCCTCTACTCCCACTCCATCTTGAGTGACCAGACTGTTTTGAGGGGTGTTGTCAATTCCAGGAAAAATGCAGTGGGAGTTGATTAAAGAATGTAAAGAAACACATTTCTTTGTGGTAACACCAGCATGGTGGGTAGTCAGTTTTTCACTTTTAAAAAGAAACAAGCATTTGTCAATGCCGAATGTTTGCTTGCTGGCATTGGCATTGGTAGTGTAGAAGTTACAGAGCTGCATAATAGGAATGGCAGCGAAGTATTGAACTGAAGCCAACCCCACCACCACCCAGCAGAGAGTGATAGGCATTGGGGTGTGCCTTTGGGTCATCAGGCATAACGACCACGCCATTTCACTACACCCTACCCTGCAGACACTGACAAATGTTACAGTGTGCCTTGGGATCTTTGGCCCTTATGCGCACCCCCATTCCATCAGGAAATATGGTGAGATGGGTGCGGTATAGTAGAATGGGGTGAAGTTTGGGCCCAAAGAGTCCGAGGCACACCTTGATGCCTCTCACTGGCTGCAGGGTGTGGGTGGGGGTGGAATGGTATGAGCATTACAGGCAAGAATCCCAAGTCACACCCCCTGATGCCTGTCATTCTCTACAGGGTCGGGCGTTATGGTCGGGAAAACCTAACGCCTCAGGCATTGGTTAGTATTTTCACTCCAAATTTTCAACATGGTTTTCTGTGACCCCCACCTCATGAACAGTGGCAATATCAGTTTGTTAGCCGAAAACTGCTTTTGCACAGCGACTACAGCATTTAGCACCACAGGTGCAAAAACACATTCTGAACAGGATGTGAAAAATGACAGCGGTACTGTTCATGGGGAGGTGTAAAAAATGGCAATGTTGAAAATCTGCTATGAAAATATTAAAAAAACTGGTGAAGTCACGAGCGTGTGTAGAAACTGTGCAACGCACACCCGTAATGTAACTAGTTTGGGGATTTTTTTACAGCAGATTGTTAACACAGGCATTTTGGGACTTCCGAACATGAACAGTGTCAGTATGATTTTCTTTATCTGTCCCGAGCAATGATTTCCCACAGCGACCACGCATTTCTGTGCTGAAAGTGTGAAAACACATTTCGGCCATGTTGTGGAAAATGATAGCTCTACTGTTCATAAGGAGGTGTGGAAAAATGCCACTGGTGAAAATCTGGACTGAAAATATTGCAAATTCATGAACTTATGAGGGTGCGTGGAAACTGCGCAATGCTCACTCATAACAGTCATTTTATGGAGGTTTGTCACCTAATTTTCAACATAGCCATTTTAAGACCTCTGCTTATGACCAGTGTCACTGTGATTTTCTTAATCAGTCCCAAACATTGTTTTCGCACACCGACTGTACCATTGTGCGCTACAAGTGCGAAACACATTTTAGGTGAGATGTGAAAAATGGTAGCTGTACTGCTCATAAGGAAGTGTGGTAAAATGGCACTGTTAATCTGGTGTCAAATATTACAAATTCATAAACTTGCCTGCGATGCGTAGGGACTAGCAATGTGCACTCTAAAACAGTCATTTTTGGGATTGTTTCACCAAATTTTCAACATAGCCATTTTAACACCTCTGCTCATGACCAGTGTCACTGTGATTTTATTAATGTGTCCCATACATTGATTTTGCATGCTGACTGCACCATTGTGCGCTACATGGGCGGAAATACATTGTGGGCGAGATGTGAAAAATGACAGCTGTACTGCTCATAAAGAGGTGTGGTAAAATGCCAATGTTGAAAATCTGGAGTGAAAATATTGAAAATTCAGCAACTTATGAGCATGCGTAGGAACTGCGTAATGCTGCGCTGTAAAACAGTCATTTTTAGGAATTTTCCTGGAATTTTCAAAATAGGCTTTTTGAGAGCCCACCTTACGAATACTGGCAGTGTCATTTCATTAATCAGTCCCGAAAGGTGATTTCACGCAGAGACTGCGAAATCACCCTTCAGGCCCGATTAATGCAACAGTGACAGCATTCATGAGAAGGGTTCCCAAAAACCCCATGTTGAAAATTTGGTGCAAAAATTCCCAAAAATGCCCGAGATATGCAGCAAAGTTGAAAAACCCCTGTCTATTACATTATACAGCTTACCAGCATTTCTTCAGTTCATGGTCGGCTTTGAAGAGTGCAGACGTGTTCCTGGTCCACCGAAGATCATCGTGCCAGACTCTGGAGGTAAGTATGGGGTGAGGGGGGGGTGTGGGGAGGCAGGCTGTGCAGTGGGTGGGCACGGGTGGGCTGGGAGAATGCCGAGGAGCGTTTTCTTTTTATAGTTTTTTTTTTTAAGGAAGGCGATGGGAGACATTTGCCATGCTGGGGTGGGCTCAAGCGTGGCAGGTAGAAGACTGTTTGGGGGCTGGAGCCGATGGGAGATTTGGCACCCATCAGCCATATGGACTTATGCCATGCTGGGGTGGGCTCCAGGTGGCAGCTGTAAACTGTTTGGGGGCTGGAGCCCGATGGGATTGGGCACCCCCATGGCCATGGACATGTGCCACGCTGGGGTGAGCTCCCAGTGTGGCACCTGGGCTTTTGGGGACAGCATGGAGCCAATGGGGCATTGGGCACCCCCATCAGCTATACAGTATGTGCGTGGGGGGGAGTGCATGAGCACGCAACATGTGTGCATGCGTGTTGAGGGGGGGAGCTCTGCTCACTGAAGTGGAGCTCTCCCTTTCAACTGTATGCCTCTGTATTTTCAACTGCTGTCATAGACATCTGGAGCAGTGATTGGAGCACTGCAACTGTGCCTGCAAACACACTGACTGAATTGGAAGAGGCTGACACACCTCTGGAAAACTCGGATGATGGCACTATGTTTCTTGCAAATGCGTGCAAGCAAACATAAAAAGGACTAGGAAACAAATAACAAGACACAATGGCATATTATAGAGAATGAGAGAAATCATAACATGTGTTTTTTAAACTAGGGACAGTTAGAGGCCTTAAGGGGGTTGACAGTTTCCATTTTAGGTACCAGAATTCATATTCTTAAGCAAGCAATAACACACGACGAGGTGTGGTTTATCGCCTGATAAGAGCACACCCAGGGGTGTACTAAGGCACGAGCGCTTGCGCCGAGTGCCTTATGCCACTGGGCGTGCTCTTATCAGGCAATAAACCACACCTCAGAGTGTGTTATTGAGCTTATAAAATGGGTTTTATTAAATGGTAGGACACCTTATTTAATTGAACAGGTTTTTTTATTTGTAACTTTTAAAATAGAGACAGAGTTGTTATTTTGAAATCATGTAGACATAAAATAGTCCCACTTTTTATTGTTGTAATGTTTGTTCAATACATTTGTTTTTCAAAAGAAATGAACTGGTAAGGTTTATGTAAAGCATTGTTTTTACATTTAAACAGAAGAAACTGGAAACATTAGAAGACAAACTTTTAAATGTTTAAAAAGATTTAAAATTGTTAAGTTACAACATTTTTAATACAGGATCTAGTTCACTATCTATATGTGACTACGTTTTTTATTTTGTGTAGTTAATAAATTCAACGTTCCATATAGCAATTTTGTATAATGTAAGGAGAAGTGCTGCTTGTTTCTTTAAATTGTTGGATGACTTGTGTAACTGGCTGGCTTTTGCGATAGTCTGGTGCTTCTGCTGTCTTCGTGGTTGAGGACGTCAGGGGATTTCCGGTCTCTTTTCGGCAGTTTGTGAAGCATGGCGTCTCTGCATCAGGAGTTTCTGGCTGTTGTGCTTGGTGATCTAAGGTATTCATCTGAAGCTGTTGCTGATTTGGTTTACTCGGAGGAAAATAGGTGCAGAGGGTTCTGTACTCGGAGGAAAATAGGTGCAGATGGTTTCTGTGTTGCTTGCTGTGTTTGCAGGGAGAGATTTGCTGCAGCATGCAGTTTGATCGTCGGGCGTGATTTGAGATTGCGGTTCTTTGGACAGCTTGTGTGACTACAAAGATTGATTTCTTGTTTTGTTTGCCAAAATATTGCTCCACAACTGTCGGTCTTTTGGAGTAGCAGCCCAGTATGAGCGTAAGCTGCTTTCTGCTCGATGGCCCGTTACTGCCATTATTTCGCGGGAGTCTAGGCCTGCTGTAGAGAGTAACTGTACAGCTGTAGCTCTCACTGAGTGGTTTGTATAGCATGTTGAGAGCTTTGCTTCTTCACTGATTTTCGGCATCAGGCTTGCTAGGTAGTTTAACCCTAATGGCTCACATGTGTACCAGATAGTTGAGGTTGCCAATAGATTGTTGGTTATTTTACGAGGGTGTAAGTAGAAGGCAGGAGGGTTAGGTGGAAGCTTGGCAATGTATTTTTTAAAGGAAGCAACTGGACATACAGGGCTGTGTGGAATTTCATATATGTAGCCTCTGTGCTGTTGCTTTGTGGAGTCATTTTTCTTGTGATTTTTAGTATATTCGTTGAAGCTGAGTGTTACATATTCATAGCCTTGGTCATCTTTTTTAATTTCAAAATGTTCCGGTTTCAACTGTCTGAGACCTTCTCTGCCCTTGCGTGCCATGCACAGCTGTATATCAAGCCAAACTTTGTACAGTAGTCCTCGGGCAGTGTTTGGTGAGAGGACTGGTGATAATCGTAAATTTCTAAGTCGTTTTCATTTATTGCAGGGTGGTGGCTGCTCGATCTTTACCTTCTCTCCTGTACTTTTTAACACTGCTGAAAACATGTTGTTAGCTGTGTTGCATATCAGGGTGGTTGTGGAGATTTATATTTCTGGACAGTGGTGGTGAATTTAAATGCCGATTTAGGCCTGCTCTGAGGGCAATTATGCTAGCTAGACTGTATTCTGTGCCATCTGTTTGTCTGATCTCTGCATAGAATTTGTGAGGATGTCTGCTAGGTGGTGTATGTCTATTTGTTTAAAATCTATGGCTATCTGCTTTGCTGTGCACCAACCTTGAAAGACTGCTACTGCCCATGATGTTGTTTTTTGAGTGTTGATTTCATCTTTCATTTGTTCTATTTGATCCAGCTCTTGTGAACTTAGGGTTGGGAATTTTGCAATGTTTTTAAGTTTTGTTTTTCTTTTTTTAGGTACCGGTGCTTCATTCTCGACGTCTGCCATTGTACTCAGCTGTTGAAGAGGTCCTGTGGCTTACGCTTCCGTAACACTGTCACTGCGGGAAACTGGTCCAGCTGAGGCAGTTTGAAGACGGTGGTCATCTCGCTGAGGAGATAGATCGGTGAGTATGTCTTCAAATGACAGCGAGAAAGTAACATCCATTTTTTGGGTCCGAAATTACAGCGCTTTTTTATGTTGTACGATATGGTAGCTTCCGTTTGAAGTGAATGCTCATGCCGTCAAAAGATTGTCAGTTGCTTTTCTGTCAGCGCGTATTGCTGATTTCGCACTGAGCTGTGCCAGGCTGTGTTTTTTTTTTCTGGTTGGCACAGCTCAGTGATTTGCTGTTGTCAAGTGGCAGTGTGGCAGAGGTTAGTGCCGGTTGGATGAATATCGTTTATTAAGGATACGGCTGGCAAGGGTCATCAGCCAATCAGTGATTTGTATTTTTAAGCCCATTTTATAAGGCTGTTTAAACAATAGAGCTGCTCTTTTACATAGTTGCCTGTTCTCTGTTTAGCAAAGTAACCCCCTCTGATTCATGTCCCAAGTAGTGTTCACAGAAATAAGGAGAATAAACAAAAAATGTTTGAATTGAGGAAGTTACATGAATAAAGTCAGAGGAGCACCTTTTGATATACAGTGTTGTAGTCCCTGAAAATGGCCAGAGAAAAGTCCCAGGATTAAAAAATGTTTACGGTGATAAATATACTTAGCATCTTCAAGAAATATCCTTAACCAGTCTCAATAATCTCTATTGGTGGCACAGGAGGGAAGAGAAAACACAGCTCACCAGTAAATAAAATCCCCTCAGTCGTGTAATTTCAGGAGGGTTAGTCACTTGACCCAGCCAGAGGAATACAATCTAGAAATGCCAGCCCACATCCTCATTCTCTTAAGCTGTCAGCACTGTCTTGTCAACTCCTGGTTAAGGAACCTTTCATTACTGGGGCTATGTTCATGGATCTGACCAAGGCCTTTGATCTCACTGATCACAAAATGCTTTGTCTAAGGTTAAAATCACTGGGTTTGTAATCCAATGTTGTTTCCTGGGTTGAAGATTATTTAATGGATTGCTTTCAGTTCATGAGTGTTTTCTCTGTGTTGTCCAGGGTAAATAAAATTGGTAGGGGTGTACAGCAGGGATCAATTTTATGGCCACTTATGTTTACTTTATTTATGAATTCCCTCCTATCTGTAATTGAGATCTGTCATTCATTACTCTGTGCTGATGATCGTATTCTTTTTTTTCTTCAGCTAAAGATTTTCCAAGGTAGCTAAAGATCTTCAGACTGATTTTTTTCTGCTCATAATTGGTTTTCTAAAAATCTGCTTATTTGAAATTCAAAGAAAATTAAATCTATGATTTGGGGGTCATGTTTCATGTTAAATAATTGCCCTGCACTTCAGCTTTATGATAATCAAGGAAATTTAGTCGAGCAAGTATCCCAGTTTAAATACTTGGGGGTTATTCTAGATCCCATGCTTATCCTTTCTGACCAAATCAAATTTGTTTGTCATAATAGTAATCAAAGACTTAGAGGTTTGTATAGGTTAGAAAGCTTTTTTCTTTTGAGTTCTGTAAAGCCATTGCCATTGGTTCTCTTCTACCTCATTGTGATGATGTAACAAGTCGTTTTTCATTTGGGAACTAAGTAGGTACAAAATCACTGTTCTCTATAACAATAGTTGCTGTTTTGTTTTATTAGCTCCTGTTTGTACTCATCACTGTTATTTTTACTCACATCTTGGTTGGTTATCTCCAGTGCAATGTATGCAATATTTTGTTGGTTGTTTAGTTTTTAAAAATGCTTTTTTTTATTTTACCCTCTCCTCACTCTCTGATCTTCATTCAATCAGGGATATGTTACCTAGTTTGCAGTCAGCCAGTGAGGTTGTTCTTAATGTAGGATCCTGTGAAACTAGAGCTGGTTTATGTGCTTTTACTGTAGCAACTCCTCAATTTCGGAATAGCTTACCTGAATTCTTACATGTTGACTGTTCTCTTCAAGTTTTTAAAAAATGTCTAAAACTGTATTCATTTTATTTATGTACTTGTAACTGTAAATGAATGTTACTGTTGAATGTTGTATACTTTTGTACTGTATAATTTGCCTGGGTCAAACATGGAAAAGGTCTCTCTGTCCAGTACTCTTACCCAGTTAACAAATTAAAATAAAAAATTATTACACAATTAATGACTCAGCCTACTTGTTTATTTTTTGCTAAAAGTTTTATGCATTTGAATAAGAAACACTAAAGAAAACTGTACTGCATTTTAAAAAACAGGATCCTTTTAGATGGAGGTCATTCATGTTTGCCCCTTTCCCATAGTTCAAGTTGATGTGATCCATGAGAGATTATTTTGCCCTACCTGTCCACCAGTGTTAACAAAAAATTTTACCTGAGAAGTAACCCTTCACCAGATTTTGAAGCTTTGCATCTTGCAAAATTGTCCAAGAAGCTCAACAAAGTTTTATAAATCCAGAGATGTTTCATTACTTTTGCTTGCACATTTTGTGATAATGAAGCTTTTTATTTTACACACCTTTTAATTGAAGCTGTGATTTTTAACTAACACACACACACCATTCTGCCTGCCTACGATGTTTGTGTTAAATTGTACAACAATAACAGTTTCATAATAGTGCACCCACCACTTCAAAATTGATTTTTAAGAACCATTCATTGAATTCTTTTGGACTTGCTAGATGTTGATAGAAACATAAAAACAAAGACCATGATGGCAAAAAAGACCAGCGGTCAATCCAGTCTTCCCATAGTCTTTATAATCCCTGGGACCTTCCCTGGAACCTATTGTTCTTCCGAGGTGCTAACCCTCCCCATCATATCACCATTCTCCTCCCTGGTATTGTTGCCACGGGCGACCACTATTCCCTTCATTCTATCCTATGCCTGCTTGAATCCCCTGGCTGCGTTTGTACCTACCACCTTGGCCGACAGACTATTCAAAGGTTCTGCAACCCTTTCTGTAAAGAAGTACTTCCTCACATCCCTTCTAAACCTTCCTCCTGTTAAGTTCCACATGACCTCAAGTTGTTATTCAGAGTAAATAATTCCCCAAAAGTTTACCTTGTTAGATCATTTAAGGAACTTGAAGATCTCTATCATATTTGCCCTCTTCCTTTTTGTTTCCAGTGAGTACATATTTAATGCTTTGAAGTGCTCCTCTTAGGATCTGCCCTGTTGGCCCTGAATCATTTTTGTTACTCTGTGCCACATTGTCTCCAACCTATTCCTGTCCTTTCTGAGGTGAGAGCTCCAGAACTGGGTGCAGTACTCCAGGTGAGGCATCACCTGGGATCTGTATAGGGGAAGTATTATCTCTTATTCTGATAATACCCTTCCCGATACATCCCAGCATCCTGTTAGCCTTACTATAGGCCTTGTTTCACTGGCTTGTTTGTTTAAGGGAATTATTGATGATAACTCCTAGATCCAATTCCACTTCTGTAGTGCTAAGTCTCACCCCACCCATCCAGTACTCTGTCTTGGGGTTCCTTTTCTGTAAGTGCATTACATTGCACCTATTTGGCATTGAATTTTAACTTCTAAACCTTTGACCACCCCTCAAGTTTTTGTAGGTCCCTCTGCATATCACTAATTCCCTCATCGCTATCCACCCTCCCACACAGTTTTGTGTCATCTGCGAAGAGACACGGCCTGCCCTGGATTCCATCATCAGTGTCTCTAATTAACATACTGAAGAGGACCAGACCCAGGACAGATCACTGTGGAACCCTGCTCATAACCTCCCTTTCCTCTGATTTAACTCCATTAACCACCACCCTCTGCTGACTTCCTTCTAGCCAACAACCCACGCAATTCACTACCATTTTAGCTGCACCCAGGTCTTCCATCTTTCTGAGCAACCTTTAGTGCAGTACTGAATCAAAAGCCTTGCTGAAGTCAAACTACAGCAGATCCACAGTGTGGCCCTCATCTACTTCCTTGGTCACCCAATCAAAGACAAAAATCAGGTTAGTCTGACAAGACATTCCTGCCATGAAACCATGTTGTTTACTGTCCTGGAACTCAATGCTTTCTAGGTAGTCCACAAGGTCCTCTTTGATTAGTGATTCCATCAGCTTCCACACAATGGAGATCAGACTAACAGGTCTGTAGTTCTCTGGTTGCTTCCTATCCCCATCTTATGAAGCGATAAAACATCTGCCATTCTCCAATCTCTTTTGACTTCCATAGTCCTAAATGAGCTGCTGAACAGCCTAGCAAGTGGTTCCACCAGTTCTGCTGCTAATTCCCTAAGTGTCTTCAAGGGCAACAAAATCTGGTCCTGGAGCATCATCTATCTTTAGGGCTGCCAGCCCTTTCAGGACCCTCTCACTGGCTGCCTCATTTCCTGGACTCCCTTATAGGCATCTTTAATGCAACTTTCTGGCATGGACCCACAGTCCTTCTTAGTGAATACTGAGCAAAAGTAGTCATTTAGGATGGCAGCATTTTGCTCATCCTCCTCTATCACCCTACCCTGCTCAATGAGTCATGTGATGCCCACCCCTTTTTTCACTCATATATCTAAAACATTGTGTTTCTCTGTTCTTGACCTCCTCCATGATACGTAGCTCTGTGTCTGCTTTTGCCTCTCAGATGGCACTCTCTGCCTTCCTATTCTTTTCTAGATAATCATCCCCTTCTGTCTCCCCTGCTTTTCCTTGTGTTTATAGAATGCCTTCTTTCTGTCCCTAACCACTTCCTTGGCACTAGCTGAGAACCCTAGTGATCTTTTAGAAATCTGCTATTTTTTTAGATACTTTTCTTATGCTTGCCTTTGATGCCTTGAGGATGGTTCCATTTACTGCCCACCATCTCTCATCTACCCAAACGTATGTCCTCCACCCCTACTAACTTATCCCTGACCAGTTACCTCAACCTATCGATGTCTGCTCTTCTGCAGTCAAGGACTTTGGTTCTTGATTGTGAGTTGCCAACCCTGAGGGCAAATTCAAACCACACGAAGCTGTAGTCACTGTTCCCTATCAGATTTCTAACTCCCACAGCACCTACCATCTCTGAGTTGTAAGCTGCACCAGTAAACAGTCTAGGAAAACATCCAGTAATGTCTGACTCCGGTCACTCTTGGCCACCAGGACCTCCCAATCAACATCAGGCAGGTTCAGGTCACCCATCACCTCCCATTACCCCCTTTGCTGCCCCTCTTTTAAGTTTCTCATTGAATTCTCTGTCTTTTTCCTCCTCTTGCCTTGGAGGCCTATAGATCACCCCTATGTGCACTTTCCTGCCTGAGGCTGCCATGAGTTGCACCCATACTGACTCAGGCTCCCTACTCCTACCCTTAATACTTCCATCTTCTGTCACTTCAATGCCCTCCTTGACAACTCCTCCCCTCCTACCACTTCTTCTGTCACTCCTGAACAGTAAATACACAGGGACAATCATCTCCAAGTCATTTTTATGTGTGACTTACATTTCTGTGATGGCCACCAGTTCCATTTCAGTGTCTGCCATCAGCACCTGGACCTCACCAAGTTTGTTGCTTGGACTTCTGGTGTTAATGCATATACCCTTCCATTTGACCTCTGTTCTAACTCTGCTAATGTCCTTTTGCTTTTCACGTTTTCTTCCCTCATTGCGTGTGCTTATACCTTTTACTTTCCTCTTCACTGATATTTCTTTCCTTGGTCGCATAAACCCTATTTTGTTCCATGTATCCTCTTTGCAGTTACTGCCCCCCTGGATGTGGGGAGTTCTGTCTAGGATCCCTTCTGCTCACCATCCACCATGGATCCCTTTGACCTGGACTCCCTTGCAGTCAGTTTAAACATTTGATGTAGACAGCAAACCTCTGCCCTAGTGCACTAGCCCCCTCTCTTGTCAGGTGAAGTCCATCACCCTTGAAGAGTCATCCATCCAAGAAATCCCCACAATCCCCAACAAAGTGGTACCCCATGTCCCAACACCACCTCTTAAGCCAACTGCTAAACTTCTTAGTTTCTTTATTCCTAATTCTGTTCTGCCTCCCATCCCTGCCCCATATAGTGAGGACCTTGGAAGATGGCAGGGAATCTGACTGTGCCACCAATTCATACCCCAGTCTCTGGAGTTCCATTTCATTGTCTCTACTGACTGGTTGGCCAGATCATTGTTACCCAGGTATACCATCATCCCTTGTCTCCCCCCTCCACCATCCTCCCTAATCTGTCTAAATTGCATTTGGCTGTTGCTCCAGGTAGGCATCTGACCAACCCCCTCCCATTTGATCCCTACTCTGTCACACTATCTATCCCCCTGATCTTTGAGTCCCTGACCACTAAGACTTTTCTGTTAGCCTTCCTCCACATGGGTGCCAATGTGATGTCCTACCCTTTCCCATCGACTGACCCAGAGTCCCTACTGGTGGAGTCAGGAGCCTGAACCTCCTTCAGGGGCATGAAGTGATTTGCTGTCTGGATGGTATTGGGCTGGACAACCTCCATATGGCTGCCCCTCCCTCCGCACTCTGCCACCCTCCACACATCTGGATCAGTGGGTCTCAGGGGGAGTGGGGTTTAGGGGACAAGCTCATACTGAGCTGAGTGTGCAGCTGAGATATCTTTAGCCTTGCTGCTACTAGCTGAACATGGAGCTCGGCTATGGTCAGGTAGAAGGGACAGTACCCCATCCCCCAAGCACATCCCTGGAGAAGAGTGCCCCACAAATGAGCACCTCACCCCTGAACCACATCCTATAAGAAATTATGTTGGAGAGCAAGAACATTACTAAATATCATTTAGTTTAGATAGTACTACCCACCCAGATGGAGTGAATCTACTACCGATTAGCTGTTACAGGCTTACCGTATAAGATGCAGCGACAGTATATGATTTCTGCATCACAAATACAACCCTGATGTTGTCAGGTAATCAGGCTTTTCCATAGATATAGAGGTGAGAAAAACCAACCTTGAAAATGTAGAGAATAACATCTTGTGGAAATAATGCCTCACCACTAGAAACAAAATACGTGGCATACTTCCTACACCACCCTTACTCTCTTAAGCTTACATAAATATAATATATAAAAAAAGGAAATATCTATTTCACTTGTACCATGTCTTATTATCCAAATTAACATTTCCTTTTTAAGACTTAACAAACACTGCTATTGTAAAATTGTATTCCTGGTATAATAGCACTAACTGAGACAAATGGGGGGGGGACTGCTTACTAGATAGATATGCAACTCTTTGTGTTACTTGCAATGTATTCTTCACAGGCTTATATGTAAACACAGGAAATCATTGTGACAAGATAAGAAAATGAATTATGGTTTCTGCTTACTGCATTCATATAGAAACATGCTGTAATATTATACTTGGAGTTCTGAATTTGCTGATGTCTCTAGTGCTCTGTGAGCAAAACCCACACATGGAGGAAAAAATATCTCTTTGCGTGGTACTGCAACATACAGTAGAAGAAGGATTAACAAATGAGTCACTTCTGCAAAACAAGAAATTCAAAATTTAGAGTACATGCAAACTCTTCTAATATGACATAGAAAAGCCCATATTGCACAAATAGTCACATTTTGCACAATAATATTATCTTGTAACAACATGAAAGAGGGTGTGGATTTTGACTGGTGGCTGCTGAACAAGGGAAAATAAAACAAAGATGTGTTCTATTGACTTTCTTGTCCCTTAATCCTGAGGCACACCTCCCCCATACACTGCCAGTCGAAGTCTCTTTCCACTGCAAGCCTGGGGCCTGAAAGTCTGAGTCTACTCTCTTTGCTAGTGCTGATCAATATAGCTGCAGAGAAAGGTTTCGGTAAGAACTGGACCTCTCCAGAGCACCCTTCAGTCATTTCCGATCAGCTGTGAATCATTTTGTTCATCATCTAGTTCGGCAGGGGAAAAAGGGTGAAACTAAACTGAAGTTTGCTCCCTCTACATATAGAACTTGTTCTTCTCAGCTACCAATCTGCCAAGTTCTGAACTACTCAGATTGACAAACCATTGTACAGTACATCTATTCTGCTCCATGGTTGAGTGTATGTGTGATTTTTTTTAATATTCCTGGACCACAAACTCAGGTGGGACAGGAAGGGTCTACTATACAAATGGTAGTTTTAAAGGGGAACAGTCAGCACAAAGAGCCCCACACCCAACAGTGTGGATGGTCCCAGCTTGCACTTTGTGTGCAAAAACATATTTTTATACTTGCTGTTTATTGCAGTATTGCATGGACTGATTCTGTTGCCTTCCAAGCTAACACTTGCCGTAACCAGAAATATAGGAATTCCTGCAGCTGTTGTCAGAGCAGGGCTGCAGCAGTGGAAGATTCAATAGCCTCAGTGCATGTTAAAGGTTTTATAAGCTCAAATTCAATGTTTACTAGTCCTGCTGTTCTCCCAGGGCTACGTACAGTCCTATATGACTGCACATTTGCCCCAGAAGGACAGTGGGTCCAGCTAATAAAAGATCAGAGCTTTTAGAAACTAACATACACTGCAGGCTATTGAATCTCCCACTACTTCAGCCCTGCTGTGATGTAAACTGCAGGCAATTTGGGGATTTCTGGTTACAGCAAATGTTAGCTTTGAAGTCAATAGAATCAGCCTGAACCCAGCTGCTATACAGCAGTAAATAGTAAGTGAAAAAAAAAGTGTTTTTGCACACAGAGTGCAACATGGAACCAGACCAACACTTAGATGTGGGGCTCGTAATGCTGACTTTAATTTTAATTTAATTTAATTTAATTTGATTAAATTAATCTTTAGTTTGAGAAAACTCAGCCTTACTCCTTGACTTGGGGGAAAAAAGCTAAATATTCTGTATGACATGAACTTATAGCCCTGGTTGAATCTCAATAAAATCCATACCTAAAGACTCTGTTTTGGCTTCTTAATGCCTAAATGACTAAGGCTTGTTCAGAAACATTGAACAACTACACAGGTGGGATTGATGCAAGCAAGCAGATCAAAAACTTTCAACATATGTACTTTCATCACTCTGGCCTTGGTAGCTGTTACAGAAATCATACAGCTAAGGAAATGTTGATTGTTGACTGTGTTTGTGAAAAGCCGGTGGCCTTTACACACCAGTGGCTGTGGTTTGCTAGGCTGCAAGAGAAACATTTGTTTCCAGTGAACTGTACTTTAGTGATCAATACAATTTTATTCCTTGAAATGAAATTGCCACGTACAAGCAGAGGCAGAGAGGCATAAAAATAAAGGACACAGTCATAGTAAATTGTTTAAATTACTTTTACTGGCCGTCATGTTGGTTCTATGGATTTGATTAACTCTACAGTCAAGATTTAAAGTAACATTTTTCACACTGCTGTCTTGCCTAATTTTTTCAGACATCACAAAAGAGCAAAACAAGTTCAGTGCAGATGCAGTGTTAGAGTTAAAAATGTTCTGTTCTCATAAAAGAGAACAGAAGTAACAATTAAGGTATACTCTTGTTGCATTTTAATGGTTTTCATGGTGTTGGCAAGCACAGTTTGTTGTGTCATTTTTAAACAACTAAATATAAGCTATCAGCTTCTGTTTTTAAATTTTTGTTGTGAACTCAGTGTTAATAGATAACCTCGCTGGCTACAGCGTGTAACTGGCTTTATGGTTCTAAACTTTTTCATATGGGATCAGGATTTAATACATTAGCCCTGTAGAAGTCTTATAAATGGACTAAGTGCTAAATATAGTTCTGTGGCAAAATACAACATTTTGAAAATATTCTTGGCAAACTTAGTCAGATGTTAGACTGATTTTGCAGCAAGTACATGCTGTAGAGTATGTGTTTGATCTGTTAACATGTTCTGAGGTAGATATGGAGGAAATTCACTAGAGGGAATCATATACTTTGATATTTAAAACACTATATCTGGGGCTGCTTTTGCCCTGTATTTGGTGTATATTTACACTTCATTTGGTTCACATTTCAGCTTTTAGGGGTACGGCTGATGCAGTAATAATCCTTCCCCCACTTTGTTCCTGAAACTGAGGCAGACTGGTAATTTTACTCTCTGAACTGAGTCCATGGGGATTGAATCCCACCCCTCCCCAATTTCCACCTTTACTACTTTTTCTTCAAACCAAACTGCTGCTCTGTAATCCTTGCAGTAAACCATTGACAACTTTTATAAACTGCTGTAGGACTGGACACATTGAGGTGAAAAAAGCACTTATTGATATTGTTTTTTGTGTATTAGCAGCTTACTGTGTGCAAATAAGGAATCTGCATTTCATATGGTACACCTAGCACTAATATTTTCACCAGGATACCAAAATAGAATATAGCTTTTTATAAATAACACAACTACACAAAACTATATATCTGAAAAATAAAACCCTTGTATCTGCAAAAACAAAGACCCACTGTCAAACATACACTTTCTATTACGGGAAAGGAAAGGCACCCCCAGCTGAACCAAAGCCCATGTAAAGTCACTGTATAAAATAAACATAAGAATGACATAATCTTTACCGAAGCTCCCAAACATATTTCATTCAGAGAATTTGAGTCTTACAGTTATGACAGCTTACCTGAGACTGATAAACTCCAAAATCTATTCAAAATGTAAAACATTTCTTTTTTTCTTTCCATATCAAAACTGACCCTAAGCAGTGGGAAACCCTTATAGAATGATATTTACTGGCTGTGCATGATTATTGGAAGCAGGAGCGTTGCACCGTGGCTCTCCCCCAACCCCCCGAATGGAGCTCGTCACTCCAGGAGGTCGCGAGGGCCAACGAGGTACAGGGACTCTCCCCTTCCCCTGAATCGGAGCTCCATGCTCCCAATGAACCAAGGGCCATTGCCAGCAACTGGAGGCTCTCCCCCGCTCCCCGACACAGGATACCTGCTCCAGAGACACAAGGCAGTCTATTGGAAGCAAGAGCGTTGCACCAGGGCTCTCCCCCAACCCCCGAATGGAGCTCAGTACTCCAGGAGGTCACAAGGGCCAGCGAGGCACAGGGGCTCTCCCCATCCCCTGAATCAGAGCTCTGTGCTCCCAACGAACCGAGGGCCATTGCCAGCAACCGGAGGCTCTCCCCAACCCCCTGACATAGGATACCTGCTCCAGAGATACAAGGTAGCCAAAGGACCTGGCCCCCTTTGATAAAGGGAGCCGATCTGGGATTTGTGCCTTTTTTGTTCTTTGAAAGCAAAGCTCCTTTTTAGTCCCCACATCAGTTTAAAGCAAAGCTCCTTTTTAGTCCCCATATCAGTTTAGATTGTTTTTATTTTCTAAAATTACTGCATTGCACTGTATTCTTTGCTGCTCGAGAGTTACCTTAATTACTTTAAGGCCATTTGTTAGGAACTGTCCTACTGTTTGTACCTCTCTACTTGCTTCGAACTACTACTGTTTTAATATTGTTTGCTCACTGCCAGTAATTACGAGCCCTGTTAGACAAAGAGAAAAAAAAAACAGTTGCTTCCAGCAGAAAACTATTTAAAGACTGCCTACCTTTTCCATTCCTCAGGCAGTCTATTGGAAGCAGGAGCATTGCACCAGGGTTCTCCCCCACCCCCTGAAGGGATCTCGGCGCTCCAGGAGGTCGCGAGGGCCAGCAAGGCACAGGGGCTCTCCCTCATCCCCCAAATTGGAGCTCCATGCTCCCAATGAACCGAGGGCCATTGCCAGCAACCGGAGGCTCTCCCCCACCCCCCGACATAGGATACCTGCTCCAGAGACACAAGGTAGCCAAAGGACCTGGCCCCCTTTGACAGAGGGAGCCGATCTGGGATTCGCGCCTTTTTTGTTCTTTAAAAGCAAAACTCCTTTTTAGTCCCCACATCAGTTTAAAGCAGTTCTTCCCCACCTGCCCCCCAATACCCTTCCACCCTTGGCTGGTGTTACTTATATAGACGGTATCCTCGCAATACTTTGACGCTATCGAGTATTTTTTACTATCAGCCTAGTTTTCCATTAGCTCTTTATATCAATTGGGCACTAGAGGGAGCTGTTTCTGTTTTATCTCACTAAACACTCTCTGCACATACGAAATCCTACTTCTTGCCACTCAAGGTTGGTTTTCCTTAGGTGCTTAACTTATTGCCTTCTGCCCTCTCTGTGCCTAGCCTTCTGCTCTGTCCCCCCATCTCTCTCCTTATCTCCTTTATATTATGTCTCCCCCACCCCTGGTGGCTCTTCTTATGGGGGCACTTTGCCTTCTTATTCTCTCAAGTTCTCTCCTGTCCCAACACTCCTTCCTTTTCTACCAAAGTTCACCCACCTGACAATTTTTACTTCTCCAACCTCCTAGCTACTGCCACACCTACACCTACTCCCCCTAATGCTCTCATCAGCAAGCGCCTATGGCCCCTAGCCAGATACCTTCACTTTAAATTGAAGCACTCACTTCGAGCCTCAGTCATGGCCTGCTTCATTATCTCGCTTTGGATATTTATCCTGTCACTTATGCTAGCTGGGGACATCAAGGCTGATCTTGGTCCTCCCCAGGATCCCATCATATCTATGCCTCCCCTGGTTACCTGCCTCCCTAAGTCCAACGGTCTTACCATGGCTCACATCAACTCCAGGAGCCTTCTTGCCAACCTCCCAGACCTTCTGGTCTGGGTGAGTGTGAACGGCTTGGACATCCTAGCCATTACTGAAACTTGGCTAAAACCTTCAATTACTGACTCTCAGTGCTCCTTTCCAGGCTACAATATGCTTCGTGTGGATCGCAGTGGGGCCAAAAGAGGGGATGGCCTGGCTCTCTACTACAAAATGCACCTGGACATCACTCTCTTACAGTATCCCACTCTACTTAACTGTGAAGTTCTCCATTCCCTCCTTCTTCTGGGTGGAGTTAAGAAACTTCATATCTTCTGTGTTTATGTCCCTCCAAAATATTCAAAACAGGGTCTTTTAGATTTCATTGATAACCTGCTAACAGTAACAGGCAAAAATGACATTATCTGCTTTGGGGATTTCAACCTCAATTGGTCCGAGTATAGTTCAGCCAACCTATCCTCTATTGTTAGTAAGGCTAACCTATCTCAGCTCATACAGGAACCCACCAGGGTTTCCCGGGGGGGTGACTGTGCCACACTGCTCGACTGGATACTCACAAACAGGAAGCAATATGTCACCTCGGCTGGGATGCTCCCTGACACCATCAGTGATCACTATCCTGTCTACTGCGTCTGGGACACCATCACCCCTTCTCTCCCATCTAAAGTAGTTACATTCCCTAACCTCTCCCACCTGAGCGTTGATGCCTTCAAAACTGATCTTAGCTTGGTTGACTGGTCTCCTCTTTACCTAACAGAGGACATTAATTACGCAACTGGCTATTTCAACACTGTTCTCCTCACTCTAAAAAACCATCATATCCCAGTCACCACATGTAGGGTGGCAGGGTAGGTAACTAAGTGGCTCACGCACCCCCTGCTTCAACTTCTGAACTGCAGGGACAAACTTTGGTCAGTGTGGAAGGTCTCACATCTTCGCACCAACTTCGAAGCCTATCGAGCCTCCAGGAACAATTGCAAAAGGGAAATATGCCTTGCCAAAAGTTCTTACTACAGAAACCTCCTAAAATCCTCCTCCAATAAACCTCAAAAGTACTGGGCCCAAATCAAGGAAATACTCGGCAATGATAAGCAGCAGGCTCCAACCAACATGAATATTCAAGGTGTTCACTGTAACAACCCGAGTACAATTGCTAATGCCTTTAATTCTCTCTTTTCCACGCTACCTGCTGTGGATCTAACCATGCTCAAAGACTACTGTCCTCCTTCCCCCTGCTTAACCCACACTCCACCCGCACTGATGCTGGCTCCTACCACGTACCGTGAAGTTCGCAAGCTCCTTAACTCCCTTCCGGCCCGGAGGGGCCCTGGGCCAGACGGCATTCATCCTGGCATATTCAAGCAGTTTGCTCCATGGCTGGCCAATCCTGTCACTAAGCTTTTCAACCTCTTGATCTGCACTTCCACTGCTCTCTCTACCTGGAAAACTTCCAGAACTATCCCTATTCACAAAAAGAGTGATGCCAAACTAATGTCCAACTACCGTCCCATCTCCCTCCTTCCCACTCTCAGCAAGCTTCTTGAAAAAATAGTCCACCGCCAGCTCACTGAACACCTCGCTCAATTCAATCTTCAAACCCCCTGCCAGCACAGATTTAGGCCTGGACACAGCACCGCTATGACCCTAACCCAACTTGCCAGTGACATCAAATGCAATATGGACCATGGCCAACTCACTGGAGTGGTCTTCATTGACTTGTCCAAAGCTTTTGACATGGTTCATCACCTGCTCCTGCTGAAGAAGCTCCAATCCGTTGGTGCTTCAGACCTAACTCTTTCCTGGTTCCGCAGCTACCTTGACAATCTCACCCAGGTGGTAGCTTTTCACAAAGCCCTTTCCTCCCCCTTAAATATCACACATGGAGTCCCACAGGGGTCCACACTTGGTCCTCTCCTTTTCTCCCTCTTCCTAAATGATATTCCCTCACTTTCCAGACATAGCTGCACTCTTATGAATGCCGACAACCTGGTTCTCTATTCTGGTTCTAAATCGATTGATAACATTAACTTCACACTCTCAAAAGATTTCCAAGTCCTTCAACTCTGGCTCTTGAACTGCCATCAACATATTAACCAGGACAAGACATGTGTCATGCTATTTGGTTCCTCTAAAAAACTGCCCTCCACTTCCACCAAGCTCTTGGTTCATTGCCTGGATGGGTCCCCTATCACCAACACAGTGTCCTTCAAATACCTGGGGGCTACACTTGATCCCACTCTCGACTTGTCATTACACGTTAACGCGGTATGTTGTGCTGTGAATGCTAAAATTGGGGGTGCCTACCATGTGCGCCACTCCCTCACACCTTCTATCAGGTTATCTGTAGCCAGGGAATCCTCTTACCCCAGCTCCAATACGCCATTCCTCTCCTCTACACCGTTAACTGTGGTGTACTCAGTAAATGGGACACTGTCTATAACAATATCTGCAGATTAGCCTTAACTGCCCCTCGACTTACTCATCACTGTCTCCTCTACTTAGGCTTAAACTGGTTGTCACCTAAGGATCTTCGGGCCTAGTCCCTGGGATGCTTTATCTACTCACTGACTAGGACCTCTAGCCCTGAGTACCTGGCCAACATGTTGACTCCTGTCTCCCAAATCCGCACCCTTAGGTCCTCCTCTGTTCCTATGCTCTCTACCAGACCATGCACTACTAAAATGGGTGAACAGGCATTCTCTTACTATGCTCCCAAGTTCTGGAACTCAGTCCCCCTACAAGTGAAAAATTCTTCCTCCCACCATATCTTTAAAGGCTTGCTATCTACTCACCTCCATGCTCATGGTCTTTGTAAATGCTCGTGATTTATCTACACCTGCCTGCCGGCCTGTGGCTAGGATCTAAACTTAGTTTATTGCATCATGTCTTTATTTATGCACTGTATCTTGAAACAGTTCTGTCACTCTAACTGCATTGTATGTTGATAATTTATTATTCCTGTATTATGTTTACCTAGATTGTAATTTGTAATACTGTCATTTCTATACCTATGTCCTGTACTCTCCCAGGTCGTGCCTGAAAATAGGCTGGTTTGTTGCCTAGTGCACTTACTCGGTTACCAAAAGCTAATAAATACTAAATAAATAAATAAACATTTGTGGGCAGTGGCTAGAAAAGCCCATTATTCACATGTGTGAATAACAAACTGTGAATAATGGAGTTTGCCCAAGTGCACCGCCACAGCCCTTCTCTGTACCCACAACATGCCACCTAATGAACTTCTCAGCTACCGGCCGGGCTCTGACCATGTGTAGGATAAATCCTCAACCCAGGTAACAAATCAGTCTTCTTCCTAAAATAGTAATCATACTCCAAACAGTCTTCTCAAATAAAGAGCTCCCCAGCTCCCTTACATTGCTCTTCCTTCCCGCAGGCTTGCAAAAAATAGCAAATAAAATGAACAGACTGATTCCAAGCTGCAAAATCAAGATGAGCAATATACCCAAGTGGAAACCTCTCTCCTTGTCACAGTAACCTAATCCAAATCCCACATCATAAAACTCAAAAACAGAAGCAATAGTCAAAATTAACACTGAAAAGCTTGTCTGGACCTCCAAGACATAAGATGATAAGCTCTGTGACTACCTTCCCTCATGTTGTCAGCTTGCGCTACACTGAAGTGCCACTCAGCTTCCTCCTCAGAGACCAGCTTTCTCCTCAGAGCTGAAAACAAACCATAAAAGGTACTACAAATAAATCTGAAGCTCCCCCTCCCAAAAAAATGGCAACATTGTCCCATTTCTCAATGGGCACAAATTCTAACAATCAAAAATGCATATGGAAAACAGCAATTCCCCAATAAACAGTAAATATAAAAAATAAAACATGGAAAACTAGGGAAAATCTGGATTATTAGGCACACCCTCTGTGTGTGATGCCCAGATAAACCCTTGGGTGTTCACCCACTCGGTTTATGGGGCATCACTCAACTTGGGTGTGCATAAAATCCTCATTAACCACACTTACCCACTCATTATTCTGTAATTATGCATTGTTGTTCATAATTGTGAACTACAGATTGAGGACAACTGGATAATGATGACTATAGGTCTATAAGGGTGACAGTGTGCTGTTTATCAAGTGCAGCTAGCAAACTGCGAGCTACAGTGGAACTCTCTGTGGAGAATGGACAAGGCTGGGAATGTGAGAAGCAGAATAATCAAGTGATGAAAAATAAATAAAAACAAAGATGTGCAATACTGCCAGGGGATAGAGGATTTTGCAGACATTACCTATCTGTATTTAAATGAAAACACTTGAGTTCCTGCAGAAAGAAATATCCAAGGGTACAAGGTATTTCAAGTATAAACACAGCCTACATTAGCAAATAAAGAGAGAAGAGGAGTCTTGTTAAACTTATGAAAATAACAGATGTAAATGCTGTACCATTTTAAGATTAGAAGGTAATGCTTAGTATTCCAGAACAGTTTCTCCAGGGCTCTTCATTAGCTAGCTTTCAATTGGCTGTGTCAAGGCTGTTTTCCTAGTAGAGATCTCTGTCAACTCTGAAATTCAGTGGTGATAATTAGTATTCTGTTGGAATTAGCTGGTAGTCTATGGAATAGAGTTGTAACATATACTGCTGTGAACAGACCTTCAATTTTGGAACTTGAAATAATGTCAAAAAAAGAGGGGACCTCACAGTGGTGCATTCCTTTGTCACGGCAACTGATTTTGAGTGTTTATCTCAATATACAGAAACACCTGATAAACACACTAAGCCATCTCATTCTAAAAATGAATCTCTTATGCAGATCTACCAATAAAAATAACTGTTGTGATGGATGATAGACTCCAGTGATGCTTCACAGATACTGTGTGAGACTAGTCTCTCACAAAGGAAGTAGCTCCACATGCTAAGTGTCTGAAGTCATATTGAATGCACTATTCTATAAAGTAGACTGTAATTAGAGACATTAGAAATATGACCCATGATAAAGATGGTGCAAAGGTTTTTTATAGCTTAGCAGTTTCATATTGCTCTGCTAATATTGAAATCATTGATAATAAATAATTCAGACTTTCTTACATGCTACATCAGGACTGCATTTACACTGCCTACAACAGCAAGACATTACCGGGAAAGCCTTTTTAAGGAAATAGTATATCTGCTGCATGCATGCATAAATAAGTAAACCTAGAAACCAAATAGAGGAGGGCATGGAAGATCGGTAATGGATCATTATTTATGGATTTTGACACCAAATTAGACTCTAAACCTGAGTTACTGAATGATTTAAAAATGGAAATCTTATGAGGTTTAGCCATCATTTTATATCCTTCCGAAAGACTCACCTCTTTTTCATGGCCTACTGACCCCTCTTCTCCAAACAGACAGTTCTTCTAGCACACATATCTTCAACTCCATACAAGAACATAAAGGTACATTTCATGAAGACCATAAAAAAATTCCTGTTTTTCTCATTAATGTAAATCTCCTTTTATTTATTTATATCTATACTGCTAAAATGAGCAACATAATATAATGAATCCTCTGTATACTCTTTTTATTTATAATTTAATTCATACAGTGTTCAGAAGTTTGCATTCACTACGATTGTATGGTTTACCCTGTGAATTGCAGGTTTGCACTAATGTGTACTGTACCATCTATAATTGCTTTTCCTTTTTGAAATTATACTTCTGTTTTTCAATGTTTTTACTGCACATTCACTGTCATCCCTCACAGTGTTCCCTTTCCTCAACCCCTCCATTTTTTCTGTAGGTCTATTAAATAAAAGTTACACACGTCTCACAATTGGTAACTGCCCCATGGTTTAACGTAGTGGTAGCACTCCTTAGTGTCAGAGATCTCAGAGGATAGAATGGATGTAACATGAGGATTAGGGAAACAAGCTTCTTGCAGCAGGCCTGTAGGTGAAATCAGCACTAGAGGGCTTTTCCATGGCTGCCAGTACATTGTGGGACAGGCCAAGAATGTTGACTTTTTCACACATGACCCCCTTCTCCTCAGGCACCAGAAGTTGTTATGAGCTGTCCCTTAAGGTATTAAACATCCTCTTGAAGCCAACCTCATGTTCCTTAGAGAGGCAGATTTTATGGCCCAGTGGTTAGAGCACAGAAGTGTGACCCTTGAGACCTAGATCTGAATCCCACAAGTACCACTTACTCACTGTGTGTCCCTGGGCAAGTGACTTAGCCTTCCTGTGCTTATCTTCTAGAAAATCTTACTCCAGTCCATCTATGTGTTCTCTGAACCTCTCTGTGCGTTAGAAATGGTATCGCCATCCTCTAACCTCCCTCTAGTCTGGATTAAGTAGTTTATATGCTATAGAAGACAAACTCACACTCACTCCTTCCTTCCTTCCTTCCTTCCTTCCTTCCTTCCTTCCTTCCTTCCTTCCTTCCTTCCTTCCTTCCTTCCTTCCTTCCTTCCTTCCTTCGTTACTTCTTTATTTTTATTTTATTTATTTGAAGTTCAGAAATACCTCTGAGCCACAGGCTCTTTTACAGCGGTTACACATCAAACAGAGAATACAGAACATTGTAAAGGAGTAACATAAGGTATAATACACTGTGTAATGCAAGGTATAATAATACAGTGAACAAGGAAACACAGTCAGGATTACAAAATACAAGGTGAGAAATCAGTGGACCCAATGCATATGATACAGAATTTACATACAAAAGTGCCACCAGTTAACGGCGTAAGTGCAAACAAGGTAAAAAATACTACAGGCACATCGGGGGTTAGCAAGCTGGGAAGGCAACAGGAAAGAGGGAAGAAATAAGAAGGCCAATAGATGGAGGGGGAGACAGTTTGGAAAGAGTGGGGCTTAAGTGCAGTTACAGCGGTTCACCGAGAGGAGACGCTGGTGAAGTTTGTCTTTAAAGGGGCCTAGTTTGTCAGTGGATGGAGTTTCTGAGGGCAGTCTGATTAACCAGATGGGGCCCAATATGAAAAGGCGCACTGCCCAAGAGCAGTTTTACAGAAAAGAACTAGATACGAGCCCTTAGTGAAGTTTCTGGTGGCATGCAGTGAGGGGGCAGGAGTCAGAAATTGAATGGCCAAGGGAGGTGACAGATGGGATAGTATCTTTTTAGCTAGCAAGCAAGTTTAGTAGGTTAGCCAACCTTTAAGTCCAGCCAGTGTACTTGCAGGTATAGATCACAGGCATGGGTGAGTCTATGGGCTCAAAGAACACGACAGCATGCTTTATTTAGAAATACCTTAACCCTGTTATGCACAGTGTCAGATGCAGAGCCATATATAGCTATTCCATAGTCTACTATGGAGATAACAGAACTAGTGACTGCTAGGCGAAGGGTGTCATTGGTCAGATATTTTTTGTGCCTATAAAAGAGGCCAATTCTGGTATTAACGGCTTTACAAACTGAGTCAACATGACCATGAAAGAAGAGTGAGGAGTTAAGAGTGATGTATAGGTTTTTGAAGCTGTATGCTTGCTCAAGCAGCTGGAGTTTATTATTTAGGATAGTAGTAGGGGCATTTCTGTGCTTGTTTTGGATATTGGTGAATAACATTGACTTCGTCTTTTTATAATTAATAATTAGCTTGTGTTGGGTGAACCACCACTCTAATTCAGAGAAATCTGATTGAAGAGAATGTTCTAACAATGTAGGGTCAGAGTGGTAAGTATGAACAACTGCATGATCTGCATAGAGAAGCAAGTTACCTGAGCAGGTGAGGGGGAGGGTGTTTAGAAAAAGACTAAAGAGAAGAGGGCAAAGTATGGATCCCTGTGGGACCTTCGATTGGTCAGGCAGTGAAGAGAAACATAGAAACACAGAAGTTGACAGCAGATAAGGACTGCAACTCTGATCCAGTCTGCCCATTTATTTTTCTACTTTATGAATGTACCATTGGCCTTTGCTCTGTCAATGGCCTATCTATTCATACTCATCTGTATTGCTCCCTTATGCCTATCCCATGCCTGTTTGAAGCCCCGCACTCTATTCGTATCCACCACTTCCTGAGGTAGGTCGTTCCATGCATCCACCACCCTTTCTGTGAAAAAGAACTTCCTCACATGACCCCTTAATCGGCCTCCCTCTAATCTCATGCTGTGTCCTCTTGTCCTGCTATTTTTCTTATATGAAAACATGTTAGACTCTTTCACCTTGTTAATGCCCTTAAAGTATTTGAATGTTTCGATCTTATCACCTCTCTCCCTGCTTTGCTCTAGAGTATATACATTGAGCTCCATTAATCTGTCCTCATATGTTTTCTGATGCAGTTCCTGCACCGTTTTGGTTGCCCTTCTCTGGGTTGCCTCAATTTGGTTAATGTCCTTGTGAAGATATGGCCTCCAGTACTGCACGCAGTACTCCAGATGGGGCCTAACCAGTGTCTTGTAAAGAGGGATTATTATCTTCCTCTTATGATTTGTGATACCCCTACTAATACACCCCAACTTCCTCCTAGCCTTATCTACTGTTTTAGTGGTCTGTTTGGATGATTTCAGGTCATCTGTGATGATGCCCAAGTCTCTTTCTTCCCTTGTGACTGCCAGCAACTCCCCTCCCAGCCTATAGATGGCTTCAGGGTTTCTCTTCCCTATGTGCATGATCTTGCACTTCTTTACGTTAAACCGAAGTTGCTACTCTTCCAACCATTTTGCCAGTTTATCCAGATCTCTTCTCATTCTGCCCGCCCCATCTGGATCATCTAATCTGTTGCAGATCTTGGTGTCATCTGCAAACAGACAAACCTTACCATCCAGTCCATCTGTAATGTCACTGATGAAGATATTGAAGAGGACTGGTCCCAGGACTGATCCCTGAGGTACCCCACTTGTGACTTGCATCTCTTCTGACTGAATACTGTTTGCCACCGCTCTCTGTTTTCTGCCTGTCAATCAGTTTGCCACCCAGTTGGCCAACTTCTGCCCACCCCTAGCCTACCCAGCTTATTAATCAATCTTCTATGTGGAACAGTATCGAAAGCTTTTCTGAAGTCAAGGTAGGCAACATCAACTGCTCCCCCTTGGTCCACCACTCTGGTTACCCAGTCAAAGAAATCTATGAGATTAGTTTGACAGGACCTTCCTGTTGTAAACCCATGTTGTCTTGGATCCTGTGCTTTTATGGATTCTAGGTGTTGCACTATACTTTCCTTAATGAGTGCCTCCATAATCTTGCCCACTACTGAGGTACGACTGACTGGTCTGTAGTTCCCGGCCTCCTCCCTGCTACTACTCTTGTGGAGCAGGATCACATGAGCCCTTCTCCAGTCTTCTGGGACCTCTCCTATGCTCAGAGTCTCACTAAGCAGTTCTGATAATGGCTCTGCTAGTTCCACCCTTAGCTCCTTTAGTACCCTGGGATGTATGCCATCAGGTCCCATATCCTTGTCCACCCTGAGCTAATTGAGCTCTTGTAAGACCCTTTCTTTTGTGAAGGGAATAGTGCACCTCCCCCCCTTTGTCCATGGTGCTAAGCTGTGGGCCCTGTCCTGTCTTCTCTTCAGTAAATACTGAGCAGCAGTATCTATTTAGGATAGATGCTTTTACTTGGTCCTCCTCCTCACACTCCACCTTATCCCCTTTGATCTTAGCAATACCCCCTCTGGACTTTCTCCTTTCACTAAAGTATCTATAGAAAGTCTTGTCACCTTCTTATACTGGTCATGCTAATGTTTCCTCAGTTTTGGCCTTTTCCTGCCTTACTGCCTTCCCTGCTTCCTCTAGGGAAGTTTGGTGTGCCTCCCTATCTTCATCCCGCTGTGTTCTGTTATATTATATTATATAGAGGACAGTGTGTTGCAGATTTTTGCTTGCTGGGAGTGACCAGAGAGGTAATTTGCAATCCAGGAAGTAGCTTCGTGTGAGAGTCCAAGTGTTTGGAGGGATGACATGAGGAACTCATGGTTAATCATGTCAAACACCTTTGACAGCTCTATATACATGAAACCTACAAGCTGACCCTGGTTTAAGGCTATGTGGGCAAAACTGGTATACTCCTGTAGTGCGGAGGTGGTGCTTTGGCTCTTCCTGAAGCCATGTTGCAGGGCACACAGGAGGTTGTGTTTAGTTAAGTAGTTGGATAGTTGATCAGATGCAATCTTTTCCAAGGCTTTGGAGATGGAGGGGAATGATTGGAAATAGGGTGGTAATTGCTGTGGGCAGTTTTTTCACCACTCTTGTGAATGGGGTGACAACAGCGCATTTCTATTGAGAGGGGAATTGACTTAGCCAAAGGGAGAGATTTAGGATCTTAGTGAGGGGGAGTTGCATGGCATCAAGGGCAAGATGTAATAATTTCAGGTCTAGCGTATCACCGCTGGACCTAGACTTACCCAGTATTCTCATATGGTACATTTTTGCTTCACTAGTGGAGACCATCCTGAAATGGAAAGGGGGCCATTAGCCAGTGAATCAGGATAAGAGGGACTCACGGGTTTGTTGCAGAAGTCAGAAGGAAGTACCCCACTTAGATTAGAAAAAGCCAGATTGAGAGTGTCTGCTATTACAGTGCCCTCCACTTATAGCATACTTGGTTTGCACAGTCCTTCGGATTAAGTGGACAAAAGTGAACTTCAAAACCATTTACATAGGCTTCTATTCACTTTTTGTCTGTTTAAACGGACATTGGATGCCATATTTTGTGGACATTTCTCATTGAACAAACTTGTGCCCTGAATCTTCTGAAGCTGTTGCTTGCTGATTGACACTTACATGCAGCAGCTGTCAGACTGATTATCTGGCAATTACGAGTGGTGGTTAACATGATGACTACCCTCAGTACCTCATTGTCTGCCTTCCAGGTGTTAATTGTAGGCAGTTAAATAGTGACGTGTTTTCAACTCACTCAGATTGCTTTCTTCTGGCTGTTGTGCTTCATCCTGTCACCCTGTCAGCATGGCTTCACACAAGTGCTCTGCACTTACGCTTGTTAAGAAAATAGAGATCCTTAAAAATATAGACTCTCTACCCAAAATGAACACGTGAAACCTCTTTGTGTATGTGGGTCTCACAAAGTCTACTGTGTCGGACTTACTTAAAGCTCGTGAGGTGCTCATGACCGAATGGCATAGCAACCAGATCACAGAATGTAAGAGGAAGAGGAAAGGTAAGGACAGGGAGGTAGAGGAGGCTTTACACTGGTTGTTCAATTCAGCCAGAGACAGAGAGGCTCTCATCAGTGTCCCCCTGATAATGCAAAAGGCCAAACAACTGGCAATAGGGCTTGGAAAGCTGGACTTTTCCCCTACTGCAGAGTGGCTGTCAAGATAGAAAAGCCACCACAACATTTGTTAGCATCGAGCACATGAGGAGAAACTTAATGCTGATGGCCCCAGTGCAGACACCTGGATAAGAGATGTCCTTCCCACCATCCTATCTGGCTTTTTTCCAGACAATATCTACAGTGCTGATGAGACTGGATTTTTTTTCCGGTGTGTCTGTTATGGAACCCTCACATTTAAGGATGAGCTGCCACATGGTCAGAAAAAGGTGAACGAGCGTTTATCTGTCCTCGTCTGTTGCAATATGACAGGGTCTGTAAAAAAGGAGTTGGTGGTCATAGGTAAGCCATCTAAGCCTCGGTGTTTCTGCAACATTACACACCTTCCTGTAATGTATTGGAACAACCAAATGGCTTGGATGACAAGTAGGCATTTTCACACAGTGGGTTTGGCAATGGGGCAAACAGCTGAGGGAGAGGAAGATTGCCCTGCTATTAGACAATTTTAGCAGTCACCTGGCAGTCGCAGGACTCAGGAACATTACGTTAATTTTCCTCCCACCCAACACCACCTCTATAATCCAGCCCCTTGACCAGGGAATAATTTATTCATTTAAGTGCCACTACATATGTGCTATAAGAGAGAAAATCCTCCAGGAGCTTGACTCTTCCAATGGTGCCGAGCTATCAGCAGCAGATTGTGTCAAAAAATTAATCTGCTTGGTGTCAGACTAATGAAAGCAGTGTAGGGCAGTGTAACCACTGAAACAATAATCAGCTGCTTTCGGAAAGGTGGCTTCACCACTGAGACGCCCCTTGAGTAACCTGTGAATGAGCTGGAAGCAGAAGTTTTAGAAGTCCCACCTCCCATTTGACTGTCTGAAAAAGATTTTGATGTTCTCTGCAGGCTGGGAGAAAGCAATTTGGAACCAATGATGGATGCCGTGGAGGAGGTCATTGAGTCCATGCAGAAGGTACAGCTCAACCAACATGTGGAAGAGGATGACAAAGATACTGAAGCAGATGCCACCAAAGAGAAGCTGGTTACTGCAGCTGACGTTAGAAATGCCCTTACAACACTCCGCAGAGCAAGGCTCTAATATCCACCCAGATGGGGACCTGCTAACAAGAACAGACTGTGACTGGAGACCCTACACTTGCACAGCAGGAAAACAAAGTAAGATTACTGACTTTACAGTAATCAAATAAACACAACACCCCCCACCACCAATCCTCCAATTTTCACTGAATAAATAAATAAAGTTTTGAACTTTTAACTGTCACAAGCACTGTAGCACACAAGCACTTTAAAAACACTACCACTTGACATAGCCACCACAGCTACAAAATAACAAGAAATAACTGATAAGTATGAAAATACTGCACCACAGTGTGATCGGATCATACCTACACTGACTTACACTGTGGTACAATTTTTTTTTGTCCGTCGCCAGCTAGGATGGACATTGGAGATAAATAAAAATTTCTTCTGACACTAATGAGTCCACTATAAGCAAATTTCACTGTACCTGAGGATCCTGTGTGATGACACCATTAATATTCAAGGGAAGGGGCAGAATTGACTTTACCTGCGAGTTCCTTTATGTTGGCCCAGAATTCCTTGCCATTACCCCAAGAGGGGGCAAGTTTCTCTTTAAAATGATCAGCCTTAGCATAGTGGATTTCTCTAGTGCAGCCATTTCTAGCAGCCTGGTATTTTTGCCTGTCGGCTGGTATACATGAGGCCAAGGCTTTATGCCAAAGATTATCCTTGGCAGCCATAAGGTTTAGTAATGAGGGGGTGATCCAAGGATTACTGAGGTTTTTGATAATGCATTTAGAGTACGAGGCAAAAATGTCACAAGCAGCATTAAATGTGGTGATGAAGAAATTTAAGGTGGAATGAATGTTAGTGGCAGAGTCTAAGGGGGACCAATCACATGTAAGAAGATAGTCATGGAATTTACCTAACATCGCTTTTTTAGGTATATGTTGGTAGGAGGTTATTGGGGGAGGGATTTTTTTGTGGCAGTTTGACCAATGGCTGAGAATGGGGGAGTGATCACTAAAAGAGTCTGGGAGGACCACAATATTAAAAAGTCTCTCAGGACAGTTGGTGAGTATAAGATCGATGAGCGTGCCAGTACCAGTTTTGTAATTTATCCTGGTAGTAGTGGAGACAAACTGGGTGAGGTTCAGTGCAGAAGCAGAATCTCTATGTAGGGCTGAGGCAGGTGCCAACACGTTAACATTGAAATCCACTAGTAAGATCAACTCCATATTATTCAGCAGAGTTACATAGTATTCGATTGTGTCAACAAATCCTAATTTGATATTACGAGGGGGATATTGGTGGATAGCACTGTGAATGTTTTTCCCATGCTGCCAAAGGAGACTTTATTGGCTAGTTCCTTGGCAACAATAGGGGGTATGGAATTTGAAGAGCAAGCCCCTAGAGTGCATCAGTGAGGTAAAGAGCACAACCCCCCCTTACCCAACCTGTTGATTCTAAATGAGTAGCCAGGGAGTGAGACAGCAGAGTCAAGGATATTAGGCGATAGCCAGGATTCAACAACAGCTAGGATGTCCAATTTATGTTGTACAACCCAAGCTTTGAGCAGATCAAATTTCAGTTGTAGGCTGCATATGTTAACAGATGTGATCTTGAGGCCGCTAGACACATGGGTGGAAGGAGAGGGAGTAGAACCAGGTCCAGGGTAAGGGTGGATGTTACCCAAGAGCAACAATAGCAGCAGGCCATAACAAAATAGTACATGTTTTTGAAGTTTAGAGGTGGGCACTGAGTGCCTACTGGAGTTCCTGCAGCAAAAAGTGGGTATTGGAAGTGAACAGATAAGTTGGGGGAGGAGCAGCGATAACACAGAAGGATGGTAGGTGGGCATGGAGACATGACAAGGTGGAATGCGGAAGAGACTTGAGGCTGGCAGCAGTGTTGAGGATAGAGGGCAGAAGAGGGGGCAGAGACAGCCAAGTGGAGCAGGAGACTGTGACAGTGAGAGCTAGGATGGGATGGGATAATATACTGTATATTTATTTATTGAGCATATTGGAAATATCTTTGAGTCAGAGACTAATTTACAAAGGTTCCACATCAGTACAGGCACAAATAGACAGTAAAATACAGGCAATAATATACAGAAGAATACAAAACAGACACAGGAGCCTAATGTCATACAATAGTCGGTATTATACATAAATGATAAACAGTGAAAGTACAAAGGTGTGCAAACATAATAGCTGAGCAGTAAACATAAAACTAGGCAGGGCTGCCCAGGCTTTAATGTCAGCAGGTAAAAAAAAAATGAGCTAAAGTGGTAGGGCCAATGGTAAAAGAGCAGGATAGGGATCCATTGTCTTGAGTGGGGTAAATTATTGGGGGGAGAGGCATTTGGGAAGGGGCAGGGAAGGGGGTGGCAGGAAAGTAACAATTGCAGGTGCTAGAGGACAGGTGGTGTTCTCTCGGGAGGGATTTGTAGATGGAGAAAATTGAGGAGGCAGAGAGATCTCAGTACTGATCCCCCTACTAGTCAAATAATATAACAAGCTAATGTGAAAGTGGGGAATTCGTAAAAGCGGTCACGTGACATGATGTGACTTATATAACTAGGGATAGCCTTGGGTGGCTCGGTTGGGTAGTGCAGTCGACACATATCATTGATGGGCTATCACCATGCAACAAAGCAGTCGGCTCCATGGATTCACCCTCTGTCCATACCTTCTTGGCTCCTGAGCTGAGACCCACTCTGTTCTGCAGTTGTAAAGATGGGGGGGGGTCACTTGTGAGCCTTCTTGTCTCCTGAGTTGAGACCCACTTCATTCCATGGTTACAGAGAAGGGGGGGTCACTTGTGAGCCTTCTTGGCTCCTGAGTTGAGACCAACTCCACAGTTGCAGGGATGTGGAGATTCCTTCCTTCCTTCCTTCCTTCCTTCCTTCCTTCCTTCCTTCCTTCCTTCCTTCCTTCCTTCCTTCCTTCCTTCCTTCCTTCCTTCCTTCCCCCACATATGGAAGTGAATGAAAAAAAAGCATTATGCCATTGGGTTTGTCTCATGCCTGACTGGCATGTGTATTGAGTTATTTATGTATAAAAGAGAATTCAAAATAAAATAGTACAGCAGTGTACTTTATGAAATGGCATAGATAAATGACACCATCTGATTGTTATCATCATTACATGGGTTCATTTTTTAATGTATGTTTTTGTTTAAAAAACATTTTATAAGCACAATTTCACTTCAGTGGTGTGTAATTATGAAAAACATCACACTTCACTGGTGTGTTGGGTGTGCAATTATTGGTCCATAATTATGCACCCTTTTATGTCTTATTGTTTACATAGTACCTGCAAAGCTTATTTGTAAATTGAGATGTTCTACTGCAGCTCATATAAATAGACTAATTTAACTTTGAATAAAAAACATAATTGATTTATACATATAAAGCCAGGACCCTCAGACATGTTATCCCAAATAGTGGGGGAGCAAGCCATGGTTTCTTTAGCTGATAGGGAGGGAATACTGAATATGTGCACTACCAAAGTTACAGACATGTTGAACACACAGAAGTCCACTTGGTAATTTGAGTCAAGCAGCAGTTCATTTATTTACTGGCAATCATCTTGTCCATATGGTTTCACTTTATGTAGGGAGCACACATCAAGGCTAGTAGTTAGACCCTCATTAGATATGCCTGGGGGGAGGAGTCAAACAAAGCAATGCATATATGCAGGCACCATTTTACAAGTTCACATTGATACAGTGCTTACAGGAAATACATTGTCCTGCAGGTCCATGGGGACTAACTATTCCTCTGAAAATAACACTCATGGAGGCACACTATGTTGGTCAGTGGGAGAGTCCAGAATCCTATCCTCTCTTATTGGCTTCTTTAAGTGAAAAGTACACACGTGACCTGGGGAGCTCATTTAAAATCTCAGGTATCTCGTAAAACATACACATAAGTCCGAAGGCCTCTGGTGGAACTGTCAGCAGACAATATGCTTAACTGTAAGAGCTTGTAAACCAGTTTTCTATTTGAATGGAACCATGGATCCCACTATGCCTAGACCTTCACCTCACTGCAATCTGGGAATTCTGTCCTACTTCCTGGCAGCTCGCAATACTCAAGGGCAGTGCATGCATCCAGCCAGGAATACCCTTTCAAATGGCCTTGGTTACTTTAGCCAGAGTTGGCACAGGTCTTTATCCACATGTCTTTATCCTGCTGGAAAACATAGGTCCAGGTACTATCAGGCACCTAACAGAGTTTGCTTTAATTTGCACATACCATTAACTTCACCTCTTGCTTTCTGACTCCTCTCTTTTGAAATATCTTTTGTTAGGGCTGCACATAAATTCTATGCAGTCCTTCCAGGATTACAGAGACAGAGAACAGCTAGAAAACACGACAGGGTACCTAGAGTGTCTCCTTTCACAGTTAGAACTGAAGCAAATGAGGTCATTTCCATTTAACAAAGTGGTGTTCCTTTATGTCTCTCCCCTCCCCTCTGCCACTGGACTATATTTTTAGTAATAATTTGTTTATTTACATTCACTCAAACTCTCCCACTAACTGAAGGTAACAAGCATCTGGTCTTAATCAGACTTGTCATTAGAGATGGGCGAAGTCCACAAACTACACTCCGCAAAATATTTTGTGAAGTTCATGCAATTCACGAAATATTTAGTGGAACGAATTGCAAAATTCTCCCCACAAAATTCCACCTGCCCACCATGCCTAAGCTCAAGGGTCATTTTGGCAATATGGAGATATAACACCCATTCTCTCCAGTGTTAATTTTCTCATCCCCCCGCTCACACTTGTTCATAGTATCTCTCCTCCCCAAACAAGTTGCTGCTCCAGCCCACACTTTGCTTCCCCCCCACCCACTCAGTCACTACCCATCCCTGCCAGGTCACTCCACCACTCAGTCACTACCCCTCCATTGCTTCCCCACCTTGTCCCTGGTGATTGCTCCTGATGACTCCCTCCCCCTAGTTCCACTGAAGTTGTGAGCTAGTTCAGGTGTTGTAGCAGGAATCAGAGTTCTCTTCACCCCTCATCTTCCCCATCTTCAATTGCAGTGGCAGTTACTGTCTCGGGGTGGGCAGGGATTGTGTATAATTGACCTAGCTGTGGCAGTGAGTGCTAACATGCAGTATGGTGGATGATGGAGACAGGAAGATGTGCATGGGGATGGGGAGTGGCACAGTGGGGTGATCAGAGAATGCAAAATGGGGCTTGGTGGGTTGCTGCTGAATGCCAGTCTGCTGTTGCCCTTTGCCATCCACCAGCTGTACTTAATTGGCATTTGGGAGACAGAAGATAGTACTGAGGCCACCAGCTTGTCCAGGATGAAAAGAAGTGACTTTACGCTGGAGCAATTGCGGGAGTAAGATAGCAATACAAACCTCTGCATTCTGCTGACTGTCAACAGCAAGGTGTTCAATGTGAGCAAAAGGAAGAAGTTGTTAAAGCATAAGGGTCATTGTATCAGCATAATTACATCTTAGAAGGTGGATCCTGTCCTCATATGCATTCACGTGGCAAACAGTTATGGACAACTTACATCATTTTAGTTATTAGTAATGCAGGAGATCACACGCACAAACTAGTTTGCCCATACCGGAGCTGGGGCTAAGCATAATGGTATTTTATTATTTAGCTGCAAGAGGATGCAAGAGAATATTCAGTTTTCTGGGCATCTCTGTCCATTACTTTTTTCCAGGTGTTTTGCTCTTCTTGCTCACAGCATACAACTCCTTTTTGCAGCTGTATTGGCTTTGACCAGAGTTTGTTTATACTTGAGGCATGACCAGTGTGCATGAACAAAACATGGAATACAGGGATACACTGTAACCCTAAACTTGGGGGGAGGGGGTACATGCACTTTAAATGTACATGAATAGAAGTGGTATACACTCTCACATTTGACTGTTGTATCTTCAACTTCCAGTAGACTTTATTTTATTGTATCTTATTTACAGCAGTCAAATTCCACCTTTAAATATCAAGTCACCATTTCATGGACCCCACACCACTTCATACTGGGTGTGCATTGATTGTCTGTATATTACTTCATTCAATTATGTTTTCACTTAATTCTGAGGTCTCACTATGTTACTCTCCATTGACTATGCAAGGCTGGCTCAGATTGCATCTGTATTATTCTTTCTTGCTCTTCACATCATAGATATATAGATACATAGACACTGTGGGCAGATAAGGGCCTATGGCCACCAACTCTGCCCATTTGAGCTTGTAAGTTCCTTTTACATTTTTCTAGAAGTCTGTTGTACCTTACCCCTGTCATCCAGAATTTCATTATGTCTATCCCATGCATTCTTAAATCCCATGATTGTTTCAGACCCCACAACTTCCTTTTGCAGGGTGTTCCACTTGTCCACTAGCCTTCCTGTGAAGAAATTCTTCCTCACGTTGCCTCTGAATAACCCTCCCTTCAACTTCATCCAATGTCTTCTAGTCATGGAACATTATTTGTGCTGGAAAATAGTGTATTCCTGCACCCTGTTCCTCCCTGTAAGGTACTTGTATGTCTCTATCATATCCCCTCTCTCTCTCCCTAGTCTCCTCCAAGAAGTGCATATTCAAGTCCTTCAGCCTGTCCTCACAGGACTTGTGATGCAATCCCTGTACCATCTTTGTTGCCCTCCTCTGAACCTTCTCTTCGCTGTCTATATCCTTATGTAGATAAGGTCTACAGAACTGCACACTGTACTCCCGGTGGGGCCTCACTTGTGTCTTGTATAGTGGAATTATGACCTCCCTTTTCCTGCTGCTGATGCCACTTCCTAATTCAACCCAGCATCCTATTTGCTTTACCTGCAGCCTTGTCACACTGTTTCCCTACCTTGAGGTCATCAGAGATGATAACCCCAAGATCTCTTTCCTGCTTGATGCATGCTATATCCTCACCCCCCCAACTGATATGTTGTTCCAGGGTTTTTGTGCCCCATATGCATTTGCTTGCATATCAGCACAGTTGGTTAGAAGGAATGCAAACCAGTCCATTCCAATTGCCAAGGGAGCTGCAAACACACACCCATGAGAGAGGGAGGGTGTAGTGGTAGGCATCAGTGATGTCTCCTAAACAATGATAGCTACTGTTCTGCCCTCTCTGTCCTTGGCACATGTGCACTTACACAGTCAAAGACTTGCTAAAAGGCATGCACACTGTGGAGGGACATACCCAGCTGAGCTTATCTGGAGTTGATGATTTTTACCTGAAATCATGGATGTGGTCATGAGGGGAAGAACACGATTTTATCTGTTATTACAGCACTTGTGTTCCTTTGGGATGTGCTAGGGAGGAGGTTAACTCAAACACAGTGTTGTGTCCTTGCAATGTGGCAAGTGCCCGCAAAGATTTTTTTACTGACTTATGTCTCTTGCCTCTTCCACCAGCATAGCAACCTTCTGTCCTTCCTGTTGGAAATATCACAGTCTCATTGCTCATTCTCAACCTAAGAGGCTCCCTTTATGGGGCCTTAGTGGGCACCACCAATGATGGAACATGTGTATAGGAATGCATATCTCAAGTAAACCACAGTTTACAAGTTTATTGTAGAGGAAAAAGCATTCTAGGCCCTGACTATTGCTTTTGTTTACTTTTGCTATTTGATATTCACCCCTATTGTTGTTATAATATGAACTGTGTGCTCTGTTTAAATTGAGCCTAATGTTAAATGCATAGAACTAAATAATATTGTATTTTTGGTCTTATTACACAGTTCCTGAAGTACAATATGATCCGTATAAGGGGGGTCTGAGGCACAAATACTAGCATGGGTATATGGAGGAGCAGCAATCACCAAAGCAATATGGTTTATACATTTTATTTTCCTAACTATGCCAATGCTCTGGAGGACCAAATCAAGGAAGTAGTCTTCCATACAGGGCAGTCAGATGGTGCACGGTGGAAGAGTGTTTGGGGACATCACCATCAACTTTTTTTTTTTTTTCCTATTTTACTTTCTACCCTGACAATATGTCTGCAATGTGCACAGCAATATGCATGCAACAGGCATACATGGTGTGGAGGATCTGCATCTCAGCTATCCCATAGCTGCCTGTCATAACCGCTGAGGTGCCCCAGGTGATACAGGCACAACAGGAGCATGCACCCTTCCACCACTGAGAAGCTGACTGTCCTCTGAGATGCTTAACCCTCCTTCCCTGACCAACTGTCCAGCATCCCAGGCTATTTCCTGAAATTGGTTTGCTGGTATTGACAGCAGTAATCCTTCTGCTGTACCATTGAGCATTTAAATGTGTATGGGAGGATGGGGAGGGGGATATTATGAACTAACTCATTTAACTCTGTTTTCCACTACAAATAAGGGATCAGTGGGTGAAAAACAATTTGTTAATGGAATCTGAAGGGACTGTGGGGTTGGTCTTGGCAGGGGCTTGAATTAAATATGGCTTCAGCTCATGGTACTGTGACATTTGCCAGCTCAATTTATTGAATGGGATAACAGGGAAGAGAGATAACTGAGCTAATTGGTTCAGTGTAAGGTCCCAGCAATTTATTTTAATATGTGATATTATGTCTACATGTGTGGGAGGATGGGTGAGAGGGGGTGAAGTGGTATTCTACTGATTCCAGTTTGACTGCTTCACACCAGTTGAACCAGACTAACCAAGAACTTGACCTTTGGCCTAAATATTCTTTAGAGCCTATAAAAATTAACTGTAGCTCTAGCAATTATACTTTTCACAAGTACACATTTTCATTGAATCTTTTCTTTTCCCATGTTTCACAAACATACTGTATGTGAAAGTGTAATTCTGCAGTTTCACACAAATCTACTCAGTGGGCCCAATTCTATAAGCACCTGTACGCATGTCACAAGTTGTGACATGTGAGGGGTGCTATTGTGCCAAGGACCCTGTGCCTGATTCTATAAGGGGCAGAGTCCCAGCAGCTAAGTCCTGTGACTTGTGACAAACCCACAGGCGCGCCAAACAAAGGACGTACCTGAAGGGTTCACCACAAGCCGCAACCCTGGGAGCGAAGGGCACAAACGCCCCTAACAATGCCCAGATCCCACCTATCCATAAAGCCCTGCAGGGCTGGAACATGCCCGTGACCCCCATTATCCAGTAAATAGCCCTGCAGGGCTGGAGAATGCCCCCAACCCCCAGTACCTGTTCCTTTATCTGATCTTGTAAAGTTGCATAACGTTTCACCTAATTTGCAATCCTTATATGGTATTGTGTTAGACACTGTAGTTCCTAAACTTAAAATTGCTGCTTGAGCTGTTTCAATTGCAGGCCCAAAATATTGGAATGCACTACCTCTGATGATTCGGCAGGCCTTAACTTTGAAGGGTTTTAAGAATGAACTAAGAAAACATTTAATTACTGCATTTTCATGTGATTGTTTTGTCTAATTTTAGTCTTATTTGTGAGTATGAGTCATGTTATTCATGTTTTTGTTGTTGTTTTTGTCCAGGTCAGACCAAAAAGGGCCTCTGGCCCAGTGTCCTTACCCGGTTAACAAAATTCAAAATAAAAAATAAAAATAAAGTTATGAAGATGACTCATTGCCAGTGCCATTTATAGTTCTCTTTCACAAGGGAAGGCCCTGGTTACTGAAAGAAACTCATTTAATGTGAAAAAGAGTGACTTTTGTTCAGAAAACATTTGAAATCATTACAAAACTGTGCAGTATCATTTCAGTTAATGCATTATGATTGCATTTCACTGTACTATTGTTTCATGCAGATTTGTGAAATCATGGTTCAGCAGAGAAAAGAGAGTACACAGTGTGAGCCTGCACTGACAGCTGCAGGCCCTGCAGTATGAACAGGGCAGAGTGAATTTAACAGTCTGGAGAAGCTGCAATGGGAACTTTAAAATATTTGGGGCAAATATATGTTTTTATTGTTGGTGGTATAGAAGGAACAGAAATCCACATTTATTTATTTTAATTTTTATTGTTATTTTTGCCCACTGCAGCAAGAGAAGAACAGAGTGAATTTAGTATACTGGGAATGGTGCTGGGGGAGTTTAGAGGAATTATTTGATAAATAAATTGGTTGTTTGTGGTGCAGGTCACAGAAATCCATTTTGTTTTTCTTTTTCCTTTTGCCTGTGAGTGAAAACTACTGTAAGAGAAGTAGCTGCTGCATTGAGACACAATGTCCCTCAATGAGGATGAGGAGGGCATACCAGAGCATGGTTGACATGACAGCTGTATGTGTGGGGCATCTTCTGCCATGTCATGTATAAATCATGATGAAGAGAACTGGAGGAATAAGGGATGCAGGGGGATGAAAAGCAAAGCGAGTCAGTTTTATTTATAAGATAACCAATTCCTGAGGCTCTAGGCACCTAACAATAAATAAAACAAATGAAATAAACAACATTAAATAACGTTGCTATAAGCAATTTAAAATCAAAAATTCAGACCAAAACTTAAATTAAAAAGTGGGCTTTTAAAGATCTTTTAAAAAAGCCATTGAAGGAGCATCTTTCACTTCCTGAGGAAGGGTGTTCCTAAAGGATCAGGGCCACAACACCGAACATCCTGTCACCCAAGGATTTTAGCAGAGATCCAGGTACAGACAGGAGGTCTGTCTTCAACGACCAGAGGGCACAACCAGGAGTGTATGGAACCAGGAGGACTTACAGGTAGAAAAAGTAGCAGGTAGGTAGAAAGGAACAGGAAAAGGTTTTGCCATACTAGTTCCACCATGTACCATTTCTTTAATAGGTGCTGGTGGTCATATTGGTTGGACAGTGGCTATCCTCGAAAGATGCACAAGGGCTGGGCACATGATAGTATAGTCAAGGAAACTATGGTTTATTAGTCCCCAGAGGTCCACTGGTTCCAGTCTGACTGCAAGCGGCTGACACCATTGTCCAATGGATGTGCTATGAAACTACCCTGAGCAATAAAGAAGCACACCAGTCTTACCCTCTTCCTCCCTCATGTGCCTCCAATTTAAGAGGTCTCACTGATCTTTATTTCTTTTTCATGTAAAATAAGGTGAGAAAGTCAAAATCAAGAGCCGTCACATGTCCAGGAATCACGTTTTTTTTCAAATCAGATTTTTTCAATTTACCATTTCTTGAATCACATTTTCATGAATCTAGTAGGAACACTTTATGTAAAATGAGATAAGAAAAGTCAATTCATGACCAGTAACAACATGTAAAATGATGTACAGAAAAACAAAGTCATTATCAGTCACATTGTCTTTGAATCCAATATTCTTGAATCATGACTTCTCCTGTCAAGATTTCTTGAATCAAATACAGCTAATTCCTGTGAAATAAGGCAGGAAAGGCAAAGTCAAGACCAGTCACGTCACATAAAATGAGATGTGAAAGGCAAAGTTAAGATAAGTTACAGTTTCTCAAAACACATATTCTCAAATCACATTTTCTTGTATCAAGTCTTTTGATATTACATTTTCTCAAATCTCATATAGATTAGTCATGTAAAATAAGATAAGAAAGACAAAGACAAGGCCCGTCATGTCATGTAAAATGAGATGAAAAAGGCAACATCAACACAAATTGCAGTTTCTTCAGAAGCATTTTCTTAAATCACATTTTCTCAAATGATACTTTATTGTATCACATTTTCTCAAATCTAGTACATGTATAGCCCTTGAATGTATGAGGAGGTAAGAAAGAAAAATTGAAGACTACTTATGTCATGGAAAATAAGGTGAGAAAGACAAAACCAAGAGCAGTCATGTTTTATCGAATCATGTCTGGAATCCTATATTCCCAGAATGTCCTTCCCACCATGTCTGAAATAGTATACATGCATGCAGACAGTGCCACTTCTAAAGAGGGCATGATGGTACAGATCTATAGCCCTCATGGACATGGGGAAGACAGAGAGATAAGGAGCTATGAGCAAAACTAGAAAGGGTTGTGGCAAAGGAGGAGTTGGTGGGAGATCTAAGCTTGCCAGATATTTATTAGATCATTCCTCTTGTGACAAGCTTGAGAAATTAAGCACTGCTGGCTATATTGTAGAACATCCTGCTGGTGCAAATGGTAAAAGAACCCACTAGGCAGGTTGCCATTCTCAATGTGGTACTCACCAACTCAGAAGTGGTTGGAAGAGTGAGGGTAGAGGATCCACTAGGGTCTAGCAACCATACCTCTATATGGTTCAGTTTGGCCCTTGGAACAATGCTTCAGTCTGGCTCTTGGACCAAGTAAGCACTTATCAAAGACTGTAGACCTAGATTTCAGAAAGGATGTCTTCACTTGGATGAATGAGCTGGTCAGGGACAAGTTAGTTGGAGCAGACAGCATCAGGGATGTGGAGAAAAATGCGGTCAATCAAAAGGGCCATTCTTGAAGCAACAAACTCTTGCATGAGAATGGTAATCAAAAGAAAAAAGTACAATAGATCAATATGGTTCCTTAGGATGGTAGGGGGACCCATGAGAGCCAAAACAAAGGCCTTCACCAGGTACAAGGAAATACAAGAGAGGAAAGAATGGGAAGAGTTCCAAATGAGAACAATGGAAACCAAAATGGTGGTCAGAAAAGCATAGGCAGACACAGAGCTGTGTGCTGTTGGGAGGGGAAAACAGTTCTTTAAAGATATATTAGGGAAAAAAGAAAGAAGGGAGGAGGATGTGCTAGACAAACAGAGGCAGGGAGGGTAACTGAGAAGGAAAGGCAAAAAGTAGCTATTCCTAATGGCTACTTCTGCTCTTTGTTTGCAAGGGAAGACAGAGCCTCTGCCAGATAATGTCATTAAGACAGGCATAAGGGGGATCCTTGAGATGAGGCCACATGTATATACCAGTCAAAGGGTTCAGAAAGGGCTATCAGCCCTAACGATATATATGGCCTCAAGCTAGATGGGATGCATCTTAGGGTGCACAAGGAGCTGGCAGCAGAACTAACTGAACCTCTGGTAAGGAAGAACAATGGACTCCCGGATAGCAAACAGCATGGGTTTGTGGCAGGGAGGTCTTGTCAGACCAATCTAATAGTATCCTTTGACTGGGTAATGTGGGTAGTGGACAAGAGCCGTGCTGTAGTTTTCTCTACTTCAGTTTCATCAAGGCTTTCAACTCAGTGCCTCACAGAAGATTTCTGAAGAAGCTACAGGATCTGGTTACAGCAAGCAACACAGATGTTTGAGAAACTAGTTGGCAGACAGCAGATGGTTGTGGTTAACAGAGTTAAATCATAAGTGAGGGAAGTCACCAGTGTGGTACAATAAGGATTGGTCCTGGTTTCAGTCCTTTTCAATATGTTTTCCAGGGGAAGATGTGTCTCTTTAAAGATGACACTAAGCTATGTGGCAGGGTAGACAGTGAGGAGGGGGTTAGGGAGATGAAGAGAGACTTGCAAAGGCTAGAGAGGTAGTAAAATGTTTGGCAGTTGAAATTCAGTGGCAAAAAGTTCAAGGCGATGAAGACAGGGGACAAGAACCTGTGGACAGAGTACTGGGTGGGAGAGGTAAAGCTGGGCATGACCTCTAAGGATGGAGACCTAGGGGTCATCATCAGGTACTTACTAAACAATCAAAGCAGTGTAACAAGCCTTGGTGTATAGGAAGGGGTATTGACAGCAGAGGGAAGGAAGTTTTACTAACTCTCTATAGATCACAGGGGAAGTCCCACCTGGGATATTGTGCCCAGTTCTGGAGTCCTCACTCAAGGAAAGATAAGGGCAGGCTGGAAAGAATGCAATATAGGGTGACCAAAATGATTCAGGGCCAGAAGAGCAGATCTTATGAGGGTTGTCTGAAGGTAGTGAAGATGTATTCACTGGAGGCCAGACGTGAGAGGGGAGATATGATAGAAACCTCCAGGTCCCTGAAAGGATTGAACAGGGTAAACTTTGAGTAACTATTTAGCATATATAACAGATCAAGAACAAGAGGGCATGAGTCGAAACTGACAGGGGGAGGTCCAAGAGGGAAGAGAGAATGTTTCATTTTACAGAAAGGGTGGTGGAGCCATGAAACAATCTGCCTGCTGCAAAACTATCAGTGATTACAAACACAGCTAGGACATGGTGAAGGGCTAAGTGGTTACTTAGGGTGGTAGTAGTTGGGAGGGAAACATGGGGTAGATGATGTGAGTTAGAATCATGTATGAGCAGTTTGTTCTGGGTTTGTTAGGGCATATGGGAAGACTGGATGGATCAATAGTCTTTTCCTGTAGTCATTGTCTATGTTCCAGTGTCTGTATGATTTAGTGTTGAATCAGTAACCCTTAGCATGGCCATTTCCATGGTAAGTCTATTTGACTGCTACGCACACTGTTATTTAAAATATCATACAGCAATCCAACAAATCAAGGCTGGTGGTAGTGGTGGAAACTGTGGCAGCACATGTGGTAAGGGCAATAATTACAGTAATGATAATGGTGGTAGAGGAGAGAGTGGTGGCATCACAACTACGTAATCTGAATCATCGCAACAGTTAAAATATGAAAAATAAGAAAAATAAAATAAATATAAAAATGCATCTATCAATAGACAATATGGTGAAGGTTAATGTAAAAGTAATTCCCTAGATTTAATGTCTTCACTTTTTTTTTGTGACGCACACATGTTGTTTTTCTTTCAGGCATGATGGAGGTAATATTGCATAATGTGAAAATTAATGGAGCCAACAGGAATGTAGAAAGTGGCATGGAGGTAAAACAGAGACTACAGACTGCCACTTGCCTTCAGGTCAGTATTAACTATTAATGTACAGTAGCTGGCACTGGGATGTGACATTCTTAGTGGATTACGTAAACTCTGTCACAACACCACAAACAATAATCCACAGCAGATGCATGCAGAAAGCACCTGCTATTAGTACACCACAGTAATTCATATTCACTGCTGATCTAAAGGCATTTTACCTGTTATTTGTACTGTTTACCCTATGCCAGTTTCTACTATGGGAGTCAAAATAGTATGTCGAATCTACAAAGTCTAACAGAATTTTTAGGTCAAACTGAAATTGACTCTGGCTCATTTCTTTTACCCTTGCCTGACCCTCACACCGATAAAGAATAATGCCTGGGCAACCATGCACAGGAAAGGTATGTTTCCATCAAGGGGTTCTGATGGCATCATTAGGTACTGCAAGAGAAAATCTTGAGAGGTACCTGATGTAAACATAACTAAGCTGTGCATGGTTAATCATGTTTTATTTAGTAGTGTATATAATCTGAAACATAAACAAATGCTGCTTTTTTTCCCCAATACATTTTTGGTTACATTTTTTAATATTTAAAAAAAATGAAAGAAACCAACTCACAACCAGTTGCTGAAAACCCCATCCAGGAGGAGAGGTGTACAACATATGATATTGTTCACTTTAACATATTTCAGTTGTGACACAGAGGAAGGAGTTTGGTGAAATATCTGCCTCTTTTCTGGGAACACCAAGATCTGAAGAGGGTGGATTGGAGCAATGAGGGAGGATCTGGACATCCTAAATGATGGTCCGCCTTATAGCAGCTGAGATTCTGTTCCAAAAAATGTAAGGTGATGCACATCAGTAGTAAGGACTTGAAAATGCAGTACCAACCTCATGGTGGTAGTGGGGTTGTAGAACACAACTGAGGAAAAGAACCTGGGAGTGATAATATCAGAAAGTCTGACAGTTAAAATGCAGCACAACAGGGAGTGAGGATGGCAAACTAGGTGAAGGGCTGAACAGAAAGGGAGATCAGTAGCATAAGCAGGTATTCGATTCTTCTGTATAGATCTCTAATTCTCCTTCACCTGGAGTGCAGTGCAAAGTTCTAGAGCCCACATCTGTGGAAGGACTCTGACAGAGTGGAAGCTGTGCTGAGAAAGGTGACCAAGATGAGCCAAGCCCTGTGGAAGAAATCATATGAAGAAATATTGAGGGACCTTGACATATGCACCCCACAGGGAAGAAGATGGTCACGGGGTCATCACACAAGTAATAGGTAGGGTTGGGCAGACTGGATGGGCAAGTAGTCCTATTTTTCTGCAATCACAATCTATGTTTCTTGCATAAGACAGGGTCTGGGTTTTGAGTGTGTTGAAAATAAAACAGCAGGTGCAGGAGTTTCTGTTCTAATTAGAAAAATACACTGTTTTCACAGAAGGGTAAACTTTAACATTTAGTGACCTTTGAACTGTGGTGCAACAGCTTTCTCTTGTGAAGTTGTAAATCCAAACACAACAAGGAGTAACTATAGCCATATGCTATATACAGTATATACACCAAGTAGTAATACTGAATGGAAGCATTTATTGAGGGGTTTGGCTTTGCCCAGAACAGAATAAATAAAGGTACTACTGGCTATTTGTGTGGCTGGCTTTTTCTTTTATCCAATTAATTACGTGCAAAGGCTTGTTTAATTGCCAAAAACTTTCAAAACAGGTACAACTGCCTAGTACTCATGAAGGTATGGTTTTCCCCTAATCCAGCACAAATCAGATGATTATGATTTATATTAATCTCACCATCAAACTGTATAATAACAAAAAATTGACTACCTACAGTGTAATGTCTATGGAAGCAGTCAGGCAAAAACTGCAAAAAGCAACTAGATTTACCCTCATTGTCCAGGCAAGGAATAGCAGATGGAGGATTAGGTAAGCAAAAACAAAAAAAAACTACAATAGTAACAGATTTAAAATAATAGATTATATATATTTTTTAAAAAGTTATTAACCTTGCTTCCTTAAAGCTACTCTCTCCACACACACACACACCCACAATGCCTCTAGACAGATGAAAACATTACTTTTCAACAAAAATACAGCACACTGACAGTGCTGCAACAGCTCAGAGCTGCAGAGAACACAGTATTCATTATCACACTGACCAGTCTGAAATAATAGGATAACCGATGATAACAGGTAGCTTTTGCATCCTATGAAGCCTTCTCTTGTCATATTCAGCATTTCCAATTTTCAGTTATTCAAATACTGTCCGGGCAATGTCACATAATACAGTGAAGCCCACCAGGATGAATCAGCTAATTTCCACAACTTTCTTTTGTTTTAATTTTTGTGCGTGTGTGACTTTAGTGGCCTTGAAAGGTGCCGTATTGACAGCACCAGAACCTGATGTCCTTTGCTTATCTACATGATGGGTACAGCACAAGTGATCACAATGCAAGCTTCCCCAAACTGCCCCACTAATGCCCTCAAAAAATGACATGGAGAAACTACAGTACAACATAGTTGAGAGGGTAGTTTAGACTCCATGTTCTTCAATCCTTGGTCTCTCATATGAGACTGCCAACAAGGGTACTAGTTAGTGTAAATTGTGTTTGTGGTTTCATGATGTGGACACCTGCCCACTGGGAGCAAAACTGAGATCACCACAACTCATTACACATAGGCCACTGAAAAAACCCTCAGATTATAGCGGCTTTTGGCTACTACCAAACTGTGTTGTACTGAACCAGTGATGTAGAGTTTAAAAGTTCCTTAACCCAATACCAACTCACTGAGTTATCCCCTTCCTCTTATTTCCTCTTCTGAGTTATTCTCGATTCTCAACTAATATTTCAACATTCAGTTCTGGACATTTGAACTTATTGCATTCTTTTCTGAGATTTGGGTCCGTGCTTACTTGTATGAATTGTTCCTTGTGCTGCTGTAACACATAGGGACCATCCTGGTGTTCCTGCTGTTTAGTACTTCGAGTTCCAGTACTTGATCACAGAGGAATAGGAATCATTTGTCTTCATTTGTCTTGTGTAGTGTGGCTCATGTGGCAGCACTCTTACCTGAGGGTCATGAGGACATAGGTTAATGTCCCACACCAGGGACTATGGCTCATATTCAAATGCAGACACTGCAGAGTGGTACTTGTGGGATGCTGCACTGCTGGATGTGCAAAGTCTTTCAGGTAAGGCAAGGCAAGGCAAGAGAAGACATTTATTTTTAAATAACATGTCATCCAATAAAGGTTTAGGGTGCTTCACAAAATTTCAACTAATACGTACACTATTTATAACATACATACAATAAACAAACAACTAAATAAATAAATAGACATATTACAAAATAATGAGTCCAGTGTCCAAGCTTTGCTGCAAGATAAAGTAAATGAATACCTTTTTAGATCATTTTTAAAAGTTTCCACCAAGGTGGAACTGTAAAGATCAACAGGTAGAGAATTCCAAATCAGCAGGGCCACCACTAAGAACACCCTCCCCTAAGAGGTTAGTATGTGCCCTTGACATGGCCAATAACAGACCTTCAGTGGAGCAGAGCTGTCCATTGGCAGCATACCAAACTAAGAGACCTTTCAGATAGTCCAGATGAGATGTTAAGCTGAGCTCTCTTCTGCCCACAATTGGTGGTTGTCCAAGTGGACGTTAATGATACCCTGGCACTTTTTATAAGTGTGTGGCAAAATAAATTTCACAAAACAGAATATTCTTCTCTTAATTAGCCATCTGCTTCATGAATATACAAGTTTATAGTGATTTATTTAAACTTTTAACAAGTAATGGTATGCTGAATGTGACATGCAGAGGACAAGGTACAGGGAGAGATGGATTAAAATGATTATTTGCACAAATCAGAAATAAAATGGACTATTTCAACTTGTGGTTTGTACAAAATATTCAAATGTTAGAGCTGTTAAGAAGTTTTTCTTCACCAGTGAGGATATGGCAAAGTCACGAATGTCACCCTTCATGAAGACCTCATGGAGTGACCCCATTTCACCAAATTTGGAGCATAGTGTCTAACAGCTGTCCACTCTCTGCATGTCATCGGCAACATGCAGGGCCTTCCCATTGACTATGCTTATCACCTGATAAAACATGCACCTTGCTGCACTTTGAAATACATTTTGGAGTGGTATCCGGTATCAGGTGATGAGTGCCCAATTACTGTTGTGCTCATTGGTTTGTCCAAAATGTTCAAATACTGCTACTGTTGCTAAGTTTTCCTACACTGGTGAAGATGAGACAAAGTCATGAACATTCCCTTTCATGAAAACCTTGGGAAGTGATACTACTTTACCAAATTTGGAGTATAGTGTGTAACTGCCATCCACACCTTGAATGTAATAGGGAACATGTGGAGTCTTCTCATTACTTTGAATTTATTTATTTTATTTTATTTTATTTATTGTATATAATCAGATTTACAACCTTTGAGCCAGAAGCTCGTTTACAAAGGTACCTCATCACAGAGAGGTCATACAGAATCAACATACCTACAGATTACAATCATACAGAATAACGTTGTTGTACATAATTGTTTGAACACAAAGAGTAATTAAAAAAACATTTCAGAATTGACAGGTTTAGTACTAGCAGGTACTGGCAGTGGAAAGGGAGGCCATGGGGAGTGGGGGTGGGATGAGGGGACTTCGGCCCAGAGGGTTATGTCAATAGTGTTTTGAGAGCAGCAGAGCATCTGTTAGTGAAAGGTGCAGCAGTGGGTGTTGAACAATAGGTTGCATAGGGAAGTTTTAAAGGGGACAATTTTGGTGGTGTTGGAAATGTCTGCGGGGAGCGAATTGAACCAGGATGAGGCTCTGTAGCTGAATGACCTTTGTGCCCAGGTGGCCCTAGTTCTGGACACTAGTAGGGTGACCTTGTCAGTGGCTTGGGTGGTGACTCTGGAAGGTGTAAGTTGGATGGAGGCAGAAACTCCAGAGGGGGAGAGCCCAAGTAGAATCTTAGTTAGTAGGCAAGTTTGGTAGCGGAGGCGTTCATCGAGGCTAAGGAGTTTGGCCATGTAATAAAGCTGATAAGTTTGGGTCAGCCTAGGGGCACTGGTCACTAGCCTGCAAGCCTTGTTTAGGGTGAGTTGAATCTTGTTGAGGGCTGTGGAGTCAGCAGCACCATAGACTGGAAGGCCGTAATCGACAAGGGACATTATTGAGGATGTAATGGCAAGCCTGAGGGCATTAGGTGAGAGTCAGTCCTTGTGACAGTTGAGGATGCCAAGACAAGCGTTAGTGGTGGATGCGAGGGCTGTAATGTGGGCCTGAATGGTGAGAGCTGAGTCAAAGGTGATCCCAAGGTATTTGTAAGAGTAAACATGTTCAAGTGGTTGATGAGTGCTGGGGAAGATTACTGTAGCATCCCTCACATGAAATCTGATTTGCTGATGTTCAGTGCAGGCATACTGGGCACCAAGATAATAATGGTAATGTCGTCACCAAAGATAGTCTAGAAACCCATTTTTAATAAAAAAAATCACAGTCATGTTCTGATGTGCAATTACAACCATTTCGGGCAGATCAGTGCTCACTACATTGGTAGACAGTTCATTTCAAATATCACTTCATTTCGATTTCAGCGTGCTGTTAGTATCTGAATTGCTTGTGGGGTACCAGGAGCCTGGAGATCTCAGCAGATAGTATGGCATGCTGCTTGCATGTTGTTATAGAGTACCATCCATGGAGCAAATCATTGTCTGCCGAATCAATGGCTGCAGAGTAAAGACATTACATTGATGACAAGGAAGAAATAAAAAGAACCCACGATAACTATAAACAGCAAAGGTTGCATGTGAACTGATTTAGATTTGACTTGGAGTTATGTCCTTTACAAAAACAACAGAAAGGGCATTGTCTAAGTGAGACCTGCCCACAGTCCACCATGTCAGATGAGTGGTAATCAAACAAGTTTTTTACCACAGTGGTGGCAAAAATGTCAAATGCAATTTTAGCATTATCCCTCTACACAGGAATTGAAAATGACAAATACACACACACACACACACACACAAACACACACACACATTACTTTACTGCGTTATCTGTCAGGACTTGAAGTGCAGGATATTTTTGATGCACTCTCAAATACTGGAGCAAACTATAACATAGAACTCTTTAAACTAGAAGAATAAATTGGTCCAAAGGAAAATGCAGAATTTGAGCAGCAAGCCTTGAGACAGGCAGCACAACAGGAGTCAGAGACAATAGATGGCTTTATAACTTGGTTGCAGAAAGTAGAAAAGACACGTGAATATGATGACATACAGAAGAAATAATTTGGGATCAACTAATTAATAACTGCTACTCAATGCAGCTTAGGAGAAGACTGCTGAGAGAAACTGATCTCATGCTTAAGAAAGTCTAAACTATTGCATGGGCAATTGAGGCATCTGATTACCAAGCTAGCCACATGGCAGGAAATTTTCTTTTCTGCATTCTATTTCTGCTCCCTAGACAAAGTAGGCTTGGGCTCCCTCCTGCTCTGCACTACTGCCCCCCACCATTCACCATCTTCCCAGACTTACCTGACCAATCCTATACCCCTTACAATCCCCCCCCTCCCGTGGCAGTGTCAGGAGGGAAAGGGCCATCCTCCACCTGATGTCATAATCCATTAGACTGGTAGGTGCTTCCCAGTGATGAACCAGGTGGGGACTCAGTGAGCAGAGCATAATTGACACCTACCTTGCTGTGTTTTTTCCTTCCATTTTCTCCCTTCTCCTAGATGCAGTGAACTTAGGCTTGTGCACGTGTATGGAAGCGTTCAGTGCATCCCACATCCAAAGCTTCCCCCTCCTTAGACTCATGTCTGCTGCTCATACATGGGAACTACCACCAGGATCCACATGGTGGCAGCCAAGAACTGAGGCAGCACACCACCCAGATGCAGGAAAGGAGAGCTGCCAGTCAGCTGCTGAATCTTCTTGCAGCCCTCCTCTACCCTGCTGACCCCAGTGACCCAAATTCATTTCTGAACTTGGGTTGCCAGTGTGAAGAGAGGTAAGGTGCACAGCTCCTCAGCCCTCTACTCAATTGGGCTGGCTTAATGGCAGGAAACTTTAAAGTGCAATCTGAGTTGATGTATACATTCAATAGTGATGAAGATAAGAGACAAAAAGGGCACAAGCAACAATCCCTTACTACTACCTGAAATTTCACTAATGGATGACTTCCCCAGCACCACCCAACTGCACTATGTAGTAGAAATGGGCATACAGGCACTGCCAGATCACAAAATAAAAAATCTGTAACAAATGTGGCAAATGGGGACACTGCCAAAATGTGCAGGACAAAATCAAGAGCTACCGTACATGGAAACAGAAATGGTAGCTCATATGAAGCCAGGTGGTGATGAGCATACAGTTGTGCTCTAGGACCTGGTAACAAACAGCAGAGGGCAAGTTCACATAAATGACAACAGTGAAAATCCTTGAAGATTCAGGTGGTAGTGTGAATATTGTGGATGAGTCTACACTGCACAAAGTAAGTCTGCCACAATCTATGCTCAGGAAGTCCAGCAATCAGGATATTAGAAGCTACAATAACAAGCATTTGTCAATGCCGAATGTTTGCTTGCTGGTACAGTATTAGCATTAGAAATGCAGGAGTTAGACAGATGCAGAATAGGAATGGCAGTGAAGCACTGAACTTCACATGAACCCCACCTCCATCCTATAGAGATGGACAGGATTTAGAGTAAGGTTTTGGGTCGTCACCCATGACGGTCAAGCCATGTCACCTCACTCTATTCTGCAGACACTGACACGTGTTGAGCTGTGCCTTAGGGTGTTGGGCTTTACAGTCACCCAGTTCCATAAGAACACACATTGAAATGGGTGCAGCATAGGAGAATGGGGTGAAGTCTTGGGACAAAGAGTCCAAGGTACACCTCGATGCCTGTCAGTGGCTGGGGAGTGGGGATGGGATGGAATGAGCAGTACAGTTGGCAAGTTAAAGGCACACCCCGATGCCTATCTGTCTGTACAGGGTAGGATGTTACGGTTAGATACCGTAATGCCTCAGGCATTTATTGGTATTCACAGTGCAAATTTTGAACACGGCCTTTTTGTGACCCCACCTCAAGAAAGCATTCGGGACCTCTTGTCACGAACAGTGGCAGTGTGATTTTGTCAATGTGTCCTGAAAACTGACTTCCAACAGTGACAGTGCCATTCTGCACCACATGTACGAAAACACAGATCAGGCAGGATGTGAAGAATGACAGCTGTACCATCCATAGGAAAGTATGAAGAGATGGCAATGTTGAAAATGTGTAGTGAGAATATTTAAAATGCTTGCACATCCGAGCATACGTGGAAACCGCGCAATGCATGTGCGTAACAGTCATTTTATGGAGTTTCATCACCAGATTTTCAACATAGGCATTTAACGACCTGTGGTCATGAACAGTGTCACTGTGATTTTGTTACTGTGTCCTGAACACTGATTCCCCACAGCAACCACGGTATTCTACTCCGGAACTTCAAAAACACATTTCAACCAGAATGTGAAAAATGACAGCTGTATTGGTCATAAGGAGGTGTGGGAAAATCTGGAGTGAAAATATTACAAATGTGCAAAGTTATAAGCGTTCATAGAAACTGAGAAATGCACACTCATAACATAGTCATTTTATGGACTTTCATCACCAAATGTTCAACATAGGCATTTTAGGACCTCTTCTAATGAACAGTGTCACTGTGATTTTTGTAATGTGTCCTAAACAGTGATGTCCCACAGTGACCACACTATTCTGTGCCAGAAGTGCAAAAACACATTTCAGCCAGGATGTGCAAAATGACAGCTGTACTGTTCATAAAGGAGTGTGTGAAAAATGGCAATGTTGAAAATATGGCGTGAAATTATTGCAACTGTGCTAGGTTACGAAATGCGTTGTGTGAAAACTGTGCAATGCACAGAATATACAGTTAGTTTATGACTTTGTCACCAAATTTTCAACATAGCCATTTTAGGACCTCTGCTAATGAACAGTGTCAGTGTGATTTTCATATTGTGTCCCGAATACAGATTTCTCACAACGACCACGCTTGTCTGTGCTGGAAGTGCAAAAACACATTTGGGCCAGGATGTGAAAAATGACAGCTGTACTGTTCATAAGGAGGAGTGGGCAAATGACAGTGTTGGCAATCTGGAGTGAAAATATTGCAAATGTGCGAAGGCACAAGCGTGCATAGGAACTGCATGATGCACGCTCATAACACAGTCATTTTATGAACTTTTCTCACCAAATTTTCAACATAGACGTTTTAGGACCTCTGCTAATGAACAGTGTCACTGTGATTTTCTTAATCTGTCCCAAACATTGATTTCGCACACCAACTGCACCACTGTGCGCTACATGTACAGAAATACATTTTGGGCGAGATGTGCAAAATTAAAGCTGTACTGCTCATAAGTAGGTGTGGTAAAATAGCATTGCTGAAATTCTGGACTGCAAATATTAAAAATGTACCCACTTACAAGCGAGTGTAAGAACTGCGCAACGCATGCTCGTAAAACAGTAATTTTTAGGAATTCTTTTACCAAATTTTCAACATAGCCATTTTAAGACCTCTGCTCATGAACAGTGCCACTGTAATTTTCTTAATCTGTCCCAAACATTGATTTCACACACAGACTGCGCCATTGTGCGCTACATGCGCGGAAACACATTTTGGGTGAGATGTGAAAAATGACAGCTGTACTGTTCATAAGTAGGTGTGATAAAATTGCAATGTTGAAAATTTGGAGTGCAGATGTTACAAATTCACAAACTTATGAGCGTGCATAGGAACTGCACAACACACGCTTGTATAACAGTGATTTTTAGGAATTTTTTCACCAAATTTGCAACATAGGCTTTTTGAGAGCCCACCTTATGAACACTGGCAGTGTCATTCCATTAATCAGTCCCGAAAGGTGATTTCATGCAGTGACTGAAAAATCACCCTTTGGGCCTGATTAACGCCATGTCAGTGACAGAATTCATGAGGAGGGGTCCCAAAAACTCCATGTTGAAAATTTGGTGCTAAAATTCCAAAAAATGCCTGAGATATGCAGCAAAGTTGAAAAAACACAATTTGTTACATTATACAGCTTACTGGCATTTCCTCAGTTCATGGTTAGCTTTGAAGAGTGCAGACATGTTCCCGCTCCACCAAAGATCATCGCCAGACTCGAGGAGGCATGGAGTGAGGAGGGGTGGGAGCAGGGTGCACAGGGTGGGAGAGGGGCTTTTGACCCAAGAAGGGACCATTTTTCCTTTACAGGAAAAAAACAGACAACGAGGACAGTTTTCAGTTTTACAGGGACTCTTTTCGGGGCAGCTGTAGCTGATAGATTGGGCACTCTCCGCCGGCACACCAGAAAATGGGGAGAGAACCATCATGCCGATGGGGATTGGGCACCCTGTAGGCAGGCAACAAAACCGGGGTTTACATCATGCCGATGGGGAGGGCTCCTCACGGCAGACAACAACAGCGTGTGAGGGAGTTACATCTTGCTGATTGGGAGGGCTCCCTCGCCGGCAATAAAACATTGCGGCACTGAAGCCGTATGGGATTGGGGCCCCTTCGCCAACAAATACCGCTTTGAGGCATACGCCGCCAAGGGGATTGGGCACCACCGGCATCTTGAGGCTGACTAATACTGTTTATGAACATGGCGGCAAGCTGCCCACCACATTCAAAAACAGTATTAGGATAGCTAATGTTCCGCCCTGCAATGGCGGGTCACTCCCTCACTGCAGCACAATGATGGATGCTGCAATGATGAAGCAGCCCCTGATTGCTGCGGTCAAAACATTAGAACTTGGTGCACTTTTTGGAAACCAGTGTCATCGACACACTGTGCCTCCATTGGTCCACCAGTGCCAAGCCCCCAAATGCAGTGCCTCCCTTGGCCGTAACACTGCCGCACCTCCACAACCCACTTCTCTCCTAAGCTGTCACATAATGTTTCTTGAGCATGCATGCAAGCAAACATAAAAACAGGTGATAAACAGCACACTGGATTTTAATGTAATAGTCGGTGATGGTGAATCATTATTAGGAAGGAAAATTGCAATGTAGTTATGAATCCTGTATGCTGGAATGCCACTACAGAACTGTATTAGCCCAGACAAGGAAACTGAGGATATCCTAACATAGAAACTCAGAATCTGGTGGCAGATAAGGACTGCTTGGCCAATGCAGTCTGCCCATTTCTTTCTACCTACACTATTACTACAAACCATTCCCAAGCTTCAGCTCTTTCTCCTTCCCCCTTCCACTCCACTATGATTCCTTGGTGCTTATCCCATGCATTCTTGAGCCCCACTGCTGTCTTCATCCCCAGTACCTCTGCTGGAAGTCTGCTGCAGGAATCCTCTGCTCTTACTGTGAAGAAGTACTTCCTCACATCTCTCCTGAATCTACCCCCTCCACCTTCATAGCATGTCTTATCTTGAGCACCTTTTCTTTTGAACAATACTTCCCTCCTGTATCTTATTTATCTCTGTGAAGTATTTAAAGCTCTCTATCAAAGTCCACCTCTCCCTCCTTTGTTCCAGGGTGCATATATTGAGGTCCTTTAGCCTCTCCTCATAGGTCTTTTGATGCAGACCATGCACCATTTTAGTTGCCCTCCTCTGGATCACATCCACTCTATCTCCTTCCAAAGATGTGGTTTCCAGAAGTGGACACAGTACTGTAGGTGGGGTCTTACCAGTGATCTATACAGAGGCAACACCACCTCCTTTCTGCTGGTGATACCCCTCACTATACACCCCAGTATCCCACTTGTCCTCCTCACTGCCTTATCACACTGCCAGTCCACCTTTAGATCATCCAATATGGTTATCCCTAGGTCTGTTTCCTACTTGGTGGTCACCAATACCTCTCCACTCATTTTGTACAACTCCCCTCGTTTTCTGGCACCCAAGTGCATTATTTTGTACTTTTTGCACACTGAAACCCAGCTGCCATACACTTAACCACTCTTCCAGTTTTCTCAGGTATCTGTCTATCCTTTCTAACCCCCCACCAGAATGTCCACCCTATTGCAGATTTTGCTGTCATCCACAAAGAGGCAGACCTTCCCTTCCAGCTTCTCTACAATGTCACTTATAAAACCATTAAAGAAAACCAGTCCCAGCACTCATCCCTCAGGCACTGCACTGGTCACACTCCCTTCCTCAGAGTGAACTCAGTTTACTACCATCCTCTGTCTCCTATCTCCCAACCTATTCCTTATCCAGTTTACCACTTTTGGACCCAGTGCTAAGTGACCTAGCATGCCTACTAGTCTTCTACTGTATGTGGAGTGGGTGGAAAGTCTTACTGAAATCTAGGTAGGTCAGGTCCACTGCTCTACCCTGATCTAAATCCTTAGTCACCCAGTCAAAGAAATCTATCAAGTTCATTTGACATGACCTCCCCCCTGTGAAACCATGCTGTCTCAGGTCTTGTAACCCACTGGATTCAAGATATTTCACAATTATTTCCTTCAGCAGTGATTCCATTAACTTTTCCACCACCAATATCAGGCTGACTGGCTTATAATTGCCAGCCTCCTCATTGCTACCTCTTTTGTGAAGTGGGAATACATCTACCCTCCTCTAATGCTCTGGAACCACTCCTGTTTTCAGTAAGCTGTTAAATAGAACTGTGAGAGGTGCAGCCAGTTATTTCTCTGACTTCTCTCAGTACCCTTGGATACACCCCATCTGGACCCATTGCTTTGTCCACCTTCAGATTAGCAAGTCCTATCAATACTCTCGCTTCCAAAAAGGGCTAGTGTTCACATCCCTCCCTCCAAAGTTTTTCTTACTTTTTTGTGGCCCCTCCCCTTCTACTTCCTCTGTAAACACTGAACAAATTATTTTTCAGATGTCTGCCTTTTCCTGGTCCACCTCTGCATAGCTCCCTTTTTCTTTTTAACCCTATAGTGCTATCCTGGTCATCCTCTTTTCACTTACACACCAAAAAAATGCCTTTTCCCCTTTCGTTACTTCTTGGGTTATTCTCTCTTCAGTTTGTGCCCTTACACTCTTTACTGCTTTCCATGCTTTCATCTTTTTTCCCTGATACACCTCCTTATCCTCCTACCTCTGCATCACCTTATACATTCTGAATGCAGCCCTTTTAGTAGAAGATTTTAATTTAATAAGTGCCCTTTCCCTGAGGCTCAGGGCGCTGTGCAAATCAGGCAGGCAAGACAATTACAATAAACATAATATAAAAACAGTAGTAAAATCATAAGAGGATAGAACAGTATCTAAGATTCAAATGCATGTCTAAAAAAGGCATGTCTTCAGGCCCCATTTAAAGATTTCTATCAAGGGGGCCTCCCTCAGAGATCTGGGAAGTGAGTTCCACAGGACCAGCACCACCACTTCAATGGTGTGATCACCAGATGACGTAAACTGTACCCTGGGAACCATCAGAAGGCCCTACTCGGCAGACAAAGAAATCATGCAAGGGGCAAGCTGGAGTCAGATAACCCAGATCTGAATCATATAGGGCCTTAGAGGTGAGTAAACCCACCTTGAAGGAGATTCTTCACCTAACCGGCAGCCAGTGCAGGCCACACAGCGCTGGGGTCACATGACAAGACTTGACAGGCCCATCAGCAGCGTGATCTCCACATTCTACAACAGCTGCAGGTGGTGCAGGACCTCTACACTGACCCTAAGATAAAGAGGATTACAATAGCCGAGCCTCAACGTCATGAAAGCATGCACTGGTGACAGAAAGTCACCAGGCGGTATAAAGGCTTTGATCCACCAATATTCCTAAAATGGTAAAAATCAAGCTGGACAACAGATGACACCTGTGCTTCAAGTGTCAATCTGCTGTCTAGGAACATGCTCAGATTTTTCACCTTTTCATACGCCAAAAGAGGGACTGTCCCAACCATCAATCCCATTTCAGCCCTCCTGGCATTCACCTCTCTCTGGCAACCTGACTCAATCACTAGTACCTCTGTCTTACCCGGATTGAGCCTCAACCAGTTAAAGGACATCCGGTTTTGGAGCTCATCCAGACAGTTATTTAACACCATCACTGCATCACGTGTCCTGGGCACAAAAGACACATACAGTTGGGTGTCAGTGGCATAGCAATGATATTCCACACTGTAACATCTCATGATATCACCCAGTGGCAGCACGTTCACTGCAAACAACATTGGCAAAAGGACAGATCCTTGGGGTAGTCCACAAAGCAAGATCTGGGGGTGGGAGGAAAAATTTCCTGTCACCACCCTCTGCAACCTGCCAGTGAGAAGGGACTCAAAGCAGCTGATGGCAGTGCTGGTGAGTCCACATAACCCCCCTCAGGTGATCCAATAACACCCCATGGTCCACAGTGTCAAATGTTGATGACAGATTGAGGAGAACAAGGATTGACCACTGTCCTCTGCCTCTTGCCCTGAGGAGATCATTTTTTTACCCTGACCAACACAGTTTCAGTGCTATGCCCCAGTCTAAATCCAGACTGAAGAGGCTTGTAGATATCAAAGCCCGCATGGTGTGCCTTGAGCTGCAGAGCCACAATTTTCTCAATAACCTTACTCAGACAGGGAAGGTTAGAGACTGGTCTATAGTTCACCTAGACGTCTGTGTCAAGAGATGTTTTTTTTCAGAAGGGGCTTCACCAGTGCCTCTTTCAAGGCATCAGGAAATAGCCAATCTGAAAGTGAGCACCGGACTATCTCGGTGAACACTGTACCAACGGACTCCATGCCTCCCGCTAGGAGACATGTCGGGCCTGGGCCCACTTCACAAAAAGTGGGTGGTACCTTCAAAAACACCCTACAGACCTCTTCCACCCCAATGGGTCTAAACTTGCTCCTGGCAAGTGGGTTGCCCTCAAAGACAGCCGATGTGACACTGCCAGACCTAGGAATCCTGGCTAATGAAATTGCAGTCATGATGGAGGACACTCGGTCAGAGAAGAACAGAGCGAATGCCTCAGACTTTGCAACAGAAGTTACCCTAACCAGCTGCAGACAGGCAGGGTGAAGTAACCTGTCCATAATCTGAAAGAGATGAGCTGGTCTGTTCCTCCCTGTAGCAATCTCCCTGGACAAATAAACTGCCTTCTTACAGGAGATTGCCCTGTGATACTCACCATAGTGAGTTCACAGAGCCAGCTTGTCCTCCTCTGACTGCAGTATACACCAGCAATGCTCCAGTCTCTGACCCTTGGCCTTCATCTCCTTGAGATTCCCATCAAACCAGATGGATCTAAGTGGGAAGACCTGGGTCATATATGGATCAGTGAGACAGCTTTGAACACAGAGGTGATGGCTCTATTATAGGCTACCACCGCCTCATTCATGCTAACCACACAAGCAGTGCTCACTGCCAAGAGGTCCATTACCACCATTAAACCCTCTGAGGACATTCCCCTTAAAGGATGGAAATGTACCAGATCCACAGGGAAAGGGCTCATGCGGCGGGGAGCCTGTACAAAAACTACACCATTCAGTGATTCAACCACAAGACAAGATCAATCTTGAGATCGTAAATCTCAAGCCTCAGTGAGAACAGTAAGTCCAAGGTGTGACTGTGGCAATGAGTCACAGAAGCAACTGCTTGTGTGAAGCCTAGTGATGTAATTAGCTGGAGGAAGTAATATCCCAATTGCGATGAATTGTTGTCGATCCAAGCATTGAAGTTGCCATGGACATGCCACCTGGATGACTCCAATGCTTTCTTGGTAACAAATTCCAAGACTTCCTGCAGAAACTCCTTCCCATGCCCCGGTGGCCAGTACATGAGAAGGATCCTGCAGCCTGCTCCTGGTCCCACACACACAGCCATACATTCAAACAATGATATAGAGCCCAGTGGGAGTACCAAGAAGTTCAGGTTGGATCTAAATCAGATAGCCACTCCCCCGCCCTTGCATTCCCTCCTTGGGTAGTGTACCACAGAAGGACATAATACAAAATGCAGACAGAAAATCCAGAATCCCAAAAGCCCGACACCAATATCCCAACAGGCTGGTGCCCAACAAACATAAAATCCTGAACAACGAACTGCCTGACACTGAAACTTGCACAAAGGTGGAGTTGGTGATAATATGTTTGTAGGGAGGAATGGGGCTCTGCCCCCTGCACCTCCTATACAATCATATAATCAACTCTATGTCAGTGCAAGTTCCAGTGTCAGGTAGCCAGTTGTTTGGGATTTTTCAATTATTGGGCACCTGCCAGTTAGGATATCGGCATCATGCTTTTGGGACTTGGGATTTTCTATGTCGGTATTTCGTGCTGATACCCCACGGAGAACCCCACCAGGATAGATGCCTCCAAACCTGGGCTTGTATCATCACCCAGCAAAATTTCCATGATGCAAGTCAGGTCAACAGAGGAAACCAAGTTGGCAATAACTGTGGTCTTCTTCCTAACCAACCTCGTATTGCACAGCACTTCCTGTAGGGGACTGTCCAAGGCTGTCAGTTCAATGACTACCTGTCCGCTCGATCTAGCAGAATCCCTGGGAATGGACATCAACCACATCTGGCCTCTCCCAAAGTCCCATTTTATCCTAGGGCACCTCATGGTCCTGATCACCCCAGTGCAGCTTTCCTTCACTAGAGCCCCATTACCTCACTGCAGACCATTCCACTCCTACACAATCCCAGCCTCTCTTTTTAGTCTTTTCCCTTTTCAGCCAAATCTTATGAGAACCATAGTGTTCTCTTTTTCTTCTTGCTTTTGCTCACTTGTTTGACACAGAAGTTTATTGCCTTTACTATGCTCCCTTTTATCTCCACCCACTGTTCTTCCATCCCACCCAGGCCATCCCCCCAGTATGTCATCCCTGAAGTATTCAACCATCTTTATAAATTCTGTCCTCCTAAAGTCCAAAACCCTCATCCTTGTATGGTTCAATTCCACAGCCTTTCTTATATAGAACCACACTGGACACAAGTGCCACCCATCTTGATTTGTGCATTATTGTCCCTATTAGTGCATATCACTTCAGCTCATCAGTGGATGATGAATCCTCACATCTTGGTCATGACCTCCTCCAGTTGATTACATCACTGGAGCTAGCACAAGCATTTGCTTCCATGACCCATCACAACAGACACACTTTGGACTTAATATTTTCATTAGGGCTTGAGACTATGCACCTCAGGACTGATCGGGTTGCTTTGTCCGAGCATTGCTCAGTAGAGTTCTCATTTGGGGCCCCCCTGATTGTCTCTCTACTGTTGAGATGGTCATCTATCGCTCTTTAAAGAGATTGTCCCCAGAGGGGTTTTTGGAGGTAGTAGATCTGTCTGGTGTGAGTACTGCATCTGTGGCTGGCATGGGCGAGGCAGTGGCAGCATATGATAAGGCTGTCTCCAAAGTGCTTGATGACATCGCACCAGTCCATATTTGACCAAGATTGTCTTGCTTGGGATCTCCATGGTTTGATGGGGTTTTCAAGGAGATGAAGATCAAGGGTCAGAAGTTGTAATGTTGCTGGTGGAGGAACCAGTCTGAGGTGGACAAATTGGCCTTGAGGACTCAATATCATGAGTATCAAGGGGCAAACAACTCTAAGAAGGCAGAGTTCCTGTCCAAGGAGATTGCTGCAGGGAAGAACAGTTTGGCTCATCTATTCTGGATTGTGGACAGACCGCTTCATCGCGTCTGTCTGCAGCTGAAAAGGGCATTTTCAATCATGTTGTGTGAAGAGTTTGCTCAGCTCTTCTATGACAGGGTGTCACCCATTTGGTCTGGGATCTGCCAGAGGGGCAAGATCAGCCCCGCAGTGTGGGGCCTGGTAGGAGCATGGGTACTTCTGTTTTCTGGAAGGAGTTTCGGCAAGTGGAGGTGGCTGAGGTCACTGAGGTGATCTTGAAGCTGCAGACCACCTTTTGTGAACTGGAACCAGCCCCAATCCATCTCCTAGTGGGATGCAAAGAGATCATTGGTCCAGTGTTCAGTAGGATAATCCGGTGTTCACTCTCAGAAGGGATTTTCCCTGATACCTTGAAGAAGGCATTGGTGAGGCCCCTTCTGAAGAAACCATCACTCGACCCTGATGTTCTGAAGAATTATTGACCTATCTCCAACCTCCCATTTCTAGGGAAGGTTGTTGAGAAAGTGGTTGCACTGCAGCTCGAGTCACACCTTGTGATATTTGACATCTATGAGCCATTCCAGTCTGGATTTAGGGCTTGACATAGCACTGAGATGGTGTTGGTCAAGATACAAAAAGACCTATTTTGGGTGAAGGATAGAGGAGACCAGTCAGTTCTTCTTCTCCTTGATCTCTCCTCAGCATTTGACACCGTGGACCACACTGTGCTTTTAGATCACTTTAGAGAATATTGTGGACTTGCTGGTAATGTCATCAACTGGTTTAAGTCCTATCTCTTGCGTAGGGAGCAAAGGGTGGTGAAGGGGAATTTCTCCTCCTCCCTGAAGCTCCTGCCATATGGAGTTCCTCAAGGTCCAATCCTGTCAATGATGTTGTTTGCAGTGTACATGCTGCCTCGGAAGTGCTCATTAGACGTTAAAGTCTGGGTTTTCACTGCTATGCAGATAATACCCAGCTGTATATGTCTTTTGCCCCTGGAACAAATGATGCTGTTGTAGTGCTAAATAATTGCCTCACCGAGATCAAGGACTTGATGTCATCTAACTGGCTGAGGCTGAACCCTGGCAAGATGGAGGTGCTGGTGATCAAGGCTGGTCAAGTGCATGATGAAAATGCCTCCGGGGTGGTAACAGGACTGGTCCTGGGATCTACAACATCAATGGCATCCACTATGGTGAGAAATCTGGGCATCATTTTTGATGACAGGCTGACACTTGATGCTCAGGTGTTGTCTGTTGTCCCAAGTGTTTTTTACCACTTAAGGAATGTCACTCAGATTAAACCCCTAATTCTGCCCAAAGACCTGCCCTCACTAGTGCATGCATCTGTTACATCCAGGTTGGACTACTGCAATGCTCTGTACATCAAGGCCAGTGGAGGGAACCTCCATTGACTGCAGCTGGTGCAAAACGCAGCGGCCAGGTTACCGATGGGCCTTTTTAGGTCTTGTCATGTGAACCCAGTCCTGCAGGATCTGCACTGGCTTCCTGTCAGGTGGAGGATCCTCTTCAAGGTGGGCTTGTTCACCTATAAGCCCCTATATGGCCTGGGCCCTAGCTTCCTGACTGACCTCCTTACTCCTGTCATCCCTGTCTGCTCCATCTACTCTTCCACCGGAGGCCTCCTAGTGGTTCTGAGTGCCAGGCTGAAAACCTCGGGTGATCAGGTGTTTGAGGTGGATGACCTTGTCTTCTGCAACTTGCTACCTAGATCTCTGAGGGAGGCTCAGTCAGTTGAAGCATTTAAGAGAGGTCTAAAAATGTATCTATTTAAAGAGGCATTTCCAGATTAAGTGAAGCTTATTTTAATCATTAATTTATTATCACTATTTATTAATGCTCATTTGGGGACTTCACTATGGGGGCCCCCACATCATCCCTGGTCACTACCATGGGTGCCTCCTTCCAGCATTCCCACCCTGCCAAAGTGGTGTTGGAATTATGTAGTGGTACCAGTAGAAAAATGTGCCTCTGTCCCACCAACATCACCCTTCCAGAGCCCACCATACTCCATCCATTCCTCCTCCATGGTGTACTCTGAGGTAACAGTGGCAGAGTTGGTAGCATCTGGCTGGGGATAAAAGTCACCTGAATTGTAAACAACTTGATCTGGAGTCTAGGGACTGCCCCCTCAACCCAGGGATGTGTGTGAAGATGAGAAAGCACCACAGTCTCCAGAAGGTCTCTCTGAAAACTGCCACCCCACAGTCACTGCACTGCATCACTCCAAGTATTCTTAGCTTCTAGTCTCCCTGTGTTACTTGAAAATAATTTTTTACCCTTATCGCTGATTAGGGGTTTCTAGTTTTCCCCATTTTTGTGTGTTTCTACTTGTTTCTCCTCATGCCTTGTTCAAATTTTTTTTATACTCCTACCCTAGATTGGTGTTGCTCCTATTCCACCTTTTGACCCACATTTTACCTTCTGCCCTTTCCAGCAGTGACTGTTACACAGTACTGAACAAATGCCTTGCCTTAGTTGACTGGCAGAGGCCTCCACTTCTCTGCTTCTTTCTGCTGATGCTTATGATGCCAGTTGCCAGTTTTACTCCTTTGCCATTCCACTCACTTGCCGGACAGGAATGTGTGGGGCATGTTGGTAGTGGTTGCTTTTATGAAGAAATGTCTCCCTTCTTGGTGGCACACTATTGGCTGTGGGAGGTCAATTATAAGCTAGCTGAGGCCCCAGGCCAGAATACTCATAACCAATACTTAAAATGTGTCATGGGATAGGAAAACCCAAAGTCTTTCAGCTTAGGATAACTCTAAACAAACCCAGACATTCCACGTGTTGTGCAAATGATGCACAAAATGCCTTTCCACATGTGTGCTCAGGTTTCAAAACAACTTTATAGATCTAGAACAGATGGTCCATGGAAGCAGTTGCTATGGGTTTCTATGGTCCGTTCCCTTCTGGTAAGCAGTTGCTGGTTCTAATGGACTATTACTCCAGATACCCTAATGTAGAAATTATGAAAAATGGTGAAGTGTCACATCATCATCAATCATTCAGAGGTTAAACAAAATTTTTGCCACACATGGCTTACCAGAATGTTGTGATGCAGATACTGGGTGACATTTTGTCTCAAAGGACTTCAAAGCATTTGTTAGACAAAATGGAATCCTACATGAGCATGCACCACTATGTTAGCTGAGGGCTAAGGGAGAGGTGGAACATCCTAATACTGTGCTAAAAAGGCTATACAGACTGCTCAGGTTGAGGGAATAGAGAGGACAAGGGACATTTATATATTTCTTTTGATGTACTGAACATCACGCACTACAACAGGGGTGCCACCAGCTCAGCTGCTGTTTAATTGTCAGGTATAAGTTACCACACCTGGAAGCTGAAAGCAATATACCAAAGACCTTGGAAATCAGAGACATGCAACAGAAACAAAAGATGAAATAGTATGCTGACCAGGGTTGCATGTTAACCTCAGTTTGCACCAGAGGAGCAAAACTGCTTTGGAAAAGGCAGGAAAACAAGCTAGCAAGTGTATGGGAGAACCAGCCTTTCATACTGATAAGACAAAATGAATTGGTTTTGTGTTGCAATCAATGAAAGGCCAACAATACTACCGCAATATCACATATGTAAAGAAATATGACAGGATTCAAATACCTCCAATCCTCAACATAGAGAGACTGACTATGATGACCCGTTAGGACCCACCACTGTTGAACCAAGGTTACCAGTTGACAATCAAATAAACTCACAGAGGGACCGTAGAGTTCCTTCAAGACTGCACAATTATGTTCTGTGTTAAAAATATGAGTGAAACAGACATCAGAGATAAAATTTTATTTTGGACTAATATTTTTTTAAAATTTATGTTTTGGGGGGACTGTGAACTCATAAGAATTGCAGGTGTATTTTGAGTTAATATGTTTATTAATATATTAGTAAATATTTTTAGTTGAATAATGGTTACAGAAATTTTCAGACCATATATCTGGAAAGGGAAAGATTTAGTGAATGTGGAGAACTGGAACCCTACAGACCTCTCTAGATAGTCTGGAGGGTTGTAGCCTTAGTAATAGAGTATATGGGGCTGATCAGACATGTTGATGAACAAAGAAGCAAGCATGGAGCAAAACACTATTTGTTGAAACTTACATCAACAGAGTAAAGGCATTAAATTATCTATCACTCCTACCTCCTGAAGGAGAGTTAGAAGTTACATCACTGGGCTCATGAAGAAGAAGCCCAAGGAGAGAAATGATCAGGGATATACACATTCTATTTTTGCATCAAAATGCACCACATATAATACTTCATTTCACTTTCTTCTTGTAGCCAAACTATCTGACTTACAAATCAGAACTCAAGGACCCCTGCCTTTATGTGTGAGAACAGGTTCCTGTAGGCCTCACTGCATGGGCACTGGCATCTGATAACATTCAAGGGGACTACGGATGTGCACAGGCTTCAACTGTCACCCTATGCCTTATTGTCCCTAATAAGGTTAGGTTCCCACACAATAAAACCAGCTTTCTTCAGACACCATTTGTGTCTATACTTACACTTCAGTAAGTATTCTCATCATATTCTGCCACTTTGGCAAACTTCATTTCTAGCAACCCTCTATGAGGCAATGCTAGCTGATTTTTCCCATCATTTCCTTCTTTTTTCTGGGGCTGAACACAGATAAAGTGAAACGTGGGTGAACCAAAACCTAAAAGCATAGAAGATTTTTTCTCCCTCTGAGCTCTGGAACTCACTTCTTCAAACTCTAATCAGATCTGGTATCCAGCTTTCAGTTGCAGCAGAGAAGACTCATCTGGCTCGTCCCCCTTGCACAGTGCCAATTCAGAGCACATGCACTATGAAGACTCCCAATTATGCCTTGTGGTACTGATGTAACCATACAGTTGAGGAACCTCTGGTTATCCCATGGGTTATATACTTCAACTACTTAAGCCTTTGCTGTCCACAGAGAGTCCTGATTATACAGCTGCAGACAGATGTGATGAAGTGGTCTGTCCACAGTCCAGAATAGATAAGCCAATCTGTTCTTCCCTTCAGCAATCTCCTTTGCATTTAGAAGTAACTTTTAAGGATAAAAGTTTCTTCTGCAGGAGGATGAATTCAAGCTAGAGATCCCTGCAGACAAGTTCCAGGGTAGGCCTATTAACATAAAGAAAAGTGTCAGCAGCAAATAAGTGTAAATTTGCTGATATAATTCCTGAATCAATGTTATTAATATATAAGGCAAATAGTACAGGGCCTAGAATAGACCCTTGGGGCACACCTCTTAGAAGAGTTTTCAGGGGGAAAAGGTCCCCATCTGCCTTTATTTGTTGTTGCCACCCCTTAAGGTAGTTTGAGAACCAGTTCAAAACCGTGCTGTCCAGTCCTATGTTTCTAAGAGTGACCAAGAGCAGATCATGATACACCTTGTTGAATGTTTTGCTTAAGTCAAGGAGCAGTGCAGCTTTAAGGGTGGCAGTAAACCAGGGACAAGATCTCTTTTTGGTGTGAACATTAACTAAGGGAGCGTGCTTGTTAATAGCTCCAATGACAATAGAATGAAAGGCTTAGTAGGCTTCATCCACCGTGTGAGCTAGATAAAAGACCTGCCAGCTAGAGTGCTGAAAGTCAGTAATGAAGGTGTTTGGATTAAAGTACCGGCTGTTTCTCATAAAAGTTTACCTGGAGAAGGAAATTATTTTTGAAGTCGACCTCATGCAGGCTATGGCACAATGATCACTGTGATCACTGAAGAAGACACCAGCATGTGAGAAGAGATGTGGTTCGTTAACCAGAATTAGATCAAGTAATGAACTGTGTGCTGGGCTTTTTTTATTAGGGTGGGTAACATCCATGATGAGTTGTGTGAGCCCAAATGTATCACTGATATCTTTTAGGGGTTAGGCAATAGGAGAAGATCAGTCCATGTTGAAATCACCCAGGATGATAAACTCAGAGGTTATTGTGCTTAGGAAGTCACCCACATATTTCAGAACCTTAAGCCCTGCAGAAGGAGGCCTGTAGCATCCCATTATACAGAGGGAGACTGACTGAGAATGTTGAATTTTAATGATAATGCATTCAAATTCCTTTGGCATTGTAGCAGCATGAACTATAAAACAATAAAACTGTCATGAATGTAAATTGCTATTCCCCCCCCCATGTATGTCTGTCTTCCCTAAAAACATTATATGAAGGAATGTTAATTTTGTGATCCTGTGTGGAGGGTCTCAGCCACATTTCGATAGCTACCAAGACATCTGGTTTAGAGAGGTTAATCCACGTCTGTAGTGCATCAAATTTCTTTAACAGACTTCAGGCATTTATGTGCAAGAAGCTCATCCCCTTGAGTTGAGAAAGTTCTGAAGGAGCAGATATGGGATGGGGGGGCCAGGGTTTAGTTTGACGTTGCCTGTGCAAATAAGCATAGTAATAATTTTTTTCAGAGCATTTAATAACAGACCAAGCTGATGTGTCCTTCCTCTTTTACGATGGCATAAAGGACTAGAGAAGGATTGGGCAAAGTCGAGGCCAAAAAGGCCCGAAGAGGTGTATAAAATTATCTAAGCAGCAAAAGTCAGAGAGTGCTCTGGTGAGGAGGTAGGCAGTGAACGATAAAAACAACCCATGTACTGTATAGCGTAAGTATCACAATGTACATAGTATTGAATAAGTGACCCCACAGGGAATGACAGGACAATCATGAAATCTAATAAACCACAAGTGTTTATTCCTGCAGAATTAGGCAATAGTATAGGTGCAGGCACCGCATGAGGATCAAGGGGACTGAGAAGTGCACCTACCATGTACACTAGAGTAAATGCTAGAGAATACATTTTCAGTCCTAGAGCAGAAGATTAGTTCAGGGAATAGATGGCAGCAGTATTTTGTGAATGTTATTTATTTATTTTATTTTATAATACTATTTGTTTTAGTGCAGCCCATCAGGCAGGAAGAAGGAGATTAGGTAGATGTCTCTTCAAAATAGCAATATTTCAGGACAGGAGGATTAGGTAATTGATGGGTAGCAGCAGAGCACTGTACTTTTGTACCCAATTAGAGAAGGAGCCTCAGAGGAGGAGGGGAATGTACTGTACAGAATTTAAAGAGCACCAGGGTTGGGGGATGGTGGACTGGAGAAAAATCCCAGCCCAAAAGGTTTAAAAATTTAAATTCGCAAAAGCAGGTAAGAATCAAAGCCTTAGCAAGCTTGAAGAGTCAAGGGTCCAATAGGGAAAGAAGCCACAGCAGCAGCAGCAGCAGCAGCAGCCAATCACTTTCCAGTGCTTGTGGGTTTCAGCCAATTATGGCTCCAATGTTCAGCCCAGGGCTCAGTCAGAAGCTCACCTGGGTTTCTGTGCTTCACAGCCGGCAGGGAGGGAGGCGCAGCTGGGCTGGCTGTCCAGTCTGTGCCGCAAGTGTTCCACAAGCAAGCTCTAGACAGGGTCTGCTCCTGCAAGGGAAAATAGAGAAGGAGAAACTTACTTTTAAGGTCTCAGGAAATTGTACAAAACAGAGCTCAATTGGGGGGTGGGCTAGAGCAACAAAGGAATTAGATGGGAGGGTAGGGTCAGAAAGGCAGCAACTGAATGGGGGTCGTTTGGTTGGCACCAACGGCTCAACACCCCACAGACGCTAATTACAGCACTCAGGACAATAGCACAGGAAGGTAGGGAATAGGCAGAGGAGTGGGATTTCAAAAGCCAAATTATGATCAGTAGGGGGAAGGAAAGTAGGAACAAGATACAGCAAAACAAAGCAGCCGAGCATGTAAGCTAACTTAAACACATTTTGAACAGACTCCCAGCATAAACATTCCCCTGATTAACAATCTATCAAAAACCCTAGCCCAGAAGGTTTAAAAATTGAAATCAGCTGAAGTTGGGAAGAAACAAAGCCTTAGCAAGCTTGAAGAGTCAAGGGTCCAGTAGGGAAAGAAGCCACAGCAGCAGCAGCCAGTCGCTTGCCGGTGCTTGCAGGCTTCATCCAATCACAGCTCCAATGTCCGGCCCATGGCTTAGTCAGCAGCTCACCTTGGTTTTTGTGCTTCATGGCCAGCCAGGTTCCCTAAATGCTGACTGTATTGTACCATACAAAGAGGCATTTGTGCATGATTATTTGTCCTCAGAAAGGATGGTGAGATCTATTACAGGATTAGGTAGGATCCTCATGCAAAAATCTATTGTATGTCATGTTACAGTAGCTGGGAAATCAGACCTGAGACCATCACTGAATTGTGAGGCCGTCATCTAATTTCTGCAACAGTCAGGGGGATTAAGAGCAACCAAATACTGGAACCTCCACTATTCTGTCTCACACCACAACTGCATGCTCCTCACCGCTGGCTCACTCATTTCTAATCTAGGGTCACAACCTACTGGTTCAAAATACAAATGTACTGCAGAATACACATTGCATTTCACCAAATTACCAGACTGCCATTCCAGGCCTACTTTTCCTGAAAAGAAACTGGCCAATGCAATATTCACATAAAACACTATCAATGCACAATGGCCCAATACACTATGCCTATGCAGCATGCATCTGCAGCACATAAGCAAGCATAAGTCATGTAGCCACCCATCAGTGGTCATGCAGAACCTGTAACATTCACTACAGGTACACTACCCCTTCCACGTCTATTCTTCCTGTTATTTGCACTGCTTTGTATGTGGACAATCGGGGAGAGAGTCAGGGGGATGTGCCCAACCTCTGTGCCATTCAATACAGCATGGAGTGTCAGGTGGGGGGTGCAGGCTACATGGGTAGGTACCCTGCTGTAGCTGCTGTGTGCCTCTCACATTACACACCTGCCAGCCACAACAGTACCTAAACCTCCCCTGCCATTGCTGCCTCAGCTCCCCCCCCCAGTTAGGCCGGGAGGGGTGGTGTTGTCCATTCAGGCACTTGCCCATTCTTGTTTTAACTATGAGATTGGCAGCATCCCACAATCCCCTTTTCCATGCTGAGGAGGGGATCCACTCACAGAGCTGGTCAGGCATCCAATTGGATACTTGCATGTGCCCCCCAATTCACCCCCATGCACCAGCATGCTGATGGGCAGAGCTGTGGAGAGTCACCCTGTCGGGGCTGGTGATCATCAATGCCAGACACTATATGCCTGTCTGTGAGTGCAGAGTTGCATGGGTTGGGTACACACCTATTGTGCATATTCAGACCTGAATGGTACATAGACACCAATATGACTAGACCCTCATTTTTTTTTCATTTTGTGTAACAACAACAAGAGGGGATGAGGGTTATAACTGTCTTGACTTTTAAATATATCTTCCCATTTGAATCCACTATTTTCAAAAGGTGCATCTGTTTGCAACAAAAAGTCATGATTTGTGGCAAATAATTGATGCAAATGGTTTTTGTGTACTTTTTGGCTGCAGTTGTATCTTTGTAAAACTTAGTTTATTGAAAATCTTGTACACCACATCAGTACCTGAGAAAAAAGAAAGTGATTTTGCAGAACCTCAGCATGTTGAAATTCCAGGAAGGTACATGTTAATTCATATTATAAGAATGGATATAGATTCTGGTCATAGAGTGCCCCATTATTTCCTGACACTACAGGTTCTTGCTAAATGATATAACAAATGAGATTTCATGTGCAGACTATACTACCATAACTTTTTCTTCATGGTGTTTTGATTTCATAATATTGTGACACAGGTTAAAAAGAATTGACAAATACATAGCCTAAAGCTTAAAGCTAAATATATAAAACACAACCACTGAACACAATATATGGTGTGATTAATTACTGGTGTGAAAAGCTAATAAAGGAGTTACATATTACATAGATACATAGATACATAGATACATAGACAGTGTCGGCAGATAAGGGCCTATGGCCCACCCAGTCTGCCCATTTGAGCTTGTAAGTTCAGTTTGTTTTCCTAGAAGTCTGTTGCCCCTTACCCCTGACCTCTAGAATTCCTTTATGTCTATCCCATGCATTCTTAAATCCTGTGATTGTTTCAGCCCCCACCACTTCCTCTGGCAGGGTGTTCCACTTGTCCACCACTTCGCTCTGTGAAGAAATTCTTTCATGTTTCTCTGAATCGTCCCTCCTCCAACTTCATCCCATGCCCTCTAGTCCTGGAACATCTTTTTCACTTAAAAATAGTGTTTTCCTGCACCCTGTTCCTCCCTGTAAGATACTTGTATGTCTCTATCATATCCCCTCTCTCTCCCCTCTCCTCCAGGGAGTACATGTTCAGTTCCTTCAACCTGTCTTCATAGGACTTGTGATGCAATCCATGCACCATCTTTGTTGCCCTCCTCTGAACCTTCTCTACCCTGTCTATGTCCTTACGTAGGTATGGTCTCCAGAACTGTACACTGTACTCCAGGTGGGGCCTCACTAGTGTCTTGTATAGCGGAATTATGACCTCCCTTTTCCTGCTGGTGATGCCCTGCCTATGCATCCCAGCATCCTATTTGCTTTACCTGCTGCCTTGTCACACTGTTTCCTACCTTGAGGTCATCAGAGATGACAACCCCAAGATCCCTTTCCTGCTTGGTATGCTATATCCTCACCCCCAACTGATATATTGTGCCAGGGTTTTTGTGCCCCATATGCATTATCTTGCACTTCTTTGCATTGAATTTCAACTGCCAAACCCTTGACCATTCTTCAAGTTTCTGCAGGTCGCTTCTCATTCTGTCTACACCCTCTGGTGTGTCTACTCTGTTACAGAGCTTTGTGTCATCAGCTGAACAGTGAAATTCTGCCTTCTAGATCCTGCTAATGTCACTGATGAAGATGTTGAATAGGACCGTCCCAGCACTGATCCCTGTGGTACCCCACTGGTCACTCTTCCCTCTGTGGAGTGACAGCCATTTACCACCACCCTCTGTGTCCTGCCACCCAGCCAGTTACCTACCCAAAACACTACTGTCCTGCCCACACCCATATTCCCCAGTTTGTGGGTCATTAATTCAATAAAGCAGTTGTTCCAGAAACAATGCCTTGTCTGCTTTTTCTTTATAGTCAAAGAAGGGAAACCATTGTGTAATAAATCTCTCCTTGATAGCCCTTATGAGGACAGTGATGGCCTCAATTACCCGTATTTGGTCACAGATGGCTAGCTATTCAGGGATGTCAGGGGACTGAGCAGTAATCCATTTTCTGGTTATGGCTTTTGTTGCAGCTGCAGTCAAAATGTTAAGAAAGCATAGTCTGGTGCTCCTGCTCACCCATCTAACAGGGGGGAGACCTAGAACTAAATTCTGAAATGAGGGAAGAGCCATGAGCTCCAGCATCTCCTATATAATATCCCACACCCTGTTCCAGTAGGGGGCAATATTTGAGAAACCCCAGAAAATATAGACATAAATATAGATGTAGAATGTAATGATTGTGTAAATATTGGATTCACAATGGAGTGGAAGGGGACAGACCAACAAGGAGAGCAAGAACTCAGAAGGGGGAGGTAAACGCAAGTCAATTTGCAGAGGAAAAAGTCTTGCAGAGACTTGCAAAACTGAAGGTGGACAAGGCTATGGGGCCAGATGAGATACATCGTATGGTGCTAAGGAAAATCAGGGAGGAGACTGCTGCATCACTGGAATTCTTATTCAACATATTACTAGAAACAGGAGAAATTCCAGGGTACTGGAGGAGAGCTGATGTAGCTCTGCTATATAAAAGCAGCAGCTGGGGGGCTAGTAACTATAGACCAGTCAGTCACATATCAACTGTGGGGAAATTAATTGACACCATGTTAAAATAATGGCTAGTAGAATATCTTGAAGCCAGGGGGTTGCAAGATCAAAGACAGCATGAGGGGGCTGTCATGTCAGACAATATAGATTTCTTTGACTGGGTGACCAGAGAAATAGATCACAGAAGGGCAGTGGATGTGACCTATTTGGACATTATCAAAGCTTTCAGCACTATACCGCATAAATGACTGATTAATAAGCTAGATAGTCTAGGGGTCAGAGTCAATGTTGTATATTGGGCAAAACACTGGTTAATGAATAGGCAGCAGAGGTTGGTGATAAATAGCACTCATTCTAATGAGTACAGAGTGACCAGCGAGGTGCTACAGGGTTCAGTACTGAGGCTGGTCCTGTTGAACTTCTTCAAAAGTGACATTGCAGGACAGCTTGAAGGGAAGGTATCCCCTTTTTGCAGACAACACCAAGATCTGCAGCAGGGTAGATACTCAAGAGGGATAGGAAAAAATGAGAAGGGACCCTTTATTTATTTTTATTTAGTTAGTTTTTGTTGACCAGGAAGAAGAAATAGATGATTTCTTGCCTATTTTCAGCCTCATCCCGAGGGAAGGGGAGGGGAGGCATACAGATGAAGGCCGACTGAAACTGAACCAGATTTTAAGCTATTGGAGGTATTTTTAGTGAACTGGGGAAACTTGTCTAGGACACTGGGGAAATTCCCCTACTCTGTGTCAGTACGGGGAGCTGCTACCATGGAGTCAGATGTGTTGGCTGGTCAGTCTGCTGGTGTACCTGGAGGTGAGCAGGTCTCAGTACCTTCAGGTCCAGCCTTGGAGACTGATGAAATACTTCCTGTCTGGAAAAAGAGGAATTAATGATAGATTCAGCTTTGCCACCTTTCTGTGCTACAGCAGGTTTGTTTGGCCCTGATGTTGCATGGCTGGATAACATTTTGCAGCAAAATCAACGTCTGATACGACCAGAGAGAGTGCAAACTGCTGGTAACTCTTCTCACTGTATGCCTACAACTTCGATGGAAGAACAAGGTGAAATTATCACTTCTGACCTCCTTAGAGATGCTGTACACCTCATTCAGGAAGAATTAAGGAAGTCAGCCATGGTAGAACCCCCACCAAGTGGCGGTGTGAGTCAGCAGGATGATGCAGCCACTTCAAAGGGAAGCATTCTGACAGAGCGGTCCTTTGATGTAATGAAATTGACAACCGCACTTCAGTTTGATACTTCTGATGTGGTGGATGGCCAGGCTGAAATTCGGACTGCTTCTGTGAGTATCTCTAATGTTCCTATACCTGAAAGGTTGGAAAATCAGGACAAAACATTTGCCTTACATAAAGGCAGATCTGATGTTGATCCTCCCCAGGCCCCTTGCAAACAGCCGGTTACCTCGCTCGACCACTCACTGCTTAATGTGGGCTGGAAGCGAGGTGACACTGGGGTCTGGGGCCCACAGTCCCATACCAGGGCACCCTCCATTGCAAACAGTGGATCCTGCATCGCTTCATGGGGAGCAGCATCCCTCAGTTCCACAGCTGCCCAATGTGGGAAAACAGCTTCAGAGTACTGAACGACATGATGCATCCTCCTTGGATTCTGAGAGTATGGAGAAGCAGCATATGGAGTGGGGTGACTCTGTACTTACTTCCCCGCAACAGGCAAGACCTTCTCCTAACCCCCTTCAGTGAGCAAAAACAGCCTGGGAGTCTTTTAGGTGTAAAGATCCTTTCTCAGGCATCCCCCCCATTACAACAGAGAAATGCGGTGCACTTGGAATATCAGGGTGGTTTAACTTTAGCACCTGACCGTCTCTATGTGGAGAAAACTCTACTAAAGAACTCTATGGGTTTTTTTTCCAATGAAATCCATGCACTTATTCATGTGTCTGGTTCAATAACTTTTGATATCAGTTTTGTCACCCCACAAAACTTGGATGGTTTCTGGTCTAAACTAGATGTCTTAAAATATACTGAACTATGGATGCCTTTCAAGGCTATCCCTTTGACTAAACCATCTATTAAATCAGTGACAGTGTTATTTTGTAATGAATATGTTTCAGTGCATGATATTGTTTTTTGATTGCAAAAGCGGTGTGAAGTCCTCGGGGCTCCTACACCTATATTTGATGATGAATGCATTTGGAATGGAGGGTGGTTGTTCTGGGTACATTTACGGAATAATCATCTGGGGCCTGTACATCTTCCAAATAGTATTTTTCTAGGTTCTGAGAGAGGACACTGTTTTTATCAGGGTCAGCCTAGGGCTTGTTTTAAATATGGGGCCCTTACACATTTAGGCTCCACCTGTGATAGATTACGATGCAACCTCTGTCTTGACTATGGTCATCATAGCTCTGAATGTCAGGCTGATTTGAAATATAATTTGTGTTACAAGTCTGGGCATACGTATAAATCCTGTCCCTGGGCTACCCATAATCGATCTGATAGAAAAAGTCAGGATAGCATCTTATAAGAAGAGCAGAAAAAAGAAATGTTGAAGAAAAGGGCTCAGCAACAGGAACCCCCCCCCACGGAACCGAGGCCAAGTCCTCCCCGACCCCCGCCATTTCCACAGGTAGATAGTGTAGCAGATAACCGTTGGGCCTCTAGCTGATGTTGTTTAGAGCAGGGTTTACCACCTGGAACAGAGGTCACTTCTCTCCCTGGAAGAAACTCCTTTTGAAATGCCTCCCCCCCAGGATAAAAGTGTGGCTAAGAAAAGGAGCCTGAAACAATCTCAACCCAGACCTAAGGTAGCAAAAGCCTCCTCAGAAAAAGATGACAGTATTGAGCTGACTAATAAATATATGATTTTGAAACCTCAATCTCTAGATTCTGAACCAGGTGGAGATGCTGAGTCTTCTTCCTTAGCCCCTCCCTCCTCTGATACTGATGTGGAAGCTCAGGAGCAGTGCTCCCAAGTCAGTGATGCCCCCGATATAGAACCCGTCTCAGTAGAAGTACCAGGGTTAAGAAGCCACCTTGATTTTTATAACATATTTCTATGTTGACTTCTTTCATTCCCAGGTTGAGAATTTCAACCATTAATGTAAATAGCATAAAAAATCCTAAGAGACTCTTGGTTGCCCTGACAAGGTTGAAAGACATGGAATGTGATATATTTCTTTTGCAAGACACAAGGCGAAATACTACTTTTTTCATTAACGCTGCACAAAAACTATGGTGTTGGGGGCCATCCTTTTTCTCCTATGGCACGGCTGTGTGTGAGGGTGTGGGCATTCTGTTTAGAGGGGATGCTTTTCATATTTCCAGATTAATTGAGGTGTGTTTGGGGAGATCTTTGATAGTAGACTTCACATATGAGAATGTGCCCTGGAGATTAATTAATATTTATGCCACTCTTACTAAGAAAGGGAGGACAGAATTGTTTGGGCTGATTAAACCCTATTTGTTCACTACCAAATTAGTTATTTGGGGGGGGGGGCTTTAATTGTATTATCAATATAGGAGATAGAGATGCTAAGACAACAAAGGTATATAGTGACACTAACTACTTCTCCAATTATTATCCCAAAGTCAGATGATTGATGCCTATAGAATGGTACACAAGATAGGTGGGCAAACATATTTTCGTGGGTCCCTTTCCACTAGAATTGATTTTTTATTTATTAAAGCTAATATTGGGGTGGAAAAAGTGACAGTACTCCAGATGGAAATTTCTGACCATACTATTTTGATGATTACTTTGGGTGCAGTTAATGGGCCTCGGTATGGGAAAGGGTATTGGAAGTTGAATTTGGCACTTATGCCTGATAAACACTTGCAGACCCAAATACAGGATTTTCTTAGAGCTCGCATGTCAGTGGCAGGGTTGATGAAAAACAGAAGCAGCTGGTGGGAACTCACTAAAACAGGACTGAGACGTATCTTTCAAAAATACGTGGTTAAAAAGTGTCAGGGACAGTACAGACAGTATTTGAAGCTGCGTATGCAGTTGAATAAAATTTATTCAACTCTTAATTTGTTACATATCCCTCTCTCAGAACAGGCTCTTAATATTAAAAAGGAGATGTTCTTGTTACAATATGACAGGGCCAAAACATTGTTACATGAACATAAAATTTACACTCAGGAAAACAGGACTGGGAGATCCTTTCAGCTTAGTACTCAGAGAGCAAATGCGCGCTTTATGTCTGCTGTTACTACAGACACTGGAGAGATAGTTTCAGATGGCCCTGGTATTTTGAACATGGTATCACACTATTTGGAGTCAATGTACACCTCTTCTTTATTGGTGGTGGATCAGACAAAAAATATGCTTTCATCCATTGTAGTTCCTTCCAAATCAGATGATCAGTTATTGCACTTGATGAAGCCCATTACTGAACAAGAGCTTGATCAAGTCATCACTACTCTCAAAATAAATACAGCACCTGGTATAGATGGTTTGCCTACCGAATTTTATCATACATTTAAAGACTTGATGGTTCAAATCTTAAAAGTTGTATTCAGCTGGGTTTTACTGACTTTACAAGTAGATTTTCACTTTTGTATAGCAGTACAAATTATGGTTTACAAGAAGGGGGAGAGGACATGCTTGGACAATTGGAGATCCTTAAGTCTATTAAATACAGACTATAAAATTTGAATGAAACTTCTACATTTTCGTTTGTTGCCTTTGATGCCATACTTACTTTCATTGGCTCAAACTTGTACTATACCAGGTCGTACTATACGACACAATTTATTAGTAATAAGGGAACTGGTGGAACAGGGTAAAGAGGAACTTTTACAAGGGCTTATAATGGCTTTGGACCAAGAAAAGGCTTTTGACCGAGTCCCACATTCTTACATTTCTCTTGTGTTACAGTCCTATGGGATCCCTGAGCAATTTGTGAGGTGGATCACTACTTTGTATTCCCATGCTAGTGCTATCCCTCTGGTTAATGGCCATTTAGGGAAATATATCACAATTTCTAGGGGGAGTAAGACAGGGTTGCCCCTTAAGTCCCCTTTTGTATGTGTGTTGTTTGGATCCTCTGTTAAGGGTTATTCAGCAAGATTCTCATGTAAAGGGGCTTCTGCCACTGAGGGGGATAGAATTTTGAGTTAATCCTTATGTGGATGATATTTGTGTTGTAGTAGCAGATGAACAGTCAGGTTTGAGGGTATTGACCTTATTGGATGACCTTGCTAAATCCACAAGTGCTAGTCTGAATAAACAAAAGAGTATAACTTATCCCTTGTGAAGGTCATATCAGGGAACCACAGACTGGCATGGTATTACAGTATCACACATGCCATTCCAATATTTGGGTATTTGGTATGGGAAGAAGGATAACAGTGTATTTAACTGGTCAAAAAAATTGAAGGAAGCGGCTGTTGAAGTAAAAATTTGGAAGTCTTGGAATCTAGTGAAAAAAAAGAAAGTTATGCTAGTTAAAACATATCTGTTGCCAATTTTTCTGTTTCTCAGTGCGGTATATCCATTACCATGGCATCTGGAATCATGTCTGTTAGGTTTGGTCTTTCAGATCATTTGGGGGGTGTAGGTTGAATCCAATAAAGGGAGAGGTGCTGCATCTTCCTATAGATAAAGGAGGTTTGAATTTAACAAATCCTATTCTTTTTCTTTTTACTATTTTTTTTTGCCATAATTTATTGGATATGTCTAAACCACAACTAGCAATATGGCTCCCTTTTGCTGACCATTGGTTGGGACCTGTATATTCCAAATGAAAAGAGCAGGGAATTCTGCATGCCCAGGTTAAAACTCCTTGTGTATATTTTAGGCCTGTTCTGAGGAAATGAAAATTATGGAAAGTGTCCTTAAAGGTCCTTACTTCATCATCAAACAAAGTAATGTATAGTATAAGGCTATTCAACAAGGTATTCCTGAGTTTCAAGTGGAATTTCATGATGTGGAGCCTCAATTTAGAATGCATGTATTTGATACTTTGTGGGATCCTAGACTAGCACCTAGAATATGGGACATTACATGGCTGAGTGCCCATGGGCATTTGAATGTGAAAGGCAATGCAAAACATAAAAAATATGAAGAACGTGTTTGTCCAAGACAGGTCTGCATGGAGACAGTAGAAACTATGCAACGTTTTTTGCTTTCATGCCCTTTTGTACAAAAAGTGTGGAGAATATTGGCTACTAGATGGAATCAACCTTATTGGAAGAGTCTTACATATTCTGAAATAGTAGGTGGTTTTAGTCTTTCAGACCTAGCTCCGCAAGTGGACATGGTGAGACTTATCTTATCATTTATCAAATTTATTCTTTGGCAAGTCAGATGTAAACTGGTGTTGCAGCAAGTCTATCAAGACCCAGATACTGTCATCCTTATTATTGAAAATGCACTATGTAAGCAGTGTTATTTTGAACAACAACACATGAATGAAGGGGTATGGAAACTTCATTGGTTGAATCTTCCTTTTATGAAAGATAAAATTGGATGATGTGTTTCAAAGCATATATTTTGTTTTGGTTATGGAACAACTGATTGGTTTTCAATGCACGTATTGTATGTTATACAATGTCTTTGTTGTAGTTTCTGTTCAGTTTATTTTCAATAAAATGTTCCTCTACTCTTTCTGAGGGGGTGCTTTCGATGGAGGAGATGGAGAAGAGAGAGGTTCTGTCCCTGGAGCTCCTGAGCTCTTGGTAGAATTACTGACAGAAATGGTTGGTATTGATCCTTTTGAAAACCAAGATGTTGCTGTGGAGTTAGGGGAACAGACCCTGGAGGAGGATGAGGAGATTAATATGGAGAATACTGAGGAAGATACCTTGAATAAAGAGCTGGAAAAGAAAAAAACTGCATTTATTAGAGCAAATTTCCCAGGCTGAGAAAGACTATGGTATATGCCAAAAACATTTAGAGGAGGAGAAAAAAATGAAGAGATCTCTTGCAAGCTCATTACTTATGGGGCATAAAAGACTGCCTGCAAGTACACCTGAAGTGTCTCCAAACAAGGTACAACAGACAGAAAAACAGATACATTTATTTTATTTTTATTTTATTTCAAATTCAGATTAATATCTTTGAGCCGGGGGCTCGTTTACAAAGGCTCCAAGTCAACAAGGAATACAAGACATTTACAGGTGATGAAACATTGCAGAACAGAAAAACATCAACTAACAAGTGGTATTAGTGTGCAGTTACAACATTAAGCAGGGAACAAGAAGTAAGGAGAGACAGGACCACACTTCCATAGAAACATATTAATGCAGCACTAATTAAGTGCAGTACAGTGTTTAACAATCATGTTACAGTTCAGACAGAGTGCTCCCAGTCTGCAGAAATGCATGTTTTAGCAGCCAAGGTGAGGCTTTGTCAAGGGGAGGTAGTAGGTGGTGGGAGGTGGGAGGGGGAAGTGGGCAGTTGCGGAACAGGAGGGTGGGAGTGAGAGAGGGTAGCGTTTCACGGGTGTGAGAACCACTGTCAGAGGCCATGGGTTAACAGAAACACTGGCAGTCAGATTTGCTGGCAAGAAGAGATCAAAGCCCATTTCTAAAGTAGCCATGTCTGGGAATGTTGGCAAGGTCTGCAGGCAGATCATTGAATCATTTAGGCCCACAGTAGGAGAGGGATCTTTGGCCAAGGGGTGGTTCATTTGAAGGGAACCATTAGAACAGTCCTGGAGGCACTCCTTGTGCATTTAGATGGTTGTGCAGGCTCAAAGATGGCTGAAGTAGCCCTAGGAATGGACCCCATAAGGGACTTTTTTGCAAGGAGGCAGGCCTGGTATTAGAGTCTGTGGTGGAGTGGGAGCCAGCCAGTTTCCTTGTATAGGTCACGAGAGTGAATCATTTTGTGTACTCCCAGGACCAGGTGGCAGGCCTTGTTGAAGATGGTTTTGACCCTTTTAAGTGCTGTGTCTATGCCTGCCCCATATATGACAAGACTATAATCCACAGATGAGAGAACTGAACTGCACGTAACAAGTTTCAGGGCAGCCAGTGTCATTGAGGTGCAGTGTCTGTACAGGATGCCAAGCTTCATGTTGGTGGACTTTACCAGTTGCTCAGCATGGGCAGTGAAGGTGAGGGTATCATCAAGGTGAATACCTAAGTACTTGAATGTATTGACTTGTTCTAGTACTTCTCCTTCGCTAGTAAGTATATGCAGTGAGGACCCTCTAATCTTGCTCTGTGGGTTGCTGAAGAGCATGATCTTTGTTTTTTTTGTAGTTGAGTAGCAGTTTATTTCTGGTGAACCAGGATTCCAATGCACAAAAATTGTGCTGAAGTTTAGAGCTAATTTATCCCAGGTCTTTCCCTGGGATGGAGATAACAGCATCGTCTGCATAGAGTACGGAGTGAGCAGGACAGGTAGAAGACATGTAATTTATGAAGAGGCTGAATAAGAGAGGACCGAGGATAGAACCTTGCAGGATCCCTATGTTTACTTCCCTGGGCTCAGAGATTATCTTGCCAATCCTGACCCATACAGATCTATGGGTTAGGTAACTATGGAACCAGGCCACAGATTCCATTGATAATCCTGTAAAGAGGAGACATTTCAGTATCAGTTGGTGATTGACTGTGTCAAAGGCCTTGGTGAGGTCTATGAAGCTGGACCCCACCACTATCCCTTTATCCAGGGCCCCATAAAGCTGAGTGGTGTACTCTACTAGCGCGGTGACAGTGGAGTGGTTTTGTCAGAATCCATGTTGTTGCAAGCAGAGAAGGCTATGCTTTTCTAGGTACTCAGTTAGTTGTTCTGAGACCACCCTTTCAAGTGTTTTGGGGGGGGTAAAATCGAGATGGGCCAGAAGTTTTCTAAATTAGCTTTGTCTCCTGATTTAAAAACAGGTGTGACTAGAGCCTCTTTCCACCTGTCAGGGAAGATGCCAGATGTTAGAGAGGCATTGAATACCTTGGTGAGTGGTACCACAAGTTCGTTTAATGTGAGTGCTACCATCTTCATATCGATCATGTCACTTCCCATCCTGGTCTTACCAAGGACCCGTTTTATATATTTGACGGTCTCACCTGCGGAGATTTGTCTGAAGTAGAATGGTGGGGTAACATTATCCTGTGGTGATGGGGTGTTGAAGTTGTGCTGCTGGCCTGCAAGGGTGTGATTCAGGTATTCAGGTGACAACACATTGCTGAGGTCTGTGAATGCAACATTAAAATCATCAGCGAATTCCTTTGAGTCTTGCAATGTACCACAGGTGGTAACTATAAGGTCCCAGTCCCAGAACTCCCTCCCTCTACCCCAGATCTTTCCTAGGAGGTCATTGTAGTAAGCTGCTTTTGCCAGACGTGGCTTTGGCCCTATGCCACAGGTGATCTCTGAGTCGCATGCTTTCAAAGAGAGGACTGGACAGGCAGGGGTTGGGGATTCCTCTGGCTTTCTTTGTTTTGTAAGGAACAAAGATATCACAGGCTTTAGTAAAAATACTGCAGAAGTAATTCAGTGCTTGGTTTCCATCCTTGACTCTATCCAGTGGGGACAAGTCAATCCCTTTTAGGTAGTGCCTGAAGGAGTCTAGTTGGCCAGGCCTTAGTGATCTGTTCCTGCTGGTCTTAGGCTTACTCTTGGTGAACTTGTTTGTCCAGGTAAGTAGTACAGGGGAGTGGTCACTGATGGTGTCAGGTAGGACTGTTTTCTCTGCGGTATGTTCAGAACAGGAGGAGAGTAGCCAGTCGATGAGGTTGCTGGTTCCTGTAGGATAGTTTTGTCTGGTGGGTTGTCTGACTAGTTGGGTCAGGTATAGTCCGGCTATTTGGTCTCTAGCTTTCGCTGCATCCTGTGCTTGCCAATTAATGTTGAAGTCCCCTAGGATTATATGTTCCCAGTTTAGTTTGTTCTGTTCAAGGTGGCTTAAGAGCTGTGGGAAGCCAGTGAGTAGTGTCCCAGGAGGCAGGTATACGGTGGTTAATAGTAGTACATTGTTTTGTTGGCCAATATTAAGTTTTAGTGTTAGAACCTGTGCTTCCTTGGTGTGGAAGCTAACTGTTAGTATTTGCCCTTTGATGTCACTCTTGAGGTAAACCAGACACCCCCTTTTTGAGGTACGGTCCTTCTGAAACAGGTTATATCCAGGAAGAGCAATTGCTGTGTCTGGGATCTTTGGTGATAGCCACGTTTCTGTTAGGGAGATGACGTAAGGATCAATCTGAGCCACCCATGCCTGAAATTGTGGCAGTTTGGAGAGAAGGCTACAGATATTCAGAGATACACTTTTTGGATGTCCTGGGCTACTGGTACAATTCATGATACAGGTCGCCCAGGGTCACAGCTAGGCAAGGATTTGACAAGAGGCTTTGGCTATGCAATAGTTTGCAGGCATGCACTCCCCTGCCCCATTACATTGATAGTTTGGGGCACACTTACTCAAGTACAAGAGCAGGATGTGAAATCCTTTTATCCTAATCCTAAATAGTTTGCAGGTTTCAACACAAGATAATGATGAGGTGACAGAGAAAACCTGGTCAACGGGAGAAGTACTACAACACGCTGGCTGGTTGTTGGAGAATGGAATATGGATTCCGGATCTGAATATTCCACTACCGGGTGTTGCAGATCATACTGTGACTAATAACCTAGATCTTCTGAGTCACAGCAAAGCAATTCTTCTAGAGTGTAGGCACAGGAACAAGGTGTAACTTTAGGAAAAAGTAATGTGACAGACTCTGAAGGCTTACCTCCTAGTGCATCTCAGGCCGTAATTCAGCAGTCAGAGGTGAGTGCACCACTATTACAGAGAAATGAAGCTGTGCAAAAGAAGGGGAAAAGTATTAAATCTACCATAGATTGTGGGGATAGTTCTGAAGTGACTCTGGAAGGAACTTTTAATGGAGTAATTTTGGCTCCAGCTGAACAAACAAAAACTTATGCTGTATTGTTTCGACAACCAGCTATAGAAGGTAAATGAAGAGTTTTGGTCCATCTACAATATAAAGGCAATGCTCCAGTCATCCCAGATAGGATTTGGGTGGGGAAAACCCTAATATTAGATAGTTTGGGATTTGTTCCAGTGGATGTTTATTCATTTATCCATTCTTTAGGGGACCACAACTATGACCTTAGTTTTTGCACTATGCAATTATTGGACACATTTTGGAGATTGTACTATGAAGTTAAAGACAAAGACACATGGAAGGACTTTTTGGTAATACCAATCACTAAACCAACTATTAAAACAATAAGAGTACTTTATCGTAATGAGGGGGTAAATGGGGTTAATGTTTATTTATTTATTTTTTGTTGACCAGGTAAGTGCACTAGACAAATCCTGCCTATTTTCAGGCATGACCTAGGGAAGGGGGATACAGATGAATGCCAACTGACCTTGAACCAGATTAAGCTGTTGGTCGTATTTTGAGTGAATGAGGGAAATTTGGTAAGGACCTACTCTTTTCGATAAGTGCCATGGGATCTTTAATATCCACCTGAACTACCACCAATCTAGGCAGATGGGACCTTGGTTTATCGTCTCATCTGAAAGACGGCACCTCAGAAGTGCAGCACCCATCTCATGCTGCACTACAGTGTCAGTACTGGGATATTAACCAAAGTGCCAGATGTGGGAACTGAACCCACAGCTCTCTGATCTCTTGGCCTCAGAGGTGAGTGTTCTACCTATTGAGCCACTGAGCCTACTGAGCCACTGACTCTGCAAGTATTACATACTGGTTGGAACAAAGATGTACACTGTTTGATAAACCTAAACCTACCATAGATGAAAATGGTTTCTGGACTGGAGACTGGAATTTTAGGGTTTAATTGAATCACAATGATATGGGAATTCAACATTTACCAAGCTCCTTTTTTTCAGGGGAGAGATAGAGGGATTATTTTTCATTCAGGACAACCTAAAAGTTGTTACAAATGTGGTTCTCTGTCTCATGTAAACACTGATTGTGATAAGATAAAATGTTATAACAGTGGGGTTTTTGGGCATGCAGCCACACATTTTGAGGCCTCTCCTGTATGCAACCTATGTGGGGATGCAGAGCTCTCCTATGCTAACTGCCCATGGGCATCACACCACAGGGATGAAGCCTCTGTTCAGGAGTATTTATTAAACAAAGCTAAACTTTCCTTTATGGATCACCTAGGGGTTCAGAGGGTGGACACCTTGAGGGGGAGACGCCGAGGGAGAGGAGCAGGAACTATCCCCATGTCTAAACATATAACAGGAACAGATGGTTCCCTCTCCATTTCTAGTTCACAGGGGATCTCGCAATTAGAAGAGAAAAGAGTTTCAGTCCCTACAAATATAGGTTTAGGAGATAAAGAAACTCCCTTTGTTACCCCTCAAGGCTCACCGATAAGATCCCAAAGTATTTTATCTCAGGGATCACCTTGTAGTATTTATCTTGATGATTCAGATATGGAGACACCTGAGGAAGGGATAGAATCTTCTGACTTCTCGCAAAATAATGAGTCTTTTACAATGGTTAGCAAGAAGAGTGGACATAAGAGTCATAACCCCACCTCCCTCCAGTGCCAACTTCCAATAGGTTTGTTCCTCTCACCTCTTGGGGAGACCAAATGGAACAAGAACAACCTATAGAGAAAGGGAATATAGAACATGGTCAGGCCCCCAGGATCAGGTTAGGGAGGAAATACCTGCAGCAAAACCATTTCGTACCCCCACATACCATAAAAGAGTTACCAGATCTAGTGGGAAACCAGTAAAACATCCCCTGTGAAAGTATGAGTATTTGGATAGCTAGCTTAAATGTTAACAGTTTAAAATTAGGGAGAAGATGCCTAACCACCTTTGGTATCCTACAAACATTGCAGTATGTTATAATGCTTTTACAGGTTACAACACTGCATAAAAATAATGAGATTATACAAGCCACAAAAGATTGGGGATGGGCAGCTTCATTTTGGTCTCCAGGCACAGACCCATGCAGTGGATTAGGTTTTTGCTTTTCTACGCTAGAAGTTTTTGTACATAGGTTGGTAGATATTGAACCATGACGAGCATGTTTGTTAGATGTCGAATTTCATGGTTTCCAACTCCAGCTATTAAATATTTATAACCCTCAAGATAAAACCCAATGTATTGAGCTATTAAAAAAGATACAACCGTATTTGTATACTAAACGTCATGTGATTCTAGAGGGGGGATTTCAATATTAACTTTTTAGAGAAACTTGAAAAGAGGAAACAATATTGTGATAAGTCCTTTTTAAAACAGATGATTTTTCAAGCAGATCTTAAGGATGTACATTATATTGGGCCACAACATATGAAACCAACCTTTTTTTAAAGGAAAATTGTCATCTAAAATTGATTTTCTTTTTGTAAAAAAATAACCTTACAAATTGCTACAACCATGATAATACCCATCAAAACTTCAGATCATTGTTTAATTGGCTTTCAGTTTGAATTCCCTCCTCAAAGGGTAGCAGGACTGGGTTTGTGGAGACTAAATATTTCTAGATTGACTGAAATGATAGTTTTAACGGAGTTGGAAATTATTATACAAGATAAATTAACAACATTATTTTTCTATGATGACGTAAGGGAGTGGTGAATGGAATTTAAAGATTGTTTAATATGTTTTTTTCAAAACACAGGTGCATACCGAGCTAAAGCTAAACAGAAGTTGTATATGAACCGGAGAACTGAGCTGGGAAATTTGTTAACTAACCAAGCTGAAGGGAATGTTGATGTATCTATACACATAAAAGATGTGAGACAGGAAATGGGAGAATTTCAATATTCATGACTCTCATCACTCTATACGGAACAAAAATTTGGCACACAGGGGAAAACAGAACAAGTAAACCCTTTTTTAGCTAGCCAAAAGAGACAGGAATGATGGTATTTCTCAGCATTACTAAATGAGAAGGGAGAGATATGTACAGATAATTTAAAATTTATGGGAATCATTCAAAATTATGCTAAAAATATTTTTGGTGTACCTTTTGAACCCACAGATGAAACGTCTCACATCTTACACATGGCTCAACTTCCCCAGTTGTCCCAGTTACAGAAAGAAATGTTGGTAAAACCATTTACAAAACAAGAATTGGAGAGGGTAATTATATCTCTTCATACTGGTGTTTCTCTGGGTTCAGATGGTCTGCCAAGTGAATTGTACAAAGTTTTATGGTCCAAGATTCCTATGGTTCTGTTGAAATTACATAACCATTTGGTGAAGGATTATACTCTCCCAACACAAATGTATGAAGGGTTGTTAATATTCTTATACAAATCTGGGAATAGGGCTGACATTAATAATTGGAGACCTTTAACTCTATTAAATACTGATTTTAACATTTTCACCAAACTATTAGGAAATAGGTTGTCGGCAGTTATGGATGAACTGATTAGCCCTATGCAATTTTGTGCAATTCCTGGGAGACATATATCAGATGTTTCATTATTCTTAAGAGAACTTATGGCACAAGGTGATTTAATAGTGGGAAAAGAGAGACAGACAGGATATCTTATAAGTTTAGACCAGGCAAAAGCGTTTGACACGGTATCACATGCTTTTTTATGGTCTTGTTTAGCAGCTTTTGATATTCCAAATGAATTTATAGGATGGATACAATTGTGCTCTGCTTTAACCTATGTAGTACCATTGGAGAATGGTTGGAGTGGAGTACCACAAGCAGTGTATGGAGGAGTAAGACAGGGTTGTCCCTTGAGCCCCCTTTTATATGTATTTGTACTTGATCCTTTACCACAGATTTTACAAAGATCTCCATTAGTTCAGGGAGTGACCCTAAATATAGATATAGATTGTAAAGTGTTAGCATATGCAGATGATATATGCTTGGTTTTACAAGATGAGTTTTCTTTTAAACAAGCTTGTGAATTAATTAAGGCAATATGGACAATAACAGGAGCAGCTTTGAATCTAAATAAGACAAAGATTTTGAGTCTTGCAGGTTTTCCAAATGACATAGAACTTTTTGGGGACCACTCAGTAGCACAGGAACCCTATAACATTTTAGGCATCTATCTGGGGTTTGGAGATATGGCTTTCATATAATTGTGAACAGGTTTTGAGTACTGCTTCTGCAAAAGTTAAATTATGGTTAAGATGGAAAGTTTGTAAGAAAAAAGGGTATTTTATATTAAGAATTTCTTGTTACCATTGTTTTTGTATATAAGCATGATATTTCCATTACCTAAAAAATTAGAGACTAAAGTTATGAAGGTATTTTTTGGTTGCTTTTGGGGAAGTCAATTAAACCCTATAAAAAGGAATATTTATACTTAGGAATTAAAGATGGGAGGTGGGCATGATAAATCCGATTTTATTTTTTTTCACAATTTTCTTATATCATAACCTGGTTCCCTTAATACAAGGTACAAGAAAGTTATGGTCAAAATGGGGATTTATGGTATTAGATGGAGTTGTGATGGAATGGAAGGGAGCTGTATTTCTGCATTAAAATAAAAGACAACTTAGGTTGGTACAATGGTGGGCTGTAGTTTTTGATAAAATCAAGTTATGGCATATTGATTATAAGCATGTTTTACAGACCCCTAGGAAAATTTTATATGAGGAAATTCTGACATCTAACTTCTGTGAAAATCCTTTTGCTACTTTTTTAGTTTCTCAGCAGACTCTGATTTTGCACTACATTGCAAATGTGAGACTCCCTGCACATATGTGGGACACAGCGTGGCTTGGGAGACATAGCAAGATCAATGTTAAAGATAACCAAAAACACAAGGCATTACAGGAACGATATTGCCCTAGAGTTGAATATGTAGCCAAACTGGAGACAATGAATCATTTATACTTTCAGTGTCCATATGCGGTACAGTTTTGGGATGCATTAAAAAACAGGTGGAAATGTTGGTTAGTTATACCTCCCCTACCTGATTCATTGTTCTATGGTATTTGTGGATCACATTTGTTGAACGGTTGTGTGAGTATGTTATGGGTGGTACATTTTTTTTTTTTTTATATTGGTTATGGATAAGCAGGTGTAGGTTGATTCTGTAATAACATGATGTTTTAGTGATTGATTTAGTTTATACAGTGATTAATGAGATAAAGACTTTCAAAATAAGGGAGCGGGGTACTATTTCAGATATAAAGTGGAGAGCTTATTGGGGGAAGTATAATTTTATATAGTTTAATATACATCACAGCAAGGAAGAAGAAGAAGAGAAGATTTTCAGAAGGAAGAAGTACTCTTTAACATGATGGAAATAGTTTGTATACATTTGGTCTTAGGCCTATTAATTTATCTTAGGCACCACACGGTTATAATACTTGGTTAGGTTTTATAATTTGGATTTTTTTTTTCCTAGTGTGAGTAAACGCTGTTTGTAGATATTCGAATTTCAAAGTTTATACTAGGTTAGTTCCCCACTCTTTTGGTAGGGAGGGGGTATACATTTAGTACTGTATTATGTTTAGGGTTTTGTCTGACTAGTATAATTTGTTTTTTCATATCTGATTTTATCTTTTCAGTGTTATGTTTTATGATATAATACTTCATTGTGTCCTGGCTTGCTTTTCTTTAAGACATTACATTATGTAATATTGATTCGTTATATGTTCTTTGATGACGAGAATAAAAATGTCCCTTCTCTTATAGTGGGGGGGGTTGATTTGAATGTTTTTTATGGCAGGGGTTATGTATAAAGTACTATTTATTTAGGTTACTGAATTTGTCTTATGATTCTGTATGATGCAATACGGATTTGTATATATAAATTGTTATGATTTTGTTTTGATTTAAAAAAAAAATCCCCAACTCTTTTAGTGGGGTGGGGGAGGGGGGTTGTTTCGATTGTTTTTCTTATGTTTGGGGTTACTGCATGGAATACTTATTTATGTTCTTGTTTTCCCTTTTTTTTACACATTTGTGTGATGCAATACTGACTTGTATATGATTTGTTTCTGATTTGTTATGATTTCAATAAAAATTCCCCTACTCTTTTAGTGGGGTGGATTGGTTCTAATGTTTTTCTTTTATTTTGAGGTTTCTGTATGAAACAATACCTATTTATGTTATTGTTCCCCCCCCCTTTTTATGATTTTGTGTGATGTAATACTGACTTGTATATGATTTGTTTTGATTTACTATGATTTCAATAAAAATTCCCCTACTCTTTCTGCAGGTGGCACTGTGGCATGGCAGGAAGAATGGAGGTCCCCAGTCCTACTCAGGACACTGGAGGAGGAGGTTGTGTTACTGAAGCTCTGGAGCTCTTGCTGGGCTGTACGAATAGCCAAGTCTGTGGTTTGATGGAACCAGGTCAAGACATCACTCTGGATGATGAGGATGTTTTGGAACTGATGGAACAGGAAAGTGACTTTTTGATTGAAGAAGAAAAATTGCAATATGAATAAGAAAGAAAAAAACCCACTTGTTGGAACTGATTTCAGTAGCTGAACAAGATTTTCAGTCTTGTAGACAGAAACTTGAGGAAGAGAAGTAAAAGAGAAAACGATCTATGGCTAGTCCTGTGCAGCATGGAAATAAGTGGCTTCTATTTGATCCGACTCTTGGTGATCCTATTGGCCCTCTTGGAGAAGATGTGGGCTCACCTGAACCCTTTGTGTCCCTGCCTGTAGCTGAAGGTTCACTGGACTCTTCTGACATATGGACTCCTGGAGAAGTGCTAACAAAAGCAGACTGGATAAGACAAAAGAACATTTCAGTGCCTGACCCTTCTATTTCCCTTCCAGGTTCCCCAGAATGTTTATTGGCTCGGCAACATGCAGACAGTATGCAAAGCATGTCTATACCCGCAGAAGGTCCAATGAAGAATTCTAAGTCCCTCTCCCGGGTTAATGCGGCTGTGCTAGATGAAAGAGAGGTGGTGGGATTGGGTGCAGCGTCAGATGCAACTTCACTGGTTGGAGTTGGCCCAGAAGAGGATTTTGGAACTTCTCTTGTATTTGACCAAGTAAATGTGACTCAAGGGGACAATCTTGTGCCTTTATTAGACCCTAACATTGACAAAGATATGTTGCAGAGTCCGCTACCAAACCGCCAGGTAAGCGATACTGGAGGGCAGAGAGATGGTTCAAAACCTGGGACACAAAGACCGAAGACTACACATAATGAGCTTCACCAGGCACTGGAAGATTATTTAGTGGTATTAGGTGTGTCTCATCTGGTTACACATAAAGAGGTGCTGGATATTTTAGGGGAGGTTCAGGTTAGCCCATTATCTAAGGCTACTCGGCATCTTCTATTAAAACCTATTCTGACATCTGAAGTAGCAGATATCATAAGGACATTGAAAATTGAGGTATCACTAGGGAAAGATGGGCTACCTTATGAATTTTATAAGGAATATGAGGATATTTTGGCTCCTTTACTTGCTAGAATTTATAATTCGGTGTTACTAGGAGGGGAAAGGTCCCTATTTCATTTTTGAGGGGGTTAGTCTCTTTTTTACATGGGGTTGGGGATAGGCAGACATTAACCAACTGGAGGCCTATCTGTTTATTGAATGCAGACTTTAAGATCTTGACTTCCTTATTACAAAAACATTTCCGAGTCACTGCTGAAGAATGAATTCATCCTGCTCAGACTTGATCTTTGCCAGGGAGGAAGAGTCAGGATAATTTGGTTATTATTCGAGATGTGAATGAATATAGTAAAAGAAATGCTGTATTTTTTTTTTTTTGCTATCTTTAGATCAGAGCATGGCATTCGATAAAGTACACCATGGTTTTCTATTTATGATACTGAAGTATTATGGTATCCTCCCTCTGTTTATACAGTGAGTGAAGAAATCATATGGTTCAGCATCTATTACACCTTTAATACATGGCAGAAAAGGGAGAGCATTGCCAGTAAGGGTAGGGGTTAGACAAGGGTGCCCTTAAGTCCCCTTCTGTATTTATTTGCATTGGATCCCATTATCAGGAAAGTGTTACAAAATCTCATCTGATTCATGGGATATCTAGTCAAGGAGAAGAGGCCAAAACTAAAGTTTTGGCTTATGCAGATGATGTGTGTGTATTTCTAAAGGATACAGGGGATGTCCGACTTTTGTTACAGGATATAGATAGCTGTGCAGCAGTTTTTGGAGCCCAATTAAACATTTTATTTTTATTTTTTTTATTTATTAAACTCTAGGATTACAAATACCTTGGAGCAGGCACTGCTCATTTACAAAGGTTCCACATCAAGTGATGGATGGATAACATACAGACAAAGGCAGACAATATTACAGAGTCTCAAAAAAAAACATAATACAATAATAAATGCTGAGAGGCAGAAGTTGCAGGATTAAGACTGTTTTAGAGAATAAATGGGAAGGGGATGGTAGGAGGGGGTCAGGAGGGAGTGGGCTGGTAGAAGGGACATTGTCAGGAGGGTGGGGTTGAATAAAAGAAGTGCTTAGTTAGCAGGTACAGGCATCCAAAGTGCATGCTAAAGAAAAGGGGTGGGGAGGGAGGGGAAGGGAGTGGTGGAAAGATGAGAAGAGTAGAGGTGGAGGTTGAAAATATAAGGCCAAGAGAGGTGGGTGTGAAAAAGTGACAAGCAAGTAAGGAGATGAGGTTCATTTAGGAGAAGCAGTCACATTGGCTAGTTGTAGTGAGATGGAGATGCAGGTGCCTTTTAAAGGGGCTGAGCATGGTAGAAGAAAGTGTTTCCTTGTTGAGTGTGTTGAACCACTGGGGAGCCCTATGGGTGAAGGACCTCTGACCCATTGAGGTCTGGCATCTGGGGACCTGGAAGGTATGAAGTAGAGCACTTCAGGTGGGAGCTACTGTGAGCTGGAAGGAGCTTTTCAACCCCTGGTGGCATGAGCCTGAGGAGAACCTTTTTGATTATCAGGCAGGTCTGGTATTGGATCCTGCTGAGCAGGGTAGTCACCCAGTCTGGGCATACAGGTCACAGGTATGCACATGGTGGGAAGCACCAGTAAGGATCCTGCAAGATTTGTTTAGCACCACTGATATCCTGTGGATGGCAGTTGGAGATGCGGAACCATATATGGCAAGCTCATAGACAATAATAGAGGTGACAGAGCTGTACATGACAAGCCTGAGGGCCTCAGCAGTCATGCAGTGCTTGTGCCTATGAAGCATGCCTGTCCGAATGTTGGCTGCCTTAGCAATGTTGTCAATGTGTGGGGCATAGGAGAGTGAGAGAGAGCAGTCCAAAGTGACGCCTAGGTATTTGAAATGTGAAGCCTGCTCCAGTATCACCACTGATTGGTTATTGATGATGATGGGTAGGGCTTTATGTTTGCTCCGTGCATTGCAGAAAGTCATAACCTTTGTTTTGCTGTTGTTCAGGACCAGTTTGTGTGAGCTGAACCATTCCTCAGCTAGTCTGAAATCAAGTTGCAGTTACCCCTCAAAGAGCTTGGTGTCATGGTGACTGAAGTACAGGACTGCGTCATCCGCATACAGCAGTATTTTCTGATGGCAGATGTTAGGGAGGCTATTCAGGAAGAGACTAAAGAGTAGTGGTCCTAGGATGGACCCCTGAGGAATTCCAGAGAGAGCCTGTTTCTTATCTGAAGTAATATCAGCGATCCTAATTCGCTGTTACCAGCCCTCAAGGTAGCTTGTAAATCAGCACAGGGCATCATTGGAGAGCCCAGTAGTTGACAGTTGCCTGAGTAGGCATGGATGATTGATGGTATCAAAGGTCTTCATTAGGTCAATGAAAACAGCACCCACACAGTTTCTTTGGTCAAGAGTGGAGTAAATAAAACACGCAAATTCCAACAGTGCAAAGGTGGTAGTGTGTCCTTGCCTAAAGCCATGCTGTTCCAGGCACTGTAATTCATATTTATCCAGGTACTCAACTAGCTGGTCCAATACAATGTATTTCAGGGCTTTAGAAAGGGGGGGATGGAGATGGTCTGTAGTTGGTATGCAATGCTCTCTCTCTGCTTTTGCGTACTGGTGTGATAGTCGCTTGTTTCCAGGTCAATGGGAATTGAGCCAGCCTTAGAGAGAGGTTGAAAATCTTTTTTAGTGGCTCAAGGAATTCAGCAAGGACTAGCACAATCAGCTTCAGATCGAGTGATTCACCACTGTGACCAGAATTATGGATGGCTTTATGAATATATGTTCTGACTAAGTGCATTGGGATCTCTTTGAAGTAGACATTTGCAGGGTCAGTGGCTCAGTAGGTAGCACACTCGCCTCTGAGGCTGGGAGATCAGAGTGCTGTGGGTTCAGTTCCCACATCTGGCACTTGGGTTAATATCCCAGTACTGACACTGTAGTGCAGCATGAGAGGGGTGCTGCACTTCTGAGGTGCCGTCTTTCGGATGAGACGTTAAACCGAGGTCCCATCTGCCTGGATTGGTGGTAGTTCAGGTGGATGTTAAAGATCCCATGGCACTTATCGAAAAGAGTAGGGGAATTTCCCCAGTGTCCTGGCCAAATTTCCCTCATTCACTAAAAAAAAAAATGCCACCAACAGCTTAATCTGGTTCAAGGTCAGTTGACATTCATCTGTATCCCCCTCTCCGGTCGTGCCTGAAAATAGGCAGGATTTGTCTAGTGCACTTACCCAGTCAACAAAAATGAAATAAATAAAGAATCAAGGGAATGTATGACCATGGCAAATAGGGAGGCAGTATAGTGCAGTGGTTTAAGGCTCTGAGCTGCAAATCTGGTGACATTCAGCAGACCAGACCTGGGTTTGAATCCCACAGCTTCCACTTGCATACTCTGTGACCCTGAGCAAGTACTTAGCTTCCCTTTGCTCCCAGGTTGCTCCTGTAAAAAAGCTTTCAGCTTAGTGTGCTACTCCTGGTTAAACAACTTATTAAATTAGAAAAGAGAGTCAGGCTGAGTAGCGGAGGAAATGGCATTGAAAACATCAGGTGGCAGGACACTGCCCAGGTTAGAGAAAGCATTATTAAAGGTATTGGTGATAGTTCCAAGGTCCAGCGTAGGAGTTCCATCAATGTTGAGCATGGGGGGGGGGGACTTAGGGTTCTTCCCTGTGAGGTCTTCCATATTACTCTAGAATTACTTCGATAAATGTAAGGGTTTGCAGTTGGGTAATCCTACTCTATGCCATTCCGAGTTGACAGGGATCAGGATAGAAACAGGGCCTATACAAATTTTAGGATTATTTTTTGAACAGGAGGATAATGCCCATAAAAACTGTTATCTGGGCCTACAGGTTTGTGACCAGAAAGTCCAACAATGGAAAGGATGGACTTTATTAAAACTGAAGTGAGTGCACATTATTAAGCAATTTCTGATTCCCACCTTGTTTTATATAGGGATGGTTTTCCCACTTACCCAGAGTTATGAAACTAGGATTTTAAGTATTTTTTCCAGAGGACATGGGGGAGTCGACTGAATCCAGTCAAGAGGGTGTATACTTATTTACCTAGGACTTATGGGGGTTTGGGGATGGTGAATCCAGTTATATTTTTTCACTCCTTGTTTTAGGTTATCTCCATTTGAATTACATTTTGCTCCACTGATTCTCTAGCAAAAGCATGGTTATGGGTTTTACTTCGGGAATTTTTGAACAAATGGGTGGATATTCCTCCTAAATTAGTTTTGTTAATGAAAATACCTCTTGGCCAGAGACATTCCTTATTGAAATTGGTTAAATGGCGTGTCACTAGAGAAGAACTACTTCAGTCTGCATGGAAACAATTGTATTGGATGTTAATAGGAAGCACAGGAGCACCTCACCCATATTTCGAGAATTGTGCCCCAGTAAACAATCGGTAGAATGTAAAATGTTGCAGAATAAGAAAGTCCCTCAAAAGATGAGGGATGTTTTATGGTTATGTGCGTATGGGAGACTACAATAAGCATAAAGCACTGGAGGAACATAACTGTCCACATCCTGAGTGTGAGGGTCAGACAGAAACCATGGAACATTTTTTGTTTTCTTGTTGCTATTCCTCGCAGTTTTGGGGATTTGCAGCTAGGAGATGGAATCTGCAGTGGATAGTATCTTTAACTTATGAGTAACTAGTTCTGAGTGACCTTGAGCCCCTTTTATTAAGATATGACAAGGGGACTGTGGAAGTTCTATTTGCTAGTATAAAGTATTACCTGTGGCATGCCTGATGCCAGTTCATTTTGAAAGAGAAAAAAAGCCTTTTAATATTCTGTGCTTGATTTGTGAGAATGCTTAAAAAAATTGTGTTTTTAGATTGTAAATGACATCCTAAAGCAACTGTTATGTTATGGTGGCGAGATTTTCCTTTTTTCGAAAAATATGGGTAACACATGATGGGTGACATAGCTATGAGCATGTGGGGAAGGTCGTGAGTTGTTTTTTGAGAAATATTTTTTTTATTTAAAAGGATAGGTTGTTTTTTTAAAACAAGTATATACTTTCTGGGAAGGATGTTGGGATTCCTGGTTTTCTTTGGTTTTGATTTTGCCTTTTTGTTGCTTTTCTGAGAATAGAGCTTCCATAGTCTTATGTTTATTTTTTTCTTTTCTTTTGCTCTGTGAGGTATCAGTGGGTATGATGTAATGCATATTCTTTTTCTTTTTTTGTTGATTTGATGTCGATTATGTATGATGAATTATTACTGATGTGTTTGATTTCTTCTGATGTTTCAAAAAAAAATTCCCCTACACTGCCTGCAGGGGTGCTGCCACTTCCTGTGGACAGGATGGAGGGGACCAGTTTGGAGCCAGACAGAGGAGGAGGAGGAGGAGGAGGAGGAGGTTGTGCTATGCCTGAGCAGTCCATGGAGGATCTAGAAGCTGCTGCTTCTGTGGTGAAGCAACAAGTGGGAGAAATGGTCTAACCTTGCAGTGTTTGTTATGGAGGTTTCAAGTGATATTGCTGTGGTTGAGGATAACTCCGGAGGTGTTTCCAGACCAGAACATATGGAACTTGAGGTGTCTAAGGATAAAAAACAGTCCAGTATGGAATGTTCAGTGAAAGAGACAGGATTAGAAGAAAGACATCTGGAAAATAATATAAAAGAAAAATGGCAACAGTTGGTTAAAGAGATGGCACAAGAGGAAGACATATATCATCAAAAGCAGCAGGACTTCACCAAGAAAGAGTTTAAATGGAGGAAAATGGGAAAAAAACTAGAAACAAAATCAAAAAATAAACCCCTTCAATCATGGTTTGCTGGCTATTCAAAAGCGACTTCTCACAGATAGAGAATCAAAGAGGCCTTCCTTACTAGCACTCAGACGGATTTCCCAGCTGACTGGTCCCAAGAGTCTGCACTTATGAATGCAGGATGGACGTGCAGTGATACTGGCATCTGGATACCTCATTCAGTGGTGGATTTTGTGAGCAGTGCATTGCAGGCAGCAGGTACTCAATGCCCTGTGGCAGCTGCTGAAGGTGCATCGCCACACACATCAATGGAGGATCTGAAAAATGGGCAGCAAGAGACATGTAGGGTAAGTGTTAGTACTAATGACCCTGCAGTTGTGTTGGACTGTAATGTATCTGCTTCCCCTGATTCCTGAGGGCCTAACAGTCCTTTTGGTGTCTCAGGAGTAGAAGGAAAGTTTGGCGAATGTTGCTCCACAAGGTATATCAGTCAGTGAGATGGCCTGCATTGAGGCAACTCAGGGGGCTCTGGTACCAAATCAGAAAATGATACAGAGTAAAATCAATGGGCAGACAGAAGAGGGGTTGCTCTTGGGGACAGCTCGGAAAACCACACATGACTTACACATTAACCCCAACATTACATAAAATTCTGCACCTACTGACACACAGACAGACCCTAGTACTTCAGGAAGTGAATCTGATGTTGACCAGCTTAGGGATTCGGAACAGTTTCACAGCTTGGCAAGCTATAGTGAGGAGGACAATCCTGAAGGGCAGGATGAACCCCAGCCCATGAAGACCCCATGATGTTCTGATCTTTTTAATAGAATGCCCCCAAAACCTAGCAGGAATGCTGTGAGACTTCGGTACAGAGGTGGGATGGAGGTGATGCCTGACAGGGAAGATGTTGGTCGAACTTTGATAAAGGACTCCCTGCATTTTATGCCTAGCCATGTTCACACCCTCATACATATATCTGGGGAAGAGAATTTCAATATTAGTTTTAATCCCCCCCCCCAGTGCCTGGAGCATTTTTGGTTTAAATATAACCAAGTGAAATTCTCCCCACTCTGGAGGCCCTTTATAGTAATTCCTTTGACAATGCCTTTGATTAAACACATCACTATGATGTTTCAGAATGTGGGGGTTTGTGTGGGGGACATCCGCCACTGGCTTCAGAGTAAATGTGAGGTTTTGGATGCACCTCAGCCCATTATTGATTCAGAACAATTTTAGATGGGGGGTTGGCATTTGTGAGTGAAGTTGTGACAAAATGCATCAGGCATCCTCCATGTTCCTAACAGTCTTTTTTATCGGGAAAGATAGAGGGATCTGCTTCTATGCAGGCCAGCCCAAGGCTTGCCATTAATGTGCTGAGCATACACATCTGGCCACCTCATGTGACAAACTGAAGTGAATTTTGTGTGGATAATACAATCATATTAGCACATCTTGCAAAAACGTGGCTAAGTGTAACCTGTGTGAGGCCAGGGGTCAAATCTTTCAGAAATGTCCTCGGGCAGCCCATAATCACACAGACGGAATTGACCAAGACTCTTTAATCAGAAACGCCCAACAAAAAACAGCACATGGCTATACGACCCCTGACGGTAGTCATCATAGAGACCCCCCCTCCCGATAATCAGGCAAGAAATGAGACCAGTACTAGCAAGCAAGATGCCCACAATGATCAAGATCAGCAAGGACAAATGCACCCAGATGTTACTGTAAAATCCACCCCTGCCTTTGCTGATAAGCCTTCTGAGCCATCTATGGAGTCCAATATTGCTGCAGATAGTGAACCTGTACTGGATGGAATGCCCCCCATTGGTCCAAGCCTGTTTGCCACAAAAGTGCCAGATTGCTGGCTGCCCAAGAATCACCCCTCTCTATGGGAAACAAATTTGAAGTACTCTCTAATATCAAAAACTGGGGGGATTCTGACCTAGATAATATGGAGTCAGACACCTCTACAGTGTTTCTTCCTGTACCTGAGGAACAGAATGGTGAGAAGAAAAAGAAGAAAAGGAAACATATGGCAGGAAATGAGGAACATTAATATTGAATTTTGATTCCTGAATACCATTACTCCTACTTAACCTGCACGATGGACTCCCTCCAACTGGCTACTTTGAATGTCTGCACTATCAAGAACCCAGTGAAATGGGCTGTGGTGTTCATTACTCTAGATCAAATGCAGCAGGATGTGGTATTTCTCCAAGAAACTTGGGTGGCAGACACATACCATCAACAACAGATAAAAAATGCATGGGTGTGGGGGCCATCTTTTTGGTCATTTGGCCAAGATAAAGCTGACAGGGTGGGGATTCTTTTTAGTGGTACAGCGTTTAAGCTGCATAAATTAATAGATCTGTGGCCTGGGAGGGTTTTGATTCTGGACGGCCTCTGAAAAGAAGGGCCTTGTCGGTTCATTAATGTTTATGCCTCATAGGTAAAGGCTGAATGAGTGGACTTGAATGAAAAACTAAAACCTTTTTTAGCCACTACTCAACTGGTGGTGCTTGAGGGGGATTTTAATAGTTCATTAGATGTTAATGAAAAATGTCTGTCTGGCAGAATAGTGCATTGTGATACTAATGTGCTTTTACATTTTATTTCCAAGGCAGGTCTGCAGGAGGCGCACAGTATTAAGGGTTGATGCCAGGGAAGATGTACTGCAGGGATAATAGCCACACGAATTTATTTCTTTTTTTATATCCCACAAGTCATATCAATAGGTTGGGTACAGTTCCTTGTGAATTCTCTGATCATTTACTCCTTCTTATTGCAATATGTTTTTCACCCTCTAGTTCTAGCTGAACCAGTTGGTGGAGAGTAAATGTGGCTCTTTTTCTTGATGATAACATTCAGAAGGAAATAGCCTACAAAATGGAAGCTAGAACATCTGTACTATGCCTTTATGAGACTGTAGGAGAATGGTGGGAGAACTCAAAAACTGCTTTACAATGCCGGTTATAAGTGCAAGGGGCTGAAAGACAAAATGAGAAGCTCCTTAAATATTTGGGGCTTTGACAGCAGCTACAGTTTTTATTTTCTGCAACAAATCGATCAGGTATTGATTATTCTGCACAGATCATTGCTATTAAGAAGCAGGTGAAAATGTACCAATATGATGGGGCTGCCACATTGACAAAGGAGATGAGCTTTGAGAGTCAGAAATCCCTGGCTGTGATCCTTGTAAAGCATGCAAATCAAAATGAGATTCTTCTGAACTTTTAGAATTGGAAGATGACTCAGGTAAATTATGTACTACCCTGGGAGAATTGGAAGGTATTATTCAGCGACATTTTCATGATTTTCATGATACTTCCCTCCTATGTAATCCAGATATGGGTGACTATTTTTCACCACTTGGGGTTTCCTTAACTGAGACAGAAAAGAGGGCCTTATCTGCTCCTATTTCTATAGAGGAAGTAGAGGTAGCAATAGGGGGTATGAAAAAGAACATTTCCCTTGGGTGGGGCAGCCTACCCATTGAATTCTATCAGTGTATGGTTAAAAAAATATCTCCCATGTTATTTGAGGTTTTTGATGAATTTTTTTGTAGTAGGTGATTCACATCCAGATTTTTCAATGGGTCTTTTAACATTTGTGTTTAAGGAAGGGAATAGGGTTAAACTGTGTAACTGGAGACCAATTTGTTTGTTAAACATCAACTGGAAAATACTGAGCATTATTTTACATAAATGGTTACAATCCACTTTATAGAGTCTTAGTCATCCTTCACAAAGTTTTGCGGTTCTTGGTAAGAAAATTAAGCAATAATGCACGACAGGGTGTGTGTTGTGCTGGGATAACATCACGCCTGGGGTGACTAGGAACGAGGCCGCAGGCCGAGTGTGACTAACCACCCCAAAAGTGACGGTAGGCCAGCACAACACACACCCTGAAGTGCATTATTGCTATTATACAATGGCTCACTTATATTGAAAGAACAAAAAAAGATAAGACAGCATTTTTAGATAGATTTTCACTTTATTTCTTAATGTGGAGATATACCAAGGAAAAAAATAGTTCTGTTTTGGCCAGTAGGTGGTGCTGCTGGTAAAGATTGGCTGTGTATGTGCAAATGCCATCCCCCCAATACACACAGACACACACACAGTTTCCTTTTCCTGTTCTCAGGGACAGGTGTTCTAGTTTGTGGCCAATGCTTTTGATCGGGAGTGGGAGAAACGTGGTTTTTTGAACAGTACTGAGTGAGTAATCTTGTGACCTTTTCTGTTATGACGATTGTGATTACGATCGATATAAACTGACAAAAAGGTGTTTATCAATTCAGCCCCACCTACACTGGGACTGTTAAAATATGTTTCACTTTGTTTTTTGATCATTTTCAGTCAAGAAAGAGATAGTGGGAATGACCGTTACGAAAAGCCGAGGGCGCAATGGTATTTGACAGTCTCGCGCTGCAGCTGAAAGGGATATTATTACCATCTCAGATGACGGCTTTCTTTAAAAACACACAAGCATTTATCTGGTTGGTGACATAGTGTTTCGGGGGGTTGTCGCCAGTGTTTGTAGTTGTGGATGGTGGCGGCAGCGGCAAGTAAGCGGCTCCCAGTTATGTATTTTGAAGACAGTTGCATACTGAGAATTGAAGTGGCTGCAGAGTGGGTGGAAGTTAGCTGCGTGGAGTGATTCTCCATATGTTTCTGCAGTCTTCTGTGTACTGGGAGTAGAGCCATGATGTTGTGCTGGGATAACATCATGGCTCCAGTTCCAGATGGACCAATCAGAGTCCAGGATTCTTTTATGCCATTGTATAATACAGGATAATTTATTTATTATAAGAGATTGCTATGAATATTGCACCCAGAATTGTCAGACTGGCCTACTCTTGTCTATGGACCAGAGTAAAGCCTTCATCAGGGTTTGACAAGCCTTTCTGTTCTAGTTAATGGAAGCATATGAAATATCTGCACAATTTATTAGATAGATAAAGGCTTTATATAAAGGGGCAACTGTAGTGCCGTTATTAAAAGGATCAAGAGAACATAAAACTCACCTACAATGTGACATTAGGCAGAGCTGTCCCCTTAGTCCTGTACTATATGTCCCGCACTTGGATCCGTGCATTAGGCACAGTCGGGGTAATGATAATATTAGCATGGTAGTTAGCCCCTTTGGGACAAACCCTTTAAAATCCCTAGCATACACTGCTAATCTTGTTTTATTCTTTAAGAATAATGAAAGTGTACATTGGGCTGTTGAGGAACTCTCCAGATTCTTCAAAGTATCAGGGACCAAAATTAATGCAGAAAAAAGTTGTGGGATGGTTTTAGGTAGGCAGGGGTCTGACACTTTGCAGGAATCCTCATCTTTAAAGGACATAGTAAAATATTGGTTGTCTATATAGTAGAGGGTGACATGGCATATAAAAACTAGAATGACTCTTTGATCAGATGCAAAGCTTTAGTTGCTAGATGGAAAGGGTGTCATCTGTCTAAATTTAAAAGTGTTTATTCTTAAATAGTTTATCATCCCCATTTTACAATATGTGGCCTGAATTTTCACCTTACCTTATGGGATGGAAATCTGACTTTACAGTTTATTTTTTCAAATGTTATGGGGGAGTCACTTGAATCCCATAAAAAGAGACTATACCTACCTGGGGAGATGACAGGAAGACGTGGGGATGATTCATCCCCTGTTTTGTTTCTATATGTTATTTTGGGATGGGACTTTTAAAATCTTACTTCAGGAGGAGGAGTCTTATAATAAAGAATGAATTTACAGTGTATTATACCCCTTTTATAGGAAATAGCTGGAAGAGGTGCCTAAAATGGTTCCCTCCTTAAAGATTCATGCTCATTTTAAACCTACCATTAAAATGATAGGGACTTGACAGGTTAAGAAGATCCATATACAATCAATGCATGGGAAACTGCTACATAAATGAATCCTAGACTTTATAGGCCCTGCTGAGTTACAATTTTCAGAATGCTCTCTAGCTAAAACCCAGGTGACATTCTTACAGTTGATAATGTTAGAATCTCTATCAGAATGTGGGATAATTTTTGGGCTGTGTATGTATGGCAGAGTTAATATTAGGGGTAATTGGAAGCACAAGCCTATTGAGGATAGAAACAGCCCTTATATTGAGTGTTCAGCTCCAGTGGATTCAATGTCCCATTTTTATTGGAATGTCTCTATACTGTGCATCTGTGGATTTTTTTTAGCAAATAGATGGCAGTTACCATTGCTCTCTAACCTTACCTATCATCAACTTGCATTGGGAGAGTTTACAGGGAGATTGACTAAATACCATAGGAGTACCCTAGAAGTTTTCTTTGCTGTACAGGATCCCCCACCTTTTCATCCCTTCCAGAAACATGAATTACTAGATCCTGTTGCTCTAAGGAATTGGTTCTGACACACTATCCATCATACCATCTATATATTGCTCTAAAGATGATATATCAGCCTGTGCCTTTAATCTCTGTTTCATTTGTGGCAAGCTCAGAGTAAATATGTTCTGCAGCAGCAAAGGATGCCTTATTTATCTGTGGGGAAATTATGTGAGGCTGAATGTACTGAAGTTTTTCAAAACGATGTGGTCGTACTCTCTTTTTGTACAGCTCGACAGTTGTGAGCTGGTCTACTGAGAGTTTTACACCCCGGATAAATACTCAGTGTATATTTATTGAATCCTGCAGTGGCCTTCGACATGTTTAGTGTTAGGTATTCACTTCCTGGGTTGCAGTATCCTATATGAGATTGGATAGTACACTATATATTAGACCATAATGTTGTGTATTTACAACATATTTGAAATTTTTTTTTTCCTTTTTTCTGTTTTTTTTTGTTCCACTGGAAGTTTTCTTGTGTTTGTTTGAATTTAACTTGTTGTATGAGTGTGGTCTTCTTCCTTTTTCCTTTCTGTATACAGTTTATTGATTATTTTTCAATAAAAAAAAAACACTACTTGTTTTGAGACGTGCCATGGGATCTTTAACGTCCACCTGAACTACCACCAGAACAGGCAGGTGGGACCTCGTTTTAATGTCTTATCTGAAAGACAGCACCTCAGGAGTGCAGCACCCCCCCTCATGCTACACTACAGTGTCAGTATTAGGATTTAACCCTGGTGCATGGAGTGGGGAGAGAACCCACAGCCTTCTGATCTTCCAGCATCAGAGGCAAGTGTGCAACCTGATGAGCCACTGACACTGCCACCTTAGAAAACCTGAGGATTGGTCATGGGTATGGCAGCTGGAGTTCAATGCCAAAAAGTGTAAAACCATGCCCTTGGGGCATAGAAACCAAGAAGCTGAGTATAAATTAGGGAAGGAAGTACTACCAGTCATTAAGATGGAAAGGCACCTAGTGGTTATACCATCTGATGACCTCAACGTTGCATGGCAATGTGACATACCAGTGTGCGGGACCAGTGGAATGTTGGGGTGTATAAGAAGAGGTATGACAAATAAGTGGTGGGAGGTGATATTGCTACTGAAAAGATCATTGGTGAGAACACACCTGAATATTGCATACAGTTCTGGAGGCTGCATCTCAGAAAAGGCAAGGACAGGGTAGAGGCAGTCCAGTGCCAGGCAACTAAAATGGTACATAGATTGCATGAGCAATCATACAGTGAGAAACTGAGGGACCTGAATATATACACCCTGCTGGAAGAAGAGAGGGAACATGATAGAGAACAAGAAGTATCTCACAAAAGTCAACAGGTTACAGGTGGGGAATCTGTTCATAATGAAAAAGTGCAACAGAACAAGAAGACATACAATGAAGCTAGAAGGGGAAACATTTAAGAGGGATGCAAGGAAATAGTACTTCACTGAAAGAGTGGTAGACTCCTGGAGCAGCCTGTCACAAGAGGTAGTAGGGGCAAAAGCTTCGTGAGGCTTCAAACATGCATGGGATAGACATAAGAGAATACTAGTAAATAAAAGGAGGGAGGAGAGTTGCCAGAGACCAGTTAGGGTCTGCTGGGGAAGAATAGGCAGGGATAAAAACTGGGCAGACTGGGAGGGCCTTTTCTGCAGACAAATCCCATGTTTCTATGTTAGAGTGACTGTGATCATTGTATCTTTCCAAGTGTCTGGTAGTTTGCTGTCCTCTTGCAACTACCAAAAAAGTTTTAGAAGTATGGGTATACATTGGTCTTCAATTGCTTTGCAAAAATCTGTGTTGAAACCATCAGGCTCCGGTGATTTTTTTAGTTTTAAGTGATTCAGTGACTGCAATAATTTCACATTTTTTTTGATTGGAAGCTCTAGATGAGCTCTGTCTTCTTTCAGTGAAAGTAATATAAGTTGTATCATTTTGTACACAAAATTATGCCACATTTAGACCATCTAACAGCTAGTCAAACAGTTTGGATGGAAGTCCCTTTCAAAAATAGCAGTGGGAAGATCTTGGATAGGTAATTTTAAACATTCTGCCTGGACTATAGTAAAATAAATGTATCACTATAGTAACTTCCAGATTAAATTTTCAATATACAGTATGGCTAGGAACACTATTATCTAAACCAGCAGGTCAAAGCAGAAAATAAAACAAAAAGTCTTTTTTTTTTTTTTTGCTCTATGTAGTGTCATTTTCTCTCAGTGTTGACTATAGAAAAAAGATGTGCATGTGTATGTGGAGGTGGAGGGTGCAAAGGTTAAGCCTCTGCATTAAAAAATGGAGAACAAGAAAACTAGAATACTCAGTCAGTATAAAAACATCAGGTATTAGCCTAAGTCTAATGTATTACAGTATAATGTTTTCTACTGTTTTGTTTTTATTGTATTTTAAGATTTGTAGCAAATGATTTGCTGCTGCTATGTTATACACGATTTCATTGGAACTGAGCTTACACTCAGTGGCATTTGTGTATGCCTCCTGTTTTAAATAAAACATACTTAAACACAACACTGTCAATATAAGCATCCAGGGCACAGTAAACTCTGCCCTTTATCAGTTTTTCTCATTTATTAATTAAACTGTACACAGTATTATATTGACATACATGAGTGGATTGCAAATGTATTCATAACTATTATTTTGCATTTGAGTCACGCTTCTCTGGTTCATTTAATCATCTCCTTCCCATGTGAGTTAGCCACTTTAGAGGGTTTCATTGTACATATTACATTAGCATAAATCAGAACACAGTGAATTAATTAATTTAGTGGAGCCACTCCTTTTACAGTTTATGCTTAGCTGTGCTCTATTTATGCAGTGTATAGTTCCTACATAATTGCTATTCCTCCTGTTGGGGGCAAAATGTGATAAACTCTTTTGAAAAGCAAGCATAGCCATCTCTGTAGTGTCCATGGCATGCTGGCAGCCTCAAAGGTACAGTATGGTGAATAAAAAAATACATACTATATATATATATATATATAGAGAGAAGAGAGAGAGAGAGATTGCAAAAAACTATGTTAATGTATCAGTTAGTGTTAAAAGCGGGGAAATCCAATGTTAGGGTTTCCAACCCAAACTGTCCACCCTCACCCACCAGGCAGCAAAAGGACAAGAAAACACAAGCAACCACAGACTGTCTTCATCAGGTAAGACAAAAACATGCAATGTTTTTCGCTGCAGATGGAAATTCACGATACTGTTGTATGCCTGGAACATCCTCCGAGTGTAGGTGGAGGGACAAAAATGGTAAGAGGATTCAAGAATGCATCCATGCCTGAGGGTACTGCACTTTCACTAGTCCATAGTGAGTAGTGTGAGCACAGAGCCCTCCAGGCCCTGTGCTCCCACCTATGCTTATTATAATTTTCCTTCATTTCCAAGTGGTAGTGCAGAGCTTCTTAGCCCTGTGCTCCCATCAGCACACAGTGACTGGTGGGAGCACAGGGCCTTCCAAAGCAGTATTGCTGACACATTGAGAATGCATGCCATGATACCTTTACCACATCCATTACAATTCAACAACAGTGTCAAACATGGCCTGGAAACATGTCAAATTACTTAGTACACTGTGTACTGAGGTACGAGTCACAGTGAGTCCATATCTCAAAGTGTTTTTCAGATATTGCTGCCGAAAGGTACCCCAACCATTACAGTGCTATCCTATGGGATGTGCAAAAACTTCAAAGTCTTATAACTATGCGGTGCAGGAATATTTTTCCACCAAACCACCAAAAGACACATCTGTGGGGGTAAGCCCTTTGTACCCTAAACATTTCAGCCAAAAATTCAAAACCATTTTTTTTTTGGTAAGAAATGACAAATGATTATTTACTGTTTGAACAGTAAATGGTTATTTATGGTTTGAATGGTAAATGGCCATTTACTTTTTGAACAGTGAAGTTTGAACAGTAAATGGCTATTTACTATTCAAACTGTAAATTTCAAACAGTAAATGATTATTTACAGTTCATACAATAAATGGTGTTTGAATATTAAATGGTTATTTACGGTTCCAACTGTACAGTTCGAACAGTAAATACAGCCTGTCCTGCAGCTGTAACAAAAATCATTTTAAGTCATAAATGGTAACGCATTTTCACACAAAACCATCCAAAGACACACGCTTGGCACACACCCCATCATCCATAAAAGTTTAACAGAAAAATGTAATTCTGTGTGGGCTGTAGATTTCATAGGTTTCATAGGTTTCCAGAGCTTTAAAAACAAAGTCCATATGCTCGCCAAGATTTAGGAGTACCCCATGATATTATTATTAATTAGGAAAGTATCCAACTCCTTCTTAAATCTATCTATATTTCTACTGACTATTATCTTCACTGGTAATTTATTCCAGATCTTAGGCGCTCTCACCGTCAGCCACTGCTTCTTTTCATTTGACCGAAATCTTTCTGTTTTTATCTGGAGCGGATGTGCTCTAGTGTTGTAATTATGATCTAGAAGTTCCAGATCTAACTGTTCCCACAATATTGGATCATTTAGGGTCCTAAATATTAAACACATATTCCCCCTCAGTCTCTGAAACTCCAGAGAACAGAGTCCCAGAATACTCAGTCTCTAGTTATAATCCAACCCTTGAACTTCCCTGATTCTACCAGTAGCTCTTGTCTGTACCCTTTCCAGTAAAGCAATATCCCCCTTTTTTCATGGGGACCACAGCTGGGAGCAATATTCTATATGGGGGTGTACCAGCGATGTATATAGTGACAAAAGAACTCCCTCATCTCTGCTTTTAATATGTTTATTAATACAGTACTGTATGCTACTAGCCTTTTTTATTAGCTGGTTAAAATGGGGTGTAAAGTTCAGATTATTACATATTTTTGTCCCCAGGTCACACTCTTCTGAGATCACCTTAAGGAATTGTTTCCCCATAATATAGCAATGTAGGATATTGTTTTTTCCCAAGTGCATCGCACAGCACTTTTCTACATAAAAAGATGATGTTTGGTTCTGTGCCCAAACTTCCAACTCACCTAAAGCTGTTTGTAATATTCTGTATCATTATTGAGGTTTACCAACCTAGCTAGCCGAGTATCCTCGGCAAATTTTGAGAACCGAATATCAGAGGAAACCTTCATTGTCCCAATATAGATCTTAAATAGGCAATGGCCCAATACAGAGCCCTGTGGCACTCCACTGGTCACACTCCGCCAGTTGGAAAATTCCCTTTTCACACACACTCTCTGTCTCCTATCTGTTCACCAGGATTTTATCCAACAAATGATATTACGATGAACACCAATATTAACTAAGGTTTTCTGCAACTTGTCATGTGGTACTTTGTCAAATGTTTTGGCAAAATCTAAAAAGATGACGTCCACTACATGCCCCTCATCCAAAGCATGATTTACTTTCCCATAAAATTCTAATAAATTTGTTTGACAGGACCTCCCCTTAACAAAGCCATGCTGTGCATAGTCAATGTTACTAGACTTATATTGGTGCTCTGTAATGAAGACCTTGATAAATCCTTCCAGTACCTTACCCAAGACAGAGGTGAGACTAACAGGTCTATAATTCTTTACCTCCTGTTTGGAGCCTTTCTTATGTATAGGGATCACCACAGTTTGTTTCCAATCTTCTGGGACCTCTCCTTCATTTATGGATTTCTGAAATAATTCAGTGACTGGGCCTGCAAGTTGTTCTGCTAATTCCTTAAGTAACCTTGTATGTAACCCATCTGGGCCCTGTGCTTTATTCTGATCCAATTTTTGAAGTCTTATTTCAACTTCCTTCCTATCTAGGATAACACCAGGGTCAGCTGTAGGCGTGCCACAATTTATCCCGGTTATTTCTGTACCTTGATTGAAGACAGTAGCGAAATAGTTGTTACTTAATTCTGCCATGCCCTGGTTATCTGTCACTAATTTTCCCTCAAAATCCAGTAGACGTCCTATCTTATTAGATGCTCCATTTTTATTATTAATGTACTGATAGAAGGATTTATAATTATATTTTACCTCTGTAGCTAGCTTATTTTCATACTTTCTTTTTGCCGATTCGATATTTTTTTTAGTAGACTTTATGCACCGTTTATATTGGGCCCAACTAGTTGCATCCGCACTTAATTTAGCCATCCTAAAGGTTCTATTTTTTTTTCATTTCCTTTTTAATTGCAGTTGTCATCCATGGGGAAAGATGCTTTTTAGCTGTATTATATTTATTCATAGTTGGTACGAATTCTGCAATCAAGCTTATTAGTTTAGACTTAAGTTTATACCACATACTTGATATAGATGTTCCTTTAAACTCAAGTTCCCAATTCCAATTTCCTAAGTCTCTAAGCATACCTTCTATGTCAGCTTTATCATATCTATGTATTATAGTATTGCCAGGATTATTGTTCAGTTGTCCTGTGTAATCAAATTTAACCATTAAATGATCACTAGAGCCCAATGGTGGGAGCACAAAATAATTTTTAATCATGTCTCCCATATTGCTTAAGACCAGGTCAAGTATGTGGTTGCCTCTAGTGCTATCCCTTACATATTTCTCCAAGCCAGCTAAACTAAAGGTATTTAGGTATTCATTCTCCTTTTTAGTTTTTGTTACAAGTTTTCCCAGTCTATACCTGGCAGATTAAAATCACCCATTAAGATAACATTTTTCAAATCTGCCAAGTGCTTGATAAACTCCAACAAATTGGAATCATCTGACGATGTTATGTAGGGATTTCTATATGCCAAGCCTAGGTTTATTTTTATATTATATAGAGGAAAAATTGATATCCATAGTATTTCATTACTTCCCCATCTAGAAGTGTCCATTTGTTCTAAGGTTATCTCTGCGGCCACATATAGAGCAATCCCCCCCCCCCCAGAATTTGGCCTATCCATATTATAGAGAGCATATCCTGGTATATTTTTCTCCCAGCTATCTGCAGGTTTCCACCAGGTTTCTGTGACTGCGCAGATGTGGATATTTAAATTGTGTAGAGTCAACTGAAGTTCATCAATTTTATTATTTAGACTCCTAGCATTAACTAATATAAAGTTTATTTTGGGTGTTGTACTGTATATACTTTGGATTTCCGTACTTTAGTCCTTATATCACCATACTTTCCCCCAACTGGGTCAACCTCCTCCCACCTTTCTGTCAGTTTAAATGTTTTAAGTTGTTGTTTATTATCCATTTTAGTTTATAGGCAAAATCCATTTACCCTGCCTATTTAGGTGTAAGCCATCTCGTACAAATAAGTGATGCCCCTGGAATTCTTGCCAGTTATCCACATATTGCAGGTCTTCTCTCTGGCACCAGCATTTTAACCAGCCATTTAACCTATAAATCTCTTTACTTAAAGATGCATTAGCCCTAGGTACTGGTAAAAGCCCTGAAACAATTAGCCTACCCCCAAGTGTTTTTAACTCTTGTCCAACATCCTCAAAATCTGTCTGTATATCCACTATATTTCTTTCTCACACATCATTTACTCCAATGTGTAAAAATGTCACCGGATTTATGGTATTTTCCATCAGTCCTGGGATTCGTTTTTTAATATCCTTTATACCCACCTCAGGTAAGGCACTGACTGTAGTGTACAATTTTCTGTTGTTGCATAGCACTAAATCTGTACGTTTCAACATTGAGTCTCCTATAAATAGTACATCTTGTGCTTGTTGTACACTGGGGTCTGTATCAAAGTAGGTAGTAGGGGTGGCTTGTACATCCAATGGAATCTGCCTGCTATGTTCATATGTTGTGTTTTCAGTTTTCTGCACCCCCTTATGATCATCTGTTGAGAGTGCACTGTACCTATTGGGTGTTGAAATATTAGAGACACATCCAATGTTTCTTCTACCTTTTTTATTTACTTTCTTATTCACAAGGCACCACTCATCAGAATCCCCCATCTTTTCATCCCTTCCAGAAACACAAATGAATAGATCCTGTTGCTCTAGGGGAATTGGTTCTGACACACTATCCATCATACAGTCTATATATTGCTCTAAAGATGATATATCAGCCGGTACCTTTAATCTCTATTTCAACTGAGCTATTTCTGCCTCTAAGCTCTTTAAAATGCAGCATTTATTGCACTTGAATCCTTACTCCACTTCCCCTTCTGCATACATATTACAGCCTATGTACAATTTCATGTTTGCTGCTTTACGTTACCTCTGAATATACACTAATATCTCCTAGCAGTCCCAGCAGACACAGCCGACACGCACCGATGCGTGTGTCTCTACACATGTCACCTCATGCAAAAACGCACTCCCTGCTCACTGCAGGGGGTGCTTTTATAGTGCCAGTGACCTGAAAGTGTCTTCTCGAGGTCGCGTTCTCACTTGCAACTAAAGTTTCAATAAAAGTAATTTTTAGCAGCTTCTGAGCACCTAGAAGCATATGAGGGCACCTAAGTCAGAAAATGCAGCTAAATCAGAATAAAAATGCTATTTTAGCGTTCAGCAGTCAGCCCCCTGTGAACAGGGACTACACTACCCTCTTCCTACTTCATGTATGGATAGTAGGGCCCCCAAATAAAAATCTCACAAAACTGACAGCAAAAAATCCCATGTTATCCTATGGAAAAACATTTTTATTTCTTCCACTTTTGACTACTTTATATCTCAAAAACTGTACAAGCTGCCATCACAAAACTTTACAGATCTTGTGACACTGACAAAATGAGAGACATCACAATTGTTGGTCTATTTCATAAAAAAATGCCAAAGTTATTAAGATGCAAAAATTGAGATTTTACATTGAAGTGCTGTACCAACCCTAACTATAGGGGCACTACTGCACCCCTATAATATAACATTTTCTGTTTCTCTGTCATGTCACTGCAAAGAAATGGTTTGGATTTATGGGCTGACATTTTCTGGCTACAAAGGGCTTGCCCCACAGATGTCCCTTTTGCTGTTTTGCTGAGAAAAGTTACATCTTTTCCATACTTATAAGATTTTGAAGTTAAGTGATTTCCCATAGAATAACATTGTAATGGTCAGGGTACCTTCCAGCAGCTATATCTCCAAAATTCTTCGAGAGATGGACTCTCTGCAACTAGCAGCTTAGTATACCTTTAGGTGTTCTAAGCTTTTTTGCATGTCTCCAGGCCTGTTTTACAGCTGGGGGGGGTTATGAATTGGACTAAGGTGACTGTGATACTGTGCCATTATGGACTGATGGGAGGGCAGGGTGCACTTCCACATGTAAATTATGGATGACTACTATTATGGACTGATTTCAGCACAGGGCCCAAAAGGCCTTGCACTCCAACTGGGAGATGAGGGCTAATTACATTGTCTCTACACTTATGGTCACCCCATTCTCTTAATGTGTACCCATCTTAGCTTACTTACTCTTGGAATGGGGTGAACATTAGTGTTTGCAGCCCCAAGACACACCCCTCACACCTGTTCCTGCATGCTGGGTAGGGGTGGGATGTTAGGGTTGAAAACTGAGGGTGGGGTGTTAGGTTTGGGAACCCTAATCTGCTCTGAGAATTTCAGATCAAAACTCTAAGCCATTTTTTCACAACGGCGTGACAAAAGAATTTGACAAGAACAGTAATTTACAAATTTTGTGAGACACTATATGTCCGCACCCACACATCCAACTGGAACAAAGCTTGCAAGATCAACTGATCATTAGTCCCTGTTGGCGCACACCAAATGTCATCCAAATTTCTTGAATGGTTGCAAAGTTATTAAAGTACAAACTTTTCAGATTAACAGAAATGAATAAAGAATTTGACAAAAAAAACTGTGATTTAATCATTTTACAACTCTATATCTCCACACTCTCAAACTCAACTAGAAAAAAACTTGCCCTATGAAGAGATCTGTAGTCCCTAATGAGGCATGCTAAATTTAATGTACATCACATGAAAGGCTGCTAAGTTATTAAAGCACAAAATATTCAGGTTAACATAGAAGTGAATAAAGTTTTTGAAAAAAATGGTGAGTTACACATTTCGGGACCCTATGTTTCAAAGCCCTCACATCCAACTGCAACAATATTTCTGAGTGCCTCTTTGCATTACCGCTCGTAATGCAGACAGTCGGTGGCTGGCCTGGGCGAGGTGAGAGAAGCAGCCAGTCACCAGCTGGCTAAGGATGGGGGTTGCTGGGTGGGCTGGCTTAGATGGATGGGGGGGTGGGGGGCCACTAGACTACCAGGTAATAGAAATCATTATTTATTTCCTTATGCTGGGGGCTGCTAGACTACCAGGGATATAAACATTTATTTATAATAATACTATACAGCTCAGTGGGGCCACTAGACTACCATGGCTGTGAAAAAATACAGGGGTTGGGGGCACTCGACTACCTGGACACTACATAGGGTTATATATTTTATTGGGGGGGCCACTAGACTACTAGGGATGTTAATATTGTATTGTGATGGGGGGCCACTAGACTACCAGGGATAGTCAGTACATTATTTTTCTTATTCAGATGGGGTACAACGAAGCCCTCTGATCAAAACCTACCATTATTTAACACTGTAGGGCACCCCTGGGCTACACAAATTCATTAAGAAACTTGGCCATCTCGTCCCTCACTCTTTATTCACGAGCGAGCAATTTCTTTGATCGCGAGCATGCAAATACTTTGACCTTGAGATTCTTTGATCACGATCATGCATCACGAACGAGGGACGAGTTGGCCAGATGGAAAAATCAATTTACTGAGTGTAGGGGTGTGCTACAAAGAGAAATGAGGGTGGGTTTTACTCAGGGGGCTTCGTTCTGATGAACCATTGTGGTGATTTACCACGATTCTGTTTATTTTTTTAATTTGAACAGTTTAATTTCTTTGATCATGACCCTGCAAATTCTTTGATCGCAAGCCTGCAAATTCTTTGATCGCGAGATTCTTTGATCATGATCGTGAGAGAGGGACGTGATGGCCCAATTAAAAAATCAATTTCTCAGCCCAGGGGTGTCCTAGGAAATCAAATGAGGTTGGGTTTTACTCAGGGGGCTTCATTCTGTCAAACCATGGTGGTGGTTTACTGCAATTCCTTCAATTTTTTGATTTATGTTTTTAAATCTTTGTTCATGAGCCTGCAAATTCTTTGATCGTGAGCCTGCAAATTCTTTGATTGTGAGATTCTTTGATCTCGAGGGAGGTACAAGATGGCCAGATTTTTTATAATGGAATAGATAGGAAAATTTTAGTAATAGTTCATATTGAATATCTTGGGAACGGTTTGGTGTTTTGACTTGACATTTGGAGGGAAGAAAGACAATATCCCACAGATGTGACTTTCCTTGGTTTGGTCAATAAATATTACAGGGTGGCAAAGTTACGGCACTACAAAGTTGATGTTTTTCCCATAGGATAGCATTCCGCCTTCTGCCTCATTACAGGAATTCGTTGCCGCACTGCTGCAAAATAACAGTTTGGTTATTTGGGCTGAAATTTGAAGGGAAGAAAGTCAACATCCCACAGATGTGCCTTTTGGTGGTTTGGTGAAATAATATCACCAGGCGTTAAAGTGACGGCACTCCAAAGTTGATGCTTTTTGCCATAGGATAACATTATGGCGTCCGTTGCGTCATTCAGGGCCCATGTCTCTGAAATGGTGCGAGATATGGACTTTTTGTCAAAAAACTGCTGAGCCCCATAAAAGGGGGCTAGCATCAAACTAGCCAGGAAAGTAATAATTCATACAAAATTTAAATTTTTTTTCTACGTCGTACAGTTCCTGAGATATAAGCAATTTAGTATTCCTAGTCACAATTTTCTGCTCCGAAGTCAATTATAATGCATACAATCTTTGTTTTCAATGTGTTTTCTCAATGCAGTTTTTGGGGAAAAGAAGGGTGTGCCCTTTCGTTACTGTGTCAGTTAGCATTTCCAGTTGTGCTTCTGTTACCGTTCACATCACCATTCCCATCTATGCCACTGTATGCGTTACAGTTTGTGTTTTTGTTTGCACTTGTGTTTCCATTTTGTTTCACATTACTGTTGCTGTTACCGTTACCATTTGCAATTGCGGTACTGTGCCCATGCGTGTTACAGTTTGTGTTTTCACATGCACTTGTGTTTCTGTTGGCTCTATTGTTGCTGTACTGTTACTATTTACGTTTACAATTGTGGTACGATGACCTTGCGTGTAATGGTTTGTGTTTCCATACGCACTTGCATTTCTGTTTCTGTTGGCTTCATTGTTGTTGTTACCGTAATGATTTGTGTTTACAATTGTGGCTCCATGAGTGTGTGCGTTATGGTTTGCGTTTTTGTACTCGTTTGTGTTTCTGTTTACTTTGGCGTTATTGTTGCTGTTACTGTTACCAATTGCGTTTACAATTGTGGTACCATGAATGTGTGTATTACCAGTTGCGTTCTGTATGCACTTCTGTTTGATGTTTCCGTTTACGTAACTGTTTGATTTTGTGTCACTTTCTGCTTGCATTTCTATTACTCTCTGTGTTACCATTTACATTTGCGTCACCATGTACGTAAGCCTTTGTGCTTGCGTTTCCATTGACTTACTGTTAGTATAGTCACAAAAAATCATGTGGTCAGAGCACAGAGCCCAAAGGACCCCACACTTCCATCAACTTGAGCAACTTTCTATTTGCTATTCTGTCTTAAAAAGTATGGACATTCTATGCAAAAAACTTCGTTGATGCATCAGTTAGGGTTCTTCTACAGTGACAAAAGTGAAAAATTTGGCAATAGGGTTCCACCCTTGCACCCCACCCACCTACCCCACCAACAGGCATCGGGGGTGTGAGTTGGGGTCATCAGTCCTCACTCTGACCCCAATCTCTGACATTACACCACCTCAGCTTGTTTACATATGGGATGGGGTGACAGGACCGATGACCTCAAAGCACACCCCGATGCCTGTTGGTGGGGTAGGGTGGGGTGCAAGAGTGGGAACCCTAATGTTGAATTTCTTCACTTTTTGTCACTGTAGAAGATCCCTAACTGATGCATTAATGAAGTTTTGCATAGAATGTATATATATATATATATATATATATATATATATATATATATATATATATATATATATATCTATATATATATATATAGATATATATATATATGGATACATGATGGGCATATGATATGGCAAATATTGTCACTCCTGCAGAGTGAGCTTTGGATATCTCATGAGTGCCAAAGGCATGAGTGAGATATCCAGAGCTCACGATGCAGGAGTGACAATATTTGCCATAGCACATGATCTGCACATCATGTATTCGATTTATACAATAGGGCCAGGTGTTTCAGAAGTATTGTTATGTCGTCTTGTGTTCTGTTCCTATTTATGTGTTTGCTCATTGTGTGTGTGTGAGTTTTCCTCAATGGGCTGGCAGTGTTACAAACTCTGGGAAATAGATGAGTATGTTTTGCAATGCTAAATGAGTTAGTTTTAGGTAGGAGTGAGAAACCGTCTATTTTGTGAAGCTGTATTCTTTAGAAGTATGGCTGCAGACAAGCTGATAGTATCACAGTAACTGTAATGGGCTGAGAGGCAGAGTTTGAGGAACAGGTGAGTGTTTTAGTGGTAATTGAGTTAGCTACAGGCAGCAGTGAGGAACAGACTGTTATGCGAAACTGTGCTCTTTAGAATTCTGGCTGCAGTCAAGCTGAGAGTATCACAGTAATAAGCTGGAAGTTAGAGTGTGAGGAATATCTGATGGTGTTTTGTAATGCTGAGTTAGCTGCAGGCAGCAATGAGACCTCTCATGTAGTTCTGCATTTGTGTCTATGGTAACAGCACAGGTGTTTTTTGTATGCTGAGGGGAAAGCTGCCTAGAGCAATGATATCAGTGACCTTTGTGTGACCTGTGTGTAAACTGCTGAAAACATTACAGTAGAGCAAAGGGTAAAAATATCACACTGCAGTGGATGATACACTGTTTTATCTCACTCATTTATCACTCACCCCCATTGTGTGTGTGTGTGTGTGTGTGTGTATATATATATATATATATATATATATATGTATATCTATCTATATATATATATATATATAGATGTATTACTGGTGCAGTAGCATCAGTATATTAGGGTTGAGTGCAAAGTTCTATGTTAAACCCAACATTTTTAACCTTAATAACTTTGGATCCATTCAACAGACTTTCACATATTTGGCATGCGTAATCGATAGGGGTAGGTATCTTGAAGTGCAAAAGTTTGTGTGAATCTGTTTTGTGGCTTCTTAGATAAAGAGTATCAAAAAATCCTAAATTTACCAGTATTTTTTTTAAGTTTCTTTGTCCACCTGTATCTCAGAAATGGTTATAGGTTTTCTTTTGAAATT